>OX352774.1:114123995-119123995 GCA_947095535.1 Poecilobothrus nobilitatus
GTACCCGAGATTTTCGCAAAAATGTCTGTGGGCATGTGTACAGCTTAAACGACTGAGCGGAATTTTTTGAAATTTCATATTTAAGGTTTTGACGTAAATATCTCGGATTGATAAGCTTTTGGAGCAAATCGGACAACCGCAAGTGGTAGTTTACTAGTGTACTTTTTAAGTTTTTTACGAATATTTCGTAACAGAAAAATTTTGTGAGAAAAATTATTAAGAAAAAGTTGTTACACAAGTAAAGAGGAACAACTTTGCCATAGAACACTTTTTGATCCGACTAACTTTAACTTTTATTTCATTTTTTTTCTAAGTCCAAATTTCATACGTAACACTCCATATGAATTTATATGAACAATTTTTTTTGTTTTTTGTGTATCTCTAAAAATTGTTATACATACATATGTGTGTACTTATATCTATGCCAATGCATATTATTCATTTGTTGATGACATAAAATTAAAACGGTAAAATTTTTGTTAGTAGATTTAATATTAATCTTATGTTTGTTTTGTATTTGTTTACAGTTTTTATTATTTTTATACCCGTATGAACTATGTTCAAGGGTATAATAAATTTGCCATTACGTTTGTGACACCTTAAAGGAGCCGAGCTAGATATAGTGTCAAAGGTATGGATCGGCTCAGAATCGAATTCTGAGTCGATTAAGCCATGTACGTCCGTCCGTCCGTCCGTCCGTCCGCACGATAACTCAAAAAATAAAGGAGCTAAGAGGCTGAAATTTTTTTTACGTCACTTTTGCAAAATTGCTAGTTTTGCTATTTAAATCCAACATTTTCGGTCAGCGGGTTCGAGTAGCTGCCATACAACTTCTTTCTTTATATAGAAATAACTCAGTATCTATTCAAACTAGGCGTCTGAAATCTTGCAAATGATGATCAAGTTTTATGGCAACAACTTTTGCAAAATTTGGTTGTGGTGGTGCGACGGGTTCGAGTAATCTCGTTTTAAATGAAAAGAACTCAGTGTCCGTCCGCACGATAACTCAAAAAATAGAGGAGCTAGGAGGCTGAAAATTTTTTTACGTCACTTTTGTAAAATTGTTAGTTTTGCTATTTAACTCCAGCATTTTCGGCCCCCGGGTTCGAGTAGCTGCCATACAACGTCTTTCTTTAAATAGAAATAATCTAGTATCTGTTCAATCTAGGTATCTGAAATTTTGCGAATGATGATCAAGTTTTATGGCAACAACTTCTGCAAAATTTGGTTGTGGTGGTGTGACGGGTTCGGGTATCTGCCATACAAAATCTCTTTTTAAATGAAAAGAACTCAGTGTCCGTCCGCACGATAACTCAAAAAATAGAGGAGCTAGGAGGCTGAAAATTTTTTTACGTCACTTTTGTAAAATTGTTAGTTTTGCTATTTAACTCCAGCATTTTCGGCGCCCGGGTTCGAGTAGCTGCCATACAACTTCTTTCTTTAAATCGAAATAACCCAGTGTCTGTTCAATCTAGGTATCTGCAATTTTGCGAATGATGATCAAGTTTTATGGCAACAACTTCTGCAAAATTTGGTTGTGGTGGTGTGACGGGTTCGAGTAGCTGCCATACAACTTCTCTTTTTAAATCATAATAACTCAGTGTCTATTGAATCTAGCTATCTGAAATTTAGTGAAAAAGGGTCGAGTTGCATGCCAAAAACTTTTGTAAAATTTGATTGATCTAATGCAGCCGGTTTAGGCTTCTTGCATTTCTTGGAACTTAGTGAAGCTAGGCGCAATAGATTCGGGTAGCTGTCATACAACTCCACAATTTACCTCAATATATCTCTGTAGTTCGGTACTAAAACATCTGAATGTTTTTAAAAGATGATCAAGTTTTATAATAGGATATATTACGTTCATACGGGTATCCCAGAGTTGACACAGTCTACTCTACTGCACTCTTCCTCGTTTACTTTTAATATTATTTTTTGAATGAAAAAAAAATCATGTATCTACATTACAATAATAATAATAATAATAATAAATGGATGTATGAATGAATATACATATATTTTTACGATTTCATTGCATATAATTATTTTTATTGAATAAAACAAAATGTTATTAAATTATTAGAAGTTATTTTGCTTTGATATAAATTATTATGTAAAAAATCTATAAATTTTGGCATTGTAGTTTTTGTGTAGTGGCGGTCGGTCCTATGGTGGAGACAGCTGATTTTTTGTTTTGTTATAAAGTAAGTTATATATTAATTAAACATCCTTAAAATTATATTTTTGTTATAATTAAAAAGTTTTCTCGTATATTTCAGAAATATAACCTTACTTTAAAGTCATATTATAATTAAATTATTTTCTACAATACAAAGAGTCCTTTAATGTGTATAACATGTACAGAAATTCGCCTACATACATAAAGTTATACATTGGTGTAACTTAAATAATATTTATAATATAATAACAAGTTTTCTTTTAAAAAGAGAAAAATAAAAAAAAACATTTAAACTCATAATATTGTTTACCATAAATACAAATTTATATATATAAATATATATATATATATATATATATAATATACAAACATTAAAACAATATACATTTTCACAAACACAAACTCATTATATTATGTATTACATTTTATTTGTTTATTATCCTGACACTTTATTTTGAATTTTTAATTGAATGATTGTTAATTTTGTTTTACGATTTTTACATGGTTTTTTACCGCATAATGCGTGCAAGAATTTGTAGCGAAATAAAAAAAAAAAAAGTAAATAAAATGTTAAAAAATTATTACAAAAACTTCAATGATCCTTCAGTTAAATATATATAGAATAATAGTATATAATTTGTTAGTCTACGTATATGCAAATTTTAATATGATATAACAAAATGATCGTTAAGTTGTATTAAACGAATGTATATTATAGTTTATAATATAAACTTTAATAGCATAAAATACGCAAATTTTTGTTAAAATTTAAACAAAACAAAATTTCCATGTATATAACACTTTAATTTATTTTAACAGATTGTTGTATTTTAACACCTTTAAAAAATTATTATACCCATATATAGTATATAAAAGAAAAAAATTTACACGCTCTTAATAAAATGATAATTACGAAAATGTTGTAACAGTTAAAAATATAAATTTTCAGTTTTTTGAAAAAAAAATACGAAAATAAGGATTCAGCATTTAAAAGTAAAGATTTTAAAAGGTTGACATTGTTAGAAATTAAATCTTAGCTTAATAAAAATTGTATTGAAGTGTTTACTAATGGAGACAGAGTTTTTTCAAAAGTATCTTCCATTAATTCCATTTTTCTTTATTGTAATAATGGGTAAGTTTTTATTGGCCATTTTATTATTCTGGCGGCTATTGGCAGCATTTTTCGTATTTTTAAATTAATAACTGGATTTAATACATCCTTTTTTTATGCAAGAGTAAGTGGGAATCATCGGAAGGCACAACAGATGAGCGACACGATCACGAGCCCTAAATAAGTGTGTGTTAACCCTAATACACAATTAACTAAACACCACCTCGATTTTATGAGCAAGCAATAGGTTATAATATGTCCCTTAGTAATAATGTGCTATTATGTTTTTGCCTTGATTACTTGCAAACTTTGTTATACTCTATATAAAATTAATCCAGCCATTGGTGCAGTGGTTGACGCACCGCTTCTCATTCATAAGGGAATGAGAGGTCTCGGGTTCAATTCCCGGCTGGGTACAATAATTATAATATAAAAAAAAAATATATTCATATATCGCAATATATAAATACTTAATATATCACATAATATCTCGTACACCCCACATTCCTACCAGGAAACAGGGGTTATAGCTACCTGGCACATTTATGTACCACGGTACCTGTGTATAAATAAATAAATAAATATATAAAATTTAAGAAATGTTTCGTTCTACTACCGAAACTGTTCAGTTAGCAAGTAGTATCTATTAATATGCTTAGACAATTTCTAATTTTAATTTTGAACAAGTCTTATTCTTCTATTTAAGAAAATTTCTATTTCTATTATAAGAAAATTTCAGAAAATCTTCTGAGAGGTGAATAAGACGAGCTCGTCATACCCCATCAAGCTCTATTGATTTGTCCAGAAATGTTAAAAGTCAAAACTAGAATTTAAATTTTTACTTAGACTTAGTTGACTGTTTTGTTTGTTTATTATGTTCCAAATCACATTTAAAATAAAAGTCAAATACCTATTAAAAATTTTACATTTAAACTTACACATTTAGATGAAATCGATTTGTTCATTGTTTGCCATTTATTTAATCATTATTTCATTTTGATTTTTAAAAATTTTAATACTTACAACAATTTCATATCAAAATTAATTTTAAAAATGCATTTTAAAGTGGGTTGAAAAAATTTAATAAGAATCATTTAAGGTTTGAAAAAAATTTTAATTTATTTAATAACGCACATCCAATTACTAAAAAAAAAAAAAAAAATTCATTTAGTAGTTATTAAATGTAACGTCAGGATAACACGCACTTTATTATACTACATTATCCTCGTGCAATACTTTTTTATTTATATATAATCACTATATTAAACTGATACACCTTTTAAATATTAAAAAAAAAAAAAAAACAAAAAGAAATGTTAAATAGGAGTTAAATATTTTACAAAAGAAATTCTATTCTCCTTGTAAATGTGATGTTCTTTTTGTATTAGCACGTATTCATTCATAAAAAATCGTTGTGGGAAATACGCATTTGATTTTTATTTTTTGTACTGCAATTTGGTGCTTACATGTGTTTTAAAGGCAAATATTTGAAATAATCTGTTAAAACTAGATAAATATTTAGTCTTTTGTCATCATTAACGATTTCTAAAGTCAAGGACGATAATTCGGGTATTATATATTATACGGCGTCCATATAAAAATACGCTTATTTAAAATAATTATCCTTTGATTTTAACATAAAAAGAGAAAAAATGAAATTGAAGTTGAATTGGTTTATTTCGTCTAAGAGTTAAAGCAGAAGAAGAACACAATATATTGTACTATTGTGGATAGCTTCTGTACAAAATTGATTTGAAAGTAATGAAAACATTTCGAGGGATATTGCCGATAAGGTAAATTTGTTCTTGTCAATAGTATTAAATTACCCATTCCTTGCCAGTCTGACGATTTGTAGACCCTTAAGGTTTTTTATCTAATTTTAACAACAGTTTAATATAATTAATAATAAGTAGATAAGTAAATTCAAGGTTTGGCCAGAAGATATTGAAAAAAGTATATAACACATATTTCATAATACAACAATCGACAACATTTTAACATTAAAACATATTGAATATGTACAAAAATAAATTGAATACATAAATAATATGTTCTTGTACCAGATAAGAGATGGTGCACTAAAAAAATTGTATTTGTATTTGATAATATTGTACAATAGCTAGAGACTACTGATAAATGTACAGCTTTGTAAAAATAGTGATTAAAAAACTTATATGTATAAAAAAATACGTAATAGGAATATCAATCGACTTTGTGAACAAGGGGGAATAATAATAAGAAATGAAACTAATACTGGATGAAACTAATTTGGATGAATACTGAATAATTGTAATGGTGGTCCGCAGGAAAATACTGAATTGCTAAGATGATCCGCAGGCATAACGAAACTGGATAAGTTGCGAAATGAACACATCAGAGGCACCTTCAAGGATAATACGTTTAAGGACACCAAATACAAATTAGTAAAAAAACATCTAAAATGGTACAGTTATGGAATCTGAAGAGACGAAAAGTATGTGGTAAGTAAAAGTATGACATCCCAATACAGATTTTCTAGCCGCCTCCTATCCAAGGACAATCCTTAATAATGGAAAAAGTGATGACGGAGAAGATAATTGAATAGTTGTGATTTTAAAATGATTGATGATAGTTGTGATTTTATATGACATAGAATATCTACTAATTTTGAGATTAAAAAATATAATTTTCAATTGAGCAGTAATTTTACTCTCTATTTACATATAATTACTGAAAATGTTAACAAAATAGAAATATATAAGTCATTTGAACCGATCATAATATTCAAACATCTTCATTTCTGTCATATTTTCTTTTTATTCTTGTTTTTTAAATATGTAATACATAATATAAGTATAATAGTATATGTATTGTTATACCTATAAAAAATTCATAAAATAATAAAAAAAAAAAACGAATCAACAATAATTTTGCGTCATATTTCGCCTCTAATATTTGAAAGTAAACAAAAAAAATAAAATAAAAAATAACAACTAGAATTTTGGCATGCTTTGAAAATTTTCACTTTATATAATTGTGCGAAAAATTTTCAGAATATAAAAAAGAAAAACAAACGACAAAAAAATAATAATGATGATTGTAATAGCAAAAATGATGTTGATTATAATGATAAAGTTATCAAATTAAATTTGTTAAAATGAAGAACCCCGTATCTATATTCTACATATACACATATTATATGATATAAAATAAAAATAAGAAAAACAATAGAAATAAATTTTTCACATACTTTTAGGGGTTTCTTTTTTTTTTTTTCTTCTTTGGTGTTCTTTAAGTACATTTACACCTGGATTTTAGATGATTCTTTAATAAAAAAAAATGTATATATAATATGTATGTATATTATGTTCATTTGTTTAACATGTAGACATCTTTTTCTGAACAATAATATATGTCTTAGAATTTGTATATTGTGTGTAAAAATTTCTTCCAAAAAAAAAAAATTACCTTCCAATCAAAATAATAATAATGATGACTCTGAAAATATTTTTTGTTTTAGATTTCTTTTTAATATAACAAAAAAAAAAAAAAAAACAAAGCAAAAAAAAAAGAAAAGTAAAAACAGAAAAAACGAAATAATGGAATTGTCTAAAATTCTTTTTTTCGAATAAATGACGCTAATTTAATATGCCTTTACAATATGTATATAGAAGAGCTACATACATATATGCTATATATTCTTCTTTTTATATCTGTATATTATATTATAACGGTACACATTAGTTCACTGATTTGCTCAATTTAATCTGTTAAGGAGAATCAAAAAAAAAAAAAAAATTATAAAAATTAGGAAAAAATTTATTATATTATATTTTTTTTTTTGAGATTTCGTTTTTTAATTGATGAATGGAATAAAACGAAAATTTACTTTTTTTTTATATAATTAATGGTATTTTTAATTTTCTTTCAAAGTTATTCTATTTTTAGCACCTATTACCTATCTAAAATTTTTTTAATTTTTTACATTGTAACCGTTTTTTTACCATATTAAACAATGAATAATTAAAACTTTACCATTATATTTGAATATGTACTTAATTGAATGGTGATAAAATTTTTAAATAATTGTGGTCCTACCATGTGATCCGAATTTATTAAATTATGTTCCGTTTTATAAAAAGTGTATATACTGTACATATAAAAAATAAAAAATGGGGTTTTGGAATTTTATTAGTTCAAAATTTTTAATACAGTCAATACCGAAGAAATTGCGTCAAATACATAAAACTGAGCTTCATTTCAAATTTTTCTTTTTCAAGCAATATCTACAACTGACCTCGTAGTTTTTGTTTGAAAATATCAGATTTGAGTTCTAGCTCAGTTTTTTGCATTCGATAAATTTTCTTTTATTACAAATGAAGAAAAATCTTACATATTTTTTCTTTATTTTATCCCGCAGTTTGTTAAAAAAAATGTTGGTGTGATCATATTGTAAAAATAACAAAAGTGAAATTTTTTTAAAACGGGAAACTGAGATCATATCTCTATAGTTAACTCCTGAAATTTTAAAAAGAAGTGTATCTGACATTTAAATAGATGACAGATATGTCATTTGCCTGTATTTTAAAGAATTATTTTCACTTTCATTAATATTAGCTAAGGCCAAATTAACTTAATTGATAATTCAATGCACTACTCCCATATCTGATAAATATTGCCTAGATTAATCTTTTCATAATTTTATGCGCAGCGTTTATAAGCCATCATCGGTTCCGAACATTAATTATATTATGTATAATTTAGCGGTCACCCCTTATATCTTGGAAATTAAAATATTGAAAACCAAAGTCTTGACAGACACAACCTTTAAAACCAAATTCTTTTTGGGACAAAATCTTGAAAAAAAAAAATCTAGAAAACAAAACAATCTTTTTGGGACAAAATCTTTACAAAAAAAACGAATTGAATTTTTTGTTACATTCTCATTTTTTTTTTACTTTTAAATATAATACGTAAGTATTCAAAAACACGAGATATAAAAAACATTATTAAAAAATTATAAATTATTAAACACAAAAAAAAATATTACATATTCTGTAATATTACAGAAGGTTATACAAGTACATATTCTGTAAAAGGCGTATAGCGTACCCTGTTTTTGATTTCAACTCTAAAATTCCTTCTAATTATCCATAAAATTATCAAAAGATTTATCTAGGCAATGTTTGTCAGATATGGGAGTAGTCCATTGAATTATCAATTTAATTAATTTGGCCTTAGCTAATATTAATGAAAGTGAAAATAATTCTGTAAAATACAGGCAAATGAAATACAGACAAATGAAAATACAGACAAGTGAAAGACAGACAAACGATACTACAGGCAAATGATACTACGGGCAAATGAAGTACAATCATGCTCCAAAAAAAAGACTGACGTTGTTTTTTTTAAATAATACTAATAGCATGCTTTTGAGGTACCAATGTTTTTAGTTTGATCTTGTTAACATCAACTTCACTCCAGCACGAAATGCCGTACTGTAGCTTAAAAAGGAAGAATGCATAATAGAACCTAGTAGTTACATTAATAGAGCTATATAAATTAATTTGATACTATCTATATAAATTAATGTGAACTGTCTATTTACTTTACAGAAATAAGATTTAAAATAAAAAGAATGTGTATTGTGTAAAAGCAAAACATTTTTAAAAAATTCTCTAAAAATAATAAACATTTTATTTGATGTCCTTTAACATAAGTATCGGTAGAGTGATTATCGAGTGTCGTTGATTTTGTTGACCTTTTCGTTTCCTTTTTATTTTCTATCTCCTGCTCCTGATCCAATTTACTCAGGATGCAACTAAGATGTTCCTCATATTTAACTAACTACACTGAGGTACTGCTAAATTTAATGAATAAAATTCTTCTAAAGCTAGGAATTCTAAAAATTCTATAATTCTTTTTGAAGATTGCCAATTCTTAGGAGTATCTGTCCAAATATATTAAATATCAAATATTAAATAGTTATAAAATTCTAAAATTTTCCTTAAGGCAATATCTATTATGTTAATTTTATACATAATTATATTGAAATATAATTTTTTTTGTATTTTAAAAAGCTGTTTTTTATTCATTTATTTTTTAAATAAATTATCAGAAGATTTTTTTATCATATGTTCATTATAATATTTTCTTTTTGTTTTAGTTTTTATGTCTATTGCACTTAATAAGTTAATAGCCTACAATAGTTAAGTGCTTTTTTTTTTTTTATTTCTATGAGACAATGTTAAAGAAAAGTCTTGACTTTATTAAAAGTGTTCTTATAAAGTGCAATTTGTATTTTATTTTATATCTACTAAAAAAAAAAGATATCAGAGAACTAGTAGAACACAAAATGAAAACGAAATCCATTTATTTTTTCACAAAAGATTATTCAATTGCACAAGTTCTAGTTTACCACAATATAGATTTTAATTATAGTGAGTTCATATAACTTCATTTGAAAAAATATATGGTTTTTAAATGACTTCGTATATACAGTTTCTCTTCTTAATTTATTTCTTTACGAAAAATTTTCAAGGGGCCTCGGTAGCCTAGTGGGTAAAAGCTTATAAAATACGCTGTAAACACTGAAGGAGTGTGGCTTCGAAACCCACACACGTCGTAAAAGTTATTCCCCTTTACGACATTTACAGCCACGCCTGAACAGGAAAGGCTGTGTAATTTATTGTCCACATTTATGGGGCAGAAAAATGCATTAAAAAAAATTTTTTTTCAATAAAATAGCTTAATTCATAGTCTAAAGCATTTTGATACAAAACTTAATTTTACTCTCTATTACATTGATCTTTTAAATTCTTTAGATTTCTGTATTCCCCTTTTTGATTAATAAATATTCAATATTATGTGCTTAAATCAGAGATTGAAGTTTTAAAACAAGGTATTAAAAATGTACTTTAGACATTAAAATGCTTCAAAAATTCAGAGTTTTAGTATAAAATCCCAAAAAGCTTCGAAATATATACAAAAAAATCAACACTTAAAAGTTTATAACATAAAATCTTTAGCAAATAACAAAAACAAACTGGAACTAAAATAGGGAAAATGATTTCTGTTTACGTAAGGTCTAAAAATAGTAAAAAAAAATATGAGTAACCATTGTTATGTAGATATCTAAAACTGTCTTATACTGAAGTCATTATAAGCTTACCTAAATTAAATTTAATCATCCTTTAAAAAAGAAACTTATTTTTGATTTTTCTTTTTTTGAGAGTAACTTTGAATCGAAACTTTTCAAGACATTGCAGAAAAACGGAAAGAACAAGAAAATGTTAACAGAAATTTAAAGGATTAAACACAGCCCCTCTATTTTAAACAAACATTTTAATTTTACTCAATTTTAGTTTTGACGCGGACTATAATAAATAAAAATGGAGGGTGAATAAACTTTGACAATATTTACATAAAGAGCAGTCATTTTATAGATACACACTAGGATATAGATTGTTAACCAAAACTCACAATATTTCCAATGTTCGCACTACGAGTAAATTTACCCACGCAATCACAAAAATTTGAATAGGGTTGAAGTGGTAATTTAACTTGTTTTTATTCTTTTGCAAAATTTTAGATATTGTTAATCCAAAAACCATCCTTTCAATGTTTAAAGTGTAATGGTCTCAAAGTTTTTTTTATATAGTAGTAGTATTTGAGTAAAGAGCTTATTTTCGACAAAAGCACTAAATAAAATTGATATTATTTATATTTTAAAAACATCTTCCGCTCATTTAAGGAATTATAAGTATTTTTCCGTTACAGATTTATTTATTTAATTTTTCTTTTTTACTTTATATTTCCAGTAAAAAAAACAAAAAAGAAAAAAAATCTGAAAAAAAAAAAAATTAATTATTCTAATTTTGTTTTTTTTTTTGCCTTTTTAAATCCTTAAAGGCTTTTGCTTTTTTGACGACTTATGTATTTTATATAGTACTTAGATATATATACATATTTATGTAGACAAATAACACCTTATCATCGGGATAATGAACTTACCTTGATTATGATTAAGGTAAAGGTGTACTCATCCGTGACATAAAAATTTACACACAAAAAAAAAAACAAGGATATGAGAAATGTTTTTTATTTTTATTATAAAAGGATTCATTATTGCATATTCTCGTAATCCATATTATATGCTTGTTATTTTATTAAAATAATATAACAATTTTTTTAATGTATTCATAAATATTTATGTGTGTGTGTGTATATATGTATATTTATTAAAAACTTATTCAATCAACAGAAATACAAAAAAAAACAAAGAAAATTTACAAATACCTGACTAAAGGTCGTCAGACTATGTTAAAGATGAAATATAATATAAAAGATCCTTATTTTAACTGCTGTTTCCTTTTGTGATATAAGCTTAAACTTTTTTTTTTTTTGTTTTTTTAATTTTTAAATGAATGTTTCAGTGTATGTTTGTATAATATGTTTTATTTATTTGAATATGAGTTAAAATTTTGTTATTATTATTATCATTATTCTGATGTTATTGCTTCGACTACTGCTACACTTCTTTGTATTCAAATAACGAAGTAAAAACTTTTGATTTCATGTCTGGTGTAAAAAATATAAAAAAAAATTCTATTTAAATTTTCTTGTATATTTTTGAAGAAATTAAAAAACAAAAAAAAGCAAACACGTTTACATTCACATAATATAAAATTTATAAATTTCTTTGTTCGTCCATTTGTACCATCACTTATTGATTCATTTTAATATTTTTTTGAATTTTTTGTTTATCGATTTTAGAATCATTATCAACTGATGCAATTAGTTATAATGGCGCACTATTATTTATTTTATGTGTTTAAGTTAAGTCATATATATAGTGATATCTCTGTAATTTATACAATTACTTAAACTCGACCATTTCTTTCTTACGTTTCTCTTTTCGTTTATTATCAAAATTTCCTTGTAGGATCACTTTAAATACTTCATGTTTTTGGTTAGTCGTTATGTAACTAAGATTACATATTTTCTTACTTTATAAACGTACTAATTCTAAGATTGATTCTAAGCTCAACTTCTGTTCCAGTACCTAATGGTAAATATATTTTGACGGATTTTTATATTTAATTAAACATTCCTTGAATATAATGGCTATATTGTGGGAAACACAATAACTGATAAATCACATTTAGAAACTTATAGAAACTTATACAACGTAGTTTAGAAATTTTTTCAACTCTAAAAAGAAATCTCACTCTAACAAATTGTCATAACCTTTTTGATTAGGTATTGAAGATCTGTTAAGGTAGCCCTGAATAATATTAAAGTAGTAACGAAATTATAAAGATTTTTTTTTCTAACTGAGGTTAATAGGTACATTTTGAAAAAAAAATTGTTTAAATATTATATTACTTCTATCAAGCAATTTATGATGCATAGAAATAAACACTTAAAATTACTTTAGCATTTACAAGAAATATTTAAAAGACGTTTTTTTTTTTTTGTTATTCTAAAACCACAAAATAGGAATATGAATTTTTTGTACTTGAAGTAGTTGTGATTATATGGGATGGGATAGGGATGGAACAAATGAAGATAGCTGGGAAGTAAAGGGTAAATTTGAGAAGAATCTGTTGAGATTCCTCTAAAATATGGGTAAATTGTAAATACCAAAATCGCCAATTTTTGGTAATACGGTTGATCTAACAACAAACGAATTGCTATAAGCAGTAGAGTCCTACTTAGGTAATACCACTCTTGTTGTGCTTTGAAATTGTTTAAGAGGAGGCAACAGTGACTTTGTTTCAACTGAACAAGTGTCATCACCTACAAAGTACTCACTATGTGGTCATTAATAAGACGAATGGCGAGGTTTTGAACTCGATCGAGAAAGTTTAAGGAATTGGATGATGCGCCAGCTTAAATATGTGAGTTATATTTCATCTTACATCGTATATACGCTTTATAGATTTTGGACAGGTCCCTTGAAGAAAAATACGATTTACACTTAAAGAGAAAACCCAAGCACTTTCGCTATATCAAAAATATGATCATTCCACATCATTTATTGATTTAGCTGCATGCCTAAAATGGCAGGTTTTCCGATCGGGGCACGATTTCCCCGAGAAACCTGAGATTAGGGTTATAATTAGTTTTTTTTAATGTTATTTGACAGCATTGGGTTTTGGAAGAATTAAACTCCACTCTATTTTTAGAGGCCCGACTGTAGTTAAATTATGGTTAACAGTATTGGCCATAGACAGCCTAGCTATGTCAATTGCGAGAGTTGTGGTATTTGATTTTATCGAAAAATTATAAGATGCCACTAAAGTACTGTTGTCGTCGAAACTGTGAATTGAATTGAAGGTTGAAGATAGAAGATCGTTGATTAAATCAAAAAGAGAGTAGGTGCAAGGACGGATCCTTGTGGAACGGCAGCGTTTATTTGAAATGTATCAGACGTGTAGCCGTCGACCAGAACACGAATACAACGATTCGAAAAATAGTCTTCAATCCATTTGCATAAAACTGGACCAAGAGCTACAGCTTGACATTTGTTTAACAGAGCAGCATACTATACTTGATCAAAAGCTTTGGAAATATCAAGAGCAACTACAGTACATTCACCAGAGTACTAAATGCTGCTGTTAAGTTTACCCCTGATGTATGTTATAAGATCATCAGTGGATTGGTTACTTCTAAAATCTTATTAGCGTTCATGTAAAATACCCCTATCGTCTAAATATAGGTTGAACTTGGAGTTGATAATAGTTTTCATAACTTTGGAAATGACTGAAAATTGTTTTACTTTGAAAATTTACTTTTCGAGTTAAAGTTGACTTGATAATTATTCCAAAATTATAAAATCTTCAATTGACATAATTTTAATTTTTGTTTGGAATTAGCTCAATTAAGTTTATGAAGCACTTTTGCGAAAACAAGCATATAAAAGAAACGACTGAACTGCATTTGAGGCGTAAAAATTGAAAACATTTGTAAGGAAATTCAATTTGCATATATTATATAATTTTATTTAATTCAATGTTCGCATAATTTAATCCTTAAGAGGAGTCTATTATTTTACTAATACTAAAAATCAATCCTCCGGTAAATACTATAACCTGTTTTAGTGTAAAATATTCTTTTAGGATAGTAAACTGTACTCGATTATAAGAGTTACCAGTATACCGAAAACTTCTCTAAATTCAATGAATAAAATTTTACTCTTTTCAATATGTAATTTCAAGATATTTAATTTGATACAATCATTTTCAAATATTTATTCTAAATCATATTAAGTAAAATAGGGATCCCATCACCTTTGCAGTTTGTATAATATTTTTGTGGAAAGACTTTAATTTTAAAGCATATATTAACAATTTCTAACCCAAGTCACAAAAATTGTACGAAAAAAATTATATAAATAAGTAATTCTTGTTATGATCCAATTTATATAATAGAATACAGGTAATTTCTACTGTGACAAAATAATTTTTATATTAGATTTTACTGTTTCATTTATATTTTACATTTTTTTTTTTTTTTTTTTAGCTTTTGGCTGCTGTTAAAATCTTGTCAACGTCGTTTGAATTAATTCATGCTTTGTAGTTTGCTTTGTTATTTTTTTTTTTGTTTTCTTTTAATTTTGCGCTTCTGATTTTAATTTTTGTTATCCTGAAGGATGTGACAGTGTTTTTTTTTTCTTTTTACGTTTTTTTTTTTTTTTTCATATTATAGATATTCAACTTTTATTTTGTTTGTGTCATGTTCACCATTCAAATTAAAAAATTTTTTATATCTGATTTTAATTAAAAGAGTCCTTGAAAATTAAAGTGACAAAGAAAAAAAATAATAATAAAAATAAATAAAATCAAATCAAATACACAGAATATATATAATAAAAAAAAAAATCAAATCATTTTTAATATTGACGAGTTATAGTTTTATATGTATTTATCTGAGTGTAGAGTTTTAGAAGAGAGATTACATCATTTTTTTTTATCATTATTTTGAATAATATCCTGTATTGTGAATTACAGTCCTGTATAAAGTCATATTGGATTTAAATTAATGAATTAATGACAAGACTGAGGAAGTCAAATTGGACTAGTGTGATAGTAGAAGAAAAATTGAAAATTTAATTTATTATTCTTTAAAGATTTTAAATAAGAAAAAAAAATTTTAAATTACCACCTAATAAAAAACACATTAGAATGAAAATTCAAATATTTAAAAATATAAGGATATAATAATAATTAAATTCTGAACGTGTCTTTTGTAAAAATAAAATAAAATGTTTATGAATTGATATGCTTAAACTTTAATTTTAAGGATATTTAAGACAAGTTAAGTTTATTTATTATAGTGGAGAGTTTAATGTGATGACCCAGACCCACAAAATACCAAAACAAATGCGTTAGTGTTAGAAAAAAATTTGTTAGTAAAATAAAAAATTAAGATTTGATATTTTTGAATTTAGGATTTTGTAATTTTGGGATTTTGAATTTTGGAATTTTGAATTTTGGGATTTTGAATTTTGTAATTTTGTATTTGCGTCTCCAAAAAAAATTTTCGAAAGTATTAAAATAAAATAAGTTTTATTATCGTGACATAAATCCAAAGAAACTTAACACAAACTCTTTGTTAATTTGTTCTCCTACGCTTAAAAGTGCACCATGTATCTAGAGTCTAGAGTAGAGATTACTAACACATTACCTCAGTCTTCATCAATAAAAACCAAAAATAAAATAATAAGTTAGTACAGGATTTGAGTTTAATTTAACATCTTATAAATTGTTACTCTAAGTGTAATATCAGCTAAATGTTATCTAAAGGACATTCGGTTGCATACATTCCATTAATAAGCAAGGTTAAGTTAAAAGTTGGACATCGAAATTCTCGTCAAAATGGTGGTGACTGCAGTTTGTTAAATAAAATATAAAATAAATAGTTGATCAATAGTTAAAAACCCTATCTATATATTTTGTTAGAATCAAAAAAAAAAATTTTAAACAAAAGAAGAAGTTAGAGCAGTTTTAGAAAGTATAGACGTTTTTATGGATTTGTTTTATGGATTAAATTGATTTGGTGGAGAACTGAGAGACAGCCAATCCAATGGAAATATATACCTCAAATAAATTCAATAATAAAGTACCTTTTGGAACTCGTTTTATTTTAGTGAGAACAAAGAATGGTACTGAAAATAAATGTCATGATGTTCGCTTAAAAATTCCCGATAAAGTTTTTATATAATTTTTAAATTTTGACTTAATACATATATTGATTTTAATTCAGGATTATTATAAAATAATTTAAAAGTGGCCTCGGTGGTCTAGTGGGTAAGAGCGTATAAAATACGCTGGAAACACCGAGGGAGTGTTGGTTCGAGTCCCACACACGTCGTAAGAATTATTTCCCATTACGACATTTACAGCCACTCCTGAACAGGAACGGTTGTGTAATTTCATGTGTCCACATTTTT
The DNA here is from genome assembly GCA_947095535.1 of Poecilobothrus nobilitatus. Taxonomy (NCBI): domain Eukaryota; kingdom Metazoa; phylum Arthropoda; class Insecta; order Diptera; family Dolichopodidae; genus Poecilobothrus; species Poecilobothrus nobilitatus. The sequence goes on from OX352774.1 coordinate 114,140,718, forward strand.
GTGGCACAGAAATGCATTAAAAAAAAAAAATATTATTAGAAAAAGGCGGAAAATTTTATTAGTATCTTCGCAATTTAATTGATTCCAAAATAAAATAGTATCAACTTGCATAATTTAAGAATTCTGAAAAATTATTAACTAGAAAACAAAAAAAGTTTTTTATTTCATTTCATTTCATAATAATTGATAAAAATTTTAATTGATTAAAATGAATTAAATTAAAATATCACTAAAATAATTTTTAATCTTTAAAAAAAAAAAAATAAAATTTTAAATTGAAGATAAAAAATTCAAAACAATACAAAAATAGCTCATTTCCATGACAGAAATTTTTAAATTTGAATGAAAATACAAATAGAACATAAAAAAAAGAAAAAGAAAAACTTTTTTTTAAGGATTTTGATATTTTTACAATTTTGAAAAAAAAAAAACAAAATTTTTACCCCACACTATATTTAAATTTTTGGTAGGTATTTGAATATTTTATTGTTGAATTCATTATTTTGAGGTTTCTTTATAAAAAAAAAAAGGAAAAAAATTTAAAGAATATAAAAAAAAAACCCAACTAAATAAAATAAATCAAAAAAAATATAACAAAATAAAATAATATTGCGCTTTAAATTTTATATTATTTATATAATATACTTTTATTCATATTATATACTTTCTAAACCGAAAAATTTAAACATTATTCTCTTGTCAATAAAAAAAAAAAAAAAAAAAAAAACAAAAAATTATCCTTGAACTCAATTTAAAAATCATTTTCTTATATTTTTAAGGAAGAAAAAAAAAAAACCGAAAATAGAAGAAATGAAATTCATAGTAAATTATTTGTATTGCTTGATCCTTTTTGTTTTTAACACATTTCCAAAAAAAAATTTGAAAAGATATACCTATTAGTTTCACTCTGTTCATCCTTCCGTCTGTTTACAAAACTTCTACACCGTTAAAAATAGAGAAAAAATTGTTTAACTATGGGTAGGTCTCATAAAAAAATTAATGTTGTACAAGAACTTTTAGCCCTATTTTTAAATGCTTATATCTCATGTTCTGCTTAACATTTTTTTCAATTTAAAAACGCCCCATTCGACAGGTATTTTTTTCACCTTTGTAAATTAATATCAAAATTATACAAGTTATTTTAAATTTAGTATTTGCATGATTTTTCTACCCTCATAACACTCCGGAACCCTTTTAGATGTTGAAATATTGAGTTTAGGAGTTGAAATTTTTAGGGTAGAACGAACATTTAAAATAAGTATAAGTTTGTTCAGAAAAATTTTTTGGATCACCCCTATAGCTGTTTATGACCAATTAGGACTCAAAATTTGAAAATTTGCTATTATTAAATATCTGTAATTTAGGCAAGTGTAAACATTTTACTTCGGCAAGATATAAAAATTAAAGCTGCAGTAATATATTTTTACGTGTATTAATGGTTTTTACAGCCCCTCAAAATTGCGGAAAAGTCCTATTTTCATATTTTTTCTCATTAGATAAAATTTTCAAATTTTTGTGCCACAATTCTAAACAGTTTGTATTATCTTTTGGAAATGTGCGCTTTTAAAAACCGTTGGTTTACATTCTACCTTGTTTTTGTTTCCTTCTACTATCCTATTGTTTTTTTTTTTTTTTTAATTTTTCAGAAGAGCCTTTTCTAATATTTTTAATGTCTCTATTGAATGAAAATGAAACTTTTCTAAACGAATTCACTTGAATTAGTTGTAAAATTTGTACAATAATCAAATCTGGGACTGTTGATAATTTTTTTTTTTTCCTATTTTACTAGGATTTTAAATGTTCCGAATTTTTATATTGTCTTTTTGAATTTTTTTTTTAGTTTTTGTTTTTTATACTAAGTTTCATTTAATTTTGTACTTTTTAGAATAGATTTTATTCAAAAAAAAAAAATAAAAATATAAAAATGATGTTTTATTATTAAGGTCAATATTTTATTATCCCTTCCCTTCACTTCGACTTCGACTTCTTCACATCCCATTCATGTTCTTTTTTTTTTTTTTTTTTGAAATATAAATGAAAGAAATGGAAAGATAAATTTGGAATAAATTTTATTTTATTTAATAGAAATAAAAAAAAAATATATAAAAAAAAACTCTTGTGGTTGAAAATTTATTTAAAGATTTTATTATTTAGGTAAGTGTAAAATTTATTGTTTGCTTGTCTGGGGTTGTAAAACTTAGATTTTGGTTTCTTTTTTTGGCCTAAAAATTTTAAATTCATTTTTCTTTTTTTCTATTTTTAATTTTAGAATCAATTTAGATATTTATATAATTTTAAATTTTGAAAAATTATATAATATTAAAAAATATTAAACAAATATTAAATGAATTAAATGAAATTATTTAATGAAACCAAAGAAAATTGTACACCATAATTTAGTAAAATTATTACAATATTAATTCATATTAGCATTTTATTAGAAAAAAGTGACAAATATTTACATGTATTTGTTACCAGCTGGTTCAAACCAATGAAATGGTACATGTAGATAGATATTTAGTGTTAATATTAAAATTAAATTTATTGGTGTTTTCTTTTCTGATTTGTGATCTGATCCTTTTTACATTACTGATTTCTTACTTACAACAATTCATAAATTTTCTTTCTTCACATTAAATGCGTTGTGGTCGGATTTTAGTTTAGAAAGATCAAAATGTACATTTTCTCCCTCTTGACCGGAAAAGGCCAATTGGTTGGGGTTATTAATGAACATTGCTACCTTTCCGATAAATATGCTAGAAGATTAGTTTTGCATCAGAATCTCAACTGTACATTTTGCAGAGGAATTAACGCAATATAGAGTATGAAGAACTTTCTCTGCACATTCCCCAATTTAAAAAAAAAAGACAGAATATCTCGGTAGTTTCTTTTCCCAAGATTTAGATGAACTCTCTGACATGAATATCAGAAGCTTTCAGAACTTCTTTCGACAGAGTAATAACTATGGTGGCATAAATTTAGGATAATTTAACACCTACTCTTAACACGAATAAGCAGATATTTGAAGGTGCATTACGGAGATAAACTTTAGCAATTACTAACGCGTTAGCACAAGCTTCATTAAAAAGTAAATTTATATATAACACAGAATTCATTATTAGAAAAATATTTCTATAAGAAATTGTATTCAATCACACAACCGATTAAAAGTAAAATGTATAAATTTTGAACTTTAGTAAGGAACCTGTTGGCCGATTAATCCATTAAGTGATTAATATCAACTTTTGAAAATATTGATATAATTAAATTCAAATTATTGTAAACGTTTATTAGAACGGTAAGAGCATAATACCAATTAATAGGTTAAAAAAACAAAGTCTTGGAAATTTGGCAAACTTAGAAATGTAACCATTAATCTAAGTACAAGGTGATTTTAAAAAAGAACAAATTTGTAAATTTTTGAGGGTTAACTTTGAGAGTTATTTTTATGGAATGAGGGATTTAAATTTTTTTCTTTCCCTTTTGTAGGTTCAATGGTTGTTCTATCTGTTTCCAAAAATATCAAAAAGAAACCGAAATTTCATTATAAAGAAAGTATCTATATTTTGGTTTTTTCATAATTGTTTTTTTTAATTTACAGTTATAATATGAAAGAAAAACATATATATATATTATAAACCTTTACCGAAATTTCTCTTGCCTTCCTTAATTTCCTTAATTAATTTTCTCAATTTTTCTGAATCTCAGCAAGGTTCCTCAAAATGCGCTTATTCATAAAATTTACAAATAGTTAACGGTATTTTCCCATTTTTTTTCCAGCCGTTCTTTGTTTTACGTTTACATAAATTACACATTTACAAGATATAATTTTTAATTAAATTCCTATTTTTGTTGAAAATGATTTTCTTTTAAAATGTGAAGATTTCCCAAAAATATAAGTTAACTTCTTTATTAGTTTCTATTCTACAGTTGGGTTTCGACTATTTTGATTATTCAACTTAAAGTTTTTTCGTTAGGTACCTGTATAACAATTCACAATAACAAAATTCACATATCATTATTAAAAATTTTTTGTTCCAATTTTTATTTCTTAAAATTTCTGAAAATAAATGAAAAATATTTCAAAAATTGTTATTATTTTGGAAATTGGTTTTTTTTTTTTAAAACAAACTTTATATTTTGTACCTGTCAATTTGAATATAATTTTGGGGGTTTTCTATAGATATAAATAAGAAGATAAAAAAAATCTTTATCATAATAATAAAATGAATTTTAAAATGAAAACAGTTTTTTGTATTCTGTACAGTTTCATTAGTTGTCTTCTATTCAATTGTTGCTTCGTTTTGTTTTTTTTTTTTTTTTGCTTTTTGTTTAAGTCGTACTGTATGTCACTCATATGACGTGTACAGGTGTTAGTAATCTAGCTAACTTAGATTACAATACGGTCGGCTACGTGCAATTCTACTTCTTAAATTTCAGTTTTACTTTTTTTTTTAAGTTTTTTTAAATGATTTTTGATTTTTTTTTTTTGTTTCTTATTTTAGTAATTTAAAATAAGCAGAATAAAAATAATTTTTTAATATTTTATTATCTTCTTATTTTTTATATTTAGGAAATTTAATATTAACCCTCACGTGAAAACGTTAATTTTTATTCAGTGAATGAATCGATTGTGTATCAGATAGATTTCGCAAGTGTTAGTATGTTAGTAAAAGATACCAAATAATAATTTAGTTTTGTTAATTAATAAATTTAATTACATGAAATATATTAACAGTTAAGCATAACGACAAGTATGTTCACATCTCATATTGGGCATACAAATATGGAAACTACAGCTATTATTTATACTACTGAACCACTTTTATTGATCATGCTTCCGTACAATCTAGCTTAAAGTGTTAGTTTGTTAAAATTAATATTGAAAAGTTCAGATTTGGAGGTGGTTTCGCTTTCGCTCGAAGCATTTTCGAAATTTTGATGCTCTGTCTAAACCTTATCTGGTGTCGAATATATGGGCCAAAGATATCCCAACGAACCATCATTTCAATTTGATCAAAGATAAGGATATCAACGACAAATCGTTGTTATTGAAGCGAATTTAAAGTATGTAATTAAAAATAATGTGGCTTCTAAATATTTAATAAAAACTTAAAATATAAATTTTAACAAAAAATATGTTTTAAATAAAACAAAAAATTTTAAATATCGAAAGCCCAAAAACAATATTGTAAAAAGACACTGCACTGAAGACACACTATAAAATTGATATATGATGAATCATTAAAATTAGAAAAATTTTAATTAGTATGTATTGCCAATAGTGAATTGAGTACTAATTCAAAGGCAATATATAAAGTTTATATAGTTTTTAAATAAAGTTATTCACTATAAAATTAAAATTTATAAGAAAAATGATAGTATAATCAAGTTTATGGTCTAATTTTCAAATCAACATTTTTTTAAGAAGAAAGTTATTCCGCCTGTTTACACTGGTTACATTATTCAGTTGCAGCTTTTTCTTTTTCTTTCCCACTTCCTCACTTCTTCCAAAAACAAAAAATTTAAAACGAAAAAAAACGACGAAAATGCGTAAAATTTCGAAAACCTTTATTCATTTTTGTTAACCAACATTTAGCTACTTTAGCTGTTGCAAGTCACCAATACAATATGTAAAGCAATAATAAAAATTTTATCAGAACAAAAAAATAAGTTATAATATTAGTGCACACATATAAAGTTGCAACTACAAAACAAAACTTAATGCAAAAGCGAGAGTTTTGCAGCACATTTTAAATACAATAATGAACAAGTGTAAAAAGGGCCAATGATTGTAAAATGGGCTGAAAATAAAAACTTGATAAGTTAGCAGCTAATTTTTATCAACAAACGCAACTTCTAAAATCCAAATGGAATATTTTCACATCCATCATATTCACGAGATTAGCCATTGTGCCACTTTTTTTTTTTACACTTCAAAAAATTTCTTAAGGGAAATCGAAATTTAATACCACCACCCGATTTCTTATTCAACATGAGGGTTAAAAGTATAGAATATCAGAAGGTAGTTCACATTTGTAGATTTAAAATTTTTTGAAGATTGGGTAAAGCATATTAATATGATCCCTTACGTGATGTGAATATTTTCTATTGTATGTATTTAAAAAAAAAAAGAATAAAAACAAAACAAAAAAAAAAAATAGGAAAAACAAATAAAGAAAGTGCCTCCATTAATTTTTTGTATGTGATTTTTCTTCCCTATTCCTGTTCCTAACAAAAAAAAAAACAAATTCTATGGATCTTTTCCCTTTTCCTGTTTTTTTTTTTCTTTTTTTAATACTGTTAAAGATCGAAAGCTTTCCAAAATAATGTACAAATGTTGGGGGGCTTTATGTAATTTACTTCTATATCTATTAGACTTATTATAAAAACAGAGAAAAAATAAAACTAAACAAAACAAAACCAAAAGAAAAGACGAATGCTAACAAAATCAAGGAAAACTTCTTAGAAAAGCCTTAATATAATTCTAAAAATAAATGTTTTCTTTTTGTTTTTCTTTTTTTTGTGAAAAATAGAATATAATGCAAACAAAAGGAAATCCTCTCAAAGGATCAATTTTTTTGGTTTTTTTGCTGTTGTTTATATTATTTTTTAGCTAGGACAAAATAAATGTGTAATAATGAAAAAAAAAAAAAGAGGAAAATTTTTTCGGTTTTATTTCTAGTATTGTATAAAAGGTATTGAAGTTATTAAGTATTGTTTACGATAAGGTAGAAAAAAACTAAAAAAAAAAAAACTGAAAAGAAAAATTTTATTTATAATATATAAAAATTTTTCTATGAATAAATAGAAAGGAAATACATACTTACTAATAATCTGTTGTGAGAAATAAAATACACGTAAATAAAGAAAAACAAAAAACAAAAAAAAAGGAAAATCCTTCTAAAATTTTGATTTAGTAATTCTCGTACATATATTATATTATATAATATCAGAGAAATGATTAATTAAGTAACTTAATCTTATGATTATTAAAATCCTTTTTTTTTTTTTTTGAATTTTTTAGTTTCTTCTTCCGTTTGTTTTTTTTTTATGTTTTTGTTATGATTTGAAGAAAGAAATTGTTTTGTTTTTATCAAGATTTTAAGGAATTTCTTTTATATTTATAATATGAATACTTGAGAACCTTTTTTCAATTTATGGTTTATGATTTTTAAGAATGAATTATAATTGATTTTCATTACTATAACATTCACACTATTAAACTACAGATTTTGTTTATTTTAATAAATATAAGATTTGTTTTTTTTTTTTTTTCCATTATTTATTGGTTCTTTAAGATATAGAAAAAGATATTTAAGAAAAGTATCTATAGCTTTGTTTTTTCTTTTTTTTTTTTTCAATTTGATTAAAATTAATTAAAAAGAAACTGAAGTTTTAAATCTTTTATAAAGTTTCAAATCAATTTGAAGCATTAATTAATCTTTATATGTTTATATTTTAAGTAAATCTATAGTACAACTAGCCAACCTAGCAAAATTTCGTCCTGCCAAAATACTGGCTCGAAGGTTCTGGAATTGGTGTAAAAGTTGAATAATAAATAAATAAAATTACTTTTTTTTTTTTTTTTTTTTAAATATTTATTTTTATTATCTTAATCCTAAATCATGGACAATATTCTTAGTGACACCATAATGTGCATGAACGAAAAGATGTGATGATTTTCCAACTCGTGAACATGCTACATATAATTGGCCATGAGAAAAAAAGGAATTTGCTAGATTTAATCCAAATATGTTCATTGTTTGTCCTTGCGATTTATTGATGGTTATCGCAAATACCAAATTTATGGAAAACTGTAATCGTTTAAACTTAAAAGGCACATCGTTGGGAATCATTGGAATACGTCACAATAAAATATTTTCTCCTTGGAATTTTTCGTTCAATATTGTAGCTTCAATGAGATTTCCCATATTTTTTTTAATTTACTGATATTGTTCCATTGCAAAGACTTGGTGCATTGAAATTCTGAAGCAAATTAATTGGTGAACCAATTCAATATGACAAATGCCAACATATCATATTCAAAAATTCAAATTTTAGTACGTAGCGCCACCAAGCCTGTATGTACCAAAAAAATCTTTATTTTTTTTTGTTTTACTACCGGTTTGAATTGATATAATCCTTCCATATATGGTGTATTCAAATCGGTCAAGTGGTTTAAAAGTTATACCATTACAAATAAAATTAGTGCTTAGAATTTTATATACTCGTATATAGATATGGGTACAAGTACAATTTATAACCAAGAATTTTTCTTTTTAAAATATAGATGTATAGAATATTTAATTTAGAAATTACATTCTAATAAAACTATTACGATATTTTCTTATAAAAATTGGGTTCTTTTTAAAAAAAAATTCTATTTTATTTGTTTCTACTTTTATGAATAATCAATATAATTAGGAAACCATTTAACGTATTACTGAAATAGTGATTCAAAAATATATAAAAACTTTTTCACGGATATCAAAATTAGATAAGCCAATAAAAATTTGCAAATTTTTTATTCCTGACCCCTCTAATATAGCTCTAATATTCTGGGGAGTAAAAACTAATGATTCTCACTGTTATTATAAACTTTCAACTTTATGAATCTAGAAGAAGTGGGAATACAAAATTTTTAATAAGTTGTTTTCACGCTATGGTGAATTGAACGCTTGAAAGATAGATAAATGTTCAGAAGGGGGAAAAACAGAATAAATAACTATATTTTTTCATAATACACCACAGGAGTTATCGTTTAAACCCTTCAAATATTTTTTTTTTAATTTTCCCGAACCAAAATTTATGTTTTCTTTCCCACTATTTCTAGATGTACTTTTACTTTTTCTCCTCAAAGTTTTGTTACAAATATTTAAACCATTGCCGTTTTCATTTTCAATAAATATAAATATGAACTTTTTTTTTAAATAAATATTACCTCATCTTGGTTTGACTTTAGTTTTTTTACAAAACTGCTCGCTTCTGTCTTCAATGCTAATTGGCGATATATATATTTTAATAAAACTAGCTATACCTATATTTTAATTAAATAAGTAAATAATTTTATTATAATTTTAACACCTTAGTTTTTTCATCTATTTTATTTTGTTTTTTTTTTTAATGCATTTCTCTGCCACATATATGTGGACAGGATATTACACAGCCCTTCCTGTTCAGACGTGGCGTTAAATGCCGTAATTAAGAATAACTCTTATGATGTGTGTGGGATTCGAACCAACACTAACACTCCCTCGGTGTATCAGTTCATTTTATACGCTCTTACCCACTATTCCACCGAGGTCCTATTTTATTTTATTGCTTTTAGCTTTAAATCTTCTAATGTTGTATTTTGAAGAAATACATTGCGATTCATCCATAAAAACTTTCACACTCTCTTTTTTTACCAAAACTATTAAAAGCTTCTTTATTTTTTCTACGAAATATTATTTTTATGTTATTTTTATAACTTCTTTCTAAAATACTTGCTTAGCGAGAAATATTTAAGAAAATCTTCCGGTTGCAGATAATGGCTTCAATTATTGATCATATAATTATTATAATGTTTGATATGATCTTGTCATAATGTAAATATTTCATTCAAATTCATTATAGCAAAGTTCAAAACACCATCTACTTATATGGCATTCTATTTTGTTAAACTAAGTGGAAATTTTAAAAGGCATCAAAAAATCGTAAGCATCCTTAACATGGTCAATTTTGGTCAATAAAATAACCTAACACCGTAGCAAGAACAGTGGAATAATCACCGTTGCTAACATATAACGTTGGGTAACATATAACGGTCGAGGAGTAAGTAAAATAAACGTATGGGGAAAATGTGCTTATTCATCAAGTAGTATACTATAAAATGAGAGACTAAGAAAAACAACAATTAATTTATTTCTTAAATCTTTGCAAATAATAACAGAAAACCAATGTTATGATATTTTTTTGATGGTGTATCCAAAAATTAAAACAAAAAAAGAATTAATGTAGAGAAAAGCCCTTTAAAGCAATTTTCGAAATGTCAATGAACAAAAGAAATAGAAGTTCAATTTTATTATAAAAAAATATAAAAATAAATTAAACAAACTAACACAAACATAATACTAAAGACATTTAAAAAATTTTTAAAAAACTAAATAAAAAAAATATATATATTTTTGCTTATGCTGGAAAAGTTTTGAGTTTTCATTTTATTTATTTTTTTTTTGTTGTTATTGTTATCGTTAAGGCATTGTTTAAAACAAACGATACACAATTCAAAACCACAAAAGCAATTTTTCTTGTCTTTTCTTATTTCAATTTCTGTTTTTTTTTTTTTTTTTTTAATAAAAGGAAACTTTTTTTTTTATTTTATGGCTCCGCGTTTTTAGCTTTTTCTTTATTATAAAATGTCCACTTTTAATCGCTCGTTCAAAATTAAAGTTTTTTTATTCTGTGTCTGTGTGTCAACGAATTGCTGGAAATTCTAAGAAAAAGAAAAAAAATCAAGCCTTATTCTAAAAGATAATTAAGAAAATATTTCCTTGTAAATAATTAAGAGTAAGTGCAATAATTCAGTATTTAGTAGGCACTTAAATAAAATTAAATGGATTGTTTTTTTGAAATTACTGTAAGTCTTCTCAAAATTTGGTCAAATATCTTGTGATATGCAAATTGAAATTAAATAAATCATATCCTTAAATCTTATCAAATTATCACAAATTACAATCAGTGGAAATAATCATTAACAGACGTTGTACAAATTTAGCAATGAAAACTCATTACGACAGATCAATATTTGTTTTTCAAAAGGGGGAAGACAAATTTAAAGTGAATTGTGTTGAAGGGACGTCATCAACTTTTTTGAACTAATTTTATATGGAAATATATTTATTATATGAAAACAGTCTTTTGCTAATTGAAAAAGACTGAGCTCGTCAGTATTCACTAGACTTACCAGTCTTCATCTGCATATTCAATGATAGGTTTAAAACTAAAATTATTAGCAGCAGAAAACATTTTACACCTTTAATTTTATAATTTACTGACTCAATGTTACTGTTAGTAACTATTCTATTTGGTCAAAATATTCAACATACCCTCTTTAAATAGTATTTGGTATAAGTCGTTTCTATTTTCTAACTAACATTATAAGACTGAATAATAAAGATTTTAGTTTGTTAGATAATCAAAAGTTTTTCGAATGTCATATTTTGTGCAATTTAAAAAATATTTGTTGGTCTTTATGACACCCACGTTGTTTTTGAAGGATTTGCTTATGCATGATGGCACATCTAAGTCTGCCACTTTGGACTATGAATAATTTCTTATTAATATAACCAAAACTTATTAATTTTTCCTAAACATTTAACTGAATTCTTTCAGTATTTTATTTATTTTAATTCTGTAAAATTAATAAAACCTTACAGTTGAAAGGAATTGTGTTGTATTGGTTTTGATAAGACTTTTATTGTTTTATTGTTGGGTACTTTAAAACTTTAAAGTTAAAGTTGATGTTTCTTGTGCACTATAATAGTTTTATTTTTATACCCGTATGAACTATATTCAAGGGTATAATAAATTTGCCATTACGTTTGTGACACCTTAAAGGAGTCGAGCTAGATATAGTGTCAAAGGTATGTATCGGCTCAGAATCGAATTCTGAGTCGATTAAGCCATGTACGTCCGTCCGTCCGCACGATAACTCAAAAAAATAATATGTTAGTTTTGCTATTTAAATCCAACATTTTCGGTCGGCGGGTTCGAGTAGCTGCCATACAACTTCTATCTTTATATAGAAATAACTCAGTATCTATTCAAGCTAGGTTTCTGAAATTTTGCAAATAATGATCAAGTTTTATGGCAACAACTTCTGTAAAATTTGGTTGTGGTGGCGCGGCGGATTCAGGTAGCTGCCATACAACTTCTCCGTTTAAATGAGAAAAACTCAGTGTTCATTGAAGCTAGGAATCTGAAATTTAGTAAAGAGGTGTCGAGTTACATGCCAACTACTTTTGTAAAATTTAATTGGTCTAGAGCAGCCGGTTTAGGCTTCTTGCACCTCTTGGAACTTAATGAAGCTAGGCGCAATAGATTCGGGTAGCTGTTTTACAACTCCACAATTTACATAAATATATCTCTGTAGTTTGGTACTAAAACATCTGAATGTTTTTAAAAGATGATCAAGTTTTATAGAAATAAGATAAATTACGTTCATACGGGTATCCCAGAGTTGACACAGTCTACTCTGCTGCACTCTTCCTCGTTTTTTTTAAATGTAATTCAAACTTTTTTTTAACTGCCCAACTTTTAGTACTTTTTTTAGAGGTTTTATTATTATTATTTTTTTTGTTTTTTTTTTTTTTGTTTTATACTTTTAGAATTGTTTAATGTCCAACGTTAGTAGGTGAAATTACAAGTGTCCTATTTTTTGTTTTCTTCTTTTTAGCATTTTATTTTAATTTTATATTGTTTTTTTTTTTAATTTATTTCAGAACGAAAGGAAAAATCTGTCACTCATTATTTAAAAGTTTTCTTTGGTATTTGTCCTTTTTTGTTATGGACTTTTAAAATTTTTTTTTGTTTAAAAATAATAACAAAAAAAAAAATTGTTCTAAAACAATTTTCTTATAAAACAAAAAATAATTCTTTACAGTTTTCGATTTAAAAGTTTTTACTAAAAATTTAAATGGTTCTTAAACACTAAATTGATTTGTTAATTGTTTTGACTTAAATTAAAAATAATTTTATAATAGTTTGATAGCATCTCAAATATTAAAAATGCAACATTTAATAACTCTACTAAATATTATGTAATAAAGAAACGATACAAAGTAACACCTTCTCGATAACAATTATATACTACTGCACGTTGTAATCAACTGATGGCCCTGACTTTGTAGTAAAATAATAATAATATTAATAAGAATAAATACTAATAGCAATAATATAGCTGCTACAGTGACAGCTGGAGTTGCCTTGAATAGTTACCTCATGCAGTAAGGCGTTATATACTACTGCATGTTGTAACCGTTGACTTTGTAAGCTAGTTGGCCAAAATTTGAATGTGTAAGTCTAAAAATGTTCATATATTAATTGTCATTTTACTATCTCGCAAATAAGCAAGATAGTAAGTTATGCTTATAGCAAAGATAGTAATGAAAATATAACAGTAAAGAACAGAATTCTCCACCCATTCATATTTTACTCATTTTTGTTTTTTTTGCTAAATATAAATAAAAAAGATGTTTGCCTATACTTTGCAAATTAAATATAACTAACATTCGCCCGCCCCTCGAAATTCAAGGTATTATAACAAGCAGTTGCAATTCACGTGATCAATAACAAACACTCAGGATTTTTTAAATTTACTCTATCAAATGTATATGATAGTTCTCAAAAGGATTTTTGTATTATTATTGTTTTTTTGTTTATTTATTCGTTGAACTCGAAATTTGAGGTTGTTTGATAAATAACTGTGGATAACCACAATTATCCGTAGCCAATATTTATAATTTTTTTTAATTTACTCTAACTAATAAGTATTTGGCAGCCCTGAAAAGGGTTTTATTTATATTTGATTTTAATTAATATCTTAATTTTAATTTAAAAAACGAAATAAGCAATTTTTTTCTTGATTTATCATAAAAAAACTATGTGCAGTATATATGTATACAGTATATAGTTTCTTTATGGTTTTGTTTAAAACGTAGAAATACAATTTTCAATAATTAATGCTTTTCTGAATTTAAAATTTCTTTGTAAACGATATTTTTTCTAAAAACAACGCTTTTGTTATCTTTTAGAAGATGCCCCTGATTTATTGGGTATTAGAAACTTAACATATACATATACCTATTATTTATATTATAAGATGTGTTTTATAAGATGCCCCTGATTTATCTAATATTGAAAATGTTTTTAAATTTTACATATTACATTTCATGTTTATTCAAATAAAAAATCATTTAAAAATTTTGTTTATGTATCTAGAAAAACAAAGCAAAGAAAAAAAAGGAAAATTTAAAATTTAACGGAAACAAAAGAACAAAAAAAGAGAGACATATTTGAATATATAATAGATATATAGATTATACTATGATAAATATGTATGTTTATTCTTTATATAGTTTTTTTTATAAAAATGGAAAATTAATAATGAAGATCAGAAAATTTTGGAAAATTAATTGTAAGATGACTGTACTGTATTTATCATTTAAAAAAAAAAATTAAAATCGGTTGGTAAATAATTGGGAAAAATGATTTTAAATGTATATCATTTATTATAATCAACAAATAAACTAATGCAGATTATTTTATTTCCAATTGACAAGGATCGTCAATAATGTTATTGACAGCATGTAACTTAGTGTAAATCAGAATCATAATCACAGCATAATTTCAACAAAAATTTTTCTAATCTTAGGTACTCAAATATAGCATATTATCATAATAATTGAATATTATTCCCGATATCTAAAAAACAAAAATCTAGAAACAAAAATATTGGAAACCAAAATTTTTTTGTGTTAAAATCTTGAAAAAAATTTTGGAAAAAAAAAACTTGATTTAAATTTCTTTATTTATTTTTTTAGTTACAGGCGTGGCTGTAAATGTCGTAAGAAAGATTAACTCTTACGAAGTGTGTTGGATTCGAACCCACACTCCCTCGGTGCTTACAGTGTATTTTATACGCTCTTACCCACTAGGCCACCAGGATCCCTTTCTTTATTTATATAATTTATATAATTGTATCAAAATCAAAAATTTAGCTCCGTAATATGTGGCGCTACATAAAAGGAGTTGTTCTGCAATATTAATTTTATTAAAAGGTTTATCCATGATTAAAATTTCATTGTTATATCTTAAACGGTGTAGAATTTTTGTAAAGGGACGGGGCGGTAGGGCACAGTGAGAAATATTCTAAAAATGAATTTGGAATTTCCTCTCTAACTATAAACATTTCTTATCTACTTTGTTATTTTATAATTTACTTTCAGAATTAATAATCATATGCAGGTACTGTTAATACTTAAGAGAATAATTAAATTTTTTATAAAATTTTTTAATATATATTATATCATATATATGCGTATATATATTTCTATTATATATAATAATATATAATAACCTAATTAAGATTCAGATTAGAAATATTAGGAGTGTAAAAAAGTTTTCAACTTAATTACCAAAGATTTTCTTTTTTGTTCCAGATAATAATATAAGACAATGATACCAGAGACTACATAGAGATGTCCAAATGGCAACAAAAAAGTTTAGATGTCGCTACAATATCGATTTTGAAATTTAGTCTCATTTTTCAACTTTTTTTTTTAAAGTTTCTTAAAGTAAGTTTTGGTCTCGGATATTTTTTTTTTCATATATGTACATAAATGAACTTTCGTATGATTGGTATGGATGATAGAAATAACAAGTAACATACATATATGAATATGATCATATGATATCAAATGACATATTATGATATACATAATCTGATCAGTATCTAATATAATTTTTATATTATATATGCATTATGCCATATTATGCATTTATATTACTTGACCAGCTTGCCTACATGCTTATTAAATTGTGAAAGTGTGTGTGAATCAAAATTAAATATAAATAGAAATACACATAAATACTATCGGCACTTTTTATATATGTATTTCAATATGATTCAAAAATCAATACATATTTATATTTATATTTTGTTTTGTGAAATGTAATTATGTTCCAATTTGATATGATTTGATAATTTTTATGAATATGTACAGTATCCAGCAAATGTCATGCCACTTTTCTAATTGGAATAATTTTTAATTAAAAAAATGTTTAGAAGAATTTGAAAGCATTATTTTTTATTTCAGTTATTTTTATTTGATAGGTATATTATATTGTCTTCAAAAAATACCCACATATATATGTAGTATACCGTTACCAATATAACAATATGAGTCATGAGATCAAAAAATAAAATAAAATCATAATACAAAAAATTTTGTTACTTTGTTTGTTTGTTTTTCCCTGAAGTTATAAAGTTAAAAATATTATTAGAAAAAATTCGAACGCCAATATTATTTTATTGCTTTTCTATATATATTTTTTGTAGTTTATATATTTTTTTAAATTACCATTACTTTTGCTGGATACTGTATATTAAATCAGTTAAATCTAGTTAAATAAATAATGCAGTTAAATCAGATGATTTTCATAAAATAGATAACATTCATACCATCTGATACCATATAATACCATTTCATACATTCAAAACATTCTGCTTGTAGTAGTGAAATACTGAATGCATATGAATGATAACCTTGAAATGTTTTTTCTTGTTGTTTTTAGAAAAGTCAACATTATAAAATAATCTATTTTTATTTAATTTTTTTCTATATGAAATATTTAGCTAAATGTTCCATATTTTTTGTAAAGTGATATTTAGAATGTCTTCTTTATCATATTGAAAATTTACGTTTCTACTCGACATATTAAATATATATTTTCTCAAATACATTTTCCCATTTTTGCCTTATTTTTCTATTTTAAAAGTTATTTTGTCATCGCTTTGCTTTAAAAAGTTTAATAATCACAAGGATAAAAAAATTTTGTAAATGCATAAAATATATGAATGATCATTTTACACCAGATTTTACAGAAGATTCTGGTTTTCGCTAAATTCTTTTAGCTATGACACAAACTAAATATTTCTGTGCTTTAAGATTTTTAAAACTAGCCAGTTTTAGCTGGCCCGTTTGAAAAAAAATTAGTACAAATTTTTGTATGAATTTGTACATCTCTATGTAGTCTCTGATGATACTATATAAAACCCTCTAATAATTCTTTTTTTTTTTTTTTTTAGCTAATAATTCTTTTAACTTTTATAAAGAAAATGAATTAACATTAAAACTTTTTTTTTTCCTTTAAAACTGTGTGATAATTCTTTAAAAAAAAAACCTGACATCCTTTATTTTGTGACCATCATATACTAAGAATAAATCTTAGCGCATGTTTTTTTTTCTCTTAAGAGTTTTCGTCTCCCTAAGAAACAATATTTCATTGAAATAAGGTTAATTTTCTTAAATGCAAAAAAAAAGGAAAAAAAACTAAACAAAAAAAAAAAAAAACAATAAAAAGTAAACTGAAAAAACGCTTTAAGAATTTGTTAAATATTTTTCCATTTCTATCCATAGGTATTCACTGTAAACTCAATCTAAAGATTAATTTTTTTACTGGAATCTTTATAGACATTTTTTTATCAGTTCATCATTTCCAAAAAAAAAATTTTTTTTGTTATTTCTTTGAATAATAACAGTAAAACTTAAAGAAAACCGAAAGGCCTACTGTTGGCCTTGTATAAAGGTTAAAAATAAAATATAATAAAACGGTTAAAAAGTATGATAAAAATCTTTGTTGCAAAATAATTATAAAATAACAAAACATAAGATTTTCAGAACGTATCATTATCAATCCCTCGAATATTATTTAATAATATTGATAAGATTCTAACTAATAGGGTTTTCTTTTCCGAAGAAAAATGTGGAACTGGGATTGCATTTATTTTTTAGATCACATTTTTTCCGTTTTATTCTGAAACGAAAAAAAAAACAAATGTAACCTTAAAATAATTTTTCGTATTCATTTCTGACAAAAATCTAGAACAAACTCCTCCTTGCTAATATTTTTTTTTAAACTTAATCTGACAATATTGACAGGACAGGGCAACAAAATAAATTTTACTCAGTGCAGAACATAAATATTAAAAAATATATATAATGGTCAATGCTAATAATATGAGTCAAATAGTAAATATGTACAATATTTTATGTTTAAATCTGGTTACTCACTTTAATTATATTCAGAAGGTCATTTTATGATGATAAAATCATCACAATCAAGCATAATAATTTTTTTTTTTAAGATCTTTCTTTATAAAATAAGTATATCATCTGTCACATAAATAACTCAAAAAAAAATAAAAAACAATTTATATGTCAAAGTTAAAAAGAAAGTCGCCTTTTTTTTCTGATTTATTCTGACATTTTGTCAGATCAAAACTGAAAACAAATTACAAAAATAGAAAAAATTGGTTTGACTTTATTAAATTTTGCCCTTTTTTAGATCATCCTTTTAAATTCAGAGACGACAACGTTATAAATTAAAAAAATTCCCAATTTATTGAGGTTAATTCTAACTATTGTTATATTTGATTTACTCTTATTTCGATTTGCGTCGTTCGTCAATAATTACGGAATTTATTTGTAAAATTTACCGTATTTTATTTACTTATATTAAAAAATTGTTAATGAAGCTATAATTTTTATATACTAACTTGCAGATATGAAATATATGCATCCAGCGAAATACATATTCACATGTTGTGTATGTATGTGTGTGTGTGTGTAACCAAAGGTAAAATATATTATTTTCTGACGGAAGGAGAGGTACAACAAATAAATATTAAAAATTTTAAAAATACATTTGTAATTTGGCTAAATATGATTCGGTTCTAGAAGACAAACGTTGAACTTCTTGGTACAAATACAATTCAATTTATTTCATATTCAACGGGTTTGTGATTAAATACTTTATCTTTTTGTTTACCGTTAAAATTTCAACAGCAGATTGGTTTTATTGCTTTTGCATCAATTTGTAAATATTAATATTAATGTTTTCGTTTCTGAATATTTTATGAAACCCATCAACAAAAGTGAACATCACCACGTAATGCTCCATTAATAACTGTCAACAACAGCTAAACTTTTATGTTTTATAACGGGAAGGATTAAATTGCGCCAAAACATTTAAAAAAAAAAAAACATTAAAACTAAACTTAAATTTTACTGCGACTTATTAATTAATAGCAGTTGATTACTATATTGCCGATGGTGTTTGTATGTTGGAGTTGGCATCCAATAATTATTTTTCTTTCAAATTTTCTTAAATTTTTTTAAATATTTAACCAACATTGTGTTTTCTGACATATTGATCACTTTATAACCTCATCTAAATCAATATTTAACTAGAATTGATTTGGGACCCTCTTATACATATAATACTACTAAAGTAGTGCTACAGTTGTTTATAATCTTCGTCTTCTGAAAAAAAACTTACAGAATATTCTAGAATTTTTAATTTATTGACATACTTTGCCAAAATTTTGTCGATATATAAGCGTCCATTTCGTTTTTATAGCATTATTTTCGCTTTATTCATAATTATTTTTGGAAACCGCGATTAAGCTTTTGATTTCACATAGAATTTTAGTTAATTAAAATTTTAAGTGATTATTAAATTGTTTTACCTTACATGAAGATTTTGAAGATTACGACTTGATAAATTTCGAGCTGTCGAATAACTGATTATTTCTTGGAATTTTCCCAATTTTTATTTGAATATACTTTTTTTTACGATATTTATGAATGGTACTCTATTTTTACATTCTGTAGCACCTACGCAAACAAAATTTTTACAAAGAAAACTTTAAATTTACCTTTCATTGTTTTTATTCTTTTTAAATTTTTCGAAAATCATTTTCACCCTCCAGACAGAAAAAAAACAAAAAATCGAAATAACAAGAAAAACTTTTTGCCGGATAACTCTTTTAATAGAAGAAAAATTTACAAAAAAAAATTTTCAAATAAAATGGACTTTCGCAAAGTTCGTTTATTTGAATTGTTGTTTTTGCATTATATTTTACGTATATATTTCACATTGTTTTTTTTTTTTTTTGACTTCTCTCTTTCCATTTTCTTTAACCTTCACTTTTTGACAAGATTTATGAATACCAAGTAATCGCACTAAATCTCTTTAAATATTTTTTAGAGGCCCATTACAATCCCATCTTTTTTCCTTTTGTTCTATTCAAAGCTGAAATATACATTCACACATTTGTATAATAAAATCAGAATTAATGTTAGATATATACAACCAAACAAAAAAACAAAAGAAAAAAAAATGATTTAAAGGAAGGGTTCAAAATGTTTAAATTATTAATGATGAAGTTAGACAAGATAAAAAACAAAACAAGTAAATTTATATTACGTAGATATTTATACATGTATCACACACATGCACATATACTCAAATCAATAACAAAAAAAAAAATAAATAAATTAAGAATGTTTTCCACTTGATTTTTCCGTTTTAAATATAAACTAAATTAAAAATAAACAAATTTATACAATAAACAAATATTCCTATTCCGGCTCCAGAATAAGTTTAAAATTTGACTTAATGAGACCGCATTTACGTACTACTCTTTTATATGAAAAATCTCACTTCCAGTTGTTTGATTGTAATCTAAAAATTTCATAGGAGGTGAATCATCGCTTTATCAAGACGGCGAAATACAGCTTAAAGAAATTCGTTTGTTATGCGCACGTTCCGTTTGCGGAACGATATACTATCACAAGTGTTCCCTAAAGTTTGTAATTCATATGTGTACGATTTACGTAAATTTAAGAAGAACATTAACATCTTTCTTCAAAATATCCCTCCAAATTTTCCTACCTATCCCCCATAATCCCAAATTTTCCAATTCCAATTTCCCCAATTATCCTTCCCACATCTCTATCCCTAAAACCAACCTGTACATTTGTATTAAAGGTTCCATCCCAAAGTTTGGTTTTAAAAGGCGGGTGATTTTGGTTGGTTAAAGCCCAACACTACCCTGAGGAACCACGTGCAGTTCGACTTGGTGACTTTCGAGTTTTCCGCCAACCCCCGTAAAAAAAAGGACTATTTTTCTCGTCACAAAACAGGTATTAATTAACTATATCAGAAATATTTTTATAAAATTTTGAAGAAACCCTGCTTTTATCAAAAAATTATACATAAACGGAGTAGGGGTTAGTTACCACCTATTAACAAAATCATTGAAACTCTGATTTTTTTGGCCTCGTTCATATACCAAACAGTAAGGTTTCATTTAAATTGTATACCTACATACGGAATAAGGGTTACCACCTATTAACAAAGTCATTAAAACTCTGATTTTTTGCTGTTATTCATATACCACACTGCACACGGTAAGGTTTCATTTGCTTTTATATTTTTACCTCAAAAATACTACATTGTTGCTTTGTTTTTATTTTTTATAAAGTATTTCTATAATTTTTTAATGCAAGATTTAAAAAAAAATTTGCAATATATTATTGCAGTTTAGGGAGATATACGCAGATTTTAAGGACGCTCCTCTTTAAAATTAATTTTTATAAGAAAATCAAATTTAGCAGAATTTGCTCCACAATACCATGTTCATTGTCAGGTTCATATGTAATTTCGAAATCAGAGAACTCCAAAACGTAAAACTTTTGGCGAGTCCTATACTTTTCATATATAACGTAGGTAAATACAGAAAATCACAAAGCATTTTAAATATAGATTATTCTTATGCCAGTTAAGTCAAATAAAAGCCATAAACAAAAACAATTGTTTCTTTACAAAAACCTTTAAAATGGAATCAGCTTGAATTCGCTAATTTTGAATTTTTTGTTTTTGTTTTTTTTTTAAATATCATATTATCTAATGTTACTATGGAACTTCAATATAACTAATTAAAATAAAAAGACCAAAATTTCAAAATGGATTTTTAAAGATTTTTAACCGTTTTGCTGATTTATTAAGATGAATTAAAAATTAGCAAAATCTTTTAACATTCGTTTTCTTTCGTACATTTCAGTACATTGAAAGCCTTACCATCTAAATATATGGTTTTCTGGAAAAATATAATATTACATTGAATACATAACATTATAAAGGTTCAAAGATAGTATTAGACAATAATTTATAGATATCGTTCGCTTCACAGTATTAATTGTCCTAATTTGGCTCCTAATCCTTATCCCACAAATTTCTCATTTCCCAAAATTAAAATTAGATTTCATGTAATATAATTACAATATTACTAAAACTATCAATTATTAAGTTCATTACGTACAGACCAAAAACTATTATTCATTTATTTAATAATTTTTATTATAATTTTTTTATATTATATTTTATATTTCGGATCCAAGATGGATTTGTTAAGAACAATCAGTAATTACAAAAATGAACACCTTATTTTCTAATATATTTGCATAACTTTAGGCGAAACTTTTTCTCTCTGTAATTTAGAGACAATAAATCAAAAATTGTACTCGTATGTGTTCCATATTTTAAAAAAAGTTTTATAAGCCATTGTATTTAGTAAGAAAGAACCAGCTAGAATTCAAATATTGATTCAATTCAATATATTTGCGTCATCTCCTTAATGGTAAACTACACGATTGTAAAGATTATATTCTAGTCCAGGTGTATCAAAATACAGCCATTTTAAAATAATAGTAAACAAAAAATAAAAACACTTAACTTTAGCCCCGCGGAAGTTAAAAAAGTGCAAAAATAGAAATACAAAATGTGAAACGAATTTCAAACAATTCAAATTGTGCATTGTAATAATTTACAATTCCTCGCTCCGTGTTTTATATCTAAGGTAAATTTTTATATTACACATGAATTTGTTTTATTTGCATTTTTATTTTGTTATTTTTTAAAGCTAAAAAAAAAAATCAAAACTTAAGGCGGTTTAAAT
Organism: Poecilobothrus nobilitatus; assembly: GCA_947095535.1. Taxonomy (NCBI): domain Eukaryota; kingdom Metazoa; phylum Arthropoda; class Insecta; order Diptera; family Dolichopodidae; genus Poecilobothrus; species Poecilobothrus nobilitatus. The sequence goes on from OX352774.1 coordinate 114,163,285, forward strand.
TAAAAATTTATGATCGATTTTTTTTTTTTAATATTAAAAAAAAAAAAAAAATAAAAAAAAAACTAAATATTTTTATAAGATATCGCCATGGAAGAAGTTTCATTGTAAATAAGGATATTATAAGGAAAGAATAAAAATATCTTGTACATATTTTTTTTTTTTCTGACCAAAGTTTTTATGAACAAAAAAAAAAAAACGCTTCAAGTTTTTAAATTTTATTTATTCTCATAAATATTTATTGAATTCATATTCTTCCAGATATTTTTTTATATTCTTGGTTTTATTTTTCATTTTAAATAAGGTAAAATTTAAAATATTTTATAAAACAAATTAAATTTGCATAAATCTAATTTCTAAAGTGAGAAAAATTTTTGCGAAAAACACTTTTTATTTAATCTTTTTCTTTAAATATTAAATTTCTGCCACACTATTAAACAAAATGATAAGAAAGAATCTTTAAAAAAATCGCAGTTCTCTTTTTTTTTTTTTTTGTTTTTTTTAAGTGGAACTTTATTTATCTAATTTTTTCAAATTACTTTCAGTTCATATCCTGGCATAATTTTTTTTCATTTCCTTTTAAATGTTCTTTTTAAACTTTCTTCTTTAAGGTTTTTGTGAGGTTTTCGAACAGAATTTTTACAACGATAATAATTTGATTGTTTGAAATGAAATGAATTTTCATAAAATACATGCAATTTATCTAGATTATATTTTTTTAATTTATTTTTTTTTTTATATTAATTGCAACTCTAGCTATAGAACAATGCGTCAAAAAATAGGGAGTGTTAAGTTTCTTTTTAATAAGAAATTAATTTAAACATTATTTGTCTGTTTGAATCAATTTGTTGCTTCAGTTCCTTCTTAAATCAACAAAGTCGATTATTATTCATATTAAAGCAAGGGTTCAGGTTATTGAATCAATATTTTCACTATGACTTTTATTTTTCATTAGTTGCTATAGTGAAGGATAAACAAAGACGTCTTGCTTTGTAGAATTTGTGCACCATCTATTAGTTATAAGAGATAAGAATATCGAGAGAGCTATAAAAATTAAGAAACGGACGTTAAATATTGACGTTAGACGTTACAGACGTTACGTTATTGTCTACAAGACGTTAAATATTGAAATATTGCTGTTTGCGGCATTTAAAATTTGGACATCTGTATACAAATTTTCAAAGATAAAATAAAAATATTGTATTTATCGGAAATACTATATTTTTACATATTATATTAATAGCTGTTCTTATTGAGTACATATAGCATTTCCTTAAAATTAATTGAAAATATTTTTTACAAATAAAATTTCAAATTTTGATGACAAAATAGTCACTCTTCCAGACAGCTTTATATTAGTATGTACTTTGAAAATATCCGCTTTTGTGAAATATTATTTTTATATACCGTCTTCTTCAAGACTACGGACCGTTTTCAAACTTACATAAACTCCTAAAAATGTCCTGGTTAAAATTGACTCATGTCTCGTTTTAAAGCTTAGTATGCTGTTCACGTCGAAATTTCACATAAAATTTAGGCATATAAAATAATGAGATTTGTTAGTGAAAAATGACAACTAAAAAATAAACTGAAATGTCAAATAATAATTGTTTTGCTTTGATAATTTATTGAATTCGAATAAATATAAATAAATTAAAAATAATAGATTTGAATGAATTAGAAGAAAATCAATAAATCAAACCCTTTGGCATTTTGTATTATTTTGAAAAAAAATAAAATTTTAAATTTTGTTAAAAATATAATTTTGAATTTATTTTATTTAAAAAGTTGTAATTATGTGTTTACCTCAGCTATTTTTATTTTAAATTGTTTATTTTAGATATGACATAGCTTGAATTGTCAAATTTCACGGCAATTTATATACCCAAGCTTGAAAAACGGCGTGAAAAATGTCTTCTTGTAGCACAACCTGGCGATGAAAAATAAAAGTTTTTCCCATGTAAACTGCGCACCTATTTGCCGCAAGAATTTTTCACAACTATTTCACGGCTTTTTATCTTTCTTTTTAACTAATGTATTAAGATTGGCTGTGAAAATTTCAGTTGAACAGCATAAGCTTAAAAATCAAAAATTATTAGCTAAAAATTTATTACATTTTTAAATATAAATAAAAAGACATATGAATGTATATTAAATACATAAGTTATATGATAATAATTATATATATGTATACAAGTATGTATATTGGAATAAAAACAAAGAAATAAAATTTAAAAAAAGAATTAAAACACATATTTGAAGAATTTAAAGAAAACTAAAAACTTTAAATAAAACTAAAAATAGTTTATTATCCACAGAAAAGAAAAACAAAATATTTTATGTCATATGACAGCTATTGTATATTTTTATACACATGGATATGAAATATAGTACTTTATTAAAGTTTTGTATAAAACGTTTCTTGAATTCATTTATCAATGGTAAAGGGTACATATTGTTTCTTTTTTAACTAATATTTTGTTCTCTGTTTAAAATAGAAAAAAAAAAATAATAACAAAAACAAAAAATAAATTTTAAAAAATTTTTTAAGAGAAACATTAATATTTGTCACAAGTACCCTTCTCTACATCCTATCATGTCTAAACATGATTTTATTTACCAACATAAGAAGACAAATTACATTTATTTGATATATTTGTACATTATGCTACCCATACATTATAAAATTAGGTTTAAAACCATGTTGAAAACACAACAAATTTTCAGCTATTAATGGACGGAGTTGCTAACCATTTTGACGTGACAATTGAATAATTAATTGAAAAAAATTTTGATATATGTACATATGTGTGGTTTTAGTTGTCAGCTGAACGTTTTAACGTGTACGTGTATGTTTGAACAACAGAATCACGTTTAATAATATTTTCAAACTTATTTTTCTGACAGTAACAGTATAATAAATTGTGTTTTCAATGAAATGATTTTTGTCTAATAATCAATAATAACATGTAAAAAGAAAATGTTTTAAAATGTTCAACATTCAAAAATTTCAAAACTCTAAAAGAATTATAAATTGACAGAAATTGTAACAATTTGATAATCGTAATTTAGGTTTCATATGGTATCACACATTAATAAGTTTTGTAAGAAAAAGCTATATGTTTAGTTAAAGATGTTGATCCGATAAACAGAAATATTTTAAAATAATCTGGATAGCTTCCTTTTCAATATTGTTTCAACAAATTTTACATTGGGATTCTCTATTCTTCAAACAATTCTTCACCTTGATAACGTTCTATTTCTTTTAGAAAGATTTTTACAACATAGCTTATTTTACACAGCTATTTCTGTTATAATTACCAAAATATAAATCAAATTAAAAGAAATTTCCAGTTAACTTGACAGTAAGTAGCTGACAGAAAAATTAAATTTAAAGAAATAATAATCAAAACAAGTTAAAATAATAATGCAAATGTGTGAAGCGAAATTTGCCAACATGTTTTCAAAATAATTTTAAATCACATTTAATAATGTACGAGCCGCATTATGTAATTTATATGAACATTTAAAAAAACATTTTTTTTTATGTATATAATTTGTTATTTATATGTATAAGTACAAATTTTTGTTTTTATTTTGAAATAGTTAATTATATTAATACATACATAATGTAAATAATATATAGTAAGTGGGTAATATTGACATTCTTAAGAGAAATTTATAATTCCCATGCCTTTATTTGATATTACAAATATTTTATAAAATGAGTAGTTATTCTTTCGATCTTTGTATAATAAAATCTGATATATGAATGTTTTATTTAAATATAGTAGGTGCATATTTAAATAACTCTAAAATTAAACATTTTCTCTTCAGAATGCGCCATTTTAAAACATACATAGCTATTATATAAAATTTATAGTGCCTGTATTTGTCTTCTAAAAGAGTGTTAATATGGAAGTAAATATATAATCAATATTTGTAGCCCTCAATCTACTATTTGGGTAAATACAAAAACTAATTCTAATAATTTTATTTTGATTATTAATTAAATTTTTCTATATTTATATATACGCAAAAAAAAAAATCAGCTAAGCATTACGCTATGTGAAACTTGATAAAGGTTAAGTTTATAACTTTTATACTAAGTGTTGAAAACAAAAACTTCGGGAGACGAGGGGTTAAGCACATCCTTTATTAACTGAGAGAGTGCGGTATCAAATCTCGTACAGATCGGAAGCATTTTTCATGACTTCTGCCACGTTTGAAGAAACACTAACGCCTTAGAGTTTAGTAATTATTCATGAATTAGGTAGCTCAGCATTCATAAAGAATTCTATTCTATTTGTCTAGATAAGTATTTCCTTATAATTTTCTTCTTCTCCTCAGTCTGTTATGAATCATTAACTACGATGCTTCTTCTCTAATCTTTCTATCATCTATTACACTTCATTCCTTGGTTTGATATTTTTGCTATCTTCTATATAGTCAACATTACAATCGAAAATATTCACCTTATAGTAGTCGAATAGTGTTAATGAATCTTTAACTAATCAATTATTACAATAATTTTATCTAGCCTGAATAACGCCGTATAGTTCTTTAAGAAGGTGACAAGATGAAGAAGTACTGAATAATAGGAGTATAACCTGCACTGGAATATTCCATGTATCAGATATTCAGTACTTAGTCAGCACTTAATTAACCCAAACTTCTTTTTATTATTTTTGTACAAATATGAGGCAGTCGTGAAAAATTGTAACCAATTTTATTGTATATGTATACAGCAGCACAGAAACACAGTCATCACGCAACTTATTTAATGCTATGGAGAAATTTACTAACACTACTAACTCTTAAAACTTTATCAACTTTCTGAAGTTGTTATAATGTTTTAATAAATGTGTTCTTCAACCTGGTAATTTTTGATACAACCCGTCATTGGGCATAAATAATAATGTAAGTCACTTATCGTTTAAATTCGTTCTTGCTCAACAAAAAGTTATAGCTTTCGGTTCTCTTTTTTTTTTTTGATTACTTAAATAATAGTTAATGACTTCAAAAACTTGCAGACCATAGTCTAATGGTTTTTTGACTACTTAAAGTTGTAATCAACGACTCCAAACACTTAGAAATCATAATCTAGCTTAAATAGTAGTCAACGACTTCAAAAATTAGCTGACCACAGTTTAATGTTTTTAGGACTACTGAAAGTGGTAGTCAACGACTTCAAAATCTTGCCAGATCATAACTTAGCTTATTATTTATCATAACAGTGATATTATTTTTTTATATACATAGTTAAAGTTATTTGTAATGTTATTCAGTATATTAATATTTTGAGTCATTTAAATAACTCTATATAGGTAATATTATATACTATTTATTAAGTTCCATATTTAACAAAATATCTATACTCATTTATTATTTACAGTTAATGTATGAATCGATTTTTTTTACAAAGAACATTAAATTTTGTTGCAAATTCTTTTAATTTTCAGTGATTTTTTTTTCGCCGTTAGTTTTTGTTAGTTTTGATTTTTTAGTCCAATGTGGTTTGTGGTTCGTTTGAATGAATGTATGGTTTACCACTATTTAAGTTTTTTATAAAAAAAAAAAAACATATTGTAACATTATATTGTCGTTAGAAAATTATTATTGTAAAACAATTTATTATTTTATTTGGTAAAACACTTGGCTATTAATCAATTCAAAAGAATTATTTACTTGTGGTTTTTGACAATTACATATTTTATATTGAAAAAAATAAAATGCTCCTAATGTTGGTGTAGGCGAATTGGCAGGTTTAAATTTTAGAAGTAGTTTTTAATTTTCACCTAAAAAATTAGTTTTGGATTTTTATTTTTTTTTTTTTGCGGTGAAAGTGTCCTCACTTAAATCAATCCTCAATGTTGAAAAATTTACTTTTTTTTAGTATAAGAATTCTATTTTACATTCTTAAATTCTTTTAAATAAGTCTACTTTTTTTTTAAAAAGAGTTTTAATATTAAATAAAAAATTGTTAAAAATATTTCAATAACTATTATTTTAATTGGTTTTTTCACAGATATTAGTTTACATATTTATTACGTTTTCATTTTATTCGTCATAAATATATAAACTTTTCAGCGTAGTGCAAAATGATTACTCTAGAATCATGATGAGAAGGGCGGGTGAAATAAAGTCCATTCGATTTTATTACCAAAACAATGGAAATAAAGTCGAATTAGCAATTCTCTCTTATTTTCAAAAAAAAATGTTCAAAAAATAAAATAAATGAAATAAAGTCGAAAAAATAAAATTTGAAAACATTTAATTATATTTTTTATTACATTATTATCACAGTAATATGACATAACTTCTACAGTTATAAGTTCCATGAAAGTGGTTCTGAAGTTATAAGCAAACAAACAAACCAAAAAACTTTCTTCTTTATATAAGAGAAGATATATGTACATGCCAGATTCGAAATTAGGAAGGATGATTCATAGATGGTTACAAAAACAAGTTTGACCCCTTTTCCGGAATTTGTATATAATTTAATTTTGCTTGATTCGGTGCCATAAGCTCAGATAATTTTTTCCATCTCTTAAAGAGGAAATAAATGAAGATAATTTTTTCCATCTCTTAAAGAGGAAGAGATCTATCGATTTTTTGTAATGGCAATATTCGAAAATATGGTAAAAGACTTGAATGAAAAAAAGTCATAATTTAAAATACATCTTATTTTAAATTTAGAAAAAACACATCTGCCGAATATCCTATATTGAAACAGAGGTTATAATTAAAAATTTTGGAAAAAGGGGAATACTTGATTTTCAGAATGAATTTGATAAGTAGTATAAATAAATAGTGCACATAGTCAATATAAATTTCAACATGTGTTTTATTTAAGTAATAAAATAACTAAAACAAAAATTAAAAAACTTTCTTTTTCAGCATTAAAAAGTAAAAAATAAAACATAATTTTTTTCTATCTAAATGGAGTCCAAATAGAATTCCATTTTTCAGCTGAAACATCCTGCCTGATATTCATGAAAAGTTTAGAGCTTAGACTGATATTCATGAAAAGAAAGTTTATAAATACATATTCCGAAAAAGGAGGTAATCCTAATTTTGCAACCTACTATGTATTTGTTGTTGTGTATTTAATAAAACCCAATATCTAATTCAAAATAATAAAAATTAAACCAGTTTCAATTTGTTATCAATAGAAGAAAATTTCTTTAAATGTAACAATTGCATTTACTATTCATTACATTTTTGAGTTTGAAAACTAATAGTTGTTCTTAGAATGAAAAGAGCACATGCTTTTTTAATAAAACTCTTAATATTTAATAATAAGAGTATCGAGTCGATTTTATTTCTTTTTTTTGGATTCGACTTTATTTTTGGACACTTTTTATTGGAAATAAGATAGAGTGGTTAATTCGACTTTATTTCCATTGTTATTGGTAATAAAGTCGATTCGACTTTATTTCACCCCTCCGATGAGAAATATTAATATAACTGAAAATCTTGAATTTTCAAATTGAACAAACACAAATATTATTTATAATTTTTAGGCAATTTTTAGGCAAAACTGGTGTGTTTGGCTTCTTTAGGCACCTGTACAAATTTTTGTTCAGCAAGACATAAAAATTAAAGCTTCAGTAATATATTTTATATATATATATATTTTATAAAGAAAATTGTTTGGTCTACTGGGTAAGAGCTTATGACATACGTTGTAAACACCGAGGGAGTGTGGGCTCGAATCCCACACAAGTCGTAAGAGTAATTACACCTTATGACAGGTACAGCCACGCCTGAAAAGGAAAGGCTTTGTAGTTTCCTTGTTACATTTATGTGTCAGAGAAATGCAATAAAGAACAAAAACTTATTTGTTTTCCATTGATTATATGATAATTAGTCTTTATCTTATCAATTAATACAATCATTTCACCTGCTCTAAAATAATAATGCTGTAATTCCTTTATTAGGCGGCAAATTTATAAAGTCTTATGTGACAACAGCATAATTTCGGAAATGCTTAAATGTGTTTTCATAATAAAAAATGTTTTTCACAAACGCCAGTTGATGTTGACTAAAAAATATCTAAACATTTTATTAATTTTATATTGTAAAAAATTATGGCTCCCTGAATTAGGTTACGAACCAGAATTAGGCCAGAATTATTTTCAACCAAAATTCATTTTGATTTTTTATTCTGTGGTGAAAAAATATATTTTGTTCGTGTAGAAAAAATTCATTTTAAAAATGATAATGAAAGTTATTTTAAAAATGAAGTTTCCCCCTCACAGAATAATTAAAAATACATTTTTTTTACGCGAACAAAATTAATTTCTTATATGCGATAAAATTCATTTTGAAATTGAATTATTTCCACTAAAAAATTATTTGTTTTAAATTAGTCTGGAAAAAGCAAAAACAAAAAGGTTTTCCTTTTGCAAAAAAAAAAGAGCCTAAGCCAAATTTGGTAATTATACCAAAATAACTTACTCTTAAAAAAAATAATTGTAAACGACTTTTGTTTTTTTTTGTGTATACATAATTCATTTCTCACTGAATATAAGATTAACCAGGTAGAATACAAACCAACTAACGGTTTTTTAAAAGTGCACATTTCCATTGTCTTTTGAACAAACTGTTTAGAATAGTGACTTGCACCAAAATTTGAAAATTTCATATAAGAAAAAATATGAAAATAGAACTTTTTTCCAATTTTGAGGAGCTGTAAGTGCGAAACCTTACATAACTAAGAAAAACCACACGTTAACACACGTAAAAATATGTTACTGAAGCTTTAATTTTTATGTCTTGCCGAACAAAAATTTGTGCAGGTGCCTAAAGAAGCCAAACACACCAGTTTTGCCTAAAAACATTTTCTGAGGAAACTTTTACTAAATCTAAAAGTTCTTTCTTGTTTCAAAAGTTCAAGTCTCTATCTAAAAGCATTCCGGAGTTATGAAGGTAAAAAAGTTATGAAAAATTTGGTTTTCATATAACGGTAAATTTAAATTTTAAATTTAAAAAAATTGTATAATTTTGATATTGATTTATAAAAGTAAAAATAATTTACCGTCAAATGGCGTTTTCGGATTGAAAAAATGTTAAGAAGAACATGAGATTTATAAGCATTTAAAAATAGGGCTTTTTCAAAGTTTGAGGGGCTACAGCTCCGTAATGGATGGGACTACATGAAAAAGTTGTTCTACAACATTAATTTTGTATGAGACCTAACTATGATTAAAAATTTTTTTCTCTATCTTGAACGGTGTACAAGTTTTGTAAACAGACGGACGGACTGACGGATGGACAAAGTGAAATTAATAGATATATTTTTTTAAATTTTTTTTAGAAATGTGCTAAAAAACCACAAAAATTATTTAATATTTTCAAAAAATTAAAAACAAAATAAACATTTTTGTCCATACTGTATTTTGTATTTTACATTAAATACAATCATACAATAATTTAAGTTTTACCATTATTATTATACCCGTACGATAAGGATCGGATATGTTAAAATTACTCCTCCGAAAGTAACACCTCGAAATAAGCTAGCTAGATATACCTTCAAAGGATCATCTGATCAAAATCAAATACTAAGTCGATTAAGCTTTGTCCGTCCGTCCGTCAGCAAGATAACTCAAAAACTATGAAAACTAGAGTCTTGAAATTAAAACAAAATATTCTTACAACAATTTGTAGGTTCTTCCCCGTTTTGTCTGTATTTAATCTTTTAATTTGTTTACCTAACGGAGATATCTATTATAATCATTAAAATATGTTCTTATTTAAATTTATTTTTATACATACATATATACACATATATTAGTTGGATTTATATTGTTTTATATTGATATAGAATATAAATGTATATGTATATAGAGCATATGTTGCATAGAAGAGTGAGTATCAAAATATTAAAAATTAAATTTATTAGTCATTATTTATTATATTGCTTTCATTTTGTTTCATTTGAATAATATGTTTTTAAATTCCCAATGGCAATGTTTGAATTTTGTATGTGTTATGAAAACATAAACATAATTTTTGACACAAAACTTATAAGAACAATAAATGCGATATATATGTACAAATAATAATATGTATATATGTATGTATATATGACTTGTGTATGCAGAAACACAGACAAAAGAAATGAAAACAAAAATACAAAATGAATTTATTAATAAATTCTTAAGAATCTTTATTTGATATATATCTACATATGTAATATATATATATAATCTACCTATATGTATGTATATAGATATTATACATAATTGAACTTTAAAACTTTGGCAAATCCTTTAATATTCTTAAAACAGAAAGGAAAAGGAAAAGAAAAATAAAATAAAAATAAGATCACTGACAATTTTTCATTTGCATTTTTCTTCTCTTTTGTTTTTGTTTTTTTTTTTTTGTTAAAATTATACTAACGATGATGTTAAGAATGGAAATGCAAATATTTAGCATATTTTTTTCAAAAAAAAAAAAAAACAAAAAAATATAAAAAAATTTTCTTATGCAATTATTATTAATATAATTCAAATGACAAGTAAGTACATACATGTAAATAATAATATTATGTAAAAATATGTATATGCATGCATATATTATTTATCTTTTCTTCAAATGTCATTCAGAACTTAAACAGAAAAATATAGAATTTTGCATAATAAAAGAGACATTATTTTTTGGTTTTTTTTTTTAATGTTAAGTATTTTCAATAAATTCTAAAAAAAAATATGATTATTAGTAATGTTTTGTCTATCTGTTCTTTTATTTGGCTGTGTGCTTACAAAATTTTCACACCGTTTGAAAAAAAATCATTTTAACCATCAATAAAACTCATTAGAATAATCAATTTTGAAGAAAAATTTTTTCGAATATCATTAAATTAAAAAAATATAATAATAATTCACTGTCTGACTTATGGTTTTGTGGTTGAGCCATCAGCCAGCGAGTGTTGGGTTTATGTCGCGGTCAGATCATATAAAAAACAAAAATTGAAATTTTGTAGCTGTTTCCCATTATTATCTCAACCAGGTAGGTGTTATAAACTACTGCATATTATAACTATGCAGTAGTTTATAACTTTGCTACGTCAGTCATAGTAACAAAAAAAAAATATTAACAATAATAGTGCGAATTTATTATTCCCTTAAGCTGGGTTCACTGCTTGTTTTTCACAAATGTACTTTATTTCAAACTATTTTTTTAAAAGAGAATTCTAACGCTTACGCTTATTTATTAGTTATTACTTCAAAACATTCTGTTCCGAACAAAAAATAATTTAAACAGGAAAAAATATTACTATTTTTTGTTGTCTAATAATTTTTTGTTTAATTTGAGAAATATCAAAAAAAATTAAAACTGACAGCAAAATAAAATAGTTCTGAACTAAAAAGTTAAATCAATTTTTGTTCCAGAGAGTTTTCTGCATTACAAAGTGAATCCAGCATTACAGTGTCACTCGACAATTCAAAGTTGCTGCATTTCTGTCTTATCTTTTATATTCCTACTCCCTAGTCAAATTACTGCGTTTGTGGTTAGGGGTCTCATCTCATTATGTTGGCTACAGAAGGAGATGGACTTATTCAATAAATATCTGACACCACCCAGTCGGTGTTCTTGGTGTCTTTTTGGAACATTCCCACATCACTTTCACATAAAAAAAAAAGAAATAAATAAATAAAATTAACTCTTCGTACGATAAATTTTAAAAAATGATATAAAATCAATATAATATCATAGAAAGGTTCAAAAAACCAAAAAAAAAAAATTTCATAAAATAATAATGAAAAATGTATTATTTCTATAGATAGTTTTCGTATTTGTTTTAACACACAGTTCTTAAAAATTTATATTAAAATATTTATATATACATAAATTTATAATATTGATTTTAAAATTTAAAAAAGGGGCCTTGGTGGTTTAGTGGGTAAAAGCGTATGAAATATGTTGTAAACACCGAGGGAGTGTGGGTTTAAATCACACACACGTCGTCAGGATAATTTCCCCTTATAATATTTACAGTCACGCCTGTAAAGGAAAAGCTGTGTAATAATAATTGTAGGGGAATACACTAAAAAATCAAAACAATACAAGTAATTTACAGGATTCTCTAATAAGTGTTTCTATTTTTTGAACAAAAATTGAGATATTTGAATTTGAACTCTATTTGTCGATGATCGCTTCGAAATATAATCAAAATGAATTCGGGACTAGGTTTAGATATTCAGAAAAGTTTCAAATTAAAAATTATTGAAAGAAAGAATATAATAATAATAACCAAAGATATAACAACCAATAGTTCATAATTACCGCACATGGTTTTTTTCACATTAGGATAGGTGCAAGATACAACCTGCGTGGCCTGGAGTCAATATTTAGTATTGTTTGTACATAGATAAATACTACAATTATACATTTCTGAATTAAATTAGTTTTTGAATCATATATTAGTGTAATCAAAAAATTCTTATTTAACCTAATTATTGCCATTTTAGAAAGTAAACTATTGTTAGCATTTCACATATTATATATATATATTATTTTCCTATCATTAAAATACACTTTTAAATTATTATAAATTACACTTTTCAGGGGGCCTCGTTGGCCTAGTGGGTAAGAACGTATAAAATACGCTGTAAACACCGAGGGAGTTTAGGTTCGAATCCCACAGTCATCGTAAGAGTATTTCCCCCTTACAACATGTACAACCATGACTGAACAGGAAAGGTTGTATAATTTCATTGTTACATTTATGTGACAGGGAAATGTACCAAAAAAAAATAAATTACACTTTTTATGAATTGTTTATATTTTAAATTACCCAATACACATTCTAAGGCTCATTTATAGAACAATCAATTAATAAATAATAAAATAATAATAATAGGGGTACACTCACAATGTAATATTTATCTCTTTATGATTTTCTTTAGTTTACTATGTCTTTAAGTTAGTTGAAACTTTAAGTTATACAAATTTAACGAAATTAACAAAATCAGCTATTCGTATGTCCTACCATAAATTTTCAATAAATATAATTTTTTATAATTTATAATAAAAAATTTCGCAGGCCTACATCCTAGTGAAAAAAAGCATTTTCATTTTGACTACAATATTGCATTTTAAATAAATAAATAAATAAAAAAATTTTATTTATATTTTTAAGAAACTGTGAGTTGAAAAGCATTAATATAAAAAAGAAAATCTATTGAAATAATATTTTTTTTCATTATTTTTATGATATATCTATTTTTATCCCTAGTTCCAATTTTTCTTTTTGTTATTAATTCTATTAAAATTTGTCATGATACGTTAATATAATTGTTGTTAACGCTAAATCTGAAATGATCAACCGTTAGAATGATGAAAAGTGAGTTAAATTAGAAATTCCGTTATTCCAAAGACAAATTAATAAAATAATTAAGGTTAATAAAATAATTAAATAAAATTAAAATGCAATTGACAATGTGTAAAAATGAATAGGTATAGACTTTAATTTCTAAAAGCATTTTTTAAAAATCAATAAAAAGAAAATTATTTTATAATTTTGAGTGCAATTATCAAAGGAATAAAATAATTTTCTTTTCTATATAGATGAAAATGCGACTTACTTTATGATCTGGTACTGCAAAAAATAATTTTATAAAAATTTATAAAATATAAAAGCGGAATGCCTAATACTAAAGTACAATAGTATTTTGTTCGGGAACGATACGAATGCTCGTATTTCAAAATCTCTTTTTATTAAAATCTCCTTTTTAAAAATCACATTTCTTAAAATCTCGTTTTATCAAAATCCCGTTTTTTAAATTTCGTTTTTCTAAAAAGTTAGGTATACCTCTTTTTATTTCAGAAAGTACAGAAAAAACGAGGAAAAGTGCCCTAAGTCGACTCTGGGACACCCGAATAAACGTAATATATCCTGTTTCTAAAACACTTGATCATCTTTTAAAAAGTGTCAGATGTTATAATACCGACGTTAACTACCGAGATATATTTATGTAAACTGTGGATTTGTATGACAGCTACCCGAATCTATTGCACGAGCAGAACCAAATTTTACAGAAGTTATTGCCCTAAAACATGATCATCTTTTGTAAGATATCAGACGCCTAGCTTCATTAAGTTCCGAGAGGGTCAAGAAGCCTGAACCAACTACTCTAGGCTAACTAAATTTTACAAAAACTGTTAGCATGTAACTCGACATCTCTTCACTATATTTCAGACACCTATAGCTTCAATAGCACTGAGTTATTTTCATTTAAAAAGAAGTTGTATGGCAGCTACCCGAACCTGTCGTACCAGCACAATCAAATTATAGGTATTGATGGTCTGTGACTTAACACGATTTTGTAAAATTTCAGATATGTAGCTTCAATAAATACTGAGTTATTTCCAAATAACGAAAGAAGTTGTATGGTAGGTACTCGAACCCGGCAGCCCAAAATGCTGGATTTAAATAGCGAAACTAGCAATTTTACAAATGTTACGTAAAATAATTTCAGCCTCCTAGCTCCTTCATTTTTTATTGAGTTTTTATTGAGTTATCGTGGGGACGGACGGACGGAAATATGTGAGATTATTATTTAGGAGGAATTTTAGAATAGCATTCAAAATCAGGATTGCCCTCTTTTCAGAATATTAAATAAGTATGTATATATAAAATATATGTGAATATCTATATACATACAAAATACCACATTATTTGTATAATATGTATATCTTGAATGAAATGTTGAATCTTTTTTACTAAATTTTTTTTATACAATTTTTACAATCAATATGCTTTTTTCTATAAATCGACAAACATTTGAAGTAAAAAAATAAAAAGAAAATCAAAAAAAAAATGAGATTTTGTCAAAAAAAAAACAAGATTTTATTAAGAAATGAGATTTTGATAAAATGAGATTTTGAGATACGAGCATTCGTACCCAACCCATTTTGTTCCTCATAATAAATTAACAATCACAGGTGTAATAATAAATGATTGAAATGATAATGCGTATCACGCAAAGTTTTTCAATGCATACTCATTAATTGTTATTTACTCATTTTCCATTAAACTCAACAACTAGTGATTATCTGCTTTTTTGCCACTGATTTAAAATAATTTTATTAATTTATCATAAAAAGATAAGAAGAGTAAATACTTTAAAATAGAATAATTGAAGACATTAATAATAATCCTTGCATACGCCATTTTGTTTTTGAACTTATATGCATACTTATTTAAAAGCGTTTATAATAAGTATTTTTTCATCATTTTTAAAATTTTTGATTAAATCGGTATTTTTCCTTTAAATTTTCCTCATTCTATAAACTTTTTATTATTTTCATAAGTCTATAATAAAACAACTGCTGCAGGAAATTTGTTATATTTTGACATACTAATTTTGTTTGTTTTTTTTTTTTTCTTTGTATTTATTTTGTCTTCTTTTACAAAGTGCAAATAATAGAAAAAAAAAAAAGGATCTTAAACTTTCTTCATTTTCTAACAATTTTTAAAATTACTTTATTCAATGAGAACATATTAGACTTAATTAACATTTTATGTCACAAAATCCGTATGCCAACAAAAAAAAAAAAGAAAGAAAAAACATAAAGCATAAAATAATAAAGAATAGCTAAAAAACTTTTCAAAATAAACATAAATTGTTGCATACATATATAATAATACATAATAATATATATGATTTATATTACTATTGTATGTATGTATGTTTATTTATTAAAGAAGAAAACATCTTTAACTTTTTATATTACATATGAGGATACGCATATCCTAATTTTTTTTTTTTTAACTTTTTGACTAACTCTTTTGTGTTAAAGTAGTACAGAAGAAAAAAAATAAATTAATAACAAGTGAATTTTTTATTTAATGTTTTGGAAAAAGCATTTTTTTTGGTTGAATATTTTATTAAAAGAAAAACAAACATTTTACCGGAATGGTAATAATTAATAATATTTATATGTTTTTTCTAACCGTAACAAACCCGGTTAGAAACAATTTAGAAAATCTTGTAAATATAAACTTGTAATAGGATAAACTTGCTATCTGATCAATCAACCAATAAAATACATGGAATAAAGCTGTTGTATAATTAAAGTTCATAATATTTTTTAATTGGTAAGTTTTAAACAAAACTGTAAATTTTAATGGGCGAAGAGATTCTTTTAATATCCGTTAATTAAAACTAAATATATTTTAGTTGCAATTATAAACTAAAAATATTTTCTTATTAATCGGAAACTTAAGTACCTAACAACCATTTTACAAAACTAAAACCTTTAACTGACAAATTTCAACTTCTCTCCGAACAGTGTGTATTTTAAAGAGAGAGTATACTTATAAGATATACATCAAATAACTTTAAAAATTCCTTGAATAATGTGAAAAGTTACAATTATTGTAATCTTTTTTCGCGATTTTATCCTATGCCTTTTTATTTAACCTGAGGACTCAGAACTGAGGACTTTAACAAAAATGTTTTCATATTAAGTATAAAAAATCTTCACTTAAAGTGAAAATGTCTCCACTTAAAGCAAAAAATCTTCACTTAAAGTAAAAATGTCTCCACTTAAAGTAAAAGATCTTTACTTAATGTTAAAATGTATTCACTTAAAATAAACAAACTTTACTTAAAGTAAAAATGTCTTCACTTAAAGTAAACAACCCTTTACTTAAAGTAAAAATATCTTTACCTAAAATAAAAAATTTTCCTTTAAAGTAAAAATGTCTCCACTTAAAATAAAAAATCTCTACTTAAAATAAAAATGTCTTCACTTAAATTAAAAAACCTTTACTTAAAGTAAAAATGCATTCACTTAAAGTAAAAAACCTTTACTTAAAGTAAAAATGTCTGCACTTAAAGTACAAATGTTTCCAGTTGCTGACAAAGCTGAATATTACTACGTGATTATAAGCTATGTAAAATAACTTTGTTCACGTGATTCAATTCAGCTTTAACAAGTAACATATTATGTATAAATGTAAAAAATTATTGTAAAAAATTTAAAAACACTTTAAATTTTTCCAAATTAAGTTAAGATATTTTCGAACTTATTAAAAATAAAAAAAGAGGGAAAAAAAGAAGTTTGTTGCACACTTTATTCCTTTTAGACAATTTTACCACAAATAGATTTACATTTTGTTAGAGTTTAAAAATATTATAATCAAATAATCTAGAAGGGCAAAATTATAAAAGAATTTAAAAAAATTTTAACTAATTTGTTGAAAATTTTCTTTGAATATTAAATTTAACAAAACATATTTTTTTTTCTACTTGAGAGTTCTTTAAAACGAATGTGTAATGTTTATTTAATTATTATGAAAGATTTATTTCTTTAATAAAAGCATATCTTTGACTTTAAAAGAGACGAAAAAAAAAACAAATACTCAAACTAAAAAGAAGAATAACAAATAAAGAACAAAAGCTATATTTTTAATAAGAAAATATATAAATACATAAAGAAAATATAGAAGGAAAATACATAAAGAAACAAAGAAAAACTTTTTGATAGTAAAAGAATAATTATGTTAAAGGAAATTTCATTTTAAAGTTTTTCATTTATTCTTAAAGTTTTTTTCGAAAAATTAAAATTGAAATTGTAATAATGACAATATCATTCTCCTTTCAATTTTTGTAATATGAATTTTAAGGAAAATTAAAAATATTTTAAGATTTTTGTATTTAATTAATAATTTATCATGTACAAGTTAGTGTCGGCCGAATTCTATTTTGATCCATCCACCAATGTGATTGATTCGAAAAAATCGATAATAAAAGTTTGAAAAAAATATGTACAATAAAATTTCCTGTAGTTTGAAGAAAATATTGATAGAATATAATAGTAACAATAATGTGGGTTAGTGGTTAAACATGTCGTTTATTAACCAAGTGAGTACCGGTTCAAATATTGCACAGCTAGCAAGTTTTATTAATTGAAAACAAAAACCCCTTGCTACCAAATATAAATATATAATATAAATAAATTAAATATATAGAATTTTCTGTAGTTTGAAGGAAATGTTACTAGAATATGATATTAGAATATAATAATTTACAACATTAAACGAAATGAAGTTTCGTCCTTTAAGACTTTACGAGAAAATTTAAATTTCGTAAATACGTAATTTTCGCTGGGGCTAAGATTTAGAAAATATTTTGTGAGGAGCAAATAAATTTTTTTGAAAATTTATATTTGCTCAATTACAAATTTAACAAATTGAAAAGAGTGACTTATAGAAAAATATTACAACTCTGTATCTCGAAAACAGAAGGAGATAGGTTAAAACTGATAAGACTATTGGAAAGTACAGATTCTTATATCTATAGATTCACTATTAGGTTAAAAAGTGAAAAAGTGATATATGGAGCAAATTAGAACTGAGTCGATAAACTTATAAAAAAAATATTCTCAACAAAATTTCCTTTTATTTTTAATGTTAATATTAATGTTATACAAGAAAAATTTTGAATTAAAAATCCTTTTTATACTGTTGCACCCATTTTTATCAATTGTTATTTAAATTAATACAATAATTTATGCAGCGCAATGGATTTATTGGGATTATTAGAAAGTTAAGAAACTGTTTTGTATTTACTGCAAGATTTAAAATACTTATATCACTTTTTCTAAGGTTAAGTGAAAATTAACGAAAGATAAAATGTACAATATATTCAATACTCTACAAGATCTCATTAAAGATGTAACTTCTAATTCATCTATTAGTACGATTTCTGTTAGGATGTTTACGGCCATGAAATTATAAACTATTCTAACAATGTTGTCAAAACTCTTCCAATCTGTTGTTCGTCTAAACAGTTTTACTTTTAAATTTTCTACCTCATTAATGGCAACAACTTCCAATAAACAAGCCGAGTATCGTTACCAAAATATTACGTTGTTATCTGTTATTTAAGTTCTTTTTCAATTTTTTTTTCAAAGTTTAACTGAATGCATTAATTTCTCTTTTCAATAACTAAACATAGCTGCATTTTAACTTATCCCACAATACGATGGAATAGATGCGATCTTTTTAAATTATACTATATGTGATAAGATATCTAATACAACACAGCAGTTCAATACCGAAGTGAATTTGCTTAGCGGCTTCACTTTCACTTTAAAGAAAAATCACGAGAAAATGAGGATGAATCAAAGTGTTCTATGAAAAAGTAATTGCTCTTTACTTGTGCAGCAACTTATTCTTCATAAGATTTTCTGATTCCAAATATTCGAAAAAATATTAAAATGACCGTAAAATGGCACATATATCTGACAGATTTACATCAAAAACTTTCAAATTTGAGATATTTACGTCAAAATCTTAAAAATGAAATTTTATTGAATTCTGTTCATTCATTTGAGTTATAAGTACACGTGCCCACAGTTTGTTAGACATATAGGCAGACAAACACAACCTCAAAATTACTTAATTCTGGTTTCTACGTACCGGAGAAATATATATGTGCGCAAAAATCTGTGATTCGAAGTTATAGTACCATCATCACACCTTCCTTATACATAACATGTATGCGTTCGGTAAAAATCAAAAGAAACGTTGGCAAGTTTAAAATTATCAATTCAACCTTCAAATGTGAAAGGAGAAAGAAGTATATTAAAATTAATTTTTAATTTCAAAACAAATAACAAGAGATCATGATCTTGGCAACCGAATAGTTAAGTGCATTACTTATAATCCCATGTATTGCGTGTACAAATTAATAACAGTATTTAAATGACCCATATGTGGAATTGGTACTCCACTATTTAAAACTCCTAACGTATTTCTTGCAGAAAATAATTTACAAAAAAACCAGAGCTTTTTTTTAATTTCTTATAACAGGTATTTTCCTCTACAAAAATGTAATTTATATTTTTTTGAGTAGATTTTCCAGATCAATTTAAAATTTCATTTAGCATTTATTAAATTTATATTATAAATTATTTTTATTATTAAATTGCAGTTCAATTATGTTTTAAGATCATTATTATTAATTTTTCTTTTATATACTATTTTAATATGTATATACAGGTATACATATAAAATTTCCCTACAGTTATAGTGTAGACGAACAAAAAAATTTATGTTTATTGAAAATTTATAATAATAACGTGTTTTTCTCAATTTTCCAACATGATAGAAACATGTATGAAGATTAATAAGAAATCCTTTTATAATTGAGAATTTGGATTTTTCATATACTAAATTTTATTTTAATCCCAATTTTTACAGTATGAGTATAAATTTTGTAAACTTTTAATATATTATGTATATGTAAACAAATACAGATATTATTATATAGATATAAATAGATTTTTATAATAAATTAAGATGGGGTTTAAATTAAAATTTATAAATCATTTGTTAAGATTCTTGTAAAAACCAAGATCACAATAAATTTTTAATTTTTTTTTTTGACTTTAAATCTATTGTAGCACATCGTCGTTTATAAAATAAAAATCTATTTCGGTAATACAGGGTGCAGATTTTTAGATTAAATATTAAATTATTTAAAAGTAATTAAAGAGTCTTTAAAATTTTTGGGGAAATTACAAAATATATGAACAGGGAAAAAATTCGTAGTTATATTCATACATATGTGTATACTGTACCCCCACACTTGGCAACTTTCATTTAGGTATTGGATATATGACTAATAGACATTTAACAAAAACGACACTTAACAAAAAAAAATAAATTTAGCCAAACAGGCACTTAACAAAAGGACATTTGGCAAAACGGAAGCGCCTACATAAATAAATATCCAAATATCCAAATGTTAAACCACCTTTTTTTTCACAAATAAACTTTACCTTTTCGATATTAATTATTTTGACACATTCATTGAGACCTTAATCAGATGACACTTCTATTTCATTTAGAGTAAATTATTTTGGCACAGATTCATGCAACGAAGGAAAGAGATAATGACATTATAGAGTTGAAAATTAAATTGTTGATTGTTAAAAGCTGCGCTACACTTGTAAAGTGGCTAAAAAAAGTAAAGTAAAAAAAAAAAAAGTTCGCGAATTAAGAATCTTTGTGATTTATATAAAAAATTCAGAAAAGATAAAATAAAGTAAAAAATATACAGCTTCCTTTGTAAATTTTACTTACGATTTTTTTTTAATTTTTTGCCAGATTTTAAAGGGAGACAAAGAAGTATTTTTTTTTTTTTTCAAAAAAGTATTAAAATTTAATTATTTAAATATTAGGTTATTTTACTATAAAGGTGACCATAAATTAAGAGTTAACCTTTGCTTTGTTTGTGGTAAAAAACATGACATAAAATGACATTTTATAAAATTTTATGAATTTTTGTACAAGAAAGCCTACGCGTACTTTTTATTTCGCGATGTCACTTTTATTCCATTTAGGAGAAAAAACTAATTCGATTTTCTATTTAATGCAATCTACTCCACCCTAATTCTTTTCATTTGATATTTCAGATTATTTTAATACAAGAAATTAAGAAACAAAATTTCTAAGCCTAAGAAAAATAATTTTTCTTGCGTTTATTTATTTCATAAATTCAAATGACAGAAACAAAACAGATCAATGTAATCAATATTAGACTTAAATCAATCTTACATATTCATCTTCAATTATTTTTTTTTATAAATTTTTTGATCTTTTACTCCAGTTTTAAATTGAATTTACCTCGAAAATATGACAATAAAAATATGAAATGGTGAATTGGTAGGAATAATTACAAGACCTATATAATAGGATATAAACAACAAATGTCAATCTATTTAGAATTTTAGAATTCTCTATTAGAATTTCTAATTTATGAGTAATAGCTTCCGATTTTATCTCCCGGATAGACAAATCGCCATTAATCTATATTTTTCTTTCTGGATTTTATAAAATCAAAAAATAGAAGGAATGAAAATCCTTCGTAATTGGTAAGATATGTCTCAAAGATATAAGTAAACCTATATTTTATTGTTTTATTTCAAATGAATAAGAAATTGTCAAATTGTACAGTAGATAACATTATATAAACTGTCTACAACAAAAATAAAAAAGAGAGTCTGCTAAGAGAGTTTGTTTCAAAAGAATATTTCCACAATCATAACAGTTTCAATAGGAAATAAATGGCAAGCATTGGGGCATAATAAGAATGCGTCAGCCACTGTCTATAAGACCAAAGCCTCAACGAAATAAAAGATATCTCAAGATCAGAATCAAATTCAATGTATAGGCAGCTATTATATGCAAATACTGTCTGACAATACAGCAAATAAAGTTAAAGATAATAGGTTTACTAAATTCCATAACCACTTCATTGTAATTCAAACTCCCAAACAATGCTAAAGATTTTATAATAAGTAATTATGTAAAAAAAAGTTTTGAATCGCTCTGTATGAAAGCTACAGCGTTTTTATTATCAAAAATATCTTTACATTCAAAATATTTTTCAAAAATCCTTAAGTTTGAAAATTATTTGAAAATTTAATATGATACAAAGCATAGATCAAAAGAGGAAACTCCAGATCACATACTTTAATTCTGCGGAGGTTTACTCCAAGCAAGATATCTGTATCTCCGACCATATTGCTTTGCCGAAGATGAATTGCCAGCAATAAACCAAAAATACAATACAAATCTACAAATCTTTAATTTCTTAGAGGCAGTATGGCTGACAGAAGTATATTAGTGGAGGCAGGATCGACAACACATATTAACAGGAAGAACACAATACATCTATATCAAAAGGTTGAAGTGCCCTTTATACCTCCTTAATAAATCTAATCTAATCTAATAGATCAAAATATACTCCTTTTTATAATTCTGTTAAATAAATTTAGAAAAATTGTAATCAATTAAAATTTAATAATTAAAATATATTTAACTTAATAAAATATTCCTTAAAGGACATTTATTATTAAATAGTCCTTAAGGGACACCCTACTATAATAAATTTTAATCTTATATAATTTATAATTTTTTAATCAAATGCAATTTTGTATTGAACTTTATTTTATGTAATTAAACTTTAAAATTTGATTTCAAGTATAATATTTTATTGTTAGTTTTAATTTTATTTATATATCCACCATATCTGCGATCTGTTTATTTTATTTTATTTTTTTTTTTGATATTTTTGTTTTCCTTGCCTTTTTTTTTCCTTATTTTTAAATGAATTCATTTGCATATAAATCGAAGAATTGGGTATTGTTTTTTTTTTCAAGCGATAGAGCATTTTGTGTAAATACCCAGGACAACAATTCGTTTTAAAATATGCAATTTAAGTTAATTTTTTGTTTTATTTTTTTTTTTTTTCCTTTATATCTTTAAAAACGAAAATTATGCTTTTGTATTACATTTGTACGATATCTATGTATTCATATGTAGATATAAAAATACAGGATATGAAATTTCACTTATATTATAATATGATATATTTTATTTTTTTGTGAATTGTCCAAATCTTCATGGACAATTTTTGAATTCTTTGTTTTTTTTTTTTTGGGAATATGTATGTATGTGACGTATACATATATGTATATGTAAATTATATTATAAAGAACTCGGTTTTCATTTTTTAAAAGGGTTGGAAAAAATATAAAAAAACTATGGGAAAAAGGATTGTAAAAATTTACTATAGCTATATAATAGGTATACTCAGAAAATTGTAACGCCTTTTTGAAGAGTTTTATCATAGTTACTACAATTCATTTCTGATGTCTTTATCTTGGAAGAAGCTTATATCTTGGAGCTTTTTCATATCACTCTTCAACATTGTAATGCAGCTCTTTAAGTGATAATTACTTTGATCTGATTGGAGAAAATTTTTTCAACGTTAAAACAACAAAAAGAACTTTGAGCTTTTTAAGATGAATTTTTTATCTCTATTGTAGATTCGTTACGAATTTACTCCAAGTTATCAAATTATGTTTTTCAAAACTATGACAACTTTAAAAAAGGAACATTGAATTTATATCCATATTAAGCCTAGGACGCCACATACTCAAAAATAATTTTTAATAAAACATTTTTGTACCGTTACCACATGGAACTTAGAATATATGTTACGACAACAGACAGCCAGTTATTTCAAAGCTACTTGAACAAAATAAAGCAACTTATGCTGTACTTTTCAATATAAAAAAACATTCTAACAAGATAATTTTACTCTCTAGAGGGTTTAAAATTACTTCATATTTGTTTGAAACAAAAAAATGTTGAAACCTTAAAGTTATCAAACCAACGCTAAATTGAAAATTAATTTTTTGTTGCCTTTGGACTTGGAGTTTGAATGCAATGACAATATTATAAGTATATAAATATATACCTACATAAAAGGACTTATCAATAGACATGACATCGAAATAGTACATTAACGGATGGATGGATGATCTGTTGTTTGTTTTTTTTTTTTTTTTTTTTGGTGTATAACTATTTATTGTTAAAATTCGATATTCAAATGTGACTTTTAAAATTTAAGTTAGTTTTTTAATTCAATACGAGTGTAGATAAAGTCACTTAAAAGACAAGATAATTCAAAAAAAAAAAAATTAAACTAAATCCAAAACCAAACAAAATTGTAAAATGGGGTAATTGTACACATACTATAATGTTTATTTAAATTTAAAACTATCTTTAATTGAAACGAGGAAGAGTGCAGTAGAGTAGACTGTGTCAACTCTGGGATACCCGTATGAACGTAATATATCCTGTTTCTATAAAACTTGATCATCTTTTAAAAACATTCAGAGTTTTAGTACCGAACTACAGAGATATATTTATGTAAATTGTGGAGTTGTATGATAGCTACCCGAATCTATTGCGCCTAGCTTCATTAAGTTCCAAGAAATGCAAAAAGCCTGAACCGGCTGCTTTAGACCATTCAAATTTTACAAAAGTTTTTGGCATGCAACTCGACACTTTTTCACTAAATTTCAGATAGCTAGCTTCAATAGACACTGAGTTATTTTCATTTAAAAAGAGAAGTTGTATGGCAACTATCCGAACCTGTCATATCATCACAACAAAATTTTACAGAAGTTGTTGCCATAAAACTCGATCATCATTTGCAAAATTTCAGATACCTAGATTGAATAGACACTGGGTTATTTCCATTTAAAGAAAGAAGTTGTATGGCAGCTACTCGAACCCGGCGGCCGAAAATGCTGGAGTTAAATAGCAAAACTAACAATTTTGTAAAAGTGACGTAAAAAAAATTGCAGCCTCCTAACTCCTTTATTTTTTGAGTTATCGTGCGGACGGACACTGAGTTCTTTCATTTAAAAAGAGATTTTGTATGGCAGCTACCCGAACCCGTCACACCACCACAACCAAATTTTGCAGAAGTTGTTGCCATAAAACTTGATCATCATTCGCAAAATTTCAGATACCTAGATTGAACAGACACTGGGTTATTTCTATTTAAAGAAAGAAGTTGTATGGCAGCTACTCGAACCCGGGCGCCGAAAATGCTGGAGTTAAATAGCAAAACTAACAATTTTGCAAGAGTGACGTAAAAAAAATTTCAGTTTCCTAGCTCCTTTATTTTTTGAGTTATCGTGCGGACGGACACTGAGTTCTTTTCATTTAAAAAGAGATTTTGTATGGCAGCTACCCGAACCCGTCGCACCAGCACAACCAAATTTTGTAGAAGTTGTTGCCATAAAACTTGATCATCATTTGCAAAATTTCAGAGGCCTAGCTTCATTAGGTTCCAAGAGGTGCAAGAAGTCTGAACCGGCTGCTCTAGACCAAACAAATTTTACAAAAGTTGTTGGCATATAACTCGACACTTCTTTACTAAATTTCAGATTCCTAGCTTCAATAAACACTGAGTTATTCTCATTTAACCGGATAAGTTGTATGGCAGCTACCCGAACCCGCCGCACCACCACAACCAAATTTTACAAAAGTTGTTGCCATAAAACTTGATCATCATTTGCAAAATTTCAGACGCCTAGCTTCATTAGGTTCCAAGAGGTGCAAGAAGTCTGAACCGGCTGCTCTAGACCAACCAAATTTTACAAAAGTTGTTGGCATGTAACTCGACACCTCTTTACTAAATTTCAGATTCCTAGCTTCAATAAACACTGATTTATTCTCATTTAAACGGAGAAGTTGTATGGCAGCTACCCGAACCCGCTGCACCAGCACAACCAAATTTTACAAAAGTTGTTGCCATAAAACTTGATCATCATTTACAAAATTTCAGAAACCTAGCTTGAATAGATACTGAGTTATTTCTATATAAAGATAGAAGTTGTATGGCAGCTACTCGAACCCGCCGACCGAAAATGTTGGATTTAAATAGCAAAACTAACAATTTTGCAAAAGTGACGTAAAAAAAATTTCAGCGCCCTAGCTCCTTTATTTTTTGAGTTATCGTGCGGACGGACGGACGGACGGACGTACATGGCTTAATCGACTCAGAATTCGATTCTGAGCCGATCCATACCTTTGACATTATATCTAGCTCGACTCCTTTAAGGTGTCACAAACGTAATGGCAAATTTATTATACCCTTGAACATAGTTCATACGGGTATAAAAAATTTTCTATCTATATGTTAATCTGCGTTTATATTTTCAGAGATAACAAATATATAAATGGATGTTCGACTTTTTGGCCAAGCAAAAATGTTATGATGTTTTTTGATTAAGCCGTATTATTGATATATTTTCTACTAAAGAATAGTGCACTACTGACCAATTAGACCTTAATTTGATACAATACAATTCCCGGTCTCTTAAATATGAGATTCCTCGATAGGTGGGGTATAGCGATTAGGAACTGCTATATATTATTAATTCTCTTTCAAATAACTCCTCTTTAGTTGAAAACACGAAATTTTGTTAAGTCTGTTAATTTCTCGTGCATTAAGTCTAATGAAGATTTTTTTCAAACTGCATTTTTAGTTCTGAAAGCTGTGAAATAATGCTGTGTAGCAATAGCCAATATTAGAAAACTATTTATGGTTTATAAATGAAACAATATTCTAACTTTCCAAATTTTTGCTTTTCTGGTTAAAATGAGTGTCGTTAAAATTTAATAAAATTAGGTACTTAACTGCCCGAACATTTTAAAACTCTTTCCAAGTTTCAAACATATAATTTAATTAGTTTCGTTTTAATTTAATTATCAGCTGTGTATAGTATTAAAATAATACGGAAACATAATTACCCCATTTTACTTTAAAAATTTTTTTTTATGAATATAAAGCGATGAAAAATACAATTTACAATGTAAAATGTTCAAAACTTACAGTGGAGACCATAAAAATGACCATACTGTATTTTATATTACGTGTAAATTATAAAGTATTCGCAAAAATAAAATATAAATTTAAACAAGGTAGAATGTAAACCAACGGTTTTTAAAAGCGCGCTTTTCCAAAACTCAATATAAACTGTTTAGAATTGTGACTTGCACAAAAATTTTAAAATTTCATGTAATAAGAAAATAGGACATTTTTGAAATTTTGAGGGGCCGTAAGTCCGGAATCCTTTATAACTAAGAAAAACCGTTAACACACGTAAAAATATATTATTGAACCTTTAATTTTCATGTCTTGTCAAAGAAAAATTTTTACAGGTGTCTAAAAATAGCAAATTTTAAATTTTTGAGGCGTAATAACTCTTAAAGAGGGCTACCAAAAAATTTTCTGAGGAAACTTATACTAATTCTTAAAGTTCTTTCTTGTCTCAAAAATGCAGGTTCCTATCTAAAGGCGTGCCGGAGTTATGAAAAAAGAAATTTCATGCAAAATGTGGTTTTCACATAACGGTAAATTTAAATAGTAAATTACAAATAATTACATAATTTTGATATTGTTTTATATAGATAATAAAATTTTCGATCTTCTGGCGGTTTTAGATTGCAAAACTATTACGCAGAGCCTGAGATATATGCTTCTGAAAATGGGGCTTTTTCACAATTTTGAAAAGCTGCAACTTTGGAACCCTTTACAACTAAAATAAACCTTTAACACACGTAAAAATATAGTACTGTAGCTTTAATTTTTATATCTTGCAGAAGTAAAATGTGTACAGGTTCCTAAGTTACAGGTGTTTAAAAATAGCAAATTTTCAATTTTGAAGCCCTAATAGCTCATAAACAGGGGAGTGGTCCAAAAAAATTTTCTAAGCAACCTTATACTAATTCTAAAAGTTCTTTCTTGCCTCAAAATTTCAAGCCTCTATCTAAAAGCGTGCCGGAGTTATGAAAGTAGAAAAATCATGCAAAATTTGGTTTTCACATAACGGTAAATTTAAATACTAAATTTAAAAAAATTGTATAATTTTGATATTAATTTACAAAGTTAAAAAAAAACCCGTCGAATGACGTTTTCAGATTAAAAAAATCTTAAGCAGAACATAAGATATATGCATTCAAAAATAGGGCTTTTTCAAAGTTTGAGGGGCTGTAGCTCCGTAATGGATGGGACTACTTGAAAAAGTTGTTGCACAAAATTTTTTTTTTTATGAGACCTACACATGGTTAAAATTTTTCTCTACCTTTAACGGTGTATAAGTTTTGTAAACAGACGGACGAACGGACGGACGGACAGAGTGAAACTAATAAGCACATTTTTTCAAAATTTTTTTGGAAATGTGCTAAAAACGAAATTTATATAAAACTGATTCAAGTAAGATACTTATATTTTAATAAAGACGAGATTAAATTCAATTGAATGATTTTCTCTGTCATAGATATTCTCGTATCTAACGTCTATCATCTTCAAACTGCGCCATTTTGAATTTTGGACACCTATAAATTAATTATAATTGAAATTTTATTAGGTTATTGAAAATTACACTATTATTATAAATTTAAATTTTTCAATACAATTTATTTTAATTAAGTAATTTTCATCTTAAATGCCTTTTCATTAACAACTTTGTCATATTCGGGCTACAGAAAATTTACATATAATTCAAGATTTATTTAAGCATCAAGAATTATCCAAGTTACTGCAGAGTCTGGAAGGATAATTCGTGTCTCTATGAAAGCACGAATAATTTTGCATTAAATACTACATTTCTTTTAAAGATGAATATTATCGAAACATGATTTCCTTTAATGGAACTTACAGAATCTGCTCTGGGAAGTGACATTCGATTTAAAATACATAAATACTGTCTAAATTTAGAAATAAGAAAATTCTACCGAGCAATTAACTAACAGACCTGTTTAACCCTATACGTATTACTTGTGAAAAAAAAACTTTAAGGTTATTTTCCTAAGAAGTTCTTTCCACCAATAATCCTGACTCTAACTGTATTTTCCCCCATTGAAAAAAAAAAATTGTTATAAATGTATATTTTGATACAGTAATACACAAATACAAAAATGCAAAATACATACTAAATGACAAAAAAGTTTCAAAAAATTAAAATGTTTTATATAAAAAGGATATGTGGACATTAAACTAAAAATATAAAAAAACAAAAAAACTACAGGATATGGAATCAAGGAAGAAGGTCAAGGACAAAAAAATATTTATTTGTTGTTTTGAGTTTTATCATCACTAACACAACCATACACCAGTCTATAGTGAAAAAAAAGTATAATATGGTAAAAAATATGGAACTAGGACAATAAGAATTTAAATTCAATGGAAATTGTATGAAGTACAATTAAAGCAAATTTTTTTTTTTTTCCAGTAAGAATTTTTATTTATTTATTTTTTTTTTTTTTTTTTTTGTTATCATTATTGTTGTTTATTTATATTTGGACTAGTATTCATCATTAAAACCAAAATAAAAATGATAATTAACTTTTTATTTCTTATGGTTTTTCTTTTTATAGTTAGTTATATTCTATTTAAAAAGTGCATTTTTTTAACTTATTGTGATTACAAAATGCAAATTTTTAAAATTTTATTTGTATATACATTTTTTATTTTAATATATAAATAAAAAAAAAATCAATATTTTTAATTTCAAATTGAAATTTAAAAAAATATATAAAGTGGTTGTATTTTGCTGAATAGATACAAATTCTTGTTATATGGAATAATGTTTTTAGTGGGGATTTATAGGTGGCAGCCCCCACTATTAGAGAGCTCTGCGAAACAGGACTCTTTGCTTTTTTCAGAAAATATATATACAATATATATATATATATGAATAAGACGGTAAAGTTGAAAATGTCGACTAAAATATAGATACCGATTGAGAAAATATCGACTGAAAATTTATAGACTGATAAAATGTCGAATAAAAATATAGAAGAAAAATTCAATGAAAAGTTATACGCTTTTTACAAAATATTTATATATATATGTATATGCATATGCGCGATACTGGATTAGAAGGTTTTTAGAGGTGGATTTAAAATCGGAGTTATATGCTTTTTTCCAAAATATGTATATACCTATATGTATGCTGAAGATTTTTTTAAAAATTTCCTCAGTCAGTATTTCCTCATAAAATATTTCCTCAGTCGACATTTTCTCGGTCGACGTTTTCTCAATCGACATTTTCTCAGTCGACAGTCGACATTATAATCCAAACCCGAATAAGAAGTGTTTTACAGCTGATTTCAAAATATGGTTCTATATTTTTTCCAGAAATTGTATATAAAATATGTATATGAATAGGAGCGATTTTATAGCTGATTATAAAATCAGGGTTTTAATAATTTGTTTGGTAGAGATGTTGGGGGCTGTAATCTTAACTATTTTAACTGCTTTCATCTCTCCTATATATACCCTTAGCTAAGATTCTACCATATAAATATATATTTATATTTAAAAAAAAATTTTTAATATTTGTTGTACATTTTATTGAACAGCAATTACCAAACATAAAAAAAAAATCACGTATCAAGTGGGTGGTGAAGAGTTGAACGAGTCTTATTATAAAATATTCTTTGGTTTGTTAGTTATTTATAATATTTTTTATGAAAAAAATAATGTAGTTATAATTTTGATTAATATAGATAATAAAGCATCATATATATAAGTTTATATTTGATAACATACTACCGTCCTCTGTAAAAAATCTATCTCCTCAGATTTTTTTAAAATAAAAGGGAAGACCATAGACAGTAATAGAATAGAAATAAAAAGAAGTTCATGTAACTATCTTTAGAATTTTTACTTTATTTAGTAGTTTAGTGTTGCAATGAAATATTAGATAAGTAAAATTTATTTTTCAAAATTCTTTTCTGTTGTGCGACATAATTATTATAAATATGAGTGTCACTGTCAGTTTTTCGTTTAAAATAATAAGTGTTTGAATTAAAAAATTGAAAAAAATAATAAAACTTACTAAGTTTGAAGAAAATCTTAAAGGAAAACACATTCTTTGATGTTTAAAGTTCAATTTTATTTTAAAAATACACAATTTTAAGGAAAAAAAATAGGAGGAAAAAAAAATACACAATTTTAAAGAGAGTAAGTGAGAATGTCACTTATAGTTTTGTGTTTTTTTTTTGTTATTCTGTTGTGTGCGTTTTGTTACTACTACAGACTATCGTATTACCAAAGTATATCTATTGGTAATAAGTATAATTAAATCAAACTTTTCATTTACGTAAACCTAATGCAGTTTTTTACATATACCAAATCAAAAAAACATCCATTAGTTAAAAGAAATGTAAAATTTTGTAATCACGTGGTTATTGCAATTGCAACTACTTGTAATTTGTAATAAATATATGTATACCAAAGATAATATAAACCATATAATGTAGATGTGTAAATGCAATTTAAATGAGAAAAACATATATTTCAACTTTTCTTGAATGTGTATACTGTATCTTTGTGTAGATATTTATTTATATACGGTGAGATTGCATAACTGCATACTTGTGTAGATATTCATTTATATACTGTTGAGTGTGTATACTTGTGTAGGTTTAAGGAAAAAAATTTTTTTCTAAGTTTGCTAAACAAATATGACGTATATTATGTATGTATATATTGTGCACATAATATATTTTATCTTCAGAAAAAAATATTAAGTAATTGTATGTGTATATTGTGTATATATGCGGTTGTGTATATTGTGTATATTTATCTTCAGAAAGAAGTATTGTGTATGTATATATTGTGGATACAATTTTTTTGTGTGAATACATGTGTATGTATCTATATTAAATCAAAATAGCTCGCCGAACTCATAGTTTATTTTCGTTTTGTTAAAATATTTCGAAGTAAAAAAGAAAAACATAAAATAATCAAACCCGGATTGGATTTTTTTTTTAAATTTTTATACAAAAATTTGTATGTGAGTGGACATCTTCTAGTATATACAAATATAATATTATCTTTGGACATACACATGTACTTTAGTTTTAACATTCTAAGAGATTGCATTTAACAAATAAATATAAGTAAATAGAATTAGAATCTAAAGAGTATGGTTAATGGTTATATTATGATTGTTTTTACTTTTTTTTTTTTTGAACAAAACAAAATAATGATTTGAATTAATTATACCTATACCATGTACATAGTAGCATTATACCACCATTATACCATGTACATTATACCATTATACCATATACATAGTAGTAACAGTATATTAATATATGTATATGCGATACTTTTTTCATTCAAAAAATATTTCTAATAAGAATTTTCTAAGGGATTATAATAATAATGCATTGTCCCTTTATTGCAGAATTGTTTCTGCTCATAAAAACAAATGCCAAATGCCAATTGTCAATGTCAACCGCACCAATACTCAATACAATATTATGAAATATGAAATTTATGATTGTTCTCTTTTTTTTTTACAAAACAAAATAATAACAATTTTTTTCTCTATGCTCTTTTTTGAATTTCCTCATTCATTTGCTTTTCGCTCTGCTTTGTTAGTATTTACTGTTTAGTAATAATTATTGTGTTATTATTTGTACTGCTAATAATATTACAATATCGTATGCAAATGTACATTACTACGCACATATAAATTATAATTGTAGTATTATAAAAAGTATATTAAATTATAATTGTAGGCATTGGTTGGTACATATGTAGTAGAATTAAAATAAAGAGTAAAGAGTAGGTATCGTTTAAGAATCAAACCATTTCTTTTAATATTTATTTTAATATTTTTTGTCTCTCTTCTTGTTAGTATTAGTATTAAAATAAGAAATATTGTGTATTTTATTAGTATTAGCTAACAAATATTGTGATTGTGTGCTCTAAAATTTAAAAAAAGGGCACGCGAATAGCAGCAGCAGGAGATTGTCTTTTATTATATTAAAATATTATGTATAGGTTTTATAGTAGAAAAATCGTAAAAAATATGTAGTTACTGATGTTCAAAGCTTGAAACGAAATTCATAATACGTAGTGTGTGGCTGAAAACTACTAAATTATAATTATAGATGGTCAACAAAAAAAAACTTTTTATAATCAATTTTATAGATTTGTTTTATTTTT
This sequence comes from Poecilobothrus nobilitatus, assembly GCA_947095535.1. NCBI lineage: Eukaryota > Metazoa > Arthropoda > Insecta > Diptera > Dolichopodidae > Poecilobothrus > Poecilobothrus nobilitatus. The sequence goes on from OX352774.1 coordinate 114,196,647, forward strand.
TGTGTAACCACATTCGATAAATAACTATAGCCTCTGAAAATTGGAAGAAGCATTCAACTAATAAGCAGGAAATTTCTTTAACTAATGCCTGTCAGTTTGAAAATCCCAAACTATCATAAATATCTTAAAATTTAATAATAATAATCAAAGTTTATTTAAATTCATTTTTTTCATCATACATTTTCTTAAATGGCTAAACTTACAAAAAGACATGATGTTTTTCAAAATCGTTTGTCAGGTTGTATTTTGACTTTATAATATTACATAAAAGAACGTGTTATTTATTTTTTTTAATGCATTTCTCTGTCACATAAATGTGGACAGGAAATTACACAGTATTTCCTGTTCAGCGTGACTGTAAATGTCGTAAGAGGGCATAACTCTTACGACGTGTGTGGGATTCAAACCCACACTCCCTCGGTGTTTACAACGTATTTTATACGCTCTTACCTACCAGGCTACCGAGGCCCCTACGCTTATTATTATATGTTTTCCTTGTAGTTATTAAGTTCAGTTTGTATTTTCAAAATAACAATTATACATTAATTCAGAGATAAACATAACTCTATTTTAAAGTTTATATAGTAAATGATTATAATAAAGTTTAAATCTACGTTTAAAGTTTAGTTTATATTTTGAAATTAACAATACATTAATAAAATTCAGAAATAAGAAAAAATCTTTATTTTAAAGATAGCTGTTAGATAGCGATACAAGAGCTCATAATTTGCACCATTTATGTAATCTAAAAATTCATCAAAACTTAAAAATTCTGCACTGTTTCTGCAATTCCAAAGCACTGTTTTCTTGCACATTTAAAAATTGGACATCGTGCGATAAAATGGAACGTGTTTTCAGATTTATCAAGATTGCATAAATAGCAAATTCCCGTTGTGTCTTTTTTAAATGCTTTGGCATTGATTTCTAGCATACCACCACGAGCTTTAAATATTAATGATATTCCTTTAACTGCGTTTTCGTCAGAGAAATAACTTGGTATGCCCCAAAGTTTTTAGACTACCATATGCATCATGGTAGACCGATGCTCTGGCTCTTTGGATGTGATCATTCTGATATTTAAATGGCAACTTTTCTAAAATTATTTTGTGATCAGCATTCCAATTTTCTGTATTGTTAGTAAATTCATATTCCACACTTGCGTAAATTATCTTCCATTCGTTTGCCCAATATAAATCTGCTTCTAGAGTTTTGTTTGGTAGTATTTTCGGCAGTCGATGATCTGGCAACGAGAGTACTTTTTCTACATATTCAAAGTGTATTTGAAGTATATATAACTTGTTTATATTTGTTTCTATATGGATCATATAATTTGGGGTATTATTCACCAAGTAAAACATTTTTTTTCAAAAAAAAACTTTGTAACTTCTCGACTTCTTCGTATTCTTTTACACCCCATACTTGGTTCTCCATAACACATTATCGTTTTTACACAAGCTTGGAATATTTTATACTTGATACTACTTTGAATGTGATTATTCCGTATTAACTTATTCCATGTTTGGTTTATAGCATTTTTTGACATTTTTAATTTATTTTCTAAATGTTTGATGAAGCTGAAGTTAAAATTTAATAAATCCATTTAAAAATTTTACGTTAATTTAAACCGAAATTTTAAAAATTGTTTAATTATACCCTGTTTCCGAAATATTTTGAGCCGTTTAAAAACTATGAGCTACCCGATTTGGATTTTTTACATCGGAATATTTTTAAATATGCCTATTTTATATTTTTCTCATTTTAGAAAACGTTAAATAAAATTGCACAATTCCATGAAAAGATTTTTAATCTTACTTAAATATAAGATACTTTACGAAGAGATGTTTAGGTAGAATAGAAAGATGCAGATAATAAAAGTGTAATGCTGTATAGTAAAAATATAATTTTGTGAAGAGTTAATAAAAAATTCAAAATTAAATTGAAAACAGAACTTTTTTGAAAGCTTTTTTGAAAATATATATACATTATTTAAAAAAAATAATTTTTAATTACATTTTAAAAACTAATAAAGCATTTTTGTCAATTTACATGTTAATTTATGTAAACCATAAAAAAATTAAACTGGTAGAAAATCAGTTTTAAAAAGACTTTAATTAAATTTTAATACATCAAAATATTTTGAACCAAAAATATTTAAAAAGATTTTTATAATTAGTATGTATATGTATGTAGCTAGCTAGGAATAAAAATACTTACTAAATTAACTATTTTGCAATTGTTATTATTAATTTTTGATGACTTTACAAAAATTCATTTTTAATGCACATACATATCTACATTAAATACAAAACTTAACAGAGGCGAAAAAAAAATAGTAAATTTTCATAATAACAATTTAAAAAAATAAAACTTTTAATTTCTCATTACTTGTTTTCTCTTTTTCTTTTATTTTGTTTATTAGTTTCACTTTGTCTTTTTGTCCGTCGAAGCAATGAAATTTTAACCACCATAGATATCTCGGGATAAATATTAAAACCTGCGAATATTAAATAATATAAAAAATTGTAGAACAAGCAGGAACATTAGGACTTTCCTCGTATAACTGTTACAGAAGTTGCAGAGGTGAAAAGAAAGAGGGAATTATTCATCTTTTCTGTGAATCTAAAACTAAGAAGGAGGAGGAAGAAAATTTCCTAGGAAATTCTTTTTAAATAACCTTTTGATTCTGTCGGAAGTTGACTTAATCGATTTACAGCACTTTCTAATAAGCAGGAAATTTTTTTAAACTTTATGAATCATAATAAAAACTTATATTATAATTTTATTTTGTAATTTGGTATTTAAATTTACCGTTATGTAAAACCACAATTTAGCATAATTTCGATTACTCGATATTTCCGAAACGATTTTAATCAGAACTTTGATATAAGGAACATTTTTGAGAATTTAAAATTTAAGTTAGAAAAAATGTTAGAACAATTAGAGATCATAAATTGGAAATTTCTTAGTTAGTAGGTCATAAAAATTAATGGTGCAATATTATACTTTAACATTTGTGGCGGCTTTTCTTAATTGGTAAGCATAAGCTTTAAACAGAAGAAAGTGTCTCTTGATTTTTTAAAAATTTTGTTTTACATAAAAGATTCCATGCATAATTAAAAAAAAACCCATGCAAAAGAAGTACAATCCTTTATATTTTGAAAGTCTTTGGTTTTATATATTGCCTTGTTTTACTAATGTTCTATATTAACCGTTAGCAAATTACTAAAATAGTAAAATAGTTTTTCTTTTTTTAATCAATAATGTTAAACAGTTGTATTATATAGATACAACTATATGTAATAAATAGTAAAAGTAACATCAATTTTTTATATTCTCAAACCTAACGCACGTAAACTGACTTTCAATTTTTTTAATGTTATTAAATTATGAAATAAGTTGCATATAATTAATTGGTAGCCATAGTCATTAACAAAATTGATGATTACAGGTTGTAATTTGATTACAGGGTGAAATCAATGTTGAATGTTGCAAACATTTTGGAACTAAGACCCTCCCCTGTATCAAATACTTAAATCAAAATATTTGTAAGTTTAAGTGAACTTAAATCTTGAGAATAACAAAAGTTACCCCTTTTTTAAAAGTGAGCTGTAAAAATTAAAATATCTTTTACATTATCAACGCAAAACATTAACTGTTTATATAATATAAGCTGCTTTTCTTGATAAAATAGGATTTCCTTAAGAATGAAGAAAAAGTATCTTAATTTTTTCCTTAATGAAAAATATCTAAGAATATTTAATAATTGTAAATCTTGATAAAAAAAAAATCCGTAATGGAAATTATATACTTGAACCAAATTCTTTAAATCAAACCGATTTTTTCAGTTTATTATAGCCTAAATAAGAAAAGAAGCATCACGTGGTTTGATTTTATACAAGCGAAAAGAAAAATAATTATTGGGAACACTATCAAAAAATTTTGAAAATTTTGAAATTTTAAAATTAACAAAATCCTAATATACAAAATAATAAATTTTTAAGTTCTAGTAGACACTTTCAACTTAAACGACACCATATTGTACTTTTAATAATTAAAATATAATCATAACAAATTTAGATATAATATACAATTAACTTAATTTTGAATATTTTTTTTTGACGACAAAGAGAGAAAGGATAAAAAAATATTATATTGAATTTAAATAATAAAACGTGAAATTAATAGTGTTGTTATATACTAAAATATTAAAATTTCGATTTTTATACGTGGTTACGTACGTGTTATATTAAAAAATTGAAAAACAAAACCCCCCAAATCATGTCATTGCACATCCAACTAAAACTAATATGAACAAGGTTTTCACTACAATAAATATTAAAAGTACATATTACATATAATTGTAAATCTGTTAGATAATAATTTTTGTTTTTTTTCTGTTAACAATTAGTAAAATTAAAAAAAAAAATGATTTTGAGAAAAAAAAAACACAAACAAACAAATAATTCGAAAAACCATAGGATAAATATTATCATGGGAATTAATTAGAATTTTAAATAGTATAAGGTTCTGCAATAGGTTATGTTTTTCGCATGAGTTCTGTTATAATTTCTAAATTTTGAAAATTGTGGTTGGTTGGGATTTAATTTCTAGTGAAAATGAAAAATAATTATAATATATGATAATAAATGAGCATAACAATCCTATTTACTAAATGGATAGTGAACTTGCTTAAATTTAATTATAAAAAAATAGATGGAAAACAATTTACTGCAATCACCATTATTAGAAGGTGCATAATAGAAATTTTTTTTGCAAAGCCTCAGATTTTATTATGAATTTACAAATTATGAATTTTTAAATACATTACGAAAAGCTAAAAACAAAAAATTTGATATTGGTGTATAGTCGCAATCAAAAAACGTCTTTTAAAAGTAACATTCAAAAAAAAAACTTTGCATACAAATTTCCCGCCTGTAACTATGCAATTTTTTTTTTTTTTAAATGTTTGAATATGACAGCTATATTTTAGATATAATAAATTGATTTTCTTCTGTCGTAAATAAATTTTTCCATTACGTTCTGTATTCAAAATCTTAATTGAAAGTAAATTATATTATAATACACACTTATTTTTTATCTAATATCAAAAACACATAATGTGTACTACGAAAGCAATACAAATGAAATAAGAGAGCTATATTGCAATAGCTATGTACTATTAATACCTAATAATAAATATACATACATACGTCCCATTTTTTTAGTTTTGTTAAAATAAAAACATCTCAAAAAAAAAAATCAAATAAAACTTTAAAAAATAAACATAATTTAACCGTGTTAATGAAATAAAAATACATAATTAGGCAACAAAAGATATTAATTCTGAGGTTATTCCCCCTTTCAAAGAAAATATTCACTACTGTAAATAATTAATTCCAACTTTGAAGTAAATTATTTACATTATTGAAGTAGATGATGAGATTATCGTTAATGTGTAATAAAATTACGCAAAAAAATTTTCTTTATTGTTCTTATCGCAAAAATTTTGAGATACAGATAAAATAATATACAAATCTTATTTTATGATATTTGATATAAATATGTTTTATTACACTTTCACATTTTTACCGACCGCATACATTAATGTATAAGGTAGGTATTGTTTTCATACTAAAAATTTGTACCCGAGATTTTGGCAAATATACACTACTCCGGTGTGGAAAAGGCTGGAAAAATTTTTATAGCATGATGTCGTTGTGTGTGTGGGTATGTCTGTGGGCAAGGGTACAGCTTAAACGACTGAGCGAAATTTTTTGCAATTTCATATTAAAAGTTTTGACGTAAATATCTCGGATTGATAAGCTTTTGGAGCAAATCGGACAACCGCAAGTGGTAGCTTACTAGTGTACTTTTTAAGTTTTTTACGAATATTTCGTAACAGAAAAATATTGTGAGAAAAATTATTAAGGAAAAGTTGTCACAAAAGTAAAGAGCAACAACTTTGCCATAGAACATTTTTTGATCCGGCTAACTTTAACTTTTATTTAATTATACCCGTACGATAGGATCGGGTATAATAAAATTACTCCTCCGTTTGTAACACCTCGAAATAAGCGAGCTAGATATACCTTCAAAGGTATGTATCGGATCAGAAAAAAATTCTAAGACGATTGAGCCATGTCCGTCCGTCCGTCCGTCAGCACGCTAACTCAAAAACTAAGAAAGCTAGAATCTTGAAATTTACACAACATATTCTAGGAGTAATTTGTAGGTTTCCTATTTTTTTTGGTTGAGTTTGGACCAAGCCTTAGGATAGCTCTCGAACACCTAACTTTTAGATCCCTAAATTTTTTTTGAAATAGAGCTATGAAATTTTAACTGCTGATAGATCTCACAAAAATATTAATTTTATTTTTAATAACTTTTTTTGTAGACCCACCCATAACGGAGCTACAGCTCCCCAAAGGTTCAAAAACGCTCTATATTTAAATTGTTATAGCACAAGTTGTATAAGAAATATCTTCATTTTGAAAACGCCAAACGATTACTACTTTTATTAGCTTTAAAAGTATGTATACAATAAATATATATTTTTGAGGCATATGGTGTCTTAATTTACCGTTATGCGAAACTCAAATTTTGCAAAATCCTTTAACCCTTCTATCTTCTAAACGGTTTAAGTTGGAAACTTGAAATTAGATTAGAATTATGACAGAAGTTAGATCTTTGAAAATAAGTATGAGTCATTTCAGAAATTTTTTTTGTATCACCCTCCGTTTAGGAGCTGTAAGGGGTCAAAAACTGAAAATTTCCTATTTTTAAACACCTGTAACTTGAACACCTGTTAAAATTTTTTTGAAGTAGTACACAAAAATTAAAGCTTTAACATTATACTCTTATTTCTGTTAACAATTTTTTTAATAATATAGGGTTACTTTATAATTGACGAAAGTGTTACTTGATTTTTTCAAATTTTCTAACAAATTTCTTTAGCGAATTTTTTGCATTTTGTTTTACTCGATAATTTCAAATTGTTGAGGATATAATGCGTAGTACAAAAAAATGTAAATAAATAAACAACATAACGGTTGCTTGAAGAATTTTTATTTATATGATATTGATATACATACATACTTATATAATATAATGTTTATTTACATATCGTATATGTCACTGATGAATGAATGATAAGAGAATAGATGTGTATTATATAGCGCCGTATTTATATACATACATATATGTATTTTATTGTACTTATAAGAAATTATTCTATGAATTGAAATATTTTTAAAGAAATATTACAATGTATGGCGATATACTTATAACAATATAAATATACTATGTACGCATTAATATAATATAATATTTAAAATTATATTTACTATTTTGTAATTTAATATACATTTACCGCTTAGTATTAAATGGTACTATAGAATATTTGAAAAAGTTTTGGATTGATAATGGTTATGTGGAAGGTTAGAATCTGCTTTTGAAGAATGTACATATAAACATATAGTTTGAATATATGTACAACCCATAGTTCTAGGTATTATAAAATTCACCCAAATTATTTTAAAATACTAAAATATTAACAAAATAATATTGTAAGCAGAGTGACAGGCTGTGAACATACTAACGGTTCGTACGGGTATCTAAGAGTTGACAAAGGCAACTGTATTCTTCCTCGTTTTTTTTCTAAGTCCAAATTTCATACATAACCACTCCATATGAATTTATATTATGAACAATTTTTTTTTGTTTTTTTTTATACTCTAAAAATGTATATCTATCTATAATATAATACACAAGATGTTGGCGAGACCTTGCCAACATGTAAAAAAATATATTTTGTATCTATAATAAAACACTCACACTGAATGTAAACTAAACTGGCAATGATGATATTTCTGTATATTTATTTAATAATTTAAAATTTTATTACCAGAGACACAAATCTTTGACTCAAAGTATTATCAAGAGACACAAACCGTTAATTAAAAATATAAATAAATTTAGTAAATATTATTACCAGAGACCAAATTTTCCACTAGAAGTATTATCAGAGACACAAACCGTTCATTAAAAGTTAGTACAGTCAAAAAAGGTGAAGTACATACAAAAAAACACATTTTCAATAAAAATAAATTCAGCAAATTTTTAATTTTTAAATTTGACCGCCACATCCATTATGAACTGGTCGCAGCGGTAAATTAAAAATAAATTATTAATCTTCTGTTGGCGTTTTCAATCTTTGTTTTGAAAAAAAAATAAATAAAAATAGGTACTCTTAATAAAATTAAAACACCTGAAAATGAAAAGAGCAAAGTTTATAGTAAGTCTCATATTTATAAGAAAAAAATTATAGACCGATTTTATTCTTGCTTTTGTTTTCATTAGTATAAAAGCTGGTAAAAACTTCTTAACAGACTTTAAAATAGTTTTGTTTATTTAGGTTGAAATTTAGATTTTTAACATAAAAAATAACATAAAATATTCGAAATTTTTTTATTGATATAAAATTCGGCAGACTTAAATAATTATATTTCATAACAGAAGTCTGGAACTTACCAAAAATAGAAATGGATATTTTTCTTAAAAAAAAAAAAAAAAAACTAACATAGAAAATATCATTTTAGAAGCCTTCTCTACAAAAGATTCATAATTTTGTACTAATTTATTATTAGACCATTAATAATATTGTTAGCCGTGGAAAAAAATAAGATTTATTAATCAGATCAGATAATATAATACCAGGAATTAATGATTGAATTTCTGATAATATACACAATATTATACACACAAGATGTTGGCCAGATCTATAATAAACCACTCACACTGAATGTAAACTGAACTGGCAATGATGATATTTCTGTATATTTATTTAATAATTTAAAATTTTATTATCAGAGACACAAACCTTCGACTAAAAGTCTTATCAGAGACACAAACTTTTACTTTTTAAAAAGTACTTTCGACACAAAATTTAAAGCAAATTTTTAATTTTTAAATTTGACTGCGACATCCATTATGAACTGGTCGAAGCGGTAAATTAAAAATAAATTATTAATCTCCTGTTGGCGGTTTTCAAATGACTCTTTGCTTTGAAAAAAATAAAAATACTCTTAATAAAATTAAAAGACTTGAAAGTGAAAAGAGCAAAGTTTATAGTAAACCTTATATTTATAAGAAACAAATAATAGGCCGATTTTATTCTTGATTTTGTTTTCACTATTATAAAAGCTGGTGAAAGCTTCGCAGCAGACTTTAAAGTAGTTTTGTTTATTTAGGTTGGAATTTTGATTTTTTAAGCTGTATTTTTGATATTATAATTTGATAACATTTGATAACATAAAATATTCGAATTTTTTTATTAATATAAAATTCGGCAGACTTAGCTAATTATATTTCATAACAGAAATCAGAAACTTACTAAATATTATAGAAATGGATATTTTTCTTAAAAAAAAAAAGAAAAAATAACATAGGAAATATCATTTTAGAAGCCTTCTCTCACAATAGATTAATAATTTTGTACTAATTTATTATTAGACCATTAAATTAAAAGGCTGTCGAAAACGACCCTCACAAAAAAAGCCCCCAAAAATTTATGAAATTTCATTATCAGAGACATGAATCTTTTATTAAATATAACAAAGACCTCTTCCAAAGTACATTTAAATAAAATAAATTCAGCAAATTTTTTTCAAGCAAAAAAAACAAGTAAAAGTAACAGTAAGTCGATGCAACCGACTTATTTATACCCTACACCTAAAAAATTTAAATTAAATTAAAAATCCATAAGTTATTTTAGTTAGGTACTTAATATACCAAGCTAAAAAAATACATGTAATAATCCCTCCCTTAATACAAGTAGTATGATGTATGATAACGTAAATGTTTTTGAATCTATGTAGAAATTGTGCAATTGCACAGGGGATTTTCTAGTACATATATACTTATGTATGTCTATGCATATTATTCTTTTGTTGATGACATAAAATTAAAACGGTAAAATTTTTGTTAGCATATTCAATATTAATCTTATGTTTGTTTTGTATTTGTTTACAGTTTTTATTATTTTTAACTTCTAATATTTTTGAATGAAACGGGGAAGAATACAGTTGACTTTGTCAACTCTTAGATACCCGTACGAACCGTTAGTATGTTCACAGCCTGTCACTCTTCTTACAATATTATTTTTTTAATATTTTAGTATTTTAAAATAATTTGGGTGAATTTTATAATTTCTAGAGCTATGGGTTGTATATATATTCAAACTATATGTTTATATGTACATTCTTCAAAAGCAGATTCTAACCTTCCACATAACGATTATCAATCCAAAACTTTTTCAAATATTCTTTAGTACCATTTAATACTAAGCGGTAAATGTATATTAAATTTACTAAGTACAAAACAGTAAATATAATTTTAAATATTATGTTATATTATATTTAAATATTCCATTGACAGAATAATTTCTTATAAGTACAATAAAATACATACTAGTATTCGCCCGCCCCTCGAAATTCGAGGTGTTTTAATTAGCAATTACAATACAATATATACAGTATAGTTTCTTTATGATTTTATTTAAAATGTAAAAATACAATTTTCAATAATTAAAGCCTTTATGAATTTAAAATTTCTTTGTAAATAATATTTTTTGTAAAAACACGATTATTATTATCTTTTAGAAGTTGCCCTTGATTTATTGAGTATTGGAAACTCAATATATACCTATTATATATGTATATATTATAAGAAGCCTAAGATGATAAATCATTGAGTAAAAGGGTTTTAAATATCTATTTTATAAAGATTAAATATTATTATGATATTATGATATGTAAGAATTTATTTCGTTTAAAATATAAAAAAAAAAAACAAAAAAAAAAACAGAACTGAATTGAACTTGCAAAATCAAAAAGTAACTATTAATAACCCCACACTCTACCACTGTACTAAACACTAAACTAAAATTCTAATCTTTATAATCAGTTATATTGTGAAATTCCTACTCCTACCATACAACCAATATTTTAAAATTTTTAATCGAAAAGAAAAATAAAACAAAAATTCAACGGAATAAAAGAGCGTCGTTTTTGAATATGTATATTATAGGTATAGATTATACATATTATATGATACATATGTATATACTTTACATGGGTTTTTTATAAAAATGGAAAATTATTAATGAAAATTAGAAAATTTTGGAAAAATATTAATTTTGTAAGATGGCTATACTGAATATTTATCATTTAAAAAGAAAAAAATGAAAGTTGGTTGGTAAATCATTGAGTAAAATGGTTTTAAATGTCTGTCATTTACAGATTAAATATTATGATATGTAAGAATTTATTTCATATAAAATATTAGAAATAAAAAAAAAAAAAAAAAAATAGAATAGAATCGAACTTGTGAACTAAACACTCCTCAAGTTTAAGAAGCGGCCACTTTACCACTGCACCAAACTCCCCACTGAAGTTTTGACGTTTATATTCAATTTTATTGTGAAATTTCTATTTCCCACCATGCAAAATATATTTTAAAATTTTTTTTATGTTTTTAGAAAAAAAACAAAAAGCAAAAACAACAAAACAAAATTTAAAATTCAACGGAATAAAAGAGCGTCGTTTTTCAATATGTATATTATAGGTATAGATTATACATATTATATGATACATATGTATATACTTTACATGGGTTTTTTATAAAAATGGAAAATTATTAATGAAAATTAGAAAATTTTGGAAAAATATTAATTTTGTAAGATGGCTATACTGAATATTTATCATTTAAAAAGAAAAAAATGAAAGTTGGTTGGTAAATCATTGAGTAAAATGGTTTTAAATGTCTGTCATTTACAGATTAAATATTATGATATGTATGTAAATACGGCGCTATATAATATACATCTATACTCTTATCATTCATTCATCAGTGACATATACGATATGTAAATAAACATGATATTATATAATTATGTATATCTATCAAAATCATATAAATAAAAATTCTTCAAGCAACCGTTATATTGTTTATTTATTTACATTTTTATGTACTACGCATTATATCCTCAACAATTTCAAATTATCGAGTAAAACAAAATGGAAAAAATTCGTTTTAAAGAAATTTGTTAGAAAACTTGAAAAAATCAAGTAACACTTTCGTCAATTATAAAGTAACCCTATATTATTAAAAAAAGGTGTTAACAGAAATAAGAGTATAATGTTGAAGCTTTAATTTTTGTGTATTATTTCAAAAAGATGTTAACAGGTGTTCAAGTTACAGGTGTTTAAAAATAGGAAATTTTCAGTTTTTGACCCCTTACAGCTCCTAAACGGGGGGCGATACAAAAAAAGTTTCTGAAATGACTCATACTTATTTTCAAAGATCTAACATCTGTCAAAATTTCAAGTTTCCAACTTAAACCGTTTAGAAGATAGAAGGGTTGAAGTATTTTGCAAAATTTGAGTTTCACATAACGGTAAATTAAGATACCGTACGCCACAAATATATATTTACTGTATATATACTTTTAAAGCTAATAAAAGTAGTAATCGTTTGGCGTTTTCAAAATGAAGATATACCTTATACAACTTGTGCTATAACAATTTAAATATAGAGCTTTTTTGAACCTTTGGGGAGCTGTAGCTCCGTAACGGGTGGGGCTACAAATAAAAGTTATAAAAAATAAAATTAATATTTTTTGTGAGATCTATCAGTAGTTAAAATTTCATAGCTCTATTGCAAAAAAAATGTCGGGATCTAAAAGTTAGGTGTTCGAGAGCTACCCTAAGGCTTGGTCCAAACTCAACCAAAAAAAATAGGGAACCTACAAATTACTCCCAAAATATTTTGTGTAAATTTCAAGATTCTAGCTTTTTTAGTTTTTGAGTTAGCGTGCTGACGGACGGACGGACGGACGGACGGACGGACGGACATGGCTCAAAAGTCTTAGAATTTTTTTCTGATCCGATCCATACCTTTGAAGGTATATCTAGCTCGCTTATTTCGAGGTGTTACAAACGGAGGAGTAATTTTATTATACCCGATCCTATCGTACGGGTATAAAAAAATCATGTAGGTACATTACATAATAATGTAAATGGATGTATGAATGAATGCACATAAGTATATTTTTACGATTTCATTGATTATTATTGTTATTGAATAAAACAAAATGTTGTTAAATTATTAGAAGTTATTTTGCTTTGATATAAATTATTATGTAAAAAATCTATAAATTTTGGCATTGTACTTTTCGTGTATTGGCGGTCGGTCCTGCGGTGAAGGCAGCTGATTTTTTTTCATTTTCTTCGAAATGTTTGAAAGACAAAAACGTAGCTAAACGAGGAAGAATACAGTTGCCTTTGTCAACTCTTAGATACCCGTACGAACCGTTAGTATGTTCACAGCCTGTCACTCTGCTTACAATATAAAAAAATAATATTGTAAGCAGAGTGACTTTTAGTATTTAGTATTTTAGTATTTTAAAATATTTTGGGTGAATTTTATAATTTCTAGAACTATGGGTTGTACATATATTCAAACTATATGTTCATACATTCTTCAAAAGCAGATTGTAACCTTCCACATAACGATTATCAATCCAAAACTTTTTCAAATATTCTATAGTACCATTTAATACTAAGCGGTAAATGTATATTAAATTACAAAATAGTAAATATAATTTTAAATATTATATTATATTAATGCGCACATAGTATATTTATATTGTTATAAGTATATCGCCATACATTGCAATATTTCTTTAAAAATATTTCCATTCATAGAATAATTTCTTATAAGTACAATAAAATACATATATGTATGTATATAAATACGGCGCTATATAATACATATCTATTCTCTTATCATTCATTTATCAGTGACACATACGATATGTAAATACACATGATATTATATAAGTATGTATGTATATCAATATCATATAAATAAAAGTTCTTCAAGCAACCGTTATGTTGTTTATTTATTTACATTTTTTTGTACTACGCATTATATCCTCAACAATGTGAAATTATCGAGTAAAACAAAATGCAAAAAATTCGCTAAAGATTTCGCTAAATTCGCTCACATTTTTCAAACACAATGAAAACAGTTTAGAATTGTGATTTGCATTAAAATTTCTAGACAGTTTCTTCAGTTTTAAGGAAACTCTTTATAATTAAGAAACAGAATTTATGTGAAATCATAAATTGTAGTTATAACATTTTCTTTTTACTTAGAAAAAATTTTACAGGTGCCTAAGTTACTGGCGTAAGCCTAAGGCTTAACAAATTTTAATTCTTTGAGCTCTTATATCGTTTAAACCGGGGGCATTCTAAAAATTTTTTGAGGGTGCTTATGCTAATTTGAAAAGAATTTTCTTCTCTCTAAAATTCTAGGTTCTAACTAAAACCGTTTCGTAGATATGAGGAAAGTAAAATTTTGTTTTAACATAACGGTAAATTTAAATTTTTAAAAATGTTAAGCAGCATCTGAGATATTAACATTTAAAAATGGAGCTTTTTCCAACTTTAAGGGGCTGTACGTAGGGAACTATAAATTTTTATCTATGGTTATGATTAAAACTTGATTGTTCTATTTTAAACGGTGTAGAAGTAACCAGACGGACGGACAAACAGAGAGTGAAACTAATATGGAAATTTTTTAAATTTTCTTTGAAAATGTGCTAAAGAGCTAAAAAATTAACTGTAAAACTAAAAATTACTTAAAAACTTATATTTATTAGCTTCATATACAAAATTTTTCTTTTACGTTACTGAAATTGAAAAGTAATAAAATGACAGTTATAATTGTATCAAAAGGACAACATCCACTGTATAGTACATGACATTGACAGTATTACAGTGGCTGTTACAGTGTTACATAACTTTACTATATGAAAAACAACAAAATATAAAAATTAAATTAATAATTTTATTTAAAATATTATTAAAAAAAAAATAAATGGAAAAAAATATTTAGTATTTATAAATAAAATAATTTTAATAAAATAAGGTATTTAAGATGTAGGTATAATTTCATATACTTTTAGCATAATTAAAGCTTACATCAAGGTTGATGACTATAAGGGTACATAAATTATTATTATTATATGACCTTAAAAATTTAAATTAAGTTCCAGTAAATTAATAGTTTAACAGTAAGATCTTAAATCTTTATTTAAAAATGTCAGAAAAAAAAAACTATAAAATAGTTGTTTTTCTTTGTTTTTCGAAGTCATTTGAAATTCTATATTTTACTTTTGTAAGTTGTATGATTATGAAATGTAAATACGTACAATACAACGCACACACATATACACATTCATATATGTACATACTTATAAATAATTCCATTTTGTACAATATGGTTATTTTTTTTCTTATTATTTTATTTATAATCATATTTCAAAAAATATCTATTTATGTTATTTATTTAAGTCCTTCGAAATCTTTTTTTTTTTTTTGGTATTTGGTATTTGGTATTTGGTTATTGTGTATGTGTATGTTGGAAAAGTAAAAAAACAAAAATTCTAATAAATATTACAGAACCGTTTTCACAAGGCATATTTTTGTTAATGATTTCTTGGTGTTTTGGGTTATATAACATTTTTTTTTTTTTTTTTTATTATTGTTTTTTTTTTTTTTTTTGGTAGGGGATTCTTATTTAAGTTTATTTGAAAACCTTTTGGAATGTTAATAATAATAGCAGGAAAAATTATATTTTTTTTCGGGATTTTATTTTTGTTTTTTCTTTTTTTTATTTTTTTTCTTTTAGGATTCTTATTTTTTCGATTTGAAAAATGAATATCCTTTTCATAGTTTTTAATATTTTGTTTGTTGGAAGAGAAACGATTGGAAGGTATACCTATGTGTAAATAAATCCAAATTGTAAATCCTAAAATTACACGGTTTTTTGCTTTTCATAAATACGTTACATATACATATACAGAAGAAAATGTATTAATGTGCTTTAATGGAAAAGGAACAAAAAAGGAATATAATGTAGAGGAATATATTATTTTTATTTGTTTTGGGGTATAAGTTAAGTATTTTTGATTATTATTTGTTTGTTTTTTTTTTTTTTTTTGAAGTTCATTTATTTTCCTTCAAGTTTTTCTTTGTTTTTATACCCTTATGAAGTATGTTCAAGAATATAATAAATTTACCACCACATTTGTGACACCTTAAAGGAGTTGAGCTAGATATAGTGTCAAAGATATAGATATAGTCGAGCTAGATATAGTGTCAACCGCCCGTCCGCACGATAACTGAAAAAAATAAAGGAGGCTGAAATTTTTTTTACGTCACTTTTGCAAAATTGTTAGTTTTGTTATTTAACTCCAACATTTCCGGTCAGCGGGTTCGAGTAGCTGCCATACAACTTCTTTCTTTATATAGAAATAATTCAGTATCTATTCAAGCTACGTATCTGAAATTTTACAAATGATGATCAAGTTTTATGACAACAACTTCCACAAAATTTGGTTGTGGTGGTGCGACGGGTTCGGATAGCTGAAATACAACTTCTCCGTTTAAATGAGAATAACTCAGGGTTTATTGAAACTAGGAATCTGAAATTTAGTAAAGAGGTGTCGAGTTACATGCCAACAACTTTTGTAAAATTTGGTTGGTCTAGAGCAGCCGGTTCAGGCTTCTTGCACTTCTTGAAATTTAATGAAGCTAGGCGTCTGAAATTTTGCAAATGATGATCAAGTTTTATGACAACAACTTCTGCGAAATTTGGTTGTGGTTGTGCGCCGGGTTCGGGTAGCTGCCATACAACTTCTCCGTTTAAATGAGAACAACGCAGTGTCTATTGAAGCTTGGTATCTGAAATTTTGTGAAGAGGTGTCGAGTTACATTCCAAAAACTTTTGTAAATATTGGTTGGTCTAGAGCAGCCGGTTCAGGCTTCTTGCACCTCTTGGAACCAAATGAAGCTAGGGGTCTGAAATCTTACAAATGATGATCAAGTTTTATGGCCACAACTTCTGTAAAATTTGGTTGTGCTGGTGCAACAGATTCGGGTAGCTGCCATACAACTCTTTCTTTAAATGGAAATAACTCAGTGTCTATTCAAGCTAGGTATTTGACATTTTGCAAATGATGATCAAGTTTTATGGCAATAACTTCAGTAAAATTTGGTGGTGATGGTATGACAGTTTCGATTAGCTGCCATACAACTTCTCTTTTTAAATGAAAACAACTCAGTATCTACTGAAGTTGGGAATCTGAAATTTAGTAAAAAGGTGTCGAGTTATATGCCAACAACTTTTGTAAAATTTAGTTGGTCTATAGTAGCCGATTCAGGCTTCTTGCACCTCTTGGAACTTAATGAAGCTAGGGGTCTGAAGTCTTATAAATGATGATCAAGTTTTATGGCCACAACTTCAGTAAAATTTGGTTGTGCTGGTGCAACAAGTTCGGGTAGCTGCCATACAACTTCTTTAAATGAAAATAACTCAGTGTCTATTGAAGCTAGATATCTGAAATTTAGTGTAAAAGTGTCAAGTTACATGCCAAAAATGTTTGTAAAATTTGATTGGTCTAAAGCAGCCGGTTCACGCTTCTTGCATTTCTTGGAACTTAATGAAGCTAGGCGTAATAGATAGCTGTAGCTGTCATACAACTCCACAATTTACATAAATATATATCTGTAGTTAACGTCGGTATACTAAAACATCTGAATGTTTTTCAAAGATGATCACGTTATATAGAAACAGGATATATTACGTTCATACGGGTATCCCAGAGTTGACACAGTCTACTCTACTGCATTCTTCCTCGTTTTGTTTTTGTTTTTTCTTTAGTGTTTTAAGGCTTTTATTTAAATACATATTATAGAAGTGTAATATTAGTTAGAAAAAGAAAAAAAACGGTTCTGAAAAATATATTTTTAAAAAAATGTATTATTTACTTTAATGTTCTGTAAATTGAACTGGATGACAAAAAAAAAAAAAAAACAATATGGAAATCCTTTTACATTAAAAGAAGTACTATGGCGATCAGTATGTAAGAAGATATTTTGTTAAATTCAAAGATTACTATTTTTTATATGCCTTACTGAAAAAGTATTTAATTAAAAAAAACATTTGAAAAGGTTAAAACCACAATAGGATATTTTTTTTTATTTGCCTTTGAGTAAAAATTGTATATATACATATTTTTTTTAATTTTTAGCAAGTGAAAAAATGATTTTTTAAACAAGGATTAACGATAATAATAACAAATTTTAATTTTCTTCTTTTTTGTTTTTTCAATTTATTTCGACAGTAACTAAGATAAAGTATTAAGAGTGGTAATGGTACTTACATAACTTTGTAATAGCTGATAATGGCTAATATAAGTACTAATCTGTTCATAAAAATGTTCCTGAATCATTTAAATCAATTATAATGGAGAAGACTTGAATTAAAAGATGACTCCTATTTAAATATTAAACAAGCCGGGACTTTAAAAAAAATATCTAATGGTCAGAAATTAACAATTAGAAACTCATTATAATTGAAAATGTGTCAAGAATGAAAATATAGAAAACATATTGTAAGAATCCAGAATTCAATTTAGTAGATTACGATCAGAAAAGCAAAAATCCTCTTAATAAGAGCCACCATGACCTTTTTCTTTTTTTTGGACTGCTTATCTACTATCGAATGTCAGTAACCACATTTTTGAACCTGTCTCTCTATCCTACGCTGCAAGCAATAGTTTTTCTGTCGTTTAGAAACCCTTTAATTGTCTGATGTTTCTCAGACACGACATTTACTTTCTGCCAACATGCTTTTTGCCTTCAATTTTATCTAACAGAATAAATCGTAAAGAAGAATATGAACTATAGATAGTTCCTTTTTGCGTTTGATTGTTAATAACAACTCAATGTTTCTGTGTACTCTACTTAGATTCGCATTATTGCTTACTTGTTGTAGCCAAGCTTCTTATTGACATTTGTAATTTTCAGACTTAATACTTAAAACAGAATAGAAAAGTATCGAACACAAGTAGAATTTAACAAACAAGATTTTTGTTTCACGATTAATGTCAAAGTCCTATGGTTACGCAGCATATTCAAAGGATGATGACTCGATAAAATGCAATTTTTTACTGTTAAAATAATGTTTAAGTCTTATTATTGCATTTATAATTTTGATATTCTGAGCAAAACCAATCATAAACACTAAAATAATCGTAAACAATCGGTACAATAAAAAATCCTTTCAATAAGAAATAAAAGAAATTTTTTTTTCTGCTGAATTAGTGGTTTTTGAAGAACCAGAGGGTAACATAATTTTTGAAGTCTTCAATTTTTTTAAGGAGTTTTTTGTCGTTCAATATGGTTTGACAATCAACCAAATGCAATACATTTTAGCTACATTTTTGTTCCTTGTATAGTTTTGCAAAATTATTTATTTAACAATGATATAAATTAACGTTATTTGTATTATCTAAGGATTGTGCAAAGAAAATTTATAAGCGTCTCTTGAATATGTTCTGCAATCTTTTATTTATCATTTCTTGTACATCTACTTTTTGTAATTTTCTGTGACTATAGCATATATTCTATGCTGGGGTTGTCTATCTTCCCTATCCCATGTGGTAGGACATATTATTTTGGTTATTGAATTGGATTCTTTTTTTATATAAATATTAAAGTGAATATAAAGCTTTCTTTCTTGTGAACGTAATAAAGTATTATATATATAATACCGTTTACTATAAAGTAAACGGTATTATATACAAACACTTTAAATATTTTTAAATAAAAAATGTCTTTTGTTTTCAATATTTTGTAATTTAACAATTAATCATTCTTATATGAGTTTTTGTAACTAATGTATTAGTAATAAGAAAATTATTATTTTGTTTGTATGTGTTTGTTTTACTTTCAAATTAAGTTAGTAAATAAAAATATATTAATCAGTTTTAAATTTATGTAGATTATATTTTATTTCATAATTTATATTAAATATAATACAATAAGATAAATAAAATTAAATTAATTACAATCAGATTATTTAATGTTCTATTCATTAAATAATTTAAATATATGTGTACATTGTTCATACATAATTCAATTTTTCTATATTGATTTTATGTTGAACGTTTTATGTTGCATAAAACGATAAGATAAAACACTTTATACATATATATATTATAATATTATTTATACTGACAAAAAGTCTTAAAGTGTTTTCTGGTTAGAAATGAAATATTTGAAAGTATAAGATGATTTTTTAGCCCATCTCTGCGCCGACAAAAAACTCAGAAGCGAGCGAAATTAACATTTTAGTATAGGCATATTATAGAGATAGTTAGTTTTCTATCAATAAACTAGATTTCAATCTTGTATGAACTCTAAAATTCCATACATACAAACTCTTACAATAACTCTAAACTATTCAGAATCTTACATACAGTAAAAATTGTAAACTATTCACTGGCATTGAATTACGATATTAAACGTGAGTTACCCATTTTCTTTATTTTCTTTGTAAACCAATAGTCTTTATTCCAGAACAAAGATACCTTTAGTCGATTTGGGAGGAACATAATTGGCAACAAATATTTCTAGTTAAACTGTTTAAAAGCTACCTTGGTTATATTAATGCACCAATAGATCGAATAGTCTTTGAATTAAGTTGTTGCTTATGTCGTGCTCAAGTCTGTGACTAGTTGCGCTAACCTACTTTAAAAATGTATTCAAATTAATTCATAAAATAACTTTTACAGAATAATTTTAAAACTTGACATATTTACAAATTAATGATACCAAAACTTGGAACCATTTAAAAACTATCCTTCTTCAAATATTAAAAAAGGTTTCGATAAATAATTCAATAGATATTAAAGTATTAATTTAAAAAGGATTAAGGTGTAATTTATAAGTAAGAAAGAGAGAATTTCCAACTATTGAATATATTTTTAATTATTCTTTATTTTTTTTTTTGCCTTAGGTCCATTATGTTTGTAATTGAGCTTGTTTATTTAAATACATTTACATGTTAATTACTTTGTAATCGTATATGACGTTCAAGGACATTTCTAACATTTTTTAATATTTTCTTTTTGATTTTAGATCCGACATTTTTTTCATATTTTAACTCAATAGTAAATATTTTATTTTTATTATTTTCAGAATTATTATATTTATACAATAATTTTTTGTTATACAGGGTATTTCAAAACAAATATGCCTACGCACTTTAAAACCTAATATCTTATTTCAGTTTGGTTATTTTGGCAGGTTTCAAAATGATATAATGTCTGGAACCAGATACTGTTCTGAGCAACACAAAAATTAATTTTGAAGGCTTGTGGTGAGTACAAACATTTTTGGAAAGTAATTTGAAACAAATTTATTTAGAAGACTTCTGATTACCTAAATTAGAGATAATGAAGCGTATGAAGTAACATGTGAAGCGTTTGTTTTTTCTCCTTTCCACTCCTATAAAAAGCTTAAGGTATCCATTAATTCATTTAATTTTCATATTTTACTAAACTTCAATTTCTAGAATCATTAATTTCACTAAGCCGTTGATTACTCGGCCGTAGAAATTGTACAAGTCTATTAAACGTCAATCTTTTTTATTTCTACGCCATCTATTATCTTATACAAGAATTAATGTTATCATTATTTTTTTATTATATATTATAATATGATATTAATTAAATTATATATGTATATAATTATTTTTTATTTAATTAATCTGTAGGACAAAGCCGGGGTTTGAACCCTAGACCTTTCGAATTAAGGACCGGTGTCTTAATTAACAACTACACCATTGGCTGAATGATATGAAAATCAAAAAATACTTATTCGGCAGAAGTCTTATAATTTTCCTTTGAAGTGTCCCTTTAAATAAACTCTGTCTATGTTCATTAGACCTTATGTTACTAGTAGTGTTTTTTTTTATAAAAATATAAAACTTGGGTTGTAATCACAAGATATTTATAAAATTACACCTGATATTTCATTGCGACTATATGTCCCTTAACCGTATTTCATTTAACTGGATTTCATTTGTAACCAACTGTATTTCATTTGAATGAATTTCATTAATAACTAACTCTAAGATCCTTCTTAATTATATGTTTTACATACATTCAAATCAAATACAACAGTTAAATGAAATACTGGCAAAATGAAATACAGTCAAATCATAATACAGGCAACTGGCAAAAAATTCAATCAAAAGACTTTATTCTCACGCAGTTTAATATATACTTATTTCCTATATATATATGGGGATATATATCCCCATATATAGACCGGCTCAGAAACCCAGCAGTAAAATCTAATATCATAACGGCTATCCAGCAAACTGTATCAGAGAACATGCAGCAGTCATGGGAGGAAAAAGCTAAAGCCATACGACAAAAATCAGTAAACGTCCTAGGCACACATCAGAATAATAGAAAACCATGGATCTCTGACCATACATGGAACCTGATCAAACATAGGCAACAACTAAAGAACCAAATGAATACTGATAACTCTATCTCGCTAAGGCAGCAGTATCAGACCCAGAGCAAACTAGTTAAGAAAGGAGCCAGGGCTGATAAGAGAAAACACATTGAGAAAATGGCTAGAGAAGCAGAAACAGCAGCTGGCAAGAATGATATAAGATCAGTACACAATATCGTAAATAGCCTTACAAACCGATCTCACAGAGTTAACCGCCCTATAAAAGATCGAAACGGCAACGCTCTAACCAACATTCAAGAACAAACCCAGCGTTGGAAAGAGCACTTTGAGGAAATAAGCAACATTCAGCCGATACACAGCCCTCACTCGGAAGTAACCACCAATGATCTCAGTGAAGAAAATATCACTATTCTCAGCTCAGCACCCTCAATCCGTGAGATTAAAGACGCCATCTTAAGATTGAAAAGGAATAAGGCAGCAGGAGACGATGGTCTACCAAGTGAAATACTAAAATCAGATCCACAATCATCAGCAGAACTCATCCACCCGCATATAACAAGCGCTTGGGCATCAGAAACAATACCATCATCATGGAAAAAAGGAATTATTATCAAAATTCCAAAGAAAGGTGATCTTTCTGATTGCAACAACTGGAGGGGTATTACATTACTGAATACAATATCTAAAATCATCACAAACATTATTCAGAATAGACTCCAAGAAGAGGTACAGAACACGCTAAGAAACGAGCAAGCTGGTTTCAGGCCGGCTAGAAGCTGTCTCGATCAAGCCAACACACTAAGAATAATAGTGGAGCAATCACACGAATGGCGATCACCGCTGTGTCTGGTCTTCGTTGACTTTAAGAAGGCATTCGACTCTATACAAAGAGAAGCCATATGGAAAGCCCTTGTGAACAGGAATATACCAAGGAAAATCGTGAGTATAATTCGTGCTCTCTATGATAACGCCGAACTCTCGGTATCACATAGTGGAAATATCAGCGATCCATTCACAACGAATGCAGGAGTCAAACAAGGATGCCCTCTATCGCCCCTATTATTCACAATAGTCTTGGATGACATAATGAGAGAAATCAGTAACACCTGGGATGGCATCAATTGGTCTGATGATAGGAATCTCTCTGATCTCGACTACGCTGACGACATCTGCCTCTTGTCGCACAGCCAAGCTGAAACGCAGTCGAAACTGAACCTTCTACAACAGGCGGCACGGAAAAGAGGGCTCGAAATAAACATTAACAAAACTAAGGCAATGTTTGTTCACTGCCCAAGCAACACCCCTATCATACTAGAAGGCCAACACATAGATAGCGTAGACGAATTCTGTTACCTCGGTAGCATAATAACTCCTACAGGTGGTACTAGGGAAGATGTACAAAATAGAATCAACAAGGCAAGATCAGCATTCGGCAGACTTCGGCCTATATGGAACAGCAACCAAATATCTAGAAGAACAAAAATTAGCATATTCAACTCCTGTGTTAAAACCACTCTAACATATGGTAGTGAGTCATGGCTGCTAACGCACACCATCAAGAATAAGCTGCAAGTCTTCATAAATAAGCACCTAAGAATCATATGCAGAATTTTCTGGCCGAACAGAATCAGCAATAAAGATCTATGGAACTTAACAAATGAGGAACCCCTAGTAAAACAAATAACCAGGAGAAGGTGGAAATGGATCGGGCACACATTAAGGAAAAATGAAAATGATATAAACAGAGTTTCGCTATGTTGGAATCCACAAGGAGGTTCTAGAGCTAGAGGTAGACCCAGAATGACGTGGAAGCGTACTGTCCTAAGTGAAATAAGCAGATGCAATTTGTCCTGGAGCATGATTGAAGAAAAAGCGTTAAGCAGAGAAGACTGGAGACTTCAAGTGGAAGCCCTATGCTCCCTAGTGGAGTAACAGGAAAAAAAAAAAAAAAAAAAAAAATATGGGGATATGCCCCCAAATAATTTAATCTTTAATTTTTAAGTTCTTGGACAATGTAAATTTTCTAAAATGTAAAATTTGATATAAAGTTCAATTTAAAAATCAAATTGAAGAACAATTTACATTTGTTTCAATTTACGAAAATTTCTTCTTATTTCTCAAATTTAAATTTAAATCAGTAAGAACCGTTCTAAAATTTATACATGTTTTTCGACTTAGAAAACAAAAGTTAAGATTAGAAATTGAAATTAACAAATAAATAAACAGAAAGTTTTTTTTTATTAATTGATTATTTCTTTCGTGTCACATTTTGAAGGGTTTTACCGTTTATTTATTTTTCTAACAGTATATTTTCCTTTTATCGCCCTGTATATAAGTTTTTAAAAAAATTCAGATATATGTACATGTACATTAAATAAAAAAAATATGAAGTGAAAAAAATTCTTATGAAAATAAAAATCAACAATAATCTTTTTATTGTGATAATTCATTCATTATATACGCATATACAAAGTAAAAAGAAAAACAAACGAAAAAAAAAAACAAACAAACAAACAAACAAAAAAAAAAAAAAACATTATTTTATAATAAATAATTTTTACATATTTTAAGGATTCATATGTATGAGTTCATTAATTTTCATAACTTTTAATAAGATAATCACTTTGTCCTAGTTTTTATTATATATTATGTTTGTTTTCATAACACTCTTTCCTACACAAATATATGTAAATATGTATATACAATATAATATATTTTATAAATATACAATTATGTATATGACAAACTAATTGAGTTCAGATACATTTTATATATACATAATTATACATTATTATCTTTTATTACATATATATATTTTTTTTTTTTTTTTTTTTTTTTTAGATTACAATTTTGTTTTAAGTGAGTGAAATGAAAATCTAATAAATTTTTATTAATACATTACTCTTTTGTTGATTTCCTTTTGTTTTCTCTGTCATCTTTCAAAGCTTATCTTCTATTTGCTATATATTTTTAGAGAGACAGAGTAAAATAGATTGCTAAAATGTTTTTGTTTATAACAGAATTAAAAAAAAAAATAATATAAGGGATAACGTATTTTTTTTTTTTTTTGTAACTGAATTGTGTAATATATAAAATATTTCGCCAAATAAAAAAAAATTCATATCCTTTTTCTTTTTGGCTTTTATCACAATCATCTTCAAAAACAAAATAATTTCCTATATCCTACTTTTTAGCAGTTCGAAACAACAAAAATATTAGTAGCCATTGAATTCGAAATATTGAAATATATTTTTATTATTAACCCTTCATTTTATTTAAAAGAAAATTTTCTTACAAAATCAAAATAACACTTTAAATTTATTAAACGAAAAATTTAACTTGAACCATTTTTTTTTTTTTTTATAGATTTAATATTAAAAAAAGAAATCCCTTAGTCATACATGAATCTCTCTTACAACTAAACACTATAAGATGTTTGTTCAGAAAAAAAATATTTTTGCATATTTTTTAAATTTAATTTTGTTTTATATCATAACCCCGAATTATAATAGTCATTAGTTGTCCGTAACCTCTCTGACTGTAAAAATCATCATCATAACCGTCATAACTGTCAAGTGATTAGTAAACGAGAAAAAGCGTACAAATCATATATTATATATCATGTTTGGATTTTTTCGCGAGAATGGGCGGCAATCATCCAAAGACATTATAGAGGAGTGGAATGAGTACAAGTCTTTTATGAGTATGTAGGACTTTAACCCACTAATTTTCACTGCCCTTTTTTTTACCAAACAAGAAATTATATGTTCTTAAGTGTTAACATACTCCTCGGTCAAGGGAAGTAAATATTAGGGAGATTATAGATGAATTAAGTCTCTTTTAGATGAATTAAGTCTCATTTTTTCTCCTGTAGATTTCATGCCAGAGTTATTTATTATTTTGTTGTTTGACACAAAACTATTATCAAAACATTGGAATTCTTATATGTATTTTAAATCAAATTTAGAATTAAAGTCATAAAAAAATTTGTTTTTTTTTTTGTATTGAACCTAATGGTTTTATTTTCAGATCAAAGATTCGATAAAATCGAGACAAGGAATAAATGAAGCAAATTGAAATGAAGCTTATTGTTCAATAGATTATGACTAGATAAGATCCGTCATATGATAAAGAACATGTTGGAACATGAGTCCATTTACTTAAAATTATTCTAAGAATTTTAATCATCAATTATATTGTGGACTGTTGGGTATGAGTATTGTGTAAACTTTTCATTATATTTAAATTTTGTGATGAAATGATTACAACAGATTAATACACAGCTTAATGAAGATAATAATTAAAACGAAATTTAAGCTTAGTCAAATATCAATAATAAGTGAATTAGGGTAATCCACTAACGCATTAAAAGGAAGAACCAACCTTAACCTCATAATGGATAGGCTTTTAAATACTGTATCATTTGCTCTAAAAATATTTCTTTAAATTATTTTTTTAATTCTATTCTTTAAATATAGAAAAATTCTTTAAATTTTTTTTAATGTTCACTAATTTACCCTAGGGTTAATTATTTTTTAAAATTTTTAAGATTATGTTACAAATTGAGTTACAGTTGAATATTTTTATTTTTTATTTTAAATAGAAATCACGATAAACTGTCGTCCAATCAGTTAAAAATAAAAAATTGAAAACAAAAAAAAAAAAAATTAAAAACTAAAAAGTTCTTTAAAATTTGTCTGGACATTTTGACGACTCGGTTTATTTACTTTGGAGGTTGAAGTTAAAGAACAATAACCCGTATAAAAATGTAAATAAAGTCAAATAGTTTGTTTTTCTTTATAATTTTTCTTCAAATAAGAATTTTTTTGTTTTTTTGGTTTGAAATTTTTGTAATCAAAAATATTTTCATTTGAATTTTATTAACTTGCTCTACTTGATTTGTGTAGTAAACAAAATTCTTTCTTTCTACAGTAAATTATTTATTTAAAATTAAATCGAAAAATGAAATTTGATTTTCTAACAATCTATTTATAATCATTTCTTTTATTCTACTGGAATGTATATCTCTAAATATGTTTTTGCATTAAAGTATTATGAAAATTCTTACTAACAAACTATTTATGTTATCGCCACTAGATATTTTTCATCTTAATTTTATTCTTTTCGCTTATTAACTTCAAAAATTAACAAGCCAAAATATAAACCAACGGTTTTTAAAAGTGCATATTTCCAAATGATTATATACAAACTGTTTAGAATTGTGACTTGCACCAAAATTTGAAAATTTCATATAAGGAAAAATGTGAAAATAGGATCTGAGTGCGGAACCCTATATAACTAAAAAACACTGTTAATACACATAAAAATATGTTACTGAAGCTTTAATTTGTATGTGTTGCCGAAGAAAAATTTGCACAGATGTCTAAGTTACTGACAGGTGCCTAAAAAAAGTAAATTTTCAATTTTTGAGCCCAAATGGCTATTAAACAGAGCGTGGTAAAAAATAATTTCTGAGGAAACTTATACTGATTCTGAAAGTTCTTTCTTGTTTCAAAATTTCAAGTTTCTATCTAAAAGCGTGCTGGAGTTATGAAATAAAAAATATGCAAAATTTGATTTTCACATAATGGTAAATTTAAAGATTAAATTTTAAAAAATTGTATAATATTGATATTGATTTACAATGGTAAAAAGAAATTCTGTCGAATGGCGTTTTCATATTGAAAAAATGTTAAGTAGGACATGAGATATATGCATTTAAAAATAAGGCTTTTTCAAAGTTGGAGAGACTGCAGCTGAGTAATGAATGGAGTTGCATGAAAAAGTTGCTCTACAAAATTAATTTTTTAATGAGACGCACCCACGGTTAAAATTTTTTTTTTTTTTCTATCTTTAACGGTGTAGAAGTTTTGTAAACAGACGGACGGACGGACGGTCAGAGTCAAACTAATAGGCACATTTTTTAAATTTTTTTTTGGAAATTGTGCTAAAAATACTTTCAGAGCGTATGACTGCGCTGATTAATAGGAAACGTCCGTCCGTTAAAAAGAAGATTTTATACCAGAATATTTATTTGACTAACACATTCTCGTTAAAATTAAATGTCGACTGTTTTAACAATGCAATCATAATTCCAATTTCTTTTTTTTAATCAATGCATATTTTTCCAAAAGAAATATTTACTAGTAGATACATTTTCAATAATTTATAGTGAATAAAAAGTTGAAAAAAATCGAAGAAACGATTTTTATTGCCCGAAATTAAAATAAATAAATCTCTAAATTAAAAGTTCTGCAGCACTCCGAATAAGATACAAAATTTTTGTTATATATCTTGTAACAAAATATATATCTTGTTTATCTTGTAATAAACTCAATTTCAGAAAAGATGATAAAAATTTGTCAAGCTAGTGTCTAATTTTTAGCTCTTAAGGATTGGTATATTCTTAAATTTTTAAAAAAACAATTTCCGAAAAATAACAAATCTTGTTTACTGTAAATCGTTGTAAGTAGTAGATGTTTTCTGTTTAACGGTAAACAGCAATGTTTTACTGTGACGTTTTACTTTCTATAGCAAATAGTATTTACTGTATAACGGTAAACAGCAATGTTTTTAATGTGACGTTTTACTGTTTATAGAAAATAGTATTTATTGTACAACGGTAAACATTACCGTTTTTTTACCGTTGAAGGTCATTTTTGTTTTTACCCTTAAGGGTACTATAGTCAGAGACTAAAATAATAAAACCTAACTAAAAGTTCATTCTTGAGAAATTTTTTACAGCTTGGAGCTCACTTTTAAAACGGTTAGTACAGATTTTTATGAGGTATCTAATTAAAGAATTTAGAACAAACAAGAAATTGCGCATTTACTCCTTTGAATTCCATACTGTAAAACAAACATTAAAACAATCATTGTATCGTCCGTTCCATATTATTATTAAAATAATCGCTTCAAAAACCTCAAACCTCATAAAAAAAAGCAAAAAAAATGTTTATCGCAGTTGTATCCCGAACCCGAACGTGTTGCGTTAGAACAACAAATTTTTGCATTAATCGCTGTCGTTCACTGTTTGACAAAATTGGACGAATAATTTAAAATTTCGAATATCGAGGTTAATAAGACTGAGTTGAGCTATTCTCATTAAAAAAAAACAAGATGTATGGTAGTTCCTCGAATGCTAGCCGCTCGAATTTGTTCGTTTTCAGTAGCAAAGATGGCATTTATATAAAAATTAAATAGTAAAAAATGTAAAATCCTTGCTCCATTATTTTTTTAGTTATTATGCGGCCGGACGAACAGACAGATTCATATAGCAGAATCGACTCCGAATTCAATAAAAAGCATAAATATAACTACTTTTCCCTAACTTTTCATCTTGTTTTAAATTTCTGTAATTTATGTAGATTAAAATCATTTTTAGACTACATCCTTATTGGAGTGATCTCAATTTTTGAAGAATGCTTTTGATTTATTCACCTATAAAAATTTGTCCTTTTCATAAAAATGTTTAACCATTTTTTGTTTTTTTTTTGTTTTAATATTTTCAAAGAATTTTATATTGGGATATGTATAGATACTATATTATAGTATGGATTGGCCAACGTGGTATAGCGTACATCAATCGATGAAAGTTCACACATAATGAGATCCGAAATGTTTTAATATATTTTGAAGACTCCTCTCTTGAAATTATATAAAAGATCTCTTCACTTCCTGCGTAGCTCTTGTTACTTAAGCCACAAAAAAACATAGTGTAAATCATATTATTGCTGTTTTAATTGCATTTATGAAAAAAACAATTTTTTGAGTTTACAAAACTATAAAATTAATTTAATTTCAAACAATACCGATATAAAACACAATTCAAGTATCTGTTAATTCTATCCAATTTATTCTATTAAACAGACCTAATGTTAATTTACAATATCACAAAATCATATTATGAGTTAAATGTTATGAAATGTGTTGTATTCAACAAAGCACTTTAAAATCACTCAAACAAATCAAAACGTCTTTTATGCTCACTGAATATTAATTTGCCTTAAAATCGAGTAATTCAATAATTGTTAAAATCTACAATATGCATAATTATATACATAATATATTTAACATTCGATAATCAAAAGGATAATCTTACAAATATTTATCATATCAGTTAGGTTATATTTATGCACATATATAATATGTATATAAATACTATAAGTTCTAAATATATGTAGATAGGTATATAACATATGTTTAATTTTATTAATCGTTATTCTAACACGCCTAATTAAGTCAATTTTATATTAGTCGATTTTCTTTAAATATTTCTATTCTATTTCTAAAAGTAAATAAAAACAAAATATTCATGATCTAGGATTTCCATATCCTTTAATAATTTTTGTTCTTATTTTCTAAGTTATTTATTCAATTTTATGATTAACAACATAAATTGACTAACTGTTCATCGGTTGATTGCTTTTTTAACTAAAGGTGAAGAACAAAAAAACTGTTGATGTCCAAAAGAAATAACACCCCAAAAATAAAAGAAATATGTTGGTGACACTTAACACTCTTTATAATATCTTTCAAATTAATTGATTGATCCGCATCCGAGCAAATGAGGTTTCAAAAGCTTTTGAAAACTTGCTCTCTCAGGACTACATAAGTTAATTCTTGAGTAAAAATAATATCTTGTACAATACAGATATTATACAACATGATACAAAATATATATAATTTCCACTTAGAGGAAGATAAAATTCTGAAGACTTAGCTATACTCGTATTAATATGGTACTCTTTGCAGAAAAAGATGATACCTCTTCCAAAACGAAATTACTTTCTTTGGGTATGATATCCACAGCGATATTCTTATTAATCAAAAACTTCCTGAATATCAATAAGGAATCATTTTTGAAACAATATCTAATCAACTTATCGGCTACCAAACTTTTTAAAACAACATAATGACTATAGTTATAGTGTAACGTAACTCGGTATTGACCTTCATTAACTTTTTTTGAGGTATGTTTTTGAGGTAGTCCTCTATGACTTTGTGGGATTTTAACCCACTAAACATCACCTCCCCTTTTTGATTAAATAATACGATCTTTAGTACTCATATTGACAGCGATATTGTGAACAAAATTGTTAATATTCACCTTGAATCTATCGCCATTGCATATTATGTAATGTCTAAAAACTGCAATTATCTTTAAAAGTATTTCGAACAAATATTAACCATATTGTTTCTAATTTAAATTCTTCGATAAGAATTACATTACACAATCATGAAATTCAGTTTTGATAAATTTTCTTTTTATTTCGGTTTTAGTCAATTAGTATAGGTACCTTTGTTTTCAATAGAAATATCAATATTTATTTTTCAGTCATTTACTACAAATCACTTTACACTATTGCTTAAAGTAGAAAACATAAGAGCATTCTAATTAATTAGAGATTTAAATGGTTTAGAATTAAGTTAGATATAAATTACAATTTTAGATAAGTTTCAATAACATTATTATAGCCACTTTTAATCTTAACAAAATAAATTGAATTATTGAATTATGACAACTGTGGGTTTGATACTCTAATTGTGTTGTCTAGCTATGAAGTGATGGATTAGAAAAATAACTTTCATGATTAGATTTAACATATATATGGTGAGGAAAATTAGATTTTTTGGAAAAAATTAGATTTTTTGGAAAAAATTAGTACAGTAAATAGTTCTTAATCTAAATTCTTTGATGTGAAAGTAGGATAGGCAAGATCTGTAAGGGAGTAGACTCGCAAAATATTCTTCAAATTTAGCTTTTTTAAACTAAATAGAAGAACTGAGAAAATTAATCTAATAGAGGTCATCAAATCCTATTATGGGTCGCTTTCTCAATCTTACCAAGATACTGCATGTTGGTTATACATAGAACTAATAATTAGAAGTAAATAATAGAACTAATAATTAGAAGTAAAAATGCAGAATTTAAATGATCAGAAATGTGTTTTGCAATTTTAAAGACGTGATATGCTATAAAGATTCAAATTTAAAAGTACAATCACATTAATGTTTAAATTTTAATGTGTGTTATCAACTATTTACTATAATAAGTTTGTCTAGCGTTTAATATGTTTTAGATTAACATTATAATATGTTTGTTCAGTCGAGAGAAGTTTTTCAGTGAATCAACAGTCATTAGAAATATCTAACGATATCTAAGGTTTCTTGCTTTTGGCAGTAAATTAATAAAAACAAGAACATATAACTGCTAGCATCAACTAATAGATTTACATAAAACCGTGGGTGAAAGGCACATACAATTAATTTAAATAGAATAGAAATTCTAATTATGTTAATTTGTCTGAAGTCTTGACCCCTCTCTTTAAAACTCCTTGAAAACTTAATTATTATTATTATTTAATCATCCGGAAACTAGTATATTCTCTTCCTAATTTTGCAAGTATAATAAAATTAAACTCAAATGATTTTTAAAATTTCCAATTTGCTTCCATTAGGAATTTTAGGTTTCAGGTTAAAAAAAATTATTAAATTTAAGATCTTACACTCAAATGATACTTTTGACTATAGTTTTGTTTTTTTTTAAGAATTTAGCATTTTCATTAGATATATTGAAAGAATTAAAACATAAAATAGATATTACCCTTTTGGGTGTTATTTTATTTTAGTTAAATGGTAATGATTTCAATGATGCGTTAAATAAAATTAGTCTGTTACATTTCATACAATTTTTGAGAATTTCTATTGCATCAATGGTTCAATAAACAAAATTTTTGGAAATTTAAAAATAACAATAAACAATGTTTAATATGGGCAATTCAGGTTTTCAGTTCATTGCTAAATTGTATATTTACTTTTAAGAATAAGAAAACAATATAAATATTTGAAAATGTAAATTAACTTTAAAATTTGCATAAATTTTAGAAAACAAAATTATAGTATAATATACTTAGAGCAATTTAAATTTAATTTTAAATACGAAGGATAATCTAGAACAATTATTAAAATCGCCATAGGTGCCAAATTAAAAAATTTAATTACAGACAGACGAAATGTAAGTATTTTTCATGAAAAAACATCAATTGGCAACACTGTACTAGTTTCAGATGCGGAATTTCCTCTGAATGAATGAAATAAATAATATACTTTACATATATTTAATAAAAATAATGAAACAACTGCTGTATGGTGTAGAGCTTTAACAAAAATCTTGTCAAATAAAACAGAAACTCGGCTTCATATACGGTCAATTTACGAACCATAACTATTTAGATCAACTTTGATTAATAACATGGAATCTGTTTATGTCTGTTATTTAGACATATCAAAAGCCTTACTAACCTTTTGACTTCTTGCAGCGTTGACAGCTTGACTTTACAATAATCAAGTAGATTTTACTTAAATTTTTTTAATTCTTCTGGAATTCATAGGTCTTAGAAAGTTATGTTTAAAATTATTCGAGAGTTATGTAGACAGCTTCAATGTAGCCGTTTTTGTTAAAATGTTTCAATTATAAGGAATAGTAAACTACAAATCTATGCAAGTAATATGAATATTTTTAAAAAATTTAAAGTTCCTCGTATTTTTTTTACTACATACTTGAAAATTATTTTGACAAAAGTTAATAGTTCTGCAGTAACAAAAATTTTCATTTTACAAATTAAAAATGTGAAATCGTTATCTTCCCGAAGCGGTTTTCCGATGTATTTTCTTATTCCATTAAGAAATGCGGGATTTCTTTGATGAAAAATACTTCTTCAAAAAATATTACAGTCAACTAAAAAGACTCACGACTTTAATCGTGACCAATTAATTTCAAAATCTCTTTATTTTTCTGTTGCAAGCCAAACTTGGTCAAATATTAAAATTTCGCTGTAAAGAGACGATCTATGAGCCAGTGACACTTGTAATAATAGCTAAGACAACTAAAAAAAACTAAAAAGCAATTAACGCAAAATTTATTGTTTCTGTATTGAAGTTTTCTTCAATCTAAAACTTAAAAACTATACATAACAAAATATTTAAAAAATATTAAAACAAACATTTTTTTGTCTATCCTCTCAATAATTAAAATTGTTATGTAGTCAAATCATAGTTAAAATATGTTAAAATCTTTTGTTTGTTTGTAACATTATTTTCACTTACAGCTCCGAATATGAACAAGTTAAATAATATTTAATTAAACGTCATTCATAAATAATACTCAAATTGTTATATGTTAAACTTCAGAAAATATATAGAACTATTATAATATAAAATTTAATAATAATAACTTTTATTTAAATAATGTGCATTATAGATGCATTAGAACTGTTAAATTCATAAGAAGAGTTTAGCTCCTTCTCTTTATATTGTTATTTGAAAGACTCCCTTAATAGATAATATTGGGGCCTCGGTGGCACAGTGGGTAAGAGCGTATAAAATACTCTGTAAACATCGAGGGAGTGTAGGTTTGAATCCCACACATGTCGTAAGAGTTATTCCACATTACAACATTTACAACCACGTCTCAATAGGAAAGGCTGTGTGGCAACACATGCATGTGGCAGAGAAATGCATTACAAAAAAAAAGAAAAAAAGATAATATTTGGCGCCTAATAACTTATAAAACAGTATCTTTTGTAACAGATGAGTTCTCACAGTTGCGATTCAAAATGCATTAATCCTAAATATTTCTTTCATAAATGTAACTATGGTAAAATTTTAAAAATTTCCTCGAAATTATTATGAGACGAAAGTATTTTTGCAATAGTTAATGATTCATGTGAATGTCTTTAGCTTTACTTAAACTTTAAAAAGGAAAAAAATTAATATGTTTTGCTGGCGTGGTTTTTTAGGCTATTCTTCTAAATATTCTCCCAATCGAAACTCTAGTTATTCTCAAATAATTTTCGTATACCACCTTCTTAGCATAAAAGTCGAGCCAAAGACTAAAATATAAGACCACTTTTAAAGAATGAATCTTTTTAGGATAGAAAATACAACCACCCTTTTATATAGTTAGGAAATAAATTTATTATATAGTAATTGTGAAAACCCAGGTACAACCTGATATCCTCCCTTCAAAATTGCCTCTAAATTAAAAATTTTACCAATTTTCAATTGTTAAATTTTATATGCGCACTTGAAGAAGCTTCAGCTATTATTTTAGCTTTAATGTAAAACAAGTTTATGTTAAGTAACAAATCCAGATAACTTACCATTTCTTTCTTTTTTTGAAATTTTCCACCTATCTTTATAGATAAAAAAAAAACAAAATTATCACCTATTAAAGAAAAACTAATCCTGATGATACTTACCTGATGAAAATAAAATTTGATGACAGTAAAATAATATTTTAAAAAAATATAAAATTTTCAATAAAAACGTCTTTACTTTTCAATTAAATTTTTTTAAAATTCTTTATAATATGTGCATTAGTACTTAATTAAAATTAATCGATATTAACTGTTAAAAAGAAAATTTTTAAAAGAAAATCTTTTCTCTGCCAAATAGACAAGTAAGTACATAAAATGAAAAAAAATCTATCAAGGATATTTTTTGTACCTTTTTGTTGTAACCAGACTTGGTTTTATAACAAATTTCGTTTGATTTCTTTTTTTTTGTGTTGTACATTTTTAGTAATTAATTGAAATTGTACCTTTATTTTACATTATTAAGAAAATTCAATGAATGGATATATAATAGTATACATTATAAACATATAAGTATGCGTATGTATATATGTATTATGCTATTAAATATAATATTATCAAAATGAATTTTTTTTTAATTTCAACAGCAGATGGCAAGTTTATTTTACGATCTGTTTTTATTTCATATATCGATAGTAAGTACATACATAAATACATATATATATATATATATATATGCATATGTATGGATATAAGTAAATACAACGACCATATCTATCTTTAGTTTAAAACCTGTTGTATCATTTTGTATTTCGATTTTCATTAAATTTTCATGTTAAAATAAAAGATGAAAGATACAACTGTGATAGAATTCAATTAAGAGGAAAAATTAAATAAAAATTAAAAATAAAATAATAAAAAAACATTTTTTTTTTTTTAAAGAACCCATTCTTGTTCTTTATTTTGATTAATGATAAAAAAAAACGATTTAAAATCTTCAGGATGTATTCAAAATTTTTAAATGTGTTAAATAACTTTCACATCATCCAATTTAAGGTAAATATATACATTATAGATAGTAGATATCATTTTGTTTTTTATTTTATTAAATTGTTTTTTTTTTATTAGGAAATAGAATTATGCTAATTTCAAATAAAAGAACATCATAGTCATTCGTCATAGTTTCTGTTGTGCCAAAGCATCACCTCTTAATTATAGAAGATTTAAAATCCAAAAGGTTGTTTGGCACTTTTTTGTTTGTTCACTTTATTTTGTTTTACAGCATTTTATTTTAATAAAATTTTGCTGGAATGTTATTTTGATCTTTTTCTTCAGCTGTACTGAGATAATTGCCTAAACAGCATGAACCATGAATTAGGAACAAAATAACAAAAAACAAAATATTTCAAGAATAAAAATGCTAGAATAATAGGATGCAAATATCAAATACCAAGTACGGGAAAAAAGGAGCCTGGCCTTATATATAAAACCTTTCAAATATTAAAAATCAAAAAGTAAAGATCAAGAACAAGGTCAAATCAAACAGTTTAGTTGAATCAAAAATTTCCCAATTTCAATTTCCCCCATCATCCTTCCCACATCCCTATCCAGAAAACCAAGCTGCACATTTGTATTAAAGGTTGTATACTAAAGTTTGGTTTTAAAAGTGGGGTGGTTTTGGTTGGGTAAAGTTCAACACTACCCTGAGGAACCACGTGCCGTTCCTCTTGGTGACTTTCGAGTTTTCCACCAACCCTCAAAAAAAAAAGTTCTACTTAACATTTTTTCAATTTAAAATGTCAAATAACAATTTTTGTACCACGCCCCTGTTTCAGAGCTATTAGCTGTTAAACATCAAACATTTTTTACTTGTAATCACATTCGACAACTGCGTAATGTGATCGTAAGTAAGATGGGAATAATCCCACTCACCCACACATGGTTCGAATCCTACACACGTCGTAAGACATTTACAGCCACGCCTGAATAGGAAAAGTTGTGTAATTTCCTGTCCACATTTATATGGCAGAGAAATGCAATAAAAAAAAGAAAGCTGCATAATAATATAGGGTGGCTTTAAATCTGAAGACAGTTGGTCGTAATCATAAAACTGAGCTTGAACTCAAATTTCAATTTTTCAAATAGAACCCGAACCTGAACTAACAGCTTTTCAGAGGGTGGGATACATAAAACTGAGTTTGGACTCAAATCTTATTTTTCAAATAAAAACAACATTTGAACTGGTGGTTTTCGTTTGAAAAAGTGGAATTTATTCAAGCCCATTTTTGTTATATAACTGCTATGAAAAAATAAAAATGTTTTTGCAAGAACATGCAAAATGCTTATTAATATCTTTTTAAAAAAGCGCTTCTAAAAGGTTAAAAACCTCTAGTTTTGCATACTGTGCATTTGAATACTTATTGAAGTTCATCTACGACTGTTAAGACTCCAAAGCACGGAATGTCAAAATAAATATTTCCACAATGAAAAATTTATTAAACTCACGTAAATCTTAAAGGATCAATACCTAGTTGTTCTCCCAAGAACAACTTGCATTTCCTTTTTATTTTAAGTGCAGATATTTTAACTTTATGTAAAAGAATTTTTATATAAATGTAAAGATGAAAACTTTTACTTGAAAACGGTATAAAATGATGGTAATGTAAAGAAAAACTATATTGGTTTACTTTAAAAATTATTTATTACTTAGTTTTAAAACAAAATTAAATTTAAAAATAAATCAATAATAAAATTTAATTTAAAAACTTTTCAACCAGAAAATGGATACTAATAAAATTTTAAAATATATTTTTTTTTTTAACAGAAAAAAATAAAAACTATTTTTTGTTTAATTTTTTATTTTTTTTTAATATATTTTTTATTTTATAAAATCAAAATTCCAATTTTTAGTTTTTTATTTCTTAGGTTTATTTTTGTTTTTTTAAACTATAAAGAAAATTAAAAATTCCTCTGCAGATGTACTGAAAAAAAAAGAATGTTTCAATATTTATCTGAAGATCTCATTTATTTTTAAGTGTATGTTACAACAAATAAAATTGGTACATAGATACATGGTAAAACAGTTTTTGTGTACTTTTGTATCTACTGCAGTTTTCTTGGGTAGAGCGCAATTGATCTAAAATCACATTACAAATATTAATTTTCCCTAATAAGATTGAGAAAAAACTTTTTGCACAAAAACTCATTTAACAAAAAGTTCAGATGTCAAATTTTTACTTTCCAAATTCCTCAAATTACCTATACACATTCGGTTAAAGGCCCTTCTAATTATTTTTGTTAGATGCATATTTCAACACCAAAGAACTTAAAATATTAGGAACTGCCACCCCCAAATCCCCGCCAAACAAATTATTGAAACTCTGATTTTGTAGCCAACTCTAAAATCACTTCAATTATTTTCTTACAAACATAATAACAACAAAAATAAAGACATTCCGCACTGAGAATTTCTAGTTAATCACAATTCTCACATTTATTAATCTGTGCACATATTATAATGGGCAGAGGGGAATAAAGCCTAGAGAAATAAGTATTAATAGGTCTTATTTCACAATTGAGTTGAGAAATAAGGCCTAATTCGTAAAATTTCGCGGTAGGTCTTATTTCTCATTTCAAAGTGAATTAAAGCCTATAGGCTTTATGTCACTTTAGAAATATTATATTATCCCAATTGCGAATTTCCAGCCGACTGTAAAATCTGAATATTTTCAATATGTTTCAAACAATTTTCTATGCCCTGTGGCTTTCACGTCCTTCCCTTCGAACCACTCTTCAGCCCTCTCTTACCCCTTATCTTCACAACTTCCTTCGAACTTCCCTTGAATGAATGAGAACTGTTCTCATTCTTTCAAAACATTCTTTTTTTATTTATTATAAAAATTTCTAAATTTTCATAAAATTTATTATTATTTTTCGCAGAGAACAGTCAAAATTTAATACTTTTGTATGGAAAGCTGGAACATTATTTTTTCCCCCATGATTTCAAACTCCTTGTAATTAGAAGAGATTTTAGAGTTGGCTTCAAAACCACAGCTATTTGCTTTATCTAGAATATTTATAAATAATCTGAAAAAAGCGGCAATCCTGATTTTGTAACCAACTGTAAAATCTCTTTTGTTTAACAGTCCCTCATTATCATGTATTTTCATATTTCGGAAAAAAACACAATTCAGATTTTGTAACCAACTCTAATAACTGAATTAAGTTCAGCAAAATTATTACATTAAAAAGTGAAATAAGTTTGAATGTTGAATTTAAACGAAATTCTTTCATTTTAAACTTGTCGAACTTATTTCAATATGAAAAAAAATCTAACTGACGTACGGGGTGAAATGGGCCAAAAAAAAAAAAGAACACATTTTATTTCTTAAAAAAGCTGAAATATATGGGAATTAAATTATGAAAGCAAAATATTAAAAAATATTATTATTGGAATAATAAATTACAATTAGGCTTTAATCCCATTATTTTGAAAAAGGCCAATAATTCTCGAATTTTGCGTATTAGGCTTTATTTCTTAATCCAAAGTGAAATAAGGCCTATTAGGCTTTATTATTTTTCTAGGCCTTATTTCCCCCCACCATTATAATTACATTAGAAACTTTCAATTTTGGTATTTTGTAACTTTGAAATTTCCTGAATGGGATTTTGGGAAGCTCCCAACATTATCTATTTATTGAAAAAAACTAATCTAACATTTACCTAACTTTTAACCGTTCTCCGGAAACTTTAATTCAGACAACTTATTTAAAAAAAAATTATAGGACTTTCCTGTATAGATCCTTTCTTTGTATATAGCGAAATCACAAAATAGGTGGAGCAATCTAAGCAATTGCACCATATCTAGAACATTGTGGCCCAAATACAACAAAAGGAGATCAATCGAGTTGATATCCAAATCCCGCATAGACATAGCCAGACTAGTAGCAATCATCACAGGCCACTGGCCAGTGGGCACGCATGCGGCCAAATTAGGACTCCCACACAACACCTCATGCAGGAGCTGCAAAGAAGCAAACGAAAGTGAGAATCTTGAACACTTTCTTTGCAAATGTCCGGCCGTAGCTGGAGCCAGACGTCTCTCACTCGGCAATCCGTTTTTCCACAACCTCAGCGAGCTTTCTAAACACAAAATCAAAGAACTGATCTTGTATCTGAACCGCTCGGGTTGGATATAAAACCGCAAACAATCTAAAAACACGGGTCACAAGAGTGCAGTGGTATCAAAATGGCGCAATCAAGTGCTAATTGAGGCCTTCAAGCAGCATCGTGAAGGTCACCACCATACTTACCTACCTACCTTCCTGTATAAGAGAAAAAAATCGGGGAATTATTTGCAAATACTGTTTTTTTAAATTAATTATAATAAAGACATTTTTCTACATTTTTTGACAAATCGACTCAGACGAAATTGATATTTGTTAAGTGAGTTTTGCCAAGTGTTCCGCCCATTATTTTTTTAGAATATTTCTACACATTTTTTTTTTTTAATTTCTTGGATAATTTCAAGCCAACTAAAAAATCAATTTAGTTTTCTTTTGTAATAGTTTTAGATATAAAAAAAATTGAAAGAACTTTCTTTTTTTTTTTCTAATTTTGTGAACCTTATTGAAGATTTCAAGGTTAAATTAATTCTATATTAAAAATGAAGGAAAAACTAAAAAGAAATTCTAAATATAAACTTTATGTTGATAAAATATGGATAAAATGTTTTTCAAGTTCAATATACAATAATACATATAATAAAATAAATAATAATGGTATAAGTGTTCAGATTCACTGTTTTAATTTTTCTTTTTCAAAATAGGAAATAGTAAAAATTTTAATTAGTAAAATTTTCGTGATTGATTGGTTATAAAATAATTTGTATATACAAAATCATCCGGAAAATTCATTTAAGAAAATTGAAATGTTTCTCTATTTTTAGATTTAGGTCAAAAATCATTCAGCTTCTGAAGCTATTTTTTTTCTTCTTGCCAACAAATAAATAATTCATTTTCTTGGTAAACAATAAAATTTTATTGGGAAATAAAAAATCATGGAAAATTCTTTCTGTTTTTAAAATATTTTAAATAATTTAATATTTTTTTTTTTAATTAGATTCAAATTTTTGTTTTTCTGTTTCGTTTCAGTCAGTCCAATTATCAACGACTTAGTAAAATTATTTATTTCAGAAACTGAAGCTTAGTCAAATTTGGAGAAAATATGACTTAAAGGTTGGCCTATTTATCTTTTATCTTTATAGGTTGGCCTATTATCTTTATAAAAGTGCAAATGACAAAGAAAAAAACAAAGCTGATTGTAAATCAAAGATTTGTAATAGCACACATTTCCCAAAAGACGATATAAACATTTTAGAATTGTTACTTCCACCAATATTTACAATAAGAGATTTTTTCATGGTTAAAATTTAATTGTAGTATCTTTAAAAGTGCAAAAGTTTTGTAAACAGGCAGACAGTCAAACGGATGGACGGACAGATTAAAATCAATAACCAAATTTTTGAAACGTGTATTTATTTGTTAACTTTATGTTAATTAAGTTTTTTTTCGTAACACTGGTTGTAAAAATGTTCTTAACAGTCTATCTCAGCCTATTCATCCGCCTTTTATTAAACTTCTAATCTAAACCATTTGAAGTACTTTTAGTTTTACTATGAGTACTACTCCCCGAAGTATGAAATTTCACTGTAAAATGGTTTTTTATACCTTATGTTCTACAAAATATTTTTGTTTTATTTAAAAACCTGAAACGTTTGAAAGCATTAACTCCATTAAAGACGACAAAAACAATGTATTTTATTTTTTCAATTTCGCATTTAAATTTATAGTTATGGGAAACCATCTGGAAAATGTTAAATATTTCCGTCAGTTTAAAAAACTGTGAAATGTCAAAAATTAGAAATTTGTTATTTTTAAATACCGAATATCCTGTGAAATTCATTAATTTCACTAAACCGTTGATTACTCAGCTGTAGCTATTGTACAAGGCCATGAGATATTTTTTTGTTTCTACGCCATCTATTATCTTATACAAGAATTATGTTTTTAGCATTATTTTATTATATATTACAATATCATATTTAATCATAATTTATAAGACAAATTTACTTATTTTTAATTTAATTATATTTTACTGATATTATGTATTATAAAAAAAATTTATGTTATTTTTTATTAATCT
This sequence comes from Poecilobothrus nobilitatus, assembly GCA_947095535.1. Classification (NCBI taxonomy): domain Eukaryota; kingdom Metazoa; phylum Arthropoda; class Insecta; order Diptera; family Dolichopodidae; genus Poecilobothrus; species Poecilobothrus nobilitatus. Next base: position 114,239,347 of record OX352774.1, read on the forward strand.
GACCCAGCCGGAGTTGAACTGCTGACCATTCTTATAAAAGGTTGGTGTCTTTAACACTGCACTATTAGTTGAATTATTAAAATGTTTATTCGTATAAAAGAATTTTCTTAATTATATAGAGATTACTAAAAAATTTAATTAAAAAATTCATACTATAGAGAATATGAAATACTTAGACTAGTTTATGCCTCTTGTGATATTTTTGATAAATTTTTCTTCTAACTTAATCACGAATTAAGCGCTTTAAATGGCTTTAAATCGATTAAGTACAGCGCTTTAAGTCGATTAAGTTCACTTCCGACAGATCGAAAAGGTTATTTAAGAAAAATTTCACCAGAAACTTTCTTCTTTTTAGAGCAAGAGCCGAGTATTCACAGAAAAGGTGAAAGATTATTTCCTCTTTCTTTTCATTTTTGCAGCTTCAGCATGATAAAGTTTTAATCTTTTGGCTACCGATCGGACGATGCCTCGTAAAGCTTTTATTACATTACTGACCTTACAGTGATTTAGGAATAAGAGGGTAGTTGATCGTTTAATACTATATAGGCCAGGTCTGTTTAAGATTACAGCGGAAGTTTTAACAGAAAAGTACCAGCGGCTTGTGAATATATATTGAGACTATTCTTTACAGGTTGTAGTAGGAAAACCTTGATTCTAATGTCATTGATAAATTTAAAGGTTTGTTACATTCCTAGTGAGTACATTAGCTTTACAATTGTCTAAAAAATCACTAAGTCCGGTTACCCAGATAAAATGAATATCGAACACTTCACCCTGTTAATTGAAGTATGAGAGGTAGTTGATAATAATCGCTGAGCTTACCTATTACAATTTCAAAACCTTAATGAAAGGCTAACAATTTATGAAGATAAATTTTGTAGTGCAGATATTTCTTTTCAGGAAGTACACTGTTTGTTTTTGGCAGCTATTTGAATTTGAAAAACGCTACAGTGCTTTAGAAACTTACAAGCTAGATTAATACCTAAATCATAGACAAGATCTCCCGCCGACTTTACTGTCCAGCTTATAGCTATCTGTATATACAGCTCAAAACTGTATCTTCGTTAAAAAATTATTTCTTATCATAATTTCATTTCTGAGAGTGATGTAGGTGTGGAAATTTTTCTTGAACCAGAAAGTAGGTACAGCAGAATTATACATGCATAGAAAGTAAACTCAGGAACTTTTTTACACCTTCTGTTTTACATGTTTTAAATGAAGTTTAGAAGTTAGTTTAGAATTTAAAGCGTCAAACGATAACAAATTTCATCTACTTATGAGCTTTACAATCTCTCCAGCACTATTTAAGGACTCTGTATTTAAAATGTCATCAAAATAAAAATTTTACAATTTTCAAAGAACTTTAATAAAAGTATGGTTAAAATTCTCAAAAATTAATTTGTTTTTACTAAAATATATAATACGTATTTACGTCTGAACTGATTTCACAATTTAAATTATTGTGTGGTTAACATTTATACAGATACAATGTGTTTTTTTATTGACCTAAGTAACAAAGTATCAGTTTTCTCTTTCAATTAAGTTCCATCGTGAAATGCCAAAAAAAAAAAACCAAGCAAACAACAAAACAAAAAGAAAATTGAAAATTCTTTATAATCTTTATAACTTTTTAAAGAAGCGTGACATACATACCTAAAGTATAACTTGAACTCTAAGTAGAGTTTCAATTTATTTTCGAATTACTTTTTTTGTTTTGTATCTTATCTGAAATTTTGTAAATGTTAAAAGTATTTAAAATTAAATTTTACGTTTGTAATAGATTTCTAATTGGAAGTGGTTAACAAAATAATGTTTTTGATATTTTTCAGATTCTAACGAGTTTTCACGAATTAACACGAATTATAATTTCGTGATATAAATTAAGCATTTTCTAATAAAGTAATTTTTTTTACGGGAGTAGGTAGGAATCATCAAAAGACGCTGAAGAGGAGCAGTGCGAGCAGACTGAGTAAGAAGTAGAAATAGGTTTCAGATTTGCATGAATGAACAATGGCGTTGAGGTAAACCAATCCTTAAACCAATATAAATTAAAAATATAATCATCACCAATTTTGGGGAACTCATGAGGTGGAATATGTTTCCACATTCGCTATATTCGATTCATGCTGAATTATGTTATCTAGGAATTTGAACTACGTAGGGGTTGGAATTAATATTACAACTGTTACAGTGTATTAAAACTAACTTAAACCTTCAGTCACTACGCCCTGACTAAGATATTGAAAGAAAAAAAATCCTCAGACGTAGATCATTAACCATATTTGGATATCTTTTTCCAGCTAATGCACGTAATTTTAAGAAATCACAAAAAATAATGGCTTTGTCAAAATTAGTCAACGAACTTAAGAATTTCAATTTATGAAGCAAGCTTGAAGCAAATTAAAACTAATGAACAATATTACTAAATTCAAATTAGAAATAAGCCTTAAACTAAATAAAAGGAAACGAAGTACAATATCCTACCTAGGCCATATTAGGTCAAACTAATCAATATCTTATCAGGTTTAGACAGTGAAGAGTTCATATTGCCGAAGTTTTTACACCTTGATATTTTCTTTGATTTTTATATATCAACTAACAGAATTGTAAGAGCTTTATATGCCATATGCCATATGAGGTTCACCCCACAAAATTCACCCCAGTTCACCCCAGCAAACAATTTACTTAAAACAAAAAATTCATAAGACTTTAAAGATAACAGGAACAGTTCACTCGTTTTTTGTAAGGCCCAAAAATTCGCTTTTTTTTTTTTTTGTTTAATTCTGACTATGAGTATATTTATAAATCAATAAAAGTGTTATTTATAAAGTACATATATAATTATGGAATAACATTGTATATGTATTCAATGTATCTACGTACATACATGAAATATTTTGTGAATCAGTTACTTGTTATATGTATAAAATGAAAAAAAATAAAGTGAAAATTTTTTCAATTTGCATTCTTTTAATTTTTATTTGAAATTGTTTTTTATATATCTTTTATTTTTTTTTGTTTTGTTTTTTTTTGTAATTACATTTACACAAATATATAAAAACGAAAGCCACAAAAAAATAGATTATTTTTGCGCCAGCTAGAATATCAATAGGCTGTGAAATATCATCTTTTTTTTTTTTATATTAAAATTAAATATACACCTTTAAAATAATAATAAAAAATTAGTTCCGGTTAAATCATAAAAAAAAAGTGTGTGTATATAATTCAATAAAAAAAATCAAACCACACGCTTAACCACACATAGAATATGCAGGTTATAACTTAATATGCGTTTAAATTATACTATAAAAAAAAGAATTAAAAGTAAATATTAAAAAAAAAATGAAATGAAAGTGTAGAATGGGCACAATTATACACCTAAAATATTTTAATTAAATTTTTAAAACGAAGAAGAAATTAATAATAATTCTAAAAAAATCAATTAATATGATATGCTATCGAAGAACATTAGTTAATTTTACACAACTTTTTCAAACAGATTTTCAACTCTGTCCGTTCGATGGCCAGTTTATTAAATTTCTTATAATTTCTTTTATTTCTTATACATCATTTAGGATGGAATAATGAAATTTCAACTATTGAAAGGCCTCACAAAAAAAATAATTTTGTGAAATATTAACTTTTTTATATCATTCAAACCATTACGAAGTTTTTTATCTCTCAAAGTTTAAAAAAGAGCTCTATTTCAAGTTCTTTTAAAGAATTTAAATCTAAAGAATTCTTATAATTTTTATAATTTTTACTTTTTACAATTTATTTCGTATTTAAATTTACCGTTAAGTACGTAAAATTATTTTTGCAAATTTTTGATATCCATCAGCATATTTCTGAAACGCTTTTAGTCAGAATCTTAAAATTTACAATTAATGGAATTTAAATGAAGGGAATGTTTTATTATGTTTTATATCATAAGTTATAAGAATGAGCATTATTTGGAGTTATCAGCATTATTAGCATAAGTTAGAAGAATAATCATGAGCTATTGAGGTCAAAAATATAAGCTTTGCTATTTTTAAACATCAGATTTTACCTCAGTTTAATCCTCATACAAAAACAAAACTTACTCATCCACTGATTTTTGGATCCACTGATTTTAAGACTTTTTAATTTCTTCTATAATGTACATTTCACAAGACATTCAAAAGAAGCATTATCTTCGTCAATAATTTTCTCATTTAAACTAAAACTTTCCCAAATACTCTAGACTTCATGTTTTTTACTTAAATTTGAAGACAAATTTTTACTTTGTATACTTGTTTTTTTCTTATTCTTCTTGGGAGTACAGGTTTTCCAGTTGACACCTTCATCTTACCCGGTTTCGCGCTAACATTTTAATATCATCCGAGGAGATGTTACATTTAACCAATTTTTGGTGGATTGTTCTACGCGATGTAATGTTAGGGTGATCGCGTCTTCTTTTACCTTGAGGGTTCCACTCTTAAGGCCATTCGGGCTATGCTTGTGTTTGACTTTTTAAACGTATGGGCTTTCCATCTCCACTTTCTGATTTGTTTGTCTACGTGCTCTTCACCGGTTAGTATCCAAAAGTCCTTATTTGAAATTGTGTTCGGCTAGAGTATTAGGAATATTATTCTAAGACACTTATTAACGAAAATTTCCAACTTATGGTTTAGGCTGTTAATTCTAAACCAAGTTTTGCTGCCATGTCTCAGAACAGTTCTTACGCATGCACACTTTATCACTCTGGATATTTGGGAAAATCTTCATAACGACTGCAGACGTTCAAATACTTTGCATCTTAACTCACGTAAATATGATTTTGTAATTAACGAAAGAGAATCTGTTGAACTGTTACGTTGTTGTACCTTATTTTCGATATTCCGATATTTATCCATTGTTCTTTTATTGATTGCTTTACATTTTTTTCTGCATCATTCTAGCCTATCTGTTTTTCCCTTTTTTGATGATCCCTAACTTTTAACAACTTTTTGCCTTTTTTTTTGTTTCAGTATCAGATATTAGATAGAACTCACAGAGACTCAAAATTTTAAGATCTGTAAAAATTTCGGTGTAAACTTACTTATATTAAACTTAATGTGTAAATGAAAGTTAAAATAATTTTTTTGTTAGATTTTACAGTTAGATTTTCAAAAAAAAAAAAAAAATTGTTTGAATGCGTAATAAAAGTTTTAAATTTTTTTGATCTCTAAACTCAAATGAACTCTAAAGTTAATGTTTTTAAAAATATTTGAATTACTTGAATAATGCTATGAATAGTGATATTCAATTATTTCTATACGCAACAAATTTCTTTTTATTTTTTGCAAGTAGCTTTTTAGCACATTTCCAAAAAAATTTTGAAAAAATGTGCTTATTAGTTTCACTCTGTCCGTCCGTCCGTCTGTTTACAAAATTTCTACACCGTTAAAGATAGAGAAAAAAAATTTTAGCCATAGGTAGGTCTCATAAAAAAAATAATTTTGTGGAACAACTTTTTCATGTAGCCCCCCCCATTACGGAGCTACAGCCCCTCAAACTTTGAAAAAGCCCTATTTTTAAATGCATATATCTTATGTTCTGCTTAAGATTTTTTCAATCTGAGAACGTCATTTGACAGGTATTTCTTTTATCTTTGTAAATTAATATCAAAATTATACAATTTTTTCAAATTTAGTATTTAAATTTACCGTTATGTGAAAACCAAATTTTGCATGATTTTTCTACTTTCATAACTCCGGCACGCTTCTAGATAGAGACTTGAAATTTTGAGGCAAGAAAGAACTTTTAGAATTAGTATAAGTTTGCTCAGAAAATTTTTTCGGACCACCCCCTGTTTATGAGCTATTAGGGCTTAAAAATTGAAAATTTGCTATTTTTAAACACCTGTAACTTAGGAACCTGTACATATTTTACTTCTGCAAGATATAAAAATTAAAGCTACAATAATATATTTTTACGTGTGTTAAAGGTTTATTTTTATTGTAAAGGGTTCCAAAGTTGCAGCTCTTCAAAATTGCGAAAAAGCCCCATTTTTAGATGTATATATCTCGGGCTCTGCGTAATAATTTTGCAATCTAAAACCGCCAGAAGATCGAAAATTTTATTATCTATATAAAACAATATCAAAATTATGTAATATTTTCTAATTTACTATTTAAATTTACCGTTATGTAAAAACCACATTTTGCATGAAATTTCTTTTTTCATAACTCCGGCAACCCTTTAGATAGGAACCTGAAATTTTGAGACAAGAAAGAACTTTTAGAATTAGTATAAGTTTTCTCAGAAAATGTTTTGGTAACACCGCCTCTTTAAGAGTTATTACGCCTCAAAAATTGAAAATTTGCTATTTTTAGACACCTGTAACTTAGGCACCTGTAATTTTTAGACACCTGTAATTTTTCTTCGGCAAGACATGAAAATTAAAGGTTCAATAATATATTTTTACGTGTGTTAACGGCTTTTCTTAGTTATATAAGATTCCGGACTTACGGCCCCTGAAAATTTCAAAAATGTCCTATTTTCACATTTTTTCTTATTACATGAAATTTTCAAATTTTTGTATAAGTCACATTTCTAAACAGTTTGTATTGAGTTTTGGAAATGTGCGCTTTTAAAAACCGTTGGTTTACATTCTACCTTGTTTTAAATATAAATTTGAAAAATAGTTATAATTTGTTAGGTAAATAGTGACCAACCACAGTTAATAGGCAGTCAAAAGATAATATAACAAGTTTACAAAATTTTATTTCAAAGAAATAAACAAGTGTTGCGATTGGCTGTACAATCAAGAAATTTAAATTGTCAACTAACCAAAAATATGACTTTGGTTTCAATGCAAAAAGTTAAGTTTTAACATTGAGATTTTCGATTTTATTAAAGTTAAGAGGTTTAAATTTTAAAAAAGAAAAAAAATATTTAAAATTTAAAATGTGCGCTCCTATAGCAACTCTTTGGTGGATTATGTTTATAGAATGATTATGGGAATATATTGACTATATTGAGTTCCACATTTTCGTTCCACACAAGATCGTTCAAAATGAATTTCTTAATAATAATTCAAGGAATCATTCTGATCTTACATATCAAGACTATATAATTATGTACTCATTTTCAGTCAACTGAAGGTATTATCACCGAGAATACGAGTGACTCATCACTGAGAGGTGATAAAAATGTTTCACGTCACGTCTGATTAAAAATGTATTACTGTAAGACGTGTGAAAAAATTGTCGTAATGTTTGTATTAATATTGCTGCTGTTAAAATTTTTTTTTTGTTTTAAAAACCAAATTTGAATTATTTATTTAGTTATTTTGTTTTCAAAAGTAAACAAAAATAAAAGTATAAAGTAAATACCTAATGCTTTTTTTTTGTAAAAGTACACAACAGATTTTTTAAAAATAATAAAATACATTTATTTTTTTTGTTACAATTTTTTTTTCCGAAAAAAATTCTAATAAAATTTTCTAAAACAAGGCAGAATGTAAACCATAGATAGTAGGTAGGTTTTTAAAAGCGCACATTTCCAAAAGATAATACAAAGATTAGAATAGTGACTTGCACCAAAATTTTGAAAATTTCATATAATAAGAAAAATGTGAAAATAGGACTTTTTTGAGGAGGAGGTAGGAAAATTTCCGGTCTTCCAACGTTTTCAGATTGCAAAGATATTACACAGAGCCTGAGATATATAAATCTGAAAATAGGGCTTTTTTGCAATTTTGAGAAACTGTAACTTCGTAACCCCGTACAATTAAAAAAAACCGTTAATGTACATAAAAATATATTTTTATTACTGGAGCTTTAATTTTTATGTCTTGCCGAAGAAAATTATGTACGGATACCTAAGTTACAGGTATTTAAAAATAGCAAATTTTAATTTTTGAGCCCTAATAGCTCTTTAACTATGGGTGTTCCAAAAAAATTTTCGGAACTTATACTTATTCTAAAAGTTCTTTCTTCCCTCAAAAATTCAAGTCTCTGTCTAAAAGCGTGCCGGAGTTATGAACGTAGAAAAATCATGCAAAATTTGGTTTTCACATAACGGTAAATTTAAATACTAAATTTTAAAGAAATTTATATAATTTTGATAATGATTTACAAAGGTAAAAAAAAATACCTGTCGAATGGCGTTTTCAAATTGAAAAAATGTTAAGCGGAACATTAAATATACGCATTTAAAATAGCGCGTTTTCAAAGTTTGAGGGGCTGTAGCTCTCTTATAGATGGCGCTACAGGAAAAGGTTGTTCCACAAAATTAATTTTTTTATGAGACCTACCCATGGTTAAAATTATTTTTCTCTATATTTAACGGTGTAGAAGTTTTGTAAACAGACGGACGGACGGACAAAATGAAACTATAATAGGTACATATTTTCAAAATTATTTTGGAAATATACTAAAAAGCAAGCAAGAACACTAAAATTCGAATAATTTTTAATATTTACTTTTCTATTTCTATTAATCCTACAATTAAAATCAAAAGTGACATTTATTACTAAAAAAAGAGAGGTGATATGTAATGGCTATCACTTCATAAAAAAAAGACTGCAGACAGCAGAAATACTAGGCACAATGCTTTTGACACTTAACATCGCGTCAATTTAAAACATCACTTTCGCGTCTAAAAGAATAAAAAATTACACAAACTTATATAAGTGATTGGGGGTGTACATTCAAGTAAAATTTTAGTTTTTTTTTGGTTTATTTTTGTTTGAGAAACGACATTTTGGGTTGTTTTAATAGAATTTAACATGTAGAATGTTGTATTATATCTGAGGGACTGCACTGTAAATATGTATTTAAAGAAAATTTAAAAAATTCAAATAAAATCAATTTTAATCGGCTTGGAAAAATTAATCTTTTTTTATGTACACAATCTAGCTTCTTGAAAAATTTTAAAAAGTGAAAGACTTAAAATAGAAATCACAAACTAATTACATTTATTTTTTTTTTTGGAATTTAATGATAGTGTAAAAAACTATGTAATGTTTTTTTTAAAAATAACTTTCATTCAAAGTGCGTAAATTACTATAGTCATTCAAAATGCATAGCATTCTAGTAACTTTTAACTTTGTCTTATATATTCAATATGTTTTTTATTTAATATTAAGATTTATTTTTCATTTGTTTCTTTTCTCTCAGTATAAGAAAATTGTTTGTATTGAAAGTATTGTAATCATGAAAAATTTTTGGTAATTTTTATTGTTTTAAAACTCGCTCACAACAAAATCACTTTTAGAATTATTTATTTTTTATTGAATTATTAAATAAGTGTAAAAGGCGTAACGAAATAAGCCCACATAAAATAATAAACAAACAATAAATAAATAACACCGCATTAAATTTTCTTCGGGAAATAATTCCCATATCTAAAAATGTAGATTCATCTCATAAAGTGAGGAGATTATTTCTTTATTTTACAAATTTTTATTCTCTATTTGAAATCTATCCCAAAGTAAAATAGTTCTTCAAATGAAATAAGTCTGAGAAGTTATTTCGCAGTAGTTATACCTGTATTGATTAATAAAATTCGCAACCACATAGATATTATATAGCATTACATTTCAACAATTTTGCAACATATGGCATTTAGACATAGCAGATTAATCGTTATGCAATAGATATTTAATTATGTTGCTCATAAGGGGCATTGCAATGGACGGCGTCTTTAAAATTAATTACATAAAAATTAAAAATTAACATAAAACAGGTTTAGTAATGGAAGTAATGAAATACGTAAAAGGGAAGAAGTTCAAGCGATAGCGATATTACCAGGCAATGTTCAAAAGGATATCAAAACATTAGAAAATAATTTTACTTTCATTTGCGTTAAATACTAGTGTATCAGAACTAAATATTAAGGAACAGTTCTAATATTGTATTATTGTATTAACAGTTCTAATATTTTATTTGGCGGAAAAGTCAAAAGAAGAATATTTGGTTTTTTTTCTTATACAATAAAATTTTATTTAATTTTTTTTAATTCATCAATTGAATTATTATTAGCGTAGAAAGTACAATTTAACTTAAAAAAAAATCCTTTAAAATTAAATTTCATTTTTTTTTTTTTGATTTTTATAGTTTATTACCTGTTTTTTTTAGCACATTTCCAAAAAAATTTTGAAAAAATGTGCTTATTAGTGATTTGAAAAAATGTGCTCACTCTGTCCTTCCGTCCGTCTGTCCGTCTGTTTACAAAACTTCCACACAGTTAAAGATAGAGAAAAAAAATTTAACCATGGGTAGGTCTTATGAAAAAAATAATTTTGTGGAACAACTTTTTCATGTAGCCCCGGCCACGGAGCTACAGCCCCTCAAACTTTGAAAAAGCCCTATTTTTAAATGCATATATCTTATGTTATGCTTAAAATTTTTTCAATCACAAAACGTCATTCGACAGGTATTTTTTTTAACTTTGTAAATCAATATCAAAATTATACAATTTTTTTAAATTAAATTTACCGTTATGTGAAAACCAAATTTTGCATGATTTTTATACTTTCATAACTCCGGCACGCTTTTAGATAGAGACTTGAAATTTTGAGGCAAGAAAGAACTTTTAGAATTAGTATAAGTTTGCTTAGAAAATTTTTTTTGGGCCACCATGAGCTATTAGGGCTCAAAAATTGAAAATTTGCTATTTTTAAACATCTATAACTTAGGTACCTGTACACATTTTACTTCGGAAAGATATAAAAATTAAAGTTAAATTAATATAATTTAACGTGTGTTAAAGGTATATTTTGCAAAGTTGCAACTCTTCAAAATTGCAAAAAAGTCCCATTTTCAGATGTATACATCTCAAGCTCTGCGTAATAGTTTTGCTATCTAAAATCGCCAGAAGAATGAAAATTTTATTATCTACATAACACAGTATCAAAATTATGCAATATTTTTTAATTTACTATTTAAATTTACCGTTATATGAAAACCATATTTTGCATGAAATTTCTTTTTTCATAACTCCGACACGCCTTTAGATAGGAACCTAAAATTTTGAGACAAGAAAGAACTTTTAGAATTAGTATAGGTTTCCTAACACCGCCATTAGTATAGGTTTTTGCTCCGCCCCCTGTTTAAGAGGTATTAGGGCTGAAAAATTGAAAATTTGCTATTTTTAGGCACCTGTAACTTAAGCACCTGTACAAATTTTTCCTCGGCAAAACATAAAAATTAAAGCTCCAGGAATATATTTTTACTTGTGCTAACGGTTTTTATTACTTATATAGGATTCTAGACTTACAGCCCCTCAAAATTGCAGAAAAGTGTTATTTTCACATATTTTCTTATTACAAAAAATTTCTTAAATTTTATTTTTTAAATTTTCAAATTTTTGTGCAAGTCACAATTTTAAACAGTTTGTATTGTGTTTTGGAAATGTGCGCTTTTAAAAACCGTTGGTTTATATTCTACCATTTTATTTATGTTTTTTGATTATACATTTTTATGTATGCACCTTAGATTTCAATTAATGATACCGCAGTAATTTGACGTGACATTTAGGTTATGTAGTTTAATTAAAAAAAATTAATTTCTAGAATATAATTTTACTTTTAAAATCCTCGAAAAAATCGTTAGATATGAAAAATGAATCTTTTCATTAAAAAATTCAACAGCATATTAGCGAAATTAGGGAAATCTTTGAAAATTTTAATACTTATTATTAATTTTCCAAAATTTCCTTTATTAACCTTTTATTACAGCTGTGCTTAAAAAATGCTATTAAGTTAAAATATGTACTGGTTTTGTACTCTAAGCTATGATGATGAGTGATGATGGGTGATGTTGAAATGTTATTACAATACCATCATCATCGAAATTCTTGAATGTAAAACTACGGTGCTGAATTGTCACCTTCAGTTCCGTCTACGATTACTTTAAGGTTTTAAATTGAATCCAATATCTGATTTTAAAATATTTGATGATGCTCAGGTAAATGGCCTGATTGATAACCTCTACTGACATTCCTCTTTTCATATTTGCCATGAAGGGTTACAACAAGAACGAAACATAAATTTGGACTATTGTTTGTTTTTGCTTTTCTGTTTAACTCTTCTTTCTTATTCTTTTAAGCTCGTACAATTAGGACATCGAGATGGGTAAATTTTTCACGGTTTTTTTAATAAAATTTATTTAAAATTAATTTTATACTGAAATGTTTATTTCACAAATATATATCTGATAATTTAAATTATATTTAAATTTTTGAATAAGAAAAAATTTTAAAAATTTATGCCATATTCTTTAAAAAAAAAAATTTTTTTTCTCTTAAAATATTTTTTCAACCTTTAGAGAATTTTAATTTTAATAAATTGTTTCGTTTTTTTTTTTTTTAAATATTTATGTACATGCTTATTTTTATCATCATTATCCTTAAGCATATCTGATGAATGGAAATTTCAATAGAATATAATTTTAATTTTATATATTTTTTTTAAATAATTCTTTTTAATATTTGTTGAAAATAAAAATGGTATTATAAAATTATACTTTTTTTTTATTAGTTTCACTGCAGTTAAAACTTATTAAAGTTGTGAATTATCTTTCATTATACCATCGAGGTAAGGAAAAAAACATAATTAATTTTCAATTCATTCCTTATTTGAGTATCTTTAGTATTAAATTGTAGTCCTATTAATTTTTTATGATTTGTTTCTTTATGAAAAATTATTGAATCTGATTATAAGATATTTGAATCATTTTGTAAATTAGTTTAGGGTATAAATCAATTGTTTGAATTTGTTCAAACTCAATTTGTAAATGTTAAGCGCTGCTCAAATGGTTAGGGTCTATAAATTATAAAAACCTATGAAATTCGAACAGAGCAAATCAAAATAAAATATCATTAACAAATTAAAATTAAATCTTAAAAATATAAAATGTAGAAGGTATTTGTGAGAGTCGGTCAAAAAATTACTTATTACGTATTTAGGTCCAGGTTCAACGTAACAAGTACTACTTGGAAGCATCCAATAATATTAAATGTCAAGATATATCTGCATTGCAATAGAAGGTTTTCAAATTCGACTTAAATTTAAATATTGAGGAAAAAAATTTTGCACTTTTAAATTAGGAGATATATACTTAGGTAGACATTTGTTAACTATTAAAGTTGTCATAAGAAACTTATTAAAATTTTCTATTAACAAAATCCATTACATTTCACTTTATTCCTTGCTTATAAATACAAATTTGGAAGGTGATGTGATGGTTTCGTTGAAATTTGAAAAGTGTTATGATAATCACAAATATGAGGCATCAGTGGCATAGTGGGTGAAATCGAGGGAATGTGGGTTCGAACCCGACACACGTCGTAAGAATAATATCTAGCCACACCTCACCTGGAAAGAAAAGGCTGTGGCAATCGAATAAATAAAAAAAAAATTAATAATCACTAATATTTAAAACATGTCACAAATGATTTAAAATAATTCTTGTAGTCCACTAGCGACATTTTTAATGTTTATAAACAATTAGTATTCTATAAAAGGTAATTTTCAAATACATTAGGAGCTATGGAATACAGCTTTGCGCTATAGCTACATAATATCTCAAATACTTAAATTCTGAAACATTTTCAATCTAAAGTTCAAAAATCGATAATGGACGGTAGTTACTTGATAAATATTAGAAATGTGAATGAACTGAACAAGTCCATAAAAAACTGAACAAGTCCATAAAATTAAAAAGATTTCATCCGACAAAAATTAAAACAAACATTGCCAATACATGTAACATATGTAAAATAATCTAATGAAAAAAAGAAATTAAAAACGGCAACACAGACATTGTATTAATGGACATATTCAATACCTGTTACCAGTTCAAATTTTTTATAAAATATTTTATAACCTAAAAAAAATAAATATAATTTACAATTTATACATTGAATTTTATTTCCGAAAATATTAAAGTAGGGCAGATCAACTATACATAATAATACAATATTTGTAAGATTATTTTTTTTGTTCCTTTTTTGAATGTAGTAAATATTGATGAAAATTATTGTCTGATATTTTGAAAAAATAAATTTTATTGATGGATTGTATCCTTTTTTTATTTTCATATCTTTCCAAGATAAGATACAGTACATACATATATATGTATACATATACATATATTTTTTTTTAATTCAATTAAAACCGCATATTTAATATGAAAAAAAAAAATGAGATAATACATTTTGGAATAAAGGAATATGCAGGATATAGAATTAAAAAAATTTCAAAGAGAAATAAAAAAAAAAAATTATAAAGATTAAAAATATCTTTTTATTTTTTTCTTTTTTTTTTTCTTTTTTATGTATAAAAACGGTAAATATCAATTAATTATTTTTTTTATGACAATTTTCCAATAAAGTTGAGTCAAATATGATGATAACATTTTGATTTGTCTTTTTTTTTCTTTTTAATGAATTTTTTTAATTATATTCTGTTCTGTTATACAAATAAAAAAATAATAAATAATTATTATTAAATACTATAGATAATATACACAGACAAAATGATCATTTTTTGATTAAATTTAATTATTAAATTTATGCTGATTGTATATAATATAAAACTTTATATTATTTATTAATTCTTATCGATTTTTAAATGTTCTTTTATGATATTAAAATATTGTTTAAAAACAGATTATAAATTTTACTCTTAAATATATTTATGTTAAACCGTAAGTGCCACATCAGGTCAAAAAAAAATATGCTTTGGAATAATATCATGGGGGTTGGCCACAAAATATTTTTGTTAAAAAAAATTATTTTCAATATTATTAGGTACATAAAAATGATATAATTACTTGGTAAGTAAGCATATGATTAAATTTAGATAATTATCTCGAAACGGTGAAAGATAAGAGAAAAATGTATTAACATAAATTGAAGCTGACGAATAAATAATTTTGGAAATTAAATAAAATTGACACATTTAATACCGGTTTTTTATGCAAAAATTACAGTTATTTTATAAAAACAGTGAAAAATATCAATATTTTTCGTATTTAAAACCTTGTATCTCTTGAACTGAGAAAGATAAATAAAAATTGTAATATTAGTGCGAAAGCTCATAACTTCAGTTAGCTGCCGACACTTAAACCAATCTTCTATGTTATACAGGGGCAAATATGTTGTTACTTCTTTAAAAAGTTAAATAAATTACTTTAAAAGCCATTATTTCGGAAACCGTTAGAAATATAGACATGCCCCCTCATGAACAATATTTGTTCGTTTTGAACTCCCCTTTCACCCACTTTTATTTGGAAACACGTTAATGGGACACCCTGTATAAGCAACATGAAATAACGTACGAAAATAATTTTTTTTTTTAATATTTACCAAATTAATTATTTTCTTAATAATCCTGATCGGCTTCAGCCCGAAACTGCTCCTAAACAATTCTCTCATTTTATAGATAATTTTCAAATCTGTTAATTTGCTTTATTTTATGAAGTTTTGGGATTTGCAATTTGAAATTTTGGTATTTTGTAATTTAGGGTTTCGGATTTTGGGATTTTGGAATTTGGGATTTATAGTTAATTTGGGATTTTGTCAATTGGGATTATTTTTATTTTGGGATTTCGTAGGGCTCGCAATATCATGTTCATTGGCTTTTGTAAGATTTCCTATTATAAGAATTATAAATGTAACACTAAGCACTAAAGTCTTGTGAATTAAATGAAAGAATTTAAAAAAAAAATCTCCTTCGAAATTTTTCTACTTCAACTATTAAAATATTGGTTTCGAAAATTTGTATGAAAACTTAAGGAGGTACTAGGTACTATCGATATTTCAGTTTATACCCAGTTTTTTTCTTCATCTATTTTTTTAAGGAAAGTGGGAATTTTGCAAAGATTCGTAATGTCTAA
This sequence comes from Poecilobothrus nobilitatus, assembly GCA_947095535.1. Taxonomy (NCBI): domain Eukaryota; kingdom Metazoa; phylum Arthropoda; class Insecta; order Diptera; family Dolichopodidae; genus Poecilobothrus; species Poecilobothrus nobilitatus. The sequence continues at coordinate 114,255,198 of OX352774.1, forward strand.
ACCCAAGTCCATCTTTAACCAATATAATGAGATGAAACCTCTAACTGTAGTAGAAATAGAAAAAAAGCGAGTAGGAATATGAAAATATATGACAGAGATGCGTAAACTTTGAATTGCAGAATGGGACAGTAAGAAAACAATGAATTCGCCTAATATTATTACTATTTTCTTAACAATTACGTAGATATCAACAGGCATAATATGCAGCACTATAATATCTTTTTGCATATGCTAATAAAAAGCAACTCCACAAATTAGTATTAGTATTAATTATTACTATTTGCTACAGAGTCGAAGTCATCAGTTAGGTACAATATACAGTAGTATATAGCACCCTCTTGCATGATAAAGCAGCTCCACAGTTGTAGCAGCTATTATTTCCATTATTATTATTATTGTTTTTACTTTTAAATTAAGTAATAATATTTTTTTATAATTACTATACTTACTTCTTTTTATGATCTGACTGCGATTTGAAACCAAGATGCTCCGGTTGAAAGACTGGCGACATAAACCACTACACCATGAATTGGCTAATTATTTTTGTATTAATCTAAATAAAATATACCTGACCCACATCCGAGAGGAAAGGGGCCATTAAATTTGTTTATAATATTTGTTTGTTATAAATGAAATCTTTCTAAATCTAAATCTAAAATATAGCTTGCCCAACCTATAATATATAACTTAAGAATCTTTAAGAAGTTGGTTAAAATAGCGGTTTAATAGTTTGATTAGCGGAGTTTTTCTCAATGTTTTTTTGTAATTTTTTCCCCTAAAAATATGGTTTATTATTTTTTTTTTTTGTTTTCTTTTTAAACTTAATTTTTATGACCCAATAAACAATAAAATAAAAAATAAAATTAAAAAAAAAAAGGATTTTGAATTGAGAGATTTAAAAAATCCTTGGGTACGCGAAATAATGCTTTATGCAAATACGCTAATTTTATATATGGAAATTAGATTTTAGATTATTTTATTTGATATTTAATATTTTTTGTTTCAAATTTAAGTTTATTTTGTAGGATTGTACAATTTAATAGACTTGTTGAATTCAGGAAATTAAATAAAGTTATTTAAGATTTTGAGCTCCAAAGTGAATTAATTGAATGAACAAATAAATACGAAAAAGCAAGATCTATTTTATTAATACCTTAAAATTTGATTCTTAAAAATGCAAGAGAATCGAATTTATATTTGGTATAAAATATTAAAAACTTGTTACATAAAAATGATACTTTCAATTCTAGAATAGTAAGACAGGTCAAAACGAATTTATTTTAAGGTAATCAACATAAACCTTCTTATTTTAGTCCCACCGATGAAATCCCACCCGTTATATAATTAAAACACGGTATCAAAATAAATCTATTGAAAACAAAAAGTGGAACGATGAACGATGTGAATGATTTTTTATTAAGTGCAACGATTTAAATGTAGTTTATAAAAAAATTAACCATATAAATAATTTAATAAAAGATAATTAAATAATGGAATAATTAAAACAAATGTATGAAATTTTTGCAAATATTTTTTTTGTTGCTTTTTAAGAAGCACAAATAACAAAAATATTTCCCAACTCCATTGTGCAATTAATTTAAAAAATTTTTCGCAAAGAAATTTCTTTTAAATTCAGTTGACGTAAATAGAAATTACTTAGTATTAATGACCAAATTTAATTGTTTAAACGTTTCACAGTTGTTCCCAAAATTTTTATTCCTCTGATTATCTAATTCCGCTTCCAATTCTTATGACATTTGAAATACTATCATATTTAGACAGTTCATCTCTTATGAAGGTCATTCAGTATATTTGCTCAACTTTTTATCGAAACAGAATAATCTTCAAATCTTCAAAGTTCTCCATATATTGAAGTGCATTAATTAAATTGAATCCAATATCGGAACTTTCTCTGGCAACAATAAATGGCAATCTTCCTCATAGCTCTGTAAGTCATATCAGCCAGCTATTAATATTAATAATTGTATATACTTTTACTAATAATATTGATATGACCTGAAAGAGATGATTATAATCACAGCCTTTTCGATCAAACGATCAGTGACTTAAAAACACTATTAATTATATTTGTTTAAAAAAAAAAAATTATACGAAAATGCCACTTTTTCCTAATATATTTTGGCAAAAGAGACATTTAGTGTAGAATTAACCGAATTTTGAATTGCAAAATGCCACTTTTTCCTATAATACCTTTGGCAAAAGAGACATTTTTTAACTTTTCATTTGGCATAATGCGAGATTATTATCTTAAATATCTTTTTGTTGTTTCTGTCGCTTATACTAAAAGTCTTTTTGTGAAGTAACATTTTGCTATAACGATTTTTAATAAAATAGCATTGGATTCTTTTTTTTTGTTTTTAGAGAAATGGAGTTGAACAAACTGATATGCACCCTTATATTATATAATTACGATTTTTACCTTTAATCTGATTAATTCTAATCTTAATTTCATTAGAAACTAAATTTTTAAAATTAACTCAGTTAAAATTTATTTAAAACTAAAGTACTTGTTTGATATTTAGACTAAAACAACCGTTATTAAGTTCCAGAACTCAATTTTAGCCTCTAGTCACTTACTAATTAAGCAAAAATGAAATTTTAAATCAAAACTTCATTTTTCGGTATAAGAAATTTTACGAGTTTTACATTGTACAAGAAATTTTGCAATTTTTACATTATAACTTAAATATTATAAACAAAAAAAAAAAAAAACATAAAAATTAAGTAACACTTTTGTCATAAGAAAATTTCTAGACAATTTTCTATTGCATTAACAAAAGACTTTAATGAAAAAAGTTTTTCATGTTTCTTCAAAAACAAAAAAACAAAAACAAACAAAAAAAAGAAGAAAAATTCGTATTGCTTCATCTTTTACATTAATTATTATTGTTTTTTTTTTTTTTTTCATAGAATTTAGTTTAAATTTATTACAGTATAAAATACTAGATCAACTATATATTATTATTCTTGTTTTATAAACTAGTTATTAAATCAAAAGAAAATATTACATTATTATTATACTTATTTACTATATTATATATATAATTAATCTAATTTAAACGATGTCGAAGAAACTCTAAAGATTTTTTTTTATTTTGCAGTTGAATTTTGTATAATTCATCGACATAATTTACAAATTATGTACTACATATAACTAAACTACTATTTTCGCATACGCTATAACTTTTTATGTTATTAATTATTATATACATACATATATATATCTAATAAATACTACATATTATTATTATTACTATTATAGTCTAAAGTCTAAAAATAAAATAAAAAACCGTTTTACTTATGTTATGTTATCTCCTTTTCTTACATACTTTTATTATTCTTATTCATTTCATTTCAATTTTTTTTTTTTTTTTTTTTTTGTAAATATTTTCTTGTATTTTACCATATCTTCAATCTCTACATTTTTTTCTTTTTATACATTTTTTAGTATTCTTTCTGCAATCAAATCGGTAAATATGTGATTAACTGTTAATTCATTACTCTTAAACATATTTTATTAACTTATACCTACATTGAGCTGCAAAATAATTTATACATTTTTTTTTATTATTATAACGGTTTATCGTATATTATTGTATATATTGGCTATATCAATTTAAATGGTCAAAATAAAAATGTTTTAATTTTATGCGAAAAATTTTCTAATTCTTATGGCTCTACCAGTTTCTCACAGTTCTTATGGCTCGACATTTCATTTAGAAATTATGGGTCAAATGTATAAATTTGAGTTTAAGCTTAACGTAATAGAGATTGGAAGTTTGTCTTGGTAAAAATAGAACGCCACAATCAGATTATAAAAAATATTATCCAAATAAATTTATATATAAAATGGCAAACATAAACAGGTTTGACAATTTTTTTATCAATCTGATTCGCAGGCACTTCGATAGATCTATGAGAAATACAGCAAATGGCCTAATATCACATGTTTATTATCATAATGATGATGAATACATAAAAATAAGCCTACAAACTGGTTTTGTATCTCCGGAATCTTTTATTTATCTTCATAAAAGTGGTTATATACAAAACCAAAATTATGTCCCCATATTATTTCATTATAATAGGTGGGATACATGTAAAATTATTAATTTTGATCCACGAAATGTAGGAGAGGATCAACTAAAATATGATATGTTTGTAACAAAGACAAAAGATACAAAGTTGATTTCTGGTAGTTGAAGGAATAGAATGTAGTAGGTACAAAGTAGTTTTAAGTTTTAGGTTAGAAGTAGTTAAGTTTTATTTTTTATTTTTAAGTGCATTAGGTTAAGTTTTCTCTTAACATACAATTTTGGTTTTTTAAGGCTGTTTTTTTTTTTACAAAAATTAAAAATAAAAAAGATTAGAACACACAAAAAAAAACTACACTGTATAAACAAATATAAAATAATAAACAAGGTAGAATGTAAACCAACGGTTTTTAAAAGCGCACATTTCCAAAACTCAATACAAACTGTTTAGAAGTGTGACTTGCACAAAAATTTGAAAATTTCAATAAGAAAATATGTGAAAATATGACTTGTTTTGTAATTTTGAGGGGCTGTAAATCTTGAACTCTATATAACTATGAAAACCGTTAATACACGTAAAAATATATTATTGAAGCTTTAATTTTTATATCTTGCCGAAGAAAAATTTGTACAGGTGCCTAAGTTACAGGTGTCTAAAAATAGCAAATTTTCAATTTTTGAGGCGTAATAACTCTTAAAGAGGGGGTGTTACCAAAAAATTTTCTGAGGAAACTTATACTAATTCTAAAAGTTCTTTCTTGTCTCAAAATTTCAGGTTCTTATCTAAAGGCGTGACGGAGTTATGAAAAACGAAATTTCATGCAAAATGTGGTTTTCACATAACGGTAAATTTAAATGGTAAATTACAAAATATTACATAATTTTGATATTGTTTTATATAGATAATAAAATTTTCGATCTTCTGGCGGTTTTAGATTGCAAAACTATTACGCATAGCCTGAGATATATACATCTGAAAATGGGGCTTTTTCGCAATTTTGAAGAGCTGCAACTTTGGAACCCTTTACAATTAAAATAAACCTTTAACACACGTAAAAATATATTATTGTAGCTTTAATTTTTATATCTTGCAGAAGTAAAATGTGTACAGGTTCCTAAGTTACAGGTGTTTAAAAATAACAAATTTTCAATTTTTAAGCACTAATAGCTCATAAACAGGGGGTGGTCCGAAAAAATTTTTTGAGCAAACTTATACTAATTCTAAAAGTTCTTTCTTGTCTCAAAATTTCAAGCTTCTATCTAGAAGCGTGCCGGAGTTATGAAAGTAGAAAAATCATGCAAAATTTGGTTTTCACATAACGGTAAATTTAAATACTAAATTTAAAAAAATTGTATAATTTTGATATTAATTTACAAAGATAAAAGAAATACCTGTCGAATGACGTTTTCAGATTGAAAAAATCTTAAGCAGAACATAAGATATATGCATTTAAAAATAGGGCTTTTTCAAAGTTTGAGGGGCTGTAGCTCCGTAATGGGGGGGGGTCTACATGAAAAAGTTGTTCCACAAAATTATTTTTTTTATGAGACCTACCTATGGTTAAAATTTTTTTTCTCTATCTTTAACGGTGTAGAAGTTTTGTCAAACCGTTGTTGACAAAACTTCAAATGTCAAACCGTTTTTTCGTAAATTTTTTGATAGGTTTATTGTTTATAAAACAAAAATTGTTGGAAATAAAATAAAACAAGTAAATGTAACAGTAAGTCGATGCAACCGACTTATTAATACCCTACACCTGAATAATTCGAATTAAATTAAAAATCCATAAGTGTTTTTGGCAGCTGCTTGAACTTCTTCCCTTTTCTGTCTTATTCAACTCGAATTTTAAGAACGTAAAAGAGGCATCCGCTTGGGATATGCTTGACACCCTTGTATAAAATTTTAAGTTTCTATCTTAATTATTTTCGAAGATTGGTAGTCCTTGGGATGTTTGTGTCAGCTACCCGAATTGCCACTCCAATTCATCGAATCCATCTCAGGAACATAAAGAAAACTTGCCAGAACACCATTGTATTAAATTTAAAGGTTCTACTTTTGTTGGTTTTGGAGATATGCTCGTTGCTCTTGTGCTCGTCCGGAAGTTTCCAAAATACGAACCCATGGTTCAAATTCTTTCAAATGTCAGTTTCCAATTTTACAGAAAAAGAAACATAACAGAACACCTTTGTACTAAAAATAAAAGTTCTATCTTTGTTGGTTGTGGAGATATACTCGTTTGCTCTGGGGCTCGTCCGGAAGCTTCCAAGATTTGAACCCATGGACCAAATCCTCACAAATTTCAGAAACATAAATCAAACATGAAGGAACACCATTCTGCCTAATTTAAAGGTTATATCTTTGTTGCATTTGGAGATAATATCATTTGTTCTGAGGCTCGTTCGGAAGCTTTCAAAATCCGAACCCAAGGACCAAATCCTCTCAAATTTCAGAGGCCTAAATCATACATGAAAGAACACCATTATGCCAAAAGTAAAGGTTATATCTTTATTGGTTTTGGAGATAATCTCATTTGCTCTGGGGTTCGGAAGCTTCCAAAACCAAACCCATGGACCAAATCCTCTTAAATTTCAAAGACATAAATCAAACACGAAAGAACACCATTGTACCAAATTCAAAGGTTCTACCTTTGTTCGTATTGGATATAATCTCATTTGCTCTGCGGCTCGTTCGGAAGCTTCCAAAATTCGAATCCACGGTTCAAATTCTTTCAAATTTAAACCCATGGCCAAATCCTCTCAAATTTCAGAGACTTAAATCAAACATGAAAAAACACCATTCGGCCAAATTTAAAGGTTATATATTTGTTGTTTTTGGAGATAATCTCATTTGCTCTGGGGCTCGTTCGGAAGCTTCCAAAATCCAAACCCATGGACCACATCTTCTTAAATTTTAGAGACATAAATCAAACTGGAAGAAACATCATTATAAAAAATTTAAAGGTTCGATCTTTATTGGTTTTGGAGATAATCTCGTTTGCTCTGGGGCTCGATCGGAAGTTTCCAAAACCCGAACCCATGGACCAAATCTTCTCACATTTCAGAGACTTAAATAAAACATGAAAGAACACCACCCTGCCAAATTTAAAGGTTATATCTTTGTTGGTTTTGGAGATAATCTCATTTGCTCTGGTGCTCGTTCGGAAGCTTCCAAATCCAAACCCATGGACCAAATCCTCTTAAATTTCAGAGACATAAATCGAACGGGAAGAAACATCATTGTACAAAATTTAAAGGTTCTATCTTTGTTGGTTTTGGAAATAATCTCATTTGCTCTGGTGCTCGTTCGGAAGCTTCCAAAACCCAAACCCATGGACCAAATCCTCTTAAATTTCAGAGACATAAATCGAACGGGAAGAAACATCATTGTACAAAATTTAAAGGTTCTATCTTTGTTGGTTTTGGAAATAATCTCATTTGCTCTGGTGCTCGTTCGGAAGCTTCCAAAACCCAAACCCATGGACCAAATCCTCTTAAATTTCAGAGACATAAATCGAACGGGAAGAAACATCATTGTACAAAATTTGAAGGTTCTATCTTTGTTGCTTTTGGAGATAATCTCGTTTGCGGAGATTATCTCCAAAAGCCCGGAATCATCGGAAGCTTCCAGAATCCGAACCCATGGACGGATTTTGTCCAGATTCGAACTTAGCCTTTCTTTCGTAATTAGTAACCTACTATATAAATTTCATAAAGATAGCATCATTATTTTTTGAGTTATCGTGCGTACGGACGGACGGACGGACGGACGGACGGACGGACGGACATCGCTAAATCGACTCCGGCGGTGATCCTGATTCAGAATATATATACATGTCTATACCTAACTCGCTTCCTTTTGGTGGTTACAAACACCATACCAAAGTTAATATACCCTATACTTTAGGTGTAGGGTATAACAAAAAAAAAAAGTAATCAACGGCTTCGTGAAATTAATGATTCACAAAACTGAAGCTTAGTCAAATATGAATAATAAATTACTTTGTGGATACCCTATACTCCTCATAGGAGTGGCAAGCGAAAAAAAAGCGTGAAACTGATAAAATTGCAAAAGGCGTTTTCCACAGCTTTTTAATTTTTACAAATTTTTCCTTCAAATAGTTTAGAAAAACTAGAAAAAGTGGTCTGTTGATAATAAGTCTAGTAAGTATATTGTTCCATATATCGCTTTCAAAATAATTCATTTCTTGTTGTTTTTCATTAACAAGTTGCACTCGAATCATTTCACTTTATTGACTTCAAATTTAATTGTATCACCAAGTTTTATGAAGCCAAATAGTGCATATATTCTTATGCATTAGAAAAAGTTAATTGCATTTTCTAATAAAAATGACAAATGAATTATCAATATAGATATTAATTGAGTCAAATTTGATTCCAGACATTTCATATTATTTAATCCTGTATCTGTATACCAGCATCTAACATTGTGCATATCAGTGTGTACACATAAAAAAAAAACAAAAGCTAACTATACCTTACATATCAATAATTAATATGCATTTATATATTTATATATGTATATAGTACATGGTATATAATATACATTATATATATTCATAAAATGTAACAATATTTATAATATGCTACATGAAAAGTGTTGAGTATATTTTATACAAATAAATAACAAGTTGATAGGAAAATAATATGTAGAGAAACAAAATGGTAATTGGTAAAAAGCGGTATAGTAAAGTAAAAATACATATTGTTTTTTTTTTTTTTTTTTTTGTGAGATTTAAGAGTTAAGTATTACTTATAATTTTATGGTAAAATAGAAATGACGACTCAAGTGACTTGTTTTAAAGTTGAATTTCTTCTTTTATATTTTACGAAGAAAATAAATAAGTACAAATAAAGAAATGAAGTAAAAAGAAGTAGAAAATAAGTAGAAAAAGAAAAAAACAAAAAAGAAAAAGAAAATAACAACAAATTGGAAAGAAAATAATCAAAAAAAAAGTTAACATCTTGAGTCGTTTGTAATTGAGCAGCTAAGTTGTCGATAGACTGTCGATCGGTTAACATTAGAGTTTTTGGTGTTTAGAAGAAAAAAAAAAATAAAAACAAAAAAAGTTTACAAAATTTCATTTTTCTTTTTTTATCGTTTTGTTTTGTTTGTTATTTTATTTATCGTGATTTTGTTATTAATTTTTCAAAATTTAGATTTATTTTAAAAAGGTTTGGTTCTATTTTTTTTTTTTTTTTTTGTTATTTGGTTCTTTTTTTTTTTTTGATTTTGATAATTTTTTTTATTTATATTTTATTAAAAAAAATTTATTTTCTGTCGTTTAAAGTTTTAAAAGAAAGTTTTTTTTCGGACAAAACAAAAAAAAAAGTTTTATATAGGTAACGTGCTGATGAGAAAGTATGTTAAAAAAAATTATTTTTTTTTTTTTTTTATTTATTTAAATTTAAACTAAACAAGAATTCAAACAAGATTTTAAAGAGGTGATAATTTTTTTTTTTTGCATAATGAAAACAAAATATGAAAATCTATAAACTAAAAAGAAAAAAATTAATAAAAAAAAAACAAAAAAAAAAAAAAACAAGAAAATATTTAAAAAACAAATTTGACTTAAATTTAAAACAAAAAAAAAAAAAATGTTAAATACAAGAATATAAAACTGGGTTCAAACATAAATTTTCTGATTCAGAAAATTGAAAAAAAAAAAAAACAAATTGTGATAAGTATACAACAGTGACATGAACAAAATTCCTAAACATAAATGGAACATTGACCTAAATTTTGAAGAATTTTTAAATACATTATTAATTATTACTGTATATTACATTTTTAGAATCTATAAATATAATATATTTAACTATAATATTAGTTATGGTTTCCATTTAATAAAAATTATATGTTGATATTAAAATTGATTAACAAAAACAAAAAAAAAATTTTTTTATAAAATAATTCTACAAAATTAAATTAAATAATAGGGTATATAGTTTTTATTTAAAAGAAAAAAGAAAAACATTAATTAAATTAGTACAATATTTTGATAATTTGTTGTGATATTCATATAAAATATAAAAGATAAGGTTCTATTAGTGTATTCCAAAAATGATGTCTTATGACAAATTAATTACAAAAATTATATTTCGTGAATCATAGCTAAAATATTGAGCCTACATTAATGTCAGTATGTTAATAAATAATATAAAATTTACTGTTTTTGGTTTGTGTCTTTGTTTAACATAATTTTCTACTACAGTTATTTTCCATAATATCTACATGTTTTCTTTTACTATTTTTAATATTATTACAAAAATATCATTCTCGAAGTAGATAAGTTGAAAATATCCTTCATAATCTGTAACTTGTATGGAAAATTGAAATATTTAATTTTAAATGAACTTTTTGAATTGTTCCTTAATCTTGGGTAGGAATATTCAATTCAATAAAAAAAACATTAATTAACTATTCAATATAGCCTTATTTTGACTAAAAAGACATGTAAAGTTTGATCAACTGAAAACTTGCTACAGTGAATTGAAGTTCAACAGCAAAAAATAAAAACAATTATTGATTTATAAAAACTTTTAAAATGAGGAGAGCAAAAGTTTAAAAATTTTTAATTAATTGATCAAATGACAATAAAACAAATCATTTAAGGGAAAATGTATAAAATAAGTTCAATTAATTATTTTTTAGTTTTCTTTTTATGTAATAAATATTCTAAAATTGTGAAAAATCTGAATTTGTGTTTTTTCTTTTTGTGTTCACTTAAGCTAATTTTATCTGCTTATACATGGAAAATTATTTACCATAACTATTTCAATGCAGTCAAATTATTAATTATGTTAAATGATAAAATTTAATTTATTAACGTATATTTTAAAATAATTTAGTATGTTGTAACAGTAAAACCCGCATAATTTCAGTCAGAAAATTCCTTAAAAAAAGTTCAGTTATTCATCAAAAATATTCTGTTAAATTAAACAACTAATTGACCTGCACGAATTTAAAATATCCAAAAAATAAATATTAGATTTATTTTTTTTAGAAGGTACCGTTATTTTCTAAAAAAAACAAATGCAATCTTTTTATTTGTAAGTAACTATTATAGGCTTTTTTAACGGTATAAATTTAAATTTTGTTAAATGTACACTTATAGTTTAAATTTTAATCAGCATTGACTTTTAAATCTATCCGTACATACATATCAGTACTTTTCAGTTTTAATACACTTTCACAGTTTTCAACATCAATCGGCAGACTTTTTAGTGTTTTAACTATAATCAGTTCTTTGAATTTTGGAGTTTAGGATGTATTTGCTCTAAAACGATGCATAGGCACTGATTGTTTTCACAAACAAAATCTACTTTTCAAATGAATATCATTTCAAAGATCTCTCTTTCCACTGGATCTGCAACGCTTAGTAGATTCTTTCTCTTTGTTTTACAGATATCTCGTAGAAGGGTGGGAATATGTTCTGACGAAATAAAAAGTCTGATACCTTCACTTGGAGCCCACCGTAAAACTCCTCCTCCTCTTCAGTGTCTTTCAATGATTCTCACCTACTTCTACACAAAAAAAAAAATAAAAATTGTTATTCATTATCACTTCCATTATTAGATTCGTTAGGTGAATTTAGACCCATTTTTTTTTTTTTAGCATGTGGCAGAGAAATGCAAAAAAGAAATTGAAGAAGAATAATTAATACCGTTACTCTGAACTTTTAATTTAAATTCAATTTGACATCTGTCAACAAAATTTTAAATTCAGTAATATTCCGAAATTTAATTTAAACTGAACATAAAATTTCAGAACTTGACTTTAATCGTGTAACTAAATTAGAACTTACAAAATATAAAGTTTTTATAATATTAAAAATACCTGTACACTGGAAAACATCTATACTTATTCGAACTTTACTGTAATAATTCTTTAATTGTCATTCAAAATTTTCATAACAAGCTTGTAATTAAATATAAAATTTAAAATATATATATACATATATATATATAATATATATATATATATTTTTTTTTGCATAATTTATAATTTAAAATTGTTAAAAAAAAAAATAAAACATGTGAATTAATTTTAACATGTTTTGCATTTGCCCTTTAAAAAAAAAAAAAAACAAAAACAAAAAAAAATTATATATAAAAACCCTAAAAATATCGATGTTATTTTTCTTTTTTTTTTTTTTTGTGTTTTGTTTTATTTTTTTATGCCACTAGTGTAATTAAAATTAAATTTGTGTTATTTGTGTTATTTTGTAGCTTTTTTTTTTAATTAAATTTCAACCAATTTTCTCTTTAATGTTTTCCCATACTATGTATATACTGGTTTGAATGTATGTGTATATATATATTTTTGTCAGGATTTATAATTTCCAATGATTTAAAATAGTGTTTTTTTTTTCTGTTTTTCGCTTTTTTTTTTTTCAATTTTCATACCATCTGCAATAAATTAATTGCAATAACAGTTTTGTTGCGCTTTTACACGATAATTTGCATTAATTTTTCTTATTTATTATAAAAATGGAAACAGAAAATTTCAACTTTTTTTTTTTAAGCTTTCTACCTATTTTTTTTTTTTTTATTATTATTATTCTTTTGTTTTTTTTTTTTTTAAATTTGTTACACAGCATGGTAATTCTTGTATATTTTTGTTTTTTTTTTTTTTTTTTTGTGCAATATTTTGCGGCCAAATTAAAACGTTTTTACTTCTATAATGATTTTCTTTGCTTTTTGGTTAAAGAACTGATTCAATGAAAAGAAAATAATTTTTTTAGTGTGCTGTACGTTTTAGTTTCCGGTTTTTTCGTTTTGTCTTCTTTTTTTTTTTTTGTTTTTTTTTTTTTGTTTTATGTAAAGAAATAAAAGAAAACTGAAATGAAACTTACAGGCTTGTATTACAACTAACTAATTATTATCGTGTCTTTCAGAAACAAGAACAAAACTTTATACTTATGTATGTACTATTTTAAAAATAAATTATAATATGTATACCTACCCAGATATATTGTACCTAAATATAAATTAGCTTATAGTTTTGCAAAAAAAAAAAAAAAAAAAGAAAAAAAGAATGAAGAATTTTAATTTTATTTTCCCTGTTAAAGAAAATGTGAATCTAAGTTAATTGCAACTGATGGGAATTTTTAATTAACTTGATGAAAAATTACATAAAAAGAACATTTTAATTTTACAACACCAAGGAACAATCTAAGAACCATTTTCATTTAATTATTTTGTATATATGTACAAGTATAACTTATTTTATAATTTATGCTACCTGAATAATTTAAAACAATCTTTACAAATCCTTAAAAATTAAATAAAATATATTAAGTAGTATAGAAGTGTAATTGGAATGTTAAAATAAACGGAATAAAAAAACAAAAATAAAAAAAAAAGGATAAAATATTGTTAAAAATGACATAATAAAATTTTCTTTTTTTAATTTTTGATTTTCTTGTAAGTTTTTATATGATTACTAATTATTATTTGCATTTAAAATCATTTTTATTTTAAACGGTTTATTATCAAAATTTAATTGAAAGAAGAAAAAATAATAAAGAATTTTTAATAAATTCTTAATAAATGTAATGAGGATACAAAATGTAATGAGTACAAGGAAGGACATAAGTCACGAACGGTATTTAAAATAATCTGGAAATTACATATAAATGTTACGTAAATATAAATTAAGTGATTAGACGAATGTTAAACAATTCATGAGATAAAAATTAAATAATATTATTGATTAATTATTCAATTTTAAAACAACTGATTAAAATATGTAGTTTTTAATTAGAAAAAAATTAATATAAAGAAAATAAGGTTACTGTTCGATCTATTAGGTTTATTTGTTGCCTGGTTGTAAATAGTTATTCTAAAATTTCTTCTGATAATGATGTAAAGTTTTCTAAGCCGTCACATGCTTCTTTTTTTTTTTTTTTTTTAAGTTTGATCGATATTGATCAAATTCAAACGAATTCAATTTTAAAATCAAAGTTTATAAATATTTAATAGGACCGTAAGGGCATAAAGTCAATGAATTAAAAAATTTTAACAAAATATTGCTACTAGTGCCAGCTATTGCCACCAGTGCCCTATTTTATAAAACTATTAAACTAATATAACCTCAAAAGAAAACAGGAATCATAAAAAATTATTTAATAATTAGAAGTCGTCGCATATTTCCAGAGCGTGTTAACATTTGCGTGTTCATTTAATATTTTATTTTGAATTTAATGAGAAATTTAGATTAAAACTTCCGATTTTAACAAATTTGAAAGATTTGATTTGCAGAAGATTTGTAACATGAGTTCAAAAAATCAATAGCTAAATAGCTTGTACTGTATGTACTTACTATTAAAAGTTGCAAGCTTTTAAGATGATATCATTACATAACGGTACTTTAGCTAAATAGCTTGTACTGTATGTACTTACTATTAAAAGTTGCAAGCTTTTAAGATGACATCATTACATAACGGTACTTTATAACGTCATGGTTCCGAATGTATAGGAATGTATTATTGGGATAAACGCTATCGTCTAATTACATTTTTGTTTTTCAAATCAACGTTTTTAAACAAAAGTTTCCTTAGAAAGAGTTAAAAATTAGGAAAATATTTAATTTGTTTTTTTTTTATAATTAAATAATTTTTCATTTCGATTACTCATAATGGACATCATATAATAATTTTCAATTTCTCTGTTCTTTGCTGATTTTTTTTTAAATAATTTCTGCTAAATTTTAAAAAAAGGGAAATATTAAATTTTGAAAACGAATTTAATTAATAAATAGCAATAAAGTTAATAAAATTAAATAATAGAAATAAAGTTAAATAACACATACATTTTAAATACTCAATTTTATTAAATTCTCTAATACGCCACTGATGTTAACATCAAAACAATGTTTCATGTTGTAAAAAAATTAAAAATATGTAATAATATTTAATTAAAAAAACAAAACTATTAAAAACAAAAACAAATTATAATATTAATTTAATTGTTAATTATTTCAATACACTGTAATTAAATAATAGCTAAAAAAAAGAAAAGAAAATATATTATATATAATAAAAAATTAAGAATAATTAAAAATCTCGTAAAAGAGAGAAAATAATAAAATAAAATAATAAAAAATAAAAACAATGTCGAATGTAAACCAACGGTTTTTAAAAGCGCACATTTCCAAAAGAGAATACAAATTGTGTAGAATTGCATCCAAATTTAAAAATTTCATAAAAGAAAAAATGTGAAAATCGGACTTTTCTGAAATTTTTAGGGGCTGTAAGTCCGGAACGCTATATAACTAAAAAAAACCGTTAACACACGTAAAAATATATTACTGAAGTTTTAATTTTTATGTCTTGCCGAAGAAAAATTTGTACAGGTGCTTAAGTTACAGCTGCCTAAAAATAGAAAACCTTCAATTTTTGAGACCTAATAGCTCTTAAACGGGGGGTGGTACAAAAAATATTTCTAACTGAACTTATACTAGTTCTTTAAAGTTATTTAAAGTAAAAGTTCTTTCTTGTCTCAAAATTTCAGGTTCCTATCTAAAGGCGTACCGAAGTTATGAAGGTAGAAAAATCATGCAACATTTGGTTTTTACATAACGGTCAATTTAAATACTGAATTTAAAAATTTACAAAGTTAAAAAAAAGATCTGTCGAATGACGTTTACAGATTGAAAAAATGTTAAGAAGAAATGTTAAGAATACGCGTTTAAAAATAGAATTTTTCTAAAGTTTGAAGGGCTGTAGCTCCGTAATGGATGGAGCTGCGTGAAAAAGTTGTTCCACAAAATTAATTTTTTATGAGACCTACCCATGGTTAAAATTTTTTTTCTCTATCTTTAACAGTATAGAAATTTTGTAAACAGACGGACGGACGAACAGAGTGAAACTAATAAGCACATTTTTTCAAAATTTTTTTGAAAATGTGCTAAAAAACAAATTTTTATTATAAATTTATAATTGAAATTATATTATATAATATAGTATTAAATTATTGGCTCATCTGGATTGTCGGGACTATGTACATATAGTAGTTCTTAGCATATACACTCCCGATATAACCTTAAAATATTATATTTTACAATTAAAAATAATCTTTAGAATAGATTTTTAATCTGTTTTAGTTTTGAAAATACTTTTGCTCTTGTATTGCAGATACATATACCTTTTTTACTTTAACTGAAGACTTTTTTACTTTAACTGTAGATTTTTTACTTGAAGTGAAGACATGTGCACTTGAAGTGAAGAGTGATGTGCACTCTTTTACTTAAAATAAAAATGTCTGCAGTTAAGGTTAAAAAGATGTCTTTTGTTCTGAACGTTATGCTCTCCTAAACAAACAATTATTATATTTTTAAGTCATGATCCGAGTAGATCCGAATCCATCGGATAAAAATCGATAAAATCGATAAATCGAGTACACCAAAAATCATTTACCATAATTTTTATGATAATGTTTAAAAATACTTGTTTTTGTTTTGGCAGTTGACAAATTTAGCGCAACTGCAAATTTATGTTCCTCATTTTAGTTTTATTATGTTATTCGAATCAATTATTCATTTTTAAATAATTTATTATCAATATTACTAAATTATATTATATTATTATATATTCTTTAATAATGAATATAACAAAACAATTTTGTTGACTTTTATAAAATTTATTTAATTAATTAATTATGATATTGTAATAATTTCACAATACAATTTTAATTGCGAACCTATTACAGATCTGATAGGTACTAAATATTTAGTAAAAAAAAATATTCAATTCAATTTTAAAAATAAATTAATTTAAACAAAAAAAATTAATTCAATCATTCTTTCAAAAACTTCTTTTTTTCAAATAATCAAATGGCAATAATTGAGAAAAAAATGGCAATTATCTTCAAAATGTCAACTAATTATAAAAAATCAAAAAATTGGATAAATTACATTATAATTTGATATTATTTAGTTTTGCAATAAAATAAATTTGATTTTTTCTTTTTTTTTAATATTATTAATTTAATTAATTATATTTTAATTTAATACTATACAATAATTTATTATTAAATAAATAAATATTCAATTTTTCATATTAAAATTAAAAATGATTACGTCAATTTTTAATTGTTTTTAAGATTTAAATTATTGCAATCAATTTATATTTTAAAAAATTCAAAACAATAAAATTTTATATAATTTTAAGGGGTTGGTGGTAAATAAAAATCCAAATGCCGAAATCCAAAAATTAAAAATCTACAAAAACAAAAATCACAAACAAAAATCTATGAATTCAAAATCCAATTATAAAATCTATATACATCCTTTTTAGTACATTTAGCCAATCCTTTTTAGCACAAATTTCCAAAAAAAATTTTAAAAAAATGTGTCTATTAGTTTTATTGTCCTGCCGCTCGTCTATCCGTCCGTCTCTTAAAAAAAGCTTCTACATCGTTAAAGATAGAGAAAAAAAATTTAACCATTGGTAGGTCTCGTAAAAGCATTAATGTTGTAGAAGAACTTTTTCATGTAGCCCCATCCATTACGAAGCTAAAGCCCTTCAAACTTTAAAAAAGCCCTAGTTTTGAATGCGTATATTTCATGTTCTGCTTAACATTCTTTCAAGCTGAAAACGCTCTTCGGCAGGATTTTTTTTTCTCTTTCTAAATCAATAATTAAATTGTAGAATTCTTTTAAATTTACCGTTATGTGAAAACGAAACTTTTCATGATTTTTCTACCTACATAATTCCGGTACGCTTTTAGATATAGACTTGAAATTTTGAGGGAAGAAAAAACTTTTAGAATTAGTAAAAGTTTTCTCACAAAATTTTTTTTGGACCACCCCCAGTTTATGAGCTATTGGGGCTAAAAAATTGATAATTTGCTATTTTTAAACACCTGTACAAATTTTTCATCGGCAAGACATAAAAATTAAGGCTTCAGTAATATATTTGTACGTGTGTTAACGGTTTTTCTTAGTTATATAGGGTTCTGAACTTACAGCCCCTCAAATTTTCAAGAAAGTCCTATTTTCAAGTATTTTCTTATTATATGAAATTTTAAAATTTTGGTGCAAGTCACAATTGTTAACAGTTTGTATTTTCTTTTCGAAATGTGCGCTTTTAAAAATCGTTGGTTTACATTCCACCTTGTTAATTATTTTTGTTACATACACAATTTAACAAGAAAACACTTAGAACAGTGGAATACTCGTTGAACATATTAATTATGTATTCAACTTTAAAAGTTCTTCTAATTATTTTTGTTACATATAAATATCTCAACAACAAAACTAAAAACAATTAGACCTTTCGACCGAAACCTCTACATACATACGTATTATATATGTATATCATTTTTGTTTTTCTAGATGTTTTTTTTGTGTTTTTTTTTTTTTGTAGTGGGTTTTTACCCCTATATAATTTTAAGATAATTAAAACTTTGCCCAACAAAACAGCGATTTTCATTTTTATGAACTGCTGATCTGAACAATGTATCTAGTTTATCAGAATCTAGCCTTTCTTAATATTTTACTTCTTCAGATGCCTCAAAATGATTCCAAAACATTCTTGGTTCGGACTTTTTATTCCTGGTTAGAGATTACTGAAAAATATCGAAAGTCACTCAGAGAGCAACACGAAAATCCTCTGGATATTCTTGCAATTTAATCAATTAAAACCACCACATTTTAAAACCAAACTTTACGATCAATCTTTAATATAAATAATATCAAGTTTTGTTTTCGGGGTAAGAAATTAGGAAGAATATTTGAGGAGCTTGAAAAAATTTTGAAATTATGGAGGATGGGATGGATGATTTTGGCGGGGTATTTGGAAGAAAGATTTTAATGTTCTTCTTAAACTTTATTATTTCGGAATTATCAACTTTAAATTTTTGAAAACAAAAGATTTTCATATTAATGTTAACTAGAGCTAAATCTGTTTCGTTATTTCTATATGTGAGGTACCCACATATATTTACATCATGCATTTATTCGGAAATGGAATATAAATATTTAACGATTTCTAGTGAAATACTTTTTAAAATATTTTAGTTTTTGGAAATGATAAATTTTTGTAGTAATTTAAAATTAATAATAGATTGAGGTTATATGAAATGTTACTCATTTTTAAATAATTTATTTTTAATTTATTTGCGGTTTTTAAATCGGATTTATTTTTTCTTAGAAATCAAAAAAATTCATTTTACTAAGTGAAATTTATTATTTATATTTTTTTCTGATTAGTTTCTTTTCTTTTAATACCTACTGTTGTTTTGCAAGTTTGAATAATTTTAATATTTTTGCTAAATGGAGTTCCAGTGAATTGAGTTTTCTACATTTAAAAGTGGTACACTGTGATAATATGATTTATACACTAACCAACCGGTTGCCGCAATTTACCTAGTTGCATGAAAATTTTCTTAATGTGTAAGTTTCTAGGTAAATTGCTTAACTAAGTGCAAATTGTAACAACTTCAGCTCAAAAACTAAAACATTTTGATATTAAGTAGGCGTCGTCAACTTCGCTACAATATGTTTTGATATAGTTATTTAAAATTATTTTGAATTTCCATTGGCATTTCATTATTTTATTTTTAGTTTAAACTTTATCTGCAACGAGATCGCTACAGTTTTTGGAAAATAAGACACCGGTTGTTAAGTTTATAATAGACGGTATAATATTAAATTACAATTTCATCAACATTTTTTTTGGATCAAGTTTAGTTCAAGGATTTTAAAAATCCGAGTTCAAAAATTTAATTGACGAAACCTATTAGTCATGGTTTAAAGTTTGAAAATCAATTAGAATGTCATAAAATTATGAGAAAACATGAACCTTGCAAAATTGACTATATAATCTTCAAAAAATAAATATAACTTGGGACATCAAAATTATTACAGAGAATCAATGCAGTACATTTTACATATTGAGCAATCAAGTTGTTTAGAATTAGCTAACTTAAGAAAGTTTCCAATTTAAAGTTAAACATTTTGCATATGATCTAACCTTAAGGAATTTTTCTAGAAACATTTTAAAACCGTTAATGGTAAGGATTAAAAAAAAACTTTACAAAATACAATTATCAATATGTTAGTAAATATTAAATTAACTATATCGTAATGAATTTAGGGGGTCTCGGTGACCTAGTGAGTAAGAGCGTATAAAATACGATCCAAACACCAGTGTGTGTTCGAATCCAATACACGTCGCCAGAATAATTCTTCCTTACGACATTTACAGCCACGCATGAAAAGGAAAGGCTGTGTCATTTTCTTGTCAAATTTATGTAGCAGGCGAATGAACTGAAAAAAAACAACAATGATGTCTATTTTGTCAATACACTTCAAAACATTCATTACTCATAAGTGGTTATTTGAGGTACGTTTGATTGGTACGAATGTTGAAAATTTTAAAATACATACAATCATCGATATTATATAGAAAACTAGGACCATTTTAATGACTAAATTTTTATTGTAGAAGTTCATATATTACATGAACGCATCTACAAATTATGATTCCTAGTATTGTCTTTTGAAATTGATTGATATTGGATACACATAATTTTCGACTATCAAACGAAACGTGTCCGACTCTCACAATTATATTGTTTACAATAGAGCCAGAGTGATTTTAATATCAGTTCTTTGTTATAAGTTGAAAACGTGAAATTTCTTCCTATACCAGTACAGTTCTGTGATATTTTATAAATACTTAAGCTGATAATCTATATTGAAAATATATGTATATGCATATGTAATCAGCTTAAGGGCAGATTTCGTTTTTTCGAAATTTAATATTCGAATAAAATATAATTTTTTTTTTAACTATTTTTCTTTTATTTAAAAAAACAATAAACTTTCCTTTTCAAAAATTTTTAAAAAAAACCGGATTCATTTGATTTATTTTTTATTTTAATGCTTATTTTGCACGTTTGGATATTTTCAAGTTTTAAAATAAATTACATATATGTACATACATACGCTTTACTTTTTTTAATTTTTCAAACATTATATTTACATATGTATATGCATTTTCACTTGAATTTTCAAAATATATTATTTTTTACATCCAAACAGTTATTATAAATTTTGATCAAGTAATCGTTGATCTTGAATTATGAATATTATTATACTAATAAATGATCTTTAACACATTTTCTCTCTGTCTCTTGTTTTTGTTTTTTTTTTTTCTGTATTCTTTTTTTCTTTTTCTTTTTGTTTTTATTTTTTTTTTGTGGTTTCAATAAGGTTGGTAAAGGTTGAATTTTTCCAGGGAATTTATAACAACAAAAAAAAAAAAAAGCCATCATATATAACTTTTACCATTAACAAGTTATATGTACATACTTTTAAAATTCAATAAAGTGAATTGAAAAACAACAACAACAACAACAACAACAGCAACACTTCAATAAACAAGTTGACAATAAATAATTTACAAAGTGTGTTTTGTTTGATTTCTTTTTGTATTTTATTTTGTTTATTTTATATATGTATCTGGAACTTTCACTAGTGGAATTCTTTCTTTATTACACCAAATGCATAATAATGAAAATAAAAAATCGATATGGGATGATGATAAAAGTGGGTCATCAGACCAAATTATTTTAAACTGTGCGTACCTATACATTTATATTGTATTGTATTGATAGATAGAGAGATACACATTAAAATAAAACGTAATTTCCATAAATTGAATTCTTGAATTTTGATTATAAAAAAGAAACAAAATAAAAAAAGCCTCAAATACCAAAAAGAAAAAAAAAAAAAAACCAGAAATTAATTATCTTTGATTTACTGCCGTTTGAAAGAGAGACCAATATAATAGGTTCATGGTTTAGAAATTGAATAAGGTGAAATAATAATTGAAATTAATAATTTAATTAAAATTAAATATTTGAAATTTTTATTATTTGTGGTGGAAAAAATTTCAATTAAATATTAATTAACTGATAGATTTTAAATTTTCTCGATAGTTATAAATAACTGTATAAAATTTAGAAAATTTTTCTATTAGGATGTGGTTACTAAGATCTTATTTTGATTGTGAAAACCAAAGCATATAACTTAAGTTTAAAATTACGTATTAAAAGTACTCTAAAAGTAAAACCTAAAGAAATTTCAGTAAATTAGAATTTTCTTTTTCTTAACGAAAAACTTTTCACTTTCAAATTTCGTTGCATATACTTTAAACAGACCCTTTAGGATTTTTTTATTAATTTGAAATTTGAAAATACTTTAAAAAAGCTTTCAATAAATACAATTTTTTTTTTAATTTTTTACTGTAATTGCTTTTTTCATTACACCACAGTGACTTCAAATTTATTTCTGCCAAATTTTTATACAAGTTAGATAGTCAAATTTTTGTGCGAGTACTAGAGTGCAACAATTAGTACTATATGAAGCTATTCTAATCCTACAGTTCTAAAATATTTTTGACATATTCTAATATAAAATGTCAATAATAAATAAGTTTATCTTATATCGCTCTTCGTAGGTTAGGTCTAGGAAATTTTGATTAAGCCAATGGTATATAAAAATATTAAGTTTAAAAGAAGGTAGAATTCCTTTTTTAGGAAGAATGAAAGAATCATCGAAAGGTATTGTGCATAATACAGTTTTTGTTTTTGTTTTTTTTTTAAATATAGATAAGAATCATCAAAAGATTCTATAAAAAATATGGAACGAATACGACTCTTTTACGACTGTATTGTTTAAGCTACTAATTACCGCTTCCCTTTTTTAACCTTTACAAACTCTTTAGTACTCATGTACTGTCTTGTCAAGCAAAGTAATAGGGAATGAAAATTGATTACAAATTGACAGGTATACTGTGTACACAGTTGTTAACTTTCAATTTGAGCATTTGAACGCATAATTATCGTCAATGTGATATTTGACTAAAACCGACAAGCCAGTCTTAAAAGATTAAAAGTAGTCGAAAAGAGAAACCACTCAATCATTTTGTGCTAACTTATATTAATCTTATTGAAAATAAAACCTTTGGTGAAGATTTTTTATGTTTATGAATAATTCTAAGGAGCTTAGTTTTTGAAGACTAATATTATGATGTTTTGATGCTTCTATATTTATATGATCTTCAAAACGGGGCTTACCTGTTTTATTGCATGTTTTGTAATTTTTACGTTTACATTGGAAATATTTCGATTCCTATGTAAATCCCTATTTCGTACGTAGTGTAAGTAAGAATTTATCATGTTGAGTAACATTTTATTTTCAAAAATTTTTAATACTCTGTGTTCGTTTTATGACAGCTCCATAGTTTTATGTCGTAGAACCATATTATATTTAGTTTACCATAAATATTTGGTTATATGACAAAAATTTTTTATACTCTATTGACAATGTAGAAGTAAAAAACAAAAAAAAAATAATTTGTTGTCCGAGTTTTGTTTTACATGCAATTTAAAATATTTATTATCTTATTAAAAATTAAAATTTTAATATAATTTTTTTTTTATATTAATGACTCATGTTTTATATTAATTTTCTTTAAGTTTATACTTATTATAATTTATATTTGAATGTTTGTTATCAAATAAGAAATAAGAACAAATATATACTTAATTCTTAAAATAATTTGTTTATTTATTTTTTTTTTTTTCGTATATTTTTTTATACTTAACCAAACATTTCCGGTGAAATTAACGTTTTTATTCATTTTATTTCAATTTTATTTCAATAATTGAAATTGGTTAATAAAAATATAGATGAACACAGCAAGTATGTATATTCGCAAGTACTTATGTATGTATGTATTTACTATATGTACATAATATACTTCTAACTGTAAATAGACAAAATTGAAAAGAAATTTAAATTTAATTTTTGTTATTTGTTTGCTACTTTAGTAGTGCTTCATTTCATCTGTCCAAGAAACATTTGGTGGATAAAAAAGTTATTTTATACAGTATATAATATTTACATACATACATATATAATATATAGTATGTATATATAACTATCTGTATTTGCATCATTGAAAATATTTTTTTTTTTTGTTTTTCTTTCTAGTTTATTTCCTTTTTTTTTTCTTTTAATATTGACATAACCTCAACAAAAAAAAATTTATTTTTTTATTTTATTTGTTTATTTTCTTTCAAGTTTTTATTTTGACTTTTAATACATATTGGCAAATTGCATTCATACATATACAAAAAAAAAAAAATAAAAGAAAGTTACATAGAAGAAAAGTCAATGGTTTATGAATCAAATTTCAAAAAGTATACATACACACACTTACATATTATTTTCATATGAAAAGTTTTTTTTTTATTTTTCTTATTTTTTTCGAGTACTATTCATTTTTTTCCGGTTCTGTATTTTATAATATTTAAACTTTAGTTTTTATTTTTCTTGGATAAAATGAATGTCGTCGGTATAGAATTATTTTAATCTTGTGAAACAGAAATCAAAAATATTTAAAAACAGTGTTGACGTTTTAATTTGAAAAATATGTAGTTTTACTGGATTAAATCATGTAGTTCAATAAAATTTTTAAAACTTAATTATTTATTATAAAACTTTTATTAATTAAAAAATGTCAACCGATTTTTTGTTTATACTATTTGAAAATAGTAATGTGAATGCGACAAGATTTAAATCAAAAAATAGTTCCATTTAAAATTTTATTTTAACTGTAGATAATTTCTTTCTTGTATTCTTAATAGTTCGTTTTCAGTTTCTGATTGGCCATATTCATTTAATTTATTTTAAATACACTTTCTGCCCGTCTAATATAGCAGACATAGTATTTTTAGGCTTCTTTTACCCTTCCAGTTTTACTTCATTATCGCAGGTTATGTTATCATTATCTTTTCAATATGTGAAACCATTCCATATCCCAATCTTTTTTCCATACTTATTTAATATTTTAAAGGCGATTGATCAAAAATAGATTAGCGAATTTAATGATGAATAAAATATAAAACAGGAATAATTAACACAAATAGATTCGTAAAATTAGTAACATTAAACTAAAACTAGGTTCACGTTTTTATTTATTTAAAGAAAAGTTAAGTTATGATTTAAAAGCGGCCTTATATACTTCAGTTAAGTCAAGGGAAAAAAGAAATTTATGTAAAATTATTTTGTAGGCAAACAATTTATAATCTCTATAAAGTAAAATGTATAATATCCATTATTAAAACGATAATACTAGTTTTGATTAAATCTAATAGACATATAGGGGTGAAAATATCACTTAAAACTATTTTCAAAAGACAATAAATATGATTATTGTGTTAAACAATATTATTGTTCTATACATCCGTACTATATGTTTTATATACAGGGTGTTTCCAACTCTATGGTATTCCTTGAAATGAGTGATCGGACATGTCGAGACGAACAACAAATTGTATTGGAGGAAGGGGAGGAGGGTAGGTGGTTTATTCTGGAACCTTTTCGAGATATGAGAGGTTAAAGGGGACTTATGAGGAGACTTTTCATAAAACAATCTATAACTTTTGAACGGCTTGCTATAGAGAGATAAAAAAAAAAATTCACTTTTATATTCTTCATATCTCAAAAACAGAGATAGAGAAAATGTTATTAGGTACTATTATAGAGCTTAAAAAGCGGTTTGTAAATGAGCTTTAAAAAGTAACCCAAATACAGGGTGTTTTAAAAGAAAATTGAGTTTGAAACATAATTTTTTCATTTTAAATCATTTCGAACCTTCAGAACTTTATAACTGTTGGCTAAATGGGGATCATTAGTACACAAAAATTAAAGCTGGCAAGTCTTTCTACAAAATGCATTTTTATCTCTCTATATAGAAAGCTGTTCAAAAAATGTAGATTTTTTTATGAAAAGTCGCTAAAACATCTTTAACGCTTCATATCTCGAAAACGGTCAGAATAGACACCCCCCTCCAATATATCAAGTCGAAAACACCCTGTATATAGTAAATAATATATATATATCATGTCTACATGATAGAATATAATGTACATTATATGGTGATATACGACTATTTTATTCAAATGTTTGTACTTTTGAATGAAGATGTAAAACAAAAAAAAAAGAAAAGTATTCTTGAAGTCATATCCAGAAGGATATGTTGATGTTTTTTATTTAAATAAAAAGAATTTCCTTGAAAAAATATTTGTATTTTTCTTTTCTAGTTTTTTTTTTTTTGTTTTTTAATCATTTTTGTCAATTTTATTTGTTTCACAAAAATAATAAAGGCAAAATTTTATTTTTAGTTATATAAATGAAATGAATGTATTTGTTTTCTCTTTTTTACTCCTTGTTTTTCTTTTTTTTTTCTTCTCTATGTAAAATATATGGAGTTTTTTTTTCATATTTTTTAACTATTTTTCATGTACATAATACTTCAAGAGGGTAAAAGTAAAAATACCTTTCAAATCCTTACTAAAAATCATTTCATTTTTTTGTTTTGCATATGAGCTGGGAATTGTTTGGTGGGAAAAAGTAAAGGATCAAAAAAAAAAGTATAACAATCTCAGTAAAATAAAAAAAAAATAAATAAAAGGAAGAGAGGAATTAAAGGAAAAAAAAGAAGAAAATAAAATTGAATTGAGGTTTGGATAAAAAGTAAATCCTTTTTAGTGGTGCGATAAATAGTTTTTGATATAAAAAAAAAACAAAAACAGCAATGTGAGGAACAATGTATTAAAAATTTAAAATAAGTAAAAGACAACAACAAAAATATAATTGCAGTAAATTGTTCTGTATATTTTTTTTTTTTTTCATAGCTTATTTCTTACTTAGGTTCATATTTTTCTACTTTAGGATTTTGCTTGGCTAATTGTTTAATGATTAGATCGATAAACTTGTCTGCGCAACTATAGATACGTCTTGTTCAAAAGAAATGGGAGAGTATGTTGAGAAAATGCGGATATAATGAATAATGCTAGATAGCCACCTTTTTAGATAGTGGCGAAAATATATTATTAGAATACTTGATGTAAATATTTTCGTACTCTCAATAATGCCACAAGTACTTGCATTAATACTTGCATTAAGTAATAAAGTGTCCTAAATTGAGTTGAATTGTGATAAATTGTTATTACTACAGACTGTCTATTACTATATAACTAGATATGTGTTTTAACTTAAAGTTGGGTAAGAGCGTATAAAATACGTTATAAACACCGAGGGAGTGTGGGATCGAATCCCACACACGTCGTAAAGAATAATTCTCCATTACGTCAATTTACAGCCACGTCTGAAAAGGAAACGTTGTGGTAATTTCCTCGTCACATTTATGTGGCAAGGTCATACACCAAAAAACATAACTTAAGTTTTAGAAACTAAATAATATTGTGATATCTCTGTATTAAATAAAAAATATAAAACAAATATTAACTCAAAAGAAAATTCAAATCGAAAATCTCTCAGACAATATTCTACAAAAATTTTTTATCATCTGTTAGATTGTAAATCCAAAAATAAAATAAAAATATTTCAACAGACTTATAAAAATTAAATTCTTTGGTTTTTATATTTTAATCCTTGAAGATGGATTTCCTTGAAGATGGACAAAAAAAATTTAAAAAGTTTGTTTTTAAAATAGGGTTAGCATAAAAAAATATAATGGAGGGGAAACTAAAGCACAAAATTAAGATATAAGATAGTTAAATACTTTGGGGAATTGAGAACTTTTTATAAAATCATTAAGATTTCTGCATGAAAACATATTTTCAAAGATTAAAAGGATTCATTTTTCTTTTTATTTTGTTTTTCTTTGTTTTCTTTTTTTTAATTGTGCTTGAGTTGTTTAAGTTATTATTATGTTTTTTTTTTTGTTCAACTTTTCAACTCAGAATTTAAGAAAAAATTATAAAAGCTTTCTATTTATTTTTTTTTTTTCATTGTTCTGCTCAATTAGATTCAAAAATATTTTAAATTTAAATCGTGGTAAGAATATTTAAGTGCTTTTTTTTTTTTTTTAAATGTATTTCATTTTTTTTTTGTGATATTAAAAATTGTTTGGTGTTAGGTTTTTTTATTTGTTTAGGTTATAATTATTAAAATTAAACTAATATTTCTTTATTTTTTAATTATTTTAAATTATTTTAAATAAAATTTATTAGCTGTACTTAAGAAGGCGATAATCTTCAAAAAACAAAAAGACAATAACCACTGACACCTTTTAATTTCGTTTTAAATGTAAAAGGACTTTATTTAGAAAGCCTACTTTCTTCTCAAAAAAAGAAAGATTATGAAAAATGAGATTAAACTCAGCTGTAAAACTGACAGAAGGCAGATTGTTTAAGTTTGGCACTCTGTACTTAAAAGAAGTTGAAAAATTGATGAATTTTTTGTGAGATTAAGGTTAAATGAAGACTAAACTAGCGCGTTAATCACTAGGCTCTAGATCTGTAGCTTCAAAAACATAAGAAAATCTATTCTTATGTTTCGAACACTTTCAAAAACATAAAAAAACCTATTCGACCATATTTCGTATTAAGTTTCGTTAGATTTACACAAATTATACCACGATGACACTACTCTGACGGAAGTCAACTTTAAAACTTTCTCAGATCTATGACAGTAAGTTCATTATTAAATCTTGGACAAAGAACTACCGAATTATTCTGCCTTTTCTTTGACAGACTATGGACAAGTGCAGATAAAATGTTTCACGCTCTCTATAGCATCAGTTAAGCAGTTAAATAAACAAATAGTTAATGTAAGGTGCTAGATTAATTATATTTTTTTCCTTGTTGGTGTGCATTCAAAACTTTTTACTCTCTTCATACTCCACAGTAATTCCTCCTCACAGTAATTTAGTAAAATTGTTGAAATCATTAAATTGAACCAGGTTTGATTAATTTGCTTCTGCAATGTTTAGTATGAAGGACTGTTTTATACTAATCCCTTTAATTTTAAACAATATTATGCAAATTTTTGAAGATCCAGGAGTATCTCAGATTTTTAAGAAATAATTTTTATAAAAGTTTATGTTATATATGTGTATATGCATTTAGTTTTATAATTATTATTAAAATTTGATAATTTTCTGCTTACTTTTTATTCTACTGCGAATTAAAAATTATTAGAAACAAATATAAACTGATATAATCATTACTAATTTTATGCTTAAATGATTTCTTCTTTAAAATCAAAGAAAAAGTTTATTTAAAGTATGTGATAAGATTTTGCAAATTTTTTTTTAAATGTTTTTTTTTTTTTCTTTTTATAGAAACAAATACAAAAGGATAAAGCACAGATCGCGTAATACATTGTAATAAAACAAAAAAAAAAAAAAAACAATAATAAGGACATTTTAAGATTAATTTAGTGGGAAAACTTTTTTAATTGCTTATTCAACTGAAATAGAAATATTTTAAAATTGTAAAATTAGGTCTCAGTTTTAACAGAGCAAAAAAATAATATTAATTTCAATATTCTTCTTAAAAAAAAAAATAAAAGTTTTTTCCAATTTACCTTCCAACTTTCCCTTATTATCCTATTTCCCTCCCATTCTTTTTTCCATTACCTAAACCTGCAAAAACTTTGTATAAAGAAATCACTTGATAGGGTTTGGGTAGCGTGTACCAAAAAAGAAAAAGAAAATATTTTAAATAAATTTTTCAAACGATAATTTAAATGAAAGTGTTTTTAAAATTGAATTCCTTTTGTAATAAAATATGGTTTTAGTATTGGTTTTTATAAACTGCTAAATTTTTATATTGAGGAAATAAATGAGCTAAAAGTATCTTATTGGATGGAATAGACATTCTAATTAAATATAATTTTAACACTTTGTTGTTATTTAATTTTTCTTTTATTATTTATATTCTACATTTTTTATTATATTGTTTGATTTTGAAATATTATAAATATAAATAAATATAAAAATATAAATAACAAAAAAATTTAAATTTAAATAATACGTCATAATATCTGATAATTATTTTTTGTTTCCTCAAAACTCAAAAAAAAGTCATAACTAAAATTATTAATTAATGTTAATATTAAAAGGTAATTAAATAAAGCAGCATATTATGTCTACCAAAAATTAACAGACCCTTTCTTCAATTCTAATTTTAATTTGCAAACTCTACGTAATTAAGAAAACCTTTTAACCCCTTTAATATTTAAAAATATACGTATCGAATATGCTCGATATAAGCGACGTGATCATTAGGCTTTGAAATGTCAAATAATTATTACTTATATATATGGAAATATATACAATAGATTTCTCTCGGCGTGCCAGAGAGGCGGCTGATATTGGAAATATTTGAAAGTTAAATCAATTTACAACGTACACAGGACGTTTTGGAATGGTAGTTTACAAATAAAAACTAGAATATTTTTTTTTGTCAGACATTTTGTTTATTAGTTTAAAAGAAAAAAAAAAGACAAAAAAAAATAAAATTACTTATAATGAAATTGATAATATCTTTGTTCTATTTTATCATCAATTTTTAACGTAGATCACATTTAGAACAATAAAAATCTAAACGCGTTGTTTTCGAGTTTTTGTCATTTCAAAATATCGTAGGCATGTCATTCAGGTCGAGTGTAGCCAAGGCAATAATGTTTGAAATTCAATTTTTAAATCTTAACTTTACAGTCATCCTAAGTTATAATTTCTGTATCTTATACAAAATCGTATCTTACACAATTATGAAGGCTTGTAAACAGACAAACTGACTAATAAACTAATATTTAAATGTGAAGTGCTCATTAATTTTATTTAACACTCCACGCTACCGCGTCACTCTTTTCTGACTGACAAGACTTTTGCATTCACTCACGCTGAGAAAAAACACCCACCAATCATAAATACCGTAACAAATAACGAGTAAATAGAGAAATTTTATTTTTGTGATAAACAGCGTACAATAATGAATTAAAAAGTAAATACGTACCATATTCTGTTCTTTCAATAAATATGTGTTTTGCTTTTTAAGTTTTTAATCTTTTTACTAATTTTTTTTTTTTTTGTCCGATTGATTTATTTCAAAAAATTTGCAAAGTAAGGCTATTTTTATAAAATAATATTTGTCAGTGTATTTGTCTGACAACAGCACATACGAAATAATTTTTATCAGACACTTTCGTGTGACATTTGTACGATTTAAAATTGACAGTTTTTCCAGCGGTAGTGAGAGTGTTAATAAAAGACAACTATAGGGACAAAAAGGAGTTGTTTTACTACTGCAGATCTTTTTTAAATAAATTTATTTACCTCAATTATCATATAGTTACTGTTATTTCATATCATATCTCATTTTAATGTATGTTTTTTATTTTTCCTTCTTATTAAAATGTGCGCGCATGTTTTTTATATGGAAATTTGAATTCTGTCAATGTTCAGGACTCTCAACGTTCAGAACCTTTTTTATCTCTGTGGAACAAAAGTTGATTTAACTTTCAGTTTTTAGTTCAGAACTATTTTTTTGCTGTCATTTTTAATTTTTTTTTTTTTTTGCGGCCTCGGTGGCCTAGTGTATAAAATGCGCGGTAAACACCGAGGGAATGTGGGTTCGAGTCCCACACACGTCGTTAGAATTGTTCCCCTTTACGACATTTACAGCCACGCCTGAACAGGAAAGACTGCGTAATTTCCTGTCCACATTTATGACGCAGAGAAATGCAAAAAAAAAATTTTTTTCACATTTCTCACATTAAAAAAAAAATTATTAGACGACAGAAAGAGTACAGTAATATTTTTTCCTGCCTAAATTATTTTTTGTTCGGAACAGAATGTTCTGAAACAATGAATCGTTAGCGTTAGAATTCTCTTTTATAAAATTCGTTCGGAACAAATTTACTGAAGCAGTGGATCCAGCATAAATGCTCCTTGTAGAAATGGAAAGGAAAAAAAAAAATAAAAATTTAAATAAAGTATGAAGATGAAAATTAACTGTCTAAAAATTATGTGTGTCAACAATTGTGTCAAGTATGGTACGATTCTGTAACAATTTATAGATTATGCAATGACGTTTCAGTTATTTTATTTTCAAAAGAAAATAACAAACATCAAATATGTATTACCAAATATTGTGATTCTTTTTATTTACAAATTTATATACTCGATATACATACCCATATAAATATGTACATATATGATGATACTAAAGTGATGATCGTGTTTTATTTTATAAAAAGGTTTGCATTTTAAAAAAGGCTCACACAAACAACAAGTTTGTACACACATTTTAATCAATTTTTCAATTTTTTTTGTTTACTGATATGAAAAGAAAGTAATGCTGCAGCAAATTATGTATACATATGTTAATCATAAATGAACATAAAAGGCAAATAATGTAACCTTGTACCTATAACAGTTAAATGTTGTTTTTTTTGTGTTTTGGCATTTATTTAAGTTACAAAAAGTAACAACTGATAAGATACAATTTATTTTCTTGTTTGTTTTTTATATTTTTAATTAATTCTTTTCTTTTATTGCCAGCCTGAATATTAAATAAAAAACGAGAAAGTTTAAGTTTACTGTTATAAATTTAATTAAAAAATAAAATAAAAAAAAAACTCAACAATAAGTGGTCATTTAAATATCAATTACAGTTATATTTATAGAGAGATATAATATGACATTAAATGAAAACCGTTTGCATTAAAATAAATATGTCAAAATCATATGAGTGCGTAAATGTAAAAAATGAAAATTAAAAGTGAAAGCATATAAATATAATGTTTACATATGTATATATATACATATATATATATATATATTTACGAGTATATACGTACATATGTATGTATATCATATTACCCATAATGATATGTGCATTAAATTTATTAAATTTTAAATTTTGCTTACCCTTTATTTAAAAATTTTTTAAAAGTATCTGCCTATTTTGCAGTTATTTATTTGATTTTAACTCCTTATAAAACTGTAATTAGTTCTTTACAAACTAATAAAAGTTAAGTTATCTTTTTTTTTTTAATATTTCGAGCTTAAACATAATTTATTTAAATTTTAAAGAAAAATCGTACGAATATTATTAGAGTCGCATTACAGCTCTTTTAAGGTAAATAAACTAATAAACATCAGTCAAAAACATTGACCAAAAAATTAAGATTTTACCAAGATTTCCCAGCCAATTATGATGATGATTATGTTTTCCCCAACATAAATCAACCTAAAGCATGTTATGCAATATGCTTTCTTTTAAAACGATCTTTTCTGGATGCTAATTAGAATTGTCAAACGACTATCAATAGAAATTGTCAAATAAATGTATTTCTCCATGCATCACCAAGGTTTAAAATATGATTAACAACTACCCAAAATACCGTTACCCAAATTATTAATTAATTTTATACTCTCATTACATTATCACTCTATAAAAATGTGTCATTCTGTCAACATTTTTGTATTATAAATTTGCCATTTAATGCAAATCCAGATTTGAAGTATGATAGTTCAAATTTCAAATCAGAATAGAATATCATGAATAAAAGAATCCATTACAAGACAAAACCCGCCAATAATGTTTATAATAATTATTATAATATAATATAATTTATTATTTTATTCAGATAAAACTCGGATAAAATAAAATAATAATAATAAAAAAGGATAAACAGAATTTTAAAGATTTTAGTACACGAAAACTAGTACATAATCGATTTTATTTTGGTAACGATCGATAATTTAGTTAATTGTTGAATAGCTTATTTTCTTATCTAATTAGATAGTATCTAGCTATTATCATCTTGAATTAAAAAAAAAAACTATAATATTGCCTATTAACATTTTCAATCGCATACTTGTATAATATTTATTTTGTTTTTTTTTTTGTTTTTTGCCAACCTTTAAATTTTTTTTCTTTTCAACTTTTTTAAATGTTTCGTTAATATTTACATATTCAAAACATTCTTATTACATTTTTACTTACTTCGTATTTCATACATACATACCTATATAATATAAACAGAGAAATTTGTCCAAAAACAAAAAAAAATAGGTCACCACATCACCAAAGAACAAATAAAAAGAATAAAAGAAAGACAAAATATTAAATTCAGCTCACATCACCTGCCACAAACACAGTCAGTCCTCTTCTACTCTAAATAACATCATGGAAAAAAAAAAACGTTCTTTCG
Organism: Poecilobothrus nobilitatus; assembly: GCA_947095535.1. Taxonomy (NCBI): domain Eukaryota; kingdom Metazoa; phylum Arthropoda; class Insecta; order Diptera; family Dolichopodidae; genus Poecilobothrus; species Poecilobothrus nobilitatus. Next base: position 114,289,326 of record OX352774.1, read on the forward strand.
TTTTCGTTTTTTTTTTTTTTTGTTTCTTTATTGTAAATCTGCATACACAATTATTTAGTTCTCCGTTTCAACATTTTCTGCATTTATTCACACATTAAAAATAGTGAGTGAATCGACTAGACTTTTTTGTTATATTCAAATAAATTTCCATAGATACATATAATATAATACATATACATATATCATATTATGTAGTACCTATACCTATGTATATAATATATAATATGGTAGGTTCATAAAATTCAAAATTTTGTATGATTATTTGTGTTATACCATACCAGTAATGCAATTTGAAGAAAGTTGTTAACCGGCTTCCGGTTAAGAATGGTGTTGCCTCTTGTGTTAAATTTACCTCCTTTTTATTTTTGATGTTTTGGTTTTTGCTTTTTTATTTTTTTTTATACATAGTACCTACATACTATATTTTATTACTTAGCCGTTATTCGCTTTTTTTTTTTTTCTTTTGGGTTTTTCTTTTCCGGTTATTTTCCGTTGATACGGTAACCTGTAATAAAAAAAAAAAAAAGTACTTGTATGCTGTTAAAAATGTCATCAACGTATACGACGTAAAATTTGGTTTGTTATATTTTCGGTACATAATATGTAAGTATGGCATTTCTGGAATTTTAAGGCTAAACGAAAATAGAATATATATATATATATATACACAAGTTTAAGTTTTTTTTTTAAGCTCACTGTATGTATTTGATCTTTTAGTTTTTTTTTTTATTATTTTTTTTTATTTTTGATGATGATTAGTGAAAGGCGTTTAGTTTTTTATTAGGTTATGATTAAATATTTGAAATATTTTGAACAGGTTTTGATAATATTGATTATTTTAGTTTATTTTAGTTTTAGTTAGATTACAATAGTAAGTAAAATTTTATGATTTTTCTAAAAAAATATTATTTTTTCGGTATTTGCTTTTTATTTTCACTTTTTCTGTTGTATTTGAATTGTCATTTTTAAATGTAATTTGAATTAAATGATATCAAATCTGATAAAAATGTATACAATACCTTGATATATAGACTACACTACAATATACACTACGATTTATACGCTACAATATTAACAGTAAGCCTACTTAATTTAGTGAAATTTAAGATAATGAAACTTAAGCTTCATAAAATGTTACAAAGAACCGTTCCTAAATATTACAAATATCTTCTATCTAGTTTTTGGTAACAATCGATTTTTTAACCAAAATTAATAGTCCATATGATTTCGGTGTTATTAAAGTACATATCTACTTAATATTTGAAATTTTTATTTTTTTATGAATTTTAGGAATTTTAGGAATTTTGAAAATTAGTTCTTAGATTTTTAAGTAAATATTTTAATTTATTCTTTTATTTTGATAAGAAACCATTCAATTTACAAAATTTAAAACGAAAATTACAACTCTTTAAAATTAAACTCACGTACGTATGACAAAAGAATATTTAGTATATATTTACTGTACATTTTTTGTATATAAAATGCTACAGTTACGTTTTTTTTTTTGATTATTGTTAAAACAAAAAATGAACGGTACTTTTAAATTTAATGGTAATTATCCTTGGTTTTCTATTCATTTTGTTAGTATCTCAATGTAAAGACTGAATCTTGTCAACAAAATCTATATAATATATTTATTTATTTTATTTGTTTTTAAAGTACCTATCGTATGTGTATACATACACATATCATATGTGTATATATGTGTCGGTACATACAACTAATATAATATAATAACACTATAAGAAAACCCCTGTGCAATTGCATAATTGTCATAGATGCAAATATATTTACGTTACTGACGAATAAACTTCTTGAAAGTGAATTTTTAAACTTATACGCTTTCTTATATTTTAATGCCTTACAATATTTACATTACTAAGAAAAATCACCTAAATTATGGTTTTTTGGTAAAAATAACTTCAAGTAGGTACTCACAAACAAATAGAGAAATATTGAATAAACAATCTGATAAAATGTTGTTTTTTTACGGCTAATGGCCTCATAATTCTAACATGAACTGATTTTCTCTTTTTTTGTGGAAAAATATTCATTTCTATTTATTTTCGTAATAAGTTTTTGTTATGAAATTTTTACCGATATCTGCCCAATTTTATATTATAAAACGACATTACTTTTAAGTCTTTTGTGTTTATTTTTATTTGCGCGCTGTGTTGCGAGTTGCCACCCTAAATTTTTTTGTATTGAAAATGTACTTTTAAATAAGTAAAAAACTTAAAATTCTTACCATTCTTACCTTTTATGAAAGATTTGTGTCTTTGATAATACTTTTAATGAAAGATTCGTGTCACTGATAATAAAATTTGCTAAATTTATTTGTAATTTAATTATTAAACAAATATATAGAATTGCCAGTATAGTTTACAGGAAATATTCGTGGTTAATTATTCATTAAATAAAATATTTTTTTTTATATATTGGCAAGGTTTCTCCGAATTCTTGTGTATTATATACATAATTAAATGAAAGGTATTTTGAACAATTTCTTTTAATATTATTACGCCCTAAATAGGGTATATAATTATTGTAAGTAGAAGAAGATTGCGAAAAAAAACTTCAAGTTTTTAACGAACCTAATATACATTTTGTTGAGACAAATAAAATGATAATTAAAAAATGCTTTGACTATAATATAGACATATACATAGAATATTACAAAATTTAAAATTTATAATAAAATTACTCCTCCATTTGTAACACCTCGAAATAAGCAAACTGGATATACTTTCAAAGGTATGGGTCGGATCAAAATCAAATTCTGAGTCGATTAAGTTTTGTCCGTCCGTCCGCCCGCACGATAACTCAAAAACTAAGAAAGCTAGAGTGTTGAAATTAATACAAAATATTTTTTGATCAATTTGTAGGTTCCCTATTTTTTTTTGGTTGACATCCAACCAAAACTTCGGGTAGCTCTCGAACAACTAACTGCCAATTTTTCATACAAATTTTTCAAATTATGAAATTTTAAATACGATACATATCCTAAAAAACTTAATTTTATGGAGTAAATTTTTTCTGTAACTCCACCCGTTACGGAGAATTTCTATTTATATGATATTGATATACATACTTGTATAATATCATGTTTATTTATATTTCGTATATGTCACTGAAGATGTATGATGATGTAATGATGATATGTACGATGTAATGATTTATAATAAGAATATTAGTATATGTATATTTATAGCAGCGTATATACGTATATTTGCCGATTAGTATTAATTATAAATAGCATTAGGTACATACATATCATATTTGGAAAAGTTTGGATTGATAATGGTTAGGTGGAAGGTTAGAATCTGCTTTTGAAGAATATATAAACATATAGTTTGAATAAATTATGTACAAACCATAGTTCTAGAAATTATAAAGTTCACGCAAATTATTTTAAAATATTGAAAAATTAAAAAAATAATATTATAAGCAGAGTAACAGGTTATGAACATACTAACGGGTTCGTACGGGTATCTAAGAGTTGACAAAGGTAACTGTATTCTTCCTCGTTATTATTAGGATTAATCTTAATAAATTGGAATTCAATTACTATGTGAGACAATATGTACTAGGTTTTGTTAAATATTGGTGTAATGTATAATGAAAATTGTTCAATTTATATTTGGATATTTGTTGGTTTCCATTAGGACATTTTGATGTCTATGATAATTATAGATTAAAATTATTTGTTTATATTTGATATATCCTTTTCTTATGTATATATAAATATTTTCTATCTAAGACAATTATAAAATGCTCCAAAATTAATGCTAACAGTCAATATAATGCCACTATAGTATAAACATTTTTCTACAGCATATTATCGTTTTCTAATATTTTTTGTATTATGTCCAACGACAGAAAATTAAAAAAAAGGAAATAAATCAAAAAATAAATCAAAATTTAAAAAAAACCAAATAATAACTACTTAAAACTAATAGTGTTATTTTAATGCTACATTTTGAAATATTTTCTAATAATATTTTTTCAACATTTTCTTTTACCCCACAGTATTTCAAAATTTTGACACCTATCTATATTTTCTATAAATAACAGTAAAAATGAAATTGGTTATAGTTTTATGCGTTCTTAGTTGTCTGCTATGGGAATGCCAATCATCACCAGTTCAATTAGTTGAAAATCACGAATTAATCACTAAGGAAAAAGCACATGCTACTGGTAGACAACAAAATGCATCCCCTGCATCATCTGACGATGATGATGATGACGACGACGACGACGATGAAGATGATTTAGAAGCACTAGTTGATGATGATGGTTAATATCTTATATATTTTAATATATATCTATATAATATAAATATAGACTTATGGATAGAATAAAAAAAAAATTATTAGTCAGAAAGAAAAGGACTTGAGTTCTAATAGAGTTTTTTTTCTGTTATTTAATTTTTTTAATTTATTTTTTCATTATTTTTGTTTATATAATCCTTGAACGTGATATATCTTGAAAGAAGTTTTTGGAATTTCAGACGATGATGATGACGATGATGATTCTGAAGAGCAAAATGCTGTTAGAGATTCACCAGCGGCTGAAGCACAACAAGTTGCTGCAAGTGCTGTACAAGGAAGTTCTTCATCATCTGATGACGATGATGATGATGATGACGATGACGATGATTATCTTGAAAGATTATTTGATGATATTCTTGATGGTAAGATATAAAAATTACATACTACCTACTTAATCAACCAATTTAAAAAGCAATTTTTTATAAATATATAAATTCAACCTTTTTTCAACCATTTCAATAATACAGATGATGATGACGATGATGACGATGATTCAGTTGCACAATCAGTATCAAAACCAGTTGTACAAGCTGCACAAGCTGCTGTTCAATCTGTTGCTGTTCCACCAGAACCGGCTGTTGGGGAAGCTGCAGAAATTGTCGGCGCTGGACAATCTGCAGATTATCCAAGTGAAGGTGAACAATCGGTGTTTTATGATGAATCTGAGAATAGTGCAATAGATACAAAAATTGATACTCAATCTTTAAATAAACCTTCCGCAGAAACTGCTGGAACATCACAAAATGCTGTTCAAATGGCAGATAATGCAGCTGTATCAGGAGATGCACTTAATAGTTTAAAATTACAGCAACAACAACAACAACCATCAGGAAGTTCAGTAATACAAAATGCAAATCCAGCTGTAAATGAAATTAATAGTAATGATTCTGATAATGATGATGATGATGATGATGAAGAAGATGAAATTGCAGGTGCTTTAACAGGTGATGATGATGATGATGATGATGATGACGATGATGATGAATTAATTGGTGATGATGTTATTGAAGCAAGACATACACGTGAGTCCAAATCTAAGAAATTACTACATCAACCAGCCAAAAAATCAATAAATAAAAAAGTGAAAAAACATTAAATTAAATTTGATAAAAAAAAAAAACAAAAAGACCGAAACAAAACAATACTAAACGACTATAAAAACAACACACAAACAAATAACCTACAAATACAAATAAAATGCAAAGACGTAATTTTAACTTTTAATATGGTAAAATTTTTTACAAATTTTACTTCATAAGGTAAATGACATATTCAGTTTTTTTTTTTTTAAACTCAATGCAATTTTTATATAAAAATTATTTTCCAAGTTTCCTTTAATAATTTTTTTATATAAAATTTTATATCTTTATTTTAGGAAACAAACAGATACACAATAATTAACTTAGATACACAATAAAACAAATGACAGATAACAACAGAACATAAATGAACTGAACTGCAAACAAATTAAACCATAGACTTAAAATTACAGAATTAAATGTTTACAGTTAAGGCGTATTTCCTTTCGTGTTTTAAGAGTTCGTACAATTTAAATCTAACAATTTAATCAATACACAACTAATAAATTAAGTAAAATAATTAGTTTATTTGCAAATTATAATATATCTTTCGCTTTTCCTTTTTTGTCCTTTTTCATTTTATATTTTTTTTGTATTGGTAAAATAAAAATTTTCTAATTAAGTAAAAGAAATTGTACGAACTATTAAAATACAAGAGTAAAGACCTCTTTAAAATTTTACTTCTTTATATATAAAATTTTTTTTTTTTTATTTGCTATTGTACAAAAATTTTAGAAATTTTAAAAAATTTTTTTAATATTGTTTAGAAAAAAAAAAAAGCAAAATGTAGTTTTCTATAAATGTGTGGTTGGGTGTTGGTTTTTCTTTTGCATAAAAACAATTTAAATAAATACAGAGGCCATAAAACGCTTGAAAAATTATTTAAAATATATTTAAAACAAAATTCAAGTAGTGGAGCGATGATCCGAAATCATAATTTCCAACAAGTTTGAAATTCTCAAAACATTTACAAAATTTCAATATATCTCAAAATAAAAAAAAAAATTGTTGGGAATGGTAAGTCATTTTGTTCTGTTCATGGTTATGTTCGAACGATAAGATTGTTTTTTTCTTTTTTGACAAGAATGTTAATTGAATTAATAGTCGCTTTCATTAATAAACATTTTATTCTGACGAAATATTGTTAAAATATTCAGTCCCATTTTGTTTACATCAATTTTATACAAGTTCTGGAAAGTTTTTTGACTCAAAAGAACTATTAAATTAGTACTAATTGCGTTACCGTAAATATTACGGTATTGAATTTCACGTAACAGTTTTGTAAGACCCGCATTAAAAATTTAAAAACTTAATCTTTCTATATCTTTCAACTAGAAAAGATCTTAAAAAGAAATGAAATATGGAAAAATTTGTGTTTCGGAATACCGTAAACTTCAGATTATTGCTGCACTACTACTGTAATAAATTAACGTTAAAAAAAAAAAACAAAATGTCATCATTTTAAAATACCCGCTGCCGGACATTTTAAGAAAAGACATTTTATTAAATTTAAAAGCAAAATTTTATTTTGAATTTAAAAAAAAAAAAAAAAAGAAGATAATTAAAATTTATTTTAATAGTAAGAAGTTATGTTTTAGGAATTAAAATAATTTTATTTTAATTTATTTATTTTTTTTTTTATTTTGTTTTGTTTTGTACTTAGATAAAATTTCCTCTTTTCCTTTTAATTTATTTTTTAATTGTTTTAAATTATTTTCTTTTTAATTTATTTATTTATTTATTTATTTAAAAAAAAAAAATTAAAATAGTAAAAAAAAAAAGAATATGAAAATAAAAAAAATTAAATGAATAAATTTTTTTTTTTTTTAATTCAATTTATGTTTCAGATTTATAATAATTAAGGATTTTTTTTTTTTAATTTTTCGTCGAAATTGTTTTTGTTTTTTTTTTTTCAAGCGTTTATGTGCAATTTTTAACTATTTCTTCAATATTTATTTCTTTCTTAATTCTTTAAATCTTTTATTTTATTCTATTTATTTTACATAGCATAAATAATGTATTTAGAAATTTAGAAAAAAAATTTTTTTATTTTACAATAATTTAAATTTTATCTTTTTATTTTAATTTAAAATATATATATACAGTGTCCTTGCGATAACAATAATAAAAAAAAATGTAAAATATTGCGATAACAATGATAAAATAAATACAACATCCCTGTTTATATCGTTTGTGTTCCTTTTACAGAGTGCACTTTTCTACTACACTTTTCTACTACACCAACGTTTCAAAAAGAATAGAAGTAAATACTGTTATTAAATGTTAAATTAACGTTACAATATATTTTACCAAAATATTTTTTTCGCAGTGAAACTGGCAAGACTCTTTTATTTCAAAAAAAGTTTTGCTACTAACATTCAATTTCAATTAAAGTGGTAAAAAAATAGAATTTGAATTTCTTTTTTTTTTTTAATTTAGAAAGCTATCTTTTACATAATGGTAGCTGTGTAGTCACCTTTTATCATCGTTAATATATTAATTATTGAATACTTGAAAATTTCTGTCAATTTTACTGATTGAAAACTGAATTTCCAATTTATAAAGTTGTATTTACACGGGGAATACTATTTAATATTTTCTGTAACCATTGTTTGATACATATTTCGATCTTCTGTACAACAGTAGTAATAGAAGATTATTTAGCTGTCAAAAAAATTCCTATTTGCTTATTTTGAATTTTTGTAAAGAACAGTAAATTACTGATGGGGCCTCGGTAGCCTAATGGATAAGAGCGTATAAAATACGCTCTAAACAACAAGCGAGTGTGGATTCGAATCCCATCATGACACGTCGTAAAAGTTATTCCCCCTTACGACATTTGTAGTCACGCCGGAACAGGAAAGGCTGTGTAATTTCGTGTCCACCTTTATGTGGCAGAGAAATACATCAAAAAACAAAAAAACTGCTAAATAAATTACTGATACATTTTTAATCGACAATTTTCATAATTTTCGTAAAAATATGCCAAATAACTCAATGTCGATAATTTTACTGCGGAAAAAAATTATTTAATTAAAATGATTAAGAAAATGTAATTGATAAGAAAAGAACCTAAAAACTCTAGTCAGATTATTATTCAAGTTATCGCAAGTTTACAGTATTTATTTTATATGCTTTAAATATATTAAGGTACGTTATCACGTAAATTTTTTAATTAATTAATATCACATAATATATATATTTTTTTTTTTGAATTTTTTTTTGTTTATTTGAATTTTTCAAGGCCATTTTTATTAATTAAATATTGAGGAAATTTGTTGTAAATGCACATTGAAAAAAAAACAAAAAATTAAAACAACAACAATATTAAAGCACTTTCTTTTACCCTTTTTTACAAATGTTTTTTTTTTTATGTAAATTTTTAAATAAATCGAAATTTTTAAGATATTTTTTTGATACTACAGTAAAAGCATAAGTGTTACTTCAAAAATATATTATATTTATTTAAGTATAACTTAATGAAATAGTAATTAAAACAAGTCGTAATATCCTTAACAAATTATTATATTTTTTTTTTTTATTTTATTAAAGCTTTTTATTTAATTTTATTCAATTTTGGAAAATTAAGCTTTAAACCATATGTTTTAAATATATTTTTAACCCTCCTAAAATGATTAAATAATAGAAAACATGTCACCAACAGTGATGACCCAGTGCTCGCTTCCCTTGCGCGTCGCTTTTAGCGTCACCCGTATAGCGATGCTTTTCAAATAAAATGTGAAACAAATTAAACAGTGTGTATTTAAGAACTATGAAAATTATATTGTCAATGACAACTAACAACCAATATAAAATAAAAAATAACAAAGAAATTGATTGTTAAAGTAGAAAATTGCTCTCTACCGTCGCTTCTCGCCGCGCGTTATATTTGGTCAAGTCGTATTTAAATTAATATTATATTCTATTTATATGTCAAAACGACGCGAGGAACGACACAAGCATTAAGTCATCACCTTAATACAATGTCTTTTTTATTTGAGCACGTGTCACTTATTCAAATCAAAATACAAAAAACAATTATTGATAAATTTTTCTCGAATTTAGATCTCGTAACCAAATCAATAATTTCGGTGGGAAATACACTTATGCTCGAGTTTACTGTAGTACTTTGGAGTTCCACATATTTTTTTTTTATTTTACTGTTATTTATCGATTTTGAACTATATCTTTATAATATTATGCAAATTTACTTTTATTTATCTAATTAAACAAAATGTAAATGAATTATACTCGTAGATCTTAAGAAAAAATTATATTCACTTTTTTAATTCACTTAGCGAGTCACATAAAAAAAAAAACTTATCTTAATTGAAAATTCAAATTGATGATGACTATCTCTTCTTAATTTTAAATTCTTTTTTTGCTATAAATTTTTAATGATTTATTTTTATACAGAGTGACAGACTGTGGAATTTTATGAATACAGGCAATATATATGCTCAAGATAAGCGAATTTGTTGTGAAGAGTTTGTTTATTTCTAATAATTTTTTGGATAAAGAAATCCAAGATTTTTCAAAAATATTTTAATTGTACAGTTCATATATCATAAATCAGTTCATATCAAAATTAATTTAAAATTCGTTACATATCCAGCACTGCTTAACTTTTATATGAATATTTAAAATAATATAAAAGCTTGATAGTTCGATCAAATTTAATTCTAAAATTCTAAAATATACGTTATGCGGAAAATTATCAAAAAAAAAAATGATCTGAAAACTGACTAATTTTTCTATTTCGTGGATTTTAAATAAACTTCGATTGTTACCCCGAAAACAAACGAAATGTAAAATATTTTATAAATATCTACACGTTTTTACAAACTTTGCAACGCTTTATCTTGAAAAGGGTAAAAAAAATCTACGTACGTAAAGAAATTGACGTCTTTTATTAATTTACGTCGTTTTCTAGCCTTTCCACAACTTTCCGCACCCTTTATATAGTTGGGTAAGTACAATTTTATCATTTCCTAGTCCTTTATTTAATCGAATATTACAGTTAAAAATCTCCTATAAAAAGATCACAATTTCGCTTTCGCACGATTATTTAACTAGTTAAATCAACAATCCTTCTTTAATACGCACATTGCCATTTTCATTTACAATATCTGACTTTCGTTGAACGTATCTATACAACCGTGTAAATCAAATTAGAAACGTATTTATATGTATAGTTTCACCATTTTACTTTTATGCTACCTAAGTTACTATTACTACATATATTACTATTTCTACTTTCTAGCTTCATTTTCTTATATTATATTTAATTTTATTTTTAGTGTATTATATTTTTATGCTATATAGTGCTTTAATTGTAGTTGCGTTGACAGCATTTTTAATTCAAGTAAGTAATTAATTTCTAATATTTGTTTTTTACTAAAACTAAATCTGTTTTAAAAAATTTTCCTAATTTTATATAACATGACTTTCACAAGTCCAGCATTCAAATAACATTACATTTTTTATATACAATATTTAAATAACATTACATAATTTATAACATCATATAATACATAACATCCAATAACATTTACATTACATATCATATATAAAATTTCGGTAATTAACATTAAATTAATTAAAAATTAATTGATTAATTAAAAAAAAAAAAATCGCTTAAAAAAAACAGCATCAGAAGCTTTAGAAAAGTAACAAAAAAAAAACTAAAAATTCATGTATGTAGTAAAAGCTTATCATGCTCAGAGTAGAATTTGGACTTACAATGGTATGGTTTTCAATTGCATTAATTTAAAATTTGCTTAATTTAAATATTTTTAATTTTTGAAATTTAATTATTATATTATTAACAAAATTAATTAGCAAATTAAAATATTAATGCTTTTTGTTTTTAATTAACTAATTTTTAATATTCTTTTTTTTTTTAAACTACTGAAACAAAATTTTAACTAAACAGTTTAAAAATAAAAAAAAAAAAAACAAATTTTTTTGAAAAATATTTTGGCTGTTTTTTTTTTTTTATTTAAAATTTTAAAATTATTTGGTAACTTTTTTTAATGAAGTGATTAAAAAATTGAATATGGGAAAAATTTCAAACCACATGTTATATTTTTTGTGAATTCTTTCAAACTAAGGTTTAATTTCATCAAACTGCAATATATAAAATGTATAGCAAATATTGTCAAATTATATTTGCATTACAACAGTCCATCATAAAATATAAGTCAGTTTGATTTGAAAACAGTTTTAAAATTTGTCTGTTAAAGTTTATCTGTCAAATTTTATATTTATATTACATTATATCTTAAAGTATACGTCATTTTAGTTTTAAATTCACCTTAAAATCAGTCTCTTATTTAAACTCTCAATTTAACCTTTACGATACATTAAAACATTAAAAAATTAAATGTTATAAAATTGTTGAATGTTTAGGCGTACTTTTGGATCTCTTTGTTTTCTTTTTTTTTCAACTAAGTTTGCATCACCAAAGTTCGTTAAAGATTTTTCATTTTATCATGGTCATACGTAAGCGATTCGACAGATTGAGTCGAAACGAATTGCACAGGCAAAGAAGTTCAAACAATATATTTGGTTACAATGTATTAACATATTTTCTCCAGGTGATATGTCAAGAAATGTTTTTTTGCAATTTGTGCCCACTTTTAAAGAATGGTCTTAGAGGAAACCCTGAAAATAAGTTCCGTTATCCCATTTCGGCATAATGCTCCAATAATTTTTCTATACATTATTTTGTCTCCCTAATTTATCAGTTTGACGAATAGAGTTCAAAATTGACGCAAGGTTTGCTCTTTGGAAAAAACTTCACTGAATTAATTTAGATGCGATCTAGTAAACCGTACGGGTTTTTTGACCAACTTCAAACAATTTTATTAGCGATTTCTCTCTATAATTTTAATAGTAGATTTTAAAATCTTAAAGAAACCCCGTGACAAATTTTTATTAAGCCAACTATATTTTATTTATCCAATTTTAATAATCTTAATAACAAAACATTTGAAGCAATTAAAAAGCATTAATAATTTACTCTCATGATACAAAATCTTCAAAATTTTGCAGGGCTGTTAGTATACAAGTATATAACCCTGCTATTATATTAAATTTATTTACTATTTTATCAAAAAATTGTGACAACTTTGTGACAAAATTTATTTTTTAAAAATCTATGAACATGATTGTTTTTCGCTCATGTATGGAAAAATTTGTTATTTTTTGATTTTTCAAGTACAGAGTAACCGACATAACAGCATTCAAGTTGGAAAGCTTCTATTTTTTTTTGTGTATAATGAATAGATGTGAATATTTCATATAAAATAAAAATTGTTGAAAATAATGTTATTTTGCCATAAACTCATATATGAAATATTTCCTAGTTTAATTTCATGTTCTGTAAAACAAAAATTTTAAAATTTCATTATTTTAAAAAAATTTACAAATTATTTTATTAAAAATTAAGATATTTAATAATTTCTTTTTCAAAATTCGAACTTCATCAGTCTACACATTCAACGGTATATGTAAACAAGGTAGAATGTAAACCAAAGGTTATTAAAAGCGCACATTTCCAAAACTCAATACAAACTGTTTAGAATTGTGACTTGCACAAAAATTTTAAAATTTCATGTAATAAGAAAAAACGTGAAAATAGGACTTTTTTGAAATTTTGAGGGGCCGTAAGTCCGGAATCCTATATAACTAAGAAAAGCCGTTAACACACATAAAAGTATATTATTGAACCTTTAATTTTCATGTCTTGCCGAAGAAAAATTTTTACAGGTGTCTAAAAATAGCAAATTTTCAATTTTTGAGGCGTAATAACTCTTAAAGAGGGGGTGCTACCAAATAATTTTCTGAGAAAACTAATACACTAAAACTAGAATACTAATCCTAAAAGTTCTTTCTTGTCTCGAAATTTCAGATTCCTATCTAAAGGCGTGCCGGAGTTATGAAAAAAAAAATTTCATGCAAAATGTGGTTTTCACATAACGGTAAATTTAAATACTAAATTTAAAAAAATTGTATAGTTTTGATATTAATTTACAAAGTTAAAAAAAATACCTGTCGAATAACGTTTTCAGATTGAAAAAATCTTAAGCAGACCATAAAATATATGCATTAAAAAAAAATTCTTCAAAGCTTAAGGGGCTGTAGCTCCGTAATAGATGGGGCTACATGAAAAAGTTGTTCCACAAAATTATTTTTTTTATGAGACCTACCCATGGTTAAAATTTTTTTCTCTATCTTTAACGGTGTAGAAGTTTAGTAAACAGACGGACGGACGGACGGACAGAGCACATTTAGCACATAAACTAATAAGCACATTTTTTCAAAATTTTTTTGGAAATGTGCTAAAAATTCCAATTTGAATATGTGCTGGTTAACTGATTTGAACAAAATTTTATCCCATGTGTTCTTTAAGTTTATAAAGAGTATCTTTGCATAATTAATACAATTTTATTACAAAAAAAAATTAGCCAGATCGACATGTAGGAATTGGAATTGGTTAATGAATCTTAAAAACCGATTTCGAAAAATTATTTAGCAGCATTACTCCTACAAAACTTGAACCTATCCCTACTTGAACCTAAAATTCTATCAAAGAATTCATCTTGTGCCGAAACATGCTAAAGGAACGGAAGAAAAAGTAATGCACAAAATTTCTTCTCAGCTTACAGAAAACTGCCTGTTTAGTTGCGAAATCTTCCGCATAACGGAAAGAAAAGTAAAGGATAAATACAAAAAATGTTCTATAACTTTAAAAAAGTTATGAAACTATTTCCTTTTACTTTCAATATTAACCAAATTAGGTTGAATTAGGTTAAAATATGTTCAGTTTAAAAACTTAAAAACTGTAAATTTAAAAAAAAAATTAAGATTCAAAAATAGCAGATGCTAAAGAGAAAATTTTATTTTTTAATCACTTTTTTAATTACTACATTTTTTTTTCATGTTACTTTTTATTTTTTTTTAAATTTAATATTCCATTAAAAATTATATAATTTTTTTTGTGTTAAATAAAATTATTCACACAATAGGTTCAATAGCTGAAGAAAAATTGCCAGCACCAATGCAAGAAATTATAACAGAAAGATATAATCGTTTTGTTGATACAATTTTTGATAGTATTAATAAAATTTTACGATCATCATTTGATCCTGTACGTGTTCGTTTAGCTTCAAAGAAAAGTGGATCAACTTCAAATCCAGTTGAAAAAACAAAGAATGCTGATAAACATAAGTAAGTTTGAAAATTTTCTTTATTTAAATTTTTAACTTTTTAGTAAAGTTAAAATGGTGCATATTATCTATTTTCTTTTATTGGACGCCATTTCTTTAATATAATATAGAGTGATTGTAATAATAGCTGGATATCCTAGTCATTGGAAGTCTTTCGCCATTGTGGAAAAATTTTTTAAATCATTTTATTTTACATCATGAATCATGTTATTTTTGAACTTTAGTAACTAATTTTTTCCAAGTATACCGTTTTCTGTTAAAAAATAAAATTTCAAACAACAAAAATATTGGAAAATAGCCGAAATAACGGAAAAATCTAGAACGAAAAAAATAAAATTTTTGTGGGTTTCTTGTATCTATATGTGTTTCTTTTCTTTTCTTTATCTGTATGGGTTATTTGTATCGATGAAAAGCTTTCTTTTCGTCTTCTGATCTTCTTAATATCTATTAAAAATATAAACACCAAGGATTGAGTACAATGCACATAAAAACAGTATTGAGATTTTTCATAAAGTGCAAAACAGAGTAATTCGATTAATAAACAATTCCAAATGTCACCTAAACGTTCTTCATACTTCACCGTCGTCGCTTAATAGAAGCACTGACCCTGTTTGACTAATACCTTATAGAAGTTCATACTTTTTCTGACAAAATTAAAAGTTTGATGCCTCCCTCTATGTAGTTCAAATTCCCAGATAGCATAATTCGGCTTACGGAAATTCGTTTGTGGCATAAACATCCCCCATCATGTTTTTTCTAGAATTGGCGAAAATTACATATCAATTTTCATTCCTTAAACTAAACTTCCCTTGACCTGTCAATACATGCACTTTTCTATATAACCGTTGTTTGATCAAAAACTGAAGGTGGTGTTTAATGGGTCAAAACCTTAGACACTAATAAAGTGCTCGTACTGGTTTCACTCCTCTATATTGTCTTCCGGTGATTCTTACTTAGCTTCGCAAAAACAAAAAAAAAACAAAAACAGCATGATGTGATAGAGATAAAACTAACGGTGTTTAAAAGATCTTAACCATCTAACCTAATCTAATTTTATTTTTGATATCCGTACATCTCAAATATATAAGTTAGAGACTTTTAACTTTGAAATGTTACGATCGTTTAAAATAAATACAAGATATTGCACAATAAATTTTTATTATCCCCTTAGTAAAATTCAATAACATAAATCCAATTTTTATATACAATTCTCAAAAAGTTTTTTGTTAATATTAAGTGCGATTTATCGAGTGAAATTGATGAAAGTAATCGTTTTGGAAATGTGCATCATCTTCAAAAATCCGTAAGGTCTCAATGAAATCGTATACTACTTACTGTATAAAATGCACGTAATTCTTATAAAGTAAATCTAAAAACAAAGATTAAAAAAAACAATTTGTTTCCAAATTGATTTGAAACCTTACACAATGTTATATCTAAGAGGATGCACTAATATTTTTTATATTCACTTAAAACTATTCACAAAAGTTTAATAACCTTATTCATTTTTTTTTTACCTTCATCCTTTTTTCCAATTAAAAATCCTGACTAGAAAACACATACCGTAGTATATACACATATGTACGTACATACATAATTAATATTACTCAATAAAATCGATGTTGATGAATCCTTTATATTGTGGATTCCTAATAGTTATAGTTATCGGTAAAAACAAAATAAAATACAAAAACTAAAATTCAATACCATTAATTTTCATTTTAAAAATTCCTTTTTTAATGTCAAATAATCCGTTTTCAATTCTCTCCTATCACAAATAAATTCTTAATTTGAAATTACCTAGGTTTTAACTTTATAATATACCTATATATATGTTTAATTTTTATTATATGTATTTATATTTTAGAAAAACAAAAATAACAAAAACTAATTCAAAAGGACGATCAAATAATGAATTTGAATCAAATGGTGTACAGGTACAAAATTCAGTTAAATTAAATGTCAATAATTTGAGTGATGAACTAAATGAAGATGACATCAATTTGAATCAATCTGAAGGAGTTCAAAGTAAAATGATTGAATCGTCAGGTAAATTATTTAATAAATTATATTTGTGAATTATTGAAAAATGAAGAAGCAAGAAAAAAAAAAAAAATTATTAAAAACTTATTACAAAACTTTTAAAATGAATATTAACTTTAGTGTTTACTGTGATGCAAATGAAATACATCAAAATCAAGTGATTTAAATTTTGCAATAGGATCAATAGAAAAACGAATAATTAAATACTTTCAAAAACAGTATCTAATATAAATTTTTAATCAATTATAATTTTTATATTCATTTTTAATTTTTTTTTTTTTCATTTTTCAAGTAATTCTGTTATAAGAAAAACAAACCACTGGAGATATGCTCTACTTCTGAAAATATCAAAACATTTTAAACTCCCTACTAAACATCTTAATTGTTTAGATTTTATTTTCTTAATTCATCTTTGGAATTCATTCTGAATAACTAGATGAACAACTCAAATCTTCTAAAGCAATACAGTGCTGTTAGGATTTAGAGGGGAACTATTTTAAATTAGAAAAAAAAAATAAAACTATGTCACTATATTTGTTATAAATTATTGACAAATTTTTAAATATTAACCAAATATTATCTACGCTCGAAAGTGTATCAATATGTATAACAACATAGACAATAATCACTTTTACTATAGACAATCATAATTTACCCAAAATAAATTTACAAACAGTTTGTCAGAAACCGTCACCAATCATTTTATTTAAATCTTGATTTTACAGTCAAATTAAAGCTAGTCTAAGGTGGGAGAGTGTTGTTGAGAAGTATTAAAATTACTGTCATCACAGAACACTATGAATTTGATTTTAGTCCCTGTATAAACCCTATAAATTAAAGTTAAAAGAACTTCCATTTCCAAGAAAGAGAACCATTTTGTTGAATTTGATTACTCGCGATTATCGCCTTATCGGTAAGCTTGCTAAAAGATTAGGTATACATGTGAGTTTTAACTGTAAATTTTGTAGATGGATTGACGCTATAGAGAGTGTGACGCACATTCATTACATTTGTCCCAGTCTGTGAAGAAAAATCTTTAAATATCTCGGTAGTTTCCTTTTTAAAGATTTAGATGAACTCTCTGTCATGAACTATAGTTTCTTCCGTAAGAATGATATAATCGTGGCATAAATCTAGGAAAACTTAACACCAACTTTAATCGATTACGTTCTCCTTTGTTTTGAAGGTGCAAAACGAACCTAGTATCTAGTGATTACTGACGCCTTAGCTCAGTCTTTATTAATATTTAAAAAAATGCAAATGGCTATAGCTTTCTAAAACTGATTTGCATAGCTTTCATAACACGTCATCTTCACATCTCAGTGTAGCATTCTTTGTACGTATTATCTATTGACTGATGTCATGAATTACATGTCTCTTATTCATCATGAATGCTTAATATATGGTAGCTAATATGTGGCACTACAAAATATACATTTTCAGACGAAAAATTTGAGAAGCAAGAATATTACTTTGCTACGCCTGTTAATGGATATAGCTTTAGAATTGAGAAGCATAAAATATTAATAACCCATTCATAGTTTTGAAATTAAAAGTTTTTTTTTTTAAATAAGTTCTTAAGGTAGTTGCCTATGAAATAGTATCTTCAGATATGTTCAATAAAAAAACTGAAAATTTATATATAGTTAAATTTATAAATTTAAAAAATTAAAAAAAAAAAAATCATATTAAAAATTATATTTTAAATAAAGTAAAAAATAAGTAAAGAGCAAAAAATTTTAGTAAAACTAAATTCCAGTCGGAATTTCTAAGCCAAAAGCAAAATAGAAAAAGTATACATATTTATTTTTAATCATCCTGAAATTAAAATTGATTATTTGAAAAAACTATATACAAATATATATATATATAAATTAATATATATACAAGTATATTATATACATAATTATTTATAGTTTCAGGTACTTTTAAATCTTCCGGTAATACAAATAAAATTCAACATCAATCACAATTACAACAACAACAACAACGTTTACAACATTATAACAAACATAAATCAACATCAATATCATCATCATCATCTTCATCTTCATCATTATCATCATCAAATACTGGTAATATAAAACATAAAACAAAACAAGCATCCGGTACACATTCTGGCTTTCAATCGAATGATGAAAAACCAAAAAGAGCACAAGGTACATTATATGGTATGGCATCATTAAAACGTGTTGGTAATGTTAAAGTAACACCAGATACAACTATAACTGGAGCTGGTAAAAATTCAACAATTAAAGCACGTTTTACATTGGGTCCATTAACATTACGCGTTGAAAAATCATTTAAACGTGGCTCAAATCGTACAGTACGTAGTGCAACTGCAAAAACAAACGAATTGATTGGTAGAATAACATTAAGAGTTATTGATGGTGCTGCAACATTGCAAGCAATAAAAGTTCAACAACCAAAACAGGTGAGTTTTAAGTGCTGTTTCTTTTATTTATTTATGTTTATTTATGTTTTTTTTTTTTTTGTTTGTTTATTATTTTTTTTTTTTTTGTTTGTTTATTATTTTTTTTATTTTTGTTTTATTTTTGAGTTGTTTTTATTATAATTGATGTGGTTTTTGATTCAAACAAACTTTCAAAAAAAAAAAAATGATATGAGTATGAGTACTCAAAGAAATTAAAAAAGAAAAATGAATGAATGAATAGAAAATACTTGAAATTCACACAAAAAAAAAAAAAAAAAACAAAAAAAAAAGTATTTGAAAAAAATGCTAAAAATAAAAAATTGAACTTATTTTATAAAATATAAAGATACATTTTTTTATGTAATATTATGTTATACATAAAAAATTATTATATATGTATGTTAACTGTAGGAATCATAAGAATTTTTTTTACATACGATAAGTACATATTTCATTACATATTAATTTAATTTTTGAAAGTTTAAAGAGTTAAAACAATTTTTTTTAAAAAAACAAAATTCTAAAATTTTTTTTTTTTTTTTAATTAAACTTTAATTTTATATGTACAAATTCTTTCTTTTGTTCATGTCTCAAAATTTCATATGAAGTGTTTATATTATATACTTGAGTATATATAATATATAATATGGAAATGAGATGTATTTTCAAAATACATATACATATTTTATAAGCAGGGTGTGTTCCATATGGTAAGTTAGTGGAAAGTATTACAGTCAGTTACTATAGAAAATATGAAAATATTCTCCTCATATGATTTTTAGTTCCTTTATAAGAGAAAGCTGGAGAGGATATACTGACTCAAAAGAATAATTAAATTAAAAATTTAATAAAATCTGAGATAAATTTAATAAAATATCTTTAAAAATTGTTTATAATCATAGTAAAAATAATATCAAAACTTCGTTTAAAGTCGTACAAAAAGTAGACATTATTTTTAAATTACCCTATGGTTATTGAAAGTTTTTTGAAATCACTATATAAAGCTAAAAACCAAAAACAACGAGGAAGAGTGCAGTAGAGTAGACTGTGTTAACTCTGAGATACGCGTGCGTATGAACGTAATATATCCTGCTTCTATATAACTTGATCATCTTTTAAAAAATTTGAACGTTTTAGTACAGACGTTAACTACCCAGATACATTTGGGTTTAGTACGAAATCTCGAAAATAAAATAAAAGAGAAAAAAATAAGTAAAAGAAGAGCGTTCGTAAGCGTTTTTTTCTTTACATATTGGTAATACTATACTGGTAATATAAATATAATTACCCTCACGAACAAATATAATGTAAATATATAGTATATTATAAACAAAATAAATAATATTAGTATAAAATTTAATAATAGTATAAACCTATAATGGCCTTAGTAGCCGATAGTTAAACATTTATGTATGTAATATTAATATAAATAAAATAAATAAGTATTCCCCTTGAGTAGAACTATTCTGCCAAAATATGACTGCAGCTACCGCTCCGCTGCTGGTTCTGAAAATTTACATTTTCCAAGAACGCAAAATAATGCACAATCGTGGCATCGTCATCTACAGGTTAAAAGATAATTAATAATCTAATGATTTTATGTTGACATAATTATTTTAAATTAATTTAAAAGATTGTGGTTGGTAAATGTCATGTTGGCGTCTATAAATTGATGAAAGAAATGGGGAAAGAACTTATAGTTGTTCTGACAAGGTTGGAGAAAATAGAAAGCTGCGAAATACGTATCCCAAAAAAAAAGAGCGGCTATAAAAAAAAAGACAAAGTAGAAAGAATAATAAAAAAGAGAAAAAAAATTATTAAATTATACTTTTTAAAAAGAATTGCACAAAATGTTATAATATGTAGGATATTTATTTTATTGTTTATTTAAAATAAAATTGGAAATGTGGATTACTTTTGTAATAAAATTTTATTATTTTGTCTAAAAAAAAACAGAAAATTTAAAAATTTTTGTAATTTGAAAAATAAAAATTTCTCGATATTTTTGTTATTAAAAAGCGAGATCTTAAAAAGGCGAGATTTTGAAAAGCGAGATTTTAAAGAACGAGATTAAAAATGTCTCCTATTTTCTGCTATCTCCTGTTTTCCTTTACCTCCTACCATTAATTTTGTAGAACCCATTTATTCTATATTAATGGGTTAACATGACCCCTCCTCCATTTTTCGTAAACATTTTTGTTTTGTTTTAATCATTAACTTCCTTATCTTAACTTATTATTTGATTGTTTTGATCATCCTTAATATGTCTTGCAATATTTTTTTCCTTTTATTAGACACCTTGTATTTATGTATTATAAACATTGAACATATATAAATAAACTAAAATGTATGTATCTATGTTTTTTTTTTTTATTTATCAAATGGAAATTGAATAAATTGATAAACGTTGTTAACTGAGTATTGCAAGGACTTCCTTACAATATATGTATATATCTATATATAAAAATATATGTACAGTGTACAGTACGTAAGTTCCGTATAGAATATGAACTTTAAATGAAAGAAAACGACGAGTTATTATTGATTTTGTATGTGGAATTGAAAGGTGTTCTTGTTATTCATGACACGATATAAAGAAATTTTTTGATTCCATCTTTTTTTTGTTTAATTTTTTTTTTTTCTAGTTTTATTTTCTTCCCCTGTTGTGTTTATATGTATATGAATATGTATATAAAAACCATTATACATATATACTATTTTTTATATTTATTATGAAAAAAAATAAATTAAATTTGTATACAAATAAAAAATGTTGATAAGAAGATGAATTTTACACATGAAGATAAAAATTTATGTAATATCCATGAACGTTAATCTATATGTACATATACAGGGTGTACCAGAAATGAAAGTTCATAATCTAATATATGAAAAAATTTAAAAGTGTTATTAAATTCTATACATTTAGAAATGTATCTTTAGAAATAGTTAAAAAAGAATTTTTTTATGATCCCGATGACAAGATTAGGATTTAAATTTTTAATTAATACTATTATACGTCAAATTGAGTTTTTTTTTTTTTTTCTTTTTGTTATGGGGTATCAAATGTTGGACATTGTATCGTGTGAAAGTATAAAAATATAGTTCATAAAATAAAAATAAAAAATATATAAACTCACGAATAGCACTTAAATGTTTATATGTATATGTAAAATGTATATCAATAAAAAGTTATGAATAAAATTTAAATTTAAATAATATACGATCAAATAGAAAAATCATATCCTGTAAAATCAATTGATTGGTTTCAAATAAAGTAAAACAAAAAAAGTTTTTAGTTAAAAATTAAATAAAGAACAATAAAATTTAAAAATGATTTCAAAATCTTTTGATTCAAAATAAAAACTATAGAAAAACTACTATATATCGCACTACTAATGATACTGTTTTAAATTCACTGTTATTGCAACCATAAGTTATATATAAAATTTCTAAGGCCACGTGGTTTCTATTAATACTTAAAAGTTTTTGATTTAGATCAGATCAATTAGAGAAATCTGATTCTTTAATTTAAAACAAAAAATCACTATAAAACAAATTTTTTAGTTAGAAATTTGTTTCATATTTTTATTAATATTTTAAAATTTCTAGATTTTATAAGTTAGAATTGTGACGTTAAAAGAAATTTAAAGAAAAAACTACGATATTTTAAGCTTAAACGTTATATTTCAGAATACCTGTTTTAAACAATTTTTAAATTAAATACTGCTTTCTTTCGGTTGATGACGAAATCCACAAACAAAAAAAAAAACCATAAATAAAAATCCAAATTGCTAAGCTAAACAAACCAACTTAAAGTTCGCCCTAATTATCTTCTTTACTTTCATGTATTTTAACGGATCACGTTTAAAATTCAAAAAAAAATAAATTCAAATGAATATAAAATCAATGAATATAAATTCAAAATATAAAATCAGTATTATTCGCTTTTTCCAGAATATTATAATATATATATGTATATATATATATGAGGTAGGATGGAATTTATAGTTAGTTAGAAAATCAGGATTATTTGCTTATTCGAGAATATTATATATAAAATTAGGATTTAAGAATCCGTTACAAAATTAGGATTTCAATAATTTGTTTATTGGGGGTTTGGTTGCGGCAATCCTCACTATTTTAAAATGTATATGTCTTTTACAGAATATTTATATATTATGTATATGCGAAATTCTAAATTAGGAAAAATTTTAGAATTGCAGTCAAAAATCAGGGTTGGCCCTTTTTCCAGAATATTCATTTATATGCTTAGGTGAGATTCTAAATTAAGAGTGATTTTAGAGTTAGTTTCAAAATCAGAATTATACCTTTTTCCAGAGTATGCATATATGAATTCCATATTTATTTTGTTTATTATTTTGATTATACATGTTTGTATTTTGACGCATTTGGATTTTGAAAATTTTGATTTTGACGCATTTGAATTTTGAAAGTTTAGGTTTAAATATTTGGATTTTGAATGTTTGAATTTGACTTTTCACGCTGATCCTATTTTAACATCAAAAAATTTTAAATAGTGGAACCTGCCACCTCCAATTCCTCACTAAATAAGTTATTGAACCTTGATTTTGTAACTAACTCTAAAGTCCTGCCCTATTATTTTTACATACATTGTTTAACAACTAAGTATCTAAAACAATTGTCGATTTTCTTTTTATTGTTTTTTTTTTTTTTTTTATGACAAAAATCCCTAGGATGGATTTTGATTTTTGTAGTTTTTTTTTGTCCCCGTACCCGTCTTCTTTAATCTAAAAAAAAAAATCCTGTAATGACAATTTTCTACATAGAAAGAATTTTAAATGGATGTGCAATTCATATACAATAAAATAATCTTTAAAATCCTTTGGGGGGTTTATATTTTCTCTTTCTTTTTAAATAATTAATATCTCAATTTAAATATTTTTAATATAAATATAAATTATATTTTGTTTTCTTTTTTTGTTTTTTTTTTGCAATTATTTTTATAGATTTTTTTAAAACATACAACAAAAATTAATTCTATTCTACATGAATCATGTGAAATAAAAATTATTAATAAAAAAAAATTACCAAATTGGTTATTAAAAGAAATTAATTTAAAATTAAAAGGTGAGCTAAAATATATATATAATATTTATAACACCTAGGAAAATATACAATAAATAAAAAAAATATATATATTTGGTTTTCAAGCACAAACTAAAATAAAGTTTAAAAAATAAAAATTTTTTTTTTTTAGCACAATACCCTAAAGTAAATTACTCCAAAGTCCAAAGGAAAATTAATTTCCATTTTCTTATATTATATTTTTTTTTTTACTATAAATAAAAAATTTCAAGGTGTTTGTATTAAAATTTTCTATTAATTTTTAATATTTTTTTTTATTATTTAAATATTATTTAATTGAAATAAAAAAAAAATTTTTATGTATATGCCAACAGTTTTTCTTTTTTATATGAAAAATTTATTTTAAATGGCAGACATTAAAGTCTATACTATATGGTTTTTTATTAAAATAAAATCAGACTTTTGTGTTTTTGTGTTTTTATTTCAAGGTTTATTTTATTTTAAGATACTATAAAAAAAAAAAATTTTTTTTTTAAAGTTTAGAACAAAAATTTTCCAAATTTAAAAAGATGAAGTTTTTAAAGTAAATTTTAAGAAAAATGGTGGAAGCCTTTTAGGCAATTTTAAAACTTTTCTTTTTTATTATATTTTCTGAAATACAAATATTCTACTGTATAAAAAAATAAAAAAAAATAAAAAAAACTTTCATTGTGTTCTTTTATAAATTGTTTTTCTTTTTTGTACAACTAACGATTTTTTTACCCGTGATTTTTATGCACTAATTGTATATATATATATAAATATATATACCTATACATTTGATCTATGAAGATTACTACTTTTATACTTGTACTTCAATTTTCATTTAAATTGTTTCTTTTGTTCGTTTTCCATCATTAACATTAAAGACACATATTTCTTTTTGAAATTTATTTTTTACTTTTCTCAATTTCTGTCTATCTATTGAAAAAACTGTATTATATCTATTGACATATTATATGTATGTTACGAAAAGAAATAACTTCCTTTCCTTTCACTAGTTTTTACTATATTTTACATTATAGATACTACTCTGATTCGGCATTTCTCCTGAGCGATCAAAAGAGTATGTTGGATTAATCCTGAAATTAAATCAAAATTTTAAAAGTTTTTGATAGTTTTATCATTTTGATTTATAATACAAAATGAGTTATATCTATAGTAACAAATCACATTATATTATTATGGATTGTGTTGATAGCCTTAAGGAGCACAATAAAATTGGGTAATATATTTCTAATAATAGTTCCCAAGATAGAACTCAAAATGTACACTCATTTATCAATTAAACAGTTTTGAAATAAATTCAATTCAACTAAAAATACAAATCTCTTCCTTCTTGTCCTTTATTTAATGCAGCTTCTAAACATGTATTAAATTAAATGTTATTTTTCAGACTTTTATAGTTTAAATCAAGAGATGGATGAGTGTAAATGAAACCTTTCGTTTTTTTTTATAAAATTTGATTTTTTATATTTTGGGGAGCGGATCGTACACGCCAAAATCCACCGACGACAAAATTTTGCTTTTTTTTTTTTTATCTTACATTACAAAATCTATTTTCCCAAAATTTTACATTACAAAATCTTTTACGGACAAAATCTTGTAAAAGATTTTTTAAAGGAAAATAGATTGTTGCTTTGTTTTTAAAGAATGTATGTATATAAACAAATAGTTAAGAAGAGTTGTTTGTTTAGAGTTGGTTTAAAAACCAGGCTTATACACTTTTTGTAGAATTTTTATATTTTTATATATATGTGAGATTTCGAATTAGGAGGTATTTCATAGTTTGTTTCAAAATTAGGATTATACGCCTTTTACAGAATATTTTTATATGTATATGCCAGATTCTAAATCAGAATAGATTTTATAGTTGGTTTCAAAATCAGAATTTCAATAATTTGTTTAGTGGTGGATTTTGGAAAAAAAAGATTTTATTTTGAGAGTTTTTCGAAACCAAAATTTTGTATGCAAAATTTTGTCGCATAAAATTTTGGCGTATAAAATTATAACACAAACCCATTTATTTTTTATCCTTTTATACTCATTTTAACCTTCCTTAATAACTTTTTTCTTTGTTACTTTCTATAACCACATCACTTTTTTAGTAAACCACTGTACCGTTTTGTATAGATTTTTAATGATATCTGATCAATATTAATTAATAAAATCGATAATTTTGTTATTTTATTTTTTCTTCTTCAAAAACTTCTGTAATTAAAAAAAAAAACAAAACTCGATCAATTAAAGCACATTTTTGTTTCCTTGAAATCTTTAGGTATATTTTCTATTCCTATAATTTAAATATTCTCCTAATCGAATACATTTTAATATTTTCTCTTGCAAGGCCTCGGTGACTTACTGGATAAGAGCGTATAAAATACGCTGCAAACACCGAGGGTTCAAGTTCCACACACGTCGTAAGAGTTATTCCCCCTTACGACATTTACAGCCACGCCTGAATAGGAAAAGCTGTGTAATTTCCTGTCTACATTTATGTGGCAGAAAAATAGAAATAAATTTGAAAGTATATTTTAAAAATAATAATTAGTATAAATAAAAAAAAAATATATGAAATATGATTGCATTTTTCTTTCTTTTTATTTTTGTTCTTAAAGCACATCCTTTCGTGACCATATATTTTTTTTATATTACTTTAAGCAATTCCTTTATTTGATCACAACATTAATATTAAATATTTAATTATTACTTTTTCTTATTATTATTGTTTTTTTTTTGAAATACCAATAATTAATTTTTCAAAATTTTTTTTAAGGTTCGTGTAGAAAGTTCCGATAATCATGAACGGACCAGAGAATTTATATGGAAAAGAACACCACAAATAGCACATTTAGTATCTGAACAATTAACAATTGCAACTGAATCATTATTACAACCAGTTGGTACAAAAATTGAACATATATAAATTTATATATATATATATATATTATACATATATTGATATTTTTATTAATTATATTTATTTATTTATATATTTATATACATTAAAAAAACATTAAATTATTTAAAAAAAACTATATTATTAGTTGAGAATGTATCTATAAATAGTATTTTCATAGTGATGAAGTAAAATTGGATTTATTTTAATTTCAAAAATTTTTTTGTAATTATGGTTCCTAATCTAAATTACTTATATATATATGAAATAGTTTAAATTAGGATTTTTTTTTTTTTTTTTATATAATTAATGAATTTTATAATAAATTTTACTTCTTTGCTATGAAAATGCTTCAATTTCTTAAAAGAAAAATTTAAGAAAAATTATATACATTTTCTTTCGAATTTTTAATTTAAATGAAATTTTATTTATTTATTATTATAATATAATATTTTTTGTATTTAATTTATTTAATATAACTAAAATAATAAAAAAAAACTTTTAAAAAATATTATCTTGTACTTTTTTTTTAATAAAATATTCTTAAAATTTTTAAAAATAATCTCTACATTAAATATGTACGTATGTAAGGCTATAGAAATTTAAAGGTAAGTTTTTATCTGACTCATGGTGCAGTCGGTTAAGTCGCCTACCTTTCAATCGAAGGGTCTTGGGTTCAAACCCCGGTCAGGTCATAAATAAAAAATATGTAGTACTTATCGTAATAATGTATATCGTATAATTAATAGTAGTAATAATAACATTAATAATATTATTAATAATAATAATAGTAATAGTAATAATAACAATAATTATAATAATAGTAATAATAATATTAGCTGCTACAGTGGGGCTATTTTTGATTATATCATGCAAGTAAGGTGTTATATACTGCTGCACGTTGTAATCCACGGATGGCGCTGACTCTGTAGTAAAATAATAATAATATCAATAAGAATACTAATACCAGTAGTAGTAACCGCTACAGTGACAGTGGGGGTTGCCTTCAATAATTACCTCTTGTAGTTACTATATACTACTACTACATGTTGTAACTGTTGTGACGGTTTTAGTCACTGTTAGCAAAATATTAATAATAATAAGCGGATTCATTGTTTCCTTACAATCCCACTCCCAATTCAATGTTTCCGTATCCATTTCCTATTCTTTCCTATCCCTACTCCCTAGCCAATATGCTGCGTTCGCAGGTAAGGTTTTCATCCCATTATATTGGCTAAAGGGGGAGATGGGTTTAGTCAGTAAGAATCTGACACTACCAAGGGGGACATTCTTGGTGTCTTTGGAAGATTCCCACCTCCTTTAAGAAAAAAAAATTATATATATATCTAAAAAACTTTATGATTTTTTTAATCGAATATATACCTTAATACCTATACCTAAATAAAGAGGAAAAAGAGGTAGTGTATCAACTTGCAAATGAAGTATATCAAAGAACTGCAACTACTTTTACAGTACAAAATAAGAGAAGCACTAAAAATTGAACAGGAAAACTGTAGAAGCAAACTTAATGGAGTGAAAAATATGGGCTAAGATAATCTAAGGAGATTCTGAGTACCTATAACCCGCAAATATATTAAAAATATTTAGATCCAGTAAAAACAAAGCGGAATGTAAACCAAAGGTTTTTAAAAGCGCACATTTCGAAAAGATAATAAAACTGTTTAGAATTGTGACTTGCACAAAAATTTGAAAATTTCATATAATAAAAATGTGACAATAGAAGTTTTTTGCAATTTTGAGGGGCTGTAAATCCGCAAACTTAATAAATAAGATATACCGTTAATACATGTAAAAATATATTACTGGAGTTTTTTAATATCTTACCGCAGAAAAATTTGTTTGCCTAAGTTACAGGTGTCTAAAAATAGCATATTTTCAATTTTTAAGCCCTAATTAAACAAGGAGTGGTATAAAAAAAATTTCTGAGGAAACTAATACTAATTCTTACTCAAAATTCCAAGTTCTTTCTTATCAAAAAGCGTGACGCAGTTATGAAAAGAAAGATATCATGCAAAGATTGGTTTTCATAATATAGCAGTAAATTTAAATAGTAAATTACAAAATATTGCATAATTTTGATATTATTTTATAGAGGTAATTTTCGGTCTTCTAGTGCTTTTAGATTGTAAATATACAAAGTAGAGGCTCAGATATATACATCTGAAAATAAGGCTTTTTTGAAATTTTGGTGGGTCTAACTTTGGAACCCTATAAAATTAAAATAAACCATTAACACACATAAAAATTTTTTACTGGAGCTTTAATTTTTTTGTCTTGCCGAAGAAAAATGTGTACAGCTGCCTAAGTTACAGGTGTTTAAAAATAGCAAATTTTTTATTGTTGAGCTCTAATAGCTAATAAACAGAGGGTGATCCATAAAAATGTTATGAGGAAACTTATACTAATTCTAAAAGTTCTTTCTTGACTCAAAATTTTAAGCCGCTATCTATAAGCGTACCGGAGTTATAAAAGTAGAAAAATCATGCAATATTTGGTTTTCACATAACTGTAAACTTATACGCTAAATTTAAAAAAGATGTATATTTTTTGTATTAATTTATAAAGGTAAAAAAAATTCCTGTCGAATGGTTTTTCCAGATTGAAAAAATTTTAAGCGGAAATGAAATATGCGCATTTAAAAATAGGGCTTTTTCAAAGTTCGAGAGACTGGGGGGGACGGACAGACTAAAACTAATAGGCACATTTTTTCAAAAATTTTTTTGGAAATTTGCTAAAAAATGAAACTAACATACTTCTTGTCGTCACAATTAACGGCTAAAGGAGCACATAAAGAAAATTACGGTACATGTAGATTCTGTGAAAAAGAAAAAAACTTTTCAGAACACATATTTAAAATCTGCGAATCTTTACTCCAAGCAAAATATGTGTACTTAGAAGGGTATTGATTGACCGAAAATAAACTGACAGTAATAAACTCTCTACAGATCTTTAGTTTCTAAGCAGGCTAAAAGAAGTATTATAAGTGGAGGCAAAATTCACAACACGTAGTAATATGCGGATCCCAATATAGTTCTACATCAAAAAATCAAAGTGTTACTTATGCTCCTTACCTTATCTAATCTTAACTAATCAAGAAAAAGAAAAACTTGTAAAAGCACCATAGTCTCATATTTTTAATATTGTGAGGTTGTGAACCACATGTCAGGTAATTAGTGTAAAAATCTTATTAAATCACTTTACATATTTTGTTATCAATAGACGTATAAGTGTGAAATTGTTAGAAATTTATTCGATGTTTTAGATTTTACTTTGAAAAATTTTTAATCAATCCATTACAAACTAATTTTTAACTAGATCAACAGACCAATTAGTTATTATTTCACTCCATAAATGTGGCTGATGATATTTATCCGCTTTTGTTAGCAATTCTTGTTATTTCCTTCTGTAATTATTCTTGGAATACGGTGATGTGTTTTATTCGTAATGTCTTGATTTCTAAAATCTTAAAATAATATTTATTTTAAACGATTCTTAATACAAATTTTAAAATTAATAAATTATATAGGCATCAGCATTTTTTTTTTAATATAAATTTCGTTTTTCTAAAACTAAATAACTTATATTTCAACTTAAAAACCTTTCATAAGCATTCATTTCTTTATAAAAATTTAAAAATCAATCTAATATTTGACTTTGAGTTTTATTTATATACATATTATATGCTTTAAAAAAAAATATAGTTTTGTGGAGAAATCAATTCTGGTATTCAGAATAAATATTTCTAATTTTCCAAAATAGCGTTTCCTTTTTTAGCACATAATGCTTTTTAAAAATTTGAAAAATTTTGAAATAATAACGCCAAAAGATAGGCAATTTTTTAAAATTTATAAATCAAAAGCGGTATAATTTTTAGCAATTTGACATTTAAACTTATATCGTTATTTAAATCGAAAATTTTGCCAAAATTGTGGACCACTCTGATACTTCACCACTTTGAAATGTTGTAAGGTAGAAATTTAAAATTTTATGAATATAATGTCTTGAATAACAGGCAAAAGTTACTTCAGAAAAAATACTGTGCTATCCCCACTGTTTGAGTGCTATATAATAAGGCAAAAATTGATAATGTTCAACTCCTAGAATATTTTGTGTAAGGTAAATACATTATATTTTTACTAGTATTGATGACATTTTTCAACTATAAAGGATTTCCTTAAAATAAATTGGAAAAAGTTTTTATAATATTAGCTATAGTTTTAGAATGCTTTTTGCTGTTTTTATACCCTACACCTAAAATATAGGGTATATTAACTTTGGTAGGTGTTTGTAACCACCCAAAAGACTAACTCTCATATGGACATGTATATATATATTCTGAATTAGGATCATCTCCTGAGTCGATTTAGCGATGTCCGTCCGTTCATACGCACGATAACTCAAAATATTATGATGATATCTTGATGAAATTTATACTGTAGGTTAACAATAATTAAAGTAAGACGGGGATTGCGAAATGGGTGAAATCGGACCATAGGTTCGGGTACCTTCCATACAACTCCCAAAACCGAATACGCATATCTTCGATATTAAAAAAGATAGAAACTTAAAATTTTGTACGAGGGTGCTATTTCCTGTATTCCAGATTTGCTTAAAATTTGAGATGAATTGGTGTGGTTGTTCGGGTACCTCCCATATAACTCTTAAAACCGAACAAGCATATCTTCGAAATTAATAAAGATAGAAACTGCAAATTTGATACAAGGGTGTTGTTTCCTGAATCCCTGATTTGCCTAAAATTTTAGATGAATTGAAATGGTTGTTCGGGTTTCTCCCACACAACTCCCAAAACCGAACAAG
Organism: Poecilobothrus nobilitatus; assembly: GCA_947095535.1. Lineage (NCBI taxonomy): Eukaryota > Metazoa > Arthropoda > Insecta > Diptera > Dolichopodidae > Poecilobothrus > Poecilobothrus nobilitatus. The sequence continues at coordinate 114,321,293 of OX352774.1, forward strand.
CATATCTTCGAAATTAATAAATATAAAAACTTGAAATTTGATATAAGAGTCTTCTACCCTGTTCTGATGATGTCTCTAAAATTTGAGATGAATTGGGGTGGTGGTCCGGGTGCCTTCACACACTTCCCAAGACCTAACAAGCATATCTTCGAATTTAATAAAGATACAAACCTGAAATTTTGTGCAAAGGTTGTAAAAGCATTTATTTTTTTAGCTTATATTAAATACCTAACTAAAATAACTTATGGATTTTTAATTTAATTTGAATTTTTAAGATGAAGGGTATAAATAAGTCGGTTGCATCGACTTACTACATTTACATTTACTTGTTTTTTTTTTTTTGCAAATAGACGCCTTAAAAAACCTTTGGTTTTCCATTCTATATTGTTTTCGATTAATGTTGATATTAATATTTTATAATATTTTTTTAATACTTCATTATATTACATAATATGTACATACTACATATAGAAAATTTTTAAATGAAAATCAAGTAATTTGCTTTGCTGGCACATTCCTATTTATATAATTAATGACTTTCAATAACAATATGTGGGCTGAAAAGTAATATTTTGACCATAAAATTATTTTTATTTAACGTTGTCTCCGATTTTTTTTTTTTTAAATTCTTGTGTAAATTCTTATGTCAAAGCAAAATATTCATTTAAAATTGAATTTACTTACATAAAATCCACATATATGTATACCAAATGTATCACAAATATGTTGTGATCAAATAAATTTTGTACAAAATTTTGGTTCTTTGAAAACTATTCATAAGAAATTCTTTTATGCACACATGCTATAATTTGATTTAGTCTTTTAATGAAGCATCCAACAATGATAATTAATATAAATAATTAAATATTTGTAATGATGTTGATTAAATATACTATTTTTAAATTAATTACATTAAAAGGAAAATAAAATTACACGTTAAAATTACAGTTTGATCATTTGTGCATGCTTTAATCATAAAAATTCTATTCTATAATGTGGAACACATCAAAAGAAAAGTAAATACATGTATGTGCGTCAACTCTAAGATACTGGCGCGAAACTAATTTATACTGTTTACAGAAGTTGTTGTCATAAAACTTGGTAATTTTTTATAATATTTCAGCTAACGAAATTAGATTAATAAAATTTTTCAACAGTCCATTCGTTGGCATAAAACTTAATTTTTTTTTAGCAATTTTTGAAAAGTGAGATGGTAAAAATTTCATAACCTAGCTTCTATTTTTTTGAGTTATTTTTTCGGACGGACAGACAGACGTATATGGCTAATCGTTTAAAAATATATATACTTTAAGGGCAAGGTCTCCTTTAAGGGCAAATTAATTAAACTTTGGGTATAACGATTGTAAAAATAGCATACTGAATTTTTTTTTTATTCCTATATTACATTTTTAAAAATTCAATATTCTACCATTGATTCTAACCGAGAAATTTATTCTGACACTTTCAAAACAAATATATTATGACGTAATCAGTCGTGTACATAAAACTGAGCTTGAACTCAAATCTCACTTTTTTAAGCAAAAACTCAGTTTGGCATGGAAAAAAACTTAAGTTTGAGTTCATACTTGTATCGTTTTCTCATAGAGTGAGATCTTGTTTAATAATTAAAATTTCCCTTAGCTTAAACTTAATTTGGTATGCAAAAAAATTAAGTTTTTATTATTTTTCTTAGTTTTTGAATCAAAGGTTATGAGTTAGCTATTTACTTGCTCGAATTCAAAATGGCAGAGTTTATAATAATTGATTCATCCAAAAAAACTTACAATTTGTACAGATCTGAAAAAGAAAATATAAAATTTTTGGTGGACTTATTTTGGGAAGAAAATTATGAAACTAGAGGCGGTGCACTAACCAGTTTTGACAAAATACTTACATTTTTAAGATATTTTGGTGATCCTGGGTTTCCGTCTGTTTGTCGGGATGTTAGAAAACTTCTAAGTCGTTTGAAATAGAGCAATGAAATTTACGGATAGGAATGTCAAAAAATTAATTTTCTACAAAAACTTTTGCCTGTGGCTCCACTCGTTACGGAGCTACAGCCCTACAAAGTTCGAAAAAGCCCTATCTTTAAATTGTTATTAGACAGGTTTTGTAAGGCATATTTTCAATCTGGAAACGCCAAGCTCCAACATTATATTTTTATAATGCGTTGATTACTTTTCTTAGTAATATAGGGCTACTTTAAAATTGACGAAAGTGTGACTTGATTTTTCCAATTTTTTCTAACTAAAAAAACTCTAACAAAAATCACAAATATTTATTTTTTTGTTTTAATATTTCTTTTTTCAATATACTTTTACCCAAAAGTTATTATGGAATATTATTTGATTTTGGAAATGCGCTTTTTTGAAAACCCCTGGTTTTTTCTTTACTTGTTTAAATATGATATTCATACAAGTACAATAAATATCAAAGTATACTTAAACAATTAAAGTTTAAGTATATAAAATGTTCTCTTTGAATTTAACCAAACGAGCTTTAACTTATTTTTTTGCATACGGGATCGAGTTCAAGCAATTGCTCTTATATAGAACTCAATCACGAGTTTGAACTCTTTTACTTAAACTTTAAGCTTAAACTCTTTACTTAAACTGGATAAAACTGAGATAAAGTTTTATCCATTCGATCCAAAGTCTCATAGAGTTTATGTTCCCATAATTCATTTGGGTGGCTCGAAATACCGTAATACAATATTATAGATACATAATGTAATTATAAAAAAAAAGTTTGGAGGGGTTTTTTTAGTTGATTACAGGGTTTCAATAATTTGTTTAGCGGGCGTTTTAGAGCCAACAGACACTATTATTTGCTATCTGAGATTTTATAAGGAGAAAATTTTCTAATGTTACGGCTAACCCTAAAAAATTCATAGCTTTAGTACTAAAAACAATTTTTTGTTTTAACATTTCAATTACATTTTTTTTTTCAAATAACTTTTCCATTTTTTTTGGGTACTATATCGTAACAATATTACTCCCCAACAACAAAACATGAACAGATTTCGAAAAAAAGTGTAAAATTTCTCTAATTTGACGGGGCAATTGCATTACGAAAATAGTCCCCAAACATTTATATATGAAATTTCATTTTTATCGTTGGTGAATAATTTTCTTGGGACTAATCCCCTCGAGTCAGTATTTGATATAATTCCTATAATATATATTCAAATTATTATTTCTAAATATTAATAATTACCATATAAGTTATGTTTTTCTCTCTCTAATATTCACCTAACTTTATATATTATACAAGGTGTTCCGAATAATAGTGCAAATATTTCAAGAGGTGATTCCGTATTAAGGTAACGTTATTATGTAAAATTTGGAATTCTTAATAAGTTATATTATAATTTAATGAATAATTAGTCAATACTAATTAACGCTGTCATTTTTTCCTTTTTAATAAAAATTTTGAAAGCAGCTAAGTGGAAATAATTATACAAACAGAAACTAATATTATTTACCTTGATTTAAAATCTACGAGTGGTAAAATTTGACATCATTTTAATTAAAATAGTGCATTAAATGATTAGATATATCAGTATAAGACCACTTTATCAATATTATTGGTATTACCATTTTATCAAATCAATTTAAGGCTTAAACACAATATACACAAACCAATTCACCATTGGTCATTCCAATTAAAATTGTGATTATATAAGATCTAAATTTAAAAAAAATGAACACTTTAAATGGATTTAACTGCAATACCTTCATACTAAGAAACTTATGCATATATAAAAAATTTTAAGTGGAAATTTAGTCCTGTGGATATGATATGAATATTTTTAAATTTCCTTTTATAGACTTTTGCAAGTCATAAAGTGTGTTTTGAGTGTATTTTTTTTTTTGTTTTTTTCCATATTTGATTTGAAATTAATTTAGTGATCTTTTATTTTGTCTTCATTATAAGTTCATGAACCTCAATAAAGAAAATTCATAAATACAGACGTCGTATAAAGTCCTTAAGTATAAATTTTTTATTTTATTATTTTTTATTTTAATATTTTTTTATATGTGCAAACATACTTCATTTCATACATTATTCAAAATGTTTTTAGCACATTTCCAAAAAATTTTTGAAAAAATGTGCTTATTAATTTCACTCTGTCCGTCCGTCTGTTTACAAAACTTTTATACCGTTAAAGATAGAGAAAAAAAATTTTAATCATGGGTATATCTCATAAAAAAAATAATATTGTAGAATAATTTTTTCATGTAGGCCCACCCATTACGGAGCTGCAGCCCCTCAAATTTTGAAAAAGTTGTATTTTTAATTGTGTATATTTCATGCTTTATTTCATATTTTTTCAATCTGAAAACGTCATTCGACAGGAATTTTTTTTATCTTTCTAAATTTAGTATTTAAATGTACCGTTATGTAAAATCCAAATTTTGCATGATATTTCTTTTTTCATAACTCCGGCACACTTTTAGATAAGAACTTGAAATCTTAAGACAAGAAAGAACTTTTAGAATTAGTATAAGTTTCCTCAGAAAATGTTCTTGTACCACCCCTTGTTTAAGAGCTATTAGGGCTTAAAAATTAAAAGTTAGCTTTTTTAGACACCTGTAACTTAGGCAACTGTAAATAATTTTTGTTCGGCAAGTCATAAAAATTAAAGCTTCAGTAATATATTTTTACGTGTGTTAAACATTTTTCTTAGTTATATAGGGTTCCGGACTTACAGCCCTCCAAAAAAGTTCTATTTTCACATTTTTTCTTATATGAAATTTTCAAATTTTAGTGTCTTTTGGAAATGTGCGCTTTTAAAAACCGTTGATTTACATCCTGTTTTTTGAATTTCCATTTCGTTAATCTTAAAAGTATCTATCTTGTATAATTTTCATATATTTATCATTACATTTTTACTATATTACTCATATATAGAAGGTGTATGATTTGTGATATGGTCAATTTATATATAAATAATATTAGTTTTAATTCTTGTGTACTAGATATTATATACAAGTGCTTTCTTTTGAATTGAATTTGAATTGAATTGAAATTTTTGATTGTAGCAACCTATTCATATGATAATATCTGATAAAAGAAATTCAAAAAAAAAAAAAAAAAACTAAATAGGTTTTGAAACTAACTTCAAAATTTTATATATTTTTGTAATGAAAAGTAGAATTTTTATTATATGAATAAGATTCTTTGATGATAAAAGTACTAAAAATGAATATTGAGGGTAAATTGTTTAGCCAATGGATAGCATAAATTTTCAAAAGAAAAATCTTCTTTTTTTTTTTATTTAAATGCACATACATATACATTCATACATACATAAATAACTATAAATGCATATTTCATAAAATTTAAAATTAAAAGAATCCTTATTTCAATTGAAAAATTTCTTAAAAAATAGTTTATAGTATATGTATATATTTATACTTACATAATTTAGTATACACCTATACATTAAGGATATGTAATCACATATATTTTGTATTCAGGTAATAAAAGTTGTGAAAAATAGGTAATGAAACGATTCATCTGTATTTTATCATTTATTAACCACATAATTTAGAAAAATATGTTTAATGTGAGTTAATTTTAAAAAGGATTTGAATAGATACTTAATATACAGTGAATTCTTCAAAAAAAAAAAAATCAAATTTTCGAATTTTCAAGTTTTAATTCATTACATAAAAATATAATTGAAAATTTTTACATAATTAATGAATATAACTGTAATAATTCTAAAAATAAGGATAATTTTTAATAAAAGGATAATTTTATCTTTTAAAGTTCTAATAAAATTGAAAACAAATCCTTAATTGCTTCAGTAATTCAACCAATATGGGGATTAACAAAAGTTTTCTAAAATCAAAAAGTAAAATCTGTTTATTCAAAACATTCCAAAATAAGATAAACTTAGTGTAGTGTCATTACTTCCTATCTATAATGGGAAATAAAAACAATGAAATCACCATAACGTTTCCCGATTAATTGTAATATATCTTTGAATAATTCTTAATGTAAACGGATTTAAAGATTTCAAAGGAGGGAGAAAAAAAAACAAAAGAATCTTAAAAAATTAAAATTTAAAATATAAATGCTAAGTAACCAACAAAATAATAATGCTCTGCTCTAAAAGGTATTTTTTTTAAATGTTTTTTTCAAAAAAAAATTATTTTTTTTATAAAATTATTATAGACCTATTGCAAATAATTAAAAGTGCTACAGAAGTTCATCTGCACAATGTAGAAGATGACTTATGGAAACACATGTTATGAAAATTTGTTTGTCATGTGCACTTTGTATTCTATCACATGTATTCTCTATTTATGTGACACAATCATAATGATAAATTTTCTAAATATCTTCTCACATCCTTATATACAAAACCAAAAGGTAGGCGGCATGAAATAACGCCGCGATGAAATAAAGCCGTAAAAAATATGAAATAACAAGCCAAATTTAATGTTTTTTTGCGGCGTTATTGCATTTTGTTACGGCATTATTTCATTGTATTGTGGCGTTATTTACTTTTAAGGTGTCGTTATTTCATTCTTATATTTTAAAATGGAATAAGATCACAAACAGATTTCGTACAACATTAAATTAAAAACTAAATAAATTTTATTGAGCGTTGAGTGAAATCACCCTAATTCAGAATCTCAGGTATACATATATATAAATATTCTGCAAAAAGGGGCAATCCTGATTTTGAATCTAACTCTAAAATCAACACTAAAGCATGCCAACGCATAGAGATTCCATTCAAAATTATAAAATTTTTACAATTTCATATAAAAAATAGTAAATTTTGTAAATAATTTGAGATTTTTGTGGAAAAAATAAAACATTTTTGAAGGAATGGGGTCTGAATTACTTGTTTTATTTAATATATAAAATAATATGTAAAAAAAATATTTTTTAAAATATGCTTTTATCGAAACCAAATTCGCCCCCTAAAAAGTAGAAAATAAAATTGATTGCAAAACTTTAGCTTTTTTGACTGTTATAATATAAAAGTGAATTGCTAGTGCAAGCATTTTGGACTGTTATAATAAAAAAGTAAATTGCTGGAATAAGGTTAAATAAAAATCTAGGAAATTTGAGGTTCGTGTTTCTTTTTTATTCCAGCAATTTACTTTTATATTATAACAGTCCAAAATGCTTGCACTAGCAATTCACTTTTATATTATAACAGTCAAAAAAGCTAAAGTTTTGCAATCAATTTTATTTTCTACTTTTTAGGGGGCGAATTTGGTTTCGATAAAAGCATATTTTAAAAAATATTTTTTTTACATATTATTTTATTTTATACTTTTTAGTTTTAAATGAAACACATAATTTGAATTTAAAAATATGGGATATTTTTTATTCATACATACATTAATTATTGTTTCTGATATAAAATACGTTTTATAATTTTATACCAAATGTTTAAGTAAATTAAGAGATGTTAAATCGATTCCATTACAGCAAGAGTAAAAATTTTTATTCCAGTATGTAATTCATAAATAAAGAAAGTACCTCGCAGGGTAAAATATGTACCAAAATACTGTGATTATATAAATATTACAATCCAACAACATAACTCGAATGAAAATGATATACATAAATGTACTTTACTGTATATTTCTATAGTATACTATTAGTAGTATATCGTATATCCAAACAAACATCTAACCTTGAACACCTACCTACCTAATCGCTTAATAAGATCATGCAGTAAAAAATGTTGACAAATATCTTGATTTAAATTATAAAAAAATGGAGCGGAATAAAATAATTTAGGAAATTAGTTTAACATAATATTATGTGTATCCAGCCATTGGTGCAGTGGTTGACGCACCGCTTCTCATTCATAAGGGAATGAGAGGTCACGGGTTCGATTCCCGGCTGGGTACAATAATTATAAAATAAAAAAAAAAAAACATTCATATATCGCAATATGTAAATACTTTATAATATATCATTATATCACGTACACATTCCTACCAGGAAACAAGGGTTATAGCTACCACATTTATGTACCACGGTACCTGAATATAAATAAATAAATAAATATTATGTACATACGTACGTACATATTTACATACGTAGTTTTAATTTTTTGTGTTGACAAATCATAATGCGTAATAGATTTTTTGTTTGTAAATCATAATGCGTAATGCGCAAAAGCATAATTTTGTAATGATCTATACTTTTTATATTCTTTTCTATGTACAAAAATAATATTATGTAGGTACATAAAATTTTATTTAAAAAATATTGATGAATAGAGTTAAAAAAAAAAAAAAAAAAATTATACATATATACGAATTGGATTCGAACCACAGTCCACACATTAACACTCACTTTCAAGACCTGTACACTTTCCTCTGCACCATATATGCATTAATTCAATATGCATTAAAGAATGTTGACAGCAAATATTTTGATTTAAATATTAAACAAATGTTGTAAACAAAATAACTTAGCAACATACATAAAAATATTATATGTATGGATTGTGTTTTGCTAATTATGCTAATACAAAACACCAGGAAAGATCAAAAATATAATGTGCATGTTTGTATGCATGAATTAGAGATAAAAATGTTAAAAGTTTTAAATTGATATATACAAAAATGTATACATATTTTATTCAAAAAATGTTGATGAATAGATAGTTAAAAAAAAAAAAATGTTGCATCTGAACTGGATTCGAACAACATGATCCCCACTTTTGAAACCTGTACACTATCCTCTGCACCATACTACACTTACAAATGTTGCTAACAGATTACGAAGATAATAAAAAGCGTGACAGAATGACAAATAAATAAATAAATAAATAAATAAATAAATAAATAAATAAATAAATAAATAAATAAATAAATAAATAAATAAATAAACCGACAGCGACGAGTTAATATAAAAGCATATAAAATACCACATATCTGCACTAGCAAAAAATTTTGTGCAACATCTGTAAATATGTAAATGAAATAACACTGCGAACTAATGAAATAATGCCTTAAAAAATTAAATAGCGCCCCAAAGAATGAAATAATCCTGCAAATAATCCTTTATTTAATTTTTTTTTTTTTTTTTTTTGTAATGCATTTCTCTGCCACATGCATGTTGACAGCAAATTACACAGCCTTTCCTGTTGAGACGTGGCTGTAAATGTCGTAAGGTGAAATAACTCTTACGACGTGTGTGGGACTCGAACCTACACTCCCTCGATGTTTACAGCGTATTTTATACGCTCTTACCCACTATGCCACCGAGGCCACAGCCTTTATTTAATTTTTTCTTGCCACTTTATTTCATTGCAGTGTTATTTCATTTCGCCCAAAAGCTACACTTTTATTTCAAGGTCCGATCCTAATGATTGGTTTGAAAGTTTTGCTTAATTTAAGTACAACACTACTCAGAAAAATTCCGTTCACTGCAAGTCCTTGTTATTTCTTAAAGTTTTCTACTGACCCTCGTACAAAACAAAAGAATAGAAAAAAACTACTTGTTTCAAAATAATTTCAAAAATAATTAGTGCAAAATAAATTAAAGTCCCAAAATTTAAATGTTTGTAATATTTTAAAATATTTAAGAAAGGATGTCCTTGACAAATGAGAAATATTTAAAGTATTCACAACAAAAATGTATTTTAAATTAATATGTATACAGTAATGCCACAATCTCTACGTTTATTAAATAGTAAAATTTCACAACAGCGCAAGTTAAATTTTCATACTATATTTTAAATTACGATATAAAAATATAGCAACTATGCAGTTTTTTTTAGGTCATTATATTGAATATACATTTTGTATAAAATCAAGTATATTTCCTACTAAAAGTTATCCATCAAGGCTAAATTGAGAACAGCCAGATCAGCGCAGGAGAAGAATATTTTACCTTAAAAAGTTAGCTCAATAGTTCAACAAGAGTGCTAAATTACTGTTTAGATCCGCAATTGAAAAAGTCAAAATTGTCATCATGTTGGCCAGGGTCCGAATCGCATAAGGCACGAAAAGAAGTAGATAAAATTAATCGAAAATCGGAGAATATTAAATAAATATTCATACAAAAAGTGCCTACAATATTTTTGTAAAAACAAAATATCTACAAATTCAGTAATTTAGTTTAATGTTATAGAGAAAATGAGAGAGAGAAAAATTTACTAGCATACAGAATTTTTGAAACTTTATATAATTCAACTTAATTGAACGAGAAGTTCTTCAAATAGATCCTGCTTCAATTATTTTAGAGATATATAGAGATTAGACATATTATCATAAAGATTTTAAACATTTTGTTATTAGTTCCATTTGAAGAAATTTATATGCAAACATTATTTACTGTACTAAGATATTATAATGACTTTGATCACATTTTACAAAAAAAAAATTCTTTTTTTATGTTCACTCTGTACGTTTATCTGTCCATCTGTTTAAAAAAAACCTTTTACATCATTTAAAATGAAGCAATCAAATTTTAATCATGTAAAATCCCATTAAAAAATTAATATCGTGGAAACTTTTATGTAACCCTACTCATAATAAAGCTAGAATCCCTCAAAACTAAGAACAAAAATCCTATTTTCAATTGTTTATATCTCAATATCTACTTTTTATATTTTTAATCTACAAACTTTAAACGACAGGAAAATTTTTAACCCTTTCCTTTTTAATCAAGTCAAAATTTTATTGTTTGATATATAAATTTTCCGTTAAATAAAACCATAATTTAGCAAAATTTTGGTTATTTGAGACGCTCTAAGCCAGAACCAAGTTAAGAGAAGAAAACTCTTTGAGTATTAACATAAGTTACCTCGAGTTATTCTTCAGAAAAAATGTTTGTGCTTTCCCTCGTTTAAGAACTATTAGGAGTCAAAATATACAAATTTCGTACGTGCGGCAGAAGATTGCAAAATTTAATCCACAGTAATTACAATTCTACAAAGTTTTTCGTTACCGTTTTAAAAATGTGCACCTTAAAAAATTTTTAGTTTTGCATATTACATATATCACGTTTTATTACTTAATAAATACTTTGTGTTTTTTAAATGAATAAAACCCAACCTCAAAAACTCTCTAGTTTTCAAAATTGTATATACTAATATTTTGATTTGGGAACTTTTTTTTTATTTTAAACCATTAAGCTAAGTACACACGGGAGAGTAAAAGTGGTACAGTTGAAAAAAAAATCTCGATAGAGTAATCTACATGTGTGTAAACAGCGGAGCTCTACATCAGAAAGCTCTATATAGACTGTATCAGAGATTTTTGACATTTCATTGATTTACCGAGTAAACAATTCCAAGTAGCAAATTGTTTGTGTCTAGACTCCACCGTAGATTCGTTTTAGATGTAATTCATGTTTTTTCCATATTATTTTCTTATTTTAAGTTTATATGTACATATTAGGTTTTTGTGTTGATTAATGATAATTATTTTGTTTTATAAAAACTGATTTCAATAGAATTAACTTATTTAATTTAAGGAAATTTTAAAATATAAGACAAAAATTTGAAGGAACAAAAAAAAGAAAAAAATAAAAAGGAATTTGAATCTTCAAACCTTAACTTTTCTAATAATTCTTTATAAAATCACACCCATTCTCATACCAAATAGTCTATTTTCAATTCAATTCAATTTATTGCGCTACCATAGATCTACCATAGAGAGAAAATACGTATAGATCGTGTAAAGAGCCATGAAAGAAAAATTCCAACAACTTAAAAAAAAAAAATACCTACCAAATTTTTCGAAGAGTGTATATTCTGTAGAGTTACTGAGTATATTCTGTAGAGTATATTCTGTAGAGTTATTCGTTGTCGTTGAATAGCGCACAACCACAACGGCAGGTATATTTGACATGTTAAGTGACAAAGCATTAATAATTATTCTTTGCTATCTGCATTTACTACTTTGCTATTTTACTGGCAATGAAAATATTAATTAAAAATTAATACATTTTTTTTAAACAATTAAACACTTAAACTAATCAATTAATCAACTTAAACACTTTTTCACATATTTTTTTTTAATAATTTGCCGGATAGCTTCATAAATTAAAAAAAATTCGAGCACAAAATTTCATATTATATTTGATACTTTTTATACCCTACACTTAAAGTATAGGGTATATTAACTTTGGTATGGTGTTTGTAACCACCAAAAGGAAGCGAGTTAGGTATAGACATGTATATATATTCTGAATCAGGATCACCGCCGGAGCCGATTTAGCGATGTCCGTCCGTCCGTCCGTCCGTACGCACGATAACTCAAAAAATAATGATGCTATCTTGATGAAATTTATATAGTAGGTTACTAATTACGAAAGAAAGGCTAAGTTCGAATCTGGACAAAATCCGTCCATGGGTTCGGATTCTGGAAGCTTCCGAACGAGCCCCAGAGCAAATGAGATTATCTCCAAAACCAATAAAGATATAACCTTTACTTTTGGCAGAATGGTGTTCTTTCATGTTTGATTTAGGCCTCTGAAATTTAAGAGGATTTGGTCCATGGGTTTGGATTTGGAAGCTTCCGAACGAGCACCAGAGCAAATGAGATTATCTCCAAAACCAACAAAGATATAACCTTTAAATTTGGCAGGGTGGTGTTCTTTCATGTTTTATTTAAGCCTCTGAAATGTGAGAAGTTTTGGTCCATGGGTTCGGATTTTGGAAGCTTCCGAACGAGCCCCAGAGCAAACGAGATTATCTCCAAAAGCAATAAAGATAGAACCTTTAAATTTTTTATAATGATGTTTCTTCCAGTTTGATTTATGTCTCTAAAATTTAAGAGGATGTGGTCCATGGGTTTGGATTTTGGAAGCTTCCGAACGAGCCCCAGAGCAAATGAGATTATCTCCAAAAACAACAAATATATAACCTTTAAATTTGGCCGAATGGTGTTTTTTCATGTTTGATTTAGGTCTCTGAAATTTGAGAGGATTTGGCCATGGGTTTAAATTTGAAAGAATTTGAACCGTGGATTCGAATTTTGGAAGCTTCCGAACGAGCCGCAGAGCAAATGAGATTATATCCAAAACCAATAAAGATATAACCTTTACTTTTGGCAGAATGGTGTTCTTTCATGTATGATTTAGGCCTCTGAAATTTGAGAGGATTTGGTCCTTGGGTTCGGGTTTTGAAAGCTTCCGAACGAGCCTCAGAGCAAATGATATTATCTCCAAATGCAACAAAGATATAACCTTTAAATTAGGCAGAATGGTGTTCCTTCATGTTTGATTTATGTTTCTGAAATTTGTGAGGATTTGGTCCATGGGTTCAAATCTTGGAAGCTTCCGGACGAGCCCCAGAGCAAACGAGTATATCTCCACAACCAACAAAGATAGAACTTTTATTTTTAGTACAAAGGTGTTCTGTTATGTTTCCTTTTCTGTAAAATTGGAAACTGACATTTGAAAGAATTTGAACCATGGGTTCGTATTTTGGAAACTTCCGGACGAGCACAAGAGCGACGAGCATATCTCCAACAAAAGTAGAACCTTTAAATTTAATAGAATGGTGTTCTGGCAAGTTTTCTTTATGTTCCTGAGATGGATTCGATGAATTGGAGTGGCAATTCGGGTAGCTGACACAAACCTCCCAAGGACTACCAATCTTCGAAAATAATTAAGATAGAAACTTAAAATTTTATACAAGGGTGTCAAGCATATCCCAAGCGGATGCCTCTTTTACGTTCTTGAAATTCGAGTTGAATAAGACAGAAAAGGGAAGAAGTTCAAGCAGCTGCCAAAAACACTTATGGATTTTTAATTTAATTCGAATTATTCAGGTGTAGGGTATTAATAAGTCGGTTGCATCGACTTACTGTTACATTTACTTGTTTGTATATAAAATTGCACCTCTACATCTGATTATTCATAAACTGACAACTATATATCATTTAGTTACACACTGTGATATTTGTCAATATTATGTTCCACAACGCCAAAATTAAATTTAAATCTAATTGAACGACAACGACAATTTCTTTTTGTATTGTATGGTAATAGTCGTTGTCGTTGTCATTGTGCGTGGACAGTTACACTCTTGTGTAAACAAATTTGATAGAGGAAACTCTTATTTCCGTAGAGTTGTATCAATTTTAGTCTCCCGTGGGTACTTAGCTTTAAATTTTGTGTGAGATAAAACTTTCCAGGGTTACTTTTTATTGTATTAATACATAATATTTAACATATTAAAATTTTTTATGAAATACATGCTCTTTGTTTTTTTTTTTATTATTATTTTTTTTTTTAGAATTATACAAAATTATAACAAATCTGCAACAGATTGCTTTTTCAACATTTTCATTATACAACTTTCTATTGTATATAATAAATATTTATCATCTAATTTTGTATTTTTATTGTTAATTTTAAACTGAAAATTTGTTTTTTTTTCCCTTACATGGAATAGAAAAAACAGCACATCATTTTACACACATATCATTCTATTATTAAAAAAAAAAATAAAAATAAAAAATGATTTTCACCTGATGGTAAAAATTGTATTAAATAGTATTGTTACAAAAACATTCAATTTTCATAAATAAATATAAATTGCAATTTTCCCAAAAGTCAAATACACATTTTATCCATTTTGGTATAAAGAAAATATCAATATGATGTTTTACTTTAGTTATATTTTGTATTATCTCAAGGAAAAATGAAAATTTTGTTAATAAAATATTGAATATGGGAAAGAAAATTGAGATATATGTACATATATATATACAATATATGTTTAAACGAGGAAGAATACAGTTGCCTTTGTCAACTCTTAGATACCCGTACGAACCGTTAGTCTGTTCACAGCCTGTCACTCTGCTTACAATATTATTTTTTTAATATTTTAGTATTTTAAAATAATTTAGGTGAATTTTATAATTTCTAGAATTATGGGTTGTACATATATTCAAACTATATGTTTATATGTACATTCTTCAAAAGCAGATTCTAACCTTCCACATAACGATTATCAATCCAAAACTTTTTCAAATATTCTATAGTACCATTTAATACTAAGCGGTAAATGTATATTAAATTTACTTAGTACAAAATAATAAATATAATTTTAAATATTATATTATATTATATTTAAATATTCCATTGACAGAATAATTTCTTATAAGTACAATAAAATACATATATGTATGTAAATACGGCGCTATATAATATACATATACATATACATATACTCTTATCATTCACTCACTAGTGACATATACGATATGTAAATAAACATGATATTATATAAGTATGTATATATATCAATATCATATAAATAAAAATTCTTCAAGCAACCGTTATGTTGTTTATTTATTTACATTTTTTTGTACTACGCATTGTATCCTCAACAATTTCAAATTATCGAGTAAAACAAATGCAAAAAAATTTGTTGAAGAAATTTGTTAGAAAATTTGAAAAAATCAAGTAACACTTTCGTCAATTATAAAGTAACCCTATATTATTAAAAAAAAGTTGTTAACAGAAATAAGAGTATAATATTGAAGCTTTAATTTTTGTGTATTACTTCAAAAAAATTTTAACAGGTGTTCAAGTTACAGGTGTTTAAAAATAGCAAATTTTCAGTTTTAGACCCCTCCTAAACGGGGGGTGATACAAAAAGATTTCTGAAATGACTCAAATTAATTTTCAAAGATCTAACTTCTGTCAAAATTTGAGTTTCGCATAACGGTAAATTAAGACGCCGTATGCCTCAAATACATATTTATTGTATATATACTTTTAAAACTAATAAAAGTAGTAATCGTTTAGCGTTTTCAAAATGAAGATATACCTTATACAACTTGTGCTATAACAATTTAAATATAGAGCTTTTTTGAACCTTTGGGGAGCTGTAGCTCCGTAACGGGTGGGGCTACAAAAAAAAGTTATTAAAAATAAAATTAATATTTTTATGAGATCTATCAGCAGTTAAAATTTCATAGCTCTATTTCAAAAAAAATGTGGGGATCTAAAAGTTAGGTGTTCGAGAGCTACCCTAAGTTTTGGTCCAAACTCAACCAAAAAAAATAGAGAACTTGCAAATTACTCCCAGAATATTTTGTGTAAATTTCAAGATTCTAGCTTTCTTAGTTTTTGAGTTAGCGTGCTGACGGACGGACGGACATGGCTCAAACGTCTTAGAATTTTTTTCTGATCCGATTCATACCTTTCAAGGTATATCTAGCTCGCTTATTTCGAGGTGTTACAAACGGAGGAGTAATTTTATTATACCCGATCCTATCGTACGGGTATAATGAAATCGTGTATAAAATATTTTCTATGTGATAATAGCTAATAACAAGTAATTGATTTGATAGATAAATTGGTTTTTTTTCTTTTTATGTTATACCATTGCATTTAAATTGTATAATTCCAATATTGAATCAAAATTAATTATATAAATTATAAGAATGAAAAAACACAGGATTTTATATTTTTTGACAGAATTTAATTTTTAAAAATAAAATTTTTATTATAACAATCAGCTATTGGTTCTAGAAAAAAACTTAATAGTATAGATGAAAAATTAGTCTTATACAACAGCAAAACATAAGATACTATGAATTGTATGAGAACTCATTGAAAATATTTAAATGTAAAAAGGAGTAACCAAATCTAATTTTAGCTCAAATTTTTTTATTCGAAATTGGATGAAAAAATTCAGAAATTTTTTTTATATTTAAAAACAAATTAAAGTTTGAAGATGCGTAATCCGAATAATACGCGTATAGCCGAATAAACCAAAATTACTTTTTTATCTCAGAAAATAATAACCATCTGTACCTTTACTGTTGTTGGAATCCAGTTTGTTTTTTGGAGCTTTTTTTAGTAACTTTATTGATGTGATATTGATTGTTCTTTTGTTTTTAATGTGTGTTGTTGTGAGTACTAATCTAATTCACAGTTACAAAAATCGACCAATATACCTAACCCTTTTATTCATTCTTATTCGGTTTTCACTAATTGTAAATAAATAGGGCAACCATTTTGAGCAAGGTTTTCTTAATATATGATAATTATTCATATAAAATATAATGAATTGGTTCTTTTGAGATATTCATGACTATTTCGTGCACTTTGAATCTCTGATTTTCTAAATCTTTACGAAGCATTTTTTGAATGATTTGTGATAATGTTGAAATTTTCGTTATATTTACTGCTTATATCACCTTCAACGCTTGTCCGATCATATCTAATCTCTAGTGCAGGACAAAAATGTTGCACGAAAAATACATATTGTAAATTGACACCAAGTAAAACTAAACAAATCATATGCATATAAAAACGGGGAAAATTGCATTAGACTGTGTCAACTCGGAGATATCCGTATTAACATAATATAATATGCTGTTTCTATAAAACTTGATCAACAGATGTAAAATTTTAAATGTTTTTAAATTTTGTGGACTTGTATAGCAATTACTCAAACCTGTTGCACCCAACCAACCACATTTTATAGAAGTTATTGCTGTAAAACTTGAACACCTTTTAAGAGATTTCAGAAGCCAATATCTCAGTTAAGTTTCAAGACAAGCAAATTTTGCCAGAAATTGTTGGTATTTAACTTTACATCTTTTCACAAAAGTTCAGATACCCAGTTTCAATACACACTGAGTTATTTTCATTCAAAAAGGAAAATTGTTGATACCTACTCGAACCTGTTGAACCATCACAACTAAATTATTGACATACAGAAGCTATTGGCATTCAACTTTACACCTTTTCACAAATTTCAGATACCTAGCTTCATCAGAAACTGAGTTATTTTTATATAAGGAAAGAAGTTGTATGGTTACAACTACATTATATGTACGTTACAAGTTATTGAAAACTAAGAATTTCTAAGAAACCAGGAAGAATAAAGTTGCCTTTGTCAACTGTTTGATACTCGTACGAACCCGTTAGTATGTTCATAACCAGCCAGTCTGCTTATAATATTATTTTTTTAATTTTTAATTTGGTAAATTTTATAATTATATATAATACCGCATTTTGTCCTTGTCTTGCGCAGATTTCCCGTGCCTCTTTTACGGCTGCGAGTTCCGCTGTAAATGCGCATCTGTTAGCGTCCTTATTTTTGTGCTGTGATAGCGTATGCCACTCCATCGTTGGTTTTGGAGGCGTACGTGAATAATTGGTATTTATTGTTTTTTTTTTCAATTGTTGTAGTGCCAATTGTCTATATAGTGAGTTAGGTGTGGTTAGTCTGTTGAATTGGGCTATAGTTGTGTCTACCTCTGGTTATTTGACGAGCCATTGTAGTCCATGGTGCTCAGCGGTGTTTGTTTTGGTGATATTTATTTCATATTGTTTGTAAGTTACTATTACTTTGTCTATTGCTGATGAGTGTTTATTTTTTCCCTGTTGCATACGGTTTCGTGGAGCGGGTAGTTTGTATTTGTTATTATTTTAGCAATAGTTATACATACGAGTTTATCTCTTCTCATCACGAAGATTGGTACGTTTGTTAATAATCTCAACAGGGTGCCACATAAGCATTGAGTGTCCGCGTATCACCTTGTTTATGTCAACTTGCATCTTTTCGATGTAAGCCATCGTTGCGAATGTGTAAACTTCGATGATGTTGTCAGTTTTGCCGAAGAGTAATTTTAGCTTATTTTTTCTTTGTTCATAGTTTCCTTTTGCCTAAGTTTGTCTAAGTTTTTGACTAAGTTCGGCGCCTTCTTGTTGACTTGTTTGATGTAGGGTTCGTGGTTGATCCCCCATTTAATTCTATACTCGAATTTTCTCCCGTCGGCTTTTTGTTCAATGTATCTTTGATGTTTTTTGAACTGCTGGATTCTTACTCTAATTCCTACGCTAGTACCTCGTGCAGTTAGTGTTTTTTTCGTTTTGACTAGGAGTGGTATATGGTCTTCGTTTTTTGGATTTTTGACGTTCTCCAATCGATTTTATTTTGTAGTCCCCTGTGTCCCAGTTTTTGGTCAGGGCAACTAAAATGTCCTCTCGAACTAATATATGTATGTTACCTAGTATTCAGAGGTCTAAGATCTAGGTTGTCGTTTAGATACTCCTACTATTTCACCTCTAATTGTGCTTATGTGGTCTCTCCACAGTTCATTTTTTTCAATAAAATCTCCAAGAATAAGGTAAGGGGGTTGATTTGTGCGGTTGTTTTGATTGGTGTTGCTGTTGCTCCGATTGTGTTATTTCTTTGCTCGCTACACATGCGGTAAGCTTCGCCTTTCGGTATATGATAATCTGTTTGCAGTTCTATTACGGCTCTTTCTTCAAATATGGAAAATTGGACATTTTTTGTCGCCGGAGGGGTGATTTCGTCTGTTTGAATTCACAGTTTTTGCAGTTATATGTTTCTGCGCATTGTTCTATATAGTTTTTGTTATTATCTGCGGTGAAGTCCTCCGAGTAGTTTCGGCAGCTTGGATAAGCGATGCAAAAATTTTCTATATGTCCTAGCTTCTGGCATTCACCACTTTGGAATTGGGTATGATTTGGTCACCTTCACACAGAGAAATCTAACTTTTAAATTTTTGGGCGGTTCGCACTTGTTAAATGTGATCACGATCAGCCCTTTTCTACTAATGTTTCCTTTTCCATTTGGCTTTTTCCCTGGGAATCGATACATTTCCGTTATATTTTCTTTACGGTTGTCCTCCCTCAGGCTCTGTAGTATCTGCTCGTTCGTGTACACGTCATTTGCTAGAGCGAAACAGAAAAAAACGCCTTTCGAGTTATTTTGTCAGAAATTTGGATTAATTCGGATTCAGTTATAAATAAAACTGCCGTTTTTGGATCGAGTACTTCTGCTACGAGATTCCCGTCGCGGTTGTATTTTATTTTAATTGATTTTGCTATGACCTCCATAGCTTTCTCCAGTCCTCTCATGTTGTAAACTCTTTTTTTTTTTTTTTGTGGTGGGTTTTATAATTATAAATTTTCTATCTATTTTAGTTGGCGATTGGTTTATAAGCGGGAAGTCAGATTATAAGTTTCTGTTTGTTTTAAGTTCTCGTAGAAGCGTTGCCCTGAACCACGTCTGGTATCTGCTCTATTTTTCTTACTATTCTATAAGATTTTGTTGGTACTTCTTTTCTGTTAAATTTTGTTTTAGTTAAATTTTAGTTATATTTTATATATTTTGTGATGTTTTTTCTCAAATATAAATATGTATATTATAAAATTTTTTAATTTTAAAAATTGTATAATTCATCAGTTTTTTTTCTATAAATTTTAAATTTTTGATCTAACTGTTCTGATTAAAAAATCATTATATATATATATATATATATATATATATATATATATATATTCATATGTATTAAATATCATTTATTCATCAGTGACATATGCGATATGTCAATAAACATGGCATATATGTATGTATATCAATATCATATAAATATAAATTCTTCATGCAACCGTTATATTTTTTATTTATTTTTTTTGTACTACGCGCCATCCTCAGCAATTTCAAATTATCGAGTAAAAAAAAATTTTTTTGACAAGTGTTCAAGTTGCAGGTGTTTAAAAATAGAGAATTTTCAGTTTTTGAGCCCTTACAGCTCTTAAACGGGGGTGATACAAAAATATTTTCTGAAATGACTCATATTTTCAAAGGCCTAACTCTCCTCAAAATTTTAAGTTTCTAACTTATACCGTTTGGAAGATAGAATTGAGTCAAGAATTTTAGCATGGGGCTGTAGGTCCATTGTTTTAGGGTGGGGCTGCAGAAAAACGTTATTCAATCAAATTAATATTTTCATGATATCTATCAGCAGTTACATAAATTTTCATCTCTACTTCAAACGAAAAATTTATATGAAAAATATGGAGATCAAATACTTAGTTGTTCGAGAGCTACTCGAAGTTTTGGTCGGATCTTAACCAAAAAGCGTAGAGGACCCACTAATTGATCCAATAATATTTCTGTTAATTTCAAGACTCTAGTTTTCTTAGTTTTTGTGTTATCTGACGGGCAGATGGACGGACGGACAAAGCGTAATCGACTCACAAATTTATTTAAAAATAATTATATAGTAGGTATATTATATGCAGACGGATAAAAGGTTCGTAAGAGTTGACAAGGGCAACTATATTCATCCTCGTTTTTTATTAGAATTGATGACGTTTATCTCAAATGTATAAAAATAAAATGCGTTAACTAAATGTTTACATGGTAAAATTATTATAAATTTTATTTATACAGCGTCTATATGTAGTGTTAAAAACTATATACATATTAACGAAAATTGTAACCAACAAGTTCTTAGACAATTATTGTAAGAGCTTTCCATTTAATTTTTTATTTTCTTTAACTTATTCGTTGACGAAATTTAAGAAAAGTATTGTAATCTTCCAAAAAAAAAACGAAAAACTGAACACAAGATTTTAGAAGACTATTAACCACAATAAAACTTTGTTCTTGAAGTATTTATAAATCGGTATGAAAACATTATCATATGTATTTCTTGATTTACTTTTTGATTAAACTTGATTTGATTTTAGTCAAACATATATTATATAAGTATGTTTGAAAATATCTGCAAGTTCATTACATCCTTCCTCGAAAAATATTTCAAAGTAAATAAATAAAATAACGACGCACAATGTTTTAATTGACAATAATTTAACTATCTGTAAAAACCAACTCCACCAGTTGATACTTTAAATCAATAAAAACACCATATCAATCTATATCGCGATAAGTCAAGAATACTTGACATTTGACATTTTTGTTCTATATCGAAATCTTAGTTTTCTGTAATGGCAGAAGTGTTTTAATCTATATTTAAAAAATTAAAACATACTTGTATCTAAAAATGAAATAACGCCACAAAAAGATGTCTTTGTTAAAATTAAATCAAATAAAACTAAAATTCTCAAATAATTAAAGAAAACGGGGAATATTCATTTTTTCTAGAAGATCTATTAAAATATTAGCACATTTAAACCTTCTGTAAAAAGAGGACATATTCCCTTTATATCCGCATTTTATTTGCTTTATTCTATCAGGGATCTATCACTTTTTATCTGTGTAGAGTCACCTACCAACAATATGTTAATGAAATAATCTAAATCAGATAATGCCTTACAAAAATAAAATAAAGCAGCAAATGAATGAAATAGCACCAAAAAGAAATGAAAAACGAAATTAAATAATAAGATTTTTTACAGCGTTATTTCATTCCATCGTTCCATTTAAATAAGAAAAAGTACCACATCTCGGTTAAACCACTCAATTGTCTTAAATTTTATTGATTACACCTCAAAGATTAAAAAGAGATGTCAATTTTTCCATATCCATTTCCTATCCTTTCCTATCTTAACCCCCTAGCCAACGTTCGCTGGTAAGGATTTCATCCCATTATATTGCCTAAAGCGGGAGGTGAGTTTAGTCAGTAAGAATCTGACATTACCAAGGGGAAATTCTTAGTGTCTTTGGAAGATTCCCATCTCCCTTAGGAAAAAAAAGCTCATTTCTTTTTTTAAGAATAGGTTAAAAGAAGTAAAACAGATATTAGGATTGAAATGAATCAAATTTTAAATATCAAAATGTTAAAAATAACAAATCAAATATCGATTCTTCATTAAATAAATTAACAAATGAAAACACTTCTAATAAATCACATGATTTTTCATTTAAAGATACGAAAAAGTAATGCTTATAACACTTTCACTTTATTTTACAAGAACAAAAAAAAAATGTTGTTTTTTATTTTATTTTTTTTTCTGTTTTGTTTTGTTTCAAAGCCCTCAAATAGAAAATAATCCACCTTTAACAATATTGCCCCCTTAAATAAAATAAACAATTCTTATAATTTTCTTACCTCTTATATACTCCCTCTATATAATATATATGTATATATATTATATCCTGTTTATAAAAGTACATTATATTTATTCAATAAACCTCAATGTTTTTCTCATACTCAAGAAAATTTATACGTCAAGGATCTGAGTTATTTTCATTCATATCCTTTTTTTTTTTTTTTTTTATTTTTTCTGTTTTCTTCTGTACTTGAACTGAATTTTGAACACAAAACACTGAATTATATACAAAGATGGTATGATGGTTTCTGATGATATGATGATGGTAAAAAAAAAGAAAACTAGGTATATTCACCAGGTGTATATGACTTTTTTTTGTTATTTTTGTGTTTTTTTTTTGTTTTTATATTTCACCTTATAATAAATTTCAATTTTTAATAAAGCTGTAAACAACAATTTTTTATTACTTTTGATGATATTGTTGTTATTATTTTTTTTTGTTTTTTTCTTTTTTTTTTTTATATATATTCTGAATATAATATTTTGTATTTGTGTTGTAAGAACAGTAGTAGGTTTTATGCTGGTTACACTTGTCAATTACTTTAATATTAAAAGAAGAAAAGTAATTGAACTAAATATGTATGAAACGTATATATAAGTATGAATGTATGTGAATATAAATAGAATAATGCATTCGTTTAAATTCATATACTTAATGCAGGATCCTTTTATACATTTCACGAGAATTTCAAAATTTGATAAGTTATAAGATATAAAATGCAATTTCAAAAATAACGGTACTTTAAAATTGACAACACAAAAGAAAAAATATCAAAAAGTTATTTAATGATAAGTTCTTTTTGTACTAAATTTTAAAAACTTTCTCTTAAAGAAAAATACAAAAACTTAATATTAAAAGAATAACAGATAATATTTCAAGCCTTTGATATGAAAATAAATAATTTTCCAGATAATTTTAAATGATTTCCTTAAGGAAATAAATATAAAAGAAAAAGAAACAAAAAAAAAAAAGCAAAAAAAAACAATTACCTTCTGTATTTTGAAAAACTTTTTGGAAACTAATTGAAACTTGAAAAAGTTAATTTTATCATATTTTATATGGTTTCTTATCCTTCCTATATGTTTTCTTTAATTTTTAAGGATACATTTAGAGTTCTATAAATTATTTTTATTTTATATATTTTTTTTTTGTTATGTTACCTTAAATACATACAATTTATTTGCACAATTTGTTATTATATAGTTATTATATACTTAAAAGTTTCTATTAGAAATAACTAAAATATTAAGCGCCATCTATTCTCTGTTTTTTTTTTTAACTAAAAACATAAATAAAAAAAAACTGAAGCAAAAAATAAAAAGAAAAAAAAAAAACAACAGAATAATAAAACATTCATTTTTAATAATAATGATGTTTTAAGGAAACTCCCTAAAGGAATATTTGATGAATTAATTGAAAATCATATAATATATAATATACAAGGAAAAACAAAAAAAAAACCTATACATATATTATTTATAATATGATACTTATGTGATTATGAATATATAATCATTATATACATATATAAGAATATGAATGTGTTATATGAAAATATAATAAATGAATCCCAAGGCTGGGTAGACAATTTGCCTTTGAAAATTGATCATTAACAAAAAAGGTTTCATAAATTAATTTTTCATATATGTATATATATATACATATTACATATATAAATTATGTATTATATATGGATATATAAATATAAATACCTATATATAAAAATAATATATATAGAGTGAACATTTATTTCATTTTAACTCTTATAAGAGTTTTCTTTAAGTAGGAGTTCATTAATGATACATACATATATATATTTTCTTTATGTATTTATATATATATACAAGTATATAAGAAAAAAATAAAAACCGGAAAAACAGTAAAGTAAATATTTTCTTATGAATTGAGAACATGAAACTTTATAATTTTATATATGAGACAATTTTTCCCAAAAAAAAAAAAAAAAAAAACACAAAATACATATAAACACATATGTATGTATGTGTTTCTTAATGAGAAGGCTGGATAAAGAGTATTTTGTAAAATTAGTAATTATTTATAAATGATAGTTAGTTTAAAAAGTTTTAGTCACACAAAACAAAGTATACCATATTATATAGAATTCAAATTCCCAAGACTATATTTTATATTCTTTTAAGCTTTTAGAAAATTTTTTTTTTTTGCAATAAATATTTGATAAACTTCTTTTATTTTTGTTTTTTTTTTTTTTTTTGGATTTCCATTGCAATATGAAATATATTAATGATATATAGAAAATAGCAAACACATCACATTTGTAAAATCAAATTTTAAGGACTAAAATTAAGGATGTTCTACTTTTATTAATGTAACATTAAAAAAATATAAATTGGTTACATTTCTCTTACTAACAAAGACTTACTTACTAGATATTATTACCACCCAATATTTATTTTCTAAATAATGGGTTGTAATAGCTCATAAAACTAAGCAGGAACTCAAATATCAATTTTTTACTAAGAGATATTATTAATAATATAATGAAATTTCTTATTCCAATAAGAATTAATCGTTAATATAAAATTTCTTAATTTTTAAATCAGTTAAAAATTTCAAATAACATCATTTTTAAAATTATTAGCATATGAATTCATATTTCATTCAACTGCTAAACGAAAAGATGATGAAAGCTACTACAAGGTAACTGCTTAAAGGCATAAATTATAATAAATCAAT
Source organism: Poecilobothrus nobilitatus (assembly GCA_947095535.1). Lineage (NCBI taxonomy): Eukaryota > Metazoa > Arthropoda > Insecta > Diptera > Dolichopodidae > Poecilobothrus > Poecilobothrus nobilitatus. Next base: position 114,346,812 of record OX352774.1, read on the forward strand.
GGCATTCTTGGAGATAATATGTATGAAAAATATTAGCCTGTAGTTTATATAATTTTTTTTTTGCTTCTTTCCACTCCTTTAAGAACCATAGAACATCCACTAAGTAATTTATTATTCATATTTAATTAAGCTTCAGTTTCTGGAATCATTGTTTCACTAACCCATTCATTATTTGATTGTAGATATTGTGTAAGGCTATGAAGCACAATTATTTGTTTTTTCTTTTATTTGTGCGCCATCTATTATCATATTAACGAATTATAAGAAATTTATTAGTTTTTGATAGGATAAAGTCAAATAATAAAATATGACAAACCTTTGAAAACTTTTGAAAAATTATGAAGATGAACGAAAGTTTTTATGTTTTTGTCTCTTGTTATCTTAAGTATCTTCCCTCTGTTGTCTGTTGTCCTTCAAATCTCTTGATGGCAGAAAAACTTATAGCTCTTATAAATAAAAAAGAAAGTCTTGGTTCTTCTGTTAATGAGCGCTAAAGTTTTATTGTAGCGCTAAAGTTTTAAAATTAACATTGACTTGTAAAATATATATTAATTATTAAAATATTAATATAGGATTAAAAATAAGGAAATATTATGGTCCGACTACCGTTTAGTATTTAAGAAAACTATAATGCGTAAAAATCAATCCTTTATACTGAACAGACTAACATTTAGCTTGATCTTTGATTTTTTAGTAATCCACTTGAATCGAAATTAATATTATTTTTAGATAAATTCTAACCAATTAAAAAAAAACTTATTAAAATAAGGATATATGAAGTTAAAGAGGCCCCTATGCTACCAAAAGCAATAAAATTAAAAACATACTTAAAGGCAATGGGATTATAATTTTGAACCCTTCTATTTTGACGAATTGTTTTAGTTGAATTTTTATAAATCCAACATCAATTAAAAATTTTATTTTGACAATATGAAATTTCAGATATTTTTTTTAAGTCTTTTTTAATTTTATTTTAAAATATTAAAGTTGTAAACGAAGATTTTATTTGAATTATAACAAAAATCAACACATTATTACAATATGAACCATTGTAATTTTCTTTTAATTCATATCAAAATAAATCGGAAGTGTTCTGATCTTGACCCTTGACTTTTTCGCATATACATACGTAAGGATATGCGAGACTTATTGGAAACAAAATTATTAAAATATTACAAATACGAATCGTTTAAAAACGGACATATGAATTTAAAAACCCAATATTATTTAGTAGAAGTAGCATTTACATATTACAAATTCTGGCTTTTAAAATCCGATTTTCTTTTTGGTTGGAAAAAAAAATATCAATTTTTATTGTCAATATTCTTTTGAAATGGAAAAAGCAATTTAAAGTTGATTTTTTTTAAATTAACAACCACTTCCGGTTATAATAATCATTTGCGGTTACTAAACCTACCATAAAATTTACACACAAACAAAATAATTAGTATATATATGTATGTGTTGGATTTTAAAAACAAAACAATTTTGTGGTATGGCAAATTTAATTTTTATTTTATATGGAAAAATAAATTTTTTAATTTTCAAACCTAATCCAAAATTTTTTGGATTTCCACAGAAAACCATATTTTTTTAATTAAAATACATTCAGAAGATTTGATAAACCTAAGAGACCCTAGAGACGCTCAGTTATTTTACTTAATATAACTGCATAAAATCGGTTTACACAAAGTGAAACTGAATATGAGGGGGTAAAAAACTATACTTAATAATTTCTAGTCTAAAAACTACTTAAAACAGCTGAACATTTGAACAGAAGTACAATTTCTTTTACGCAGTTTTTCTTATATTGCCGACGATACTTCAAAATAGTCTTACAAGGTTTTCAGTCTTAAAATAATTTATAGATCTTAACCGAAACGAAAAATTTAAAATAAATCATGACTAAAAATAAAAGATATTCATAATATATAACATAGATAAAATTTTTAGCATTAATATGTTTCAAAGGAATAGTAAAATATAATGATTAGAGAGGTATAGGGCGAGAAATAGATGAAGAATCCGATCGAGAAGTAGATGTTAAGAAAATTATATCTTTATGGTCGTTTTTTAATTTGTTAAATTTTGTTTCAGATGAAGAGATATTTTTATACCATTTTTTTTTCGTTTTTTTCTAAGGTCACATTTTAAGGTCGACAATTTTTACAAAAACTCAAGAAATTTTTTCCGATTCTAACACTTTTTCCTACACTATTTATAAAATAAAGTAAAATAAAAAAATAAAATATTCACCTAAACATTTTTTCTAAAACCTACACCTATTTTAAATTTTAAATTTCTAAAGGAAATACTTCATAAGTCATAACGCATACAAATCTGCATACACTCAACTTTCTATAGGTAGATAAAAATATACTCCATACTACCCTTTCTACTCCTTATATCCTTGCTTAGGTTCTTTGCGTTCTATGAAAAATTAAAAAGTTTAAAAAAACATAATATATAAATATAAACAAAAATATGTGTGCAGGTTTGTATGTACATCCAACAATATTCAAATATTCACAGTACATTAGAAGTTACTTCATCCATCATAATATATTCTGTAAAAACATAAACAACAACATAAGAATCATCAACAATGTTGTTGTAAAAACAACAAACTATCTAAAGACATCACATCATGTATAGATAAAATTCATCGTTTATATAATTTAAATGTCAAACGGGGATTTCACCTTAGAAATTTCGCATTTGCGGTATACATAACAAATCAGAGTGTTAAAAATTTTTAAAAATTATTTACGAAAAATTGAAAAAACTTTTATTTTTAACTGGTTCTAACTTTTATTATCTTTTACATTGTTTCGATCTTCCCTATCATTTTCTGTGCCAGTTCATACCAATTTAATTTTTCCCTGTTATAGGATGCTCTTTAACTATAATAAGCAGATCTATCTTTTATCTAAAAAAAGATTTTAAAAAAGAGTCAAATAAATCAAAGATTCAAAAAGAGTTTACAAGCGATTTATTGTAAGTGCTGATCTTTAAATTCTTTAAATTGTATATTCATATATTGAATCACTTCCTAATTAGATCGTAATGAACCTGTTACACTTTAACTTTTTCATATATTTTTGGTCTGAAATATCAAACCATCTCGTAACCTCATCAATATCTTTTTTGCTTCCAAAGGTGTCCCATAATTAAACAGATTTCATTGTATATTTATTAGAAATGTGCTAAAATAAAATCTGTTGAATAAATTTCAAAATCACTCAAATGTAATTGTTTTTTTTTTATAATTGAATATTTATAAAGTTTAACTTGCATATACCGTTGTACTACACTTCCATAGCTCCAATTTTACTATAATATTATGCCTTATATTAAAGTGGTAACAATTCAACTTCATAATTTTTTTTTGTTTCTGTTCTTTAAAATTAGTTTTTCTTTTTTTTTTTGAATACATTTTTACTTATGTATGTACTTACTTTTGTACACATATAATATTCTAAAAAGATGAATGAATGATGAATTATATTTTGTTGCGCAATATTAAAGTAATATATGAATGGAAAAATGCTTTAACAGTATTACGAACACGAATTAGGCTTACCAACGTGTTTTCGGAATAGATTTTTCGGATCTGTTGGTTTAGAATTTTACGGTTTCAGCAAAATTTAAAATTGTATTATTTAACTTTTTTATAGATATTTCATAAATAATGAGTTAATGACACTTCCTCACTTGACGTAAAACAACTGACGCCAGCTTTCAAACAATTACAGTATGTACAACTATCACTGCAACAATTATTCTTACTAAGTTGTTTCAAATACTTCATTTCTACTACGTCGAACTACGCATATATATAAAGTATCATATGTATAAAGTATCATATGTATAAAGTATCAAAATGTGGAAATTACTATTCAATGTGTTCCAATCCAATTCCAAATTACAATTTGCAGGAATTCCAACTGAATCTCAATAAATTCATCATTTATTTATTTCCTATCCCTTTTTTATTCTCATTTTTCACATCTTTAACCTAGCTCATAAAATCGTTCGTAACTACTTACTACTTAAATAACGATTTCCTAACTTGTGATTAAATATAATAAAAAAATAGCCATGCCCTTTTCATATGAAGTCCGTAGCATTTGTAATTCGACCATAAAAAAACTTTTTGCAAGTATATGGGTTTTTATCAAGGTTGGAAAGTCTGAAATGAATTTATATCACACACCGTCACACTCTAAATAATAATAAAATATTGAAGTCATTCCGAATGCAAATTTTCATCTTTCAAAACGCAAAAATTTTAAATTTTTTTTATTCCTATTCACTATGATCTATGGTTTGTACCTTTACTTTTAGTACATTCTCAAAAAATTTTGAAAATATATGCTTATTAGTTTCACATTGTCCGTCTGTCCGTTTGTTCGTTCGTTTGGGTGTTTACAAAACTTCTACACCGTTTGAAATAAAGCAATGAAATTTTAACTACGGATAGGCATCGCAAAAAAAATTAATTTTGTGGAACAATTTTTTTCAGTAGCCCCATCCGTTACAGCGCTACAGCCCTACAAAGTTTGAAAAAGCCCTATATTTAAATTGTTATAACACAGGTTCTATAAGGCATATTTTTTTCAATCTAAAAACAATGGCTGGTTTTATAAACTTTATTAATATATATAAGATAAATATGTGGCTTTGCCATGCGGTATTTTAATATGTATACCGCTATATGATACTAAATTTTTGCGAAAATTTGGACCCATTCTATTTTTCAAACGGTTTAACTTAGAAGCCTGAAGCCTGAGAGGAGTTAGATTTTTCGAAATCAGTATGAGTTATTTCAGAATATTTGTTTGTGTCGCTCCCCATTTTGGAGCTGTGAGGGGTCAAACTGAAAATTTTCTATTTTTAAACACGTGTAACTTGGACACAATTCCACATTTTTTTGAAGTAATATACAAAAATTAAAGCTCCAACATTATATTTTTGTTTCTGTCAATAATTCTTCTTAATAAATATAGGGTTCTTATCTTATAATTGACTAAAGTGTGATTTGATTTTTCACAATTTTTTCGTTACAAAAAAAATCAAACAAAGATCAATTTATTATCAACTTTTTACTCTAGGCTTATTATGGAATTCTTTTTAATTTGAAAATGTGCTTTTTTCCATTACTTGTTTTTTCTTTTTTTTACATATATTTTTCATAGTTGGGAGGATAAATTTCATTTAAATATTCATGAAGTTCATACATTATATGAATTTATGATATTTAAAAATTGGTTTTTACTACGAGGGTAAGTTGCGAGCTATCAAAGAATAATATAGAGTTGAAGATCAAAAATGATTTCTCTATTAGTATGTGAGACTTTCATCCACTAAACACCATTTACTTTTTTGAACAAAATAATAAATTGAAAATCCTTGCTATATTTTTTAGGAAAGGAAATGGAAGATTATACGGTGAAAATTACAATTATACGGTTTTAAAGTCTCGCGGATCAAAATCTCGTGTCTGAAAATCTGGCGTTTTAGTACCAAATATATTTTCGAAAAAAATAAAGTCAAAAATATTTTTTAACAGATATATTTTGATAAAATTTTGATTCTAATTCTCTTTGGTAATTTTAAAATTCTTCCTAGTTATTTATTTTACATATATATTGCAACGACAAGGCATTTAAAATAGCGGGGGCTGGCTATACACATTCCTACTATACAAATTATTGATACACTTATTTTATAATTAACTCTAAAATCATTCCTAATTATTTATTTTAATAAATCTCTTTACTTAAAAAAATGTTTTATTAAATAAATACGTCATATTTATATTTAAAAAATTTTTAACTCTAACTTAACTTAACGTTTAGAAAACTCAAAAACAACAAAAATGTAAGGTTTTAATAAGAATTAAATTTTTTATATTGTGTAATTATACAATGTAACCGAAAAATAACGATAAAAATATTATATCTCCTAAAAATAAATAAAAGAACAAAGTTGAGTTATTTTCTGCACCTGTAATTATGCAATTTTTTTTATAATTATCCTTATTTCTGTACACAAGTTTTCACCTAGGTGAGAGCGTAACCAATGAGGGTAAAATTGAGATTGAGATACCTAGTAGTTAAGCACATAACTCATTAACCAAAAGAGTGCGGGTTCAAACTCTACAATAACACAAATAGAAACTGCTAATAATTGTAAGGAAAATTATTGAAAAAGTGGTTTTTCTTAAAAATTCCATTTTCTTACCAACTATATAATGTAAATAAAATAAATATAAGTGACCTAAAAATAAATAATATTACAATATAAATTAATAATACAATTCAACATATAATGGCCTATTAATAGTAACCGATGGTATTAGGAATATTGCATTATCCTTTGTAATATTAACATAACATTTTTTATTAAATATGTTATATGTTAATTTTTAGATTTTAAAATACTCAGTAGTTTTTTTTAACAGATCAGGTATTTATAACCAAAAGTTAAGAACAAATTTCTTACATTTGCTCTTACATATTTTTATTCAAACAATTGTTGCTAACACTTAACTATAGTGTTTTTTGGCGTAAAAATTAATATTATATTATTGGAAATTTAATAAAAAACTAAAAAAAAATTATTTTATTAAATTTTATTAAAAATATTTACAATGTATGATAATATTTTATACAATAATAATAAAATATATTTTAAAGAAAATAAAACACTTTTTTCAAGAAAGGTACCTACATGCTATTCTGAAGAATTGATAAAAAACTTTTGAAAAAATGTGCTTTATAGTTTCACTCTGTTTGTCCGTCCGTCTGTTTAGAAAATTTCTACACCATTAAAGATAGAGAAAAAAAATTTTAACTATGTGTAAGTCTCATAAAAAAATTAATTTTGTGGAACAACTTTTTCATGTAGCCTCATCCATTACGGATGAGCCCCTACAGCCCCTCAACCTTTGAAAAAATTCTATTTTTAGATGCGTATATCGCATGTTCTGCTTAACATTTTTGCAATCTGGACAGGTATTTCATTCGACAGGTATTTTTTGTATCTTTGTAAATTATTATCAAAATTATACAATTTTTTTAAATTTAGTATTTAAATTTAACGTTATGTGAAAATCAAATTTTGCATGACTTTTCTACTCTCATAACACTCCGAAATGCTTTTAGATAGGGACTTGAAATTTTGAGGGCAGAAAACACTTTTAAAATTAGCATAGTTTGCTCAGAAATTTTTTTTGGAGCACCTCCTGTTTATTGAAAATTTGCAATTTTTAAACACCTGTACACATTTTACTTCGGCAATATATAAAAATTAAAGCTCCAGTAATATATGTTTACGTGTGTTAACGGTTTCTTTTAGTTGTATAGGATTCCAAAGTTACAGCCCATCAAAATCGTAAAAAAAAAACCCATTTTCAGATGTATATATATATCCCAGGGTCGGCGTAATAGTTTTGCAATCTAAAACCGCTAGAATACCGAAAAGTTTGTGATCTCTATAAAACAATATCAAAATTATGCAATATTTTGTAATTAACTATTTAAATTTACCGTTATGTGAAAACCACATTTTGCATGAAATTTCTTTTTTCATAACTCCGGCACGCCTTTAGATAGATGAATTTGGATAGGATGAAATTTTGAGACAAGAAAGCACTTTTAGAATTAGTATAAGTTTTCTTAGAAAATTTTTTCATATCAACCCCTGTTTAAGAGCTATTAGGGCTCAAAAATTGAAAATTTTCTATTTTTAGGCACCTCTAACTTAAGTGCCTATTTTTAGGCACCTCTAACCTGTACAAATTTTTCTTTGGAAAGACATAAAAATTAGAGCTCCAGTGATATGTTTTCGCGTGTGTTAACGGTTTTGATTAGTTATATAGGGTTCCGGACTTACAGCACCTCAAAATTCCAGAAAAGTCCAATTTTCACATTCTTTCTTATTACATGAAATTTCAAAATTTTTGTGCAAGTCATAATTTTAAACAGTTTGTATTATCTTTTGAGAATGTACGCTTTGAAAAACCGTGAGTTTACATTCTACCTTGTTTTTTAAATTTTTGCGTTTTTTTTTTTATTTTACATTCATATAACTTTGATATTTTTGTATTTTTTATTTAATATTTTTTTAAAGTAATAACATTATGCTAGTTATAACATCAAAATAACATATAACATATACATATACAGTATGTGAATATTTATTTTTATAGTGATTATAAATAAACAGAGTATATTTGAAGAATGATGTTACAAAAAGGATATTAGGTATATTCTAGCTTTTTAGCCAAATAAAAGGTAATACATATGCATACAAGGTGAATTCTGCAAATAACTAAATTTTAAAATAGTTGAATAATTTATATCTAATAAGTTTTTAGCACAAAATATTGTTCATATGTACCCATTTTAAATTTTTATAATTATAAATCAAAATTTTATTGTAAATCTAGTTCATTTATTTTATTGTAAATCTAGTCATTGATTTTAATCTTGACCAGGCAATAGATGAGCACTAAAGATCATATAACCTATTGTTTGGTCAAAAACGACAGGTTGTATTTAGTGGGTTAAAGTCCCACACTCATAGAAAACTCGTTCTAGTTTCACTCCTCTGTAGTATCTTTCAATGATTCCCAGCTACCCTCGCACAAAAACAAATATGGAGGGTTGACGAGGGAGGTAAAGTATATATTTATCAAATATGTTTTTGTGAAGTGTCTTGGAAAATGGAAAAAATGGAAAATTATAAAATGTCGATTTTGCCAAATGATATTAGGTAAAATGGCGTTTTGTAAATTACATTTGAGCTAACTGTACAGAAACCAAAATGGTTTATGATAACAGTCACAATTTAATCTACAAACCTCTATTTAAAATGACTTGGCATAATTGGCACTGATAAAAAATAATGATAAACTGCTAATTAATATCAAAGAGCGATAGGTGGCATATTTTGAGCGTATTATACAAGGTAGTAAATATAATATATTACAACCCTTTTTGTGTAGCAAAAAGAAGAACTCCGAAAGTTAAAGGTATGTGGCCAATACCAAAATTCTTTCAACGCAAAACACAGAATCATAACCACATCGCAAAAGACATATAATCATAACCATATACATAGAATCACATAGAATAGAAATAGAGCACACCTCTTTAAATATGGAATGAATAAAAATAAAAATGACCGTTATTTGACAAAAAATTTGACTTTACCTATTGATAATATAAGTTTTGAAATTCCAATATTAGTCGATTCCATCAATAGTTATTTTTAATCAATAGTTAACTTATTTTTGAAACTTCAATTTACGGAAAAATTAAAAAGTAATCTACTTAGAACACAAGGGAAAATGAAAAATATTATCATACTTTGAGGAAGTTCTTTCTAAACTTAAAAAGACATTTATTATTTTAGAATTTATATTACCTACTGAAAATCAAATATTGACTGAAACATAAAATTTAATTACAAAAGTAACAAGAATTTAAGAACAAAAAATTGGAGATAATGAACTGGCAGACAAAGAAGCAGAAATTGCTATACAAAGTCCAAATTTATTTTCTGAAAACTATCACAATAACAAAATGGTAAAAGAAATAAAAAGCATTATACAAGACAACTAAAGGAACAATTCAAATAGTTCTTGATAAAGAACTGGCCCGTCACCATAACACGAATATACGAACTGGGTAAGTGCAAAAAACCAGAAATTTAAATTTGCCAAAAAAAAAAGTCTATTCTATTAGAAAACAAGTCGAATATCCGTGAATATCCGCATATTCCGCAATTGTGAACACTCTTTATACATACAACACAATTTGTAAGAAATCGCATTTAAAACAAATTTATTAAACTCCCAAAGAAATTAATTTTTTAGACCCAATCTTAAAAGTTTTCAAATATTAAAACACATTTCGGTGGCCTAGTGAGTAAGAGCATATAAAATACTCTGTAAACACCAAAGAAGTTTGGATTCGAATGCCACACACGTCGTAAGAATAATTCCCCCTTACGACATTTACAGCTCTGCCAGAAAAGGAAAAGCTGTGTAATTTTCGTGTCACATTTATATGGCAGGCGAATAAACTAAAAAAAAAAAAATTTCTGAAACTTATAATGGGAAACGATTTATATCATCTTTGATCACAGGCAAAATTTTCAAATCCCAAATCAAAATCAAGCTAAACTTTAAGTATTAAATATTAGTCTACAACATAAAGTAAAATTAATATGTATATATGTATAATTAATAGGTATATTAAAAAGAGAGGATGTTATATGCCTGTTTTTCATTTACCTCGCATGTGACTTGACTTTATCTTTACAACTTTTCAGGATTATCATATATCAAATGAAGTCGACTCATACGATAGACAGGCAAAAATGAAAATACAGGAAACAAATAAAATTCATTTTCTTTTGATAGTAACCCTATTAAAAAATATCAAAAAAAAAATAATTATGTTATCCTTAAGTTGCATTAAAAAAAAGTTTTTTTTTTTCATTCTTTTTAAGTTAATTAATCAAATATAAAATATTTTATATTGTTAAATTAACAAAAAATAAAAAAAAAAATAATTTGTCAGCCCATAATGTCCTTAATTAAGTCCAGCATCTGAGAACTTAATTAATCTTCTTTACTTCCTATGTGTTTATATGTAATATTAGAATAAAATAAATAAATAAAGAAAAACCTTTTTATAATTAAAAAAAATTATTATCCTCTTTATAAATTTAAAACACCCTATTCATCACTTGTAATAAAATGAATTTTATTAAAATTATTTTCAAAATATACTTTAAACTGTATATATGTATATCTAAACTATATATATATATATATATATATATATATATTATAATTTTAAATACCATAAGATATAATATTCTATATAGTATAAAACAAGTATACTTATGTATATACATACTTATACATGCATATAAATATTATCATTATATTATGTCCCTTGATAATATCCTTGAATCCTTTTGATATTCGTAAACATAATATTATATAAGGTTTCATTTGAATTTAAATTCTCAATGCACACTAGGATTCTAGATATAGCCATATAATGATAACGATTCATCACAGTTAAAATTTTACAAAGTTAAAATACATATGTATATATTTATTTGTAATATTATGTATATATGTATAATATAAATGTAAAAAAAAAAAAATGGGTGAACACTAAACACTAAAGTACACTAAAATAAATAGGTATATTTTCTTTTTTTTTTTTTTGCTGTCTCTTTCTAATAAATATTTTGTATTTTTCATTTATTTTACACTTTTTTTTGCACATTTTCTATATATAATATACAATTTGTATATCTTTACGCATTTCAAGCACTCATCTAAGTTGAAAAGTGGCAATTTGTTGTGGAAAAATGTGCAAAAAAAAAAAAAAAAATTTAGAAAAAGAAAAATGATTTTTTTTTTTTTTCATTTTTTGTCTTTTTTTTTTTTAAGTTTCAAACCATGATTTCATTGCATTGATGTCTTTACATCTTTTTTATTACAATTTTCTTTTTTTTTTATTTTTGTTTTTTTCTTTTTTTTTTTGAATTTGAAATACAAGTCATTATTATGCGAGTATGTATATCCATGTAAAATTATATTTTTTTTTTTTTTTTTAAGTTTAAAGTTTTAATAAAATGATGATCATGTGAATAGCTCTCGTTTACATGCTTTTTTAGTATATAAAAGTGTAATAATGCCATTCCATAAATAATAACAAATAATGAATGGTAATATAACCTTCTCTTTCATAATTTATAAAAAATAAAATAGGTATAGTGAGAAAAAAAACAATATATATATGTATGTACATATTTTTGAAATCCTTAAAGGATCAAAAATTAAATTTAAAAATAAAAACCATCTTTGAATTATTTCAAAAAAAAAAACACAAAAAAATATTTATTTTTTTTTGCACTTTTGAACTTCAAAAGAAAGCGTGAAATATTTTTGAAAAATTTTTACAATCATTTCATTTTGTTTTAAAAATTAAAGAAAAAATAATGTAATAATAATATGAAAAATTAAAATATATATATATAGGCAGAATTTGAAAATATCATACAATAAGAAAAAATGTGAAAATAGGACTTTTTTGCAATTTCGAGGTGCTGTAAGTTGGGAGCTCTATATAACTAAGAAAAACCATTAACACACGTAAAAATATATTATTGAAGGTTTAATTTTTATATCTTGCCGAAGAAAAATTTGTACAGGTGTCTAAAAATAACAAATTTTCAATTTTTGGTCTTAAGCAGAGGATGGTACAAAAAAATTGGTCAAAATTTGGTGACCTTTGGTCAAGGTCTTTAAACAGGAGATGGTACAAAGAATTTTCTGAGGAAACATAATATCTTAATTCTAAAAATTCTTTCTTGTGTCAAAATTTCAAATTTCTATCGAAAAGCGTCCCGGAGTTATGCAAACAGAAATATTATGCAAAATTCGGTTTTCATATAACGGTAAGTTTTAATAGTAAATTACAAAATATTGTATAATTTTGATATTGTAAGAAAATTTCCGACTTGTATAAATTTTCCGATATTGTATAATTTTGATATTGTAAGAAAATTTCCGACTTCTTGCCTTTTTGGATTGTAAAACCAGTACGCAGAGCCTATGAGATATATACATCTGAAAATAGGGCATTTATGCAATTTTGAGGGACTGTAATTCTGGAACTATATACAACTAAAAGAAACCGTTAACACTTAATAATATATTACTGGAGCTTTAATTTTTATGTTTGGTTGAAGAAAAATGTGTTGAGATGCCTTAGTTACAGGTGTTTAAAAATAGCAAATTTTTTACGTTTGAACCCTAATAGGTCTTAAACGGGGGTTGGTACAAAAAGTTTTCTGAAGAAACTTATACTAATTGTAAAAGTTTTTTCTGGCCGCAAAATTTCAAGTCCCTGTCTAAAAGCGTACCGAAGTTATGAAAGTAGAAAAATCATGCAAAATTTGGTTTTGACGTAACGGTAAATTTAAGTATGTACTAAATTTAAAAAAAAAACTGTATAATTTTTACATTGATTTATAAATGTAAAAAAAAATCTGTCGAATGGCGTTTCCAGATTGAAAAAATATTAAGCAGAGCATGAGATATACGCATTTAAAAATAGGGCTTTTTCAAAGTTTGAAGGGCATACGGGGGCACTTGTTAACATTCATTTTTTTTCCATTTTGTTTTCTTTGTAACTTAACTTCGACTAACTAACTAGCTTACCTACTAGTTTTTTTTATTTAAAAAGTAACTTTTGGTAAAAAGACTAAATTCTAGCCAAATTCTAGAATGGATTTCTTTGTACATTTTTGTACATGGAGTATTGCCAACAGAGGAAACACATTTGATTGTAGTATGTTCCTAATGTGATTAAGATTCAAGTTTACTAATTTTTCTTTTTTTTTATCTTATTTCTGTTAGTGTGATGACATTATAAGTTTAGATATTATAAGTTTTTATTAAAATCTGTAATTTTGTTTTCAGAATCTTTTTACATTAAAATTTTTTTCAATTTATTTATTTGCATTATATATAGTGAAATGATCAATCCCCTTAATATGAATACATAGTCAAAATAAGGTTAAACTGGTTCAACTATACTATACAATTATAAACTAAAACGCGTTATTAAGATTAATATAATAACAAAATATAAAACAAAATAGATATACAAAAGGTTTAACAGTACCAAAAAGGTAATCTTACCAAGATAAACAGAAGGGAAACAATAGTAAAAAGCTCAAGCATTTAATGTTTAATATAATAAAAACAAAATTAGTTGAATGGCGCATGATTTTTAATTAGTTTAACAAAAGCGGGTAACGAATTCCAAATATTAACCAATCTAACAAAATAAGACAAGTTTCGATATTGACTACCTTGAAGTTATTAACAACCTATTTCTATCCGATCTTTCCCACAAAATTTTAAAGACTAGACCTTGGTGATTACCAGAAATAATCAATTTATGAAGAAAACTGATATATCTAAAGTTTAGTTATTTATTAAAATTACAAAAAAGTATGCGGTGGTTGACATCTCGAACACTATCAAATTTACGTCAATTAATAAAGAATCCAGTGCTGAGTATAAATTAAGCTGAGCACTCTCACACACATTCAAACCATAACAAACAATATCACAGCAAAGAAAACGAGGTAAAACTATAGTAATTTTATTTGTTTACATTTAATAGCAATATCAATGAAATATAAAAATCTTCAAAGTTTTCTAATGGAAGGATCTATTTTATTTGATATAGATTCGATGTGATCACACCAGCTTTAAGCAAACTGTATTAAAAATAAGTAAATGTAACAGTAAGTCGATGCAAACGACTTATTAATACCCTACACCTGAATAATTCGTATTAAATTAAAAATCCATAAGTTTTTTGGCAGCTGCTTGAACTTCTTCGTTTTTCTGTATTATTCAACTCGAATTTCACGAACGTAAAAGAGGCATCCTCTTGGATATGCTTGACACCCTTGTAAAAAATTTCAAGTTTCTATCTTTATTAATTTCGAAGATATGCTCGTTTGCTCTTGTACTCGTCCGGAAGTTTCTAAAATACGAACCCATGGTTAAAATTCTTTCAAATATCAGTTTTCAATTTTACAGAAAAGGAAACATAACAGAACACTCTTGTACTAAAAATAAAGGTTATATCTTTGTTGGTTTTGGAGATAATCTCGTTTGCTCTGGGGCTCGTTCTTAAGCTTCCAAAATCCGAACCCATGAACCAAATCCTCTCAAATTTCAGAGACTTAAATCAAACATGAAAGAACCCCATTCTGCCAAATTTTAAGGTTATATCTTTGTTGGTTTTGGAGATAATCTTATTTGCTTTGGGGCTCGTTCGGAAGCTTGCAAAATCCAAACGCATGGACCAAATCCTCTTAAATTTCAGAGACATAAATCAAACGGGATAACATCATTGTAAAAAATTCAAAGGTTCTATCTTTGTTGATTTTGGAGATAATCTCGTTTTCTCCGGAATCATGCGGTAGCTTTCAGAATCCGAACCAATGGACCGATTTTATCCAGATTCGAACTTAGCTTTCCTTTCGTAATTAGTAACCTACTATATAAATTTCATCAAGATAGCTTTACTAGTTTTTGAGTTATCGTACGAACGGACGGACATCGTTAAATTGACTCAGGAGGTGATCCTGATTCAGAATGTAATACATGTACATACATGTCCAATATACCCCATACTTTAGGTGTAGGGTATAAAAAGCCACACATATATATTATAAAAGTATAATATTTGAACTTTAATATTTTGATTTACTGTTTATTATTTACCATTTAAATGTTAAAATGCAAAATGTTAATAATGCTATTTTTGTTTTGATTTAAAAAGCTTACGACATTTTCTACCGTTTCACATATATGATATAGAACTTGAGTTATAAAGATTTAAATAAAAGACTTTGTTCTACTGTGGAGATCCTTAGGTAATTTATGATAGTGATTAGGTAAGACATTTAAACAACTGATTTTATTTTTTAAGGAAATATAATACATTTAACATACCGGAAAACCAAAGAGTTTCTGAAGCTACTAAAGATTGTTTTGAATTATAATAATTTATTATTTTCAATTAATTTTGATTTTTTTTTATAATTGGGGGTTATATCTAATATCCGGACATATTTATCTATTTTTTTTTTTGTACTTTTGATTTGTAAGATAACTTTTTGTTTAAAGAAATGCCCATAATATTCCTTTATTGCGCAAATTTTTGAAAAATATTCTAAAAATGAATGAATTTAAAGTTTAGAAGGAACGTAGGCTTTATACAGAAATGATAAAGCCCAATAAAAGTAACAAAGATGTGGTAGGTAATACTCGTAGAAAAAACTTTTCTCTAAAAGAACTAAATTAATTCGAACAACAAAGAACAGCAATTTAATATTTCATATAGAATACATCAAAAAAAAACCGCCACGACAAAATAACAAGGCAATATTATGAAATAACCTAAACCTAAGATAATAAAAACCATTTTATAATTGTGACTTACGCCAAAATTTCTAATTTTGTTTAGAATTAAGTTAAACTTGTGAAAAATCACACATGTGAAACATTTTTCATTTTAAGGATATCCTAAGAAAAGCTATTAACACAATATGTAAAATTACTTGAATTTTTTGGCTAAGGATTATTTTTATACAAAAATATCTATACTGGCACAGAAATGATCGATTTAAAATGTCTCTCTAGCAATTTTTATTCAATTTTTTTAGTTTTAATATTATCAAAGTTATTTTTAAAATTTTCTTTCCATTACATACATGATCCCAAAAATTAAAAAAAAAATAATATTAAATTATTTCCAAAGAAAAAGAAACTATTAAAAGAAGTATCATAAAATCAATTAATAAAATATTAACCACCTAAAATATTAATTAAAAAAAAAAAAAACTAAACAGAATGGTTAAATAACAATTTCTATAAAATTGATAATTCTTCTTTAATTTTCCACCAACTCTACGACGGTTATTCTATTTTTAACCCAAATTAACTTCCTTATTCCTTGCATTTTTTTTTTTCTGAATCTTTTTAATTTCTTGATCAAATTTTAAAAAAAAAAAAAGGACCTTAATTTTAAACCTTTTTCAATATGAAAGGACACAAATTAGAAAGATAAAAGAATTTTTTTTCCTCCAAAAATTCTATTTTTGAAAGTAATTAAATTTAAAAGGGCGTCAACTACCTTAAAATGTAAATTGATATAAAATTAATTTTAAAAATAACTTTAGATATTTTTTTTTTATTTTAAGAAAATTTTCACACAAAAAAAATTTTGTAATTTGTTTTTTTTCTTGATGTTTTTTTTTTTTTTTTGTGATGTTTAAACTGATGGAGCAAATTTGTATTTAAATTAACCTTAATTCACATTATTTTAAAATATCTATAACCATTGCACTTTAAGTACATTTAATATATAAAAATTTGAAAAAATTAGCTTAAAAATTTTACTTTGGCCGTACGATGATTGGTGATTGTATACAAAACATGTAAACAGTTTGAGGTAAGGTAAATAGATTTTAATCATATTAAAAAATTTTACTAAAATGTTTATTTGGTTGAAAAAGTTTTTATGTAGTTTAACTAGAGCCATATTACCATACTGTAACCTTCTAAAATTAGCCTGAATCCACGGTGTCATGACTTAAGGCCATATGACATAAGACTATAATAACTTTATTTCTCATGAGACATAAAGCCATAATCGCGATTTTTGTAAAATAAATAATTTTTCAACATTTAAACGATGATTTTGTAAATATATACATAATATATTTTACATATATATTGTTGTCTGTTATCTTAAGTAAAATCGAATAAAATAAAGCCAATTTCCAATAATAAAATAAAACAAATAATTGAAATGTTTTTTTTTCAGAAATTTCGTGAAAAGTAAATTTGTAATAGAAATATTCACGCAAATGAGACATAAAACCATAATGAAAAAAAAATCGCGATTTATATCTCATTTGACTAAAAAATAAAGCCATTATGACCTAATGTCGTATGGACTTAAGTCATGCCACCTGAATCCGCTCATGTTCTACCAAATCCTTGTTCAATTTGAAATCTTCAAACGATAGGAGCATTATGAATTTGTAATTTTTTACACATTTGGTATTAGAATTTTACCGTTATATGAGACGAAAGTTTCACACAATTTTAAATCTCCCGAATCTTAAAAATTCTTATAGAGAGGAATTTGATATTTAAAAAGATATAAGATCTTTGAAATTAAGTATAGATTATCTTACAAATTATTTTGTACCCTCCACATTTAAATCCTGGGCCAAATACAATTAATTGAGTAAGTAAAATTTTCCTATTTTTAGGCATTTAAAACCAGGACACATATTTAAATTTTTCAATGTAAATGTAACATACAAAAATTAAACATTATATTATATTTATATTTCTAAATTGTTTTTCTTATTAATAAAGGATAACTTTAAAAGTAAAGAAAGAATCTTTTAATTTTGCTTCAAATTTCCTCAATGAAAAGAATTCATTATATTCTATATCTAGCAGACGTTATTTTTTTGTTCTTGAAAACAACAATTTATTCATGAGTTATTTTTTATCTAAGCTAAGAGATAATAAATCATCTTCTTTTTTATTCTATTCATTTATTAAACTATACAAATTTTCAAAGGTTCGTAATATATTAAAGGTGAACATAAATTAAATCCTTTGTTTGCATCAATTATCTTATACTACCAACTAAAAATATATTATTGACATCTCCTTATAATAACTGCTGACTCTTGAACTTTAAATATTCTATTATTGTTTTTTCTTTTATTTTTTTTTCATTTGAAAATTAATTAAATCTTTTTAAAACTAATCTTGATTAAGGTCAAATAGGTAATTTGATAATACCTTAAGAAAATTTACCTTAAAATATGATTGTTTGCATTTCAAAAATTAATTTATATAATTGTTTAAAAAATTTGATTTTTACTTCGACATTAATACAAAGCCAAAGGTTTTTAAAGATTAAAGGTGAACCATTTCAAATAGATTAAATACAGAGTCGTTTATATACATATGAAAATGTAACGTTTAAACTTTAATTTTTTCATCTCATGTAAAAATTGTAAAAAATTTTGACTTGTTACTTTAAAAGTAGAAATATTTTTTATCTGAAATAATTTTCTTTCAAAGTAACTTTAAGGGCAACAAGTTTGAGTAAAGGGTATATTGAAAATTTAGTAAAATTTTGGTTTTCATATAACAATAAATTTAAATTTCAAAATCCCGAAAAAAACTTAAGAAATTTTCAGTTTGAAACAATTTTCAATAAAACTAGAGTTACAACTTTCAACTATTTGAATAAAAAACTTTAAACGTCTTTGGAGATGGGACTTTATACGAAAAACATTCAAAAGTTCTTGTATTAATTTATGTTTTAAATTAAATTTATCTATCACTTAAATTTCATTACTCTATCACAAATGGGAAAAAAAAATTGTAATCAGGTATCTCTTCAAGGCAGGATTATGATTCCACGATAAGAAATGTTTTAGTTTCCGTCTTGTAATATTTTTCCTTTGAAGATTTTACGGTAAGTTATAGATAAGCGTAACTATATAACAATAATAACCTTGTTAATTAGCTTTTTTGTATCTAATTTTATTTCTAAATGTTATTCCATTTTTTAGCAAGTTTTTTAAAAACCATTTTAATAATTTGCTTATTAGTTTTTTACTCTGTCCGTCTGCTACACTATTTAAAATAGAACAATGAAATGTTAACCATAGATAGATTTAATTAAAAAATAAACGTTGTGGAACAACTTTTTTATGTAGTCCCTCTTTCCTATTACGGCCCTACGGCTACATGTTCTATTTTTAATTGTTTAAATCTCAAGTTATGCCGGAAATTTTTTTAATCTAAAAAAGTCAAACAACAAAAATTTTATAAGCTTCATCATTTTTTTGTATCTTCAGAATGCTTTTTCTAAGAACCTTGAAATTTTGAGACGGAAAATATATTTAAGAATCAATAAAAGTTAATTCAGAAAAGATGGTTTGTACTTGTCTCTGATTAAAAGCTATTAGAGGTCAAAAACGAAAAATTCTCTACTTTTGGACAGCTGTTACTTGGACACCTGAACAAATTTGTTGTAAGTAAAACATAAGCACTAAAGCTTTAATATTATATTGTTACTTTTGCTAATGACTATTCTTAATTATATAGGGTTTCCTTAAAATTAAAAAAAGTGTCCTTTGATTTTTCATAATATTTTCTTACATAAAATCCTAACCACATTGTCTGATGGGGTAACCTAATTAAATAAATAAATAAATAAAAAATTCTATGAAAAAATACAAATTTTGATATAAAAGTAATGACGATTCTAAAATTCGTTTCATTGTTTTTGGTGTACCTCAATGTGTATGTTTAAAAACCTTTGGTTTTACATACTACTGCTTTTTTTAAACAATTCTTTTAAAATTTTTACTTTTTTGCTGAACATTTTTCTAAAACGGAAACTCTTCACTCTATTGAATTTTTCCTCTATTTATGTCTATTTTTACATCTAATGGCCTTGAATTAGTAATTAAATTAATTAAGGTAATATTTTTTATTTTATTTCATGAATTTATGTTATCTGTAGGCAATTCTTTTGGAACTTAA
This sequence comes from Poecilobothrus nobilitatus, assembly GCA_947095535.1. NCBI lineage: Eukaryota > Metazoa > Arthropoda > Insecta > Diptera > Dolichopodidae > Poecilobothrus > Poecilobothrus nobilitatus. Next base: position 114,367,030 of record OX352774.1, read on the forward strand.
TAGTAATCTAAATTTGTTTTTAATGTTTTTTTGTAATATTTATTTTTATTTAAAAATACCATTATTTTTAAATGATTTTTAATGTTTAAAAATAAACGAGTATAAATCAACAACTAATTCGTTTATTAACTTTTGTTTCCACATTTAATTTAAAATCTGTTAAACCTCTTTCTTTCTTAGCTATTTATAGATATCTTAATGACATCTGCTCTATTGAACTGAAATGAATTATACCTCCCCAAAATAATTTCAAAGTACAACGAGAGGTGCAATAAGTGCTCATTTCTATACAGAGAAAATTTCTAGAAGACTCAAACTTAGTTTTGAAAATTCTTTTGTTATGAGAACTACTAGGATTTAGAATATCCTTCCCCAAAATGTCTTCTGCTCTGTCAATAATGTTCTATTTTACAACTTGCAACCAAATAATCTATTTAAGATCTTTTCTAATTTACTCTGCAACTCTCCATTAATATGCCATTAATATTCCTCCCGTTTTCTCTTTCTATTTAGTTAAACCTTCTTTATAAATTACTAGCTAATACCAGCTGCGCGTTGCTGCACCTTTCAATAAATAAAACATATGGATTCTTAATTGAAGATATGATGGGTTAATAATTTCCAAGCCTGTTAATAAAGTCAATTCCACTGTCAAATAGCGACACGTATAGAAGAAGTCAATAGGCCAATCCGTTTTTATTTTAGAGCGAAAATCTTTAAATATTTGCACCACAGCCCCAACTTGCGGCCCGTTAGACCAAAATGGTTAAACCAGAAACACTCCCCGTACCCAAAAACCTTTATATACAAATTTTCATAAAGATCGGCTGAGCAAATGAGGAGCCTATAAATCACAAACAAACATTTGCTTTTATATATATAGGCGAAGGAATCGTCCCTAGCGTGTAAAATAAATAAAAAAATTTCAAAATTTGTTGTACAAGTTTAATATTATTATTTATTGAAGGGTTGGTCTAGTGGGTAAGTGCGTATAAAATACGCGTAAACCCCATGGGAATATGGATTTGAACTCCACACACGTTGTAAGAATAATCCCTCCTTACGACATTTATAAAGGAAAGGCTTTTTAATTTCCTTTTCATATTTATATGGCAGAGGAATAAACTAAAAAAAAAAGATTACTCTTATTAGAAGAATTATACACATATATACAAGAATTATTTGCATATACATTTATTTTTTATTACTATATAAATTATACTATTGGTATGTTTTATCTGACCAATGAAAAAAATCTATTAAAAGCTCAACATTTTTTTTAAGAATTGTTCTACATTTATTAATTTCTTAACTAAACCTCAGTTTTTGTTTACAAAAGCTATTTCATCACCACACTTTTGGTATAAGTACAAACAATTTTAAATTAGAACAATCAAATCAAATCATTGATTCTTCGATACCATTTAAAATCAAGGTAGAATGTAAACCAACGGTTTTTAAAAGCGCACATTCCCAAAAGACAATACAAACTGTTTAGAATTGTGACTTGCACAAAAATTATAAAAATTTCATATAAGAAATAAATGTGAAAATAGGACTTTTCTGGAATTTTGAGGGGCTGTAAGTTCGGAGCCCTATATAACTAAGAAAAACCGTTAACACACGTAAACATATATTATTGAACCTTTATTTTTCATGTCTTGTCGAAGAAAAATATTTACAAGTACCTAAGTTACAGGTGTCTAAAAATTACAAATTTTGAATTTTTAAGCACAAATTAAATTTCTGAGAAAACTTATACTAATTCTAAAAGTTCTTTCTTGTCTCAAAATTTCAAGTCCCTATCTCAAAGCGTGCTGGAGTTATGAAAACAAAATATTATGCAAAATTTGGTTTTAACATAACGGTAAATTTAAATACTAACTTTAAAAACTATATATAATTTTGATATTGACTTGTAAAGCTAAAAAATATTGCTGCCGAATGGCCTTTTCAGATTGAAAAAATTTTAAGCAGAACCTGAAATATATGCGTTTAAAAATAAGGCTTTTTCAAAGTTTGAGGGGCTGTAGTTCCCTGATGGATGGGGCTACATGAAAAAGTTGTTCCACAAAATTAATTTATGAGACCTACCCATAATTAAAATTTTTTTCTCTATCTTTAACGGTGTAGAAGGTTTGTAAACAGACGGCCAGACAGACGGACGGACAGAATAAAACTAATAGTCACATTTTTTCAAAATTTTTTTGGAAATGTGCTAAAAAACTCTGTTTAAAAGTAACTTCAAGACTTTATAAATACTAAATACAAACAACGATTATCTGACCGTGGCAAGTGTTTAAGTTGGCGGTCTTTCAATTTTTATTGTCTCGTATACTAAAACTCCGATTCAGTCATATCCAAAATAAATAATACAATTATATAAAAATATTATGTAATAATATTGGTATTACCAACCCACTAACATATCTTAGAAATAAAGGATCCATAAAATATATCGACTAGTATTGATAATTAGATCGCTAAAAAATAAAGAAACAAATAAACATCGAAAAAAAAATTTAATAAAAACAACAAAAAAAAGAAAAAAATCTCATCATTTAATATAATTATCTTTTATTTCATTTTGAAGAGAAAAATAATATCCTGTTAAACAGTTATTAGTTTTCTGTTATTGGTTAACATTCATATCAATGATCACTTGAAAAATTTTAGACCCTTTTACAACCAAAATGGTTTATTAGAAATTTTTATTACCATATTATTTTCTTGTAAATTACCACTATTCAATACTAGAGTAGTAACATATAATTTTATAACTACTATGTAAAAAAAATTCAGGATCATAAGGATTAGCATAGGAATCCATATAGAATAACAACAACTGTAATTGTAAACAAAGAAAAAAGATTCTATAGAAAAAGAGAAAAAAATTATTACTGCTGATGTTTTTATATTCTTTTTTTTGTTTTTGCTAATTTAATTTTTTTTTTTTCTTTGTTGGTTTGCTGCCTCCCCAAAAATTTGTTTTTATTGTTAATTTTCCCTTTTTTTTTTGTTTTTTGTTTTTGTATTTTTGATTTTTCCACTCATTTAAGAACAAAAAACAAAAACAAAAATTTAAAACTCGTGTTAGGTTTATTGTTTAAAATCGTTTCAAGTGGAAATTACTTACTCCTTTATTAGTGTAACGTATAATTGTATAGTGTAATGTAGTAGTAATTTTGATGTATTTACTAATGTTAATTGAAAATAATTACATAGAATTGGTTTGAATCATATGAATTGAAATAAAACGTGCAAATATATTTTAGTTTTGAGTTTAAAACATTTTTTATTATTCGTTTATGATAAGGACAACTAACAAATGTTTTCACAATAAAATATTTTTTAATTAAGTTTTTATAGATACTTATTTAGAAAGATATTATGGTATAACTGGATAGTATCATATAGTAATAAATAGTTTGGGTTATCGAACATACAAAATCATAATTATCAACGTACAAAGTAGTTAAAGAAATTTTAAAATCAGCCTGAGTCTATGTTGTTTAGTTATGAGATTATGATAAACTTAACAATAACAATTTCCACAGTTTTTAAAATAAAGTATTACGCCCCCTAATGAATGCTACCTGTGATGTTAATAATTCTGATATAACAAGGGATACCTCAAAAATCCTACTATTTCTAATTAGATTAAAAATAAAGAAATTCGATATGAAAGGAGTGCCAAATATGGACAATCAAAATTAGCTAAAATGTCCAAACATCCACGTCCACATCTTTTAAAGACATTTATTCACCTCGGGATTCGTGGAATTAGCAAGCCATTCACAATCCTTTAAAAATTTACTTTTAAAATTAAAGAATGTGAACGAAAAATTAATGTTTAGTCTGGACTGACTATAGTTTAGTCTTTGAAGCAGAAGGTGGTTTTAAGTATGAGAAAAGTCTTCACAGTAACCACCTAATTGACCAAAGCAATTATGTAATTCTCTAACACAAAAAAAAAACATTCTATAAAATTTCAAAATTATTGTAATATTAATGATAACACTTATTTTAATGATATTACAATTTTTCTCATTGATATTACAATCACAGTTTCAAAAAATCAGTTGCCTTTATAATTAATTCGCCTAAAAGTATGTTATTAAACAAAATTAAAATGTTTGTAAACAGTTGTTTTTTTTGTTTATGAAGTTATGAACAAAATAAATAAATAAATAAATTATTATCTGATTTTGATTGTGCAATAACAACGAAAAAAAACATTATCAGATATATCCTTCTCGATAGTTACCAGGTATATAAGAAATATTGGGTAGATTTTATGACCACAATTAAAGGCTCCCATCTAAATTGAAAGTTAAAAACGTGGTAAGTTGAAAATGGTTCAATCAAATTTATTTAAATTTATTTTACTTGGTTTATATCAAAAATTTATTTTTCAGCCAAATTTGGCACCGGATCCGGCAACAGCAAATGCGGATACTTATATAAAAAATTATTCTTTTATGTAGCTTAAAAACCGAAAATATATATAATCCTTTTAGCCGACAAATTCTGATCCCAATTTTTTCTATAAGTTGATCTGCTAAATTAAAAGTAATATTTAAGATCCTTCAGTACAGTGAAATCAATATAGGTTCTATAATTAAAAATTAAAAGTCTATAAATTATTATTAAAATAAACTATAACAAAAATATAAAGTAAGATAATTAAAATAAATCATTTAGGATTCTGAATGATTTTTTATTAGTCCTGTTATGAAAGGCTCCCTCTAGTTACAATTTCTTCAAATAATGGAGATGTAGCATAGAGTTTTGTTATTTTGATCATTTTTACAATTAAAATTTAAAGAATATAACTACAGCATATTTTTTTTATATGAAAAACTTGATAAATTTAAACTTAAAAGTATCATAGAAACAAGAATGATCTATATAGAATTAAACCTGACTTAATCTTTTACACATTTTCGATCTTCAATAATAATATTTAGATCTGTCATTCAGAATTTAAAATAATCCAAGGTGAACATACTAAATTCACACTTACATTTAAAATCTCAATTTTAAAATAACTTATCAAATTATTGAGGACACCATCCGAGTGGAGATGATCTAAAACATTTTGCAGCTATAGTCCTGAAAATGTTTTCTTCTCTAAAAACGATTTGGTTCACTTTCTTAATCAAAAATATTTTAATAAAAGCTTTAATAAGTAAAATTATTAAAATATCTTTTCTCAAAACAATTTTCTTTTAAAACAAAAAACTAATAGAAAACTTTTTTTTTTTTTTTTTTTTGTCTTTCTATTTAAATAACTGGACCATAACTTTCATAATCCCTTCATAACTTAAGCAAACCAAACGAATTTTATTTACAATACATTTAAACAATCATTAAATTAAATGTAAAAATATATAAAACTGAAAAACAAAAAAAAAACAAAAGAAGAAAAAAATAGAAAGCAATTAAAAAAGAATCCTTTTTAAATGAATTTTAATACAATTAGCAATTCGAATACAAAATAAAAAGTAATAAAAAAAAAGGATACCACATAAATCACTTTTATATAACCTTTTTTTCGCGATTATTCAACTGTATATAATTTCATTACATAAGACAAAAAAAAATATAAACATTGTTATTGAAATAAATAAAATTGAAACTTTTTTTTCTAAATGTTAAAATATAAAATAAAAAATAAAAATAAAACTTTATTTTATTTTTTCTTGATAATAGACAAAATTTAAAATTTTTTTTTTTGTTATTCCATACAGTGCGTAAAACCCATATTTGTACATTTCGTTAATTTTTTTTTTTTTTTTTGTTGCGTAAAAACAAAAATTTTCATTTCGATAAAAAAGTGTAGCCTGGAAATTTTTCCTCAAACAAGTTTCTTGTTTTATTCTATTTCAAAACGAGGAAGAATACAGTTACCTTTGTCAACTCTTAGATACACGTACGAACCGTTAGTATGTACATAGCCTGTTACTCTTCTTATAATATTATTTTTTTAATTTTTTACTATTTTAAAATAATTTGGGTGAATTTTATAATTTCTAGAACTATGGGTTGTACATATATTCAAACTATATGTTTATACATTCTTCAAAGGCAGATTCTAACCTTCCACCTGACGATTATCAATTCAAAACTTTTCCAAATATGCTATAGTACCATTTAATACTAAGCGGCAAATGTATAATAAAAACCCACACTCCCTCGGTGTTTACAGCGTATTTTATACGCTCTTACCGACTAGACTATATTATACGATATGTAAATAAATTTGAGTTATATAAGTATGTATACTAATATCATATAAATATAAATTCTTCAAGCAACCGTTATATTTTTTATTTATTTAATTTTTTTTATATTACGCATAATCTTCAACAATTTCAAATTATCGAGTAAAAAAACTGTAAAAAAATCGTTAAAAGAATTTGTTAGAAAAATTTAGAAAAATGAAGTCACATTTTCGTCAATTTTAAGATAACGCTATATTATTAAGAAAAGTTGTTAATAAAAATAAAGATATAATGTTGCAGCTTTAATTTTTGTATATTACTTCAAAAAAATTTGGACAGGCGTTCAAGTTACACGTGTTTAAAAATAAGTTAATTTTAGTTTTTTAGTTTTCGACCCCAAACAGTTTCGAAACAGGGGGCGATACAAAAATATTTTCTGACTCATACTTATTTTCAGAGACCTAACTTCTCTCAAAATTTCAAGCTTCTAACTTAAACTGTTTGGAAGATAGAAGGAATCAAGAATTTTGCAAAATTTGAGTTTCGCATAACAATAAATTAAGACACCACAAGTATATATTGCACAAGTATATATTTGTAAAGCTAATAAAAGCAGTAATCGTATGGCGTTTTCAAATTGAAGATATACTTACAAAACTTCTGTTAGAACAATTTAAATGCAGAGCTTTTTCGTACTTTTGGGGGCTGTAGCTCCGTAACGGGCGGGGTTACAGAAAAAAGTTGTTCCATAAAATTAATATGTTTATGATATCTATCATCAGTTAAATTTTCATGGATCTATTTTTAAAAAAATGTGGAGATCTAAAAGTTAGTTGTTCGCGAGCTACCCGAAGTTTTGGTCGGACCTCAACCTAAAAAAATAGGTAACCTACAAATTTATGTAAGAATATTTTCTGTTCATTTCAAGACTCTATAGCTGTCTTAATTTTTGGGTTATCTTGCTGATGGACAGATGGACGGACAAAGCTTAATCGACTTAGAATTTGATTCTGATCCAATCCATACCTTTGAAGGTATATCTAGCTAGCTTATTTCAAGGTGTTGCAAACGGAGGAACAATTTTCATATACCCGATCCTTATCGTACGGGTATAAAGAACTCGAAGAAAAATACCGGAAGAGCACGAAATTTTGATTTGTATCAATCAGATCTAATAGGGAGTATGGATTTTTTCAATTATAAAACTACATAAAAATATTGTAAAATAGTCCATATTTGTTATAGTCCATATATGTTGTCGGATCCACGACAAAATTTGACGGAAAACTAAATTTTTCTTTATAAACCAAGTAAAGTAAATTTCATTCAATTTTATTAAACCGTTTTTAAGTGATCATCGAAAATCTTCATTTAATACGGGAGACCCAAATTCCGGTCGTATATATTTCATTTATACCTGGTAATTGTAGATAAGAATCCATTTGCCAAATTTTTTTTTCGTTATTAGGTCAGAATCAAATTTAGATAACAAACGAGGAAGCTTAAAGGTGCACTACTAACCTAGAGTCCAGTGTTCACTAACATGTTAGCTTAGTCTTCACCAATAAAACAAAATATATTTTTTGGAGGAAACAATTTTCATATACCCGATCCTTATCGTACGGGTATAAAGAACTCGAAGAAAAATACCGGAAGAGCACGAAATTTTGATTTGTATCAATCAGATCTAATAGGGAGTATGGATTTTTTCAATTATAAAACTACATAAAAATATTGTAAAATAGTCCATATTTGTTATAGTCCATATATGTTGTCGGATCCACGACAAAATTTGACGGAAAACTAAATTTTTCTTTATAAACCAAGTAAAGTAAATTTCATTCAATTTTATTAAACCGTTTTTAAGTGATCATCGAAAATCTTCATTTAATACGGGAGACCCAAATTCCGGTCGTATATATTTCATTTATACCTGGTAATTGTAGATAAGAATCCATTTGCCAAATTTTTTTTTCGTTATTAGGTCAGAATCAAATTTAGATAACAAACGAGGAAGCTTAAAGGTGCACTACTAACCTAGAGTCCAGTGTTCACTAACATGTTAGCTTAGTCTTCACCAATAAAACAAAATATATTTTTAAATTAAGATAATTATTATTAATAATAATAATAATGAAGATAATAATATTAATAGTAATAATAATAATAATAACAACAATAGCTACCACAGTGGAGCTATCTTTGGTTATATCATACAGGAAGGTGTTACACACTACTGCACGTTGTAATCCACTGATGGCCCTGACTCTGTAGTAAAATAATAATAATATTAATAAGTAATACTAATACCAATAATAATAAGTGCTACAGTGACAGTGGGGGTACCTTCAATAATTACCTCATGTAGTAAGGTATTATATACTACTTACATGTGGTAACTGTTGTAACGGCTATAGTCACTGTTAGCTAAACTAGTAATAATAGTAGGCCGAATCATTGTTTCCTTACAGCCCCACTCCCAATTCAATTTTCCGCATCCTATTTTCTATCCTTTTCTATCACTACTCCCTAGCTAATATACTAAGATAGTTGGTAAGGGTTTCATCCCAGTATATTGGCTAAAGAGGGAGGTGGATTTAGTCAGTAAGAATCTGACACTACCAAAGGAAATTCTTGATGTCTTTGGAAGATTTCCACCTCCCTTAGGAAAAAAAAAGAAATAATTATTAATTTTACTACTAACTATTTCAATATTTAGTAAAATGCTTTAAAAAATAAAAATTAAATAATATGAAATAACTTGATCTTTTTTTTAAATTGAACACCAGAGGAATCATTTTTATATGGACAAAAAGAAGATCATAAATATTAATTTTTTGGATAACAACAAAAGGATGTGGTTATTATTATTATTATCCATTTTTTCTCCTGTTCTTTTGTACGTTATTATTTCAATTTTTATCTAATGCTGTAACCTTAGATAAGACATACTAAATCTAAAGCTGCTTACCTATTCTATTTCATAATTTACACCTTAAAAGCTATAAATTATTAAGAAGATTTTTATTTTATTTTAAAAATAACATAATCGAAAGGAAAAATTAAACAACAACCTGTTTAAAGTCTGTAATTCCAGATATTGTCCATAAATTTAATTTTATTTTATTTTATTATTATTTTTTTTTTTAATAATCGTTGTTTTATATCTGCGGCAATTAATTGTGATTTGAAATAGGATATTTAAGAGAAAGGATATATATAAAGATAATAAAATGATAATAAATAAATTTGATTTATTAAAAGAATGCAAGAAAAAAAAACCATTAAAATTTATTCATGGAGGCGTTTAAATTAAATTAAAAAAAAAAAAAACCTTTAATTTTGGTGAAATGGAAATATTTATACATTTACCTAATACCTAAGTAGAAATTTGAACATATTTGTAATAGAAAGTCTGACGTTTACTGAATCTCTTATTTTCTATTTAATAATAAAGTCCTTTAAATAGTCAGTGAAGAATTGCCATATTCAAGTATTGTTTTACACCCTTGCGTAATTGAGAAGATCCTTCATAGTAGGCTCTCATTATAATTTTCTTTCTTTACTAATTACTTTAAAAATTTGTGTGTATTTGAGATTAATCCTTGTCAAAGTATTGCAAAGTATATGCAAAAAATGTATTCTAAGTGCATAAATTTTCTGTTTCATTATAATTTTCTTTTGGGCTCCTGATTTAGCGAGACAATCCGCCATAATATGTCTGCTCTACTATATTAAACTAACCAAAACATTTCAACTTTTTTATGTGTACTTATGTCTTTATTAGCAATGGTAGTATTATTGTTATATTAGTATTAGTGTTTATTACTATGGTTGTTAAGAAGTTGAATTGTAATATAGATTTGAATACCAGAGATTTGATATTTCTGTGATTGTCCTTGATTTGTTGGTTGAAAATTTGATTGAAAATCAAATATTACTCAAAACCTATCAGATTTTATTTAACCTGAATTAAAATATAAATTAACATCAACTCATAAAGCACTTGCAGGTTAGTACTTTCCTCATATGACTTTTGCAAAAACCTGCCAAAACAAAGAAGAAGAGAAATCAATATCTCACCTATTGTGTGAATATCCTTGCTCTTGCTCAAAGAAATTAAAGTTTCTGGGAAAATTCTTCTTAAATAACCGTTTTGATTTGTCGAAGCTGAACTTAATGCAATACTTTGTAATAAACTCCCAATGGTTTAATTAGGAGAAAAACAGATCAAAAATAACAACTGGTCTAAACTGACCTAAGTGTGCATCTACAGCTCCTTTCTTTCTACATACTTTCCTAAAGCTTTTGCATGTAAAGTTTCTGCTGGAAAAATTTATTTTAATTTACCTTTAAATTTTTGCACAATTATCGCACTGAAAACTCAGATACGGTTCGCCCACATTTTCTAATAAAAACATTTTCAAAACTTCTACTTACTTATATACATGTATAAATACTTCCATATCTCACCAAAAAAGTATTTCTGTTAACTTTAAATATAAATCTAATCAATCTAATTGCATAAAACACTTAATAATTATACAATACTTAATGTCTTAACAAGTGTATTCAAATGTGTTAAATTTATTTGAAATAATCTTAAATCAATCTTCACGCACTAGAAGTGTAATAATTATATTACGAAAGAAATGTAACATTAAAATAAAAAAAAAATAAACTTCATTTAACATTAAAAGTCATAACTTTTTTTAATCTTTATTAAATTTCTTTTCTAAATGAAAATCTTCTTCAAATACACAATAAGTTTAAAAATGAAAAGTAATTCATTATTATAAAATGTTCTTTAATGACCACTTTATATTTTAATTGTTCTTTAAAATCTAATTGATTCAGTAAAGTTCAAGTTTACTGAAAGTTTTTATCTTCAATATAGTATTGTCTTAAATATCTACTAACAATTATATAATATTTTAAATTAAAGGAACCATATGTATTTATTTATTTCAATAATATAAATTAGAATTTTTTGACATGTCAATTATATACGCCTAGATTAAATTAGATTTAGGGGTATAATGTACACCTCCTCTATTACTACGTGTGGTGGATTTTGCCTCTATTTATAATACTTCTGTCAGCCCTATACTTCTTCTAAGGAACTGATGATCTCTAGAGAATTTGCTGGCAATTCATATTCGATATAGAAATATACTGCTTGGTGCATATAACTTGCTCGCAATAAAGGTTCTCTGTTTTCAGTATGTGTTCTGAAGATTCTTCTTCTTCTTGACAGAATCTAGATGTACCGCCATTGTCTATAGCACTTTCGCTATACGTGCTCCTTTAGCCGACAGTATCCCGACATTTTCAGTTTATTTTTTCATTTTCAGTTTTTACTGGACTATTTGATTTTTTATATCTTTAACGTTTATCCAGTTATTAGTTTCCTAGAAGCTCTTTAGATTGTTCGAATCCGAATTTTTTACTCCATAGTTTGCTTCTACAGTTTTTCTCTTTCATTACTTTTAAAGAAAGTTACAGCTCCTTCTTTTACAAGGCGATCCGCTTTCTTGTTTCCGGGTTATTTTATTTTTAAAAATAGAACTTGTATAAAAATTTCTTAAAAACTCATATAAGTTTTGAAAAATGTCCTCTCTCTTATATTTTCAGAACCGGTTCATCAACGTTATGAATTTATATAAATACCGTTAACAGACTGATATTTATAATTTATAGACTGATTTAAAATTAGGGAATAGTCAATTGTGTTTGTAGATATTTCATAATATTAGCCAAATTGATTCTTCATGAATCTGTCACCAAATAAATATTCTGACCTTGATTTTCATATTCTCACCTATATTTCAAAAATAGCAAAATATTTAAAAAAAAACAATTTTTCATTTTGAGCAGTTTAACATGTAACAGAAAACCAGTACTCTTTAAAACTGCATATCTGACATTTAAATTAAAATTAAAATGTAAAATGGTCACTTAATTTATAAAAATGTTCAATAACTGTGTTAGGTGCTAATTAAAAATCATTTTTATTTTTATTTTCTTAAAATTTTACAATAGTATCATAAAGGAATTAATTCTAAAGGTCGTAGAATAGTTTAAATTTCATCAAAGGTCCTGTAAATGACAGCAAATAAAAGAATATAAAACTATGATGAAAAATCTATTATTCTTTTTTTTCATCTTTTGTTTCGAAACGGATTTTAATGAAAAATTTTAGTAATTAGAAATTTTTCGCATGTTCTTTTGAAGACAACAAGAATAAAAAAACAATTTTCAATAAAGAATTGTAAAGTTGAAGTTTTTCTTCTCTGTTTTTTTTTTTTTTCAATTGGAAGAAAACTTTTCTAATTTAAAGAAAAAAAAATCTTCTTTTACTAATAATATTCAATTGAATTGAATTGGTTTGAATAGAATTAAATTCTTTTTTAATGTCATAAAACAATGGATTTTGTAATGATAATTACAATTTTCAATAGCAAAATAATTTTATTACTAAAATCAATAAAATGACGACTTATTGATATTTTTGACAACTACTACTATAGGATTTCTATCCTACCAGCGTTTTCCATCTTACAGGTAGACTACAACTCCTAAATGTCAGGTAAATCTTTTTATGCCCAGACAAATTTTTGTGTTTCTTAAGTATTCCATTTTCATTACATTAAATCATGATAGAAATACGTCCATTACTTACTGAACTATGGATTTAAATATTTTTAAACAACAATGCAGAGTCATCAGCTGTTACTATGGTTTTCTCTTGCTGTACAGAAATTCTTTAGACAAATTTTCCCCGTTTGATATTTTCAAAAGAAAAATTAGAAAAAATGCAAAAACTAAAGCGTTAATGATGTTTTTATTAGAATTTTTTTACGTTACTTTTGCAAAATTGTTAGTTTCGCTATTTAAACCCAGCTTTTTCGGCCGCCGGGTTCGAGTAGCTGCCATACAACTTCTTTCTTTAAATGGAAATAACTCAGTATCTATTGAAGATAGGTGTCTCAAATTTTGCAAAATCGTGTCGAGTTATAGGTTAACAACACATGTAAAATTTAGTTCGGGTAGCTGCCATACAACTTCTCTGTTTAAATGAGAATAACACAGTGTTTATTGAAGCTAGGTATCTGAAATTTTGCGAAGAGGTATCGAGTTACATGCCAAAAACTTTTGTAAACTTTGGTTGGTATAACGCAGGCGATTCAGGCTTCTTTCACTTTTTGGAACTTAATGAAGCTAGGCATCTGAAATCTTACAAATGATGATCTAGTTTTATAGCAACAACTTCTGTAAAATTTGGTTATGGTGGTGCGACTGGTTCGGGTAGTTGCCATACAACTTCTCTGTTTCAATGAAAATAACTCAGTGTCTATTGAAGCTAGGTATTTAAAATTTACATAAATATATCTCGGTTGTTATAACGTCGGTACTAAAACAACTGAAATTGTTTAAAAGATGATCAAGTTTTATAGAAATAGGATATATTGCGTTCATACGTTTATCCCAGAGTTGACATAGTCTACTCTACTGCACTCTTCCTTGTTTTTTTCCTGATAATTAATTTTACTTACTATTCTCTATTGTTATTTTATTAAATTAGATCAATTTTAATCCAAAATTATAAATGGATGATTTTTTATATAAATTTTTATACAAAAATTAACTTTATCTATTAAATTACTATTCTATAATTTTCAAAATTTTCTAATGAGGAAAGTCTTAAATTAAAAATTGTCTCTTCAAAATTGCCTCTATACCATTAGGTACATTATAATTTTTCATTTATCAAATTAAAAGAATTTTAATCCAATTCATACGTTTTTATCTATTGATTAATTAAGTATCGTTTTTGATTGTTTTTAATTTCCACATTTTTTTTTTTTTTGTTTTTTTTTTACTTTGTCAATAATTTTTTTTTTTTTTTTTTTTGTTTTTCAATTTATTTTACTTTGTTATTTCTTTTATCTCATCAATTATAAACTGATTTCCGCTCCATTTAAAGGCAAACCGAAAACATCTAAGACTCAGCCACCCATTAATTTTTTTTTTGTTTTAAAAAAAAAAAATAAATATTTAATTATAAAAACCATTACCTTAATGAAATCAATCAATTTGAGAGAAAATTGCAATAGCAAAAAAAAAAACAAAAAAAAAATTTGTTTTAATGTAATATAATAGAAAAACAAATAGAAAAATGAAAATTTTTAATTTAGAAAAATTCTATTTTAAATTTTTTCAAAGATTTTCTTTTCTTTACAACAACAGCAAAAAAAAAAAAAATAGAAAATTTAACACCTCCTAAACATAAATAAAATCTTTAAGATATAGAAAATACTTTTTATTTTTATTATTTTATAAATAAAAATTAAAATTTAGTCTCTCTATTTGTCTGTTTCCTTTCTTTAATGAAAAATTTTATGGGTATATAGCACTTTGCCGAAACACACATTGCAAAAAACCAATTGATCTATAATAGTAAATAATACTCGTATATACAAACGATGCAATGAAATAAAGCTAAAAAAATGAAAATTGTTGTAAATTAAAAATTATGGAAATTTTATGATTATTAAATATGATTTTAACTCAGGCAAAGTTTTAGGAAACTTTATGGTTCTACTTCGCATTGAATTGCAAAATAATTAAGCCGTATAAGCAAATTTTCCATTTATATGGACTTATTTCACTATTAAATACGAAATAAGGTCATTATGCTTTATTTTAAAGTCCCAGCACCTTATTGCACATGGATTTATTTCATGACCTTATTGTACATGGCTTTATGTCACGATTCACGATATATACATTATATCTATATACATAAATTCTGGTAAGAAACGATTTGCTACAACGAGCATTGTACCAATTATATGGGAACTCTAGTGGAACAATCTCCACTTATAGTAGGAATAAGCTATTGCACTCCCTCTAATTCGTACGTTAAAATTATTTGAGAAGTGGCATCAATGATTTTATTTGATAAAAGCAAGAGTAATCTTCTGCAAGATATCTGTGACAAAGGTTTGCAATAATTCGAAGGATGTCAAAAGTAATTAGTGTATTAGCCTCGACAAAGTTATGAATGAGAAAAATGGCGCGTTTTTAATTCGTTGAAGATAATTCAAAAAAATAAATGAGACATCAGTTCATATATTTTAATTGTATCTCATCTTAGTATGTATATAAAAGTCTTATAGATAGTATTAGGTTCTTGGAAGAGAAAAACGATCTGTACCTAAAGACAAATTCGAAGTATTTGGGATATGCTAAAATTCGATGTATACGATAATATTATGACAGTTAAATAAAATCATCATCTCTAAATTATTAAATAAAAATTATAGCTTTTGGTAGCTTGACTATAACTTAATTGGTAACTTTTTATATTACGATTGTAAAAGACTTAAAAATTTATGTTAATTGCAAGACAATAAAAGAATCCATGCGAAGGTTCTTCTTAGTAGTTTTTGACAGACTTTAACCAACTAAAACCAATCTTTTTATTAAACCAAACAATATCATGGGTATACTTCTATGCAAAATAATATATTAATTTGGGAAGAGAGTTACAAGAATTTTAACAAATGGAGGTTGACGATTTACAATTTAGATGGTTGAAAGATATTTATAAAAATAAGAGTTATGTTTGGCAATTTTCTAGATATCTTAACAGGCACTATGAACTAATCCCTTCATCACTAACTCTCAAAATAAAAATAAACTAACATCCATTATTTTTGTTAAAATTTAACTTGGGGATTAATATAAATTTTTTTTTTTTGGAGTTAGTTCATTTTTAGCATTTGAGGATTAATTGTATGAATTAAAGTCCAAAAATATGAAAAATATTTTTAGAGATTAGTACGATATAGGAGGAAACTTAAGAAAATATTTTCTGTTACTTCTGTGTGGATTACTTGAAAGTTTAATTTACTTTTAAATCATCCCTTCGTCATCTCCCAATTAATTGAAGTTGGAAAATGGTTAGAAATTAATGAGTATAAAAATATTCTAATTACAAATACGTAATATAAATTCCAACTTATAAAAGTTTTATTTTTTGTTCTTTATATTTTAATACCTTTGAAGCGGAAATTTGTCATTAATTATTTCAATTTGTTATTTCTTTTGAAGTAATTTTTTTTTTCTCAAATTTTTTTTTTTTTTATCATTTTCTAATAGAAATTTGTCGGATATCCGATTAACAAGTGATTGTTTTTTATTGAGGTATCTATAAAGATTTCCGGTGAATAAAGATTTTATCAAACCCTAAAGAAATTTTTTGTATTATTTAATTTTGAATATTTATAATACAATTTCATTGAAATACACAATAAATATACATATATAAAATATTTTTGACCGAAGGACGAAATATTGTATTTATTTTCTTCCTTTATATTAAAAAGATTAAATTTACCATTATTTTTCAGAGACAAAATATATATATATATATATTTATACAAATTTTATGGTCGTTAACTTTTCAATTAAATGAATATGACAATAATGGAAATATTGAGGAATATGATGAACTATTCATTAAAAACCTATTATATATTTTTGATGTAATCTTTATAAATTTGATGATTTTTTAAAGACAATTTAAATTTTTCTCTAAAATACAATCAATATTTATCTATAGGTAAAATACTATTTTTTTTTACTTGATAATAAATATATGTAATTTGAACTGTTTAATAAGGATTTATTGTAATTTAAATGGAAAGTTTAACTATTTAATTCAATTTTTTGTGGTCCTTCATCATTCATACATTTTGCATTAAATCTTACAATACCACCATATACATAGGTAAGACTTTAATATTCGTTAGTACAGTGATGAGAGATTTTTTTTTGTTGTTTTACATGCCATCCAAACCCTAAGAAAAGATTTCCTTATACAAAATTATTGTTGGATTTTTTTTAGAGGCTTAGGTAATGGAAAGATGAATTGGAAGAAAATAGAATAATAATGGAGTTGGAAGATAAATTTGGAAGCGAATTTGTACAGGTTCTTTTTGAAAAGTTGCGAAAATTATATAATGAACCATATCTATCAGACGGAAACACATTTAATGGAAGCCTAATTCAAAGTTTAGTGATTCTCAAAATAAATGAGTTTCCATCGCCAGTTTTAAAACACCTATAAAAATTTCCACATTGTAGAAATGAGCACTTGTAGTCTCCCCAGTGTTTCGCTCTGAAATTGTTTGAGACATTTTTCATTTTAGTTTAATAGAACAAGTGTCATTAGTCATACTCATTATCTATTTCTAGCTACAAGCAATTGGATTAAGGAAGTGAATTTAAGTAAATTTTTGTTGAATGTGAAAGTAAATTAAGACACTTTCAAATTTCAAAAAAATTATTGAAAAATGTACTATTAGGTTTACTCTGCCTATAGTTATGTATAGGATCTTAAAATTAAAGAAAGTGTATCTTAATTTTTCACAAATTTATCTTACAACAAGATTTACAATTATTCCTAGAAGAAATAGAAACCATGTTTTTATTGTCTTTTTAGAAGCGTGCTCCTTTCAAAACCTTTGGTTTTACATTCTGTCTTGTTCCTTTCTCTTTTTCAAATAACCTTTTCATTTTAACTTCTCGTCTTATATGTTTTTTTTTTCCTTGCCACTCCTATGAGGAGCATAGGGCATCCACTAATTCATTTATTATTTACATTTGACTAAGCTTCAATTTCGTGGATCATTAATTTCACTAAGCCGTTGATTACTCAGCTGTATTACTCTTATATTTTACACTGGTATAAAACTTAGTTGCTACAGAAATAATTGCATTATTTATTTTGGCGCAAAGAGGAATATTTTTTTCATTGGCTTTCATGTGCGAATTTTTATTTAGTTGCGCTAAATTGTTTTTCAGTCCAAATTCTATCATATATAATTTTTCTATTTGCTTCCTCATTGTTTAAACTAACTGCTAATAAAGCTGTATGGCAATCAATCAAAGCAGCTACAATACGGTTTTCCGTATGAGACTAATATAGAGTTTCTGTTTGCAATTATTTAATTATTCAGATTCGAGAATCTTCAAAATTATAACAAAAGGTAATCAGGATTATCGTAAAATTTTCTCAATCTTGAAATGTTAGGTTTATCGCTAATAAAACATTTTTCAGTAAACATAAATTGCTAGTTATTTTCCACTTAACTGACAGCTCATAAACAATTTTTTTTCTTTAGACAACGAACAAAAATCATTCTCTTCTAATATATGGGTGAGTTATAAATTTTTACGAATTGATTTCTCCAGATTATTATTATTGGAAACTGTGGAAAATTAATTTATTATTTTAGTCTGTGTCTTTTAGTATTCAATACAATCTATTTATACCAATATACAATCGATATTATAATCAGATTCATGATTTTTAAATAACTTGATATGCAATTATTTTGTAGTGTTAACTATTTCACACTTGGAAAAAAGCAAGAACATTCTCAGAGCTAGACTTAGTTAATGACCTTGAATTTTATAGAAACTCTTAACAATTTCAAAAATTTGGAGGAACATTTCTTGTATTATTTTCGAATTAACGACATAAAATTTTTCGAGATTTCCGCATGCAAAAATTACAAGGATTTCTCGAAAAGAGACCGCAATCAGAAACTTTATAGGCAAATATTGTCAGTGAATAACCAATACTGAATGTTACCAAAAATATTGATTTGTAAAATTCCCGTCTTTTAACGTTGAAAACTCTTCTTTTTGTTTAACTAAAAAGGTTCTCTATGATAGGTTCTATAATGGGGTTCGTCAAAATTTATACAAGAAAATTGATAAAATTGAAAATATTTTGATTGAAAATTCTGACAAATGTTTGTACAAGGTTTAATTTTTTAAAAAAAAAACAGTAAAAATTTATATGTAACAATTGAAGGAGTTACAAATTAATAAATAATTCCAATACCACCCAACATATATCCTATATACATAATATTGAATCCTAGGACTATATAAAAAACTTTTTTTTTTGAAAGAAAATCATTTAAAACTTTTTTATTTGGTTGTGCTCGTGTAATTCGTCTTGTCGGTCCATTTGATTGAAGCTCGATTTAACTAATTTAAAAGTTTTTCTTTATTTTTTTTCTTCTTTTTTTTTTGTTTTTGAAATAGCTTGAAATTAGATGTTTAATTCATTATCATAATAATTGAAGAATAAAAATTTACTTTTACTTTTAAATGTTTTACCAATTTTAAGCTAATTTAAATTTATTTCAGCATAAAAATTATTTTTCAAAGTCCCTTTTGTCCTATTTATGTGTTAATTTTTGATTTTTCTACTTCATTTTCTTTTGATATTGATTCTTATGTGGTATCTTTTATTGTTTTAAAAATGGTCTTTCATGATATTTTTGAAAAGAAAAATAATAATATGATCAAAATCTTGAAAATTTAAACCCAAATATTAAGGAAAACTTATTTAATTCGAACCGATACTGATTCAACGTATAATATACATATAAATTATTTCCCTTGCATATAAATACAAACTGAAGTCTATTATATCTATAGAAGCATATAATCGAAGAATTAAAATATTTATTTTTAGAATTCATATTCAATTCGTACTTTTGGATTGTAATTTTGGATCACATTGCTACCATAATATGTGTTCACTGATTCGTTGAATGTATAGAAATTTGACACTTACATTTTTTAGAATTTCCATTTGATCCCACAATTTTAAATCAAAATTTGCTGTACTTTTCCTTTCCCTAGTCCTGAGTATGCCGCTTTGCAGTTAGAGTGCTTATCACCAATCGTTCTAGCTTAGGGGGTTAGGTGGTTTTAGTATGTAAAAATCTCTCATTACCAAGGCGACTTAGGTTTTTTGGAGTTCTTCAAGATTTTTAAAAATAATAAAAAATAAAAAATAAATTTTTCGAAATTTCAACGAAGGAAGGTCTATTCTTTTTATATCGAAAATCGGAATCGTCTCTTCTTTTTATATACTCTGCATTACTGAAATTATTGTATTTTTATTTTCTTTTTCTTTTTGCGAGTACAGAAACTGCTTGATGGAAACTGCTTTTTCTTATGCCTGTCTTTGCGAATTAAGTCATTGCAGTCAAATATATTTCCCATTGCAGACAAAATATTACCCCTAAATTTATGATAAAGGTAATAATGTTTTCATTGATGATCTTTACCATGAACTGATCTATATTGAAATATCATCTCAAATTTTAAAAGTTATATATAAAGAAATATATAATGTATATATATAATCAGTAAATTTAGATCTCTATAATCTAAAAAGAGTATAAGATATTTTTATTATATTATATTATACACGGTCATCATTCTGTGAAAACTATATAATAACAACAACGACCAATTTTTAATCATAAGTCAAAATAAATTGGGATTTTAAAACATATTAAATTTATTTTTAAAAGAGAATTGAACTTAGTGAGTTTTGATAGAATAACGGCAACATGATCTAATCAAGAAATACTACTTTAGTCAATCATGAATTACAATCTTGTCAATGAAAACTCTCTGGGTCTTCTCATCAAATCTTTTGGCATATGTTAAAAACAAATTAGAGAAATTTTTCTAGTGAATGACTCCAGTTATTCAAAGAATCATTTCATATCTTTTCATTCCCCTAAGTTTTTCGGAGTTTTTATATTTATTTATCTAGTAGATTTAGATAGCATGCACTCACAAATGCTTCTATAAAATCTCACCGATGAGGTAGTGCTTAAGTTGCCGACATCGTTGCCGACAGGTCGAAAGGTTTCAAATTCAAACTCTAATCAGGTTAAAGCAGGGTCAAATGTCTAAAATATAAAGAATTAATTAAATATATATTACTATCGGTATCGGTATCGATGCTAGATCAGTACAAAATAAATAAATAAATGTTTCCGAAAATGATTGTTTCGGGTGCAGAACGATTAAAACGTCGAAATTTTTTAAAATTACAATATTCCAAGTTTAAAATTTTTTTTATTACTGTTTGTATTGCAGTGATTTTTGATTTACAAATTTAAATTGCAAAAAAAAAAAAATTCAGATTTAAAAATATTAATAAACTTTCAGTAGGTATTTGTTCTAAACTCTTTTCATGATTTTTTATTTTAAAGATTTTTTAAGACATCCCTTTTTAATTTCAGATATATATGCATATTATGTATACATATAAAATTAGAAAACGTTTTCGAATTTAAGAAATAAAAAAACTACGGCACAAAAAATAATAAATTTTAAAAAGAAATAGAATTATAGGATTTTAATTGATATTTTCTGAATTTAAAAGAAAATAAAAAAAGGTTCCAAGGTTAAAATCAAAGTATAGTTGAAAAGTAAGTAGTTAGAAAAAAAGAAACAAAAGAATTATAATGGTATTGTAAATTAATTTAAAAACAAAACAGTATATAAAACTGAGGAATTTTAAAGTAGCGTATTTTAAAAAAAAAAACTATAAGTGCCGAACCTAAATTACGGCATACGACGTACGACGTCCGCCAAAATGCTCTCATATCTATTTATTTTGTATGGAGATGACTGAAATACGTACGTTCAGTATTCAAATTTCCAATTTTGACAGAGCGTATTTTTTTTTTGTTGTTGTCTTTTTGCATTTATTTATATTCTGACAGTCATTTTTTAGATTTCAATAGTAGACGTCGATGGTTTATTTTGGTATACATCAGCGTATCAATATGCCAACGTATGCACGTCGTACGTCGCAATTTAGGTTCGGCACTAAAAGAATTCTAAAATTATGACTTTTGCATCAAAATTTGTAATTTTTTTTAGCCATTACGTTAAATTTAAATGTCAAATTCTAAAAAATTAAATTACTGTAATCGTTTTATTATATTCATATTGAAAAGAAGAAGAGTGTAGAGTTGACTTAACTGCGCGAACTCTATGATACCCACAATAAAATAATACATGCTGTTTCCATAAAATTTAATCAGATCTACTCATTTTAAAAAAAAAATTTTCTCAAAATTAACTTTTGTCAAAAAACTTCTGGTTCAAAATCTTCTCTTTTTAAAATCTCCTTTTTCAAATAATTTTCTTTTTGTGTTCAGTATATATACTGAAATAGCAAAGAATTAAAAAAACAACATAATCCCAAAATTCTAAAAAAATTAATCGGGACAAATATTAATATACTTATAATAACTCTGTTAATTCAGAATTTCACACATATTCCTATAGATTTGCTAATACTCTGGAAGCAACAACTCTAAACCACACTTTTAAAACCAATTAATTGCAAAGTTCAAGCCCTATTATTTTTAATACATACATACATTATACATATCTCAACAACTCGGCATTTAAAACAGTGAGGAGTCATTTTTTTTTGATAATTCATCGAGCTGCCGAAAATAATGGGGGCTGTCGCTCCCTAGACAAATTATTAGAACCCTCATTTTCCAACCTTTCTAAAACCCTCCAAATTTTTTTTTTTTTTGTGTTATGAAAAAAGGGAAAACTTTTCTTAAAGAACAGGAATTTTTGGACCAAAAAGGGGATTTTCGCAAAAAGCAATTTTTCAAAAGAAGATTAAAAAGGTACGATTTTGAAAAAGTAATTTTTTGGCATAAAAAGTAGATTTTACAAATAGAGATTAGGCTCCCCATTTAATCATCTTTTAAAAAACTTAAAATATAATAAAACTAGAATTCTAATATTGAAGTTCATGTCACAGTCAATGAACACAGTCAAAATGTTAAACTTTTCCTCGTTGTTATAATAATTACTTTATAGAAGTTTTATAAACAAGCAAAACGACAATGTCAGCCAATAACAAGCAAACTTTTCAAAATTTTCTAAAAAATATGCTAAAAAAAAGCCCTATGTAACATTTCATAATTGGAAACGTCGAAAAGCAAAATAAAATAAATAAAATTAAAATTTGTAATAGAATTTTATATTTTATTGCAAGGTTCTATACTTAGCAATTTCTTTATTTAAAATAATTTCCATAATTTACTTACTAATTTTAATGACTTTGCCAAAAAAAATTTGTTTTGTTATCATTTATATTGCAACGAAATTAAATAAATGTGTTAAAAAATTAAAATTTCGTTTTATTTATTGATTTGATGAGGTGGCTTTCAGTTGAGCATTCCATGTATTACTTATTTTCGTTGTAGAGAAACCAGATCCGTCGATTTCATTATTTTTTAATCATCATCTAATATCTACACTTTCTTATTAAATTTCTTTTTTCTAAGTTCTGATGTTCTTGAATTCTTTTAATGTATTCTACAATCTATACACTATACACTCTTTTGTCTCTTCTGGGAACTTCTGGGATCTGCTAATTGTTCCATTTCTTACGTCCCAGTGTTAATATCCCAACACTAATTCTAAGTAACTTGTTTTAAATTCTTTATATTCCATTGAGATTAGTTTTACTGGCATATCTTCAAAAGGACGGTCTTTGTATTACAATAACTTTTACGTGTATAATTTCCAAGGGTTTTTGTATCCAAACTGCCTTTAACAATTGATTATGAGAATTCTATATATAGGTTTCAATTTAGCACAAAAAATTTTTTTATTATAAATACTGAAAATTTGTAAGCGTCGCCTGTCGTTAGAGTCATTAAGAGATTATTAGAGACTTCTCAAAATATTGATAGGAAATTGAAATATCTTTTGAAACGATTAGAGTATAAATTAGATTAACAGCTTAAAAGCAATCTCTTAATATATTAAGTTAAGAGAACGAACCCATAAGCTAACACTTCCTTTTAAATTTAAGTTTTTTATTTTACTCTTTAAAGTAGAGAAACATTACAAAATTTATTTATTTAAAAAAAAATAAAATAAAAACAAAATAAATTAAACGGTGGGGTTAAATTAATTTTAATTACATTTTCAAAAAAAATTAAGGATTACACATACACATATATACATATGTACATCAATTTCTTAGAAAATTATTTTAAACTATTATTTTAATGATAATTATTTCCGGTACGTATGTACATGTACCCTATTTTAAATAAATTTATTATAATGATTGGCAAACAATAATAATAAAGATTTTTACAATACAAATTATTAATTTATTTTATTTAAGTAAGATTTAATAGTCTTTTAATGTTTTTTTTTAAAAAATGCTATACGTGGTCTTTTTTTTATGACTGACAGGGACGATATATTTTTGGGATTGTACATATAGATTGTATTGCCTTATGCTCCTTAAAAGAATGGGAAGTCAACCCAACCCAATCAGTATTGGTTGGGTTCAGATGAATGAAGAAATCATGAATTCTAAGTGCAGCGCTAAAAAAATGGGTCGATGCAAACATTTTACTGAACGTTTTACAGCATAATTTAAATATTTGTTTAATAATTTTTTTAAAAACAAACGGTGGGCTAATGAGTAAGAGCGTATAAAATACGTTGTAAACACCGAGAGAGTGTGGATTTGAATCCCACACAAGTCGTAAGAAAATTATTTCCCCTTACAATATTTACAGCCCCGCCTGGCTGTGTAATTTTCTTGTCACATTTATGTGGCAGCGGAATAAACCAAAAAAAAAACCAAAAAAAAACATTAATAAATAAACAAACGTCAAATAATAAATTGTCACTGCTCGATTGCTTAAAAAACACTTTCAGTAGGTAAATCTTAAGGTAAGTAGGTTTCTTAAAGCTATTTAATAAATTTAAATTGCTTAACTCAACTGAACACACACATTGATTGTTTGACTGAGGATACACTCCCTCATTATTCATTATTATAAAATGCAAACACCCACAATTCAATTGAATAAACCTTCATTATCATTTTTAAAATAATTTAAATAAAATGAAAAATTTCAACTTAACCAACCGAACTTTTCTAAACTTTTCCTCAACGCGAAATTAAAGTAAACAACTAGAACTGAACTCATATAATTTATTTTTATTAATTTTAAAATTTTAAAGAAACTTTTTATTAAATTTACTAAATGCCGGTGCTTTTAAAAAAACCATTTTAAGTAAAGTTTTGATTTATTCTATAATAATAAATTAATAACTTTAAAGAAGAGCATCGGTTGCGTAGTGGATAAGAGCGCATAAAATACGATCTAAACACCGAGAGAGTATTGGTTCGAATCCCAGAGATGTCGTAAGAATAATTCCCTCTTAGAAAGAAAAGGCTGTGTAATTTCCTTGTTACGTTTATGTGGCAGAGTCAGGAGAATAAACAAAAAAAAAATATTAAATATTCTTTAGCTTACATCATAATTTTTTTTTTTTGATTTTTTTATAATCATACAATCTGTCATATTTGACACTAAGTAATTAATTTAACAATTAACAAAATTACAATATTAAAATTGGAATCAATAGTTGCATTCCATATGACCATATGGTCTTTGTTGTTATTTCGAAGGGATGGATTCTAATTGACCTTACACTTAGGATTAATGGATTACAATTTGACCTTACACTTCATGAATCGTATGATTTTTCCCTGATTAAGCATTGGGCTTTAATGCGGATTTTTATAGCAACAACGATTTTTTTTATTGACAACAATGATTTTGTGGACAATAAACAGATAAATATAGTTTAAATCCAATTTTTCTCCCCCCTTTTGAGACATAAGCTTCAAAAAGTGAGACAAAACTATAAATAAAGCTCCAGACACCTACCTTCGTCAGCTTGAATTTTTTTGATTGTTGAATTTTGTTGATTGTTAAAAATTACAGAAACAAATAATAAATGTCCTAAATGTTTTTTATAAATACTAAATAAATACTGATCAAATCACTAAATATACATATTAAAAAAATATTTCAAATGGAAAAAGCTAAAGTTTAAGTATTGATCAATTTATTTTGTAGATTTTTTGTTTTTTGATTAATTCAATTAATATCAAATTACTTAACTTTACCTTCATTTTAAATTTTAAATAATATCATTTTGCATATAATCATTTACATAAATTATTTTAATTTAGAACAAAAAAAATAGTGGGTAAGAGCGTATAAAATTCGTTGTAAACACCGAAGGAGTGTGGGTTCGAATCCCACACACGTCGCGTAAGAGTTATTCCCCCTTACGACATTTACAGCCAAGCCTGAACAGGAAAGGCTCTGTAATTTCCTGTCCACATTTATGTGGCATAGAAATGCATTAAAAAAAAAATTGTTGTTAAAATGGTTGTTTCTGATTTTCGCAAAATGATCCTGAAAATATGCAATAAATTTTAAGTTAAGTTAAAATTTTGTTTTGTTTTTACTATGAAATCATAAAACACTCCGTACTTACAAAATAATAATTTAGATTTCTTTATTTTTTATTTTTTTTTTTTTCATTTTTGTTGTAAAAATTTCCCCATTGAGAATTCTACAAATTATATAGCAACACATTGAAAACTTTAAAGAAATAGAAGTATAGGAATAGGATACGAATCCTGATAATAAGCTAAAAGTAATTTGAAATAATTCCCATCACGTAGAAATTTTTATTTTTGCTGTTGTTGTATTTTTTTAACATTTTTTTTAATTTTATACCCATTTGTTTTGTATACTTTTAACCTTTATATACATATATGTATATAAGATACAAACCAGTTTATAAATGTGTGTGGGTATATTTGTATGTACAATGCGTATAAACAAATATTTTTAAATTTCTTTCCTTATTTTCAATAGTAAATATAAAGAACATGTTCTAAAAGTTTGGTGACAAATTTTTTACAAGTTAGTTAACAACAATCACTAAGTAGGTATGTATCTACAACTTTTTCAAACCAAATTTTATATTTTTGTAAAATTTGTTATATAAATTAAAATAGAAAAGGTTCAAGAATTTTTTTATTAATGGATAAAATTATATACAGCTGGCTTTTAATTTTATTACCTTCTAATATCTGTGTAAAATATATAAACAAATATATATTTTAAATTTGTAAAAAATTTTTTACTAAAGACTGACTGTTTTTTTTTTTTTTATACAAAATACATTGAATATGAAAAGTTTTAAAGCGCATATTAGACAACACAACGGTTGAATCAATTTGTAAAAATCAAGCGACTGTTGAACAACCGTTGTATTTTTTTTGCGATTAAATAGTGTTAATCTTCAACTGCCTGTTCTATACAACAGTCGAATGGAAATCGTATCGTATATTTTGAATTGTTTAACCATTGAATTGATTTTATTTATTATTTAAAATTTTTAATTTAAACATCAATGATTTATTTAAATATATACATTAAATAATTTTTATATACATATATATAAAAACTAAAATAATATTGTAAATAAAGCAAAAGCATTTAGTATTTACTCCCACATTTATAACTGTTATGAGGTTCATTTTATATTTATAACTGAGTCACTGCCATAAAGATTTCGTTCTAATATAAATTTTCCGTCCATAGCTCCAAAACAGTTTTTAAAGTTTCATGGGTAAAAAATATGTTAGTAAAGACAACATTTTTAGAACTTTTTCATTGAAAAAGTTAAGCAATGAATGCATAAATATTTTTGATGAACTAAATTTGTGTCATCAGATTGTATTGTATAATTTAATAACGTCGTATTGAAACAAGCACATATCAATTTTAGCTCAACTCAAGTTGATTTAACCGTTGAACAACCGTTCTATAATGAAATGGAACGTATATAATACTTAGATATTTATAAATTTTATTTTTCAAAGATTTTTATTTTTTTAATTTAAAAACGCTAAAAAGACGGACGGACGGACGGACGGTACATTTTATTTGATTTTCTTTAGAAATTATAAACCTATGATGCAGAAAAATCTTAGTTACTTAGTGAATGTTTCTTTTGTGTGGCCGAAAAAAATGTCTTCTTCAGCAATTATATAAGTATGGTAGTAAATCTACACTTGAAAAATTTTACCAAATAATTTGTCATTAATATAAAAAAAATTAAGTTAGTAAAAACTGGCAACAACGTAAAATGGTAAACTGAGTTCTAATTTTACTGATGTCCTTTTTAGGATGTATGGAATTTTGTACATATAAAAATACCTATATTATTAGTATATATTTATAGTTTTATAAAAGGTATCGTACGTTACTGCACAAAAATATAATAACAACTTCTACAACACTTAATAGACAAAACCTTTCCTTAAAATTTATCAAAAAAAAAAAGAGGAAAAAAGAATAAATAAAAATTAAAGAATTTTTTTTAATCAAGTGCAAAAATATAACAATTATGTTTTTTAGGAAAAACAAAAATTGTTTTAATTTTGTCGCAAATTGTTGGATAATAGTCGAATTTTTGCTTATGGTATTTTGCATTTTTTAATGAGTTCCAAAAACAAATTTTATTCAAATTCAAACTAAAGGCCTCCGGAAGATTTTACACTAATATCTTATTACTTAATAATATTTACCCTTGACAGATGATAGTTTGATACACTCTTATATATTTGACAAAAATACGAGAATATAAAGCGCTAGATCATTTTATCTAGATCTTTTCGATCATGAATATCTAGTGTATAATGGTTTAATTAGTTCAATAAAAATTTAATTCAATTCTCTTATTGTCTATTTCGCTATAAAAGAAACAGAACAACTTATAAATATTTTAACAGAATCAGTATTGAAGACACAATTTTTTGAAGAAAAAAAATATCAATAAATTTGGCTACATTTTGTAATTGATTAGTATTCAAAACTGATAAATGATGGTTTTAGTTTCACTCTGTCCGTTTATCTTTTTAGAGAAACTGACTGTAATACTTCTATTTCCTAAATAAAAGTTTTCGATAATTTGGTTCCTCTGTATTTCCAAAACGCTTTTAGTCAGAAACTTGAAATCTTAAGTGAAGGAAAAGCTTTAAAAAAAAGCATAAAGTAACAAAGTTTGTAATAACGCAGGATTTTTATTTTTATTATCATTTAAAAAAAATATAAAATTAAAAAACTAATTTAAGTTTCATAAAATATCTTATATGTATACATAAACGCATACCCTAAAGAAACTAAAAAGGTAACTAGTAGGCTTGTAGTAATATTTAACTTTATTACTTTGCTTTACTTGAATGATATCCTTAAAAATATTTCACTGGAATACATACTTATTTCATAAAATATACTTAATAATAAATTCAAATATTTAAAAAATGTCACTATACTCATTCTTTTATTCAATTTGAATTTCATAAGTTAAATTAATAATATGAACACGTACTCTTTTTTTTTTGAAACGTGCCATAAATTAAGATGTAATGAAAGGATTTTTTTTTTCTTACATGTGTTCTTTTCTTACAAAAAAAAAAAAAAAAGAAAATCAGATAGATAGCGTTATAATTTATTATATTAATATAACTACTTAGTACGCTGGTCGTTGTCCGGCTACATTTATGTTTTCTTAGATTTTTCCTTCAAATTTTTTTTTTATTTATGAATGGGAATGCATAAATAATAGTATAAAAAAATTTTATTAAAATTTCAACTAAATTTTATATTTAAACCTTAAAGTTAAACGTAAGATTTAATTAAAAACAAAATAACAATTAAATAATCAAATTATATATTATATATTTACAAAATAAAAACAATATAGAAACACATATGTACATATATAATCATAATTTGTCCTGTCCTTCTTTTAAGACTTGTCTTACATTAATATTTATTCTAGAATCACTTAAATATACATCAAAAGGAGCCCAAAATTCTTTATCAGTACATTCTTTCCATAATTGCATATCTATTGAAAGATTATCAATTTCATTTTCTATTTTTAACTTTTTATAATTGGGTGAACCACTATTATTAAAATTTGAATTATTAAGGGTATTATCTGAAATGTTTAAAATATATATTTTCATTATTTTACTAAATTTATGTTGTAAAAACTTAAACCTTACCTTCATAATCAACACAATTCCATAGTTCATTTGTTGATTTCATTACTCTGGGTACAGCATGATAACATAATCTACTTTCTTTTGACATTACAGTAACATCACCGCTCTTTAAAAATATTGCTGTTGGTTTTTCTTCTTTTGTTGGTCCTCCAATCAAAAATATAGCAGTTTGTCCAAAACTAAAAAAAAAATTATTCATTTTAAAAAATGTACACCAAATTAAATCATTATAATATAAACCTAAATGAAAACAATGGAGCTTCAAGATCAGCTTCTGAATGATCAGTGTGACCAGATAATGTTGTACCAATAGGATAATAATTAACAATAGCAGCTTCTGCTGAATAGCGAGTCTTAAATTTTAATATTTTAGCAAAATATGATGATAAATTTGCTAAATCAGTAGGAAATTTATTTTTCATCTCTTCAGAATAAATTTTTGTATCCCAATGATGGTGATATCCAAGTGTTGTCCACCTCATTGAATTCTTTAAATTTTTTCTATGATTATCATGTTTACAATTCTGTAAAGCTTTCCACCAGTCTTCAATTTCATGTTTTTCAAAATTTGTTGGTATTAAATTAACAATATTTGGACTTTTTGGATAATCTCTAATACATCTTGCTAACCAATATCTTTGTCCTTTATTTGTAAATGGATTTTTTATAAATATTAGTCCTGGTCTATTAGTAAGTTCGTAGCATTGCCATTCTCTTATTGGTTTCAGCCCTAAAATGTTTACTTCACTTTCATTTAGAATTTCTTTTTTCTTAATTCGTTCATCCTAGAATAAAATTATTATAATACAACTAAAATATCAAAATATTTTATAAAAATCATTTGGTTAATTAAAAAAATCTGAAGTAGAAAAATATTTACGTCTGGAGACATAGTTTCAAAATCTAAAACATCTGAAAAATCCGGTACAGATGATTTAGTTTTATAAAATTTAAATACTTCTTTAAACATTTTACTTATTTGTAGGTACTAAGAATATAATTTAATATATATTTTTGGTAATTTCTTTCTTTGAAATGGTTTATTTTAATTTAGCCATGTTGAGAGATGTATGTAAATATATTAATATCATAACAAAAATAATTTTTTGTCAAAATAAAAAAGTGCTACCATTGTGAAAAATAATTTAAAAATTGCAGTTTTTGATTTGTCAGTTTTGGCGTTCAATTTGCTTCAATCGTGGTTCAATACATTAAAAAAGGTTCTAAAAAGTTTTATAATTTTGCTGCCAAAAACTGTTCTCGAAATTGTTTTTTGATTTTTTTGTTAGAATTTTTAAAGATAGTTTTAGAAATTTTATGTTTATTATTTAATTTATTAGATGTAATTGCTTTTTTGTATTTTATATGAAAAGATGTGTTGTTAAATAAATAAACACGAGTTGTCAAATAAAACAAATTAATATTTAAACGATTAGTGAATAAATATAGAAAAAGTATAAAAAAAACTTTTTCTGTTCTATTATTCCTCTATTTGACGTTTTAAACTTTGCTTATTGTTAAACTCAACTAAACTCGACCAAAATAAAGTAAACAAAACCAAAATCACATCTATTAAATCAGATTAAATAGACTCTGCTATTATTTAAATATCTTGTACTAAACGTCTGCATTGTACTAAAACTAAAATTAAGTTCACTAGTAACGAATACCAATAAATAACTTTGTATAATGAAATAGACAAGACAAGAATAGACATTAGATCTTCTTTGCAATTTTCACTTAATTCAGTCATTTATTTCCATAAAAACGTTTACGTTGAAGATAAGAGCAATTAACTTAACATAATTTAAAAAAATAATGGTTAAATTAAATACTAAATTGTAAAAAATATACATCATAATATTTTTTAATTTAACGCAAAAAATAATTTACTTCCTCTATGTAATGCTGCGACTCCTTAACAGATGACGCTAATGAAATTGTGATCAGGGCTACCACTTTGGCATAAAATAGCCAAACGAGGCTCGTTTTTTTGTATTAAATTAATTTCGATTTTTTGGCTTTTTCAATTTAAATTTGGCTGTTTTTATTATTATTTAAAAATAATAAAATTTGAAATTTGATCTAAAAATCTATATGTAAATCCGATATGGATAAGTAAATTAAAATATTTTTCAAATTAGAAAAGGTATTTTATATATAAATTTTAACAGATATTTTAAAAGAAAAGGAAACGAAACTCGAAAACAAAAAGAAATTCTAAGTTCTATGTAAATATTTTTATGAATTTAAACGTACACAAATCTACTCAACAAGACTAAAATCTATAAATCAAATAACTCGGTTCACTTTGTATATTTTAATTCGATGGACTCATCAGATTCTGATGAAAAAGTAACATCAAATAAAACTCAAAAAAGAGAATTTCGGAATCAATGGAAAAGTATAGTTTTCCTTGATTAGAAGAACTTGACAGACAAGCTGTTTGTAAATTATATAAGAAAACTTTTTCTAATCTTTACATTACTTGTAAAGATAACATATAACACATAAATTATATATGTAGGTATATGAGTTACGTATTAAAGTAAATAAAATAAATGCATTTAAAAATCAATTTAATTTGTTGTTCCTTCCGTAAGTACCACTCAAATATTTTGGCTTGTTTTTTCCAAAATTGGCTATTTTTTTTTCTTAAATTGGCTCTTAAAATTTTTTATAAGTGGTAGCTCTGATTGTGATACATTTAAAATATTTTAAAACAGGTGTTACCAGTTACATGGTATTAAAAAAGATAATAAAGTACTTATCTTTTGTTTTTCTGCATAATACATATCCCATTTTTAATTAATAAGCTATCAAATGCAAAAACCCTAAAGAATAAAGAAATCCAATTCAAAGTTCCTGATATTGCTGTCACTGTGCTTTTTATTTAAACGTAAAAATTAGATCACTTTAATTTAGAAGAATCTCTATGGAATTTCTTATTTGCTTTATGTACATATGATTGAACAATTCAATAATCAACATATTAAAATTATAATGGCAAAAGCACTCGAAAATATCAAGTTAAAAATTAATATAAATCTTACCAATAGGTAAGGTATATGTACATATGTATGTATATATGTATCTAATTAAAAATAAAAGAAAAGCTTTTAATTAAAATTTCAAAATAGAAAATATTGACCCAATAATTTTTTCTCTTGTTTGCTGTTTATTTTTAGAAAACATAAATTAAAAAATATGTTTAACAAGTAAATAAAAAACCAAGGGTTTTCAAAAAAGCACATTTCCGAAATTAGTTTTTCGTAAAGAGTATATAAATATTAAGCAGCTACATATATTAAATAAAATAAATTTATAATATACAAATTGAAAGAAATCGTTAGAATAAATAATTTGTTAGAGAAATTGGGAAAAATCAAGTCACTTTCGTCAATTTTAATGTAACCCTATATTACTAAGAAAAGTTATTAACACAAACAAAAATATAATGGAGCTTTAATTTTTGCATATTACTTTAAAAAAATTGCATTTTCAAAGTTAGGTGTTTAAAAATAAAGAATTTTCACTTTTTGACCCCTTACAGATCGTAAACGGGGGCCGAGACAAAAATATTTCCTGAAATGACTCATACTTATTTCTAAAGATCTAACTCCTCTCAATTTCAAGCTTCTAAGTTAAACCGTTTGAAAGTTAGAAAGGGTTCACATTTTTGCAAAAATTTAATTTCATATAACGCTATATTAAAATACTGCATGGCAAAGCCATATATTTATTTTATATATATATATATATAAAATAAAATATATATATATAAAGTTTATAAAACCAGCTCTTGGCGTTTCCAGATTAAAAATATACCTTATAGAACGTGTGTTATAACAATTTAAAGATAGAGCTTTTCCGAACTCTGTAGCTCCGTTACGAGTGGAGCTACAGAAAAAAGTTGTTCCACAAAATTAGTTTTTTGGCTATGTTTATCCGTAGTTAAAATTGCATTGCTTTATTTCAAACGCTGTAGAAAGCACATTTTTTGAAAATTTTTTGAAAATGTGCTAAAAATTATAAAACATAAATAAGTTTAAAAAATTCACGGACTTTCCAAATAATTTTTTTTTTATTCAATTATTATAATTTATAAATAGAATTATTTTAGATATAATATATAGTATAAAAGCATCACATGGTAACTGTTGCTAAATGCATATTAATTTTTATTTTAAATTTCAGGAAATTATTATTTTTAATTTATAATTTATTTTAAAATAATGCAAAAAAAAAAACGAATTATGCTGTGACTGATCTATGAACTTTGTTACCAAGTGTTAATAACCCATGTTAATTGTTTAAGTCTGTAAATTGTAATCTGTTGTCAACTTACCGTATATTAAATATAAAATATTAATGCAAGTTAAATAACAACATTTAGATTAAAACAAATGTTAATAATTTTAAAAAGTAAGTACATATGTACATACATAATATGATTATAATAATTACAAAATGCTTCAATATTCAAATTTATTTTTGTTTAGTAGATATAGACTTTTACTACATTGTAACGTAGGTTAACATTTAAATAAAATACATTTTAAATACAATAATAGACGTTATGTAATTTGAAATAATTTATTTTGATAATAGACTATAAAATTTACATGTGGCACATTTATTTCCATTTTAAATAAAAAAAAAAACCAATAGATTTTGAATTGTTAGCGAAATTTTATTTTTATTGGTATCAATTTACATTAGAGATATTTTACCCCAAATTTAAGTAAATTTCTAACATAAGTACATAATAATTTATTTACTTTTTTTTACATATTACAATATTAATTTATTTTTTATTATTTAATTTATATATGTACTTATTGTATGTATTTAAACAATTACAATTTTGATAACCTTAAAGATCTCGAGAATAAAGCCCAATTAACAATGTTGTACTTCAAATGCGAGATATTAGCCATGACCACAATTTTCGCTGTTGAATTTTTAAGTTTAACCTCCGATCTACTGATAACCCTTATAAAATATATTTTGTTATCACGTGTTCAATATGTTGTTTCCAGAGTAGCTAAAGAACTATCCCAAGGTGTTTGGTCGACTGTACTTGTTTAATAAATGTTATTCAAGACAATCTTGGGCGAAATAGAAAATTTGGTTTTTATTTGTCGTTCAGACAATTCTCAATCTCTCTAGATGTTTTACCTTCATACAACAAGTATGTGTCATCACTCAGCAAATATGTTATATGTACCTAGACTTTAAGTAGGATAATGTTAATTAATATACAACAGATAAAGTGTGGGGCCAAGATTAATATTATGTAGTACATAACTAATTTGTAAAGGTTGTTATCTTATTTAAATTACAAACGATAGAACTAAATTTTTTTTTGAAATAATTTATATAATAATTATTATCGATTTATTTTCTAATACATATGTATGTATTATGACATTTTTGTGTTAACATGTGGCAATTTAAATTTCTCTTTTATTAGAATATTACACATTCATTAATTTATATTTTTAATTTAAATAAATTTAAAAAAAATTTAGGTACTACATTATTTCTTAAATCCAATTTAACTTAATTTACTTAAATTTTACATACTAAAAATTTTTAATTAATTTCTAACTACATAATTGAAAACATAATATCAAAATAATAACTTACTTCAAATTTAAAAATTCATTTTGTTCATCTAGTTTGAGAAATTTTAATTTATAAATTAAAAAAGAATAATTTTATTTGATAACAAAAACTTTAATATGTATTACTTTAATCTTCTGATTTTCTAATTTTCTTATGCTGTTGATGATCTGATTGAGCACGTCCAGATGGATCTGATGAACAACCCCAATCTGTTCGTGGTATCCATTTTTTAACAGTTAGAGCTGCACATTCACCTGGAAACAATTCTTCAAAAACTTGTCTATAATAGAAAGCTTCTTTTGTTTCTGGTGTATTAGTTGGAAATAGTTCAGATCTCATAGCAAATTCTTCATCATTAATATGATTGGCAGCATGTTCTCTAATTGTATCAATCCAGTTATAGCCAACACCATCTGAAAATTGTTCTTTTTGCCGCCATAATACTTCATATGGTAAATAATCATTATTATCAAATGCTTTTCTTAATACAAATTTTTCTAAACGATATTTTTGTTTATCTGTAAATTTATTTAATTCTCCTGGAATTTTATCCTCTGGACGAATTGACATCACATAATTAACAAAATCACGATCTAAAAATGGTACACGTAATTCAACTGCCCATGCCATTGATACTTTATTTGCTCTTAAACAATCAGAATGATATAAATTTTGAACACGTTTCACTAATTCTCTATGAAAATCTTCTTTATTTGGTGCTCTAAAGAAATATAAATAACCACCGAATAATTCATCAGCACCTTCACCAGATAAAATCATACGAATATTTTCAGATTTAATACGTCTTGTTAACAAATACATTGGTATACTGCAACGTACTGTGGTAATATCGTATGTTTCCAAATGATAAATAATATCACGAATACAATCTAAACCTTCATCAATTGAAAATATTAAGTTTGTATGATCACTTTTAATATAATCGGCTACCATATTACTGTATTTAAAATCTGGTGCACCTTCAAGTCCAACTGAATAGGTTTTTAATTTATAGTTTTCATCTTTTTCACGCATAATTTTTGTTGCAATTGATGCAATTAAACTTGAATCTACCCCACCTGATAATAAAGCTCCCATTTCAACATCACAATGTAAATGAGTTCTTACAGCTGATTCTAATTTTTGTCTTAAAATTAATAAATCAACTGGTTCTTTTGGAATTTCTTTTAACCATTGTTCATTAAAATGACTTTTGAAAACCATATTACCAATTTGACCATAACACACCATACCAGGTGGAAAATTTTCAATTTTTACACATATATCAATTAAACATTTCATTTCACTTGCAACATATAAATTTCCATCTTTATCTTCTCCATAATATAACGGTATAATACCAATTGGATCTCTTGCTATCATAATATTTTTTGTTTTTTTATCATATAAAGCAAAAGCGTACATTCCACTTAAATATTTGAATAATTTTTCACCATATTCTTCGTATAATTCAACTATAACACTACAATCAGATTTTGGTTTATAACATCCACGTTTTTTTTCAATATCAGCTGCCAATTCTAAATAGTTATAAATTTCACCATTTGCAACAACCATAACAGTTTCATCTTCTGATTTTAATGGTTGGTGACCTGTTCGAAACCCAACAATGCCACGTCTTTCATGAACCAAACAAACTCCGTGCTCTTTAATTATTTCTAATCCTGTATCGTCGGGACCACGATGTTTACGTTGTTTACCACTTTGTTGATAGGCAATTTCACGTAAGGATTGTAAAGTTTTTTTAAAATATCTTTTGGGTGGTATTGGCCCACCAGTCTTTGAAAAGACCGCAAATATTCCACACATTGTTTTATTTTATTACTTTTGAGTAAAATTTAATTATTTAAATGTATATTGATTTTTTTTTTATTAAAAATTATTATTTACTTAAAAGTTCAAGCAAATCAATGAACAATCTAATTATTTAAAACACAATATCTTTCCGAGCACTTTCCTAGCCGAGTTAACAAGCAAATGAAAACTAAATGAAATGATTGAAATGTATGGTAAAATCTATTTTAACTCCAGAGTACAATATTGAATTATGAAAGTGATCAAAGATAGCTTTTAGATTGCATCAGAAATTTTCCGTTTATTTTATTACTTTTTGTAAATAGTAGTGCAATCCTACAGTCAAGAACTGTGTAGAATACTCGTCGTAACTCGATACAGAAGATTATAATACACTTACTAGAGAGAAGGAGAATATGTATTTATATTTATTTTTAATTTGGTTTGTCGTGTCGACATGTGTCAACTAAAGCTAAAGTAAAAAAATTGAAACAGATGTTTGTTGAAAAAAGTATTGCCATAACCAGTTTATTTGGTTCACTTTAAAACGTTTTTTATATCTGTTGTAAACAACAAATATATCTATTGTATAGAAAATTTTTCATATAAAAATTAACGGCAAGAACTAAAGAAATTTTTTTCAAGTAGTATTTCTAGATTCATTGATTAGTTTGAAAAAAATTGCAGTTTTTCCTGTACAAATTGATTTTTGATTCATTTCTTACAGTAAAATTTTGATTTCACGTTAAATCTAAGTGAATAGTGAAAATTATCAAAATATTTAACTATTTGAATACAAACAACAAATTTCTGAGGGGTTTTCCTGCCATAGGTGACGAAAATGAAGTTTATGTATTTATTTTTTATGTTTAAAAGTAAGTTTTTATTAATATTTTCATCGAAAAGAATAAACAATTCATTTAACAAAAGTAAGGGTAAGTTTACACGTCCCTTTCGCTTATTTAGATGCAAAATTTTTTGCATCCTCTATAAGAATACAAGATGCAAATTTGTTTTAACGTGAAATACAGACGTAAAATCAAACATCAAACATTTTAAAAGGTAAATATTACAAAATATGTATTTTGAAGATGGATGTAAAAAAAAGTAAAAAAATTGCAATGGTTGCTATTGGTTTGCAAATTACTCACAAATTACTTTAGAAGCTATTAATTTTAAATGTGTATTAATAAATTATATTTAGTTTATATTAATTAAAATTTTTCCCTACATAAAATAACAATTTTCTCTGGGTTACCATTTTGTATTTTGTAAATAAAACATTTTTTCATCAAATGTCAAAACAATATACACATACTAGCCTACTAGGTACTCTCAAATTAAGCTTTCAAAATAAAAATGTCCCGTTTTACATCTGGTGAACAAGTGGATACATAATGGGAGCAAAGTATTCGTTAATATTACAAGTAAAAGGAACGCAAACCTTATATAATTCATATAATTTGTACCCATCTCCCTTCACACATCTTCCAACATGAAAAGATATATGAAGGGCCTTCAGTACTACGTTGACTCTTTCTACGTATTATATTCCATTCTGCATAAAAAACCCTTTCATTTTTTCTTAATCAGGTTACATTAACTAAATTTACAACATGTGATAATATATAATTTACATTACAAACAGTTTAATAATCTAAAGAGAAATTGTCAAAAAGATGTAGCTGGTATGTTTGACCAATTTAGCTCTGACATATCCACCAAACAGCTGGTGCTGGTATTAGGTGAAAGTCCTAAGTCCTTCAGTGATGAATCTTTTATTAAAATTGACTAATTGCCTAAAACATATAAACAGTTAGCAATCTAACTTACAGTATTGAAATAATATATAATATAATAATATCCTATAATATATTATAATAATTAATACATAATAATATCATGTAATATAATATAATAATAATATGCACTAATAATAATAACAATAATAGTATCACAATTTAGAATAATAAAAAAAAAGAAAAAAAATAACAATACTTAGATTTCAGCTTCAATCAGCATCTAAATAATAACTAAGGACTTATAACAATGCTAAACTTAACTTAAGAAATATTGAATTACTAATATCCTAAAGACTAGTACTAAAGTTAGGACGAATTCTAACTACTATTATCAAGTCATTCAGAGACTGGTGCCCTGATAAATCGCGTTGATAATTGTGGCTCAGTGAAGACTATGTTGAATATTTCCACCAGTTTCATTACGACAACGCTAAGTTGAGAGACGCCCTCTGCTTACCGTGTAGGTATTTTTTAAGCTCCTTGTTGAATTTCTCCAGCGTTAAGACGCCCTTAATGCTATCCGGTATATATGTTTCCCAGTTGCAACATATATTTCTCGCTCATTTGCTTTCCAATCTAATTTATATAACCTCCTTAGCGCCTTGTTTTGTAATATGTGCAGTCTTTTTATTAAATAATTAGACAAATAATTAAACTTACCCTAACTCCAAAACATTGCGATCTTTGGTATACGAATATAATAGTAATATAATAGTAATTGAGTGTGTGTAGCGTTATAAAATAACGCCACAATCGATCTAAAATCGAACTATGTATCGAAACACAAGAAGGCAGCAACTTCAAAACTGCAACATTTGACAAATTTAAACCAATTACTAAAAAATTTAATATTAGTAATTAAACATAACAAACAAATTAATTCAAAATTTCCTACATGATTTCATTTAATTTTTCATCCAAAATTTAAAAAAAAAAAAAATTATTAATTTTTGCATTATGACACGTGACATTTTTAAAATGAAAAAGTAAAATAATTCGAATATATATTATAATAAAGCTTCCATTTAAACATCACAATGTAAAAGAGTTCTTACAGCTGATTCTAATTTTCGACATATATATTATGTATATAAAATTTTATATATTATAACTTTTTTTCAAAAATAAAATTTTTTTTTTTTAAATAATGGTATCACCTGATATAGCCTTGAATTTTTGATAAACAAAACAAAGCTGGCAACATTGAAATGCGGTATGCTTTTTTCCTGATAATTGGGCAGTGGTTTAGTGCTATGCTACCCAACCCATATACTACTAAAAATTGTAGCCATACTTAATATATACATATAAACCATATACAAACGTACTACGTAGATGTTTATTTGGAATTTGGAATGCTAAAAAAAAAACTCTAAATGCGGATTTCAAAAGAAATTCTTGAAAAATTTAGTTTATTGACCTTTTCATTGATCAATTTTATACAAGGTCAATTTTTGTATTAAATATGTTTATGTTTGTATTTGCTTTATGCATTAATGTGTTTTAAATTTCTAAAACTAAGTTTTGAAATATAACCGTTTTCAAAATTTTTTATACGTAATGTTAATGTACCTTATCTACTAACTAATGTCATATCGAAATCAAATATATTTTTATTTCAATAAAAAACAGAATGAAAATAACTTTATTAGGAAAAGTATTTAATAATTTAATTTATGTATGTAAGTACTTATGTATGTTTGATTGTTTGCAGATGATACAGGTGCATTTATTCTTGAAGCCATAAATAGGATGTGCATATGATTAGTAAAATTATGGGAGCGGTAAAAATTATATGCATACCTGTCCTAAACCAGTCTATACATATTTTTTTTATTTCTGTGAACATAGAGCTGAGGATACTGAGGATGCTGCATGTGATGTCCAATGTGTAAACAGAACATTCCACAATTCACATGAAGCAGTCCCACTAAGGTAAGAAGCGCTTCCTGTTCCATAATTTTATTGCTTCGTTTTTCATATAGATCTCCGCAAAAAGAAGCAACGCGTTCGTACTTTTACTTTGTAAGCTTCCCTTTCAGTGATTCAGATTTATCTTAATCTTGCCTTCTAGATGCCTTCCCAATCTAGAAGGCAAGATTAAGAAAGCATGACTGGGAAGGCATCTAGAAGGCATGACTGAGAAGGTATGTAGAAGGACGACTGGGAAGGTATAATTAAGAAGACATGTAGAATGCATGATTAAGAAGGCATGTAGAATGCTATGCATTAATAAACTATAGAAGGATATATTTCAAATTTATAAGTGTACAAATTAAGTAACAAAACAAGTTTTCCTTTTAATATATAAGAGTTCCTTTGTATTGTATATACTTTTTAATGACGCTTTTTAAAATAAAGTAGTTTAATTTGATTAAAATTGTATATCAGTGAATAATTTTATCGACATATGTACATATTATATAAATAAAAAAAATAGTTATATTAATATTATTAATTTGAAAAGTTTAAACATTTTTAGATCAATTGATCGCTTATAAAATTATCCATATAAGGACTAGAAAATATAAAAATTTTCAATTTAAGCATACATATGAGTACATATGTATGTAGTAGTATTCCAAAAAAAATAAATTATTTACATTAAAAATTAAAATAAAATTTAAACATTTTTACATCAGTTAAATGTTTTTGTATTAAATTTATAATCTGTTTTTTGCTGCTTCTCTCCAAATTGGACAAATCCAAAATTTTCATTTGTTTGCAGCTTCTGCAAAACAAAACAAAATTATATCTTATATACTCGTATAATAGATGTTATTAGTAAATGGCAATATGAATAAACTTACCAAAAAGATCAATTACAACCTTGCACTAGCGTAAATGAATCACTTAATAATTTTTTTCTAAGAATTATTATTTAAACATAAAACAAACAGAAACAACATACGTAAAGGCATCATCGAAACCAACAAAAATTCATAACCATGATAATAATATGTATAGGGTTTTCTAATTTGAGTGATATGATTTCTAAGTGACGTTTCGGCCATTCGTGGTATGTCATGATCTGTATTTTTTTGTCCATTGTATTCAGTAATGTTTACAATTTCATCATGGAGAGATATATGCAAGAACAACGTATACAAATTATTCAATTTTAATATAAAAATAATCGTTCTCTAATTGCAACTTGGTGCGGTAAATAAACAAAACTGTAGATTCTGGTGCGAAGAAAATTCACAAATTATTAATGAACAACCATTGCATTCACCTAAATTGACAGTTTTGTGTGATTTTTGTTCTGGTGGAATCATCGGTCCGTACTTCTTTCGAAATGAAGCTGGTAACACCGTTACTGTCAATGGAGAGCGGTATAGATCGATGATAGCCAACTTTTTATGGCCGAAATTGGAAGAAGTTGATCTTGACAACATCTGATTCCAACAAGACGGGGCTACGTGCCACACAGCACGTGCAACAACCGAATTATTGCGAGAAAAGTTTGGAGATTCGATTATTTCAAGAAATTGTGACATTGAATGGCCTCCAAGAAGTTGTGATTTAACACCATTAGACTATTTCTTGTGGGGTTATTTGAAGTCATTGGTCTTTAGCAATAAACCAGAATCTCTTAAAGCTTTAGAAGTCATTATTGAACGTGCTATTCATGACATATGACTTGATTTAGTGGAAAAAGTGCTCGAAAATTGGGTTTATCAAATTCGTTCCTGCAAAAGAAGTCGTGGAGGCCATTTGAATGACGTTTTATTCAGAACTTAATTGTATCGATTGTACTTCACATTAAATAAAAAACATTTGAATTTCATTAATAATTAGTGTGTTTTTTTTTAAAAGAAATCATATCACTCAAATTGGAAAACCCTATACTTATATGCATTTCAGAGATATACAAAAAGATATTTCATTAATTCATTCGCTTCGGTTTAAAAAAAAAACAAATTCGATATCATTTGCTTCGGAAGCGCTTCTTTATGCTGCCGTTACACGGCGGACTAGGTTGTAAACTTCGTACGCGGACAGGTTGTAGAACCATACCACACACTTATCCAACCTATCATCCAACCGTTGTACTTTATATTTTTTATTATTTTCTCAAATCAAAAAATCTCAATGTTAAAATGACATTTAAGTTGTACAACTTGACCATACACGATACAACTCAACTACAAACCAAAGACTCCGCCCACAAAAATCAAAATTTTTTGATATTCTTCCAACCAACTTTCCAAGCATCAAAATTGTTTTACAACTTGCCCATACACAATACAACTTATCAAGTCCGCGTACCAAGTTTTCAACCTAGTCCGCCGTGTATGGGCAGCATTAGAAGCTTTCTAGAATGCATGATTTATTGCTTCTCATTCATCACACGATTTTTTTTGTTTTAAATGAGTGCTTCTAGATGCCTTCCAGTTCCAGAGGAAGCGCTTCTCTTTCCCGTTGGGTAATTACATGTCTTTCAGAAAAAACTTAAATGACGGAAACTGTAATAAAACATGTTCAAACATACATATGTACAGTCTTGCATAATAAATTTCATTTAAATACGCAATTTGAATTTTTTAAAAATATATAATAAAATAAGATACGTATGTATGTCTGTACATATTTCCGCTTTGATAAGTAAGTGAACACAAAAAAAATTAAATTCATACATGCATATGTTATATGAAGTAATAGGTACCTATGTATGTATGTATGTACAATGTACATTTGAGTTACGAGGAATGAGTATTGACTATATTTAGTGGTGAAGTTACTTATCTTATAACTAGTGAAGTTAGTTATAAGATAAGTAACTGATAAGTTATCAAAGATAAAATTATAGATAAAAATATGTATGTATATCAAAAACAAAAAAAAACCTTAAAACAAATAAATAACAAATTAAACACAAAAACCAATGTGCATATTTTACAACTTTTTATTATATGTAGATAAAATTTTTTTAAAGATGACACAATAATCAGCAATAATAAAAATTTTTTTACATTATTCTAATGTTCTGTATATTTACTTTTAAAAATAAAATACTAATAGCCTTTTTCGGGGATTTCCTGATTCATTTAAAATTTGATTATACATACATATGTATGTATGTTCATATTTGATTATACATTTCATATGTACATATGTACATACTTCCCTTTCCAATTTCCAGTATATTCATCAAACCCAAACAAAACAAAATACATATGTGAACAGTGGCTGAGTAATA
The DNA here is from genome assembly GCA_947095535.1 of Poecilobothrus nobilitatus. Classification (NCBI taxonomy): domain Eukaryota; kingdom Metazoa; phylum Arthropoda; class Insecta; order Diptera; family Dolichopodidae; genus Poecilobothrus; species Poecilobothrus nobilitatus. The sequence continues at coordinate 114,411,559 of OX352774.1, forward strand.
ATTACACAATACAGTGTGGGAGACTTTCAAACTTATTGCATTTCTCTAGAAGATTTTTGAATCTTTAAGCGTTAAAAGTTTACATAGTAGGTACAACATTTAAAGCTTTACATTGTATACATCCTACAAATTAAAACTTTATATTGTTCGAAAACTTTATTTTTTGATTTCGTGTTAAAAATATTTACGAGAAATTCGTATTTCGTAAACGTTTTATTGTTTATATTTTACAAATTGTATAATATTGTGATGACTCGACTGACTGGTGGATACAGAATGAGCATTGAGCTTGCATCTATGTGTTTGTACTTATGTACATATGTATGTAAGAATTTTTTTCAGATGAAAAAAGCATATCGGCAAATGAGAAAACTGCTAGTAAAAGAAAAGCTTTTGCCCAATAAACAAAAAAAAAAAATTGTATTTCATCATATTTTCATCAATTTGGACGAATTTGATTTTGAAAAGACAAATATAATGTTAAAAAAGACAAATTTGAAGTGAAGAATAAGTACATATAATTTTAAATTTTATTAAATACATACATACATATGTATGTACATAGTTTTATAAAATAAACTTTGTTACATTTTATAACAACAGTTATAATTAAAATCATTTTTTAAACGTTCATATAATTTGTATTCTAAATCTTTTTCTGTACTAATTTTGCTAAAATATTTAACAAATTTATTATTAATTAGATATTATACATACAATTTTCAATTCAAATACATTTTTCATATTCAAATTTCAATAAACAATTTAAAACACTTTCGATTATTACTTTTTGCCACTATGTATTTATTTTAAATAAATAAAAATTAAACAAATTTGCACCTTTAAAAATACATTGCGATTCAATTTCAAATATTCCTATACTTTGTATTATAACAATACAAAGACACAGTAACAAGGTTGTACCTGGTTGTACCTTTAAAAAAGCATTGTAAAAATACTACCTGATAGTACCTTAAACAATATTTCGTGAATTTTCTCTCTTATGTCCCAAACTCCAAAATCGAGTTGATTATCATGTACAAAATCAAGTAAAATGTCAAGCGTTCACAAACCGTTTTTGAAAATCAAGAATGTAATTTGACATATTTTTGTTTATATTATTGTTTCAAGCAAATAAAAAGTTAAAAGTTATTGTTAATAATAATATTTAAAAAAATTTAAAATAAAATTTGGAAATTAACAATTTAATGGAATTCTCATTCCAATTAAATTTTTTTTTATATCTTTTTTCCATTTTTATTTTTCCGTCCACATAATAGAAAATATTTCCTTTTTAAATCTGCTGCTATCAACAAAATTTTTGTTTAGATTTTTGACAACAAATTCAAAAAAGCAAGGGTTATGAAAATTTTTTTAAAATAATAATTTTTTCGAAATTATCTCAATTTCTCGAAATCAAGTGTTTGTGAACGTACTAACAAAGTAACATATTATATTTTACTTACTTTACTTTTACTAATTGTTTTTTTTTTTTTTGTTTAGGTAGTTGTAAAAAATGCATTAATATGTGTAAAAAAAGAGTGGCCCATCTTATTGTAATAGATTATCTTCTTTGGCTATAAACATACAATATTTCTATGAACTTTAAAGTATATTCATATGTATATACGTTAATACGTCCATATAAGCAAACTGTAAGTTTATATGTAAGTATATATTTCAAAGTAAGATATTTCAAATGTAAATATTTCAAAAAGTAAATTTAAATAAATAAAAATCAGATTAGGTAAGTAAATTAAAACTAGGATTGTTATAAGTAAATTGTGACCAAGGATCAATACAGAGCGCTACTAAAAATAGTAAAACAAGCCACCAAAAGAGATAAAAGATAGTTTCTGGAAAAACTTGCCGCAGATGCAGAAACAATTGCAGGTCAGAATGATACAATGAAACTCCACCAAATTGAAAACCGGCTCACTAGCAAAAAAAGCGCAACATCACATCTCATAAAAGATCGAAATGGCAAAGAATGTTCTCTCCATCTTATTTTTTGTTCTTGGGTGTTACTTAAACACCCAAGAACAAACAATAAGACGGAGAGAACATTTCTAAAAAATAGGCAACCATGGAATGAATGAAACAGAGGAAGTTATATTAGAAGCAAACACCACCAACCTTCGAATAAGCACAACCAAACCAACATTAATCGTGATCAAAGAAGCCATCACAAAACTAAAGAGAATGAAAGCAGCTGGGGCTGAAGATATTCCGACAGAAATACTACAAGCTTGATGAAATACCTCAGCCAAATTTCTGAGACCTTACATTATAGAAGTTTGGGAAAATGAAAGGCTAACTACATCTTGAAAAAGAGGTACAATAATTAAAATAACAAAGAAAGGTGACCTCAAAGATTGCTATAACTGGTACGGAATCACTCTTCTCAATACAGTATACAAGACCATAGCAACTATCATACAAGGCAGAATTTAGGAACAAAATGAAACAGAGTTACGCGATGAGTAACCCATTTTCTGTCTCCATAGAAGTTTGCGTCGACCAATCAAACGCGCTGCGAATCATCATCGAACAATCAATTGAATGGCGTTCTGCCCTATAGCTGCTATTCGTGGAATGTAAGAAAGGCTTCGACACTATAAAAAGTTTTGCCATATGGAGAGCATGAAAAGAAAAAGGAGTGCCGTGCAAGTTACGTTTTTTATTTAATTAAAACAATTTAATTTTTTTGGTGTGGTCTTAAGACTGATTTTTATTTTATATGTTAATTTATTTATATTAACAATTTTAGAATTACTTAATGCTAAGATTAGTTTTCTTAATATAAAAACAATAATATTACCAAATATTATTTAATACTAATTATGAAATGTTTAGCAAATATCAATGTACATTTATTTAAAATTTATTAATGAAAAATTAATTAACTGAAATGCTAAATTGCATTTCCTGTTATTCTTTGACTAAAATACTTTATTTATAAATGAGCTAAGACACCAGAGCCCCGCTTTGCGTCTATTCGTTATGCGTCTATTTGCTCTTGCGTCGGTTATAAAAAAAAACCAAACTTCCTATTTGCGTCGGCTCTTCATTATGCGTCTTTATTTTTTTTTTGTAATTTTCTTTTACTACATACATATGTACAATTAAAATTATTGAGAATTCTCGTTGCGATGACAACTTAACCTGCATATGGTACATAATAGGTCTGTTCGTTCTAAATAAAATTTTATAAAATTTTATTCGCTCATTATTCTTGATATTAAAAAGTGAATTATGATTTGTTGATACATATTTATATTTTTTGTTTAATGTATAATGATTTTTTTGTGTTTTTATATTATTAATTAATTTTAATGGATTAATAAACTTATTTTACCTTAATACATATTTCTTATATTTTCAATTTTGTTTAGAAATGTTTCGTAATACTTTATCTGACCAATATATTATAATTTGTTCGTTATGCGTGGAAATTGAGTTTGCGTCTCTACTTGTGGAACCGAATAGCGACGCAAAGCGGGACTCTGATGTAATTGATAATTAGATTAACATTATTATAATGTTAACATTACATAACATTAACATTTACATTATGTTCATATATGTAACTCCTTCACCCCTTGATAAAAGACTCTTCAATGTCGTTAAAATTATGGTTATTTTTTTTTCTTTTTTTTTGTTAAAATTTTTCTTAGGTTATTTCAGTTTCTTACTTTTAATATAGCAACTTACATACATAATTTTATTTATTGTTTTTTGTTTTATATTTTTGCAATCACATACTTATACCTACATTAATGGCATTGTGTACGTATTACCTAATAGGTACATATTGTTTTTGTTAATACATATTAGGTATAATTTTTTTTTTATTTTTTTTTATAGAACGAAAAAAAAATGTACTTGTATATGTAAAATGAAGTTTAATAATATGAAATAATATGAAAAAATTGATAATAAAATATTTGTTTATAAATTAAAATTACATTAGAAAATAAAAAATAGTAACACATTTTTATTTTTTTTTTTATTTTTAAAACTGCCTGTTAGCATAGGTCAGTTAAAATTAGAACTTAAAAATTAAAAAAAGAATGAAATATAAAAAAATTGTATACCTATAAAAAGTTTATACAAAATATTAATAATAATATAATTAAAACGAGGAAGAATACAGTTGCTTTTGTCAACTCTTAGATACCCGTACGAACCGTTAGTATGTTCACAGCCTGTCACTCTGCTTACAATATTATTTTTTTAATATTTTAGTATTTTAAAATAATTTGGGTGAATTTTATAATTTCTAGTACTTTGGTTTGTACATATATTCAAACTATATGTTTATATGTACATTCTTCAAAAGCAGATTCTAACCTTTTACATAACGATTATCAATCCAAAACTTTTTCAAATATTCTATAGTACCATTTAATACTAAGCGGTAAATGTATATTAAATTTACTTAGTACAAAATAATAAATATAATTTTAAATATTATATTATATTATATTTAAATATTCCATTGACAGAATAATTTCTTATAAGTACAATAAAATACATATATGTATGTAAATACGGCGCTATATAATATACATATATACTCTTATCATTCACTCACTAGTGACATATACGATATGTAAATAAACATGATATTGATATTATATAAGTATGTATATATATCAATATCATATAAATAAAAATTCTTCAAGCAACCGTTATGTTGTTTATTTATTTACATTTTTTTGTACTACGCATTATATCCTCAACAATTTCAAATTATCGAGTAAAACAAAATGGAAAAAATTCGTTAAAGAAATTGTTAGAAAATTTGAAAAAATCAAGAAATCAAGTAACACTTTCGTCAATTATAAAGTAACCCTATATTATTTTTTAAAGTTGTTAACAGAAATAAGAGTATAATGTTGAAGCTTTAATTTTTGTGTATTACTTCAAAAAAATTTTAACAGGTGTTCAAGTTACAGGTGTTTAAAAATAGGAAATTTTCAGTATTTGACTCTTACAGCTCCTAAACGGGGGGTGATACAAAAAAAATTTCTGAAATGACTCATACTTATTTTCAAAGATCTAACTTCTGTCAAAATTTCAAGTTTCCAACTTAAACCGTTTAGAAGATAGAAGGGTTAAAGGATTTTGCAAAATTTTAGTTTCGCATAACGGTAAGTTAAGACACCGTATGCCACAAATATATATTTATTGTATATATAATTTTAAAGCTAATAAAAGTAGTAATCGTTTTGCGTTTTCAAAATGAAGATATACCTTATACAACTTGTGCTATAACAATTCAAATATAGAGCTTTTTTGAACCTTTGGGGAGTTGTAGCTCCGTAACGGGTGGGGCTACAAAAAAAAGTTATTAAAAATAAAATTAATATTTTTGTGAGATCTATCAGCAGTTAAAATTTCATGGCTCTATTTCAAAAAAAATGTGGGGATCTTAAAGTTAGGTGTTTGAGAGCTACCCTAAGTTTTGGTCCAAACTCAACCAAAAAAAATAGGGAACCTACAAATTACTCCTAGAATATTTTGTGTAAAGGTCAAGATTCTAGCTTTCTTAGTTTTTGAGTTAGTGTGCTGACGGACGGACGGACATGGCTCAAACGTCTTAGAATTTTTATTTGATCCGATCCATACCTTTGAAGGTATATCTAGCTCGCTTATTTCGAGGTGTTACAAACGGAGGAGTAATTTTATTATACCCGATCCTATCGTACGGGTATAATTAAAACTACAATTTATTTATTTATTTATTTATATTAATATTACATACATAAATGTAATGCAATATTATTGAACCATCGGCTACTAAGGCCACTATAGGTTTTTATTTTTATACTATTAAATTATATACTAATATTATTTATTTTGTTTATAAGTATATACTATATTTACATATTTACATTATATTTGGTCGTAAGGGGGGTATGTAAAGAAAAAAACACTTACGCCCTGTGCAAGGATCGAACCCACACTCCTTCGGATAATACGCCACACGCTTACCCACTAGGCTACCGAAGCCCCTAATTTAAAATATTGAGCAAACAAATGAAGAAATTCCGTAATTAATAACTTTATGGAATTTTAATTCCTCCACTTCTTTTATATTTTATACTTGTTGCAATACGATACCGTCAAAAGTTATATTTTCTGATTCATAAAGTTATATTTTCAAAATTCGGTACAAGAAATCTTTCAATGAATTGGAAAACATTATTAGTAAAATTTTTATTGCCAATTGTTACTGTGCAATTATTAAAATTAATAAAAAAGTTTCCGTTTAATGAAATTTTTCTTTCATCACAAGTATTTATAAGAAATTTATTTTGAAAATTTTTTAAAATTATTATTTCGTTATTCAATTCAGTTATTTCTTCGTTTGAATCTTTTACCAATTTACATTTTTTTTTGTATGACACAATTTTCGCTTAATTTTAATTCTTTTAAACTTAATCCTTTAATGTAACTAAAAGTTTTATTTTTGTATTTAATAATGAATTCAATTTGTTCATTGATTTTCTTATTGTTTTTGTTTCTTGTTGGTACAATCATTTTCTTATCAAATATTATTGATTCAGAAGGAATCTTTATAGCAAAAACAATTGATTCATTAACTAATTTTGCTAGACCTAAACGAACATTACTTAATTTTTTTAAATCTATATTATATTTGGTGATTTCTTCATCTGTTAAGATATTTGGATGTAATAGACCTAATCTAGCGAATGTTACGTTATTTTCAATGTGTTCTATATTTTCGTTTATAACATTCAGTTTCAATTGTATTTCAAAAAAATGTTGTTCAGAAAGTATTTTAGTTTCAGTGTTATTAAGAATTGAAAATATTTTTTGTTTCTGTCTGATTGGATAATGCTTTTGAGAAGTATAAATGTGGTATTAAAATTGTCATTAATTTGAATTTGTTGGTGTATAGAGTCAATTGTATTATGAATATTTTGATCTTGTATAATACAAAATGGTTTTCGATATTTTGACGATCTTCATTATCTAAAGTGCCGTAGAGCCATTTTCAAATAGTACCTACTGGGTTGATCAGGTCTCTTTTAGTCCTATGTGGAATTAGCATACCAACCTTATTTCTGATTGATTCAATTTGCATTTTAAATAAATTTTTATTAATTAATAAAAATGAATTATTTATTTTGATATTTATGTCGTTTAAAATTTGAATAAATTTCTATAGGATTTATTATATTTAAGATAATATCAAAATTGGTTACTATTTCTGCCTAGTCTATTTTGATTTCCATGTATCCATATTCTGAATTTAAACGTTCCACAGTTAGCATCGCTGCAGTTGGGGTTAGAGCGAGTAACAAAAGTATAATCCATATTGGAAAAAGTAGTACCTTGAAAATTAAGATTAAGAATATTTTATTGTTAAATAGTTAAAACAGAGAGAAAAAAGGATGTAGTACCTATATATAATTCTAATATCCATATCTTTTTGGAGGGCGTATTTTTCTTCCATGTCTAGTAGTGTAAAAAGCCGTTTGTCAGTATGTGAAGTTGAAGGTTGCGAATCTTTTCTAATGTCAACATGTTTTTCTTGTCTTTGATTTTCTTCTATTGATTTCGAATTTTTGTCTATAATATTGTCATCATTTTTATTTTTAAAAGGTCTTTTTATGTTACTTGGGTGAATATTGTGCAATTTATATTTTCTGAATTTTGGTTGTTCTTTATGTCGAAGTGACTTATAAGTTTTTATAAAACCTTCTTCTCTATTTTCGAAGATTATACCCAATTTACATTATTTTTTCAATAGTATTGATCTTTTTGTCATTAATCCTTTGTTTTATTATTTTGTAGTCGATATGTTTATCTTGAACTTGGAATGGCGTTGTTTTAATTGTAGAATGGAAAGTGCTGTTATATATTTTAACAGCTTTTAACATTTGTAACTTAACTGGTAATTTCTCTTCTAAATTAAGTGCTCTAATTTTTTCAGTTATCGTGTTATGGAACCTTTCTATATCTGAGTTTCTGGTATGACTATTTTATATCCGGGTTTTGTAAAGTGAAATGTAATCCCCTAGTTTATGCAAAAATCTCTTGTATTTCTCGTGTTGAATTCATTATTAAAAACGAGTTTATTTATTTTACCTTTAATTGAGAGAAACTGCATCAATTTTTCTCTAATATTGTTTGATTGTTTCTGTCTTCTAAGAAAAAGCTTGTTGAATGTTTAGAAAATTTATCAAAAAAGTTTATGAATGAATGTTTACTATTTATGTATATGTATCTACGTGAATTATTTCGTTTGGGTTAGAAGGAGTTTCTGTCAATGAAAATTTATTTTTGATAGGTTTTCTATCATATTTAGGTGCGGAGCATATGTCTCAGTTATTTATAATTTCGTGTGTTTTAATTTTGAGGTTTGAATGATATATTTTGGACTTAATTCCTTCGTAAGTCGGTATTATTCCTGAATGTCCTGTTTCTATTTTATGAAACAAGGATATTTGTTTTTTCAATTCTTCCTCATTTTGTATATCTCTTGCATAAAATGAGCATTTTACAAATTTAATTTTTTTTATGTTAGGAGAAAATAGTGAAATTAATTTATTTTGCAATTTGTTGTATTCGTGATCATTTAGCTCAGAAAAAATTCCTATTTTACCTTTAGTTATAGGTATTCTTAATAAATCATCAAGTTTGTCATGACTTAAGTCTTTCTTTTCTATGAAAATTCTCTTATTATCGAATATGGTTTCAAGTTCTTTGTCTTTTGATTCTTTTAAAATTATTTGCATTTTGAATCTATTCACGACAGTGTCTAGGATTGGTATATGATCATTAAAATTTTCTATAGCTGAATGTGCCGTATTTTCGTCTAAAGATTCTTCAGCTATATTTATTTCATTTAGGTTGTTAAACATGTTCTTAAAAGTCAATCTTAAGATTTCGCTATCTAATGGAAATGTACTAGAATAATTATCATTGAAAACATTTATTTTATTGGTTTCCTGATTTATTCTGCTAAGAAAATCAGCCACTTTATTATCTTTTGCTTTGATAAATTCAATTTTATTTTCGTATTCACCTAACTGTATTAACCACCTTTATAGTCTCGGGTTAATGTCTCTTTCGGAATATTTGGTTTGTAACCATTTTATTGGCTGATGGTCTGTTTGAAGTACAAATGGTTTTCCATATAAATATGGTCTAAAATATTTAGTTCCCCAAACAATAGCCAATAATTCTTTTTCTATTGTTGAATAGTTTTTTTCATGATTATTCAAAGTCCTAGATCCATAACAAATCGGATTATTATCTTGTGTAAGTACAGCACCAATTGCAAAATTGCTGGCATCTGTGACTAACTAAACTTTTATGAAAATCAGGGTATTTTAAAATAGGAAAATTTGTTATGATATTTTTTAATTTCTCACACGAGACTATTTAGTTAGGGTCGTTGGGATTTACTTTAGAATTTTTTTTCAAATATTTAATCATTGGATATGCTATTTGCGGGTAATTTTTATAAATTTTCGGTAGTATCCTGTAATACATAAAAATGTTTTGATTTGTTTTTGGTTGTTTGCTTCAGCTCCTGTATTATCTTAATTTTATTTGGATTGGGCTTAACTCCTTCAGTGGTTAATGTATGACCCAAATATTCAGTTTCTTTATGTAGAAAATTGCATTTGTCTACTTGAATTTTAAGAGATGCATTTCCTAGTTTTTCTAATATTAATTTTAAATTTATTAAATGTTCACTTAAAGAAGTACTGATTAGACCAGAATATCATCTAAGTAAACTATGCAAATTTTATTGATATGATTTCTGAGAACTGAGTTCATCAATCTTTGGAAAGTAGATGGAGCATTCTTGAGACAAAAAGGCATTCTAACAAATTCATAGTGTCAAAACGGGGTAGAAAACGCTGTTTTTCTTCTATCTTCTCTTTTTACTAGAATTTGGTGAAAACCTTTGGCTAGGTCCAAAGTTGTAAAATATTGTGCTTTTCCCAATTTGTCTAATATATTATCTATATTAGGTATTGGAAATTTATTGCTTACTGTAACATGATTTAGTTTGCGATAGTCCACTACAAGGCGCCACTTTTTCTTATCCGAATTATCTATTTTTTTTTGGTACTATCCACAAGGAGCTGTTATATGGTGAGTTACTTATAATACCCTGGTTTAACATGTCTTGTATTTGTCGTTCAATTTCTTTTTCAAGAACCTATCTATAATATATATGTATATCTATAAATTTAGAATAGATAGGACTACTTGTAGTGGTTATAATCTCATGTTGTATTTCATGAGTAAAGGATAGAATTTCTCCCTCTTTAAAAAATTAATTTTCGTGTTGTTTTAATAAGTTGATATTTTATTTTTTTCTATATTATTTAGATGATTTAAATTTAAGTCCTCTAGTTTACTACTTTCTAGGGTGTTTATTTCGTTAATATCGCAAGAAAGTAGAAAATTTTCTAAAAAAAAAAAGTATATTTTGTTATTATTTATTTCTAAAAATTTGTTTTTCATATCAGTTTTCGCACCAAAAGGAACCAAAAAGTTTTGTCCTATGATAGCGTTATATTACTTGCTGAAAAAGTTGTTGAAAAAGTTGGAAATTTTCCATGAAAGGGTTCCAGAAGTCTGAAATTCTTCTGGTATTGGTGTCATAATTTTTTTTGTTACTATATTTAAACCATTAAGGGTTTTAAAGAAGAACGGTTTGTCTAAGTTTTCTTCTTTAAAGTTTTTTAAAATATTAGATTTAATTATGCTTGTATCAGAACCGGTGTCTATCAAGCATTTTAGTTTTTGATTATTAATTGTTAAAGTTACTGTCGGTAATTTGTTGTCCGAGGCTGTCTTGTAAAATTTACGTCATGTTCTTGCGTTTTTCATATATTTTCAACTTCCATGGGTTCGGCAACCTAGCTGTTATAGTATCTTGTTTGTTTTGTACTGTTAGAGTATCTCGAATATCTAGATTGCTGTGTACTATTATTACTATTGGGTTTCTTATATTGGGTAGCAATATTATAGTTATTGAATCGTTGCGAACCAGAATTATTATTAAAATTACTACTATTATTGTTATCATTATTATACTTATAACTAAAATTATTATTATTTCTATTATTGTAATTATGATAACTATTCTTGTTGTTATAGTAATTGTTATTTTGGTAGTATTTTTGATAAAATTTTTTATTTGTTTTTTTTTTTCCTATGCCTGTAGTCAACAGCTCTTTCGTCATCTAACAATTTTAATTCAGAAAATCTATTATATATTTCTATTATTGTACTATTTGAAGGGATATGCCCTTTAACTAAATTATCTATTTTTTACGCTAAAATTCCTACTAAAAATTTATCATTATTTTCAGGACTATATATGAAAGATTTGCTATTATCGAATTCGTAAAGTTCGTTTAGTTCATAGTTTGACTTTCTTAAATGATTAAATAAATCTCTTAAATTACTTTCTTTTATATTTCTGCACTCGTTGATCAACTCCACATAGTCTTTTCTAGGGCGAAAATGTAATTTTAATTCTTGCTGTACTTTTTCCCATGTTAAATCAGAGCCTAATAGAAGTATACATCTTTTTCCATCTCCTTGTATTTTATCATTATACACTATATCCATCGCGTAATTTATAAGGTTGATGTTTCTGTTACAAAGTTCAGCTGCCTTATTAACTGCCTTTATGAATTCTGACAGAGTGAATTCTGGATTCTGAACTGCCTTTATGAATTCTGACCTCCGAAAATGGTTTAACACTTGTTCCTGTGTTAATTCAAACATATTAGGTTGATGTTGATATTGCTGTTGTTGTGCTGCTTGCTGCTGCAGTTATTTGTACGATTTGTTGTTGTTGTACGATTTGTTGTTGCTGTTCGATTTGTTATTGTTCTGCGATTAGTTGTTGTTGTTGGGCGAATAGTTGTTGTTGTTGTCATTCTTGCATAAATTCTTCCAGTTGAGGCTCTAGACGAAGAACCATTTGGCGGAGAATTCCTAGATCACCTTCTATTGTATTTATGTCCCTATTTTTATCGTCCCTAATAGTTGTAATTGTCCCTAATAGTTTTTGACTTTTGTTCATGCAGAGTTATATTTATATTTATATATACTTTTTATATAAATATAAAAGGGTTCAAAATTTAATCTTCAGATATAATAGACAATATAATGTTCGAAGCCTGTTAACTAAAAAAGAGGTATTACTTGGAACTTTACTCGCCACCTAGAAAACCTAGAATATGCATATGATTTAGTACTTCTAGTACACAGAGTTAGCGATATGAAGTCCAAAATAGAACACATAGAAAAACTGGCACTTGACGCAAGCCTTGAAACAAGCATCAGCAAAACTAAGGCAATGAAAATCAACACGTCAGCAATCAACACTTTATGCTGAAAACCCAACCAGTTGAATACGTCATCCAGTATACGTCAATAGTTCAACTACCTTCGTAGCATTATGACAACTGATGGAGGTGTGGAGGCACATTTCAGCAACTGACTGAACAAAGCTAGGGCAACATTCAGACTATTGTACATAGTATGGAGGAGCAACCAAAAAAATTTAAATTTTTTAAATTGTTTTTCCACCTGTCTTAGAGAAATGCATTTTTAACTCTACGTGGTGGGATACATTTTTTCATCACCTACTAATGAATATAATCCATTTAACCTAATCACTTTAAGGGAATATGAATGGATACTTTCAACTTAATTTTAATTTTGATTTGAATTTTTAAAAAATACTTTTCTATTAATGATTTTAAAGGATTTTTTTTTTTTGAAATTGGACTTAAAATCTTTAAATTTGAGACAAAAAAGTTAATTGTTAAAAATAAAAAAAAAAATTTAATATTTTTTTTAAATAATTTTTATTTAATTTAAATATATATCATTTTTCTTTCTTTTCTTATTGATAAATTTTCTATACATCCTTTTTTCCATTTATTAAATCTAGCATTTTCTATTCTTATATGTATGTGTTTTTAAAGTTTTTTTGTCTTTCATACACAACTTCAAACATTTTGTTTTTGTTTTTTTTTTCTTTTTTTTTGATTTTTGTATGCTATTATTTTTCAATTTAAATAACAATAATATTTTTCGTTACTTAATTACTATTTTTAATAGTTTACCATTTACTTGGAGTTTTAATTTTGTTTTATAATTTAATTAATTTAAAAAAATTAATTAAATTTATTCACAGAGAAAAAAAAAAACTGTTATTTTTAGTTAATTATTTTTAGTTCTTATATTTTTAATAAATTTTAATTAAGTTTTTAAGTATGAAAATTTAAAATAAAATTTTATTTCAATTTTTATTTTTTTTGTTTTACATTTAGTTAAAGAGAATTAAAATTTTAGTTTTTTTATTTTTGTTTTTCTATAATTAGGTAATATTAAATTCAAATTTAAAGTTTTATTGTAAATTTTATATTCTTTGTTTAAGAATAGTTGTTATATATTTTTTTTAATATTTAATATTTGTTTTTTTTTTTTTTTTTTAAATAGTTTTTATTTAATATTTTTTATTTTATTATTTTTTTTAGATTGATTTACTTTTTTTCTTGTTTGAATGTAAAATTTTTTGCACAAAGGAAAAAAAAAACCAACAAATATGTTTAAATATTAATTTTTAATAATAGATTAAATATGAAAAATAAAAAAAAATAAAAAAAAAAATACTTTTTCTTTCATAATGATTAAATATACGAAAATTTATAATATAAATTTTTATTTTTTATTTTAAAATGATCTATATTAATAATTAAAAATAAAATTGAAATTATGTATTTCGAAAAGTTAAACAATATAACAAAAATTCACAATACATTTTTGTATTGTAATACAATAATTATTTTCTTATATTTCAAATGTTTTAATCGTTTTTTTCTTTTTTTTTTTTATATTTTAAATATTATTTAAGCTTTATTTAATTATTATGTTTTGATTTTAATGTTAACATTTTTTGGAGCCGGCTAAAAAATAAATTTTTTTTTTTTTATAATAAGTATGTATAATGTTTTATGTTTTATGATATGAATTTATTTTTTGTGTCGATTTCCCCATACACTAAATTTAACCTTTTAAAAATATTTTTTAGTGTTTAGATAATTAGAATACTTGCTTAAGTTTAAAGCACTTCTGTTAAAGCAAATATTAAAATAATTTTGGTTATGCTACAAAATTCAAATATTTAAATCCAAACTTTCAAAATTTACATGTGTCAAAAAGACTTTTAAAATCCAAACATGTTTTTTCAATCCAAATAATGATAAAATATGGAATTCATATATGCTACTCTGGAAAAAGCGTACAATCCTGATTTTGTAATCAACTAGAAAATCCCTGCTATTTATTTTTGTTATATGCATATTTCTATAACATAGTGATCAAAATAGTAGAGGCTGCCGCTCTCAAACCTCCGCTAAACAAACTTTTGAACACTGATATTATATTGAAATACTGTTGTTCTCATCTAAACAAAAAAAGTACTGCATTTTTATGCATTTGAATTTTGCATATTTAGCTTTTGATGCTTTTGGATTTTACAAATTTGACTTTTGAAAAAGATCGGTTTTTTCTTTTTTGGATTTTAAGCGTGATTTGTAAAAAAAAATCTTTTAAAAGGTTAAATTTAATCGGAAATCAATAATCGTTATAATACTTACAAGAATAAATACTTTTTTAGGCATAGATCTTTGTACTAATTCTGATAATATTAATCTATGATTATCATCTTTACTTGGATCTGCTTGAATATTATATTCCAAATTTAATTCTGGTAATGTTTGCCAACCAACTTTTAATGGATATAAATTAAATACTAATTCCTTTTCTGAATGTGCAAATACAGATATATTTAACTGAAAAATAAAAAAAAAAACACATTATAAAATAATAGAAAAATCCAAATGAGTTTAGATATAATGTTTTAGTTTAGAAGAAACTGTGAGAATTGTAGTTATATTTTTTTTTTAAAAAACTTACATGTTTATGACCAGAACACATAAAATTATCATTATTGCTTAATGTTGCTATTAAATGTATAACTTTTGTTGTTGGATTTTTAAAAACAATTTTAAACGGCATTGGAATTTTAACAAAAACTTTTTCATTTATTGAACAATATAAATTTAATGGTGGTTCATCAATATCAATACCATTTATTAAAAATTTTGATTCATTTTCTTCTTTTGTACCAGTACGTCTCCATTTAATACAATATAAACCAAATATTGGATATATACCAGGATTTTCATTTAATAAAACACCTTTAAAAAAACCTCTTAAATGACCAGCTGGTTGTATTGCTTCTAATGCTTTTTGATATATTAAACGTGGTATATATTTTTCATTATCAATATTTTCATTATTTATTTGATTATTACTTAAATTTATATTATTATTATTTAAATTATTATTATTATTGTTATTATTTATATTATTATTAGTTAATTTTAATTTTCCATCATCTGAATTTAAAGATGTATTCATTGGTGAATTTTGATTAACAATATTTGAGCTACCATTACCAATTATAGTCATATTTTGTGATAATTTATTTGTTATATTTGTAGTTTGAGTTGTTGTTTGTGTTGTTGATGTTAAATATTTATTTTGAAATAAATTTCCCAATGGATCCAATTTATTAAATGGATTATTTATTAAACTTTTATTTAATTGTAATGGAATCAATTTATTATTTAATTCAAAATCTTTTTGTGTCGACCAATTTGAATAATTTGAATTTGTACGTAATACAATAACATCTTCTAAATTTTCCGAGCGATTATATGTCCGGGTAAATTTTTTACGTTTATAACTATAAGTTGATTGAACTAAATTAGGATCCTAAAAAAAAGACAAAAAAATAATAATAATTAGTATTTTTAATATTATATTTCACATTCATAATGGGATTGAATCAGTGTTTATAAAAATGATTTAAACCGATCTGCGAATTCTACTGTGCATCTGCTTAACATTTTTTATATATTTTAAAAGTTCATCTAATAGTGGTTGTTTTTCAATACGAAAGCGTAATTGTATAAAATACATATTATGCTTCCTTTATGTTCTCATGGTGTATTACAGGGTTCTTTTAAAGAAAAATACTTTCCGAAATTATTACATTAAAGCAAACCTTCCACAGAAATAAAACTTTATTATTTTTAATTCATATATAACCTCTGAACAGGGTGTAGTTGCAAAAATCTGTATAAAATTAATCTAATAACTTAATTTATGACTTAATAACACCCTTCATCTTGCATAAGCATATTTAATAAATCATAAATAAGTCTTTATGTTAAACACAAACTTGTAAAAAATTTTTGATTAAATTTTTACATAAATACTTACACATATGAAGTATGTTTCTAAAATATCCAAATCACATAAAGATTGCACTTCAACATTAGCTCTAAATAAAAAATTTTCACCACGATAAATTTTTTCTAATGCTTGCCGATTTAATGAATAATAACGTCCAATAAATTTAAATTCAGGAATACAATTAATTTTTATTGTTTCATCACGTGTCTTTTTTAATGTTTTTTCATCCAAGAAATCAATTCTTATATGAGTTGCAATTAGTGATTTATTTAAAAATTCATTTGATATTTGACGATAATTATTACCACCAATGCCACCATTTGGTGATTCATCATTTGATGTTGGTGAACATTCAGATGTTGTACGTTTAATACGTGTTGTTTCAATACTATACCAAATTTTCTTTGATAATTCAATATTTGTTGATTCAATTAAACTAAATACAAAAAATGATATTTTTGTTTGACTTTGCATATTTAAATCACCAATATCAATTTGTATATTTGGTAATAATTTTTGTCTTGATGTATTAACATCAGTTGTAAGGAAAACTAAAAAGAAAGCAAAATTTTAATTATTTAGATAGAGTATTTCATCTTTTAAGACAGTTAAAATTACACAATTTGGGGTATTGATTATTTTTTTTCGAATTAATCATGAAGAAATATGTTTAACTCTGAGAAATATATATAAATATAAAGTTATTATATTACCTTTATTTTTTAAATGTTGTGGAACAGCAATACTAACTCCAACATTTTGTAAAAACAAATTAAATGAATTTGTAATATTACATGTTATTTTAAAATATTCATTAACAAGCATTTGTGAATAACCTAGTTCAACTTGAGTTGATAAATGGAATCTAAAATTATATAAAAAATATTTAATATTTATTTAATATATAATTTTAATTATTGTTACATACGTTGGAGTTATATAACAAATTGGATTTAACCTCATATTATCCATTAATAATTTATAACGATTATAATTTTTAAAATTTCTTTGTAATAATTTCGAATTTTTAATTAATATTGCATAATTACGTTCAGTGCCCATATGAATTTCAGTTCTCATTATTTGTAACTGGCAGTTTTCAAAAAATTGATTTGCATCTGTACTAAAAATTACACTGTAATATTTATCTGGATATATTTTTAAATCATGTTGTGCATCGAAATCCAAAAAATCAATGCTATCACCAATACTATTCTCATTTAATGTGGGAGGTGGTGATATTATTTCATGTAATTCTTTTGGTCTTAGTTCTTCTAAATTATTATATACACAATATTTTAATGCTTTCAATTTGAAAGATTCATTACCATCCGTTAAATATACAACAAAATTACGAACTTTTAATGGAACATCAGTTAAAATTCTTAAAAAAATATGTTAAATTCCAATTTTATTAAAAAATTTATAATTATATATTTAATTTTGTACCTCATCACAAAAGTAATCTTGACTTTTTCGTCATTATTTAATTGAATTTTATCAAAACTAGCATAACCTTCAATAATATCCGTAATACGTTCTAAATCAATTTTAGTTGGAGATTTATAATTAACTAATGCTTGCTCCCAATGTGTACGTAATTCGGGTGCTATCACACTTTGAGATCCAGGAGGGACATTCTACAATAATTTTTTTTATCATTGTTGATTGTAAACTGTAAAATCATAACGAGTTTTAAATAATTACCTGAAAAACTTTCCATAAATTTTCTAAAACAATTATACGTTCTTTTTGATCATATCTTATAGTTGGTGATAATGCTTCAATACTACATGATATAAAATCAGCTACAGATGCTGATAAATATGCGCATCTTAAAGTTTTTAATAGGACATCAGAAAATACAGAATTCCATTTTTCTTGACGATAATCAGACAACATTAAGGAGTATAGTCTAGAAATAATTTAAAATTTTAATATTTTAAAATAAAAGTATATTGCTATTACGTTAAAGCATTCGCATGATCACCACTTTTAAAATATTCTTCAGCCATATCAATTGAAAGTTTCTTACAAAATCTTAAACATTTATAAGTTTTAAATTGAGTGCGAGCTTGTCCTAATAAAGAAATTATTGCACCCTAAAAAATAATTAAATTAAAATTTTTTTTTTGAGTTGCCGTTGATAATTACAGAATGGTTAAATCCACGTTCAATATCTTGTACCATTGATATCATTTGTTGATCTGAGTATGGTTCACCAGTTTTAATTGTTCTTAAACCAAAAAATTCAGTAAATATTGATGTTTGATTATTATTTTGTTGAGAAGTGGGTGTTAAAGGTTCTGTTGGGGACAATGAAAGAGCTAAAAAATTAAATTTAATATAGTTCTTTTAATTAATATTTATAATTCTTACAGCATGATTGCAAAAAAGCATCTTTTCTTTTAATAATATACTCAGCTGCCTTATGGTAATAAATGCCAGGATGTTGAGTTTGTAATGCTGGTAGATCATTTTTTATTGCTTCACAAAATAAATCAGCAAATGCACTATGCCTTAAAGAAAAATAACAATTAAATGTAAGAAGAATGTATAATGAATCTTTTAAATATTGAACTTACTGTGTACTTAACCATGCATAATGTTCAAATAATAATTCTTTAAACCCGACTCGACTTTTATATTTCTCTACATGACTAATAAAATGATTTATGGAATCTCTTGGAATTTTTAGTTTAAACATTAATCGACATATTTTATAATTTAAAAATCCAGCTACGGTTTTAATTTCTAAACAATTTGTATCAACTATTCTAATTTCATCTAAGTTTGAATATGCTTGGGAATAATGCCTAGAAATATAATTTAAATCTATAAAAATTCTATAAAAATCATATTTAATTTACTTTAAAGCTGTATTATAATCTGATCTCATCTCTGATACAAAACCTAATTTAAATTGATGACGAATTTTTAAAACTATATGTGATGCTGTTAGTTGTTCACGATGCATACGAATTTGTTTAATCATTTGCATATAGTAGGCTTGTGCCATTTCTAAAAATGCAGATTCTAAACGTAGAGTATAACCGGTTAAATGATCTGTATGTGGCAGGATAAATAACATTTTACTACTAATACCACATGCTGTTGCTAAACTAGCCGCTCTTTCAGAAGCCAATAAATCATCACCAGTTGGTATTGGAGCAGATTTTTGTATTAAAACTAATGATAAACGTGTATTTCTATCCTAATAAAAAAAAAATCAATAAAAAAAAAATGATATCATGGTCATAAAATAATCAATTTAATCAAATATTTACTTGTATACTGTGCTTTAAAGTTTGTATTAATGAGGCACATTGTAATTGCTTTTCAGACCAATCTGAATCACTCCATTCAATATCTTGAAATAATACTATAACAGCTGGTAATACATGTAAATGTTTTAACATCCAATTCCGTTTTAATATGCCCTTTGGATGATACCATTCATAGCTAGGCCGTTTTGGTTTAACAACAGGAAATTCATAATTTGGTGCAATTATTTTAAATTGAACAGCAGCACTGAAATATTTTTAAAGACTTTAGATTTTTTTTATTCAATCTATTTATTCATACCCATTTGTTTTCCTATTATTATTAAATGCATCCCATATTGATTTATGTACGGGATTTTTTGTAATTTCTAAGCCACAAAAACCTATTAAAGGTTGTGGTGGCATTAATAGCTCACTAGGTAGAGCTGTTGTATCCATTTTAATATATATTTTTGGTTATAATTATAAAACTAAAATTTTTTTTTCCAATAGAGTTTAAAAATTAAGAATTTTCTTATTTTTAATCACCCCAAATAATAAAAATATTTAAAAAAAAATAAAGTAGATATTACAACCCTCGCACCAAAAGATAATAATGACATTTTTTAAAATGTCATTTCGTTACATAAACGTCATCCAATTTTTATTATTTTTTATGATTTATGTTAAATTATTGGTTATGTAGCGCCAAAATACCATAAAGGTGTGAAAAATAAAAAACAAAAGTGAATAATTTCAATTTAATTCGATTTCAAAAAATTTTTGAATGATTTTCATTGTTTGGTTGAATTGAAATATTCGCTTTTTAAAATGGCCACTAGGTGGTAGATAATTCTGTTCTATAAATTTAAAGGTTTTTTTTATCCTTTTATTGCTTTTATTTAGTTGGTGCTTGTTTGAATGTAAAAAGAGTTGTAATAAATTTTGTAATAATTTTAATTAAGAAAAAAACTTATATCAGCTTATATCCTTATATGCTTATATATCTTATATATAACCATATAACATATAACCATATAACATACCTAATATAAAAGGTAATTCGATTTAAATTAATTATAAATAGTGAAGGTTTTTAGTGATGTAGGCTGAGGTAGGTATATATTTTAAATAAATTTTAAGAATAGAATTGGCCTTGAGTTGGACCTTGGTTTATTTTTATTTTGACGAATACCTTATACCAAAAATTATATACTAACAGACATCAGAAATTCAATCCCATACAAAAATTTTTGTAATGAAGCATAAATATTATACCAGACTATACTATTATCTGCTATTACAATTTGTCTGTATACCATTTTTTATCCATCTATAGAAAAACTATATTTGTTATAAGAAAGGTAAAACCAGAGACTACATAGAGATGTACAAATTCATACAAAAATTTGTACTAATTTTTTTTCAAACGGGCCAGCTAAAACTGGCTAGTTTTAAAAATCTTAAAGCACAGAAATATTTATTTTGTGTCATAGCTAAAAGAATTTAGCGAAAACCAGAATCTTCTGTAAAATCTGGTGTAAAATGATCATTCATATATTTTATGCATTTACAAAATTTTTTTATCCTTGTGATTATTAAACTTATACCAGAGACTACATACTTATACCTCTGCTTATACATAAAAGGTTTGATAATGTGATAAAATATTTAATAACTTTCATTACAAAAATTTTTGTATGGGATTGAATGTCTGTTATTATATAGTCTTTGCTTATACTGCTTATACCAAATAGTCGCGACATCTATGAATGATGAATTTTGAAATGAAATTTGAATGAAATGAAATTTTCATAGATAAAATAAAATTCATATTTATACTAAATACGATTTTTTTTTTAATTTTAAATATAAACGTTTTTCATTTTTTTCTTTGATATACAATTTAAATTTAACCTTGAAAAAAAAAAGTTTTCTAAATAAAATAAATTGGTACAGTATAGCTATACTACAAATAAATTGTAACTTCATATACTAGGATAAACTCTCTACAAGGCTTAGAAAACCTCATATTTTATTTCTATTAAAGATTTGGTAAGCGTGCTGACGTCATACTCTTTTTTCTTAAATACTTTTTTTTCGTCGACTTGTCTAACTTTGAACAGGTAGGCTAACATAACGTTGACCGAAAAAATAAAAAACTTTTGAAAACAATTTACTGCCATCTCTTAAGCAAAATACATTCTATTATCAGGAAATTGAATTAATTTGTCCAAAGATGAAATAAAATTTTTAAAAGAGATTTAAAATGCACATCTACCCATAAAGTAGGGTTGCCAACATTTGACAAGCGCTCGCTTTAAGAATTAAAAATTAAAAAAAAAAAAATAAAAAAAATTGTTTCTTCATAACTTTTTCTTTATTCCTAATTTAAGAATAAAATATTATTATACCTATTGAGTATAACAAAAACGTAAAAATAGTGAAACTGGGTTTTTCAAATTATGTACTTTTGTTGAAATATAACATCAAAGTAAAAACAAATAAGGTTGAAGAAACTTCAACTTTTTCATAAATTATAAATCTAATCTTAAATTAATAAAGTCACAAAATAAAGTATAGAAAATATACTTATTTATTTTCTGAAATTGTACTTCTTATCAGTCACAGTCCATATCAAAATTAATTCTGATCAACAAAACTAGTTCGACTCACAGAATGATCTATCGTTTCTTCAGGTTGTGACTTGTGATTCCATTATTTAGTAAAAATACGTTTTATATTTAGATTCAAATCAATATCAATAAAACAGAGTGTGTGCAGATAATTTTGAAAAGCGCGACGCAACTGTTGCAATATTTACTAAATTAGTTAAAGTTCAGAAAAATGTAATATAAAGTATAGATTAATATCTTTGATCTTAACAGTTTCTTACCAAAGAGTTATAAGTTTCCTAAGAACATTTTTTTGGACCACCCCTTGTTTGTGAGCTATTAGGGCTCAAAAATTGAAAATTTATTATTTTTAAACACCTGTAACTTAGGCACCTGTATACATTTTTCTTCGGCAAGATATAAAATTAAAGCGCCAGTAATATATTTTTATGTGTGTTAACGGTTTTTTTTAATTGTATAGGGTTACAAAGTTACAGCTCCTCAAAATTGCAAAAAAGCCCTATTTTTAGATGTATTTATGTATATATCTCAGGTTCTGCGTAGTAGTTTTGAAATCTAAAAACCCTAGAATATCGGAAATTTTCTTACCTATATTAAACAATATCAAAATTATGCAACATTTTATAATTTACTATTTAAATTTACCATTAAGTGAAAACCAAATTTTGCATGATAATATTTCTTTTTTCATAACTCCAGCACGCTTTTAGATATGGAATTTCAAATTTTGAAGAACTTTTAGAATTAGTATAAGCTTCTTCAGAATTTTTTTTTGAAACTGAAAAACTCTCGGTTTGTGAACTCTATTAGGGCTCAAATA
Source organism: Poecilobothrus nobilitatus (assembly GCA_947095535.1). Classification (NCBI taxonomy): domain Eukaryota; kingdom Metazoa; phylum Arthropoda; class Insecta; order Diptera; family Dolichopodidae; genus Poecilobothrus; species Poecilobothrus nobilitatus. Next base: position 114,434,628 of record OX352774.1, read on the forward strand.
TTAAAAATTTGTTATTTTTAAACACCTGTAACTTAGGTACCTGTACAAATGTTTTTTTGGAAAGCCATAAAAATTAAAGGTTCAGTAATATATTTTTACGTGTGTCAATGGTTTTTCTTAGTTATATAGGATTCCGGACTTATAGCCATTAAAAAGTCCTATTTTCACATTTTTTCTTATAAAATTTTCAAATTTTCGTTCAAGACACAATTTTAAACAGTTTCTATTATCTTTTGGAAATGTGCGCTTTTAAAAACCGTTGGTTTACATTCTGCCTTGTTTTAGTAATGTTTTCTACCAACTATTTTATTTTGATGTTTAGGAGTTTTGATATAACAATCCTTCTTGCCTTGAGAAACTACCAGGAGACTGGAGAATTATTTCTAAAGCTAGAGTCTCAAGGCCAAAAAGATACTGTCGGCAACCATGCCATAAAGTTGAATTTAAACAAAGGTGGTACTTTTATAATGTGTAAAAATTTTAAAATAGTGTTAGCACAATTAAATTAAATAGTGAATTGAAAATTTAAGAGGTTTAATATATTTAATAAAAAAGTTGTTTTATTAAATTTGCTATATTAATTGGGTTATTCAAATTTTGACCACCTGTTTTCTCATAGTTGATTAACACCATTAACGTTGACTGGGGCTTATTATTTAGTTATTCTAACTTTGACCAAGGCTTTTTTCTTAACATTTTTATGCTGATCAAATTTATTCTTCACCACCTAGCTTTTATCATAAAAATGGTGTTAAAAATGGTCTTAAAACACATATTTTGATTTTTACTTCTATTTTAGGACATAAGAACTCATGGAGCCCTTAATTTTGCAAAAATTTCTATTTTTTTAACTAAAATAGGTACTTTTAGTTAGAAAATTTTTATTACACTTTTAATGTTAAAAAGTGGTCAATAAAGACAAGTCGAAGTCGACAAATATTTTGAGAATTTTTGCATGTTTATTAATTGAAAGTTTTGAATTAAAAAAATTATCTGAATTTATTTAGTAAAAATCGGAATTTAAAAAAAAAAAAAACCTGAAATTATTTAGTAAAAATTTGAAATCATGTAGTAAAACTCTGAATTCCAAAAAAAAAATCTGAATTTTTTAGTAAATACCTGAATATATTTATCAAAAATCTGAATATATTTAGTAAATACCTGAAAATATTTAGTAAATACCTGAATTTGACCAGAAAATGCTATATATGTATATCTATCTTTCTTTATTCCGATCTTATTTCTTTCATATTCTTATATGTAATTTTAATTAAAAATCCAAACACAAATAAGACAAATTAATTTATTATTTTATTTATAGTCGTTAATTGGTTTATCAAATCCAGTCAATGGCATAGTGGTTAAGACACCAGTCTTTCATTAGCAAAGTCTTGTGTTCAAACCCCGGCTCTGTCATGTAGATTAATAAAACCTTACATATGTTTTTCTTATAATATAAAATTAGTGTAATTTGAGTCACATAATTAAAAAAAAAAAAAATAAGTATACATATACAGTCGGACTGACTTAATTGTACACATAAGAATCCTAAATACATCTATCCGAGTTTCGCATATATCAAAAGCTCGCATAAATGGACAATTTTGGGCATTTAAAAAAACTTGGATATATGTTGTTTATTTAATTATTGTACCTTGGGAATTTTAGTATCTAAAAAGTTTACAAAATTAAAAATTAGAGAAGAACTTAAAAATACAATAAAAAGTAACAAGTTCGAATTTTTCAGTTCACTGGAAAAAATGGTATCATATAGTGTGTATATATTCATAATAATTACATAGATTTTATTTTAAAATAAAACGAAACAAAATAAATATTAAAATATAAGAACCTCCTATTTAATAAAAAAAAAAATAGAATATGTCGGTAATACGTGTATTAGGTCGAGAATAGATACTCTTACGTTACAACAATTAGTATTTTTAGTACTAGTTAGTTATTTTTAGTACTTTAGTAGTTTCAAAAAAAATTAGGATAGAGTAATGAAATTTTAACCATGGGTAGGTTTAGTAAAAAACTTTTTTATGTAGCCGTCCGTCCATTACGGAGCTACAGTTCCTCAAACTTTGAATATCTTAAGTTCTGCTTAACATTTTTTCAATTTTAAAACGCCATTCGACAGGGCCTTTTTTTTACCTTTATAAATAAAAATCAAAAGGGGCCTGCGTGGCCTAGTGGGTAAAAGCGTATAAAAATGACCCGGTCAGGTCATAAATAAAAAATATGTAGTACTTTTATATCGTAATAATGTATATCGTATAATTAATATTATTAATATTAATATTAATAATAATAATAATTATAATAATAATCATAATTAATAATAAATAATAGCTGCTACAGTGGAGCCATCTTTGGTTATATCATGCAAGTAAGGTGTTATACACTGCTGCAAGTTGTAATTCACGGATGGCGCTGACTGTGTAGTAAAATAATAACAATAATAATAATAGCTGCTACAGTAGAGCCATCTTTGGTTATATCATGCAAGTAAGGTGTTATATACTGCTGCACGTTGTAATCCACTGATGGCGCTGACTCTATCGCTATCGCTCTATGACTCTAATCCACTGATGGCGCTGACTCGCTACAGTGACAGTGGGGGTTGCCTTCAATATGTAACATGCCTCATGTAGTAATATATGAGGTTGCCTCATGTAGTAATATATACTACTACATGTACTACTACATGTTGTAACTGTTGTGACGGCTTTAGTCACTGTTAGCAAAATAATAATAATAGGCGGATTCATTGTTTCCTTATAGTCCCACTCCCAATTCAATGTTTCCGTATCCATTTTCCTATCCTTTCCTATGCCTACTCCCTAGCCAATATACTTCGTTCGCAGGTAAGGGTTTCATCCCACTATAATATTGGCTAAAGGGGGAGGTGGGTTTAGTCAGTAAGAATCTGACACTACCAAGGGGAAATTCTTGGTGTCTTTGGAAGATTCCCACCTCCCTCAGGAAAGAAAAAAAAAAAAAAAACACCGAAGGAGTCTGGGTTCGAATCTCACACAGGTTTCCCCTTACAACATTTACAGCCACACCTGAAAAGTAAAGGCTCTGTAATTTCCTGTTCACATTTATGTGGCAGAGAAATGCACTAAAAAAAAAAAATAAATATCAAAATTATACAATTTTTTCAAATTTAGTATTTAAATTTACTGTTATTTACCGTTTTTCGTCGGTAAGACATAACAATTAAAGCTCCAGTAATATAGTTTTATGTGTGTTAAACGTTTATCTTAGTTGTATTGGGTTATAGAGTTACAGTCCCTCAAAATTACAAAAAAAGCCTCATTTTCAAATGTATATATCTCAGATTCAGCGTATTAATTTTACAATCTAAAAATGCTAGAAGACAATGAAGACAACATTTTGCACAATTTTTCTTCCTTCATAACTCCGGTATGCTTTTATTTAGAATTTTAAAATTTTAAGAGAAAAAGATGTTTTAGAATTAGTATGAGTTTTCTCAGAACATTTTTTTGTACCACACTCTGTTTAAGGACTATTAGGGCCAAAATTTAAATTTAGCTATTTTTAAACGCCTGTAACTTAGGCACCTGTACAAATGTTTTCAAAATAAAAGACAAAAATTAAGGATTCACCTTTATAATTTTACATGTGTGAATCGTTTTTTTCTTAATTATGTTCCGAACAAATGCATGAAACCACACACTCATTGACTTCGTATCAAAAAGATGAAGCACTCCTAGATGCATTTGATAGAGTTTGGTGTGAAACCATCCAGAAAAATCTGAAATTACATCTTTTTGGTTCCAAAGGAGCCCTTTTAGCCCTTTATATGTTGTATGGGGATTTCAATATTTATACCCGAATATCGTCATATGGGGTATCATTGAAAAAATCTTGGCGAGCTCTGCAATTTTAGTTTGGAGACCAGTATTCTAGGACGCCCTCCTTGGTCCCTGAGACCGTTTACAAACCCTTAATACAAAAGTAAGCGGTATATTATCATGTGCGGTACAATTAAAAAGGTCTTGGCGAGCCTAACAACTTTTGTTTGGGCAATCTGGCCCCAGGATGCCCTGATTGGGTCCAGAAATCTTTTATAAACCCTTGATATAAAATCAGTTGTATATGATTATGTGGGGTATCAATGAAAAAATCTTGGCGAGCTCTTCAACTTTAGTTTGGGGACCATTGTTCTAGCACGCCCTGCTTGGTTCCTGAAACTGTTTATAAGCCCTTAATATAAAAGACAACGGTATATTATCATGTGGGGTATCATTAAAAGATCTTGACCAGCTCTACAACTTTTGTTTGTGGACCATGGTTCAAGGCCGTCCTGTTGGAGGATAAGAGCGTTTAAGAGCCCTTGCTATAAAAATCAGTGATACAATGCTTTTTCAATATGCTTTTTTGTCATGCGATTTAATCATCTATTTGACGCTTGCAATGCAAGCACACATTACTAGAATATGTGTATAGTCTTTTATTAAACCATCCCACCCCTACACAAGTAATTACAAGTACTTACTTCACAAAAACAAAAAGTATTTTTTATAATATTAATTATTTAAAAATTAATATGTTTTCCATTTTCAATAATATTTAAATATATATAATTGTGTAAATATCATTCATTTCAACTAAATAAAAATAAATTTAAGTATGCAATTCTTTTGTTAAGTGTTTTATAAATTATGTTATTTTTTTTTTATTATGATTTTAATGATACTACATTATATTTCATTAAATAGTCTTATAATTTATTCATGTATAGAATAAAAAAGAAAATGGTTCATTTGTTTAATAAAATTAAAAAAATGGTTCATTGTCTATTTTTTTTAAAGTTAAGTTTATATTACTGTGCAGCAGGGAAATATGTTGTATTTGTTGGTTGGTTGGTATAAATGGCTGGTCATGACAAAGACCTCAAGTACCGTGTTAGCCACTATCATTTCCGTGACCACAAAGTTAATATTGAGGGTATATTGTATTTAATTTTAGATTCATTTCGCGGTTTTCTGAAACCTTACCATTTCTTCAGGTTGCTTAACCGCTAGATCGCTAAGAACGTTGAATTCACAGCTATCTAGAGCTACTTTTCTGGCCTTACTCAGCGCTGGGTAAGGTTTCAGAAATCGTAAAGGTGAAGTATATAATGGTTTATTTCCTATTCTGCTCATCACATTGAATGGGCTACCAGTCTGGCGACGTGTGCGTAAATAATCCTGTGAACACACCTATTGTTATGGCTATGTTCCGCCGAGATAACTTTAATAGTTTTTCTATTCTTTTATTATCGTACGATGGCCAGATTTTCTTCATCGGGATATTATGCATAATGTATAAGGGGAGTGTACATTATGCATAATATCGCCAGGTATATGTTGGGAATATTATCTTAATATTAGAATAAATTTCAATTAATTATTATTCGAGTACATGAGGCAATGTTCTTTTTATAGACCAAACTATTCTTTTCTACTACCAAATATATCACACTTTAAGAAATAGTAGATACTTTTACTTCTACAAAACATTAGTGTTCCATTTACCAACTACTCACAAACATGTTTGTTCTAACATTAAGTTGTAACGGTAGTGTATCTGTATCGTTCTAGAAAAGCTTTACTGCCAATAAAAAAAAATAAATAAAAAAAAACAATTATTTTTAATTAGAGTTTACTCAATTTACACACAAAAGTAATAACGAAACAAAATTTCGGTTATATTTTGGAAAATTAATTGAGGCTTGTATAGTTGTATACCTATAGAGGCATTGGGTTATTATGTGTTTGAGTAATTTGGTAATTATATGTATAATGAAAATTTTTTGTTTATATTAGAATATAAATATCTGTGAGTTATAAGGTGTAAGTTAAAATTATTTGTAACTAAGTATTAATTATTGTTTTACCATTGGAACGAATAATGAATGAAATTCAAATTCAGACAAACCATAATTTTTTTTCACTTTTTCTGGTAATTAAACTTGATCGCCACATTGACCATCCAGATTGTTTCTTCATTCCATTGAATGGTTACACTCTAATAAAACTGTTCTAATAAATTAGTATAGTAGAACTGTTGCAATTTGCACATTATTTAGTAGGTTTATTTTAATACTATGATGAAGTATTAATATCTAAAAAAAAGATAAAAAGATCAAAAATGTAATGATTTTATTGCTTTGGTTACGTAAAGAAATTGAAATGTTTAGAAAAACTCCATACATCATCCTCTATACATACATATACAAAACTCAATTAGTGATGATCTAGGTTTTTTCGACATTTTTAATTTTTACGCTCTTCTAAACTTTCTTAGTTACTTTGCATATTGCATTCTACATATTCTTTTACCAGGTCTTGTTTGGTTTCGATGTGGCCGATTTAGCTGTTTTGACAAAAAAAAAGTCGGTTCATTTACTAGAACAAAAATGTTTTTGCGTATTCTATATTAGCTTTTAATTCACCTTTTCATTTCAATATAAGCTGAAGACTTCATTTTAATAAAAATTCTTCATTATGTATTATTGATTATTATTTGTATCATTTTAAGTGTTCTTTATTTCTTTCTAAAAATAATTAAAGCCATTTTTTATATGTATGTGTATATATAAATATATTTCGCATTTGTTATGTATTTAATGCAGATGTCCCATTAGTAAAATTTAAAACAAAATTAAATACACAACTTTATTAAAATTGTGTTCGCTACGAAATCTCGCGTTTTCTTTTACATTTCATCATTCGTTAGCATAATTTAATAGTTGTTAAAATTTTTAAATTCCAATGAATCATTTAGTCAATCTATGTAAAACTTAGTATAGACCTACAGACATCTAAAATTAAAAAAACAATAAAAATATAGTTAAGTAAGTATAGGTTCTTGTTTCGTTTAGTATAAACATTTTAGTCATTGCAGCTAAATTAAAAAAATGCGTATTTTGATATAGCTAAGAAGTAGCAGCAGCATGTTTAAGTTTCCTTTGCCGTATTTTTCTGCAATAGATCTGTTAAATATCTATCAAAATAAAGCCTACATTCGACCAAAGATTGAGTACAACTATCATTAAAGGTCTCGTTCACCTTAAATATGGGTTACCTCTATAAAGTTCAAAACCGCGCCTTACGCAAACCCTGTCAAAAGTATAACGTTAACTCCTTTTAACATTCGTCGAAATATTGGAGTAATTTCACTCGAATATAGAAATATTGTATAGATAATTATGCCTTCTCTTAAACAATTTCAATGTAAAATGATAGAACGGCAGCAAATGCTTATTTCTACACAGTGGAAATGATTATACAAGCTTAGTCGTTGTGAGAACTTCTTCTGGCACATCTTTCGATTAAATTCGTCAATTGTACAATTGACCAACCTGAGTAAAATTTATTTATATGAAATTTTTTTAGACTAGAAAAGAAATTGAAACTGTTCGTTATTGCAGAATTTCTGTGGTGCCTCAATTATCATAATACCCTAAACAAGTGCTTAGTTTACTTATTCGATAATCCACCATTATGGTCAAATGTCAAAAAGAGCCTTTTCAAATCTTTATATACTATTTCCCTCTCCCACTTATCTAAAACTAGCTGTGAAAAACCATTTTTAATAATACGCCGACTTCAATATCTGTAACTTCTGCCTAATAAAATTTTCTTTTACAATTTTTTTTCTTAGAAATAAAAAAGGATTATAAAAAGGAGTAAGAGTTTACGACTTTATTTAGAATGATTTCACGATTTTTTTTTTTATTTTTATTTTTTTCCCTTATGCTCTAAAATTGAGGTAGTGAGGTGCAGAATCGCATCATAAAAAAAAGAAACTTTAAAATATTTTGTGTTAATTTAAAATTAATGCAAACAAGCAATGCAATAAGCTTTTTTGTGCTTTACTTAAAAATGAAATTAATTCTAAAATACTATCTTTTTATTGAATATATATACCATACGAGACACCCTGTTTAAAATATATATCTACTCATTCATGCTATATAAATATACATAAAATACATATATGTATATATAAAAACAATAAATAATCTTAAATAATAATTGATAAAAATTGATTGATAGATACACGAGTATTTCTCATTAAAAATTGATACTTGAAATATAAGAATAAAAAAAAAAAAAAAAAAAATTAAAATGATATTGAAAAAAATATTAAATAAAAAAAAAAAAGAATATAAAAGTTTACATTTGTATTCAGCTCAAAAAAAAAAAGAAAACAACGAAAAAATTGCAAATAATAACACAATTCGTTTGTTTTTTGTTTTTTTTTTTTGAAAAAATTATGAATATTACGTTCACTCATATATCATTTATATACGAATTTTATTATGTAGATATTACTATAAAGCACTAAGTGTATTGTTTTTACAGGATGGTTAATAATTAATATGTTGTTTGACAGTAGGATAACCGATAACCTTACATTACAGCTTCTTACATCTGATGTGCATCTCAGAACATTGAAACAGTTAATTCTCTTTGTAAATGAAGGTGATGGTTTCCTGTTCGGAAATCAACCCTTCTAAGCGCTTCGTATACTCCTAGCAATCATCTCTTAAGGTTTCTCTCTTTCTTGAAATTACAGCATAAGACATTGGCATAGCACATATGTAATACTGTTTTTGCCTCTTACCAGCAATCTGTGCAGACTGAAGTCATATCCAATATCCAATCACATCTTCTTTTATCTAAGCAAAAGTCTTTAAAAGTTAGAATGAACTTAAAGCGCTAGAAATAAAAATGAAGTAACAGATTAATGTCAAATAATATGATATAATGTTCGAAAAAATAAATTTTTAATGCGCTTTAATATATTATATTATGTGCGTACAAAAAAAGCAATTAGTAGGTATCTTACAGATTGATAATAAATCTAAATTTTTAGAAACAGAATTTTGCATATTGAGTTTAATAAAAATAAAATTTAGTTTTAATGATTTGTTTAGTAAGTATTTATGGACAGCGCAATGATCCTATTTTTATACCCGTATTAACTATGTTCAAAGGTCTAATAAATTTATCATTACGTTTGTGACACCTTAAAGGAGTTGAGCTAGATATAGTGTCGAAGGTATGGATCGGCTCAGAACTCAAAAAATGAAGGAGCTAGGAGGCTGAAATTTTTTTTATGTCACTTTTGCAAAATTGTTAGTTTTGCTATTTAATTCCAGCATTTTTGGCCGCCGGATTCGAGTACCTGCCATACAACTTCTTTCTTTATATGGGAATAACTCAGTATCTATTCAAGCTAGGTATATGAAGTTTTGCAAATGATGATCAAGTTTTATGGCAACAACTTCTGCAGAATTTGGTTATGATGGTTCGGGTAGCTGCCGTACAACTTCTCTTTTTAAATGAAAATAACTCAGTGTCTACTGAAGCTAGGAATCTGAAATTCAGTAAAGAGGTGTCGAGTTTTTAAAAAAGTTTTTAAAAGATGGTCAAGTTTTATAGAAACAGGTATATTACATTCATACGGGTATCCCAGAGTTGACATAGTCTACTCTACTGCACTCTTCCTCGTTTTTTTTAAATATACTTAAATTTGTAATTCAAAATTTTGCAACTCAGAATTGGCATATTAGTCGGCTAAGCTAAATTGCCAGTCTTTCAATCGAAAGTCTTGTGATCAAATTCCAGTTTTTCATATTCTATTTTAGTAATTTGTACCGTAATATAAAATAAATAAAACGAGGAAGAATACAGTTGCCTTTGTCAACTCTTAGATACCTGTCGAACCGTTAGTATGTTCACAGCCTGTCACTCTGCTCACAATATTATTTTTTTAATATTTTAGTATTTTAAAATAATTTGGGTGAATTTTATAATTTCTAGAACTATGGGTTGTACATATATTCAAACTATATGTTTATCTGTACATTCTTCAAAAGCAGATTCTAACCTTTCACATAACGATTATCAATCCAAAACTTTTTCAAATATTCTATAGTACCATTTAATACTAAGCGGTAAATGTATATTAAATTTACTTAGTACAAAATAGTAAATATTATTTTAAATATTATATTATATTATATTATATTTAAATATTTCATTGACATAATAATTTCTTATTCGTAAGTACAATAAAATACATATATGTATATAAATACGGCACTATATAATATACATATATACTCTTATCATTCACTCACTAGTGGCATATACGATATGTAAATAAACATGATATTATATAAGTATGTATATATATTAATATCATATAAATAAAAATTCTTCAAGCAACCGTTATGTTGTTTATTTATTTACATTTTTTTGTACTACGCATTATATCCTCAAGAATTTCAAATTATCGAGTAAAACAAAATGGAAAAAATTCGTTAAAGAAATTTGTTAGAAAATTTGAAAAAATCAAGTAACACTTTCGTCAATTATAAAGTAACCCTATATTATTAAAAAAAGTTGTTAACAGAAATAAGAGTATAATGTTGAAGCTTTAATTTTTGTATATTACTTCAAAAAAATGTTAACAGGTGTTTAAAAATAGGAAATTTTCAGTTTTTGACCCCTTAAAGCTCCTAAACGGGGGGTGATTCAAAAAAAAATTCTGAAATGGCTCATACTTTTCAAAGATCTAACTTCTGTCAAAATTTCAAGTTTCCAACTTAAACCGTTTAGAAGATAGAAGGATTTTGCAAAATTTGAGTTTCACATAACGGTAAATTAAGATACCGTATGCCACAAGTATATATTTATTGTATATATACTTTTAAAGCTAATAAAAGTAGTAATCTTTTGGCGTTTTCAAAATGAAGATATACCTTATACAACTTGTGCTATAACAATTTAAATATAGAGCTTTTTTGAACCTTTGGGGAGCTGTAGCTCCGTAACGGGTGGGGCTACAAAAACAAGTTATTAAAAATAAAATTAATATTTTTGTTAGATCTATCAGTAGTTAAAATTTCATAGCTCAATTGCAAAAAAAATGTGGGGATCTAAAAGTTAGGTGTTCGAGAGCTACCCTAAGGCTTGGTAAATTTCAAGATTCTAGCTTTCTTAGTTTTTGAGTTAGCGTGCTGACGAACGAACGGACGGACGGACGGACATGGCTCAAAAGTCTTAGAATTTTTTTCTGATCCGATCCATACCTTTGAAGGTATATCTAGCTCGCTTATTTCGAGGTGTTACAAACGGAGGAGTAATTTTATTATACCCGATCCTATCGTACGGGTATAAAAAAATAAACATTTTTTGTATAAGTTAATAAAACGCGCAAAAATATAATATGTATGTATTTCTGTTTCATAATAATGTAAAATAGCTACAGCCGAGTGATTAGCGGCTTAGTGAAAATAAGCCTTAAAAATAAATGAAAATGTCTAGTATTAATAATAAACGACTTAGTTGATGTGCAATTTTTCCACAAAGCGGAAAGGAAAAGTAAAAGAAGTGGAAAGGAGAACGAAAAAAAAAAATGTAATCTAGAAACCAATTCAATTTACCGTTGACAAAAATCATTACATTTACATTAAGAACAAAATTAACTAATCATTCACAAATTAATGAACTAAAGTTAAGGTTTATTTTTCTCTTTTTTATGAAGGCTAAGAAGAATTTTGAAGGCTAAGGCTAGAAGAATTTTTGTAAAAATATTAGACGTGTTCTGTAATAGACGTGACGAGAATAAGCGTGACGTGACGTCTGAAAATAGACGTGACGAGATAAAAAAAACACAAGAAATTTCGTATGGTTTTTTTTCGCGAAGTGTAAATGATTAACTAGCCACAAAACGTTTTTAATTGTTTTTACAATGTAATGATAGAATTTTTACTCGTCGCGTTTCATTCGGTTACGACTATTTTCGGCTAGCCCTAAAGAATATTCATTTCGTATCATAAACAGCCTGTAAACAAAATAAATAATGAGTACAAATGAACACACTATAGGTATAATAAAAAATTTTTTTTTGAATACAAATAATTGCCGCACCCAATATTCTTCTCATTTTTCCATTCCATTTCCAATTATTATTACTTTTTTTGTTTTTTTTATTGTTGATTTTTCTAATTGAAAAAATAAAAAAGAAAAATAAAAAATCTTACTTATCAATAAAAAATGGAGAAAGAAAAAATGAAAAATTATTAACAAATACATAAATTCAGTACGAAAATAATAATAAAAAAAAAAAAATAAAAAAAAGATATGTATAAAAATCTAACAATTAGAACTAGTAATAAAAGGTCATAAGTTCTACAATCAATATAATTACATATATATACATAATGTTATACTTTATCAGATAATATATACTATTATTTATGTATCCTATGTACTACAGGAACAAATGGAAAAATAAAAGAACATGATATTTTGCTAATAAAAGTTGAAATACGAACTAATTTATAAAAATGAATACATTCAGATTTTTGATTGTGAATTGTTTTTTTTTGTTTCTTTTATTATTTGCTCTTTTTTTCCGTAAGATTTCTGATTTTTTTTTTTGCTGTTTCCAATTCCAACTACTAATATGCCTGTCTATACATATACCGTTATTACATCAATCAATAAATAAAATGTTTTTTTGTGAAATGATTTTTGCAATCTGTTCAAAAGTTCATTTTAAATTATCCTTTATCCTTTTTTTGTTTATTTAAATGAAAAAAAAAAAAAACAAAAATTTCAATTCGTTCGATATTTTGATAAAAATCGATTTAATAAAGAGTTATTCTATTTTACTCATTAATTTGATTAAAATATGAATAATAATTTTCCATGTGTGTACATTTTGTGGCAGAATTTTAAATTCTGTTTGTTCGTAGGGATGGGTACCTATTTTGGCAGCAATTTTCTTTCACAAATTTAAGAAAGATTTTAAAATCTCGAACTGCGTGCAAAACCTAGTGGTTAATCAGACTAAAAAACAAATGCTTAAAAAGAAATTTGTTAGCTTTTTTGACCTTTTATTAGCTCGGCTCAAAAGACGATATACATTAAAATATGTGTTCTGTGATCTAAACTATAGGAATTCACAAGGAATATGAATTCAAGTTCGATCATTGGAAAAGAAGAAAATGAAGAAGAGGAGAACGAATAAGAACGAACTTATTATCAAGATTTTCAAAAAAATTAAATCACTAAATGATTTATTAGCTTAACAAGACGATTCAAATCTTTTTCATAATTGATGCAATTATAATTATCTTCTTCTAAATATAAATAAAGGTGTTCTGATTATTTTCACGGGCCGCCTAAATTCATTATCGAATATTTTTTAATAGACAAACTATTTTAGTTTTTAGTTTAAGTTAAAGATTTGGGAGTAGTTTTTGATAGTAATCTATCATTTCAGTTTCATTATAGGTACCTATACATTTATTATATAAAGCAAAAAGTATGTTTGTTTCTTTCTAATTTATACATACATACATTTATACATTTATAGGTGTTCTTGATTGTAATCAAATTTTGTACGAATATTTATCTTGACTGTGCACTACTTTTCCTTTCAATCCGTTTCGTCTTTTTATAATCATGTGCATACGATTCGATCAATTGAGTTCAACTTTTGTATTTGGCAAACACATTAACCCGTTCCGGCACGTTAATTTGTAAATGCAGCTCGTTAGATTTTTTTTGTTATTAGACGTTCCACCACGTAGATTTGTACAAACAAATTTTTAACCGAATTCCAAATTTTCTGACTTTTTTAATGATTTTACTACCTGAACCGCCACAAATCCCCAATAAACAAATTATAAAAACCATTTCGTTCTAATCAACTCTAAAATCCCAAAGTATATTTAAAATATTGGAGACTGTTGCCTCTAACTGTTGCCTCAACTGTATTTAAAATATTGGAGACTGTTGCGTCTGTCAAATCATTTATTGAAACTCTAATATTGTATGAAATATTTTCCCAATATTTCAACTTTTTTTAGGTAACTTTTGTATAGAAAAATCGATTTAAAAAAATGGTAGGAGTTTTCCTCTATAAGTAAAAGAATTTGGTTGATTTGGGCATACCCTTATCTACACAAATGTAAAACAGCACAGAGGATGTAAAATATTAAAATGAGTTTTTTTGGCAAACCACTAGTTGGCATTTGCGTGCATAGTGACATATAGGTATATATAAAATTTGTGTTCGTAATTCAGAAGTATATCCGATTTCTAATGAAGGCATTTTGTTTTACTACATTTTATTTTATTGATAGTAAAACGACTAATATAGTCCTCTATGGATTTATTAATAAAGTTTTCTTACTTAATAAGAGCACAATGTAAGAGAATTTGACATTTCAACTTTCCCTTCAATTAAAACACATATAGGTGTTTTAACATCTTTTTATTTTCATCAAAGCATAACATTTTTTTACCACTACTGTAATATTTTCTAAATAATAAAAGAAATATCATTAAAATATGTAATTATACAACAACAAATTACAATATTTGTATCCATGACTGTATATATAGTGTATATTCTGTATAATATACACAAAATTTATACAAATGAAATTCTTTACTAATACTTTTATTATATTAAATAACTTACTTACCCTTAACTACATTACCAACACCCATTACAACCACTACACCACCGCCACCGCCGCATACCATTAATATTAACATCAATAATTTTTACCATATTACCATTTTGATAACTGAACTGTCCCAATCATTGATATTATATATACACATACATACAATATTTTCTAACAAATACCACTAAAAATTGGTATAAAACTATATATATATATATATATATATATATATATGTATAATTTATTAGTCGAATATTTTATATATTTTTTTTTATTCAGTTCATCACGATAATTTGCTTATGTATCCTTATCCATGCCGCCAAGCCAATATGTAAAAATGAGAGAAAGAAAAAAAAAAACCAATTTTTTTTTTTTGCTTAATTTGCTATCTCTGTCTTTCATTTTTTTAAAATACATTTTATTTGTCGTCCAAAGGGCCGGGATTAGCAAAATACAAAAACAAAAAATAAAAAACAAAAATCGAAAAATAATTTTTTCTAGTTTTTATTTCGGAAAAAAAAAATCCTTATTATTTATGTGTGTGTAGATGTGTATATATTTTTAGTAAGAGTTGATAAACATTTATACAAATATATTTTATATTCAGGACTAACAGGAAAATTTTTATTTTTTTTTTTGTTTTATTTACAATTTTTTATTGTGTGTACAGTACGTAACAAAAATTTTGAAGGTTAGGGTTGACTTCTGATTGGTTTGAGGGGTGGAAGAAATGCCATATTTTTTTTTTCTGCAGTAAAAAAAAAAAATTGCTAGTTTTTTTTTTGTTTTTTTTTGATGTTTTTGTTTTATTTCGCCTTTAATATTGTGTTGTTTTATAATGGTGGAAGCAGTCAGAGTAGTGATAAATAGTGTTTTTTTTCCACTACTTAGTTTATAGTTAGTTGTTTAGTAGTTAGTGTAGACTTTTCTTTTCAAATCTAATGTACAGTTGTGAACAAAAAATATTGTGTATTAAAATAAAAATTTGGTATATGATGAGGGTGTTAATTTTTAATAGTATTAGATTTGATATTTTATATTGATATGTTTGTATATGTATGCTAGGTATAAACTATAAATAGCAAGAAGGAGGTATATATATATGTATATATAAGTTTAAATAAGAGTTTGTTAATATGCAAAAGAAATATAATCGGAAAAAAAATGTTAGTTAGAATTTTTATTATTGTATTTTAATATGATGATGATGGAGAAAAAAAAAAGAGGCTCGGTGAAAAGGATAGGGATGGGAAAAAAAAATATTTTAGAATAAAACAAAAAAAAAAACGTACCCGATGAATTTAGTTTAGTTAACGTAAAAAAAGCAAAAGAAAGAAACAAAAAAATGGAGGAGGAGTGAAAAGTGTATAAAATATATAATAAAGAAAAAAAATACAAAGCACTTTTTTTTACGCTTCAAAAATTTTTTTCAAAAACAAGAAAAAATAAAAAGAAAAATATCTTTCAACAACAAAATGGAGAATATTTTTCTTCTCTTAATTATATCCTATTTGATGATGAAAATGAATGATTAACAAAAATGTTGTATTTAAGTATTATCGTCATATACATTATATTGGATAGATATACATATACTATATATATATATATATATAAGTATATATATAATGTTCATTGTACACTACAAGAAAAATTTTGCAACAACATAATAAATAAAAAGAGAACATATTAATTCATTTCTCAATTGCTTGTTAAAAATTTTTCTGGGTAAGCTTGAATAATTTTTTCCCCAAAAAAAAAAAAAAAATAAAAACAAAATAAAAACAAAAAAAAGTAATTGAAAAAAGTGAGTTAAATTTTTGGAGTTTATAAAGCCTATTGTAAGATTTATTTTTATTTACAGATTTAAAATATAACGTACCTATCTTTTATTTTTCTGTTCAAGCATAGTGTTTGGATCTTATGTTTCAATTTTTTAAAATGTTTTGAAGAGGACAGGAGTAGGACGGTGTTTATGTTATACTCTAATATATTAGATTTTTTTTCGATTGCAAAAAATGATCCCAACTAAATAGAAGGATTTTACAAGCAGATATCTATCACATATGTTTACTGAAGGATCTAGTATACTATAACGATTGGATGAGATTTATGAAAACATTACTACAATATTATACTCTGTGTTCGTGCTAAGTTTCTTTCAAGTTTTCGTTTTATATTTTAACCACGAATAAAATAACCTTACAATATAATAATCCTCGTATTATTAATTAAGCTAAAATTATTGGATTTCTTTAATTTTTATATCAATCTCATCAAAACTCTACTGTTTGAAATTATTAATTAGAAAAGTTATTAACTGGTAATTTTTATTTTTTAATTTTCATCACCCTTAAACGTATAATCTGTTCTATAATGCATTTAATCTGGAATTTTTAAAGTAAACAAAAAAAAAAACGATATTTAAATCCAAATTGAATAAAAAATAAAAGAAAATTTTGGAAAATATTTATGAAAATATAAAAAGGATCCTTTGGTGAATAAAAATTTTTTGAAATTAATTAATTAAAAAATTGTTTTCCAAGGAATTATTATAAAAAATATTTAAGATTTTTTCCAATTTTATTTTTCTTTGCATTGAGTAATTTCATTTTATGGTCTGTTCTTTCGTTAAAAATGTCAAAAAAAAAAAAAAAGAACATAAAAAAAAGAATTAAAAGTTCAGGTTTGAGTTTCAAATCAAGATTTAATAATTGAGTGAAATAAAATGTGTTTATTATTCAGCTTAACATTTTTAATATAAAATTTTTAATTCAATTGGAAAAATTATTGGTTTAAAATTTTATTGACATTAAAAAATCTAAATTTTATAATTTGGGATGAGAAAGGAAGTATGGGAAAAGAAGTAAAGGAGGATATAATAAAAGGAAGTAAATAAGAAAAGTCAGAATTTCATACTTATTATAAAAGTAATCGCAGAAATGGTTATTGCGAAATTTTTTTTCGAGATAATGCTTATAAGAATGTTTTCCAAAAATAATTGATTGAAGATTTTTTATATAAAAAGTATGGTAAGGGATGGTATAGTATAGTATGATATGGTATGGTTTGGTATCATATGGTATGGTATGGTATAGTATAGTATGATATGGTATGGTTTGGTATCATATGGTATGGTATGGTATAGTATAGTATGATATGGTATGGTTTGGTATCATATGGTATGGTATGTTGTGGTATGGTATGGTGTGGTATTGTATGGTGTGGTGTGGTATAGTGTGGTGTGGTATGGTATGGTATGGTATGGTTTGGTATGATATGGTATTGTATGATACGGTATGGTATGGTATGGTATTGTATGGTATGGTATGGTATGGTGTGGTTTGGTATGGTATGAAATGGTATGGTATGATATGATATGATATTGTATAGTATGGTATGGTATGGTATGGTATGGTATGGAATGGTATGGTATGGTATGGTATTGTATGGTATGGTATGGTATGGTATGTTATGGTATGGTATGGTATGGTATGGTATGGTATGGTATGGTATGGTATGGTATGGTATGGCATATTTTTAGTTAAATTTCATCTTGAATTCTATTTATAGTTTTTAGTTTTTGATATTTGATATGATATGATGATATGATAAATATTTGCCGCCAGGGAAAATTTTTTTATTTATTTAATTTTAATTTTAATCATAATTTTTTCACTTAATATTAAATTTAATTACATCTTTTTGATTTTGTATTTCATATTTTATATTTAATTTTTCAATATTTCAATAAGGGAAAAAGCCGAGTGGAATACATTATCCTTCGCAATATATGTGTCTAGCGCGCAATCAATTTTGACTCATCTTCCAACATGTCAAGATGAGTAAAAATGTTTCTGTGTTTCATTGTTAGCGTTTCTTTTACCAGTAAAAGGAACGCAAACCTTATATCAATTCATAAATTTTTTACCTATCTCCCTTCACCCATCTTCCAACATGATAAGATATATGAAGGGCCTTCAGTACTACGTTGATTCTTTCTACGTATTATATTCCATTCTGCATAAAAAAGCCTTTCATTTTTTCGTAATCAGCAAACATTTAAACATTACAAACAGTTTAATAATCTAAGAAAAATTGTCAAAAAGATGTAGCAGGTATGTTTGATGCATTTAGCATTTAGCATTTGATGCATAGACATCTCCACCAAACAGCTGGTGCTGGTATTAGGTGAAAGTCCTATGATCCTTCAGTGATGAATCTTTACTTAAATTGACCAATTCCCTAAAATATATAAACAGTTATCAATCTAACTTACAGTATTGAAATAATATATAATATAATAATATCCTATAATATAATATAATAATTAATTCATAATAATATCATGTAATAAAATATAATAATAATAATATGCACTAATCGCATTGATAATAGTGGCTCAGTGAAGACACTGCTATGTTGAATGTTGCCGCCAGTTTCATTACGACAACGCTAAGTTGAGTGATGGCCTCTGCTTACCGTGTAGGTATTTTTTAAGTTCCTTGTTGAATTTCTCCAGCGTTAAGATGCCCTTAATGCTATCCGGTAGATTGTTGAATATTGTTATGGAGGAAGATAGCAAATTTTTACGCATGAATTCAACCCTCGCACGATTGATAATAAGGTGATCGGCTGCTCTAGTGTTGTAATTGTGAACCTCAGAATGAGTAGCGATATGAATGGCGGATTTGTTAGGTCCTTTTTTATCCTGAATATATACTTAGCTTTTTTTTGTTCGATGATGTTGTGTATGTTCAGTTGCCCAGTTGCAACATATATTTCTCGCTCATTTGCTCTCCAATCTAATTTATATAACCTCCTTAGCGCCTTGTTTTGTAATATGTGCACTCTTTTTATTAAATAATTAGACGAGATTGCCCAGCATATCAAATTATACCTTATGTGTGACATTATGTGCGCATTATAAATTAAGTTCGCTGTTTCTTCCTTCAGTATTATCCCAGATTTCTTAACTGCACCTATTAGAGCCGCTATTTTATTGCAGAAGTTATCCACATGATAATGCCAACCCAGTTTATCATCCATTAGTAGTCCAAGATACCTAAATAGAGCTGTTCTTTCAACCTTCATATTCCTGGTTTTTATATTTGGTGCAATATCCTGCGCTCCTCTTGGCTTGAAAATCATGTATTTTGTTTTAGTTCCGTTAAGCGTGAGTTTATTCCCCGTAATCCAGTCATAGTATCTACTAAGATCCTCGTTAGCTGTTTCCTCTAGCTCTTTTTCATTCTTTGCCGCGTACATTAGGCACGTGTCATCAGCGAATATAAAATTAACAGGTTGATATTTACAGGTTGAGTGAACGGGAAAGACCCTTCATAATATATTACTAACAAATAATTCTTCTGCTACATAATTGTTTCCTTCACTTGTACTACAATCCTAATTTTTGCGTTTTTAACAACAAATTTCATCAACAAAGAATAAAAAGTAATGAAGGCTGGCTCTACTAAAATGTTGATGAACAAACTATTATTTTATTAAAACTATGATTTTAGAATCAACTCTCTTTTTTTTAGAGATATTTGAGCACAAAGCCTTTAAAATTCCAGTTTAAATACCGACAAAACACGGTAATTGAATTTTGTTCCAACCTACAAAGTTCGGTTCTCATAAATACTATGGTTTCAGTTGGAGACAACCATATATTTAATTTTGTAAACCGAATCAGTTTGTATGGCTACATCTTTATTATTTTATTTTTTATTTAGTTCAGTCAATTTTCATTTTACAGTTGCGTTATTTCATCGAAACAGTTCAACGAGTTGTTGGAGGAAACAGTAAAATTTCTCACCAACTCTTCTGAACTCTTTATAATATTTGAAAATTATTGGTTATATTGCTTTATTGGTTTCTATTGTAATCAGATATCAGTTATATTTGTCGAAACTCTGTTAACTTAACTGATAATTTTTGTGCCTTGCTATCAAATTACATTTACAATAATTTCGGACCTAAAAATAAATCTTTTTTGTCAATGAAGGAAATATCTTCCAATTTTTGAGTTTTTTTTCTCTTTTTTTACCATTCTAAATTTAAATTCTTTTTGTGATATTAAAATTTGAAATATACTTGAGGGTGATCAACACTCATTATCAATAGTTTATTTCAGAATATGTTGAAGAATTTTTTACTATGGTTGATGCAACAATTGCTGTATCAATTGTAAATGCTACAATATTTATTGTATTTTTTTTTTTTTTAGAATATTGTAAAATTTTTAATTTGATATTTTATCATACTATAATCAATACAAACAATAATCAAGCTAGTAAATTTAAAGTATTAAATAAATAAAAATTTTTAAATTTTTTTAATATAAAAATGAAATGTAAAAATTCTAAACGTTTTAGTTTTTAAATAAAAAAAAAAAAAAAGAAAATCATAATTAGATTTTTTTCATAATTCACAATGCTTCCTTGATTATTTTCATAATTCACAATATTAAATTGTTTAATGAACAGATCACATTCCTCAACATTTTATTCTTTTTTTGTTTTTTCCTTAATCAACAATGAATAATTACTTATTACTTACCTTGCCTATTTTGTTTCTATATATTATTTAATTAATACTTATCCATATATATATATACAAGTATTATATATGTATTTATAAAAAGATATACAAATATTTATTATTTAATTGCAAAAAAATAAAAAAAATATATCCTTTCAATATGAACTAATAATTTTATTTTATATATATACTTGTTACATAATATGGTATAATATTCGTATATCCTGGCAGGATAATAATTATATACAAAAAAATCTCAACATTATTATTTTCTGGTTCCAATTTTATTTTTTTTTTTTTTAGTTTTAAAACTTTTGTAAATGATTCCGAATACTTTTATTAATATAATAATGTGTTGGGATCAAATGTCGAAAACGAATTTATCTAAATACTAGGCAATCGTAAGAATAAAATAAGATTTATGTTTTCTGATTTATTGTAAATTGAGTTCAGTATGTAATTTAACTTTTTAATTTTTATATAACGATGTTTTAAATATGTACGAAAGGAACATGTTAGGAGGTATACAATAAAAACAAAAATCTTTTTTTTTCTTATCCTATAAGATTCTCTTAGTGATCCATTCTAAGAAAGGAAACGTAAGTATTAAAACCAACGTTTATAGATCTAAAGAAAAATGGACAGTATTAAAAAAACATAAATAAATATTAGGGAAAAGCAGTCTTTGATACAAACTTAAATTTAAACAGAGAGATTATATGATGGTGATATTATTCTTTAGAAAGGAATTTTTAGATAGGCACATTTAGGCTTCTTTTAACAAAGTAATTGTATTACTTTAAAATTTGTTTTTGTTTTATTATGGAATTTTAAAACTTATCTAATTGTTTAAATTTGTTTAAATATAAAATAGATTTTTGCAAATTTGAAATGGCTTACTTAGCTGTTTTTCGCTCTAGCACAATCATCGTTACGTTAGTTACAACCGCATGTCTAAAAATCTTAATAAATTTAATATACGCGGTATAAAAAGTTATTTAACTCTAATATCTTTAAAATTTTAGCAGTTATTATTTTTTTTTTGAAGTTAAAAACAAATCAAAACTTAAATCCTTAGGAGTTTTTTTTCTTTCCTATTCCCTTGGGCTTAGGAAACATAGGGCCTCCACAAAGCCTTTGTATCTAACTCTATTTTGTGCTAGTATTTTTACTTCAGACCAATTTTTCCGTGCTTCCTCTATTTCCTTCATTACTGTCCTTCTCCACGTAATTATGGATCTTCCCAATTTTCTTTTTCCTTGAAGCTTCCAATCAAGGGCCTATCATTACCTATCTTTACCTATCATGATATTATTTGTGGCCAGAATATTCTGCATATTATTCGGAAACAACTCTTGAGGAACACTTATAATTTGTAGATTATTTTTTCTGTGACCAGCCATGTTTCGGTGCCATGTAGCAAGACCGATTTAACACATGTTTCGAGTGTTGTAAATTTTGTGGGTCTATTAACTTGTGCTGATCGCCATACTTTCCATAGTCTTATAAACACGGCTTTAGCTTTCTTGATTTTAGCCTCTACATCCTCTAATGCTCCACCCCCGTTGTAACTGTGCACCTACCCAAGCTAGTTATAATTCGATACATCTTCTAGTGGTGTATCTTTTACTATTATTGGTGTGGTGCTGGTTGTATTTATCCTCATTATTTTTGTTTTCCCCATGTTCATTTTGATACTGACTTCCGCCGCACTCCTTGAAAGCTCGCCGATCTTGCTTTGCATGTTGGTGTGAGAATGCAATAAGAGAAATATGTCGTCGGCGTAGTCTAAATCATCTAGTTTTTTTGTGAGGTACCAGTTTATACCTCCTCTGGTTGCGTTATCTGTTTTATTCATGACTACGTCTAATACAACCTTAAACAGGAGAGGAAAGAGGGGGCAGCCTTATTTTACACCATTCTGCAATTTTATTACCATACTCAATTTTCCTTTATGGAGTCCTTAGCAGTTACTTCAATATAAATAGTTTTTAAGGTCTCAGCTACAAACAAATATCCACAATTATGGTTTAATTATCTGTACTTTAATATTTGTGATTACAATGTAAAATATTTATGTAATTATTAAAAAAACAGAAAAGAAAAAACTCAGAATCCGACGACGGATCTGACTGTTAAACTAACAATCGTATAATAACTGATGTTTGCAAATAAAAAAAATTCAATGAAAATTACAGGTATGTATAAATGTACCAATAGACATACATCAATATTATAACTTATAGTTAAGGTATGAATTAATAACTTTTTTTTTTGTGCAGAGAAAAAAAATTCATTTTTTTAAACAAAACAATTATTAAAAAAAAAAAGAAATAAGAACAAAAAAAAAATTAAATTGTTATATAAATATTTATAGAAAACTTTTTCTTTTGTGTGATTATTTTATTTTTGTTGTTTTTATATTTTAAATATAATATTTTCTCCATTACTTTCCCCATTATTACATATCTAAAGTATAAAAATAGTATAAAGCATAATGCGTTTTGTTTTATAACTTAAGATACAGTGAAGTACAAAATGAAAGATACAAAAACAAAAGAATTAAAATATTTTTTAAATTTTAACATGAATTCTCCTTTTTACTTTATTGACTTCTTTTAGATCAGTATTTTGATATCAGCGATCTACTGACTATTATCACTTGTCATCAATAGTGTCCAAAAACAAAGATGGTGTTACTAAAACTGGCAATACCAATTCTCATTAGTTACGAGATTTTTCGCTCTCTTTAGACAATTTTATTCTTCTTTTAGGACTTTTGGACTCGATTTACGTCTTTAGGACTCAATTTAGATTAGATTTTGAAAGAACAAAGCAATATAATATGGTAATTTGTGTTATAAAACCTATTATATTATTCCAAAATTTTAAGTTTCATGACATATACTCCTTGCTATTCAAGAACATAAGATAGACAACCTTTAAATCTTACTATATAGAAGTTCTTAGTAATGATTTTGTATTTCTTTAGATTAAGTCAATAAAACCATATTTTAATATAGGCAAAGCTATTTATTTGGAAGTAGAAGAGTTATTTATTTATTTTAATTTTAGAAAATGATTATCCAGTTAAAAATAAAATAATTTTTAATATGTGTCGTTTTTTTCGACTGAGATTTTGGTTTTTTTTCCACATCGTGTAAAGTAAAAAGATATGGAAGGAAGATGGAACCAACACTTCCTCCGTGTTTAAAACGTATTTCATACGCACCTACCCACTGGCCATCAATGCTCCATGTATACATTTTTATTTTATTTAAAATTTCTAATATAATTGTTCTGATGCAAATATGGTATAAAGAAAAAAAACTAAAGCCATTCAACGGATCAAATGTTAGTGCTGAGTTGTGGCTTCCTTTTTACAGTGAAGATATCTATTGAAAAATGTAGTACATAATTGATAAAAACCTGTTATCTCTACTGTTACCTATTATTTAATTATTTTTCATTTAATTTTTTTGTACAACATTGTAAATACATTTAACTATGTAAGTACATGTATATAAACATTTTATGCACATATGTACAAATAATATAAATTCTATATTTATTCGTTATTTGTTGGAATCAGGACATATTATTCTTTTTTTTTTTCATTTTATTTATATTTGTTTTTATTTTTTGTATTATATTAAAAAAAGCTATAGTAAGAGAAAGAGATTGAATAGAAGAGGAAGAGAGAGATTGCTAGAGGGCATTTAACCATTTTTTGGTGTAAAAAAAAAAAAATTTCCTTATTTTGTTTTTTTTTTTTTGTTTTTTGTCCAATAATTATAATATGGTATAGTATAAAAAAAAATGTAAGGTTAAGTTTGCATGTAAATTACATGCAATTTATGCTGTTTTAAGTGTTAATTAAAGCGTTCTCTTATTTATTAAAATAAAATTAAATAAAACAAAACAAGAAAAAAAAAAATTAAATAATATTAAAAAACAAATATGTATAAATAATTTTTAAATATCAAGTATAAAACACATATAAAAGAACAAAAAAAAAAAGAGTTGACAAGAGAAAAAAGGAGATATATTTTTATTTCATTTATTTAATTTGACATTTAAGGATTAAAATCATTCAGGAATAAAAAAAAAAAAAAATTAAACAAATTTTCTTTTTTCTTTTTTTATTTATTTTTAGCTTCAGAATTATGATTGAGCACTTTGTAGATGTGTGGCTATATACAAGTATATGGCTAGACTTATACCTTAATATTAATTTATTTATTTATATGGATTTATTTATTTGTTATATAAATATGTTATGTTCATAACCTACGACTATTTATTTTGGTTTAAGGAGCCTAAAATTACCAATGATACAAATCTAATAATTAGTAGAATTATTTAAATGTAGGAAAATTATAGATTCAAACAAATAATAGAGAATTAATATTATAAAATATTTTGGTTTTTTCCTACAGTAAACTAAAATTGTGTATTCGACATAAGAAAAGATAAATTAAAATAAAAATAAAAATAAATTAAATGAAAAATTTAAAAGTTAAAAAGTTTAAAATATTTTACGATAAAAAATTTTTAAATTAATAATGCGAATGTTTACTTAAATGACAATTTTGCAAGGAACTGTCAATTTATTGTAAAATGTTATGATTAAAATAAATATGTTTAAATAAGGACTCTATTAGATCCAACTAATTATTTACTGGTTTTTCGTTCGAAAAGTCTTGGATTGTAATTCCTGCTAGATCATATAATTTTTTTTTTTAATGTATTTCTCTGCCACATAAATGTCGACAGGAAATTACACAGCCTTTCCTGTTCAGGCGTGGCTGTGAATGTCGTAAGGGGAAATAACTCTTACGACGTGTATGAAATTCGAACCCACACTCCCTTGGTGTTTACAGCGTATTTTATACACTCTTACCCACTAGGCCACCGAGACCCCTGGTCATATAATAGGTCATTAAAAAATTAACTATGATATATATGATACATATAATATTATATATACGTATTATATAATAAAATAAAAATAAAATAATTCTTGTGTAAGACAATAGATGCCGTACAAATAAAAATATTTGTGTTTCATAGTTTTGTACAACAACTACAGTTAAGTAATCAGTCAAACTGATGATTCAGAAACTGAAGCTAATGCGCCAAGCCACACGACTATTTGTGATGAACGTTTTATTCTGCGTTTGATACCCTCTTTCTTATAAACTAATTTTGTGGTTTAAGGAAAGAGGCTATGTAACAAAGAATCAAACTATAGACTAATTTTATGTTTTAAGAAGAGAGGATATGAAATAATTTAAGGGGTAAAATTTTCCTCATAAATACTTATGTGGTTTGGCGCAGTAAGTGATACCGCATGCGAGTAGAAAAGCGAACAAAAAAAAAAAACCAAAAAAAAGGAATCTATTAGGAGCAAAAAAAAAACTTTGTTAGAAAAATTTTATCTGAGTGACCTTATTTAATGATAATATATTTTTAGCATCAAAATGCTGAAGACACCAAAATTTAAAATCATTTACCATCAAAATGAAGTTTTATATTTATTTATATTTTAGTATCTATTGAACAAGAATTTTAAGTTCAAAAAATTTAACTAATACATTTTTAAATGTTATATATTGCCTATATATGTATTGCCTATATATGTACTCTTAGGATCAGTTATTTAATTGTCTATCAGTTTGTACTTAATTTTTATCTAAATTGCTAATCACTTAAAAAACCGTTATTAATTAATAACTTTAAATTGGTTCTAACTTAATTTGTTTATTGTTATGACCATATAAAACTTTAAAATAACAAATAAGGATATATGTATATTATGCAAAAAATAAATTAAAGTCAATTTATAAAATTAAGCACACATGTTTCATATCAACCTGAAAACCATATAGGAAGAGAAAAATAACCACATTTTTCATATATATGTATACCTTACTATTATCCTTGAAAATATATACGAATAGAAAAAAAAAACACAACTTACAATTCTAGAATTTAAAAACTTATACACTGGTTTTTATTTTTAATTTTTTTTTTCTTATTTTTCTATTATGATTTCTATTAATCTTTTACACAGTTACATATACATTATAACCTTTAACCCTTTCTTTTTTGCTACATATAGTATTATATGTATAATATAAAACCGTTATAATTCATATAATACTTATGCAATTAAATAAAAAAAAAATTTTTTTTTTCATTATGTTGTGGTTTTTTAAGTTCTGCAATATATTTGTGTGTTTGATTTGTAGATATGAATTTTTTATTTCCATTTCAAATCGCATCTAAACGCTCTAAAAACAACAAAATAAAAAAAAGAAAACGTGTCCTTTTAAACAATTAAAAATTTTTTTTGTCTTTTTTTTTTTTTGGTTTCTTTTTTAAGTTTCGCGTTTTCTTTTTCATCCTTTTTGCTGCGAAATTTGAAACCATGTGCAATGTGTAACCGCAAAATAGCGAGCGACACACACAACAGCAACAGTAATAGTAAATAGTGACGAAAAATAATAATAATGAAAAAGGAAAAAAGAAAAAACAAAAAAAAGAGCAATAAAAAGATAAGGGAATAATATAGTTTTCATAAAATTGCAAAGTTCTAAAAACTTTTTGTTGTGTACATCAGTTTGTAAAAAAGTTTATATACATATATATATGTATGTTAGTTTAAAAATAGAGTATAGATAGTTATATTTAAATCCAAAAATAATATGAACGAGGAAGAGTGCAGTAGAGTAGACTGTGTCAACTCTGGGATACCCGTATGAACGTAATATATCCTGTTTCTATAAAACTTGATCATCTTTTAAAAACATTCAGAGTTTTAGTACCGAACTACAGAGATATATTTATGTAAATTGTGGAGTTGTATGATAGCTACCCGAATCTATTGCGCCTAGCTTCATTAAGTTCCAAGAAATGCAAAAAGCCTGAACCGGCTGCTTTAGACCATTCAAATTTTACAAAAGTTTTTGGCATGCAACTCGACACTTTTTCACTAAATTTCAGATAGCTAGCTTCAATAGACACTGAGTTATTTTCATTTAAAAAGAGAAGTTGTATGGCAACTATCCGAACCTGTCATATCATCACAACAAAATTTTACAGAAGTTGTTGCCATAAAACTCGATCATCATTTGCAAAATTTCAGATACCTACATTGAATAGACACTGGGTTATTTCCATTTAAAGAAAGAAGTTGTATGGCAGCTACTCGAACGTGGCGGCCGAAAATGCTGGAGTTAAATAGCAAAACTAACAATTTTGTAAAAGTGACGTAAAAAAAATTTCAGCCTCCTAACTCCTTTATTTTTTGAGTTATCGTGCGGACGGACACTGAGTTATTTTCATTTAAAAAGAGAAGTTGTGTGGCAGCTATCCGAACCCGTCGCACCACCACAACCAAATTTTGCAGAAGTTGTTGCCATAAAACTTGATCATCATTCGCAAAATTGCAGATACCTAGATTGAACAGACACTGGGTTATTTCCATTTAAAGAAAGACGTTGTATGGCAGCTACTCGAACCCGGCGGCCGAAAATGCTGGAGTTAAATAGCAAAACTAACAATTTTGCAAGAGTGACGTAAAAAAATTTTCAGCCTCCTAGCTCCTCTATTTTTTGAGTTATAGTGCGGACGGACACTGAGTTCTTTTATTTAAAAAGAGATTTTGTATGGCAGCTACCGGAACCCGTCACACCACCACAACCAAATTTTGTAGAAGTTGTTGCCATAAAACTTGATCATCATTCGCAAAATTGCAGATACCTAGATTGAACAGACACTGGGTTATTTCTATTTAAAGAAAGACGTTGTATGGCAGCTACCCGAACCCGGGGACAGAAAATGCTGGAGTTAAATAGCAAAACTAACAATTTTACAAAAGTGACGTAAAAAAATTTTCAGCCTCCTAGCTCCTCTATTTTTTGAGTTATCGTGCGGACGGACACTGAGTTCTTTTCATTTAAAAAGAGATTTTGTATGGCAGCTACCCGAACCCGTCGCACCAGCACAACCAAATTTTGTAGAAGTTGTTGCCGTAAAACTTGATCATCATTTGCAAGATTTCAGACGACTAGCTTTATTAACTTCCAAGAGGTGCAAGAAGCCTGAACCGGCTGTTCTAGGCCAAACAAATTTTACAAAAGTTGTTGGCATATAACTCGACACTTCTTTACTAAATTTCAGATTCCTAGCTTCAATAAACACTGAGTTATTCTCATTTAACCGGATAAGTTGTATGGCAGCTACCCGAACCTGCCGCACCACCACAACCAAATTTTACAAAAGTTGTTGCCATAAAACTTGATCATCATTTGCAAAATTTCAGACGCCTAGCTTCATTAGGTTCCAAGAGGTGCAAGAAGTCTGAACCGGCTGCTCTAGACCAACCAAATTTTACAAAAGTTGTTGGCATGTAACTCGACACCTCTTTACTAAATTTCAGATTCCTAGCTTCAATAAACACTGAGTTATTCTCATTTAAACGGAGAAGTTGTATGGCAGCTACCCGAACCCGCTGCACCAGCACAACCAAATTTTACACAAGTTGTTGCCATAAAACTTGATCATCATTTGCAAAATTTCAGAAACCTAGCTTGAATAGATACTGAGTTATTTCTATATAAAGATAGAAGTTGTATGGCAGCTACTCGAACCCGCCGACCGAAAATGTTGGATTTAAATAGCAAAACTAACAATTTTGCAAAAGTGACGTAAAAAAAATTTCAGCCCCCTAGCTCCTTTATTTTTTGAGTTATCGTGCGGACGGACGGACGGACGGACGAACGGACGTACATGGTTTAATCGACTCAGAATTCGATTCTGAGCCGATCCATACCTTTGACACTATATCTAGCTCGACTCCTTTAAGGTGTCACAAACGTAATGGCAAATTTATTATACCCTTGAACATAGTTCATACGGGTATAAAAATAAAATATTAAGAACTGCTTAGAAAATCATTATAGATGTGAGAATTCATCATTATAAATGTATAATCATTATAAATGTAAGGTGTATTAAAGTGATAACATTTTCATGTTTCTTAAAAACATACTGTTTTAGAGCTTTAATGAGTTTTTTTTTGACTATTTTAGTTAAAAAATTAAATTGGATATTTGAACTCATAATACATAGTACTATTATTAATTCTTAAAAAAAACAAATTTTTGAAACACTGCAAATACAGAAGAAAATTAAATATAATTAAAAAACGAGGAAGAGTGTGACCAATATGAACATAATATATGCTGTTTGCATAAAACTTGATGATCTTTTACAATATTTCAGATTCCTAGCTTAATTAAGTTCCAAGATATATAAGCTACCTGAGCTGTTGGACTACAGAAACTAAACTTCTTAGAAGTTATTGTTATTAAACTTGATAATTTTATTTAGAAAATTGCAGATTTCTAGCTTTATTAAGTACCAAGTTATAAGAATACAAATTATACTTTTGTAAAAAAAAAGTTCTACGGCAGCTACCTAAACCTGAGGGGTAAAAATTTCAGAATTCTTTATTTTTTGAGTTATCTGTCCGTCCGCCAGGCATACATGGCGTAATCGACTCAAAATTCGATTCTGCTCTGATCCATACACTTAAATCTATCTAGCGCGGATCCTTCAAGGTGTCACAAACGTAATGGCAAATTTATTATACCCTGGACCTATGTTCATACGAGTATAACGAGGTAGAGGGTAGATTTGACTGTGCCAACTCGAGGATACCCGCAACAACATAATATATTATATGGTTCAATAAAATTTAATCATTTTTTATAAAGTACTAAGATACATTTAAGTTTCGGAGTTGTATGACCGATGCTCGCTTCCGTTTCGCCAAATTTTACAGAAATTCCAAACATAAAACTTAATTATCTTTAACAAAATTTCAGATGTACAGCTTTCTATTACCTAAGTACCAAGATATAAGCATAAATTTTACATCTAACCAAACCTGTTCCGTTAGACTAACTACTTCTGCTATGAAGTTGATTGACAGCTACTCGACTCTGTTGCCCTAAAGTCTAAACTAACAAAATTTTTCCGAGGTTGTTGGTATAAAACTTAACTTGTTTTGATGTTTGGCATAATTTCAGTAATATTAAATGTAATTATACACTGAGTTATATTCATATAAAGAAAGAAGTTGTACTGGATCTGATCGTGTTTAATTTGTTCAATAACAGTAGCGAAATTGATATTTACATTAAAATAAAATGATAAAATTATTATTTTTTAATTTGAATATCTAATTTTTATTTATCGTGAGGTTGAACGGACACACATAGTTATATGTACTTTTCCATAACTATCTTGTCTCTTTTAAGGTGTTACAGTCGGAATGGTAAATTTATTGCACCGTTGAACTATTTTTATATGAGTATAACAAGAAAAGGGAACACTGGAATTTATTCACACATTTTATCTTAAGATCTTTTTTCACCTAATGAAAAGTTAATAGATATGTTCCTAATTCCTAGCAACTTAGGCACCTCTACAAATATTTCTTCGGCAAGACATAAAAATTAAAGCTTCAGTAATACAGTTTTACGCGTGTTAACGGTTTTTCTTAGTTATATAGGGTACTAGGCAAAGAAGTACTATCTATCTTATCTAAAAGTTCTAAAATTAAGAAAAAAATCGATACCTACAATTCTCTTTACTAATATTTTTAGAACATTTTATACTATGTGATGAGTTATAAGGTATGAATTAAAATTGATTTTTTTTTATTATAGAAACTTATAAAATATTTCAAATATTAATGTTTTTATACACTTTTACTTTTCCTGCGAATACAAACCTGACCTATTCGAACGAATACAAATCTGATTACTAAAGTTTATTTTTTCTCCAAAATAAAATCAAATTAAGGACAACATTCGTTTCCTTTATTTGACTTAATTAGTGTAAACCGTTGATAGTGGCAGTTATTTTTTCATTCTTATTTCCCAATAATTGTTTAAACAATATTTTCAATTTTTTCCAATTTTTAAAAATCTTTGCCATGATGAAAGAGCTCATATTACGATGCTGTGTAACATTGTCGAAGGCTTTAAAATATTAAAATATCCTGTCCAAATTAAAGAATTTTCAATAATTCTGAAAAGGAGTTGTGTAATAAAGAAAAAAATATTTTATATCTATACCTATGATATTTATCTATAGGATTTGTTTTAAGTTATTTATTTTTTTTGAATTGAATTTTGGTGGTTTACACTTATTTGATTTAGAATCCTTAATTTATTACTTAATAGGCTCTGTAGACCATGAATTTTTTCGTATATATTCAATATAGTTAATAGTTTTTTTTTATTCAATTCTGGGTATTCTCATTAATATTCTAATAAAAATATGTTTTTTTTTTTTTTTCAAATTTAAATTCAACTTTTATCAAACTTGTATTAAAAATTTCAACCTCAATTACAAAAAAAAAAAAAATGTTAAAGTTAAATCTCAACAAAAAAAAAGTATTTATTTGTTTTTTGACTATCGTTAGGTACTAATCTATTCATTAATATTTACATAAATATATACTATAGAAATTACATAACTACTTTTTTTTTTCTAATTATATAATATTATCGTATATACATATTTGTATATGGTTTATATCTACTACTTCTTATTTAGATATATATATATATATGTATGTATATACATATATAAAAAATAAAAAAAAAAAATAAAAATTTTTTTTTTTTTGCTTTATGAATGAACGACTAGTTATCGTCATCGTTCGTCATCCATATTGGTTTTCCTTTTCAAAAACTCCCTCATAATTAAAAGAAAATAATAAAAAAAAAAGTGGATTTTTTTTTGTATTATTATATAAATACATTTTCCTATGTATATAATTTGTCTATATTTTATATACAAATGTATAGAATTCCATCAACGGGATACAATGCAGTAGCAACACAGCAACAACAAAACTAACATTGAAAACAATCACAAAAAAAAAAAAAAAATAATGTGATTTTTTTTTTGTTTTTTTTTATGTATTTTTATTTCGGACTGAATCCCATTTCGGAATCGTTGTTTTCATAATAAGAAGAAAACATCCTATAACAGGTCCTCATACTTCTTCATTACTGCTTCCTATTTTTTATTTTTTGCCATTATTATGATTTTGATGTATTTTCTAAAGTAAATGAAAAAAAAAAAAACCTACAGTTGGAGACAAAAAAATAAAATTCAAACTTATTTACGAGTAAAATTTTATATTTTTATATGATAATGTAGAATTTTCAATATTGTACTTTTTTGAATATAAAGGACGTAATTAAGGACTTCTTAAGTTCTTTTGTTTGTATTTTGTATTTAGCCAAATCTTAAAAATCTTTTAAAAGATAAGAAGTTCTAACTAAAATCACAAAGGTAAAGGTAAAGGTAATGTAATATATTTAATAGTTGAATAACGAATTCAAAAATTTGTAGATCAGTAGACTTTTATTATATTATATGGACTTCTATTAAAAATGAACTTCTATTACCTAAATAAAAAAGAATGCACAAAAAAACATTGAGAAAATAAGATCATCAAAATTAAAAATTTAATTACACTACAAGAAACAATGAGGCGACTTCAATCAAAAATGAAACATAATGAATACTATAAAAGCATTAATTAAACACAAAAGTTTAGAGTAAATGGAATTGTTAAAATAAAAGTAGAAGGATTATTTTCTTCCTGTATTAATTATTCTTCTACTATAAGGATATCTCTTAAAATAATTACCATTTTTTTACTCTGTAAAAAGCTTCGGATATATATAAAAATTTTCATTTTTTTCTTTTAAACCTAGTCAACACAGCGTTTTTTTGTGACAAATTATTAGTGACTGTAAAATATAATCCCATAATTTATTTAAAAAAAATGTTATTCTAATACAATAAGGTAATATAAAAGAAACTGTTCTTGCTTCGGCAGAACATATACTAAAATTGGAACGATACAGAGAAGATTTGCATTGCCCCTGCGCAAGGATGACACGCAAAATCGTGAAGCGTTCCATATTTTTCAGTTAAACCATAACTTTATCATTAAATCAATATTGTAAGTTAATAATATCAAAGTAAAATTATGTAAAAAAAAAAACTTAAAAAAAAAAGCCGAAGTCTCTCAGTTGCCAGTGCTATAACATTTGTATAACACTAATTGTATTAGGAACTATACAGTTTTAATAAATAAATAAATAAATAAAAGAAATTTTCTTTTAGCTTTTGTTTTGTTACCTGATCTGCTGAAATCATACAACCGATTTGCACCAAATTGTATGGGAATATTTTATGGAACTCAGACCGAATATCAGTGAATTTTCAAGTTATTATAGTATAAAATTTTTAGGTAGCTGCAATACAAATTTATGAATCCAGGTTGTATATTTTAAGATTTGCAGTAAGATATTATTAATGATATCTATTGTTTACTTTTACCATAGAAGTCTTCGGTTTCAACGCCAACAGGATTATGGAATATTTTATATATAAGTATATGAAAAATCGTAAATAATAAACTCCACCAAAATCTGATAAAAAAATACAAAATAAAAACTGGCATATATTTATAAAATAACAAAAAGCAGAAAGATTGATATCACGTTAACAACAAATGTGAGTTAGAATTACGACATTTTTTTGCGAGGCTAGGTGGGAATAAACGCTATAGAGGAGTGAAACAAGCATGAGTACTTTATGAGTGTGTGGGACTTCAATCCACCTCCCTTTTTAAACCAAATAATAGGTTATATTACCTTTAGTACTCATGTACTGC
The DNA here is from genome assembly GCA_947095535.1 of Poecilobothrus nobilitatus. Lineage (NCBI taxonomy): Eukaryota > Metazoa > Arthropoda > Insecta > Diptera > Dolichopodidae > Poecilobothrus > Poecilobothrus nobilitatus. The sequence continues at coordinate 114,469,472 of OX352774.1, forward strand.
CTAGTCAAAGGAATTTGAGTTAGGGAATGCAAATTCATTTCAAATTGGTATAGGCATATATTGTGAACAAAGTTGTTCATATTCATCTTGAAACTTTCCACGTTGTAAATGTAATCATCACCAATTCTGGGGAACACATAAGGTGGTAGATGCTTCTACATTCGTGATGTTTCTACTATAAACGAATTTCGATAAGCCGAATAGTGCCATCTGGCAATTTGAACTACATAGGAGTGGACAGCAGAAGCTTTCTTTGTTTCTCTTTGGAGCGCTTTAAGAGGAGGCATATCGCAATATAATTGTATATTATATTTATGTTCGTTTTAAAAAAAATTAATCTTAGAGGTAAAGAAGATTGAAAAATATATTAGAGAGTAGGAGAGTAATAGAGTAGAGGAGAGGAGATAATTAGAGTATATTAGAGAGTAATAATAATGTAATTATTATTAAAAATAAATCACTATTAAATATAAATTTGTAAAATTATCTAACATTAAATAAAATATAATTTAGATAAATATAGATATTTTACTCTATTATTCCGATTAATGTCAATAATAAGATAATGGAAACTTTTCCTTGCGAGGCCCACATAATAATATTTAGTTTAATTTACGAACAAAAAAAAAAAATATACTGTATATAAAATAACTGAACAGGTATAAAATAAATTTCCCATATTTATAAAAATGATATGAAACATAATTTTTTTTGTCTTTACTGTACTTTGAAATTTTTTTTTTTTTGCAATAATCGCATTCATACTTATAGCAACTTTTATTCAGCTACAATTTTTTTTTTTCCTTATTATTTTTAGTTTGCATATCATTATCCTTGGTAGCTAGAAAAAAAAAATAGGGAGATTTTTATTTTATTTTTTTTTTTGCACAAAAAACAAAAAAAATCATTTCGAAAAAAAATGGAACAATTTTTTTTTTTGTATTCATTTCATATTTTCCTCCCGCTCTTCAACCCTCACTTTTCGTTTCCTCTTTTCAAATATATTTTATTTTTTATGATATATACAGCCATTTTTTTCTTACAAACATTCATACATTTCATGAATTGTTTATAAGTACATACTTATATATATATATGCCTATAAATATAAGGAATGTCAATACATTGAAAAATGAGAATTAAAATAGAGAATAAAAAGAAAGAAAGAGAGAAAAAATTAAAAAAAAAAATATTCCTTTTAGCGAATTTTTTTCAATTCTATTTTTGTTTTATTTTATTTTTGATAGTATTAGTGTGCAACACTAGTTTTCTTTGTATAAGGGAAAATAAAAAAAATTGGGTAGCGAGGGAGGAAGTATGCTGAAAATTTAAGTGTACAACAACAACAACTAAATAAGAAGCAAAAACAAAATTTTTTTATCATTCTATCCTTGTCACACTTATGTATAACATATTGAAATAAAGGTAAACAGATGGAAAAAAAAAATGTTAAATATAACTGTGATGACTGCTTAAAATCATACCATTATATCCCACGCCCACTATTCTTTATATGGCTTTCACCTCTTTTTCCTCACTCCCACCCATCAAGTTATATCAGAATGGAAAAATATAAAAGAAAATTTCCCCTTGCGATTATATTTTCGTGAAACTATGAAAAAAAAAAATTTACAAAAACGTAAACCATATTTTTCTATTTTTTAACGTTTTTTTTTTAGCGCTGTACATTTTTTCTTTCCTGCCATTTTTTATTTCCTGTCAAAACTGTTTATAGATTCTCACGAAAAAAAAGAAAAATATTTTTATTTTCTATAAAAAAACAAAAAAGTTAGTGTGTAGGCAAAAAATACCACTATTGTAAATTTTTTTTGAAGGAAAACTGTTTGTTTTTTTTTTTTAATGAAAACCTAAAGAGACAAAGGTAACATGTGTATGAGAGAAAGAAACGAAAAATATAAAATTAATTTTAATTAATTTTTTTAAGTTATGATTTAAAATTTAAAATGATTGGAAAGATCGTTCGCGTGTTGGATAGTATGTCATTTGAGGATTGATTTTAGGGAAAGAACGTAGAAAGAAAAATGTAAAAATCTTTACTACTATAAACTTTATGCAAAAAAATTGTTAGCATGCTGAACTGTTTGGCATTTTATTGAGATTTGATCATTTCTCTATGACTAAATGTGTCTCTTGATCATTTCACTATTTTTCTATGACTCTTTCTCTATGAGTCTAGTTAGTTAGATTTTAAACCGTACGCTGAATATTCTAATGATGGTTATATGTTTTATTCAAAGATGGTGACTTTTAAATAATTTTTAGGTTATTTAAATTTTTGGGATTATTTTAATTTGTTGGTTGACTTTGGCTTGATGAAAATAGCTAAATTAATGTGTATAGTCCTTTGTTTTGAATCATCAGTTGTTCACTTTGTATATCTAATGTGTATTTGATTATCAAATATCTTAAAGTTTTCTATTACTAAAGTATTTTTGAAGTTTTCAGTATTATTTGAACCTTGTGTTCACCGCCAACCTTTACTTTTTTTTCAAATTTAAAAGCTTAGAATCACTCAAAATTTTAAAATGCATTCCTTTTAATCCTTATGATTCTTTTTTTTCACCTGCGTCTCTTAAAGTTTTGCTTTTTTTTTTATTCAAAAATAATCCTTAGCAATTCTTAAACCTTGAATAATTTTGCACAAAAATAAAAAAAAAAAATAATTAAGAAACAAGAACAAAAAGAAGATGGATATGAAAAAGAAAATAACTTGAAAAACTAGACGGAACCAAAGTGCATTGAACCATATTTTCTTCTTTTCATAACAAGCCTACTCATTTTTGTTTCTTGATTTTGATCTGCAAATATTTTATTTGTAAACAGATTTAGATTTTCTTTTGTTTGTATGTTTGTTTTAATTTTTATTTTTCCTAATAGCAATCCTTTTTTATCCTGTTTTTCACAAAAAATTATAAAAAAAAAAAAAATTCTACCAAAAAGTCTTAGTTACATCGCTGAATATGAAAACTTTAAATTATTGAAAGATGTAATAAAATATTTGTGATACCTTATAGATGTCTTTTGAATAAAAACTCATTTTCTTTCCAAAAAATTATAAATAGCATAAAACTAGAAAATACTTGACACATCTTTATGATATTTAAGCTTCCTAAATGAATTTTGTGAATCTTAAACTTATTATAAAATTACTGTTTAATTATAAATAAATTTTCAATGAATACAGTGTCTGGCTATATATTAATATGTGCTTTAGGAATAATTATTTTATAATATTATTACGAAATCCTAGATCTTAACTAACCAAAGTCATCCCATTGTAAAATCTGAATGATGAAATGAACATCCTAGCAGTTAAATGGTCCAGGCTTAACGAGATTTCGTTTGATGGCTCTTCTACTTTCTACTGTTTAAATTATTAATTTATTTAACATATAAGTTAGATCGTTTAAACATACTGAAGTTAGTTTCGTGTCGGCCCATCTTGATATCTTATAACTAACGTAATATGAGTTCTAAATTAATTAAAGAAATCAAAACATTACCGTTGGTGATTAAAACTTGAAAAGAAAAACAAAAATTGAAGATAAAAGATTGTTCGATTTAGTATTCGTTGTTGTTTTTTTGTTATTTTTTTGAAACAAACAACGTCGCCCATTAATTCATTTTTGAAAGATTCATCTTTTTATATATTTTCTAGAGAAAACTTAGAAAGAAACTTAGCGATTCGATTGACGTTATTTTGTTGTAGTTTTTATTTCCCGTATAGTGTTTCTTTAAAACTCCAAAACGTATTCTAGAAATTTCAAATGGAGTTTTGTAATAAAGTTAAGGCGGTTCTCCGCTTTCTTTAGTATTTTTTGGCCTAGTGTATTTTTAAATCATAAAGTGATACTTCTTTATCTTAGGTTAAATAAAATTTATGTGGTTATCTCCTGAAGATCTACATCTGTATTATTTTAGGATCTTAGAACGCTTGATTGCTGAACAAGTTACAAATGGTCTTATATATTACTCTCTTCACGATTAAACTCTCTCAGGGTTAAACTCTCAAAGTTAACGAAAGAAGGAGCATACAATGAATATAAATTATGTTTTATTGGTTCTTTATGTGAACTCCAGAAATTTTGACGTAGCCAAACAAATATTTTTCTGGGCATTACATTTTGTTTTCAATTGCACCTAATTTTCTACATGCCCAGGAAACCTAACTTAGAAAAGAAATAGCTGTTATTTCTAAAATGATATAAAAATCAATTTACATGAAATAAACATTAAAAAAATGCTGTTAAATGCTGTAAAAAAATTATAGTAACTTATAAATCTATATAAAATTATCAAGGAGCTAAAAGTTCTTTGTGGTATGCTGAATTATAAAGAAAGAGTAGGAGGTAGCAAAGAGCGTATATCACTTTCAAAATCTAGACGATTTCTTTTCAGAGTATTTGATTTGTTTGCCATTTTTTATAAACATTATAAAATACAATATACACAAGGGTTGAGCTCTCCTAAAGTCTACAGGATATGATGGGTGCCATTAATAAACAAACCTTCTGTTTCTGTTCTTTTTTTTTTTTTTGAATTTTAATTTTGTAGTGAAATGAATTCATCTAAAATTTTGTAAAAAGAATATGTTTTTCTAAAAGCTGGATTAAAGTCCTTCCTCTGCACAAAATTAGTAGAGGGGATTCAAAATCGTGAAAGAAAAAGAAGTTAAATAAAAAAATGACTTATACAAAAAAAAGAAATAACATTTTTTTTGTAATTTTGAATTTTTTTTAAAGTTCGTTTTTTAATATGCACATAATTTTATAATTTAGTTTTGATTTTCTTAAGTATTTTCTAGTGGATGTGATGATAAATGTGTTTTGTAAAGGAAATTAAAATGTAACAAAATAGTTTGTGTTAAAGTTGTATTTTTTGTTCCTGCTTACTTTTGGGAATTCGGCTTTGACATATCATTTTTGTTATTCTTTGGTAAGCTAATTTTTTCTTTTCTCTTTGTTTTTGTAACTTATTTCCACATATTGCAATTGATCAACCTGTGGATCATTAAAAATGTTCCATTACTGTTTTTTGACTCAAGTGCTTTATGAGCTGGTTAATTTTTTTCGTCAATTGTCAATTCAATTTTAGTTTCTTTAGTTTCGGCTAAACTATATAGTTTTACTATTAGTTATAGCCGTATAGTTTTAGCCGTTTGAAAAAAATAGTACTATAGTTTTAGCCGTTTTGAAAAAAATGATATCTGTGAAGTGATTGAAAATTGTTTTACTCAATTTATCTTTATATTTCCATGTTTTATAAAGAATTGTCATTTTTAAAAATTTTATTTTACCAATTATTTGTAATTGTTGAATATTTCTTAAGAGTCTTAATGAATACCTAATTTAATTTTAAAATTTTACTTTAAAATAAAATAAATAACCGAAAAACTTTAATTTTTATTGGATTATTTATTTTAACATTACAAATCACATGGGTGAAAATGCAATATTACAAAAACCATCGGCGGACATTATATCATAGTTTTCTTTTGTTTATCTCACTCTATGCCATTAATCACATTTGGGTAGTACATCCGCCTTTGCAGGCGGTTTTTCTACCTAGGGATAAGATAGCTTTCCTGCCAGCCTCACTAGTTTGGTTTCTTTTCCAGACAACGTATTATTCCTCATACATGTTAGTCCCCATTGGCGTTAACCGTGGGGAGGTGTGTATTGCGATTTTGTTTTTTTTTTGAGGTTAAAACCGAAATGACATTTCCTAAACCTCTGTTATATTTTATATATTTACACTATATTTGATGACGATTAGAATTTGAACGCAGTGCGAAGTTCTCAGTTAATACGCCCTGTGCTTAACTGTTCGGTCACAGACGTTCCAAAAGTTTTTTATTTATTTATATTAATATTACAAATCACATAAGATATCTAATGGCTTCTAAGGCCATTACATGTCGAATATTATTAATAAATTATACACTAATATTATTTATTTGGTTTAAATTATATATTTACACTATATTTGGTAGCAAGGGGGATTTATTTTCAATTAATAAAATTTGCTACCTGTGCAGGATTTGAACCCGCACTCCCTTAATTAAGCCACATGCTTAAGCACTAGACCACCGAGGCACCAAAAAGTTTTTTAATTCACTCCAGAGAGAATCATATTTAAAGTTTCAAATAACATACTTTTGGGAGCTAGCTTATTTTACTATTTTATATAAATAATAATTTGTTTTAAGAAACCAAGATTATGCCACTCTTTGGATGAAAGCATTATACATTGCTTAATTTCAGTAAAATGATAAATTGGTTATTTTAAACGAATGCCCCGATAAATAATGTACTTTTTACATAATATTACAAACAAGCTTTTTTAATTCCTATTTATGATCCTACAACGTAGTTTGTAAAATATGACAACCGTCGTCGAAAACTGTTTTTAAGAAGAATAACAATGCTTTCATTCTTTTTAAAATGAAATAAAGTTCTTTTTATTATTATATTGTCAAAAAAAAAATATGTTTTTTCTAAAAGAAACAAAATCCTAATTTCAACAGGATAAAATAAGTAAAACAAAATAAAACAAAAACAAATTTAACGCATTCATATTAGTAGACTTTTTGTCTGTTCTTTCTTGGTTCAGAATTTTTCAAAAAAGTTTTTAGTGTCCTTTATTTTGAATGTTTGATTCTCTTTTTTTATTTATGGTAATTTTCTCATTTTTCTTCTAGTATTTTCTAAAACAGGATAAATTATTTTTTATTTGTTTTATTTTTTAAAAGTTCTCAATTAAAGCTTAAGTTGTATCCTATTAATGAATAAGGAGCAACAAACTTCTAAAAAAATAATCTCTTTTTTCGTCTGGAGTAATTTTTTTTATTTTAATTTCTATTTTATAAAAAGAAGCGCTTTGTTTGAAGCTCTTAAAAAAATAAAGAATTAAAATTGTTGGTGAGACTGATAATAGAAATTTTCTGTTTATACTTATGGTGTTGTTGAGATGAGCCATTAGATAAGAGTCCGTGATGATGTTACCAAAAACGAACGAATGAATGAAAACAAAAAGGAATTGGATAATTATTATGTAAATTGTTTTTTTAAAATGATACATACATAAAAAATGTTAGTTTAAAAAAAAAGTGTAAGTTTAAAAAGAAAGGTACAAAACAAAATGAATGTGTGCCCTGTGAAATTAAGGAAATAATTTTTTTACATAATACGATATTTTTACATTTTCTTCTGCACATTCTTTTTTTGGCTAAATAAAAATCCAATAAAAGTCCAAAATTTTAAAAAATAATATTGTAAATAGAATTTTAGGAATTATTAGGAATTAGTAGCAATTAGTAGGAATTCATAGGAATTGTTTTTTTAATAACTTTACATTTCTAAATGAAGTATGGGTTTTACAGATTATTGATAATTATTTATTATCTAACCTTTTCAATGTTAGGATTATGATAGGATTTGCATTTTGGATTATATTTTCGATTTACGTTCAAAATGACATGCAGTTTGGCATCGCAAAATTTCAAACTGTTGTTGTACATGAAAAACTTTTATTTAGTTAGATTTAAACAATAATTATTATATTTTATTATCTATACAAGAACCTAAATTTCTGCAAAAAATTTTTGCTTTTTAAAAAGATTTGATTTAAATTTTGTAGAAGTTAAAATTGTTGTATAATTTTTGTCATAACTGTTGTAAAAGAAAAGAAAAGAATCTGTGACCTGAACTTTAATTATTATACCCTTTCTGTCTTGTTATTAACTTTTCTTTTCTTTTTGTCATTTCTAAATCTCTAAGCAAGTATAATTTCTTATAATAGAAAATTAAAACATAAACAGAAAAAAGTAACTTTAACATTATAATAGGGATGCTCTAAATGCACTAATAATAAATATGATGAGTGCAAAAACTATGAAATAGGTGTCCACACTATTAAACAAAAAAAAATAAAAAGTAAAGAGAATAAAAAAAATCTGAAACCCAAATGCATGTTTTTAGCACATTTTTTAAAACAATTTTGAAAAATTAGCTTATTATTTTCACTCTGTCCATTGTCTATCCGTTGTTTGCAAAATTTCTATACTTTTTAGGAAAGAACAATTTTAACCATGGATAGGTTTCTTAAAAAAATCAATGTAGTGAAACAACCTTTTTATGTAGTCCCATCCATTACAGTCCTTTAAAGTTGGATAAAGCTGCTAAACATGCTACAGTCCTTTAAAGGTGGATAAAGTTATATTTGCAAATGTGTAAATCTTACCTTCAGCTAAACATTTCTTAAATCTAAAAATTCTAAACAACAGAACATTTTTTTGAACATTGAACATTGAAAGTAATTTGAAATTTTTTTAGCTCTTCTAGATTCATTATATGGATATTATAGTATTAAGAGCGTTTTTTGATTCTCTGTGTGTTATAATGTAATGTAATGTAATACAAAATTAAATATCCTAAGAAACCGTACCATTTTGTAACATTGTTCCCTTCATGTTATATTTTCTTTTCAGATTTCTTTGCAGTGTCTTAGATTTCTGGTTTGAAAAAGTTCACACATAAACTTATCTACACCAGGTTTAGCAGAAAACTTATCCATCTGTAGTTATATGATTCATAGCTTACTTTAGTCATTCGCTCCTTATTACTTTTTATGTTTATTAGACTATGTTTATTGTGTTTTTATTCCCATTCTGGTTATCTGTATTTTAATTTTTTTTGGTTGCATTCTTTGTGCATTGATTTCAGCACTGTATCTGGTGTGATTTTTAATTTCTTAATTATTACAAGTAATATAAACAAAATATTAAAACATATAATAAAAAACGCGGTATTTTTCTTTTCATTTTCTTGTTTTAACTTCTCCAGAGATTTAAAAGACTTTTTCATTGCAGGAGCACATATCATTCTACCTAGCATCATATTTTCTAGTATTATGAAATGAATGGCAAAAATATAAAAATCTGAATGGTGGTGATAATCCTATGGGATTAATGAACTTCATTACTTCCTTATGAATAATTTTTTTGAAAAAAGTGAATTGTATAAAATGCACTAGACACCTTTACATTAATATATTTTTAAATTTATTTTGCTTATAATAAATCATAAATTTTAATTATCACTTTAATATAATAGTTGAGGAAAGCCCAAAAGGAATTTTTAAGGAATATAAGAAAAAAACAACAACAATTTTTAAAATTTCTTAGCGAAAAAATCTTAAAAATGTTGAGAAAATAGAATTTCAGGAAAAAAAGTGAAAAAAATAGAACTTTTTTTTTTTAATGCATTTTTCTGCTACATAAATGTGGACAGGAAATTACACAGCCTTTCCTGTTCTGGCGTGGCTGTAAATGTCGTAAGGGGGAATAACTCTTACGAAGTGTGTGGGATTCGAACCCACACTCCCTCGGTGTTTACAGCGTATTTTATACGCTCTTACACACTAGGCCACCGAGGCCCCTAAAAATAGAGTTATAATATGTTTGAATTAAATTTGAAGATATTTGAAGAATTAACAATTCCTTTTAAACTTTAGTGTTTGATTTTTCATTAAAATTAATTGTAATTTAACTCTAAAAATTGTCAAAAACGGAAATAAACTGAACTAAAAATGCAATTGACTTTTCGTGATTGTCTCTATTTTTTACACAAATGTTTTAAAAATTTTGCAAAAAATTAATGTTAGAAAATTGAAAAAATTATTAAGTAAAATTTTAAATTATATAAAATTGAAATTTACAATTATAATCTATTGAAAATAAAATGATAATAATTAATAGGGTTGAGCCTAAAATCTGAAGTTGAAAATTTCAATCTCAAATTCCTAACATCACAACATATATATAATAGTACTCAACCACCACAACATATTTTATTGAAAACTCTGATTTTGTAACCGTCTAATTCAGAATCTCGATATATATATAAATGTTCTGGCAATAGTAAGCACCTTGTAAGTAAGCACCATATATATATATATATATATATATATATAAATGTTCTGGTAAAAGTAAGCACCTTGATTTTGTAACTCACCCTGAAATGTTTCCTCATAATTTTTTTAATATATTTACTTCAACAGTAGAACATTTACACTAGTATTCTGCACTAGAAGGGATTTTATTGTTGATTACTTAATACGTTACTGATGTCAGTATCAAAACAAAATTCAAGGTAATAAATATCGTTACTGGCCCATCCAACTAACAATAATTTGACAAAAATTCAGACTAAAAAACAATTCAAATTAGACATTTTGACTAAAAACAATTCAACTAGATAGCAATTAAACTTTAAACTTTAAATTCTAAATGTGTTTGTAAAAAAATAATTAACAAGAGCTTTAGAGTTGGTTATAAAATCAGGTTTTCAATAATTTGTTTAGCCAGCGTTTGGGGGCAGCAGTAGCCACTATTTGATGATGAAGTATGTATGGAAAAAAAATAATTAGGGAGAATTTTAGGGTTGGTTGCAAAGTCGGAGTATTCCCTTTATCTAAAGTGTTTATATATTGTGAGATTCTGAATTAGAAAGAGTTTAAGGGCGGCAGTACGGACTATTATAAATTCTTTCATGTTAAAATATGTTTATATATAAAAAAATAATTAGTAAAGACGTTAGATTTAAAACATTGAATTCCAGTTACCCAAATAGGTTTAACTACAAACATTGAATTTAGTCAAATTTACTCTTTGATCAGTATTTTCACCGTAGAGTTATTAAGTTTACCCTCCGATCTTCCGATCCCATTTATAAGGGGAATGATTCTGGATATCAAGTGGTCAATATATTGGTCCTATATTAAACTGTTGATCAATAATTAGATCAAAATGTTTAATAGGTAAGTTGTCCAGGAGAATCCTGAAAAATTAATTTGTATGTTTCAGTTGTACAGATTACAATGTTAATCTAAGTCTCCAGATAAATTTACAATTAAAAAAATGTAATAATGATTTAATATTTGCGAAATAAAACAAATAGGTTTGTAATTTTTTAAAATGGTAGTAGTGCATGGAACAAAGATCAAATAAAGAATAATATTTTAACAGTTATTAGTTTAATTAATGCTACATAAAGTTTTCTGAAGATTTTATAAATATCGTACTTTCAAGTAAACCTTTATTTGTTTTAAATAAAACTCATATCCATTCAGTAGATCTTTAAAACTCATATCCATTCAGTAGATCTGGTTGTAGATCTGGAGTTTTATTACGTAGAAATTTTTTCAATGTTTTACAATATAGTACGCAATGGTGAAAAAATTAAACTACACTGGAACCATGGAAGTTTTCAAATGTTTATGTTCCCTTGAATATGATGATATTTTAATACTGAAAATGTATATTTTCTTGTGAAATTATACATATATATTTAAAATGAACTTTAAAAATATTGAAACAAAAAACAAATACTTTTCAATTTATAAAATATAGAAAATTCACAAATCCTGTATATTTTATCTACGCATATAACTTAAAAATTTCATCATAAACTGACCAGCAGATGGTTTAATTATAATTCTATAAATAATAATTCAATTTAAATTTATTTGGACCTTTGCTAAAATCAAAAATTTCTTTAATTAAATAACATTATAAAAAAACAAAAAATATAAAAAAATTAATTTAATATAAAAATTTTTTAATTTTATTTTATTTTTGCATCCTTCAGCAAATATTTCTTTTTGCTTATCTTCAGTTGCTGCTGTATTTATTTCATTTTATTATCCTTCTGAATAGGAAAAACTTTTTTTTTTTTACTCAAACAAAAATTTTTTTTTTTTATATTGAATGTACAATGGCAGGACATATAATTTAAATGTCCTGCTTTGCTAGGCCTGTAACTAATGCAGTATAACCTTTTTTTTTTTTAGAAAGTACAGTTTATAGTTTTGTACAATTCTATTTGTTGTTAAGTTAATCGAAAAATTTTCCTGGTTTTTACGAGTTTTTTTTTTTTTGTTTAAAGTATTTTAATTTTAAATGAATTTTTTTTTTGAAGTTTTATTTTCTATTATTGAATTAAGGCCAATAATCCCTTTCTTTTGCACGTTAAATAAACGATAGGAGTAGATTCGTTTGTACTAATGTAGGTAGCTAAATGCAAGAGAGTAACGCAAAAGAAATAGGATAATAAAAAAGAGTTGGATGTTAAATTAGAAATTAACCTAAAAAGGTTCTTTTTGAATAGTTGCAAATTGTAGAACAGAATATTAGTGACAGAGATAGGACCACATAATGTGAAAAGCATATTCCATAGGTATCTTAGCAGTTTTTTAGAAATGAGTAGTTTCTGACTCACCTTGGTACTGCGGAATAGTTTGAAAGGAGGCATATTTGATTTTAGTTCAATACAGTTCTAGTGTCCATTACCTACAAGATATCTATAAATGAGTGAAATTACTTCAATGCAGTTTTTGACTTTGTTGAGGTAAGAAGTTTAAGTTTTAATAAAGTAGATATTATTTGTTTTTTATTTTAAATTTAGTTTAAATGTTTTAGCATATAGTTGAGAAGTAGTAACAAAATCTTAGGCTAAGATCGATACATTATAAGAAGAAAAAAAAAGAAGAAAAATAAAATGTCTATTAAGATCGAAGAGAAATTAATTTGAACATGAATGGACATAATTTTCTAGCATACCTAATTATACATACATATATATTATATGTATATATAAAATTACAATATATCTATTATTATATTGTAAAAATAAATCTCCATTATTCATTTATATTTTCAATTTTTTTTGTTTTGTTTTGAGTTTATAATGAGAAATTAAATATTGAAGTATAGAGAAACCATTTCATGTCCTATTTTTCTCTCTTTCTCTTAGTTTTTTTTTCAGATTTGAAATATTTTTTTTTTTCAACTTTATTTTGTTTTGTTTAAAAATACAATATTTTCCTTTTTATTTTGTATCCTTCAAACGGGACATTTCTACAAATGATTACAGGATGAGTGGAATAATAATAATAAAAACAATAAAAATATAAAAATAAATGTCCTGACTGGGCTGTTTTCAAGCTGCTGTTGGCTAGTCTTAGTTTTTTAATATTTTATGACAAGTAAAAAAAAAAAAAATTTTAAAAGAGGGGTTGCATACCGTTTGTTGTTGTTATTGTACTGATGATCCTGATATTTCTGTTGATGCTGAGCTCTTAGCTGCTGTTTAGTTCTGATGTTTAATAGCTTATCTTAAAAAATATTTTCTTTTATTTTTTTTTTTTTATTATTTAATAGAGGTAAATATAAAAGGGTTGAAATAAATAAACATATATACATAATAATATATTATAAACATAAAAAAAAATTATCGTCTGCTATTTTTTTTATTTAAAAAAAGAAAGAAAAAAATGCAATTTGTTTTTAAAGTTTGAAGTTTGAGAAATAATAACAAAAACAACAATAAAACAACAATAACGGAAAACCTATTCAACCCTTTCGTATTATTTATAATAATACCGCATCAACTATTGAGCAGTTTTAAAATTTTTTTATTTTATTTCAACTAAATAATAATAAAAAATATAACGTCCTATTTGAGGACATTGAATTTTTTTTCTTGTTTTATATTATTAAGAGTTACCAGACTTATTTAAATCAAAAATATTTACTAAAATCTTATGTAAATAGAAAATGGTTCTTATCATATCGAAAAACAGTCATTTAATGAACTTCAAAACTTTTAATGATGGCAGCAGTCTGTTCATCATATTAAACCATCAAGTAGTACTGCTTGTAAACAATGTAAATTAAATTTTAAAGGTCTTAGAAATCATATTTTTCGTTGATGATTCAAAAATATTTCATCTATTTTCTAATGAAGAAGATTGTATCTTCAATTTAAAATTTACGAATTCTGTTTTTCCATGTTTTATCCTTGAACGTTAAAAAAAATGCAAGATAATGTCATATAACAGGAAAAAAGAGTATCATACATTTTAGCTATTAGTACTATGGTGAAATATTAATAAGAACAGCTAAAATAAAAGAACAGGCAAGAAATAGCGGACTAAAGTTTTGTTTTGTATTCTAATGATAAGCAAATAAATAGGTTTTTCAGATTTTAGAGTTTTAATAGGTTTCCAATTCCCCATTATATTCCAGTTAATTATTAAAAACTAATTTTATTTATTTTAAAACTAAATTTAAGTAATTAACAAAAATTACACCCCCCTCGCAAATGAAAAAAAGTAAAATAAACGTCAAAAATGATCGCAAGTAGCATACCATGGTACCACTGTTGCTACTTACGAATGCGCAAATTTTCTATATGCGCTCCACATGGCGTTATTTCTCCGGTACTACTTATGTTTAGCGTAAGTAGCAATACATAGTAGCCTATACCTGAATTTACAATGGAATATTTTCACAGTTTTGCCTTCAAACCGTAGTATTCTTTTTATTTTACAAACGAACGGATAAAATTCTACATTTTTTTTTAATGTTTCCTACACTGCATTGTCATTTGGTTTTGCTTTTATTGACAAATATTTTAAATTATAAACAACAAAATATTTTAATTTTTAGATTTCGAATTTTTAGAAGAAAGTGAGTGTAATATTGGAACAAAATGAAAATTTGCTTCTATCAATGAATAGTGATAGATCTTTGGTAATTTTTTGTGTGTTCTTTTCATTTCTTTTTATTATGTTGCCTGATTGTTCAGCCGAAAAATTGTGAATCGTCAAGAATTTAGGTGCGGAAAATGTTACATTTAGAGGCCAATTTTTTTTTGAAAACGAACACGAATTTATTTTCAGTTAAAAATTTATTTTTCAGTTAAAACTTTTAGAAACACTTAGAATTTATTAAATTATTTAAGTAATTAGTGAGTTAATGGAATTTTCATTAAAAGGAAGAATATAAGATGCCTTTTTATAGGACGCACCATCTTAGAACCTTAAAAATTAAAATGACAAATTTTAAAGTGAGTACTAAAAATATCGTATTGCTTAAGCTGCTACCTCAAACTCGTATACTTAATTAAGTATATAATTTTTTAATTAAACTAAAATTAATAACAGTTGGCAACATCTAATAATTATATTATGAATTATTTTCGAAGAAAGGGTAAAGAGTAAAAGATTGAGTTAGGAAGAGATTACAGGAAAAAGAGGAAAATATAAAAAGAGGTAAAAAGTATTGTTTTTTCTCTTTCTATAAATAATATAAAATCCATAAAAAAAAAATGATTTCAGATTTGTTTAGTATTGTCCTTGTCCAGGATTGTGAATTTGAACATCAAAAACAAAAAAAAAAGCAAAAAAAAAAAATCATAAAAAAAAAATAAATAAATTATAATAAAAGTAATAATTAATTTTTTTTTCTTGTTTTTTTTTATATATTTTAGAGGGTATTTAATGTCGCCGCAGTGATGTCATTTAGATTAGAATTTAATGAGAAACGAAAGACCAACAAACAAAAAATAAAAAATAAAAATTCAAACTTGAGACAACGTCCTGAAATTAACCAAAGAAAATTTGTACAGTTTATTTAAAAAAAAAAAAATTTTTTTTCCGAAATCTCTAGAGAATACGGGTTTTATCTCCTTTTTATTTTTAGAGCTTGTAATAAAAAAAAAAAAAAAAATTATTATTGTTATAATCTTTCTTGTTACCATTTCTTATTATCTTGAAATAATATGATTTAGGAACCTGTGATAAAAATAACCTGTATTATATAAAAGATTGTATTAAGTTTTTTAATTGATAGCTTTCTGAATTAGAATATGATTTTTTTTTTATTTAAGATTACATAAAATATAAGATTTTCAAATTAATAATAAAACAAAATGATTTAAAAATTGATTCAATTTAAAAACAAGGTAGAATGTAAACCAACGGTTTTTAAAAGCGCACATTTCCAAAACTCAATACAAACTGTTTAGAAGTGTGACTTACACAAAAATTTGAAAATTTCATGTAATAAGAAAAAATGTGCAAATAGGACATTTTTGAGATTTTGAAGGGCCATAAGTCCGGAATCCTATATAACTAAGAAAAGCTGTTAACACACGTAAAAATATATTATTGAAGCTTTAATTTTCATGTCTTGCCGAAGAAAAATTTGTACAGGTGCCTAAGTTACAGGTGTCTAAAAATAGCAAATTTTAAATTTTTGAGGCACAATAACTCTTAAAGAGGGGGCGTTACCAAAAAATTTTCTGAGGAAACTTATACTAATTCTAAAAGTTCTTTCTTGTCTCAAAATTTCAGGTTCCTATCTAAAGGGGTGCCGGAGTTATGAAAAAAGAAATTTCATGCAAAATGTGGTTTTCACATAACGGTAAATTTAAATCGTAAATTACAAAATATTACATAACTTTGATATTGTTTTATATAGATAATAAAATTTTCGATCTTCTGCCGGTTTTAGATTGCAAAACTATTACGCAGAGCCCGAGATATATACATCTGAAAATGGGGCTTTTTTACAATTTTGAAGAGCTGCAACTTTGGAACCCTTTACAACTAAAATAAACCTTTCACACACGTAAAAATATATTACTGTAGCTTTAATTTTTATATCTTGCCGAAAAAAATTTTTTACAGGTGCCTAAGTTACAGGTGTCTAAAAATAGCAAATTTTAAATTTTTGAGGCGTAATAACTCTTAAAGAGGGGGCGTTACCAAAAAATTTTCTGAGGAAACTTATACTAATTCTAAAAGTTCTTTCTTGTCTCAAAATTTCAGGTTCCTATCTAAAGGGGTGCCGGAGTTATGAAAAAAGAAATTTCATGCAAAATGTGGTTTTCACATAACGGTAAATTTAAATCGTAAATTACAAAATATTACATAACTTTGATATTGTTTTATATAGATAATAAAATTTTCGATCTTCTGCCGGTTTTAGATTGCAAAACTATTACGCAGAGCCCGAGATATATACATCTGAAAATGGGGCTTTTTTACAATTTTGAAGAGCTGCAACTTTGGAACCCTTTACAACTAAAATAAACCTTTCACACACGTAAAAATATATTATTGTAGCTTTAATTTTTACATCTTGCAGAAGTAAAATGTGTGCAGGTTCCTAAGTTACAGGTGTTTAAAAATAGCAAATTTTCAATTTTTAAGCCCTAATACCTCATAAACAGGGGGTGGTCCGAAAAAATTTTCTGAGCAAACTTATACTAATTCTAAAAGTTCTTTCTTGCCTCAAAATTTCAAGCTTCTATCTAGAAGCGTGCCGGAGTTATGAAAGTAGAAAAATCATGCAAAATTTGGTTTTCACATAACGGTAAATTTAAATACTAAATTTAAAAAAATTGTATAATTTTGATATTAATTTACAAAGATAAAAGAAATACCTGTCGAATGACGTTTTCAGATTGAAAAAATCTTAAGCAGAACATAAGATATATGCATTTAAAAATAGGGCTTTTTCAAAGTTTGTGGCGGTGTAGCTCCGTAATGGGGGGGGCTACATGAAAAAGTTGTTCCACAAAATTATTTTTTTTATGAGACCTACATATGGTTAAAAATTTTTTTCTCTATCTTTAACGGTGTAGAAGTTTTGTAAACAGACGGACGGACGGACGGACGGACGGACGGACGGACGGACGGACGGACAGAGTGAAACTAATAAGCACATTTTTTCAAAATTTTTTTGGAAATGTGCTAAAAAAAGAAGCTGATTATCAGATTTAATTGAATTATAATTCTGTTACCAAAAGAAATAGACCTTTATTTTTTCTTTCCTTTCAGAAGGTCTTCTCAGTAAGTTTAATTTTTAGAAGGTATACCTATGCCTACTACAAAAGTCCTACTGGGATAGTGTACCTAGGACAATGTTATAAATGATTGCATTTCAAATGAAAAAATGTTAAATTGCTACAATTCCTTTTACGTTTTCAAATCCACATGTGTCACTACATTTATCCATTGTAGCATGCTTCAAAATTAAGGAAATCTGTAAAGTTTATTTTGAAATGTTAATCAAAATATTTGCTGATAAGTAAAACAAATTTACAGTTTAAAATAAAGTTATGATTAAAATGGAAGTGAATAACTATTTTATTTGAAAGTTTAATCCACAATTCTTCATCTCTAGGAAAATCAAAAATCATAAATCAAACCATATTCGTTTTTTTTTTTAAAATTACCTTTTTTTTTGTTGGGTAATTATTTAACTCTTTGGTTGTTAAGCCTGCCTGCATGACTGTTACATGAAGTTCTTAGAATTGATTTCAATAAATTCACATTCGATTCTTACGTGGTACCGATGCAATCTATTTATATTTTTATATTTGAATATTTATTATTTACATTAAAATGTATGAATATCTGTGCATTGTAAGATATAAATTCAAATTGTTTGTTTACATTTAAATTTTGACATTTCCTTTCTTATAATTTTGCATGTTTCTTATTGATGTAATAAAAAATTGATTATTATTTTGTTATTATCTTGAACCCAATTACGAATGGTAACTGAATCGAAGCTCTCCTGAATGATAGGTCGATTCTTTAATTACTGTGACATCCTGCAGTTTTCTATTATATTTTATATATACTATAGGGGCTGGTGTGTAAGTATGTTTTACCGTGATATCTAAATTGATGCCAAAAGAAAATACCAAAACAAAAAGAAAAAAAAAGTCATGATTCGCTAAACATGCATATTTATGTTATATGATAATGTAGATTTTGTAATAGAAAAATCGTATCTAAATGTGTAATTGTATTCAAAACTAAGCGGAATGTTATAATACGTAGTGTGTGGCTGAAAACTACTAAAATATAATTATAGATAGATTATAATTTAATATTTTCTTTCTTTGCTTGAGATCAGTAACTCCCTAATCTGGTTGTTGTGATGGATGTATTTTTTTACATTGAACTTAACAATTTTTTTTTATTTATACTTTGAAATCTTTATGTAGTTTCTTTCTAAATTTTCAAATTTTGTAGAACTATTTTTTTTTTTATGGTCCCAGAATAATTTCTTCACCATACCTTAAGTTTGTTTCTGTCTTTTTCCTTTAGATTATTTTCCTTTTAAATTATTAATTTAAAATACTTATTTTGAAAATAATTCAGTTATTGTTTGATTTGATTTCAAATGAATTTTTTTTAAATTTATTTTTGAAGTGCTACAGATCAGTCTATTAATTCTCGATTTTTAATTCTCTAGAATAATTAATTAATTCTTAACAAAAAAATTGCCTTGACAATAGTCAAAACATTAAATTAATCTTTTTTTAAACATCCTTCATATAAAAAAAAAATCATTAAAATATTTTTTTAACATTTACTTATTATAAAAAATAAAAGTAGGGCAATTTTGTTCAAGATTTGATTTCCTTTCCCACATTTCATTCCTTCTTTAATATTTAGTTAAAATAATTTTAAGTTATTTTTCTTAATAAACCCTTTCCCAACCATCAACCTCAGTAAATTAGCTATTATTCTTTTTAATTAACAAAACAAAAACAATGAAGAAAAAAAGTCACTATATTCACCAAGCATTTTTTTTTATTGAGGTGAATAGGTCATACGGTCAGTATACAAAATTAAAATTCAACATTTTTGTTTTATTCTTCCTATTTTTCTATATCATCCTGCCAAATATCCTTGCACAACACCAGATAAAAATGATTCCACTACAAAACGAAAAACAATAGAATAGAGAAGGGGTTATTATAACCTAAAAACTTTATTTTATTTTGAAGTAATTTACTATAATAACACTACTTCTACTATATAATAGAACAACACCCCTTTTTCATTGTGTCGTTTATTATTGTTGTTGTTTTTTTTAATGACTTGGGTTAAATTTTAAACTTAAAATGCTATAAAAATCTAAAGATTTATTTTTTATTTATTTATTTTTTTTTATTCTAATTAACACCAGATATTCCTTTGATTTTTCTCTTTCTTAATTTTTTTAATTCTCTTACACTACGCACTTTGTAATTCATTTATGGTGTAGGAAGGAACATGCCTCGCTTTGAATAAGGAACAATATAGTAGGCAAAAAAATGTATAAAAAATTTAGGATTCAAATTGGTGAGTTTTTTCGTAAAATAGTTAAGATGGTCAGGAATTGGTTATTTTTAGTTACTTAAAAGGACTTAGGAGTATATTGGGTAAAAACATTTTATTTTTGAATTTTCTCTTCAGAAAAAGTATATTATATAATATGTATATAGAATTTAATGACTTCTTCATGTGAACTTTGAATCATTGACCTTTTTGTAACCCTTTTCATTATTATTGTTGTGGTAGTTTAAATTTGTTTTGTTCAAGGAAAAAAACTAACTTACTTTTCTCATTCTTTTGCGTTAAGTATTTTTTAAAAAAGGGAGTGGGATATAATGATGACGGAACGTTTTTTTTCGTGAATTTGTTTTGAAGTATAAAGTGATTGAATCCATTCAGTCAGAGCAAGAGCAGAGCAAGGAATGATACTAAATTAAAAAATGAAATTAAGTTGTTTTAATTTCAGGAAACTGATATGTAAGAAGAAAATAGAAGATAGAAAATAAAGTTTTCTGTTTTTCAAAAGTATGAAGAAAGGAAAACAGCATTTCTGTTACATTCTTATTTATATGGTATATACATATATTATAAGTTATATCTACTGTCTCTGTCTGTTTAAGAAAAAAAATTTAAAGCATAGATAGAGAGGAAAAGAAAGAAATTGGAAAAAAGGGTTATTAGTTTTATTTTGGATGATTTTCTTTTTCAAAAAATCTGAGACTACAAATTACATTTCATTTAAATGGCAATTTGCATATTAAATAGTTCAAAAAATTAGCAGAAAAGTTTTAAATGAAATTTCAATCGTTATTGTAATACCAGTAATGATTAATTTTTGTCATTTATTTCCTTAATGATAATAGGTGATCTTTCTTAATTCTTCTGTAAGAAGAATTTTCTACCTTCCTTTCATCCATCCTTTCTATCTTTAAAAAGATTTTCCTTTTTTGTCATCATTAAGTTGAATTTCAGTATTTTAATATGTAGAAATATCAAATTTTTAGTTATTGTCGAATAATCTTAAATATTGTGTAAACACCTTAACTTTCTCTTGTTTAAACAGTAAATTTTAGTGGTAAGGATCTTATAACTTATTACTAGATTCATAAATGAGTTTAACTCCTAAATTCTCACAGACGATTTGCACTAGTTTAACTCATTGTGTCATATCTTTTAGTAATTCTGGCATACTATCGCAAAAACAATAAAAAATTATTAAATTAATCGGCTGAAGCTTGGGGTATTTTTTCAAGGTTCAATAGTATTGAATAAAAAATCCAATTAGTATTTAAATACATTTTATTTCAAGTGTCAAAATATATTAATTATTAAATAAAATAAATTTAATTAAAATATTGAAATAAAAATAACAAATTGCTAATAGATTTTTTTGAAAGGAGGTTCAGTAAAATTAAAAATGTTATTAATAAATTAAAAAAAAGAAAATTGAATTGTTTAAATAAGAATTTAAAAATTGCTTGGGGTATTTGGAGTACTTGTAATTAAGTTATGAAAACCATTTTATTTTAAAATATTGAAATATTTTATATTACTGCAGTAAATGGTGGGATTATAATAAATTCTAATTTTAAATTTATATAAGAATCTCATTTTTAATTTCAAAGTTATTCTTTGCAACTGATTGTAGACTTTCCTTTGAAGTGAAGTCCTTTTAGCTAGAATTTGAGTTTGAAATAACAATTGAAAAGAAATGTCCTTCCGATTGTAAAATAAAATGTTAACTGGAAATATTCAATACTTGATATATTTTTTTAAAACTTCCCATAATTTTCAAAACGCTAACACCTAATTTGTCTTCAATTTTCCTAGGCTAACACATAATTTACTTGTTGTGAGAGTTCAAATATTTGATTACTTTAATTTACTTTAGAAACCAACGAAAACCAAACCTCAACCTTTTAAGAAAATATTAAGTTAACGTAAAATTTTTGGAATTAAAAAATTTCTCCCAAATATGTTAAGGCGTATTTTTGGAGAAAAAAATTTATTGGTAATCGTCAAATAAGAGGAATGGTTTCTATTGTCAACAAGATACATTAAATATTAGTCAGACGAAACCTAAAAGCTATAAACAAAAAATTTTTAATTAAAATATCGCATACTTTTTAATATACATTAAGCATCAATTTAAAAAAAAGTTCAGATCCATTAGTCCATGTAAATGTAAATTACTTTTCATAAAAATCGTTATATTTTAGTTTATTTAATTTTAGTTTAGAAGTGAAATTGTGGTTTAACACTATACTATATGGTATTCAGAGAAAACTTTGTGGTGCAGTGGTTAGAAAAAAAAGTAGTATTGGTTTGTTACTATGAATATTTTTATTTATTTAAGGATGAAAAAGAAATATTGAGTATTCCAATATAAATATTGATGGAATTTGTACGAATTAATATATTATATAATATATGTCTAACAATAATTGTATATAAAACTGACAATTTAATTAAGGAATATAATTTATTTTTGGTAATCTTTTTTTATTTCACTAATAGATATATACTGAATATAACTTGAAAGATTTTAAGAAATATATGTGGGAAAAAGTGGAATTTTTAAAAATCTGTGATAATAAATCATGATGATTATATCTTTTTGTACAATCATGTTTACTATCAGTCACGTTACTATCAGATAAATATGGGATATATTAGATTAGATTAGATTATTAGTTAAGAGTAAAAATAACACTACGACCTTTTTATGTAGATTTATCGTGCTGTCACTATTATTACATGTTGTGGATTTTGCTTCCACCGATAATATTTCTGTCAGCTCTACTGCCTGTAAAATACTAAAAATCTGTAAAGGATTTTTTGCTGATAATTAATTTACGGTAAAGTAGTATACTCCGGAATAAACATCCCCAGTTTTCGAGATGCATACCGGAGATTTTTCTTCTTCAGTCGATCTATTTTCTATTTTAGGTGGCACAATATTAAAGGTATTAGTGCATATGATTTCTATTCCTCTGCATTATATGAGGTGATTCCAAATTATACCAATTCATTTCTTTTTAGTCAATTAATCTCTTTTATTAGTAAATTGAATATAATGTTTTTGGAAGGTGGTCCACTTTTAAGTTTGTTTAGTTTAATCATCGGTTAATCTTTTGCATCTTCAAATATATTTCAATTTCTTAAAAGTGTTCCTAAAATATTGGTCTACTGAGATTGAAAATCTAAGAATCAAATCTAATTAAGTATTGGTTAATTAAAGCGTTAATTGGGTTTCGTTGGGAAGGTTTTTTGCAACAAAATAAAAATACTCTCGAAAAAAATAATTTGTACATTTAAAATTGTGGAAAGCCTCAGATATCCCTCAGATATTTAGACACGTGCGAAATTCCATAAATTGAGAAGATCGATTTTAGGAATTAAATTTTTAAATGAATTTTTAGACAAGTATGTAAATTAATTTTGCCGACGGAAAATTAATTTATATTATAAAATTATAGTAACCAATCCAGTTATACCAATGCACAGAATTTAAATAGATTGATTATCATCAATTTTACTTCATTTTAAAATAGATACGTATGATCTAATATGTAAAAAGTTTAAAAAATAAGAAGTTCTCGTTAAATATTTTTGCTTGTAATTTAATTAATTTTAATTTTTATGTTTAGTACTTCTAATTTTTGGAAATTAATACATTACTTTCAGTCTAGGACTAAATATTTCAAATTAGTTATAACCAATCCAATTTTAGAAAGTTATATCAAACATATAATTTTAATGTTTGATGAATTCTTGTATCATTTATTTATTTATTAGATGATATATTCTATTCACAATTAAACAGATGCGAAGTTTTCTGGAACAAAACGAGAGAAGAATCAAAACTTCAAGTAGAAGCTCTATGATCCCCAGCGGTGTAACAGCAGAAATAATAAAAAAAAAGATTCCTTAAAATTAGATTTCAAATTAAATGTTATCCTGAGCCTGCCTCTTGTTTTGAATCGTCCTTGCAGATTTCAACTTTTTGATGTTCTGGAATCTTATTAACCCCTCATTTTGTGATTTTCTGCATTTCTTTTCAGTTTTATAGTATATTTGAAATAATGTTAGGTTACATTTTTTATATAGTTATTTATAGTTAAAATAAAGAATCACGATTTTGTTAGATCAATCAAGTCTTGTTATCAATTAAAATTTTAATAATAGTTAATATATATAAAAGTTAGTTTACTTCCATTTTTCCTTAAAATCCTTAACAACTTCTTTAAAATTAAGTTTTTTTCTTTTTAAGTACTCAATTACCTTGGCTGGAATTTAAAGAATAATAAAAAGTCAAAAAAGTCGTTGTATGTATATAATTAGCTGGGACAATTAAAAGAAAATAAAAGAGTTTCAATAAAACAATAAAACATCAACAATACTTGAAAAAAAAAACAAGAAGTAATTTTCAAGTCTATATAATTATTCTTTTTTTTTATTTTGTTCTCATTTATTTGTTTTTGTTATTCATTCATTCAGTTCTCATTTAAATCAGT
This sequence comes from Poecilobothrus nobilitatus, assembly GCA_947095535.1. Lineage (NCBI taxonomy): Eukaryota > Metazoa > Arthropoda > Insecta > Diptera > Dolichopodidae > Poecilobothrus > Poecilobothrus nobilitatus. Next base: position 114,493,975 of record OX352774.1, read on the forward strand.
AATTTTTGTCAACCTCTTACATCAGATGTTATTCTGTCAACAGAATTTCTAACAAAAAATAACCTTCTGGCTATGGCTGAGTATACTTAGTAATATTTAAGGTCTGAAATTATTCTTAGATGATCCAAATACAAAATCATTTACTACAACAATTATAACAACTACAACAAACAAACAAAAAAAAAAAAAGAGAAGAAAACGGGAAAACAATTTTCTGGTCCCGGGAAACCTTCTACATTATGTTTTTTTTCTTTTCCTATATACACTAGATGTTATTAATTTTTTGAATAGGTCTGTGTACAAAGCAATAGAGACTCCACTCGACATGTGCACCTTTTTTTTTTTTATATAATAATTGTTTTTTTTTCCGACCATACCATTCTTTGCTGCTTTATTGCAAATTAGTTATGTACAAGAAATTGAAAAAAAAAAGTAATGGACAATTGGGCATAAGCATTATTGTTTTTTTTCTCTGAAATTCTTATTCTGTTCCTCTATATTTTTTCTATAGAGAAGATATTAATGTAGCATCCCTTGGTTCAAAATAATTTCCAAAATGGTCAAGGAGTAATTCACAATTTAAATGAGAAGAAAGGTACTGGTAAGGAATAAAAGAAAAATATTAAAAAAATTGGTTTGAAAGGATTTTTTGTATTTGTTCACTCAATAAGAATTATCAGGATAACAAATATTAACCAGTCTACTCCAAATTTGTTTTATATAAAAAAAAGAGATTTAAAACAAAGGATTAACAGTTCTGATCTTCTGATTGTATATTTAAAAAAAAAAAAAACAATATGCCGCAATGAAAAATTAGTTTATTTTTTTTTAGATTTAATTAATAAAACTTTAATTCTATGAGTGTGTTATGAGCTTCTACTAAGAGTGATAGTACATGAGGATAAGGGTTAAAAAGTGTTAGTTACAGACTTTCGAAAGATTAGGTTCATTCGAAAGATTAGGTTTCTAACATTCGTTTTTAGGTTTTAATTTTCGGTTTTGTTATAGAGAAACGAGTTAGAAGAACATTTTCAATGTGGAAGTATATTTTGAATGTCTTCTATAGTATTTTGCCTTTATGTTCAATGGAAATTAGTCAGTAGAAATATTGGAATTAGAGAAGTTTAAGACATTTATGATTACATTACAATTTTCAAAAACGAAAATGGTAGACCAGTTATACAGGATTCAAATCGAATAGATGACCGTGGAAAAAAGGACAAAGTAATGAAGAAAAAAAGATTACTTACAGAAAATTCGAAAGAGCTAACATTAGGTTTTAATTTTCGGTTTTGTTCTAGAGAAACGAGTTAGCAGAACATTTTCAATGTGGAAGTATATTTTGAATGTCTTCTATAGTATTTTGCCTTTAGGTTCAAAGGAAATTAGTCAGTAGAAATATTGGAAATAGAGATGTTTAAGACATTTATGATTACATTACAATTTTTAAAAACGAAAATGGTAGACCAGTTATATAGGATTCAAATCGAATAGATGACCGTGGAAAAAGGCACAAAGTAACGAAGAAAAAAAAAATTCTTTTAATTTTCGTAATAATCTTGCCATATTATAACGAAAAATCAAGTAAAATAATTTCGAAAGCAAAGTAAACTTATTGTGAATAATAAATTTGAAGAATAAATTCATAAATTTAGTACAAACCTATACTATTCAGAATAAAAAACCATATGTTCCAGAATAAAAAAAACTTAACAAAAAAAAAGAGTAAATTAGTTTTTTTTTTGTTAAAATGAAAAAACATTTATTTTGTCTATTCACCACACATTAAAATTTCCCAAAATCCTTTTTTATCCTAAAAGTACCAAAAAAAAAAAATTTAAAATGTAAGTGAACAATTTTATTAATTGAAAATTATCAGCAGTTATTTTTTTTCAATCCTTTCTCTACATTTCTAATGATTTTTCAGTAATCCTACCGTTGACCAACTAAATAATATTAAAATTTTTATATTTAGATGCTATCACATTCAATTTTCTTTTTATTATTATCTCAGGTACAGGTATCTCAGGTATCTCAGGTACATTAACATTAGGTACATTTTAAATTAAGTCACCCGAATTAAAAAAAAAAAAATTTCAAAATAATTGCCTTTAGCAAATTCAAATATTTAAAATATGTTTGTTTTTACTGGTTTTGGTCTCTATTGTCCTTCTAATCATTTTTTTTAGTTAAATGTGATAAAATGGTAGATATGGTATGAAATAAGATGACAGAGGAAAACATTTTGTTTTATTTTTGATCCAGTTAAAGGAGGGACCAAGAACGGAAATTGTCGAGAAACAACAAAGGTAGAAATTCTAAGAGACAAAATAGGACAATCCTAATAAAGATTGCTCATGCAAGATTGTTTTTGTTTTAGTGCATTGAAAGATATAATTGAAATTATGAACGAAGAGAGGATTTTTAGTATTTTTTTTAAAAGAATATGATCATAATGTGAAACCATTACTTTTTTTTTTCTTCAATAGTTACGACTGCTTTTTCGGTGCCTTTACAATGTCAGAATTTATTTTTTTATTGATCTTAATGATGATCAATGGTAAAAACACCATATTCAGATAAATTTTCGAAAATAAAAAAAGTACAACAAACAAAAATAAAAATAACAATGACTGCAAAGTTATTTGAAGAATTTAAAATCCTCACAATGAAAATTAAATGTTAATTCATCAGTAGTTATCAGGAATTTATATTGTAAGATTTAAGTCTAGTTAGTTTGATAGTTATTTAACTTTTTTAAGGAATTCATCTAGAACTGAAATTTTAATGTTTTTTTTTTTTACTAATGATTTCACTTCATCAGAACTTTACAATATATTGAAATAATTGTCACATAACTTTTTTTTATATTCTAGGAGATATTAAAATGGAAACCTCTTAAGTAGTTTCATGAGCGGTTTGTTTACAATAAAAAATAGTATGTGCGATTAATATGATAAATAGATGTAGATATAAATGTCATTTCGGTTGCAGTCATTTTGTCACAAGATCTTAAGATATAGCTTTGCGAATAAAAGGGTACTGAGTAATACAAAATAAATTTTGCAAATACATATATAGAATTTATGCAGAATTAGTTCATAAGCCTGACAAAAAAGTTTAAAAAAGAAAAAAACATCTTTAGGCAACACCTTTAAGTAACACCTGGAAAAGTTGATCTCAAACAACTTCAAAGAAAAAGAATAAAACTCTCTCCTAAGATACGAAAAGAATAAAACTCTCACAATACTTTTCAGACATGTAAATGATTACTTGATACAAACTCATCATGCCTAATCACAAAATAAAAGTTTTTTACTTTTTTTGGAAAGTTTACCTAAACGATTTTTGAAATTTTTAAAGATTTCTCGAGAACTACAACGTATAATTTTAATGCCTCTCTATATATGCTTTTTTAAACGATTACTTCCTAAACTATATATAATTTCTAAAGACAAAATGTAGATAAGTTACGTTAAAATGTCAAATCTTAAGATGAAGAAAAAGAAGAAATTTCAATATTAAAGATTGTTTTGTAATTCGACTTACACTTAAAACAAAGCAATTTACACAAAATGAAAAAAACAAAATTATCATTAACCACATTGTTGTAATACCTACTTCATGTAATTACTTCACATGAAATTTCTGTTCTCAAAATAAAATTAATTAAATATTTAGAATATTAATTAAATGAAGATGTTTTATGTCATTTTTCATTTTATGTTTTCCTAAAATTAACATTTTAAATTCGATTGACCATCGTTCATTCATTGTATAATTTAATACCAAAAAAAAAAAAATAATTATAAAATGGAAATAAATATTTTTCTTTTTAAAATCATTTACCAATATTCACCATGCATAGTGAATACACATTTTTGCCGACGGCATTTTAAATAAATTTACCATGAACTCAAATCCAATCATCAACAAAAAAACAAAAAACAAAAACAACACAAAACACTGAATTGACTTCAACATTGATGCATTTATTAAAATTGCATTGATCGTAGAGTAGGACTGATTTAAGACTAACTTGAATTTTAAAAATGCGCTAGGGAAAGAAATGTTAAATCAAAAAATAACAGAACCACAGGTCTTGCAACAATTCAATCAGAATACCAAGGTTGTAAACAATTGAATAAAAAAAAATATTTCATGTTCAAGCAGCCCGGTATAACTGACCTATACAACATCATGTTTTTAATTAAAATTCATAAATGGTCAACGTGTTATTTTTGTTTTTTTTTTTGGTAAATTTCGCGTCTTTCTTGCTTTTTCGCTTTTGGTTTCCTATAGAAATAATTTTTCAGATTCACATTCGTGGAATAAAAAAGTACGCAGGAAAAATAACGATGTAATCGTAGGGAAGTAGATACAAAAAAATAATCTGAGAATTTTACGCTTACATACATAAAAAAAAAGTCTTTTGTTTTGGTTTTTTTACAGATTTTAATTTAATGTCAGTTGCAATAAAAACAAAACCAAAACATAAAATTGTTGATGATATTCGTATCAGAATCAGCAGCAACACCAACATTATTTATCTGACGATTAAAAAAAAAGTAAACAAAAAATATTTTTTTTTTTTTGTTGAGACTTTTTAAGATTTTCAAGACACAATAATGATGATAAATAATCAAAACAACATAGAAATTTAAAATTAAATGTCATTAGGACAAAGAAAGGCTCAGTATATATTAGGATCACAATATTATGGTAAAGTTGCCTAGAATTTCAACCGTTTACTTGATGTTGTTAACCTGCATAATTAACTCTGCATAAAAATGAATTAATTGAAGAGCTTGTCCCGAAATCTCCAGTTGTCCAAAATTATAAATACATTTTCCTGAGGTGATTTAATTAAGCTTTTACCAAATAAATAATTTAGAATAAACTCACAAGTAATTAAATCCTAATTATTTTGAAAGTGTTTAGTGATAATAAACCTTAGGAGCAAATAACGAAGTAAGCTCTACTGCATACCTGGAATATAGAGAGAAATGAGGAAAACAATCGGCTTGCAAAAAAAGGATGTGCAATTCCTTTTACAGGTCCCAAACATTTCTGTGGCTTAGTTTAACATAAAATAAGAATATCATTAAAAATGTAAGAGGACGTCTTTAGTAACAAACTATGGAATTAAGAGTCTATGGTTATACAATCTAAGAAGCTTCGGGGAAACTGCAACCGAAAATGATATGAGAAAATTATAGAATATAGTAAAACAAACTGAAATAGGGTTCCTGTCTAGACAGTATTGGCTAAAGGGTCACTTTAACAAAATTCAAAAAAAAAAGAATGATAATATATGCAGATGCTGTCAAGAAGAAGAAGAATATCCAGGATATATTCTCAAAAACCACAGAGCTTTTAAAAATCTGATCTTTATATAAACGCAATGAAAAGTTTTTCATATATATAAATTGTTTGTTTCTTATTATTGTAGAACCCCAGATAGAATATTCATACATTTAAATGTCTTGAGAAAAATTTGTTTTTACAGAAACTGAATTCAAGTTATTTGAATATAAATAAGAATGTACATCAAAAAAAGTGTAAAAGGATATAAGGGTTTCAATTTAGTTTTTTATTCACATTCATAATACATTAACTATATGACATATAGTTCTTTTGTCTGAAATCCTTATGGTTTTCTCAAAAGCTCATTCATAAAATGTTTGAAATTAGTTTATAAAATATTGTGTAACTTTTTTGACTCTTAGTTACAATTAAATTTTAAGTATTAAGTTTTTTTTATCTAAGCTCTGCAACATTAGACATGTTTTGTCCCTTCATTTTTAATTTCCTCATTACAACAAAAATAATTAAGAAATATAATTATTCATAAATTTTCATATTTAATTTATGCAAAAATGTTTCATATTTTGATATTTGTGGTATAAATTTATTAATAATAAAAAATCAATAAATGAATATCTGCTATTTTGGTACAATTAGAATTTATAAGCCATATTTCGTTATTGAATAGTGCAACATACGAAAAAATAAATTGAAAATAGAAAGGATATGAACTCTAATTACTATACAATATGTATCCGGATTTATTTTTCCTACATATTCATATTAAAAAAATTTTCTGGGCAATAATAATTGTAATGACACCTCACTATAGAAACAACAATAACAGAATGAATTTTATGAATCGTACAGGTAAATTTTTAATTCTAAATTTCAACAGATTATTTATATTAACTGAGGGATGATTATTTTGATTATAACTCAGTGTATCTGTATTTGATAAATTACAAAATATCAAAATATCTATATTAGAATATTTTAAAAAATAAGAATATTGAATTGAAATATAGGAGTATTAACAAAATGTATTTTCAAAAAGTCTGATATGATTTTGTCAGATTCAATTTGATTCAATTATGACCTCTTTAATATGCAAATTTATATACACAGTTAGTAAAATCGTCATCATCACCATTATCATCAAAGTACATAATTCCACCCAACAATTTTCATATTGTTGAATCAAAAGATTCACCCCAATCTGATTTAGTATATAATATATAGGTATAAAATATGATTGATAGAATGATTAATAATGAATCATAAATCAGGGAATAAAGTTGATTGTCCGAATAAATTTTTTATATAATTTTGTTATTTACTTGCTGTTTTTTTTTTTATATACTGAATATGTACCCAATATTATAGAAACATTTAATATTGTCAGTTTTCTGTTCGTAATTATTCTAGTAGAGGGTTGATGTTGATGTTGCAATTTCAAAAAAAAAAAAAAAAAACAAAAAAAAAAATGGAATAATAGGTATGTATTGCATATATTGCACATCCTCTCTACCACCATTACTGCAAGTATCATGCATATGTATGATTTCAAAGGTAAAACAAAAAAGAATATATTTGAAATAATCCTATATCTAAACCATCCACAGTTAATAATAAACTGACAGTCAGACGGGGTAAAATTCCCATAATGCTGGAAACATGTATATAATCCTAAAAATGCACCACCATCACCTCTCTCAATGCCATTACCATGAAACAAAATAATTTTTTGTTGCTTTATTGTTTTATTATTTTGTTAAAAGAATAAATTTTAAAATAGGATTGGATCGATTCGATGCAAAAAAAAAAAATGCATTAATTGTGGGATGATGGTCAGATGAGGTGAGACGATTTTGTTAAATGAGAGAAGTAAAGTAGTGTAAATGTAACAAATATTTTTTTTTGTTTTTGTGGAAGTTGTTATAAGAAACTGCAAAAAAAAAAAAAAAAACAAGAGTACAAACCCAAAAAAAGAAAAACGGTTCAACAAGTTTTAATGGTTCACTATACAGTTGTATAGTGCTATTGTTATAATGTTGTTTATGCTGTTGTATTGTACTGATTTTGACAATTTTTATCTCATTGGATTAATTTTGATCCTATATACACATATACCTATATTTAAGTGCGTATATATATGTAGAAATTTAAATTCGAATTGAAACTGGTTATTATCTCAGACAGGGATATTTTTGTTGAGGATGGTCAGAAATAGTTAACAGAGATATTGAGGTCAAGAATTAAATTTATTTTATTTTTTGTTGTTTATTGTTTTTGACTGTAGCTGATGATGATGTTGGTTTGTGGATGTTTTTTTTGTTCTTATATATTTTTAAAACACGGTTTATTGGTGAGAACTATTCTTATTACAATGTTTTTAATATCTTTTGCTGCTGTTGCTGTTGCTCCTTCTGCTGCTGTTCATGATGAGAGCAATGATAATAATGATTATTATAATTTCATATTATATTTACAAGGTCTTTTTTTTATCCTTTTATAACTTAAATTACTTTTCGTATCGGTGGTAATATTAGTACATATATACATATATGTAGACAGGTGTACAAACATTTTTTTCTTTTTTTTTGTTAAAAAATAATTTTTATCTTTTCCGGAGTTAAACATTTTTGTGCAACCGCTACATTTTTTGAGATTCAATTTGATTGATTTTATTAATAACATTGCGTTTTTTTTTTATTGTATTAATGATTATGTTCTGATATTCTGACTGTTGTTGTTTGGGATTGTTGTCAGTTGAAAAATAAAATAATCTAAAGTAGAGGAGAGTATTGACCTAGTGTAAGATTTTTTTTATTTGTAAAGGTCAGATTTCAGATGGTCATGGTAGAATTAAAACAAAAAATAATTTAACTTAAGTTACAATATGTTTTGTTGTTTGGTGCTATTGTTCTCATTGTGGAAACTGGAAAGAAAAAAAAATGCTATATCATTAGATTAAAGTTAATTTTTGTAATAAATTGTTGGGATTTTATTAATATTTTTATTTTTGTTTTTATTTTTTGTTCATTCATATTTCAGTTACGAGTTGAAGAAAATTTTCAATGCAGAATGGAAAGATTTCATATAATGTTAAGAGGAAGTATGTATGAGTTTTGTATTGTGATTTGACTTTTAGATTTAAAAGATTTAATGAGCAAATACTTATATATGTATATATAATATATTTTTTTTTTTTAGTGCATTCCTCTGCCAAATAAATGTGGACAGGAATTACACAGCCTTTCCTGTTCAGGCGTGGTTGTAAATGTGGTAAAGGGGAGTAACTCTTACGACATGTGTGGGATTCGAACCGACACTGCCTCGGTGTTTATAGCGTATTTTATACGCTTTTACCCACTAAGTCACCGAGGCACCTATATATAATATAAAAAATAAATAAAAAAGCTATGTATATATCATATTGAAAGACCAGATAAAGAGTATGAATAGGAGGTGGATAGAACATATAGTAGATTCAGATACAAAAATATTTGGAAATCGATCTAAAGAATATTACAGGTGTTCTTCGATCTATTCATAAATCATTGTTAAAGCATATTTAGTTTGTTAGATTTTTATAGTATGAAATTTGCCACAAAAATAGTAAAATTCTGTAAAAGCTCATTAAAATCAATCTTTAAATAAATATCGCACATTTACATGTATGTAAGAATTCACACATGCACAAATAATTATTCTTAAGTATCTTTGATTTATAAATAAAAAACAAGTATAATATAAAGTATTATTATAAATATTATATAAATGTATGTATGTAAATGGTCGAAATATTTAAGGGTGCAGGGCTACGTATAGAAGAAAGAGCAGATGTTGTGATAAAATTCAATTCAATTGAATGGTATCTTATTGTAATGTCCATTATAACGATCATTAGTATTTTAAAATAGAAAAAAAAAAAACAAAAACTGATGGTGACAAAAAAAAACACAAGAGTAGAGGAAAAGAATGGGGAAATTAACCCTTTTTTTTTGAATAGTTAATTTGTTTATTCAAGTTTTTCAGTAAATCTGATAGTTTTTGTTTTTTATTAAATTTTAGGGTAGAATGAATGGCATTTATATTATACTTTTGGTTTTGGATTTTTTTTTTGTAACTGACTTTTATTTTTAACAAAGAAAACAAAAAAAAAAAACTCGATCTATATTCTGAATTGATTTTGATAAAATTTCAATTTTCGCGAATTTATTGCAAGACTTTTTAATGCAAAAATCAAAATCTGAAGTGGATCTTTGTGGGTTTTATGCTATTGACTTTTAATACAAAAATTATTTTTTTTTTCTGATTAATATACTCAAAAAGATTCTAATTTCTGTTTTTTCATTTGGTTTGGAAATAGTAGTCTTAATCTCTATAATTTTATTTTTTTTATTGAATTGCGATTGTATGGCAGTAGATTTCGCTTTTTTTTTAATTCCATTGATTAATGTTCACTGATAACGATTTTATGAATTATCTCTTTAAGATTTGGTGAGCATTTTCTGTTCCATAAAACACCGAATTCATCTTATTATCCTGTCTCACTAAAGGGGATCTAAATAATACTGATATTTTTTGTGAAAAATACCGGCTTCCTCAGAAAGATGCGGTTTCAATATTATAAAATTGAAAAAGATTTATGTATTATAGCCTATGACTAATTTCTAATATGTAATTTTCATTTTCCAGTTCATTTTTCATCTTTTCAAACTTTAAAGTCAAAGGATATCATAAGAAAAATCTAAATAAAATTATTTCATTGTAAATTTGAAAATTTATTCTATTCTATTAGTTCCAAACAATATATTGGTTTTGATATAGGAAAAAAATACCTAGGTACTACAAATTTTTAGATTTGGTTAGTTTTTCCTTTGTTTTTATTTGCTATTTTTATTATTTTCTTTTAATTTTTAAAAAAAACTTTCTAACATTTGAAATTTTAAAGTATAGAAGTATTCACAGTGGTCGCAAAACCAAAAAAAAAGAAAGAAAAACAAATACAATACATACATATATAGTATTACATAGAATTACTGCAGAATATTATGGTTCTAGTCCTAGCTTTACTCTGTATAATGTATGGTCAAATGAAATGGACATTTTTGTAGATTTTTTAATGGTAAAACATTCGGAGTTTTTTGTTTTTGTCTTGTGATGAAAATGAAAACGAAAAAAAAATTCTAATCACAATTAGACGAAACCAAAAACCAATAGAAAACTCATTAGGATGAAGGAAATTATTTGTGGTTCTTTATAAAAATAGCATTATTGTTTTCCTTTTGTTTTTTTAAAAAAACATGTATTTCAAAGATATGTACAAGTAATTCTAGGCAATTTTATTTGTGTGGCAGAAAGAAACAGAAAGTAATAAAAACGAGTGAAACAGCAATAGAAGAAAAAAAAATTAATAAAAGAAAAAAGAATATTATGTTTTGCAGTAGCTTTTCTTGTGAAAGAAAATGGAAAATTCAGTTGTCAACTTATCAGGCTCTAGACGCGATAGGACGAGAAAATGGAATTAGTTTTTATGTATTTTTTGTTTTTTGTTTTTTATGAATTAACTTAAAAGGATATGAAACAGAGAAAAAGAATGAAAGAATTATTACCGTTGTTATAATTGAAGTTTTTGTTTCGAAGAATCTGTTTGAAGTAAATTGTACTTTTAATTTTTAAAACGGGAAGACGTCTGTAATGTGTGTGTAAAGTTTTCAGAAAATACTTTAATCATGTAACTAAAATATTAGAAGCTTTAAATTTTGAACGTGCTATTCAAAAGCCGAATAATATACCGCCTCATATTTAAAGGAATTTTGATAAAGAAAATTTTTAAAATTATTAGAATATTGTAGCATTTTTAACCATTCGCAGTGATCTTTGGGAAAACTGTAATTTTGAAAAAAAACTTTGAAAAAATTGTAATTGTACAAATTTTTAAGGACAAACGAAGAAAAAGAGAAAACATTTCTTCTTTTTTTTCTTAAAAAATCCAAAAAGTTAAAAAAGCGTTTTTTGTTTTTGTTGGAATATATTATAATCTGTCAGTTTCCACTCAAATTATTTTGTGGCCAAGAGAATGAGTTTGAAAATCAGGTTGAAAAAATTTTGGTTTTAAGGAAAAAATTAAAAACAGAATTAATTTTTTTTTTTGCTTGTTATTTTTTTCTTGAGTGGCTCCTTTGAAGTGTTTTTTTTTTGTTTGGTAGTTATATATTGTGTCAAAAATTTTGAGTTTTTTTTTTTTTTGGTTTTTTGTAATTTAAGGGTTGGATTTATCTTAATAAATTAAGAGACGAAGATTACTTTTAATTATGCAACAAGATGTAAAGAAATAAGACCAGACAAAAAGGACATTTTTTTCGCTTTTTTTCTTATTTTTATATCAAAATGTCTGTAATTTTGTTGTTTTTATTATAATAACTTATCAGCTATTCTAGCGACTGCTAATCATAACTTAAGGCAATAAAAATTAAGAAATATAGGAATAGTGAGAAGAAATTGAATAAAAAAATAAAATGAAAGCCTATTTTACATGAATCAAATTGGGAAAAAGTGATCTAAGGTTTGTTTAAAATATGCTAAAATTATTTAGGTTTGCGGTATTAATAGGACCGTTTTACAATCGGTTTCATTACAGTAATATTTTAATATTGGAGATTAGTTTCTTGATAGATCATATGAATGAGAATGTTCCATTAAAAGTATATTAAAACAAAAAAAGGAGAATATAAATTATTTTAAGTTTATGTTATCGTAATAATGTTAATAATTCTGTTTTTATATTATTTGGTAAGCAATATTTTAAAAAATATTGATTAAAATCTAATTTAATAATTTTAATATTTAGTTAAAATCTGTTGAGCCAATATCTTTGACTAATACTGGGCACTCTTCTTAATTATTTCGTACTTATTAAGGACATCTAAAGTTCGTTGAGTAAAGAAATAAAATTAGTACTACAAAAACTTGTTTATATCTGAGAAGGATATATCTGATTTATGATTGAGAATGAATTTTTAGATTTCCTGTCTGACTCTAACTAATAATTTGTTTGATATTTGCAGAGAAAGTTATGGACAGCCTTCTTCATTCCTTCCTCTTTCCTGTTTCTATCCTGTGCGTTGTAAGGAATATCTATTCCGCATTGGTTCCAATCCGTAATAATCGCTTGTCATATTTATTTAAAAAATTAAAGCTATAGATTTTGGAGCATTGAACTTCTGGAGTGCCTATTACAAAAAAAAATTTTTTTTTATTTCTAAACATTAAATGATAAAACATCTAAATTTTCAAAGTATTATTTCTAAAGTGTATAAAAATATACTGAAAATAATTCAATACACATCATAATACTCGTTTATTACGATAAATAATATGATAATTTTATCATTCCTATAGAATCAACTAAGATCCTGCTAATTTAAATATTATAAATTAAAATTAATATTAAATATTAATATTCATATAATAAATCATATTTAATTATTTATTTGAATTTAAATTTTTTAATTATGAAAACTTTTTAATCATTCACTAGACTTCATCTTGATTTTAACAACATATTTTTTTTCTTTTTTGATAGAAGAAAATATAGGAAAACTTCTCTTAAAATGGTTTAAATTTAATGTAGACACTCTACTAAATATGTCTGCAATTATGCATAATACATACTTTTAAACATATATATATATTTAATTATTATTATGTATAAAAAAAAATTATATTTAGCCATTTACAGTTGTGGAAGTAATATCTCATAATATTAAATTTTATTTTTGTAAACGGTGATTGTTGTTGATACTTTTTTTTATAAAGCCTAACTGAAAATCTATGGTTACAATTTATGTAGACCGCAGTCAGATCACATTTAATATTAATAATTAATGTCGTAATAAAAAATTAAGAATTTTTATATAAGATAATATATAGGTAGCACACAAGTATAATATGTGTGTTTCCTAATCTTGAACAATAACTTCATTCGAGTCATCAATTGATTAGTGAAAATATTGTTTAAAGACACTGAAGCTTAATTAAATATAAAAAATAACGCAGTTAGTAGAAATCTTATTTCCTTAAATGATTGAAAAAAAAACAAAGAGGATTATTTTTGGAAGCTTTGTTTTGAAGTTATTAAACTGAACTTCCTTTACTCAACTAGTTTTGACAAAACACTGATTCTCTGATGAAATTTTACGATACTGAAGAGTGCTGTCCTACAGACGAATAATTAACAGCTTAGTAAAAATAATGATTAAAAAGAAATTGAAGCTTTATCAAATATGAACAATAAACAATTTATTGAATGCTCAGAGGGGAGCATTGAAAGCTATATTTCGTATTAAAAGTAGCAGAGAGGAAGTATTTTTTTTTAAATGCATTTCTCTGCCACATAAATGTAGACAGGAAATTACACAGCCTTTCCTGTTCAGGCGTGGCTGTAAATGTCGTAAAGGGGAATAACTCTTACGACGTGTGTGGGATTCCAACTCACACTCCCTCGGTGTTTACAGCGTATTTTATACGATCTTACCCACTAGGCCACCGAGGCCCCAGAAAGGAAGTAGTTAATTAAAGTAAAAAAGAGGATTGGCAAAACTGATGATCCATTTGGAACACGGCTTTTAATTTCGAAAATGTGAAAACTGTGGCTATCAATGAAATAAAAATTAAAAGTTTTAAATCAATGTTCCACATTAGTATGTATATTAGCTTAGTGTCAAATGTGTTTGTATTATACTTTCAGACAAGTGTCATGTGTATATTAAGTTTTTTTTTTCTTATTTTTTCCGGTATGGTATTGTCAGAATAAAAATTTTTTTCTTAAATTATTTTCAAAAAAAAATTTATAGGAGAAATTAAATAACAAATTATTTATAAGGTTAAACTTAAAACTTACTTACATTTTTTTGGCTAATAGTGTGCGCATGTATTGCACATAATGAAATATTTAAATATGTTTAAAAAATTATATATACATAATATATTATATATTAATATATATTTTTTTCAAATAATTATCATTAAATTTCATATAAATATTAATTAAAAAAAAAAAAATAAAAAGAAAACCTAAAAAATATTGTTTTTTATTTTTTTATTCGTAACTTCAAGATTTCAACTCTACAAAAACAAAAAAAAGGATGAAAAATTTGTAAATTTGAATTTTAATTTAAAACAATTTTTTTTTTGTATCAAATTTCATAAATCATGCAATAACACTTAAAGGACTTCATATTGTATTATATGTAATTTTTTTTTTCACTAATACATATATACATAATCAATTTTTGAATAGAGGCTCTTCATTTCAAGGATAGATCCTCATATAATTTATGTATACGTATTAATTATATATATACAAATATATATGCATATATTATGTTTTCTTTTTATGCATCTTCTCATACCATTAAGTATTTCTATTCACAATTAAATAGAGTAAAATATACTCTTATTTTGAATGTAAAAATATGTATGAACAGTGAAGAGCAAAAATATTTCAATACGACTAATTTTAATAGTTTCAGGAAGAGAAAATGAACCATAAAATTGAATAAAATATATGTACGAACATAGTACATAAGGTATAATAAATTTCGTATTATGTTTGTGACACTATAAAGGAACCGAGATATAGATATGAAAAATTATATATTATATAGCTTAGGATTAAATTTTGAGTCGATTTCGAATTGATTCGTTAACAAGTTCGAACAGTGAGTTCAAGAATGACAGCTTCTTTTTTATGAGAATTTCTTTTTTTTATGAGAATAATTCAGTGTTTAATTAAGATAGGTATCTGCAATTTTATCAAAAAAGTTAAATTTTATTCCAACAACCACTGTAAAATTTAAATGAACCATAGTTAGTCTAACGGAACAGGTTCGGGTAGCTAGAAAATTTATACCTCATATCTTGGTAATATATAAAGCTCGATATTAGAAATTTTATCAAGTTTTATGGCAACAATTTCTGTAATATTTGGATTGTTTGGTGCGGGGGTCGAGGTGCTGCAATATAATCTCGCAATCTACATAAATATAATTCGGTACATTATTAATATTTAATATTTATTAGTATTTAAAAAAACAATAAATATTATATTCCAAGATCAAAATTAATTAGTATTTTAATTTTGATCTTGGATTTGAATATTTATTGTTTTTTTTTGTCTTTTTTTGGTTTCTTGTAATGTAATTAATTCTTAAGTAATTCTGATTTTATACCAAATTTTTATGCTCTATATGAGCATCGAATGCTCTCTTGAGAATTTTTGAAATAAATAAATAAATAAAATGTAAGCCAATTTTATGAAAATTTCATATATTATGTTTTTTTTTCAAAATATTTTTTTATTTATTTATTTATTTGCGCAAATCCCATATAAACACAATTTGGAAATATAAAATCAAAACAATATAAAAGTAAATTACAAAATTTGTATACTCTTTCAGTTTATAAAACTGGTATTGAGTATCAATTTTACAGCCAAAAAAAAATATTTTGTAAAATAAATTATTAAGTTTAGTTTTTATTCTTTCCTCTTTTTTCCTAAAATATTCAAAGGAAAATATTAATTTATCTATTTATACAATTTTAATATAATTAAATTGATTATGTACTAGAAACATATTAATTAATTCTCGCATATGTGTAAAGTTGCCGCTTGGAGGTCAATCTAACATAGATGAGTATTGTAATGATTTCGAATTTTTTTCTTAAAAACGTCTAAATTCGCATTTTTTTTTTATGCTAGTAGGAAGAAGAATAGTCGTCTGTCATAGACTTAGTAAATGCTTTTGAGTTCTACTATATGGAATTACTAACATATTGCTGTTTCTTGTAGTTCTGTCCGTTATATTTATTATGATACTAATTTGACAGTTGTTTTTTATGATGTTATTGAGTATTTTATATGTGAAAACCGCTTTTTCCATGACACAGATTTTTCTAATGTTACTTAACCCAGTTTCCTAATATACCATTTGGACACTATATTCTCAACTGAAGTTGAATGTAGTTTTGATTACTTTAGTTAATAACTGATGACATTTGCCAACTAATGTATCCGAGCAGGAAGACCAGTTGATAATGTTATATTTTATGTGAGAGATAATATGTGCATTGATGACCATACAAGCAGTATTTGAAGATAGGACCAGTTATGTTCTTCTGATCACTCCTAATAGTGGACCACTCCTAGTAGATCTTAGCACATATACGTTCAATATGTGAACCCCATTGTAGCTGACAATCAATAATCATGTCTAGATGTAGCACTGATGATACTTGGTATATTGCAACTCCATTGATATATACCTAAGGCCGTACCTAGCTTGTTTTTATTTTTAAATACAACTATCTTTGTTTTCGCTTCATTAACTGTGAGTTTATTTCTTGTTGCCCACTTAGTAAAAATACATAAGTCCGAGTTTATAGTTGATTCAAACTTAGCACTACTATGCCCTGTGTATAATAGACATGTGACGTGTCGTCCGCATAAATGTTGTATTTGGCCTTCATACCACAATATTTTATATTGTTAACATACAAGAGGTACAGTGCTGGACCCAGGTTGGATCCTTGCGGAACGTCATGTGTAATTTTACCACTTTCACTTATTGCATTATTAAATTTTGTTCGGATTGGTCTATCAGCCAGATAGTTTTTTATTAATTAGTATGGTGTATGTATCTCTTATACTCAGCTCTTCGAATCTATCTAGTAACACTTTGTTGTCCACCGTATCAAACGCCTTTTTCATATCTATGAAGACTTCCCCTACATATGACCCCTTATCCATATTGTTGTCGATGTGACTGATCATATCATCCAGAGCAGCTTATGTGTTTGATGAGTTTTGAAATCCAAATTGGAAATTGTCGAAGAGGCATGTTTCAGTAATGAAAGCTACTAATCGTTAGTTAATAATTTTTTCGTATATATTTGCAAAAATACTTAATAACGATATCGGACGATAAAGATTACACTACTCCTTGGTTTTCTTATGTTTTCTTTAGTTTGTGTATTTTAAAATAAAGAAGATCTATATAATTTAAAACATATATTCTGACGTTTTAAAAGTTTTCATATATGTGTTTCTTTAGTGTTTAGTGCTAAATATTTTTATTACACTCACTATGAAAAAGGACCCTTTTCGTTCAAATCATTGCATGAATGCGATAGTAACTAATGATTATTAAATGACATCTTTGTCACTGTTAGTACCAAGTAGAAAGGGTTCTATTGACGGAATCACAAAATAAATCATATTATTGAATATTATTGTAACACAAAAATTTATTCCCAACTGTATCGCATAAAATTTTAATTATTCTTAAAAAACAAGACAACTCAAACGGCAAACTATAGATTCAGGATAATAATGATTCCTTTTTTTTTTTCTATAAATAACATTTTTATATGTAAGTATACACACATATTAATGCAACGATATTACACATATCATCATCATTAGAGTGCATCCTTATAAAAAAGTATGAGTAGAATTTTGAGTATTCTGAAAAAAAAATTTGTATCAGGGAATAAATGTTATACTTGTATAAATGAGAAGGTTCTTTAAAGGATCTAACAGCAGCAATAACAACAACAACAACAAGACTACTATAGATTTCGTTAATTTTTTTTTTCTTGTTTTTCTACTTGTATGTTCTTATGACTGACGATGATTTTAATGATAAGACTGATAAGAATACCGATGATAATAACTATTGATATTGATAATACTGTTGATGATGGTTTGAAATATTCTAAGAGTAAATTATGCATCTCCTAAAAAATAGAATTCAGGAAAAAAAGAAAATTAATATAAAAAGAAATAATACAGAAATAAAAAAAAAAAGATTATGATTCCATTAAGCACAAGTCAGCCATTGAAAAAAAGTATGCATTTTATTTTTCATTGAATTTTAATTTTTTTTCATTTCAACTTATATATTTTTTTTTTGCATTTTAAGCAAAGTCCTATGAAAGGTGAATGTATGTGTAGATAAATTTAACACATCATTTACATAATATTGAATATAACAAAAGACAAGTACAACTAAAAAATTTAAAATTCTCTGAATTAATTAAAAAACAAATTTTCTTTTTAGTCAAGGATTTTGTTTAATTCAAATTAAGACTTTAAGCTAATCGACGTGAAAAAAAATGTCAAAGAAAAGGAAACCTAACAACCCAAAACAAGTTACTAGCAAACCGTTTAAGCAATAAGTTGCATTAGCAGGTTTTATTAGTTGCATTAGATAAAAAAAAAACTTGAGATCTTTTAAGAAATCCCACCTCGTAAAACTTTAAAAATTTGCAATACAAATAAAATAAATTTTTTTTAAAAATTGTTTCGTTAAATCATAAAAGAATAAAATTTAAATATGAAAAAACTCAAATTTACTATTTTGTAATTTAAAACCTTTTGTAGTTGTTGACGATATGAAAATCATACATGCACTTCAAATCAACAACATAATCCTTGCGCCGTACCGTAATATCACATTGCATTGCATTGCACTCTAAGTGAGTTTATTAGAGGTTTCTTTTTTCTTTTCTTTTTGTTTTCTTTTTGACTTTTCTTTTATATCTTTTTGTTTACAATTTTATTTATACTATATTTCCTGTTATCCTTTCTTAGGTTGCCTACACTGCCCCGATCAGTCAGTTCATGCCTATTCAGAAATTGTATGTTTTTTTTTTTTTATTTTAATTTTGGTTTTTGTTTTTTTTTTTGTATTTTTTTTTAAACTTATTTAGAGCTTAAGTCAGAATTTTTAATATATGTTTGTTTGTTTGAACAGTCATATCTAAAAAGAAATTTTTGTTTGTATAGGTGTATGTACGTATATTTAAAAAAAAAAACGTATGAATGCATGCACTTTAATTCATCATTAGAAAAAGAATATAAAATTTTTTTTTTTTTCCTTAAAGAGAATAATATGTGGGAGGAGTTGAAGTGGAATATATAGAGGAGAGAATGGATGGTAGAGGTTGCACACAGCATAATAAACTAAATAAAGAAAACTCGCTGCAGGGGTAAGAAACACAAAAGCAGAGCATTGAAAAAAGAAAAATAAAACAAATTAAAGAAACAAAAAAAAAAAAAAATTATGTAAAGAATTTTTTCTCTTATTCAAATGTTTTTTTCTCTTACCAATTCAGAACAGAAAAACTGTAGTTGCAACATTATACATATACATATATATATGAACAGATATTATAAAAAAAAAAAAGAAATATAGGCAGAGATGCAATTTGTATTCAATGTTTTAAAGGCAAAAAAAAAAATGTTTAAATTTAAAAGAGTTGACTATGATAAGTATAAAAATGTGGTTTGTGTTTTAAAGAATGCAAAAAGATTGAAAAGAGGAAGTGGGGCAAAAAGATTTTTCTTATATGTTTCTTTTATTTTTATATTTTTTTTTGCCATCTATTTTTCTATGAATTTTCCATTAGAACTCATTTAAATGTATGAAAAATTCATATATTGTAGCTTTTTTTTACCACCTTCTTCTGTCATCACCACAACTGTTATCTCATTTCATTTTTTTTTTCTGTTTGGTTGTTGGTCTCGAGAACAATTTTATTTGCCTTTCAGTTCAAGTACATACACCCTTTCATATGTATATAAATACACATATTATGTGAGGCTGTTTTTATTCAATTCAATTTTTTTTTTATTGATTTTCCTTCTCTCATACATATACACATCACATATCATAATATGCCATAATATTTACAACAAAAGAAATAGTACTTCTACTGTTAGGTATAACTGATGAGGGAAAGATGTCTTATACTTGAAGATATGCCCTTATATAATAATATGTAATATTGTATGAAATATTATTCATGATATGAATGAAATCATCCTGAGTATAGTAAAGAAGAGCATCGACAGAATAATATAACATTATAAAATAGAGGTAAAGTAGAAGTAGTACTGGTAAAAATTTCATTAAAAATAGAAAATGAATGCAATGCCTAATGAAAATTAAGAAGAACAAATAGAAACGATTGAAAAAATGGTGAGAATTTACGTTAATGCAAAAAATATTTTGTTTCTTTTTTTTTAGATGCATATTACTACATAAAATATGGTTTCGATTTTCGAAAATAAAAACTGCTAAAATTACCTCAAAATCGTTTTTATTGCGAAGTAGGCAATTTTTTCTTATCTTTAGAATCAAATATTTTACTTTAACTTGCGCGTCCAATAAATCAGTAAAATATCCTGCATCTATAGCTTTTTTGACAATTTGTTTTGGTTTAAGATTTTATCGTTTTTGAAGCTCTGTCTATTTAATGCTTTGATCGCTAAGATTTTTATTTCGCAACTTGTTTGAGTTTAGTGTTAGTTTTTTAAAATGTCATGATAGTTTGTTTTTAATTTTATGTTTTCAATGCTTTCTTTTTTGAAAACTTCACACTAAAAATGAAAAATCTCTTTTAGTCAAAATATCTGACTATTTAAAATAGAATAAAAACTTTTTTATAATTATTTCTTTTAAGTGAAAACTTTTATTTACAAATACATAGAATTGAATCTAAAGCATTTTAATTAAAGCTGCAATGAATCCCATCTACAAAAAATCTATCATTAAAAACCAACATCATTAAGTACTGAAACATATTTTTTTATATTTTTTACATTTTTTATTTAATACAATTTAGATGTGATATTTTTTTTCTTTTTTAACGCGAATTTTTTTGTGTTTCGTCAATCTCTAAATAGTGACAAATTTCAAAGAAAAGTTTTAATTTTTTTGTCTTATTAAGTCAAATAACTCTTTGATTTTTTATTTACAATTAATAACATTGCGAGTTGATTAATTTTACAGTTTTTTTTATGTTATAAAAAGAACGCGGATCACATATTCTAGTTTTCGGAACTTTTGAAATATCTAAGATAACAGTTTCGCTAGACAAAAATGTTTATTCGATTAGCATATCTAAATTTTAATGAGTTTGTTCCTTATTTTCAGTTATAATATTTACTTACTGTTTTTTTTTCCCTAAAGGAGAAACTCCTTCCAAAGACATCAATAATTCCCTCTTGATAGTGTCAGATTAGCAAATATAATGAAATGAAACTACTAACCGCTAACGCAGTATATTGACTAGGGAATAGGATTAGGAGAGGACAGTATAACAATGCAGAAACATTGAATTGAGAGTGGGACTGTAAGGAAACGATTAATCTGCCTTTACTATTTTGCTAAGCGTGACTAATAAATATAAACAGTTACAAACAGCATGCTGTAATATATAAGATTTTCCTGTAATGAGGTAATAATAAATAATTAATATTATTATTATTTACCACAGAGTCACGGCTATCAGTGGATTACAACATGCATTAGTATATAACACCTTTTATTATTATTATTTTTATTATTATCATTATTATTTATGGGATGAAGATTTTCCGATTGTAAGGTTGGCAACTTAACCATCCTACTATACCATGATTTAGAAAAACTTTTAATATAGTCATGAGTTATGAGTCAGTTACAGTATTAACTTCCAATATAGGAAGAATTTGGATTCGATTCCTAGGTTGTGTGATCTGCTCCCCCCGTTATAACGTGTTATGGATTTTGTCTCCACTTATAATACTTCAGTCAGCCATACTTCCTCTTAGAAAGTAAAAATCTGTACAGGATTTATTACTGGCAGTTCATTTTCGGCAAAGCAATATGCTCGTAGATGCACATATCTTGCTGGGAGCAAAGCGTAGCAGTTTTGGATTCATGTTCGATTCCTACTAAAACAGCATATTTATTAATTCCCATTTTGTAAATTTTCTAGAAATATTATTTCACATTAATATTTTTTGAATCCGTTTAAAATCTTTTCGAATAAACCTATAATTTATAATAATTTAAAATATATCTTTAGGATTGAACAGATGACAATGTCATAACAATTTTATGCTAATATTAATAATGGTATCACATTTATTTATTTAATTCACTATGATTGAATAGTCTTATAAATTGTTGTTTAAAGTATTACGTTGTTTCAACAAATTAAATCTTTATTGGTTTTTTTTTTTCTTATTTAATTTTGAGCTGAATATGAAATGACCTTTAAAAAATTTTTATGAGCTGTCAAAGAAATTCAAATTAAAAAAAAAAAGGTTAAATATTTGAAGAAAAAAAAGGTCTGATTTTTTTTTATTATAAAATAAGTGTTGAACAGTTTTAAAGGTTTTACTCTGGTTCTGGAATATAATATTTAATATCTGCATTAAATAAATCTACAAAATTTAAAAGGGCTTGGTTTAATAATTGTGATGATGATCATGTCCAGATGAATTCAAATTTTTTATGTTTTTTTTTTTTGTGTGTTGATCAATACTTTTGTAAAGGGAACTTTTTAACTATATATAAATTGCATTTTTATGGTTAAAATTTTATTGTTTAAATTCTTAACGTCCTTTAATACAATTTTAGGTATGTCCTTGTTTTTAATGTGTGTATTTTTTTTTTCATACTTGCTTTCAATATGCAGATTAACTTGATTTGAATTAAACCGTGGTAAAAAATTCAGAATTCAGGTAAACTTTTATTTTTTACTGTAATACTGAAAAATATTTAAGGTAAAAGATTTTCTATAAGCGATGATCTTAACTTCCAATAAAAAAGGGTTAAATTTTGAATTAAAAAAAAAACAACAAAAGGCAAAAAACACAGCATTATTAATAATGCTGTTGTGAAAGACGGAAAACAACAACAATTAACACGGGAAAAACAGTTTTTGTATGTTTGTTTGTTTGATTTAATTTTAGGTTTTGTATTCGATAGCTGATATTCAAATTTTATTTTGAACGAGCACATTTAAGGGAACAAAAAATTAAATTGGTTGGTGAATCAAAAAAAAAAAAGAAGGATCATACATTTTTTTTGGCAATAAAAAGGTAAAATAATATGTAAAAATGTATTTTTTGGACAGAGTTTATTGTTAAAAAGGTTCAGAATATTTTTTGCTTTTATTTATTAATTTTTCAATTTTAGGTTTTGTTGAAAGGTAAACTTATGGACAATCATATCATTGTTTTGTTTTTGGTCTGCTATTGATTTAAAAAACTTTGTATTACGGAATTAGTTAATAGTGGTATCGTTAAAATAAGAGCAGTATATGGAGTACAGAGAAAAGATTCTTGTCATAGATTAGATCTTTTAAGTACAGAGAAAAGATTAGCAGCAGTCATTTATGCTTCACTGACGGACTAAGTGTAGTGAATATGTTGAAGTTTTTCAACTTATTGACTGTTGAATATTCTTTTGGGACATCAATTGATTAAAACAAAAAAAAATCAGTAACAAAATAATTCAAAAAATTTTTAGTTAGCAACTTTTATTTAAATGAGACACATGTTGAAGTTTCGAAAATCTCAGTTTTGAGATATTTTTCAGGTTACAGGGTGTTTTAAGTATTAATCTGATGAATTAACTTGCTGTACTCCATTGCAATTTCATTAAAAATTCTTATAAAGCAGAACAGAAGTACAGTTATTGGCATTGACTTGCCTAAAAATTGTAAAAGATAACAGCATAAATTAAAGTTCTAAACCTCAAAAATTTAAAAATGAAATATAATTTGTATACTACCTAATCGTATTTATGAAAAAATTTGGTCAACTAAAAAAGTTGTAACATATTCTCAACTTAATTTATGATTTAATAACCAAGAAAACGAGAATTGTTTTTTAAACCTTTATAATGTGAACACTTCCTATGTCACACATGGAAAATATATGATTTTCTTTTTAAAAACATGTACAAAATATTTTGAACCCATTTATCTTGAAAACCGTTACAAATAGTTGTCCTTCTCCTCCCAGCCGGAACAATCTTTTGTTGATTTTGACATTCCCCATTATTCATTTTAAAGAAGACAACTGAGAGTCGAACTACTTCTTTAGTACAAAATTGCATAGTATAAATTATATAGATTTATTTTGAAGAAGAGTTTTTTAATGGGTTCTAGTTAAATTCCATTATTACTTTTTTTCTAACTTATTTTACTAATTAATTAATTAGTACTGTTTCTGAGGAAGAATTTTTTTTCCTATTTTTAAGGAATACTTTTTAGACGAATTTTGTAAGGGTCCTGGATAAATTATAATTACAAAATAATTTAAGTGTAAATAATAAAAGATTTCTATTTTAAATCGTCTAATAATTGCGAATCTAAAATATCTTAGACATTAAATAACAAAAAAATATAATAAGTATAAAATTACCCTAAATTTAATTCAGCTGTCCGAAAATAAGTTATTAACCCATAATACTCATGTCAAAATCAATTTTAAAATCCATTTGCGTTTTTTTTTTCGGTAATTTTTAATGATCGTGTACATTTCTTTTTATTATTAGATCAAAAACAAAAAAATATAGAAGGGTTAAAATGTCAAAAGTAATTTTCTACTTTAACGATGTAATAATTCTAGTGGTTTGAAAAAAATTAACAAACCCAAGATCAAATTCTGGCTACCTAATAAATTTCTTTATATAATAGTAAAACATAAAAACACCAGAAAAAGTGTAAAGTTTACTATGTCAACTTAAGGATACCCACACGAACATAATATATACTATTTCCACAAAATTTAATCATCTCTCATAAAATTTCAGATATCTTAGTTAATTGTGTTACAAGATATGTTTATATAAGTTTCGAAGTTCTCTGACAGCTACTCAAAACTGTGGAACTTGTTAAACTTATTATTTTTTATAAAATTTCAGATGCCTAGCTTAGTTAAGTAAAAAGATATGAATGACAGCTATCCGAACCTCGTGCGTTATATCAACTGAAATTTAATAAAAGTTGTTGGAAGAAAAGTTTACTTGTTTTGACAAAATTTCAGATAGCCAGCCTAGTTGGAGACTGAGTTATGCTCATATTGAAAAGGAAGGTCTTTGATTGCTACTCGAACCCAAATGTAAAACTTGTTCAAGTTCAATAACAAAAGTGAATTCCGAATCCTAGCTCCATTATTTTTTGGGTTATTGTTTTTTTTGGGAACTGACGGATGGGCGGATAGACGAACTTACTCAGCTAAATGCACTCAGAATTCAATTTTGAAAAACAATATACATATATACTTTTACATATCTATGTCGGCTTTACTGTATCACAAACGTAATTGTAAATTTATTATACTCTTTGATCTATATTATGTTCGTATTGCTATAGAAATTAAATTAAAAATTCAACATCGCTATCATCTGATTAGATGATTATGAGCAAAAAATATCAAAGAATCTTTGGTCAAAATATAAAACACAAAAAAAAAAGCTTAGACAGAAAAAAAAACCCTTTTAATCCTCTCGTAATTCACCTTTGTTTTGCTTTCTCTGATGCTTTGCTATGATTATCAAAAATCGGTCTTTGGGTTGCGCCTCTTGATATTTATACACTATTATCAATTTTTTTTTATACGTTAAAATGTCCGTTATTTATTACGCATGCCTGATTTCTGGAATTTTTATTATGCTTTGTTAAAAATGGGACGATAAGTAGAAGTGCAAGCTAGAAAAGCGTAGATTGGAAAAGAAATATTATATTATGTAAATAGAATTTTGCATATAAAAAATTCAAATATTTCATGTTTCATTTTCTAAATGTCTGTCATCTTAATTCTCTAATATCTATACATATGTATATATACATGCATTGATAGATATGAATGGCTATGACCCTAACTTTAAGTCTTTCTTTAATGATCATTCAATGTTTTTATTATTTTTCTGTTGTTTTTTAAGAGAAAAGAAAAAAAAGAAAACATTATTTGAAAAATTTGTTATGTACCTGAAAAATAAAAAAAAACAAACAAAAATAATCACCAATTTACCAAATGATGGTTAGTTGTTTATGTATAATATTGGCTGGTGGATTAAACAGTGGCGGGCAATATTGTAAGTTTTGTTTTAATGAAATATTTGGATACGATATTTCAATTTTTTAAACGTTATTCAAGGAAACAAGTGAAAAATTAAAAATGGTCTTAAGGTTGTAACATCTTAAATTTCTTTAGCTGAATTCCTGTTGATGTGAATATCTCGAAATCTCTACAAATGGAATGCTTTTTTTTGTCTAAGGAAGGTGGGAATCTTCCAAAGACAGCAAGAATTTCCCTTTGGTAGTGTCGGATGCTTACTAACTAAACCCACCTCCCCCTTTAGCCAATATAATGGAATGAAATCCTTACCTGGTAACGCAGTATATTGGCTAGGGAGTAGGGATAGGAAAGGATAGGAAATGAATGGGGAAACATTGAATTGGGAGTGGGATTACATATTATAATATTTTCGCTTAATTCATGATCATAATGACCATATAGCTATACATAATTGTACTCTACTATCGATTGAGTGACTCCACGTGAGACCAATGAAATTATTTGATTATAATTCACAAGCAAGCCCATTTGTTATAAGATATAAAATATTAAAAAAATGTTCACACAGTCTATTGAAAAATAGTATGAACTTTAGAACCTACTAATTGTTCTATTTGAATGTGGAGCTTAATCTTGCAACATACATTGTTCAAGTAGAACAATATCTTTTAGAGCTTTAAAAAACCTAGGCAATCTAAATTCAATAATTCCTTTTAAAAATTAGTGATTTCTGATCAATAATGGAATTTTTAATTGTTAGTCAATAATTACTATCTATTGAAAACACTCCTTCGGAAATAAAAATTAAAACTGTCAATGTAAGAAAAGTCTTAAATAAGTCCTAATTTGATTTAATTTCCGCTTAACTAAATTAATTATTCAGTTATTTGCCATCTATAATATCGTTGAGCTCTGACCAAAGCAAATAATCCTGTATTCATTTTATAAAGCTAAATTCATTTTTATTCTTTAGCTGAATGATTTTTTTAGTTTTCGTTCTGATGTTAATATCTTGATATCAGCTCTACAAAGTGTATTTCTGAACAGGAGTGAAGTATAGTAAAAAGCTTACCAAGAGGCTTTAACTTAAAAAGCAGAAAAATAAGTTTTAAAAACATAATACCACTCACTTCTTTTCTTTTATCTCATCATAAATTAAATATCTTTTAAAACTATTTACTGTTGTTCTAATAACGGTATAAATTTTATTTTTTTTCATACTTTTTCATTTTACATACCACAATAAAAACTTTAAAACGTTAATATGTACATTCATTTTATTTTAAATATCCTGCGCATGTACATATAATTCATTCCTTTGTTAAAAAAAAAAAAACTCTGGGAAATTGGAAAAGCCAAAGCCAAACGTTGGTTTTTAAATTAGAATAAAAAAAAAAATGAGGATGACAAGAAACAAGACATGAAGAAAAATTATGAAAAATTCTTAACCCTTTTGACCCGTGGACAATAACAGCCGTTGCAAAGTATCAGCAGCAGCAATAATAACAGAAATAGCAATAGATGCAACAAAAACAATAGAGGCGAAAAAAAAATGGGCAGATGTTAATAAAAAAAGAAAAAAAAAAATTCTTTTCATCCACATGATTACATGATCATCATGAGAATTTAATAAGAGATATAAGTTTATACACAGGTACTGTACATATCTGTTGCCAGATCGACCAACAAAAGAATAAAGAAAACCAAATGAACAGAACAGAATAAAGTTAAAACCATGTATGGAATGCTAACGATTATTATTGTGTTATTTTTTTTTTTGTTATTGTTTGGACGTTATGCATTTGGCTTACTTACATCTAAGTAAGTTTATAGGTTGAAAACAAAAAAACAAAAAAAAAAAACGAAATATTCAAGATGTATCCATTTCAAAAATATACCGTTAATCTATTAGTAGGAATTCGTATTAGAATCACGTAATCATCAATAATCATTATCATTATCATTGTTAGTATAAAAACGAGGAAGATGGTATAATGAAATGTTTCAACTCTAGGATATCGAATTTAATAGAATGCTATTTAAATTAAATTTAATCATCTTTTACAAAATTTCAGATATTTGATTTCATTTAATTTAGTACTTCGATATATTTATGTGAATATTGGGGTTGTATGACAACTATTCGAACTTTTTACGTTAAACCAAACAAATTTTACAGAAGTTATTGTCATAAAATTTGATGAACTTTTACAAAATTTATGATACCTAGCTTAATTGGGTACCGCGATATAAAGATTTAAATTTCATAGTTATATATGAAGGTTATACCAAATCCAGTTGCACTAGATTAAGTCAATTTTTCAAAGGTTATTCGGATAAAATTTACCTTTTGACTTAATTTCTAATACCTAACTTAATTAACAACTGAGTTTCTCTCATGAATAATATAAGAGGTTGAATGACACTCCAACTCATCAGTAGAATTCCTTCAATTTCAGTAGCAAAATTCACAATTATATAAAAATGAAATGGTAAAAATTTCAGAATCCAAGCTCCATTATTTTGTTTTTGTCATCGTGGAGATGAATGGGCGGAGGCACATATCTAAATCGACTTAAAATTCAATCCTGAGAAAGAAAATATATGTATAGTTTTCAATATCTATCTTGTCTTCCTGGAACGTGTCACAAACATAATGGCATATTTATTATAGCTTTAGAAATATGTTCGTGCAAGTATAATAAAACAGTACTAATCTGAATGTGTGTACTATATGTAAAATTTTATAAACCAAGTTATTAAAATAAATATGAGAAGTTGTTGTTTTATTGGTTGTGTTTCATATGAATAAGAATTATCTTTGTTGTTGAATAAAAATCTATTAATTAAATAGTGTAAAAGGTAACGTGCTCATTTTTCTTATTATAGTTTTAAAGTTTTGCCTAAACTAAAAATTCTTTTTCTGCCTCAATAGAAAGATCTCACCGTTCGAATTGCTTCAATTTAAGTAGCAAGCTAACGGTGAGATCTTTCGGTGAGTTATATAAAAATAAAATGGTAAAAATTTCAGAAACCTACCTTAATTTTTTTTGTGAACTCTCCTCTATATATTAACGAAATAAATTTTCAGACATAATTTGAAAATTGCTAAAAATTTGATATTTTTACTTAATTCTTTGATTCTAATCTAGAGCGTTATCTTCCGACAAATATTTTCCGCTGTTAGTTTCATTTCCTTATTTCATGAGTACCGAATTGTTGTCGAATTTTCAGAATGTATAATTTCAATTTGTCTTTTTTATGTTGAGCAACTTTTAACCAGTAATGCAGAAAGCTGTGTGTTAGTAAAATATTCTACAAGAATTAAATTTGTTAAACTTTTCTTTTATCAATTTACGAATAACAAACAAAGCTATTTTAGGGTTTTTAACGTTATTTTAGGTTTTTTTCTGAAACCAAGAAGTATACTAATATTTTTACTTTAGTTATTTAATAAAACGGGACTAAAATATTTATTAATATCCAATAAAAAGCCTAAAATAGCGTTATTTGTTTGTTAATAAACTGTGATTGAGGTCTAGTCTCAAAATGGAATAACGTGCCAAAAGAAGGAGTTAATGATATAAGAAATTATGGTAAGATATGGAATTTTTCTGATATTTTCAAAAAAAAAAAAAAAAAATTGAATATACATGAATCTTATGAATTTTAAATGGTTTTTTTTTATTTTGTTTGTTCGGTTGATTGTTATTTTTAATGAAAACAGAAAGAGATGGAAGATAACTAAATAAAATGCCCATAGGATTAAATAAGATACATATTATAATATCATGATTGTTGTTTTTTTTTTTGTTTTTTGTTTTGGATTTTTGAAATAGATTTCTAATCTGCTGAACATTCTGCATGGAGAAACGCTAATATTGAAGTTGACTGAAGTATTTTAATTAAAAAAAAATATTTTTTTTTGCTTTTCTCTTCAACAAAAAAATAGAAGAAAAAAGAAAAGGAAAGCGATAAAAAATAAATATTTAACCTTGATGGTGTATATGATTAAAAAGGGTTAATAGTAAATTTTGATGAAATTATTTATGCTATATATGTATGTATCGTTTATTATTGAGATGGTCATGGTTTGTTTTTTTCTTCTTTGGTATTTTTTTTTTTTGTAAGATTAAATTTAGATTTGATATTGATTAAGTCCAAGATACTTTGGTGTTTTTTAAATATATTTATGTTAGATTGTAACTGAACATTTTTAAGAATTTAATTTATCGTTAAATAAAAATATCTTTATAATGAAAATATTAAAATTATATACATATATTATATTAGAATCAACAAAAGATAAAAGAGGTTATGTTTAAAAAAAATGATTTTTGTTTGTTATAAATTCTGTAATTTTTTAAGACTTTTTCCTTTTAAGAAAAAACAGATTATAAGAATTTGATGTTCAGATTGAGTGTATCTAATGTATATTTGTGCAGAATAAATAAATGAAATTTTATTTTATAAGTAAACTTTTCCATAATACATTCCTAAATACTGTATCATGTAACTTGTCATTAAAATGAAGATGAAGCATACAAGCTAATGCTCAATATAAGTTTTTGTCTGTTAACCATGTTTATATACAATATTAGGCCCTTGTATTGCTGTTATTTCCACAACATACTCTGATTAAGCAATCAGTTTATTATTAAATTATTATGGACATGTTTTGTTAGAGTAAATATAATATGATTTAATTTCGTCCTAAATTGATTGAACTGCTAATCTAATCAATTACGAATACTATTAACATTGTGTACCAATATGTTTGATGATATAAAAAGATAATTAGTACATTGGAATTCTTAATTAAACATTGGAATATAGTTTGCTATTAAGAGTTCTTTAAATAATTATAACTAACTATTAAATTTCAGAACTATATGTAATACATTTTAAAATAATAGGAATATATTCTATTAAGTTCCCTTAAACAAACAAAAAAAAAAAAAAAAATAGCTGATGGATATGGAACGAAGATAATTTTGATACCGTTATAAAGTTCTCACGCATTCCGATTTCCGCGTTTTATTTTAAAGATTTCTTATCATAAAAGAGAAAACGAAAACAAAAACGTTAAACAGGATTTAAATCGTTTTTTTTTTTATGTGTCAATCTCCTATTTCATTTATTCATTACTTCATCTGTCACCCTATTCTTTTCATTATTCATCCCAAGGACATCACAATTTTTTTTGTTTTTCTTTATAAATATTATTTTGTAGTTACAACATAAATAAATCTCAGTATCACAGGCAATTGAATTTTTTTTTAAAGCTCCCATGTCAATCATTCAAGGAACCCCAGCCCAAAAAAGATATTTAAATGTCATAAAAAATTGTTTTTAAAAAATATATTTTATTTATTTCTGAATTTACTTCCGCTTACCACTTCACTCAATTAAAAAATAAAAGAAGAATAAAATGATAAAAACAAAAAAAAAAAGAATTCATAAAGGACATCACATCATATTAAATCACTTATAGAGCCCAATCGTCATAACAATTATTTTTTATCGTCCTTTTTTTTTTTTTTGTATATTAAAACAGCATATAAATATTTTTTTTGTTTTTTTTTAATAAAAACCGGTTTTAGATTTTATAAATCTTAAATACAGGATTTAAAAAATAAAAGAAGAAATAATTTTTCGGGAAGAAAAACAATTACAAATATATGATTTTCAGTAGGAATCTTGAGATCTTTAAGAAAATTTGTTTGAATTTTAAGAAAAACAGCACTAAATTTCTTTAAAAACAATAAAAAAAAAATATTATTATTTAAAAATTAGCGGGCAATTATTTATGAATCCTATATTTATTACGAAATCATTTTTTGTTTGTAAGAATACACGTACAATATTTATTTCCAAATCAAGTTCTAGAACCTGTACGGACTAAGAGTTTAATATTTTCGTTTTTAAATATACAAAATAATAATTCCTTTGCTCTGTTACTAAATTATGCAAGAAAATAACTGTTTCTTTTTTAATTTTTCTTTTGAAGGGGTAACAAAAAGTGGTTACGATTTCTAAGAATAGGAACTTAATATTTTCGAAAGAGAGATAGAGATAGAATAAAGAAAAGCGATAAAATAATTTACATATTTTTTCATAACCCCTAAAAACAAGAAAGGTAAGAACAATGGTTCAGTGCAATAATTTTTAAGTAAAATTTTTAAGGATCAGATCGCGAGTTTATCCTAAACTAATACATACAAAATTTATTATCCTTTAATTTTACTATTATATTACGTAAGAGTACGTGCATATTTTTTGTCCCGGAAGAAAAATAAATAAAGAAACATAAGAAAAAAATTATTTTCCATAAAGAATCTGATGAGGATCTTCAGATTTTTTTTTGTTTATTATTTTTCTAAATTTTGTTACAAAGTTTTTCTCACGGAATTTTTTTTCTTTTTTTTTTTTATTCAAATTCAAATATTCAAATTTATAACTTAATTTGAAAACTTCATTTGGATTTTATTTATTAAATATCTCACCTTATTTTTTGTTCTCGTTAATCCCGTTTTTCTTTTCTTGTTATTTTAATTGTTATCCTTTTTTTTATTTATATTATCCTTATAAATGAAAAATTTTGTGTTTTTTTTTTAAAGTTCTATTTTAAAATCCCTTTGAATCCTTTCTTTATTTCATTTTATTATTATAAAAAGAAAAGGAATAAAAGGAGCAACAAGGATATTAGTAATAATAATAAAAAAAAAAATTAAATATGACAGTTAGTGTTTTGTTTTTAGGATAAATAAATAATGGAGAAAATTATGTGGTGAATAGGGAAAAATATTTAAATTGTATTGTTGCTTTTTTTTTTTTTTTTGAAGGACGAAAAACTATTTAATAGATATCATGTAAAATAACTGTTGCCAAATGTTACCACCTCTCAAAAATTATGTGTTGATTTGTATTTTATGTAGATGGAAACGGAACAAAAGAACCGATTGAAAGCATAAATAAATGAAAAGGTGCTATGCATAAAAGAAAATAATAATTAAAATTTAAAATCGTTTATCATGTAAATATTGTAATGTTGAAATGTGGCATTTCATTACTCAATGTCCTTTGAACAGTAAGTAAATAGTAATTGTTGTTAAAACAAAAACTTAGTTGTTTTGTTAGCTTCAAATAAGTGGCATGAATGAAAATCCTGAAGATACGATATTTAATATTTGCCTAAAAACTCTGATACGTACAAAATCCACGAGGACTTAATCCCCACTAAGAAAATTCTCAAAAAGAATAATATTTTTTTTATTGATTTAAAAGTAAAAATAATCAATTACATTTGACTGAGTTAACAAAGTTTTAATATATTTATTACCTTGCATTATATTTGAAATCAAAAGTTCAATAATTTGTTCAGCCAGGGTTTGAGGCAGCAGTCCACATTACTTAATCTTTGAAATCTTAGAAAAATATTATTGATTTAAGGTATTTTCTCTTAGAGACTTAGGCTTAATGATTTTATGATTAATCTATAACACCGATACATTTTAGAACTTAGTCTTTCCTGTGAATGATCACTTCAAAAATTGAAAATATAGAGATAGAGCTTTAAAGAAGGTAAAATAATATTTCCTTATCACTGATAGTTTTTAATGTTGTTCCTATTTTATTCTTAAAATTCTTATAATTAAATTAATATCAAATTTGTTTAATTCCATTTATTGTAATTTTTTATTGATGATTTTTAGAAAATTTGTGACTAACTTGGTGTTGTCCCTTAATGTTATAAATTACATTTTGTAATAATTTAATTGAAAAATTAAAGTAGACTGTTACGACTTAATCGTCTTTAAAATTTCTACATTTAAAATAAATAAACTAAAACACATTAAAAAAAATTTGCATTTAAGATATTGAATTATTGATGAATGATTTTTTTTTTTTTATAAATTATTAACTCTAAGTTTTTTGAACTGTAATTAGAAACCTTTTAAGAATGTTTACGGTTTACGTGAAAAGCAGGTGGATATTAACTTTATCAAGAATGCACGTTAATCGTAATACATTTTTGTATTTTTGTTCTCTATCCCATCCTCAAGTAAACAATTTGAATTTATAATTATTTATGGTTTTGTTATGAGCTGTCCCATTATATTATTTACTTGCGTGCCTATTGTTTTAACCCATCCAAAAAATTTTGACCCATTAAAAAGTGCGTATACAATTACGCATGCAGTTGAAAAGTTTCAAATTCCAGTTAAACAATAACTGAAATAAAAAAAAAAAGCCTGTTCGGAATTTTTATCCGTTTATATTCTAAAGTTAATTTACATAATATTTAATATGATATTTTCATTTTAGAATTTCTATGCAATTAGCCAGTATTTAACAATAAGCATATAACTTTCATAACAACAAGATGGGGGGAAAAAAAAGCGTAGGTAATTTTATATTAAATTGTTTGTCAGTATGTCAGTATTAGAATATTATTTTAATATCATATATAATTCTATTCTAAATTATTGTCCGTTTAATCATAACCCCTATTAAAAACAAAATTACTTTGCCATTTTATTTATTTATTTTTTTTTTTGGGTTTCAATTTTTCACTAGGGATGATTTGTTTTACCGTGACGAAAATATACAGTAAACGAACTAGATTTCACTAATAGAAGTTTTTGCTTCTATTTATATTCCCTAGTTGTGGTGCTTTTACTCTTAGTTTTCCAAATATGATGACCAAGGTGAGCATCCACTGTCAATGCCTATGTGTTACGAAAATCTCTAAATGGTATAATTCATCATATAGCATTTGTTTGTGACTCCAATATCGCGAAAATTGAAGTATTTTCGACCTCATGTGTTCCCTAAAACTAGGGATGTTCACACTTTCAATTCACATGGCTTCGTTTATTGCATTATTGGAAATCTTAAATCTATTTTTACTCCATAATAGAAGTTCTCCTTGCGCAAACAGTACAATAGTACTAAACGTGTCCTAACCTTGGTGAAAAGAAACGTGTCCTAACCTTGGTGTTTAGTGGGTCAAAAGCCAAAGCGTTGATCTTTCGATGATTCATACTTATTCCGTAAACAAAAAAATATAATTGAATATAAAATGAAGACTTTGGAAAAAAGTTTAAGAAAATCATTTTATTTCTCACTTTCAGAATATAAATATACCATGCCTAGCAAAATTATCTTAGCTTCAAATCTAAACCTTATTTTATAAACATGTAATCAATATTATTAATATAATTCGTTCTCTAGTACCGGTAGGTCTCTTATATTAAATTTAAGACCCAGACTGTACTTTTAAAATTCAAGAAAGAATTAATTTTTGTGTACATTGTATATACTAGTATATCTACTTGCTGTATACTTATAATATAACAATACATCATTCATTTATATATCATAACAATTATATTGAACAATTGACTTGCATATTATTTTGCATTACTTTACAGTGCATTAACACTAACATTATTATTATACAAAAAGAATATAACTTTATTATTACATTGAGGTTATATCAAATTTCTTCGTTTTTTTTCTAGTTTTCTGCAATAATTTGCAATATTAATAATGCATTATCTTCCTCTTAACTTATTTCTTTCATTTATTATCTGTTCCTTTAAAAACTTTCTTAGGTTTAATATGCACGCATCGCACATTTTTGCATAAATTCTTTTAATACTCAAAAAAAAAAAAAAACACGCTGTTCATTCTATTGTTGTTTATTACTCCGTATATATGTAAAATGTTAAAATGCTACGCGATACGATTAATTAATAATGTAAGAAAAGAATTTTTATGTTTTAAAACAAAGAAAAATATATAAAAATATTTTTCTTTCTAGACTTAAAGACTTTAAAAAGACAACAAAGCAAACAAGAAAAGTATTGGAAAAGTATTATACAAAGAAAAATGCGTTATACATCAAGTCATTAATTGTGAACAAGAATCAAAATCATTCTTTCATTTTCTTAAATTAACTTATTTTTGCTTTCCTATAAGTCACCTTTCTTTGTTTATTGAAAAACCTGCGAACGGAAATTTTTGCATAAAATAAAATAAAAATTTTCACTTCATTAAACATTTTTACTCGGATTTTTATAATATAACGGTGTACTATTTTTTGAACACAATGGTATTACATATAAGTTCAAAAATTTTTTTTTTTTTTTAAAACATGTAAGAAAAGATTTTATTTTGTAAAAATTATAATTGTTCCTTACATTTCCCCAAAATAAAATTTTTGAAAAACACTTCGGATTACAATTCTCTTCAAAGTAATTAAAGCTTGTCTTCTTTTTGTTTTATGAGAATACTTTTGCAATAGCTAAAATTATTTTTGTTTAATTTCAAAACAATTGTACATATTAAGAGCCAAGCCAAAAGCTAGAGCCAAGTTTCTTATTTAGATTTCAAATAGAGATATCATACGAGAGCTGATTATACCATGGAATTAGCCGTAGATTATTCGTAAATCTTTCGGCTTTCGTACCACTTGTATACTATTTTAGCTGTCAGATTATGACATTTTCACATAAACAAAAGTATATTCTAAATCTCAAGACGAATAGGTTTTTCAGCTTTCGACTAAAATTAAAAGGCAAAGATAACTGAACGAAAAATTTGATCGCATTAACCGATTCGATTTAAAGTTTCTTACATATAGAATAAAACCACTCATTTAGATAATACTTATTACGTACATGTCAATTGTCATTCAAAATGAAGAACTGATTTCTGATTTTAGTATGTTTGTTTTCTATTTCTGCTTGTAGCTAGTGTTACCATGTAGAAAGGCCATACATCTTAAAACCAATTATAAATAACAAGAAATATAATTATAAGGGTTTTTAAAGGAGGGGGGTTTAATTTCTTAGGATAATATATTTTTGAAGGATATTTTTAGAAACTTTACTGTTTCATTTTCGAAACTTTACTATTTTCTGTTACATTATTGTTTGATGTCCCAATAACTTTATATTAAACAACAGTAAAAATTACAATATAATATTATGAACTGTAATGAGTCGTTATATCGATCGTTATAATACTTACTTGATCTTTTATTTTAAAATTAATTTTCAAATAAAACTAACTGTTAAATTCATAATTTCGCTTCTGAGAAAGAAAGTACCGTTATTTTGTAAAATTTGTAAGAAGTATTATTTACCGTTAGTAACTATGGGAATAACATGAATTTTCTACTTTGTTTTTTTCTTTTTTAATATTAAGCAAATTATGTTATTTGTAACGAGAAAGACGAAGAACGGACATTGAAATACAAAAATACTGTGATTTATTAAAGAATAAAAAAAAAATTGTAAAATCATATAGGAAGTTCTTTTTTGCTTGTAATTTGTGCAGAATTTTAAATACAAAACAATTGTTGGTGATGGAAAGATTTCAAGCAGCGGAAGAATGTAAAGCGAAAAATTTTCATCAAAGGAAAAATTTATATGCAATTTGAAATCGCTTTTGGGGTGGGGAGATATTTAAAATA
Source organism: Poecilobothrus nobilitatus (assembly GCA_947095535.1). Taxonomy (NCBI): domain Eukaryota; kingdom Metazoa; phylum Arthropoda; class Insecta; order Diptera; family Dolichopodidae; genus Poecilobothrus; species Poecilobothrus nobilitatus. Next base: position 114,531,702 of record OX352774.1, read on the forward strand.
AAGAAAAGAAAGTTTTTTCTACGCATTTTTATTTTGTATTTGATTTAAGTGCACTTATAAAAATTTTAAGTATTTTACACACTTCTTTAGTTAAATGCATCACCATTGCCGAGCACATGCTTATGCTTCATTTCATTTTGAAGAGTGAATTGAAATTAAAAAATAAAAATATATATAGGAAAAGAGACAGGGAAAAGATTTTTTTTTTCAAATTGCTTCAAAGCTGTACTATAACTTTTATAATAAGCTTCCTTTACTTTGTAGTTACATAACTACATACATATGTGTACTTACTATTCTTTTATTGTTTTGTTCTGTTCTTTTCAGGTCAGGTTTTTTGATGCCAAAGAAAGAAAAAAGAAAAACAAGTTTTGCTTTTTCATTTTTTTTTAAAGCATCAAAAGAGAAAATCTGATACTCTTGAACATTTGTTTAAGGATTGGATTCGGGAATTGTTGTAAGACAATAAAAGCAAAGTACAAAAAAAAAACAACAGGCACTTGTATTCTTATTATCTTTGTCAAAGCCCAAATACATGCGAAAAAATATATTCCTGTATCATATTTCTCTTATATTTTTCATAATTTTTTGTTTTCAATTGAAGTTTACCGCCATTTTTTTTATGTTTTAATTTTTACCATGTTCCTGAATAACAGTAAATTTATGAAATGCAGTTATTAAGTCCCTATCATTTAACATAACACAATTCACATATTATAAAATAAAATAATTGTACTTAAATTCTAGAGAAGGATAATCCCTATGTATTATTTTGTTTTTATTTTTGTATTTGTGGCTATTTATTTTTTGTTTATTTTTTTTTTTTTTCAAAATGACCGCCTTTTTTTCAGGTTGTATTTTTTATCGTAATTTGTAGAGGATATGGTGGATAGTTGTTTTTTTTTTTGTTTCCCGAACTCTTAATGGTACCTTTATAAGGTCTTTGAACTCAGCTTTTGTATGGTATTGAGAAATGAGCTAAATCAACTACATCTTAAATTTCAGATGATTACTTTCCGGTTAAGTAATTATAGCATTTTGAAACGGTAAATTTCTTTTCAAAATTGATTTTAGAATAAAATAATATGCTATATGGATTATATTTTACTTGCAATTCAAACATGTGTTATTAATTTTTAAAAAATATGTTGTTAAAATTTCATTGAAAAAAAAAACATCAAAGTACTTTTTCTAAAAAAAATTTCTATTTTATTTAAATCCGTTAATTTTTATTTTGCTAGTTAAATTCCGTTTCATTTTGAAGGGGTTCAATAACGCCTAACAAAATAATGTCTAATAGGTTTTATTTATAATTTGAATGTGTTAAAGTCTAGTTAGCAAAATTTCGCTGTTAAGTTTTATTTCCCATTCGAATTGAAATATCGCCTATTAGGCTATATTTCAAATTCCAAAAATATTCTTTCTGGAAAACACAAATAATTTTAAAAGCTTGTTTTTGAATAAAAAATGAATTTTCATATAAAAATGTGAAATTTTAACTTTTTTGTATCTTCGCCGTATGGATATACCGTAAGTGTTGATTTTAGAGTTAGATTGAAAAACGGGGTTTCAATAATTTATTTAGTGGGGGTTTGGGAATGGCTATATTTTCTTAAATGCTTTGTTTTTGACATATGTATGTATGTACAAAAAGAAATTAGGAATCATTTTCGAATTGGTTATAAAATCAGAGTTATTGGCTTTTTCAAAAATAAGTTCAAATATGTCAAATTCTGATTAAGCACGGATTTTATAGTTGGTTACAAAATCAGGATTTTTTCTTTTTCAGGATTTTTTCTGTTCTATATTTATATATAGAACATTTATATGATAACGCTTTATTCGTTATTTAGAATTACAAGAATTACATTATATAGTTGATTACTAAATCAAGGTTTTTGCTCTTCTCGGGAAGTTCATATATAGGTGATATTTTGCGATATTTTGAATTAGGAGGGATTTTATAGTTGGTGACACAACTAGGGTTCAACTATTTAAATGATTTGATACACTACTGAGCTCCATTATCAAATCAATATCTAAGTACATAAATGTATTTAAAATATAAAAAAATAATAAATAAACAGGTAATTTAAAACTAAGGGTTTTAAAAAGATCCCGTTTCATAAGTTTGATAATCACTATAAATAATTCTAGGTTTGGAACTTTCTTTGTATCAGAATTATAGCTCAAATCAAGCGGAATAGAATTTTTTTTCTTAAGTGACTTATGTTAATTGTGAAAATATTAGCTCTCCTAAAATTTTAAATATCTACTTTTAAGAGATATGGCTGTTAAAAATATTGGCTTCATATTACGGTAAATTCAAATGTCGAATTGCAAAAAACTATACTACTTTTTTTTTCATTGGCGAAGTAATTTCCTGTCAGCGGAATGTCAAAAATAAGGCTCTATTTCTTAGGAAATAAATTTCTCAGAAACTGCAAGAGAAAAGTTTCTGATATATTAAAATGAGAATTTCTAATCACATTTTTCAATTAACTTTTTTATGTAGCAACATCCATAACGAATCACTAGTTCTGCTTAATATTTTTTCAGAGACGTTAAACTTAGTAACTACAAAAAGTTTTTTTAGCTTTATAAATTTAGTATTTAAATTTACCGATATGCGAAATCAAAGTTTTGCTTCCTTCATAACTTCAGTAAGCTTTTTGTTAGAATTGTATGAAAAGATTTTTCAGAATTAGCATAAGTTACTGCAGAGCTTTTTTTTATACCATACATTAGCGACCAAAAAAAAGTTGAACATTTGCTATTTTTGTAATTTTTTCAAAATAAAAAGTAAAACTTAAAGCTTCAATATTATAATTGTACATATATGTGTTAACAACTTTTCTAAATTTGGTAGGGTTCCCATTTGGAGAAAATGTCTCTAGATTTTTCACAATTTTTTGTAAAACAAGCATGTATATGAAATTCTAAGAAAATTTCAGATTTTGGTGCCAGTCTCAATTATAAAAATTTCTTCTAGAAAATGTGCCACTTTAAGAACTTCTGCTTTTCGCACTGCCTTATTTTTAATTTGAAAAAAGCATAAAAATTAGTAAATCAAATTCCCTTTAATTAAAAATTTAAGATTTTAATATTCATAGAATTGGTTGGAATTTTGGTCTCATCAGATAGTGATTTTTAAGTATGAAAACAAGTTAAGAGTTTTTCAAAATAATGTACTTAAGTTACTAGAGTGAATATTGCTAAATCAAGTTGTCAAAGGGATAACATATAGTTGTTAAAGCTCTTTTTGACAAATAGCCAAAATTGACAAATAATTTTTGTTTTCAGAACACAAAGAATGTTTAACAAAATACTTTGTTCATTCGTCAGCCCACTCGGCTCTTTGCATATTATTATTCTATACCGTTCATACCGTTCTTACACGAGTACTTACTTGGATGATAGAGAATTGGCTACTGAATTATAGAAACTTGAATTATAGACAATGTAGAAGAATTAATTTTTGTGTACCTACATTAAAATTTTGTGAATGAAATTATTTTTTACTTGATTATTTATTATTTTAAAAGCAAGAAGGTAGAGTTCAAGTTTACCTTATTCTTCAGACTAAGATACTGTCTAGTATATAACATACTCGTTGGATGCCGAATTGGAAGTTGCCGAATAATTTTAATGTGCTTTTTGTGTATCATATAAACCTGATCATATAAACTTGGGAAGCTCTATCCAAATGGTATTAAGGTAGCAGATATGCGATTCAATGTAAAACGAGTAAATTGCGTATAAAACTTCAAACAAGAGATAGTTTCACAGTCTACGCAAAATGAAGATATAAGGTGCTATGTTTTTTGTTATATGTTCTATATGATTATTCCAGTTGAATTTGTTATCAAGTATCAATCCTAAATAATTGAAACGATCTACAACTTCAATCATTACATTTCTGTATAGAAAATTTGGTCTAGTATGAGACGATCTGTGTTCGAAGAACATTATTTTAATTTTTTTATGGTTAAACTAAGACAATGCTTAGTTAACCATTCTTGGATTATATCAAGGTCATTTTGCATTGCATTATTTAAATCAATTTCATTACATTAATTTGAGGATCGCATCGTCCGCAAAAAGTCGGAGACTACCATTGAGTTTTAAACGAGTCATATCATCTATGTACATTTTGAAAACCTCTGGACCCAATATAGAGCATTGGGGAACGTCTTGACAATTAATTGTTCGGTACTTCAAATGCCTCCTATGCGAACCACCTGCTTTCGGTTTCGTAGATATCATTTAAAGTATTTCAACTGAATGTTTGAAAAACTAAGTTTTGAAAGCTTGTATAGTGAAATATCATAATCAACACAATCAAAAGCGATTTGTAAGTCTAAAAAGATACAACTTATATCTATTTTTTGAAATAAAGTTAGTTAAACTTAGAGAGGCAGCAGTTGTTTTATATTTTTTCAAATCCGTATTGCTCTTTGCTTAGTATATTATTATTATTCATGAAGGTGTTTAATCTGTTTTTAATAATAATTTCAAAGATTTTCGAGAAGGCTGGTGAATAAAAATAGATTGATAATTTGAGCATTACCATTACCATTTTTAAAAATTGGAATTACAACGGCAGTTTTAAGATTTTTTGAAAAAATACCGGTATGAAATGATTTGTTGATAAATTTTACTAATATGGGACACAATTCTTCAGAAAATTTCTTAATGAACTTGGATGAAATGTTATCATATTCTGTCGCTGCCATCAAATTTAACAACTTGATTGTTAATATAACTTCCTCAATGTTCGTTGGTTCTAAATGAAAATTTTAAAAGATGTTGTGACTGAATTGATTCATATAAGAATAGTCAATGTTATTCTCCGCTATATTAATTTCTTTAGTTACGTTAACAAAGAAGTTATTAAAAGTCTTGGAAATATCTTTTTCATTTTCTAACATTTTATCATTCTGACATATAACTTTGATATGAAATTTCGAATCAACACTGTCAGTATTAAACATAATTTGTTTATATAAGTGCTAAAGTTTTCCAGTGTTGCGTTTTTGTTCTAATAATTTATCAGAATAGAAATTTTTTTAGCTTTATTTATTAAACCTTTAACCCTATCTCTATATTGAACGTACAGATTATTAACAGACGAATCACTTCGATATTTTATCTTATATGTATTTATAAAAAGAATCCCTAATTTTCATTAGAGTTAAAATATCTTTAGTGACCCACTCTTTTTTTCCTCGCCTATTATTGTTATTTTCAATACGTTGTGTATTGTTTTTTATTAATAAACTCAACTCATCAATAACAAGTTCATTAAAATCATTATATGTATTAAGGTACCTCGAAATATTGTTACTACTAATATTCGAGTAGTTCAGAATAGCTTTATATTGGGTTTTACTACTTACGAAGGGTTTATGGACTGTGATGATAAAGAACATTTGATGATAAGATAAGTCAGTGTCTAAGACAAGAAAATAATATTTCTTATTTAGAACAAATGAAAAATGGAGAAAAAAATTTTAACCATGGCTAGGTCTCATAAAAAAACGAATGTTGTAGAATAACTTTTCCATGAAGCCCATTACGGAACTACAGCCCCTCAAACTTTGAAAAAGCCCTATTTTTAAATGCGTATATCTCATGCTCTGTTTAACTTTTTTTCTATCTGAAAACGCAATTCGACAGAAATTTTTTTTGTCCTTTGTAAGTCAATATGAAAATTGTAAAATTATTTTAAATTCAGCATTTAAATTTACCTTTACGTGAAAACTAAATTTCGCCTGATTTTTCTACCTTCATAACTCCGGCACGCGTTTAGGTAGAGACTTGAAATTTTGAGGGAAGAAGGAACTGTTAGAATTAGTATAAGTTTCCTCAGAAGTTTTTTTGGACCACTCCCTGTTTATGAACTATTATTGAAAATTTGCTATATTTAAATACCTGTACTTAGGCACCCGTACACATTTTTCTTTGACAAGATAAATTAAAACTCCGGTAATATATTTTTACATGTGTTAACGGTTTCTTTTAATTGTATGGGGTTACGAAGTTACTGTTCATCAAAATTGTAAAAAAGCCCTATTTTCAGATGAATATATCTCAGACTCTGTGTAGTAGTTTTGCAATCTAAAAACTGTAGAAGACCGGAAATATTCTTACCTCTATAAAACAATATCAAAATTATGCAATATTTTGTAATTTACCGTTATGTGAAAACCAAATTTTGCATGATATTTCTTTTTTCATAATACCGGCAGGCTTTTAGATAAGAACTTAAAATTTTGAGACAAGAAAGAACTTATAGAATGAGTATAAGTTTTCTCAGAAATTTTTTTTGTGCCGCCACTTGCTTAAGAGCTACTCCGGCTTAAAAATTGAAAATTTGCTATTTTTAGACACCTGCAACTTAGGCATTTGTACAAATTTTTTTTGGCATGACATAAAAATTAAAGCTTCAGTAATATATTTTTATGCGTGCTAACTGTTTTTATAGCTATATAGGATTCTGGACTTACAGCCCTTCAAAATTGCAAAAAGTCTTATTTTCTCATGTAGGATTTTATTTTGAAAATTTTGGTGCAGGTCACAATTGTAAACAGTTTGTTTTGGAAATGTGCGCTTTTAAAAACCTTTGGTTTACATACTGCCTTGTTTTTAATTCCCTTAATATTTGAACTTTTTACAACTTTTATTCACAGACACTCAGGATCCAGTTGTGAAATGCCATATATTAAGCATCCATTTTGCTAAATGTCTTTTTGTTAAGAGTCTTTTATACGAAATGTCTGCTAATCAAATGTCTAGTTGCTGAGTAAAAGCTGGGAAGTGTACCGTACCTCTTATTTAACATTAATCATTTATTTTTAATTTGATGACAAGTCAATATAATATTTCGAAAGTTTGTGCAAAATCATTTTTAAAAAATTATAATATTAAAAATATTATAATTTCAAAATATATCAGAATTTATATTGATGATTTTATTTTATTTAGTGTATACTTCATACATATTTATGATCAATTTATTTTATCATTTAATTATGTTGAAAATTTTTTTTTTTTAAATTTAAAAAAATAATAAAAAAAGTTGAAAAAAATCAATCAAATTTAATTATGATGAACTTTTAAAAAGAAAATTAATTTTTTTTAAAGATTTCTTTCATCCTCCCATCGCCGTTATTAAAACAATTTCTCTCCTGTACTTAATAGTAAAAAAAAAAATAATTATTATTACTGCCGTTTTTTTTTTATAACTGTCAATCACTAATCATAACAGTTATTGGTACAGTTTATTAAAAATATTATAATTTTGACGTAAAATATTTTTTTTATGATACTATATCTTAAGATTTTTGTTATATTAAAAATTATTCTAATAATCATTAACAATAACAACAATAAAAACAAATTTCTAAAATTTATTAGGAAACAAAATGGCGACTTTTCTGTTTAAAGATTTTTCTTCAAATTTTAATTTAGAGGAAAACGACCGAGATGGGAATTTTTTTTTTTTTTTTTGTTATGGACAAAAGGTTAACCTATGGAAACCATTTTTATAAAATATAAAAAAAAAACGAAAAACAGAAATAAAAGCATTCCATTTCACGTTATAATATTTATAGTAAGGAAACTCACCCTACACTTCTAATATTATATGGCACCATCTAAAGAAGAAAAAAATAAGAGAACAAAAAAAAAACAAAGAAAAAATTAAATAAAAATTAAATTGTATATTCACCACGCACAAATTCATGATAATTTTGAAGGGTGGAATGTGGACAGAATGAAAGCAAATAAATACAAAATAAAAAAAAAAACAATAAAACCAAGTAATCTTCGCGAGTTATCGATTTTTTTTATATTTTTTTTGTAATTTTATGTCATGACTTACATTTTGTTGTAAATGTTAACGAAAAAGAAAGCCTGTTTAATACAAATACAATATTATTTGGTATGGTGGACCACCCCAAATAATCATCATTCCATATTATTGAAATATATGGCCATAATTTGCATTTTACAAAAAAAAAATAAAAAAAATAAAAAAATACCAAATAAAAGAAAATTTCTATGGTTATTGGTTTTCCGTTATAATTTTATAAAATAAAAATAACAACAAAAAAAAATATCCTGTTACAAAATTTTAGTAGAGTGCGTGTATACTGTTTGAATTTAAAATGTACAGTGAGTATAATCGAAAATCGGATGAATTATTATTGGAGGTTGGTTATATAAAGGTTGAATTATTATTGGAATCAATTATCCGCACCGGGAGCAAAACGGTTTAAACAATTGTAGCTTAAGTTCCAAGAAGAAAACAAAAACTACAATAAGTTTTTAGAATATTTCAACATTGAAATAAACCAAACTTTTATAGTCCTGAATTAATTCGATAGTAACAACAAAAACGTGTTGTTTTAGAGAATGATTGCAATTTTTTTTAAGTTTCTTTAGCCCTTACTTTACGAGTTAATAAGCAATAAATTTGTCTTGGTAAAAAAATTTTCAAAGAAATGGAGTGCTATGCTGTTATAGTTCGCCAGAATTTGAATAATATACTGACGAATGCTTTTTAGAGCAGGAGGTATTTTTATAATAAAATTTTTATATAAAATATAAATCTAAGATTATCCACAAGCATAAGTATGGCTATTCTCACTCTACTGTACAATTTCTTTATAAGGTTATTGGTTTAAGTTTAGTTGAACTTCGTTATTAGAAAATGTATTAAGTGTTACAACTAACGCCTTCTGTAAACTAAGAAACATGTTCACAATTATATTATTGTATTTGTAATTTGTATATTATTAATGAGTAATTTGGTAAAATTGTCGTAAACTGATAAAAATTAAATATATAAGGCGTTTGCTATTTTTTAAATCAAATCAGAGCATAATCTGTCAAAATAAAATTCGTATTTTCGGCGGGGGGAAATAAAGCCTAGAGCAATAAGACCTAATAGGCCTTATTTCACATTTGAGTTGAGAAATAAGGCCTAATTCGTAAAATTTCGCGGTAGGTCTTATTTCTCATTTCAAAGAGAATTAAAGCCTATAGGCCTTATTTCACTTTAGAAATATAATATTATTATTATATTATTCCAATTACAAATTTGTAGCTGACTGTAAAATCTGAATACTTTTAACAGGTTTCAAACAATTTTCTATATTCTGGTCAGCCTTGTCTTTCGAGCCACTACCTTCGCGCCCTCCTTTTCGAACCACTCTTCGCCTCTCTCTTAGCCGATCCCTTCACAACTCCCTTCACACTTCCCTTGAAGGAATTGGAACTGCTATATCTGCTATATTTGCTACCGCGCCCGTGCACAACAACGGCGCCGGGAAAGGGGCCGCGGGCGAACCGGCGCGGGGATAGCAGCTCTTATCCTTCAAAACAATTTTTTTTTTGTTTTTCACAAAATTTATTATTATATTTCAGAAAGCATAGTCAAAATTTAATACTTTTGTATGGAAAGCTGAAACATTATTTTTTACCCCCATAATTTCAAAAATTCTTTTTAATTAGGAGAGATTTTAGAGTTGGCTTCAAAATCATAGTTAAATCAGCTTTTTCCAAATTATTTATAAATATTCTAGAAAAAGCTGTAATCCTGATTTTGTAACCAACTATAAAATCCCTTCTGTTTTAGAGTCCCGCATACTTACGTATATTCATATTTCCGAAAAAGATGCAATCCAGATTTTTTAACCAACTCTAATAACTGAACTAAGTTCGACAAAATTATTATATTAAAAAGTGAAATAAGTTTGAATGTTGAATTTAAACGAATTTTTTTAATTTTTAACTTGTCGAACTTATTTTATTATGAAGAAACACTGACTACTGACGCACTTACACAGTGAAATGTGCCAAAAAAAACAGAAAATATTTTATTACTTAAATAAGCTGAAATATATGAGAATTAAATTATGAAAGAAAAATATTAAAAAATGTTATTGTTGAAATAATAAATTACAATTAGGCTTTAATTTCATTGTTTTAAAAAAATAATTAGGCCTTATTTCACTTTGGAATCAGAAATAAAGTCTAAATCGCGAAATTTCGCGAATTAGGCTTTCTTTCTCATTCGAAAGTGAAATAAGACCTATTAGGCTTTATTGCTCTAGGTCTTATTTCCCCCCGCCATGTTTTCAGATTTAGATTTGAGCTCTACGTGCTCAAAATAAATATCTTGAGTACGACTTTTTAATAAATTAAAAAGTACTTTTTGATTTTGGTGTACTAATGAAAGACCAAAATAATTATTTTCTCTGTTATTTTGTTTATTCATATTTATTTTTGCATAATTGTGTTGTTTTATTAAATATGGGTGATCTTATCGCATATATCTGTTCAGAGCGTGCTCAGATCTATGCTCTGATTTCAAGAAATCGTCTATAATTGGCAACACATAATTTAATATAAATTGAACATTAAATTTCAAAATAAGTTTTGAAAATATTTTTAAGATGTAGCTATATAACCGCAGATATAAACGTATCAAAACATTATCAACTGTTTATTTAATAAAAATTTAAAAAGATAATTTATTTCTCTATTAAATTAGAGGTTTTTGCAGTCTAGTGTGGAAACAAATAAATAAATGTGTAAGAATTTAATGTTGTTAAAATGTTTTGGGCTTTTAATACTAACTGCTAAGTTGGTTAGCATCCCACGTTTTAAATTGATTTTTTTTTATTTTTTTTATTGTAAATTCATTTATTTTTAAATTAAGAAAATAAACCACCCTACGGATGGTATGTCTTTTTCTAAGGAAAAAATTTATATACATTTAGTTTAAATTTAAAAGTTTTCTTCAAATTTATTTTTTGCTGAAAATATACAAGTATTATATACAGTAAAAACACTATTACAGAAACTTTTTACTAGTACTAATAACTGTTTCTGTAATTCACAATAGAATCTTGAAAGAATTTATATTTTCTGACCAAAAAAGTCGTTAATTACTACTTAAGTTAATTTTTGAGTATAAAGTGATTTAACAAATGACGAACGAAGCATGATTCCAAATTTAGAGCAATAACAGTTAATAAAGGATTTATTTATTTTGTTTATATTTGAAAAATAAGAATAAATTAAATAAGCCAATAATCCTGCACTAAATGAAATTTATTATCATAGTTTGTATTTTGAATGATTATCGCCCCTCAGAGTTTCATATATAACATTAAAACGAGAAACAAAACTCGTTACAAAATCGGATCAAAATACCTTTTGTAATTTTTTTTTAATGTCCCATTTATGAGATTTTACTGTATAAAAGGAAAGCAACAAAATATGAATGAGTTTTCTTTTAAATAAAAAATGAAATAGAGCTTGTTGTCGTTATCGTGTTATTGTTGTTATAACTATATAAAGTTATGGACCACAACAGGACATTTTACAAAAAATGAAATTGAGGACATTTTACAAGAAAATCGCGGATACGTTCAATTTAATTGCAAAAAAAAGAAAACTAAAATAAAAAAAGTATAAAAAAATAAACAAAGAAAATGTCAAATGGAAAATTTGTTAAAGATAAAAAAAAAACAACCACAAGGAAAATGCTCCTTATTCTTATAAGAAAAAGATATGGAAATTTATTTTCATTTATAAGATATAAAAATCTTATAAGAGGGTGGGTCAGAATAATTACAATTTTGTTCAATTTAAGGACCATCAAATATATAAATGAAAAAAAAATAAAAAAATTTTATTAAATGTAATTTATGTTATGTTGAAGAGCCCATAATAAGATTTCATCATGAACATCTAAAGAGAAAGAATGAATTTTGTATGTGTTCTTTTAATAAGAGAAAGATGAGATGGGGGAAAAACGCCTGAATGAATTAAATGTAAATAGGTTTTTAATGAACAAGAGATATGAGTAAAATATTAAAAAATAAAATGTATGGGATACAAAATGGAATTTTTAATGGAAATCTTTATAAAAAGGACACTTATTATAAAAGAAAATGGGAATGAACTTTACTTTCTTTTTTTTCTTGTTGTTTTCATATAAAAAACGTTTTTGCTAAATTGAAAAGAAAAAAAATAAGAAAAAAAGAGCATAATAATAAATGAAAATTTCAAAAAAATATTTTTTTATTATTTGAATTTGGATTAGAAAATATTGTTAGAAAAATTGTAGAAGTTTTTATTAATCTTTAGATCATAAGTAATCAGTGTATTCCTGAGAGATCTCTAAACTACAAGATGGAATAAAAACTCTAATTTCTATTGATCCGATTTCAGTAAATTTAACAAAAACGAGGAAGAATACAGTTGCCTTTGTCAACTCTTCGATACCCGTGCGAACCGTTAGTATATTCATAGCCTGTCACATGAATTATTATTATTATGTCACATGAATTATGTTCATATGTAAATAAACATGAATTATATAAGTATCCGTGACATCCAAATTGCATAAAAAAAAGCGTCCGATGCAAAATATTATGATCCAAATTGTAAAACAAAAGCTTTTTACAAAGTATCATGATCCAAATTGCATTATGACAGTGTGTACACCGCCTACGATGTGCGTTTGTTTAAATTTTTTGCATCTAAAATTTTCTGGACACTTTTAATTTATCTTTGACAATTTGATAGTGAATTTGAATTGTTATTTAACTGTCGAAAAAGTTCTTCTAAATTGTATTACATTACATTGCATTTAAACGCGAAACATCAATTCACTAAAAAACTTTATGTGTATTTGTAGCGCATCCAAACGCTTTTTTTATGCAGTTTGGATGTCACCATATGTATACTAATATCATTCAAAAATGTTTTTTCAAGCAACCCTTATATTTTTTGTTTGTACTACGCATCATCCTCAACAATTTCAAATTATCGAGTAAAAAAAAATGCAAAAAAATCATTAAAAAAATTTGTTAGAAAAATTTTGAAAAATTTTGAAAAATTAAGTCACACTTTCGTCATTTTTAAGGTAACCCTATACTATTAAAAAATGTTGTTAATAGAAATAAAAACATAATGTAAGAATTTTTATATATTACTTCAAAAAAATTTGGACAGGTGTTCAAGTTACAGGTGTTTAAAAATAAGGAATTTCTTAGACCCTATACAGTTCCGAAACGGGGGGCGATACAAAAATATTTTCTGAAATGACTCATACTTATCAAAGGCCTAAATTACCTCAAAATTTCAAGTTTCTAACTTAAACCGTTTAGAAGATAGAAGGAATGAAGAATTTAGTAAAATTTGAGTTTCGTATAACGGTAAATTAAGACACCGTATGCCAAAAGTATATATTTATTGTATATATATATTTAAAGCTAATAAAAGCAGTAATGGTTTGGCGTTTTCAAATTGAAGATATACCTTATATAACTTGTGTTATAATAATTTAAATATAGAGTTTTTTCGAACTTTGGGGAGCTGTAGTTCCGTAGCGGGTGAGGCTACAGAAAATAATTGTAAAGAATAAAATTAATAATTTTATGATATCTATCAGCAGTTAAAATTTCATGGCTCTATTTTAAAAAAAATGTGGGGGTCTAAAGGTTAGGTGTTCGAAAGCTACCCGAAGTTTTGGTCGGATCTCAACCAAAAAAAATAGAAAACCTACAAATTGTTGGAAGAATATTTTGTGTTAATTTCAAGATTCTACCTTTCTTAGTTTTTGAGTTATATTGCTGACGGACGGACGAACAAAACTTAATCAACTTAGAATTTTATTCTGATACGATCCATACCTTTGAAGGTATATCTAGCTAGCTTATTTCGAGATGTTACAATCGGAGGAGTAATTTTAATATACCCAATCCTTATCGGACGGTTATAAAAATGTGTAATTTAAAAAGCATGTCAAATGAAGTTAATAGTGCTCTTTGCTGTATTTTCAATACTTCTCTGCAGCGGTCTACCATTTTTATTTGGTGATTCTTGGTGATTATCAAAGTAACATGTAATTCTATTGTCTGTTAGTCTTTTAGTCAATGCACGGTTAGCAGCTATGTAGATTACCAGAACCTCTGTCTGCAAAACAGTGCATAAGTCAGGCAATCTCGCATCGGAACACGACAATCTAATTCCAAGACCGGTTTTGCCACCAATTTTAGAGCCGTCTGTGAAAATAGATATGTTGCTTTCGTTTGCATAGGGGTGCTGTTAGATCAAACTTCTCTGCAAGGAATTCTACAAGGAGAAAACTTAGAAGCAATATCATAGGAATAGAGGCGAATTTTCTGGCACCGAGCAAGAAAAAATAATTTAAAAATTTTATATAAAAAAACAAAACCTTTTCCTCATCCTGCTCTTCAGTCATTATATGCAGTTTAAAAAGATTCAAATGAATACTTTTTTTCTTTTAATCTGAAATAAGAACATTGATTGGTGTTATGACGGGTCATTGTCTTATTGTTAGCTATATTAGCATACTAGGTATACCTTTGGATCTTAAGCGTACATGGATCTAGTTATGCATGTGGATTTTAAGTTAACACGTTATAGCGAGTGTGAAGCACTTTCTTTGCATCCGCCCAAGTCTGTTGGTTGAGGTTGGAATATTTCGGTAGTTTTTTTATTCCATATTTAGATGAAAACTCTGACATGAGTATGATAAGGTTTCAAAGTTACTTCTGTGGAGATAGTATCATAAACATCACCACATAAATCTAGGGAAACTTAATACTAACGCTGATAGTACACATTCTTCTATATTTTTTAAGTTGCACTACGAGCCTAAAGTCTAGCATTTATTGACGTTCATGGTCAGTTTCCATCAATAGTAATACACCTTTCCTCTTCTACTAAAGCGTGCAGACAGGCTTACTAGCTGAATAACTAAGCAATTTGCAAAAAATTGTTATTAACTTTTGATCCTTTTTCCTACAAATTTAAACTTATATTTTATTTTTTTGCAATGTTAATTTCTATTTGTTTCACACAAAATCAGCTAAAAGCGAATCAATTATTTATATTTAAGAGTATTAATTCTCATCAAATAAATAAAATATTGTAATATTTATAGATATTTCTAAGCTTAGATTTTTCTCACTATAACCAATAATTTAAAAAACTAATTTTAGTGTTTTTTTTTTTATTGAAATCAAAACTATTTTAATTTACAAAAAAAAAAAAATCTAATATTTTTAATCAAAATTAGAGTAGAAGAAAAACGTGAATCCGCGACTTATTATTCCACTAACATCTGCTTTACAAAAAAATAAAAATTTTAAGAAAAAAATGCTTTTATTTTATTTTTTTTTTAAATTTTGTTACAAATCAAGTTGTAACACAATAATAACTTTTTAATCTGACAGTTTTATGAACTAACCAGGCTTACAAAAAAACAAAAAAAAACAAAAAAAATTAAAAAATTTGACAAAAAAACGTTTGACTAAAAAAATGACACCCTAAGATTGAGCAAACAAAAAAAAAAGCTAAATTTGTAGTAGTTTTATTCCAAATAGTTTCAGTAACACCCTTTCCTAAAAGATTTTTTTTCAATAGTATTTTTCCACAAAAAAAAAAAAAAAACTGTTAAAAGGGTAAAAGAGTCAGGGTAACAAATCTTGTTCAGTTTTTTGTGTTGCTGTGATATGGTAACTCACAAAAAAAGTAAAAAAAAAAATAGGTGACAAGGAAAAAATATTTTTGTATTAACTCACTGACTCATAGTTTTTGACTTTACTTGTTCATTTGTAAAATGTTCACTTCCTATAAATTAAATTAAAATCAATTATTATTATTATCAACTTTGAGTTCTTTTAAAGTTTCTAGGTATACTTATTAAAATTAATTTACTTATATACTTATGTCTAATTATTATTAATGACATTTATATGAAGCTGTCAATCTTTATTGACTTGAAAATGATAATTTGTAAAAATTATGATGAGTTTATGCCGCTTTTATTACAAATAAGCTAAGGATTAGTAAAGGGATCTGAAATTAATGGAATCACTAATTTAAATGATTGTTTTTTTTTCTATAGTTATTGTAGTTATTGTAGTTAGTAGTTATTTTAAATTTATTAATGTTATTAGTATAAATATTGCATTTTATAAACTTGAGGTGTTTTCACTGCAGTGGTAATCTCTTAATTACTTACTTAACTCTAAATTTCTATTTATTACAGATTCTTTCAATAATTAGAACAAATTCAAAAACAACTCTTCATTATGTAATTTTATTATAATTAAATTTAATACTAAACAGGAGGAAGGGGTTAGAATTAAGGAAATAAAAGGAAATACTAAGAAAAATTAAGGAATTAAGGAAAATATGGAGAAGCATAATTATGCACCTATTTTTATGTTAACTCATGTCATCAAAATCAAAACGAGTTTTGATTAACTGATTTATTTTTATCTTTGTCTGATATATTCATATACTAAACACCAGATCTAACTTTGGAACTTTTTCATCATTTTGGATTTAATTCTGGTTATCAAGAAACAAAATATGTAAGTGGAATCAAATCAGTACTTAATGTATTTTTTATGTATGAATCATCAGGATATCTACCTACTGACCTACCCATTGTCAGGATATATGGAATAACAAATCAAATTATTTAACATGACTCTTTGCGCTCTCAAAAAATGATTTCTAATTTAAGAAAATTATCTATTCGGATAATAAATGCTATAAGTATAATTATATGACAGATAATATTTTAAATTGCTGTTTTTTCTTCGACATTCAGTAAGGTAACTCCTTAAACATTTTCTCTTGATAATTTTTATTTTTTCCATTAAGGAAGCACTTATGTTGTACCATATCGAACACCCATATAAAACCGTGATCCATTATTAAGCAAAACCAAAAAAACAAGAAAATGGATTTTAATGAAAAGAATACGATAGCCAAAGAAGCAAAAACGAAGAGTAAAAGTTTGATTTAATACAGGCAGAAGCTGACTTTCCTAAGTTTCTATATATCCGATAACTTGTATTCATTTAACTTAAAAGTAAGAAAAAACTCTAAAACATTTTATAACCTCTTACATTATATTTTTAGACTAATTTCTTATACTTCCTTTTCTCCTTCAGTCAATTTAAATTACATTTTTCTTTTGCCTGATTATTTCTTTTAATTTATTACCAAAAATACTTAGATATCACGTTATAATGAAAAAATAAAAAAAAAAAATTATAGAAAAATTTCAAAATTTACATACCCATTACCAATTACTGAACATTACAATTACAATTTTCTTTTATTGTATTTTTTGCGTCCTTTTTGTTAATAAGAAAAAAAAAAATATGAATTCTTTTTGTAATATTTTTTTTTTTTTATTAAGCGTAACTAAATTTTATTGTTTGTATATCATTGTTATCATTAAAAGGTCCTTATTTCTATTTTTAATTTTTTTGGTTCTGTAAAATCTAAAATTTATCTGTGATGAACATTAAAATCATCATTTTAATTTTTATCTTTGCTGCTTCTTTTCTTTTTTTTTAGTTTTTTTTGTTGTGTCGAAGAAACTTTTTTTTTTTTCATTGTTCAAAAGAAATCGCCCATTTTAAGAAAATTAATACAAATGATTTAATACAAGTAACTGTAAATTGTAAAAAGAAAATCTTAACTATTTATTTTTATTTAGAATTTTTTTTTGCAAAAAAAAAATGTTGGGTTTAATTTTCATTAAAAGAATGCTCATGAGATGGAAAGAAAAATCGATCTATTCAGAGTGGTTTTTTTTTTTTTTTTAATGGTGTTTTGAAATGACATCTGCTTAAGTGAAATAAAATAAAAGCGTACCAATATTTTTATGATTTAATGAAAACTATAACCCAAAAAAAAAAAATTTACTGGTAAAATTTTTGGAATACATGCCATGCCAATATAAATCTTATTTATTACCCTACACCGAAAGTATAAGGTATATTAACTTTGGTATGATGTTTGTAACCACCGAAAAGGAAGCAAGTTAAATATGGACATGTATATATATTCTTAATCACTGTCACTTTCTGAGTCGAGCCATCCTCTGTTCGTTCGTACGACAATGCAAAAACTAATAAAGCTGTCTTACAGTGAGTTACTAATTACGAAAGTAAGGTGGGGGATTGTATCTGGAAAATGCAGTCCATGGATTCGGATTTTGAAAGTTTCCAAGCGAGTCCAAGAGCAAACGAGCATATCAAAAACCAATCAAGATAGAACCTTCCAAGAACAAATTAGCTTAGCTCCAAAACAATAGTAAAAATGGTAGAACAGTGACCCATCAAGTTAACATTTTTTAGATTATTAAAAACTTACTTACTTATCAGTTCTTTTACCTTTTAAGCTGCAATGCTAGCTGGGGTACCAGAAATCTGGTACCAATATTATTAGTAGTAGATTTTTGATCTAGGAGTTTTATATTTTGCAGATTTAAACCTACAACAGCCGTTATTCGAATGTTCAATAATGTATCTATTTTAGAATTTAGAAAAATTTTTAAAAAATATATAACAATAGAATGTTTTCGAAATTTTAAGATGTCATCTCACGGCTGCAAATCCGTTAAATTTTCGATTTTATCTGCATTGCTTCGTTTTGTTACGATTTACTTTTTTTTATTTGGCAGTTTGTTACAAATATTTTTTTCTTTTGGCAGTTTTTATCGTTTTTACAACCCCCTTAAGTACATTAGAACAGAATATTTTTTTTTATGTTTTTCGTATTTTTTTTTCCACCAATCGAAAAAAAGCACACGTGAAATAAAAACGAAATTAAAAAAAAAAAAAACAAAACTTGTTTAAATAATTTAAATGTACCATGAAATATGGATTCATATATGGAATCACTTTTATTAATAGTTAAGAAAATATAATAAAAAATTATCACAAAACGTTGATCGGAAAAACTATAAGGTATTATTCGTAAATAAAAATTATAAAAAGAATAGAATTAATATCTAAAAAAAATTTAGTAGAAAAAAGCCTGGAAAAATGGAAAAATGAGAATATTGTGCGCACCGTAGAAAAAATGAACAATAACAATTTAAATATGAAAATTAATCATAAGCATACCTATATTACATATGAAATTTGAGTTCAACACGATTTACAGCCTCAGTCAATTAAAATAATTACAGTTATAGATGTGATAGTTTATACGGGCGGGGGGTGGAGGGTGGGAGGTCTAGCAGT
The DNA here is from genome assembly GCA_947095535.1 of Poecilobothrus nobilitatus. Taxonomy (NCBI): domain Eukaryota; kingdom Metazoa; phylum Arthropoda; class Insecta; order Diptera; family Dolichopodidae; genus Poecilobothrus; species Poecilobothrus nobilitatus. Next base: position 114,550,808 of record OX352774.1, read on the forward strand.
GCTTATCTGATAAAAATTTATTAGGAGTTACCTAAAAAAAAAAAAATAGAAAGAACATTTTTTTGAGAAAAATTCAGATTAACATAGACAGTTGACTAAGATTCAGGCAGCTAACAGATTATCTTAGCTTTTTAAAAGAACTTATACAAATTAACTATTCTTTAAAGTGTTTTCGAAATAACTGCCAAACAACGTGCTAAAACTTTCACTTTTCAAAAAACCCCATTCGTCTATAACATCATTTAGCATCTTCATATAAAATATCTAACATCTAATATAAAATATTTTAAAATTTTTTTGACAATTTACTATAAAATGACGCAGTTATTACGAAATTTCTAATACCAAGAATTAAGTTTTTCTATTCCATTCAAAACAGGAAATAAAATCTGTAACAAAATAAAAAACAAAAAAAAAAGGACAGTAATGAAAATCCGTTGATGTTCTAATGTAATAATTTTTTTTATAATTTTTTTTTTGTGATCGCGATATGATGCTTAATAGTACTGTTATAATTTAAGTTTTTTTTTGTCTAAAATTTTAACAAGTCGAAGTACCAAAACAAAAAAACAAAAAAAAACTGTTTTGCATTCTCTTTAAAATTTTGTACTCTCCAGGAAGAAACAGGAGCAAACAAAAAAATATCATAACCCCAGATAAGGTAGGGTGAGTTTTTTTTTTTTTATGTCGTTATTGTTTTTATTAAATGTACCCCTAGAGATAAAAGTATTTTTATAATGCCTGTTTTTTTTTTGTCCTTTCTCTTTATTCGGATGAAGTTTCAGATGAAAAAAAAAAAAATAATAAGAACAGTTATTTTATAATATAATTTTTTTTTGTCTTCTTTCTAAAAGTCAACAGTTGTAACTTTTCTAAGGATTTTAATTTGGGCAAAAAAAAAAAACAAATGCCTAAAAAAAAATCAGATTTATTAATCAGGACTCAAATAAAATACAAAAAATACAAAAAAAAAACTAAAACTGTAAACATATTGTTAATGAAAAGTGTAAATTTTAAATTTTAATTTAAAAAAAAAAAAGAATACAATTTTAAAATTAGTAGTCGTTCTTTTGTCCTTTACCCTGTTTTTCACGTTTTGTACTGTTTTGTTTTAAATTTTTTTTTATATATCTTTTTTTATATCCTTATATTCCTTTTTTTTGTTTTTTTAATAAAAGAATGATTGTTATTTAAAAACTTATGTTCTATACCTTAAAATTATGTGATGATATATGAATTTGTAATATTTATTATTCTATTTTTATTTTTAATTTACATTTTTAATAAAAAGGACAATAACGGTAATAATAAACGAACAGTAATAAAAAAAGAAAAATTTGGTGGATTAGTGGAATATTAATATGTACATGTATAGGGAAAAATATTTACTAGGATTAGGAAAAAATATAAAAGTGTAAATAAAAATAGAAGAAATGTTAATTATGTATTTTCTTTTTTTTTAAACATAATATAACAAATGTATGTATGTACATAGTGTTCAGTTTAAAATATTATGAAAAAATTAACTTTGCATCTAAAAAACAAGTAAATGTAACAGTAAGTCGATGCAACCGACTTATTAATACCCTACACCTGAATAATTCGAATTAAATTAACAATCCATAAGTGTTTTTGGCAGCTGCTTGAACTTCTTCCCTTTTCTGTCTTATTCAACTCGAATTTCAAGAACGTAAAAGAGACATCCGCTTGGGATATGCTTGACACCCTTGTATAAAATTTTAAGTTTCTATCTTAATTATTTTCGGAGATTGGTAGTCCTTGGGATGTTTGTGTCAGCTACCCGAATTGCCACTCCAATTCATCGAATCCATCTCAGGAACATAAAGAAAACTTGCCAGAACACCATTCTATTAAATTTAAAGGTTCTACTTTTGTTGGTTTTGGAGATATGCTCGTTGCTCTTGTGCTCGTCCGGAAGTTTCCAAAATACGAACCCATGGTTCAAATTCTTTCAAATGTCAGTTTCCAATTTTACAGAAAAGGAAACATAACAGAACACCTTTGTACTAAAAATAAAAGTTCTATCTTTGTTGGTTGTGGAGATATACTCGTTTGCTCTGGGGCTCGTCCGGAAGCTTCCAAGATTTGAACCCATGGACCAAATCCTCACAAATTTCAGAAACATAAATCAAACATGAAGGAACACCATTCCGCCTAATTTAAAGGTTATATCTTTGTTGCATTTGGAGATAATATCACTTGCTCTGAGGCTCGTTCGGAAGCTTTCAAAATCCGAACCCAAGGACCAAATCCTCTCAAATTTCAGAGGCCTAAATCATACATGAAAGAACACCATTATGCCAAAAGTAAAGGTTATATATTTGTTGTTTTTGGAGATAATCTCATTTGCTCTGGGGCTCGTTCGGAAGCTTCCAAAATCCAAACCCATGGACCAAATCCTCTTAAATTTCAGAGACATAAATCGAACGGGAAGAAACATCATTGTACAAAATTTGAAGGTTCTATCTTTGTTGCTTTTGGAGATAATCTCGTTTGCGGAGATTATCTCCAAAAGCCGGAATCATTCGGAAGCTTCCAGAATCCGAACCCATGGACGGATTTTGTCCAGATTCGAACTTAGCCTTTCTTTCGTAATTAGTAACCTACTATATAAATTTCATCAAGATAGCATCATTATTTTTTGAGTTATCGTGCGTACGGACGGACGGACGGACGGACGGACATCGCTAAATCGACTCCGGCGGTGATCCTGATTGAGAATATATATACATGTCTATACCTAACTCGCTTCCTTTTGGTGGTTACAAACACCATACCAAAGTTAATATACCCTATACTTTAGGTGTAGGGTATAAAAATAAATGTTTTTATTTCAAAAGAAATAAGTTAAATTTTAAAATTTTATTTGTATACTAACATTTATGATACTAACAATTATAAAATCTATTTAAACGACATTTCCTATAACGACATGTAGAAATTTGACCAATTTATTATTCCCTTAATGATTAAAGAAAAAAAATTTAATGAACACTAAATTATTATTAGTTCAACAAGCTGGTTTAATTGATTTTTACTGAATTGAAAGAATTTTTAAACCGAAATCAGTCAATCTCATCGGTAAAGTTATTAAGTACAGAAGAAAAGGATCAGGACAGAATAAGAATTCAGTAACAACAAATATTTGGAAGTCTGTTGATCATTATAAGAAAATATATTTGAAAAAATCTATAGTTTAAGTGTACATATATTAATTGATAAAAATTGTATTATTATCTATATAAATATTTATACACTGTTGTGATCAGAATGCGTCATATCGAAATATATTTAACTAAAAACTACTCATTCGTGCAACTCATTGCAGATCGAAGAGTTCATATAAACCCACCGAGTTTTGTGCATCAAATGTATTCGACTTAAACTGACTTTCGTTAATTTCCAACAGACGGTCGGTTGTCTTCGAAAAATTGGGTCAGCAATGTCAGCAATCAGCAATGCGACGTCAAATGCTAATCTTTTGTGTTGCCACCAGTTGACTGCTTGCATTTTTAAGCGAAAATTAAAAACTATTTGTTCGGTATATTATCTAAAAAAATGCTCAAATTTTTTTTAAATTTTATATTTCATATTACATTTCTTATTACGATGTTTTTTTATAACAACAAGATTTTTCGGTCCCAAAAATGTCGTTATATAGGGATTAACTGTATTGTAATTATAAATACGAAATGCTTCAGTTCAATTTTTATAAATTTTTGGTAACGTGTAAAAAGATTCATTAAAGTTATATTATTAGAAGTGAGTTTTAATCCTCAGGCACTGATAACAATATAAGTTTAAATATTTGACTGACTTTTATGTTTTATAATAAAAGTGTTATTTAAAATGTTTTAAGTTTTCGGTCACAAAAATTTGTTATCAATTAGTCTATCGGTAACTCGTTTTATCAACTCTTTTAATGATAACGAATATTACCGAAATAGCTAAGAAATTGTTGGGTCTATTATTTTACTAGTTTCTAGTTGTTTTTTTTGCGTATGTGGGACGGCAGTTATTACGGGAGTATGTGGGAATCATCGAAATATGCTAAGGAAGAGGTAGCGGTACAATTCACAATTCCTCTATCAACGTGTGGGACTTTAACCTACAAAACACCACATTGATTTTTGACTAAATAATAGATTACGGAACTTTTAGTGCTAATGTACTGTCTAGATAGACTATTCTAGTGCATTTTATGTTAGAATGAATTTTCAATGAAACGACTTTTAGTTAATTTTTCTTTCTACTACATCATAGTCTAAAGAAATTTTATTAATTAATTACATTTAACTTCTTAAAAAAAAATTAAAACCAAACCAATAACTTTAAAAATTAAATCATTTTTTGTTGTTGACCTTTTTTTTTCTTTTTAATATTTTCATATTTTGGTAATATCCTTTTTTACACTTGAAAACTTTTTTTTTCTCTGTGCGAAAAAATTCTTCGCACCTTTTGCTGTTATTCTAACACTACTATAATATTGTACACTTAAATTAATAATTGTAGACCTCTTTTAATTTTTAAAACTTTTCCCAAAAAGTAAATAATTAAAAACTCACAACTAACACCTTCTAATAATTATCAATTTATTCATTTATGGTTCAGTTTGGAAAATTTTAAGTGGAAATTAAAAAAATTTATTTTTTAGTTCTTGAACTTATCTCAGATTTTATTAAACGAAAAGTTTTTTTTTTTTTTTTCAGATAAAGTTTTTATAAATACCATTAAAATATAAAAATAAATCTTCAAAATTTTTAAAACAAAATTTCGATTCAAATAAGTTTTTTTTTTGTTTTCATTGGAAATTCTTATATTTTCTTTTTTAAAATTATACTCTAAAGAAAAATATTAAGCGTTTCCTTTTTGAATGTATATAGGAAAACTCTTCAAAAGTTATTTGAATTTATTAATACAAATTAGATTAAAAAGAAATGATTTCAATCTTTAAAAGGTAAATATTTGTATAAGAAATATTTGAAAAAAGTTATGGTTGGTTTTTACAGTATTTTAGTGTTGCAAAGGTATCATAAGATGGTAATTCAGAATATTTTTAATTTTTTTTGCAGATAAATAAATTACAAAATATGGATAAAATTTTATATTTGGTTTTTTCAAATATTAGTTCAGGAAGGAAAGGAATCTTCAAATATTAGTTCAGGTTAACTCGTGACCTCACGCAAAGTTATAAATATTGTTTCACGATATCACCTAAAATTTTCTTTTATACATATATTAAGTTGGTTCTTCTTACTGGTGTATATATACATTTTTCTGCGGGTGTAGATATTTGATTATTTTAAAATGCTTCATTAAAACTGATTTTATATTTCTGCTAAAATAAAGAATAAACAAGTAAATGTAACAGTAACTCGATGCAACCGACTTAATAATACCCTACATCCGAAAATTTCAAATTAAATTAAAAATCCACAAGTTATTTTAGTTATGTATTTAATATAAGCTAAAAACATAAACGCTTTTACAACCCTTGCACAACATTTCAAGCTTCTATCTTTATTAAATTCGAAGATATGCTTGTTAGACATTGACAGGCGTGTGTCAGCTACCCCAACCACCACTGTAATTTATCTAAAATTTCAGGAACATAGACAAAACATGACAGAACGATCTTGTACCAAATTTAAAGGTTCTATCTTTGATGGTTTTGGAGATATGCTTGTTTGCCCTTAGGCTCGTTCGGAAGCTTCAAAAATCCGAACCTATGGTCCAAATTATCTCAAATTTCAGGAACGTAAAGGAAACATGACAGAACATCCTTGAACCAAATTTAAAACTTCTATCTTTATTCGTTTTGGAGGTATGCTCCTTTACTCTTGGGCTCGTTCGGAAACTTCAAAAATTCGAACCGAATTTTCCCAGATACAATATCCATCTCACTTTCGTATTTAATAACCTACTATATAAAATTGTATCAAGATAGTTTTATTAGTTTTTCAGTTATCGTGCGAACGGACAGACAGACGGAAGGACATCGTTAAATCGACTAAGGAAGTGGCACTGGTTAAGAATATATATACATGTCCGTACCTAACTTTCTTCCGGTGGTTATAAAGACCATATATCAAATTAATATAGCCTATACTTTAGGTGTAGGGTTTAATAAGGGATTCACTCAATTCTGTACTTAGTGATTATTGAAAAACTTAAAATTCAAATTATTCGATGAACTTGAAAATATATTTTCCTTTGGTGTGTTAAAGGTTAAAATGAAAGCTGAAAAAACTAAAAACATGTGGGACATGAAAATTTTTATTTCATGATCGTAATATTATTATTCTTATGAGAGTCAGACAATAAAATTATAACACATACGTATACTTGTATATTTTCTTTGTATTGAGAAAAAAATATATTAATTTTTTCGGTATCCTTTCAAGGATTCTTTTCTATAAAAATATTCTTCTAAAGATTGCAAAAGAAAATAAAATATTTTTTTAAGTTTTTCTTTTTATTGGCTTTTCTTTTCTGTAAAATAACAAAAAAAAAAAAAAGGTAAAACAAAAAATTTTTCTTTTCAATAAATCGAATCGAATTTTTTGAAAGTCGTAATTGAAATAGTATGGAAAATATTTATTTAAAATTAAATTAAAAAAAAATTTATAATTTATACTGCTTCTATTCTAAAGAAAAAGCAAATAAAAGATAAAAATATGAAAGAATACCACAATTTGGATTTTGTCAAATATAGACAAAATGTATTACACATATAATAAAATGGCAGCGTGAGAAATATTTTATACTTTTAGTTTTATTAATTTACATTTGAAATACTTCTGGCTCTGGTATCCTAAGTTTTCCTTGAGTTTTCTTAATATTCTAATACCGAGTATAGTTGGTGACTTCAAATGAAGTTATGATTCTTGAACAATATTACTGGTTAAGGTTGCGTGATAATTTGACTTCTAAAGATATTTTTGACTTTCAGGATATCAGGACTATCCTAATAAGAATGTGTTGGTTGCTAGAAGTCGGTAATATCTTTGTTCGGTCTCTATGAAGATTAACTTCAATGCTGACTTTGGCCGATCCTTAATTCTGTATGGTTGGATTTTATTTTTATTGAATAGAAGAGGAATATATAGCCCTTTCTAAGCCATGCTAGCATTTATTGAACAGTTTTTTTTTAAATATTATTAAGTCCTAAAGTGCATTTAAAATGAAAAAATCGTCATTTTCAGAAAGAGAATATTAAATAATTAATATACATTGAAAGCAAGGCAAAAAATATTTGTGTAATTCGCTGATTTAACACCTTTTAAAAAAAATTTTTAAAATATACAAAAAAAAATATTTATTTATTTTTGTTTTGTTTTCTTTTTCGTTTTTCATTATTGTCGGGAATAAAAAAATAAAAACGCAAACATTTCAACTTCTTGAAAAAATTAAGATTAAAAAAAATTCATAAATAAACATTTTTTTGTAAAATTTTTAGTTTTTTTTTTTTTTATATTTGTAAAATGAATAAATAAGAAACAAAAAAAGAAAAAAACAATAAGGCTGTAATTTTAGCAAATAGCCAGGATGTATAGTACAGCACAGGCTAAGTTATACAGTCAACCATATAGTTTTTTTCTCTTTGTTTTTAATTTTTTATCCCATTTCATATTTTTTTCTTATTCATTCAAAATTTTTTTTTAGTTTTGCACTCTCAATTTATCTCACCCTCATATTTTTTTTCGTTTTTACCACCCACTTTTTTTTTTGCTTCTTGTCATAGTTTTGAAAAAAAAAAAAAAAATGAAGTAATAAAAAATACTTTGAAAATTTAAAACAAGAACAAAAATTTAAATACAAGGAAGCTGTCGTCAAATAATTATAATTTGTTTTTGTAATAAGGATAAGAAAGAGACAAAAAAAAAATCACTAACCTGAACCATGTTTTATATTTCGCTTTCGTAACACCATCCTTAAAGATGTTTTTTTTATTTACACTACATAAAAAAAAAAAAAAACAATTTGAGTGGGTAGCAAAGTAACAAAACAAAAAGAAAAACTATAACGAGGGTAAAATTAATGGCGATCAGACGAAATCGGAATAATGATGATGATTATAATGATATTGTTGATGACAATGATGGCAATGCCAATAATGGTTACAAAATGATGATAATGATAATACTGTATTTATAATAGTGATAATGATTGATTTTGATGATTATGACTTGAAAATTTGGTTTGGTTCGTTTGTTTTCAATAGAGAGAAAATACCGTTATTTTTCATTTTTTTATGTTTTTTACCTTTCCAACCAACATTTTCAAAAATTTTGTTTGATTCAAAACAAAAATTGAAAAAAAAAAAAAAAAAATTGGATGAAGAAAGAAACAGGACGAAAAAAATCTGTAATTTTTTTTTATTTTATACATTATTCAATAGAAAAGTAAAAAATTAAAATTTTTTTTGTTGCATTTTCTTTCATTCGGAAATGATGGTAGAGAAAAAAAATTTTTTGAAGGAAAAATCTGTATTTCCTTTTATTCTTCGATTTTAAAAAATTATTTTTTTTTTCTTCGCTCACGCTGAAAGGTCGATACTAAATGAAGAAAATTGTGATGATATTTCTTTTTACGTTTTTCGTTTTTTCCTTATGATTCTTGCGTCTTGTTTCAATCTCCTGGCCTTTTAACTTCATTCGAGAGTTAAAATGGGGGAAACAAAAATGTATAATAAATAAAATAAATAAATAAATGAAAATTAAATTAAAAAATAAAATATTTTAAATACAAAAACAAAACAAAAATCTTTTCAATAAATTTTCTATAAATTTGTAACCAGCCAGAAACGTTCCTCTTATGGACTCAAGAAAGTGTAAAAAAAAAAAATCTATTCATCTTTAATTTTGATTTTTCTGTTAGTTTTTATCTGTTTTGCTTTTATAAAAAAAAATGGCGGAGATAGTTATGTATCTTATAAATTAAAAATAGAAAAATTTATGAAAATTTTTTAATGCGATAAATTTAGTCTAAGTGGAAATTTCTTAAGAGTTTATATATAGTAAAATGAAGAAAAGAAGGTCTTGCTTTCAATTAAGTTTCAAACGATATAGATCTGAAACAGCAAAAAAAAAGCAAAATTATACAATGAATGTATGCTAAGAGACAAAGTTGGGATTTTAATTAAACCTTAAGTTTTCTAAATAAGTTGCAAAACCTTGATAGAACAGGCATTTTATAAGTTTGAAGAAAAAAGATTTTCATATTTAAGATTTGTGGATATAATAAAATACTAAAAGTTGGCCAAAGAGAGGTGATAGTACAATCTGCAGGAGCATCAGAGCCATGTGGGCGGATTTGAGTTTAAAAAAATCTAAATGTATACTGTCGTTCTCTAGATCTGAAATAAGATAATTGGTTGCTGTTATTAAAGGCCATTCTTTAGGGAAGAATTGATGCTATAGCTGAGCAATTTCTCTTTACCTATCCCTGTCTATTAAGAAGTTTCTGGTTTTACAATTGTTAGTTTCTGTTTTACAGATTTAGATGAACTCACTAATAAATAACTTAGGGTTATATTAAATATATAACATTTGATTTGCATTCAAAAATTATTGAATTTTCCTTGATTATAAATGGATAAATTGTCATTAGTTTCGGCATAATGTTAGATGTTTTCTTAATTTTTATTCTATTAACATTTTTAACACTTCTTCCGTCAGAGCAATATCATCCTGGAATAATTTTAAAGTACTTAGCATAAAACTCTTTTAAATAAGGTCTCCTACGTTTCAAGGCGTACTATTAACCTAGAGCTTAGCTTAGCTAACGCACCAGCCTTCATAAATTAATAAAATTCTATATGTTAAATTTCTTAATTACTCAATTGTAAAGTTTAATTGTTAATGTTGAGCAAAAAAAATTAATTCTAAACGTTCTAATCTAAAAAAAACATTAATTCTCAATTACAAAACAAAAATAGAAGCATAAAGTAAGAAAAAAAAAATTACCTAAGAGGAAAAGAAAGAATAAATAAATAATTTTAAATCTAATAAATAATTTTATTTTACGGTAGATGACATAAAAAGTAATATAGACATTCCAGATTCAATATAATTTAAATAAAATCTATTAATATGATAATTTTTTGTTTTCTTAACTATTTTTGATTTATTCAAAATGTTCATAAATCTTTAAAGATTGCAGATCATGTGACAAGAACAACAGATAGAATAATAATGATTAAAAAAAAAAAATATGTGTGAAAATTAACTTAAGTTAAAAAGTAAGTTATAATATTAACTGTTGATCAAGATCATAAATTAAAATACTTTTTACGATGGGTTTTTCTCTCGTTAATTTTGATTGGATTTGACAGAAAGTTGTTTAAAATATAAAAGATCAAATGTATAATTTTAATTAAATAAAAAAGCATTTATTAATTTTTTTAATCTATTTCAAGCGAGTGTAAAAAATTTAGATTCTAATATTTTTATGAATATTTGTTATACAGAAACATTTTCAAGGAAGGAAAAACGTTGATATCAGAGGTAAACGTTGATTTGATAGGAGAAAAGAAATAATTCTATCATATAGTAAAAGTTATTCCATCAACCCCGCTTTAATGTGCTAGACTTGCGCTATTTAGAGTCTTCGAAGCGAACTATTTTGCCAGCTTTCTGAGCGTAGATTCTGAACAGAGATAGTAGATATATCCTCAAATTATTACAATTTTTATCTTCAGCTAGCTGTTAAATAAAAATATATATATTTTTAAATTTAGTATTTAAAGTTACCGTTATGTGAAAAGAAAATTTTGTACGATTTATCTTCCTTCATAATTCCGACACGCTTTTGCAAAGTGACTTAGAGTTTTGAGAGAAGAAAGAACTTTTAGAATTAACTAAACTTGTAATTTCAGCGCCTGTACACACATTTTGTTTGTAAAACATAAAAATTAAAGATCCAGTAATATGTTTTTACGTGTGTTAACGGTTTTTCTTAGTTATTTAGGGTTATGGAGTTACAGCCCCTTAAAATTATAAAAAAATCTTTTTTTCAAATGTATATATGAAAGGTATTCCCAGGTTCTGCGTTGTAGTTTTACAAACCAAGAACTCTAGAAAACTGGAACTTTTCTTACCTTTATAAAACAATATCAAAATTATGCAATGTTTAACAATATGCTATTTAAACTTATCGTTATGTGAAGACATAATGTTGCAAGATTTTTCTTCCTTCATAACTCCGGTACGGCCGTACACTTTTAGTTAGAGCTTTAAAATTTTAAGAGAAAAGAGAATTTGTGTAAATTGTCTCAGAAATATGTTTTTGTTGCCATCCTCTGTTTAAGGGTTTTTAGGGTTCAAAAATTGAAACTTTACTATTTTTAAACACCTGTACCTTAGATACCTGTATAAATTTTTTCAAAATAAAACCCAAAAATTAAAGCTTGAACATTTAATTTTTCAAGCTTCAACATGAACATCAAATCTTCAACATAATAATCATTTAAAATCTTGCAAAATTTATTTTAAAGTTAGAATAAAAATAATAAAATAAAAATACAATTAAAACTCTTTAAAGCATCAGGTCTTCTGAATCACCTATGACTTAAAACCCAATAATTAAGAACAAAAATTTTACTCGTTCACAGTTTGTGGACCGATTTACGTTTCGGTCCATACTAATTATTTATAATTCTTAGATGTTCTTACTGTCCTCACTATTACATTATTAATAGAACCTCCGATTTGATTGAGGTTTGGTAATATGTAGTTTCTAATTTTTCCTCTAAAAAATTGTATATTCCTATTTTTAAATATGTCTTACACTGTGTATAGTGTTCGTTATATAGCGTTAAGCGAAAATATTAATTATAATATAAATTCCTTTATTTTATCATTCCCCAATTAAAAAGTGATTAAGAAGAAATGGTTCTACTTAATGAGAATCATAGTAGATAAGTGTAATGATAAAAACTGTACATTCTTAAAAAAAAGTTATCATGTTAAAAAAATGCATTAAACTAATTTATGCCACTGCGCCTAAAATTTTTCTGCTATATATTTTTTACTTATATAAATTAAAATTATTAACTTTAAAGTGTTTACGGACAAAGCATAATATTAAATCAAAAACAAATAAAAAATAAATAAATAAAAATTAAAATTATACGTCCATTAACACTATTTTTAAATCGTGTCTTTTTATATTTCTCAAAAAAAAAAAAAAAGTAAAAATAATTAAATGCCGCCGCTTCTACTATACGCTGTTTCCTCAGTTATTTTTATTTTTGACTCGTGGTCGGTTTACTTTAATTGTCATCTTAAACATTTTTTCTTTTAGTAATTTCATGATGTCTATACTTATTCACCATTTGCCTCTCCATTATTCCTTAATGGAATTTCTTGATGAATTTGTCCTCTAAGTTGTCGAAGCAATCTGATTGATACCTAAAATTTTGATGCAAATTTATAAAATTTTATGCAATTTTTTAATTAAATACGCGTTTAAAAATAAGAAAATGAGAAAAACTTAAAATAAAAACGGCAATAAAAACAAAACATTGTAACTTATTATAGTATAACATGTTGTAATATGTTAATTAAAATTAAATACAAGGCGGTGACCATAGTAAAAAACAAAAAAATAAACAACGTAACAATTACATATTTGTATTAAGACCAATCATAGGACAAACTTTATTTGCAAAGAAATTGTACCGCTTCAAAGAAAAAAAACTAAAATCAACAAAAACTAAACGTCGCCTTAGTGGTTACATTAGAAAAATCATTTATATCAATTCAATATAAAAACAAGGTAGAATGTAAACCAACGGTTTTTAAAAGCGCACATTTCCCAAACTCAATACAAACTGTTTAGAATTGTGACTTGCACAAAAATTTGAAAATTTCATTTAATAAGAAAAAACTTGAAAATAAAATATATAACTAAGAAAAACCGTTAAGACACGTAAAAATATATTATTGAACCTTTAATTTTCATGTCTTGCCGAAGAAAAATGTTTACAGGCGCCTAAGTTACAGGTGTCTAAAAATAGCAAATTTTTAATTTTTGAGGCGTAATAACTCTTAAAAAGGGGGTGCTACCAAAAAATTTTCTGAGGAAACTTATACTAATTCTAAAAGTTCTTTCTTGTCTCAAAATTTCAGGTTCCTATCAAAGGCATGCCGGAGTTATGAAAAAAGAAATTTCATGCAAAATGTGGTTTTCACATAACGGTAAATTTAAATAGTAAATTACAAAATATTGCATAATTCTGATATTGTTTTATATAGATAATACAATTTTCGATCTTCTAGCGGTTTTAGATTGCAAAACTATTACGCAGAGCCTGAGATATATACATCTGAAAATGGGGCTTTTTCGCAATTTTGAAGAGCTGCAACTTTGGAACCCTTTACAACTAAAATAAACCTTTAACACACGTAAAAATATATTACTGTAGCTTTAATTTTTATATCTTGCAGAAGTAAAATGTATGCAGGTTCTTAAGTTACAGGTGTTTAAAAATAGCAAATTTTCAATTTTTGAGCCCTAATAGCTCATAAACAGGGGGTGGTCCGAAAAAATTTTCTGAGCAAACTTATACTAATTCTAAAAGTTCTTTCTGGCCTCAAAATTTCAAGCGTCTATCTAGAAGCGTGCCGGAGTTATGAAAGTAGAAAAATCATGCAAAATTTGGTTTTCACATAACGGTAAATTTAAATACTAAATTTAAAAAAATTGTAAAATTTTGATATTAGTTTACAAACTTAAAAAAAATACCTGTCGAATGACGTTTTCAGATTGAAAAAATCTTAAGCAGAACATAAGATATATGCATTTAAAAATAGGGCTTTATCAAAGTTTGAGGGGCTGTAGCTCCGTAATGGATGGGGCTACTTGAAAAAGTTGTTCCACAAAATTATTTTTTTTTGAGACCTACCCATGGTTAAAATTTTTTTTCTCTATCTTAAACGGTGTAGAAATTTTGTAAACAGCCGGACGGACGGACGGACAGACAGAGTGAAACTAATAAGCTCATTTTTTCAAATTTTTTTTGGAAATGTGCTAAAAACATTGTGTTTGTAACATTTTGTTTCTAATTATTTTGATTTTAACCATTTGCATGCCAAAATTTATATTAGATGTAATTATAGTGTGATAATCTGAAAGGGCTGGTTCCAATCTGTACGTTTTTATATTGAGCTGCCTTTTGTTCTAATTCGTTTTATTTTTGTCATTCTTTTTGAGACTCTTCTAATAGAATACCTAGATAGCTTGAATGCACTATATGAAGCAATCTAGGCATTCTTTGATAATATCTGCAGTTGGCTTCATTTTTACTTACCACTTTTGATGCAATTTTAAAATGTTATTCATTATCCCATCATACTCTAAATGAGGAATGTAGTAATTGGTTCCGATTCGTTGTTTGGTGTCTTGTTGTCAAAGTGTTAAGTTGTTTTTGTTTTCATTGACGTTCCTTCTACCATTATTCCTATCATCCTCAGATTTTTATTTTTTGTTGTTGGTTGCAATGATCTGAATGAAATTAAATAAAACGAAGAAGAATACAGTTGCCTTTGTCAACTCTTAGATACCCGTACGAACCGTTAGTATGTTCACAGCCTGTCACTCTACTTACAATATTATTTTTTTAATATTTTAGTATTTTAAAATAATTTGGGTGAATTTTATAATTTCTAGAACTATGGGTTGTACATATGTTTATATGTACATTCTTTAAAAGTAGATTCTAACCTTCCACATAACGATTATCAATCCAAAACTTTTTCAAATATTCTATAGTACCATTTAATACTAAGAGGTAAATGTATATTAAATTTACTTAGTACAAAATAATAAATATAATTTTAAATATTATATTATATTATTATATTTAAATATTCCATTGACAGAATAATTTTTTATAAGTACAATAAAATACATATATGTATGTAAATACGGCGCTATATAATATACATATATACTCTTATCATTCATTCACTAGTGACATATACGATATGTAAATAAACATGATATTATATAAGTATGTATATATATCAATATCATATAAATAAAAATTCTTCAAGCTACCCTTATGTTGTTTATTTATTTACATTTTTTTGTACTACGCATTATATGCTCAACAATTTCAAATTATCGAGTAAAACAAATGCAAAAAATTTGTTGAAGAAATTTGTTAGAAAATTTGAAAAAATCAAGAAATCAAGTAACACTTTCGTCAATTATAAAGTAACCCTATATTATTAAAAAAAGTTGTTAACAGAAATAAGAGTATAATGTTCAAGCTTTAATTTTTGTGTATTACTTCAAAAAAATTTTAACAGGTGTTCAAGTTACAGGTGTTTAAAAATAGAAAATTTTCAGTTTATGACCCCTTACAGCTCCTAAACAGGGGGTGATACAAAAAAAATTTCTGACTCATACTTGACTTATTTTCAAAGATCTAACTTCTGTCAAAATTGCAAGTTTCCAACTTAATCCGTTTAGAAGATAGAAGGGTTAAAGGATTTTGCAAAATTTGAGTTTCGCATAACGGTAAATTAAGACACCGTATGCTACAAATATATATTTATTATATATACATTTTTAAAACTAATAAAAGTAGTAATCGTTTGGCGTTTTCAAAATGAAGATATACTTTATACAACTTGTGCTATAACAATTTAAATATAGAGCTTTTTTGAACTTTTGGGGAGCTGTAGCTCCGTAACGGGTGGGATTACAAAAAAAAGTTATTAAAAATAAAATTAATATTTTTGTGAGTGAGCAGTTAAAATTTCATAGCTCTATTTCAAAAAAAATGTGGGGATCTAAAAGTTAGGTGTTCGAGAGCTACCCTAAGTTTTGGTCCAAACTCAACCAAAAAAAATAGGGAACCTACAAATTACTCCCAGAATATTTTGTGTAAATTTCAAGATTCTAGCTTTCTTAGTTTTTGAGTTAGCGTGCTGACGGACGGACGGACATGGCTCAAACGTCTTAGAATTTTTTTCTGATCCGATCCATACCTTTGAAGGTATATCTAGCTCGCTTATTTCGAGGTGTTACAAACGGAGGAGTAATTTTATTATACCCGATCCTATCGTACGGGTATAAACATTATTCAGTTTCTGTAAAAATCCCTATGAATTAAAAAAAAACAAGGTAGAATGTAAACCAACGGTTTTTAAAAACGCACATTTCCAAAAGATAATACTCGTACAAACTGTTTAGAATTGTTATTTGCACAAAAATTTTAAAATTTAAGAAATAAAATTTAAGAAATTCTTTGTAAGAAGAAAATATGTGAAAATAGGACTTTTCTGGAACTTTGAGGGGCTGTAAGTCTAGAAACCTACATAACTAAGAAAAATCGTTAACACACGTAAAAATATATGACTGTAGCTTTAGTTTGTATGTCTTGCACAAGAAAAAAATGTACAGGTGCTTAAGTTACAGGTGGTACAGGTGCTTAAGTTAAGTTAATAACTCTTAAACAGGGGGTGATCCAAAAAATTTTTCTGAGGAAACTTATACTAATTCTAAAAGTTCTTTCTGCTCTCAAAATGTCGAGTCCCTATTTAAAAGCGTTCCGGAGTTATGAAGGTAGAAAAATCATGCAAAAAAGGAAGGTAGAAAAATCATGCATTTCAAAGTTTGAGGGGCTGTAGCTCCGTAATGGATGGGGCTGCATGAAAAAGTTGTTCCACAAAATTAATTTTTTTATGAGACCTACCCATGGTTAAAATTTTTTTTTCTATCTTTAACGGTGTAGAAGTTTTGTAAACAGAAGGACGGACGAAAAGAGTGAAACTAATAAGCACATTTATTCAAAAGTTTTTTGGTAATGTGCTAAAAAGATTTTTTTTTTAAATTTTTTGCAGTAACCAGAACTAACATGTAATTAATTTTTTTTGCCTATAGGGACGCTGAAATCTAAATATGTATATAAAACTATAAAATTTTTTAGAAATAATAAAATATTACCAATAAATTGCTATAGCAGGTCTGGTATAGTGCTAAAATGAAACTGATTTAAAAAAAAAATATTAAATTTAACAAATTTATTTAACAATTAAATTTATTTTAGATACATTTGCTTCTAGCTGCTGAAGAGTTTGTATGTTTACTTCTTTTTCTTGCCTTTGTTTTGGTTTAGCTTACGTCTTACAAACAATTTAAATTTTTAATGTTGTATAAATCTAGAAATTGATCTGATCTTTAAAATCTTTATTAAATAGTTATTTTTCTTTCGTTATATTATTGTCTTATATATCAAATGTCTATCACTTCTTACGATTAAATCTTAGAGCAAGACAAAGAGAAGAGAATTTGTTTTACAATTATTATCAAAGATAACTAAAAATATAAATCTCATATTAAAAATCCGGAATATTAAAAATAGATAGAAAAATTTTAATGACAGGTGTAATGACGATATTGTCTGAGTTTCAAATCAGATAAATCGTTCTTACACCTGTCATTAAAATAAAAAGAGACAATAGAGTGTCGATAATGTAGGAAAGTCTTGCATATTGTATAATTATTACAATTGAGTGTTACACCAACGCTCACTTCATCACCATGTTTTGTAAACACGTTCTAGAGATGAACAGTTTTTTGACGAAATAAAACAATTAATGCCTCCATTCAAAATTTTTCAATAAGAATAAGTGTGATACATGCCAATTCCATCACAGTTTCTTAACTTAGATTAATTACATAATTTACGAAATTTTGTTTGTTAATTTGAATATAAACCATAGATGAAACTAAAGAATTTCGAACTATAAAAAGGAGGAACTATAGCGATTTTAAATTTTAGTCAAATATTTTTTAAAGTTTCTTAATAATTTTGTTTTTACTTGTTTTATTCCTTTTCAATGAACTAAATGGATCACTAACGACACAAAAAGACTGCTGAATGTATAATAAATATTATTTACTTCACGCAGGTTGTCTATAAGGAATAGAAGTATAGCAAGTACATTTTTAAAACTTATACAAATATATTTTGCATCTTAATATATTAAGATTTTATTTTCCATTCCTTTTAATTGGTTATCAATCAAAATTTAATAGAGGAGGATAATATCAAAAAATCGCTTTAATGGGCAAAAAAAAGAGGCGCAAGTTAAATTATGAAAAAAAAACGAGGAAAAGGGAAGTGTTTGTGACAACTCTAGGATACTTACATAAACATGACATATGCTGTTATGCATCTTTTACAAAATTTAAGATAATTAACTTAATTAAGTGCAAGATATATTCATGTAAATTTGGGAGCTGTATGATAGCGACTCAACTCCGTTGTGACAAATCAATTAAATTTTGTTATTTTAGCTTTCGAATATGTATATATATACTTTATGAGCATATAAATTTTGCAGCTACTCGAATGTGCTACGTTAGACTAACCCAATTTTTTTAGCAGTCATGGGCAGTCAAAACTTAACTTCTTATAAATACCCAGATTATATAGACACTGAGTTATTCTAACATAAAAAGGCGAAAGCTAAAGCATCGATTGAACTTGTTCAATTTAAATAACTACATTGGCGAAGTGGTAAACATTTCAGAATATTAAATCGATTGGCGTACTCAGCAAATCGATTCAGAATTCAATCCTGAGTAAACTTTTCCATATCTATCTCGTCGCCGAAGTTGTCGTTCTCACAAACGTAATGAAAAATTTATTATACCTATGTTTCTACAGGTATAAAAATGTTTGTAGATTACAATTTTTAGATTTTTTAATTTTTACTTTTATGTAAATTGCATTAATTAAAAAAAAATCCGATTTTAAGGTGTTCTTATTTATAACTATAAGATGAGTTTGTTTTTTTTCAATCACATAGAAACGATTAAAATTTGAGGTTGCATTTCTGCTGCTGTTGTAGAATTTTAAAATTATTTAAAATTAAGATTAGGTTGGTTGTTGTTTGATCATTTTGATCATAGGGCGGGAATTTGATATAATACAGATGATAAAAAATTAAAATGTGACTAAAATTTCAAATGATTTATTTGTTTAACGGAATGATTGACATTAAATAGAGGATGAAGGAGAGACAAAAATAAAAAGAAAAATTTCTTGTTTAATTACTTATTTTATAGTTTAATTAAAGTATATTTTTTATTTGGAATTTTTAGAGAATGAATTTGTTAGTAGATTTTGCGCGTATACAATTGTTTAAGCTTATTAATTTTCAAAAAAATATTTTTATACCGGATATGGCAGTTAATATTGTTAGTGTTAAAATTATGTAGTGCTCGTTATATATGTAAAAATTTATTTTAAACATATCGCAGACCTTTTAGGTATGATTTTTGAGTTCAAATCTTGGTCGCAAGTCAGTAATAATTTTATATCGTAATAATGTTATAATATTAAACTACAGTGGAGCTGTCTTCAATTATTATATTATGCCGAAAGTTATTACTACTATTGTAAGTGACTGATGATACCAACATGCTACCAAATTTGTCATTGCTACCAAAATGGTAATATTAATAAGCTGATTTATTGTTCTCATACAATCTCAATCACACAGTCTTACTCTAAATACAAAATTTTCGTGTTCTTATACACCACGGATTGTGTAACAATACTTGGTTATTAGAAGTTTACAATGTTGTAGTGGTTAAGAAATCGGCCTTTCATTCAACAGCCCGTTATAAAGTTACGATACAAAGATTAATGATAAAAATAAAATACATTTGTCTTAAAATAGCTATTATTAGATAGTATAACTAATTGTATAGATATATCCTATATCGTATTACTAATTGTATCATAATATTATATAATGAATAAGTATAAAATAAAAGATGACTCAGAAATTCAAAAAATCAGTTAGATCCAACACAGAACCGATCACAGGAACAGGAAACTTAATATTTGGTTATTTTTTAATAGAGTTATTCACATTATAAAAGAGCTATATATTAAATATATATGTATATATGTAATATGAAACATTCTTTAATTTGTGATTTCTTCATAAATGTGGACGGGATATTACACAGCCTTTCCTGTTCAGGCGTAGCTGTAAATGTCGTAAGGGGGTTCAAAAGTATTCAAAAAGTGTTTGCTCTTTACTTGTGTAACAACTTTACCTTTCATAATATATTTCTGTTTCAAAATATTCGTAAAAAATATAAAAATAACCGTAGTAAAGTGAAACTGGTGGCTAACAGGTTGGAGGTCTCCAATTCAAAATATTTGCATTAAAATTTAAATATGAAATTTTATCCAATTCCGTTCAACCTTGGGCTGGACACATGTCTACAGACAGATAGACAGAGATAATCACAGACAGACAGATAGACAAATAGACGGACAGATAAACATACATACAGACAGACAGATAGACACCAATACACTTAATTCAGGTTTCTATATACCGGAGAAGTGCATACATGTATAATTCTGATGTTCAAAACTTTGGTGACATCACAATACCTTCTTTATACATTACATGTATGCCAAAAAAAATGCATAGTTTTGTACAATAGTTGCAGCCAAGTAATAAACCATTTAGTGAAATTAATAGTTTTAAAAATTGAAGCTTAGTTAAAAATGAATAATAAATGACTTACTGGATACGTTGTGTTTATTATTGGATTGGAATGGAAAGGGAAAAAAAGTAAGAAAAAATTGGTTAGAAAATTTTTTTAAAAGCAATGTTAAAGAATTCTTTTCATTTCACAATATAATCATTTATTATTTGTTTATATATTAAATCAAAAGTAATAAATTTTCAATATAATTTTTATACAATTTCATTTCATAAAAATCTAAAAAAACAGTCATTAATTCGTTAATGTTTCAAATTTTACATATAGTTAAAATAACACAGAAAAAAAAAAGAAAAAATGTGTCATAACACGCGACATCACCTCTTGTTATAATATCCATATATGTACACTTATATCAATTATAAATTTTTTCCGATTAAATTTCTCCCTCCAATTCATTTATTATTAATAGACAACGAATGTTTCGTCTTCATGTACAATAAAACTAGTGAATAAATGTTTGGAAACAATATAAAAAAGTTTTTCTTATTTGTATTGGTATTTTTTTTTTAGATGTACAGGTATTTATGTCTATACTATGTATGTAAATTGCACACAATTTTAAAGTTAACACACATGCTAACAAGTTAAAATTAGAATTTCGATAGAATGTAGGTCTGAAAGTGCTTTACCCAACTTTTTTCTCCACACACTCTTAAAAAAAACCCTTTATTCCGTTGTTTTGTGAATATCGATTGTTTCATTATTACTCATACCCCTCAAATCTGATTCTAATTTAAATAAGGCTATCACCAATTTAATTTTTTGTTTTTTTGTTTTTTTTTTAGTTTTATAATTCAACAATCATGCAAACATATATGGGATTTATCGATTTTTTGTATTGTATGCTGTTATTTTTTTGCACAATCATCAGTTCCTTTTTTTTTATGAGGACATTTGCGAAAAATTTTCTTTTTCCTTTTTTTTTTTGTTCGTAACTTGTTATTTAGAATCAACTAAATACACTGGTGGATTCATTCGCGGAATCAGGTTGATATCTTTCTATGTATGTACATGCATATATGTCTTGTATGTCTACATCTGAACTAAATTGTTGTTTATATATTTAGTAACTTCCAGGTTGATGATTTTGCCAATTTTTGGTTTTATTATTTGAAGACCAGGACATTGTAACAAGACTTGTTTAAAAGGGAAATCAAACAAAAAAAAAAAAAGTACAAAAAATTAAAATTAAAAAACCTCGAAAAAGCAAAATAAAAATAGCTAAATTGTTAGATATAGACCCCGTCTATCGTCTGTCATGTTCCTTCCCACCTGTCTACAACAGTTTTTATTTTTATTTTCGTAGTTCTTTGTGTTAAACCTTAACTTTGTGTGGTGTTTGTTGTCTTTGTCTCATCACAGACAGATGCAATAAAGACAACGGTACACTGATTGTAAGAAAGAGACAGTTAAACAAAAATAGAAATCGAAAAATAAAAAAAAAAATTTATAATGACAATCAGAATATGCAAAAAGTCAAATAAAAAAAAAAAAATGAATAATGAAGAAGTGACAGTTTTGTATTTATTCTTACCATTTCTATTGTTTTTTTATGTCTCATATTCGTTTTGAATCGTTCTTCTAAATGGACAATTTTTATTTTTTGTTTTTAAAGGATTAAAGATTCTAAAAATTTCAGTTAAATTTTTTGATTAAGCTCTAAGTTTTTTAATATTTATTTCATTCTATTATCAATTCTTATACAGATGACGGGACGACAAAAGGGATGGGGTGACAAAAGATTTAAAATTTAATTAATTTGTTAGGCATGTAATTTGATATGAATTTATATTTCAAATTGAAATTACAAAGAAATACGAAAATTCTTGAAGATTTTTTGTCCTTGTTTTAATTTATTTTTATGGTTGCGGAAAACTAACAACAAACAACATGGATTATGTGGGAAAAGAAGCAAACAATTTGAAGAATTATGTCTGATAATTAAATTAAATTGGATTTTATTTTAATAAAATGTTAATCATGTTCATGTTTTTTAGTTGTTTCTGACATTCAATGATGACATTCAATCAAGTTTTTATTTACTTTTATATATTAATGCATTAGGATCGAATATATGTAATTAGAGACAAAACCACATACATTTACTTTTTGAGCAAATAAAGTGGGCAAATAGGTATGAAGATAAGAGGGTTTATTTTCTTACATAATATGAACATCGTGACTACAGTGGTATCACCAGCTACGATCGCATCTACAGTGATACATTTTATATAATGCCGTTTTGGTACCTCTCGTCACCATTTTTTTGTGTTTTTGATATACATTTTATATACATTTTAAACTAAGAATTTGTTTATGATTAGAGCCCGTAGTTTTTAAATGAAAACTAAAAACTTGCAATAGCTATAAGTCGCAGGTTTCATGACTTAAAATTAAATATTGCCGTATCAATATCAATTAAGTTAGATATTTCACTTATTCCTTTCTTATCTTTACAAAGATTAAGAGATTAAGTTAAGGAAAGTATTCATTCAACATCAGCGAGAACACTTAACTTCACAAAATAAAATTTTTAAGCTTTTTTTAAGGTTAGAATTTTTAAAACAAGGACCCCTGTTAACGTTGTTGGCAAATTAAAAAAAAAAACTTCATATTCTTTAAATGCAAGCAATTAAGATTTGAGATAATTAAAATTAAATATTTAACCGCCCGTTTCTTAAGGAGGAGATTTCTTAAGGTTAATTTTATTTGAGGACAAAATATTATCATTAAACCATGAAGTGGTTCATTCATTGAAGTGGTAGTGTACTACCATATTATTTCCATAAAATAATTTGTTTTTGTTCTCAATTCAAAAAAAAAAATTGATCAAATTTTTATCCATTGACTATAATAATAAAATAAAAAAACATAAAAATTAAAATATTTTGACATTTTTAAAACAAAATATTGCAAAAACAAATATATTTTTTTTTTTTTTTAATTTTGAAATATTATATTTTGATCATATTTTAAAGATCTAATAGGTACGTATCTTCTTTCTTTCCTTAATCAAATTAATATAAATTGACATCTGATGAACTTATAATGTACATACTTTTAAATTTCTTTAATATCCCTCTATATTTGCAACCAATATAATTTTTATTTGTGTGTAATATTATCCTGATTGGTAAATAAACTGTAAAAAATTTATAATAAATAAACAAAAATCATCCTTAATGAAAAAAAAAAAACAAAAAAAAGGAAAAAATAAGGTATAACTTAAGCTACCTCAAACGCTTAAAACAGTAAAGAAAAAAATCTATGCAAACATAAATTTTTGGGAAGATAATACATGAATATGCGCGGTTGACTTGACTCTTGTAAAATGCCATATCTAATCAAAATTTTATTTTTTAAGTTAAAAATTTGATCCTACAGGAAGAAAAGTAATAAAGTGAACTTTAAGTATTTTGTAGTTTTTAATACAAAAAACAAAAAAAAAGAATTATACCTATACCAAATATAAATTGACGACTACTGGTGATTAGATCAGTTATAAAAGATGAACTATATTGGAGATTAACACAATTATGTTTTAACTTTTAAACAAATGAAACAAAAATTTATACTTGTTAGATAATTAATGCCTATAATCTTTTATGTTTTATAGTCATCTTCCGTTATTTAGGTAGAGTTTGATGGTGGTCCTATTTTGTAATATATGCTACCTTGTTACAGGGTTGATAGAAGGCAAGTCAAAAAACAAAAAACAGTAAAAATGAGAAATAAAAAATTAATTAACTATTTGTTATTTATTATTTTTAATTTTATATTTAATTTTGAATCAATTTTTCCCCCTCTTTTCAATATTGTATTCAATATATTGATTAAATGGGTATAATTCAGTTCATGTCTTCATAACATGATACAATTTTTTCAATACTCTAATAAAAATAATATATTGGTAATATTTTATAATTTGAAATGAAACCCTTAAATCTATTAATAATAATGATTATTAAGGATCAATGTAGAAAGGATAAGAAAAATGTTTAGAAAGGGATCAAAATCTGCATCAGAACCTTTTTATCTTATCCCTATAATTCTAAATGTAAAATAAAATTAAAAAGGGCTTTTTTTGTTATTTTGTTTGACTCAATTTTCGATTCATTCATTCCAAAGTCAAGTGATTCAAATTGATTTATTCCTAATCTATTGATAGGTAGCTATAATATAATATGTATTTTGATCGTATCAATCAAAATGTTGTTTATTTTTTTCAATAGAAATTAGGATTGTAGCAGCAGTTCAGGTGTGGCTTAGTTTAGTTAAAGGGACGAAAATAAGCAAAAAAAAAAAAGAAACGGAATTAAATTAAATTCTGGGTTCCCAAAATAATGACGAAAAAAAAAATGAATTAGAAAGATATAATACACAAAGATTCTTTTCATCCATTGTTATATTGTTATATTAAAACCTAATGCTAATCGATATAACAATATTTGATTAATAATTCTAGTAAGTAATCTTGTCGGTTCTTTGATTGAAGTGTGCCAAAGCACAAAAGAATGTTTTATTTTTGAATGTTTGTTGCAATTTTATTAGTTAGAGTCTTTTTGTTTGATAGTTGGGGTTTATGTGAATCATGTTCGAGATTAAGTAGATTTTAATAATTAAAATCATAACAACTTAAGGGAAAGGGTATCAAATATTAGTTAAAGGAGAAAATTTTTATTAATTTTTTTGTTAAGCAAAAACAAACTATAATTTTATCTAAAATTACTGCTGTTGTACATTAACTAATGCTTTATATAGGAATATCAATCCAGTAATGGTCTAGTGGTTAAGACACCGGTTTGTCATCTGAAAGGTCACAGATTTAAACCTGTACTGGTCATATAAAGTAATAGTATAATTAGTATATTATATAATAGCGTAATATGTATATCACGTAGAAATTAAGAAATATTTACGTCTCATAGTTTTTCATGTACAATATCTACAGCCAAGTAATATATGAAATTAATTAATGATTCCTGAAACTTAAGGTTAGTCCAAATGATAAATTGATGAATGATAAATTGTTTAGTGGATGTCTTATGCTCCTTATAAGAGTGGGAAGGAAAACAAAAATTGTATTATCTTAAAAACTTGTAATTAAAATGATCTAGAAGTTATTTAAAATGTTGTCTTCAAAACTTGAAATTTATATTAGAAGCCTCTAAAAAGACATGTTTTGATCCTATAAAATAAAACAGAAATACAAAAAAACTAAAACAGACTGAAATCTTTAAAAATAAATTTTATTCCTATTATTAGCATTTAATGTGCGAATCATCATGTTTTCTTCGCAACTTTTTTGTTTTGTTTTTTTTTATCAAACGGAGAAAAAAATAAAGAATTCCTGGCGGTTTAAAATTAAATTTCTTTGAAATTCTGTCTATGTGTCATTTTTGATTTATTACCGCACACATAGAACCAGATCTCAAGCCAAAAATAAAAAGTTCTTTTGTTGTTTCATAAAAATTCGTTCCTTAAGACGCGTGCTTCCAACCAAAACCAAAAAACAGAAAAAAAGAAAAACGAGCAATGTGTCCTTGATTGGATCAAAACTCCTAATATTATAGGGAATACATTTTTTCTTTTTGGTGTTCTTTATTTCTTAAAATTGAATTAAATTAATGGGTTAACCTGTCATTTAAGAATATGATGATGAATTGATAATAATTTTCTGTTACAATAATAGGAAGAAAAAACAAAAAACAAAAATAACTAAATATACCTCAGACAATCGTATAATTTTCTGAGACGACTAATTAGGTATTAGAATTTTGTACTAATTTCAAGTTTTTTTTTGTTAAATTGAATTGTTTTAAATTGGTTTTGTCTTTTTTTTCAAAGTTTGTAGATTTTGTAGCAATATTATTAAATATTTATTAGTTTATATACTTAAAAAAAATTGAAAAAATTAACAATATTAGAATTGGACAGGTGAGTCCGATAGATATAACTATAAATTTTAAAAACTGCTTAAAATTTCCTAAGTATTTGTATTTAATTGAGGTCCAGTAGTTTTTTTCAAAAATGAACGCTATAAACTCCGGTGAGATCAAATTATAAAAAATTTTGAGAACAGTTTTCAGAAACACGTTTAAAAAAAATATTAAACATATTATACATAGTTGTAATAAAGTAAAACAACATTTTGAATGATATAAAAATATTTTATGAATGGTGAAACCTCAACAAAAATTTTTTAAAAGATATTCAGAAATAATTTAGGGAAGTGGTTTAATAACCACTTAAAATATTCAACATTATTGAAGGCATTAAAGACTTGAGGTTCAAAGTATAAAACAAACAAAGGGACATAAAAGATACTATTTGGGAAAGAGAATATTCGGCTATGGAATAAAAACATGTTTCAGTTAAGTTTAAGTTTTATTTAATATTCATTTTATTTGACTTAACATTCTAAAAACAATATGAATAAAAAAAATTCAAAATATTTCAATATGTACAATAAACTGCGGGCTTAAGTACAAAACATTAAGTTAAAGATACGACAAGATCATTTTAACAAGAGGTTAGCTTAAAGTTAACTACAGGGTGGGTCAACTTGGACTGACTGATTTGAAAATTTTTTTTTTCTTAGTACATTCCACATGCTACATAAAGGAATATTACACAGCCTTTCCTTTTCCAGGCGTGGCTGTAAATGTCGTAAGAGGGAATTATTCTTACGACGTGTGTGGGATTTGAACCCACACTCTCTTAGTGTCTACAACGTATTTCATACGCTCTTACCCACTAGACCACCGAGGCCCCTATGCTTTGAAATGCTTATAATTTTTTTATTTTTAAAGATTTTTATTTTATTTTTTTTTAAAAGAAAGTATAAATTATTTTTAAGCTAAGAGTGAAAAATTACATTTTTTAAATAGCTTCTATTTTTCTGTTGTCAGCTAATAGCTTTTTTTAAGACATTTTACATTACGTTGAGTAATTTCTGTGTGAATATTCTGCTTTAGTTGCTGAATGTTTTGTGGTTTGTTGACGTAAACCCGTTCCTTAAAGAAACCTTACAAAAAAAAATTAGGGGCCGCAAATCTGGGGAACAAGGTGGCCACGCGAAATCAACATTTTTTTAAATTATTTGACCATTGAAAAGTTCTCGCAGAATCGCCATTCTCTCTCTCGCGGTATGAGGTGGAAATTACATGTCACGATTATTAAGAACTAGCAGACGTAAAATATTTTCTAACATGGTCAGACCGTTTTTGGATGTTCAGTTTCAGTTTCGAAAAATATGTACCGATAACTTTATCAGCCATAATTTCACACCAAACAGTGCATCTGAGAAGGTGTAATTATCGCTGATGCACTGCTTTCGGATTCTCCGTATCCCAAATCCGCAGTTCTGTTTATTGACATATGCATTTAAATAAAAATGTGCTTCATCGCTCATAATGAGATTGTTCAAAAAATTGATCGTCCGAAAACATATTAAAATTTAGCAATTTTTACACATTTTTGCACTGAGTATAATTACATTATTAAAATAACAATTGATCGTTAGTCGTTTCATAATTTTTAGCGCATTTTCGAAACTTAGAAAAATTTGCTTAGTAGTTTCAGTTTCTTTCTCCGTTTGTTTATAAAACTTCTTATGCATGTAAATGTCTCATTAAAAATGTAATGTTTTGAAATGTATCCGTTACGGAGTTGTAAGGGATGCTCCGATCTGGATGGATTCCCATCCGTTACGGACCTGTAACTTCTCAAAATTAGAAAAATTCGTATTTTGTATATGTTTATATCTCAAGTTCAGTTAAATATTTTTAGCACATTTCCAAAGAAATTTTGAGAAAATGTGCTTATTAGTTTCATTCTGTCCGCCCGTCCGTCCGCCCGTCCGTCCGTCCGTCCTTCCGTCGGTTTACAAGACTTCTACACCATTAAAGATAGAGAAAAATAATTTTAACCATGGGTAACATAACTCCATGGTTCATAACTCCGGCACGCCTTTAGATAGGAACTGAGAGAAATGAATGAGACAAGAAAGAACTTTTAGAATTAGTATAAGTTTCCTCAGAAAATTTTTTGGTAGCACCCGCTCTTTAAGAGTTATTACGCCTCAAAAATTGAAAAGGTGTTATTTTTAGACACCTGTAACTTAGACACCTGTAAAACCAAGGCACCAAGTTTGCTTCGGCAAGCCATGAAAATTAAAGGTTCAATAATATATTTTTACGTGTGTTAACCGTTTTTCTTAGTTATATAGGATTCCGGACTTACGGCCCCTCAAAATTTCAAAAATGTCCTATTTTCACGTTTTTTCTTATTACATAAAATTTTCAAATTTTTGTGCAAGTCACAATCCTAAAAAGTTTGTACTGAGTTTTGGAAATGTGCGCTTTTAAAAACCGTTGGTTTACATTCTACCTTGTTTCAATCTATATTCAATTTAAAATATATACCTACAATTTTTATCATTTTTTACAATTTAATATATTTAAATATTATACAATTATATAAAACCAAAATTTTGGTTATTTCATATCTTGGTAACTCATTTAGTCAGAATATTTAAGGAAAATTTAAGAGAAAAAAGATATGTTATAGTAAGTTACCTCAAACATTTTTTTATATTTTCCTCTGTTTAAAAACTATTAGAGGTCAAACACCTATACAGCCAGAACGGATATTCCTTACGACAGCACTCAGTGTAAATGCAGCAAAGTAAAAGGCTTGGAGCAAACTCTCCATAACTTTATCTGCGAATTTCGAGTTCTTGTTGGTGTTATATTGAAATTTTGGGAATTCCCTTCCTAACCATTTATCCAAAAGTAAAATTAGAAAACTAATTTTATTTCTGAAGTCCACAGACTGGTATTAGAACATGCTTGATAATTAAAAATACAAGAAAATGATTTTATAAAACGTCATTTTGTCTGTGCCATTTCTCTTGATAGATTTAATCATGTAATCATTTAATCATGATAGATTTAGTCATGTAAATCAAACAACCAACCAGGCGTCAAAAATTTAATTTTCACTATTCTTTCACGCCGGTGTAAATTTATATATTTAAAGTGAGACACAAAAGCTAAGGCTCTTGATTTTTTTAAATTTTATCTGATGTAAAAAATTCTATTTATTATATATTTTGATACCAAAGTTATACAGTTCTGGTGTATTGTTTAAGATTTCGTTTTATTGTCTTTTTGAAAATGTAAGCTTTTAAAAATATATGATAAGTAGGATGATTGTAGATGTTTTTTATTAACAAACGGTTCAATGAAAAGAAAAATTGCTTTGATAATTTGTAAATTTGAGCTGCAAAATTACCAATGATAAAACATTTCAGAAGACATTATAAGAACATAATAAGGATATTATTGAGGATTTGTAAATTTTTTCCCTGCTAATTTGTTTATGTCGCCGATCAAAAGCTTTAATCTCCTTTTTATACCCTACACATTAAGTATAGGGTATATTAAGTTTGGTATGGTGTTTGTAACCACCAAAAGGAAGCGAGTTAGGTATAGACATGTATATATATTCTGAATCAGGATCACCGCCGGAGTCGATTTAGCGATGTCCGTCCGTCCGTCCATACGCACGATAACTCAAAAAATAATGATGTTATCTTGATGAAATTTATACTGTAGGTTAACAATGACTAAGGTAAGGCGGGGATTGTAAATGGGCGAAATCGGACCATGCGTTCGAGTACCTCCCATACAACTTCCAAAACCTAATACGCATATTTTCGAAATTAATAAAGATAGAAACTTAAAATTTTGTACGAGGGTGTGTTTTTCTGAATTCCTGATATCCCCAAAATTTGAGATGAAGTGGAGTGGTTGTTCCGGTACCTCCCATACAACTCCCAAAACCGAACATGCATATCTTCGAAATTAATAAAGATAGGAACTTCAAATTTGATAGGAGCGTGCTGTTTCCTAAATCCCTGATTTGTCTAAAATTTGAGAGGAATTGGAGTGGTCGTTCGGGTACCTTCCATACAACTCCCAAAACCGAACAAGCATATCTTAGAAATTAATAAAGACAGAAACTTCAAATTTGGTACTAGCGTGTTGTTTCCTGAATCCCTGATTTGTCCAAAATTTGAGATGAATTGGTGGAGCTGTTCGGGTACCTCCCATACAACTCTCAAAACCGAACATGCATATCTTCGAAATTAATAAAGATAGGAACTTCAAATTTGATACGAGGGTGCTGTTTCCTAAATCCCTGATTTACCTAAAATTTGAGATGAATTGGAGTGGTCGTTCGGGTACCTCCTATACAACTCCCAAAACCAAACAAGCATATCTTCGTAATTAATAAAGACAGAAACTTCAAATTTGGTACAAGGGTGTTGTTTCCTGAATCCCTGATTTGTCCTAAATTTAAGATGAATTAGAATGGTTGTTCGGGTATCTGCCACACAACTCCTAAGACCAAACAAGCATATCTTCGAAATTAATAAATATATAAACTTGAAATTTGATATAAGAATGTTCTACCCTGTTGATGTCTCTAAAATTTGAGATGAATTGGGGTGGTGGTCCGCGTGCCTTCACACACTTCCCATACCTAGCAATCATATTTTCGAATTTAATAAAGATAGAAACCTGAAATTTTGTACAAAGGTTGTAACAGCATTTATTTTTTTTAACTTGTATTAAATACCTAACTAAAATAACTTATGGATTTTTAATTTAATTTGAATGTTTTAGGTGTAGGGTATAAATAAGTCGGTTGCATCGACTTACTGTTATTTTTACTTGTTTTTTTTGTAAGAAACATAATAAATTGATTCTTTATTAAAAAAAAAATTAATTTTTTATGAATTAGAAGTTTTTAAATGAATTCATCATATCTAGTACCTTCGAATATCAAGTACATACCTTCTCGAAAATTTTTCATACTTTTTTTTTTTTGTAAATTTCATCTAATCATTTTATGTAAATCCTTGTTTCTACAACAAAATTTTTCTCTAAACCTTTGTTTTTTATTTTATTTTATAATTTTATAATAGAGTTTATTAGTATGAAAAAAAAAATAAAAATAATTAAAATTCTTTTAAATAGTATAATTATCATTTAATTAAAATGTTTAAAAAAGAAAATATTTTTATTTAAAAAAAATTGTCCAAGTATTATTTTGTAGTAGCAGCAGTAGAATTCTTTGGAAAAATTTAGTTTTAAAAAAAATACATATGAAAGAATCCACTTTTTTTTCATTTGTATCATACTCCTTTTTCCTTTGCCTCTTTTAGGCTAACCTATTCATATTTCTTAGACCAAACCACAATCCTCCTTGCATTCCTACAACTTACCAGAATTTTTTTTTTTTTCATGAATGTTATGTTGTAGTTGGAAAATCTCGTTATCATCATTATCGTTATTCATTATCATTATCCTTGAAAAATTAAAAAAAAATAACAAAAAAAAAAACAAAAAAATAAATAAATTTTAATTTTCCTTTCTAAAGGAAGAATATGGAAAATTTTGTTTTTACTATTTTCTTTCTCATTTGTTTTTCATTGAAAATTTCGGCTCAACTGAACTCTTCAAAAAAAAATATTAAAATAAAATCAAAAATAAATAAACGAAAAGATTGGCTTTGCCAAGTTTTGTCAGTTAAGGAATAAAAGAATATTTTTTTTTTTTATATTTTTCATCTTAAAAATATTTAAAATCCTATGGTTTTTCCGACATCCATATTTGTTTTTTCTCTTTTTATTATTTCTTTTTTGTTTTCTATGTTTTCTGTCAAATATAATTTAGTTTTTTATTTTTAGTTTATTCTTCAATTCAATTCTCTGATTCTTAAAAATAAATTTTGTTTTTTTGTTTTTAAATTGAATACTCTAAAATCCCCATATCCATTTCCAAATAAAAACTACAGACTTCTTCAATAAGTTTTTTTTTTTTGTAACTTGGGTGTTATATGTGTGTTTCCATCCTTTTCATGAATTACCTACCATTGCATATAGAAGAAAAACTCTTAGAGTAAAAATTTGCGGTAAACAATTCTCGATAATTTGGATCTGAAAGAGGACATGGGGTCCAGACTTATTTTAATTCATTATTTTTTTGTTTTTTTTTTTTTTGAGAATTGCATTAAAAATAAAAAAAAACAACAAAATGAGGAATAAATTTAGGTTTAAAATTGAATTTTATTAATTCATAGGAAATAAAATTTTCATTATATAAAAAAGAAAAAAACAAAAAGTAAAAAATAAAGGAAAAGGATGATGAGAAACTCAAGAACAAGGCTGGATTGGAAACAAAGGGGGTGTGTGATTAAATTTAATTTTTTATTTGCAAAATTTTATAAGAAGGATTTACAGAAAAAAAAAAATTTTGTAAAAAATTATTTATGGTAATAATCATTAGATCAGATTTGAAATGATTACGATTGCATTTTATTTTCACAAAAAAAAAAAACAAATCAGAATTTCGAAACAGGGTGTTCAGAAATTTAATTTAAGTTTTCGAATTCAAAATGAAGGTGTACAATATTATAATTTAATAACAAAAGCTTTTAAATTTGGTGAGGCATCACGTTCTAGGAGGAGACTATTAATTTCTCCTAGTGTAAACGTAACCCTTTTATAAAAGAAAAAGTATTTACTAGACAAAACCGTACGTGGTCATGTTAAATAAAAATATCAGACCACAGCATCTTGATATGTTTTTTTAATTAGCCTCCTGGGAAGATTGATCATTTACTATCCAAGCGACAAAATGATACAATTTAGTAGTATTTTAGTAATTTTTATACCCTTCTTGTAACTAACGAAATCTATTCTTTTCCATTACTATGACCTAATTTTTTATTAATGCTAACAACCATTCGGTTCAAGTAACTGAATTCAGAACACAATAAAATGTAGAATTTTTTAGTTAAGAAAAACATGAATTCAATTTGATTCCTATACACAGTATCTGAAATTTATAAACGTTATCCAAAAAACGATTTTTTGATGTTGGAACTAACCAGACATGAGTGAAAATATAAAGGTTTTCAAGAGTTACAAAAACGAAAAAAAAAAAAAAAATTACTTTATAATTCCGAAAAAACTTTAAATATAAAAATAAAAAAAAAAAATTAAAATTAAATTTTTGTTAAATCAGCCATTAAGAGGCTCATGACTTTATGAGGCTGCATTATTATTTCCTTTTCATCATTTTTTTTTGTTTTTTTTTTTCAAATTTCAATGCAGTTTTTTTCCTGTTTATTTTTTTTGTAATTTTTGTTTTTTTATTTTTACTCTTCTAGGATAATTAAGAACCAAAATGACTTTTGAAAAATTTTTGAATTTTTTTTTAGCTTTTTTTCGTTGGTAAAATAAAAACAAAAAATTTTTTTGTTTACCTTTAGTCTTTTAAAACTTAAAACAAAAAAATAAAAAAATTACCTAAAACACTGGAAAAACGAAAAAATTAAACAAAAATTAAAAAAAAAAAATCTGTTTTCTGCTACACCAATATTAAAAATTCCCTTTTGAATGCATTTTCTGAATGAAAATTGCACAAAACAAAGAAAAATAATACTTTTTTTTTTGCCTAGGAATTCAGGAATTCAGGAGTTTTAGAGCACTTTTGTTTTATATATATATATTTTTTTTTGTATTTCCGTTTGGCAGCCAAAAAAGAGGTTGAGGTCATCATTAAAACCCAAAAATCTAAAAACCAAAAAAAAATATATTTATATATATACTTTTGTGGCAGACTAAGAGAGCACAGGATCACAAAAAAAAAAAAAAAACAAAAAGGAAGAAAAAAAGAAAACGACAAGAAAATTAATAAAAATACAAAATTATTAACAAAGTAAAAAAGGAAGAAGAAAAGAGGGGGAGCTAAAAACAATCATAATGAAGTTCTTCTGTTTGAAAAAAGGAAAGGATTAATTACAGATGCTGTTAATTTAATTATTTAGTAAATATTTTATTCAAATAAAGTAAAAATAAAATAATTTTTCTTTTAAAGGATTTTTATATATTATTTATAAATAATTTTCTTTTTTTTTTAAGTTTTTTATTATTTTTACATTTAGTTTAATTTCAGATTTGGTTGGATTTTATTCAGTCTTCTTAAAAATTGATTTTAATGCAGTGACTATTTGACTTTTATAAAGTTAATATTTTGATCATAGGTTTAAATTCTTCTAACCTACCATATATTTTTTTTTACGCTGTAGAAGAACAAATTAAATGGCATATAAGAGTGAAATTTTAATCCACAAATAAATTTAAACAAAAAATTTAACATTATTATTAACTGTATACTTCTTAAGAAATACATAAATTTTGAAAACAACCAATAAAAAATTCAATTTAATTCAATGAATTGTTTATCCCTACAATGGAATGTGAAGCAACTAGCCACTAGTCATCAAAATAGTTTAGCAAAGGATAAGAAACGAAATAACAAGCCAAAAGACATAATTAGAAGAAAAATTATGAAGACCTGTTATAACTATAATTTTTTTTTTTTTTATATTTTTACGAAAACTTATCAGAGCACAGAATTAATACAAAACAAGGTCTCTGCTCTGTTTTCTTCATTTTACAAGAAAAAAAAAAAGCATTTAACAAAGATGTTCAATACAAGGCATGTCAGGAAAAAGACAATTTATTTAAGATAAAGAACTACAAACTAATGTTAGTTCTTTTCAATATTATCAGAAATAATTTATGAAAGAAAAGAACAAACAACAGAAAAAAAAAATGATTATCCTAGTTTCTTTGATTGCAGTTAAAAAAAAAATTAAAGAAAAAATGGTTATTTCTTTATTCTAATACAAATATACATCTATACATATAGCAAAAGCATCCTTGAAATTGCTGAAATTATTACGGATAATAACAACAAGAATAATAATAAAAAAAAAACAAAAAAAAGAAATTGGTTTAATTAATGAAGCGAAAATGTTGTCTTTCTTCATTTTGTAACTTTTTGTTAAAATTTCAAAAAACACAAACGAAAAGAATTTTTTCCTTTTAAGAAACAACAAAAAAGGAAACCATTAGAGAGTCAAAAAGACTCATTTTTTTTTTTTTTTACAAGTAAGAAAAGAGAAAGGAAAGGACGAATCATAATTATATTAATTTGTTACTTAATTAAAGATATAAAAGGATGGGATAGGACGGAACGTGTATTAAAGGGATGTGGAAAATTTTTTATGTAATTGTAATAGAGCTAAGAAAAATTTTTATTTCTGAAATTAAGATGACTGTAATGAAGAATGCAATGTAACTGAATGACACTGGTATTTCAATTTTTTATTTCACAATTCTTTGAAGCTGAGGTAAGTCAAAGATGAGGGAGAAAACGATTATTCTATACTGTTTTTTATTTTTGTTTTTTTTTTCCAATTGGGGTTAGGAAAAAATATCTAGGAAGTTACATAACTTTGTTTTTCATTCATTTCTTTTATTTTTGAATTTCTTTTAAGTAATTTTAATTGCATTTGAAAACGATGTTTTATATTTTTTTTTTAGTTTAATTTAATTCAATTCAGAATTTTCTTTTGTTATTGGACTTATTTAAAACGAAAATTAATTATATTATTAATAACAACTTTTATTTAAAAATTTTATAAAATTGAAAACAGGAGTTAATAGAGTGTTTTTTGTTGTTTCATAAAATCATATTCATTATTAATGTTTTATGTATACATAATCTCATATTGTAGTTATTTTAGTCTCACCATATATGAATAAAAGAACAGTTCTCTGTAAGACTACTATTCTCTTACTTTAGACTCAGTTTTATTAAATTAAGATACTGGAACCTCAGCTCATATGTACTATAGTTATACTATATATGAGTTGTTGCTGTTAGAGGTTGTATGTTTGGTTTATGAAAAGCGAATTTATGTATTATTATTAGTGTGGCCCTGCAGTCGAAATCCGAGTAAAAATGAAATGGTTTCCATCACGATCATTCTTTTGAAAGTTTGTATTCTTTTCTCTATACTTAAATACCCTTGCGTTT
Organism: Poecilobothrus nobilitatus; assembly: GCA_947095535.1. Classification (NCBI taxonomy): domain Eukaryota; kingdom Metazoa; phylum Arthropoda; class Insecta; order Diptera; family Dolichopodidae; genus Poecilobothrus; species Poecilobothrus nobilitatus. Next base: position 114,587,350 of record OX352774.1, read on the forward strand.
ATGTTCCCCGTAAATTCAAATTTACTAAATTTTATCATGTGAAGAAGTTTTGACTTAAAAAAATTCATAAAATTCTTAGAACTATCTATTCTCGCATTTTTTTTTTTGAAAATTTACTTATGATTTCTTGTGTTTACTCTTACATAAATGCTGCACAGTTTCATTAAATCCCTAAATCCCGTTACAATTCTGTGTAAAATTTAACTTATAATATAATATAATTGATATTTGTATTTCATAATCCTGTACAATAGCTACAGATGAGTAAGCAACGGCTTAGCAAAAATAATGGAGAAAAAATAAAAAATAAGAAACTGAAGCTTAGTCAAATATGAATAATAAGATAACTTAGGCTCAAAGGAATTATGTTATAGGAGTCAGCAGGGAAACAAAAAAAAATTCTGAAAATGTTAGAGGTATACACCTTTCAAGACGTATTACCTCTTTAGGGCCGCTTATCGAGTATATAAAGTATTAAGAAGAATCGACCATCCTAGCAGTTTCTAAAGAGGAGTTTTGTTAGATTTAATTTATCAAGGTAATGCAGAAAGAGTTTGCATAACAAATATTAACATCAAACATTAATGCAACGGTAATAAACATTAAAGTTATTTGAAAATATCAGTAATGCCTAAACTCTAGAGTCTAAAAAGCCTTGACAAAATATTTTTGACCCGATTGCAAAAAACTTTTGGTTTTAGAAATGATTTATGTTATTTAGTATTCATGAGTTCTATGATCACTTTCGAAAGACTTGTCTATGTATTTAATTTTTGCAGATCTAAATAATTCATTTCGATTTCTTTTAAATTTTTCGTTGCCAACCTTAACTTCTTAATCATAACTTAACTTAATCATAAAGAAATAAAATTTTTTTTCTTTCAAAATAATTTTAAATTTTATTAATAGCAACACAAAAAAAAAAAACAAAATATACTTCATTTTCCTTATTGTCCCCAATAGACCAGAAAATTTTAATTTTATTGTCGTCCTTTTTATTATTTAATTTTTTCATAATTTTATGCTTTTTTTTCTTTGGTAGTTTTCATGTTTAACTCATGACTCATTATTAATAGGACCCTTGGAAACTAAATTCATACATTCGTATATATGTATATATATATATATATATATATGTATATATAGATGAATATAAAGGAAGAAAAGTTTTTTTTCTTTGCTGTTTTCTGTGAAAATAACGGCTTTTAAAGTAAATTTTATGATGCCTTCTTAGCAAATCAGTCAGGATTTTACCTTAATTGGTGTGAAACGAAAGAAAAAGAGATGATGATAAAAAAATAGAAGAAGATTTTGAGGAGTTAATTGAAATTTGCGACATTTATAAAAGATTTTGTTTTTATACTAAAGAGACACTGAGGTCATTTGCTTTATTCTGTGCCACCACATCAACTCTATAATTTTATAATGAACAAAAACTGATAATTTTAAAAGTGGGTAGAGTCGGTTTTAAGGTATAGAAAAGCGAAAAAAAAAATTTTGCGCAAAAAAAAGAAAAATACTATTGAATTTTTAAAATGTCTTCCATATTGAATAAATTTGTTTTGGTTTGATTGGTTGGTTGAGTCCCTAAAGGACTATAAAAGGACCATGTAATTACATATTATATGAATTTGTAAAGAGAAAGTAATTTGTGAATTTGTAAAATTCTCGTTACGTCTTCATCTTAAATTGATGATGTATACGTATATTATGGAATAAAATTTTTTCTTAAGTTTTATTTTATTACTTTTGTCCTGAATACATATTTAGTAGTGTAATCTTTGGTTTTGGAATAAAGCAAAGAATTTCGTTCTTCTTTGTTATTTAAAGTAAGGGAATGGAGTATAACTACAGCATTTAAACCAATGATTAATAGACTGGAATTGGGCAATATTGAACATTTTATTGAAATCGGAATAATTTGAAAAAATAATTAAGTTTTTTTTTTTTATTTTAGTGAAAGGACAATATTCTGTGTCATATTGAAGATGTTTTATTTTTGTAAAAGATTTTTCCTTATGTTTCAAAAAGTTAGTTATTGAAAATTGAAAGATAAAAGTAAATTTTTCAGGATTTATCGTTTAGTTCAATACATTATATTGGATGGGGTATTAACATTAAAGCAACATCTAAAATAAGATATTTAAAAAAATTTCCAGCCCTCGAAATTGCTTTACTTTTATTTGTTGTTAAAACTATCATAAAATATTTTAAATATAAAAGAAATGTCCATTCTAAAAATCTTTAGTTTTATTTCATACTTTATAACTTAAAATAAATATAATTCTCGATATTTATTGTATATTATTAATAGAAGACTACGAGACTAATAGAGCTTAAGTCCAACTAAATTTTATTAAGAAAATAAAAGTTTCATAGTTTTTAGTTTCACCATGGTAATAACAAGATGCTATAATAAAAGAGATCTGCATGATAAGAAGAAGAATAATATAAACCTTAGGCATCAAATAGGAAATTTAGAATATTCAGACTATTTAGATATTATCTGTTTACTCTCCCACAAGTTTCTGCAGTATGCAGATCAAATTACATCATATACAAATCTTTGCACTCAACATTCGACTTGAAATCAACGAAAGCGATGAAATCCAATAACAATACAGAATATCTGCAAATAAATGGTCAGCAATTGGAGTTTGTAAAAAACTTCTCTAAGACTTCTTTGGCAGTGTATAACATCAATTAGCGGAGCAGCTCAGAAAGATCTAGCGAACAGACTAATGAAAGCCAGAAAAGCATTTGTAAGATTGCAACCCATATGGAGCGACTCGCAGATATTTAAAAATAGCAAATTTAGAATATTCCTTCCCTGCGGAAAATTCACTCTACTATATATGATAGTAAAATTTAGCTAACATTCAACTTAATGGGCAACAAATTATAGGCATTTATTGATGTGTGGCTAAGCATCTTATACAGAGTATACTGACCATGTAAATAATATAACGAAAATAGAGGTGGAAAGGGAGCAGACTTAGAACACAACCAGAAAACATAGGCGCTAGAGTTAAAACTGTGAGGAATACGAGAATACGAGATCGACCTTAGAACATTTGGCAATGAACAATTCTTCAGGAACTGAATACAATTAACTGAATGAAGGATACAGAAAATATTGTTTTCAGTTATTACTTTTGTACATTAAATTAATTTCTTTAATACATTATTCAAAAGGTATTAAAATGCAGTGTATTAAAATTGTTTTATATTCTATTAAGTGACAGTAGAGCGATTATATTTGGTTGTTTTAAATTGGAACCTATTGTGTCCTTAAATTCCATGGTTTTTTCTACATAAAAAACTGTATCCTTAGTTCAAAGCTTCAAAGTTTTTTATAATTGAAATTATCCATTTCCTATCTATTTATTAAATAACTTCTTACTAAACTACATCTCAAATCCACAAATCTAATCATTTCTCTCTAATCAACATTTATTATTAATATATCAGAATGCTCCAGACGGCTTACTAATTACATTTTGTGATCCATTGATTGAATAAATGATTCATTTCATCATCCGTACAAAATTATTAATCATTTATTTAAAAGGTTAATTATATTTATTGTTTTAAATTAGTAATCCCTCACTAACCATATACACATTTACAAAACAGTTTTAGAAAATCTCAAAAATCCTTCTTAATTTAATTAACAAAAGGAAAAAACAAAATGTGATAAATGAAAGTAAAAGAATATAGAATCACTCCCTCATTTAATGTTTTTGTTTATGATAATAAAGAAATGATTGATTCACATTGGCTTATTTAACGGATCATTATTCGGTATTCTTAACCGCATTTTGACATTTAATTGTCTTTTTTTGAGATTTTTTTGTTGTTTTTTTTTTGTTGTAGTTTCAGTTCAAATACATTTGAATTGTAATGATGATGTAGAAATAACCTAAGATCAGATTTATTAAGCATAACAAAATAAAGAACAAAATTGTTAAATCAACGTATACGTTCATAATAACATGGCTAATAAAGTGAATCAAAAATGATTAATGATTCATGTCATTCTTGAAAAATGTTTGGATGCTGCTGTTGTTCTTTCTAAGGAACATTTTTGGGATATTCCAAATTACAGTTTAAATATTTTTTTTAATGTTTTTTTTCTTTTTTTTTTTGGTTAAATGTGAAATGGCTACTGATTACAGTTATATTATAAAGTTAATGTGGTTCATTACGCATATTATTAAAAAAAAAAATTAACAGGGATATGGAATTAAATGTATTTTAGGACCACCTTTTATTTTACTGATAGTAATAATGATAATAATTTGTTTGAAAATAATTTCTTGTGGTTTTATGATGAATAAAAATTAGGTTTCTGGGTTGTTTTTTTAATGAGTGATAATTAATTTTATTTTAAAAAATTAAAATGTTTTTCATTTATTTTTTTTTGTTTTTTTTCACTTGTATTTTTAGAAACGGTGTTCCTTTAGTCTATCACGGTTGTTTAATGAATGAACAATTTTGTTAAGGTAATTTTGATATATTATTTTAATCTTATAAATTAATAAAAATTTTGTTTTAATAACCGAAGAATGATTTAAAAAGAATTTTACTGATTTGGAAAAAATTATTAAACGTTGACATAAAAAATTGTTTGTTTTTACTTTGACTTAAGAAAGGTCGTGTTTCTAACAATATATATAGATTGATGAATATTTTAGTTTATTTAAACTATTTGTAATAAAGACCATGTTATTTTTCATAAATGGAAATTGAAATTGAAAAATTAAAATTTAATATTTTTTTTTTTTTCCTAAGGGAGGTGGGAATCTTCCAAAGACACCAAGAATTTCCCCTTGGTAGTTTCAGATTCTTACTGACTAAACCCACCTCCCCCTTTTTAGCCAATACAGTGGGATGAAACCCTTACCTACGAACGCAGTATATTGGCTAGCGAGTAGGGAAATGAAAGGATAGGAAAATGGATACGGAAACATTGAATTGGGAGTGGGACTATAAGGAAACAATGAATCCGCCTATTATTATTATTTTGCTAACAGTGACTAAAGCCGTCACAACAGTTACAACATGTAGTAGTAGTATATAGTACTACATGAGGCAACTATTGAAGGCAACCCCCACTGTCACTGTAGCGGCTGCTATTATTGGTATTAATATTCTTATTAATATTATTATTATTTTACTACAGAGTCAGCGCCATCAGTGGATTACAACGTGCAGCAGTATATAACACCTTACTTGCATGATATAACCAAAGATAGGCCCCACTGTAGTAGCTATTATTATTATTATTATAATTATTGTTATATTATTATTGTACTATTTATTATACTATTAATTGTACTATTATTATTATTATTACTATTATTATTACTATTATTATTATTATTTTACCACAGAGTCAGCGCCATCAGTGGATTACAACGTGCAGCAGTATATAACACCTTACTTGCATGATATAACCAAAGATGGCTCCACTGTAGCAGCTATTATTATTATTATTATAATTATTGTTTACTATTACTTTTATTATTACTATTATTATTATTACTATTATTATTATTGTTATTATTATTATTATTTTACTACACACTTTTTTTCATATAAAAAATGAAAATTAAATCAATGCAAACTAAGTTTTAAGGGATTTTAGAAAAAAAAAAAATAAAAAAAAAATGGATTGAATATTTTGAAACCAAGATAGAATTTCGTACCCCTAAACGTATCCCTATTTAAAACTAATTCGGAATATTTTCACTATGAAATATGTATGCCGTCGGAAAATTTTTTAGTAAAAATATTGAAGAAATTGCAAAAAAGGTATAAAATAATTCTCGAAATCCTATAGTAAGTGTCTTTTACTTTACTCTTAGACCTAAAATGCAATTAAAAAAAATGTTTTTTAAAAGAGTTTTCGAAAAGTCGATGAAATAAAATCGGCAGTCTACGATAAAAATTAGAACTAATTTGAAATGTTGAGACGAAAATTTTTGATTCAATTTCATTTGGACCACTACCATTAATTACAGTTCATTTTCTATTAATTTCCGCCATTTAAGCCAATCAGAATTCAGTTATTTTAACTCTGAGTAAAAAATTTCTTCGAATTATCTCTGTCCTATCGGTTTATCCTTGTGTAAAAACTTAAGAAGAAAAAAGAACTCAAAAGAAATTCGAGAAAATTTTTATCATATCTTTGAACATTTTTTTGTTTTAAATGGATATTGTACGAAAATTTACTAATGATGTTTTTCAAATTTTGATACCTCTAATGAATCATTTGGAAACGTTTTTTGTAGCTTTGCAGCTAGAAACCATTTAAAATGTATTTTAAAAGACAAATTAATTTCGTTTTGTTTTAATTTTCGGCATCTGTAGAAAAAAAATTTAGTTTTGTTGCCTACCCTAAGATAAAATATTACAAAATTCGTATATTTTGTTCAAAAATGAGGATATGAAGTTTATAATATATGGATAAGTATTAGGAAAGGAACAATGAAACAAACAAATAAACTAAGAAGTATTATCGTAAAAGATCATCATCAAATGTTGTTTTTAGATTGATTTTCAACATAACAGCATGTCTTTGATTTGAATTTGTCCAGTTTTTATGTGGAAAAACTATATTTTATATATTTATGATGTTGTACAGTTTTCTTTTTCTTAAATAAAAAAATCTAATCTAAAGTTCTTGCAAGTTTTATTTTTTAAGAATACATACATTTTTCTAAAAAGTTAAAATGTATCTATTAAAATTTATTAAATATGTACATAAAAATGATAAATTAAAATATAAAAGTAAAAAAAAAAAATCTTCACAAATTTACGTAACGACACAGTAATTATTTTTATTTTCAAACTAAAATAAAAAGTATACATATGTATACCCAGTTAATAAAAACAATTTATATATTCGTATAAACATTATCCATATGTCCTTTTTAGAATAAAAAAAATATGAGAAAAAAAAACAAAAGTAAAAAAAAAAAATAGAAAACAAAACATAAATAATTCTTAGTTCACATGCATAAAATTAAATAAGTAATCAATATTCTCTCATAAAACAAAAAAAAAACTTAAATTAAACTAAAAAATAACTTCTCTTTACATATTTCCGCATTTTTTAAATTATTCCCTTTTTTTTGTGTACTAAAGAAAAACTGTTCCTCTAAAAATTCTCCTTCATTTACCCCTAGTTTTTATTCTCAAATGGTTTGTATCTTAACTGTACTAAAAAATAAAAAAAAACACTGTACTTTTTTGGTATATTTGCTCTTTTCTTTTCGTTACTCTTAAATTTCTCCTCTAAATTCTATGTTTTCCAATTTCCATATTCCCGTAAAAAAGGAGAACTTAGTTTAGTACATAGATGAGAATTTTGACATTCTCTTTAATGGGGAAATAAGTACAGTACTCAAGGGTAATTCATTCTCTTTGAAGTAATATAAAAATTGTTAGTTGCTTATTCTATTAAACACTAGGTTGTGTTTCAATTAATTCTAAAAGATTTTCAATTTTGGTTTTTACAATTTTAATTAAAATAAATAAGAATTTTTTTAGTACTTACCCAAAAAGAGTATTGGTAATTTCTTATTAGAGTAATTTTTTTAATTATTTATTAGATTTTTTCAAATAAGAAAAAAAAAATGAAAAATTTTAATAAAGTGAATTTAATAAAAACCATTTGTATAGTTATTTTTGATTTTAAAGATTTTTTTTTCATGTAATATTTTAATAATTGAAGTTTTAAAATTAAAAGGCGTTAAATAAAAGGAATAAAATCATTGCCGAAGGCGTAAAAAGTTAACAAAATACAAAATTATGATCGATCAAATTTCTTAAACTACTCGAGATGTAATCATAGAAATAAATTCAGTTATCTTAAAATTTCCCATATTTGAGGATTTTTACTAAAAGCAGTTGCAGATAACAGATATAGATATAGATAAAAGATATGCAGATAGATTTTTAATTGACCAAAACAAATTAATAAAATTCAATTGTTAGATATTTAAAAATGAGTTTTTGTACTTAATTCAAAAATTTAAATAATGTATGTATTATTGAAATATTTTAATACTGAAATGTGGCTCGGTTGGAAGATTTCCCTGACGTACATTGAACACAGTCACTGTAAAAAACGTACGTTAGTTGTTAAATTATTTATAAAATAGTTTATAAATTATTGTTGTATGACAGTAACGTAATATCAAGCAGCATCACGTATTCATATTTGTATGATATTTGTTTAATGTCATTTAACCAATGTCCCTTTTGAAAATTTAACTCCCACAGAAGTTCTAGGTGTAAGATTAACTTTGAACATGATCTAATGTAACATTTGTATTTTCATAATTCTTATTAAATCAATTAATATATTTTTAGAATTTGAATGGTAGTTGGTAATTTTTATATTTTACTTCTGTTTATGAAAAATTTAATACCAAAGTGTTGGTGTTTATCTATCGAATAGATGATTTTAATAGAAAATTATTGGTGTTTAACACTAACAGAGATAATGAAATTTAAAATAAGAATTAAATCGGTTTTGACATTCTATTTCATAACATTTGCAGACATATCTTTTCTTTATTTTATTTTCACAAAGATTTTGTCATTATGTTTTATAGAATAATAACAGATTTTGTAATAGACAATCTTTAATTTAATAAACAAACCCTGTTCAAAATTAGTCAATATATAAAATGTACAAGATTCGAATAATTTGTGAATTATATTTGAATAAAAACGCTCTAATCAAAGTTATAAGGCATGAACATTAAATACTTTTTATTCATTTATATTCAACCATTATTTATTTGGTTTAAGTATATTATGTATCTAGTATATAATATTTACTTTATATATGGTTTGCAACGAAGATTTGTTAATAAAAATTACTTTTTGAGTAATTTTCCCTTCATGACCTGTGCAGAATTTAAATATCGCACTGTTTCGGTTTATAAGCCATGTATTTAACCACTTGGTCACCGACGCTTCTAGGATCTTATGCCTTTCGGATCTTATCTTGTTGGTTTTTTTTTTTAAGTTTTCTTAATATGCTAATATAAGTTTAAACATTTTTTTAATACCATTTTCGTAGTTTACCATTTTCTTCCATTGCAATAAAAAATAAAAAAATTTACTTTTCAAACTATTTTAAAATTTAAAATTTAAATCCTTTCCCTATAAATTCAACTTTTTTTATTCCTTTTCTAATTTTTCTTCAATATAAAAATTATACAGACTTATTTGCATATGTTCCTTTCTATACATACAAAATTACAAACATTATTCCATACATACAGTCCTCCATACATCCAAACTTATATATGTATGTACGTACATACAAATCCTAACTATTCATACAAAAAAACAAGAAAAAAATAAAACACAAAAATATTATGATACCCATTTTAAAAATAAACAAATATTCCATATGGATTTACTATTGTCATATAACTGTATGTTTTTTTTTATTTTCAAATATAAAGAAAAAACAGTTAAAAATAGAAAATGGGGAGAATAAAAATACATACAACAAAACAATGCAAAATTAAACAGAAAAAACAAAAAAAAAAAAAACTACCAACAATAATACGCATATTTTCTTATAAATATCTGTATGTAAAATATTTGCACAATCTAGATGTATATATGTATATCCTATAGTAGACGGTGTAAAATCCAGAAAAAAAAAACTAGCAATAGGAAAAATAGCAAAAACAACTTTCATTATAAATAAAAAAAAACAAAAAAAAAAAACAAAATTAGAAACTAAAATAAAAACCAACCACCATGTTATATTGAGAGAGCAGAAAAAAACGAAAACAACAAAAAATACAAAGGATATGTGTAATAAATAAGTAATGCTTTCTATCTCTTTTACTCTTTCATTATTTATTTGCAATGCATATATACGTGTCTACTACCGAACAAAAAATAGAATTTATAAGTAATAAAAAAATAGAAACAAAATAAAAAAAAAAATTTTACTTATTTTTTTTTTTTTTTCGTTGCATATGTATGTATTAGTGTAACTCCAGACTTGTTTCTCAATCCCTTTATTTTTGTTCATTTCTATATTTTCTTAACTTAACATTCAACAAAGCTTAATGCACATACGTATACAAAGTACAAACATATGCATAATATATAATATGTGTGAATATATACAAATTATTATGTAAATGTAGTAAATAAAAGAAATTTATAAAAATTATCGTTGATGCTTTTCTATTGTAGTTGTCGTTGGCATTTAAAATGTTTTTTTTTTTTTTTTTTTTTTTTTCAATTTTTAAATTTAAAAAAAAAAAAATGTTTTATTTGCTCCTGTGAATTTTTTGTTTTTTTGTTTTCTTGTCCTGTGTGTAACAAATGATAAATAAAATATGAATAATACAAATATAAATAGTGAAAAAATAGAAAAAAGAGACAGAATTAAAAAAAAAAAAAAGATAAATAAATAAAAAAAAAAATTTAAACGGAATTATTACAGTATTTATTTTTTTTTTTCCAATTTATTTTATATTTTTTGCAGTCACAGCATTTTGAATTGTTACAACTCTTCAATTACAGTTATAATCTATATAATGTATATGATTTTTTTTTTTTTTTTTTTCTGTTGAATTGAATATAAAAATCGCGAGACTTGGGACTATAGATAAAAAATAAAATTAAAAAAAAAAAAAGAAAAGATGAAAATAAATAAAAAAAAATTTAAATCGAATAATATGTACTACCTATATGAAATTGTACAAACTTCTTGCAAAACAAAAATAAATATGTAGTATATTAGTAGATATGTACATTTAGAAATGCATAGTACCTATTTACATTTGTCAACTAGGTATTTACAAATTCTGGAATCAATACAATCATTCCTTATTTTTTTACTTTTCCTTGAAATAATTACAAATGAAGTAAATGTTCACGACTGGCATCTACAAGTATACTTGTATTTAACATCTAGGTTGGAACGCCAACTACTCATACTAAATTGGTAGAGTATATGCTTGCAGTAAATTTCTTATACAAACGTATGTACAAGTTAACTCAAAGATGGTAATGGAAACTTAAATGGGTGTTATTATTGACAGGTACGAGTTAAATCGTATATCGTTTGTTTTTGAATATACACGAATTCTAAATTTAATTTAATATATTTAACATAAAATTTCGTGCTTTAATTTGCCATATTTCATGAAAAAACATATTAGTTGACAATAATAGCGTAAGAATATCGAATGAGAGGCATTCAATGTGTAACTTACAACTCCGATATAAGATTGAAATAATACAAAATAAAATTTAATATCGGCATAATATTTTGGCACAACATCTGTCGCATTATATTTTGTTTTTTTTTGACATTTTGAATTTTTACAACACACTTCAAACAAATAAAATTAAAAAATAACTAAAATAATGAATATATGTACTTCAAATGTCATTTACATAATTATTTGTATATTGAAAAATTTTCTCTATACATAAATTAACAAGTCATGTCACAAAAGTAATTAACACATTATCATATAAAATCCGATCCATGTTACATTGTCAAACTTTGTTATTTTACAACTTTAGTAATTTTGATCAGTGCGATTTGATGTACACATTGTGTTTATGACATTGTATATGTAATTTCAATACCTTGGTATATATATACAAAGTTTTTTTTGACTTAATCGATTAATATAACAAAATAAAAAAAAATTCTCTTCAAACTTTTAATTTCAATTACAAAAAAAAATTTTTTAACTCTAAACATTTTAAATTAAAATTTGGTAAAATTTCACCTAATATTTTAATTAAAAAAAAACTTATTAAAATCTAAGTTCCATTTAACATTTCATTTCACTTCATTTTCCTAAAACTCTTTTTTTTTTGTCTAAAAGACCATTTTATATTTGAACCGAATATAAAATATCCTTCATAAGATGTCTCCATATTGTCCCAAATTTCAAAATTATATCTTATTAGTAAAAAAAAAAACTAATTAATTAAAAAAATATTTAGCAAATTTGAAGTAAGACAACACTTATGTCAATGACTGACAATGCATAATATTTACTATGTATATGTGTATTATGTCAATGAGTATGTGTTCGTTTAACAAAATAAAAAACAATATCTTAAACTCCTTTTTTTGTCATTTTTAATTGAAATTTTTTCTCTCTATATCTATTTTGGATTATCCTGGAAAAATTGAAAAAAAAAAAAAAAATACAAAAAACCGAGCATAACAATTTTCATATTTATTAAAAATCGATGACCTTTAAAGTATATAATGTCCTCTTTTTTTATATAATTTTTGTTTCGTTTTTATTTTTGTTTTGTTTTATTGGTTGTAAAAGTGTCATATTGTAAATTTCTATATGATACCAATGATGATGATGATCATTGATGATTATAATAAAATAAAACTGATGATGTTGATTTAAATGATTTTTTTTGTTTTTTTTTTTATATTTTGTAAATTGTTTAAAATTATTTTTGATGAGGGTCAGTTTTAATCTGAAAGGGTTTTTAATATTGTCTGAAAATAATTTCAAAAATTTTCATCTGAATAATATATAAAATGTGTGGGAGTATTGGTTTATGCACATTGTATAATGATGTCCTTAATAATATATATAAAAAAAAAATATGTTATTAGGTCTATATGATATTTTTGATAATTTGAATAAATTGTTGCGCTTATAATGAGTTTATACGTATTATATTTTAAAACAAAAAAAAAAAGGACATTCTAATATTATGTTTATTTGCATATATATTTATGAATGTATATATGTCTGTAGATGCTTTTAACTTGATATAAATAGCAGAATTAATCGATAATGGTTTATTTTTGAATTGAAATTAATGAAGTTTTCTGCATTGGATTTGTATATTATTTGAAATTTAGGTTTCATGATTTCAAGGACATTTTTCGTAAAAATCATTTTAGATAAATTTAAAATGAATAATAATCAATAATCAAAATGTATCAATAATAGTGGTAAATAGTGGTATATCACTTAAAGGATTTGTAGATTATATAAAATTTAAATTTAATTCAGTTTGCGTGTATCTTTATATAAAAAATTTTGAATTGCTTTCTTTATATTTACCATCGTTCAACTAATATAAAAGGATGGTTTAAATATCCTCTTTTAAATGCAAACTTGAACTTCTATTAATAAAATTATTAATTTGATATGTTACAAGTAATATTAGTAAAATTATATATTTTAATTCAAAGTTTTCTTAGGTTTGCGAAATTTACTTGATTTTCTGCAATTAAATAAAATAAACCTAAACAAAATAGATACAAAATCAAAGGTTTTTAAAGGAGTACATTTCCAAAAAAATAATAAAAATAACAAAGAAAAACAGTTAGTCTAAAAATAGCAATTTTCCAATTTTTGACCCCTAATAGGTCTTAAATTGTGGAAAATAAAAACAAATTTTCTGAGGTATAAGATTCAAACTGTAACTAAAAACGTGCTGGAGATATGAAAGAAACAAAATCTTTCAAAATTAAATTTTCCCTTAATGTCAAATTTAATTATACCATATTGTAAATATTTTGATATATATATACCATACCATGTAATATATGATTTATAAAGAATGATTAAAAAATGTCCTGTTGTTTCTAGATTGAAGAATATTGAACAGAACCTGAGATATACATATTTGAAAGTAGAGATATTTTAAAATTTGAAGGACTGTAGCTCTGTAACTCGTAGACATTATAAGCTTGTTCCATAACATTAATTTATCTAACAGACCTATATATGGTGAAAATTTTCATTCTTTTATCTTGAACGGTATAGAAGTTTTGTAATCAAACGGAGGGATGAACGGATAGAGGGAGAGAGTGAAACTAATAACCTAATTTTGTTTTAAAATATTTGCTAAAATGATGTTTTTGTGAATTTGTTTTTTTTTTCAAGGTTTGTGCTAGTTTTGAGCTAGTTTTTCATCTTATTTTAGATTAAGCCTAATTGAGCAGGTCTTTATTTCTTTGTAATTTGTTATAATATTACCCAATTTTTTTTACTAAAATCAATATTCTTACTTATAATTGATTGTCGATGTCGATGATATAATTTTTGAACAATTTAACTTTTATTGTAAATCTCTTTCTCTTTGATTACTCTTTCAATTATATTCCACCTTTTTTATATAATTTCTTGTACACCTTAATCTTCCTTGAACTTCAATGTCAATATGGATTATGAATTTTAAAATAAATTATACCAAATAAAGACCATAATAGATGCATCTGCAATTTGATGCAGCAAAAAATTTGTATCTTCAAGATACAAAAAAAAAAAATAAATATTTTTAAAAACTTTCTATTTTTAATATAATGTTATGATGTCCCATTGTGAATTTAAATTTAATGCAAAATTAAAAAATAAAAATTAAATTAAGACATTCATGGCGTTCTTATACCTAACTCACCTATTAGGTTTTAAATAAAAATTAATTATAATAAATTTCTATTTTAATTTATTTTTTTTATACATAAAAAAACAAATAAATTAAGAAAATAATGATAGGTAAAATACTTTATAAAAATATACACAAACATTATTTTACTAATACTATTACAATAATTAAAAAATGAATAAAATATAATAAAAAATGATGTACAATTAAGTAAATAAAATTAATATTTGGTTGTTGTTTTTCTTTTTTTTTAATTATTACTTTTTTTTTGTACCTGTTTTACCTGTGCAATAAGTTAGTTACCTTCAATTAACCTGACCCAAAGAAGGTGAATTAATTCAACTTCTTTATTTTATTGCAAAAAAAAAAAAAATTAATTTGTTTTTTTTTTATTTTAAATTTTAATTCAACTTTTATTAGCATATTTTCTGGTCTGTAATTTTAATCTTTAATCATTGCATTGCATGTGGTGTTGGTGTAGACCAATAATTTCTTTTGAAATTTTATTTTTTTCTGTTGTTCACTGTCCAGAAGATGATGATAATGATGAGTTACAATTTTATTTGAGAAAGATTTAATGTATAGTACTATAGTATAAATAATATATAAAAGTTGTAATAAAAATGCTCACAATGGGGTTTTAACTAAATTTTTTTTTTTTTTTATTAAAAGAATTGCAACTAGAAACAACGAAATTGTGTGAATTACGTAACACTTGACAACAAAACAGCCGATGCAATTTTATTTTAAAATTAATTTTAAATTAGTTTAAAAAGGTTTGTAATTTTTAATGACGTTATTGCAATTACAGTATAATATTGATGTTTAGTCAAGGATTTAAAAAATACTTGAATTATTTATTTACGAGCTCTGGTAACCCATCACAAATGACGAGAATACCTTTAATAAATCAACATACTTTAGATTACATAATACTTTCTGAGTTTTTAAAGGAAATGGTTTATAATACGATATGATTTCCAAAATGATGCTTTTGATCTATATAAGAAAGATGTTCGATTAAAAATATATTCTTTATGGTTCGATCAACCTTTTCGATCTGTTGGATGTGGAATTAACAAATTTACATCGCTTTGTAAAAACCTGCCAATGGTTTAATTAGGAGACTGCATCTGCAGTCCTTAACTACCTAGCTACCATGGTTCGATCAAAAAAGAACCAAATTTATCATAGTAGAGAGGTACTTAAAATTTATTTAGCACTTTATCTCTAATATTTGATTTATTTTTGAGATATTGTTCTGAATTAATTTCCCTTTTAAGACCATACAAATCACTGATGTGTGTGGCCAAAAGAAGCTTTTATTTTATTTTTACTCAATTTTATGCACATTTAATAAAATAAATAATACATCAATTTATTATTTTGTCTTATGATAGATTCGAAGTGTTTCGTTTTTTAGTTTCTTTCGATTATCAAAATATGATATGTCTTGCTCTTCCTTATTGCTTTATTATTTTAATCCTAAGGTGAAAAAATATTTTGCAATCATTCGATCAACATGAGTTTTTTTTTATTTTTATTAATGAAAGTGGAGATAAAGCTAAGCAAGTAATCACTAAACTTTCGGTTCAACGTTCAAAGTAGTACTAGTAAAAGATTTGTTATAGAATTTCTTTTTATTTATGCCACCATGATATTCTTATGATCTAATGGAAGAAGTTTTGAAATACTCTTAAATGATATCTAACATCCTCGATATCCCAGAGTTTACAAAAATTTTGAAAAAAGAAACTGCTGACATCCCACTATTAATGATAAAGTTAAAGTTTGTTTCATTATTTAAATTATGTCAATGTTTTGCCATAAGTTGTTATATTTTAAAGAGTAACAAGCGAAGAAACTGTCTTATTTTTGTCGATTTACTAAAAGTTTGCATATTTTTTAAGCGAATTTTATTATTTTAATCAAAAGAAAAAATTAAAAGAATAATATTTTATATTACCTATTGCAATAAATTGTTTTTTGTTTTTTTTTTTTTTTTTGTTTTTATACCATAATACACAACTTTAACTTACATCTTTCATTAAAAACGTTTAGGTTAAAAACATGACGAAAAATTAAGTAACAGTAGAGACAAATAAAAATGGTAAATTGTGTGAAGTAATAATTTTGTAAAAATGAATAGAAACTGTTATAATAGATAATATAGGCCGCACAAAAATAATACAATAATAAAAATATATACATATAGGTATATTATATAGGTATAGGTATAATAAAAAAAAAAAAAATTTTTTTTATGCAATTATATATCACATTATATTGCATCCAGTCATCATTAACTTTATACCATATAATTCATTGGTTTCTAAAATATACCAAGCCCATACTAACTTTAATACATGGGATATAAAATTTTATAGAATTTATAAAATAATATAATCCAAAAACAATTTTGGTTAATGCTTTGTTAACCGTTAAGTAAATTTTACCTCTTTTTCTTCTTTGTTCTTTTGAACTCACTAAAACAAAACAAAACAAAACGAAAAAAAAAATCACTCAAGAGTAAAATTATGTTAAGTTAAAATATGTATACTGCAACCAATAAAATATGCTTTAAATAATAAAAATTAATAATTTAACATAATAATAATAATAATTTTTATTATTATAATAATAACTATTATTATTATTATTTTTATTAAATAAATATTGTTTCTTTTGATTAAAGTATAAAGGAATTAAAAAAAAAAAATTGAATTTTCCAAAAAAAAAAAACAAAAATAAAAAACAATTGAATATTAATTGAGTGTGAACACACGTTAATGCATAACTAATCAAGAAAATAAGAAAAAAGAGATTAGTATCATATTAAGTATAATAATAGTTACCTTGATATCTTATTTATATTTTTGTTCAGAAGTTTAAAAAATTCAATTAAAATTGTGTACTTATATCCATTGGCAAATTAACATTGCACTCAATAGGTTTCCTATATATGCCATTTCTCTACTCTATAGATACCTATTTAAAATACTCAAAAAAAAAAAAACTCAATTATTTTGTTTTTTAATTCACTTTCTATTTTTGTAATTATTTTAAAGGCTTATATTGTAAGTTTAAAAGAAATGATGATCGTCAAAATTTGTTTTACATTATTTTATTTAGTTACAAAAGTTTTTAATGATTATTTAATCATTTTCTTCTTGAATATTGTATTTGAGTAGTAAAATTTAATTATTATTACACAGCTTGAGTAAAAAATAAAGATTATATGATGTTTGAAAATAAGAGCTTATTGAAACCGAGGTTCCTTTTCAAAAATAATCCCAATAGAGTTGTTAAATCTTTTAATTATTTTGAACTATTAATAGACTCTAATCTAAAATAGCAATAGTTATCGATCATATAATAAGAAAATATGTCCTTACATATTCATATTACGTATAGGTTATACGTATGTACATTAATGATTGTATATCATATATCATATGTCATATATCATATTTATATGTATATTATCTCTTATATAATATACATATAAATATGATATACTGCTCATATATTCTCTTAAATATAACATACTTAAACCTAATTTGGAGCAGCACGTGACAACGCAATATAAACAAAATTAATTACATGCACCAAAAAGTTATGAAAAAGTATACATAAGTATCCCAGAAGATTTCCTACGAGCCAATTATACACTCAACGATACTTAAGCTTCAGTATTATTTGTAAACATGAATTGTATATGGTAGCTTTTAAAATCATCCATATTTCTTTAATTTTAGAAGAATGACACTATGGGGTTTGGCTTTGCTTTGCTAAAGTCAGTATAGATTACATCAGTTTGGAAACTCGATTCCATATTATTTATAAAAACAGATGTTGATTCTACTAGGTTGGTTGTAGTATAGATTTGTGTTTTTAAAAGCCATGCCGAGTTTCAGAAATAATGTTAGAACAATTTGAATAAATTAAATCAAAAATCATTAATTCAAAAATTTTAGTAATTGTAGACATTTTAGCAATCGGACTATAATTATTTACAACATTTTTTTTATCTTTCTTAAAAATAGGCCTAATAAATGTTTTCTTCCAAATGTCTGGAAAAAGACCTACACTTAAGGAAGTATTAAAAAGAATTGATAATGGTAATGCAAAGAATTTGAACATTTTTTTAAAATATTTTGTGGAATACCATCGGGTCTAGGAGAATAGCTCATATTAAACTTCTCTAAATATTGAATTATTTGATTACTTGTTATCTGCAAATTCAAAGAAATTTCGGAAAGGTTATTTATTTGATCAAAATTGTTTATACCTGCACAAAAACTCAAGTTAGAATAATGTAATGAAAAACAAGTAAGAGTGCAGTAGAGTAGACTGTGTCAACTCTGGGATACTCGTATGAACCTAATATATTCTGTATCTATAAAACTTGATCATCTTTTAAAAACATTCAAATGTTTTAGTACCGACGTACTAAACGACGACAAAGACATATTTATGTAAATTGTGGAGTTGTATGACAGCTACCCGAATCTATTGCGCCTAGCTTCATTAAGTTCCAAGAAATGCAAGAAGGCTGAACCGGCTGCTTTAGACCAAACAAATTTTACTAAAGTTGTTGGCATTTAACTCGACACCTCTTTACTAAATTTCAGGTTCCTAGCTTCAGTAGATACTGAGTTATTTTCATTTAAAAAGAGGAGTTGTATGGCAGCTACCCGAACCTGTCGTACCATCACACAGAAGTTGTTCCCATAAAACTTGATCATCATTTGCAAAATTTCAGATACCTAGCTTGAATAGATACTGAGTTATTTCGATATAAAGAAAAAAGTTGTATGGCAGCTACTCGAACCCCACGGTCGAAAATGCTGAATTTAAATAGCAAAACTAACAATTTTGCAAAAGTGACGTAAACAAAATTTTAGCCTCCTAGATTCTTTATTTTTTTGAGTAATCGTGCGGATGGACGGACGTACATGGCTTAATCGATCCATACCTTTGACACTATATCTAGCTCGACTCCTTGTTGCTTGTGCTTCCATTGTAATTCATGAAGATTAGGTATTCATCCCATTTACATTTCAGATTAACAAACTTCTAAAATTCTTTTGGTTTTGCTTCAAGCTTTAAAGACATATTACATACATATATTTGATAAAATATCAGATACATTTTTGAATTCATTAAATAATACAAAGAAATTGTTGTAATCAATACAATTTTTAGATTTAAAGTATTTACACCAACTTTTATTCTTTTTATTTCTTAGTTTTTTTAATTCATGAGTGTATCAAGAACGATAAAAGGTATATAGGATGGATGTTTCCTAATTAACTGTACTATTATGTACTGTAGATTATTATATTTAAAAAGGAAGAAGAAGAATCAAGAAGAAGAATCATAAAAACTATCAAATGTGATAAAATAAAATTCTGTATTTTCCAAACCACATAAGTTAATGAGATAAAAAGAACTGCAAATTAAAACTAGACTCAAAGGTTAGAAATATTGTAAAATTTTAAAACTTTTTCACGTCATTATATTTCATGTCACGGCATTTTACAAAAAAAAAATTTTTTTAATTTTTACCTTTTAATACTAATGTTCAAAGAATTTCTTGAGCTTTTCACTACATTTTACACAGTTTTTATACATGGACAGTTTTTATAAACAGAGTGAGATGCCATTTTATTAAAACTAAAAAAAATTTTTAAAATTTCATTTATGTGCCAATATCTTGGAAACTAGAAAACTTCAGTTTAGCCCACATACAAAAAAAAAAAATTGCTTACTCATAAGGATCTATGCAGCGGTGCATAGAAGTGTAGGTAATTAGAACACACTCTTTATATTTGCGTACTTAATTAAGTTAGATATCTGAAATTTTGTAAAAGAGGATTACAATTTTATTTTAAATATTTATATTCGTTCGGATATCCTGGAGTTGATACAGTCAACACTCTTCCTAAGTTTTCAATATTTTTCGCTATTCGAATTTTTTTTGTTCATTCACCTTTTATTTTTCATTAAAAAGACTTGAAAACACTGTACATTCTACACAAATAAAACAAAGAAAAACAAAATAAATTTCAAAAAAAAATTTAACCGCGCAATTTATATTCAATTTGACCATTATAAATACATTTTGTCGAGCTTCTCTAAGACGGGCTATAATAATTTAATTTAATAAGATTTTGATATGGTACTTAATACAAATTACTCTGTAATGAGCCATAGGTATATAATTTAACTGCCACTTTTCCATTTTAATGCATTTTTGAACATATTTACTGCACTATTTACATACAAGTTACCAATTAAAAACGATATTTTCTTCAATTTCCAAAAAATTAACATTTTTTTTTATAACATTTAAATGTTGTACAAAGTAAAAGAGAAAAATCTATAAAATAAAGAATTCAATTAACATTACATTTTCATTCTATATTTTTTAAAGATTTAATGAGATTCATTTTAAAAAATATGATGAAACAATTTTGATAACATTTAAAATTTTTAAAATTACAGTTTTATTCAGGTTTGTAAAATGCATCTTCTTAAAAATAATCGCATCAAATTTTATGTACTGTCAAAATCGGAAAACATTAACAACACCATTCAAAATATTTCTTTCCTTAAAAACATTTCCTTATTCTAAATTAAATATAAAGGTGTATCAATAAAAATTGGTTCATAAGGTTGGAACCTTTCATTAATTAATTCATGATCAGAGAAAACACAAAGCAGATTGTAAAACCAAAAGTTTACATGTGACTTCCACGAAAAATTTGTAAATTTTCCTCAAATTTTATATATAAGATAAAATTGTGAAAAATTAAGAAACACTATCTTCAATTTTAAGATGTCTAAAAATGTATAATTCACAATTTTAGACTCTTGCTAACTTTGTAACAAAGAGTAGTTAGAGAAAGTCAGAAGAGCTTTCTTTTTAAGGTTTTATCTAAAAACGTTCCGGAGATATAAAGGAAGCAAAATATTGCAAAAATTTTATTTTCACATAACGGTAAATTTAAGTACAAAATTGGAAAAAACTATATTATTTTGAACTTGGAAGAACTGTAGCTCTGTAGTGAGTGGGATTACATAAGAGACCTACCAATGGTTATTTCATTATTCTATCTTAAACGGTGTAAAAGTTTTGTAAACAGATGGAGAGACGGACGAACAGGCAGAGTGAAACTAATAAGCTAAATTTTTCAAATATTTTTTGAAAAATGTGATAAAAAACCAATTTACAAAACAATCAATTTTCAATCATTAAATAAATTGTTTGTCATTAGTGGATCATGTTTAAAGTTAATTATATCAAACTGTTGAATGCCAGCTCACAATCATTGATAAAGAAATTGAATTTATCAAGAAAATTAATTGTTAAGTAGAAGACATCGAAACAAAATTAAGTAATAATTAAAGACCAGTAGTAGATAACAATGTTTTTTTTTTTTCAATTTAATAATAACCCTGTTTTTTTATTTGATCATTATTTGATGCCATTATTAAACACGAATTTTGTGCAATTTTAAATATTAAAGTGCATTCTAAAAGTGGATAAAAAATCATTAGTAAAACAGTTAAAATTAATATGATTTTCTTTTTGGTTCTTGGTGAGGGGTAGATTAATAAGCACAAAACATGAAGTTTTAGCTGTTTTTTAGGGTTGGTGCAATGAATGAATGTTGTCTATCAATATAATATAGAAGCAATATTTTTAAGAATCATTAATGAAAACAAGAAAAATTGAGGTTATAAGTTATTCCTGATGTAAGAATATAAATTCAAGAGTAGATATTAAGAGAAAATTATATTGTAAAATGAATTGAATCAAATCATAGGTTAATGCAGAAGAGAGAACAAATATATTGGTGGTTTTTCCTTTAATTCAGATAATAAAACAATTCAAAACAATAGCTGCTACCGCATTGTTTAGTCTCTCCACTACTCTTAATGAAGTTTTAAAACAAAAAGGGTTGTTGGATCAAATGAAATATCAGCAGAAATACTTCAACTTATTGTTCATCATCAATGTTTATTTCAAAGTTTTTCTTCAAGTTTTATTTCAAACATTATTTAATTAAATTTATGATACACATATTTATAAAGTGAAGCTGCAACAATCACGGATTGATAAGTTTTAAGTCAGATTTTTAAGATATTTTTTTGAACAGTACAGTGAGGTGTATGTATACAAAATATGAGGCAAATATGAGAAATACCTAAATTTGGTACAAATTAGGAAAGGGTATTAGGTAGCTCTTTTCAATATAAACGTTAATTCCAAAATTGTCTTGACAACCAGAAAGGGGTTTTCCTATGCTTCATATAGATTGAAAAAAGACTTATGACAAAGTTACTTAAGACAAACTAAGACTTATGACAAACTTATAAAAATCTTAAGAAAAACGAGTACAGATGGTGAAACAAAAAGGTTTAATCAAACAAAACCTATTCTGGCAGAAAATGGCAGTTAAACTTTAGTCAAGCAAACTTGGTAAAAGCTTTTTAGAAAAAATAGATTTTGACGAGGTTTTGCAATTAAATACTATACTAAAAACAAATACTAAAAATTATACAGAAAATATTGGATGTTACGCTATGAGTTATTTCAAGCCTGGTATATGAAAATTAAATTTGGATTGTAATTTGTGAAATAAAGAGAGGGGGAAAATGAAGTTCACGTTTAATATAAAAATGCATAAATGAGTAATTAAAATGACCAGATAAGGATTGGAAAGGTTTTTTTATTTGTAAAACTACTTTTTATGAATATTCAAATCCTGTAAGTAATCATTTAGTAAAAATATCATTGTTTCCTACAAAATGTACATACTTTACAACTAAATTTTTACTAAAGGCTATGTATTTTTTTTTCAAATTGATAAGTAACATTAATTGACTTGAGAAATCAGTGAAGTTTGTATTCTCTAGAAAATAATTTGCATAAAATTCATATTCTTAAAAAAAAATTAATTATGAACACTCAGAATTATTTTTATCATCATCCGCACATTCCAGCATTGTCAGTTTTAAGTGGTAAATAAAAAAATTTTAATGTTTGTCTTGGTTAGATTGTTTTTTTTTTTGGCTAAATAATTTTTTTTGTTTACTATGATTACATTCAATTATTCAAAAAAGATTAGATTACTTTCAATTAATCAAAAAGAATCATTTAAAAAACGAACAAAGAAAAATGTTAGAAAAATATGCACTCCTCATCAAATCACGTAATATTAACTTTTTATCTTTATTGAAGTTTCATAGGTTTTAAGATAAACCACGCAGTGTATGCAAAAATTTCGCTAATATGATTTAGTGGAATGGAAAATTTTGTACAGTAGGGAGCAAAAGTGAATAGGTGTGCATTTTAAGTGTTCTTTTTAAATTATTTTGAAAAGTTAAGGTTTTGTTTTCTCTGCATATAATTTTACATACATAAGACTTCAGAATCAAAAACTTTCAGAATCTAAAGGAAATTTCAAGCTAATTTAACATTATTTATTGAAAAATTATTAACTGAATATTTTTAGGAGTATATTAAATTTTTTTTCTGAAATCTAAAACACAAATGAAAAAAAACGACTGCTTCTGAAGAGTCGCGTTAGAATTTGAGTACAAGAAATTGAGAGTTAATTTGTATTTTTACTTCAGCCCAATTAAATATGCACAAATAACTAAGCTCCAACTTAATCTCAAGTCTAACCTCCATCCCAATATATACCATATTCCAATTAAATCTAATTCTAACTTAATTATAATTTTATCAGATTTGAACCTCAAAACTTGATGCCAATTCGAATTCCTAATTTAATGCAAACCTAATTTTAATGCTAATTATAGTCTGAACTAAGTTACAACTTAATTCAATTTGAAATTGAATCAGAAATTTTATTTTCATTTCAAAGCAAATCCTAATTCAGACCACAATTCTCCACTTAATGTCTGTTTCAATTGCAATTCTAATTGAACATAAAATCCAACTTTGATCTTAACTTTTGCTCGATGTAACCGTCAATTTACAAAAAAGAAATCAACTTTTTGTTTACCTCGTTAATTGTTCAACGTTTAGCATGCTAAGCATGTTTGCCTGTAGTTACCGTTTGACACTAGATAGAAAATATGTTAGAGAACTGGAGATGTGATAAATAATGTGATGGTGGGACATGTTTAGAATGTATTCATAGAATTGACCCACAACTCAATTACTATATAAAATAGTACTGAGTCTTATACCATGTATAATTGAAATATTTTTTTAACTTTTGCTCCTTATTGTAAATTTATTCACTTATAGAAAAATAAACAAAATATAAAAATTTCACTAATTTATCACTTTTTGAATTGGTGATTAAATCATTGAAAAATTTATCACACTTTTAAATAATAATTTGTATATGTGTTGTGTAGTGTTTGTGAAGTTGGGTATAACATGTTTACCAAAACTTCGTCTTAAACTTAAAGTAATAAAATACACTTTAATTTTTATTTTGCTGTTGTTGTTGTTTTTATTTTCCTTGAAAGGTATTCGCCTAGTCGAATTGTAACAAATTGAAAAATGAAAATAAAAAATGGTTTAATAATAAGTTTAGTTACTGTTCTATTAGAGATACTGATGTTGATGATGCTGCTGTTGATATTTGCTACTTCTGTTATATTCATCAAACAAATCATTAAAACTTTGAAGTGTGTTAAATTTTAACATTTTTTTTTTTTGCATTCTATTTGTATTTGTGATAATAATTATCGTGTCTTTGCCGTGTCGTGAATCAGCCCATCCCAATATTAAAAAGTTCATCATTAAAAGAATTGAAGAATAGAAGATAGTTGGGACATTTGATTGTGTCGCACTTTTTCTGTTAAAAGGCAAAAAAAAGAACAGATATGCGAATAATAAAAAAAACCATTTTCTTTTTTTTTCTCCTCCTTCATCAAAAGATTTTTAAGAGTTTGTTAGACTTTGATAAATTGGTAAAAGAAAAAAACGAAACAAAAAAATACGTGTGAGTACCAGTGAAATATAATTAGCTGATAATAAATCAAAATCTTTTAGGATTTCATACAAGATATTTTTTTGCATTATTCATTTCTTCGGGGTGAATCCCCTTTCTGCAAAAAAAAAAAACAAAATATTACAAAAAAAAAACCTGGTCAATTTATTTCAGTCATCGTCATGGATATGAAATGTTGTTTGGCTATTTGAAAAATATGAAAATAAATTTTTAGAAAACTGGAACCCATAAAAAACAACAACTAAGGAACTGCGAAAAAATAAATTAATTATGATTTTAAAAATATTCATGGATGATGGAAAGGAGTAGAGGAGAAGAGGTTTAAGATGAATGCATATATGTAGGACGTTTTTTTATTTGAAGAAAAAAATAATAAAAAGATATCAGATGGTTGATATTAAAAAATTAGTTCCAAAGTTCTTAAAAGTCATAAAACTCATCAATCCTCTGATAATAATATATGCTATTTATTAATTTTAATTTTTAAAGTTTTTTTTAAACTATTACTCGATTGTAGCGCCATTTAAAAGATAAAAAACATTTGAAGTAAAAAAAAACAAATAAAATGTTAAATATGAAAGAATTTCCACTAAAAGAAAAAAAAACACTGATGATAGTTATAAGGTTTCACTTTGCCTTTTTGGAGTGATTTGAAGAAAAAGTTCTGAAATAATTTGTTTCAGTAAAAGCCTTGTTATTTTGGGATCATGTACGAATATTATGAAAGATATTTATCTTTCGACCATATAAAGCAGGTCTATTACTAATTTTGTGGAACAGTAGATTATGGTGTTTAGTATAATATTGTTAAGTATAGAATAGAGTAGTTAAAGTAGAAATATTTCAAAAGTAAGAAAAGAATTCTGCTTAAAATTTCACTACATTTCACTTTCACTTCTTCTTTTCCATTCTTTGATAAGTAGGTGAGAGTCGGTGCGTTGAAAGTTTATTTCCAATCTTAATTTGGATAAATCTGTGCTTTATCAATTTTTTATTCGGTTTATAAATCCGCCCCAACAACTCTAAGGTATTATTAAGACAACTCTAAGAGATTATTAGACAAATAGGTACAAAATAAAAGGTAACTAATTATATAGTTAATTAGGTTCTGGGAAGTGTTTTCGAATTTGTTATAAGAACAATTTACTCACTCTAGGTAAGCCAGTCTCATTGTTAGAAAATAATGAGAAAATTATGGATGCCTTCTATAGTTATGGGTTTAACTCAAATTTAAGAATGCATTTAAAACTGAAGGCTCCAGTAAAATAAAATTTTTTCCATCTATATCTAAATCACATTCCTAATCATTTAAAAAAGAATCAACTGTCAATTCCTCAATATTAAAAAATCTTTTTACCAAAAAAGAGAAAACGAATATAAAAATAAAATGACTGATAATCAGACAATATTATATTTCTTTTTTAATACCTACCTTAATTTATTTTCTTAATAATAAGAAAATTTCTACGATATAAAGGTATACTGAACTGTCAATTTTAATTATTTTAAAAAACCAGATATCGCTTTATTTAGAGATGCAATGCAACAACATAAAACTGTTAGTTACTATAGGAAGATAGTTTCTATAGCAAAAATGTTTTTTAGACCTAAAACTTATGATTTCTATTAGATAAAAAAAAAAAAATAAAATCAAAAAAAAAATGAAGAAATTAATATCAATGAATTAGACTTGTCTTGGACTTGAAATCTATGAAATGCAGGAATAGATGAAAAAAAAAAAATGAAAAAAAATAGATAATCATACATGGCAATGATTAATTGGTAATAATTTTACCTCCCCTTTTTCAAAAATAATATCGGAAAAACATGTTAAAAATTCTAGTCCTGTTAATTTTTTGTTATTATTTTTGTAAATTTGTTTTGTTATATCTTAAGATTCATATCTTAGAATATGAAAATGATTCGCCAAAATAAAATTCAAAAGATATTCAATAGGTAGATTATGTTCTATATAGTATATAATATAATTCCATATTTTCATTCAGAGTAATGAAAGATATTTTCTTGAAGAATCGATTAAGTTATTTTTTAATACAAAATAAAAAAAAAAACCAGAGAAATAATCAATCCGCATAATTTTTATTACTGAAATGTTACCTTTCTAAGAAAATATAGCAAAATTAGCAGCTGATCAAAGTGGTATTTAAAACCAAAGCTTAAGTACGTATATTCCCAAATTTGAGTCAGTGGTCATTTGCGAAATGACAAGGATTTTTTGTTTTGCGAAGGTAGGTGGAAATCATCTAAAGAAAAGGAGTGAAACGAGCACGAGTCTTCTATGAGTGTGTGGGAATTTAACCCATTAAACACCACCTACCTTTTTTAACCCAACAATAGGTTATACAACCTTTAGTTCTCATGTACACCGTGGTCAAAGAAACTTGAGTTAGGGAATGCAAACTGATTTCAAATTGGCAGGAATATTGTGAACAAAGTTGTTAATGTTCACCTTGAATCTTACACGTTGTAAATGTAATCATCACCAGTTTTGATGGGGAACAAAAGAAGTGGGAGATTGTTTCACATTCGTGATGTTCGGCCACAAACGAATTTTCATAAGCTGAATTATGCCACCTGGGAATTTGGCATTACATAGGTGTGGGCAGCAGAAGCTCTCCTTGTTTTTCTTTGTAATGATTTGAAGGGAAACATCAAACTTTTAATCCCCTTATAGAACAAAAACCCATGCCTATAAGGTATCTATAAAACATCTATAAGAAAATCAAGATCAGTAAGAGTATCTATAGGAAACAAGTAGCTTTTACCTTTATTAAAAATATAATTCATTCTTCAATTTAGGTTCGGAACTTCAGTTCACCTCAGTATTTAAAAGAATATAAGATAAACTTACCTCAAGGTTTTGAAGTCTATATTAATAATTATGTAAAAATTTATAAAAGATATTTTTTTTTGGTATCTTATTTAGGTACCATAGAAAAAATTAAGGGTCACCTTTAAAGAAAAAAAAAAAACACAATATTTTTTTTAAAATAATTTATTAAAAACCGTTATATGTTAAAATATGAAGAGTAATCTTATTGAATGAACGTTATTTTTCTTTTATGAGTTTTCTATTTTTCCTTGGAATTGTCCTTCAAAGTTCTTGTTGTAATCATTTTTATGATGACCGGTTCGTGGGGCTGGGTGGTTTTCAAAAATTTCTTAAAAACATTAGTATGAAAAAAATCATTTTTAAACAGGATATAATTTATAACTTTGTAAAAAATGACAGGTTATTTTTTTTTTGGTTATTGTTATTGTTTTGTTTATTTTTTTGGAGTCGTCATTGCCGCTGCCTTGAATTGTTTTTTTTTTGTTTGTTCTGTGCTTGTTATCTTCGAGTTTGTATTGTTGTGTGTGTGTTTTATGCGTCACTAAATAATGAAAATAAAAAAAAAATATATATTATTAAAATATTTAAAAATAAAAAGAAAATAAAATCAAAGAAAAATTTAAAGTAATTTTAGTTTTTTTTTTGTTTTTTCTATTTCTTTCTAGAATAGATCAGTGAAAGAAAAAATGCAAGATAAGCGTTAAAATAAATTATTTTGTTATTTTTTTGGCAGGTTTTTTAATTTTTCAAAAAATAAATTTTTTTTCTTAAATTTATTTTTTATTTATTTATTTATTTTTTTTTTTGATAGGGTGTTCAATAATAAATTGAGTTGGGTAGTGGTGTAATGATAGAATGAGATGATGTTGAAGAGAAAAAACAATTATAGCCATTGTACTTGAATTTTATTAAATATTTTGATGGTAAGATTAGTTTTTTTTTTTGTTTTTTTGGTATCTAAATATACCATGGTGTGTTGGTGTGTGACAATCATATTGTGAATGATGCTTTTTACAATAAGATATAGTAATGTTTAGAAAAAATTGTTAAGGTAAATAATGAAAAAAAATTAGGTATGTAGGTACATTTTAAATTTATAATCAGTGTAAGCAACGTCTTGTTATTATTGTTCGTCCTCGGTTAGTAAAGTTATCCATATTTTAGTACTCAGTACCATTCTTTCAAACAATAAAAATACATTTTCTATTAAAAGTTGTATAATTTATTTAGAAATGTTGTTGTTAGACCTATAAACATTTTCCTTTTAATCTGTTTAAGTTTTTAGGTAATCAAATATGTATGTAAAAATTATAAAGAATGCATGCATAAGAATGCAACAGATGGAGGTCTGTTTTGTAAAGTAAGACAAAGAAATAGACAGATTTTAATTTTATTTGTATATTAAAATAAAATTTAAATTATAATTACAATTAAAATTAAAACTATAAATACTTAAAACTAATTTTAAAACAAACATTATATAAGAATCTTAAATATTAAGTTACATCACAAGTTTAATTTATACGACCATACTGCTCATGCTAAGGTCTTCAAAATTTTATTATAATCATTATATTACTTAATTAATTCATTGTAAAATTCATATTGATAATAAAGAAAAAAAAAATATATGGTTATATTTATATAATTATCTTGAAAACGGTAAGACAAGAAATATATTAATTTAAATTGAAGCTGAGAAATTGCTGATTTTGAAAATAAAATAAAATTTGTACATTAATAGCGGTTTTTTATACAAAAATTACAGTTATTTTATAAAAACAATGATTTTCGCATTTAAAACCTTGTAATCTTTAACTATGAAAGATAAATCAATATTGGGATATATTTACTAGTGAAAGCCCATAACATCAACTAGCTACCGACATTTATACGGATTTTCTATGTTATATAGGCGCCAAGATGTTGTTATTTCTTTAAAAAGTTAACGAAATTATTTTGAAGCCCGTTATCTTGGAAACCCTTAGAAATGGAGCCCCGTCCAGAATAATTTTTTGCTTGTTATGAACTTCTTTAACATATCTGTTCTTTGTTATCTTTGATTGCGACACCCTGTACATGTTGAAGAGTTTAGCAAATTGGGCAGTTAATTTTAAAAAAAATTACGGGACAATATGACAAGAGAAGCCATACGACTAATAACCCTTTTAACTAAAAAAGTTTAACTGAAATACGGTTGAGTTTCAGTCCAGAAAATACTTTAAGGTATCTTTAAAAAATTTGAGGATTTCAAGCTTAAGGCTACTTCATGTAAAGGCTACATTTATGATAAACTCAGAAGTTGAAAAATATGACAAATTACATGACGTAAAGATACTCGAATTAAAAAATACTGGAAAGGTCATTTAGTTAAACATTTTTTTTTGATTTTATAACTTTTTTTTTTGTTTTCCTACAAGCAGCATAGAGTCATTTATTATTCTTATTTGAATAAGGAAAAATTTGTAAAATTGTTTGTTACACCAAACCGTTGAGTAGATGGCTGATTTTATAATTAATCTTGAATGAAAATAAAACACCAACAAAAATGTTCCTAAAACAACAGAGATTACAAAATTTTTCAGAGAACATGCGCTTCGATGACAGTAAAAGTTTTAACTCTGATAATAGTATTAGAAACTGTTATGAGCGCTTTGTAATTATAATGTTAGCAGTTAAAGATGAACGAATTTTATGAGAGCTCTCTCGATCAATTAAAAATTTCATGATTTGAATATAAAAGAATATAACATTTCTCAGTCACGAAAAAAGAAGAATTAATAGTTTAGTCATTGCATTTATCGTTTTATTAGTAATGACTTTAAAGTCAAGTATAATAGGTATGTAGGTGGTAATTTTTAATTATCATATTTAAAAATCTAATTTTATAACATTTATTTACAAAAACAAGAATATGAAAGAACCCAAACAGTGACAATGTAAAAAAACTACTCGCAGACATTCAAACCGTTAGTATCATTGTATTTTTTATCGTACCTACTTATTTTTTTATAACTGCATTTCTTATACAAAAATACGTTCTAAATCAATAACTGTTAATATTTTGTTAATGGCATCTAGAAAATTAAAATATTATTTTTTTCTATACATATTATATTATCATTATTATTATTGTTGTTATTTTGCAAAATAAGGGATGGGTTAAATGAAAATATTCAGTTTTTTTTATTGCACAAAACGTTAAATTCGCTACTCTAAATATAAAAACAAAAACCAACAATTTAACGAGGGTGGGTTAAAAAAGAAGAAGGTACTAACTATTATTGTGTATTTTTAAAATTTAACACAAAACACGCAATAATTATGTCGCGAATGAAGAAAAAATATATAAAAAGAGAGGGGTGAGCATAAGTAAATTGTAAATACAGATATGGTTTGCAAAAAAAAAAACAAATATTCTCGCAAAAATATCAATGTTTGCAAAAAATTTTAGAATTTGTAACCATTTTTATTTAGTTGTTAATACGATATCTTTTCGAATTGAAAAAACAACTACCTAGGTATATTATTTCGAGATGGTGAATAGATGATGATGGTGATAGATGATGGTTGAATGCTTTTCTTTTCTGGCATGACTTCTTATTTAATTGAGGGTGTCACCATTATAACATTATCATGTGTGTTCCATTGAATTACAATGCTGCTGTCATATTTCGGTTTTTTAGTAAGGAAAAAAAATTTTCTCATTCCATAGAAAACAAAAGGATAGAAAAAGAAAGAGATGGAAATTGTCTGGGATATTTTTTTTAAGTGAAAAAAAATAGATAATGGCAGGTGCAATAATGATATTTATACAGGGTGATTAAAAATAAATGATAAAGATAATATCACATGCATTTTAACAAGATAAAAAAAAATAACAAAAAAAAAAAAATAAGAAAATAAAAAAAAAAAACGAGGTAAATTGGGTGTAAACGAATGAATAAGAAATATTTAATTGTTTTATTTTATTTTTTTGTGTATAATTCTTGTTTCGATAGAAAAAAAAAATTATCTATATAATTATTAAAATTTATAATAGATATTATAGCAAAATTAGTTATGTAATTAAGAATTAATTATAATCAAATAATAATAAAATTTTAATTAGGTTTTATTTCAAACAAAAAAAAAAACAACATGTAATAAACGAACACTATACAAGTAAATAATAAAAGAAAATAATAAAAAATGAGAGTAATTAGTTAATAATATAATTAAAGTAAATAATTTTTGTATTCTGAAAAATAATACAAAATACATAAAAAACAAGGAAGACTGCGGTAGACTAGACTATGTCAACTGTGGGATATCCGTATGAATATAATATATCCTGTTTCCATAAAATTTGATTCAAAATTTGGAGTTGTATGACACTGAGGTATTTTCATTTAAAAAGAGAAGTTGTATGG
Organism: Poecilobothrus nobilitatus; assembly: GCA_947095535.1. Classification (NCBI taxonomy): domain Eukaryota; kingdom Metazoa; phylum Arthropoda; class Insecta; order Diptera; family Dolichopodidae; genus Poecilobothrus; species Poecilobothrus nobilitatus. Next base: position 114,620,067 of record OX352774.1, read on the forward strand.
CAGTTGTATTCTAGCCGAACCTGTAGCACCTGCACGACTAAATTTCACAGAAGTTATGCCCTTAAAACTTCTCATCTTTTGTAATAATTCTGTGGTGTAGCTTCATTAAGTTCCAATATGCGTATGCTCTGCTGCTCTAAAGCAACCAAATTTTGCAAAAGTTGCTGGCATGTAACTCGATATTTTTCCAGGAAATTTCAGATATCTAGCTTCAATAGAAACTCAGTTATTTTCATATAACGAAAGATATTGCACAACTGCTACTCGAAACTGTCGGCCGAAATTGCTGCATTTAAATAGCAAAATTAAGAATTTTTTAAAAGAAGCATGGTCAAAATTTCAGAATCCTAGCTCCTTTATTTTTTGAGTTATTACGCGGACGGGCGGACGTACATGGCTGAATCAACTCTGAATTTGATTTTGAGCCGATAAATATATTTTGACACTATATCTAGCTCGACTCCTTTAAGGTGTCACAAACGTAATGGCAAATTTATTATACGCTTGAACATATATTCATAACGGTACAATAATCTGCATTTAACTATACAATTTCTTTCAAACATCGAAATACTTTTTCTTTGGGATTTGCGGAGATTAAAAAATTAACAAACCATAACAGAAAAATAAACCATAACAAAAAAACAAATTATGATTTATTTGTAGAAGAAGAGATAGTACTATAGATTTTAAAAATTTCTACCGTAGTTTTATTCTTTCGGGTATTTGCACTCTAAACTTTATTTTATGTTTCTAATTATAGAAAAAACAAAATGCAATGCTTGGATTTATAAAGCCTTCAATATTTCATATTCATATTCTTTTCCTGTTCGGTGTGACTTCATCTTGAATTGAATATGCTGGTTCAGTTCTTCATTCTATAAAATTCACAATGCAAGAATAGAAATAATTCACAAAATGTTTTTGAGATTTTGCTTTACCAGGGCAAATGAACCTATGGTGAAATCCAACTGTTGTTACCTTATCTGTACTCAAACTTATCGATTTCTGTTCTTTAACAAAAAAACGTGAGGTTACTGATGTAATATTTATCAGAAAGTTGATAAAAGGCAATATAAAATCGTAGGCAATTTTCGGTAACGTCCCCATTAGTAACTAAATTTTTGCTTTAGAGTTTTTAACTTTTTCACTAGTTGCTTTTGCAGAACGAATTATGGTATGTATGAACCAGTAGAATGATAAAAGTATAGGCAATAAATCTTTATATAATATATAAATTTTTCACTCATTAAAAACGCATAATATTTATATAGTTTTAATAGCGTTCCTACTTTCTCAACATAAGTGTCTTTTTTTGAACTTATTCACACTAAATTTTTAATCAAATAATTTATATTAGTATAATAAAATTAATTACCTATGTTGCTTTATTTAAAGATTTGTAATTTGTAAATTGTAATTTTTTTATACCAGTGCACCAACGCAGGGTATAATCAATTTGCCATTACGTTTGTGACATCTAAAAGGAGGCGGGTTAGATAGCTGCCATATCGTTTTTAGCACATTTCCAAAAAAATTTTGAAAAAGTGTTTCTATTAGTTTCACTCTGTTCGTCCGTCTGTCCGATTGTTTACAAAACTTCGACACCGTCTCATAAAAAAAAATTAATTTTGTAGAACAACTTCTTCATGTAGCCCCTTCATCAAGAAACTACAGCCCCTCAAACTTTTAAAAAGCCCTATTTTTAAATGCGTTTATTCCATGTTCCGCTTAACATTTTTTCAATCCATTCGACTGGAATTTTTTATCTTTATAAATAAATATCAAAATCATATATCTTTTTTAAATTTAGTACTTAAATTTACCATTATGTGAAAACCAAATTTTGTATTATTTTTCTACCTTCATAACTCCGCCACGATTTTAGATTTTTGATTTAGATTTAGAAATTTTGAGACAAGAAGGTACTTTTAGAATTAGTATATGTTTCCTCAGAACATTTTTTTATACTACCCCCTGTTTATAAGCTATTAGGACTAAAAAATTGAAAATATGCAATTTTTAGACCCCTGTTATAACTTAGGCACCTGTGCAAATTTTTCTTCGGAAATATAAAAAAATGTTTTTTATGTGTATGAATAATTGTTGTCCTCATATCTTGGCACTTAATAAAGCTAGACATCTAAAGTTTTACATTAAATTTTATGGCAATAACTTCTGTGAAATTTGGTTGGTTCGGGCGACGGGTTGGAGTAGCTCTCACACAACTTTCAAATGCACATAAATATATCTTGATCTCTAATTAAATCAGAAATCATAATTTTTCTAAAAGATGGTTTAATTTTATGGAAACAGCATATTTTATGTTTGTGCTTCGTTATATCCTTGAATTGACAGTTGACACAGTCTACTCTATAATCTTTCTCGTTATTTTCAAATTATTTTGTAACGAGTTTGATTTAAATATAAGTAAGTAAATAAATAAAGAAATAAATGTGGTTGAATGTATTTTTTTTTATTTTGTGCTGTTCTAAACGAAATCTTCTGTATTAGAATATAACGTGTTCTCCGATCTACTTTAAATTTTTCTTGTATAGTAAAAGTTTAAGCAGTCTGGATTTCAAATTTTTTACTACGTTGCCAAAATATGCAAATTGTCATTGTTTTATTTTTGCTAATAACTCGTCATGTCCTTTTTTGGCTTTTCTCAAATCTTTCGTAGAGCCTAGAGGATATTTAAAATATAATTATATTTTAAAGGATTCAATGTTTATTTTTCAAAGTTAACTTTTAACTGGAAATATAAATAGGTAATGGTTTACATTATGGATGGATTAATTGAACAGAATATCATGCCTAAGAGAATTTTTTTTTTATCAAGAGAATATAATAATTCTTTAATTGAATGGTCAAAAGTCTGACTGTTCCGATATAATATAAAGGTTTGTAAATTTGGCATGTGCATAAGAATTTTTAATACTATTCAAATTAAAGTTAAGTCAAATTTTTTTTCAAAACACTCTTTTCATTTGTTATCAAACAAAATTTAATTACAAATATAAGTTTTAATGTAAAAAATTTATATTTTAAAATTCATTTGAATATCGTAAAAAAAATAATTAAATAGAAGATTCCTCTACATACATATAGATACACATCTCTTCTCCTTCTATGAGCTTTTGAAAGGTTCTAAGAAATTTTTAAAACTGAAAAAAAAACTGCGCACATTTATGATGATTTTTTTTATAAAAATATATTTTCTATTTCATCTCTGATATTTAAATCCTCCACAGACATTTTTCAACCAATAATTGAGATTTACATCTAATTTTCCATGTGATAGACATGTACATATACATATATGTACTTAAATATTTGTACCCATTGTATGTACAGTACTTTTTTATTTACTACACCATCAATAAAGTAAATTTTATACTTTTAAAATATAAAATTAGAAAAAAAAAATTTTTTGAAATTTTGTTCAAAATCTGCCAAAAACTTTGCAATAAAGAAAACTGGGAGGCAATATATAAAAAAAAAAAATGATTGATTACAGTTCGTTTCGTTCCAGACTTTTCATTCCAAAAGTAATTTGTTTTTTTTTTTTTCTTTTATATTTCATCGTTAACATTTATTATTATATTAGCTTATATTTATTTAAATCGATTAAATTCATTTTAAAAATCCATCTTAGATTGAATAACTTTACTTCCATAGTATATATGTATATATGTATATTTTACATCACAATACAAACTACTTAAAAATACTCGCCATAACTTTTAAAATAGCGAAATACCAAGGTGCCAAAAGCAAAGATTTTAATTATTTTGTATACAAAAATAAAATTATGAAAACAAAATAGCTCTAGACAGACAGTAATTTTTTTTTTGATTGTTTAGTTTAATTTTAAAGATGTCGGAGAAAAAATTTTTCTATTTTGGAAAAATTCATTTAACTAACATAAGAATTACCAACTTTGGAATATATCTGTGGCTTCAAATTGTTTTATATTTACAACGAAGTGTTTATCTTTCATATTTCTAGACTAGGTTGTACAATTGAAGTTTGAAGTGCACGATTCTATTTATTTTTCTTTTGAATACTACAGTTTGGGACATAAGAGCATTTATTTTTGGTGTTATCTTCCTCTTGAAGTTAATATTTAGAAAACAAAAATGATGCTTCAAATTTAAGACGGTAGATGAATCAGAACAGTATTGATCTAATGGTAACGTTATTTATTGTATAACAAATATTTCTATTTTTTCACTTTATCCGATATCCACAACTTTTAGAAAAGTCTAGTTTCTAAAAAACAAAATTAACGAAATCAACTAACTATCTTTGGAATTTGTTATAAATATGCTTACATTTTAAAATAATTTTTAATAAAAAAAACTCTAAAATTTATTTCTATTAATAAAAAAAAAAAAAAAAAAACCGATAACTTTTCAAAATTTTTTATAAAAAATTTTTTATTTAAATACAAAATAAAACTTTATTTTTATTTATTTTGAAAACCAAAAATAAAAAAAGGAAAATTCCAATTTGAACTAATTTTTGAACAGGAAAAAAATAACGAGAAATTATGCCAATATATTTGTCTTCGAATTCATCAGGGCTAAGTAATGAAATTGCATGCCTTCCGGAATCAGTAAATGCGAAACTTGATAGAATGTCTAGGAAATTATCAAAATATAATTCAAAAAAATCGGATGCTCTTTTACCAAATCAACCAGGAACATCAAATCTTTTTCATAATCCACCTAATAATTTAATATCAATATCATCATCCTCATCATCATCAGCAGGATCTGCATCATCATCCGCAAGTAATTCAGCCGGTATCAATAATCATATTGGAATTGCTTTAGATGATAATCAAGACCATCATCATACAAATGTTTGTGAACGTTTAAGAGCTGGGAAAAATATAAAAAATAATCGTAAAATCTTATTAAAAAAACCAAATACAATGAAACCCCAAAAACCGAAAATAAATCAAGTTAGAAAAAGAAGAATTGATAAGAATCATAATCAGAAAAAAAAGAAAAATTTATCAAAACCAGGAACAACTAAAGATGATATATTACAAATAATTGAACAAGCTCATCTTGCAAAAGGTTATGATGCTGTTGCATCGGAATATTTAACCAAATTTTTAATAGGTCTTTTCAAGGATAGCTATCCAAATGTAATTAAAAGAATGAAAAAATATCAAAATTATTGGAAGGATCAAATGAATAAACATTTGGCAGATGGTAATGTTTGTTTATATAAAGAATATTTACTACCATATCAAAATAATGAGTTGTTAAAAAATTGTATTAAAACAATTAAAGAAAATGATTCAAAAATATCTTCAATTACAATAAATCCGCCAACTTCTGCTACTGGTCAATTGAATTTAAATAGAGGAGACGAAGAATTATTAAATGCTATTCAAAAACAATATTTAAAAGCACTTGTTATTTAATTGTATTTAAAAAATTTTTTTTCGATTAACCCCTCTAATAATCAAAAAAATTTATGAAAAAAATAATGTATAACCAAAATTAAATTCCAAATTCTAGTGAAATAATGTTTAAAAAGAAAAATTAGTAAAAAAAATTTTTTTTTTATTTTATAGTTTTTGATATAAATAAAATATTTTGTTATCTTTTTTAATTAAAAAAATGTTTAAATTTGAATTTTATTTTTTAAAATACATTAGCAGTACAGTGTCATATAGTTTAAAAGGTTAAATAAGTCTCTTAAAATCCAGATCGAAAATGAAAAAAGAATATAACTTACTTACTAAAAGATATAACTTATTCTACTTTCTTAATGCGTGCTACAGGCACAGCATTCTATTTTTTACGATTCCAAACATTCTCTAGCCGAACATCTAAAGCTCTGTGATGTCCGCCAACGTTTCGTCCTTCCAACGACGGTTGAGCTGTCTTCGACTTTTTACGTCATAGGGTTTACATCTGGTTCTCTATACTGAAGCATTTTCAAGCATTTTTCAAGCGCTCTACCTAGCCTAAATCGTCTGGGCTTATTTTTTTTAACTAGTTTCACGTAATTGTAGAGCACGTAGAGTTCGGCGTTATTTCTTCAATAATCTTCTATTGACTTCATAAATGCGGCAAAGAATTTTTTCACAGTGCCTACTCAATTGCTCTTGACAGTGTCGATATTTCTGACCTATACATCACAACTGGAAGGATGCATGTTTTGTATCATTGCACTCCAGAATCTTGAGATAGGAGTTTTAAACCAAGTTGTTTTTACTGATCGGTTTAGCGGATTTAGAATGCGATTTTACTTGTACGCCGATGCTGAATATACGCCATACTTACGTATATATCTTATATAAAATGTCATTTTTCAGTGTATATGTTTACTGGGAAGAATTCCTATAAGTAGTCTATTTTTATTTAATAAATATCAATGAATTATTAAAATATTAGTATATTCTGTTCATTTTATACCATAAAATAAAACATTAGCATTTTATTCTCGTTTGTCATTTAAAATTTTATAACATTTCCCCTATTGTTTAACCAATGAATCGGATCTTATTTTAATTGTAATTTTTAGAGAACAAATTTAATTTAATCCCGAATGCACTCAATTCAAAATTTTGACTTACCGTAAACATTTATTTGCATTTAAAATATTAATGAATTATCATTTTTTAACCCCGGTATAAATAAATAACAGGATAAAAGTCCTTAACATTTTTTTTTTTAAATATTTTCATTGTATGAGTTTTTTTGTTGGGATCTTAAAAAAACAACAAAAAAAAAATTACCAGTTGTAACAAAAAACGTAAAAAAAAAGATTTTCTTTATTTTTTAAATCGCTGAGGCGTATCGAATTCTGATTTTTCTTCTATTTATCCTTTTTGCACAGTTATCGTTGCAATATTTTGAAATGCATTTTTTTTTTTGTTATTAATTTTGATGCATATGAAATAAGAAAACCCTAAAATAGTATAATAATAGAATAATAGAATAAGAAGAAGAACAAAAATAACTAAAAGTTGTTCAAAGACAGTGAAAGAAGAAAAATATTGAATCTAGCTTAAAGGGTTTTAGAGTTTAACATTGATTTAATATACAATCTTTTCAAGAGATGTCCGAATTAAAATATTATTTAACGGGTTTGTGGTAATCAGAAATAATGGCACAAGTAATAAGACCGAATGGAGTTTATTTCCTTTTCGACAAAGAAATAAGACAAAATCGAGATTTTTTTATTTCAGTCTTATTACTGTTTTGAAATGGAAATATTGCAATATATAAAACAATGTGTTATTGAGCATTGCAGAGCCAGTATCTTCAATTGTAAACAAAAATTTGTTTTATAATAATAGTGAAGATTAAGTCTTTACTATTATTTTAATACTCGTCATCGAAACTTCATTATTTTTATTGTATATCTGATATGGTTATTTTGATAAAATTAAATTCTTAAAATATTGAAGGTTACCTCATTCAAAGCAAAAGAAATTCTTAAAACTCTTATCTTGTAACCAACTATAATATCCATCTTTATTTAGAATCTCTCATAATCATAAATATTCTGCAAAAGTTTAGGTATAATCCTGATCTTATAAGAAATCATAAAATCCTTCCATATTATTTTTCTTACATTATGTTAACATCAACGCATTTATAATTACCCCTCTTAATTATTTTAATGCATTCTTGAGTTATATCTTTTTTTCAAGAAATTTTTTAGCTTTACTTCAATTTATTTTTACTTAAACCTACTGGAAAAGCGAATATATGTCTATGTCTATACATAAATTCATAACAAAACTCAATTCAGACATGTATTTTTAACAAAGGACAAAGGAACTATCGGGAATAAACGAAATAAAACATATGTTCCGAATACAAACCAAAAAATTGGTAAAAAACATAATAATTGGATGACAGGAATAAGACTGATTTATCTTTATCCCTCTATATTAGATATAAAAAGACCGAAAAAAAAATCGCGATTTAGGCTTTATTACCATTTTAAAGAAGAAACAAAACCGATTAGGCTTTATTTAACGGCACTGCTGTTTTGATACTTTTTACTGTTTTAGACTTTAAAACCATCTTGGTTTATTTCCCAAGATAAAAAGTAAATGCCCGAAATTAGAGATATGAGTGCATTATTAATTCTACATTTAAGCAACTTGAAAAGGAGTGAGAAAGGATTTTCTAAAAGGAAGTTTATATCGTTATATTGAAGTATTTAACATTATTACGATTTATAAAGTGCTTTATCGAGCTTGTAAGATTTCCTTTTTATTATAAGTACATATCTATTTCTTTAATTTTTTTTTGAAGCATTATATAGGGAATAGGAAAGATCACAGTCTCAGCAATTTTATCTAAGTTTGTATACAATTAAAAATTATAAATTAGCTGCTTGGATAAGGTTTGAATCATTTGTGTACAGGATATATGGGCTATATATTTGAATTAAAAAAAAAATTACTAAACAAAGTCTTTGTTTGTGACGTAAAACTCTCTCTCTAGCCTTTTTATTTTGTAGATAGGAGAATTTTTACATATTATTCATGTAATTTTGTCCTGAAAAATTTTAAATAATCTTAGCGGGGTTCGAAAACATTTAAGAAATAAAAAATAAAGAATTTTCACGGAAAACAAACATTTTAAAAGATTTCAATAAAAGATATAATGAATAAAATTTTTTGTTTATGGATATTTTTTTTTTTTTTTTAACTAAAAATAAACGTAAGTAATAAAGTTTTTATATTCCTATTTTTCTATTACTTGTTTCTTCCTGCATTACATATCCTATAGAAGAAAAAATGGTAGGGATACTTTTAAATATACTTATATCTTCCAAGAAAGTTGATTTGAGAGATTATCCTTATGTTTATTTGAATTTTTTTTCTTCTGATTTTTTTGTTTTTGTTTTTGTTTTTATTGATTGTTCTAAGTGCGCATCTTCCATATGCATTTGTTTGTATATGTGTAAATTTTATAATGTACAGGATAAGGAAAATTTTATCTATATAAGTATTCTATTGCAAAAATTATTTTCTTACCTTATATTATATTTTATTTTTTGATTTCAGTTCACGTTCGCGATTTTTTTTTTCTTTTTCTATTCTTTTTTTTTTAAATAAAAATCAAAAAAATTTTAATGTTTTTTTTTAGCTTACCTCTGAAATGAAATTTGCATAATAAGATTCGATTATATTTTTCTTTCAATATACTATAGTCCTGAACGATTCCTTTAAGGATAAATATTGATAAAAAAAAATTTTTTTTGATGATAGAATATAATGTTAACATGAGTGGAAAAGAGATGACAGGGAGGAGAAGATGTTTGAAGTTTGTATAATAAAATCTTCATTGATTTATTTTTTACATAACGGTTTTTTTTTCGTTTCGTTTAATTTGAACGAAACCGAACGTATTTTTTAATGATAAAAAAACATTCTTTTTCATCTGAACTTAAATTTAAACTGTTAAAAGAGTTTTCCCGAACTGATTTAATTTAATAATGTTAAAAGTTTTTCTTTTTTTTCAGAAGATTAAACAAAAGTTTAATAAAATAATGTAAAATTAATTCAAATTATTCAGTTGAGAAAAATAATTTTCCCCAGTAATAGCGTTTCAAATAATTTATTATTATTTTGTTCTCTAGGCATCAAAAAGGGGGTATTTGCAGTCATTTTTTCAACGATTTTTATTTAAAATATTACTTTTAGCGACTCAGTCTTATATTCATAATTCAGTGTTATTTAAGTTTTCTTATTTAGCATTTCGTAATCATTTCTTTAAATCCTACTCAACTGTTACATAAAAGATCGAACTTCTACTGACATTTATGTTTGACAAGTTGGTCTAAGATCTTGTCTTTTTCTAACTAATTAAAACGCTTTTCAATAATATTTTTTATATAGATATTGATCTTTGTAATAAAATATATTTTAATATTTCGAGTTCCGACTTTTCATAATATTTGATATTTACTTAAATTTCAACATTTCCGTTAAAACCATATTAATATTTAAACTGTATACGTGCAGAAGTATATATATATATATTTATACTATATGTTAAGGAAATAAACAAAACATATGTATTTTAAAAAATAATTATGAATTCTTATATGCAAATTCTCATTCCATTACAAATCAGATTCAAAAATACGATTCAGATGAGAGTTTTATAAAACTTCATACAACAACAATCAAAAAAAACAAAAAAAATCACGGTTAAGTTAATTTGCATATTTTTAGGGTAAGGGTTAAAGAGGTTATAAAGGAAATTTTTTTTTTTTTACAATTTTATGAATAATTTAAAAAAACAAAAAGGAAAAGTGTTAAACGGCATGAAAAAAGGGTTTTAAGGGTTTCTTAAATATTTAAAAATTTTGTTACTATATTCTTGTTTTTGTTGTCCTTTTTTTTCTCATTTGTTATTATTATTACTATTATGTGAATGCGGAACTAATTTAAATAAATTCCAAAAGATTTATCACACGCTTTTAATAATATGAATAATAATAATAATAAAAAAAAGTAAAAACGAAATTAATATAAACGTAAAATAAAAAGAGATAATAATAGTAACAATAACAGCAGTAAGAGTGAAAAATTCTCAAATAGATTATAAGAAATAAATAAAAAAAATATAAGGAACCAAAAAAAAAAAAAGTCTTAGAACGATTAAATTGAAAGGAAAAAAAAAAAAAACTAAAGGTCCTTGAAAATTATTTATTCACTTCTAATATTTGAAAAAGAAATTGAAAAGCTGTTTGTTATATATGTAAAATAAAAAAATTCCCAAGGGATTACGAATAAAAAAACAAAAAACAAAAATAAAAAAAAAACAAAATTTATTCCAAGACTTATCATAAAAAATAACAATTTTAAATAAATTTAAAAAATTGTAGAATATAAGATTTCTATTTTGTGTCAAAAAATCGAAAATATTTTAAAGGAAGGAAGGAATATACGTATTATGAGATATACGATTTCTTATCAAAATACTTTTATTTTTCACATATTGCATCTTTTAATTAAACATAATTGAAAATTATATTCAATATTATATAAAATGAAATATTTTAATTAAATTAACTGAAATTTTAAAGCTATAGGTGAATTGGGTTGGAAAAAACAAAGATTAGACTAAGAAAAATAGCTTAAACTCTTAAATTCCTTGATATTTTGTTATGCTGCCATCGAAATTTTCAATTGACTTATTTCCATTTTAGAAACTTTATGTATGTGTAAAATAAGTGTGGTCGTGTAAATTTGATTTCAAAAGTAAATATGTCATTATACCATGATTCAGAATATATCCTTTTTTTAAAAATAATTTATTTTTCTGAAGTTTCTTCCTACAAAAAAATAAAGGAATACATACTTAACTCCCATATTTTAATCTTTTTTTTCTGTATCACAGGTATTTTCTCGGCTACCAGATTTTAATAATACTACCAGTTTTCTCAATTACAATATTCTTTCATTTTCTTAATTACAATCTCCCAACTCAATATTTAGGGCATATTGAATTACAATAAACTGGGACAAATATAGAAAAAAATAGAGTACAATATTAAAAAATTTCGTCATCATTCATCTTTATTATTATTTTTATTTTATTTTCTCTTATTTAATTTCTTCATTAGCATTCATTTTTATTTCTTTATATACATATATATATATATATATATATTATATTACATTATATAAATGTAAAGATTTGTCTGCATTTTAAAATTTAAAATTTTTCACTTTCATTTTTATTTTCAAATACTCTCCCATTCATTTTTTCACTCATTCATTCATTCATTAAAAAAAAAACAATCTTAAGACAGACGATTTGCAATTGTAGTAATTTGTTATTATTGTAGTGTTAGTGTTAATAAAGAATATATAATTAAAAATACACAAAATATAAAACAAACAAAAAAAAAAAAAAAATTATTTTTTTATTTTTGCGGGATTTAAGAAGCACATGGACTACATTCTTTAGATTCTCAGACAGTGGTACTGGGTTAAAGTAAAACGAAGACCTTGGTTAATAAAATACAACCGACAAAGAGAAGGAAGTTTTAATGAATATTTACTTTCTTGTACATATTTTATTCGTTTTTCCTTTTTATATCTCACCATATTTTAATTTTTCTTTTTTTTTTTTCTTTAAAATAATACTAACACACACACAAACTAAAATTTTTTCAGGGTTTACTAATTGAGAAAAAAGTTTAGCATAAAACACTATGTAGAAATGAAATTTTCTTCAAGATTTACGAATAAATAAGATGTATCTTTCTTTGTATATAAATATGTAAGTATGTATATAATTTATATAAGTCTATATAGTAAGTATGTAAGCATGTGACATTAAATACTAAATTTTCTACTATATTTTCTATTTTTAAAAAACGAAAAGAAAATTATTTTCTTTTTGTTTTTTTTAATTCTAATGAATTTTCATTTTAGAAGAAAATTTTTCCAATTATTTTTTGTTTTCTTTTTAATGAAAAAAGAAAATATAATAGAAAATGTCTTTCTTCAGCGTTATTTAAAATGTATATATAAATGTACATTGCAATGTATACTTATACGATCTTATGTACATATACTTTAAAAAATAAGAATTAAATAGGATGTTAGTACTGCTGTACTGATGTATACTAATGATAATAGTAAATAAGAATGAAAGGACTAACTTTAGAAATTAAAAAAAAAAAAAAAAGTTGTACTACAATGTTTTTTGTTTTAATATACAGATTATTTTGTATATATATATACGTTGTTATTGTATATAGTGTAAAATCTTGCAAATTGCAAATCTGTGTTCAAGATATATGAAACTTCAACAAATTTCAGAAAATTTAGGATCATTTAAAGAGGAAAACCTGTACTTGATTGCAGCATTCAAATAAGTTATAGAAAAAGTTCTAAATTAGTTCCAAAGCATTAATAGTTTTGTACAACTAATTCGAAAAATGTCAAGGAAGTGTAGGTTTGAATTGTACATATGTCCTCAGAATAATTCCACGTATTTAGAGCCACATCTGGAAAGGAAAGGCTGTATAATGTCCTTGTCACATTTATGTGGTAGGGGAATATATTAAAAAATTAATCAAAAGTACAAGAGCATTAATTTAGTATTAAAAATAGCTTTCAGTTAATATTTTGAACTTGGAAATCATATGTTTGGTTTGATTCCATATATTTCTAGGTATATAAATTTTTATTACAATTGAAAGATATGTTCTATCTATATCTTAATATTAAGACAAAGACCTAACAGCCTTTATTAAATAACTTTTAAATTAACTCCAAAACTAAAATTTAAGCTCTCCTTAAAAAAAAAATTTTTGATTGAAATTTGAATTTTTAATATTGTTTTTCTAAATTCGACTGTATAAAATATATTTTCTACCCGAATATATCTGTAAATATATAATATATTAACTTTAAGATACAAGAAGGACAAAAAAAGAAGCATTTATTCATTTGACTTTTTTTATTTTTTTTTTTTATTATTATTTTTTTTTTTTTAATAGATAAAATTATATTATGTTAACGTATAAAAAAGCATATACATATATATTAATGTATATATATATATATAATATTAATTTAATAAGTGTGATAGTGGTAGTTTTAGGTAGTATTTGTGCAAGTAGTCTTCATTTTATTTATTTAACAGAAAATTTTCTTCATTTTCCGGTTTTTTTTTTATATTTTCGTTCTTTGTTTTTCTTTTTTAGTATTTAAAATTACATAATACTGTTCTCTAAGGATACTTTTCTTGTACTTATGTATGTATGTATATATAATGTTATTTTTAATTTATAAAATATATATATATATATATATATTATTGTAGTTTTGGTATAATTTAATAATTTATATACAAGGTTTTTTATTTTTAATGATAGAATTCGTTATGAAATAGTAGATATATATATACATGCATGTATATATATTTACATATATATTATAACGCCTGTTATTTTTTTTTGTTTTTATCCTTTTATGTTATTTTTCATTTTTTTTTTTTGATTTTGTTATTAAAACAAAAACAGAGAAAGAAACAAAATGAAGGGAAAAAAATAAGGTCAATGTTAAAATGTAAATGAGTTTCTACTTTTTTCATTATATTCCGGAAGAAGGATGCTTTAAAGATTACTTTTATATGTATATACTATATATAACATATATATTTATAATTATAACCGAAGATAAAAATCTACTCAAGCATCTGTTTTATTTGTTATTTTAATTTTTTTTTTAATTTTTCTTTTTCATGTCCTTTTTTTTAAGACTGGAAAAATATTTTTTGTAGGTTAAGTTCATTAAAACACCAGTTAAATCTGTACTATATATACATAATATCATTTCCTTCTCTGTCTAATTATCTTTTTTTTTTGCAGTCCCTATCTCTATGTATAAGTAAAAAATAATAAAAAAGGATATTTATTCTTATATACCAAATAATATGTGTATAGAACAATATAACATTAAGAAAATGATGACAAAAAAAAAAAAAAAATTAAAAAATGCGTAATGATAATGAAAAGGAAATTCTATTTTTGGTTGGGAGGTTAAAGAAGGCTTCTTGAGGTATATTCCCGGAAAAGTTTTTAAAATTTCACAAAAACAAAAAAAAAAAAAAAAAACAGAAATATTTAGAATTAAAAAAAAAAACATAAAAAGGACATAAGACTAGGATTCTAAATGAGAAGTATAATTGTCTATATAAATACATATGTATGAGTGTATGTAAATATATTGCATTGTATTTTATTTAATGTATTCGTTAGTAAATGAAGAAAATGAGAATTAATTTATTAAGCATAATTGGATGTAAATGGAAAATAACAAAAATTTTTTTTCTTATTTTAAGGTTTTTTTTTTGTGTTTTTGTTTTGTAATCAGAGAAATGAGACAATAGAAACTTTTTATTTTTGTAATTTTGAGGGAATTTCGTCCTTGGGTTGGTGTAATTTGGTAAAGGGAATATTTCATTATTTCTTAATTTATTTTGTCTGTTGTAAACCAGACATAGGGACATGATTTGTATAAGATTTTCCAGGACAATAACATTTAGATGATGAGAAAGAAGAGAGGAATAGTAATTGTAAATTAGGATATAATAGAGTAGAAAAGAAAATTTAAATTAAACCTCATTTTTTTTTTGTTTTTTAATTTTGTCAACAAAAAAAAAAAAAAAAAAGCAAAACAAAATTAATGCCCTTCAAGGACTAATTAAGGCATGTGCGTAGTATCTTTACTTGTGTGTGTGTGTGTGTATAAAATGTATGTGTATGTTTGGACAAATTTTTAAAATGCCGGCAGTCTGATATTTAAATTGTATTTACCATTTGTTGCTGTTATAGTATATGGTATGCTATGAATTGTTTGGGTGATTATTTTATATTTTAATGAGGAAAAATTTTGTTGTTGTTGTTCCTTTTTTTTATTGTTGCCTCTAGAGTTTAATTAAATGATGTAGATACTATTGATAATTTTTTAATGTATAACTGTATAAATATGTTGTCTATAGGGTAGGAAGTTTTAAAAGAATTTGTGTTTTTTTATTTTTTTTTTATGAATTTTGTCTGGAAAATTATAAACAAAAAAAAATAAAAGAAGAAAAACCAAATTGTTTTGTTTTGGTTTTTTAGAGAATTAAATGGTAGATAATTGGGAAGCGAGAGAAAAATTAAATGAAATTTTTCTTTTTTTTTTTTTAAGGTTAATGAACTTTTAATGTTCTTTTTTTTGTTAACGAGAAATATTTTGTTGTGAAAGTGATGTTAAATAGTGGCATAGGTCAGTCAAATTTTGGTAGTATTTTGTAAGGGTGCAAATGAACACAAATTTAATAAAGAAAATTTAATATGAAAGTATCGGAATTTTGTTAAAAAAGTTTTTTTCTTTTTTAATGTGATGAATACATAATTAAAATATTAATATGCAAATATAATGAAGTGAATTTCACTTTTTACTTTTAGATGTTAGAATGGAAACTGAAGAACTGACTGTAACTGGTCTTTAAATTTAGTTAAACTCTTAAGTTAGATCGTGTCATTTAGTAAAATGTAGACTTTCCTAAATTTAAACGTAAAATAGGTACCTATTATAAGTATGTAAATTTGTTTTTGAGATGTTCCTTTTTATTAAAAGTTACTTTATTAAATTCTAGATATTCTTATATGCTCAATTTTGTAAGGACTCAATTTTTTTGTTATTTTTTTGACAAATGGAACATAATTTATTATTTTTTGAAATTCATCCAATCGATTCAAATAAGTTTAAAAGTAAATTTTTCCTCGTATTTATTTTGAATTAGGCCAAAAAAAAAAAAAACAAAAATTAAAAGTAGAAAAAGTTTTCAATATACAATACAAAAAAAAGTTAACAAAATTAACGTTTTTTATTGTTTTCAATGATTATTTTCGAAAATCACAAAATTAAAATTTCCCTAAAGAGTTTAAACAACGTTTTTCCAACAAAAAAAAAAAGAAAAAAAAAATAAATTTAAAGAATGAAAGAGAAAGAGAGAAGATGTATAGTAAAACTTTTTTTGATCAACTTTTTCCATATTCTTTTTTTTTTTTTTGTAATTTCTTTCTATTTTTTCCAACATTTAATTTTCATTTTAGTTTTTTTTTTTTGCTTCGTCCTTGTTTATTGGTTGCACTTGTAGCAAGTAGTTATTGTCTTGTTTTTTATATATTTTTTTTTATTATCCTTGTAGTTGTTATCCATTTGATTCTATTTATTTAAGTGATAAGAATAAAAAATGAAAAAGAAAATTTTTGTATAGTTTCAGTTCAATCCTTAATCTTCAAACTTTATTTTATATCTTGTATATTTTTCTTAGTACTAAAAGTCTGAAAATATAAACAGATTTTAATTTTTTGTTTCCATTTTTCAATATTGACTCTACAACAATAAAAATTAGAAAAAATAAAAACATGAAAATAGGATCAAATTATTTCCAAGTCCTGTATTTTTTAGTCCTTGCTTGTAGTTTTTTTTTTTTTGTTTTTTTTGTTATGTAAAAATTTTTAAATTGAAAATAAAGTTAACAGCAAAATGCTATTTCTTTATAGTATATATAATATTATATATATTTTTTTTTCACTGCTCTGACTCCATCTATTGTGTTTCGGTACATGTTTGAGTTGTTTTTTAGTACAAAAAAAATAGTAGCAACTTTTTGTAATATGGAGAAATAAACAAAAATGTGTAAAAATGTTAAAAAACTAAATAAGAGTGAAAGAGATAGAAAATAAGGGTAAAATTAAACTTCTTTGCTATTATAAAAGAACATTTTTTATAAACTATATTATTAAAACTTAAAAAAGGATAAATCGAATTTTTAAGAAACCTTTTAAAAGCCAGAAAGGGTACAATTATTTAATTTTATAATGTACATAAAGGAGAATATTTTCAAAGAAAAACTGACTGTTAAGGCTTTAAAATTATAATCACTATAATTTTTCTTTTTATTTTAAGCCATTAGAGTTAGCGTTTTTTGAACGTTCGAATGTACTGAATAAGGTAAGAGTTTAAGATAAGAGAATATAAATATCAAAATTAATTTTTTGAAGAATCTTATGATAAACCGGACTGTAATCATGTTGTGTCCTATGTTAATATAGGAAATGATTTTTAAGCTGAAAATTTGTTGCATAATTAAATATGTATATAAACTGCCATTTATGTGATCGATTAATTCTATAGATTCACTTAATAATTAATAACAGACGTCGAGTTGAAATAAAAATATGTACTGATTGTTGCATTACTATAAATTCTACTTATGTTTATAATTTTATCTTCTATTTTTAAAATAATGTTATAAATTATTACAAAGTTTAAGTTTTATTTACTTCCTTTTACTAACACTTGTATTAAAATCTGTACTTTGAGCAAATTATGGGGCAAAAAACAATCTACCAATAACAATTTAAAATAAAAAAAAAAAAAACTTTGAAATAAAGTCAAATTTTTTTTCAAAGTAAAAAACAAGAAAAACAAAACCAAAAAGAATTTTAAGATTCGCAAGTTAAGCGAAATAAAATTTTGTTTTGCAAATTTTTCTCTTTGTTTTAAATTAAACATACACACACATACTCATTCATTACAACTATATGATAATACTGAGTTAGAAAAGAAGAAAATTGCAACTTAAAATCAAGGGTACAAAACAATAGAAGTAAAATATTTTCTATTTTCCTCTTTTTTTTCTTTTAAAAGTTTTTTTTTTTTCAAAATTGCAGATTTTATTTAATTTTTTTTTTTCTTTTCCTAGTCCTTTTTTTTGCACTTTTATTACATCCTTTTAACTGTAAAATGGGAAAAAAAAAGTTAAGATTTTTGTGTTCAGCCAATATAAAAATTCAATAATACGAGTTTTAAAATTAAAAAGCAAAAAAAGAGCATAAAAACAAAAAAAAAAAACAAAAAACAAAACCAAAAAGAATAAGAAAAGGATTCAGTATAGAGTTTATATTATGTTGTTTGTGTATTTCATAGATATAGAAGACTATATTATATGCATAAGGAACAGTGTTGCTGTTTTGCATTAAAAATATAAGTGTTGCACAAAAAAAAAAAAGGTTAACTTAATACGTATGTATCTGTATTGAATTTAAAGTTAAACAAAACACAAAAAGAAGAGGATTGAGAGAAGTGTAGAGAAATAATTTGACCGGGATACCGATTTAATCCTTAGAATTTAATTTTATTTGTTTACTTTGTTTTTGGTTTTTTTTTTTTTTTTTTTTGTTATCCCTTTTTAAATTAGAATTATATTAAAGCAAATGGTGCAAATTTTTATTAGATTTAACATTTTTTGTTCTTTATTTTTGTGCAGCTTTCGTACTTCATTTCGTGATAATATTGAGAACTCCTGAAAACATCAGTAGAAATATTATACGTTGGAGATAAAATAAAAATCACATTTACGAGCATTTGATATAAATATAAGGAAACGTGGGAAAAGAAAAACTAACCGTTTGAGATAAAAGAATTATTTTGAAAATTGAATTAAATATTTTTGTTTCTTGAAATCGAATAAAAAAATTAAGAGATTCAGAATGGTGAAATCAAAGTATTTGTGATTAAAATTTGATTTGTTTACTAAATTTAATAAATATAACAAAAGGAGATTTTCTTATAGTGTTTCTTGTAGTAAATGACTTGACATTTACACTTTTCCTTTTTATTAATCAAATATTCAGTGGATACTTTTTCTAGAGGTGGCTGTCACTAGAAGGGCAAAGATTTTTAAGAGCGCAACTAAATTATAATCATTAGAATTCATTTGAAGGACCTTTAGACATTCAAAATTTCTAAGAAAAAAATTTTACTGGAATTTAAGAGAAATTTAGAAGAAGGTCCTATATTTAGATAGAATGATCTACTGAATAATATTAGGAGCAGAAAAGTGGTTTCAAATGATTTCATCATGCGCACTTTTGAGATATTAAAAATTCAAGTAATTATTTAAAAAAAAAATAACAAAAACTGGAAGAAATTGAATAAGTTGAAGCGGATAAATTTCTATTGTTTGAAATCCTTAATAAAAACTAATTATAAGATACATAATATTTACGTCAAATATTTCTGTAGGATTTTTTTGACTTTAATAATTTCAATTTATAATTTTTTGTGAAATTTAACAAAAACAAAAAAAATATTTTGGTAGAAAAAGTATAATATTATTTTGAAAATAACATGATTCTTGTTCATCATTTATTTTCTTTATCCTAAAAATTCTTTTTTTTTCTTTGCTCATAAAAATTCTATAAACGTCAGGGCAGGATGATGATATCAGCATCATGAATAAATGCCTTTTTTTTTATCTCATTCCAGGAATTTCATTTAATATTTAAATAAGCATAGAATATTCAGGATATATTGTCCTTTTATTTTATTTTGCTTTTTTTTCTTGCCGTATTTTTATTTTTTGATGGCCTGATTGTTTTTAGAGCTGAACTGAATATATATAGAACTCATAGAAATAGCATTTAATTCGACAATTTTCATCAATTTTCAAGAACTAATATTTAGAAAAATTATAAACTTTATTTGTGTTTGTTATTCACCATAAAATGAATACCTCTTGTAGTAGTAAAGATCCTTGAACATTTTTAAATTTTTGTTTTTTTTTCTAAATGATTGGACATATTATTTGATAGCCTTTGACAATATAAATATTAAATGAAAATTATAAGGAAACATTTTTTTTTATAGTAGGTTTTTTTGTTTAATTTTTACATTTTCTTGAATCAAGCATAATTTGAGTGTTATTTAGTAGCCTTACTTCATTTATATAAAATTTTAAGGAACTGAAGTTAATTACATGGTTTTTAAATATCGGCTGGATCAAAAACTGACTAAGGTCATTGGAGTTCTTATTATAACCTGTAAATATTGTTCTGAAGAACAAGCCAATGTACTGACAAACCATAGGTGGTTTTTCTATAAATACTTGTACTATGATCAAAGGGAACTGACCTATATTAAATGTTAAACGATCAACAAAACTTTTATCTCTAAACAGAACACTGTCTGATTGGCGTATTACTGTCATATTAGCAGACATCCAAGAAGGTTAGACCTTGCTTCATATGACTTGACAGAAGTTGCAAGAATGAAGAGGAAGAGAAATCAATCTTTACTCTGTCGTGTCAATACCCAGCTCTTCCTCTAAAAAGAAAAACAATTCTAGGAAAATTCTTCTTCAATAACCCTTCTGATTTGTTGGAGGTGGACTAAATCAACTTACAGTTGTTTGTAATAAAATCCTAATGGTTTAATTAGGAGAAAACTGAACCAGGCTATTAAAACGGGATTAAACTGTAAGTGTGTATCTTCAGCCCCTTTTCTTTCTACCTGCCTATACCTAGAGTTCCAGTCGGAAAAAAGTATTTTGAAATTATATAATAGAATACTACAGTCAACATTAGGTATGCAAATTAGAGAAATTTAATTCAACTTGGATTTTATTTGATATAAAAATGTATAATTCCTGTTCAGTGCTTGTTCAGGAGTCGTTTTATGTTAATTTGCCGAATCAAGTCAATATACAAATATGCCTGAACGGGGACTAAACAATTGCTTTGCATTTTCTTATTATTTAGTACTTTTTCAAATTCTATAACATAATTTAAAACTTAATTATATAAATTTTAACGAATAAGGAAAAATTTCTTATTATTATGTAATTTTGAGATAGAGATGAAAAACATTTAATGAAATCATGAAATTTCGATTTTAAAATTGAAATTCAACTTTTCTTTTTCAAATTCCATGGTTCTAAAATCAAAGTATATAATTTATTTATGCTGGTGTTTTTTTTTTTTGGTTGTCAATTTAATAGTAAAAAAAAAATTAACAAAAGTTTGAGAAAAATTTTCCAATTTCACGGAATACGTTGGATATACTAACATATATATTATATATACAAATACGTATATTAAGAAACAACATACACATAAACATGAATGTCTTTTAAAATTGAATTTTTACCTCCTGTCGATCGATAAGAAATTTAAAGGGAAAAAAAAAAATTACAATTCGATTGGATCCGTAGTTAGATGGTAGTTCAATATATTTTTGTCCTGATTTTACAGTTATTTTTTGTTGTTAATGCTGTTGTGCTTCCTGAAGTATATACATATAAAATTTTTATTTTTTTTTTGTAAGTATATTCTTTGTCCTTTTTTGTCTTTTTTTTTTTTATAAGATTCTTATGATGATTTTGCACAATTTTGTACTTTTTTTTTGGAATTTGTGTGTCATTTTTACATACAAAATAGATGCCCTTCCAGTTTAACAAAAAATAGGTATACAAATAACTAAAAATTGAAAAAGGACAAAAAATAAAACTAAAATGAAAATTTATATTCTATGCTCATCGGTTAGTACGTTCATTTTTGTATGGCATTATATTCCATAGATTTTGAAAAAGAAAAAAAAAAATGAGCGAATAATAATGATGATATGGAGTTGCGAAAATAGATAGTGTATGAATAGGGCAATGGGGTTGTCGAATGATGGGTTTCATACTTATAGTTGACAAAGGTGGCATTTAAAAAAGAAACAAAAAAAAAATTCCATTTCAGTTATTCCATTTTTTTTTTTGTACTTTTCTATTTGTGTTTTTATTTCTTTATTGTATAACGGTAAAAATATACCGTTATAGTAAAGAAAGAATTTCTGTTATTCTAAATATATAATAAAAAAAAGTAGTTTGTTTAATAATCATGCCCAGTTCATGGTAAATAATATACATAATATAATATTATATGTATATAATATACTAGATTTTTTTTTAAAACAGAGACGAATGCGAAATGATTCAAAAAGTCTGATTCAATAAAAACATTTTAAGCTTATTGGGTCGAGGTTTAAAAAAGTTCACTAACCAATTGGCCTTCGAAATTTTTTGAATACAGCCACTTTAGTTGCCAATACTAATTAACATTTAAACTTGCATACTTTTTCTTTTAGAAAATGCTTTAGTAAAGGATGCAAAAGAATTTTAAGCTACATCTTTAGTATATTTATCCCTTATCTTTATTTTAAACCTTTAGAAATTTAAAAATTTTCAGCCAATCCCAGTCCAATATTTTTTTGTTACTTTACCATAGTACAAGTTAATTTAAATTTAATGGAATCACACTCATTGGAACATTCTTTTAGACTTAATTCATTTTTAGATATCCTAATATTTACGCTTCTGTATCTAACGTTCAATAATTTATATGTACTATTTTAATACCTACATTATATAATATAAAAACCATTGCCTTCACCTTCTAGTTTCCGAGTTCCTTCAATATTCATCTCTAAGTCTTTAATAATTTTTTTTTTCTTTTTTCAAAAATAATTTTTTTTTATTGTTACGAAAATACAAAAAAAAAATTTTTTTTACCGTATAATATTTTGAAATTTAACGTTGTTTTTATGTTTTGTTTTGCAACACTACAGTTACTATTATTTTCTGTTAGAACTTGTTAGAAGGGTACGATACGATATAGTTCGGTAAGAATTCGGCAGCTTTTGTGTTTTTTTTTAGTGAAACAAGGTTGATAGAAAACGGTAAAGTCGAGTAAAATTTAACGGAAATTGTTAAAAGTTATAGGGGGTCGAATGTTAAAGGTGGGATTGAAGGAAGATAATTGAAAAGGTGATCAAAACGGCGGAGAGACATAGAATTTTGTATGAAAAACCATATTGAAGTTTTGTTTTTGGAAAGCTAGATATTTAAATTGAGAAAATTAAAGAATTTCGAATTCTGTTTGTGTGTGTAAATTTGTGTAGAGATTTGTGTACAGAGACTCTTGAATCAGAACTTTTTTTTTATTGTTGATAATTTTAAAAATGTTGACTGTTTTCGTTTAATATTTCAAAATGTAAGCAGAAGTAAATGTAGTTTTATAGTAGTTATATTTTTTTATTTTCTTTTGTTTTTAATTTTTGTATAAAAGGATTTTTGTTTTTGCCATATTAACGGTGTGCTCTTTTGTTGTTGTTAGTGCATGTCAATTGTCAATAATAATAAGTTGAAAGAGTTCAAATGCAGATGTCATTTTTTATATTATGAAAAAAAAAATGTTTATTCTTTTTTTTTTGTCCAAAGCTTAAACGAAAATAAAAATTGTGAAAATTGGAATAAATAAATTTTGTTTTAGATTGAAATGTAAATGGAAATAGAGTTGCAAACGAGAGGAAAAAGAAAAGTCGCGATACAGGTAAAAAATATTTGTCATATTGCAAAAATGGAAATAAAATATAAATTGCTTTAGGATTAAAAAAGAAAAAACTTCAAATATAAATTTTTTGACATTTGTCAAACATTTCGAAATCCACTAATTTTTCGAATACCAAATGTTTAAAAAGAATAAATTTTTATTTCAATTCATTTATATTGTCAGCGATTTTCTAAATGTCATATGCATGTGCATTTGCTGTCTCCATCTATTACCGAACATAAATTAATTGAATTTGGAAAATTTCTTAGTCCTCTGCTTGTATGATTGGGTAGTTGGAGATAAGCGTGTGAAAGGCGATATTAAATAAAGGAGATTAACTCAGAATATTAAGGAAAAGAAGCCAATTTATCTGAAAGTGGAAACGATATTATATATGTAATTCTTTGTAAATACATTAGATAATTAGAGATTTCTCTAGATCGACGCGTTTTTTTTTGCGGCACCGGTGCACCGTTGCGATTTTTTCCGCAAAATGTTAATACATTGCGACTTCTGAATATGCCCACACCAAGTATATTTCCGCGTGATTTTACAGGGTTTTTTTAAAATACGAATTTTTTTCGCTAAAAAAATACTGGTAATGTGGTTTCCGCTAATAATTGTCAAACATTTTTGTTTCTAAAAATTAACAATCGTAACGTAGGACAAAATGGGGAATAATATTAAAAAATTATTTTATTCGGTTTATATTAATTTATTTAAATTAACAAAAATATGTATATTTATAGAGAAAAATTGGATCGAAAAAACCTCATTTGAAAATTTAACTAACAACTTAAAAACTACACTATAACAAACTTAAATCTAATAATTAACTCTAATAAAAAAACAAAGAAATGCGGTTGAAAAATATTTTTAATAATAATATTATTGAAATGTTCTAACTTGGAATTGAACTTTTCATAATTTTTCGATATTTTAATTTCAATGGTGTCTATACCAGTCTTATGGTTTAGTATACGCGTATAATAGTGGCGAGATAAGTTTAGCATTATTTTAATATTTTGTTTTACAAATTTTTTCAATTATTCAAATATAAATCAAATATTTTTTTAGTTATTTCTTAAAGTATTACTTTTGTAAAGAAAAATACAGACCGCTCGATCTAAACAAATTTTTTTTTCCATCATGGGACAGAATTTCTGCACGGCTTTGCTTTAGCTCTGCTGCCGCAAAAAAAACACCTCAATTTGGGGAAAACTTTATGAAATTCTAATAAAATTTATTTTCGTAATTTATTAATAACTTTTAGAGGCGTTTGTTTTTTTCTTCTTTCTTCTTCAATAAAAAGCATGGACATCCAAAATGTCAAAAAATTGAACAATGCTGGGGATTAGAGGTGAGAATTTTCCATAGACACCAAGAATTTCCCCTTGGCAGTGTCAGATTCGTACTGTAATATTAAGGGATGAAACCCTTACCTGCTAATGCAGTATATTGGCTAGGGAGTAGGGATAGGAAAGAATAGAAAATAGGATGCGGAAACATTGAATTGAGAGTGGGACAATAAGGAAATAATAGAACCCGCCTATAAAATAGTTTATAACAATAATTACTTTTTGCTAATATTGACTATGGCCGTTAGAACAGTTACAACATGCAGTAGTATATAACACCTTACTGGCCGTCAGTGGATTACAATGTGCAGTAGTATATAACACTTTCTTGCATAAGTAAACATAGCTCCTCTGTAGCAGCTATTATTATTATTATTATTATTATTACTGTTATTATTATTTCTATTAATTATACCATATTAAATTACTACATATTTTTTTTTTTATTTATATGACCTGACCGGGGTTTGAACCCAATACCCTGCGATTGAAAGGCTGGTGACTTAACCACCACGCCATGAGTCAGCCATTATTTTTACTAATGTAGAACACTCAATCAAACTTTAAATATGATTATAAAACTCAAACATTATGTTTGTGCGCCATCTATTATCTTTTTTTTTAGGAATTTTAATTTACTTATTTTATATTAGGATATAGACTTTACGATGTAAAGTAAAGTATTGCATAGAGTGACGTGAACGCCAGAGTAAAGTATTGTTTAAATGCCAGATCTTTAAACTGAGAGAAAGGTCGGCACTTTAATTACTATGGTCAGATATATTATATATTCTTAAAGTAAATTTAGTTTTTCGTTAAGTAGTGTCTGAACCTACTTGAGTCTTCTACAAAATTTAAGTTATACCAACTTTCTTCAATTATTTTAGTTTTTTATTCAGCTATTTTTTTATTTTCATTTGGCAGTCTTTTGAAAATTTGTCAATCCTTCTTACTAAGTAGATTATATCTTAGTTACATTTTGAATCATTTAATCGGGACTTCTATATGGAAATAATCATCCCTCTAAAATTTTCATATTATAAGTACATAAAACGTGATCAGAGACTGAATTATTTTTATTACAAACAATTCTAATATTTAATTTAAATTTATATCATAAAGTAATGTTTATTTCTACCCAATTTTTAAGAGACAACAAAATACTTTTCTATAATAATTTCGTCCTTTAATATACGTTTTATCGATAAAAAGAAAACGTTTAATGTTTTTATGTCCTGCTTTAAAATAAAAAAATAAAAAACAGAGAAAAAACTCTTTCTGTTTTTTTTTTCCTCATAATAATTTGAAGTTATAAACATTTATTTTTGTTTAAACTTTGCTCTATCCTTATTCTGTTTCCTCTAAATGGTAAATGAAAAAAAAATTTATAACGAAATTTCATTTTTATGCGTTTTTTTTTTACAATTTTTAACTTTTTTTTTTTTAATGTGCAACAAATTCAGTGAAAAACAAATTACGTTTAATAATCCATTTTATATTATTATAATAAAAAACAAACAAATTATAACAACAACAAATATATATTTTCATATTTAAGGCGAAAAAATTAAAATAAAAGAACTGAAAGAAAAGCAGAATAAAAAAATAAACAATATCAAAATTTCCCAGCTTCATTTTTATTATTCGTAAAGTTACGACACGAAAAATGAGTTAAAAAATAAAACACCATGCCTCACTTTACTATACTAAGTAAAATGCTTCGAGTCATACCGATTTTCTGAACTGTACATTAAAAAGAGTTGGATGCCTTAAATCAAACGCCTATATTATGCCGAATCAAATCACCAATCTCAAACTCTGGCATACGTTTTTTTTCTGTTGTGTCCTAAGTACTTTTTTCAGAACAAAATGGCAAATAGCATGCATATTCTTAATTCCACAAAGTCGAACGCCATGTATCAGATTTACATCTCATACTTTGGTACACTTTGGTATCCTGTCCCACCAATGAAAAACTTTTTCTATATTCAATTTAACATTATTTTCATTATGTCATAAAAAAAAAAATAAGTATTTTATTAAAAAAAAAAAAATCGCGGTTGCGGCGAAAATTTGTATTCTCTACATTTTTTTTTTTTTTTTGCAGTTTGGATGGGTTTGGGTTCGAATTATTCAGATTTTCTTTAACGCAACCCAGCTAAAAAAACAATCAATAACAAAAATGAAAAAGTCATAAGCATTTAACTTTTTTTTTGCAATTCTTGTTCTTCTTCCTTGTTATTTTAGGTATCCCATGTGTTGTGCATACACATGCCTAAGTTAGTATAGTGAGTCAAGTATTACATGGTATATTCTGTAGCAGGAAGAAAATAAAAAGCAATAATGGAACATAAAATGTATAGGGAAAGTTTTCCTTTCATTTTTTTCTTTTGCTTATTTTAATTTTATGGCTTGTTTTTAAATTTGTTTAATTTTTTTTCCAATGTTACGATATTAAACTTCATATTCCAAAATGAAAATTTATATTATTATTATATTATATTTTTTTTTTCGCGTAAAAAAAATTAAACGAACATTTCATTGTTTTTTGTTTTTTCGATTATTCCTGGTTGGAAACAGGACCGTAAAAAACAAACAAATAATAAACGGTTAAGGATCATGAAAGAGAGTTTAAATAGAGAAGCAGAACTGTAGAAGTTCATAATGATTTAGTTTAAACTGTATGTCTTATTTAAAAAAGTCTAACCCTTCTTACTTGCATGCTATTTTTTCCATTTCTTCTTGTAGTTCTGCCTCTTTGTTGTGACAAAGGGGGTTAAAAACTTATGTTTTAGGATATGTTTTTCCCAAAAGTTATTCTTCAAAAGTTTTCTAGAAGAATTGCACGTGATTTTTCCGGATAGAATTGGATTTTAAACAACCAAAAATGCCGCCTTTTAAACCTGACTTTAAGTTGGAATCTTTAATGAAAATTTACATTTTGGTTAATGCAATAAAGACGTGGAAACGATTCTTGGGAAAACATTAAATGAGGCAAATTTAGGATTGTGTAGGATGAGTAAACTGCATTAGCTGCATAAGCAGATTAATTAGTTTTAAAACCTTGCTTTTTTATCATCAATACAAAATTGTTCAGAAAAGTACATAGGAAGGAAATTTGAATAGTAATTTATTTATTTTGATGAAATAAATTATAGCGAAAAGATAGAACAATACTTAACATTTAATTAATTATTTTAATGTAATTATAATAGGTCTTATGCAAAATATACATATTTATATCTATAAAATTTTATATTACATTAAATAAAAAGCATTCAAGGGAACATCAATTGAAAAAAACCATCACTTATCGAGTAGAAGAATTCTATGATTCAAAATCTGAGCTAATTGCTAAAATTTACCATCATTAATTGATAAAATCAAAATAATATTACATACTTAAAATGGTGGTTATTTGATGTTAGGTTACATGAGGAAGAAGTATAATAAAAAAAAAGTTTGGTAAATTTCATTCTTTTAGCAATTTAATGAATTTGTGCAATTGTCTGAAAATTCTCTATCAAATTATCGGTAACACTTAGCATAAATCTTGGCATACTTAACTTCAACTCTAGCCGAATACGTTCTTCTACGTTTTGAAGGTTCACTACGAACCTAAAGTCTAGTGAATTCTGATGCGTTAGTTAAGCCTTCGTCAATAGAAAAAAAATCCGTTACACTTTTTTGTTTTTCGTTAAAATGATTTAAAATTTTTTTTAATTTTTAAATTTTTAGTTTTTTTTTAATTTTTTTCTGAAAATCCATTTTTTGTTTTTTTTTTTTATAAAAATTTATTTTGCAACAGAATCGGGAAAATCATGAAAAATTTAATTTTCCGTTTTTAACTTTATTGTCTATTTTTTTTTTTTTTTTAAATTTATATTTTATTTGTTATATTAGTTGTACAGGTGTATAGACTGTTCCCAATTTCCGTTTTATTTATTTTTTTTTTTAACAAAAAGAATATTTAACTTTGTGTTATTCAGGTGAAAATGTGTTAGTGTGTACTTTTACTATAAGAGCTAAGAACCAGAAAATTCATATAAACTAAAAAAAAAAAAAGTATAAAAAATTTATATATAAAATTATTTTTCCAACCTGTATCCCTTTAACGTTTCTTTATTCACCAATCTCTTGTGCTATTAAACTTAGTTAACCCCTTCTTAACTAATAGCAATAACAAAAGAAATTCAAACTTTTAACCTTTCTACTTTTACTATATTATGGTTCTTTTTTTTTCTGTCGTTCTTGTTTTGTTTGAATTCATTTTATAGCTTCATAGACTCATACAGTTATGTAAAAAAAAAAAAAAAAAAAAAAAAACAAAAACTAAAACCTTAAATTCCTTTATTAATTCTATATTGTATCTATACATTTCTTATTATATAAAACTTATATATGTATATATAAACTTTATGTCATGTCTATCACAACTACATTCACATTAAAACTAAACAAAAACTTTACTAAACAAAATGAATTTTCTATACTTTATGCTCTGTAAAAACCTGTATAAAATAATTTCCATAATCAGTAACAAATGAAAACAAGAAAGAAAACTTGTACAAAAAAAATTTTGTAGCCAGCGACAAATTCATGTTAAAAAAACAAAAAATTAAATTTCTGTAATTGTTCTGTTATTTAAAATAATGCAAAAAAATAGCAAAGAAAAAATCTAGAGTGCAACAGTTTTTCCTTGTTTTCGATATAAATGAAAATTTTCAATTCGCCCTCAAAAGCAGTCAATTCGCCGTACACATCAAATTTGCCGTAAATTCGCCGAAATTTTTTAAGAATTTTGTTTTTGTTTTACAGAAACAATTCTGTAAACTGTTAAAATAATAATAAATTTTACAGATTAAATGTGAATATGTATAAAAGAAAAAGAAAAAGGATAATGGATATCTTTGTA
The DNA here is from genome assembly GCA_947095535.1 of Poecilobothrus nobilitatus. NCBI lineage: Eukaryota > Metazoa > Arthropoda > Insecta > Diptera > Dolichopodidae > Poecilobothrus > Poecilobothrus nobilitatus. The sequence continues at coordinate 114,650,076 of OX352774.1, forward strand.
TAAAAAATTATCTTGGGGTTGAATTTTTTATAAAAGGGATGATGGAAATGAACAGGATTTTAAAAGTTTTATTAAAATATCGATTTCAAAGTATTTTTGTAGTAAGCGACAAATTTAATTTTTATAAATTTTTTTATAAAAGTTATATTTGTGTTGAACAAATAACTGTACATAACCGATATATGTAATAAAGAAAATATTTTAATGTTTATAAAATGGGGTTCAGTTTTTTTTTTTGTGTTTTATTTTTAAAATAAAGAAAAAACAAAAAGAAAAAGTTTAGGAAACTCTTGCGACATAAAAAAAAATCCAATTAATTCTTTTGGGAAAAGTTTTTAAATCTGTACCGCATTTCTCTCCCCCTGTTTTTGTAATTCATTCTTTATTTCAGGTAATTTTCAAGGACGTGTTAATTATTTAATATATTTTTTGTTCATTATTTTATTTAAAGTTTTTGTGGTAACATAATAAAAATAAAGTTGAAAAACAACAAAAAAAAAAAAAAGTAAAAAACAGCAAGGATATTAAGAGATAAAAGGATTAATTTGTATAACCTAAAGCAATTATTTAATAAATTAAATGGGTATACCTGTTTGTGTAAAAAAAAAAATGGAAATAAAATATGTAAATATGGGAGAAGAAAGAGTTAAATAATTGTGTTGTTTTAAAACGATTATAAACAATAAATTTTTAATTTTGTTGATAAAATAAGGTATTGAGGAAAATTATCTTTAGGATATTTTCGAAAGAAAAAATAAAAAAAAAAAAAATTTTATTAAATATTTAAAATACATAATGTAAAGTTTATGATTTTTATTTAATTTATTGATAATTTTAAAAGAATAGAAAAAAATGTTTAAAGAAGTAAAAGCACATGTTTTTGAATTGATTCGACTTAGTTTGAAATAATTTTTATTTTAAATGAAATAAAGGACTAAAGATTATTAATAAATACTTTGATTTAAAAGAAAAATAATATAATTAGTCCGGCTGACATTTAAGTCGCAGAACTTTTAAAATTTTTGATCCATACCAATCAATTGAATTTTAAAATAAAATAATAAATTTTATAATAAAAATATTCAAAAATCTACAATATTCTTCTTATTTTTGAGCTGTTTCTCCACTACTGGATATCTGCTATTACATTTCTGAAACGTGTGTTGTGCATGCATTAGTTCTTCCACTGTTTGAAGACCCATTATTGCTTGATTTTTCTCGACCATAAGCTTTTGTTTTTTGACATTACCCCTTCTGCCTTCAATTTTACCTTGTAAAATAAGTTGTAGAATATTATATTTGTCGTGGCGTATTGAATGACCTAGATAAGTTGTTATTTGATTGTTAACAACAACTGTTAATAATAACTCGCGGTCTCTGTTCATTCTACTTAGAACGTTATTTTGTTACTTGATCTACCCATGATATTTTAAATATTCTATGATATACCCATATTTCAAATGCTTTTAGCTTACTAATTACGTAATTTTCATAGTTCACGCTTTCATACCATAAAGAGGTATAGATCACACGTAGTATTTAATAAACCAGATTTTGTTTCGAGATTAATATCACTGTTACATAACATTTTTTATATTTTATAAAGTTCTTACGAGCATTATTTATTTCGGTATTTTATTTCCATATCTTGGCTTTTTTGGCCAAGATTCTAGATACTTAAAATTTGAAACTGGTTCGATTCTTCTATTAGTTCCATAACTTTAAGTTTATGCTGATTGCATTTTCAGCAAATTTTAGTACATATTCTAATATTTTTTATATCTATTTACGATATCCTTTTTTGATTTACCCCATTTTTATTTCATTTACACTCATTATTAATTCTTTAATTTTTTATTAATTTAATTAATTATTCAAGTTTTTACATTTAGGTGGCATATCGGAGACGAATACTTAAACGAGGGGCATTTATACGGGTTTTATTGTTGCATATTAGGGACCGGTTTATTTACTTATAATTGTGCAGATTGTGAGACTTTTAAATAAATTTAGAGAATTTGTAAAATAACCATAAATTATTTCTTAGGAACGAAGTAAAATTAACTTATATATTATGAAGATACATTAAAATATTAATTCAGAATGATTTTATTCTTAAGATTCTTTTCTTAAGAATTTACATTTTTTAATTTCTTAAAAAGAAGTCATTCTTTAATTTGAAGCTCAACCTTTAATTTGACCAAAATTTAAAGGAATTTTTGATTGAAAATTCTCGATGCACATTACATTTTAGCATTCGTCCAGTTGACATTTTTACTTTGTAACTGCATAGTTGTTGCGCGGATATTTGCGCTAAAAAACTTATATTTCAACTATTTAACCATCTCGATACTTAAGAACTTTTACAAATGGACTCCACGCACAACTTGTCGTACACGCTTCCTTGTCCTGTCCTTTATTTAAGTGTCTTTTTTGTTCAAAATATTTTAGCTAAGTGTAATTTTTGCAATTTGTTTTCGGATATATTGTTCAGTGACTAAATGGAATAAAGTTGGTATCTAACATACGAATTATTTTATTTTATCTCAAAAAATTTTCGGCACATCCAAAATAATTATTATTAAGCTCCAAACATTTTGAAAAAAAAATGTAATGGAACCCTTCGCCCAGTTATTCTGATTTAATTGAATAAAATTATTGAATTTAGTTAGGGAATCTATTAGCTTTGTTATAGAGTATTTTAATTGGGAGTTGAAAAACTTGTCTGTTGTGAAGTACTGTTTACAATTCACATCCCCTGCTTTCTCTGAAAAGCTTAATTTTATCATATTTTTTTTAAGTTTAAAATGTTTTTTTTTTAATTCCAGATGCCATAACATTATTGTATAAAATGAAAGAATTCTAGTAGGTATATACAAGTTTTTCACTTGCCTACAAAAATCAAATAATTTCTTATGCCATCTCATGCCAACGAAAATATTTTACATGCCACATTATCACTTTTCTTTTGCACATTTTCAAATTACAATAAAATAAAAAAAAGTTGTAAATAATTGTGTGACAATAATTTAACACACCAGATCCCCTTCGATTTTTTTATTGTTATTACTATCTACATTATTATTATGATCATTTAAAAAATAACCTGCTTACCCTCCCTACATTTTAAATTCTTGGAATAAATTTTCAAGGATTTCTGTTCTTATGTTTATTTAAAATTCTTGAAAATAATTTTTGATTCTTTTGAAAAATCCGCAGGTCACTACAAAATATGGGGGAGAAAAAAATGAAATATTTATTATTTTCTATCGTCCTGTAATAATTCTCTAAACTTTGTATGCTCTTTTGTCTTGGGAACAGTCACAGTGTCTATAGAAAATAGCCAAAAATAGCAATAAAGGAGATTAAAAAAAAATTGTAATATTTTTGTGATTAACTCAAGCATAGAATATTAAAATATTGTTTATTCTATCCTGCGTGTATAAATTGTATTCTTCAGCCCCATCTACACTCTGAAAGAATGTTCAAAAATATTATTTGATTATTTATTTGGTAAGCAATTCTACTTTTAATAATTAATGTATTTTGTCGGATTAAAACGAAATTTCTCACAATATTTTTAAGTTCTTTTGAGACTATTGTGATATCAATGACTGATCACTAAAACTGTTAAGAGCTTAGAAAATACGACAAAAATATGCAGCTTAATACAATACATGTGCTATTACTGCATCTTTAAAATAATTGAAAATTTTTAACTTTTAAGTTATCAACAAATAGCTAATAGTGATTTTTTAAGTTACAGTTTTTAAATCGTTTCATTTTCTTTCCCAAATCGCTTTCTGAAAATCTTTTGGAAGCTTATATACATTACATGTCGTTGATCGTTTTATGTTTGGGTTAATGCAGTAGACTTTATTTATTACTTAACCAGTGATATCACTTAAATTAGGCAGATGTATCAAAAGATATAAAACGAGGCTCATTAACAATAAAGGAATATATTTTGCATTAAATATCCTTAGAGTTTGAACGTTTTATTTTTAACTTCAACTTTCTTAATTTTTTAACTTATACTTGTACTTTTACTTAGAAATTCAACGAATAATATGCATATATTTTTCCTTTTTGTTTTAGCTTTTTGAATGTAATTATCATATTATCACATTTCAATTATAAGAACTACAACTTACATTACATTATCATTTGTCTTTGATATCCTGAAGACAAAAATTAACATGTGTATTTTTTAAACAATATTATTAATTTGATAATATGAATATTTCGGTACTAATAATGTTGAATAACAGGACAATAGTATCCTGAAGAAATTAAAACTGGAATAGTGTAATAACGTAAAAAGAAACAAAACAAATTAAAAAAAATCAGCTGTCTCCACCACAGGACCGACCGCCACTACACAAAAAGTACAATGCCAAAATTTATAGATTTTTTACATAATAATTTATATCAAAGCAAAATAACTTCTAATAATTTAATAACATTTTGTTTTATTCAATAAAAATAATTATATGCAATGAAATCGTAAAAATATATGTACATTCATTCATACATCCATTTATTATTATTATTATTATTGTAATGTAGATACATGATTTTTTTTTCATTCAAAAAATAATATTAAAAGTAAAAAATAATAAAAACTGTAAACAAATACAAAACAAACATAAGATTAATATTAAATCTGCTAACAAAAATTTTACCGTTTTAATTTTATGTCATCAACAAATGAATAATATGCATTGGCATAGATATAAGTACATACATATGTATGTATAAAAATTTTTAGAGATATAAAAAAAAAACAAAAAAAAATTGTTCATACAAATTCATATATAGTGTTACGTATGAAATTTGGAGTTAGAAAAAAAATTAAATTAAAGTTAAAGTTAGTCAGATCAAAAAATGTTCTATGGCAAAGTTGTTCCTCTTTACTTATGTAACAACTTTTTCTTAATAATTTTTCTCACAAAATTTTTCTGTTACGAAATATTCGTAAAAAACTTAAAAAGTACACTAGTAAACTACCACTTGCGGTTGTCCGATTTGCTCCAAAAGCTTATCAATCCGAGATATTTACGTCAAAACCTTAAATATGAAATTTCAAAAAATTCCGCTCAGTCGTTTAAGCTGTACACGTGCCCATAGACATACCCACACACGCACCCACACACACACACAGACGGACATCATGCTGAAAATTTTTTTACAGCCTTCTCCACACCGGAGTAGTGCATTTTTGCGAAAATCTCGAGTACAAATTTTTAGTATGAAAGCAATACCTACCTTATACATTAATGTATGCGGTCAGTAAAAAAATTACCGGCTTATTTTAATTGCAGAAGTATTTAAATTTTTTGTTTTTGTGAGGAATGGTGGAAAATGCACGAGATTCCTCTGGGTAGTGTTGCACTTTAAAGAATCAAACCACCTCCTTTAAAACTAAATTTTAGGATGCGTCTATAATATAATATACAGTTTGGTTTTGGGGATAAAGATGTAGGAAGGAGTACTTCGAAAATTGTGTTTGTGATAATTAGGACTATGGATTGCAAAAGAATTAGAAAACTGTCAAAAATAGAATGCATAACAAAATGACTTCATTACAACATGTTTGACTTAAAGTAGAAAGCTGTTTTTTAGTAAGAATATAAACTATTACAGTAAGAATTTTTTTTAAACTTTTAAAGAAGAAAAAAATTACTTTAGTTGAAGACTTTTTTACTTTAAGTGAAGAGTTTAGACTTTAAGTCGAAATATTATTACTTTGAGTAAGATTTTGTGGTTTATGTGAAGGCATTTTTATTTTATATAAAAACTCTTTACAGTAATTTAGGAAATACATATATTTAATATCAATACGTATATTTAATTTAAATAATAGATATATCTTTAATTATATATTATATCTTTATATATCATATATAGCAAAATTACTATGCAACAATGTAACAATGTTTTCACTTAAATTAAAAATTTTTTATCTTCACTGAATGTAAAAATCCCTTCACATAAAGTAAATATGTCTATAGTTAAAGTATAACAAGTAAAAGTAACAGTAAATCGATGCAACCGACTTATTTATACCCTACACCTAAAAAATTTAAATTAAATTATAAATTCATAAGTTATTTTAGTTAGGTATTTAATATACCTAATATATAAGCTAAAAAAATAAATGCTTTTACAACCTTTGTACAAAATTTCAGATTTCTATCTTCATTAAATTCGAAAATATGCTTGTTAGGTCTTGGGAAGTGTGTGGAGGCACGCGGACCACCACCCCAATTCATCTCAAATTTTAGAGACATCAACAGGGTAGAACATTCTTATATCAAATTTCAAGTTTATATATTTATTAATTTCGAAGATATGCTTGTTTGGTCTTAGGAGTTGTGTGGCAGATACCCGAACGACCATTCTAATTCATCTTAAATTTTGGACAAATCAGGGATTCAGGAAACAACACCCTAGTACCAAACTTGAAGTTTCTATCTTTATTAATTTCGAAGCAATGCTTGTTCGGTTTTGGGAGTTGTATGGGAGGTACCCGAACGACCATTCCAATTCATCTCAAATTTTAGGCAAATCAGGGATTTAGGAAACAGCACCCTCGTATCAAATTTGAAGTTCCAATCTTTATTAATTTCGAAGATATACTTGTTCGGTTTTGGGAGTTGTATGGGAGGTACCCGAACAGCTCCTCCAATTGATCTCAAATTTTGAACAAATCAGGGGTTCAGAAAACAACACCCTAGTACCAAATTTGAAGTTTCTATGTTTATTAATTTCGAATATATGCTTGTTCGGTTTTGGGATTTGTATGGGAGGTACTCGAACGCATGGTCCGATTTCGCCCATTTACAATCCCCGCCTTACCTTAGTCATTGTTAACCTACAGTGTAAATTTCATCAAGATAGCATCATTATTTTTTGAGTTATCGTGCGTACGGACGGACGGACGGACGGACATCGCTAAATCGACTCAGGAGGTGATCCTGATTCAGAATATATATACATGTCTATACCTAACTCGCTTCTTTTTGGTGGTTACAAACACCATACCAAAATTAATATACCCTATACTTAATGTGTAGGGTATGAAAAGGTGTATAATGTTTTTAACAGTTTGCGTACAGATTCCCTCAATTAAAACACGTCATTTCGCCTAATATTTTTCGGCAACAACGATATTTCGCAATTTTTCATTTGACATAATTGATCATTTTGCAAATAAGTTTGTTTGGCCTAATGGGATAGACTAAATTGAATTAGTTTAAATGACAGTTTGGCATATAGATTTTGCGAAGAAGATACCTCCCGTTTTTAGCTGATTAAATTTGAGATTTGAAATTTTATTTGATTATTGGTTTTACATTAATTATTTTCAACGACAATTTAATAGTTTTCATTGACCATAAATAAACCTTTTTCGGTCTAATAAATGCCATTTTATGTATGCCAGAATTAAAAGATAATAGTGCTCCAAGAATCCAGTAAGAAGGACAAATTTTTCCTTCAGACCAAGAAGAAAATTGCATGGTGAAATGCTATAATAATTTTTATATTTTATTAACGCCTTCTAGCAGTATAATATTTAACTAAAAATTGACCAATAGTTATTATATGTTTCATTTTAATATTACTATTATAATAATAATTATTTTGATGACAGTAAAAATTGTATGTTGTTTCACTTCACTACTTAATATTCTTCATTCTTTTTTATTCTGGAATATCGATTTCTTAATTTTTTTCCTTTTTTAATTCCCGACAATGCTCTTGTAATATCACATATAATAAAATTAAATTTTTTTTAAATAAATTGTTATTATAATTTAACAAGATATTAAATAAAATTTTATTGTTTGATTCAGTCAGTCAAAATATGCTGTCATCTTCTCTCTCTACACAAGACTAGAAATTAAAAAATATTATCACAAAGTCACTCTCACTAAAAAATGTTAAAAATTATGAAATTTTGAATTGTTTTGAATTAAATGGATGAATTAGGAAGAAAAAAGGAAATTACTTTTTTTCTGAATGAATTGAAATTAGAACAAACTGGTTAGGAGATACCTCTTCATCATGACGTGAGAATAACATATTTTTGATTAATATAAAAAAAAGAAGATTGGAACAGATCATTGACTTAATTGCAAACATTTTTCTTGTTTTTTTTTTTTATTATTAATTATTTTTTAACTAGAGTTTAGTATCAGGATATATTTACAATTTTAATGTAGGTTGTATTACAAGTTAATATGATTGTGATCTGTAATAGGAATTATATAATTATTCCTAAATAATAAAAATAAAAAATGACAGGTATAAACAAGTTAATTGGGTAATAACTTGTGTTATAATTTTATAACAGTAGAAATTATATAAATAACTAATGAATATTTTTAAAGAAAGTTTGGAGATGAATGTGATGGACATGGGACGAGGTTCCTGTGTCTATTATAATTGAATATAATATTTTTTTTGCATGTTTATTTGCTCTAAATAGTTAAGATAATTGGGATCCCACTAGATTTGACACATTTGAAAAATGAAAATAAATGAGAGTTTGATGGTAAAATGAATGATAGAAATAAAAATCATATTGAGAAGTGTGTTCAATTTCGGAAAATTGAAAATAGGATGATAGTAAGTTTCATAATTTTGCAGTTCTTACATCAAACGAATTTCTATTCCAGTAGAGTACTACTTAAATGATTTTACATAATAGGAATGACCACTTGAATCAATAGAAGGAATGAGTCTGTACTTGAAGTCATAGTACAAATGAGTACTAAGTAGTAGTAAGTTTTAATTGTCTGAGAGATGGCATTACTGATTTTATTTCAACTACGAAAGTGTCATTTTCAAAATTTTATATAAGGAGAACAAATGTCACCAATATTATCTCGAATGTTAGGCGAAGTTAGAACATTAGCCTTGACAGAAGCGAAAGTTCGACGGTATTAGAAATTTAAAGAATATGATTTAAATTTTCAATTACAGATTTTAATTAAATATTTATGTAAATCGACATTTAATTTAAAAGTTAATTAATCTTAAACCTTTAAATAATCTTAAACCTTAGACCTTCTACTTTAGAGCTTAGAAAAAATGTTATAAATTTATATATAAATTTTCTTCGTCAAATGGTATAATTGAACCTTACTTAGAAAGTACTACTTAATTTAAAACTAGGATGAACTTGTAAGTTAAAATTTTCTATATAATTTAAGAATCTACTATAAAAGGAAAAGATATAACTCTTAAAAAATTTGTCAAGTACAAAATCAAAATCTTTTGTTCCAATTTATATTTGCCAATTAGTTATTAAACCAACCTATTGTTTTTTTTTTTTTTTGCAAAAAACTCTTCTCTTTCAGATAAAAATCTTAAAAACTTTCACATATTATCATTAATTACAAAAAAAAAAAAAAAAACAACCAAAAACATTTATTACTAAAAATTATCAGACCCTAAACTATTTTATCTTCGAAAAGGTTTGTCCTAATAAAACTCAATAACAATCATTCATCTAGTTATACATTTCCAATTACATTTCATTTTAACAGAAATAACATAAAACAGAAGAATTGATATGATTTCTTGACATGCCATTAAATGATAGGTTCAATGTTTTTATTTTTCTTTTTTTTTTAATATGTATTCCTCCTCTTCCTCGATGATTACTTTGCCAGCATTCATAAACCTTCTTTTTTTTTTTTTTTAATTTCTTTGCCTCCTTTTTCTTTGGTTGTTTTTTTTTTTTTTGAAAAATCATAAATGTTGAAATCCAAATTTAGACACTTTAATTTCTACCCATTAAAGAAAATAAAAAAAAAAGAAAAAAAAAACATAAAATCCCGATCAGTATCAGTGCTCCCGAATTAATTGAATGTATGTCTCTTAACTGATCATCTTTTTTTAACTGGTAAGTACGAACATATTTTGCGGCAACCTGTTATTAAATAATGTAATGAATGGAATTTCTGGTTTTTTTTTTGTTTTTGTTTTTTTTTTTTACATTAAAACGGAATTTTTTTTTTTTTTTTTTTTTTGGCATTTAACCAACAAAAGAAAAAAAAGGGTGTATATTACTTTTGGATACGAAAATTAAGCAAAAAAAAAAAAAAAAAGTAAAAAACCCATATTATACGTCTGCACTTTGCAGGTGAGTAAACACCAATCACTGATAATAAAAAAAAAAAAGTTCTTAGTTTTTTATGACGAGTCGATTGTCACAGTTAAGAAAGTTAAGAATTTATTTTATATTTTTAATTAATTCGAAGCTTCAAATTGAAATTTTTAATTTTAAAAAAATATTTTTGGTGAGATTTTTTTGAAGCGATTACAGTATAAAATATGAAATGGTATTCTTTTTCTATATCTGATCGGATTCATTTGAAAAACAACTACATAAAAATGTACTTTGGTATTTGGAGTAGAAATTTAACAATTAAACTGATATTTTTAAAACAAAAAGAAATTTTTTTCATTTTAAGGGAAATTCTACAATCAAGTACATAATATTATTCCTAAATACAATATTTTGTATACAAGATGTATAGCAACAATGTTTTTGAAACAATTTTTGTTTTTTTTTTTTTAAATATTGGAAAAAAAAATACGATGACAAGACTTCGATTTCTTTGATATAAATTTTCCTCTGCGGCAAGTAATTTTTGCAATTTATTAAGAATGAAAGTTAATGCACAGTTAATGTTTTCTTTCTATAGAGTTATTTTGTTTTTATATATGGTTGTATGTATGCCTAAAGGTGATATCCTGCTTCTGTACGATTTTCCAAGTATTTTAAAATTAACATTCATGAAATGTTCAATTTTACAATGTACGTTTTAATTTAATTTTTTTTTTTGAAGTTTAACACAATTAAATTGGAAAATTTAACATATCACACTGAAAATCATCGTATATTTTTTATTTAAGGATGTTGTAAGTTTTTTTTAGTGGAAATTTAATAAATATAACTTATAGATTTTATGTTATCGTTATTTAGATTACAGAACTTAATTTTAATTGTTTTTTTGGAACTTTTATAAAAATTAAAAGGGAACATCAATTCGCAGCTAGTCTAAAAGATTGATTAGTGAATTCATTTATTTTAGATATTAAATTTAGAAATTATCCCAACTGTTCCAAATTGTCCAACTGTAAAAGTTTTATTTCCTGTTTTGTAGGTGTAAGCGTAGGTATAATAAGTTTCTATAAGTAGTCCTAAACATTTTTCATGACCACTGTATACAAACTTTATAATTGTTAATTTAATTGTTAAAAATATAGAAAGAATGATTCTTTTGGTAATTAGCGGATTCTTAAAAACTGAATAATGTGTGCTTCATTTACATAATTAGTCTCGCAGTCGTCTCTCTTTTATAATACAGACTATCGAAATACGTTTTTCATGTGCATGTCCCGTATATGGAAACATATGCCATTTCATGTTTTCCTTAAATATGTACATTTCATGTTGTGCACCTCATATCGTCGTCTACATGTAATAAAATTTAAGAAGAAAGTAATGTCTTCTTTAAAATCTCCCTTTCCAAATTTTCCTAACTATCCACCATAATCCTAAATTTCTTAAATCTCGTTTCCACAAGAATTTTTTCCAAATCCTTATCTTGAAAACCCAACTATTAATTTGCATTGAAGGTAACATTCTAAAGTCTGCTTTTAAAAGGGGCATTTTTATTGATTGAATTCTAACACTATCCGGAGAAACAACAATTCCGCTCGATGACTTTTAATATTTTCCACCGTTTCTTGTAAAAAAAAAAATTTTGTATTATGGGCAGTCACATGTCTAAAAATGAAAGTCAATATAGGTATATTAAAAAAAAAAATGTACACCATAGAAGATAAAAATACAAATTACTAATGCTGGATGCATTTATAGTAGGTGACTTTCAAAAAAAAAAAAAAAAAAAACAATTTTATGAACACCATAAAAAATGTTATTGTAATAAAATATTTTTAGTATATCGTCTTCTTCTTTTCTCTTGCATTTTTTTTTTTTATTACTTGTAAATTTATGCGTTTAATTATAAAAATTGCAGACGAATTGTCCCGAATAGGTTCGTTAATCATTGTTTTGTTACACAACTAACATTGTCTTTAATATCTCCAGTCGTTTTTTTTTTTTTTTTTATTGTAAAGGGGGACTACAGAATATTTTATGAGTTGTATTGAAGCTCATAAATTTGTTATTAGTTTTTTTTAAGTTTCTTGGAGTGGTCTTATTGTACATTGTAAAAGAAGAAATTATTAGTAAAATTATTAATAATGTCCTCATGTTAAGGCAAACCAACTAACAAAAACAACAAAAACATCAAAATGAGACATAAAGTCTGCTCAGTTTAAAAATTGGAATAAATATGTTTTAACTGTTATTAAAATAATTAAATTTTATGTAAACAATAATTATTTTTTATTATAATGTGTGACAAAAATTTAAAAAGATATTTATTTTGCAAAGTTTTAATATTTTTTTTCTTTTGAAGATAATTATATGGTTTTAAAATTTAAATGTGGTTTTTATATTTATTTATGATATTGCTATCTAGATTTCAGTATAAATTATGTACTTGCAGACGATTTCTTGATTGATGATACAAAATTTTCAAAATTGGTAATAAAATTCAAATTATTCTACAATACAGAATCATATTAATCTGGTGTTTAAGGAAAATTACAAATTTTAAGTGATTGAGACTAAATGTTAACAAATCAAAAGGCACATGGGCTGGAAAATTATGATTAAAAGACGGGGAGTTTTAAAGGGGTTTTAATATTAATTATTTGTTTCAATCTAAACCTTAGGTCTTAATCAAATTGAGAATCTTTTCCTGTCATTAAAGACAAATAAAAGTTGTTTAAAAACTTATTACCAAGAAGTAAATTAATTAAAAAGAGTCCTTAGTCAATTAAACCTTTTACTTGTACCCTATAGTCTATGCAAAATATATTTCGAAAACACAAAATTACAACCCCACGTAAAATTTATAACTCATTAGTTTAAAAATCTAAAAAATAGAGTTTCATTTCTATACTTTAAAGTTATATTAGGTAAAAAAACTCTAAAAATCCTGACATGAACATGTACAATTTTCCCTAACATAAACTTAAAATTAATGTTTTTTTCTTATTTTATTCCATTACTCGATCATTATCTGATCAAATTCATGAAACGCAATCATTACTTTCATTGAATGGACAAGCCATTTACTCATTTTAAATTAAACCTACCGACATTTTTATTTTCTTTTTTTTTTTTTTTTGTTGTATCCTAATCTTAAATAATTTTTTGGGGGTACTTTTATATTATTGATAAAAATTTTCAAAAAAATTGCATCTATTTTGTTATTGCAGACAATGAACTGTTCCAAAAACAAAAAAAAATATGTCAGAAACGAGAAATTTTAAAATTTTTAATCAAAAAAAGAAAAAAATATAAACTTTGTTTGCAGTTTGTTCTGAAATTTTTTTATTTTTATTATAAGTTTTTTTTTTTTTTACAAACAAAACTGTTGTATAACCAATTGGCTAACACCGTCACTACTACCACCACCATCGTATTAAAGAATCAAAAAGTAACCAACGAAATAATAATCAACTAAACCCAAAAATGTAAAATGAAAATAAAAAACAAACTAATAATAATGAAAGGAATGGGGAAACGGTCACGAAAGAATCGGGATAATAAATAAAAATTATCCTGTCATTTTTGTCTCAATAAAAAAGATTTATGTTATGATATTAAATAATATGAAATTTCTTTTTCCACTGGATTTTATTTATACTGTGGTTTGGAAAGAGATAGATATCGTTCAAAAGAATTATATAGAGTCTGGAGCGCATCCAAAAATTAAAATAAAAAGAAAAACAAAATTAACAAAAATAAAAAATAATAAAATAAAAAATAAAAAAAATAATATGCAATTTTGTATTAAAATATAATAATTTCTCTTCATTTTTCATCCTTCATCCAAAACTAAGGACATTTAAAGGCATTACATACTTTTTAAATGGGGTCATATAAACTTTTATTATAACAATCTGTTAGATAACAATCAAAAATTAATCACTTTCTTAAGACATTTACGAGTCAGACAAAGACCAGAAAAAAAAAAAAATAAATTAATTATTGAAAATTATAAAGAGGCGCCTATAAATTTGTCATTGCATTTTTTTTTTTTTTGCTTTTTGACTACTGAATTCATTCTATAAAAAAATCATTTTAGGAAATTTGTTTTTATTTTGAGTGGAAAATTTTGAATTGAATGCTGTTTAAATGTTTTAAGGTGGCATTTTTAAAATTTAATATGATTTGTTAACAGTCATTTAATTAAATAATTTATTAATTAATTGATTTTTATTTCGTTAAATGAATAAAACAAAGATTAATATTATGGATAAACATAAAAGTGTTTTAAAATGTTGTAAAAATTTAATATTTAATTGAATGATTTAATATAAATTTTTATTTGATAAATTATTAAATTAATGTATCATAATTATTCTCATCTGATGATCATCTTTTTCTGTTATATATAGCAACAGATCAATGAAGATTATAGTACATAAATCATGTCATGTATCTGATCTATACCTATCATGTATGGGGTACTGAGATCAAAATTCTTGGAGATCGAAATATGTTAGTTACTTAGCAGTCTGTACTAATCGATTTAAAATTAAACTGAAATTAAACGTATATAACAACTATTGAAACTAACCACTATTAATTTTCATTTTTTACCATTGCGAAAAAGAACCCTTTTATAAGGGTCTATGACAGTTGGTCTAAACCAATTTCTCAAGAAGATATTTGGCATAAAAAGAATTTTAGCATAAAGCCAGTTAGCATAAAAGAACACTTCGCTTAAAATCTTTTTTAAATTTCTTAAATTTTACATATTTCTACAATTTGAAATTTTAATTGTTTTGAAATGTGTAGATACGTAAACGAAAAGACATTAGAAAGAATCCCACGCTAAATAAATTTTTGAAACATTTATTTTGTAACCATTTCTAAAATCTGTCTTAATTTTGAATCTCGTATATACATATATGTATACATAAATATTCTGGAAAAACCGTCTAACTCTGATTTGGAATTCAACTCTAAAATATCTTCTAATCAGAATCTGGTACATATACACTATATATGTACATATAAATATATATATATATATATATATATTCTCGCAGAAAGAGAACTCCGGATTTTGTAACCAAAAATAAAATCAATACTTATATACATATAAGTAAGTCTATGTGTACACTTATTTCCTGCAAAAAAATTTAATCACATTTTTATATGAAAAATGAGGAAGAGTGCAGTAGAGTAAACTGTGTCAACTCTGATAAAATAAAACTTGATCATCTCTTAAGAAATTTCAGATAGCTGAAACTATTGAATCAGCACAACCAAATTTTACAGATGTTGTTGGCCTATAACTCGACAGAATTTTGCAAAATTGTAGTTACCTACCTATAATACTTCTTTGAGTGATTATAGATACCTAGCTTCAATACTTTCGAGTTATAATTGAGTTATTTTCATACAAAAAAAAGTAGTTGTATAGCAGCTACTCGAACCCGGTGGCCGAAAATGCTGGATTTAAATAGCGAAACTAACAATTTTGCAAAAGTAACATAAGAAAAATTTCAACTCCTAGCTCCTTTATTTTTTAAATTATCGTACAGACGGACCGACGGACGGACGTACAATGGCTTAATCGACTCAGAATTTTATTCGATTTTTGACAATATATCTAGCTCGACTACTTTAAGGTGTCACAAACGTAATAATGAGCCGGTATAATGAACATAGTTCATACTGGTATAATAATTAATTTTCAGTTAAAAATTTTAAACTTCATCTTTTTTAGGTCTATATCTAAATTACAAATATAGATATAGACCTATATGAAATACAGAATTATAAACACCATTATCATCATCATCATCATGACCAACATCACCAATAAGGTTGGTTACCAACAATAAAAATATCATTTACAAAAAATGTATGTTAAATATCCCATTCGCCAATAAAATTTTATGAGAAATGTACAATTTTGCTAAATGTCTTTTTATGCTAACTGGCTTTATGCTAAAAGTCTTTTTATGCCAAATGTCTTATTGAGAAAGAAATGCATTTAGGTTAACTGAGGTTCTCCCTTTTTATAAAATTTCAGATATATATCAATCTTATATTTATGATATACGAATAGCCACGATTTACAATTACTTTTTAATTAAATTTCGTCTGTTTTAAAATTTTATTGAAAAATAATTAAAAAAAAAACAAAAAACAAGTAAATTTTATAATCAATTTATTTATTATCAGTTAATTTAAATTTTTTACTTTCTTTGCGAAAAAGAACGATTAAAAGTACAGGTGAATTACAGGTGTTTTAATTTTCTTGTTTTATTATTCACTATACTGCAAATTATTATTATTTATATATTCTTTTTTTCTGCAATAATTCAACTTTGAAATATAGAAGTATATTTGTTGGAATGATGCAGATTTATCGTAAACAAGAAAAAAACAGATGCCATTATATACAATCTGTAAGTTGATATCTTTGCCTAAAACCACTATGAGCTGAGCATTACTTAAAACTTAAATGTACCTATAAGATTGATTTATGTATTCTTCGTTTTTTGTTTTTATTTATTTTTTTTCTTTTTTTACCAGAATACGTCATAAGTTATGTTACAAAAATTATTAAATTACTCTTTTATTTATGATGTCTCGTAAAAGTTTTAAAATAAATTTTTTCCTTCAAACATTTGACAGTTTTAATCTTGTGTGTGATTTGAATTCCATATTGGAAGAAGTCATTGATTCTAATAATTTCTAATAAATTTTTTAAAGATGTTAAGTGTTTAGAATTTCCGTAATTTAATCATAAGTCATTTTTTTTTTTTTTATTATACATCAATGTTAGGTTCGAGTGATAACAGATTCATTTTTATGCGAGCAACTATATACGAGTATTAGGAACAATTATTTATCATTTCGTTGGTGGGACTTATATATAGAGACATTTTCTAGGCTTAATATGAAAAAAAAGAAAAACTGGCGACTAAAATGCTAGTTTTAATTATAAAAGAAAAAATTGCCCGCAAACAAAAATTCTTTAAGTCAAAAAAAAATGATAAACGATTTAAAAAGTTTTATGATCTTTGACACATTATCAAAAGTTTCAAACTATAAAAGAAAACTATATGTAATCAGACACATTCTGGTGATATTATTAGATGGAATTTAAGTTACAATTAAAAACAAAACAAAAAAAAACAAGAAAACACCTCATATGAATTATTGCATATTTGAATATTGTATGGATTATTTTGCATTTACTGAAGAAAAAAATTTATTTTATAATTTAATAGTTGTTTTTCTGTAATCTTGGTTAACAACTAAAGATATTGAAACTTGATCATTAACAATTTTAGATTTAGTATAATAATTTATCTATTCTTTAGGTGATATTAAAGATGGATGATATTTTTGATGCCTAGACACTTTTAAAAAATTAAAATTGATGACTTGATATGATTTTCCTATAAACAACAACATTACTTTGATTAATGCTTACAGCTTAAGGTGGATCGTTGTCTCTTTTTTTTATTTTATTTTTTTTAAAAATAAAAGTACTTAAAAAAATGTACGTAAAATCTTAGATTGCAATAGAAATGTAGAAGTTTTATTAATAAATTTATAATTTGTAAAAAAAAAAAAACAAAATAAAACGAAAACAAGGAATGTCCCAATTAGTGCTATGAAATAACATTTAAGTCACCAATCACCAAAAGAAAAATGATCTAACTCCTATTATTTTTACTAAAACTTTGCAAATTAGTTAATTTTTTTGGGAGGTTAGTGCATTTTCTTCAATTATGATTCTTGTCGCGGGAACGTTTATTTATGCAAAAGCGTTACAGGGAATAACCTGATTTTGTAGTCAACAACTTTAATCTTTCCTAATTATTTTACTTACACATTTATTTCAAGATTAACGAATTTAAAATTTTGTATTGTATTTCTTTCGGACTTAATTCGGATTTAATTCCTATGAACTAAAATCGAAAAATACAAAAAATCTTTTTGGGACTTAGTTCATTTTTATTAGATATTAATTAATATTGGGCGTTAGTTTATAATGAACTAACATCCAAGAATAACGTGGATTACTGCATTTTTGCTTTTGGACGTTAATAATTTGTGGATTAGTTCATACTGCCGATCAAATTGAATAAATATTGAAATATTAAAAAATTTACTTCTTTGTTTAATAGTACGTGACATTTTTAATATCAAATATTAAGTTTTTCTATAAGTTTATAATTAAATTTTAATTGCTCTGGATATTGAATAAAAATTTTTTTATAAAAAAACGAAAATTAAATCGTTTAATAAACTTGTTTAATTAAAATACGGAATTTATTTTACTTCTTTAAAAGTTTTGACAGGAAAATAGTGTACTGTATATTTGAAAATTCAAAATTATATATTTGATATTATTTTAAAAAATAATTATTCTTAGCTGGTATGTCCAGATTCTGGAACACATTACCATCGCAGATGTTCCCCAAGTCGTATAATGTACAGAATTTCAAGGAATACTTGCATATACTAAAATTGCCTGGGACCTCGGTCGCCTAGTGACTAAGAGCGTATAAAATACGCTGTAAACACCTAGAGAGTGTAGGTTCGAATTCCACACACGTCGTAAAAGTTATTCCAACTTACGACATTTATAGCTACGCCTGAACAGGAAAGGCTGTGTCCACATTTATGTGGCAGAGAAATGCATTAAAAAAAAAATAATATTGCCTTTTAATCCCACTCCTACAATTTAAGTTACTTCAAAATATCTCTTCCTTATTCCCTTTCCTTTTACTCATCTTATTCCTCAGTCCTTATACTTAAGTGATTAAGCCGTTAGAGGGTAAAATTCCGACACTACCAAAGGGCTTAGGTTTTCTTGGTATGTCTTTTGAAGATCTCCATCTCCCACTACCACTACCTACCGCAAAAATTTCACACTAACAAAGTGGCCTAAGTTTTCTTGGTTCTTTTAAAGATCTCCACCTTGCATAAAAAAAAAAGTTCTGCAATCTAATTAAATTTTTAATCGTTAAGTCGTAATCGTTAGTTCCATTAAGCCGTTAATTGCACGGCTGTAGAAAAAAATACCAAAAATATTTTATATTAATTTTATATTAAATACCAAAATTAGAACAGAATAAAAAAATAATTAATTGTTAAGTTAATATAATTAATATTCATATTATAATTTCCGGAAAAAAAAACATTACTTAATTTCATCCTTTCATTCTTTACTATACAATATTGTTTAAATATCCTTCATTATAGTAAGAACACTTCAGTATTATTGTAAGCTATTTTAATTTCTTATTTATTGAAGATTTCTTGCATTGTAAGTTTAAATTAGTTCTATTTCGGTTTGTTACTACTGCTACTTTCAATTTCTACCTTTTAACTGTAAAGAAAATATCCTTCCGGTAAGTATTCCAATATTGAATGCAACATTTATAGCAGGATATGGATCAATCACAATGTTATGACTTTTTGATGTTCCAGTTAAAGTTTTTAGTTAATTTCAAATCATGGATATCCTTTCTTGTTATTAAAATTAAGGTTAAAACTGGCTTTTCATTCTTTTTCTTTTTTGATTCTAAATTTGTTCATTTTATTTTCAAGTGTTTTTATTTAAATTTAATTTATTTTCTTTTTCTGTTTTTTTTTTTTCGAATTCATATAAAATATGAATCATATAAAATATCATATCGAATTCCTTTAAAAATTAACTGAAGTGCAGGCTCAGTTAACCAAAAATTAAAACCTTCTATCCATTTTTCTTGTATTATTATTAAAGGTTAATTTATTAATTTTTATTATAGTTGACCCTATATATATATATATATATATATTTAATTAATACCTTTAAGAAAATATCAGACAGGTATTATTTTCTGCATATACTTAAAATAACAGCAAATAGACGATTATAATTCAATAAGAAGGACACAAAAGTAACTACAGCAGGAAAAACATCATGTAATTCTGTAAAAAAAAAAAAAAAAGGAGAAAAAAAATGAAATTAATTTTATATTTTTATTAAATTTTTTTTTTTTGTTTTTGTTTATTCTTATTAATTCAATTTTTAAAATGACACCTTTTGATTCCAATTTCCAATTTTTTTATTATCGTATTTTATTGTGTATTTCTTTATGTAATGAAGAAAATGTCCCCACATTGTTTTTTTATTTTATTGTTTATTCATTTTTTAAGGCAATTTTGGCGTATTAAACCCAAAAACAAAAAAAAAGTAATAAGAAAAAAAAATTATTTTTTACACCTGAGTTTTTGTTAATACCAGTTATAATGATAAAAAAAACAAAAAACAAAATTGTCCAACAGGTAATCAGATATCTTTTAATGATCATAAGATCAGAAAATAAAAAAAAAAATGTATTCATCAACGAGGACACTACACCACATCATTATCCAATACATATTGCAATATCTGCTAAAAACAATCATACAATAAATGACAATCATTGGATAGATGATAAATATGATGCTAATGATGATCTTGTTGTTCATTTGATATGAAGCAATGCATTGTACTTTTAATGCAGTATAATGAAATGATGAAGATAAGAACAGGTGATTTTATGCGTTAATTTTTAATTTCTTAGACATTTAAGTTCAAGTATTTTTAAGTTAAAAGGTAAGTGGCTAAATAGTTATTAACATCAGGAGCACTATTTTACATAAATACATACATCAAGTCAAAATAATAATTATTAGTACTATTTGGAGATTACTTCAATAACACAGATCCTTGTAAGAGTATTTGATATGTCTAACAATGAAAAAAAATATTTGCAAAAATGTCATTTGAATACAATGACATTCAGTTTATGACATTTTATTTAGGAATTTTTTTAATGTTAAGTCGTCCCTCCTCAATTTCTTCTGTCTTAGCATGAAAAATATTTTAACATTTGTTTTTTTTTTTTTGTTTTGAGTTTTCATTTTGCCTTAATCTTTTTTGGTATTAAATAATAAAATTACATGTTTTCTTGTTTTGTTGTCTCTAATCCAACTACAACAAAAACGATCATCATAATATCTTGCGGAACAGATCTGTTTTGGAACTGAGAAGAAAAATAAAATAAAAACAAAGACAAAACAAAACTAGAATTAATAGCTGATTAATTTTTTGAATTTAGAACCAGAAAATAAAAGAAGGCAGTATAATTTAAAATTGGATTGTAAATTAAATTTTTCATACTCTGTTATTTTTGCATTATTTTTTGTTTTTGTTTTTCATTTCTGTGGGATAATGTCCGAGTAATATGAAAAGGTTTTACTTTTTTGTTTTGGTCATTTGTTTGTTGTGTTTCAGCGCAAGTGAATTTTATTAAATTTTTTGAGTCATTATAAGGTTTTTGTGTCAATTGTTTAGGTATATAAACCTTTTATGATAACAGTGCTTTGCAACTAAGTATATATAGGTGTGATGATTAGATTAATTTTTCGTATTTTATTTTAAAAAGTGACCATTGGTCAAAAAACAACAATACAATTCTAAGCAGCAATAATTTGAAACCTCTATTAACTGTGACTGTCATGGTATCTTTTTAAAATTAGATTTGATAATTTATTGCTTATTTTGTTGGAATTAAGTTGTTCAAATATAGGATTAAAACTACCACATAATTAAATCAATTATCATTTTTGAATTGATTATAAGAATTTGTTGTAGGAATGATCATCATTAATTATGACGATTGTTCTGTAATCGTTGATGAAAAGAAACAAAAAGAAAAGAGGGTAACAAAAAAATAAAAAAAAGGAAAAAATCCTTAATGAGAAAATATTCATTCAACATAAATTAGATTTAATAATCTCTTTAAAAATGACACGTTTATAACTGTTTTGTTCGCATCCGTCCAGTTATTAGACGGTCAATTTATTTTTATGAATATTTTTTTTTTTTTTATATTGTTTTTTGTTGTAAGTGTTGCGTTTTTAATCGTCATTAAACTTTAATATACATTTTTTTTTAATTTTATATCTTAATTAACAACTTAATTTAGTTTTTGAATAAAATTTTAGTTTTGCAGGTAATCAAAAAAAGGTTTTTTTTTTTTAAATATGAGTTAAAAATGCAATATTTCAGTTAAAATTGGAATGTAGATTAAACAAGGCAGTATGTAAACCAACAATTTTTAAAAGCGTGCATTTCCAAAAGATAATACAATCTGTTTAGAATTGTGACTTGCACCAAAATTTCAAAATTTCATATAGGAAAAAATGTGATTTTTTTTGCAATTTTGAGGGGCTGTAAATCCGGAACCCTATACAATTAAAAGAAACCATTTGCACACGTAAAACTATTTTACTGGAGCTTTAATTTTTATGTTTTGTCGAAGAAAAATGTGTACAGGAGTCTAAGTTACAGATAATTAAAAATAACAAATTTTCAATTTTTGAGCCCCTAATAGGTCTTAAACAGGGGGTGGTACAAACAATTTTCTGAGGAAACTTATACTAATAGGAAACTAATTCTAAAAATTCTCTCTTACCTCAAAATTTTAAGTCCCTATCTAAAAGCGTGCGGGAGTTATGAAGGTAGAAAAATAATGCAAAATTCACATAACGGTAAAGTTAAATATGTACTCAATTTAAAAAAAATATATATAATTTTGATATTGGTAAAGGTTCTAAAGGTATAAAGGTTATACAGGTATAAAAATTCCTGCCGAATGGCGTTTTCAGATTGAAAAAATTTAAGTAAAACATGAGATATACGCATTTAAAAATAGGGCTTTTTCAAAGTTAGAGCTGCTGCAGCTTGGTAATGGATGGGGCGACATAAAAAAGTTGTTCTACAACATTAATTTTTTTATGAGACCTATCCATAATTAACATTTTTTTTCTCTCTCTTTAATGGTGTTGAAGCTTTGTAAATAGACGGACGGATGGAAAAAGGGAAATTAATAAGCACATTTTTTCCAAAGGTTTTTGGAAATGTGCTAAAAATGGGAGCGGAACGAAATCTTGTTTTTTTTTTAAATCTTCTTTAAAATCTTGTTTTTTTTTAAATTTTGCGGTTCGTAAAAATCTTGTTATTTTTATGGGTCAGGTTTAATGAGGGCAGAGTGTTTTTGCAGTGCCATAAAATGGCAATAAGCGCGATACATTATTGCTGCGCTGTATACTTTTCCAGAATATAGATGTATTTGTACATGAAAGATAGCTGGAATTTTATAGTTGGTTACAAAATCAACGGTATACACTTTTTCCAGAATATGTGCATTTTGATGCAATATTCTGAATTAGAAGACAATTTATAGTTGGTTACAAAATTAGGCTGTCAAAATTAAATTTAAAAATAAAATAAGATAAAAAAAGATTTTAATAAATATTGAATTTTTAAAATCATGTTTTATTTTTTAAAAACAAAATTTTCAAGAACAAGATTACATAACTAAATATTAAAAAATAAATAAGAACAGAATATTGTTAGTATGTTAAGTCAAATAGGCAACATGTTAAGTCAATATGTTGCTTATTTGACTTAAGTTAAGTCAACAAAGATTTATAATATTAGGTTACTTGGCAAGAAAAAAAATGTAGTTTACCAATATAATCTTAAGGTTTTTTTACTTTTGTTTGAATGCAAGAGTTAAAATATTATTGAATCCTTTTGACACATAATACAAAGGGCTTATCAGTCCTTTATTCAATACCAAATAATTGTATCATCTTTATTTAAGATATATATCCACTAAAAAATGTTATCAGGGTTTAAATATTTATTTATTAATAATATTTTCTGATTATTTAATTTTATTACCTTTATAATCGAATTTTAAATTCAATTTGTCGATGGTAATAAAGTAATATTATTTCATTACCAAATTTTATGTTGATATAAAAAGGAAGAATAATATAGTAAATCTTTAGGATAGCGATACGATTACGAACATAATATATTGAGGAGTCCAATTGCAAACAACGAACATTGCAGACCCAGGACATAATATATTGAGAATGGAAATATAACAATATATTGAGGATATTGTCCAATGCAAAAAATGCTTTATCCAATTTTTTTGATTTTAAAATAACTAAAAAGGAACATTTGAATCAATAATCGTTGTAGAAAGATAATTGAGGACAGTTGTGAATAAAGAAAATAGACTTCTGAAATTTAGCTTTCAGATAGTACAATTGGTAAACCGTCTTTTGACGAAAAAATTTGTTAGTAACTTTTAAATATATTCAACTTTTTCTTGTTGACGTGATTAATTTGTTTGATTTTGATTAATGATAAGCTTTTAGCTTTCCTTATTAAACTTTAATAAACTCCAAGTCGAAGTTTTGTAATGTGGTTTACCTTGTAAAAGTATGCTTTTTGTAGCTGCTGAAAATTGAAAATTCCTCGTTGACCTTTTGGTATTTTTGTTGATTGAATCTATTAATTAAGAATTGGTAAATTAACTCCTAATCTTACAACAATTTATTTTCTAGTATACATTTTAAACTGTACATTCTGTTGACTGTACAATTATGTTGATATTACGCTATATCTTCTCTATTCTTTTAAAAATTGCATTCCTGCAAACTTGCCCACTTCAACAGAAACATTTATGAATATTTTCTTAAATTCTGTTGCTTTACACCAACCAAATTTTGCAGAAATCGATCGCCAAAACTGAACTTCTTTCTTCTAAATTAGACAAAAATGAGAAGTTATATAGCAGATAGTCGAAGCAATCGGTCGATATTGTTCATTGCAAAATTAGCATTTATAAAAAATTTAAACAGTAAAAATTTCAGAATTCTAGCTTCATTGTTTTTTGGATTATGGTACAAAGGGATAGACGAGTAGACTGACGCACGTAGCTAAAATGACTCAAAATTTAATCTTGAGCTACTATATATATTATATACTTTTCCATAACTATCTTGTCTCCTTAAAAGTGAGTCACAAACGGTAATGTAAAATTATTTTACCCTCAGAACTATATTTGTCATGGGTATAATATAATAAAAGGAATACTATATTGTTTTTGCTTTGAGTGACCAATCTAGAAGTTTATAATAATATCTCATAGGTTTCTATTATTATTTTAAATAATATGAAACAAATTTTTATTACTAGTAATTATTTTATCAGCCTTCTTGTAAAATATTGAGAAGAAATATTAAATATTTTTAACAATATTGAACTATTATAATCTCACTTCTCTCTGCTACCACAGTGTTTCCTTTTCCTTATTTTTCTTCTACTATTATTATAACTGTAAAATATTTTAGAAGTAAAAAATCATATTATATATACAATAGAAAATTTAACAGGATTTCCAATTTTATTTTTTTTTTTAATAAGTTAAGGAATCTGTATATCAACGATAGCATACTATGTTTGAATATTTGGTTTCTATACACATCCATTTCAAAAATTTGAATATTCAAATAATCAATAAAAAACAAAGTAAAAAACTTAAAATAAATAGAAAAATATTTATTGTGCTTACTATGTATTTATGAGGATAAGCCTCATACAGTTGTTGAACGCTATCGTCATTGTTCAAAAAATATTTTTAAACTAAGTCGCGTATTTTTTGATTTTTTATTTTTTTTGTTGTGAAATTTTTCTTCTGTTTAACCTCCTATGGTTTTTTGTCTTATTTTTATTTTATTTTATTTATTTTTTTGTTTATGGTGAGTACACAATAATTTTTCTTTTAAAATATACGTTTTTGGTTTACTTTTTAAAAGGAAGAAATACAGGATGAATCAAAAATCAATTGATGATTTTAAAAATACTTCTGCTTTCAAATTAAGTTTTGACTTATGAGAATAGTCAATGTAACTTATGTCCTTTTAGTATTTGTTTCATATTCTTTTTGCTCTTTAGAGAACTTTTGTTATTACATATCTCTTATTTAAGAAATTAGTTTAAATGTATTTGAAATCACCAAAAGGGTTTTAAAATAAAAATACTTTAAACAGACGAACAAATTTTTGTCCAAACAAATTAAACTTATGGAAAAAACTTATCCAGACAAGAAGGTATTTGATGTTTATCTTTATAAGTTAATAGCTTCAGATAAACTTTTAAGGCCTTTTTAAATAAATTTTTATTGTTTAACTCTAACAAATTATTTTTTTTCGAAAGTAGTGCTAAATGCTAATACGTAAAGCAGATTTTATAGGTCTAAGCTATTTTGCACTTAATGTTTACGCTTTTATTGATTACGCCGACTGAATATTAATTAAGAGAGTCGAAGCGAATGAAGTCGAAACACCTCTTGTTTAAAACTTTGTTATTTCACAGGGTTTTTAAAAATGTGTATACTAAAATAAAAGGGATTCATTAGTTTTTAGATAGTTTTGAAATACGACTATCCTGAGTCATTTAATTTGATAAAAAAAATATCCAACAATTTTTGACACACTTTGTAATAAAGATTATTAGTTTTCTGGTTTAAGGATCAGTGATATACTATAAAAGAAAAGCTTTTCGGAAATTTCTTTTCTTTTTTATTAATTTAAAAAAAAAAAATTATATGCCAAGTCAGGATCTAAAAGATATAAATTTTGAAATATTTCTTTTAATTTTATTTTATTTTGTTTTTTGAAGAAAAATTGTTCCTTTTATGGTTATTTTCATCGTTTATCCTTACAGAATCCATATCCTTGATATCCTTATGTAATCGAAATTATATGACCAAACAAAAAGAAACGAAATATGTATACATATAAAAATTTACAAATATACCTATATATATATTTTAAAAAACTAAAAATTTTCGGATAAAACAGAAACACTGGATGGCCGAAGTAAGAAAGTAATGATATACAATTGAAAATATAAAAATATAACGGTAAAACCATTTTTAAAGGTGGGTGCAAAAATATACGCATTTTTTTTTTTTTGTTTTGATTATTCTCTTGTTATAGTCATTGTCGTAATCGTCATTATCATTGCTTTTGCCCTTTCTTCAATTCCTGTTTATACCATAAAATTTTTGTTACTATTGTTGTTATCCTCATATATTTTTTATGGTTTAAATTACTTTTATTTTTTTTTTGAATTATATGTTTTCTACTAAAAAAAAAAAAAAATTAAAAAATATAAAAAAAAAATATAAAATCTGCTTTTTAAAGATAAATAACGCATTCATCCGTGGTTTATATATAAGAAAAACGAAAAGTAGGAAAGTAATCAATTCAAGGAACCTAGGCAAAAACGTCAGTACAAGAATATGAAAAGGGACGAAAAGAAAATCAATATACAGCAATAAAATTTTACTTAATGGTTACTGCTACTATCACTTTACTTACTGCTTTTTAAAGATAAATAACTGCTTATGAAAAATATGTGTATTAGGTTTACAAGAATTAAACCTGTATTAAACAAACGGAATTGGACTCAAGATGTTTTTTATTTAATTGAAAGTAAAAATCTTTATAGGTGCTGGACAGAAACTGAAAAAATAAATTCTATATACTCATGATATATATATAATATTCTAATATACTTAATAGAACATATTTACGAAGCTTAATGTAAGGCGATATTTTGAATTATTGGAGAATTTTCTTTTCTTCAGTTAAAAAAAAAAAATTGTATTTTTTAAAACTAAATTTATGCTGTACACTTGAATCTCAATCATATATAAATCTGATTTTTTTTAATTTAATTTAAGAATGAACCACTTTTTATTTCAACTTTACAATGCTTTAAACTTCTAATTTTCTTTTTATTTAAAGAACATCAACAGTTCCTTCTTAATAGCCATGAAACCGCCTGCATTTCAAGGCCCTCAACACCCTCAAATAAGCGAATTATCAAGAATAAAAGAGATTTTAAAACATTAGATCTTAAACGGTGAAATTAAAAAAAAAAGATTTTAGAGGCAAGATTTTAAAATATGAGATTTTGAAAATGATTTGGAAATGCGAGATTTCATAGCCAACCAGAATTTTGTATTAAAACTATAAGACTACGAAATTTTGAATACTTAACTGTTTAAGTTTTGACTTTGTTCAAAAATATATATATTTTTTAATTCATTTTCATTCCCTTTTATGCTTCCATCTCAATCCATATAGGATAATTCATCTGCATTTTTTCATTTACATTTTACCTCCCCCATTTTGTGTTGTTATTCTTTATATGTCCATATATTTAGATTTTTATATGTTAGGTTTATCGGATGAATTATCCAGAAAACCACTAAATATGGAAGAAATTGTGAAAAAGAATTTATTCTTAAAAAAAATACCATAATACATACATACATTAATATGTTTTATATAAAAAAAAAAAAAAAAAATTGCGCATATAGTCATATACTGACTGAACCGCACAATGAATAAACAATCATATGTGTTTTGTTTCTTTTCTTATTTTTTTCTTTATTTTAAAATAGTTAAAATGCCGCTGTTTATTTATACCACAACTACCACTATTATTATTACCGTCCCAACTCTTTGCTCTTTTTTCCACTTTAATGAAAATATTACTTCATTTATGCAATAAGTTGTATCAGAGTTATATTAGAAAATCCCACAATGGAAATTGCTTTAAAAAAAAAAAAGGCAAAACCTGTATAGTCCTGTTAAAAATATAAAGATTTCATATGTATTGGTTTTTAGATTGAAGATAATCCTTGTTTTAAAAAAATTTTCGTTTTTGTTTCTAATTTTAATTCAAGTACAAAAACAAAAAATATAATGAATGGAATATAAGAAATTTTAGTGTATACAGAAATTTCCTCACCCCACCTAATATATTTTCCACATTAACGTTACCGTTCGAGTCTTATATAAAATAAATATTACTGTTTAAGGTTTACTGTGTTTGTGTTTTTTCTTTTTGTATATGTATGTTGAATGTGTTGTGAGTATTTCTATATACATACATAATCTATGTTTTTCCAACTTTATTTTTAAAAGTATAAACACACGCACATACTGATATTAGTATATTAAGAAAAAAAAAATATAGGGTAGACATTTACATTAACACTACTACTATTGCATTAAAATTCAAAAACAGGACAATAGTATTTGGAGGCAAAAGAAATGCTATTTTAATAAATGTATATATATATATATATATATATTAGTTGTAGGATAAAGGATAATTGTGATGGTGGTAGCATTGATAGTATAGTTGTTGCTGTAAATATGGTTCAGTAAACGCGAAATTTATGACTTTTCACCATATTTATTAAAGAATATAATAATGTATCTATAGATACACAAATAAAGACAATTTATATTTAAAATTTTGCATAGTAGATTGCTTTAAAGGATATTAATATCCTTTAAGAAGATATATGAATGCATATAAATGTAATTTGTGCGTATCTATTAAAAAAAAAAAGAAAAAAACATATTTTACGTTGCTGAACGTTTTCAAAATGAAAGAAGCATAAATTTTCCTGCTTCTTTTTTTTTTTTCCTTTTCTGGTGGATTATTTAAGAAAATTGATAAAACACATTTTTTTCTTTTGTTGAAAGTAAACTGAGGGATATTTATGGATGGATTAGGATGGATTGAAAAATATTACAATAAAATTGAATTAAATTAAAATATTGAATAATATTTGAAATTTTTCAACTCAATAAAACCTAATCAAAGTTATTTTTAATGATTAAAATCCATGTCATAAAATATCATTGCGATGTCTAAATATATAGCCTAATAATTACTTTAAACTTTGTTAATTGGTAATAAAAATCTATTCGAAATAAATGTTACACCTAGACGAAAAATTAAAAATCAATGAAAATAATGGAAACGCACAGAATTCTAACTAATATTTTAATAATAAATAAAGTTCTACAGCCGATAAATGAATGTAATATTATTATTATTATATTGTGGTTTTCCCACCCCATACTATCTGCTGTGTGAAAATAAAGGAACCTTTCATTTTCATGTGCAGTTACCGTAATTAAATTATTTATTTTGTTTACATTATATTATTATATTTCATATAATATTTGGATCTGAACGAGGTATGAACCCGGCACATTTCTCCCAGAAAGACCAGCGCCATTGGTCAGATGAAAAATGAATAAAATTATTAAACTTAAATATTTCTTTAAGCTTTGCACAGAGTTTAGACAGTCAAGGTAAACAAAAGAATTGCCAATTATCAAACAAGTCAAAATTTAAGGGCATTTGTTTTTTAATCACTTTTCTCATATAGAAAATTTTACTGTCTTCAATCCATCTTTTGGTAAAGGAAACAGAAAAAAAAAAGACGTTATTATTTTCCATAATATATCATTTAACAGAGAGCAGTAGAAAAGAAAAATTGCGTCAAGGGACACGATTTTATTTCATTTTTATTTTTCTTCATTCTCAAACTTAATTTAGGCACAAGTAGACCATAAAATGAAAATAGAAAAAAAAAATGAAAAAAATATTTTTTAAAGAAAAAAATTTCAATAAAAAATAATGATATTTTTTTTTTTATAAATTTTTCATAAGCAAAAAAAAGCATTGAAACAAATATTTTGAGTTAGTATTGACAAATGCGTTATCTCGCGGGAATTATATTGCTATATTTCATTTTAAAAATTTATGAAATAGTCAGACATAAGAAAAATTTCTTTAACTAAAGAAAAGGAATCATTAAGATACAAAAATATTGAATAATAGAATCTATACTTTTAAGACAATATTAAAGTAAAATTAATTCTTATTTTTTTTTTTTTTATGTTTCTAAAATAATTCAAATTTGATGATTTTTAATTAATAATGGACAAAATTGTTTCGATTAAAAATAGGACGAACAGTTTAATCTGCTTAGCCAGAATAAAAAAAAAAAAAATACCTGAAAAGATAATAAATTGGATATATGTTAAAAAAGTCTAATTTCATCATTTCTACGTTTTTTTGTCCTTATCAATTAACAAAGTTGAACCAATTTGTGAAGACAGTGTAAATAATATAGTAGTAATTTCAGCCTTAAAAGGTTTACCTTGGTTAACATTCTGTTTTATTAATTAGATCTAACAACTTCATATGAACTAAGTACATCGCGCAAATCGTGTTTGTGGAATCAGATACTATCGTATGAGTTTGACTATCAGCGAATGTGTACGATTTAGTAAAGGTTAGAAAGAACATTAACATCTTTCTTCAAAATGTCACACCAAATTTTCTTACTCATCCTATACGTAATCTTAAATTAATTTTTTAGAAGAATCCGTCCCAAATCCTTATCCCATAAACCATTATCCCATATCCCATAAAGAACTATACATTTGTATTAAAGGTCTCAAGTTAAAGATTGTTTTAAATTGAGGTGGGTTTAGTTGGTTAAAGTCCAACACTATTCGGAAGAAACATGTGCAATTTTTCTGGGTGCCTACGAAAGTTTTCCACCGACACTCGTAAAAAAAAAAAGAGAAAGCGAATAAAACCCGAAAAGTATCCTGAACATGTAGGTGCAGACCAAAAACTTCATGTTCAGGACACCTAAAAATATTCTTGCTGTAAACTTATGGAATAATCAATGAAAATTTTTTAATGCAGTATTTTTAGCACATTTTCAAAAGAATTTTGAAAAAATGTGCCTATTAGTTTCATTCTGTCCGTCCGTTCGTCTGTGCGTCTCTTTACAAAACTTCTACAGCCTTAAAGATAGAGAAAAAAAATTTTGACCATGGGTCACATAAAAAAATTAATTTTGTGGAACAACTTTTCATGTAGCCCATCCATTATGGAACTACAGCCCCAAAAAAATTAAAGCTCTAGTAATATATTTTTACGTGTGTTTATGGTTTCTTTTAATTGTATAAGGTTCCAGAGTTACAGCCCCTCAAAATTGCAAAAGAGCCCTATTTTCTGATGTATAAATCTTAGGCTCTAAAAACACTAGAAGACCGCAAATTTTCTTATCTCTATAAAACAATAGCAAAATTATTGAATATTATGTAATTTACTATTTAAATTTACTGTTATGTGAAAATCAAATTTTGCATGACATAATTCTTTTTTCATAACTCGGCGCGCTTTGAGATAGGAACTGCAGACAAAAAAGAACTTTTGGAATTAGTATAAGTTGCCTCAGAAAATGTTTGCGCTAGGTAGTGGTAGTGGGAGATGGAGATCTTCAAAAGACACTAAGAAAACCTAGGTCCTTTCGTAGAGTCGGAATTTTACTCTCTAACGGCTTAATCACTTAAGTATAAGGACTGAGGAATAAGATGAGTAAACGGAAAGGGAATAAGGAAGAGGTATTTTGAAGAAACTTAAATTGTAGGAGTGGGATTAAAATGCAATATCATTTTTTTTTAATGCATTTCTCTGCCACATAAATGTGTACAAGAAATAACACAGCCTTTCCTGTTAAGGCGTGGCTATAAATGTCGTAAGGAGGAATAACTCCTACGACGTGTATGGCATTCGAACCCACACTCCCTCGGCGCTTACAGCGTATTTTTATACTCTCTTACGCACTAGGCCACCGAGACCCTCAGAAAATTTGTTCGTACCACCCGCTGTTTAAAACCTATTAGGGTTCAAAAATTAAAAATATGCTATTTGTAGACACTTTAACTTAGACAGACACCTGTACAAATATTTTTTCGGTAAGATATAAAAATTAAAGCTTCGTGTATTAACGTGTATTAACGATTTTTCTTAGTTATATAGAGTTCCGGATTCACAGCCCTTCAAAATTTCTGAAAAGTCCTATTTTCACATTTTGTCTTGTAGGAAATTTTCAAATTTGGTGCAAGTCACATTTCTAAACAGCTTGTATTATTTTTGGAAATGTGCGCTTTTATAAACCGTTGGTTTATATTCTTTTTTTTTCTTAACTTTCCAAATTTTTTCTATACCTGGTAATATTTTAACACCTTCAACTGTACACAAAAGTACTAAATTTTATACGTTTCTAATATTAACTGTAATACCAATTAAATTATATTTAATTTGCATTTAAGTGATACATTCCTAACAAGAGCAACTCAAAAACTCAATTATAATAATAGAAAATTTGAGTTATATTTTTGTATTATATAGAAATTAAATCGAATCCAGGTTAAATATCTTCAATAAAAATTATGATTGATTTATTCAACTTTACTTCATGATTTTTAAGACATGAAAGTATCAAACTTAAATTGCTCCTAAAAATATATTCTAAAATTTAAAACATATAAAAATAAATAACTATACTATTATTACTCTAAAACCAAGTTGTAATTTTTTCTTTGCTTCTCACTTTTTCTCTTTTTATTTTTAAAAGTTATTTTCCATTCTACCGAGTTTAGATTAGGTCATAGGATATAATTTTCCTTTCATTTATATACTACAATTATAATTTTACTTTTCTTTCATTCTCCTTTTCATTTTTCAGAAATGAATAGACAATTTCTTTAAATTCCTGATCATTCATTCATTTACAATATTCATTAAAAACTTTAGAACAATCATTTTCACATCCTAAATTAATTCTTTCACTTTTTCTTAAGTTTTAAGGTCTAATTATTCTTTCATTCATCAACAACAAAAAGAAAATGGGGAAGAACTAAGAAAGAAAATAAACAATTTTCTATTTCTTTCTTTTTCTATTTTTTCCTAAAAATGTAGTATTTTTTTCTATTTTCATTTTCATTATCATATTTTAGTTCTGAACTAATTCTAAAATATTTTTTTTCCCCCTTTCACTTAAACTTTTTACAATTTTTTTTTGTGTTTCGTTTTACGTTGCAGTATCATGACACCGCCATTTTGATTTTAACGCAAAAAAAATAATTTTTTTTTTGATTTCCTCTTTTCTGTTGCAAATTTTTACTTCTAGAGTTTTATTTTTCATTATTTTTTACTACGATAGAACAACTTAGAGTGCAGCCTTTAATACTATCATTCTTTTTATTTGTTTTTGTTTTTAATTTATTCTCTTTCTAAGGTCACTAACTATAAAAAAAATGAAAAAAATTGTAAGTTTTTCTCTTTTATTGCAAATGCCCTCACAAAATTGGCGGTTTTATTTTATCTGGCCACTATCATGATTACAACAACAACAACAACTGTACACTATTATTGTTTGTATTAATCAGTATCCCGGTCCAATATAACACGATAACGTTTTGCAAATGATGCGAATGAGAAAAAAAACGAAAATAACAAAAATAGAAAAAGGAATGAAACAAAAATAATGTAAATTAAAGTAGAGAAAAACAACGCCTGAGGAGATGAAAGACGCTCTGAAATTAAAAACGGAAAAAGTTAAGAAGATAAACATTAAGATGTTGGTAAGTAGTGATGATAGAACGACGGGTCGGAACGAGAGAGTAGAAAAGTTATTCTAATAACAGAGGAAAAAAGGAAGAGTTCGCGGTGCGACAATAATAATAACAACAACAAATCAACTAACCAACACTGAATGATTTTAATGGGTAAAACGGGATTTTAAGAAAAAGAAATTAGAATAACGAAAAAAAAGTAAAGTGAAGGAAAGTGAAAAGAAAGTAAATAATGAATGAATAAATGAAAATGAAATTTGGTATATAATATATATATATATATATAAAGTAATAAAGTAATAAACATATAACCAATCGCGTAGTTATTTCTTTTGTTTCGGAACTGAAATGATGGTGATGGGGTATTTAAAAAATAACAACTGGTGTTTCTATTAAGTCTGAACTGACTTATTTTTTTTTTTTTTTTAATAAGGACGTAATGAGTTTGTTTTTTGTTCTCTTCTTTTCTTTTGATGACGTGAACTAAAAAGTAATATAAAAATTGATCTAGGTCAGGTCAGGTTATAATTCGAATCGGGACTTTATTTCTCTTTGGTATTTAAATTAAAAGAGGAGGGGGGTAAGAAAAAACGTACTTGAGTTGAGAGGGATTATAAAGTCTATGTATTTATATTTGTACTTATAATGTCTGCAAAAAAAGAAGATGTCCTAGTTTTCACTTTCTTTTATTGTTATCATTATTGTCCTTAAGACATGCTAATTAGACATCGGTTGGTAGAAAATGAAAATGAAAAGAAAATGACCAAGTTTTTTGTTCTTTTAAACTTTATTGTTTTATTTTATTTTTTGTTTTGTTTTTTAATGTTTGAAATTATAGAAAGAGAAAGTTAAAAAAGAAACAAGTTCAAGGACAATAATTATTGTAGGATAATGAATTTATTTTTTTCCTTTTTTGTTCAAAGATTATAAAAATAAAAAACAAAAAGAAATAATATAAAAAGTGTTAATTGATTTTTTCTCCTTAAATTGTTTTAAATTTTTGACAGAGAATTTAATAAGATTATTAGTAGAAAAATTAATTAAAGTTAGAATATTGACAAATAGGATATTAAATTACGGTTATGGTACATACTTTAGTGTTTTTGTTACATTTTAAAAATCTCGCTGAATTATGATAAATTGTACAATAATGAAGAAAGGGTAAAAAAGAAGAAAATCTTAGAATGGCCACAAAAAAATTATCAATAACACGAAACGATGATTATTCATCATGGAAAAGGCACTTGATATAACATTTAGCAATAGCTAGATATAATGAGGGGGATTATAATCAAGCAAGGTTAGCCAAGATTGAAAGATTCTAAGTATAAAATCACTGTAACTGGGAAATGGGACCAAAAGATTTACCTGCCGTTTGCTCTATGAAATAGACATCATAGCACTAATAATTGTAAAAAAAAAATGTTACTAATTTTTATAGTCAAACAAGTCATACGGCGCATACGGGTATCACAGGGAACACGTTGGTTGATGAGCTAGCAAAGCATGAATTAGATCTTGATCTAAACGTTGAGAATAATTCATCTGTCCACACACCTCTACAAACCATCAAATTTAATATTAAAAAGAACATATTTTAGTTGGGAAGAGAGTGGTTGTTACTGTAACCTGCATTAAAACCAAAGTCTTGCAAAATCGAATTTGGTTTAAAAAGATCCAAATGCATACTTTCTCTCACTGGAGCTGAAAAAAAAGTTAAAAAAAGGCACGACATTGTCTTACCGTTAGATTTGCTAGAAGATTAGGAATGCATGGATCTTAATGATTTTGCAGAGAAATTGACGCAATTGAAAGTGTGCAACACTTTTTCATATCTTATTCTGTTAAGAAAATATCTCGGTAATGTAATTTGACAAGATTTATGTGAACTGTGATGGATCTGAGAAGCTCTCAAAGCTTCTTCCGTTAGAGAGGTATCATCGTGACATAAATTTAGGAAAACTGAACACTATCTTTGGCCGAATAAATCCTCCTACGTTTTGAAGGTACACTACGGACCTAGAGTCGAGTGATTTTTAACGCGTTTACTTAGCCATTTTCAACAAAAAAGGTAAAAGTGCTTTTTTAGTATAGTTTGGACGTGTAGTAAAATAAAAGTATTTTAATGAGTTTCTCTAAAACAATGTTTTTGATGCAGTTTTGCAGTTTCAAGAATATGGATGTGTCAAGACACATTTGACAAGAAAAAGGGTAAAATAATTTGGTGGTATTGAGGCATGGTTTTAAATGATAAATATAAAGGAAGCATACATATTTTGTATGGTTTTAATTATTATTCCTTTTGGTACTGAAATAACCAACAGACCATTTTATTAAAGAGGTTTTTAATGAAAACGTTTATTCTTTATATTTTCTTCAACAAGTAAATGTTTCGATAATAACTTATATTTTAAGTCTTTCAAATGAAAATTTTAATATTTCAAATCATTTAAATTGAAATATTTTAATCTTCTTTTAAAATAAACCAAAAAAAAAAATAAAACAGAAAATACCAATAATTTTTAGATAATTATTTTTCTAATCTATTATTTAGAATTTCACAAATCTTTCAATGATTAGTTTGTATTTTTTAATACTTTAAAGTTAAAATGACACTTTATTGATTAAAAACTTATATAGGATATGTCTTTATTTTATTTATTAACCCTTTCCTGTTTTTCCAGAATACTTTATCTTAATGGTATTGCAAATCTTTATTTTTCCTTCAACATTGGAAACATTAGACTTCTTCTGACTGTCATCTGATCTGTCCAGTTTTTTTTTGTATTCTTTTGTGAATATGATTAACATTTCATTTCCTATTATAATATCTAATCCATGCCACGAGAATAGCAATGCAACGAGAAAGAATTTTTAATTTCAATTTGAAGCTGTTCTTTACAGTTCTTACTATTTTAGCTGTAGAACAATCTTAGACTATTATAATTCTATAAAAGATAAAAAGTTTTTTCTTATTAGCATTGTAAGTGATATTGTGGCATCAGTCATTATACTAAAGATGTAGTAAAACCTTTAAAAACGTTAATATTCTTTGATAGTCTGTATTTCTTTTATTTTATTTGAACTGCTTCTATAATTTCTGGAAATCAATGGGTTAATTATTTAATTATTCACAGATTGATATTTACTTTAATTCATATCACATTTTATTGAATGACATGTAAAATTAAAAATAAGGATTTACAAGGATTTACAATACTTTTGTAAACTATGAAGAGAAAATTGCTGTACAGAAATTTTCTAAAACTTTCCAAAACAAAAACCTAGTCTCATTTTGTTTTTCCAAATCTATTCAATTTTGTAAGGAAAATAAAAAGTTCCTTATACAAAGGTGTAAAATTATATTTATGTACATATGTATATGAGAAAATTCAGATTTAAAAACCTTTGTAAATAAAATTTTTTGGAAATTAAATAAACATCAACCTTTTTCTAATCTTCCTACTTTTCTGGCCTTTCCTGTTTTGTTTTTTGTCTCTTTCTGTCCCCTTTTCAAGTTCCTTAAACCTAAATAATCATTTAATATTTTATTAGAAGACTTTGTATATATAACTTTTTAATAGTTTTTCTCAGGGATGATAAAAAGTAGGAATTGGTAGTTTGAGCAGGAAAAAGTTTTTCTAAAAATTTTAATAAAATTTTAATTTTTATCAGATATGTACAGTTTTATTTTATTATAGAAAATTTTATTAGACAAATTATTTTGGTTTTATTATATTATAATCCTTAAAAGAGATCCGATAGAAGATATTGTGGGGATACTTGAATCCTGTAGAAAAAGAATACCTTTATATATGAAAATATAACATAGGTACTATGAATTTAATGATTGAATAAAGAAAAACTAATTTCAAATAGTTTTGAGAAATTTTACAATGAAAATGAAAGTTAAATGTTTGAAAAAAAAAAAACATAATGTTCAAGGATACAAATTTATCTATCGTTCTTTTTAAAACTGGAATGAAAAGTGAATATTTAGAAATTATTATATTTTCATATTTTTCTATTCTCATAATCTTTCTGTTTATTTAAAAAAGTTTTGTCCAATTTTAAATTTTTATTTAATTAAAATAAAGTTTGGTTTTATACAGAGAACAAAAAAATATAAGATATGCAACAGGATGATTTTATTTGATATATACATGTAGATATTAGATATTCGGCAAAGATATTTATAGATATTTCCCATTGGCCTAAAAAGGTAATTTTATTTAAAAAAAAAAAACTAATTAAAAATATATGATAAAAAATAGTTTAAAAGTTTGAAAAGGATCAAGGACATAGAAGGACATTTGAAAAGATTCATGAATACAGTTTAATAACTTTTAAAGGATAGAAAATATATGAGAAATTTAATTTCTCGACTGTGAAAGTTTTCTTTTTAAAGAAAGTGTATTGTAAAAATTTTATAATTTTGCAAAAATAAAAAATTTATATCAAAATCGTTGTATTGCAAAATTCAGCGTTTTGTTTTAAATTTGCACAATTCTGAGTTTAGAAAATTTAAAGTTTTAAAAGTCTGAGCTACCAAATTTTGATTTTTCAAACGATTTAAAATAGTGCTATAGTCGGAATCTCAGGGACTTAACTGACTAAATACTTCAATCCATCTATTCTAGAAAAAATATGTAATATATTTTGCGTCTTTTCTGGAAATTTTCTAAAAAATTCGAATTGGAAATTCGTCAAACTTGAAACTCAATATACAGACCCCTCCTTCCCCTCCCTCCAGGTGTGGCTGTGAATTTTGTAAGGGGGAATTAATTTTTACGACTTGTATGGGACTCGAACCCACACTTCTTCGGTTTTTACAATGTATTTTATACGCTATACGTTATAAACCATTAAAGCGCCTCACGTAGCTCTTAATAGGGTTTTTAGGTATATTTGTAATTTTGTAATCCAGTTTTTTGAAACTACAGAGTATTTCAATTTATGTACCTAATCTTTTTAAATCATAAAAGTACATCAATTTTAATTAATTTAAGAAATTCTATACCAATAAACATAACTCTATTTTATATTTTCACTTTATTCCCCTGCTACATAAGTGTGAACAAGAAAATTTCACAGCCTTTTCTTTTCAGGTATGACTGTAATGGGAAATTATTCTTACAACATGTGTGGAATACGAATCTATACTCCTTCGATGTTTACAATGTATTTTATATGATCTTACCCACGTCACCAAGGTTCCTCACGTAACTCTTAATAGAGTTTTTAGGTATATTTTTACAATATTATTCAATAAAATTTGAAACAATTAATCCTTGTCTTAATGAATTAAAAAAAAGATACTCTGTTGTTTTAAAGAAAGTAAACTACTCGTGAAAAGTCTTACATAACATATTCTTACTTAAAGAATACTTTTTTAAATTCTTTATTTTATATGTTAATAATACTTACATTTCATAATTTTTTTTTTTATTCAAATCAGTTTTATGGATTATTTTAATTTACTGCTTAGAAAAGAATACTTGTTTGAATGAAATTTTATTAAATACACTATTTATCATAATTATCATTTTTGTTTTTCATTTGAAAAGAAAAGAAAATTAAATTTTTGTCACATTTTTTATCATTTTTTAACATTTTAGTGTCAAAAACTAAATTTAAGCGTTTTAATCTTTATAAAATTTTCAATAATTAAATTTTTTTTTTTTTTTTTTTAATTTTCAAAACAATTTTTATAAATTTTTATCTCAAAATTTTACTCGAAAAGCGTAATTAAAATTGTTCCTTCATTAAATCACAGCCATCACTTCACATCTTCTCAATTTAAACTGACTGAAATTTTCAAAATTACAATAAGTTTAAAAAAAAAAAAAAAATTGTTTTTAAAATTCGTAATATATTTAAAATTTATTTTTAAGGAATAAAGAGTATAGTAAGGATTCACAATTTTTTTTTCATTTACCCCTTTCTTAAAATTTTTACCTAGAAAAAAGACACTTTTAATTCTTTATGAGTAAAAAATTTTTATCCTGTTTTTATTATTGGTGTTGTTGTTGTTGTTGTTTTTATATTTTTTTATTATGTTTTTGTACAAAGGAATTAAAAATCTTTTTTTTTTTTGTTTTTTTTTTTTCGGTATTATTTAAACATTTGCATATATTTTACGCTGA
Organism: Poecilobothrus nobilitatus; assembly: GCA_947095535.1. NCBI lineage: Eukaryota > Metazoa > Arthropoda > Insecta > Diptera > Dolichopodidae > Poecilobothrus > Poecilobothrus nobilitatus. The sequence continues at coordinate 114,690,579 of OX352774.1, forward strand.
TATTCAATTAAAAAATTTCTATTCCTTTTTATATCCTTATTTACTATCCTCTTTTAATGTTATTTTTTCTTTTTTTTTTTTTTAATTTAATAATTCATTTCGTAAATAGGCACATACGTATATATATATATGTGAAAATAATTTTAAAATGCGTGACCGTTTGTAGCACTCTGCAGTATTCATATATAAAATATATTAGATACTTTAGATTTTAAATAATAAATTTAGGAGCTGTGAGTAGTTTGGTTATGATTTTAACAATAATTTTCAATTGTTTATTTTGTTTTTTTTTTTTTTTGTCTCTTTTTATCATTCTTTCTATTTCATTCATAGATTTAATTTAAATAAATCAGAAACGCGTTTTTATGAATAAATTAAACATTATAATTTTTTTCTTATTATTAATTGTAATTTTTTTTTTTTTTGTAGCAGTTTTTTCAAGGATAACAAAAAAGGATAATATTAAAATAGAATGCAATTTTTTTTTTTTTGTTTTGTTTTCTATTATTTTATTCAGTATTTCAACCCTTTGTTCATTGAACTAATGTTATCAGACAGTTGACAAACAAAAAAAAAAAACAAAGAAGAGAAAAAAAAAATTCAAAACTATATGGAAAAGTTAAAAAAAAAAAATTTTAAAAAGATGTTACAAAAGAGTTAAAAAATTAATAAATGCAGTTAGAAAGAAAAGGACAGAAATAGAAATAAAATAAATATTGGAATATAAAACTAAAAAAAATATAAATAATTATTAATAATTAAAAAAGAAAAAAAATTGGTTTTTTATTGGATAGGTATATTATAGAGTCCATGCAGGATACTACATAGTCAGTTTAAATTAAAAGATCAAAGATATTTAAAACTTTAATGCATTCTTGTATTTATTTTTGTATATAACTTAAAAAATATGAGTAGTGATTCATATTTTTGTTATTTCTTCACTTCTATAAGGAGCATTTAGCGTATTTACAAAGCTTCAATTTCAATCGTAAAGCTTCATTTTCAATCGTTAATTTCACTAAATCGCTCTAGCTCTAATTATATTGTACACATTTATGAACATAAATATTATATTTGTGCGACATCTATTATCTTATACAAGAACAATTATCTGCTAACTACCAAATTATACCCAATGATCTGATCGGGATTTGAACACAGGACTTAACAAAACTATACTGGTTAGATTGATGGAGAAGAATCTTTTCAGTTAGTACCATATTAGGAACCTGGTAAGTTCACCAAAATATAAATTATTTTCTGAAAATCATTTCTGAAATAGATTTTGAATCTAACGAAGAAAAACCAAAGCAACGAAGTTGTGATGTTTAATAAATATCATTATACTAAAAGAGTCAAAAGTATCATTGTATTAAAAGAGTCTAAATGAAACGTTATATTTATAGATCTTTCGCCGCTGTTGTTCATATTTAAATTTATATTTTTGATTTCTATAACATGTCTGATTTTAGAATTTTACATGCTTAAAAAAGTTGCGATTTTTTGAAGAGTTACCAACAGATTCAGTTAGGCAGATCATATTAAACATCAATACTAATTACAGATATTATTAAGCTTTAATAATAAGTAATAAAGGATTAATAAGGATAAATATTAGAAGACATTTCAAAGCAAGTATTTATAAAATTCTTATACTACATAGGTACTTAAAATTTTGTTAAATTGTGTACGGTCTACTTTATAAACTTTATATTTTTTAAAATCTCATATTTCTCTAATAAATGAAAACAACAACAACAACAAAAAAGGATATACCTGGTTATCATCAGAAAAAAACACTAATTTGCATTATTAGATACGTTCATTTTTTGTCTTATTCAACAATAAAAACAGTTAATTTCAAAAAAAAAGGATCAAAGTGGTGTAATAAAAAAAATATTCTCATTCAGGACATTATGTTATTTTATCTTTTTATTATAATTATTATTTAAATATTTATAGTATCATATAATATTCAGATTTTTACTTATACACGTATAATCAAGATACATATTATGATTTAAGATAAACAGGATTTTCATAATTTAAAATATGAGAATGTAAAAAATGTATATGTATGTAATAAAATAAAAATTTATTCTATTTTATAATTCTGTTTTATGTCACACAGGACGTTTATTATATAATATTAAAAACAAAAAATAATATGAAGTCTTTCAAGTGACACAAATTAAAATAAAGTAAGTCTGGTTATAACTATTAATATAGGTATAATATTGTATTAATATTTAAAAAACAGAATTAAATTTTTTATCCTGCATATCCTGACTTCTTAAACGCATTTAATATTATTTACAATCTTAAGTTTTGTTTTGTAAGGTAATATTTTTTTCGGAATTAAGCAGTTTAATATCATACTAATGCTTTTCTTGATCTTTAGTCCCCAATTAAGAAATGCATCTATCTGTTTAAATATTAAGTGGTATAACATTACTTTTACTATATTCGGAACCGAACATGGAAAATATATTTATCTACTATCTATATTACTTATAATTATTAAATCAATGTACAACATTATAAAATGAGTAGAAATCTCAATTAAATTTTTTTCTAATAGTACAGTGGAATTTCAGTGGATTTTTGAGTTAAAAAGAAAATATAATTTGAGTATTTTTTTTTTCATTCTTAAGGATAATATTATTAAAATATAATGAAAATATGAAAGACATATTTTATTCTGCTCAAAACAAATGTAATTTTATCACTTGAACTTCGAGTTTAAAATTTTGTAATGCCGTCGGAAATCTTTTACTTGTAAATTACAATTCGGAAAATACAAAGAAAAATTAATGAGTGATTTGAAATATGTACTCGAAATTTGGAGTTTATTTAAATTTCTTTTTTATAAAATAAAATGTTATTTTTGGAAGCAAAAAAAAAAACTATTTTAGGTATACTTAATATTGAAAATAATTTTAAAATCAAATATTTTGAATATGTTTCAATTCGAATTGAAAGATAAAAGTTGATATTTGATGTGTAACTGCTAACAGTTAGCAGTTAACACATAACAGTTGGAAAAGAAATTAATTAAAAAAAATCTGTAAATGAAAGTCAAAAATCTAAATTTAATTTATTGCTAATTTAAATAAAAAGAAATGGTAAAAAAATGAAAAAATGCTAATCATAAATGGTTATCGACATTTAGGAATCAAAAAAAATTTCAAAAATTCATTTAATTAATACCCATTAAGTTTATTTATTTTTTTAAGGCTCCCCTTCTCAATACAACGTGATGGGAATGTTAAACTACATTTTATTTACGGATGTGGTACGGGTTTATTACATGGGTTAATAATATTAGTTTGAAACGGAAAGTCGGTTGCTATTTAGAATATTAGAAAATCCTTTATTTATTTTTTTTTTTTTAGAAAATGGGCGATTATAAATTTTTAATTATTATTTGAATTAGAACTATGAATTAATGTTCTTTATAACTTAGTTGATATCTCTAGAAGCTATTGGTAATTGTTGTGGTTTATTAATATAGCTTTCAAAATAGAGTAAACTACTTGTATATCTATTATTGAGTATTTTTTATCACCTTATTTTGTGGTTTGCTGTGAATTGCATTTTAATACTTTATAACAGATTTCAGGGGTTGATTTTCTTAATATGCCTGATTCATAATAAATTATCTATAATCAATTCTAACCGATCCTTAATTAAATACATTAAATGCTTATATATGCAATTGGTTCTGAGAATCTATGACATTATATATATTTAATTTTTGAAACATATATTTAGTCGGTCAGTCCAGTGTAACGCTGCAATCAGTTCGATGTGTAACGCTATTGTGTTGCCATATCGTGTCTATTCATCAATATCTTTTATAAATTGATTTTTTCCTTATATTGATTTTTTGTGTTGTGATTTTTTTCAAATTCACTATTAAAATGAATATAATAAAAAAAGTTTTTCTTAAATTCGGAATATAAAGTCTAATGAAAACTTGAGTCAATGAAGAGTTATTTCCATCAATGCGTTTTTTACAGGAATATAGTTTGTTAATAAAACAATGTACTTTCTGAGTTATGTTCTAGCTTTACAATCATGTTAGTTAGTTGAAATTGAAGACATACCCTAATTATAATAAAAAGTAAATGTTAATGATATTTTTAATTGCTTAAGAAATTAAATTACCTCAATTCTGTAGTAAATAAGTAATAACAATAATTAATACTTAATATTACAAATAAAAACTGGTACAGTGGAGGTGTCTTTAATTTTTGCGTCATGAGGGTGGGGTTATATATACCATTACTGCGCTCCCAATTCGATGTTTCCGGATCCAAGTCCTTTCCTCTCCGATCTCTACTACCTAGTCAATATACTGTGTTATCAGTTAGAGATTTCATTCCACTATATTGGCTAAAATGGAAGTTGGGTTTAGTTATTAAGAATCTGACAAGGCATACTGGGTGTCTTTAGAAAATTTACACCTCCCTTGATTTTTAAAAATATATTAAAAATCTTTTAAATAACTGTCTGTAATCCGTAACCTTAATAAAATTTTTGTTTAAAAATGAATAAATTTTTATTTAATACTCAATTAAAAAAAACCAAAATTTTCTCATTTCATTGAATGTTTAATTATTTTAATCCTGTATAACTTTAAGTCCCTACAATCCTAATAGTTTAATAGATTGAATTGTAAATATTTCTATATAAAAAAAATTAAAATATTTTGACTTAATATCTATTAAAATTTAATTTATTAAATATCGATTTTTCATTTTACTTTTGTTATTCTTATTATTGTTGTTATTTTGAAACTTTAACAAAAAAAAAACAAAAACCACCATTCAAACCCTATTTGAATACTAATTTTAAAAATTAATTTTAAAAAAATTCCCATTCATTAACATATTAAAATGTAAAATTAAATATAATATTAAATTTCATTTTAAAATTCCAGTAGCATCAATTTATAACCGAAAAACCAATTAACCCGCTTCTTTTTCGTCCTTGTAATGAAAATCTGAAAATATATATTTTTTTTTTCAAAAATACAAAAATACCCTATAAAAATGTTCTATGAAAGCATGACTGAATTAGATATGAAAAATTGCATAAATTATTGATAAATAAAATTAACAAAAAAAAAAAAAACAAATAACTATACATAACTATACATTTTCATGTATATATTCTTTATCCTGTTTACATATTATTTATTATAAACTAATTCAATTGAATCATTAAAAAAATTTTTTGATTGAATTGAATAGATTTTAATATAAATTAAGCTAGACATTATGTGCCTAGCTTAGAAAGTAAAAAGGGTTTAGATCTCCTATAAGGCCCTTTTTGGTAATAATTTAAAAAAAAAATTACAGGATCCTTCAAATAACATTTATAAATAATAAAATTTACAGAATTTAATCAAACTGATTCACCTTGATTCATTTATTGATTCATATTACTTTTTTATATTGGACCAGATCTTACCCAACCTAACATGTAAACGTGATGCATAACAATAAGTATTCATTATGTATTTATTTATAACTGTATATTTTCGCATAAATTTATTGCTGTTGTTGTTGTAATTAAAATGACAAAAGCCGGCCGTCTTTTTACAAAATAAATTTTCAGGTACTGCATAATATGACACTTTCACTCTTTATTCAAAAATATTTTTTCTATTTTTTAGTTTTTTTTTTTTGGTATCCTTGCTGTTGTTGTGGTTTACATTTATAATAAAATTTTTGTTTTTTGTATGCAATAATACTGTTATGTGTATTGCACAATAATCAATGGATTTTTTTTTTTTGTGCATAATTGAAATAATAAAATAAACATGACAACTATAATACAACAAAAATTGAATAAAATAATAATAATGCAAAGATTAATTTTATATTTTGTTAATGAATATATATAAATATGTATGAGATTGAAAAAAAATACATTAATAGAAGAACAGGGTGACTTAAGAGACGTAAACGTTTTCTTTTCTATTTTATTAACAAAGGTAATTGGAAATCGCCGGGAGACGTTTAAGAGCAGTGGAACGAGAGCAATTTCTCTATCAATGTGTGGAACATTATCCCACTAAACACCACCTCCCTTTTTGAGCCAGAAATACGGTTAACGGATCTTTAGTACTATTGTATTGTTTCTCGGTACAAATCAGAAACGAATTTCCATATGCTAAATTTGCCATCTACGAATTTAAACTATGAGGAATCTCTCTTTGTTTCTTGAAAAATAAATTCCCCTTGTTTCTTATTGGTCGAACTTTAAGTGGTGGCATTAAATTTATATTTTTTCAGAAGAAGACTACCTTTTATTTGATCTCTGTAAAATAGTTAAGAGAACCTGAGTTGATGCAAGATGTGGAGAGCGTTGATGTGACATGATGTTACACTGTCTTATATTTTATCGAGGAATTCGATGTTTAGTTCAATTTCTGCTCTCTTATAGAAATCTTTTTAATGATTTCATAATCAATTTTTGAACTACTGTTTTAATTTCATTCTTACCTTTTTTAATTGTTTTCCTTGGGAGCAATGTCCAAATGTAATTTAAAGAAATCAAAGAGCTGTTAACCCGGCCACAGCACATATACAAATATTAAAATGTAACAAAGTAGAATGTAAACCAACGGTTTTTAAAAGCGTACATTCCCAAAACTCATAACAAACTCTTTAGAATTGTGACTTGCAAAAAACATTGAAAATTTGGTATAAGAAAAAACGTGAAAATAGGACTTTTTTGAAATTTTTAGGGGCTGTAAGTCCGGAATCCTATATAACTAAGAAAAACTATTAACATACGTAAAACTATATTATTAAAGCTTTAATTTTCATGTCTTGCCGAAGAAAAATTTTTACAGGTGCCTAAGTTACAGATGTCTAAAAATAGCAAATTTTCAATTTTTGAGGCGTAATAACTCTTAACGAGGGGGTGCTACATAAAAATTTTCTGAGGAAACTTATACTAATTCTAAAAGTTCTTTCTTGTCTCATTCATGTCTCTCAGTTCCTATCTAAAGGCGTGTCGGAGTTATGAAAAAAAATTTCATCCAAGATGTGGTTTTCACATAACGGTAAATTTAAATTACAAAATATTACATAATTTTGATATTGTTTTATATAGATAATAAAATTTTCGATCTTCTGGCGCTTTTAGATTGCAAAACTATTACGCAGAGCCTGAGATATATACATCTGAAAATGGGGTTTTTTCGCAATTTTAAAGAGCTGCAACTTTGGAACCCTATACAACCAAAATAAACCTTTAGCACACGTAAAAATATATTACTGTAGCTTTAATTTTTATATCTTGCCGAAGTAAAATGTGTACAGGTTACTACGTTACAGGTGTTTAAAAATAGCAAATTTTCCATTTTTCAGCCCTAATAGCTCATAAACAGGGAGTGGTCCAAAAAACTTTTCTGAGCAAGCTTATACTAATTCTAAAAGTTCTTACTTGCCTCAAAACTTCAAGGCTCTATCTTAAAGTGTGCCGGAGTTATGAAAGTAGAAAAATCATGCAAAATTTGGTTTTCACATAACGGAAAATTTAAATAGTAAATTTTAAAAAAATTGTATAATTTTGATATTCATTTACAAAGTTAGAAAAAATACCTGTCGAATGACGTTTTCAGATTGAAAAAATCTTAAGCAGAACATAAGATATATGCATTTAAAAATAGGGCTTTTTCAAAGTTTGAGGGGCTGTAGCTTCGTAATGGATGGGGCTACATGAAAAAGTTGTTCCACAAAATTATTTTTTTATGAGACTTACCCATGGTTAAAATTTTTTTTCTCTCTCTTTAACGGTGTAGAAGTTTTGTAAACAGACGGACGGACAGAGTGAAACTAATACGCACATTTTTTCAAAGTTTTTTGGAAATGTGCTAAAAATCTTATATAGACAAGCGTCTTGAAAAACTGTCATTATTGCATTCATTTTTTTTAAATATTTTTCTTTAAATGTAGGTAGGATACCCATAATTCAAAGAACGCAAAATAACATTTCTTATGAATCTTAGAAAGCAATGGTAATTATTCAATGAATTTTGCTTTATTCTATTTTTTATACCCGTATGAACTATGTTCAAGGGTATAATAAATTTGCCATTACGTTTGTGACACCTTAAAGGAGCCGAGCTAGATATAGTGTCAAAGGTATGGATCGGCTCAGAATCAAATTCAGAGTCGATTAAGCCATGTACGTCCGTCCGTCCGCACGATAACTCAAAAAAAAAAGGAGCTAGGAGGCTGAAAATTTTTTTACGTCACTTTTACAAAATTGTTAGTTTTGCTATTTAAATCCAACATTTTTGGTCGGCGGGTTCGAGTAGCTGCCATACAACTTCTATCTTTATATAGAAATAACTCAGTATCTATTCAAGCTAGGGTTCTGAAATTTTGCAAATGATGATCAAGTTTTATGGCAACATCTGCAAAATTTGGTTGTGGTAGTGGGACGGATTCGGGTAGCTGCCATACAACTTCTCTTTTTAAATGAAAATAACTCAGTGTCCGTCCCCACTCAACTCAAAAAATAAAGGAGCTAGGAGGCTGAAATTTTTTTTACGTCACTTTTACAAAATTGTTAGTTTCGCTGTTTAACTCCAGCATTTTCGGCCGCCGGGTTCGAGTAGCTGCCATACAACTTCTTTTTTTAAATGGAAATAACCCAGTGTCTATTCAATCTAGGTATCTGAAATTTTGCAAATGATGATCCAGTTTTATGGCAACTACTTCTGTAAAATTTGGTTGTGATGATATGACAGGTTCGGATAGTTGCCATACAACTTCTCTTTTTAAATGAAAATAACTCAGTGTCTATTGAAGTTAGCTACTGTTTTAATTTCATTCTTACCTTTTTTAATTGTTTTCCTTGGGAGCAATGTCCAAATGTAATTTAAAGAAATCAAAGAGCTGTTAACCCGGCCACAGCACATATACAAATATTAAAATGTAACAAAGTAGAATGTAAACCAACGGTTTTTAAAAGCGTACATTCCCAAAACTCATAACAAACTCTTTAGAATTGTGACTTGCAAAAAACATTGAAAATTTGGTATAAGAAAAAACGTGAAAATAGGACTTTTTTGAAATTTTTAGGGGCTGTAAGTCCGGAATCCTATATAACTAAGAAAAACTATTAACATACGTAAAACTATATTATTAAAGCTTTAATTTTCATGTCTTGCCGAAGAAAAATTTTTACAGGTGCCTAAGTTACAGATGTCTAAAAATAGCAAATTTTCAATTTTTGAGGCGTAATAACTCTTAACGAGGGGGTGCTACATAAAAATTTTCTGAGGAAACTTATACTAATTCTAAAAGTTCTTTCTTGTCTCATTCATGTCTCTCAGTTCCTATCTAAAGGCGTGTCGGAGTTATGAAAAAAAATTTCATCCAAGATGTGGTTTTCACATAACGGTAAATTTAAATTACAAAATATTACATAATTTTGATATTGTTTTATATAGATAATAAAATTTTCGATCTTCTGGCGCTTTTAGATTGCAAAACTATTACGCAGAGCCTGAGATATATACATCTGAAAATGGGGTTTTTTCGCAATTTTAAAGAGCTGCAACTTTGGAACCCTATACAACCAAAATAAACCTTTAGCACACGTAAAAATATATTACTGTAGCTTTAATTTTTATATCTTGCCGAAGTAAAATGTGTACAGGTTACTACGTTACAGGTGTTTAAAAATAGCAAATTTTCCATTTTTCAGCCCTAATAGCTCATAAACAGGGAGTGGTCCAAAAAACTTTTCTGAGCAAGCTTATACTAATTCTAAAAGTTCTTACTTGCCTCAAAACTTCAAGGCTCTATCTTAAAGTGTGCCGGAGTTATGAAAGTAGAAAAATCATGCAAAATTTGGTTTTCACATAACGGAAAATTTAAATAGTAAATTTTAAAAAAATTGTATAATTTTGATATTCATTTACAAAGTTAGAAAAAATACCTGTCGAATGACGTTTTCAGATTGAAAAAATCTTAAGCAGAACATAAGATATATGCATTTAAAAATAGGGCTTTTTCAAAGTTTGAGGGGCTGTAGCTTCGTAATGGATGGGGCTACATGAAAAAGTTGTTCCACAAAATTATTTTTTTATGAGACTTACCCATGGTTAAAATTTTTTTTCTCTCTCTTTAACGGTGTAGAAGTTTTGTAAACAGACGGACGGACAGAGTGAAACTAATACGCACATTTTTTCAAAGTTTTTTGGAAATGTGCTAAAAATCTTATATAGACAAGCGTCTTGAAAAACTGTCATTATTGCATTCATTTTTTTTAAATATTTTTCTTTAAATGTAGGTAGGATACCCATAATTCAAAGAACGCAAAATAACATTTCTTATGAATCTTAGAAAGCAATGGTAATTATTCAATGAATTTTGCTTTATTCTATTTTTTATACCCGTATGAACTATGTTCAAGGGTATAATAAATTTGCCATTACGTTTGTGACACCTTAAAGGAGCCGAGCTAGATATAGTGTCAAAGGTATGGATCGGCTCAGAATCGAATTCAGAGTCGATTAAGCCATGTACGTCCGTCCGTCCGCACGATAACTCAAAAAAAAAAGGAGCTAGGAGGCTGAAAATTTTTTTACGTCACTTTTACAAAATTGTTAGTTTTGCTATTTAAATCCAACATTTTTGGTCGGCGGGTTCGAGTAGCTGCCATACAACTTCTATCTTTATATAGAAATAACTCAGTATCTATTCAAGCTAGGGTTCTGAAATTTTGCAAATGATGATCAAGTTTTATGGCAACATCTGCAAAATTTGGTTGTGGTAGTGGGACGGATTCGGGTAGCTGCCATACAACTTCTCTTTTTAAATGAAAATAACTCAGTGTCCGTCCCCACTCAACTCAAAAAATAAAGGAGCTAGGAGGCTGAAATTTTTTTTACGTCACTTTTACAAAATTGTTAGTTTCGCTGTTTAACTCCAGCATTTTCGGCCGCCGGGTTCGAGTAGCTGCCATACAACTTCTTTTTTTAAATGGAAATAACCCAGTGTCTATTCAATCTAGGTATCTGAAATTTTGCAAATGATGATCCAGTTTTATGGCAACTACTTCTGTAAAATTTGGTTGTGATGATATGACAGGTTCGGATAGTTGCCATACAACTTCTCTTTTTAAATGAAAATAACTCAGTGTCTATTGAAGTTAGCTATCTGAAATTTAGTGAAAAAGTGTCGAGTTGCATGCCAAAAACTTTTGTAAAATTTGATTGGTCTAAAGCAGCCGGTTCAGGCTTCTTGCATTTCTTGGAACTTAATAAAGCTAGGCGCAATAGATTCGGGTAGCTGTCATACAACTCCACAATTTACATAAATATATCTCTGTAGTTCGGTACTAAAACATCTGAATGTTTTTAAAAGATGATCAAGTTTTACAGAAACAGGATATATTACATTCATACGGGTATCCCAGAGTTGACACAGTCTACTCTACTGCACTCTTCCTCGTTTTTTAATTATTTTGAGTTATAATTTATTGTGGTTTTTCAGTTAGCATTCGTATATTTTCATTAAGTCTATTGGTTATTTACATAACACCATATAATATCTGGAACTAATGTTCTTGATAAAAATTTCAGTTTTAATTCAGAACAGAAAAATCCTCTTTATGACTTTAAGGTAGGTATACTTTTAAGGTGATTCTATAATTAATTTATATATTATATATTTTTATTTTTTATTTTTAAATTTTGTATCTTAATTTTTCACCTGTTTATCTCTTTAATTTAATCTACAGATGTACTTTAGGCATCTTATATTCTCATTTTATATTCTACTTTCAAACTGTTTGCATTGTGTATAGTTGCAAAGATTGGGTTCATAAATTTTTATGCCATTTATTATCTAGGCGGTATCCAATATCCACATATAGGAGATGTTCAGGATCATTGTCATAAAATAATTTAAATGATTAGCATAAAATACCTGCAAGATAAAATACCAATGCAAGGCAAAGAAAACCACTTTATGCTTAAAGCAATTATTTAAAAAAAAAAAACAAAAAAAGAAATAAAAACATTTTAATGCTTAGGTACATAAAAAATTAAAAAAAAAATTGTGTAATTTAATTTGTAGCGTTATTTTGTCTTTTAATTTTAATGAGTTATTACTTTTGAATGTAAAATTAATGAATTAATTTAAAACTTTTTTTTGTTTAACTTTGTAATTTAATAAATAAATTTTGAGTACAATTTTGTTTTTATTATTAAAAAATTTAAAATTGTATTAAGATATTCTTTAGAAAAAACATAAAGTGGGAATTCACTGCTACTCCTATTTCTTGTGCTTCTTGCCAATTGTTAATTTAACTATTAACTTGATTCATTATAAAATATTGTTAATTAATTTCGATATAATATGCTTCAAGATGCAATTATATGCTTCAAGATGCAATCTTCTATTTTTTGCTTTAAATATATTTTTAATTTAATAACGGTAATTCCTCACATCATAAAAAACTGGTCAAAATTTAAAATATCAATATTTGTTTATATTTTATTGATCTTATTGATTTATTGTATTATTAACATATAATTTATGATTTATGACTTATTGTATTATTAACATATTTGAGATTCTGTCAAGAAGAAAAAGGGACTCCAGGTTGTATACTTAAAAAACTGACTAGCTTTACTCCGAACAATTTGTGCATTGATATCTCTGTGACTTAAATTCGAGTGTTTATGAGGTAGGAAAATGTTATATTTGGTCTTCCATCTCTAAATAATTCGGAACATTTTCGTTTTTTTTTTATTACATTTACAATTATAATAAAAGTTGACAAATTAAACATCTCCTTAATAAAATTTAAATCAATAATAAGCATTTAATTAATGTTTTAAAATTATAAAATTGTAATCTTTTTTCTTTTGTTATCTTTAATACTATCCTTAAGTAAAAATATTTTGACAATTAATGGGCTTAAAACAAAATTTTACTTGGATATTTAAAATAAATTAAGTTTAAATTGTAGAAAAATAAGTGACTGTAAAAAAAGACCACATAAAATGGTCAGCAATTAAAAATCACTTAGTTTATAAATAAAAAATGAATGATCAACTTTAATTAAAAGTAATTTCATGTGTAATAAGTTATGTAAAAGATCAGGTTAAATAGTAAATAGATAATAATATGCAAGAAGAGATATAATATTTTGGACACCATGTATTGTTTTCTGCCTTTTTACTGATAAAAATAATTATAATATCAAATTTTAAGGTTAAAATATGAAGTTGATAAATTTTGCATAATTTATGAGTGTCTTTAAGGACTCATTATTTTTTTGAATTAGCTAATCAGTTACTCGATATGAAATTGTTATGATGGTTCCCTCTTGGACATTTTATTTGGCTTAATTATATCAAATTAATTTCAGATCACATCAATAGCACAACTGAATAAAAACCAATCAAGGTCAATTAAATCACTAATTATATCTGGATAGATATGCATTAAATTGGATATGGAACTACAAAATTATTTTATATAACATTTTTGCGTTAATGAGCAATTTTAGATAGAATTTTGTAGATTTCGGTGTACCATGAGTTATAGGGCTGAATAAATTAAACTGAGCTTGAACTCAAATTTCACTTTTTCAAACAAAATCTACACGTGTATTCGTAGTTTTTATTTATTTATTTTATTTATTTGTTTTTTATTTATTTAAAGGTACTGGATAAATATACCCAGTAGCTTAAACCATTTTGCCTGCGAGACATGTAGGCTTGAGAGTATATATTTACTGTTATATGTCAAAAATCTTAACATAGTTATTTTTACTTCATTTTCTTAATCTATCTTAATTTATCTTAATGTTTTTTTATTTTATTTCATTAGTCTTAACTTAGTAATTTGTAATTCATTTTTCTTAGTCAATTATTTTTTTTTTGTAGTATGTCTTTGAATCGTATATATATATTTTTTTTTTAAATAAACTTAAATTATTATTTTTTAATTCATTTTACTCTTTGTCTATTAATTAATTGTATATTCATTTATTATTTTTCTTAATCTAAAGTTTGTGCTTACTATCTCTAAGTTTTGGTTTGGTTCTGGATATTTCTCCTTCTAGGTGTTTGCTTATCCGGAACTGGAGTCAACCTTCCGTTATGAGCCTGGGTCAAAGTCCACAGTGTCTCCGTTCCTCTATCCTTACTTGCCTAGATATTGATGCTCTTTGACTCAGCCATATGTACGTATTTTGTTTGTGATGGAGCTTTTGCGTTAGATTTCTTGGTATTATTGTTGCACCATGAACTGTTTGTTTTGCGTCCCTTTACGTTACTATATGTTGTATTTTTGGAATGTGAGTCTGCCTCGCGGTAGCCTGGGTTTTCGCGACTCTATTGCTTGAATCTTGTTTTGTTATACAACGCAGGGCTGTTTTAAATTTTTGTGTTATTTATGTTTACTATTAACACATTGTTATTACTATTTATGTTTTATTTTATATTTTTTTTTTTGTTATTGTTGCTGTTATTCACTATTGTTAATATTAGCTTGGTATTATTATTATTTGTAGTTTTTATTGGTTTTAGTTAGTTATTTTGTTTTTAGCTTGATTTCTATCATGGGTTTTAGTTTTTTGAGGTTTTGTTATTATGTTTGCTATCCTTAACTTGTATTAGTTTCTTTTTGTTTTTTGTTTTTAATTAGATTATGTTTTTTTATTTTATTTGTTATAGTTTTTATTTAGTTCGGTTATTAGAGTTTCTTTATTTTTGTTTTTTTTCTTTTTAATATCGTTCCAAATACCATGGAATATGAGAAGTTCTTTGATATGTTGCTTCTTGTTGTCGGAATCTAGGGCTAATGCTTCAACTGCTGGTTAGTTGCATTCTGTGAGAGCGTGCTTTATAGTTAGGGCAGCCATGCATTTGTTGTCTGGTTAATTGAGCCCCTAACTACGTGAAGACTACCTGAATCGCGCCTTTATTTTTATTGATATCAGTGACGGTCAATTATTATATTGAAGATAGGATTCAGAATTTTTTTGATAATTTTTATAAAAATTGCAGTTTCACTATTGATATTGAAAAAATTTAACCAACGAGTCAAATCTATTTTCATTATTTCATCACATAAATTTTTTTTTCTACCATTTTCTTTGTATGAGACTATCTACCAACCATACAACCTTTATCTTTATATGTGCATGTGTGAGAAACGCATATCAATATGACGAACGCACAAAATCGAGCTTGAACTCAGATCTCACTTTCTCACACAAAATCTACATGTGCATTCCTAGTTTTTGTTTAAAAATGTGAGATTTGAGTTCAAGCTCAGTTTTTTGCATTCCACCCATAAAAATTAAATCTGGTTAAATATTAAATAACAAAATTCATACTCTTCTGTAACACATTTTTTCATATTCCCATGAATTCTCTAACTTAAATAAAAGTGAAAGACACCTTTCCACACAAAGTAAAAAAAAATTTGCATATATCACAGGATTCCCTGTGATACATAAAAATAAAAATAAAAACATAAAAATATTTATTTTATACGTGCATAATTAATCAAGTCCTTGAAACTGTGTTACATCAATAAAAAAAAAATAAAATAAATTCCCACAGTGCAGGTATACCAATAGTATTTTTAACTTCTTTCCAAACTTACTCTCTCTTTCTATCTCATTCATTCATATATTATAAAGTCTAAAGTCAGTCCCAAAAAATTTACATTTCTAAATATTAAATTTTTAAAACAGAAAAATTTTATATTTACTACAATAAATCACTTCTTCCTGTTCCTTGTTCCGGGTAATTTTTCTATTTTATTAATATTTATTTACCTGATATCCTTTTTATGTTGTGTGAATTTTTAATTATATGCAACATTTTGTTTATAAAAAATAAACAAAACCTCAGAATACAAAAGATTGATATATACACACAAACACACTCACACTAACAAATATTAATAATTTGCAAAATTGATAATATACTGATTTAAATGTCATGCCAATTGCATTTCAGTTAATAATTTTTTTTTTTTTTTGCAACAGTTTTAAATCATTTAATCCTTAAAAGTCCTTTGCAACCAATTTTTGTTGTTATTAATTTTAATTTTTAATATGCACCCCATCAAAAATTGCAAAGAATATAAAATCATTTTGCCAAAAAAAAAAAGAAAAGGATAATATAAACAATTTCGCATAATATTATATTCTTTTTCAAGGATAACAATAAAAAAAAAAGGAATAATATGTAAAAGGGCTAAATAGATATAATTTTTATTATATTTATTATTATTATTATAGTATTCACAATACAAGTATAAAAAAAAAATCCTAAAATTCCTTTTTTGGTTTTTTTCTATTTATTTTATAATGTAATTTGTTAGGTGTAAAAATATGTATCCTATTATTGTATTGTAATATACAGTATAATGCATTAAATGTTGCAAAAATTTTAAAATTAATACAATTGGAAAATTGCAATCGGATCTATTGAGAATGCTATCCTGACTATGAGGTTACTGATAAGTACAGAATATCCTTTCAAACTATTTTAAGAATTTAGGGTTACTGTTGCAATTTTTAATTTGCAAAATAGAGAAAAAAAAGGTTCAATTGCTGAATTGTTGTTAAACACCCCATAAACGAATACTTAATACATGTTGCATGGGTTAATTACAAAAAAAAAAAATGTTTTTTTCTAAGGATTTTATTTGTTTTGGAATCAATAGTGAAAAGGTTCAACTTCTGTTGATTTCATTTCTTTTGTATTTGTGTTGTTTGTTATTTTTGTTTTTATTGTTGTTAAGTGGTAATCAAAAAAAATAAAAACAGTAATAAACTTTATAATTATTATGTTACAAAAATAAGGATATGAGAAAATCACTTGTGTAGTTAAAATAAGAGATATCGAGTTTGCATAATTTTTTTTTTTTTGTTATTTCGATTTTATATTTATTTTTTTGTTGTTTTGTTTTTTAAATAAAACTATTTTATTTTTAGGTTGATTTTTAAGATTTAGTTTTTTATTAATATAGATTATAGATTATTAATAGAATTTAAGGATTTAGTATAATTTTAAAAAAAGCATTTGATAAGAGAAAAAGTTGAATGTACAGGTATTGTTTGGTTCCTTATATAGATTTAAAATCTTAGATTTAAAACTTTTAAGAACATTATTGAAATTTTACTATTTTCAATTTGTATTTTTACGCATGAGTCTTAAATTACATATACACTTTATTTGATTATTTTAAGTTTTATATGTAGATAAATTAAAGTACATTTAATAAAGCTTAGGAAGTTTCGGTTGCAAGTAATTTAATTTGTTAAATAATTTAGAATATTGATGCCTTCTAAAGAATAAAAAGATTCAGATTTTTAGATGATAGATAAAGAGTTCTATTTTTGAGGTTGGTCCTCCTATTGACAGTTTTGTGAAAACAATTAAAAAAAATTATTAGAAGTGACTTAGTTGTTAAGTCTTTAATTGAGCAAAAAAAACATTGAAAAAAATTAGAGCAACAATACAGAGAACTACAAACATATTCTTATATAATTTTAAGAAAATATTTAAACTTTGTCATCTCCTAAACTTTTCACTCGGGGGCTCGGTAGCCTAGTGGGTAAGAGCGTATAAAATACACTATAAAAACATCGAGGGTTTGAATCCCACACACGTCCTAAGAATAATTCCCCCTTACGACATGTACAGTCATGCCTGAAGAAAGGCTGTGCAATTTTTGTGTTACATTATTATGTGGGAAGGAAATGCACCAAAAAAAAAAAACTTTTCAGTAAAATGTTAATGATTTAAATTCTTTTATAAAGAGTTTAGGGGTGATGTTCTCCTTCAATTTTGAAATTTTTAATTATAATATGCATTTAGAAGAATTGCATTCCATTGAAGAATTTTCTTACTAGTTTTACTTTGTCCGTCTATCTATCCGTTTGTCAACACAAGTTCTACACCACTTTGAATCTAACAATAAAATTTTAACCATTGATAAGAACTAATATTGTGAAACAATATTTTTATGTGGCTCATCCATTACAGAGCTACAGTCGCATAAAACTCTAATTTAATTGTTGTTTTGTAATTTTGTATTTAAATTTACTGTTATTTGCAAAAAAAATTTTGTAAGATTTTGCTTCCTTCATATCTCCATCGTGGGTTTAGTTCTAATTTTGACATAGAGAAAGAAAGATCTTTAATTGTTAAGATTAGTTATCTCAGGTCACTTTTTCGTACCGTCGCCTATTTAAAAGCTATTAGGGGTAAAAATCGTAAATTTGCTATTTTTAGACAACGGACTATTATGGACAATGGGAAAATATGCATGTACTTTTAAAACAAGACTCAACAATTTAAACTCCAGCGTTATATTTTTACATGTTTTTAACAATTTTTTTTTTTGTATAGATTTTCCTTAAAATTAAAAAAAATGTCACTTGATTTTTCATATTTTTATTTTATATAGAAATATTCTAAGAAAATTTAAAATGTGGTTGCAAATCACAAATTTTAAACTGTTTTATTGTCTTTTGTAAAATTGTTGTCTTTTTATAGTATTCTAAAATATACGCTTTTGAAAACCTTCAGTTTTAAATACTACCTAGTTTTGTATATCCTACATCTAAAGTATAGGATCCATGGGTTTGGATTTTCGAAGCTTTCGAACGAGTCCAAGAGCAGACATTTCCAAAACTGATAAAGATAGAACCTTTAAAATTGGTACAACTGAGTTCTGTAATGTTTTCTCTATGTCCCTGATTTTGAGATGAATTGAAGTGGCGGTTCGGCTGAAATATGCCTGCCAAGGTCTAACAAGCATTTATTTGAATTAACCTTATATTATATAAATACCTAAAATAACTTATGGATTTTTTATTTAATTTGAATTAATTTTCAGGTGTAGGTTATTAATAAGTCGGTTGCAACGACTTACTGTTTTACATTTACTTGTTTTATTTAATTTTTATTTAATAAAAAACAAAACATGACAACATATTTTTAGGCGAGGAATTAAAAAAGCTATAGACAATTTTTTTTTTAATTTTACATAAAATTTAAATATTTTATAAAAACCATTCTATTAAAATTTTAAGTATATATTTTTTTAGTAATATTATGTTAATTAATTAACATTAAATTATATATTTATTTCTTACCTATTGGATAATCACAAATATACCACACATCACATAATAATTTTGGCTTAGCAACAAACAATTTAAGTTCAGAATTGTTTTTTTTTAGTTTTATTTGTTAATAATTGTGACTTATGAGTCCAATTCCCCTATAATATTTATTTCATGGTTAATGAATTTAATATTTAAAAAAAAAAAAAAAAAAAAAAAAATAAATAAATTTTAAATTAAAATGCAACAACAATAAAATAAAAATTAATTTTAAATTATCACGTAAACCATGAAAGTGCTTATAACAACAAAAATGCAACACAAAATGGGTGGTGTTTTTGTGTTTTGAAACATTGTTGCTAATATGAAAAGCAAATAATATACTGTTGTGTTTGTTTTGATGGCGTTTGGGTAATAAAGACTTTAAAAAACGTTGGTAATTTATTAGTTTTTTTTTTTTTTTAATTAATTACAATTTTAAGTTTAAAACTTAATACTAAAAAGTTGTAAAAGTAAAAAAATTGTATAAAAAAAATAATGTATGACTAAATGTTGCTAAAAAAAAAATCTTTAAATAATATAATTTATGTTTTTATGAGTTCATATATTTAATGGGAATAAGTTCTTGATGTTATTGTAATTCGCATTGGTAAGTTTGTCGCAAATTAATATTCAGCAGATTTCTGAGATCTTACAAGAGATAATTTAGGACTGCAACATTATGAATCAACCATTGCCTTTTTTTGTTTGCCATCTTGACAATTTTTAAAACACAAAGTAATTTTATAGTAATACCCAATTACCCACTATTAATACCACAAAATAAAAAACAAAATTGTTTCAACTTTCAACTTATCGGTAACTTCTAAAAATTTTTCCTTACTTTTTGAAAAGATTTTCAGTTTCCAGTTTCCTCAGCAATGTTGCCGCTAAAATTTAAGCCAAACCGCTAATTTGTTTAGAGCGCTGTTTTGTTTTTAATTTTTAAAGTTTTAAAGGAATTTCAAGGAATTTAAGAATTTTTTGTAATCCGTTAGACTACTGACAGGCTGTTTCAAGTTTAGGAAAAATTTTAATTTGTAAACCTTATTATTTCGAAATTTTACACAGCTTTTTCTATTTAAAAAAAAAAAACAAAAATTTAAGGTTCATTTAATTTTTTTCTTTAAATTCTAATTAAAAACATTAATACAGTTCAATTCTTTTTTTCCTTCATAGTATTAGATTTTTTTTTTATTTTTTTTATGCTGTTTTTTAATTTTTTTTTCTTTCGTCAGTTTTTAAAAAAAGAACATTCAAAACAAACCTTGTATATACATTTTTTGTACCGTATCATAGTCCCACATGTTATAAGCCCGGGATGGGATCATGCCCCATTATAGTGAAGTACAACACTATATTCCAAATGTATTTTGAAACTGTAGTAACATACAGACATAGGCTATGAGACATAGTTTCTATTGTCTCAGACGTAACCCCAGAATATTTTTATATTTATGGTGTAGTAACTTAAATACATAGTGGGTGATTTTTTTTTGGTGAGAGAATCATTGAAAGATATTTTGGAGGAGTGGAATGAGTACGCACGAGTCTCTGATTGTGAAACTTTAGCTCTACGACCTTCCTTTGGTGACCAAACAATAGGTTATATCAGTTATATCTTCAGTGGTAATGTACTGCTTGGCTCAGAGTATTAAAGTTTATCGTAATACCACAGATGATTTTAATTTGTAGATTGTGATCCACTTAAAAAAACCCAAACAAATTAAGAATTTATTTTTTGTTCTTTTATTTTAATGAGTTTGAAATTTTTGAAATATCAAAAAACAGCAATAAATAATAAATTAAATAAGTAACTGGAAAGTCCACGAATCATAAATCCAAAATTATTAAAAGGAGGTTCATAGATCTAAAATCGAAACGATTTTGAAAGTTTAAAGAAACATAATGTGGCATAATATATAATATATTTTTTATGAAAAATAATGGTTATTAAATTAAGGCTCGTTGAAAGCCAACGAGGCTTTAATTGCAAATCAAAATAAAATAAAGATCCGAAAATATTTTTGTGAAGCTATTACACAAAACTATTACACATCGTATTGTCACTGCGTCTTTTCTCATAAATTTATTATATTGTGACTTAATGTTTTATTGTGTTATGAGTCCCTTGCATTTGCGTCAAAACACTACAACTTTTATACATATGTATTTAGATGCATCAGAAATCCAGCAAAATTTCTTGTATCCCACATATGGTAAGTTATATCACCCATATTTGTAATATAATATTACAAACTCACTATTATATGTTATAACCCCATTATGTGCTTCTAACTTGTGGAACTATGATACTGCACCCACATTTTCTTTTTCTGAAATATTAAAAAAAAACAACACCTGAGTTCTAGTAATGAAGAGCACAAAAGAGAGAGAAGTGTTTTTCTAACACCAATTTTTATATCCATTAAACAAAAGAAAAAAACACAAACAATTTAATAACAATAATTATCCTTGTTAATATTTTTTATTGTTTTCTTTTTGCATTCCTTAAAAAAAATGGCGAGTTGTTCTTACATTAAGTAATTGATAAACGACGAACACAAAAACAAGAAAAAATGCGTGTGATGAAACCCCTAATCGACACCATTTTAATTTTTTATTCATTTTTTTTTGTTTTATTCTTTCTTGGATTTTTTTCACTAAAAATAAAAAAACAAACACTTAATTCTATTTTCATCGTTGAATTTTATAATGAATTGAAGAGAAGAGTAAAGAAAAATAAATTTTGTTTTCCAGGGGTTTTTTTTTAAACGTTTTTGTTTTCTTTTTTTTTTTTTTGCTTATTACCTAATTAATTTTTAAGAACTGTTGGTTTTTTTTTTTTATCATGCGTAAAATAAAATTTTAAATGGTTTTATTATGAAATTGATTTGAAGTTTAGAAGGGAATTCTGCCATAGAAAAAAAAACGTAATATTTAAACAGTAGTACTAATATCAGACATCCTGGAAAGCGTACGCCTATGTAAAAACAATGAACAAACTTCAATAATAATTAAGAATCCCTTTTTCGCATAATATTCGCAGTTGCATTTTGAAGGATATAATATTTTCCGATTTAAGTTTAGTCATTCCATCATCTGGTTATAGTTATTTTTTTAGTCAAGTTTTTCAATACTACAATTTTTTTTTAGCATTAAGTTGCTGAGCCTAATAAAAATACCTTTTTAAAGGATAAGCTAGTGATCTGATGATATATGCCAGAACAATGGTTTCATAATAGGTGCCAGGACATGACAATATAAATTAATGGTTTTATGCATGCATTTTCATTACCTTCGACTAATGGACTAATGAATTCTTAGAAAAAAAAACCTCTGGTTTATTGTTTTTACTTTCTTAAATTTGAACTTAGGAGTGAAATAGTTTGAAAGCTTAAAGAAAGCTTATTTGTGAGACTGAGAAATTCATTGCACACAATAATTCTACTTACAATTTTAAAAATAAGTTAACAAAATTCTTTAATAGGTAAATTCTTAGATTAGAATTAAGTTAGATATGAATGATTTATCTTTTAATAGACGGGAACTGTCACCCACAAACAATTTTATATTAATTCCATTAAAATTTATTCTCAATTTAACTGATTTTACCATTCATTCATAATGGAGGATCGTTTTCAAAAATAATTTATGAAAAATGCTGTACAGAACAACAGAACTGTAAAAACAAGATTGTTTATGTATGTCCTGAAACAATGTACTCAATTCAAGATTTTTAGGATAAAATTTAATTTTATTTTTTTCTTTTGTGTTT
Source organism: Poecilobothrus nobilitatus (assembly GCA_947095535.1). Taxonomy (NCBI): domain Eukaryota; kingdom Metazoa; phylum Arthropoda; class Insecta; order Diptera; family Dolichopodidae; genus Poecilobothrus; species Poecilobothrus nobilitatus. The sequence goes on from OX352774.1 coordinate 114,713,542, forward strand.
TTTTTTTTTGTTTTTCTTTCATTTTTAATAGCGTGAAATATGGAACTCATCGTATTCATTATTGTTTTTTTGTTTAAATTTTTATATTTTTCCGGGACGTGTGAGACGGTAATTGAGGCATTGGATGATACAGGATGAAAAATAAAGTGATGTGAAAAGAAAAAATTAATTTTAGATTAATAACTTTATGTCCTGTGGCAAAATAATAATACTTTATTCTACACCGCAATTAAAATAACAAAAAAAAAAAAAAAAAAACAAGGAAAAAGGAATAAAAAATCAAATGGGTATTGTTTTTTTTTTTTTTTTTTTGTTCCTTCATTAAATCTCAGGTTGTTGTTTTTCGTTTGTGTTTTCCTTCTGTTATTCGTATGTTTTTTTTTTTTTGTAGTTCTGATTGTGGTAGTAGGAAAAACTTTTTTTTTTATTTAATTTTTTTTCTTTATTTAATTTAAATGTGAAGTAATTACATTATCTTCTGGAGGATATGAAAAATAATTATGAAGAATATTTTATTTTTGTTTTTTTTTTTTTTTTGTTTAAACTGATGGGACTTTTAGTCGATGAAACATGAAACAAAAATATTTTGAATGACGGATGTCCTGTGTTTAATATTCTCGGCTTTTGATATTTTTTTTTTATTTTTTTTTTTGTTTTAATTGAATGAAAATGATAATAGAATTTTCTGGGTTATGTATGAATTGTTTTTCTTTAACTTTTACTGTGGTGAGTTTATTTGTGGTAATTAAATTTATTTTTTTTTTATTTATTTTAAGTAGTTTTTCTTTTATAGATGAACATGAACACCTTAAAGAAGAATACATTAATTTATAATATATAGAAATTATGAGAATAACTTGAAAAGGATTCGACTCCTAGTATTTATTCTTTTTTAAAAAAATATTCAGATTATGGTGGAGAAAAAAGCTTTTTCCTATAACATAAAATGATAAAATCTTTTGTCCTTTTTTTTTGGAATTTAGACAAAACCATTTTTTAAAGCATTATTTTGATTTTTGACAAGATTACCTTCAAATAAGAATAAGGACCTTTATAATTAAAATTAAATAAAAATAAAAATTATTGTTTAATATCATTGAAAATGATTTTATTTTCCTAAGAAAATCTTAAGGAACTTTTGGAAAACTTGAAAATCTCTTTAAAAAAAAAAATTAATTACCTATACAAATTCTTTGTAAATCAAGCGTATAATGTTTTTTTTTTAATAAATTAAAAGAAAATGTCCTTCAATTACTATGTTACCATTAAATCTCTTTTCTAAAATGATTTTAGACTTTAATTCCAGCTTTATTTAATTTTTTTTTTATAATTAAAAAAAAATTTTTTAAATTTAAAATTCAATTTAGATTTTTAACTGCCTGTAAATCTGCTTCTAAACCTGGGTCTTACAAAAAAAAAATTTAAGAAAAAAGAAAAATAAAAAGTAAATAATTATTATTGTCCTAAAAAGAATTAAATACAATTTCAAAATTGAAATCCCTAAGGTAACAATTAAAAATAAAAAAAAAATTGAAGGAACAAAGAATAAATATTCCATTTTTATTCTTGTTTTTGTCATTTTATTTTCTTAAGAAAATTGTTTTTTGTTGTATTGTTTTGCTATTCTTTTGCCATTTTAGAATTTTTTTGTTAAATTTTCAAGTAGACTAGGAGTGAGAACATTTCTCTTCAAAAGTTTCTAGAGTCAATTCGTAGTTTAATTGGAGTTAATGTTAAATGTATTGCGGCTATTAAAGCTATTCTAGCGAATCAAAAAAAAAAAGAAAAACTGAATTCTTATATAAAAATTTCGCTTTCATTAAAAATAAAAAAAAAATAAAAAATAGCTAGGCCTCCCACTGTTTCAATTAATTTTTTCTGTTTTTAGATTCCAGTCCTTTTTTCTTAAAACTGTATTTAATTAATTATTTTTTCATTTTATTACATTTAAATTTTTATTTGTATTATTATCTTTCGTACGAAATAATATTATTCGTCCGTTTTTTTCTTTGTATTTAAGTTTGAGGGAAAAAAGCAGTTGCTAAGACAATGTGATAAGTTGTCCGGTACTTATATTAAATACAATATTAGTTTTAAAGTATAAAATTAAAAGAAAAAATAAAAACAAAGAAATAAAAGGAAATGACTTGAACATGACAAGAAAAAGGGAAAATTGAAATGAATTCAAAAAAGATTAGTGTTTATGTATCAGTTATGTTAAAAATTTTTGATTTATAAAAGTAAAATGGCATCAACGGAATTGTTACTTTTTATTGTCAGAAAAATCATCCCCTAATGTAATTAAAATATTGCCTTCAAATATTTGGGATAAACACTTCTAAACACTTCTGAAAAAAGAAAAATTATTCGCTTGTAGGTTTATTTCATATATTCTTTCGTATAGTCCAATTATAATTACAAACAGAAGTCTTTGTAATTTGTTTAAAAATTTTAAAGGTTTAGCTGATTTCACTAATTGCGAATACTCCTGAAAATATAACTAAAACAACAGGTAACAATAAAAAAGTTTGCATAGGACTAACTGAACCCTATATTTAATATTTTCCCCTCCAAGAGTTCATTTTATTCTGGATTTTAATTTCTTGTATATAAAAGTCCTTAAAAGAAATTAAAAAATTTAAGATATTAATATTAATTATTTTAAATTTTTTTCTAATTTTAAGATCTTTTCAAATAAATTCCATTAAAATGACTGTTATCACAAATTAAATTTTAATATCTTACATATATTGTGATGTCATATTTTTAAAAATTCCAAAATCCACTTGAAACAACAGAAATATTTCGATATCTTTATATACATTTTTATACTAATTTTTTTTTTTTTAGCGACATCTATATTAGAATAGATTAAATATTAAAAAAAAATATTTGTATAATATAAAATCTTTTACTCAACATTAATTTACATATACATACCTACATATTATAACAAATAGTAACGCTGTATTGGTATGAAAAGAATTGAAAATCTTCACAAAAAAAAAAAAGAAAAAAATAAAACAATTCTTATTGAAAAAACAAAACAACAACAAAAAATCAACATGAAAAAAAAAATTACTCTCCCATTTCCCATTTATTTAAATATTTCACCCCTCCTTTTTTTCACTCTCACTGTCATTTTCCTCTTAAAACACACAAAAAAAAAAAAAAAAATTTAAAAGTTTAAAATATTCATACTAGGTACAAACATGTTGTTGTTGTTAGAAATAAGGTATGATAGGTAGGAAGTGGTAGGGAATATACTGTGTTGGGTGCGTTTATAAGAAAAAATTAAATAAAATAAAAAAAAATGCCTTTTATGCGTGTATATAGCTAAACATGGTGAAAAGTAAGGATAGTTACTTGAAGTGAGGTTAAAATAAAATCAAGTGTCCCGTTAAAGAATGGTGAAAAAAAAAATTTATTTTCTAAGTAATTTTATATTTTTTGTTGTTGTCTTTCTCTTCCTATAATATTTAACAAAGAAATAATAACAGAGGATAAAAAGAAACAGAATACGAATTTCGTTTTACGTTTTGGCAGTTTTGTATTTTTTTTTTTTTGGAAAGAAAGAGACAGAAAATGAAATATTAATATAAAATATTAAGAAAAAAAACATGGTGGCTATACAGAAAGTTTCAAAATATTAGTTTTTTTTTTGTTTTCGATTTTTGTGTGTTTCGTTAACGTTTTGTCACAACTCGGGAGTTACGGGAAAAAAGAAATTTAAAGAAAAAATAAGAACAGGAATAAAATTTTTTAAACGTTTTTTTTTTTGTTTTTCTTATGCTTTAGTAATAGTTGTTGTTGTTGTTATTTTATTTTTTTTGTTCTATATTTAGTATATGTTTACTTTTAGCTTATCCTGAATTTGACAGCTCTCTCCTTGCTTAAAAAACAACAAAAAAAAAAAAAAAACAGAAAATATTAAATTTTATTTTTGTTTTCTTATTGAGGGTAAAAGTTTTTTCTTTTATTCTTATTTTTTTTTGCTTTGCCCATGGTACCATGCGTTATAAAACAAACATTATACTGAATTTATATTATATTTCGTGAGTGCGTGTGTATATCACGCTCCTTGTTTTTCTTGGAATATTTTAAAGGTAAAATTTAACTGTATAGTGTTACTGTACATTATATTATATTTTTAATATAATAATTCTATATTATGGTAAAAAAAAAAAAAAAAATTAGGGTGAACATTTAATTTTTTTTTTTCCTTTTTGTGTAGTTGTTATTATGGTCTTTATTTCATTACGTTTTTTTTTTCTTTGTTCAGTTCCTTGGCCACACCTTTTATTCTTCTTTTGATTTAAGATATTGAAAATTTGTTAAGGCAAAAAAGAAAAAGAAGAAAAAATAAAGAAATTCTGGGGTGAATGTAAGAAAAAAAAAAAAATGTGTACCGTGTTTAGTCCTTATTTTGCGTATACATACATATACATAATGCATGGTTTTAAGGATATTTTTTTGAACTGTTTTTTCAAGGTTCTTGTTTGTTTTTTTTTTTTTGTCCTGTTTCAGCTTTTAAAACAAAATGTGAGGATAAAATTTAAGAAAATAATAATAATAAAAATGAATACAAAAATGATTTCTATTGAAGTTTGAATAAACTCAAAAAAAAAAAAAAGAAAAAAACGTATAGCTAACATGTTTTGCACACACAAGAACAAACATATCCACGTTTTTAATTTTGATTTTTATTTTTCATTTTTTCATTTCATTTTAAAAAATATTTTATATGAGTTGTTTTTTTTCTTCATGTTTTCCTTTAAAGTTTTATTAGAGATAAAAGAAAACAGTTTTTTTTAGATTCTTCGAATTTTTATGGTGGACATTTTTGAAATTAGTTTAATTATTTAAGAACGCTTTTTAACCAAGAACACCTGGTTGTTAAAAATGATAAAGTGATGATAAAAAGTGCTTTAACAGATGGATGGTATTTGTAGCAATTAATACAGTAAAACCGGGTTTCTTAGAAATATTTCTTCCTTGATCAGCAAAAACATGTACTAGATTTTAATATCATATTTTTAATTTTGTAAATTTAGCTTCTAAATAAGTTTTTCTTTCTTTAAGCATCTTTTAAAAGCCGAGTAATCTTAGTGAAAGTAATGATTTCAGTAACTGAAACTTATAGTCAAATATAATTAATAAAACATTTAGTTGATGCCCTATATACTCATTATACTGGAAAAGGGGGAAACTCTTTATGCTATAGACTGAATCGTTTTTTTCCAAATTGGTCTCTACTTTAAGGGCATCAATAAACAAATTATTAATATAGAGAATGGGATTTCTTTCTTACTAGATGACCAATCCTAATCTTAGGCCTCCATCGTTTCTTATAACGCAGTAGACTTAAAAACCATATAGCACCAAATTTGTGAATGTAATAAAGAATGGACGATTCGAGCTATAAAATATTTTTTATATGTAGGTAGAATCAGATTGTAAGGAGTTTTTTGAAGATAATAGATCGCCTAAAATAAGGAGGAATAGCCTACATTCATTTAGAAAGTCCACTTGTTCTATGATTATTATGTAATGATCTCTATCTATGAAGAAGTTTTCCTAATATCTTTCTCTTTATGGTGCGAATTCCCATATAACGGTTTTTACTGTTTACAATTATATTTCGTTTTTAGTATTACGTCCTATTTATGTTTTTCTACATCAAACCGAAGGATATAAACTTCTTAATTTTCAATCCTCTTGCTAATACTTTGCATTAATTATGTAAAACTGTAGCAGATACATCCTAAAATACGCACAAAAAAAAAAAAAAAATAATAATGGTTAAATTTATTTTTTAATATATCCTATAAAATTTTATTTTTTACATATAAACATACATATAAATAAAAAGAAATATGCAAACATTGCTATGTTATAATTTTTAGTTTTTTTTTTCTCATTTTTTATCCATCAATTTTTTTTTTGTCATTTTTTTTTAAATCTTTTTTTTTGCTGTTAAGCTTTGCATGAGTGCCTTCCTAAGTGTGGTTGTTTGTAGTTTTTTAAGAAAATATTGTTTGTTTTTGTTGTAATTGTTTTTCATGTTGTCGTCATCTTTACGAGAAAATAAAAAAAAAAAGCTAATATATCCATCCATCTATTCATTCATCGTCAGGATATATAAGGATTTTAAATATTATTTGCTTTATTTTTTGATTGTTGTTTTCTACTCGTGTTTTTTCTCTTTCTCTGTTTTTTAAGGAATTTTTTTTTTTTATAATAATACATTTTGTTCAGGGATAAAAGCAAAATAAAGTACAAAAAAAAAAACAAAAAATGTTTCAAGCCATCTGAAATCTTCAATTTTTGTGCTTTTTTTATGTCCTGATTTAAGTCCTGTTTTTGTTTTCTTTTTGGTTCTTTTGAATAATTTTATTTTTTGAAAACCCAGGGGGATATGTTTTTTTTTTTTTTTGTTAAATTACTTGGCCCAAGATTTTAGCATTTTACTTTTCATTTTTCTGATTATGATCATGGACTTTTCAATGCGAAAAAATATTCGAATGTACAGTGTTCAAAATTTTGCACTGAACGCTTAAAATTTGTATTTAATGTATAAAAAAATTAAGTAATTGCTGTTTTTCAATGATTTCCATTTAGCTACGAAATAGATTTTAATGTATGCATTTAAGGTGAGACTGTCCTAGTTTGATGAAACTAGCAAACCTTTATTACCTGTAGTTAGCAAACAGTTATTAAAAAAGCTTTTCATATCTTGTTTTTACGTCTTATTTCTCAACTACACAGGAGTGTAGTGTAATAGCGAAGAATGCAGTAGCAAGGTGTTTAGGTATTTAAATGCCGACCTTTGATTCTATTTCCCTTTTTGTGTCGTTTAAAATACCTGGGGATTCGCCACAAATTCGCCTCGCCTCAAATTCCGGCTAGGTCATATAGTTTAATAAAAAATAATATACAATTTTTTTATGACATATAATTAGTATAATATAATTAAATAAAAATTAAGTATACATATATTATATATATATACATATATAATTAATATCATATCGAAACATTTAATAAGTATAATTCTTATACAAGATAATGTAATAGATTTTTCAAAAATAAAAATGTTTATTTGAGTTCAATAATCTTGTACAATAGCTACAGCCGGCTAATTAACGGTTTATTCAAACTACTTATTTCAGAAACTGAAGCTGAGTCAAATATAAATAATAAATAACTTATTGGATGCCTTATATATACTTTTATGGGAGTGTAAAGAAGACAAAAAAAAAATTAAAGACATAGAATGAATAAATAGAATTAATGGAATGCAATTTAATCAATGTGATAATGTTTATTGTAATGGTTGACATTGTAATTGATTTGAAATTTATTAAGATCAATTATAATATCCATAATATTTTCTTAATTATGCATTATAATATCCCAATCTTCTGAGCATAACGTGTCACTTGCCCCAACATTTTATCCATCTTATCAATATCCATAATCGTTATTTTCTTAGCATACCTTATTTCCTTTTTGTACCAAAATGTATTTGTGGTGCTATGTAATTGGTAAGAATCAACTCTCATATCTTATCCCCAACTAATTTTCTGTTTCTTTTTTTTTATTTTGCTATAAGGTTATGAGGTATCGTTCATACAATAAAGTTGGTTTTTGGATAAACATCCTGTCAAAATACCATAAGTTTGCATGAAATTGGAACCATCAGATAAACGTTTTATTCTTGCAACAGTTCTAAAATGTTTGCTTCCTTGAGAATAGTTCCATGTTCACTTATATGTTAATTTTATTATTTTGTGTTTTTTAATTTTTTTTTTTTTTAGAAACAACCCATTGTTATCTACTCTTCGTACTATGTTTTGCAATTTTCGATACTTTCTTAAGAAACTCTTTTAGAAATTTAATTGACTTAAGATTTAATTTAGTCAAATTTGTTTTTTTTTTTAAATTCATAAGTACATGCATTTATTTGTTACAAAGTGTAGTTATACAATCTTAAGATTAAAATCCACAAAATTTTAGATGGATATTAAGAGAAGACGATAAAAATTGTTGTTGTTATTATTGTAATTACAATGAAAAATTATTATATTTGAAAGATGTTGGAGGGATTTAATAAAGGTGGAGCTGTACCAAACTGAATCAAAATTTTTTGTATTTAGCCAGTCTCTTTACTAAGAACATAAGAAATGCTATAATATATAGTTGATGGTTTGTGAGTACAATTTTAATGTGCCTATAGAGAATAATTTTTTATTGAATGTTTTTTTTTTTCAAATTATTCCTCATGTTGTTTTTTCAAAAAGGTGGAAAATGAAAAAAAAAAACAAAATAAAATTAAATAAAATATCCCAATTTAAATTTTCATTAAAATTTTATTATTATATGATGGTGGTTTTATGGAAAAAAAAAAGAAATTCATAATTTTTATTATTTTAAGTGAAGAAAATTACAACTACAAAATTCATGGAAAAATTTAGCTGCTGCGGTTTCAGGTGATTTAATAAAATATAAAAAAAAAAACAATAATAGGAAATGAAAAAGAAAATGAAAATCTGATAAAAAATAAGAACAGAAGGAAAATTACAAAAAAAAAAAAAATAATAATTATTAAGAGAAAAAAGTTTTGGCAAGGTCATTACTTTGAGGTAATTGTTTTTTGTTTTGATGGAATGGAAATCTTTTGTTTTCCTCAAAAAATACAAAAAAGGAAATTTTCATGAAAAACAGGAAAAATCTAAATGAAAAACAATAGACTTAAGAAAATGAAAACAATTTCTATTTTCTTTTTCTCAGAAAAATGTCATCTGTAAATTATTTTTAGAGATTTTATTTTTCCCCGTGAAACTTTAGTTTAGTATTTTAAGAATGTTTTAATTACTTGTTGCTTTCGAAGGATCAAAAAAGAAACTAAAACACAGATAAAAAAAATTATAGAAAATTAATTTTTTTAAGAGTTCATAAGTACCTACTTGGAAAAAGTTTTAATTATTTTATTATTGTTTTTAAAAATTTTTGGTTTTTTCTTATGGTTTTATCAAAATGAAGAAAACAGTTCCTTCACCTCTTTGCCTTTTTTGTTCTATTATTTTGAATAGCTTCTGTTGATACAAATTTATTTTATTTATTTATTTTGGAAAAACAATTTTAAAATATTTCCAGCAATTTGGAAACCTCTAAAGAATGAAATATTTATGGTGACTGCGCTTATGGCGATAAATAAATAAAAGTACAAGGAAGTATCTTAACTCCTAAAAAGAATTTTATTTCGAAGGATATTGTTAAATTTATCTTATTTATCTTAGTTTTGTTTTTTGTTTTTTTGATATGTGTCAAGTTTGATGGCCAGAAGTTTAATAAAGACTTTTAATTCATTTCAATGGATTACAAATCCCACAGAAATTTTGACTCACCGCTATATGACCAATGTCCCAACCTAATTCTATGTTTTCCATGAGGGTTTTGTTCGTTTGCGATGACTCATTATACCAATTTAAATAAATAATAAAAAGGCTTTTAATTGAAATAAAATAATATTTTTGTTGAAAAAGGCACACCTATACGCACATAAAAGATGTATGTCGCAATAGTCAAGAAACAATTAGAAATATTAACAAATAGGTTATCAGAGTTTTAGTGGCAGTTGCACTTTTAATTGACTATTTCTAGAAACATTATATTCGTAAGTACAGTGTAGTTTGAAAAAATTTGTTATATATTAAATAAGTTCACAATGTTGCACTGTATCAGTTGCAATATTTCATAAAACAGATTTTGTTTTATTTAAATAAAGCCTTAAATATAATATTAAGTCTATTGTATTTTAATTTAAATAAAGTTTAATTTTGAGTTAGATCATTATCTGGAAAAATCGTACGTTTTCTTTCCGATTAAAGTTTAAGAATAAAATGTGTATAATAACAGAATATCAGTATATAAAAGAATATCTTAATTTTCCAAAGTAAGCTGTACATTTGTATTAAAGGACCCATTCTAAAATTTGCATTAAGACCTATCCTAAAGCTTCCATTAGAACCTATCCTAAAGACTGCATCATCAAAAATGTGTGGATTTTGTGCGTTAAAATCGCACACTACCGAAAGAAGCTCTGCACAGTTTCATTGGCTGGGTTTTGAAAATTTCCACTGATTGTCGTTAAAAAAACAAATATTAAAGAAATAATAACAAAATACAAAGAAAAATAATAATATTTTAAAATAAATATAAGTCTAATGAGTCTTTTAGTTCATATCAATGATTTGTTAATTAAATTTTTGTCCCAGCATAGGACAATCAAAAGTCCTAGAACTTTTGATTCATTGTATTGAGTACAATATTGTGATTAAGACTTTGAATTCGTTCTAATGAAAAAGTTCAATCGAAATGTGAGTAATGACTCAAATGTTACACTAATTGTACTTACCTTACAATACATGTATATTGTATATTGTGTATTGTAAGGTAAGTGTATATTGTATTGTAATTGTGTATATTGTATTGTATTTATCGTACTTAACCTTAGCAATTTTGAGACATTGTCATAGTTTTTATTGTCACGTCATCTTAGTTTCGGAAAGTAAAATTTAATAAAATCTAACAAACTTAAACCAAAAGGGATTCCTATGTTTTGTGTAAGTGGAAACAAAATTTAAACACAAAACAAGTTTAAACTATATTTAATGTTTTTCTTTTCAAAACTTCTTTAAGATTGCTTTAAGTTCAAGCGTTAAGGTAACGGAACGAAAATGACTTTCTTACGCGGTAGGTAGAATAAACTACAATATGTACTTTGAAATCACTGTTTAACTATGGTAGTGAAATAATCCTAATCATTTCCTTTAATAACTTCCCTTGACTATGAAATTTTTTGTTTGATATCTTGCTTTTTTAATTTTTTTTTTTGTTATTTTTGGAATTCTTTTTGTGGACTGTACTCCAGAAATAGTGACATTTTGTTTTCTGTTTCTAAAATCAATTACATGAAATCACGCCACCCCTAGTAAGATATCACAAATAACTCTTATTTTATCACATCTCACAAAAAATTATTAAAAAAACATAATATCTATTAAACTTATTTTAAATTTCTTTTTTTTAACTCTAATAAAAAATTTACATTATCTATCAGAATATTGTCCTTTAATTTCTTCTTCTTCATGGAATTTGATTACTACATTTTTGTCATAATAATTCCATTTATTTGTTCATATACAACATAAAAAAAAAAACATTATAAATATAAATACAATATAAGTATATATTTCAAGAAAATTGAAAATGGAAAAATCTATTATTCTCATTTTTTGTTTTTTTTTTTTTTTTGTTTATTTAATATTTTTTTACAGGATCATCAATAATAAAAACTACGGTGAGAAAAATGGAAACTGCAATATATCGTTACGATAAATAAAAAAAAAAAAAGAAAAATAGATAAGAGAACAGGAAGAGATGAAAATACAAAATAAAATTCTATTCTATCACCCTCCCTCTATTAGTTTTATTTTACTTTAGTCCTTGTTAAGGAAAATTCCTATTACATTACAGGCAAAATACAATAAAATAGTCTATAAATGGCGCGCACAATCAAATTTCTATAATGGTGGACAAACTATTTGAAATCTTTAAGGCCAGAAAAGGTGAAGGGAATAAATCCTACAACCCTTAGGGAAATTATTGATGATTTTAAAATGTTTTTTTTTTTTTTATTTTTATCTATAGTGACATAAAATATATATGTATTATGTATGTATTTTTCTTTTACGTAAGGTATAAATAAATATTGATGGAAAATTAGGATATAAAACGTGGACTATAGATTTTATGTATTCTGTTTTATTTAGTAAAATATAATTTTAACAAAGTTTTATTTTTTGTATTGACAATTTAAAACTGAAATTATAATAAAATATTATATTATATGTATAAAAGAAAAACTTATATAAGTGATTTTAAACTTTTCTTAAAATGAAAGACATTTTGAGAACAGTTTAAATGAAAAAGAAAATTTGTATATTCGCTAGTATAACCATACTACAAATGAACTTGTTTCAAACGCTTATTTAAAAAAAGAGCTTTATGAATCTAAAGTTTCTTATCAATGCTCATATTTCGTACCTACTTTGTCATTATTTTCTTATTGCAATAGATATTTTGCTTCTAAGAAGTGTTTTTTAATAATGTAAATTTGGGCCGATATTTCTTTGTGTTAAAAGTACTTTAAGAAGTATAGTACGGAACAAGATAACTATCGTGAGTGTTTAAGAATTTATGAATTAATCGCTTTTGAATCTGATGAAGATATTTTGCATTATGCAATTGAAACATAAGAGAGGTACTGAATACATTAGTAGCTAATAAGAAAGCTAATATATACATTAGTAACTAATACACATTTGGCTTATTTAGCTTAGAATCAGCAAGGTTACTTCACAGAGTAGAAATAAATAACCGAATCCTATCTAACATCAAAACCCTCTACAGGTAACTCTAAATATCAGAGATAAATTCTTGAAGAATTTCTACTAACATGTTTAAGTGCCTACCAGACATCTATAGTAAATATTGTAAATTTGAGAAACTTTCAAAGCTTCTTCTTATATTTGATAACCTGCCAAAGTTTCTTAATGTAGAAAAAAAAAGTAACGACTATAATATCTTGTGTGTTTCCATTAAAATAAAATTTCTATCAACTCTTTATTTCTGGAGCGAACTAAACAGCAAAAATACAAAGAAAGTTCTGAAATTCAATATAACGCATCTGAGGCTTTTCCTCAAAATTAGTACCGGTTACCATTCTTAGGTATTCGGAGAAAATAGACAGATCAGAAACTACATGAATTGATTTATATTTGTAAAAACTGGCCCTATGTTAACCAGAGGGCAGGAGGCAACAATAGTATTACACTTTTTCCATAAATACTCGATAATTGTCTTCCAAAATTGAAGAACTTTGGGATAGGAATACTAGGAAAACTTTATTGGAGTATGACTTTTTAACTAAGGAAAAATTATTCGATACTTCGAGGGAACATTTTGGATCAGTGAAACACACTAAATGATGACCAGAAACCCTATTAGGGAAGTACTACCTGACGCACGCAAAATCTAGATGTTAAGGTAGTTAATAACAATAATAACTGTTTATTTAAAAACTATGCACCATCATTTTTTATTCTTATTTAAAACCGAGTCGAATAAAACAAAAATTAAACAAGTCATGCAAAATATTAATAACTAAAAATGAATAGAATAAAATTTTTCATTGCAAAGAAAAAAAAAAAATTATTTACCTGTACAATAGAAAAATTCTCGTTTGCAAAATTTTCTAATCTTTTCAAAAATTAAAAATAAAAATGGAAAATTCAATAGTTTCTAGATTTTCAGGAACATTTTCACAAAAAACAAAAATAAAATGAATTTATGTATAAAAGTACTGATCATTGGTTATAGTGGTGATTTGTAATCAAAAATTTCTGCTACAATAAAGCCGTTGAATAACGAAATCTTATTTTTAAAATCAAAATTAAAAAAATTAAATACAGAAAAATTGTTAATAAATTTTTTATAAAAAAAAAATAAAAATTTAAACTTTTTGAATTTGTATAAAATGAAAAACTAAAATAAATATTAAAAATTGTTAACAAGTTTGTTTTAAAGCCAGTACATGTTTAAGTACAATAACTGTTGTGCTGCTAATTTATAATTTAAGAATTATTTCAGCGGAAGTAAAGTCTATTGAATTCAAATTTTGTTTTGAATCAAAATTTATTTTTTTGTTTAAAATATCCATGCAGTTAAAAGAAAATGACGGATACCCAGAACCGATGTTGTTTATAAAGAATGTGAATAGTGAGAAAAGCAAATGACTATATCAGATCAAAATTGCTGTTCAATAAATAGATTAAATAAATAAGACAGCCTCACATTTTCGAAATACGATACAAACTTGCACCAAAGTTATAATTTTTTTTAGAGTTTTTAAATAATGAAAAATTAAGAAACACCTTCTTTAATTTTAAGGCCACATAATTAAGAAAAGCATGTTATACATGTAAAAATATAATCTTGAAGCTATAATTTTTTACTTTTATTTTGTCTAAATTTGTAAAGATGTCTGGATCACAAGTTGTGTCTAAAAATAGTAAATTTTCAATTTTTGATCCTTAATAGCTCTTAACTAGGGAGTGGTACAAAAAAATTTCTGTAATAATTTATGCTAATTGAGAAAGGGGTTTCTTTTCTGAAAATGTCAGGTTATATTCTAAAGAGTTATGGAGATATCAAGGAAGCGAATCTTCAGAATTTTGTTTTTATCATAACGGTATATTTAAATACTATATTTTAAAAAATGTACAATTTTGATATTGATTTATAAATGATAAACAAATATTCTGTCGTTTGGCGTTTTTAGATTATAAATGAATGTTAAGTAAAACGTTATAGATATACATAATTAAAAACAGAACTTTTTCAGATTTTGAAGGGCTGCAGCTCCGTCATCGATGGGGCTACTTAAAAACAGATTTATATGATATTAATTTTTTGATAGAGACCTATACATTAGACCTATACATTAAAATTGCATTGTTCTATCTTAACTGGTAAAGAAATTTTGTAAAAATATGGACAGAGGAAGAGAGTGAGACTAATAGGAAAATTTTTCAAAAATTTTTTCTTACATTTTAAGCAAATTTTATTCCTGAGCTGTAGAAACCATTCAGCACGTGCTGAAAATTTATATTTTTTGAACTTAAATTTAATATTTGATGTCTAGACGTTGAAATTTAAGGCGTGTAAAACATATAAATTTTTAATATATAATCCTACTTATCTTTTTAATACCGAGGAGATACAAAAACTTTTGGGGCAATTTAATTTATTAATAAAATTTTCATCCATCCCAAAACTACAAGTTCCAAAACAATTTAAGACTTTGTGTGGTTTTATATAATTGGAAATTGAAATATTAAGTTACAATAAAGTTTTTCTTATTTGTTTTATTTAAAAAGTAGTTGAATACATTGCATATCCTAATCTTTTGGGGCTTTTCCCTGTATTTCGATGCTATAGATCAATAATGGGGTGCATGCACAAAATGAATTCGAAAATTAATTATTTGCATTTAATTATAGAGAAACTTTGTACCAAACAAATTAACAGTGGGCAAAATGGAAACTAAAAATAACACAATTGTCAGCAAAGGTGGAATAATGAAGAACTCTGAAAATTAAACTAAAGACTCATAGTAGTCTTTAGTTATACTCTTGTTTGCTTGAATTAATGACATCGCGTTTAATAAAAAAATAACAGACGTTTCTCAATTTTATTTCCCATACAAAAAATTAAGGATATACCAAGAAATAATTTTTTTTTTCTCTATTATTTATTGTTAACTATTAAAAACATGTAACTGACTTTAAAATTTTCAATCATTATTTTTATTTTTCTTTTGAATTTAACTAAAAATTAAATTATACATAAAAAAACTTATTTATTTCAAAAAAAAATATTAAAATTTTAAAACCCAAAAAAAAAAAAAAAAATCGTCCTTCCGACCATAAAACTTTTAAACAAAAAAAATTGTTTTTCGTTTATAATTCTGATAGGATTCAAAAATGGTTCGATAGAACAGGGAATGGGGGGGGCGCAAAAACAAAATCATTCAAATTTGATATTGACAAAAAAATTCAGTTTTAAAACTGAAATTGTTATTGTCATCGTCTATTGACTTTACCCTCAAAATGGATGATGTTAAGAATTTACATATGTACATAACATACACATTCAAATATATTTTTTATTAGTTTCTAGATATTTTGGGAAAATAAAAAAAAAAAAAACGGTATAACAAAAAAAAGAAATAGGAAGAGAAAAAAAAATTTTTTGTCAATAAATTTAAGGATTAACAAAAAGAGAAAATATCCAGGAACTGATGCAGATATGCAGGAATAGTAATAATAGTAGCAGCAAAAATGTCAACTGTTTTTTAGAATTATTATAGTATGACTGTAGGGCTTTATTTTTGTTTAACGTTACTCTGATGAAAGGAAAATGTCTACTATATTTTTTTTTTCTATTCATTCAAAATTTTGTAATGAGTGTTTTTGTTGATTGTCAATTACATTTTTTTTCCCCTGATTACTCTATTTTTTAATTTACATTTGAATTTTGAACTATTTTTTTAATTAAAGGCAAGTTTTTTAATTATTACTGACTGAGACTGAACTTAAACTTGACCTTAAATTTTTAAAATTAAACTCTAATTTAACATAAAATTTCATTCTTTTTTTTTTGAATTAATAAAATAAAAATTGGTTTGTATAAAACTTTGAAAAGAAATTTACCTTTATAAAAATGATATACAGTCTGTGTAATGACTTATATTTTTACTTTAATATTTCTTCTTTAAAATTTATAGAATTTGGTTAGTGACAATATCGTCGTTTCAGTTCTCTAAATGAGATGTGATTTTTTTAGATATTAAATTTTGAGATGAAATTTGATTATCCTTTTAATATTAAATCTTAGTTTGGCTATGATGATTCACTGTAATTGGGGTCAAGTGAAAATGACTTATATTGTAATTTTTCTTTTAAATACTCGCCCAACGTGAAACATTTTGGTAATAATTACAAAAATTCTTTTAGTGTCAGTGGAGTTTGATTCCATTTTCTGTAGAGCAAGAGTTTCATTAGCGTATGGCTAGTCTGTGATCCTTATATGGTATCTATTGATTGATAAAAATCTGAAATTTTTTTATGGAATCTATTAATAAAAACCTTAAGTTTAATCTAAGATAGCCATATAAAAGCCAAGAACTTGCATATGTTTGTCTTTTTATAAAACTTCCGTTTAAATTTTTTTTCAATTGCTATAAGGACATTCTTCTTAGACTCACTTTCTTGGATTTTTAACTAGAAAGAAGTACTCTGTTTGGCACATATTTTGAAATTTTCTTCTATTACTTTCTTTATTGCAATTTTCTTAAAATCATTCGAAGAAAGCCATGCACTTTCATGTAGTTCCATATATTTGTGTTAGTGGATTTCGCATTGATATGCTGATATACTTCAAAGTGTATGCTCTATTAATTTCGCGTTCCATTTTTTTTAAATATGTACTTCTTGTTGAGCGAAAAATCATTTCATGAGCCTGATGGTTGTTACATAATTATCATTTTATGAAAGCCTCTAATTAATTTTTTAACAAAAATTAAAACATTTGTTGGTTTTTTTTTTGATTTTTGTGAACATTGTTTAATTTAAATTATTTCAAAATCGATCTCTTTACTTTCTAATATTTATTTATTTATTTTTTTAAAACTTTTTAAAGAAATTATGATTATTTTTAATCAAAATATTATTAATAATCAAAAATATAAAATCAAAACACATCACTTTAATCACTTTTTTTTTTTTTGATTTACATTCAAATTCTGTAAAGCATCAAAAAAATCCCTTCCTTTAATTTTTATTTTTTTATTTTTTAATTTTTGCAAATATTTGCAAAAAAAAAAATAAAACAGCAAACAGAGAAACCGACAAAAACCACAATCTACCACGAAAAATATCCGATTTCAAAGATTTTCTTATTCTTTATCCTTTTTGTTTAAAGAAAGTGTTACCGCACATGATGTGAAGATATCATTTTGAGGTAGGATTACAATTATTTAAAAAACCAAAAAGAAAAAAAACACGAAATGAATCAAATTGATCCGTATAACAGAAATGCAAAATTTAAACTATTTAAATTATTCCTTAAGGATTTAATTTTTATTTATTTTGCAACGACAAATACTTAATATTAATTTGGCCGTTCCTTATGAGTACTTTAAAAATATAAAATTTATTCTGAACCTACATGTTGAATACCAGCCAGTATTGTACTGATTCATAAATTATTTATTCAGTTGATTCCCTCGACAACTACCACTAAGAAAGAAAAAGGTATTGTTATTGTTATTTCATATAAATCCTTGTGATTATTATGGAAAAAGGGTTAAACATACACAAAGTGTGTGTGTTTTTGTTTTTTTTTTGGCTTTAGGACGTAGTATGCAAATTAAATCTTAAAAATCGAATAAATAAAGAACTTTAAGTTTAAGTAGAACCTACATCTCTTTTCTTAAGTAAGAAAGAAAATAAAAATAAAAAAAATAAAATTTGAATTTGAAATTTTGACATTGTAAGATTTCTAGTTTTGTTTTGTGTAATTTTTTTTTCTTTTGTTTCGTTAATTAAAATTGAAGAAAAAAATTGGAAGCAAAATTTTCTGATAGCTAAGAGATATAATATTCTTATAACGTTTATTGTTTATTGTATATTATGACGAAACATTATAATAATTTAAGGCAGACATTTCGAAACATATGAATTCTCTATTTTTTACGATACCCATAGCTTAAGGTAAATGGGAGTGTTATTTATAGTTAAAAATTAATATTGTTTTTCTCCTTTTAAACCATCATTAGGCTGTGAAATTATTGAAGAGCTATTCCTAATCAATAGACACATATTTAATGAAAGTAAAAAATATTATCTACTATTATAATCTTTGAAGTACGTTTAATATCATTTATTTCTTCCAAGAAACCAGACAGAATTTCAGTGAGTTACTATTACTTTAAGGAAAAGCATTTTTAAGCAACAATGAAACAATAATCTTCAAGTTTAAAAATACCTAAATATAAAATTTTTTAAATATTCCTGGGTAAAATCTCTATTAAATCTATTCTACTATATGGTTGTGAAACTTGACCACAAATTTAATGAGCAACAGATTACAGGTAATTATCAATAAGTGCCTAACAATCATATTAAACAATAACAAATGATGCTCTGTGGAATATAATAAGTGACGAAAGAGTTATGAAACAAGTAATGCAACGGAAATTAAGGTACCGAGTAGTGGGTCTAGAATCAAATCCGCAAGGTACTAGAAAATGCAGTTGGTCGAAAAACACCAGAAAATATAAGAAGTAGCAAACTAAGAAAAATGAAATTATGGAATAATAGACTAAAGATAAACTAGAATGGTTTTGATTATGAAATAATCAAAAGATAGTGAAGTGAACTTTTTCTGACATAGTCATAGTCATCACATTTTAAACTATAAAAATAAAACCGAAAACAAAAATAGCACCTATACCATTGCTTTTCAACATTTTTACCGAAACTGTTGATTTCATTCTCAACAGTTTGACAATAATTCAGAAAACAATATAAGAGTTATTATATTTATGTATGCCTAAATTATGTTCATATCAAAACTAAAGAAATATTTCGTTGTTGCTTTAAAACAATTTTGCCAGAATTGAATCAGGTTTCTAACATAACTCAAACAAATAAACCTGGGAATAAATCAGTTTATTATTTTAATAAACTTTGTTTTGAGACGACTTTGCTTTGATTTTGTTCTCAAGATATACTCAGTACTCAAGGAAAAAAGTTTTTCTATGACAAAACCAAAAAAAAAGTGAATCACAATAAAACTTGGTTTTAAAAAGGAAACATAAGTTTTACAAAAAGAAAAAAAAATGGTTTGGATTTTTTTTTTTGTTCGTTGATATGCAAATGAAATCCTGAAAGTAATTTACAATCCTTTTTTTTTTTTGAGGATGATATTGAAGAATATTCAGGATGAAAAATTAAATGAATTGTTTGTTTGAAAATAAAAAAAAAAAAAACTAGTTTTCGATTTGAATCAAAAATGCCAGGGTATGCATATTAGTTTTTTTCTTTGCTTGTTATAAAAAAAAAGGACACGTAGTGTATATTTATCGTGGAAGAACAAAAAAAAAAGTATCATGATTACAATATAGGATAATAATAATTGTTTTTTTTTGTCTCATTATTTCCTAACATCCTAGATTTGTGTTGTTTTTTTTTCTTTTTTTGTTTTATACTGATCAAGTTATCCTTTGGGTAAAAATTTTGAACTAGAACAAAAAATTGATATTATTATTCACTTTATTTTTTTTTTCTATAGTGATCCTTTAGGTTCATAATTTTTTTTATTTTTTTGTTTTAAATAAAATTTTTTTTATCCATCTGGAAAATTAGCTGTTTCATTGTCAAGCGAGGGACAGGAATAAGAAACAAAAAAAATATTAGAAGGAAACATAAAAAATTGGTTGTTTTTATTTTTTTATTTAGAGGTGATTTTTTTTTATTCGATTTATTTCGTTCTTGTTTAAAATTAAAAGGGTTTTTTTTTGGTAGTTTTTAGTTTGAATGTTATTCTGGTTGTTTCGAAGTTGTTTAAGAAGAGCATGTGTACAACAATAATTAACAATTGTCTAAATGATTCATAATATGTAAATTTTAAAATTTTAAAATTTAAAAGAAAAAAAAAATGTGAAGCATCTGTCATTAATAAAAAGAACAAAAAACATGAAATTCGATAAAAAAAATAAAATTATTCTCACTTTCAATTTTATTTTTAATTTTATAAAATTAATAGAATAAAACCCAGAAAATAGTAAAGTCATTTTTATTAATTGAATGTTCCAGTGTTCAATAATAATAAGTCAAGTCGGATATACTTTACTTTAGGTGCATTGTGCGATTGTCGTGAAATTTTACTTAACGGTATCTAGTAACGTCACCTATATTTCATGGAACATGACTTTTACACAAAGGTCATTTAAAGGTCAAATTGATTATTTTGAAATTTTCGTAACATTTTGTAGTATTTTACTTAAACCGTTATATTTTCGTCTCCGATAGTATACAGATCCCAATTTTTTACAACATTGTGGGACCTACTATTGTCTTTACTAAATATCTTGTTTCTTCTTAATCAGCGCTACCGTTTTTAAGATACTGCAGTTCAAACGGAACATTTTGGTATAGAAAAAAAATTTGGTTTCAAAAAAGTGGTTTCTAGAAAGCCTAGATTTTTTTATACCAAAATTTTCCGTTTGAACTGCAGTATCACAGAAACTGTAACACTGATTAAGATGAAACAAGATATTTATTAAAGACAATAGTAGGTCCCACAATGTTGTAAAAAATTAGTTTCTGTATACTATCGGAGACGAACATATAACGGTTTAAGTAAAAATGTTAGGAAATGTTACGAAAATTTTAAAATAATCAATTTGTCCTTTAAATGACCTTTGCGCCAAAAGTCATTTTCCATCAAATATTGATGACGTCATTAGGTACCGTTATATAAAATTTCAAGGCAATCGCACAATGTACCTAATGTAAAGTATACCCGTCAAGTCTTTCAAGATGATCATAAAAAATTTCGTCAATTTCAATAATCAGGGTTTTAAACTATACAAAGAAAAATTTTCTTAACAGCATTGGCTTTTTAAAATTCTGGAGATCGTAATAAAAAGCAATAAGCTCCATCTAAAAATACAACCTGTATTTCATTTGCCTAGAGTATCATTTCACTGAATTTTGGCAAGTTGTCATTTGGTTGTAATTCATTTGGCTGCATTATCATATGACTGGATTTCATTTAACTGTACTTTATTTAATTTGATTTCAATTAACTGCAATTAAGTTGAATTAAGTTAGATGTTAAGTTCTTTTTGTAAATTGTAAATTTTTCGAATTGTAAATTAAATATTGAGAGAGATTCTATAATATTGGATACAAGATCAGAATTATACGCTTCTTTTTCCAGAATATTGAGATACAAGTGAACTTTTACACTTGTGTATAAAATCAAATTTTTAATAATTTGTTTTGTAGAAGTTTGAAATTGGTAGCCCTATTATTAAAACGTTTTGTTATTGAAATATGTATATAAAAAAATAATTAAGAAGATAGAGTTGGGTTCAAAATCAGGTTTCCAAAATTGTGCTTAGAAATAATTTGGAAGATGCGCCCCATATTATTTTATTGTTTTGTAATTGAAATACTTATCTAAAAAATAATTATGAAGCATTTTAGAGTTAGATAAAAAATCCGGGTTACACGCTTATTCCAGAATATAAAATATATGTGATTTATGTGGGTGATACCAATTTAGGAGTGATTTTAATTTGGTTACGAAATAACGTTTTTGATGCTTTCCAGAATATTTATTTATACGTTGCTCATAAAATTTTGTGAAGGTTTATCTATATGCAACTTTTATACAGGCAAATGAAATATTCAGTGAAATTAAAGACAGTTTACTAAAATATATAGGTAAATTATATTCAGTCTAATGAAATCCAGTCAAATGTAATACGGACAAATAACAATATGTAGTGGAAGGTGACATCCCGTCAAGTCACTTCAAGTCAAATTAAATATAAGTTTATGATTCTAACACATCCTATTCACTTAATAAATTTGCAAATAAATTATGCCCACCTAATTAATAAAATAAAAAATTTCACTAACAATAATTATCACTTTTCTTCTTTTATTATAAACCCCCCATTTAAAAATATTAAATTTTCAAATCATTATTGTTAAAAATCTTTTCCCATCAATCAAAAATCACTTAAAATTTTTATTTGTTATGAAAACTTAAAATAATTATCACTTATCCTATGATGTTATTCTTAATAATAATTGCTAATTAATAATCCTATTTTGTTATCATCACACCAATAATTGATCCTTTTTTTTCCAATAAAGTAAGTGCAAAAATATATTCAATAATAATTATTGTTCTCAACAATTCTATTATTGCAACATAATTGTTCTCATTCTTTGAATTTTTTTTTTTTGCCGTCATAGTTGTTGCAAATAATGGCAACAATAGTAAACAATAGCAACTTATTCAATAATGACAACAATACAATCAAACAAACATTGTATTATTATTATCAGTTATATCAAATTTATTTTAACTTTAAAATAAAATATTAATTGAGTCCTTAAAGAAAAAAAAAAAAACAAAATCCTTTTTCAAATTGTTATATCTATTCCTTTTTTCATTCCTTTAATATTAGTATTGAATTTTGAAATTTTTATTAATAATGAATCACTTCAAGGATAATAGCAACAATTAATAATGTTTTTTTTTCTTTTTATCTGTATATTATGTCACAATTTTACAGTACGTTTCTGCAGACGTTAAATTCTGAATACAGATAATTGTCACCATTGAAAAAGGATTTTTACAAACATATGAAACTATCATCATAAGTAGACCACGATTTTTTTTTAACCAATAATTGAATAAAAAATAAATAATAATAATCAAAATAAAATAATAATATAACTGATATCCTGTTATAATTGACTTTCACAAAACCAAAACAGAAAAAAAAAAACAAAACAAAACAAATTATTCCCCGAAAAAAGATTAAATTTTTGCACAATTAAATTCTGCAACCGATAATATAAAGGGTGCAACATTTAAATTTTCATTTTTTCTTCCCTAAGGGTTAAAATTCTGTTGCAAAAATAATTTAAATTCGCTTTATTATTATTATTGTACCCATGTATAATAAAATGTAAAATCTCAAGAGAAAAAGAGATAGAAAGATAAAAAAAAAAGAAAAAAAATTGTGATAATTGCGATGTGATAATTATTTTTCAATACAATACAAAAAAAGTGCTTGAATGAAATGACATTAAAATTATTAAGGATCTTTTCATTTTGGGTGAAATTTTGGCACATGACTGTCGGGAACTGTCGGGATCTACTTTGTATTTTTTTTTTTTTGTAAATTAAATTGAAAATTAATAATAATAAATGATTGTGGTGGAAAATTGATTCCTTTTTTTCTGATAGGGTGTCCTTTTATTCACTTTAAATTCAAATCAGACAATTGTAATTAAAATAATGTTAAATAGCTGGGTTCATAAAGAATAAAAAAGAATTTTCAATGCTAAATGCAAAAAATATATGAAAACAAGTGGATTAATACACCTTGTAGAAGGAAAAGAGTTGACATACATATTTAAAAATACCTGTGTTTATTAAGTTTTGTGTTTGGATTTGAAATTTCAATCAGTTTGAAGGTGAAATTTATTATACTTAGTTGATAAGTTTTTTGGTTTAGAATTTTGAAAGGTTTTTTGTTGAATATTGCAGCTTTATATATAAGCATACTTTAGTTTAAATCCCTCTTAACTCTTTACATTTTATTTTGAAGATTAATACTGGGAATTTATAATACTGGAAAATTTTGAAGAGACCATTGCGATTCATAAAAGCTTTATTTTTTATTGCTTGATAGTTTGAAGGTTTTTTATAAAATTTATTTTGACGTTTTTTTATATACCTATAATAGATGAAAATGTTAAAAACATTTTTTGGACCAACATTTATTTCTAACCAATTCCAGATGTTCTTTCAATAACTTGAAATCATTCAAAAATTTACAAAATGAACGTGAGAATTTTAAAAGGATCAAAATTTTAATTAAAGGAAAACAAAAATTAATTATTTCAAACTGACGAAAAAATACATTTTTCAATTTTTAAAATGTAAAGGATTAATCAAGATTTAATATAGAACCATATATTAAATGTATTTAACTTGGGTAATAAATCAGTATTTTAATATAAAATCAATGAATTCATATGCAAATTACTTTACCAGAAAAAAAAACAAAAATAAAACAAAAAAATTCCCATGCACAAATAATAAACAACTATGAAAATAATGATTCAGATTATAAAAGGGGGATAGAAATTAAAGAAAAAAACAAGGAGTGAAGACTATATAAAAATATCCTTTTTTATCATTGTAGTATTCATTAAATCTCACGTAGGCACATCAATGAAGAAAACACATCATAAAATAAAAACAAAAAAAATAAATGCATAATGAAAGGAAACAGGACATTTCTTTTTAATATCTCATTATTATTCTATTGATCCTTTTAGTTGATCCTGAATTGATCGAAAGAATAATCAAGTTGATGATGATGATGAAACTATGTCTAAGACTTATTTTTTTTTTTTTGGTAACATAACATAATAAATATTAAAATTTTTATTTTCGTTTTTTTTTTAAATCAGAATATTGTTTATATATGGGATATCCTTTTAATTATCCTTTCACTTATTATATATATGTGTATTTATTTTTTTGTAATGCTAGTTCATATGCAAATAAGAGATGATGGGAAATGATTATTATCATTATTGTTATAAGATATTATATCCTGAAAAATATTTATTCTATTCTTTTTTTTTTTTAAATATGTAAATTATATCTGAGGTTCTGTTTTTAATATGGGTTTATCTTTGAAGAAATATTATTGAAAAGGGTAGTTCTCTTTATTAGCTTTTTGTTGTCTCTAACAATAATTTGTCAACTTTTATAAAAGGAAAAAAAAAAACAAAAAAATTATGATTTCATGTCCTGAAATATTGATTGTCACAAAATTAGATGAATACCTATACATAATAATACATTTTTTAAAAAGGTTTCCTGGTTCATGTTTTTTTTAATTTTTAATCAAAAAAACTTTTTTTCAAAATTAATTTGTAGGACTTAGGAAAGGTAGACCCTTACAACTCCGAGTATCTGAAAATTAATCATAATCGTGTTAATCTCATCTCATTTATTACAAGATTATAACAATTTGCTGTTTAGAAAACGATGCTCTGAAGCTCTACAGAATATGGTATTGATTAACTAATTTTTTCTCAGAAATCCACACTAATTTTAACAATTCCAATAGTAATTCAAGGAACCAACGATATTTCGTTTTGGATCCCAAGAAGATCTTGTACTTTGTCTTCCATTTTTGATTGCTAAGGTCTTATGATTCCAAGAAGGTCCTGTGATTAGGTTACCAGAAAAGGTTGAGAAAACGGTTTATATAAAATATATGCTGATGTTAAAACTAAAATATGAAATTTACATTTTTTTTTTTTAATTACTAAGCAAATCATTCGAATGAAGATGATGATATTGATTTGTTAAATTTTCTTATTTCTGATTACGTATGATTTTTTACTAACTTATAATCCCCCTTCTAGAATAAATTAAAGATTTTCATTTTTTCAAATCAATTTATTATTATAATCTTTATTTAATTTTGTTTTTACTTTCTTTTTTGTTGTTTAATTTCTCATCAAATGTTTTTTCTTCACCTCAATGTTATCGTAAGTTTTAAATTTGTTTTTTTATACCCGTATGAACTATGTTCAAGGGTATAATGAATTTACCATTACGTTTGTGATACCTTAAAGGAGTCGAGCTAGATATAGTGTCAAAGGTATGGATCGGCTCAGAATCGAATTCTGAGTCGTTTAAGCCATGTACTTCCGTCCGTCAGTCCGTTCGCTCGATAACTCAAAAAATAAAGGAGCTAGGAGGCTGAATTTTTTTTACGTCACTTTTGCAAAATTGTTAGTTTTGCTATTTAAATCCAACATTTTCGGTCGGCGGGTTCGAGTAGCTGCCATACAACTTCTTTCTTTATATTGAAATAACTCAGTATCTATTCAAGAGGTTTCTGAAATTTTGCAAATGATGATCAAGTTTTATGGCAACAACTTCTGCAAAATTTGGTTATGGTGGTGCAACGGGTTCGGGTAGCTGCCATACAACTTCTCCGTTTAAATGAGAATAACTCAGTGTTTATTGAAGCTAGGAATCTGAAATTTAGTAAAGAGGTGTCGAGTTACATGCCAACAACTTTTTTAAATTTGGAACTTAATGAAGGTAGGCGTCGGAAATCTTGCAAATGATGATCAAGTTTTATGGCAACAACTTCTATAAAATTTGGTTGTGGTGGTGCGACGGGTTCGGGTAGTTGCCACACAACTTCTCCATTTAAATGAGAATAACTCAGTGTCTATTGAAGCTAGCTATCTGAAATTTAGTGAAAAATGTCGAGTTACATGCCAAAAACTTTTGTAAAATTTGATTGGTCTAAAATAGCCGGTTCAGGCTTCTTGTATTTCTTAGAACTTAATGATGCTAGGTCCAATAGATTTGGGTATCTATCAGACAACTCCTCAATAAATATATCTCTTTAGTTAACGCCAGTACTAGAACATCTGAATGCTTTTAAAAGATGATCAAGTTTTATAGAAACAGCAAATATTACGTTCATACGGGTATCCCAGAGTTGACACAGTCTACTCTACTGCACTCTTACTCGTTTTTTTATAAAAATTGATTTTGGTAGAAATGTTCTTTCGTCCATTTGGTTTTTTATTTCTTCTTTACTTAGTTAATAATTTACATAATTTCAAAATAAAAACTTTTAAATCACCGGAGTGTGGAGTTAATTAATAGAATTTTATGTATGCAATCACCCGATTTTATTAATGTACAAAACCGTAATATATAGTTTAGTTTGCACGTTATCAACTTTTTGTACATACATTAATTTTAAAGCTTCTGGATGATGACTTTGGAGGTGATTAGTTACCTCAACTGCTTCTACAATTCGAATACTCTGAATAACATATTTGTAGAAATTATAATTCTAAATTTTTCCTAATCCATTTTTCCGAAAAATGTTTGTATGAAAGGCGCCAATTCAAAGTGTGTTTTAATAGTGTGATTTTAGTTGGTTAAAATTCAACACTATCCCGAATAATCACGAGCAATTCTTCTGGATGATTTTTAAAGATTTCCGCAGACCCTTGTTATTTCCTTATTGTTACTTCAAGATAATTTTTTGTTTATTTAAACGCCTAGCGTAATCAATTATAATAAAATATTATAAAAAAGAGTTAGTAGCTTTGATTTTTTGGATTAATAACGTTTCTAAAACTTTCTTTGTTCTTAAATAAGAATATTCTTTTTAGAAGTGATTCCTTTTTTTCCGACCTCTTTGCACTGAAGTTTTATTAACTCTAGCTTACTTCTAAAAATAATATGAAGCATTCTATTTTTGGAAAACGTAATATAAGATATTAAAAAATGAATATGAGTTACAGTTATATACATTACTGTCATTTTATTGCTTTGCTTTCCACTTACTGTTATTTTGATGACGATTCTGTTTTTAATGATGATAATACGGTCTTGTTATAATTTTATTATATTATTTATTTTTATTTTTTTATTAAGTTTAAAATTTTTTCATTTCTTTTCCATTTCATTTTTTACTCTTTAGAACCCAAAAAAAAAAAAGCCTGTAGATTATTTTAAAAAAATAATTTTAAGCACCAAGTTGATTTGCTACACCTATGATGAGCTTATATATCCGTTCCTAATTTTTGTGATTATTAAATGTTAGTAATTTCATTGTATCTATATTTTTTGCCAAGCATTATGAATGGGTAGAAGGTAAACAATCTATAATGGACCACACTTCAGAAAAGCAAAGACGAGGAACTATATTTAGACCATATGATGCATTCGTAGAACTTTTCTTTTTCTCTTCAAAGTAACACAAAAGTTTTTGTTTTTCCTTTTCTTGAAATGTAATCATTATTTTGTAATAATAGTGTGAAAAAGAAGAAAAAGAGGAGAAAAGAAAGAGACGGTAAATCATTTCTTTTCTTTATACAGCAACTAATGTTGCTTTCCTACTACTGTAGAATTTTTATTTAAATATGAAAAAAAATAAAAATAATTTTTTATGCTGTTCCTTCTATGCTGGATGATGATTTCCTCACGTTGCAGGAAGTAATTTTGATTTCTTTGAATTAAAAAAAAAAATATAAAGAATACATCTTTATTTTATTTTCTTTTTGTTGTTATTAAAAAGTTAAAAGTATGTAAATGAAGGTGCTAAATTATTTGTGTGTTCTTCGATTCTAAATTATTTTTATTTCCCTTTTTTCAAGCAACACCAGAATCTAAGAATTATAAAATTTAGGAAAAAAACAAAAAGTATGAAATTTTCTTTGAAATACATTTTGATATTTAACACAATACTTCCTAAACAATCTTTTTTTACAAATCTACAAAATTAGTGATAAAGTTTTGGTTATTAGGTGACTATTTACCCGAACTGGTTATAATTCTTTTCATTGTTAGTTCTTTTTCGTCTGTTAAATATAACGTAAAAATGTTTTGACATCTTCAATCGAGGCGCCAGACTAGTAACCATGTAGTTAAAAGAAGTAATTCTTCTTTTGTTCTTGTTAAAAAAAAAACCTATATTTTCCGCCCCAACCTGCAGTAGAACGAACTCTTTATTGTAACTGAGCTGATAAATATATGTGTAAACCTTACACCCAGCATTCAGTTTAAAATTAATTCTTTTTCAAATCTTATCGAGCATTAAATTAATTACTTAAGGCGGTAACGTGTTAAGAACGAAAAAATTATTTTTGATTTCGAGCAATATGGAATAATTTTGGTGATTTTAAAGTCTAAAAAATTTAAGTAGAAAAAGAATAAAAATAATTTTCTTGTATTTTTACAATTGAAATTATAATTATAGTTCCAATAATACAAACGTTTCACCTCTGTTTCTAATTTTACTTCCTTATTTTGTTAAAGTTACCATTATTGAATATTAAAAAGGTGAGAATATTTGTATTTTTATTTCCCCTTTCACATCTCTTTTTTCGTCCTTAGTAATTGTTCCTTTTTTTTTATTCCTAGAATAATCAAAGGAAAGCAAAAAAAATAAAAACAAAATAAAAAAAATCAAATAGTGTTGAGTAAATTTATAAAAAAAAAAATATAGGTATATTTTTTTTTTATTCGTATCTTAAATGAATAAGAGAAAAAATTACTATTCCTTTCTTTAATTTAAGTCCCTGTTATCCTTTGAAATTAGTCAGTTGGGCGTTATTTAATACCTTAAAAAAAATGTCAATAAAAAGAAAAACTTTTTTTTTTTTAATAAACTGTCCTATTGATTTATCCCTGATTTCAATTTGAAACACGTTTTTTTTTTTTTTTGTTTCAATTCAAAAGTCAACAAATTACCCTAAATTTTCTAAAGAAGCAGCAGGGACAGAAGATATTTAAGAAGTGAAAAAATAATTGTCTTAAGAAGGAATTAATGAAAGAAAATTATTGAATTACTCTTTCTACTATGTGAATTTTTTGTTTATTTGTTTTTATTTTTCTTCCTTTTTTTTTTGAAACCATCGTCACGTGAAATGAATATTTAATTCCAATTCTATTTTTGTGTGTTTAATTTCTGAATTTTTGTAGTATTTCAGTTATGCGCCATTGACCTTTTGGAATATGAGAAAATTTTAACCTTTAATTGATAATTTGAAAAATGTTAATTAGAAGCAAAGGGATAAAGACAAGGACGGGAGAAATGATAATGAAAATTTTTTTTTGTGTATTAATGTAATTTTTATTATTGTGACCCAGTCATTTCAGTTGAATTGGTACAGATGATTATTATGATGAAAAATTCTAGCCTAATTGTTATTTATTATCAGGTCAGATATTTTTAATAATAATTATATCATATAACCAATAGAAGACATTTTTTACATTTTTTTCGAGCATTTGGAGTTAGAAAAAATGTAATAAATTAAAGTTGTATTGATGATCTCTAAGGATATTAAAGAAATATCATATTACACAAATATATATTAGGCGTAACACATCTTCTTATTGATTTTTTCTAACCTTAACGAAATAACTTAACAGCACAACGATTTAAACGTATAAAAAATATTTAAGCTATATGCATGAAAGGTTCAGAAACAATTGTAATTTATATAAAACTATAACACTGTAAAACTAAGACAGCTAACAGCTGAATTGATCCATTTTACACATTTCATCTAATTAATGTCAAGGAAATTTATATTTCTTTAAGAAACGACAAATAATTTGCGGACTTAGACTGCGAAATGCAAAAAAAATTTATGTTGCAAAGTCGATATTAAGACACTTTGTTTTTAATTGTTTAAGACTCTATACACTTCAGATACATTTTGAAAGGTATGCTATAAGAAAAAGAGGATATGATGGAAATTGTAACGATGTGGAGATCTTGTATGAAGTATACGAATTTGAACTGGAACCTGCCCCGAAATAGGAGGTTGGCATCCTAACTGTGCAAACCAGCCATTAAAATCGATGGTATTCTTGTCCTAGTTTTTAATTCACTTTACTTCAAATCGAAACAAAAACTTATTTTGGGTGAATTGATATAAAAAACACATTATGAATTTCTATATTAACAGTTAAAACCAATTATAATTGTTATAATAAATGAGAATGACCCAATTTTCCACATAAAAAAAAAATAATACAATATCATTTTTTTATTTTCTGCGGTGTCGCTTGATGTCAACTTTCCTTATCATCAATTTTGACAGGAAATGACAAGAATGAATTTTAAAACGCTTCCTTTTGTCATCACATCAATATTATGTAGAATAATAAGGTAGTTGACATTCAAACAAAAAAAGGGATATATACATGATAAAAATTTGATTGATATCATGAACCTTTATTTGCATTATTAATTGAAGTTTGCAAAAAAAAAAAACATAACCACTTTTGGTGAAATAAGATAATGATACCAGGAATTATTTTGAAACCACACATCATTTTTGAACGAAAGCCAAAGAGAAAAATTAAGAAATTGTTTCGTATTATGGTTTTTAGATAAAGTTCGTGCTTGGAAACATTTTAAATTTATTTGTTTTTCAAGTTTATAAAGTTTTAAAATTGCAATTAACATTTTATTTAAATTTATTTTTCCCGTGGTAACAAACGAATTGTTGAAGCATAGTTTTGTTTTAATGTTTTTAATAAAAACAGAAAACAAAATGAAAGTTTTCATGCAAATTTTAAATTTTAGACTATACTTAGGTGTTATAATAAAAGCCTATAATGGCCCTAAAATTTAAAATAAGTTACCATAATTTATACTTGATGTAGGCTTAGAATGGTTATTCTTCTGTACACATTTTTTATTACAGTTCTCAAAAACTGATTAGAATCAAAATGATATAATTGTGAAGAATAATTTTCAGATAGGTCATCATCATTCACCTAGAATGGTTTATCTACATTGAGTTGCTAAACCGATCCTACGTAGGTTCATTAAACCGTTACTTTTAATTTTTAAAAGTTTTCTAATAAGAAAACTTGAACTGTTGAAAAGTTTATTATTGTCCTAAGTATTTATATTTTCATTACAATAGTTAGTATTTAAAAATTAAAACTAAAAGAAATTAAAAGATATGTTCATATAGATTTGTAAGCCTTAATTTATTTTTTGCTTACGTTGATTTGAACTTTACATTGAAATATTTAACTCTGAACGAATTAATGTTTTGAGGTTACTGATATTTTGAAAGAGATAAAAGAAGATACAAATATTGCAGTTTTACTATCGGGGTTTATTTGCAGAGTTTACAAAAGAAGAAGAATTCATTGAAAATAAAATGTTAAATGAAAATTGACTTAGATGAAAAAATAGGAAAGAGGATATTTTGATCACCTTTTTGAAGGAAAAGAAATGGAATGATAGCACAGTGATAACTGTTGCTACTAACTAACTAACTGACTGATAACTGTTGCAGTGATAGGTTACATAGTACTAAAAAAAATGTTATGCGCTATTTTAAATAAAAAAATCCAATAACAGTAACACAACCTAATGTTATAGCGGAATACAATAAAAACATGGGTGGTGTTGATCTGGACGAAAATTTTGTTACTAACTATAGAATTGGAAATCAGAAAAAGTGGTGGTGGTTTTTATTTTTCAATTGTAAGTTTGACGATTGACGGAAAAGTGGCAATCGTATTGTTGAGATGTTCTCAGTTCAACATCAACTGCAAGACCAGCAAACTTACTATTATTGTAAGTAAATCTTTGTCGAAAAATGGTATATTTTCATACTTTAATAGTTCAAGAAAAAAGAAAATGTTACCAATACGAGCCTTCCTAAACATTATATTTTTTTTTTGTTATTTGTAGTTCATCTTCAGTAAGGCAATATGTTCCTAGGTGCACATATCTTGCTCGGTGTAAAGCTCCGTAATTTTTTAGTATGTGTCCTGGAGATTCTTCTTCTTGTTCAGACAGAATCTGCAAGTACTATTCTAATTCTCTTTCAGAGTTCCTTTAGCCACAATTGTCCTGATAGAAAACCTGCAAACAACCATATTTGTAAAATATTATTGAAATTAAAAAAACTATTAACTATTATCATTTGCTTTGTATAGGTACTAAATAGTCTTAGTTTAAACTTATTTTTATTATATCTATTTAAAAAAGTCTAGGTAATGACCCAATGCTCCCGTCGCTTCCAGCGTTGCTTCTAGTGCTGCGTTCTAAATAAAATAAAGACCAAATGCTAGCATCGTTTTATGAAACAAATTAAAATGTGTATGTAAAAATTATACAAATTATATTGTCAATGATAACCAACAACCAATATAAAATAAAAGAAATACAAAAAAACAAAAATATTTATTGTCAACGCGAGTAAAAATAGAAAGTTGCTCTACTATAGCATCGCTCCGTCGCTTTTCTATTTAGTCAAGTTCCATTTAAAACTACTACTTAAATGCCAAAGCGACGCTAGAAGCGACGCGAGCATTGGGTCATCACCTTTATTTTGCTAGCTTTGACACAAAGGGTTCTAAACTTTCTGGAAAAAAAAAAGTTTGATACAGTTTGCAAATTTATGCATGTTTTGGCCAAAAATGCTTTAAAAAATTTTGATATTTTGGTTTAATTGTTTAGAAGTTGTTTAATACAAACTAATATGTTTCATGAAGGTATTTTTCGGTTTTTAAAATCGTCAGTCGAATTGATCCATAAATATTTTAAGTGACAATGAGCTCCTTGAAATTAAAAAAATTCCTTTTATCTAAAAAATAATCAGGAATAAGATTTTAAAACATCGGACTAGAATGCTTTAAATCGACAGTAATCGTATTTTTCATTATCTTAGACTAGTTGACGCATATTTGTGGAAACTGCGTTATATACAAAATCATTCTTTTCACAATGTTCATTTTAGTTAATATTTTTTCGGATTTTTTTTTTTTTATCTTTGTTGTGTCCTACAGAAAAGTTACTTTTAAAATGTTACTAAGAAATTGAATTTTAATTTTGTTGTATTTTCAAATTAAAGAAAAGAAAGTACAAAAATAAGAAAATAGAAACGTGTCACTTCCTCTTCCGTTTCAAATCAATTTCAATTTCATGTTTTATTTTATTTTTATTTTTTGTTTCTTTCTATCAATGACTCCTCTTAAGTTCAGTACTACTATAAATTGATTTGATGGTTTTGGATTGAGGAGATGTTGAGTATTTCTTTTTTTAGAAAAAAATAAAAAACTTAACTTCAACTTTTTAAATCAATATTGAGAGGTTGTTAAAAAATAAATAAAAAAAAAAAGTTTTTATTTTGATTTATCCTTTTCTACTTCAAAATCAGAAACTTCAAATTTGAATTGGTTGTAAATTCAAAATAAATACTATTAAAGGTAAAAAAATGAAAGATTGGGTACACAGGTGAATTTGAATTGTAGACGTACAGATTAAGAAAATTGTATATAGAATGGATAAAAGATGAAATTAAATCAAAATCATTATGGAAATATTTTCCGGTCCAAAATTTTTTCAATTTATATTCTTTTCTTTTGTTTTTTTCTTCTTTCTATTTAAATTTAAATTTGATTTATTCAAATCATGGCGTATTCAAAAAAAACCTAAAATTACATTCGAGAAAAATTTTTCAATATATTTTTTTTATTTTTGTTTACTTTTTTTTTGTTTGAAGAATTTTTTGAATTTCTTAATTCCAAATTGAGGAACGCAGGCAATTTTTGCGAAGAAAGAATATTTTTCTTCAAATGCCTTCGTTCCATTATTTAAAACAGAAATCTAAAATTGAAGGAGCCAAACTTGAATGCTTAAGATGAAATAGAGATAAGCAAAAATAATACGTCTAGATATCAGGCGTTAAACTGGCTGAGAATTTCATGAAACTACTTGGTTTTCTAACAGCCCTCTTTCAATATTTACCGAAACCATTGTTTCAGAATAGTAAATCAGTTACTTTTAGCTAAAGTACCAAAATCTTCATGGGATTTTTGTCTTAGTGCTAAGTGCTAAGAAGTAAGTCATTATAGTGAGTCAAGTCATTACAGTTGAAATAATAAAATTCCGCAACCAAAAAATAAAATAATTCCGTAAAAATATCTATATATCCTACCTTCTGTCAACTATCTTTTTTTAGCATATATATTTCAACAACAAACCACTTTAAAAAATCCTCACTAACCAAATTTTTGGTATACAATAGATATATATTATCATAATTAACGAGGAAGAGTGCAGTAGAGTAGTCTGTGTCATCTCTGAGATACCCGTACTCGTGTGATCATCTTTTACAAAATTTAAGATGTTTCAGTACGTCCTTTAAGAATTTCAGATGACTAGCTTCATTGTCTTCCAAGATGTCCAAGCTACCTGGAGCTCTAGCATAACCAAATCTTACAGAAGCTGTTAGTATACAACTAGACATCTTTTCACAAAATTTCGGATACCTAACTTCAATAGACTCGAAGTTATTTTCATTTAAAAGGAGAAGTTGTATGGCAACTACCCGAAGTTGTTCCACCAGCACAACCAAATTTTACAGAAGTTATTGTCATAAAACTTGATTGACATAAAAGTTGAAATTTTACAAAACTTTTTGGTATCTAACTCGACACCTTTTCACTAAATTTTAAATACCTAGCTTCAATAGACACTGAGTTATTTTCATTTAAAAAGAGATGTTTTATGGCAGCTACACGAAGCTGTCTCAGCAGCACAACCAAATTTTACAGATGATGTTGGCCTGTAATTCGTAGTTCACACGGGTATAAAAATCAATCTCCAACATAAACTACATTTAAAAAAATTATACGCATAATACTAATTTTGAAAATTTTTAAGGAAAACAATATTACCATTGAGACTCACATCAAAATATCAAGGTTTTTTTGTTTTAAAGTGTTAAGTTAGCAGAAGTAATTCTGTTTCACAGAAATAAGACAAAAGTCTGCACCTATTTTATAAAATCCAAGTTCTAATATGAAAGTAAAGAACTTAATTAACGTCTTTAGTTATCACCCACTTGGAGTAGCTGCGGCCAAAACCTTTTTATCCAGGTAATTTAGGAGAAAAGTCACTCAAACAAATCTAAAATCATATCAAAGTTGAATATAAGACTTATTTTCAGCTTCGATGTTGATATGATTTAATGATAGTTCATTTTTTCTTTATAAAATAATGTGTGCACGTTTTTTGATGAAGTAGAATTTTATTGTTAAAAAAAATATTTAATTTTCAATATTAATTTTAATTTGCAGAGTACTTATCTAAACGCCGTATTGAATTTTCTTTACTAACTTTCTAATTTTCCTTGATGACCCTTCCTGTAGCCTACTAAAAATTCAACTTAACTTTGCTTTTAATATAAAAATTTGAATGAAATATTGTCCAATGGCAAAATTAAGTGTTCATAAATTTTTCCAATCTAAATATGACCAAAATCATAAACTAAAAACTATTTTTAGTTAAACATTTGATGTCATATGGTTTTTTTGTGCATTTTTAATTTCAAAAACAGGAAAATTATCATCCTAGTTAAATTCAAGTCCTCACATTTTTTCTAATTGTTTTACTCCCTCAAAAACTGAAAACTATAAATGGAAAAATATATCACGTGACATTATTATGGAATGGCGTATAGCGAAAAATATGGCAATTTGTTTTTTTTTGTAAATGTTAGAATATTATATAAAATGATGGCGTTTTAAACGTGTTTTCTTTAACAAAACAAAAAAAAAAAAACAAATTACCCTTAAATAAAATGTGTACCCATATTTTTATATGGCCATCATCTGTACATGTGCAATACAATGAATGACATAAATTTCTACTAAGTTAAGGGATGATGAAAAGTAAATGAGGGTGTCATTAACAATCGATATTTAAATATCATCATGTTGTGTTTATATGTTTTTGTTCTGTTTGTTTTTTGCTTCAATTGAATCTTGAGAGATGTATAATTGGGTTGTTGTTGTAATAATTGATATTTTACTGAAAGTAATGAATACAATACGTATAAAACTTAGCATTAGAAATAAAAAAAAAAAAACAATATTGGTATTAATAATTTATTCTTCTTTTCGGCCTTTAAGTCCCTTCTTTTGCCAATTTAGTGATATTTGCTTAGAACTTATTGTTTTTATCACTTTAAAACGTATAAATTCGCAACATATCGTCCATGTACAATTTCAAGTTATTGCTAGTCGCAAAATTATTTTGTTGGAAGATACAGTATTGTCAAAATTAGCTCAAGATAGTGTTGTACATTCTCCTGGCATCAGATATCAATGCTTTACTATGCATCAGATATCTATGCTTCACCATGCAACAAATATTTATACTTCACACTTCTGAACTCATTATATATCAATGCTTCAACTAAAAGATTGTTTCGCAATTTTTAGGAGTGTTATTTTGATTTGAATCTAAACATATATAGACTTTCAAATTCATTCTTAGTATATACCTGTAATGTAAGTTGATTGAGGTAGTAAAACTTCTTACATAGGTAGCACTTAGGTATACTTAGGTCCAACGATAATAATCATAAGCGTGTTTCCTTATTATCAGTTTTCTTTGTTAAAGTTTTTAAAAAACTGATCATAGTTTTCGTAACAACTCGCACGTTGTTAATTAAAATTTTGACCATCTTTGTTTCCTTCCGTTAAGTTTCATATTTTACTTTTCACAGATTTTTGTAATATAACATCCAATTTGCTATGGTTAAAGAAAACAATTATAAAAGATATTAATTATCATATCTTAAAAATTACTGAAATACGAAATATTAACCCTCTTTGCAAGATTATTCAAATACGCCTTAAACCACTACTTGAAGAAATGAAAAAGTCAAACCACTTTTGAACCTAATCATGTATAAACATATACGAACGTCAGAAATTAAATTAAGACTCATTCATATAGAAAAAATTAGTGCCTTTATAAAAACAAGTAAAAGAAAGAAAAAAAAATATTGTACGTTTTGTATTGGATATTGAAAATAAACCCGAATACTTCTGTTTCATCTGTTACGAACAAGACATTACATGAACATTAATAATATGTCTAATCTCATATTACTGCTATAGTAGAATGGGTCACTGCATTGAGGGGCAAATTAAATCCTGTAAAACGAAGAAGAATATGAAGTTGACTGTGTCAACTCTAGGATACCTGTACAAACATTGATGTCTGACTTTAAGAAGGACCGATATATATTTATGAAAATTTCGGAGTTGATGCATAACAACTACTTGATCTTGTGGCGCCAAACCAAGCTAAGTTTACGGAAATTATTGCCATAAAACTGATTTTTTTTTTACATAATTTCAGAATTCTAACTTTATTAAGTATAAAGATATAATGATACAAATTTCGCAGACACCCGAATATGTTAGGTTAGAACTGCCATATTTTACAGAAGTCGTTTTCATGAAACTAAAATTCTTTTGACAAAATTTCGGGTACCTAGTTTAATTAGGAACTATGTGTTATTCTCATTTAAAAAATGGAGTTGTATGCGAGCCACTCGAATCCTCCGACGAACTTGTTCATTTTTAATAGCAAAACCGATTGAATTTATATTAAATGAAGTGAAATAAAAATCTCAGTGTCTTAGCTCTATTATTTGTGAGTTATTTTGAGCAGACGGTCGCTAACTTGCCTCTGAATTGAATCTTGAGCATAAAAAATTATTTATAGTTTTCCATAACTATCTCGTCTCTTTTAAGATGCTTCAAAAGTAATGAAAAATATATTATACCCATAGAGTTACATTCAATGGGGCAAAAAAAAAATATCATAGGCTTCTATAGATATGCCTAAGAATTATTAAGCTCCATCAAAGAAAGATATTCTATAATGAGAAGTTAGTAAAAATTGGGTTTTGTTCAAAGCGCAGTGTTGTTTTGTAAAGTTTTGTACATTATAAAAGTACACTGCGGTTGGTTTCATCAAATTTAAAATTGAAGACAAAATTATGAATTGTGGAATTATGAATTATGAAAAAAAATCTTATCTTTTTTTTAAATATTATGTGTTTGTTTACTTTCTGGTTTGTTACATATTGTACTTTTTGTAACTTCTCAAATCCGAAATAATTTTTGGTTCGTTTTTGGAAAAAAAATAAAGTCAAAAGAGGATGTCCTTATTTGCAGTTTAAGATATTTTTAATTTTTCTATATTTGTAAAATAATTGTTGAAATTGACTACTACTTTTTATGAAACTTCTTGATATATGGTTGTATTTAAATATGAAAGTGTTGAAATCACGAAAAATATTTGACACAAGGTTTATAACAAATTCTGGACTTGGACATCTTGAGTCGAAAAACATCAAGTTAGAAACATGACGTGCTATTATTTTTTGCATTTTTGCTTTTTAAATGATTCTTACACACACCAGTAAAAAATGTTGTTCTCTGTAATAACTTTAAATAATATATGCTAACAACACAAGTTTCTTATTACATATTATTTATATGTGATAAGGTTATCTTAAGAATTAAATTTTGTCAGATAGTAAAACTTGTTTCAAAATAACCTGACAAAAAGTTAACAGGAAAATAAAAATAATTCGAAATTTTTATAAAAATTTAATTTAACCTTCCGTTAATGAATAAGTCAATAAGTTCTATAATAGATTAGATTAGATTATTTTAAACGGTGTAAGTAACCCTGCAAAACTTTTGATGTAGATCAGGTGCACTTTCAATATTACTAAGTGTTGCGAATTTAGCTTACATTTATAATACTTCTGTCAACAAAATTGCCTCTATAATCTATGGAATTAAAGATCTATAGCAGATTTTTTTTACTGCAGTTCATCTAAGTTCTTTTACAACTTCTTCATTTGTTTAAAAAGTGTTTTCGACATTACTGCATTTTTTTAGCAGTCCCGTCTATTCAGAACTTTTATATCAGTAGATACTTTCTTTTAGAACTTTCTTTTGTAAGGGAAGGAGTAATATATGCTTCAGTTAGGGTACTGCTTATTATTTATAGCTAATAGAGTAAGTATACTAATATACAAAAGTATACTAATTTTTTTTTATAATTTAAATAATATTTTAGTAGAGGAACTTTCTCGCATGCAGTTACAACTTTCTTGTAAGGTAAATTTCTGGGTGATGGGTATCATGGGTAAATGGGTATCATTCATTAAATTGGTATTTAATTTGCCACCACTGAACTAAAAAACTTCGTCATCAGTATAAGATTGAGATAGTCTTCAAAGATAATAATTACATTGTGAATTGGTAATACACTTGGATTAGATCAACCGAGCTGATTTTCCAAAATTTTTTTTAAAGACTTGGCCAAATTTATAAATAGTCTTTTACATAATATTATGTAATATTTTGTTTACTTTTTACCATACTTATTTACTTAAGTACTTACTTTCTTTTTGTTGTTGTTGTTTGTATTGTGATGAATGTTATTAAAATTGTTAAAAAATAAAATGTGGTTCTTTAATCGAAAATAATAATGTAATTTTTAATTTTTTTCATTTTTTTCATCATACCAATCACCTTCAGTGCCACTCACAAAAAAACGGCAGCAGCAATGAAAAAAAAATTCAGATTTAAATAAAAAACACACAAAATTGCTTTCTTTTGTTTGTTATTTTTTAGATTCTATATTTTGTTTTCTTTTTTTAAGACAGAAAAAGTAAAAAAAAATATATTTCGTTTTTTATTAATATAAGAAAAAAAAATAAATAAGAAAAAGTTTTTTGATAAAAAAAAAAAATCTTTTCTTCATCGGTTGTTTTATTTTTTTTTCTGAAGAATTTTTTGAACTGAAAATTTTGTTCATTTTTCTTTTCTATTTCTTTTTCTTGTACATATGAATGGATTCCTGTTCCAGCCTGCCTTATTTTTCTTAAACTTCAAAAGAATATTTTCTTCACTGTTCCAACCCAAAAAAAAAAGAAAAGATATTATATTAATATTATTTTCCCCATTCTTTCCATTCCATCAGCATTTTCTTTTTTTTTTTTAATAAAAAAATAATTTTTCCACATATTTCTTTCCTTTATTTGTAATTTTTTTTATTTTAAAATAAATTTTTAAAAAAATTTGCAAAATTAAAAAATTAGAAAAAATTCATTGACTCTGAAAATAAAAAAAGAAAACAAAAACATTTTTTTTTGGGAAATTGAATAGAAATGAAAGAAAATTCATCACACATGAAAAATTTTTATTAGAAATGATTTATTTTTTTTATTTTTCCCTGTTTCTAAGAATGTTTGATCCTAGTAAAGATTAGGATTATTTTAATATTTTACTTTTAATAATTAAAGTTATACTTTAAAACTGGTACTTTTTTAATTAATTATAGAATACTACATGATGAATTCCAATTAAAATCTCTAATGGAGAAGTAAACACTCTGAAGCAAAGAAAAAAGGTAATTTAATTTAAACATTTAACCATTACATTCATATACGTTCGTTTACATATATGTGCTTGGTTTTTTCTGCTAACAAGAGGTATATGGTGCTTCGGCGGCCTAGTGGATAAGAGTGTATAAAATACGCTGTAAACACCGAGGCAGTGCGAGTTCGAATCTCACTCACGTCGTACGAATTATTCCCTCTTACGACATTTGCAGCCATGGCTGAAAAGAAAAGGCTGTGTCGTTCCTGTTCACATTTAAAAAAAAAAAGAGGT
Source organism: Poecilobothrus nobilitatus (assembly GCA_947095535.1). Lineage (NCBI taxonomy): Eukaryota > Metazoa > Arthropoda > Insecta > Diptera > Dolichopodidae > Poecilobothrus > Poecilobothrus nobilitatus. The sequence goes on from OX352774.1 coordinate 114,755,089, forward strand.
ATATAAAAGCAGATGCTATTCTTATTATCAGTTAGTTCTGAAAACATAATTATTGAACCCTAAGTAAGAACAATTTTTTCAAAACACTTATAATTTGCGTTAGTTAGGTTGGCATAAAAATACGCAATTCTGACAACTCTTGCGCAGACTTCCCATTTACCCAAAAATAGTTCTTTCTAAAATATTAATTCCTAACCCGTTCCGTTACTAAGTTTAAGGTTTATTTATTACTTCTTGTGTTGTTATTTCAAGTTGCCAAATCGGTGATTTCACTTGATTTTATCTCTTTTTTTTCTTGTTTTTATATGTGATTTAACTTTCTCTTCGCCTTATTTATGCTCATTCTAATTTCCTTTTGTGTTTTGTATGTCTATCCTTCAAATTGTCTAAATGTCTATCCTTCAAACAACTTCAAATTGAGACTAAACAGTTTCAAATTGAAACTAAAAAATTTACAAATGGGAATAAAAATTTTTAAATTGGAACTAAACATTTTCAAAATGGGAATAAACAATTTCAAATTGAGACTTAACAATTTCAAAATGGGACTAAAAAATTAATAATTTATTCCAGTTAATTTAAAATATATTTATTAAAAATTTTTTAATACAATTATGAATTTAAAAGTCATATCATTCATATTTATCGCGTCCGGTATAAGTATTTGAATACAATTAGGAACAGTAATGATCGTAGTTATGTTTCCGCGAATTATATGTTCTAGCCGTAGTAGATGGAACTCTGTTTGTGTTAAATTTGATCTACCTTCCTCAGTTAAGATTCGCGGTAAATGAATAGTTAGATTGCTTTTGACTTCAGATTTTAGGTTTGACCAAACATATTCAATTGCATTTAACATATGGTGCGAGTCTTAGTAGGTCATTATTAAAAAAATGCTTCTTCTTGGAATACTTCCTCAATGGCAGCATGACATATAGCATTATCAATCACCATTGCGATTGAAGTTCTATATATATTTTGAGCATCTCGAAGACAACGACGCATGAATTCTTTTGCTTCTGGTTTCTTAAATCCTTCTCTTCTAATTTCATGATGAACCAAACCCATATTACCTATACATCCAATTACATGCATATTGGATCTTCGACTGCCTGCTACGAGTTCCTGTTTTGGAACGACATTTGGTTTTCGATATATATAAATTGAAATTAGTTTTATCCATGTAGAGTATGGGTGTATTGTTTGATTGATCTTCTAAAAGTTTATTAACGTAATCACATCATTTTTTTTTATTGCTTTCAATGTTTGCTCTTTCTGGCTCGCTTCGAATGTGTTTTAACGTACACAGTAATCCATCTATGTGTTTTCTCAAACATACCGTAGAATCCACAATTTGATGATTATTTTGGAATTTATCTCTCAGTTGTTTTAAAGTTATTCTAGGATCTTCCTCAATATAACTTTCAATAAATACTCGATGTTCATTAGTTATTTTATTTTCCCCGCTTACCACCACGTTGCTCTGCGGGTATGTATTGGTTATTGACCCATCGATAGCCAGTTGATTTCTTTACGACAAAAGTTTTTGTAACTATTCTCCAATCTTCGTTTTTATTATACAATGCACATATTTGCTTCCTTATATTATCTGCTTCAACTTTTTTGATGTAAGACATGTTTAGATGAATTAATTAAGAATGACACTATTAATAAAAATGCTGTCTTTTATTTTTTAAAAGCCCGCTCAAATTTAAAATTGTTATAATACTTGTTGAATAAAATATTTATTCCCATTTTGAAATTGTTAAGTCTTAATTTGAAATTGTTTAGTCTCAATTTGAAGTTGTAAAGGTGTAGATCTGAAAAAATACTTAAGAAAATTAAAAAGAAAACAATAAAGAAAAATATGTAAAATTTTAATTAATATTTTAGTCTAAATTAGTATTTTATTAAATGTTAGTAAAGGTTGCTTACTTTGGCTAATCCGATATGTGTTTCTTTTTATGAATTTAGACTTTCTTTAATAAATTTCAACTTCCTCGTGTTCCACGGTCTCGTGGACGGTCCTCGTGTTCCACAATATTAATAAGAAGTTCCTAAGAGTAGCAATAAGTGTTAAAACATTTAATATCATTTACTAACATACGATCCTTTTTAAATTATGACTTTTCAGTTAAGTGTGATAGCTCATTAAATGAACAAGATAACTGATGCTTGGATCAAATAAAACGTCTGATATAAAAAAAAAAGTATTTGAACAAAAAACATAGAGAATAGTCACAAGAAGAATGCATTAAGGTCGAGTTTCTAATTTTCATTCAACTTTAATTCAACTATATAACCTGACAAAATAAGCACCCATACCTATTTCTAATCCAGCCTCTTTCTGCTTTTTGAAATTCTTTAAAACATTTTGAAAATTTTCTTTAAAATACGTTTTTTAAAGAAATTTTAACAATATTGAACAAAGCTCTATTCTTTTTTGCCTAAAAGAAAAAGCACCAAACAACAATTCCTTTTAATAAAATCCTTTTAAAAAATTACTTATAAATCTTTAAGGTATTATCTTATTCACATAATATACATATTTATAATATTTGTTAAATGTATTTTACATTTAAAATACAGAAAAAAAATTATATTAATGTTTTTAAATATTCAATTTTTGTACAGTAGAGAAGGATTTTACCATTTTACCATTTATTATTCATCCACCTATTATATATAAAATTTAACATTTTTTTCTTGTTAAGGATTCAACCACCCATCCAATCTTGTCTATTCTGATCTATTGAAAGAAAAAATAAATTTATCATTCATCATTAATGCTTCGTTATATCCCTACTGTATTTTCTACAATCAAATTTACTCTATTCTGGCTCAACTCTTCTTAATATAATTCTCCGTAATCATTTCCTCAAAAAAAAAAAAAAAAAAAAACAAAAACAGAGAAGTATTTCAAGAATCCCATTTGAGGTCTTTTGATATTAAAATGTTCTACATTTAGTTTCTTAAAAAGTAGTCTTAAGGTAGAAATTAAATTCCATAAAAAGGACTAGTCTTCATTAATTCCATAAAAAGGACTAGTTATCTGTTACTTTGTAAAAAAAAAATTGAATCTATTTTTTTAGTAAAAAAATATAGGAAAAATCAAAGATAGGCTATTTTAAGGAAGGAAGAAATTTTCCTTTGATAAAAAAAGAGATATGCTAAAAATTTAGTAGCTAGCTCTAGCTCTAACCATAAGCTCTTCAACTAGTTAGTCTTCGAAATGCACAAATTAACTTTAATAAATTTGGTTTTATTTCATATCAGAGAAACTGCCTTTTAATATCTTAAGATTGTATTTTCTTTTCTATTGAAAAATTCCTAATTTTAAAAACTTGTAATTTTTGACAACATTATGTCGAAGTATAACAAAATTTGGCTTTTTTTTAAAGTAGTTGTTGTTACTTTTGTTGTTCCTTCACAAATCATGAAAAATTCTTATCATTTTCTTCCAATTTTTAATCTTCATTTTTTTTTTTAACATCTTTATATTTAGTTTTTATAATAATAATATAATAGAAAATCCTGATTTTAAATGACATTTAAGGAATACAACAAGAAAAAATATATACATATTATATACAAAATTACATATACAAACAAAAATGTAAAAAAAATTAATGTAGACAAGGAATTTTACGAAAATTTTTTTTTCTTTTCATTTCATACATTTTCTTTTTTTATTTTTTTGATTCGAATATAATTCGACGTGATGGGCTTTTACTGATTGCGAATGGGCCAAGCATAAATAATGTTCTTGTTTGTTTCAAAAATCATTAAGAAAAAAAAAAAGAAACTCACCATTCAAGCTTTTTTTTTTTTATTTTGGTGAATTCTTAAAGGCTTTACTTTATTGTCCTTTATTTTTTTCTTTTTCCATAACAAAATGTCTCCATCTCAAGAATTCTGAGAATGAATTTTAAAAAATTTTATTTATTTTTGCATTTCATAGCGATTTTAACAACGAGATGTGATTCAATTTGTGTATTCAATTTTTTTGTTTATTTTGTTTTCTTTTTCTTTTCATTTTGATTTTGTCTATAGAAAAAAATGGTTGTAAGTGGCTGTATTTCAAAGTTTCAGCAATCTAATACTTAATTCTTAATTTATGACCCGGTTTATTATAAAAACGTTAAAAATCAGTATTGAACCGGATGTATAACAAAACTAATTCCCAAAAAAGTATTTGTACTTATTTCTATGGTAACAGTTTTATATAACGGTCCCTTTAGAATAGTCTAGATTGTATAAGAACACTTTATGGAAAAAAAGATTTTTATTACAAATTTTGTCATGATTTTGGTAGAATGGGAACCACCTATCTTATCTATACCTATATTCTTTACTTTTTCATTATTAATAATATTAATACATACCCTTGTTGGGTTCATCACTGTTAAGTAAAATAGTAATAATATGAGTCGGATTCATTCTGCAATCATTGTCCTTATTATTCGTTGCTATTTCTTATATTATTTTCACCTATTCACCCTCCTCCCTAGCCAAAATACTACATGCGCAGTTAAGAGTTTCGTCCCATTACAGTGACTAAAGGAGAATGTGAGCTATAGTATAGTATGTAAAAATCTGCCACCACCAGGAGAGTATTCTTCGTGTTTTTCCTTCGGAAAATTTTTTTCTCAGTTAGGAGAAAATGACAAATTGAATTTATAATATTTTGTTCACCTAGAACCTTGGCGCTAGATATTTGTATTTGATAGATGGTTTAAACCGGCAAAAAAAAATAGGAGGTTTTTAAAACTTTTTGCACACCTATAATTTATAGGTTTGGTTTGTTATTTTTTAAATTTTTAATTTATGGTTTTTGTCTTTGCTACCATTCTTGTTCAATTTCGGGATGTGTTTTAAATGCAAATTATATTAAATAATTTAGACGAACATTATATAGAGTATATGTTAATTAATAATTTGTTTAAAGTTCTAATTCATTAATACAAGGTATTCATCTGATATGCCTTATTATAGAATTATGCCAGTTAGAATAAACTGCTAAAACAATTATTATGAAAAGAGAATCGACACTTCAAAAAGGAACAATAAAGTTCGAAAACGTTGGTTGAGAATTCAGTAGAAGAAAATTGTTAAAGAACCGGTGAATCAAAAAAGAAAAATTGCTTCAAAAAATCATAAAAATTTTTCAACCCACATTCGTAATCTTAACAAAAAACATTTCTCAGAATCCTTTTACAAATTTTTTTTTTTTTAAATTTTATTCTTTGTTTTTATTTTGTAAAAAATGTCGATTTTTGATCTAACGAAATAAATAAATAAAAATTACTTATATTATATAGAAAACTAAAAAAAAAAAAATTAAAAATGAGCGAGACAACATGCAAATAAAAAAAAAAAATGTATTTTGTGTACCTATACAAAATATAAAAAAAAAAAAATTATTCTGATGATGACAAATAGAAAATATTCCAATAGAATGTGAATTGAATCGTAGATTTATAATGAGATCTTACACCCATCCTATTTTTTTTTATTTTTTTTTTCCCCAAATAATAAATTTTAAATTTTGTATACATTTTTTTCAACTTTTTTTTTCTTTTTATAATATCTTCTTTTTTTATATTTTCTCTTTTTTTTTGTTTTTTTTTTTTTGGTTTCTTTATTTTTTTATTAACTCAGAAAATAAATAATAATTGTTTATAAAAGGACATCATTATAAATATCTTGATGATGACAAAACACAATAAATAATATTTATTTAAAAAAAAAAAAAATATCTTAAGATACGTGTATCCATAATTTTGAATAGAAAATAAATAGTCATTATTATTTACTAATTTTTAGAATGGAATTTTGAGATGGGTTGTGATTTTTGAAAAAAAAAAAAAAAAAATTCAAAGTAATTCTGTTTTTTTTACTTCGAAAATCAATCATTTGCTTTGGAATTATTTAATTAATATTTAAGAAAAAATAAATTGTATTTAATGTAAAAAAATCTATCTTTGATAAGTTCCATAACTTTATTACCTATATAGAGAGACGAGAGACAACGATTCTGACCCCGACAACACTGACAATTTTTCCATTTAATTAAATTAAATTTTAGGTCTAGCGGTGCTGTTATCATTTTATTGTATTAACAGATCTCAATTTTATTTGAAAATAGTTTAAATTGAAAATATTTTTCAAAAGTTTGTAAAAATCTTTTTCAAAATGTTTAACGCACTTATAACATTATTATCAAGTAACAGAAATGAAATTAGATGTAATTTTAATTTCTATATTAAATTCTTATTAAATTGAAATTAACTTTCCCAATTTGCACATTTGTCCAAAAAGTATATGTATTAGTTCTAAAAGTTTTATTTCTTAAAAAGGGTGATGGAATTTAATGGGTTAAAGCTCCACATGCAAAGGCAGAAATCGTCATCGTCACACTCCTTTGTAGTGCCTTTTCATAATTCTCACCCATCCATCCATGTAAGAAACTAAAAATAAGACACAATGTAAAATGAAAGGTTTCTGAAGGTCCCAAGACAATCAAATGAAAAGACACTTTCTGCAATTTTAAGGAAATCCTACATTATTAAGAAAAGCTGTTAAAAATAAAAATATAATTCTTCTAATTGTTGGGTTTAATTTAGAAAAAAATTGTACAGGTGCCTAAGTTAAACAGGTGTCTAAATATGGTAAAATTTTCAAGTTTTGACTCGTAATGTCTCTTAAACAGTGCGCAAAAAAAAAATTTCTGAAGTAACGTAGGCTAATTCTAAAAGATCTGTCAACATTTTTAATTAAAAACGCGGCGGACTAATGAAGAACGCAAAATGCTGCAGAATTTTTGTTTCACATAAGGGTAAATTTAAATATTAAATTGCAAAACATTCTACAGTTTTGATATTGAGTTATAAATTTTAAAAAAATGTTGAGAACGTTTTGAAATTCAACAAATGTCAAGTAGTTAAATATACCTTAAGTATATAAATTTAAAAATATGAAATTTTTATGACATAAAATGAAATTATGCATTTTTGAAACTTTGAGAGACTGTAGCTAGGTAATTGGTGGAGCTACATAAAAAAGTTGTTGAACAGCATTAAATTGTTTAAGAGCTGATCTATATCCCATGATTAAAATTTCATTGTTCTAACTTACACAGTATATAAATTTTGTAAAAAGATGGACCGATGGAGGGACAGAGTGAAACTAGTACGCTAATTTTTAAAAATTTTCCCAGAAAAATGTATTAAAACCTCTTTTGATAATTGAAATGTGTTTTTGAAAAGTCAATAAACCTATTAACATTCCGAGTTGAACATTTAACTATAAATAATTGATTTAAAACAAAATTGTCCTCTAGCCACAGTTTGAATTTAATTTCTTAAACTTCATATTTTCTTCATTCTCAAAAATAGTTGCGAAAAAATTACTTGGATGACCCATTATGTAAATAACGTATAAAATATGAACGAAATTTGGCTGAAATTTTACCGAAGAAAATTTGCTTATTGATTACATTTTTTAACAAAAATTGACATATTTCTATACTTAGGAACTACAGCAACCATATTTTTCAAAAATTTTTGAAAAGATATAACATTATATCACAGAATATAACATTTCTGACAGATTAACCCACACATTTTAATGATTCGTTTAAAAACAAAAAAAAATTGCGATTTTATAAGTTAAAGTTGGTTAAAAATTCATCCAAGGAAATATGAGGGTTAATGACATTTTTATCTTGTTTAGAAAATTACAAAATTACATGACGTTGATAATTAATAAATATGAAATAAGTTATGGTAAAATAAGTGAATTTATTTAAAATTATAAAATTTAATTGTGAAATTCTTTATTTTTTTTTTCTTTTAAACCAATTTAAATAATTTTTTCATTAATTTATGTTCTACTTTTTTATAATTTTTACCGACCGCATACAATTATGTATAAGGTAGGTATTGTTTTCATACTAAAAATTTGTACCCGAGTTTTTGGCAAATATGCACTACTCCGGTGTGAAGAAGGCTGTAAAATTTTTTTTGGCATGATGTCCGTCTGTGTGTGTGTGGATGCGTGTGGGTATGTCTGTGGGCACGTGTACAGCTTAAACGACTGAGCGGATATTTTTGCAATTTCATATTTAAGGTTTTGACGTAAATATCTCAGATTGATAAGCTTTTGGAGCAAATCGGACAACCGCAAGTGGTAGTTTACTAGTGAACTTTTTAAGTTTTTTACGAATATGTCGTAACAGAAAAATTTTATGAGAAAAATTATTAAGAAAAAGTTGTTACACAAGTAAAGAGCAACAAATAAATTTTGCAATTGTACGTTTCGTGTAGTGGCGGTCGGTCCTGTGGTGGAGACATCTGATTTCTTTAACATATGTTTTCATATGTATTATATACTTAGATAAATATAGTTATAGATAATATATAATAATAAAATATTCCTAGATTTTATCGATGAAATAGAAAAAAAACTTATAAAGTTTTATGTCTTCAATCTAGAATAAATTTTTACGAGCAACCTTTTTCTTTCTTTTTTCTAAGTTTAGTTTTCTTTAAGACATCAGAAAAAATTTTTACTATTTTAACCCTTTTATAGATAGATCACTGTCTAAATTTAGATAAAAGGATAAAATTCCCTAAATTTTATTTAAAGCAGTTACAAAAAAATATATTTCACATACGGGCAACTAATTTTCGTATAGATTTTTTTGTAAATATGTAGCTTCTTCTTTAATTATTCTGGATTTTGCTAAAAAACAGTCATGTTTTAGATTTTTATTATTGAAACCATCCTCTTATTTCGCACATTCTATTTTTTCTTTTGGATTTTTTTTAGTCTAAAAGATTATAAAAATTGAGAGTTTACAATATGTTATTGCACCCATTCCCACTGGAAAACTATGACTGGGTTAGGTTAGGAGTAATCAAATCGAAAAATTACTTATGTAAACACTTATAAGAAAAGTGATACGAAATATAATTACAATCACTCACACTTTTATAAAGAATTGAAAAATACGTTTATGCAGGTTAAAGAATCTAAATTAATTATCTGCAACTTTTATTACCTTTTCTTCATAAATTCATATAAAACTAGGAACAGTGCAGTAGAGTAAACTATGTCAACTCTGGGATACCCATATGGACGTATTATAATCCTGTTTCTATATAACTTAATCATCTTTTAAACAATTTTAGATGTTTTAATACCGACATTATAACTACCGAGATATATTTATGTAAATTGTGGAGTTGTATGACAGCTACCTAAATCTATTGTACCAGCACAACCAAATTTTACAGAAGTTGTTTCAATAAAACTTGATCTTCATTTGCAAGATTGCAGACGCCTAGATTCATTAAGTTCCAAGAGGTGCAAGAAGCCTGAATCGGCTGCTCTAGATCAACAAAATTTTATAAAAATTATTGGCATGCAACTCGACTCCTTTTCACAAAATTTCAGATACCTAGCTTTACTAGACACTGAGTTATTTACATTTAAAAAGAGAAGTTCTAAGGCAGCTACCCGAACCTGTCGCCCCAGCACAACCAAATTTTACAGGTATTGTAGACCTATAACTCGACACGATTTTGCAAAATTTTAGATACCAAGCTTCAACAGATACTGAGTTATTTCCATATAAAAAAAGAAGTTGCATGGCAGCTACTCGAACCCGGCGGTCGAAAAAGCTGGATTTAAATAGCAAAACTAACAATTTTGTAAAAGTAACGTAAAAAAATGTTTGGTGTCCTACCTCCTTTATTTTTTGAGTTATCGTGCGGACGGACAGAAGGACGGACGGGCGTACATAGCTTAATCGATTCAGAATTTGATTCTGAGCCGATCCATAAATTTAACACTATATCTACCTCGACTCCTTTAAGGTCTCACAAACGTAATGGCAAATTTATTATACCCTTGAACATAGTTATAAACACAAACGGGTATAACAACAAAAAACAAAATTAAATTTCTATTTCCATTTGAAATGGAATTCAGACGCCAGACGTCTGAATTTTAAAATGTAAACAGAAAAGCAAAAAGATTGTATCGATAATATAAACTTTTAATATTATGTATGATTGTATTTATACAAAAATTCAAATTAGCAACGCAAAATATTATTAAACTACATCTGCAAAAGTTCACAATTTTTTTTTTGTTACTCTATTTTTTCGCTATTTTATCAAAAATTATACATAAGTATAGTAGCGAAAATAAAATTTATTGGTTATGCGTTCTTACACTTTTATAAATTGCTTACGCTTTTTTAATGGTTTTTCATTTGGGAAAATTCAAACTCATCTTTTCATAAAATTTGCCGTGCCTAACTTTCATTAATCATTCTTTATCACATTTTTAAAGTTTAATTCACTTCAGTAGTTTTTACTTAGCTAAAAACAATTAAATAGGCACCAAGACGCCAAGATACTTTTTTTTTTTTCGTTACCTTTTGTAGACTAATTTGTTCTTATAATAAGCAAAAAAAAATTAAAAAAAAAACTCTTAAATTAAAAAAAAATTTTGAAATGAAGTCTTGGTTCTTTTTGACATTGCTTTAATTTAAGAGTGTTCTAAATTATGCAATACACATAAAAAATAAATTAAAAGTAAGATTAAGGAAAGTAAAGCAAGAACAAAAAAAAACAAAGTAGAATGTAAGCCAAGGGTTTTTAAAAGCGCACATTTGCAAAAAACAATACAAACTATTTAGAATTATTCTGACTTGCACAAAATTTGAAAATTTCATATAAGAAAAAATGTGAAAATAGGACTTTTCTGGAATTTTCAGGGGCTGTAAGCCGGAACTCTATATAACTAAGAAAAACCGTTAACACAGATAAAAGTATATTACTAGAGCTTTAATTTTTATGTCTTACCGAAGAAAAATTTGTACAGGTGTCAAAGTTACAGACGCCTGAAAATTGCAAATTTAAAATTTTTGAGCTCTTAGCTCTTAAGCAGGGAGGGGCACAAAAAAATGTTAAGCAGATATACGCATTTAGAAATAGGGCTTTTTCAAAGTTTGAGGGGCTTTAGCTCTCTAATGAATGGGGCTACATGAAAAAGTTGTTCCACAAAATTAATTTCTTTATGAGACCTACCCTTGATTAACATTTTTTTTCTCTATCTTTAACGGTGTAGACGTTTGGTAAACAGACCGACGGACGGACGGACGGACAAAGTGAAACTAATAAGCACATTTTTTAAAACATTTTTTGGAAATGTGCTAAAAACGATGAAGAGTGCAGTAGAGTTGACTGTGTCAAATCTTATGGGATACCTGTATGAACGTATTATATGCTGTTTCCTTAATGTTTTAGTACCGACGTTAAATACCGAAATATATTTATGTAAATTTTGGAGTTGTATGACAGTTACCCGTACCTCTTGAACCAGCACAACCAAATTTTGCAAAAGTTGTTGCTCTAAAACTTCATCATCTTTTGCATTTCAGAAGTCTAACTTCAATAACTTCCAAGATGTGCAAGCTACCTCAACCTGCTGCACAAGCAAATTTTACAGAAAGTGTTAGTACAAAACTAGACATATTTTAACGTAATTTCGTATAACTAGCTTCAATAGGCTCGGAGTTATTGTCTTTAAAAAAAAATTTTATGGCAGCTACGCGAATCTATTGCATCATCACAGCCAAATTTTACGGAAGTTGTTACGATAAAACTTGATCATCTTTTGTATTTCAGAAGTCTAGCTTCAATAACTTCCAAGATGTGCAAGCTACCTGAACCTGCTGCTCTAGCATAACCAAATTTTACAGAAAGTTTTAGTATACAACTAGACATATTTTCACGAAATTTGGGATACCTAGTTTCAATAGACTTGGAGTTATTGTCTTTAAAAAAAAAATTTTATGGCAGCTACACGAACCTATTGTACCAGCACAACCAAATTTTACAGAAGTTGTTGCCATAAAACTTGATCATGATTTGTAAGATTTCAGACGCCTAGCTGCATTAAGTTCCAACAAATGCAAGAAGTCTAAACCGGCTGCTCCAAACCAACCAAATTTTACAAAAGTTGTTGGCATATAACTCGACACCTTTTTACTGAATGTCAGATACCTAGAGCTTCAATAAACACTGATTTACTTTCATTTAAAAAGAGAAGTTCTATGGCAGCTACCCGAACCTGTTGGACCAGCACAACCAAATACAGATGTTGTGGTCCTATAATTCTACGCCATTTTGCAAATTTTTGCATTTCAGATACCTAGCTTCAATGGATACTGAGTTATTCCCATATGAGAAAGAAGTTGTATGGCAACTAGTCGAACCCGGCGGCCGTAAGTGCTTGATTTAAATAGCAAAACTAACAATTTTACAAAAGTGATGTACAAAAAATTTCATCCTCCAAGCTCCTGTGTATTTTTGGGTTATCGTATGGACGAATGGACGGGCGGACAGACCGAACGTACATGGCTTAATCGACTTAGAGTTCAATTCTGAGCCGATCCATGCCTTTGAGCCTATATCTAGCTCGACTCCTTTAAGGTATCTCAAACGTAATGGAAAATTTGTTATACCCTTGAACATATGTTCATACGCGGGTATAAAAAAGTACTTAAATAAATAAATTGATGCAATGAACTTGTAACTTGAAAAATATAAATAAATTACTATAGTAAAAATTTAAAAATTCGTGAGAATCAGAATAGTGTTGTAAACATGTCTTTTTAGTGTTGTATAATTTTTAACTCGTTCCGCAAAAATTAAATAAAAAATTTTTTATAATTTTTTGTTTTTTTTTTGTTTTAAAACTAATTTAAGCTGATAAATTATATATAAAAACATAATATACAAATTGTTTCATCAATAGGGGATTGCGTAACTGTGTGCTTCTAATATTTTAGTGTAGAATCAAGCTTTCAACAAAGAAATTGCGACTCACAACCCTATAAAAGGAGTTTTAATTGAAAATAAAGAGAATGACTGAATGAGGAGTGCATAAAGAAAGTAGACAAATTGGATTTAGAAAAAAATATGCTTGTACATTAGGATTAAAAGAAAAATTTGAACCAGTACAAGTTACAATGTTTTTAAATGCGATAGGTTCGGAAATCATTTTGAAACATTGAATTTATTTCATCTGTAAACCAAAAAGAAAATAGGCAAAGTACAGTGAAGTAGAACAAAAAAACATTTGTAGAATTGTTTTGTACACCGAAAAATAAATGATAAATTTGGTGAAGGTTTTTTTAAGAGATATCAAAAATCGCAGAAACCATTTAAAGCATAGTTCACAAAATTGAAAATATTAAAAAATAAAACTGGTTTATTTTAAACTTCTTGTTAACCCAAACTAAATCTTTAAAATTAACCTAATAATTAGTGACTTTATAATAAAGTATAGAATGTAGATTGATTTGGATAAGAAATCAAGATTAACTGACCAGATAAGTTAGTAATAATTTTACATTTGTTGATTCAATCCTCTGTAAATGTTAATTTTCTAGAAATGATTTTCCTAAAACTATTCCTCGGTAGTTTTATATTCTTATTCTGACTAAACACACATACACTTTATGTTCAGATTACTTTTACAAATATAGTTTAGTAGTAGCAATTAGGTAGTAATAATGTATGTCATAAATAGTATTAATAATAGTAAAAATTTGTCAATATTAGTAAAAATAATATCCGAATTCTTTGTTCCCTTACAATCCCATTACCTAATTTCCATAACATTGTCCTATTCTTTCCTATCTCTACTGCGTAGCAAATATACTAGGTTGCAAGATTTCATGCTATTATTAGCTTAAGGCGATAAAGGGGAGGTAGGTTTAGTAAATAAAAGTCTGAAACTACAATGTTAGTTTTTGTAAAATACCCACCTAAGTTAAAATAAACAAGACAGAATGTAAACCAACATTCTACAACAATAATTTTTTTATGAAATCTATGATACCCATGGTTAAAATTTTTTTTTCTATCTTTAACGGTGTAGAAGTTTTGTAAACGGACGGACGGACGGACGGACGGATGGACAGAGTAAAACTAATAGGTACAATTTTTCGAAATTTTTTTGCAAATGTGTTAAAAACCAATGCAGTTGAAGGCAGTGTTCAGACTGTTATGTTCCGAACAATATTTTTCAAATTGATTTGATTTCCATTCTTTTTACATTTGTACTCATTTACACTATTAATATATCTAATCTAAGAACTTGCTTTTAGAAGCCACGCATAGTGTATCCAGTTGACTAAATTCTTTTGAGTTCTATAATTTCCTATGCTTTTAATGTGCGGTCCTATTTAGCTTTTAGTCTTAAAATTAATCTTTTGATGTCATTTCCTAATAAACTTAATGAAAATAAAAAATTCTTTGGACTATTTATAGCAATAAAATCATTACTTTGAGTAATTCGAAAACCTATTAAAAATATATGACAAATTAATTTATAGATAATATCAAACCTAACAAGTATAAATGGTGAGTCTATTTAAAAAAAAAAACTTAAATTATGAAATTCTAATGACACATGTAAATAAAGTGATTCCTTTTAATATTATTCACCTTGTCAAAATTTTTCAATTTTTTTCTCTTTCTGTTTTGTTAATATTCCTACTAAAAAAAAAAATTGCTGGTATAGTTCTAAAAATATCTAAATCGTGAACTTTTTTAAAGTATTATAATTATCACCTTCAATTTTTTGTTCAGAATCAAATAATTTTAATCTAAGAATTTGTTAGTCATTTTACTGTAAAATAATTAGTGATGTTTATATTTTCTTTTCTATATCCATATATTATAAAAAAAAATATCCGGAATTGAAACTCTAATTTTGATTATCTTGCGACAATTACAAGTCTGTTTGCGTTTATAACACATATTTGAACCGGTTTGCTGTGGAAATTTTGTTATTTTCATATCATATTTGTTTACATTTTTATTTACCGAACAGCTGACTTTCTAATAAATTTAGTCATTGTCTCAGATTATTTCTCTCCGAGAAAAGATGGAGAGTCTCAAAGATTAAAAAGAATTATATGGTCTGTACACAATTAAGGTTATTAGATTACAAAACTTGTGTTGTTAATAAAATAGCAATCCCTCCGACTGTGCGTTTTTTAATTACGCGAGCTTTCATTGCGCGAGTTGAGTTTTTAATACCAATTTTCGCAATGCGCGTTTTTTTTAAATTTTATTTTAGAATATGTAGGTGAATTTCGTAAAATTATAATGAAATAAAAAAAGGCAATTTAACATACATATTTCGATGTTTTATTTTCAATATGTATCCATATCCAATATTTAAAAATAAGGAACTTACCTCAATTTGATATGTGGATAATTTGATCAGAAAAAAAAACGCAATGGAAATATAGGGAAATTACCTAATTCAGAGAATAATATTCGATATTAAAAAAATAGCGAATTCACCTCATTTTAAATATTCTTTAAGTTTTTTTATAGTGTTTCACTTTTTTCGTGGTCGCGTTAGAAATAAGAACATTCTAATAATTAAAACAACGTGTTTCATATAGTAAGTATAAGTAGAATTTATGATTTTTCTGATTTCATAAATTACAAAGAAATTTTAATTATTTCAAGAGCCAAATATTAAAAATAGAAAAAACCGAAAAAAGAAAAGTTTAACTTTAGAAGAACTTATTGTAATATTTCTAACCTAATGCCCCATTTTCATACAAAATGGGATTCACATTACGCGCTGTTTTGTAGAACGGAACTACCGCGCAGTGGGAAGGGATTACTGTATTATGAAGTACGAGTATTTTTTAAAAAGACAAAATATAGTTTTGAAAACCAAAAATACTCCAAGTACCTATTACCAGATTACCTATATTATTTGGTAAATACCAAACCAAGCAATTAATTAATTATTTTCTTATACACCCCTGGAATCTCATTAGAATTATAATTATAGGAAAAAAACTTAAGATTTGGACAATGTTTGACCTCTCCAAAATATATACCTATACATATTATATATATGTACGTATATGTACATGTTATATTTTTTTTAAACTCTTGGCTCCTAGGGCTGTTTATTATTGGGTGTACAATCACAAAATATTATAGAAAATTTTTAAAAATAAAACAAAAAAAAGAAAGAAAGAGAAAGAAATACATAAAAAGAAATAAAGGCTAAAGATTAGATTTTTAAATTGTCGTGATTATTTACACGCGTGTTTACTTGTCACATTTATGTTTTGTTGTTTTGTTATTTCGGTTTTTCTTTTTTGTGATGGTGACAATAATTTCAACATAAAGAAAATAAAATAAAAAAAAAAAAAAAATAGAAAAACAAAAAACAATAAAAAAAAACAAAATTAAAAATATTAAAAATTAATTTTTGAGGTAGATTACACAAAAAAAAAATATTTTTGGAAGTCTTACGGAAATATGTTTCAAAAATATGTATTGAAAATCTATAGAAAAAGTTACACTGAAGCATACAATTTCATGATTTTACAATTAAAGATGTCATCTTTTTATACAATTCCCTATAATTGGGTAAAGAGTAAAGACCTATTTTTAACAATCCAAATTTATTTCATTCAATTATGTATAAATTTATTAAAGCTCTAAAATTATCTTCAATATGAAACACTTGAAAAGACATTAAAATTTTTATTTTAAAACGTGTTCAAACATCTTTTGGAACTCGTGTCAATTGGGAAAGAATCATTATCACTAAATTAGATACTATATAATATTTATTATATTTCTTATCAGTGCGATAATTTAATTATATTTATCATATATTTTAGATGTATATATAGTAAACATTATTAGGTACTTACATACATACATATATGATCATTTTAAGAATATTGATTTATTATTATTTGGGAATTTTTAAATTTGTATGTTTAAATATACATACATAGGTAAAAAAATTATTATTTTCGAAAGACTTAAAAATGTAACTCCTAAAAATCAATCGTATGTTATACAAATAAAAAATTTTATGACTGTAGATATGTTTTATTTACTAGAGATAGTCTATCTCTAATGATTCACTATACTGTTCATAGTTCATATTACTAAGTGCCTTCTTCAATATCATTCCTATTAAACCTCTTTTAATTCTTTCCCTACAAAATTTTTCTTACCCCTTGTTGCAGCACTCTAGCAAATACCCTTTACCAAACTTGAGAATTAGCTGTTTTGTTTTTTTTACCTATAAGTCGATGGAAAACTTCGAAAATCCCCCAGAAGAAATGCACGTGATTCTTCCGTATAATGTTGGACTTTAACCAACGAAAATCACCCCCTTTTTAACCCAAACTTTAGGTTGGAACCTTTGATACAAATGTGCAGTTTGGTTTACGAGAAAAGGGCTAATATAGGTAGGACTACTACTATTTTCGGAACAGGCGTATAAATCAAATTTGGTTATAATTCTGAACATTTTTTATTCTATTAGGTATAATTTCTGTTATCTGTTGAATATTTAAGATGTAAGAAAAGGGAAGACTATTTAAAATGTAAATTGGTAGGTTTTCTTATAGCTAAATAAAAATTGTAAGTAGGTACACTCAATAAAAATTATTTTTATTATCGCAAATTGTCTTCAGTATTTTAGATCTATAGCACTTAGACCTAATTTGCTTAATTTGTAACATTTGAATGACATTGTAGCGTTAAGGTCGATTCACACTATCAAACCACGTGATGACGCTGTGGAGACCATATAGCGACGATGTGATGTAATTTTAATTTATTCTATGTATTTATTATGTATGTATGTATGTATATATTTATTAATATCAGAAAATACTTTAGTTAAATTTGGCTTTATTTCATTTTAGTATCATATTCATACAACTTCTCATTAAAATAAAAACAAAAATTAATGCGTTCGATTAGCAGGCAAACGCAAATAAACAAAAAAAAAAAATTATCATAAGCTCGCGTTTTTTGTTTGAAAAATGAAAAAAAATGAAAAGAAAACATTAAAAATTTTTGATTCAAAAACAAAATGCCAAAAATACAAAAGCAAACAAAAAATCAACATTAGAAAAGTATAAAAATAATTTTTTTTTTCGTTTGTTGTTATTTCATTTTTTTAATACACGGTGTATTTTGTTTTTTTTTTTTTTATATACACACTTTAAGATCATAAATTTGTAAAAACCCGAAAATAAAACTTTTTGTTATATTTTTCTTTTTTTAAAAAGATCACATCTCTAGAAATTATCTTTATAATTCATATTATGGATTAGATACACAAATAAACATAATCAGATTGTATCTTATAGATATTATGTATATACAAAAACTATAGCGATAGTTAGCCGAATTTAAATTTGTGACACAATCAAAGAAAAAAAAAAAGAAATAAAAGCCAATTTTTGAAATAGAAAAACATATGAGTTCTATATTTCACACATTTTACGTACATATGAATTTTTAAGTTTCATTTTAAAATTAAAAAAAAACACAAAAATTATATTTTAAGAAAATATTAAGTGGATCTTTTCACGTTTAACAAAATTAAAAGAAAAAAAATTTTTTTAGACCAAAAACAGTTCATTTCACAGTTATCGCATATTAGAATATATCAATAAGATACCAGTTCGTCGCAGTCATTCAGTTCGAACTGTTGTATATTTACTTTTCGTATTGGTCATAATTTAATTAGTTTTGTTTGAGATAATTGTTTTTTTTTTTGCTCTTACTAGTTTAAATTATCTCGCTCTCTCTCTTTTTGACTTTCTAATATTTTTACCACACAAGAAAAAAATCACAAAATTAAATTTGAGTTTAATTTTTGATAAGATAACGGAAAGTGACAACATCAAATTTAGTGGGTTTAATTAAGATTAATTTAATTGACAAAGTAACATATTAAATTCAAGTGCACAATTTACATTTAAATTTGGTAATTAAATAATTGAAATACAGATAACTAGTTCAAGTTCGTTGAACAATAAGCACGAATAAACATACATATAAAGAAATAAAAAAAAAAAATAGTTTAAATATCGTGCTACTAAAATAATATAATTGTTGAATAAATTAATTGATTCCAAACTTAACGGAACTAAAAATAAAAATTTCAAAAAAATTTAATTTAAATTTGGTGCAGAAATTAAAAAAAAATTAAGGAATTAAAAAAAGTAAAAAATTTAACGAAACTTTTTTTAAACCTAACGAAACAATTTTGTTTTTGTTAAAAATCATTTTCTTTGTGAATATTTATAACATTTAAATACATTTTTCGAAAACAAAAAAAAAAAACAAAATGTCAGAACAAAATGATGAATCAGTCCCAGCTCCAGCACCAAAAGCAGTACGTAGACGTGGTGCTGTATCTGCTGAAGCTGTAAAAGAAGAAGATTTAACAAATTATGTTAAAAAAGTTATACCAAAAGATGAACCAACAAAAGCCGCATTATCAAAAGCTATTTCGAAAAATGTATTATTTGCACATTTAGATGAAAATGAACGTTCTGATATATTTGATGCCATGTTTCCAGTTGAAAATGAAACCGGTGGTGTAATTATGCAACAAGGTGCTGAAGGTGATAATTTCTATGTGATCGAACATGGTGAAGTTGATGTTTATGTAAATGATACCTTAGTTGTATCATTAAAGGAAGGTGCTAGTTTTGGTGAATTGGCATTGATTTATGGTACACCACGTGCAGCCACAGTTAAAGCTAAAACAAATGTTAAATTATGGGGCATTGATAGAGATTCATATCGTCGTATTTTAATGGGTTCAACAATAAGAAAACGTAAATTATATGAAGAATTTTTAGCACGTGTATCAATTTTAAAATCATTAGATGATTGGGAACGTTTAACAATAGCTGATGCATTGGAAGCATGTCAATTTAATGATGGTCATGTTATAGTTAAACAAGGTGAACCAGGTGATGATTTTTATATTATTTTGGAAGGTACTGCTATTGTATCACAAAAAAAATCTGATAATGATACTGAAACAGTTGAAGTTGGTCGTCTTGGACCAGGTGATTATTTCGGTGAAATTGCATTATTATTTGATAGGCCAAGAGCAGCAACTGTAGTTGCTAGCAGTCATTTAAAATGCTGTAAATTGGATAGAGCGAGATTTGAACGTGTATTAGGTCCATGTTCGGAAATTTTAAAACGTAATATAACACAGTATAATAGTTTTGTATCGTTAACTGTTTAAATTAATTAAATAACGGTAATATAGAAATTTCTCATTTATTTTTATTTTTTTGATTTTTGATATTTTTTTAACTTTCGTTAACTTTCGTTAAATTTTTATTATTTAAACTTTATTTTTTAATTCAATTTAGATTTTTTGTTTTTAATATTTATTTATAATAATGTGTTAAAGAATTATAAAAAGAAAAATTTATTTATTATTTAGAAAAACAAAAAAAAAAAAAAAAATTAAATAAATAAAAATATTATAAAAAAAATAAAAACTTTAGATATGTATAAAAACAAATTTTGAAATATTAAATTCAAAAAAGAAAAAAGTAATTTTGTCATTTAAATTTTTGTTTTTATTTATAAATATATGAAATGAAAATAAATCATATACATAACTTTAAGTGTAGGTGTAAAGAAAAATTTGTATAGAAAAAAATAGAAGAAAAATTTTATAATAAAAATTAAAAAATGAATAAGAAATTTTGTGGATCAAAATTTTTCATTACTTTTCTTCTAAGTAAAAAAAAAACAAAACGTTAGAAAAATTTAAAATTTTAAAATAAGACAAAAAAAAAGAATATTAATTTTGTTGAACGAAATTTATTTTTTCTTATTTAAAAATTAAAAAAAAAAAATTATAAAAAATTACAAAAAAAAAAAAAAAAAAATGAAATATAAAATGTGAACATTTATGAAAACAATTTATTTTATTTATTTATTTTTAGATTCTAATTCTAATTCTTTTCTATTTTTACTTTTACAATTTAAGGAAATATTTTTAATATTGAATTTTATTTTCAGATTTTTTAAAAAAACAAAAATACCATCTACCTGCTTTTTATTTAATTTAATTTTTTAAAAAACTCTTCTTTTTAATCTTTTATTTTGTTTGAAGAAAAGACAGTCCAATGACATAATGTTTGGTTTTAAAGATTTGTTTGACGTGTAACTGTTTTCGTTTCGTTTTCGTTCAATATAATTTATACGATGCATTTTCTTTTTTTTTTTGTTCTTTTGTTTTTTTTTTTTATTAAGATATTAATGTCAGCTGATTCATCTAATGGTAAACAAAATCATGATGATGATGATGATGATGATGACAAATTATTGGCAACAACTCAATAACATAATATTGAAAAATTTATGTTGCTATTTAATTTAATTTAATATTAAAATTTAATAATTCAGAATTTAGTAAGAAAATTTTTATTTTAAATTAAAAATTAATTAAAAAATTTAATAAAATTAATTTAAAGAAAATAATTTATTATTAAAAATGAACTATTCTCTGACTCAATACAGACGTAGACAAAACGGTTGAATTACAATAATTTGTTTCTTTAATTAATAATATTTCTTGAAGAAATTAAAAATAATCACTTGTTTTATTTTATTTTTAAGATACTTTACCATAGTGATTGAAATTGGTGGGTACTTTAAAATCTAATAAATTTAAATTGAGGTGATTGAGGTCGAATTTTTACATGTTAAATATTAATTAATATATAATATAATCAATTTTTCAATATTTTTTCTAATTATTATAAGATTTAAGCAATTTAAAATTGAATATTTAGGAAAGGATTAGAAAGTATATGTATTATTATTTAATAATTCAAGTGTACATATGTATACATATGTATGTATAGCATGTATACATAATATTATGTTTACGGTTATGCAATTAATCAAGTAAACTTGAATCTACGAATTTTGTTCAAACAGACTTTTTACTTCAAACGCCTTAGGCAAATTTTACATTACAAGTTTTAAATTTGTCTTATTACTAAATAAAAGCTTTGTAAATAAAAATTATTATTTTTAAAAATTTAATAAAAATTAATTATTAGTTTGCTTATTCGTTCTACCGTACGTCTTTACGGCTGTCCGTCTATCTGCCTGCCTGCCAATTTACAAAATTTCTACACCGTTTCACACTGTTTGATATTAGAACACACTGGGTAATCTCATAAAGAAAAATAACAGTTTTGAGAAAACTTTTTTATATAGCATACCCAGATCTCTTAACACTTAAAAGTAAAAACTTGAAATTTAAAGACTTTAAATTTATTGCGTTAACTCTACCTTTTGAATGTTATAACGGATTCAAAAATCAAAATTTAGGTACTACGACACCTGTGCATATTTTTTCAAAATTAAGAGATGCAAACATTAGAACAGAATGTTAAAATAATTAAAAAAAAATTTATTTTGTATTACGAAAATTGAAATTGACAAAGTCGACATATTATAGAGCAATTCGTCTAATAAACGATCCCAATGTCACCTCTACGTTCTCTCCACTCGGTCTCCAATTGGTCTTCGGCACCTAATAGAAACACGTACCCTGTTTTATAGATACTTTATAGGGTTGGGTTCTTGTTCTAACGAGATTAAAAGTTTGATGCCTCCTCTCAAAGCATTCCAAAGAGAAACAATGAGAGCCTCTGCTGCCCTGCCCATCCCTATGTAGCTCAAGTTCCCAGATGACTTATGGAAATTCGTTTGTAGTAGGACCATCGCAAATGTGGAACCATCTTCCACCTCATGTGTTCCCCAGAATTGGTGATGATTACTTTTACAACGTGCAAAGGTTCAAGGTAAATATTAACAACTTTGTTCACAATATGCCTGCCAATTTGAAATCTATTTTCATTCCCTAACTCAACTTCCTCTGACCACGCAGTACATTAGTACTAAAGGTCGTATAACCTATTGTTTGGTCAAAAAAGGAAGGTGGTGTTTAGTGGGTTAAAGTCCCACACACTCATAGAGGACTCGTGCTCGTTTTCACTCCTCTATAGTGACTTTTGATGATTCCCACCTACCCTCGAAAAAAAAAATTATCAAATTTACAGTTATAGATAAAATTTAAGAATTAATTTATAAAATATTATGTTAAAGTTACTATTGACAAAAATTATTAGCATCAATGAAAAGATAAAAAAAAAATTCTTAATGAATTTTTTTGATTTTTAAGTTAAATCATTTATCAACTTAATTCTTATAACTGATAATCTTAGTTAAGTACTTAAGATTCAAATGGAAATTTTATATTATAGAAATATATTCTAACTATTCAAATATAATGGATTATATTTAACGTAACATAATAAAAAATGTCATAGAAAAAAATAATCTTTTCAATTCATTTTAAAAAGTTACAAATTTATAAAATTTTCATTTAGAATGTTGAAGTATCATTTCAAAATTAAATAATTAATAATAACATAATTTGAATATAATTAACAAGGACAGTTTTTATTTTCTTATATTATTTCCACATTGTAGTAAAATAAAATTAGTTCAAGGTTTTAGTATTTTAAATTAAAAATTAATTTCGGAAAATATATGTATAAAATGATTAGTTAAATTTATGTAGGCATTTTATGAATCTAAAACAAAAGATATATAAAATAAAAGATAATTAATTAGACTACATGAAATAATTTGCACAACGAAAATCACCCCAACCAAAAATGAAGTAAAATATTTCCGCACAGATTTTCAAAAAAAAAAAAAGAAATTTGAAACTCTATTTTTAAATCGATTAAAAACAAAGAAATATATAAAGGTTTTTAACTGTACACACTTTCAATAAGAACAGTTTAGTATTGGACAACTTTTCCACCAAAATTTGTCTATTTTTTAAGATTTTTTATATCAGAAAAGGTTATAATATAAAATCAAGAGGTTTTTTCCCCCATTTTAAGTAAATCCTATATATATATATAATAAAGAAAAGCTGTTAATATATTATATAAAAATATAATGTTGAAGCTTTTAATTACTTTTGTATTAATTTAAACAAATTTGCACAGGTGTTCAAGTTACAGGTGGTCTAAAAATAGTTTAATTTTAATATTTGGAATTTATTTACACTTATTTAAGCAGGGGGAAGTAAAAATTTTTTTTCTGAAAAAAATTTATCTTTATTTTCAAAAATATTTTTTCTCTTTCTGGAGCTGCAACGGTTTGGATTACATAATGACACTTAATTGTAGTTAACATTAAATTGCTCCATTCGACTTTCATTGCTTCATTTGTTAGATACATTACCTGTACATTACCTGTTAGATAATAAAATTTATGTAGATACACCTAATTGTAGAAATGCAAAAGATGGAGAGATGTATTTGGAAAGCAATTCATGGGCCCTTCCCGGAATTTTAACAAATAAATTATGGTACTCTCCTAGGAAAGATTATTTTGTTTTTCTTTTCTAGAACTTTCCTTAAAGAATAAGAAAGAAGAGATTCGTTACTGCTAACAAACTCAACCGTTCAAAATCTTTTCGACCCCTTTGTAGTTCAAACAAAAGCAAAAATTTACTCTCATTTTATTAAAATATTTTTAGCTAAGATCTGTTTTTTTTTTTTTTTCCAGCTGTTGAAACAAAATAAAAATATAAGAATTTTCTTTTTGTTTTTGGTGACCAAAAAATTTTTTTTTTTTGTGAAAATAAAAATTAAATAATAAATTTTAAATTATAACTAAGTAGCTATAATAAATTCTTCCATGTTTTTTAATAAATGATTTTTGTTTTTCATATTTATATTTATTTCTTTTTTTTTGTTTTTGGGAAACAAAAAGATAAAAATAAATTTAAAAAAATCTTTTAATTTATAAATAACTTAAATATATATAAAATATGTATGTATGTAGAAATTAATTAATTTCATTCGTTTTATATTATTTACCTTTAGTATAAACTGTAGAATTTTCCGAATAATTTTCATGAAAAATAACAAAAATAAAATTTTAAATATATAAATATTATAGAAAATATCATTTTAAAATTTTCCAATTGAAAAATTTCCGGAAAAATTTTAAATTATGCACAAAATAATTTGTAATTTTTATAATTATTGGAAACAGTCCTCATAATATTACTTAGGTAGGTAAGTACCTTTACTTTTGTATTTCGAAACTTCAATTTTAATTTACGCGATATAAAAATATGTCATTCTATATGTATTCCATATAGTAACAACCTAAATCTGCGGCAAAGTAAAATGACGTTGTAAAAATATAGCATTGAAAAAATGTCGCCGGACAAAATGTAGTGAATAAAATGTCGCGAAAAGAGATTTTAGACTTGGATTCAAAACCAGGGTTATATGCTTTTTACAGAATATTTGAGGAAATTTTAGAGTAAGGATTGAAAATTAGGGTATTCCCTTTTTTCAAAATATTTCCAATTAAATTTAAATTAATTATTTTGCCAATGCGATATTTTTGCCGTGTCATTATTGCTTCAAAAATTTTTACTTGCGACATTAAGATTTGGAATCGTATTCCATGATTCTATATTGGTCCTTCTTTAAGTCATTAAAAAATTCT
Organism: Poecilobothrus nobilitatus; assembly: GCA_947095535.1. Lineage (NCBI taxonomy): Eukaryota > Metazoa > Arthropoda > Insecta > Diptera > Dolichopodidae > Poecilobothrus > Poecilobothrus nobilitatus. The sequence continues at coordinate 114,780,570 of OX352774.1, forward strand.
AAAAATTAAGTAATTGAGGCCAATAAATAATTGATCACAGAAGAACTTAAAATGCTGATTATGCATTAGATAGTATTTTATTAATTTTTTTTTTATAAATTTTTTTTTATTTATTATATAAATTTATTTTTAACCCTCCGTTACTCCAGCACTATGAATTTTTTCCACTGGAATTTTTCAGAAGCTAAGTTTTAAAATTTTCTGAAACAATAACTGTTTTTTTCCTTGTTGATATTTTGAAAACTTTATTCACATTTGTAATGTGAAAAACAGTCTGGATAATTTTATTTCTAATTTCCAAAAATTTTTATTTGCTTCGTATTGAAGAAATGTTTATCATTAAATTTTGCAGAAGATTGTAGTAAAGTTTTATGCACTTTGGTAAATGTTTACAGCAGCTGTGGCAAAAAGTGCCAAAACTGCAAAATCTAAATTGCAAATTATTTCCTGAATGGTTTTATTTTGCCACTTTGACAAACTTTTTTTATACCCTACACATTAAGTATAGTGTATATTAACTTTGGTATGGTGTTTGTAACCACCAAAAGGAAGCGAGTTAGGTATAGACATGTATATATATTCTGAATCAGGATCACCGCCGGAGTCGATTTAGCGATGTCCGTCCGTCCGTCCGTACGCACGATAACTCAAAAAATAATGATGCTATCTTGATGAAATTTATACTGTAGGTTAACAATGACTAAGGTAAGGCGGGGATTGTAAATGGGCGAAATCGGACCATGCGTTCGAGTACCTCCCATACAACTTCCAAAACCAAATACGCATATTTTCGAAATTAATAAAGATAGAAACTTAAAATTTTGTACGAGGGTGTGTTTTTCTGAATCCCTGATATCACCAAAATTTGAGATGAAGTGGAGTGGTTGTTTGGGTACCTCCCATACAATTCCCAAAACCGAACATGCATATCTTCGAAATTAATAAAGATAGAAACTTCAAATTTGATAGGAGGGTGCTGTTTCCTAAATCCCTGATTTGTCTAAAATTTGAGAGGAATTGGAGTGGTCGTTCGGGTACCTCCCATACAACTCCCAAAACCGAACAAGCATATCTTCGAAATTAATAAAGACAGAAACTTCAAATTTGATACGAGGGTGCTGTTTCCTAAATCCCTGATTTGCCTAAAATTTGAGATGAATTCGAGTGGTCGTTCGGGTACCTCCCATACAACTCCCAAAACCGAACAATCATATCTTCGAAATTAATAAAGACAGAAACTTCAAATTTGGTACAAGGGTGTTGTTTCCTGAATCCCTGATTTGTCCAAAATTTAAGATGAATTAGAATGGTTGTTCGGGTATCTGCCACACAACTCCTAAGACCAAACAAGCATATCTTCGAAATTAATAAATATATAAACTTGAAATTTGATATAAGAATGTTCTACCCTGTTGATGTCTCTAAAATTTGAAATGAATTGGGGTGGTGGTCCGCGTGCCTTCACACACTTCCCAAGACCTAACAATCATATTTTCGAATTTAATAAAGATAGAAACCTGAAATTTTGTACAAAGGTTGTAACAGCATTTATTTTTTTTAGCTTGTATTAAATACCTAACTAAAATAACTTATGGATTTTTAATTTAATTGGAATGTTTTAGGTGTAGGGTATAAATAAGTCGGTTGCATCGACTTACTGTTATTTTACTTGTTTTTTTTTAATTTAATTAAATACTTATAAAATACTTTATTATTTGTAATAAAAAACTTATGTTATCTGCCAAATAAAAAATATTATTCACATGATATGTTTTATGTTCTTTTAAGTTTGAGGTAATATAATCCAAACCGAGTGCTTATCGTCGCCTCAGAGAATCATTGTTGTATGTGAATTTTTTTGAATTTTTGTTTTAACGGCTTTTAAATTTTTTTTTGTTCTCTTTCTAATGGTATTGTCCGTTTTTCGCTATTTTTTACCGTTTTAAAGATATCTGGTATGACTTTTATTGTATGTATCAGTTTATGATCAATATGAGTATGCTTTTTGTTGTATGTGAAAAAATTTTGTTACATACAACAAATTTCCATACAAAAACATGGAAAAAATGTTTCAGTAAATTAGTGTTGAATGTGATCTTTTTTGCAGTATAAAATGTTTATTTATTTATTATACCCGTACGATAGGATCGGGTATAATAAAATTACTCCTCCGTTTGTAACACCTCGAAATAAGCGAGCTAGATATACCTTCAAAGGTATGGATCGGATCAGAAAAAAATTCTAAGACTTTTGAGCCATGTCCGTCCGTCCGTCCGTCAGCACGCTAACTCAAAAACTAAGAAAGCTAGAATCTTGAAATTTACACAAAATATTCTGGGAGTAATTTGTAGGTTCCCTATTTTTTTTGGTTGAGTTTGGACCAAAACTTAGGGTAGCTCTCGAACACCTAACTTTTAGATCCCTACATTTTTTTTGAAATAGAGCTATGAAATTTTAACTACTGATAGACCTCACAAAAATATTAATTTTATTTTTAATAACTTTTTTTTGTAGCCCCACCCGTTACGGAGCTACAGCTCCCCAAAAGTTCAAAAAAGCTCTATATTTAAACTGCTATAGCACAAGTCGTATAAGGTATATCTTCAGTTTGAAAACGCCAAACGATTACTACTTTTATTTGCTTTAAAAGTATATATACAATAAATATATATTTGTGGCATACGGTGTCTTAATTTACCGTTATGCGAAAGTCAAATTTTGCAAAATCCCTTAACCCTTCTATCTTCTAAACGGTTTAAGTTGGAAACTTGAAATTTTGACAAAAGTTAGATCTTTAAAAATAAGTATGAGTCATTTCAGAATTTTTTTTTGTATCACCCCCCGTTTAGGAGCTGTAAGGAGTCAAAAACTGAAAATTTCCTATTTTTAAACACCTGTAACTTGAACACGTATTAAAAGTTTTTTGAAGTAATACACAAAAATTAAAGTTTCAACATTATACTCTTATTTCTGTTAACAACTTTTTTTAATAATATAGGGTTACTTTATAATTGACGAAAGTGTTTCTTGATTTTTTCAAATTTTCTAACAAATTTCTTTAACGAATTTTTTCCATTTTGTTTTACTCGATAATTTGAAATTGTTGAGGATATAATGCGTAGTACAAAAAAATGTAATTAAATAAACAACATAACGGTTGCTTGAAGAATTTTTATTTATATGATATTGATATATATACATACTTATATAATATCATGTTTATTTACATATCGTATATGTCACTAGTGAATGAATGATAAGAGTATATATGTATATTATATAGCACCGTATTTACATACATGTATGTATTTTATTGTATTTATAAGAAATTATTCTGTCAATGGAATATTTAAATATAATATAATATAATATTTAAAATTATATTTATTATTTTGTACTAAGTAAATTTAATATACATTTACCGCTTAGTATTAAATGGTACTATAGAATATTTGAAAAAGTTTTGGATTGATAATCGTTATGTGGAAGGTTAGAATCTGCTTTAGAAGAATATACATATAAACATATAGTTTGAATATATGTACAACCCATAAGTTCTAGAAATTATAAAATTATTTTAAAATACTAAAATATTAAAAAAATAATATTGTAGGCAGAGTGGTTGTGAACATACTAACGGTTCGTAAGGGTATCTAATGGTTGACAAAGGCAACTGTATTCTTCCTCGTTTTTTATAACAAATTAGTACCACATTTGCATATTCAATAAGAATTATTATTGCATCTGTTCAGTTTCGTATGTATGCAATACATTTATTATATTATATTTTATAATATCACAGTAGAAAATTGGACTAGTTCCACACTAGTTAAAGAAGTGATTACAGAGAATTAGTAAATTCATTACCTAACCTATTACCATAATGCAAATTTCGCATTACATTTTACATATGATGACCTAAGCGGCAATCAATAGCCTCCGCCCAGCATTACTTAAGAATTAGTTACTGAACTAGTTGCCGGTAATGAGTTAGATAAAAAAAGTATGGAAAAAATATATGCTTTTTTATTATTTACTTTTATTAATTTATTTTACTATATTATTACACTAGAAAAGAACAATTATATAATACTAAAAGTTATATATACATATATATAAAGGATTTTTCAATTTGAGTAATATGATTTCTAAGTGACGTTTCGGCCATTTGTAGTATGTCATGACCTGTTTTTTTTTTTATTATATTCAGTAATATTTACAATTTCATCATGGAGAGATATACACAAGAACAACTTTTACAAATTATTGAATTTTATTATCAAAATAATCGTTCTCCAATTGCAACTTTTTTAAGAAAATCATCTTCGCCGGTGAGGCTCACTTTAATCTGAGTGGTGCGGTAAATAAACAAAACTGTCGATTCTGGTGCGAAGAAAATCCACAAATTATTCATGAACAACCATTACATTCACCTAATTTGACAGTTTGGTGTGGTTTTCGGTCTGGTGGTATTATCGGTCCGTACTTCTTTCGAAATGAATCAACGGAGAAATGGATCTACACCGCTACTATCAACGGAGAGCGGTATAGATCGATGATAACCAACTTTTTATGGCCCAAATTGGAAGAAGTTGATCTTGACAAAATCTGGTTCCAACAAGACGGGACTACGTGCCACACAGCATGTGCAAGAACCGAATTATTGTGAGAAAAGTTTGGAGATTTGATTATTTCAAGAAATTGTGACATTGAATGGCCTCCAAGAAGTTGTGATTTACCACCATTAGACTGTTTATTGTGGGGTTATTTGAAGTCATTGGTCTTGAGCAATAAACCAGACTCTTTTCAAGCTTTAGAAGTCAATATTGAACGTGCTATTCATGACATACGACTTGATTTAGTGGAAAAATTGCTCGAAAATTGGGTTCATCGAATTCATTCCTGCAAAAGAAGTCGTGGAGGCCATTTGAATGACGTTTTATTCAGAATTTAATTGTATCGATTGTACTTCACATTAAATAAAAAAACATTTGAATTTCCTTAACAATTAGTGTGTTTTTTTTTAAAAGAAATCATATCACTCAAATTGGAAAACCTTTTATAAATATTAAACAGTAATATTAATTTTTTTAGTATTTAAACAAACTGTTGATAACTTTAGTATACGCGAGTTTTGAGAAAACAATAAAAATTACCTAAGAATGCTCTGCATCTAATTATACCCGTATGAACTATGTTCAAGGGTATAATAAATTTGCCATTACGTTTGTGACACCTTAAAGGAGTCGAGCTAGATATAGTGACAAAGGTATGGATCGGCTCAGAATCGAATTCTGAGTCGATTAAGCCATGTACGTCCGTCCGTCCGTCCGTCCGCACGATAACTCAAAAAATAAAGGAGCTAGGGGGCTGAAATTTTTTTTACGTCACTTTTGCAAAATTGTTAGTTTTGCTATTTAAATCCAACATTTTCGGTCGGCGGGTTCGAGTAGCTGCCATACAACTTCTATCTTTATATGGAAATAACTCAGTATCTATTCAAGCTAGGTTTCTGAAATTTTGCAAATGATGATCAAGTTTTATGGCAACAACTTCTGTAAAATTTGGTTGTGCTGGTGCGGCGGGTTCGGGTAGCTGCCATACAACTTCTCCGTTTAAATGAGAATAACTCAGTGTTTATTGAAGCTAGGAATCTGAAATTTAGTAAAGAGGTGTAGAGTTACATGCCAACAACTTTTGTAAAATTTGGTTGGTCTAGAGCAGCCGGTTCAGGCTTCTTGCACCTCTTGGAACCTAATGAAGCTAGGCGTCTGAAATCTTGCAAATGATGATCAAGTTTTATGGCAACAACTTCTGCAAAATTTGGTTGTGGTAGTGCGACGGGTTCGGATAGCTGCCATACAACTTCTCTTTTTAAATGAAAATAACTCAGTGTCCGTCCGCACGATCACTAACAAAATGAAGGAGCTAGGAGGCTAAATTTTTTTTTACGTCACTTTTACAAAATTGTTAGTTTTGCTATTTAACTCCAGCATTTTCGGCCGCCGGGTTCGAGTAGCTGCCATACAACTTCTTTCTTTAAATGAAAATAACCCAGTGTCTATTCAATCTAGGTATCTGAAATTTTGCAAATGATGATCGAGTTTTATGGCAACAACTTCTCCAAAATTTGGTTGTGGTGGTGCGACGGGTTCGGATAGCTGCCATACAACTTCTTTTTTTAAATGAAAATAACTCAGTGTCCGTCCGCACGATAACTCAAAAAATAAAAGAGCTAGGAGGCTGACATTTTTTTTACGTCACTTTTGCAAAATTGTTAGTTTTGCTATTTAACTCCAGCATTTTCGGCCGCCGGGTTCGAGTAGCTGCCATACAACTTCTTTCTTTAAATGAAAATAACCCAGTGTCTATCCAATCTAGGTATCCGAAATTTTGCAAATGATGATCGAGTTTTATGGCAACAACTTCTGTAAAATTTGGTTGTGATGATATGACAGGTTCGGATAGTTGCCATACAACTTCTCTTTTTAAATGAAAATAAATCAGTGTCTATTGAAGCTAGCTATCTTAAATTTAGTGAAAAAGTGTCGAGTTGCATGCCAAAAACTTTTGTAAAACTTGATTGGTTTAAAGCAGGCGGCTCAGGCTTTTTGTATTTCTTGGAACTTAATCAAGCTAGGCGCAATAGATTCGGGTAGCTATCATACAACTCCACAATTTACATAAATATATCTCTGTAGTTCGGTACTAAAACATCTGAATGTTTTTAAAAGATGATCAAGTTTTATAGAAACAGAATATATTACGTTCATACGGGTATCCCAGAGTTGACACAGTCTACTCTACTGCACTCTTCCTCGTTTTTATTTTCTTTTTGTTGAATTTTAAAAAAATATTTATGAAAATTATTTCAACCAATTGAAATTAAATTTATTAAAATTGTTACATACAACAGTTGTTGTTTGAGCAAAAACTCTCTTAATTTCGCTAATGATTGCGGTACGAATTAGAAAATTTGCACTTGGTTTTTTATCACCATAGCAATAGGGGTATTAAGTAAAAAATTCTACTATACGGTTTTAGCACTATGCCTCTTTAAAACTTCAAAGTTGATTTACCACAAACTATGTTTTGTTACATACAACAATGATTTTCTGAGGCGACGTTATCAAAAAAATATTGCGCGTGTAGGGTTAAGGTAAAAACGACAAACAAAAATAAACTTCAAGATTCGAAAACGGAATGAAAGAATATCGAATTTAACTTAAATATCTAAATCTATAACCTAAATACTAGAAATTAATGCTAAATCTAAGTTCTTTATTTACGTATTGATGTGTTAAAGTTCTCCTGAACGAATATTTCGAGCATAAACAGCAGTCGAAAAAACCTAGCAAATACTTAATTGGAAAGTAAAAAAGTACTAGAGAGTAATTTTAAAAGAACATTGGGTTTTTGTTGCTGAATCTCTATAATATATTAGTTTTTGCAGTGCTTTCCATGCAGGATAACCGTATAGTAAACTGCAAAATATTGTTTTAAGAATGAGCATTTTATTATCTGTCTTAAGGATTGACTTTTAATTAACTAATGTATATACTATATAGTATTTGGATAATCAAGTTTTCGTTTTGTCTATTATCTCTTTAAGAAGATGAGCTTTAAAAGTTAATTTTTTTTATTATAGTGCATATTTGGAGATACTTAATTGCTTCAAGTTCCCAAGATATTTCCTTCTTATTGATAATAACTCCACCAAAATCACCAAAAACAAAAATTTTCTCCTTTTTGTGAAGAATATCGCTTTTGGTATTTCACAATTTTTCATTTAGTTTTCCACTTAAAAAAATAATTTTGTGTAAGTATAAATTTATTTCTCAGGTTTTGTGTAATTTTATTTGGTCATTTGAAGGTACTTCGTAGGGTACTTGGTCATTTTCCTACAGTCATAGTTTGCATTTAGGCTTTGGATAACCTGCTATGAAAATATTAGGTATACATTAAAAAACAATAATGAACCTTCAACAACAGCAAATGCAAAGATCTTAGCACTTGACAGTTTTGAAGTTTTTCTGACTTGTCTGTATTTTTAAGTTCCAAAAATCGAAACGGAAAATATATAATACAATAAGTAAGTGTAATAACAATTAATTATTTGTAACATCAATAAATATAAAAAAAAACTCAATAAAATTAAAAATAACATAAGTATAAGTATTTATATAAGTCATAAAAAATTAAATATTTTTTTTTTGCGAAATTAACTTTAGAAACAAAGAGATAAATTTTTTCAAAAAAAAAAAATTTAATATTTTTTACAACATTTATATCAAAAAAAAAAAATAATTTTAAAGATTTCTTTAGTAATTTTGTTTTATTTATAATATAACTAATGCTTACGTTGAAAGGAAAATTGGTGCCAATAATAAAAGAATTTTTATTTTGTTTTCCGCCGAAATGAATCAGCAGAAGTGAAAATGAAATTAATTGTTTTGTTTACTTTACAGTAAAAAAACAACAAGTAAAAACAAAGTTTATATACATTGTATATAGACATCAATCATATTATATGTACTCTATTTACGTATCTAAGGTACGATAAAAAATAAAAACAATTAACAATTTTTAAAATTCTTTACAGTTATGGTCTACTAATTAGAAATGTTACAAAAAAAAAACATACCTATTTTATAATATATAAAGTCATATTACGAGAACTCTGGGCTCGTGCCACTCATTGTACCACTTTACAGTTACTTTATAATTATTAGACTTAAGCTATTGATTATTTTATTCCTCTTGTTCTTCTGAAATTCTATAAAAGTATCTTCAGAAAGAAAATAAATCTTATTTTATTTATTTTGGTGAGATGACAGAAGGACTGTGGGCTTCAATTCCAAAACTTTTGGAAATAAAGCGCATATAATTAAAAGGAATTAAAATCCGCGAGCTTTAATTTCTTTTGAATTAGAATTATGACCCAAACTGTTTTCGTTTTGCAATTAAAAGAGAAAATTTGTAAAGCAAAAGCATGTCCCAACTCTGTTTTAGTATAATTGGTATAATATTTTTATAATTGTATAAAAGTTTTTTTGGTGAGGTATACTGCTATAAAGCATTTTGTAATAAAGCTTTTAAAACTTTTAATTGACATTCAGGTGTGAACTAAGGCTTTATTCGCGAAAAGATCTTATTTCTCATCCGAATGTTAAATAAGACCTTAAGGCTTTATTTGCTAATTAAAAAATTTGTCTAATATGATTAATATGATTCTTTAAACATTTATCGTGGGAATTGTACATTTTATATTATAGGCTTTTCTTACCATCATCCTTCAAATTTAATGTCCGTTGCTGCTTCTTAAATTAACAGAGCGGACAAAATTTGTGACTCTGAAAGTCTAAAAATTGAGTTCAAATTTTATTGATGACACATTAAAACATAATAACTTTATTTAACTTAGGAGAGACTTGAATAGTTGAGTACAGTAAAATAAAATTCAATCAAATGAAATACAAACTCGTGAAAGTAATCTTTTACTCAGTGGGCTTTTATTCTTTCGTTTAGAAATAGATATAAAGCCTACGATCCATAGTTTAATTAAGACTTCCTCTCTTTTTTTTGTAAAAGAAATTCAAGCCCATACGGAAGTTAATTCTAAAAAGAAAACCAGCGTCTTTCTGTTACTGCATCATTTATTTTCATTTAATTAAAATGAGAAGTTTCGTTTCCGTTCCTTTTTAGTTGACCATCACTTTATGTAGACAAAAATATTTACTTTTGTTTTGCATTCGTTTTGTTCTAATGAAAAAAAAATACTTTGTATCTATATATTTATTATTATTAATTATGTATTTTCGAAATGAAGAAACTATCTAGAGATACTCTTTTTTTGTATGATTTATGAACTTGAAAATTGAAATATATTATAAATTGCTTATTTAAAATTAAAATTATATAACTAAATTTTAAATGTGTGAGAATTTCGAAAATCAAATGAACACAATATTAAATTGAAAATTAATTTAGAATTAATGAAAATTTTATTTATGATTTGGATAGAACTAATTTTTGAAATCTTAAAATAATATTATTTTTCGTTTTTTGTTTTTTTTTTTTTTGTTGTGGAGGAAGTTTAGAAAACTTTTTATATACTATTATATTAACTTCGAATTAATGATTATTGCTGTGAGTTGTTTATTTGTTTTTGTTTGATTACATGATTTAGAACATTAAAGTGAAATACTTGGTAAAGTGCATATGAATATTTGAAGTATAAGTATCTTATGTTTATAATTGATTAGAATTGTTAAGATAGTGTAACATAACTTATAGGAAATACTTTGTCATGAGTTAGTTGTTTTTATGGAACCATATGACGTAATTTATAACCATTTATACCGTAATTTGTATATTATAATATACATTAACATTCTTCAAAATATTCCTCAAAATTTTATACCTAAATTTTTCAAACATTATTTTGCAAGCAAAATCTTTGTCATCAAAGTCAAGATAGATATTTTACATGTACTCTCTTAGAGTTTGGGTTTAAAACTAGTGGTTTTGGTTGGTTAAAGTATAACGTACAATACTCAGAATCCTTCTAAAAAATATATACATATATTATAAATCAAATATTCAAATATAATAAGTATAATCAAATCAAATATAATAAGTATAATTGGAAAAAACCGTAATAAGTATTGGTGGAAATATAGGAATTGGTTTATATTAAACGAGATTTATAATGTGTAATCAAATTAGTATTATATATTTTTTAAACATAATAGCCATAACATTTTGTTTTTTTTTCAGATTTTCTTGAAAATTGACATTTCTGTTCAGTATTGTTTAACAAAATACGATGGAAAGAAACAAATTTACCCAGCGAATAGAAATTGTTTAAATTTATTACAAAAATAATGAATCTATTCGGACTACGTTTAGCGCATCATGTGAAATTTGTGGGTAGTGTGAATTGACCCACTGAGCTTACTATTAGAAATAGAAAATATAATAGAAAAATTCGGGAGAAATGGTAAGTATTTGTGATGTTAAGAATTCAACCCGTCAAAAACGTAAACGTATACTGCTGAAAATTGAGTACATCAATTAAACGTAGTTCTCAAGAAATTCGACTTTTTTATGACACCACATGGAATATAAATATTCTCCATAAAGATTTGCATGAATTAGATGACTTTAACTTGGACGATGGTTGACTTTGACTTGGTTGTTTTAACAAGATGGTGAAACATGTCATACATCTTGTCACTCAATCAATTTATTGCAAGAAGAGTTTAATAACCGTGTACTTTTCAAAAATATCGATGTGAACTGGCTACTAAGATCGTCAGATATTACTCCATAGGACTTTTTTCTTCAGAGTTATATCAAATCATTGGTTTACTCCAATAAACCACAAACAATGTTAAAAAATTCCAGAGGCGGTCATTTACATTAAATAATTTTTAAATAACAAATATTTAAAATAAATTAAGATTTATATTCATATCTTATACCATTTTGTTTTTATTTCTAATTAAAAATATATAGGTTTTATTTATTTATTTTAGGATTTATTGTAACCCTACATTCCTATTTCCACTCCCCAATTTAAAGTTTCCGCATTCCTGCTCTCTCTAGCCAATATACTGCTTTAGCAGTTATGAATTTCATCTCAATATATTAGTTAAAGTAGGAGGCGGGAAGAATTTGACACTAACAATGATGAATTCTTTATGCCTTTAGAAGATCTCATCTCCCTTAGGGGAAAAAAAATTTAATTATTTATCAAAAACAACCTTTAAACAGTATCTGGATACTTTTTTAATGCATCATGTATTCTGCAGAGATTATAATAACAATTCTTTTACAGTTTCAGAATTATTTTCCGACAACGTCGATAAATATAAACAGTTTTTATATAGGCCATTTATAGGCCATAACGAAAAATAAAAAAATGTTGTAAGAAATGAAAGTGAATATTTTTCACTACAATTATTTATAAGTTTCGTTTAAGGCAAAAAAAGAAGCAAAAAATCAAATTATTAAAAACCACAAAAATTTTTTCATTAAATCTCGAACATATGCCAAAACATCAATTAACACATTAAATTCTATCCGTTTCTTTCTCGCACTTTCAAATTTTAAGGCAAAATAAGAAAAAAAAAAATCAACCTCCTCATTATAATCATTAACAGTAAATTACATTTCTTAACAGTTTTATTATATCACATTTACACCATCATGGTTTTTTTTTTTTTGTTTGTTAGTAATGAAAAGGGGAGAGATGAAAATCGGAAATTTTCTTATGTTTTTATCTGGGAGCCCTTCTGTAACCGAAGAATAAAATAAACAAAAAAACGTAAACTAAGTATTTTTTTTTTCTTTAAAAAGGTTTAAGTTACTTTCGCCATTACGATGAAGAAAAAAAGTTTTTTTCTGTTAGTTTTTTTTTTTTTTAATTTAATTTTGCCTTTTTGTTGTATTTTTTGAATGTTTTTTTTTTTATTAACTCTGATCCTATTAACACTCTTCTTCATTTTTCTTCTGAGAATTGAAAACAAAAACGAAAACAAAAGTGTATAGAACAAAAAATTTCCTTCTCCGTGTTATTTTCTCATCTATTGTTGGGTGTTAATTTTATTTTCACTTTTGAAAACATAAGAAAATTACTAATACTAAGATGCTGACATACACTTTTACTTTCATTGAAAGCTTTGCAAACAAAAAAAGACAAAAAAAAAGAAACCCGGTTCCCAAATCACTAAAGAAAGAAATTTACAGTAAATATTTGTCAGTACAGTGTATTGAAAAATTGCTTACATTTTTTTTTTTTTTTATTGTTATCTTTGAGGTAATTGAAACTTTGATGAGTTAGGTCTCCGATTAGGTTCAATTGCAGGTAAGTTGTAGGACACTTAAATAAAAATTTAAAATTTAATATTGCCCTAAAAATGTTGGAAAGCACGCCCTAAAGGTATTGCAAGCTAGGAAAATAATTGCATAAAAGTAATTTTAAGGAAAAACTGGTTATCCTGTACTCTAAAATGAAGAACGTGATTGTTTGGCAATTATTACAAAAATTCTGCAAGACGATTTTTATTTAGTGTAAAAGAAGCCAATCAGCAAAATGATATTAGTAACCTTCTATCTTTGGTAAACAAAAAGAATTAAAAACAATTTAATCAGGAAATTTAATATAGTAAATTTTTAACTATCGCACTTAATTGCATCTAAAATTCGTAGAAAACTTTTAAAAATTTCTGATTATTTTTATACAAACTTGATATTGTACAATATAAACCAGCTATTTGAAAAATATTGTTTTTCCAGCATCTTTCAATCCAAAAATAAATAATAATTTTTTTTTTTATTTAATGTTTTTAAATAGATCATTCAGTGTTGCAAGTCTTCTGTTGATGTTCTTTTTATAAAATTCGATCCACTTCGACTCCCTCTTTATGAAGCCAGATTTTCTGTAATCAATCTTCATTCATTCCAGTCACGTCGACTAGTGGTAACAGGCAATTTTGTTGGTTCAGCAACTAATTCGTGGTGATATTTTCACATCAGATTTGCCAGCAAATTAGATTTAGATCGTGAATCCTAATAGAGACCAAGTAACTATCTGAGCTCTTTGATATTGATGTTATTTTACACTGAAGGTCAGACTGTATGTGATTAGAGTGAATTTATGTTGTCCGAAAAAGTGTATTGTATTTCTGCTACCAACATTACTTAATTTTTCTGAACAACAAAAGCAAAATAATAATTTTTTGTTTGTTTGTAGTGGTAGGAATGCTTTTATTACGCTGAGAAAAACAAAAACTAAAGTTGTTATATTTTTTTTTTCTACTTTCAAATTTAATTTTTATCAAAAGTAATTATCCTTGGCAAGGATATCTATCTACTTTTCATAACAAAATTTAAAGAACAAAACAAAAAAAAGAAAGACAACAGAGTACTACATATTTGTTTTTTTTTTTTTTTTTTTGCCTCTTACAGTTTCGCATTTCTGCTCTTTGTTTTTGTTCTTAAATGTCTCGCCTTATTAAGTCCTTATTCTTGTTGATGTTGACAAAAAATTTCTTAACACAAACAAGCGAAAAACCAAAAAAAAAATAAAATAAATTGTAAAATAACGGTTCATTAAAAAGAAAAATAAAAAAAAAAATAAAAGAAAATAACGGCCATTTTACAAATACCGAAAAAAACAACCGAATTTTAGCCGAAAATAAAATACTTTCATTGTTTTTGTAACTATTTCATATTCTTTTTCTCTTTCTTTCTAATTATGTATTAGAAAAATGCATACACATACAAAAAAAACAGGACAGTCATAAGCTCATTTTAAATAAAAGAAAAAGAAAATAAAATTGAATTTTAAGTAGTGAAAGAAAGAGAAAGCAATTTATAAAACAAAGAAAAAAAAATATAAAAATACTAAAAGGACATTAAAGCAATAAAATAAAAAAAACCAAAAGAAAAACAAAATTTGAGAAAAGAAAAAATATAAAAATTTTAAAAAATGAAGTGTTCAAGCATAAATGAACAAAAAAAAAAAAATTAAAAACACAAGAAACAAAAAGTAAGTGAACATTTATAAAAGTGAAAATGAATTGATTGTTTGCAAAGAAGAGAAAGAGGATCTATATAAAGAAATTGAAAGAGATGGACATACACAAAAGAAGAAAGAAAAGAAAATATCCTACTTGTGTATTTTTTTTTACTTTTTACTAGCTTGTTATAATCAAAAGGAACAAAAAACACAGCCAGAAGGCTAATTTTAATTAAATTTACCTAATTGGGATGTTTAAAATAATTTTATTCCTTGTTTTTTTTTTGTGGATCTTTTGCGTTCTTGTATTTTTTATTTTCTTTTAAAAAAAACCAAATGTAAAAATAAATTTTTAGATTTTTAAAATAGAAAATGTATGCCAGTTTCATTTATATTTGGAAGAAAACGAATTTTAATTTAAAGATTTTGTTGTTGACCCGTGATCTGTTTTCCATTCGCCATTCAAAGGTTCATCTTAAAAGTAAATAATAAATGTATGTATTACTATTGGTCTTCAGTTGAGAAAAAAAAATTAATTTTAAGTTGAAAATTTTTGATGTTATAAATTTGATATAAATATTTTTATATTAGACTTTTGACATAATATAAATATTAAAGAGTTTTTGTGATTCACTTACGTTACATTGTTCTTCGAATTCAAATTTTAATCAAAATTTTAATCGAAAGTTTACCAGTTTAAAAAAAAAAACTTAAATTGAAATAGAGTTATTTGAATCAGGTTATATTTTATTTTCTAGTGAGATGATAATCTTCTAAAGATATTAAGAATATATTCATGGTATTGTCAGACACTTACTGACTAAACTCCGAACTACTAAAATGTCTTAGTGAATTGAATAAGCAGTAGGGATAGGAAAGGATAGGACGAGCTGCGGAAACTTTGAATTGTAGAGTGGTACTGTAAGGTAATAACGAATTCGCCTTCTATTATTACTATTTCACTATCAGTGACGAAGTCATCAACAATTACATAATACAGAACTATATTGCACCTTCCTGCATCAGCTAAACAAAAGTAGTTCTACTGATAGCAACTGTTATTATTAGCATTAATTATTGTTATATTATTGTCATATTATAATAATCTTAGTCAGTTTGAATGTCTGTAAGACTCTATGATTGAAAGGCTGAGAATTTAACTATACTATGCCATGAGTCACATAATTTTATGATCATAGGTAATACCTATATTTACTCAATTCATATTACGATGAAAAAATTTACTTTGCATTAAATAAAAATTAATTCGAATCAACCAAAATTTAATTTTTGTTTTTTTTTTGTTTTTATTTTTTTTTTTCGTTATTTTTAATACTGAATGATACACACTGTATAGTATAGTAAAAAAAAAATAAAAATAAATGTTACTATGCCAGTAAGTTAAGAGTACCAATAGTATATATATAGGTAGGTCCACCAACACTAACAACAATTAGAAAACAAAAAAAGAAAATAAAATTATTTAACAAAAGTCCATAAGGATATTCATGTTTTTTTTTTGTTTTTTACACCAATTGATTTGTTAATAAAGGACGAAATGGGCAACGTTTTGGGTGGTAAAATATTTTATATTTTCTTCTATATAGTTTGTTGTTAAATTCTATAGCAGTAGCTGGGTAAATTAATTTTAACAGTATAATGAGTAACTATACACAAATACCTATACACAAATAAATTAATATATGTTTGTAAGTTTGTAGTTGTAAATTAAAGATGAGGGTGATAATTGGTAGAAAATTTTGTAAGATGAGTTTTATAGCTTGTTTATCTTTTTTTTTTTTTTTAATTTTTTAATTTTTTTTTTTATTTTTAGAATGTCTCTAAATATCCACTTAAATAATTTGTATATAATATTTTAACATTTTTTTGTATCTATAGAATGTATCTCATTTATTGTACCTATATAAAAATATCTTTTATAAAAAATGTTAATGAAGATTGTAATTTCAAAAATTATAACAATGAATTGGGTCAGGTCATGTTAAAATCATTAGAAGGAATTAATTTTTATTTCAGTTTTTTTTTGTTTTTGTTGTTTTTTTGGTTCTTTTGTTACAAACAAAAAAAAAAACAACAAAAAAATAGCAATTTAAATTTAATTAGAACAATGAAGTTATAAGAGATATAAAAGATATTATAATTATTATATATGTATATAGGTACAATACATAAAGTATTTAATATTTATTGAGTTGGGTCTGGGTTTTAAGATTTTTCCTTCCGTTTTTTGTCTTTTTTTTTTGTTATAAAATTTGTCTTGTAATTAAGAGATGTTAAGTATTAAGTATTTGTGTGGTGGCAATAATAATGGTAATTGGAAAGTTATATCTGAGAAATTTACCGTAAATAATATGAAAAATTAAAGGAATTTTTTGTTAAAATAAACGAAAAGAAGTAATGAACAAATGAAGAGTTTGGTGTGGGAAAACTAATTTAATATATATATAGGTATAATAATTCAAGGATCCTTAAAAAATGATAAACAAAAAAAAAAACTTTTTTTTTTAAATGCTTTAAATTAATGAAAAATATAAAATTAATCATCAAATTTTAATTATTTTGGGTTAATTTGTTTTTTTTTTTTTTGTTTTTTCTTTTATGGTTCAAGGACATTATTAATATTTTTGGTATTACATTATTATTTTAAAGAATTCTTTTAGATTTTATATTTTTAATTGGAGTTAAATTTTCAAAAAATATAAAAGATTTTAGAGATCAACATTATTTTTTTATACTTTTAATCCTATAGCAACGACCTAAATATGGCTGGTAGGTTTTGTCTTCTCTATATGTGATTTGTATTAATTTAATCATTGGAAAGTGTATCTGATGGAAAGGGACATCTTTTTGTTCTGAAAAGTTCTGATTTAGAAGAGTTGAGATTGACTTTTCATTTTATTATTGTTTACAATAATTTTAGTGTATCTGATACCTGTGTATTACAATACATCAAACCATAATATGAAAAGTTAAATAACTGGTCATTTATTTTGTTACATTGCTTATGTACATTTATCTGTGAAACTTTTGATTAGTAGAGTCACTTCTTTGATTAGGTAGACTAAAATGGTATTCATTAAACATACACTAAACTGTAATTGTTTTTCTCTTTCTGTCTTATTTCTTTCAATCTAGGTTGAATAAATAGGTTTGATAAATAGTTTCTGCTGCTTAACGACGTGAAAGCCTTCGATCATTTTTAAATTATTACTAAAGACTAAAAATTGTACTACAATATAGAAACAAATCATTTTCAACTTCAGCTAAACTTTCTATCATTTTTGTCCCTTGTCTTTGATTTCTTGGTCCCTTGGTTCCAACCTAGTGATTGTTTATTAAAGTTTAAATTTTTTATTTTTTTTGTTCGAAGGTAGGTGTGAATCATCCAAAATCACTACAGAGAAGTGAAACGAGCACGAGTCCTTTATGAATGTGTGGGACTTTAAACTACGATAGTTGAAATATTTAATTATCTTTAAAATATGTGTAGTTGAAGCGTTTTTGAAATCATAACAAGGGATGAGTATTTTGCTAAAAGAATAAAACTTATAAACTATTTTTTTTTTAAAAACGATGCTTATTATTTTTCGTATTTTCATGCTTTAGTTACTTCATTTTTATTTAAAGGTATAATTTATTATTATATTTGTTATTATTATAATATAATATTTTCATTAATAAAGTGGATTTGCATTTTAAAATTTCTATATTTTTTCTATTTTATTTTTATCTTTCCAAACCAATCCCTAAACGTATAGAAAACTAGTTATAGCGATAAAAATATATATATATATATATACAAAAAACAATCTGCTTTACTTTTGCTGATGTTTCCGTTTCAAAGTTACAATATTTTGCTATTTGTTTGTTTTTTTTGGTTTTCTTTTTGTAAATTCAATACATCCTGAACCTGAATCAAAAACCACCTTTCTAATCATATTTCCTTTTTCATTCCTCGACGTACCACAATTCATATGCTTTTTTTTGTTTGTCCCACACCAAAACTATATGTTTAATCGTAGAATAAAATGCTACATCTAATGTTAGCTATAGTAACATTTTTTTAAACACGCTTTAGTTTTTTTATTTTTATTGCAAATAATTGTTTATAATTGCAAAAGGAAGAAAGGCATAAAAAGCAAAAATAAAAACTAAAATAAAATTATATTTATTAAAAAAAAAAAAAAAAACAGATGTCGCTTAATTCTCATTCAGAGTTATTGTAAAATGTAATAACATTCTGATGGATGGATATAAGGAAATAAACATTGGATTGCATTGTTCCCTTCTCATCTATTTTTAACATTATTTTACAATTAGTTGTTAGTTTTTTTTTTTATTTTTGTTTTTTTTTTTCTATATTATAACATTTGCTGTGCTGTCAAATGGTATTAGAATCCCCCCAATTTCTTTCTTTTTTTTCTTTACAAGAAATAGAACAGGACTAGAATTTAAGTATGGGATTGTAAGTGCATGCATTGTAATGAAAGGTTATTAAACTTTTTCTACTGATATTTATGAACTGATATGTTTTTTTGTTTTTTTTTTTTTTGTGTTTAGTAATAGTATAGTTGTATTAATTGTCATTAATCAGGAAGGAATGGCAGAAAGGGAGGGTATAAATTATGTTAACTAGCCAAGAATAATGTTGAAAAAATAATGCAAGGAACTAATTAATCATTGAATTTTTTTTGTTTATTACATTTGTTGTTTTTTTTTTTTTTTAAATTAAAAATTATTAGTTTTCTTATGGAATGAAAATTTTCTTATAATAGGTTTAAGAAATTACTTGGCATAAAATAAGATGAAAATATCGTTTAGAAACCTATTCAATCAATCTTGCGTTAAATTCAATTTTTTCAATTTTCAAATATCCCGGATCTATGTTCCCTTAATTAAACCATTCTTTGTTTTTTTTACAAAGCATTCTATATGGTTTGGTTGACATCAGACGAATCAACAAATATAGAAAATTATGTAGGAAATCGATTTTTTTTTTTGCGAGGATAGGTGGGAATATGGGAGGATAGAACGTACTAATAAAATCAATGTGCGAGTTTTCTTTGGTAGAGTTATACTTGAACCAACGAAATGCTATCTCTCTTTTAAATCAAACGTTAGGTTAAAATATATGGTAAACGTTAGATTAGACAGTATATTGGGTTGAGATTGGAAGATTGGTGGATTGATACTGCTTCTAGAAACATAGAATAAGCAACTTTAGCCAAAAGTTATTATGATTATATTATTATGTTTACAAATATTCTTATTTAAGGAAAGTCCTAGCTTTCCAGGTAAGTTTCCTGATAGCATAACGCCTCGTTAAAATCCCCAGTCCATTACCGATATATCGGTGATTTAGGAATTCAAACATGTTAGATAGTTTTAGATACAATTTTGGCCATGTCTGCTTCACTACTTCATTATAGAGTTATACACTTATAGAAAACCATCTCCGGTTCTATGTTTAATTGTTGGTATCAATATTTATAAAAATTTGAAAAATTTGGGTGTAAGTGTACCTTTAATATATTATACCTTAACTCTCTCAATTTTATGTCTTTTTCATGTTGTTTTAGTTTTTACTCTAAATGAACCTTGATATAATATTGCAGATCGTTGTCGAACTTTGAACATCTTCATAATATTTCTTAATCAATTCTGGATAAACTGCTCTAGTTTCTCAATTAATAGCTTCTATTTGATTTGAAATTTTTCCTTAATGATATAATTCATTCATTCGTATAGCATTAAATAATTTTTTGAAAATCTTTGTTCTGGCGTTGTAAACTTCAAAATCCTATATTTGTTTTGTTAGAAACTTGAATTTTCTTTAAATTAAATTAATTTTTTTTAAATTTGCAGCTTTAGTGTTTATCTTAGACTTTAATACTGATAAATAAAATAATATGGGTTGTCTGTCATGTTTCAAAATAAAATTGTATATAAATAAGTTTATTTAAATTTGCTTCATGTCACCAATGCGCTGAATTGCATTGCGTGCGACAAAAATATAAAAATTGAAAAATTGTAGTAGAAATTATCGTAAAATTTTAAAAATATTTTTGAATTACTTAAGAAGTTTCTTAAATTTTGTACTTTTTTTTTCTTAATAATTCATGGAAAAAAATTTAATAATAAATTTTTGAATGCTTTTAGTTAATTAAGAATGACTTAATTATAGGGTCGTGTTCATTTAATATTATTTTAAATACTTATGTTTAAAGTGTTTGTAAAGTGTTGAAAAAACAATAAATTACTTTATTTTATTATTATTTGGTTTTAAAACGATACATTTATTTTAATTGTGTTTGTCATTCAATAAACAAAATTACAATTCTAAAATTTAACAAATTGGTTGGAATTTAAAAGAAGTTGAAGGCAACTTCTTTCTGAAGTTTATCATAGTGGGAATTCTACAATTTCATGTTCACAAATATCCTTAAAATAATATAGAATTAAATATATTTTTTCCAAAACTTTTCTGCTTTAGATTTTATATCACATTACTTGGAGTTGTAAGTTTTTGTGCAAAAATACCATAATCTTTTGTATTAATTGGATATTGGTTCGTATTTAAATACAATTTATTTTAAATTTTCCTAAGGACACTATTGTATTATAGCACTCCAGCTATAACAATTTCAAAAATTTATACAACTATTTAAAAATATTTGATATTTAAAAATCAAAGGAATTAAAAAAATGTACTCTGATCCAAAGAGAAATTGTCGCAATATTCTGTTATTAAAAAATTTGAATTCGCCTGAAATTAAAATTTAGAATAAATAGTAATTGAATTCGCTTCAATTTTGAGTTAAATATTGAGTTTTTTGTTTAAAAATCCTGTTTTCGATGTATTTGAGAATTTATATTATATTTTTTCTTATTTATATTTTTTTAATCCTTAAAGGGGAGTGGTTTGGGTTGGATTCTCATATCCCTATAATAGTACTAACCATAAAATCCTTCATAAAATCTAATAGGATTTTTTTTTTTTTTTTATTTCAAAAATTCCTAAGGATATTTTTAGTAAATAGAAAGGATTTTTTTCAAAATATTTTAGATAAGGATATTTTTTTGGAAATGTATTGCCATCTGTTGTATTGTAGAAATTATATTCTTCATATTAGTTTTTAGAGTACATACTAATTTTTAGAGCTTATAGGACTTTTATTAGTTTGAATATAAGGTTTAAAAAGAATATAGAACTTTTGGTGGGTATTTTTGAAAAATTTACAGTTATTAATGGAATTGAATAAAAAATTAAAAGATGAATTCATAGACAAATGATATCTAATATAGCGATAGTGCTTCGCTTACACTTATTAAAATAGAAAATTTTTAACGAAAACTGAGCAAACATCCCAAATTAGAACTCTAATAAATAATTCGATAAGCTTTTTAATTTTAAATGCTGCAAGCTTTTCTAATAATAACAAAAATGTAATTTTTTCTTTTCTTTATCATTAAAGATAATTAATACGGTTTAATATAGGTGTTAAAGAGTAAAAAGAATCTAAGTGATTTAAGGGGTTAGTAGATTGGAAAAAAATAACTTGTGAAAATGAAGGAAAACTTAAAAAATAGTAATATTTTGTATAAAAATAACTTACAAAATGGTTTGAATAAACTTTAAAAGGGCAGACTCTTAACCATTTTTAAATCATTGTGCAAATTTATATTCTATTGCCTAATGTTAGCAGTCGCAGTCGAGTCTGTTGAAGTTACAGACGTTGAGGTGCCATGATTATATTAATTGCACTTTCATCAGTTAATAAATCACGAATTTCTAAATTAAACCTACGATAAATTGTAAAAAATTTAGGACCTACAGCAAATATTAGGGCTATTATTAGAGAAGAAATGGAAAAGAAATGCTATTATGAACGGTAAATTCTTTTTATTAAACAAAAGGATTTTCCAAATAATTTAGATAAAATTAATTTTAATTTATTTCTCCATTATTTTAATCACATTTAAATAAATGTTAAATATTTAATTTAATCAACAATTTCAAATGCCCAACCATTTAAATATCTATTTAAAGTTTTTTTTTAAAACTTCACTTTTCATTTACTAAATTTTATTTATTCCTTTTTACGCTATTTTCAACTGCAACAAATGTTATAGAAATATTATTTTATTATTAGACTGTTCAATGAGGGGGAAATTAGGGAAGCTTTATTATACCCTACACCTAAAGTATAGGGTATATTAACTTTGGTATGGTGTTTGTAACCAGCAAAAGGAAGGGAGTTTGATATGGTCATGTATATATATTCTGAATTAGCATTACCTCCTGAGTCGATTTAGCGATGTCCGTCCGTCCGTACGCACAATGACTCAAAAAATAATTATGCTATCTTGATGAAATTCATACTGTAGATTAACAATGACTAAAGTAAGGACGGGGTTGCAAATGGGCGAAATCGGACTATGGGTTCGGGTACCTCCCATACAACTCCTAAAACCAAATACGCATATCTTCGAAGTTAATAAAGATAGAAACTCCAAATTTGGTACTAGGGTGTTTTTTCCTGAATCCCTGATTTCTCCACAATTTGAGATGACTTGGAGGAGTTGTGCGGGTACCTTCCACACAACTCCCAAAACTGAACAAGCATATCTTCAAAATTAATAAAGATAGAAACTTCAAATTTGATAAGAGGGTGCTGTTTCCTGAATCCCTACTTTGCCTAAAATTTGAGAAGAATTGGGCTGGTCATCCGGGTGCCTTCACAAACTTCCCAAGACCTAACAAGCATATCTTCGAATTTAATAAAGATAGAAACCTGAAATTTTGTACAAAGGTTAAAAAAGCATTTATTTTTTTAGCTTATATTAAACACCTAACTAAAATAACTTATGGATTTTTAATTTAATTTGAATTTTTTAGGTGTAGGGTATAAATAAGTCGGTTGCATCGATTTACAGTTACATTTACTTGTTTTTGTATTATTTTAGTATAACATATTAAGTTAGGTATTTAATTTTAATATTATTTTTATTTTTAATTAGTTTTAATTCTAATTTTAATTTTGAATTTTATTTTAAATTTAATTAACTAAAATTAAAAAACTAAAATTAAGATTAAAATCAAATTTAAAAGATTTAATCTTAATTTTAGTTTTTGAATTTTAATCTTAATTTGTCTTATATAATATCTAAGTACAATTTGTATAAGGTAAAGCCTTTTTTGTACAGCTACAAAATAAATAAAATAAATAATTGAAAATTAGTTTTACATCTGATTCAATATAGTTAAACTTTTGCTCCAAAAAAAAAAAAAACTAATAACAATCACCGTTATTCAACAATTTTTGGTTCCCACGAACTTTAAAAGTGCATTATAACGATCATTTTTAACTATTACAAACGATCTATTTTGTATATGTCGCAGTGCGATAATTTACAAAAAATTCCAAACATTAACTTTAGTTATTTTTTTTTTTTAATTTCATTTTATTTAAAACCATATTTTATTATAATAATAAACTCAGTTGGATTCTAAAATGATGGGCTTGTTATTAGATCCCTAGTTAAAAAAAAAAAATTGAGTAAAACAAAAAAAAGTTGTCATGTAATTTTTATTTTTTTTTCAAGTGATTCCTAATAAAGTTAAGTAATTGTAATAATCTTGTTACCTAAATAATAATCAAAATATCGAGTACCTATTTTGTAATCTAATAATAATACACTAATGATTAAAATAAAAAAAAACAGTGCAACTTCGATATATAAAATTTTTTAAATCTTAAAAACTAATTTACGAAAAGCGAATTGCTAACCGCAAAATGTATTGCAATATGTCCTCAAAAATCTTATTAATCAATTGCATCAAGGTTAAAAATGCTTTGATATACTAGCAGCATTAGCTTGTTTTTGTATTTTAAGTTTTCTTTTTCCAATAGTTCATTTACTTTATCGATCAAATGAAATCTATCAAATTTTTAAATCATTTTAAATGAATCTTTCTGTTATTTGTTTATTAGTTAACTGCTATTTCTGAAGATAACAGGGCTATTCATAGTTGCCAAATTTTCATTCAAATTTCAAAATTTTTTGGAAAATTTCAAAATTGGGGAATCTATTCCGCTAAAATGTGCTCATAATTTGGATATGATCTAACCAGAGGTTTAAACCGAGACTTTTTCGACTTGAGCACTAACTGGCGACTTGAGCACTGACTAAGATAATGCCTGCTATGTCTCTAACTAAGATAATGCCTGCTATGAGATTACACAAAACGGTATCAACTATACTAACTACACCAGTCTACAAAATTACCCTCTGAATATTCTACTACATTCTCTACAATCATACTCTGATAATAAAGGACCAACCGAACTTTTAGGGCTAGCAAACAATAATTAATATTGTTTACAACATATTTCAGGAAAAGTACTAAAAATGCATCTTATATCTACATCATCAAGCAAAACATCTTCTACATCCTCAAAAGAACATTATGAAAAACATACTCAATTTAAGAAAGTATTAGAATTATCAAAAATAAAATCTTGTTGGAGTTAAATCAGATTTATCAATCAATATTAACTTTAAAAATTCATTAATTGGTGTTAAATATAATACTTTTATAAAAATAAATGTTTTAAAGGGGCCTCAGTGGCCTAGAGGGTAAGAGCGTATAAAATGCGCTGTAAACAACGAGAGAGTATGGGTTCGAATCCCACACATGTCGTAAGAGTATTCCCCCTTACGACATTTACAGCCTCGCCTAAATTGGAAAGGCTGTGTAATTCTCTGTCTGCATTTATGTGGCAGAGAAATGCATTAGAAAAAAAAATGTTTTAATAATCTAAACTCAACTGTGTTATTGTTTCATTTATTGTTTTTATTATAAATAAATTACGCAAAAAGAAAACAAATAGACATAAAATAATAAATTCACATCTGAGAGTCTTGTAAATAAAATTACAGCTGATCAAGTGATCAACTGGCTTTTTTTCTGCATACACCACCTACCAAGTTTTATTGAGATTCGCACTATCAGATTCTTTTTTTTTTTTTTTGAAATTTCAAATTTCATAACATAACATTTTTTTTTTAATTTAAATTTATCATTTGCTCACCTTTAACACCTTCCACTAATTAAAGTTTTATTATAACATGCGGTGTTCACAAAATACACACAATTTGGATTTTAATTTTCTTTATTTAACTTTATAAATACTAATGCTATCTCTTTCTTTCATGTGATTGATTTTACATTTTATGTTTTTTTATATGAAAATAATGTTGCAATTGTATGAAATAAATTTTATTACTATACAGCATCGTTGTTTGATTCAGGTGAGGTAATCATTTGTCACAGCACAGGTGGTAACCAGATTACAAAAAAATAAATAAAATAAATAGAAAAGCAAAACAAAAGTGAAAAAGATGAAAAAGAGATGAAAAATCAGTGTTCAACAGTAAAAAAAAGTTAAAATGTTAAATAGCTAACTAACTATTCGTTAATTTGTTTTTGTTTTTTTTTTAATACAAGTATTTTAAGATTTGTCGTTCGCTTGATTAATGTAACAGATATTAAAGGTAAAGAAATAAATTATCTGATTTTTTTTTTTTTTGGAAAATAAAGATGCACACACCTGTTATTTTGATTTGTTTTTCGCGGTTTCAATTCACTGTGTGTTTTAATTTTATTGTACATAGAAGAAAAAAAAATAATCAAGTTTTCAAGTTCCTGATCTCAGTGTTTCATACTTGTAGTAATTTACTTGAATGACTTTTAACTTTTTGTAATTGTGATTTGATATTAAATTGGAAAATATTTTGTGATTTTATGGAGTTTTTGACGGGCGACCATAAGTCTTATAGTTATGGTGAGTTTTGAGAACTTATAGTATTGTGAGTTTTGAGAACCTAAATATAGTACAACGCTTCGGTGACCTATAAGATAAGGGTGTATAAAATGAGCTGTAAACACCGAGGGAGTGTGAGATTAATTCCCACACACGTCATACTTGCAAAGGAAATTGTAAGGAACTTGTAATTTCCCATGTCACATTTATGAGGTTGGAGAATAAACTAAAAAAAAAATATATGTATTTATATACATATATATAATATAAAATGGTTTCAATTATCATAAAGTTAATTAAATAGTACTTAAAATGAGATAAAGTATTTTACGCGATAGATCATCGCATATACAATCTGATATTCAATACCCCTACTATAGAATTAACTTAGTCTCTTTAAACATGAGTTTAAAATGTCTGAGGTCCTTTCACAAAATGTAGTATGTAAAAATAAAAGAAATTCATTTCTAAACAAATCTTAACTTCTGGATGCAAGTTCTTTTGAAACATTTATTTTCATAAAATTCAATTTGTCTACAGATACAATGATAAAAAAGATACAAAAATTTTGTAAAAATGATGAACCAAACAAAACTCAGTTACTTTGCCAATGTTATACGAAACTAACAGAAAAAATTTAGTACTCTCTTTCTCATGCTCAAAGGCAAATTAGAAAGAAGAGGGGGGCCAGGAAGATGAAGAGTAGGTATCTTAGCCGAAGAATTTAATAATATGGTTCAATTTGTTAAGAAAGAGCAGCAGTTGACAAAGTTAAGATCATCAATAAGAAAACCAAAATTTTATAACAGATATTGAACTTAAAGAAGACAGATACAAAAAAAACGCCATACAAAAATCGCCCCATTAATTTCAAATATTAATCTCTTTATAATTTTTTATTATTGTATTACAATTATTTTTCAACAATAAAAATTGAAATTGAACGAACAGATTAGAACGTTTCATCTGTAATATATAGATATACGTTGTTCAATTAATGCAACATTTTAACTGTCATTTTAATCTTTTTTATATAATATACAGAAGAATTTTAAGATTATGTAATTTTTATTAGTAAATAGACAGTTTTTTCATAAAAAAAAAATATTGACCTGTACAACAACCTGTTAAATTTTTCATCTTATATTTTTTTTTTTTTCTTTTTCATTCTTTTTAATCTTCTTAACTTTTTCTAAATGGATACAATAATATTATGATGACATTTATTTTGTATCCACTCAACTTCGTGAGTTAAAGACTTTCGGTTCAGAGTATTCATAACGATTATAAATCATTTGAATTGAAAGGATCAGGTGATCCATGTAATTAAACATAGGCATTTTTTTTTAAGCTCTTGTGGTCGGTCATTTAATAAATTAATGACAATATAAGAACAACAATAACAGTAATATCAGTAATATAACTGCAACAAATAATAAACAAAAAAAAAAAAAAAACAAAAAATAATGCAGATGATTGATGCTTTACAAAAGACAGCGGTGCAATAACGCTTGATCCAAAAAGTTATGTATGCGCAATGTTGTTGTTTTTTTATTTTTTAATCTTTTCTCATTTAATTGTTTTTGTTTTTTATTTCTTTTCGTTGCATGCGTTGCATTGCTTAGTTTTGTTGCAATAACAACGAACAATTTTTTTGTTTTTTTTTTTTTGTAATATGATTGCGCTAACAACAATGAAATTCAAATGAATTGAACGAATGCTTCTGAGAATATTTTTAGAGGGCAGACAGAATAATATAATGTGCTGTAAGCTGTAATGTTATTGTTGCAGTTTTGATGAAAGATTTAAGTAACGGTTTTTAAATTACACAAGAATTAATTGAACACTCAAATTTTTGAATGAAATGTTTTGTTTATATAATGTTGACAGGGCTGACCGGGAAAGGAATAAGGTGTTTAGGATCATATGACAAAAAAAATGTTGTATTATTTATAGTTAGGTTTTTAGGCCAAGTTTTCGAGGAAAAAAATTAAGTTGGATAACTTTAATAATTGTGGGGAATTTTTGTTGAAAAGAAAAGCCTGTAGGCTGGTTGACTCCTTTTTCATGTATGATTTTTATTTGTTTTGTTTTTTTCTTTTTTATTATTTTTAACAATCAACTCGAGAATGTTTAAAATATGTTTTTTTGAGTTTTATTTTGTTGCTGAAAAGAATTTTTTTCGGGGGCATATTCTTTTTTTTTTCTTTTTTGTTTATTGTGTTAAATGAGTCTGACATTAATATTGGGATCACTACAGATGACAAAACTTAAAAAGTAATGATATGTGGATATTATAAAAAAAAAAAAAATTTCGTAAAAATATTTTTAAAAAATTTTGATATATATAAAAAAATTTTAACAAAAATTATACTATTTAAGGCTTTTAACATTTCAAACATTTAAAGAGTGTCATTTACTTTGCCTTTATTTTTTTTTTTTTTTGTTTCAGTAAGTTGGAATAATTGAATGATACTATAATGAACTTGAATAAAAAACAATTCTTACAAGAATATGTGGGGCTTTAATTGAAAAAATGCCGAATTTTCATATGTTAGGAATTTAAACTAGAAATTTTCATCTAACAGAGTTAACATAGAAATATTTTGAGTGCAGGCATTAAAAGTTTCAATTATTCGGAACGAGAGCTCTCTTCTGTTACATATCTGTAAAAAGAGAGGATTCTGTAAAAAAAAATTGACTTCGTAGATCGGAGAGCATGTAGATGACTTATATGAGATGTACTCCATTTTTTGATATCTTACGGTGTACTAAACACTTGTTTTATCACAGGTTTGATTTTGAACGCATAATTTTAATTAATTTTAGAAAGTCAATCATTATCCTATAATATTTTTTATCCATGACTTGGTATTGTTTATTGATACTTAATATTGTCATGATGCTCACGCACCTATCACTCTATACTTCGTTTTCTCAGCAAATTTCATTCATAGTTTTTGTTAATGTGCTTATTGAACTTTTGTAATTCTTTTTTAAAGTAGAATACACTCCAGAGTATTGTATAAGCCGATTAAAACAAGTCCACATAAGTTTTTTTTATTTACTTTTAAAGGTCGTTTATTTCGCAATATTGAGTGAGTGGAAAACAAATTTCCTTCAAAATAAATTTAATTTATAAGTATACTTTGTTGTAGGTTCGTTAATTTTCATGTAAAGATACTGACAAGTTAGTCGACTGGATGATTAAAGGTTATCCTCCAAATTCTATTTGTTTTCCTCCGAACAATCTTTAGATTTTCTGTTTTTATTCATAATGAAAAGTCACAGGTCTATATTTCAATGGTTTCAATAAATATTTTATTATCATTACTAAAAGTAAGTCAATCTGACACATTTTTTGGTTTAATTTTATATAAATTCCAAAAAAAAAAAAAATAAAAAACAAAAATAAAAATGGGTATTAAAATTTATGTTTTAGATATAAAAACTATTTTTTAAAAAATTTTAAATGACTTTAAAAATTAAAGTTGAGTTGGAGAATTTAACTTTTGGAATTCAAAATACTTTAAAATACACCTGGTTGCAGTATAGTAATCAATCACCATCAATTTTTAGTATATTTAAAAAAGAAAAAAAAAAAAATAAAAGAATGTTGAATTGATATTACATGAATTTTTTTCTATATTTAATTTTAATTTTTTTATTTTTTTTTTGGAATTTAAAGAAAATATTTTTTAAAATAAAATTTAAAATTCTTTGT
Organism: Poecilobothrus nobilitatus; assembly: GCA_947095535.1. Lineage (NCBI taxonomy): Eukaryota > Metazoa > Arthropoda > Insecta > Diptera > Dolichopodidae > Poecilobothrus > Poecilobothrus nobilitatus. The sequence goes on from OX352774.1 coordinate 114,810,670, forward strand.
AAAAATTTATATATAAAAATTAAAATTGAAGTGGTATTTAAAATATTTAAAAATTTAACAATTATTTTACAATTATTAACATAGTTGCAAAATATAAAATAAAGTTAAATTTTTTTAAGAAAAAATAACTTTAAAAGTAAATGAATTTAGAAAGCTGCTAATAAAAATTTTAAAGATTTAACAGATCACCTGACAATTTAACAGATTTTTAAAAATGTTTAATGCGAACAAATTTAACATCAAACATATTCTTACAGTTTATTTTTATAAATTTCAAAAACACCGATTGTTAAAACAGTTGAATTCTCTAGTTTTTCTGTGCATATTAGACATAGGTACTATTTATTTTAGTAGGTAAATTTTAGCACATAGGTAAATTTTAGAATGTTGATTGTCATCTTGATTTTTATATAACTATATGAGCTTTTAAATAGCCAAATATTTTTAGCGGCATGGTACTGTTGTAATGCTCCAAAAAGTATTTGTAAGTTTTGACTCTTAAAACTAATGACAACAATATAAAATATTCATTGTAATCGATTTGATTCTCTCCATTATTAGATAAATCCTTCTAACATCTACAATTTAATTAACTTTTAAAATTGTATATCTACAATTTGTAGGTACATACTATAAATTCTACAGTAAAACCTTCTGCAAAACAAAAAAAAAAAAATGTATGAAAATTGAAAATAAAATTTCATCTCGAATTTTAAATCTTTAATTCTTTATTAAAGAAAATACTAAATTTTTCATTTCCGGCACATAATTTGTATATTCATTTCCGGTATAGTTAAAGTAACTGATAACTAATAAGTTAAGATTAAGTGAAAATTAAAAAAAAAAAACAATTCTAAAAGTAAATTTAGCCTTAAAATTTTCAATTTTGAAATGAATTTACAGATTACAGTTGTACAGTTCTACAGATTACAGAACTTAATACATTCTATTGTCCACATTCTATACATAGTCAATAACCCATAATTTATTATAATACATAGCTAATATACATTTTGTTTTCTTTTTGAAATGTTCTCTTTGAACTGCATTATCATTTAATATTTTTAATCTCTCTTAAATTTTGTATCTAAAAATATTTTAAAATTATAATATCTTATACAGAAAAAAATATCTAATATTAAATAAATAATAATAAAACATTTCAATACGTCATATCTGATTAAAAAATTCTAATTAGATTTTTATATTCTATTCTGAAACTTTTATATTATTTTTAGTTATTTCTATTGAAAAAGAGATGGCGCTGAAATTGACAAATGGAAAATCTTCTGTGGATAAATAGTTTTTGTTAATAATGTTTTAATTTTATTTGTATTGTTTTTTTTTTTCTAGATAATTACTAAAAAATAATCAAAAATAAAAAATATGATTAATACTATTTAATAAAATTCAACTGTTCTGAATTTTTTGAAAAATTTCCATCATATTTATGACATATTTATTTAAGTAGAAGTCAAAATGTACATATGTATGCAAAAGAATCCATACGATTTAAATCAATAGCAAAATTATCAATATAAAATATTTCTTATCTTCTAATATTTTTCATATTTATTATCTGAATTTATATTTTTCACACAAAATTATTTTAAATTTTATAAATACTATACAGGTTCCGTTTTTAAGGAAATTTAATTAAATTAAAAAAAAAAAACAATCATATACAGGATGTAATATTAATGGTATTAAACACAGGTATTATTTGAAATGCATATTTTCTTTTCCATTTTTTTAATAGACAGAACGGGTAATCAGTTGAAAACAGAAAAATTAGCAATCCTTTAATTAAATTACTTAGTATAGGTAAGTAATTAATATTTTTCTTTTTCTAGTTAATTCTTCTGCCACATAAATGTGACAAGGAAATTACACAACCTTTCCTTTCGTCTGTAAATATCGTAAGGGGTAATTATTCTTACGGCATGTGTGGGATTCAAACCCACGCTCCTTAGATGTTTACAACAAATTTTATACACTTACCCATTAGGACCCCGACGCTCCAATTAATTAGAAATCTAGAATTAATGTGAAATACATTTTTCTATTCTTCATATGTCGAAAAATATAAAAATTAAAAAACAAAATCATGAAGTAATAAGTATAAAATTAAAGAATTTAAACTCTCTTTGAACTCTTTCCAAAGATTCTATAAAAAGCATCCCAAATGTACGGTGTTTCAAGAGGTAATTTATTTAAGATAAAACATTTTTTTTTTTAAATATTTTGAAAATTTCATAACATTATAATTGCAGGGTATCAGGGTAGATCATTAGATACATTTAAAAATAAATGTTCGTAATTTACTTTGCAAAACGCTTTTGCATTTCTCTAAAGCAACGCATTCAAAAAAATCGCTAAAAAGTTTTAAAGCCCCATATTTTTCAAGCAGGTGTAGAAGAGTTACTTCCCCTGCCTTTCTTTCTTTTTTAACTGAAAAAATATAAACTTTTTTTTTCGACCATAACCAAAGTTATCGGATTACAAAATGTTCAGAGAACTTAAGAATCTTAGAACTTAAGATATTAAAATTTTAATTTGAAGAATTGGAATATAAAATTTGTTAAATTGGAAGATAAAGTGAATCTTTAGTCTAAACTGTAGTTAGATATTCACCAATATATCACCCCACTTCTTTTAAATAAAAAAAATCACTTTAATTTTTAATTGGTAATTTTTGTTAAAATTTTTTTAAACAGCTCTTGTATAAATAATTATCCTTTTGCTTACTCGATTTAAATAACGATAAAATAAAAGTTGCACCTTGTTGCAACTTGCAAGTTTTATAATTATTATAATATGGAGATATCAATGCAAAATAATAGTAGTGTTTAATGTTATATTATTAATAATTTTGCGTATACACTAATTGGTAATTCTACAAAATCTGAATTCTTAAAATCCAAAAGCCACAAAACCCAAACATTTTTTATTTTCAGAAATCCATACAAACTAAAAAGCATATAATCAAATATAGCATAAGCCAAATACGACATAATCCAAATACTGGTAATCCAAATGCTACATAACTCAAACTTAATTTACACAGATTCAAATGTGATATTGCGTTTTGGAGGTGAAAGCCCCCACTTTTTTAATGCTGTGTAATTGAAATATGTATATGTAGGTACAAAAATAATTATTAGGCACTTTATAGTTGATTACAAAATAATGATTCTACCCCTTTTACAGAATAATTTATAAGGTTTGGGAGACTTTACATAGTTGACTACAAAATCAGGATTTTAATAATTAGTTTATCGGTGGTTTGGGGCGGCAGCCATCCACTCTTTTCAAAGCTTTGTAGTTCAGTTATGTATGTAAGAAAAAATAATTAGAAGGGATATTAGAGTTACTTAAAAATCATGGTTACAATAATTTATTTAACGGGGGTTTGAAGTTTTAGCCCTTCATTTTGAAAGCCTTCTTGTTGAAATATGTATGTAAAACAATATATAAGAAGGATTTTACAGGTGATTTCAAAATTAGGCTTTAATAATATTTTGGAAAAGTTTGGGGGCGGTAGCCTCTTCTATTTTAAATACCTTGTTGCTGTAATATACATGTATGTTAAATAAATATTATTTAATTTTATTTATTTAATTAATGCAATATGAAATGTAGAAGTAGAATATTGCAGAAAAAATGAAGCTATTAAAAAGAAGCGAAGATTGTGATTTGGATTTCGTCGTGTTTGGATTTTATAATATTGGAATTTTGTGTGGTTTGGATTTCGTAGTGTTAAGACTTTATTTTTTGCATTTTGAGGTTTTGGATTTTCTGAGTTGGGATATTGTGGGCAAACCATTTTACTTTAGGTTTATTGTCCGATCTTTTCCAAGTTAACTGAAAAATACCTTGGATCACCTGATGAAATGCTATATGAGCCCAACTAAAAGATGAGGACACTAAAGGCTTCATAAAGCGCACTGAAAATTTATGGAGGCAATTTACTTAAAGAGCTGTTGAACTTACATTTCTGGAACTACGGACCACTGAAAGGCTTAAATGAAAGCCCAGAAAATTTCCCGTTAAAAAACGTGTATGCATAGTGTTTTAAGATATTTAACAGTTTCGGTACAGGGTGTTTAAGAAGCCATAAATAAAAAAATTGTGGTTTTTATTAAATTAAATAAAAACTATCGATATAACGGTACATTTTTTATTACGTCATTAGCTTGCTTTTTTTTCTCCTTTTTCTCCTCTAAAATGGTTCAAATAATTCCCCTAGTATAGTTTTTGAGTTATTAAAACTAATGGGTAATATTTCACATAAACCTATGAGGAAAAGCGCATTTAAAAAAAAGGAATTTGATATATTTATTTTTTGCAACATCACGTGATAGCGTTTCATGACATGATTTAAGGTATCTCTTAGTAAAGTTTGAAGAGGATCCAACAATATACCTAAAGTAAAGTATATCCAAAATTTTATTTGCAAGGATATACAGTAAGCGTTTACGAATGTTTTCTAAACGTAAATATTTTAAAGAATTATGTAGCATAGCCATACTATTATGTATTATTTTAAGACTTTTTCAGTAAATCCAAAATCTATCCGTTTAAGGTATACCTTGGCAAAATTCCGCTTCATATAGACAACATGTCATAAAATATATGAAATATAAATGATAATTATAAAAGGTAATTCTGATCCAAAAAAATTTTCTTTAGCCTTCTTATATAATGTATATATACATACACAGGGCGAATATTTTAAATATAATTATATGTATATAGTGAATTTATTTGAATTATATGTTAAATTCCAATAAAATTTTTTTTATTGAATTAAATCAGTTTTTTAAATTAAAACATTAAGCGATAATTATTAGATTCATGAATAAACGCAACTTAAATGTACCTATATTGTAATTGAACAATTATTCTCACCTGTATTATTTTTTTTTGTTACATAAAATTGATTCACAAAAAAAAAAAAAAAAAAAAATTGAAATAAACATTAAAAAATTTGCATATTGTAATAAACTTTAAAAAAAAGCAACAAAAAAAAAAAAAACTTTTATGATTAAAATTTAAATTTTATAACCACAATTTTATTAAGTTTTGGTTCGAAAGATTATGAAGTATGTAAGTAACTGGTTTACTGTCTATTCCTAATCAAAAAAAAAATTTTTTACATGTTCCATTTTTAGTTTCAATAATTTTTTTTTTTTTTTTTTTAATTTTTGCTTTTGTGTCAATTATACTTTTAATCGCCTACATTTGATTTTTTTTTTTGGTTTCGGTTTTTGTTTTTTTTTTTTTTGGTAACTTGTTAACACGCTATAAAAATCTGTTCTTGGTTATGTCTTTTGGTAGTTTTTCCTATTTTTGAATGGTTTTTCTTTAACTAGTCGTTAAAAACCAATTAATACTGAAAAAAAAAACTAAAAATATATGTATGTTGGAAAATCAAACTATACATAGTTACTAAAAAAAAATTTTTTTTAAAACAAGACAATTGAAATAAAATTAATTGAGTTATGAATGCAAGAGGAATTCGCCGTAAATGAAAAAAAAAAAAAATTTTAACATATTATAGTAGAGTATAAGTATAAATATTAGAAGGGACGAAAATATAAGCAAAATTTTTGAATGTTAAGAAATAATTAATAAAAAAAAAAATAATTGAATTGACCTGATTTAGAATTTGTTTTTTTTTTCGTTTTTTTTTTATAAATGGACAATAATAGGAATCAGAATAGAATAGTTGTAATTTAGATTATAATTAGGCATTCTAGTTAGGATCAATTCATATGTTATTGAAAGTTATTTGGTAATACAACTTTAAGTTACGAAAGGAAAAAGTGTTACAATCAAAAAGGACTCTAAGAAAGTAAAGTAACTTCTAAGAAAAAACAATGGGAAAAAATGTACCGTGAAACTGGAATTTTAGTATCAGTTGAAGGATAGTTAAAGTACGAAAATCGAAATCAATATTTAAGAAACTTTTTAGTCTTTTGGTTGTTGTCAATTATGCTATTGAATAAATTAGAAAATAACAGAATTAATAATTATACAAACAAAGTTTTTGGTATTGATGAAATCCTAAATTAATATGTATTAAATTAAGCATATTCTTGTAGCCTATGGCTTTAAAATTGTATAGAATATTTGATTTATATAGCCAAGATAATTTATGTACAAAATACAATGAGTGGTAAGATTTTCTTTTATATTTGCAAGATTAGGTAAGGAAGTACTTAGATAGGTAGAAAGGGGCTGCAGATGCACACTTAGGCCAGTTTAGTCCCGTTGCGATACCTTGGATCCGTTTTCCTCAAAATTAAATCATTGGGAATTTATTACAAAGTACTGTCTGACTCATGGCGTAGTGGTTAAGTCGCCAAACCTTCAATCGGAGGATCTTCGGTTCAAACCCCGGTCATATAAATAACAAAATATGTAGTAATTTCATGTCGTAATAATGTATATCGCATAATTAATAGTAATAATAATAATAGCTGTTACAGTGGAGCCATCTTGGATTATATCATGCAGTAAGGTGTTATGTACTACTAAATGTTGTAACTGTTGTAACGGCTATAGTCACTTTTAGCAAAATAGTAATAATAATAGGCGGATTTATTGTTTCCTTAGAGTCCCACTCCCAATTCAATGCTTCCGACTCCATTTCTTATCCTTTCCTATCACTACTTCCTAGCCTATATACTGCGTTAGCAGGTAAGGGTTTCATCCAATTATATTGGCTAAAGGAGAACGTGGATTTAGTCAGTAAGAATCTGACACTACCAAGGGGAAATTCTTGGTGTTTTTGGAAAATTCCCACCTCCCTTAGGAAAAAAAAGAAAAAAAATCGAATTGAAATTCGGATAAGGTTAATTTTAAGTTATTTTATTGTTTATTTTTATATAAGGATATATTGACTTGACTGGGGAAAATATTAAAAAGCAAGTCATAATTCATTATATATCCAACTAATGGTGTAGTGGTTAAAACATCGGTATTACATTTGATAGGTCTTGTTGGCGGGGGAATATAAATATTTGAGTTACATAATTATTTTACAATCGAGTTTTCATTTGCTTAGTAAAATTAATGATTCCAGAAAATCAAACTTAATCTAATATTAATAATAAATCATTTAGTAGGTGCTATATGCTTCTTCTAGGAATGGTAAAAAAAAAAGATGTCATTATATATATCATAACACTATTAAAAGAAAATTATTTTAGATCTGTAATACCACCAATCAAATCTAAAATTCATAATGTTCAAAACCATTGCCTTTTAGCCACTTATGTATCATTTAAAATAACCAACCATCTGTTATATTAAATTTTAATAGCGATAATGTACGTAGGAAGTTGTTTATCCAAAAAAAAAAAATAAAAATAAAAATAAATAAATTTTAAAAATAAGTTTAAATTAAGGAAGTAAATTATTTATATATTTTAATTCCATTCACATAAAACATAAATAGTCCAAATGGTTATTTGTCATGATTATATTATTTGAATGATAAAGAAACGAAGGGGTTTGAAATTAGGTATTATAGGAATTTATAATTTTATAGTAACAAATTAAGATTGATTAATACATTATTAATGCCTCCTTCAATCCATTAAAATTTTTGTTTTATTTTTATTATAAATTATTATATGCTTCTAGATTTTATAAATAATTTGAAATTTTTAAATTATTGTCGAGTTTAAGTTTTTTTTTTTTTTTTATTTATATGTTTTAGTAATTAAAAATGTTAAGAATGTGTACTTAATTTCAATAAATAATTGTGTTCATTTAAATAAAGTATAAAAGGTTATAAATTTTAAATCTAATTAAAGTTAAAATTTAATTCAGTTAATGTTTGTGATAAAAAGAAAGAAAGAAAAAAATGAATTAGTGACGAATATTAAAATAATTGATTAAAATTTGGATTATATAAGCTATAGGTACTTTTAAAATGATCATATTATAATTTCTCGATCGATCGTAAAATTTGCAATTATGGAGAAAGGGGGTTTGGGAACAAGTGCTCGTTTCTTAAAATCTCGTTTTAGCAAAATCTCACTTCTTAAAATCTTGTTCTTTTTTTGGTTTTTCATTTTCATTTATTTTTAGCACATTTTTAAAAAGAAAAATATGAATATCATAGGTCGGATGAATATTTGAACTCTAAAAAAAACCACCAAATTTTCTTTCATAAATACTGAAAGAAAATAGTGGCGGCTGCTTCACAAAAACTCTCATTAGACAAATTTTTGAAACCATGATTTTAAATCCTGAGATTAAATTCAAAATCTCACATACGTACATTAATATAATATATAAATATTCTGGAAAAAGTGTAAAATTCTGATTTTGAATCCAACTCTAAAATCCTTCTTAGTATTATTCGATAAAAATTCAAAATTACAATTTCTTATTTTTTCTATATTTTCTGAAAAAAAAGAGATTTACTGACATTTTCAAAAGAATGAGATTTTAAAAAATGAGATTTTGATAAAAGAAGTTTTTGAGATACGATCATTCGTACCGCTCCATTGAGAAAGTGGTAGTATTCAAGTTTTGCAAACATACAAAATATCATTGTTGTGGGAGATTTTCGATTAACAACTGATTTAAATCCTATACTATTGCTGGTAATAAAGAGCATGTATGCTAAAATGACCTGAGATTAAAAAATTAAAATTAAATCTATAGATTCTTTTTTGGAATTTGAAATTTAAATTTTCCTTATATCTACTTATAAAAAATCAAGAACACCAGATTAATTCTACTACGTGTATGGTATGTGACATTTGACATTCTTTACATTTTATTTTTAATATTAACACTAATCGCCATTTTAACACTATGACTTTTAATTACAGTTTTATTAAACCTAAGTTTAAGTCTGAATTTTGTTCGTCATTGAGTTTAAATCTTTTTTTTTTTATGTTTTAGACTGAAATTTAAAATTTTAGGTTTACGTAAACTTAGTTTATCGTTTAATGTTGGCAGAAATCTTATATTCACAAAGAATATACATATATTCTTTTCTTCAGATAACTTGTGTTCTGAAAGATCTTTCACTTCGAAAAATTTCAAGGTTCTGATTAAAAGGGTTCCCGAAGATATGCAAGAAATAAAATATTGTCAAATTTTGTTTTTACATATATAGGATCATTTCCAACTTAGAGAGGCTATTACTCTGTAATGGTTGAAACCAAACATTCCTTTATTTTAAACGGTGTAGAATTTTTGTAAAGAGATACACAAACAGATACACAGGTCTTTTCGAGAAATTTAGATAAACTAGTAACTTTTGCAAAAAACTAATAATTTTTTTTTATAGTAAAGTTATGAGTTTTTAAACTTTTTGAAAAAGAGTAGCGACATATATGGAGTATATAAAATTTAATAAAAAATCTAAAATTTTCTTAATGAAGTTTTAAATTTTTATATTTCATATTTCGAACTGACAAAAAAATAACTTCGATATACCGAACTTACGAATAATATTTCAAAAGTAAAATAAATTAGCCATTACATTTGTGATACAAGAGACGATATAGATATGAAAAAGTATAGAATATATTCTTGTTCTAGATTGAATTCGAAGGTATTTTTGTTACGTGCGTCCGTCTGTCTGTATGCTTTCGGTGACTTTAAGTAGTTGTCATAGAACTTCTTTTTTTACATGGCTATAATTTAGTGTCGATAGAACCTAGATATTTCAATAAAATATCTTTTTTAGAGGCAGTAGGGCTCTTAGAATCAGTTAGGGCTCGCTAAATATTACTCTCTTAGAATCAGTAGAGCTGACAGAAGTATTACAAGTGTACACAAAAGCCACAACAGGTAGTAACAGGGGGAGCACAATAGATCTACATTAAAACGTCACAGTTTCATTTATCCTTCTTCATAACAATCTAATCTAGGTATTTAAAAGTTGGTCAAAAGAAGTTAAGTTTTATGACAACAACTTCTGCAAAATTATGATAGTTAAGGACACGTTATACGAAATTTATATCCTCATATCTTGGTCCTTAATTAAGCTAAACATCTCAAATTTTGTAAAAGTTTTATGGCAATATCTTCGGTAAAATTTGGTTGGTTTGGCATAGGTATTTTATGAAACATTATTAATTTCGGTGTATAAGTAGTCACATTATTCTAGAATGCTTTTTATTGTCTTTAGAAAATGTGCCTCCTTTAAAAACCTTTGGTTTTTGTATACCGCCATATTTTCACATATTACACTTTTTCCATACTTTGCAATACTTATAATTTAATAAATTTATTTTGAATTACTTATTATTAACAATTGTACAGTTGTGAGGTTATCAATTATACAGTTATTTAATTTATTTCCATTTATAGTATTTGAAATCATTACCGTCTTTATAATTCTAAGTAATTAATTCTGTTAAAAACTTCCTTAAATGGATAGTTAGGAGTTCATTGTAAATAAGTTGAATAATTCTTTAAAAGTAAAATAAAAAAAAAATAAAAAAAAAAGGAAAAACAGAAAAGCTGAATTACATGGAAATCTCGATTTTTTTTTTTTTGCAGGATTCATAAATATTTTTTTTTTTTTTCATTTTTATTTTATTATAAATATTATTTTTAATTATTGTAATTTTTATTTTTTATAGTTTTTCTACATTAATTTTAATTCCATAAAAGGGATTAAATATTGTAAACTACAACATATTTTACTTTAATTATTGCATATTTTCATTCTGTTTTTTAAATTTATACCTTCACACACCATTTTTATCTATATTGCAATATTATACATATACAATTTAATATTTAATTACAGGTGAAAAATTGAAGAAAACAAAAAAATAAAAAGAACAAGAAAGAATGCAAAAAATCAAAGGTTTTTAAAGACGCACATTTTACAAATCATAATAATAACAGTTTGGAATATTGTGACTTAAGACCAAAATTTCTAATTTTGTTTAGAGTTTTGAAAATCTAGAGACTCTTTCTTCATTTTTGAGGAAACGCTATATAATTATATCCCTATATAAGAAAAGCGTTTGCATTTAGGTAAATTTAAATACTAAATTTAAAAAGAATTGTTTAATTTTGATATTGCTTTAGAAAGAAAAAATGTCTGGTCGTTTAGCGTTTATAGAACCTGTGAACCTGTGAACCTGTGAACCTGTGAACCTGTGAACCTGTGAGATACTTATAATTGAACTTTTTTCCAGTCCAGTTTAGTTCCAGTAAGAAAAGTTATTAATACAATTTAAAGAATAATATTGTAGTTTTAGGTAATATGACTTACTGATGATAAAATAGTATCTAAGTTACAGGTGTCTAAAATTATTCTCTTAAAGTGTTCCAAAGAAGTGAAGATAGTAAAATTTTACAAAATTTTGTTTTCATATAACGATAAATTTAAATATTAAATTGCACAGCATTGTATAACTTTGATATTGATTTAGGTATAGAACTAAAAAAAATTTTGTCCTTTGGCGTTCATAAAATGAAGAAGGCAAAATGTAAATCAACGATTTTTAAAAGAGCACATTTTCCAAAAGAAAAAACAATGAAGGCAGTTTACAATTATGACTTGCACCAAAAGTTTTTTTAAAATTTTATATGGAAGAAAAATTATGTAAAATAAAGAGACAGTTCTTCAATTTTGAGGAAACCCTATATAAAAGTAGTGGTACAAAAAAAATTTCTTATGTAACTTACGTTAATTCTGCTTATCCGCAAACGACTATTAATTATATAGTCTGCAAAAATAGAGAAGAGGAGGAAACGACTCTTCATCTTCTTTGCACAAGTCCAGCCTTGTCGGCCAAAAGAAACACCATTTTGCGCAATACTTCTTCCACAGCCTTAGCGATCTTGTATGTAAAAATGTGAAGAGCATTCTTTGCTTTGCAAAAAGCTCAAATTGGTTTTAATGAGTGGGATAGAAAAGTTTATATGTTTATATGGACCAAAAACGGTCTAAGTGTGCCTTTTCGGCAGTCACTTTAACCTAATCTAATTAACCTATGCTAATTCTGAAAATAACTAAGAAAAACCGTTAACACAAGTAAAAATATCTAGCTGTAAAAATGTTCACAAAGTTAACACATGTCTTACTAATGATAAATTTGTACAGGAATCCAAATTAAAGGTGTCTAAATATAGTAAATTTAAAATTTTTGAGCAGCAATAGTTCTTGAAGAGGCGGTAGAACAAAAGTATTTTATAAGATAACTTATACCAATTCTTAACGATACTTTTTCTCTAAAAATTTCAAGGTTTCTGTTAAAACGTTCCAGGGAAATTTTTCCAGAATAAAGCAAATCCTTGCAAAATTTTATTTCCACATAACGGTAAATCTATAAACGATTAACACAAAATTGTATAATTTTGATAATGATATTATATAAAGGTACAGAAAACGTTCTGCCGTTTGGTATTCTTGAATTGAAAAAATATTAAGCAGAGATACACATGCGAGATACATAAGGAATATATGGGAAATATATAAGAGATATATGAGGTATACATAAAACTTGAGAGATACACATTTCAAAACATGTCTTTATTTTCACGTTTATGGGATATAGCTCCGTATTATGGATAGGATGACCTAAAAACGTTGAAAAATTATTTTATTAATTCCTTTAAGACATCTGACACCACACCTTAATCCATAATTGAAATTTTTGTTCTATTTTAAACGGTGTAGAAGTTTTGTAAACAGATGAATGGACGGACAGAATTTTTTTGAAAATTTGAAAACAGAAAAAATTCAATTATTATATTTTATTATTAACTTTTGTTAGTACCTGTTATTAAAATAAAAACAAAAAGGAAACAAAATAACAATTAATAAATTGTAATTACATAATACTGTGTGACTAATAGAAAAAACAACAAACTAATTTCAAGTACAGTGTAATGCAACTTGTTGTATCGAATATTATGCAGGGAATGATGCTACCAGTATAATCTACAGCTGCTGTTATCTGTAATTAAAAACTTTTAAATAAAACTCTAATCAAGTTATTTATAATTTTAGTTGTTAATGAAAGTCAGTAGATTTTATTTTATTAATATTCTTTATTATAGTGCTAACTAACCAATTTAAACCTTTAAAATATTTAATTTTAATAGACAATCATTTTGTATATATACATACATATACATATGTATCTTGAAACAAGTAATTAACACAAAATAAAGAACAAAGAAAATTTACTAATGAACTATAATAAAATATAATCAAGATGAATATAAAGTATAAGATTTAAGAGCATAATATAAAGTATAATTTACCGTTGTTACGATAATGGTAGGTATATCATTATTATTTATTTAAAAAATATACTGTTAAGTGAAACATCTTTATGTTAACTTAATTAACATCTACACATCTATGTTGTATAATGTTGTATTTTATTACGGTAATATCACATTTAGAGATATTAATTAATTTTAATCTTAAGTATGTATACTTATACTAAGTTTATTAAGTTTGGAGGTTCACTCGATGTAATCCTCTTAGGATCGGTAACGATAATGTGCTTCCGTCATATGTGAATGAAAATTATATTTTGTAAATTACGACATTGTTTTTCCGAAGAAATTGAAGCTGTTGACGTTGAAGTTGAAGTTGTACATATTTAATAAATTATTTTAATTACTAAAATTTGTTTTTGAATAAAGTTTTCTGTTTGAAGTAATTCTGTATCTTAGCTCACTTCAACCCAGAAATTGTTTGTTATAGCAATTAGTAAACCATAGCTTTTGTTATTATAACTGTAGCTATCTGTAAGTTTTATGCTGTTTGATATAATAGTCAGTTGGCCACTTTCGTTATGGTAATCATAAATTTTTCTAACCTAGAAGTTGTTTGATAAAGTACACCTGACTTTCGTTATTTTAATTATAAACTTTAACTTAGAAGTTTTGTGATATTAAGAGTACCCCATCATATGTTGTTCTGGTATTTCTTATAATTTTTTTTATTAGTATTTCAGTTTATTCATTAAATTTTATCCTCTTAATTAACACTTTTCTCAAGACCTTATTAACAGTTTCAAATACATTATTTTGTGTTTCAATATACTCAACTTGATTAAAAAATCAAACAGACGAAAACGCATAACAAATCAAATGAATTACAAGACCGAAAAACAGAAATGTTTAAAATAAGACTTTTTTCTATATTGAATTAAATAAAAACTATCGAATAACTTCGAAAATTTCTTTATTTTTATTTTCTATGTAGCTAAAATTTGGTTTTTTTAAGCGGATATTGAAAATACAATACATTCTAAGGGTTTCAGTAGCCAAGTGGGTAAAATACATTGCAAACGATGAAGCAGTGTAGGTTCGAATTCCCTACACGTGGTAAGAATAATTTTCCTTTACGACATTGCCACACCTGCGGAAAGGGAGGCTGGACAATTTTCTTGTCATAAATATAGCTAAAAAAAAAAATACCATGTATTATAAAAAGTTTCAGGATATTGTGATAGAGATTGAGATTTCAGAAAATAAATGTTTGAAGGCGAGTCTCATTAAAAGAAAATAACGAGAAAAAGTGATACAAATCTTATTGTCGGTCCTATTAATAAATATCGGCAGATACTAGGTAGGTACTACATTTTATTATGATGATCATTTAGAAAAAAATTTAATTTGACTAGTAGCAGAAACATTTCGATGACCAACGGACGCATTTGATTACGAAACGCATTACAAGAACTTTTGACCTTTTTTCTTATTTTAAAAAGAATTTTTTCTTATATAACAGAACAGATATTATAAGAATTACCTAAATTTTTTGTTGATGTTTTATTTTTTCTTGAAATATTTCAATTTTTATTATCTGTTTCACACAATTTTTCACTTTTATAACTTTTTAATAAAATTTTTTATAATTTTCAACAAAAAAAAAAAATAAATAAATGGAACGTGAAGTTATGAAAAAAATATAATTGATTATTATATAAAAATCAAATAATTACAAACAATTATAAGTGATAGTTTTAGGATTGATAATTTATTTATTTTGTTTTGTTTTTTTATTTCCCGGAAAAATATTACATTTTCGAAACATTGTTGCAAAATTAAAATTTTTACTTTAAACAAAAAACAAAAATATAGTTATAGATTTGATTTAAAGTTGTGAACGTTTTTAAAATTTACTAAACTGTGTATTATATCACCTTATTACAAATTAATTAATCTTCATTCTAGTTAAATTTTTTTAGTTTGTATGTCAACCTTAGAATACTGATGTACAGTCAATCTTCCCATAATGCGACAGATACGTTCCTAGAAATGTTCGCGTAGTACGAAATCGCGTTGTAAGAAATATGAACTTCATATATAAAAGTAGGGGTTCGGTTCGAAGAAAAAAACTTTGCGTTTTAAATTAATCAAATAAAAACTTTATTTAGTCGAAATTCAGTATCTATTGTTCATGTTTAACTTAAAACTATAACAAAACTTAACAATTCAAATTTAAAAAAAATTAAATGAGGTTAAACAAAAAAAGTTACTAAATTAAATTAAACTTTATAAACGCTTAAAAAACGAAATATGAAAAATTTAATCTATGTGTCATGTAATTCTTCATCACTGCTAATGTTTCACTGTGTTTGGTTCTATGTTATTTGATTCTCCCAGATTGTCTGCTCTTGCAGTTATGTTGGGTTTTACAAATTCTGTTAACATTGCTTCCTTTTTTTTTTGTGAGTCTTTATAAATTTTGTGGTATGCCGAAAAGGAATTTTGGAAATTTCTTTTAAATTTTTCAGCTCTCTCTGTCAATGGATTGTTTTCTAAACAATAATTCTCCCTGTGTTTTGATATATTTAAACCTTTTTCAACACTTTTTAGAGAAATATGTTTAGATTTTTAATTGGCAATATCTTCAGAATTCCTATATTCTTCAATCGGCTGTGATGTATTGACAATTGTTTCCATGTATATTCTTACACTACATGTTTACATTCAAAATTTTTTTAAATGGAACTTAACTTCCACCAACTTGAAAATTTATGCTAAGAAAAGAATTAATAAAAAAAATCGCGTTGTTAGAAACAAATATCACGTTCTTTTCGCATTTTATGAATCGCGTTGTAGCTAAAACGCGTTATAGCAGCTTCGCGTTGTATGCGGTTTTTCCAATATACTAACGTCTAGAATACTAACACCTAAGAAATGCTTTCCGATACTAACACCTTTTGCTTTCCGACCTTGATTGTCAAAGAAATCGTTCTGATTTTGTTTTGTAATTTCAGTATTCATCTGCACTTCTTAGAATATAGAAATATTTATTAAGTGTAAATGTTCTGATTTTTGAGTTTTAAAGAGCATTTTAGTCTAAACAACTTTTTTTTAGTGATAAATAAGAATAAAGTCCAATTCTGTAAAGGAAGGATTCTTATTTTTAATACTTTTTATTTTTTTAAGATATAATAAAAAACAGGATTTATAAAAATATATTTAGGCCGTGTTCGAAACTATCGCATTTTGCACTAAGTACTAGCTAATCGCACTAAATTAATTCTGAAAAACTCCGAAAATTTTTTAGTGCATTCGAAAATAATGCACTAAATTGTCTGATCGCACTTAATTATTTGTCAATCTTTTAGTGTCCTCTCGACAATACTAAATGTTCGCCCTAAAAGAGTACCTAATACATGTAAGAAAAGAGTGTGAAGTGTCTAGTGTCAAGTGCTAGTGCGATAGATTTGGAAATGGTCTTATTGTTTTCCTTTTTGTGCCCTTAATAATACTTTATTAAAATTTTAGAGAACAAAAATAAATTTACTATGTCAAAGATGAATTTTTTAGACTGTTAATCGATTCGACTAATGTTTAGTGCTACTGTTCACGCACAATCAGAATGACAACGACTAAAATATATGTCGCTGAGTTGAATGGCGCACAATCAAAACGACAGGCATATTTGACATGTTAGGTAAAGCTTTAATAATTGTTGTTGTTGAAAATGTTAATTCAAAAGTAATATATTTTTTTTAATCAATTATTAATAAAACTTAAACACTTTTTAACAATTTTTTTTTAATAATTTGCCGGATAGCTTCATAAATTAAAAAAATAATTCGAACACAAAATTTCATATTATATTTGATACTTTTTTTTTTACATAAAATTGCACTTCTACATCTGATTATTCATTAATAATTCTATAGTGTGTAACTTAATATAATTTAGTTACACACTGTAGAATTTGTCAAAATTATGTTTCACAACAACAAAATTAAATTTCAATCTAATTGAACGACAACCTCAATTTGTTTTTGTATTGCATGGTAATAGTCGTTGTCGTTATCATTGTGCGTGGACAATTAACGTCTGAAAAATAAGATTAGTAGTCGGTAGATTCAATTTTCTTTTTGAAAATATAGCATATTCGGAGAAATCCTTGATATAAACATTCGTTAGTCATACATTATATTTTTTTACAAGCCAATTCTAAATTCTTCTTAATTTGAGATCAAAACCGATGATATTATTATTAAAAATTTTATATTTTGATTTAATTATTACCTATAATAGTTATATAGGTATTCCAGAATACCACAATCCAGGATAAATAATGAACATAATTAAATAATAAATTTTTTTTTCTACTTTCCACTCCTTTTAGCAGCATAGGGCATCTACTTAGTCATTTGTTATTCTTATTTGTCTAAACTTTAGTGTCTGCAATAATTTGTTTCACTAAGGCGTTGATTTTTCGGCTGTAAATATTTTTATTTGTGCGTCATCTATTATCTTGTACAAGAATTATTTTATTTTTATATGTAATTCACATTTAGAACACATTTCATTGTTCTTTTTAAATAATTTTATAAGCACTTAGCCACTATATGCCACCAATAATTTTATTTCATTATATAAAAAAATTAATTTATTTTTTATAAAATATCTTATTGTATTAAGGAATAACTATACATAAAATTATAAAATTAATATGAAAAATTTCTAAGCAATTGATTGTTAACAACTTCCTATTTTACAAATTAAATAATATTAAGTTATTTGATCTTGATTTAAAATTTTCTTAATAAAAATATCAAAAACTTTTAAACTAATTTTAATCGCTCACTTACATACCTGAATTTACCTGAATTTGTAACAAATTAATATTTAATAGATTTAATACATTGTTTAGATTTTCACTTTTTATAATATTTTTCCAAAAATGTTTGAAAAATTTGCTTATTTAGTTCCATTTTGTCCGTTCGTCCGTTTGGTTAACATGTACATATGTCATTACAAAAATATTGTGCTGAAAACCGTTTTTTTTTTCAAATGTTTTAAAGTTCTGCTGACATTTTTATACCCGTACGATAGGATCGGGTATAATAAAATTACTCCTCCGTTTGTAACACCTCGAAATAAGCGAGCTAGATATACCTTCAAAGGTATGGATCGGATCAGAAAAAAATTCTAAGACTTTTGAGCCATGTCCGTCCGTCCGTCCGTCCGTCCGTCAGCACGCTAACTCAAAAACTAAGGAAGCTAGGATCTTGAAATTTACACAAAATATTCTGGGAGTAATTTGTAGGTTTGCTATTTTTTTTGGTTGAGTTTGGACCAAGCCTTAGGGTAGCTCTCGAACACCTAACTTTTAGATCCCCACATTTTTTTTGCAATAGAGCTATGAAATTTTAACTGCTGATAGATCTCACAAAAATATTAATTTTATTTTTAATAACTTTTTTTTGTAGCCCCACCCGTTACGGAGCTACAGCTCCCCAAAGGTTCAAAAAAGCTCTATATTTAAATTGTTATACCACAAGTTCTATAAGGTATATCTTCATTTTGAAAACGCCAAACGATTACTACTTTCATTAGCTTTAAAAGTATATATACAATAAATATATATTTTTGGCAGACGGTGTCTTAATTTACCGTTATGCGAAACTCAAATTTTGCAAAATTCTTGAACCCTTCTATCTTCTAAACGGTTAAAGTTGGAAACTTGAAATTTTGACAGAAGTTAGATCTTTGAAAATTAGTATGAGTCATTTCAGAAATTTTTTTTGTATCACCCCCCATTTAGGAGCTGTAAGGGGTCAAAAACTGAAAATTTCCTATTTTTAAACACCTGTAACTTGAACACCTGTTAAAATTTTTTTGAAGTAATACACAAAAATTAAAGCTTCAACATTATACTCTTATTTCTGTTAATAACTTTTTTTAATAATGTAGGGTTACCTTATAATTGACGAAAGTGTTACTTGATTTTTCAAATTTTCTAACAAATTTCTTTAAAACTAATTTTTTACATTTTGTTTTACTCGATAATTTGAAATTGTTGAGGATATAATGCGTAGTACATAAAAATGTAAATAAATATACAACATAACGGTTGCTTGAAGAATTTTTATTTATATGATATTGATATACATACATACTTATATAATATCATGTTTATTTACATATCGTATATGTCACTAGTGAATGAATGATAAGAGTGTATATGTATATTATATAGCGCCGTATTTACATACACATATGTATTTTATTGTACTTATAAGAAATTATTCTGTCAATGGAATATTTAAATATAATATAATATAATATTTAAAATTATATTTACTATTTTGTACTAAGTAAATTTAATATACATTTACCGCTTAGTATTAAATGGTACTATAGAATATTTGAAAAAGTTTTGGATTGATAATCGTTATATGAAAGGTTAGAATCTGCTTTTGAAGAATGTACATATAAACATATAATTTGAATATATGTACAACCCATAGTTCTAGAAATTATAAAATTCACCCAAATTATTTTAAAATACTAAAATATTAAAAAAATAATATTGTAAGCAGAGTGACAGGCTGTGAACATACTAACGGTTCGTACGGGTATCTAAGAGTTGACAAAGTCAACTGTATTCTTCCTCATTTTTTTCACAATTTACTTATAAAATTCTCTGAAAAATTAAAGATTTTCATGCAAAAGAAGTACAATCCTATAATATGTTTTTATTTGCTTTTGTGTGCATTTCAAAATCATTCGTTTTACGTACAACCTTGTGTTTTATGTAGTTATCAATTAGGTTAATTAAATATTATTAAAGGAAAAACATAAATAGTAATGATAACAATCTTAATTAAAAACTAAACCATAAATGAATGATAGATTGAAGAGATATATTTTTTCATTTTATGTGTACAAGATTTTACCACACTTCTACTTTTTAATGATAGTAATTAATACTAAACAAAGTAGTATCTTAAACTAAAGCTTTTTAAAAGTGCATATATGTGGCATTAAAAAGTGCATTAAAAGTGCAAGCACTTTAAATCTTATATAAAGCATGGGATTTTATCAAAAATTTATAAATCATAAAATTCCATTTAATTCTAGAAAAACAGTTAACATACGTAAAGATATAAAGTTTAAGTTTAAAAAATTTTTTTTTTTTTTCCTAAGGGAGGTGGGAATCTTCCAAAGACACCAAGAATTACCTCTTGGTAGTGTCAGATTCTTACTGACTAAACCCACCTCCCCCTTTAGCCAATATAGTGGGATGAAACCCTTACCTGCGAAAGCAGTATATTGGCTAGGAAGTAGGGATAGGAAAGGATAGGAAAAGGGATACGGAAACATTGAATTGGGAGTGGGACTGTAAGGAAGCAATGAATCCGCCTATTATTATTATTTTGCTAACAGTGGCTAAAGCCGTCACAACAGTTACAAAATGTAGTAGTAGTATATATTTTACTACATGAGGTAATTATTGAAGGTCACTGTAGCGGCTGTTATTATTGGTATTAATATTCTTATTAATATTATTATTATTTTACTACAGAGTCAGCGCCATCAGTGGATTACAACGTGCAGCAGTATATAACACCTTACTTGCATTATATAACCAAAGATGGCTCCACTGTAGCAGCTATTATTATTATTATTACTATTATTATTATTATTAACATTATTATTATTATTACTAATATTAATTATACGACATACATTATTACGATATAAAAGTACTACATATTTTTTATTTATGACCTAACCGGCGTTTGAACCCAAGACCATTCGATTGAAAGGTTGGCGACTTAACCACTGCGCCATGAGTCAGATATTTGGATAGGTATGTTAAAACAGCTGAAATTTTCAATTTTTGTCACCTTATCTTCTCCTAAACTCGTAAATGGGGCAGAATACAAACACTTTTTTCGCCTAATTTATACCTATTCCCAAAAATCTTATTCGTCTGAAAATTTCTAATATTGAGCTCAAAATTTTAAAATTTTTATGTAGGATATTCTTAAATATAGGATTTTTTCGAATCTTGCAGGGCTATAGCTTCGTAACGGATATAAAACGGACGCTATACAAAAAACTTTTCTGAAACATTATTTTTTTAAAAGCATCTACATATTAATTTCATTGCTTTATCTCAAATGTGTAGAAGTTTTATAAATAGATGGACTAACGAATACAGTGAACTTATAAGCAAATTTTTCAAAATATTTTGAAGAATGTGCTAAAAAAAAAGCAATCACTATTATTAATTTTAAACAAAGTTATATTTTTATATTAAGCAATTTATTTTAATTGTGTATAAAAAATTTCGTTAGAAATTACGACATGAAGAAATAATTAATGCGATATTTGAAATTTTAATCATTATCTAATAGCTAATCTCGTATATAATCAATAAGAATAAATAATATCGTATAAAATAAATATAACAATAGAATATCGTTAGAAATAACTTAGTGAAAAGTATTATTAACCAAATTATCGTAAGCAAAAACAATATCGTAAAATTATAAAAAATCATAAAAATAAAAATTCTAAAATTAATAACGTAAAATAACGTAAATTAATGTCGAGAAACTATGATGAATTGAATAAAATAAATTTTGTTATTTAAATTTCATTAGCTGAAGATCATATCAGCTGTTAATTTTTAGTCATAATTAATATCGTAAAAATTGTTTACTAATTTTCTTAATTAAAAACTTTAATCAGAAAGGTGATCAGTTTAAGCATTTGTGATTTTATTCAAAATATATAGAACTAAGACTAAACTGATAGAATAGTAGAAAGCTAATTACTATGACAGTTTAATTAGTATATTTTTTTGTATTCTAACTCAATTAAAGTATTATAAAATTTATATTACAGAATATTAATTAACAATTAATTTATTTTAATTTAATAGCAATAGCCGCAGTTATCTGATTTCTTTTTTATTCATCTTTTTTTTATAAAACTTTTATGAAAATTATTCTTAAAACAAGTAATGGAAAAAACCAAGGGATTTCAAAAAAGTACATTTCCAAAATTAAAAATACTCCATAATTAGCCTAAAGTAAAAAGTAGATGCATATATTAAATTTTGATAAGAAATTAGTTTTTGTATTGATTTTTTTTTTGTATGAAAAAATTAAGAAAAATCAAATCACACTTTCGTCCTTTATAAGGTAACTCTAAATAATTAAAGAAAATTATTAACAGAAACAAAAATATAATGTTGGAGAATTTTTGTATATTACTTCAAAAAAATGTGGACCGGTGCCTAAGTTACAGGTTTTTACAGCTCCTAAACGGGGGGCTACACAAAACAATTTTCTGAAATAACTCATACCCATTTCAAGCTTCTAAGTTAAACCGTTTGAAAAATAGAACGGGTTCAAATTTTTGCAAAAATTCAGTTTCACATAACGGTATAAAAAACCGCATGGTAAAGCCACATATTTTGTGTTATACATATTTATAAAGTTTATAAAACCAGCTGTCGTTTGGCGTTATTAATATGTATATTTACAGACGCTGTTACTTAACATTTTTAATTTTTTTTTACATTTAATTAATATACTTTTTCATTACTTATGTAAGACCTATACTTGAATACTCAAGTGAAGTATGGTCTCCATATCATGATATAGATATTTCATGTATTGAATCAGTCCAAAAGAGATTTCTTCGTTTCGCTTTCCGCAACCTTGTTTAGCCTAATCCCATATACGTCTTCCTCCATATGAAGCTAGACTTTATTTAATTAATTTGAACCACCTCCAATGACACCGTCTAGTGGCGGATATCATATTCGTTCAGCAGATTATTCGTGGAGATATCAATTCCCCTTCTGTTGGCGAACAAATGAGGTATAGAAAAATTTGAATCCATAATTTGAGATCGGTCGAGCTTTTTAATGTGTCACACCACTCTACAGAATACGGTACATTTGAGCCAATTTCGCGTATGTTGAGAGAGACTAACTCAAGGTCTGAGCTCTTGATATTAAGGTTAACAAACTAACAATGAGAGCCAGACTTTATGCGAGCATGGTAAATTCTCGTAGTCTGCATAATTAATCTATCATTGAAATTTAACTCTTTTTTTGCAATGCTAGTTTTTTTTTTTGTTTTTTATTACCATTAATAACATTACTAACATTAATAAGTAGTTACTAACAGTGGTATTAAGTTTAAGTATTAAGTTTTTTTAACATCTAAACCTTGTAAATGATAACTTTTTCAGTTAATTGTGATAGTTCACTAAATGAACAACATAACTAATGCTTGGTTTAAGCAAATGTCTGATACATAATATCAGTTTAATGAATATCACATTCAGTCAGTGTTTTTATACCCGTACGATAGGATCGGGTATAATAAAATTACTCCTCCGTTTGTAACACCTCGAAATAAGCGAGCTAGATATACCTTCAAAGGTATGGATCGGATCACAAAAAAATTCTAAGACTTTTGAGCCATGTCCGTCCGTCCGTCCGTCCGTCCGTCCGTCCGTCCGTCCGTCCGTCAGCACGCTAACTCAAAAACTAAGAAAGCTAGGATCTTGAAATTTACACAAAATATTCTGGGAGTAATTAGTAGGTTCGCTATTTTTTTTGGTTGAGTTTGGACCAAGCCTTAGGGTAGCTCTCGAACACCTAACTTTTAGATCCCCACATTTTTTTTGAAATAGAGCTATGAAATTTTAACTGCTGATAGATCTCACAAAAATATTAATTTTATTTTTAATACCTTTTTTTTGTAGCCCCACCCGTTACGGAGCTACAGCTCCCCAAAGGTTCAAAAAAGCTCTACATTTAAATTGTTATAGCACAAGTTCTATAAGGTATATCTTCATTTTGAAAACGCCAAACGATTACTACTTTTATTAGCTTTAAAAGTATATATAAAATAAATATATATTTGTGGCATACGGTGTCTTAATTTACCGTTATGCGAAACTCAAATTTTGCAAAATCCTTTAATCCTTCTATCTTCTAAACGGTTTAAGTTGGAAACTTGAAATTTTGACAAAAGTTAGATCTTTAAAAATAAGTATGAGTCATTTCAGAAATTTTTTTGTATCACCCCCCGTTTAGGAGCTGTAAGGGATCAAAAACTGAAAATTTCCTATTTTTAAACACCTGTAACTTGAACACCTGTTAAAATTTTTTTGAAGTAATACACAAAAATTAAAGCTTCAACATTATACTCTTATTTCTGTTAACAACTTTTTTTAATAATATAGGGTTACTTTATAATTGACGAAAGTGTTACTTGATTTTTTCAAATTTTCTAACAAATTTCTTCAACAAATTTTTTGCATTTGTTTTACTCGAAAATTTGAAATTGTTGAGGATATAATGCGTAGTACATAAAAATGCAAATAAATAAACAACATAACGGTTGCTTGAAGAATTTTTATTTATATGATATTAATATATATACATACTTATATAATATCATGTTTATTTAGATATCGTATATGTCACTAGTGAATGAATGATAAGAGTATATATGTATATTATATAGCGCCGTATTTACATACATATATGTATTTTATTGTACTTATAAGAAATTATTCTGTCAATGGAATATTTAAATATAATATAATAAAATATTTAAAACTATATTTACTATTTTGTACTAAGTAAATTTAATATACATTTACCGCTTAGTATTAAATGGTACTATAGAATATTTGAAAAAGTTTTGGATTGATAATCGTTATGTGGAAGGTTAAAATCTGCTTTTGAAGAATGTATAAACATATAGTTTGAATATTTGTACAACCCATAGTTCTAGAAATTATAAAATTCACCCAAATTATTTTAAAATACTAAAATATTAAAAAAAATAATATTGTAAGCAGAGTGACAGGCTGTGAACATACTAACGGTTCGTAAGGGTATCTAAGAGTTGACAAAGGCAACTGTGTTCTTCCTCGTTTTGATCGAAAAACCCTGAAGGACAGCATTTTTTTTTTGTTACCTTTATAAATCAAACAGCATTTTTTTACGTTTACATTTTACATAATTATGTTTTCAAATAGAAATTGAATAAGGCTAAAAAAAATATGTAAAATTAAATACTGTTATGAAAGTGAAGATTTTTACTATTTTTTTTTTATTTAATTGATTGCTTTGTAGTATTTTTAATCATACGTACATTGTACATATTATATATAACACATGTACATATTTTAATATATTTCAAGAATATATTATACACATACATATAATAAATAAATTTGTTTACAGTTTTTATTATTTTTTACTTCTAATATTTTTGAATAAAAAAAAAATCTTGTACATGTATGGAAGTAAGTATGATTCTATTCTACATATTGTCACGATTAATTCATTGCCTATTAACTGTTATTGAATAAAAAAAAAATGTTATTAAATTATTTGAAGTTATTTTGCTTTGATATAAATTATTATGGAAAAAGTCTATAAAATTTCGTATTATGATTTTTGCATAAAAGCGGTCGGTTCTGTGGTGGATACAACTGGTTTTTTTTGCCAGTTTGTTCTGAAAAGGTTCAAGTAAAACTTTGATTTATTTCTTGTATTGTGGTGGTTATAAATATCGATCATCACATTTAAATATAATTATCTTTAATAAGCTAGTTAATAATTTTAAACGTCGTTACATAACGCTTATACTTGGCTATATCTTAAAATCTCATATAATTATTGAAAAGATCCGGCTCGAGAATTGAGCTTTGCGAAAAATCCTTTCAACCATTTTTATTTGACTGCAAGTATTATTTATTCTTACCATTTGTTGTATATTTATATATTAGTAAGATTTAAAAAAATTATGTTATTTGTGATAAAAATAATTTTTTTCAATTTAAGTAAAAGAATTTGATGATCTACGCAATTAAAAACCGTTTGAAAGTCGAGAAACACGCACGCTTCGGGCTTACCTTCATCAATATCTTTTGAGATAAAATAATTTTATTAGCTTTAAGGAGAAATGTTCTTACGATTCATTTTTTGACTTCTTGGATAGATTCTTTTGGATTGAATACATTGGTCTTTTTTTCTTAGCAGATGTGGGTCACCAAATATTTTTATTAATATATTATTTATTAGAAAATTCCCTGTGTAATTGCACAATTTCTATAGATGCAAAAACATTTACATTATAATACTGACTCCATTAATAAACTCCCTAAAAATTTCATTTTTACATCAGCACCATTAAAAAAACATTGGAATCACTTACTTGATGTAATAGAAAAAAAACATAAAACAAATCTAAACACATAAAATAAAAAAAGCTAGGTACAGTTTATTAATTTTTTCTCGCCGTTTTTTTCGTGGCGGTAATTTTCCACAGTTTTTAATCATTCAGAAAAAAAGGGTCCAAGAACTTTTCACATGTATACACATGAACACATGTATAAAGTACACAATAAAAAACGGCGAAAAAATGCCGGCGATTTTTTTGCCACGCTGAAAAATTTATATTTTACAATTTTGTAGCGGCGAAATCAATATATGTAGTTATATTGTGACATTAAAATTCAAAAACAATTTTTAATGCCATTTTTTTACATTCGATTTGTAGATAGGTTAAGATAATAATTTTAAAGATATGATAATGTTAAGGTCTAATAATGCAAATTCTCGCCAACATCTCATCCATGTATATTATTATACATGGTCACAAATAGAATTATATAATTGAAAATGACCTTTTCAGTAATTTTCCTATTACAGATTTTTACCCGTACTAGCGAGTACGTGATTTTATTAAAAATGTTCTTAAACATTTTGCCACCGAGGCCCCTGCAAAGATATATTATATTCTTCATAGATAGTATGAGAAAATAAAATTATATCCACGTTCTTTTATTGATACTCGTTTTCTATACTAAAAGGCTAAGAATTAATGTTGTTGTATCAAAAACGTTCACTGCAAATCGCTTTCATTATTTAATCCTATGGATCATCGGTTTACAGCGACAAGTTTTACACTGATTAATCATTCATTATATCATCATACACATTGATTAGTTTACTAAGAGATATTTACTCTATTTAATAATTTTTTTTTTTAGAATATTGCATTCGAAAACAATGTCATATAAAAACTTGGTTTTTAAACTGCTTTTTCCAAAAACAAAAATAGACTATTTTGAAGTATTGTATAATATCCTTACTAACAAATTAAAGCCAAACAAAAAAGAAAGAGTACTTTGTTGTTGTTTTTTTCTGTTTTTGCTTTCTTTCCAAAAATATAGCATATGACTTCTTATTTTTATTTTATTCATATTTCTTTTCATTTCTTTATCTTAGCTAAACATCTTTCCAGAACACTAAATTCATTCCTTCATTTCACTAGGCTACCGCAGTTTATATAATATACTCTTTTTCAATCCCTTCACCCTATTAAAATCAACATGTTGTTGTTTTATTCCAATAACCACGGTTTGTAAAACAAGGATCGAACATAATGTTTAACAGTTAGATCAACTTTTTATTATAATTTATTATCTTTCTAATTTTATTATAAACTTTAAAATGTCCTTAGAGTTTTCTTAGTAATAGAAAATTTTCTAAAGAAAGTGAAAATTTGAACCCTTTCTCGAGGTTCTTACTTTAAGGTATACAGGTAGAATTATATTAATGTGAAATGTTTCAGTATAAATTAATTATTATTTATTGTTGAACCCTTTTCTTTTCTATTAAGAATTAAATTGTCAAGAATAAGGATATTTAGGGAATGAAATAAAAATGATATTTGTGATGTGTATAAAATATAATTTTAATATGGATCAAGTTCATTGACTTGAACTGAACTTTGCTTAGGTCCTTGTTAAACATGCCATTTTATTTCTTCAATACTGCTACTATTGTTTTTTATGTGTGTGTTTTTTTTTTTTGATCAAATTGAAAGGACTTTTTCTTCTTTTATTTTTTTATTAGTTTCTGTAAGTGTGTTTGTCTGTTTAAAAGCCAGAGGCTCTATTGTCAATCAAGAATTTGTTCTGTCGTGTCTATTCTGTGTTCTTTTAATTTAATTTTCCTTATATTCAACGGTTTTTTTTTCTTTTTTTAATAATACACAATATATTACATAAATGTTCAATTTATACTTTTGGATATATATACATATATATTCACATATGAAAACAGATCCTTTTTTTTTTAGATATTTGTATTGTAGAGATCCTCTTAAAAAATAATTTTTATTCTTTTTTTTTTTTGTTTATTATTGTATGCAAATCAGTCCCTATATGAGGTTTCAAATTATAATTTATATATTATATATATATATAGATATATATTTTATGTATATGTATATTGATAAATTTGAAATTGAAGAAAAATGAATTACTTTTCAATTTTCTATTTTGCATATAATATTGAATTTCGAAGAAAAAAAAAATTTTTTTTTGTTTCATTTTATTCTCATTCCCAACATTTGATATATCCTTTGAAAAGGATAACAGTGATGATGATGATGATGTAGAAAATATATGTGATATATTATGTAAATTTATATTTAACAGTAGCAATATAAATCATATAAAAATTTAATAAAGGTATATGTGAAACAAAATTTTAGATTCTTTTTAAGAGTTGTTATACTGGTTGATTTGTTGTTCTGGTCTTCAGCCCACAAACGTATAAACGTATAAAGTTGATCTAATAATAGTTTTTAAAACGAGAGAAATTATGATTTTGACAAATAGTTTTTCGAAGTTTTTTTTTCGATATAATGGGTCGAATGCATCAAACTGAGTATTGAACACAAATTTTACTTTTTCAAACAAAAACTACTTGTTCAGGTGTAGTTTTTGTTGATTAAAAAAGATAGACTTGAGTTCAAGCTCAGTTTTGTGAATTTTATCCTATTAAAGTAAAAAAAACACTCCACTTGCAGTTAAAACTTGAAAGAAATATAAATTAGAGAATTTTTAGAGCTGAGAAAGTAGTTTTTATAGTTAATTAGTTGAGTAAAGTTAATTAATTACCTAAAATGATTGCTGGATCAGTAAATCAACAATTCTACACATGATGTCATTACGCTCAGACAAGAGTTCAAGAAATGGAATAAAAAACTAAATTAATTTCGTAATTGAAAATCAATAATGAATAGTGATGGAATGTAAAGGATCTTAAAATTTGCTAAGAATATTCAAAAATAACAAAACATCTAGATCTTGAAAAAATGATGACTATTTTTTTAAATG
This sequence comes from Poecilobothrus nobilitatus, assembly GCA_947095535.1. Taxonomy (NCBI): domain Eukaryota; kingdom Metazoa; phylum Arthropoda; class Insecta; order Diptera; family Dolichopodidae; genus Poecilobothrus; species Poecilobothrus nobilitatus. The sequence goes on from OX352774.1 coordinate 114,840,133, forward strand.
AGAAGTCTAGGTCTAGGGCTAGGAAGAAACGGTCAAAGCAGTGAAAGGTAAATGAAATAACAAAAAGTTTCATTTAGATTTTGTAAATACCCTGACAGACACACAATAATCCAAACCAAAAAATAAACGCTTTAAATTTATAAATATCAAGGTAAAATAAAAAGTAAAAATAAAATATAAAAGATATATCGCGCCACTTTTTTCTTCTCTAAAATAAACATTGACAAAAAAAAAATTGATGTTTCTATGCAAATTTTTTATCCCATCGTTGTATTGTACTGCTCCGATATGTCATTCTTCTTTTATGTATATATATATATGTGTGTACATAATATGTAAATTTGTATAATGTATTATATATATTATTATATATGTATATAAAAAAAAAGAAGTAAAATATTGCCACCATAATTTATTATGCAAAAAACCGACAGTAAAAAATAAATGCGAGTTGAAATTTGAATACGTCGACCGTGGATCGAATATCCTTTTTATTTATTTTCTTTCAATTTGTTTTTTTTTTTTATTATTTCATTTTTTGTTTTTGTATTTTTTATATCAAAATAATTTCACTATGCTGAACTGAAATGGCACCAATTTCATAGTGTATCATCAATTTTTTGTATGTTTTGGTATTCTTGTGACAAAAGTTAAAAATTCCTTTTTTTTTTTTCTTTGTTGCGCATCTGTATAGAAGTATTTACAGTGGCATGTGTAAAATAAAAACTAAATTAAATTTGATTTGAATGCTTATTAAATGCCTTTTCAATAAGAAGAAGGTTTTTTTTTTTAAATTTTATATTTAGAAAATCTGAAAAAACCGTTTCTGCTCTGATAAGAGTAAAATATTGAAAAGTGAGTCAAAACCTAAATCAATAGGTCATAATAAACAAATTTGTTTTTGGTGCTATGTCGTTTAATGCGATGTCGATGCTTGTTACATAAGTCAACTGATTTAATTTTACATTGACAGTCAAGGACGAATTAAAATTATCTTAAAACTTACACTTGTGGCGATTTGGTGATGAGATGTTGAATCTATTTTGAAATTTTTCACTTTAAAGAATTTTAATCACCTTTATTGTGCTACCCACTGTACTTAGAGATAAAGTTTAAATCCAATAATCATAAAAACTGCAAAAAAAAAAAATAAAAAATTGCTTTTTTTTACCTACCTGAGATTTTTTTTCCATTAAAAATACCTTTAGATTGCAAAGAGCAAAAAAAAAAAAGGATTTTCTTCTCTTACTTCTGTTCCTTTGAAAATCCGTTAAAAAAGAAATGAAAGGATTGAAAATAAATAAGAAAAAACAAAATTTATTTATTATTATTATTTTTTTTTTTTTTATTAGATTTCTTTTCTTATTTAAATTTTATTTTAAATTTAATTTTTATCCTTTTTTTCTGTCCTTATAATATTGACTTCTGATTCATCCTGAATCAATTGTTATTATTGTAGGACCCTGCAGATTTGATTTTTACATAAAACTTAAAAAAAAAAAAGAAAAAAATTATTGCGCATTATTAAAAATTTACCATTTTATAATTTGTGAGAAAATTTTTATTTTAATTTAAAAATAAAATTTGCATAACGCAATTAACAAAATAAAATGCCACGTCATGTTAAGCTGCTGTCATGTTGTGTTACAAATACAAATACAATAATTCATATTCATCATCATAATATTATTCATCTCATCTCAGGTAAAAATATTTGAAAGGAGTGAAATTTATGTTAATTTAAAAGGTCCTTTTAATTATTATTTTATTTGTGTATATGAGAAGGGAATGTGAATATTGAAATAAATTGATAATCGCTTGACAAATTAATGATTTGCCAATACGATTTTGTCATTTAATGGTAAAGTATTTCGATCTGATTGATGATGATATTAAATGTTTTTGACTTTTAACAAAATGCTTTTTTTTTTGTTCTTAAATTATTAATACATGGTGTAAAATGATAGTTTATGTACATAGGAGTTTTTTTTTTGTTATAATCAATAGTTACATTTTATATTTATTTAATATTGATTGAAATAAATTGAAGAAGGAAAAATAAAATGTATATATAATAGTGATTTCACACTATGCGATTTATTGAACGATATACATGTTATAGGCTACTGTTTGCCGTGATTTGTAGAAAATAATAATAATATTGATAACTAATTCTATTATTAATAATAATAGCCGCTAACTTGACTTCGCAAACAGTGACAGTTGGGGTTTCCGTTAATTATTACATCATGCAGGAAGGTGTTTAATACCACTGAAGGTGTTTTGATGACTATCGTAAGAATTGAGACTTAACAAAAGAATTACTTGCAATTACTCTATGTGACTTTGAAAGTTTCCACTGACCGTTGTAAAACAAAAAAAAATTCTAGATATTATCAAATACTATAGGTATTGTGGAAATATAAAAAGAAATAATGAATTGGCCACTAAGTTATCAAGAATTTTCATTTATCTAAGAGGTGGGTTCTAGAATGGTAACAAGTATTGAAGTCAGGTTTCAGTGATGAAGTTTGAATCTATGATGCAAAAGAATTGGTAGAATTACTAGAAAAAAATGGTAACATGGTTTTTTAGAATGCAACTATATTTGCAATTTATTAAAATATAATTTAATTTCTCAAAAAAGAATATATTTTCGAACAGAAGAATACATAAAAATTGAATATCTACGAATAATTTCCTTCAATTACTACCTCATGCAGGAAAGTGTTATATACTACTGCATATTATTATAACTGTTGATATTACTCTAGTAATAATAACCGTAGTAATAATAATAGGCGGATAGATTCGCAAAAATAGCAAAACAGTAATAATAATAGGTGGATTAATTGTTCCCTTATAATGCCACTCCTAATTCAATGTTTGCAGAACCTTATCCTATCTTCTTTTATCTCTACTCTGGCCAAAAGATTGTGTTAACAGTAAAGGATTTTGCCCTATTATATTGGCAAAGGAGGAAGGTGAGTTTAGTCCTTAAAAATCTGATACTAAGCGGGGATATTCTTGGGGTCTATGGAAGGTTCCCACCCCATTATAAACAAAATAAATATATAGTGGATTATAAATATAAGTTGTAAAGGTAAATTATTTTAATTGAAAATGCATTCCTACAGCAAAATATTTCTGTGTTAAAATTTTATTTCTAAACAAAAAAATATAACAAGTTTGGTTTGTATTTGCTTGCATCAAAATCAATTAAAATTTTTGTAATGTCTATTAAAATATTTTTTAATTATTTTACTTTTAAATAAAAATTTTGAAGTTCACTACTAGTATCCATATGTGTTGGCTTACTTCCCTTAACGTAATGCTAGATACACAGTTTGCTAAGCCAAGTTTTATGGCCACAGTCCTGATTTGTAATTGATTTAATAAAAAATTAATTATAATTATATCAAAAAATCTACTGTAAAGCATACCAGCGTACATGCATCAGTAGATTTTTTGCGTACCAATTAAAGTTTAACTTTACAATTAATTTTTAATCAAATTATTAGTGGTTCAAATCCTGTTGCTGGAATATTATGAAAATATCTAATACTTTTATATACTACCTACAGTACAACCATAAGCAACTTAAAGTTAAGTTAAGTTAAGAGTTAAAATTACAATTTTTCGTAATATTATAGCTACAATAGCTACAATCTATAGTATATTCTACGGCGAAAAATTATGATCATAACTGACAAGGTTTGGAATGAATTTTACTAATTAATAAATATAAAAAAATTAAATTAAATTATATTCGAGTAATCAGCGGCTTAGTGAAATTAATGATTTCAAAAATTGTAGGTTAGTCATATTAATATTAATAGTAAATGAGTTAGTAGATTCCGTATACTCCTTATAGGATTCGCAAGAAAAAGAAAAAAAAATAAATAAATAGAATTCAGTCGAAATTTGTGTTGAAATGGCTGGAAATTTTAAGAAAATTTGAGAAAAATCCAATTAATTTTTATGAATATATGATTAATAGAATATGGTTGCCTAAATATTGTAATGTGGAACTGAGAGTAGACTTATGTTCTCACAATTTTTTTCAATAAGGTTTTAATTATTTTATCGTATTTTAATCTAACATAAAAATATAATCGCTAAGAATGGATTTATATCTAAAACATTCAAAAAAACTTTTTAGAGAAGTGATCTGCATCACTAAAACTGCATCACCATGAGAGAATAATTCTTATGTAAATCCTATATAGATCTTAATGCAAGATGTAAGAATTTTTTTTAACTTGAAACATTTTTCCTGTAGATTTGTTAACTTTTTTGAATTTAACGAATTTAAAAAAAACAAAATTGACATTTTGTTGTATATTCGAATGAATTTAAAGAACATTTAATTTAAAAATTTTTCTAAAAATCGTTATTCAAAACAAAGCATAAAAAATTTTTTATCTGAAAAAAAATTAGCAATTTTAAAAAATATTTAAAATAAAAAAAAAACTAATATAAATTTTTATTATCTTTTTTTTTTTTTCCAATATTTTTTTTATTTTTGGCAAGAAATTTTGAAATTTTCGTCATATATCCCACTGACAACGCAATAATAAGGAGACGAACCTACTACAGTCAAAATGTTTCTTTTTATTTAAAATTTTTTTTTTTTTTTTTACATATTTTATGCAAATTTCATTTTTTATTTCCCCCCTTTTTTATTGTATTTTATAGGAAATTTGATTATACATATATATATATACGAATTAGAAAATAAAAAAGGAAAACCGAAGAAGACATTATCAAAAAAAAAAAATTAAATATATGTACTTAAAATGATATTTTCTAAAAAAAAAAAAAAAATAATATGTATTTATATATAAAAGATATGTATCTATTTATATTCCATATATATACATATATATATATATATATGTATTATATATAAGGATATATAAGAAATCATAATAATATATTAGAAAACAAATTTTGCAAAAATTCCACAAATGCTTTTTTTTTTTTTTAACAGTTTTTTGATTATTTCTTATTTTTTGTGTATTATTCATCCTTTTTGATACATGATATCCTTTTTAGAAAAGAAAAATTCAAGAAAAAATTGGCAATATTTTTTGTTACTTTTGTTTTTTGTTTGAATTCAAATATTTCAATACAGAAAAATTATATATTCTAGTAATATATGTACATATATGTATATATATTAACATTAAAGTTTTATTTTATTTTTATAATAATTTTTTATAATCTTAATTTTCAATCATATTATCCTAAACATTTTCTGATATTATATCCTTTTATAATTTTTTTTTAAAAAAACAAAATCTTTTAATTTCAAACAAACACTTTATACTACTTATACTTAATCTTAAAAATATCTTTGTAACTGTTACAATCGAAAAAAAAAAAAAAAACCGTTATATGGTAATTATTACAAATGCAAAAAAAAAAAAAAGAATGGTAGAACAAATTTAAAAAACTGAACTAAAATTATTTTATTAAATTTATATAATATCCTTTCAACTAATATCACAATATCAAACTTTATTTTTCTTTTGTTTTAATTTTTCTCTCTTTTTGTCCTGAAATTTTCTCTCTCACAAATTTTTAATCAAAAAAAAAAAAAAACCAAAAAAGGAAATTAATTTAAATAAATACTGATTAAGAACTAAATTAATATTTTGTGTGAACTGTTAAACCGCTTCACTTTAAATGAATTAACCAAAAAGGAGAGAAAAAAATAATGAATTATTTTTAAATATTTGTTCCTCCTGTGTCTAGACGACACCTCCTGGAAAAAATTAAAAAAAAAAACAAACAAAAAAAATTCATAAAATTAACAAAAAAAAAAAAAAAAACCATTCATTTTTTTCTTTTCCTGTTATATTTGTTTTATTTTTATTTACTCATTTTCCTCTACAAAAACAACAAGAAAATAACAACAAAAATGTCCTTTTTCTCTGTTTTTACATTACATTTTATTATTTTTTGTTTTTCTCAATGAATCTGATGGCAATTAACACCGATAAAAATAACTGTAAAGAAAAACACAAAATTAAAAAAAAAAAAAAATCTCTTGATGAATTCTCATTTATAAAAAAAAAACAAAAACAAAAAAAAAAAATAAACAAAAAAAAAATAAAATAAGAATAATACAACAAAAAAAAAAAACAATGCAAAAAGAAAAATTTTTTATTAAAAAATATTGAAGTATATGTACACAGATTTTTTTTACCATTACTGTACCGTAATTGTATTTATTAATATTTTTTTTTTTTTGTTTTGAGTTACCAACTGGTGTTGTATATACAGTACAGCCTTTATAATGAAAAAAAAAAACAAAATATGTGTGATTGCAAAGGATGGAAATATGTATAAAGGCTATGTAAAGTTGTGTGTTGGCGTTAAAATTATGTATGAGAATGAAAACGAAGTGTAGAGTTTTTCCTTTTCTTATTTTTCTTTTTTTTTTTTTTTTTGGTGTATTATATGAAGGGGGTTGCTGGGTACGGAAATACTGCCATTATGAGAATTTTGGTATTAAAGACATGCGCAAAAATAAAAAAAAAAACACAGAATACAATTTATTTTTGTTGTTCTATTTACTATTAATTTATTATGGTATTCATATTATTTATTATGTAAATGTATGTGTAAGTGGGTTCAGTTCAAGGAACATTCATTATTATTTTTGGTTTTTTTTTTTGGTTTTTTGTCAAAATAAAATAAGGAATAAGCTAGAGGGTGGTAAAAGATGATTGTATTTCGAAATGTGTACATGAATGTGTAGGGTGCCATTATATGCTGAAGAAGAAAAAATTGAAGAAGGGTAGTTTTGTTTATAGTTTTTTTTTTTTTTTTAACAAATTTAACTTGAGGGTGAAATTCTTTATATATTTTTTCATATTTTTTTTTATTTATTTTCCTGAAATATTTTAGTATTTTATGACGTGTATTAGTGAATATTTTTACTTTAAATGTAGTTATAGTTTTATATAGCATTATATGTTTATGTATGTGTTAGAAAATATTCATTATATATGATTATAGGTAAATATTTTTATTTAAAAAATTTTTTTTTTAGTAGTAGTAGTGCTTGCTAATATTAACAAATTTTGTTAATGTGTAAAGCTATAATTAAACATGTATATGCATATAGCTATATTGTTTCAAATATGGGATTTTGTTGTATCCTGTTTTATATATTTGAAAATATATGCTTAAATAAATAGATTGTATATAAATGAATATAACATTTAAAAAAGAAAATAATAAAGAAGAAGAAAAAAAAATTTCGAAATATATTTTTTGATATATGAAATAAAAATGCAAATAGTGATATTTTATAGAAATCTTATTACGCGAATATATTTTAAAGAAATATTGAAGTGTACACCGAAAGGATAAATATATGTATTTTGCATGTAAAGATATAATAATAATATATAAGTCATTAAAATAAAATAAAGAAAAAAAATGTTGATTTAATTCTTTCATTTCTAAGAATTTTCATATTTTTTGACGTTATAGAATGAAAAAAAAAAATTTTAAGATGTTGAAGTATTTTTTTTATTTTATAATTTGATACGTTACCTATTATTCCTTTCTACTTTATATGTGTATAAATAAAACTATATGAATAAAACTTTATAAAGTTTTATTCTGTAGAATTATTATAACTTTTCCAACTAACAGTTATAATTTAGTTTTTGAAAGTAACCTTTTTTTTGTTTATATATGTATAATTATTAATATTAATTATACAAATCATACATAGGCTTCTAAAACCAAATTGCAGAAAGCCAAATTTATTTATTTATTTATATATTAATATACACACGTAGTATATAATACACATCACATAGGATATTGCAATATTACAAAATCATGGCCTACTAAAGGCCATTATAGGTCGAGTACTATTTTTAAATTATACACTAATATTATTTATTTTGTTTACATTATATACTATATATTTACATTATATTTGGTAGCAAGGTGGATTTGTTTTCAATTAATAAAACTTGCTACCTATGCAGGACTTGAACCCGCACTCCCTCGTGCTTAAACACCACGCCACAAAGGCCCCCCCCTAAATTTATCTTTTTAATTCATATAATGATTTAGGATAATTGCATACCTTAAGGAATATATTAAATAATTTCATTTTTTAATTTAACTACCGTTTTGCCCATTGTTTACTTAATTTACAACATTCTTTGTTCCCTCTAATGTTTTTTTCATTTTGAGATGAGATAAATTTCAATAGAATATAGCAGAAAAATAGGTGAAATCATCTTTAAAGAATAATTAATTAATATAATAATTATAAAAAATAGGTATTTATAAAGTATAATATATAAAAAAGTACGAAAACGTTAGTATTACATTTTTTTGATTTAATTATAATTATTTTGTTTAAATTAAATAGAGTTTTAGATCATTTATATTAAGATTTTGATTTTAAAAAATCTTTTTTTTTATTTTTTTATAAATTGTTGAGTTTTCTTAGTGACATTTTCTTTTTAAAAAGTCCAAAATTTAACTTTTATTTCATTTAATTATTCTAGATAGAAATGAATTAATTTGACACTTTAGTTTGAAAGTATAATTTCCAAAAATATTCACACCGTAAAATTACCGTATTCAATAATACATCAGATATTTTTTCTCCAAAATACTTTTCTATCATCATTTTAAAATCATAATATAAACACTAAGGTTAATGAACTCTTAATTAAAAACAAAAGTTTTCTTGTATTTACCAAAAATACTTTTACTCTCATTTTTCTCAATGAATTTTCATTAACTCCCACTAAAAAAAAAAAAAATTTACAAATGAAAAACACCTTCACTTTTTTTTTAAAAACAAAAAATAAATGAATAAAAACCAAAAAAAAAAAAAGCAAACAAAAAGTGATAAACAAAATTAACCTTAACCTACATTTTACTTATTTTTTTTTATCTTTCATTTTCATTTACATTAAGGGAAAAGAAAATAATAATTACATTATATTTCATTCTACAACTACAAATACACAAAAATTTCATTTATTTTTACTTCCTGTTTTTATTTATTTTTTTTTTTGTTTTTCATCCTTTAAAACAAAAACAAGAAAAGAATCATCATCATTATTTTTTTCATGTTTTTCTCCCTTCCTCCATTATCTACAATTCAACAGGTTGCATTAATTTTCATTTTCATTCATTTTCTCATTCAGTTTTTTTTTTTGTTTTTATTTACCCCAATTTTATAATTACTATAAAAAAAAAAAAAGCATAAAATCAAAAACACAAGAGGGAAAAATTTTTCTTAATTAAACACACATAAAAGTTTTTTTTTTTTTTTGTATCTCTATATACATTCATTTATATTTTCTTTTATGTAACCAATACTATTTCATTCATTAAGTAAATGTTGCTAGCAACATTTTTTTTTTAAATTTTTTATTTTGTCTATTAAAAAGAAAAATAAAACAAAAACAAAGATGAACAAAAAAAACTCCTCATCATCATTATTAAACATTATCACGTGTTACTAATAAAAAAAAAATAATAATAATAACGATAATAATTTACTCCAATACAACCATAAAACAAATTAGAAAAAATGAGACAAAAAAAAAATTCATTATCAACAAATTGGGAATAAAAACAGAAAAATTAAAACGTGCTTTCCAAATTTTTATTTTTTTATTATTTGCTTAAATTGAATGCAACAATTTTTCTCTCTCGTTAATTTCTTTTATTTCAGAAACAAAAAACAAAAAAAAAATTAAAAAAAAAAAGGAAAAAATGAAAATCAAAACAAAACATTAAATAGTCCATTTTTCCCATCCCAAACTAATTTTATTCTATTATTTCTTTTTTTACCTTATTTTTAAACACGTTTTAAATACTTGCACCTGATATTTCTCATTTGTACATACAAGAATTTATATATAATTAAATACACAACATAATATATATATATATATACATATAATATTCAAATTTCAGTTTATAAGTTACTTTCACCTTTAAACAGTGATGGTGAAAACAATTGAAATCAAAATCGACCTTTCATCTATATACAACATTACAAATATTTCCTGAATAAAATTTTTCATTTTACACCCTTATATAGCCACCTAACCTTCAACCCACTCATTCATTATATTACACAACAGTATATCAATTACCATCTCTATATTGCTTTTCATCATCATATTTTGTACATATCTAAAGAACAATTACATAAAATTTTACTCCTGCAGCAGAGCCTCTTCATCTCTTCTAACCTAAAACATTTTTCTCTTACCTATCAGTTTAAAAAAAAAAAAAAAAAAACCAAAACCAATCTCAACATTTTAATAGACTCTCATAATTCCCATGCATTCTAAAGAAAAATTTTTTTTTTAAATTCCTGCATCATTGTATTTGTAAAAAAAAAAAAAATTTTTTTTTAATGAATTTATTTTTGTTTCTCTCCAAAATCATAACATAAAAAAAAAAAACAAAAAAAAAAGAAACCAACAAAAAACTAGAAAAACAACAATTCAACACTAATACATAGACATAAGAGTTTTAATGAAGAAAAATAAAAAAAAAATGAACAAAAATAAAAATCAGTTTAAATTTTTTTTTTTTTCTCCTTCATTATTATTTTTTTTGTTGTGTGTACGAGCACCAAACCCAACATTTATTGGTGGTATTTTACTGTGTATAATAACTTTTTTACTAATGAATAAAATAAAAAAAATAAAAATTATTTTTGTTATATATATCCTTATAGACTTATTTATTTCATCCTTTTTTTATTTTTGATTTTTTGTTTTGTTTTTTTTTGCTCTTCTCTGTTTTAAATGCCGGTAAAAATAACTGTTGCAGCCAGCCATTTCTTTACGCCAGAGCAATAGTGATGATTGGAAATTTTTAAATGAAAACAGCTTTTAACTATTCTATCACTTCTGAAGGGGGGCTTGTAAAACAAAATGAAACAGAGAGGGATATTCCTTACAAAAAAAAAGAAAAAAAAAAATTATCAAAATAATGATATGAAAATAAAAACAGTTAGTGAATAGAAAGGCGGTAGCGCGTGCTTTATGAAATGAAACTTACTTGTTATATCCTTGCAATTAATTTACTTTTTTTTTTTTTTTCTGTTGCTAACGTTATTTAACAGAATGAGTAGAGAATATAAAATGAAGGGTACAGGATGTAAATAATTTTGATTAAGAAAATTAAAAGAAAACAACAAAAATAATAAACAAAATATAAACAGATGATTTTTTATGGAATTTCCTTAGATTATACAGAATTATTTGTTTCTCTCAACTGAAAAAAAAAACAAGAAGAAAAGAAAAAGAACAAAAAAAAAAAAATGAAGTAACGGTAATGTAAAAATATATAATGATAATAAAAATAAAAACTTATATAGGATAATTATACAGATTTATATTAGTACTTGTTAACTTGTAGTTAAACATTTTTTTTTTTTATGTCATTTGTTTGTATGTATAATTATTATTCTAGAAAGATAACCTTTAAAATTTGTATGTGATATCTATACAAATAAATGGATAATGATTATTATATAGCTGTTGGATTTAAATATTATTCTAAAAATTAGATATATTTAGAGAAAATCGTGACAGAAAATGGATGAGGTGGGGTAATGGGTATAGTGTTGTGGTATTATAAATCTCAATAGGTATGGGTACAAAATTGAACTTGAAATACTCATTTTAATTTTTTTTCAATTTTAAGGATGAAAGACAATGAAAAGAATATACATTTTTTTTTTTTTTTTCAAAGGTAACCTTAGGTTAATAATCAATAATTCTAAATTTATTTTTGTTAAAACAAAATTTTTCTTTGAAACCAGATTTTAAAAGATAAATGTTCCCATCTGTTTATAATTAATCCAATTAGTCAAATATCAATTAAAAGTTTTTCCTTAATTTTTATTTATTTAATAATGTCTTGTATCTAGAATTTTTAAAATGAAGAAAATTTTGAAGAATACGGAGTATTTGATGAGAATTATAAAATATATATTATGTTACTGTCATATAAATTAATATAATGTTAGCTAAAATATGTTTTATAATTTTTGATTACTTCCTGTCAAATTAATTGAATTAATTGTCGAGGATTATCAAATTTATTAATTTATTTATTTTAATCTAATGTTATACAATAAGTTGTGGTAATATCAGCCTGCAGAAGCAATTTTTGGGGCTGGTTATCAAATTTATTTCAAATACTTGTCTTGTCTTATACTTTTGCATACTTTTAGGATTATAATAGTAAAACATCTTTTTATAAATTTTAAAAGTAGCACTGAAATTTTCTATTATTTAAAAAAAAAAAAATGTCAAATATCATCAGGTTAAGCTGCAAATAAATAAGATTTAAAAATTAAACAGGTTTATATTATAATTTATTTAATACATCGATAATTTTCAGTATTCCATGGCAAAAAATTATTTAGTTTCTTTTATTATTCCATAATTTTACAATTCCAAATTCCAATTAATCCTTTAACAAATCTTCAAAAAGAAAAAAAAAAAAATTATTATAACATTTTACCGTATTGACAGTACTTTCAAATCTATATAATTTATCTATAAAAAGTTTTAAAACGACTACATTCCACAATTTTTGTCAATCAACATTTCAAAATTATTTTGGCACCATATTCAAAAGGGGTTAAACTTTGCTTTTGTCATCGTTTCCTTTTATATTTAAGATTTTTTTTTAAATTCTTTTTTGTTTTGTTTTGCTGCCGCTAAATTTTCTATTCCTCCATCCATTTTTTGATGATTAGTTCTATTTATTTTTACATTTTTTTTTTGCTTTCTTTCTTCGTTTTCGCAATCTACTCACATAGTCATGTAACGCGTGTACATGACTAACATACAATATGTGAGCGTATTTTAAAGAATAAAAAAAAAAAAAAAATAACGAGTAAATTTTTAAAATAAATTCGTAATAAGATGGTAATATTCTGAAAAAAAAAAAAAGATAATAAAAAATTAAAGGATTTCATCTAAAAGGATCAAAATAAAAGAAATACTGTTATATTACTGGTTGAATAAATTCATATTGAGTTCAAAAATTTAAAAGAAAAATAAAAAAAAAAAATGAACGCAATTTAAACACGAGTTAACCTGAACAGAACACAAAAGAAAAAGTAAAAGAAATGTGTACGTACGTACGAGTGAATACGACACTGTAACACCAAGGACCTTTCATCTTATTTCAATCTTATTCAGATTCTTGTTCTTATTACTTTTCCATTTTTTTTTTTTTAATTTTTTTTTTTACTTCCTTCCGTCGTCATTGACGAACAAAAAATAAATTTTAAAATTCAAATTTGGAAAAAGTTGAAAATGATTAGAATTGAAAATTTTTAGTAAAAATAAAAACTAAAAAGAAAATCGCTTTTCTTATTCAAAAGTAATACAAAATTATGTAATTTTTTTTTTTGATTTAAATCAGTAAAAAAAATGAAAAATCAACAACAGTAAATAAGAAAAAGAGAATAAGATTTAAATCATTTATATAAAATAAGTTTATATTAAAATTAGAATTTTGTATTCGATGTTAATATTGAAAAAAAAAAAAAATTCGTTCTAGGACAAGGAATGTGTCCTATCCCTACCTGCCATGATTACTTAAGAGTATCCTATTGTTTCTGTTACATATTTTGGAAGTTTAAAGCTTAGCATTTTTAGTTCCTTTAGCCAAAGTTAGTACACTGGCGTTTGTGATAGGTTTAATTTGTCGAAACCTTAATCTTCCGAAAGAACACATAACATAACATAAGGCTCTGTGAAGATGCTATATGCAACTATTCTAATAGTTTTTACCTCATATTGAATTGCTTCGTACTACATATTATAACTAGAGGGCAAAATTAATACGTATTTATTAAAACAATCTGTTAAATTAAATATTGTATTTCAGGATAACATTGCGTTTACATTCCGTTATTAAACTCAGTATTTTCCAAAAGGTATCATAAAAACTCTAAACGGAATAAAATAGTGATTCATTTTTTGCTCAGCAGTGGCAGCTTTCCTTCATTAGTTGATACTATTTCATCAGCTTTTATTTCTTAGCCTTTATGACATCATGACATGTGCTGACACAAAATTGTTTCAACTATTTTTAAATTACCTTTTATTTTCTATAATTTTTTTTTTTACGTTATTTTCTGTACCAGAACTTTAAAGGATAAAAATGGAAAAATAAAAAGAAAAAATTAAACAAAATCCTATTTTTGGAAAGGAAATGAAATTTTTATATTTTAGTTTTTATTTATTTATTTTTTTTGGTATGAGAACTTTAACCCTATAATTTTTTTTCTCCACATTTAACAACTGAAGATGGTTGACTGCTAATATTGCTACCACTACTGAATTTACTCTACTACTACTTTTGCTACTCTACCACACAGATCTTATTTCTAACTGCTGTTTATGTTCCTGGCAGGATACTAACAGAAATGAATGAAAAAAAAAAAACGAACGGATATTAGATTTAGTAAATGGGTGATTGAATAAGATGGATGAAATGAAAGGATAAATGAATAGGTGGATATAGGTTGGGTTGGTGTTTATCATTACATACATGTGCTCTTGATCTCATCATATGTCAAATTGAAATGGGAGAAAATAAAAGGAAAATTTTGCATTTATTTTATTTATTTTTTTTTCATCAAATCAAAATGGGGGTTGTTTTTTTTTCTTTCTTTGTGCCATGACTTATTATTCAGTTTTTTACTAATACATAATATGTACGTATGTACATATATTAGTATGTACATATATATGTAAATATATATTTTTTTCTTCATATACCTATTATTTTTATTTGTGATTTGTGATGTCGGATATGTCAATATAAGGATAAAAAAAAATTTTAAAATAAAAAAAATAACTAATGTATTTTTGCTGGTTTTGAAGGGTTATGCAAAGCAAATTAACTAATGCTGTATTTTTAAATCAGAGTTCAAAAACGAAAACATTAAGAGAAAGATAAAATACTAATTGAAATGGTATTTTTTAAACTAAGTATTAAATAAACTCGTAAGAAAATTTATTAAGCTTAAACGCAGAGCCAGAAAAAGAAAACAAATCTTGAATTTCGTTACTTAAAGTTTATAGCATTAGTTACCACGAAAGTCACATATTAGATATTGATTTTCTCTCTTTCAAAAAAGGATTGTATTTTTTTTTCCATATGATTTCATTTTTAATCTATTCAATTCACTATTGTACTCAACTAACTACGTTTTTGTTTTGATGAGACATCTCATTGAAGAACAATTCATTATTCATAAGTCATTCATAAGTCAAACTTAACATGGGGCTGGCAAGTTATCCATAAATATGCATTCATATTTATTCAATGTTATTTGCTTCTTATTTTATTCTTAAAGTTCAAAGTGCATTAACTAATTATTGTAATGGAAACATATAAACATATGAGAGTGGCTTCTCAAACTCCTATCTACAAAATCCAATTAAAAGAAAGGAAAAAAGCGAAAAAAGTTGATTGAAAACCAAGGTTCAAGATATTCGAAATTTTACAAAAGATTCGAATATAAATTGAATGGCTGATTTAGTTCTAATCAATTAAAAAACTGTGCACACTTCAGTACAATTAATATTATGAATACCATAATTCAATTATAATACATAACTATATACTAAACTATAGGGATTTTCTGCAAAATTAAAATATAACTAACGAATTTAAAGAGATACGAAAGAAGGTGTGAATCCAAGCCTATAAAAAGAATCAAATCTGATTTAAACTCATTAATATTTAATTTTAGATTGAAAGGTGCTTTTTTTATTCTTGCAATAATCATTTTGCTTTAATTCTATTATACTCGTAGATATATACGAACCTACGTACATTTATTTGATGTACACTAAAAGTATACTAAAAGTAAAAAATCACAAGTGAAATATTTTCTTATTTTTTTTTTTATTATTTTTATGCTTTTATTTATTGGATTTATTTGAACTTGTAATAAAAAATAAAATAAAAATAAAACAATTACTTTAGAGGAAAATTCTTCAAAAAAAAAAAAAAATTCTTAAAGAAACGATAAAGGGAATAAAACCAGAAATATAAGAAAGGGAAAAAGCTGAGTAGCATTCTTCATTTTTAGTTTCTTATATCTATCAGATAAAGAAAGTATTAGACTATATAACGAAATATATCGAATCCGGGCTTCTAATAAATTTTCATGTTTTGAATATTATATTATTTCTAAAAATACAATTTTTGGAAACATATTTGTGTTATGTTTCCAAATTATTCATATTAGTCGATATTCACTTGGATAAAGTTCAGCACATTTTTTTTTAATTTGAGAAACTTTTAAGTTTTCTAAGTTTGTTATTTCAAGGGAAATTTTATATAACATAAAGATGCAAATTAAAAAATTTCAAATTTTTTCCTCCTCAAACTTTTCTACTTGAAACCTCGAAAGGGATCGTATGGTCGTTTTGATCGCGACAATTAAAACGTTACTGTGATGACTTTCACCTTACTTAACAACACCCCTTGTTTCAAAAACTGAAACTAACCAACGTAGACTAATCATATTTCGTTCAATTTTTTGCTCACGTTATTTAGTACACTAGTAAATCATATAATACAACAATTAACATCTGATATTATTGACGTATTATGAATTTATATGAGATTGCGTGGTTTAGTTCATTTTACCCTACTAATAAAAAGTTTTGAGTGTCAATAAGTCGCGTTGATCAGAAGGATTTGACATAGGATGTGAAATGCAGTCCACTTGTCTGATGTCTAAATCTATCTTGTAAATTTTTGGAGGAAAATTAGTCCAGGCGTATCCATTACCATATTTCATAAAAAACTTCAACCTACTTTTGTCAATCGGACGTTCTCAATACACAAATCAAATTTCATAATTTTTATGGTAATCCCTTGTCTTCATGTCGAAATAAATGTGAAAATTAAGTGGGAATAAATGAAGGGGGGAAACATTTTTCGTTAACTTAAAGTAAAAAAGGTTGGTTTTATATTTAAGAAGTTTTCTAATAAAAATAATTTTTCATATTTTCCTGTTTTTTTTTTTCTTTTAAAATGTGTAGAAATGAATAAAATAAAACAGAAAATAGAAGAAATTGTATTTTATTTTGTTTTTTAAATTTTGATGACAAACGGTAGGTGTCCTAATTGATCCGTTTTTATTTTAAATATTTTTCTTCTTTTTTTTTTTTTTTGTTTTGTTCAAAAGGAAACGAAAATTTAATATTAACATACATTAGAATATCTAAATTTTCATATGGATGTGTGTAAACATTTATATACATATTATATATATTAATATATACCTATGCCATTTCATATTTGATGTTCGTTTGACACACGTTCTTTTTTTTTTTAGTGTTTTAAATAGATTTAGGATGAGTATATTTTAAAATAAAAAAAAAAAATTAAATTGAAAGTCATTTGTACATTTTTTTGTTTTTTATTTCTAAAAATTGGATTTACAAAAAAAAAAAAAAAACTTTGATTTTAATCTGGAATTTGTACCTTTTTATTTTTTATTTTATTTAAACATAAAAGGACTCAAAATATATTGAAAGGAATAAATAATTTCATTTTGTTAGAAAATTTGCTCTTTTAATGCTTTTATAATTCGCTTTTATTGCGAAATGAAAATATTTTTTTTTATTTGAGTAAAAAAAAAGTTTATTTTACAAAATATTAAAATCGCTCAGTATTGCAAATAATAAGCTAAGCTCTGAAACAAAAAAAAACTAAGAGAATTAATTACTAAAATCGCTCAAATCGTAGAAGTTGTAAAAGTTCAAAATATTACTAAAATTTTTTTTTCCTTTAATCACTTTTAAGTTTAATTTAACTTACAAAGTTTTAGGTATCGTTAGGTTGAAAACTCATGCAAGCTTATTTTGAAAGCTAGTTTTGTAAAATTTGTTTGTTACTCAGCTCTCAGCTATAATTTTAGCAACACAATCGTCAGTATATTTTTAATTTATGCAAATTATTATATTAAATATTTTTTGGTCCTAATATACCTTAAGTTCCTAAAAATATGCAAATATTTTGTTTTTTTTTAAGAATTGTTAATTCTTTTGTCGGGGTGACAGATAATGCAGTAAGATCGAAAAAAAGATGTAATATTTCATAAATTTAACTTAAAACGAAAGCGTTAGATTCAACAATTTAATGTTTTGAAATTCTAATAAACTTTGATGCCTTTAGAACATTTCTATATTATGAAGAACGGGTTATAAATTTATCTTAATATTAAACTTTTATAATGTTTTTTATTATTTAGTTTACAATATATTAAATGAATGATCCACAGAACGCTATAATGTATTGAATTATATAATATAATACTTGATAATATAAAATTCCAACTTGAATTTTTTTATGAATAAATTATCTATAAACTTACTATGAGAAACTTTTGTTATTACTGAAGAATTTTATATAAAAATATAAGCATATTATCTTCATATATTTGTATCTGCTGAATATACGAAAGCGCATTTTTCTTATTTATTTTTTATACTTATAGTCAAAATATAACTCTTTTTCAACTGTACTTTCTGTCATTTATTTTTTTTTTTTAAAAAGTTGTTTTTGCCTTCCCCAAAATAAAATGTATATATCTAGAAACTGAGAATTTTTATATGTTTAAATGTGAAAACTCTAATAAATCTTATATCTTAAAAACAGAAAAACAGGCAATTATTATATTAGGGCAATCCTTAAATTTAAAATCAATTCTTTTATATTACGGTCTTAAGTATAGGCTTAGCGAAAACATCAATTCAGTTAGTTCATCATTTTGAGGATTATCACTACATCATTTACTTGGGTTATTTGGTAGTAAATAAAAGCTAAACTACTAATTAAATCAGCTAATGCCTGTTACTAAAAATTTAATGATGGTTAGATACTAAATATCTAACAGAGCAAAACAATCTTCTATTGCTTAATCATTGCAAAAACATGCGAGTTATATTGTAATACGAGATAAATCATGCAAATTACAGGTGTTGAAATGGTCTCTTTTAACATATGTGAAATATATAGATTCAAATTTACCATAGCCCTGTAGAGTAGTACGAAATATTGAAAAGCTCACCTATCTTAAATTGTTTTGATTTTCTTTGTACCTGATTTGTTCGTCAATAAAAGGGGATGTAATATCATCACAAATATTTTTTTAACAAATATGATATCAGCCACAAAACGGCGACAGTGAAAGGAATTCAACTTAATCAAAGAAAGTCTATCCTTATATTCGATACATATGAATAACCAAGCAACGTTGCGCAAAATGCAACGAAGAATAGATGTTTTTTTGGACTGATTCAATAAACCTTAAATTAAAAAAAGTTATTAATAATTATAAATACTGAGTTTGAAATGAACTGGGATCAATTATCCAAGGCTGTTAATTAATCCCAATTCTGATCCTATAATTAATTTAGTTCATGATCATAGTAAAAATAAAAGATGTCATATTGGATTGATTAAAATGTTTACTTATTTTTCGTGCATTTTTAATCCCTCATCCTCATCGATGTTATTATAATTTAAACTTAAAATTTTAATTTGCAATAGTAGAAAAGATAGTTTTATAGTATATTATTTGAATTTGGAACTCATCTTATGAAATCTTAAACTTCTTATAGTTTTTCGTTTTCAACTTTTTTTTAAGAAAATTCTTGAAAAATTAATGTAACATACTTATTTACTATCATATAAACTACATCCTTTATGCTCCAGAATAATATAAAAATATCATAAAAACCAATTTTTGTATTTTATAACTTTTGTATGTTTTATTTCTTTTTTTTTTAACATAAAAAAAGTAATATAAAAAAATAAAAAAAACAAACAATAAAAACAGAGTAAATTTTATAATATTTCGTGTATACTGACATCTTTCAAAATAAATGTAGGTACGACAACACAATAATATACATAACATGAAGCACTGAACAATACAACATCAACATCTTTTTAAAAAAACAGAAAACTTAAGAAAAAAAGATCTGTCATATAAGAGGAAAGTGTCTAGAGATACATTTAAACTCGAATACAGTCACGGTAAAAAAATAAAATAAAAGAAAATTTTAATTTGAATGATAGAATTCATGTATTAAATTAGTCTTTGATAAAATCCACAGTATTAAGGAGATTCTATCATTTTCTAAAATGTGGCATACTTAATTGAATTGTGAAATCTGTTCCTATGTTGAATCTGATTTATGAATACATCGTTAACATAAACAGAAATTCCAAGTATTCACTAAACCAATACCTTTACCGCATCTTCAGAATTTTTTGGCTGCAGATCTTTAATTTAGAATAAGACATTGTGGAAAACTGGCGTTGAGTCAGAGAAATCTTGAAAAAATCCGAAAATAATATAACAAATCGAATTAATAACCTTCAAGGCACCTGATGAATGGGAAGGTATAGATGAACATGGAGAATAACAATCTTATTCGAAGCGAACGCTCAACAGAAAATGTGTGTGCAACCGAAGCAAATATAGTTTGTCCGCAGATCAAGCACAATGGATAAAATTAGTTGCCGCTCTATGCCCTAAAAGGTGATAAATGACAATAAAACAAAAACACTATCTTTGCTTTGAAAAATAATGAACATAACATAATACAGGAATGGTTTTACTAAAAGTATATAATTATATGCACAGCGCTTTCAATTTAAAAAAAAACTTAAATTTAGAACTTAATTACTAAAGCTGAACATCTCTATTTAAATATATGGTTGCTGTCTTTATTTTTTGTTTATTGACGAAGGATAAGCTAAGCTATAGTAATTATTAGACTCCAGATCCATGCACCATAAACAAGTAGGGAAACCTATTCGACAAAGGTTGGTGTAAAGTTTTGAAAACTTCTCAGATCCATGTTCGAGATTTCACCTAAGCCTTGGAGAAAGAAATTACCAAGATATTTTCACTTGGTTAATTCTTTAATTAAGGCTTCAGTCTTTAAAATCTTTTGTTATATCTATCCTTATTATAATATTGGAAGATATTAAACAAATAAGCTCGAAAAATATAATATTTTTTTTTTTTATTATAATATCATCAAGATATAAATATCTGCCGATATTTTTAGGGTCATTTTGCCTTAAAGCATGTGGGCCATCTCGGTACAAGTATTAAATAATAATTATATTTAATATTTTGTTTACATTATTTTATTATATTTTACATATTATTTTTGACCTGACCGGGGTTTGAACTCGATATCTTTCGTCTGAAAGACCGGTGACTTATGCACTGCACCAATGGTCAGATAGATAATAATTAAATAGATCATTTTAAAAAGAAAATATTAGTACTTCACCTATAAATAGTTTACCCCAGTCTAGGTTTTAGATTCATTAATTGAAAATTAAGTTTTAAATCTAACTAAAAATCAAAACTTTATATTTCTCTTGCTGAGAAAAATAATTATTTTTTGAACGCAACTGTAATAACTCTTAATAAAACGAGATATAAAAATATCTTGTTAAAAAATCTAGTTAGAAAAAGGATAAGTCTCTAAAAATATATATATATATATAAATATATACATATATACATATATATATTTATATTCTTCAACTTTTCATAGAAAAAATACAATACATATGTAGTCGCTTATTACTATTCAAACGATATAAAAATGGAATAAAAATATAATTTTGTCGTTCACTTCAAGTAAAACTAGCAATATATTAATATATTATACATATATACTTGTATATATATATATATATATATATGTTTGCATCTATAGATCGAATAAAGAAAATCCTTTTGATTTGTAATTCATGCAAAACAGAACATCAGAAAATGGAAAAAAAAGAAAAGGATAACACACAAAACGAAATAGCATAACATACGTAGAATATAAGACGTATACATACAAGTACACATCATAATGTCCTAATATTTGTTTTATTTTACCGTTATTTTATTTTCATTTATTTTATTATTATTTTTAAGTTTATCTTTTTTTTTTTTGTTGTTTCACAGCTTTATTTTTTTATTATAGAAACTTTAGTTGAGCTGAATTAAATTTGAGTTATTTTTGACATGGCAAATCCTGATAACAGGATCGCTTTGAACCATTTTTCAAACTTTTATAAACTATTAATTAGGCAATTTCTATGCATGTAAAGAGTGACACTTATATAAACTATGACTGATAAAATATGAAATTATTATAGACTTCTTAAAACTAATGTCAAAAATATTTGAAAATCATCGTAATGAAATGGGGCATAATTCGAACTGACAATTCAGTGTCGAACGTTTGTTCGTTCTAAATTTAAGTACCTAAACATAATTAAAACGGAAATGAATAAGGGATATGGAAATGGAATGAAAGCTTAGCACATTCAAAGCCAAACTATTTCTTAAATATATCTTTAAATCTATTAAGTTATGTTTCATTCAACTCTACCTTATCTACTTCTTTTAATAAAATTTTCTTTTTTTGTTTTTCATTATATTGCCAAGAATCTTTTTAACCCCTTTTTTTTAAAGAGTACTATAATATGTATGTACTTCTCTTTTTATCTTCTTTTAATTTTATTTATTGTTTTTTGTTAAGTTTTTTTATTTGAAAATAAATTTCAAGAGGTTTTTGGAATTTTTAGTTGTATTAGTATTTTTTTTTTGTTTTTTTTTTTTTGGATTTAATTCTATTCAATTTCTTTTATATCTAAAGAATTATTAGAAAGAAAAAAAAGAAGACAATGAAATTTTGATTTGTTTATTGAAGGACATTTAAGGAGATATTTAGAAAATGAACTTATTAGTTCATTTCAAAAAAAAAAAAATTAGTATAGTTTTAATTTTTAACTCATATATTTTTAATTCCAAGCAAAATTTGTACCTATAAATGTTATCATAGTTGAAAAAATTGAAGGATACTGTAAAGCAGAAAGAATACAATTATTATTATTATTGGTATTGAAAACAATCCGTAAAATATTATATATAGTTATGGATACACAAAAATCCCCGAAGAAATTGAATGTTTAACCAACCGACTGTCAAAGAGGTAACCCTAATAACCCTGTTCATGTTTATTAAATTAGATATCAATAGTTTACACTATTTGATAGTATTAAGCAAAAAAACGATTATTCTGAAGTGTTGATAAGAACATTTCATATGATTTCAAAATATGTCATTTTTTTTTTTTAAAAATTTTAATTTATAAATAAAAAAAAAGTAGAAATAAAACAAAGATCAAATAACAAAAAAAAAAACAAAAATGGAACAGTAAAAAGATAAAAATTTTTGCGAAAAATTATTTCTTTGTTAAATTATTTTTCAGAATAAAAATCCTTTTTATAAAAACAACTCCTTATTTTATAAAAAATAAAAAAAAAAATTTTTATATTTTGTTCTTAATATTTTTCCTTCCCCCCTTTAGATAATATCTATTTCGTCTTCCATCTTCTTTCAAACTAATCACTCTTTATTCCTAAGATGTTATATAGTATGTATCTATCGACTATCACCACCATCAAATTTTTTTTTACAGTAGCTATATTATATACAAATTTATATTCCGTTATATGCTTATGCTTATACAGTTACAGTTATAAAAATGGAATTTCACTGAACATGAATAATATAAGTAAATAGATACACTTATAAAATTGTATGTATCTTTTCTTCTCTGTTCTTCATTCCTATATTTTTGTGTTTTTTAGATATTATTTTTATAAATATTTTTCTCCTTTTTTTTTTTTTTGTTTAACTGTTATTATTTTTATGGAATGGCGTCCAAAAATTTCCTGAATTCTTCACCCTCGCTCCAACGTTAATTCTTTTGAATATCTCTTTGTTTTTAAACTCGTACCCCCTAAAGTTACTGTTTAACCCATTTTTAATACATTTGCATATGCACTCACACATATCCATATTATAAGTACATAAATACATGTATATTATAATAAAATATATTAAGAATGTATAAAAAGAATTTAAATTATATAGAACACTGGCAACATTTTCATCACTGTATATGTATGTATATAATATATGTATATATTATATGTAAATAAATATAATCAATCTCAATAGGATCAGTTCTGTTATCATTGTATTTAAAAGTATATAATAAAACATAATATATACTAATCTAGTTCAATACTACATTAACAAAATTGTGATTGTAGTGGTGATTATATGAAAATTTTGCACAACACAATTATATTTTCAGCATTAAACATGCTTTTTACAGTTATTACAGTTATATCTACATTTTATTTGATGTATTTCGGATTTTTCAATAATAGAAAAAAGAAAAAAAAATAAAACATGATTTCCATTGTCGCGACTTTACTGTTATTTTTCTTCAGTGTTTTTTATTTGCTTTTTCTTCTAATGGCAACAAAATAACTGTAAAAAAAATAATGAAATTCTTCTATAAAGTAAACTTGAAAATTATCCAAAAAAAAAAAAAACAAACAAGAAAATAATAATTTTGCAAGTGAAATCCTCAGTTTCTAACGGGATTTTAGTTCATTTTATTGTGTTTTTTTTTTTTTTTGTTTTTGTATTTTAGAAACACGAAGGAATGATATGGAGTTTTAGAATAATATAAGAAAAAAAAAAGAAATTTGTTTAAAAGAAGACAACGGTAAAGATACAAAAAAAAGTTAAAATGTGCTACATTCGTATAAAGTTCGTTTCCAAAAGTAGACGTTTTTTTAAAAAATTTACAATAAAATAAAAAATAAAATATTTCCGTTAGAATTTTAATCATATATTGCAACTCTTTCTAATTTATTTCTTCTAACTGTTCAATTTGTTTTAAAATGAAAAGAAAAGAAATTTTTTTTTTTTTACCGTAATAATTATTATATTGTGTACTGTTTGTTACATAGTGTACATAGTTATCTTGTAATTTTATATTTATCGTTATTTTAATGAATACGATAGTGTTGTTTTAAATGAGTTATGTACTTACTACACATAGGATAAAAAGAGAAAGTGATATTAGTTTTTGTTTTCTTTAATTAGTAACGGTATTTTATTTTTTTTTTTTTCTGTTTTCACTTTTACTTTATATATTTTTTTTATAGGTGGTGGTACAAGTGAATAATTAATGTATTTAATTTATTTGTGTAGTACGGAGCTTTTTACTTACAAAAAAAAAATATTTAGTGGATTGACGTGAAAAGGTGCAATTGATTTATATTCCTTTTATTCGTTTCTATTAGGTTTTTCTTATAGTTTGTACCAAAAGTAATTAAAAATAAAATTTATTCGATTTTTATACTTGAAATAAAACCTTTTTTTTTTTTTTTTTGATTCTTTTATTCTTAGATTGTATGTTATATTCTTAGATTGACAAAAAGAATTTAAACTATAATTTCTATAGGATTTTTTTTATTCTTTGATTTATTTGCAACATTTTTATTTTCCATTCCCTCCTTTCAACTCAAAATATAAGTAAAAAAAAAAACTAAAGTTTATTTGAAAAGTTTTTTTTTTATTGTTAACTTTTATCTAAAGTTGTTCGTTATTCTTGTAAAGTTTTCCTAGTTTTTTTTTTTTTTGTAGTACAATTTTTCTGCATATTCAGGCAACAATGGAAACTTAACTTTTTACAATAATGTTTTTTTTTTTTCTTTTTGCTAACTTTTTAAAAATCACGGCAACAAAACAAGGACCAATACTATGTAGTGATATGCCGCAAAGCGAGGCATCTTTTCTTTTATTTATTTTATTGTTACTGGTGGCGGTAAGTTGTTCTTTTGGATTGTGTTCAGGTGTCGTATTAAATAATATATGAATAGAAGTAGAAAACAGCCAATCTCTTAAGTATATTATATTAACTTTATGCTTTTTTTTTTTTCTTATTATTTTTAAAGTCAGGTTTTCTGAGAGTTTGAGGTCAAAAATTGAAAAGAATTCGTTAAGTTGTACAGTAAAAAATTTTTTCTTTAATAAAATTTAATTTTTTTTTTGTTTTTCTTTTAAAGAAGTTTTTATTGTTCTGAGATCTCAGATGATTCAGAGTTGCAAAAGTTTAGTTATAGAAGAAAAATGTTTTTTTTTTTTTTTTTCGAAAAGAATTTCTAAACTTTTTTCTTTAATGTAAAATTTGATTTTAAAATTTTCTATTATTGCTGGGCGTCTGCCTGTCGGTATTTTCTCGTTTACTTTTTGGAGACCTAAAAACTTTTATACGAAAAAAAAAAAAAAAAAATTGAAATTAATAAAAATAGTTGAAAGAAAAAAAAAAAAAAGTTTAGTTAGAAAAGTTGAACAATAAAATATATAAAAATTAAATAATAACAATAATAATAATAAAAAACAAACAAAATAAAGTTGATAGAAGTTTTGAAAAATACATTTAGAAAGTGAAAGAAAAATAAACTAAATTTTTTTTTTTTGCTCTTCTAAAAAAGTTTTACCAATTTCATTAGAAAATCGTCGAATAGAAAAAACAAAAACTTTAATTGTTTTATTATCATATGAAACGAGTGAAAATACAGAAAAAAAAAAGAAGAAACAGTTTGTAAATAATAAAAAGAAGTGTTTATTCAACATTTAAAATTAGAATTTACATTTAAAAAAAAAAAACGCTTAGAAAATATATTTTTGGACTAGACTTAAAATAGGGTAAAATTGTTTTACAAAGGGTTAAAAAAGTATTAAAATAAATAATTACATAATATGGTAAGTTAAATTTTACTAAAATTCAATTTTAATTTATTGCTTTTAAAATTAATTTATAATCATATTTTCACAAAATAACTAAAAAAATATTAAAATTTATTAACAGAATTTTTGAGAAAATTGAAGCAAATGCTGCCCCTTTTCCACTCTTTTGCTTCCTTCATTTTAGACTTTAAATGAATAAAACTAAAGTTGAATCGTCTTTATTTCCTTATTTCCTGCCGCCATTTGCCTTTAAATGAGTTACATAAGGTTAAAGTAATTTTAATTAGATGAATGATAAAAGAAAAATTTAGAAAGAGAAAGAACATCAATATAAAAAGTGATTATCGATATAAAACTTATGGGAATATCTGTTAATAGTGCTTTGATTCAGATATTAACAGAATTCTATAAAATACGACAATATTAAATTTTGCTTTTCCTGTCGAAGGTGAAAATTTCTAAAATATTTCAAAAAACTTTGGTAATGAAATCTTACATCACACTAAATACATACTAAAACCACCTTCTTCCGTAATCAGTATAATGAGATAATCATCCTAAGTGTAAAACAGTATAATGGTTGAAGAATTGGATGAAAAACGCCAAGAGAATAAGGAGTATAAATTTTGAATTTAAATTGTAGGAGGAGGGTTAAATAGTGATTTTAGCAGATGCAAGTTGACTGATTCCTATAGAACTTCATTATATTATATACGTGTTCTCACGTGTGGTGATATTATATTCCACTAATTGGACGTGTTTATATTTCATTCTTTTACTTCTAATAAGCTCTACTAGGTAATTATGAGAGGGAAAGCTATTTTACATGCATTACATCGGATTAGTTCGAGATTGGGCATGCTATTTTACAATCTTCAAGAGATGTTTTCCAGAACAAACACAAGTAGCTCCTACATTTCGGCAATGGGCCGTATGCATAAAACTAAGCTCGAACTTAAATATAATTTTTTCAAATTAAAATTAAGCTGGATCTCGTATTTTTGTTTGAAAATTTCATATTTGAGCTCATGTTCAGTTTTATACATGCGAATGAATGACTTAATTGGTCGAAACTGAGCTTAATTGGCTTAAAACTGAGGTTGAACTCAAATATTACTCTTTTAAGTAAAAACTAATTTTTGCTTATATTTTGCAAGGAAAATTGCCAACTAGAACGAGCTATTGCTTAAAAAAGTGATATTTGAGTTTAAGCTCAGTTTTATGCATTCGACCGATTGACGGTAGACGTTAGCGAAGATGTGGAAGATATATTTAAGTCAAGTTAATTATCTACCGCCATTTAAAAATGTATTTCCTGCAGCTATGGATTTCTATGTTAAATTATTAAAAGTCTATATGAAATTCTATATTTCTAGCTATATAAAAGAAAATCTTTTTGAGATTGATTTTCATTATTTCTTTTATAACTTTTTGTAGTATTCACTCAATTCCACTCAATATATTGAGTATCAACTCAATTCAATTCCTTAATACATTTTTTTTGAGGAGTTTATTAATTCATAATTAACTTCTTTTTTCATTGCATTAATACATTTTATATAGGAAGAGATTCGTATTAATCGCATAAAAAATATCTAAAAATGCAGACAAAATTATCACCTATTAAATGCAATAAACTTTCAAAAGTAATTAAATAAATTTTTTTGATTTTAACAGTTGAAATATTTATTAAAGTACTGTTATATAAGATGTATGCCATCAATTCAAATAATTTATTCAATTTCGTAATGGCTACTTGTATTAAATAAAAATAATTTTTTTTTTTTTTTGTAATAACATTTTTTACTAAATAAATTTTTGATTAATTTTTATTTAAATTGGTGTTCAATTCCATGTCTAATAGTTATAATCTACTTGGGCACACAGCTCGAGAGAATTTGTTCAATGATTATTCATTTTCAGACAGTACATAAAATTTCTTTAATATTTATATGCTGATAAATTCCATTAGGTGTATTTATGTTTTTAAACATTAAAAGTAAAAAAAAAAAATAAAACAAAAAAACCAAAAGAAGAAAAAAATAAATCAAATAATTGATGCAATTAATTAAAACTTTTGCCACTGTACTTGGTCTATAACCTTTTCTTGATTACAAAAAAAAAAGAAAAGAAAAACAAAATGAGGAACAAAATTAAAATTAAAATATAAAAAATTGAAATACAAAATTATGTCCAGCCTTTTTCCCTAAGGTGATATGGTCCTCTTTTTGTGTATATTTTATTTACAGAGAGTTTCAAAAAAGAAGGAACGTAATATTTTTTTCAATTATTTTAAAATCAGTTTTTATTATTTTAACGAATATTTTCAAGTATTAATTATTATTTGATTTTTTGAATCAAACCATAGAGAAAGAAGAGAGTGTGTTCGAAGTAAACCAATTTACGGTGGTTCAAACAATATTATAGAGTTGTATAAGACAAAGAGACTTAGTACAAAACATATTATATTCCCAAAAAGGGCAATTAAAACAATAGTTTAGATATTCTTAAATTAAATCCCGCTATGATTAAAAAAAGTTTTTTTTACAAAAACACAGTTTCATCAGAATGTTACAAGTAGTGTTCTTAATTTTTGATTTCATTAGGTTTTTTTGATTTTTCTACTTCAATAGTAATAAATCTTGCAATGCTAAGCTAAGTACGGAAGAGAAAAAAAAGAATATTTTGCAACTTACGTTAGCAAAACTACAAATAATAATTAAGATTTATTGTTAGGATAAAGAACAAAATTTATTGGCTAAGAATCACACATTTATAAGACTAAGGTGTAAATTAAGTAGTTTATATACTGAAGAAATGTGTTGAAATACAAGTGAAACCAATGAATCAAGCTTCGACACAAAATTCATCTAGAAATAATTAGACAAAAAAGTAATCAAATACTAAAGCATATCCTTTTTTTTTCTGATCTTATCCTTTTTTTTTGATATACTAAAGCATATCCTTTTTCTTAAAAAGCATATCCTTTTTTTTTTTTTTATGAAAAAATAATTCACATTACAAGAATTAATTTTTATTTTAAATCTATTATACTATTATTGAAACACTCTGTACATATATACATATATATAAAAGTAAATACATAAATTTTAATCAAAAGAATGTAAAAAATATTAGAAGTGATAAATAATTGATTAAAAAAAAAAATAAGAAAATAATTTAAATACGCCTAATAACCATTATGTTTAGTAAAATTAAACATTTATCATGTCAGGCAACATTGTTTAGCAACATATAACTTAAGATATTCTTATATGCAAGTTTATGTATATAATATAATAATCTAAACACTAGGTTATAATAAATTAGATATTAATTTTTGTTTTTATTATTTTTTCTTATTTTTTTTTTTTTATATTCAAGTTTGCATTTTTAAAATTAAATATGCCTAAAGGTTTTTTTATTGAATGATGATTTTTTTTTTTTGTTTTTTTTTTTTTTTGAAAATAAATGAAAAAAATTACTATTATTAAAATTGTGTAAATTTTTTTTTTTTTATTAAATTATTTATTGGCAATAAAAATTTAAAGAAAAAAAAAAAACAAAAATTAAAATAAGATTTAATAAAATTAATTATAAATAAGATGATGAAAGAATTTTTTTTTTTTTTTTTAAATAAAAAAAAAATGCCTATAAACTATAAAATAAATTTGTTGAAATTTTGCAAAACAAAATGAATTTATGAGGTCAAAAATGTTAGAAAGAATGGATGTTATTTAACGAAGAAAAAAAAAACAAAATAATAAAGTAATTTTTTTTTTTTTTTTTTTAAATAATTGAATGTCAAATTAATTTTACTAATGTAAAATAATGAATAAAAAAAAAAGTAAATATTTAAATTCAATTTTTAATATTTTTTTTTTTAAATGGTGCGGGCTTCAAATGAAAAATTTAAATTTTGACATTATCTTTTTTATGATTGGATAAAATAATTAATTGAAAGATTAAAAATGTAATTTAAAGATCAAGAGAGGTTCAAAACTTATAATTTTACTAGAGTTGAATCTAATTTTACCGATATACAATTTTTTAACTTTATCGATTTTGTTCAAAATAAACAAATGGAAAAGATAATATTTTTCTGCTCAAAATATGGCAACTCATACATTTTGCAACCTCCTGGACTTTGGTATATATAAACTAACAACTACATTTCTCAGCTGACCGTTATCAACTTTGATTTTAGTTTGTATACGAACGAAATTTGTTAAACCGTCGATGTAGTGTGCGTTCCCTATACACATATTCTACATAAAAACCGTTCAGTTATTTGTCAATAGTGTTACCATGATGTAAATTTTAAAATAACACGAATTATTGATGTTTCCATGGAAATATAGAAAGTAGATACTGATTGTGTATTTTATATAATGAAAATTCAAAACACTCATTTGACAAAATGCATCCTCAAAGTTTTTTGTTGTATCGGTATCAAGATATTGTTTCTTCAATCCTGCAGTTCTGCAGTTCTAATATCATTTTTGTTGTATCACTTCTTCCAGAGCTAGAAAGTTAGCGAAACATTGTTATATCGGACATTGAATTAAATACATAAAACTGAGCTTATAATAATGTTTGTCAATAATGTTACCATGATGTACATTCTAAAATAACACGAATTATTGATGTTTCCATGGAAATATAGAAAGTAGATACTGAATGTGTATTTTATATAATGAAAATTCAAAACACTCATTTGACAAAATGCATCCCCAAAGTTTTTTGTTGTATCGGTATCAAGATATTGTTTCTTCAATCCTGCAGTTCTGCAGTTCTAATATCATTTTTGTTGTATCACTTAGCGTTGTATTATGTGTTGTATTCACTTAAGCTCCGTTTTATACATTAGAACCATTGCGTCAAATGCATAAAATAAAGCCGGAATTCAAATCTCACTTTTTCAAACGAAAATACGAGATTAAGTGTATAGTTTATAATTGAAAAAGTGAAATTTGAGTTTAAACTCAGACATTTGACCCATTAACTTCCATAGGAGTAGGATACCATCAGTTTTTGCCATTATATTAAATTAGATTAAACTTTGAGAAATCACATTGATCGTTAAGATCTTCAATATATTTTATTAAAACTTATATGTAATAGTAAGTGAGTTCTGTTCTTTTTTTTTTGTTTTAAGTTAAAAAAATCCACTTTGGGAATTTGGACAAATATTCGAATACTGTTTTTTTTGAACAGTTTATATCGAATTTTATTATTAATTTAAAAATTTTAATATTATTTAGGGTTTAATTTTGTAATATTAAAAAAAAAAACTTTCAAATAAAAATAATATTCCTTTTCTAAAGGACACTTTACACACTTAACTTTAAAAATAACAAAATATACTTAAATAATTTATTTACAAGCGTTATTTGAACAACGGTTTTATATTTGATGTGATCATCGGCATGATTATTATTAAACTGAGCTCTTGCTTGATTTTCTGATTAAAAATTTCTGTTTTTATTTTTTTATTTTCAGATACTCGACAAATTCTTAAAATTATTTTAATTAATTAAAATACAGGATCAGAATTTTTTTTATTATTATTTATTTGTGTAAAAATAAAATCATTTTTTTTGCTTCTTCCCTAGATAGATACGTACTTTTTCTTCGATAAAAATTTCTTATATATCTTTACTAGTATATTTTTTATTATTTGTTGTTGTTTTTCTGTTATTATCTCCCGGTAATAAATAAAAAATAAAAATAAAAAAAAATACTATTTTAATTTAATATTACATTTTTTCAACCCAAGATAATAAATTTCATTTCTTTTAAATAGGGACAATTGGAATTTTTTTCCTTATTTTGCATAACAAAACATTTTTCTGTACAATATGTGCATACTCTATGAAAGGATGCGTTGCGAAAGGGTTCTTTTTTTTTTTTTTTTTTTTGTATATTTCGATATTTATAATAAATGAGAATCATTTCTATTTTATAAAGAAAATAATAAATTTGATATACATATATATAAAAGGAATATTTAATGTTGAATTGCATGTTTAAAAGCATTAAACTACAAAATATTATACGAGTACAATGCAAAACAACAACTACAAAAACAAAATGAGTCAAAAAGATTTAAATAATATTTAAACAAAAAAAAAAAAAAAGGTTCAGCTATATATTTTTGGAATAAATTTAATCTATGAGAATGCGCCCCTTTTTTTACTAATTTTTTTTCTCTTTTTGTTTCGTTTTTGTTTTTAAGGTCCATACTTTTGATTTTGATTAAATGAACATTTAAATTGTTTGCGTGGCTCTGTAACAATAAGTACCAGTATATTTAGAACATATAATAATTTCATCCTTAAATTTTTATTTTCAAATCCAGAGCATTCATATTATTTATTTTAATTTATAACAAACAAACAATTTTTTCGCTGTATTTTAGTGAATTCCGGTTTCTTTATTTTTAGCACATTGTCAAAAAATAACTGTGAATAAATATGCCTATTTAGTTTCAGTTCTACACCTGTGTTTAAAATAATACAATAAAATTTTAACTACAGAAAAGTATCGCAAAAAATTGAATTTTGTGAAACAAGCTTTTTCTGTAGTCTCACCCATTGCGAACTACATCCATCAAGCCTAAAAACAAGCCCTATCTTTAAATTGTTATAACACAGATTCTATAAGACATATTTTCAATCTGGAAAAGCCAAATGATAGTTGTTTTTATATGCTTTCTAAATATAATTATAACTAGCAACAATGTGCCCGGCCCTAATACCCGGTGCTTGTTGCTGCACACATAAAGCATATGTGTTTTTAAGTGAAGATGATGTTATTGGAAAAAAATTAACACAAAAATTACACATGTCTTAAATGTTTATTCAAGAATATATTAAAGTTATTTTTTTCAAAACGACTTTTCTAGGCTAAACTAAAAAAAACAAATTAATTGAAGAAGTAAAATTATTATTATGGGTCTTTTGCTTCAAAGCAGTACTTTGCAAAATTGGACATAATTAGCTTCCAAAACTTTTTTTGATCAATCGCCGTGCCGATAGGGTCAACTCAACTGTCAAAAAACAACACGTATACAAAATTTGAAGGGAATCGATCAAACCGTTTTTATTTTAGAGCAAAATGTTTAAATATCTGCACCACAGCCCCAACTTGGCAGCCCGTTGGAGCAAAATGGTTAGCCCAGAAACACTCTCCGTACACACAAATCTTTAAATACAAATTTTCACGATGCTCATTCAGTTTAGGAGTCTACAAATCATAAACAAACAAACATTCGTTTTTATATATATATATTATATAGATATATAGTTACGGTTACGACTATACAGTATTTGAATTTACTGTTATACGAAACAAAATTTGCAAAATTTTTGACTCTTTCTATTTATTAAACAGTTTAAGTTAAAACTTTGAAAATTTGAAAGGAATTCGATTCTTGAAAATAAATATGAGTTATTTCAGAAATTTTTTTGACTTAAAGCCCCTTTTTAAGACTTACAGCTCAAGCTGAAAAGTCTCTTTTTTTGAACACCTGTAACTTGAACAGCTGTTCACAGTTTTTTGAAGTAATATACAAAATTTAAAGCTCCAATATAATATTTTTATTTTTCTTAACAACTTGTCTTAATAATATATATGCGGTTGCCGTAAAATTGTCGAATGCTTGACTTGATTTTTCCGAGTTTTTTCTAACAAATTTTTCTAAAGATTTTTTTCAATTTTTATGTTATGATTAACTTATATTTCAAAATATGTACGTACGTAGGTAGTAGGTACTCTTTACCTAACGTTCTTTTGAAAATGTGCTTTTTCAAATCCCTTGGTTTTTTCATTATTTGTTTTTTTTGTTCATTCATTACATCCGACTACTTTTGAGCCTTATGCTTAAGAAGCTAATTATAGTCAATCTAATACATACTAAAAATATCTATGTATATATTATGTAAAATTATGTCAAATTTTCCTTTATAAATAATTTTTTTTAATGTTTATAATAAATAAATAAGAAAAATAAA
This sequence comes from Poecilobothrus nobilitatus, assembly GCA_947095535.1. Classification (NCBI taxonomy): domain Eukaryota; kingdom Metazoa; phylum Arthropoda; class Insecta; order Diptera; family Dolichopodidae; genus Poecilobothrus; species Poecilobothrus nobilitatus. The sequence continues at coordinate 114,874,870 of OX352774.1, forward strand.
TTACAATCATTTGAAATTAACCGAAGGATAAATATACATAAACAGTATATATATGTACATACTACTTTTTGATTCATTGTCCTAGAAGAAAAAAATGAAAGTACATAATTTTGAAGGATGTTTATTTTGTTGGTTTATTTATTTAATAATTTGCCATGAGATTTACAGTATAAATTTTTTTGTTTTGTTTTTTTTTTTTTTGTATTTCAATTACATATTTAAATATTTAACAGTTTCCTGAGATTTATTTATTTTCATCTTGATCTGTATCCCAGTTTTTTTTTTTTTTTTTAAACTTTAAGAAAATATTAAGAAGAATAACTGAAAGCAGACAAAATTCAAAACGGTAGACTATGAGATTTATATTAAAAACAGTTCTGAAAGTTAAAGGAGCAATAGGTTAAGATTATTCTATTGTTCCTTTAACTATTATATTGAATTATTAAGATAATTCAGTACCTACTAAAAAATGGCCCTATATTATCTTTTTTAATATTGAAATGTAAAAATAAATTATATTTTATATAGAAAACGAGGAAGAATACAGTTGACTTTGTCAACTCTTAGATACCAGTACGAACCGTTAGTATGTTCACAGCCTGTCACTTTGCTTACAATATTATTTTTTTAATATTTTAGTATTTTAAAATAATTTGGGTGAATTTTATAATTTCTAGAATTATGGGTTGTACATATATTCAAACTATATGTTTATACATTCTTCAAAAGCAGATTCTAACCTTTCACATAACGATTATCAATCCAAAACTTTTTCAAATATTCTATAGTACCATTTAATACTAAGTGGTAAATGTATATTAAATTTACTTAGTACAAAATAGTAAATATAATTTTAAATATTATATTATATTATATTTAAATATTCCATTGACAGAATAATTTCTTATAAGTACAATAAAATACATACATGTATGTAAATACGGCGCTATATAATATACATATATACTCTTATCATTCATTCACTAGTGACATATACGATATGTAAATAAACATGATATTATATAACTATGTATATATATCAATATCATATAAATAAAAATTCTTCAAGCAACCGTTATGTTGTTTATTTATTTACATTTTTTTGTACTACGCATTGTATCCTCAACAATTTCAAATTATCGAGTAAAACAAAATGGAAAAAATTCGTTAAAGAAATTTGTTAGAAAATTTGAAAAAATCAAGTAACACTTTCGTCAATTATAAAGTAACCCTATATTATTAAAAAAAGTTATTAACAGGAATAAGAGTATAATGTTGAAGCTTTAATTTTTATGTATTACTTCAAAAAAATTTTAACAGGTGTTCAAGTTACAGGTGTTTAAAAATAGGAAATTTTCAGTTTTTGACCCCTTACGGCTCCTAAACGGGGGGTGATACAAAAAAAATTTTTGAAATGACTCATACTAATTTTCAAAGATCTAACTTCTGTCAAAATTTCAAGTTTCCAACTTTAACCGTTTAGAAGATAGAAGGGTTCAAGAATTTTGCAAAATTTGAGTTTTGCATAACCGTAAATTAAGACACTGTATGCCACAGATATATATTTATTGTATATATACTTTTAAAGCTAATGAAAATAGTAATCGTTTGGCGTTTTCAAAATGAAGATATACCTTATACAACTTGTGCTATAACAATTTACATATAGAGCTTTTTTGAACCTTTGGGGAGCTGTAGCTCCGTAACGGGTGGGGCTACAAAAAAAAGTTATTAAAAATAAAATTAATATTTTTGTGAGATCTATCAGCAGTTAAAATTTCATAGCTCTATTTCAAAAAAAATGTGGGGATCTAAAAGTTAGGTGTTCGAGAGCTACCTTAAGGTTTGGTCCAAACTCAACCAAAAAAAATAGGGAACCTACAAATTATTCCAAGAATATTTTGTGTAAATTTCAAGATTCTAGTTTTCTTAGTTTTTGAGTTAGCGTGCTGACGGACGGACGGACGGACGGACGGACATGGCTCAAAAGTCTTAGAATTTTTTTCTGATCCGATCCATACCTTTGAAGGTATATCTAGCTCGCTTATTTCGAGGTGTTACAAACGGAGGAGTAATTTTATTATACCCGATCCTATCGTACGGGTATAAATAGTGGTGTTTGATTCGTTTATATCTACACCTAATATATTAAAATATTCATATTTTAAATTCGTATGTAATGAATAAAACTTTAAATGTCCCTTTGCCTTATTACCAGCAAATATGATTTGAGATTCATTAAAAATGATTTGAGAAATTGAGATTCATTTTATAATACCCTATAGTAAATGTTTTTCAAAAGTTGTATTCCTATTAATATATTCATACTACACAGTTCTTGTTTAACTCGATAAACCGATTCAATTCTTTTTTAACAAGAAAATATTTTTAAACTGGTTTAATTTTTTAAACTAGGTTATTTCCAAGTTTATATATTTACATTTTTGATTTAATCGATTTCTTTTTTAGATGAATCGAAGTTTTTTGTATTTTTCATAAACCTTTGATAACTTTTTTTTTTTTAATGTCATTGTTAAACTATAAATGTGACAGCATGTAAAAATGAAGGAAATATTTTCTTTTTAATCATTTTTTATTTACCGTTTTTTCATGATCAATGTAAATATTTAATTCCAAAATTTTATTTCTTAATTTTTTTATTTTTTTTAATGCATTTACAGCATATTTTATACGTTCTTACGCTTTTACGCGCTTTTATACGCTCTTACGCACTAGGCCACTGAGGAACCCATTTTTTTCATTTATTTTTGTTTTTATTTTTAAACCCGCATATAAACCTAATAAATTTTTTTCGTACCCATTTTTGATTTTGATATCAGTCAAAACTTAAACTAGTTGTGCAATATGAACACAATTTTGCAAAACCAGTTTGCTTCGTATGAAATTGCGTGTCCTCTAAGGGCGTGTGAAATTTTCATATCATTGATGTGATAGTAAATGCAGAAAAATATGAAAACATTTTGAAGGAAATTTTAAATCCATCAGTGTCATTTTTATTATCTTACGATGAATTTCTTTTTTCTTATGAACGAAGGCTTTCATCGCAGACTGTAAAAAAAAAAGTTACAAAAATGTAGCTAACAGATAGGCATATAAATGTACTAGATAGCTCAGCATTTAGTTCATGCCTAAATTCTATAGAACGACTATGGAGATTGTGACTAGACCCACCTCCTCTTTTAGTTAATATAATGGGATAGTGATGAAACCCCTACCTGCTAACGCAGTATATTAGCTAGCAAAAAGGGATATGAAGGGTAGGGTAATTAACATTGAATTGGAAGTGAGACTGTAAGGAAACAATGAATCCGCCTTTTATTATTACTACTTGGCTAACAGTGACACAATAGCCGTTAGAACAGTTACAATTTGCAGTAGTATATATAACACGTTTCTTCATGAGGTAATTATTGAAAGCAACCCAACTATAACTGTAGCAGCTATTATTATTCGTATAAGTACTTATTATACTTATTAATATTATTATTGTTATTTACTGCAGAGTCAGGGCCAAAAATAAAAAGCAAAAAAAAAACTATGTCAACTGTTTATGGTCATCTTATTGTTAGCACATTTTTCACAAATAAAAATCTGTTTATTAGTTTCATTCTGTTCATTCGTCTGTTCATCTGTCCATTTGCAAAACTTCTAAACTGTCAAAGCTAAAGCAATAAAATTTTAATTTTTAACCATTGAATGTTCTTATAAACTAATTTTTTGGAATTACTATAGTATAAGTTAGTCCCTTCTATTTAATAGTTATTATTAGTCAACAATTTAAAATTATCTGTAACTTAAGTGATTGTTACCTGTACACAAATTTTAGGGTTTTCTTAAAATTGAAGAAAATTTCAGATTTTAAATAATTTTTAATTCTACTGTACAAACTACTAAGGGTTAGTGTTAGTATGTTTAAATTATATTAAATTCTACTCTCTTACATTATTCTTTAAATTAAATGTTTTTCATATCAAATATAGAGCAACTCATCCTTAATCAATTAAGACAATAACAAATTCTTAAATATCACATTTATAAAAAATAAATATCTAAAATATGTCACATATAATTTAAAAAATAAATTGAATGAAATAAAATAATCACATTTCAACCTTCAATTTAAAATTCTTAATTTCACAAAAAATAGAAAAAAGATAAAAAAAATAATAAAATAAGGCCGAACAGAACAAAAAGTATTTCTTTATTATTATTATTATCATCAGAAGTTTAAGATTTATAATTCTTTTTATATTATTTTGTTTTTACTCCTTCCAAAACTCTTCTTGCAATTCAAATTGAAATTTTGAATTCACAAGGGGAATAATAAAAAGAAAAAAAATTCTCGCGATTTTATTTTTATTCCCCCGTACTGTTGCGTTTTTCAATAGAACCAAATCATGTTTTCATGTTTTCATTGAAGTGAAGAGAATAACAAAATATTCAAATTGCACGCATATTTCATTTTTTTTTTTTTTTTTTCGTTACTGAAAGAACAATAAAGAAACAAACCGTAAAACAGACAAAAATATCCTTGAAATTGGATTTTAAAATTTAAGAATTGAGGGCGGCTATAACCCTGAAACATTAATGTCACAATGAGTTCTCTTTACCACAAATCAGCAAAAATAATAACTGAAAAATTAACAAAAACCACGACATCGAATAAGTACACGATTTTTAAAAGTACTTGAAAAAAAAAAAAAAAACCAGAAGAATATAAAACAAGCGAAATACAAAAAACAGGATCATGTCAAACAAACAAGTCCTTAATTTATTTGTTTGTTAGTTCATTATTTTATTTAAAAAATAAAATAAAATAAACATGAAATTTGAAAAGTGTTTCTTTCCGTTTTGTCATTTGATTATTAATTTTTTAATGTCATTCAATGAATATATGTTTGAGTCTGAACTAAAGACAAAAAAAAATTTAAATATAAAATATTATAATGATGCTACTTTACAAACCACTTATATAAAGGAAATTTGCTATTAAAGGACATTTCAAAAATTTTTATCTTAAAGCAAATTGTTCAGCAAAAAATTAGGCATTTGATTAATTAATCGGGCTCTATAAAGATTAAATGGCTGCGTTTTCATAACTTTAGAAAGATAAATATATTAAAATTATATATACATATATATTTAAAATTAAAATATATTATTTTATTGTTTAACAGTTAGGAACAGTTTTTTTTTCTAGTTTAAGTCTATATTTAAATTATTACCCAGCTGTCAATCGATGGTATTGTTATCTTGCAAGTGTGTACTATGCGAAATGTCAAATTACTATTTGTGTAACGTAGATGACATTTTTACTGTTAAGACATTTTTTTTGTTAAAAATATGCTGAATAGTAAAAAAAAAAAACTAATTATGAGCGTTATAGTTTTAAAAGAGCTAAAAAAAAATAGAAAAATGAAGTTGAAAAGAAAAAAGAAGTAAAAGAAAATTCTGGGAGAAACCATATTATTAATGGAAAGTAGAGAATATAATTTGGAAGATATTATTGAATTATTTTATTTTTTTATTCAAAAAATAATGTCTTAGATAATGAATGTTGAGAATATTTTTTTCATTTTCGCCATTTTAAATTGTATGAAACGTCAATTTTCTAACTTAATTACTAGGTAGGTAAATGTCAAGGTAATAGAGAGAATTTTCATGTATTTGTGCACACTATCTTACTAGTACTATATTCTCTGGCCGCAAGATTAAATTGGCTAGAAATCAACTTAAACTTTTATCTAACTTAGTCTTTAGTGCTATAATTTTTGCAAAGTCTTGAAACTTTAAATTGCTTTAAAGGTTCTTTTTAGATTGTTTATTAGAAGTTTTAGGAAATCTCGAGTTTCAAATCTTGTGTTTTAAAATGTTAGTTTTTTTTTAAATCCTATTAAAATATCATGTTTTAAAATTTGGCCTTTTAAAAATCACAATATGCTTCGAACAAAAATAAAAATGAAAAAATAAGATCTACAAAAACAACGGCCAAAAGAAAATGTACTATGGGAATAAGATTTCAAAATCAGAGTTTCCAAACACTTTAGCATGGATTTGAAGTCGGAAGTTTAATTTATTTTATAATCTCATTTCATCTATTTTGTTGTCAGGTCAGGCTAAAACGTTTTTCGCAGAATATGGGAAAAACTCGAAATTCTTAATTAGGAGTGATTTTATGGTTTTCTATAACCAAATTTTATTTTTACTCATATAGTACTTACTCCTTACCCGGTAAATTAATTATCATAGTACATGATTATTTTGTAGAGATCGTGAAAATTCAAAGTCTTCGTTAGCCTCCTTCCAATGAAAATAAAACACTTCCAATGAAAATACTTTGTTTCTTTTCTTCTTTTTAATAAAATTTTTAAAGCTTTTCAAACGACCATTTTGGGATATTCTATTTTGCAGAAAAACAAAAATGAATATACAGAACAGTACAGAAAATGATAGGGGATGTCGAAACAAACAAATGGGCGTCCATATTTGCAAAGTTATTCGTATGTTTTAAAAAACAAAGTCTTATATTTTCCCATGTATAACTTAGGAAGTTTATTTAAGATATTTTACAAAATTAAGGTTATCAGTTTTCATGTAAATCTAAAAAAATAATTTTTTTTTAAATTGTAATGTTGTAATAATTTAATGGTTTTTCGAGAAACTCTAAAAATCGTTATTAATGTTCAAATTATACAGGGTGTTTCGGACTCGATAGTTCGTCGTGCATGTCGAGACAAACAAAAAATTGTATTGGAGCGGGGGGGGGGGCTATTCTGGACTCTTTTCGTGATATGAAGGGTTAAAGATGTTTTAACGATTTTTCATAAAAAAAAATCTATAACTTTATAGAATATTTCGACATTTCGAATATGTATTAACAGCTTTTCAAGCCCTATAATTAGTACCTGATCTCTAAACATTTTTGAGATATGAAGAATAGAAAAGTGTGTTATTTTCAATCGCTGTGTTATTTGCAATTACAATAGAAAAGTCTGTTATTTTGAATAGTGTGTCACTATTTTACTATCTTTTGTTCTTTTTTGTTCTAAAAACATTATAACATCTGAACCCAATAAAATGTAACCAACAATTTTTAACATCAAACATCTTAAAAATTTTAAAGCTTAGTTATAGCATCAAAATAACAATTAGAGTGTCTATCATTAATATTCTTAACTCTAAAAACAAAAAACACAAAACAAAAATTAAATTTACTTTATTTTCGCAATAAATAAAAATCCTTTTTTAATCCTTTAATTAAATAAATACTTTAAATTTATCTTTCTTTTTTTTTTCAAAATAACAAAATAACCTATTAATTGAACATTATCGCATAAATATTGAAAAATAAATTTTCAATGGCTGGGTAAAAGTCGATTACATAATTGAAAGTTCATGTTTTAATAACCCTGAATAAAAGTTCAAAACAAAAAAAAAAAAAAACAACAACAAATAATAATAAAACAAACAATGGCAAAGGTAAGACTTAACCGCAGTCAATTTTTATCATTATTATTTTTCATCGTTTTGGTTTTATTTTTTACCTATGATCCTATTATTTTTCTAGTCCTTATTTTTGTTATTGTGTTTGTTATTTTGTAAAAAAAAAAGAAAATCCTTAATTCATAATAGAAACAAAAATAAAATGTGGTACACAGGAGACAATAAAAAAAAAATTAAAAAAAAAAAATTTTTATCTTTCATTCAACAGAATTGAAAAATAATTTTGTTTTTCGGAGATTTTCAATGTAAAAATAAACTGATGAACTTCTAAGATATTTTATTCATTGTCAAGCTCTGTATATCTATAGATATACTTTATATTATCTTTAATTTTAATTTTCTTTTAATAATAGTTGGGTATTTATGTTATATGACAATTAATATTTTTTGTACATTATTGCATTTTAATAACCTGAGAAAATCCCTTTCGACTTTTTATTCAATTAATGTACAAAGTAAGATATTTTAATTTTCTTTAAAAAATACAAGGGTAGTTTAAAAGGATTTTTGAAAAGTTTAAAAAGTAGACTAGAGAAATTATATTTTCACTGATATAATAATAAGGAAGTGCTACGAATGCTCGTATCTCAAAATATGTAATTTTTAATTGTTATCGAATTATAATAGGAGGGATTTTAGATTTGGATTCAAAATCAGGGTTTCAAAAAGTTGACTAACGAAAGTTTAGGGACCACACCCCCCCACACCTTTTTAAAGATTTAGATGTTGCAATATGTATATAGAAAAATGTAATTAGGAGAAAGTTTCAATAATTTGCTTAGCGGGGGCTTAGGAGCGGCAATCCCCATTTTTTCGAAGGCTTTCATTTTCCAATATGTATGAAAAAAAAAATTAGCAGGTATTTTAGAGTTTAAATATCAGTCCTCTGATAACTATATCTTTCTTTTTAAAAATGTGCTAAAAATAAAAAAAAATAAAAGAAAAACAAAAAAAAGAACGAGAACAATATTTTAATAAAACGAGATTTCGATAAAACGAGATTTCGATAAAACCAGATTTTGATAAAACGTGATTTTGAGAAACGAGCATTCGTACCGAACCCTAATAATAATTATATTTTTTTAAGGGTTATTTAATTTTTTAAGGTTATCATATTATTGTATAAAAATAATAGATGCCTTGAATTGCCCGACGACATAAAACCAGCTCGGCTTTATTTCCTTTTGAAAATGGTAATAAATATGAAATTTAGGCAGTTTCAAAATTTGTAGTGTAATTTTGGGATCACTTATATCTATTTAGATCGAAATAAGCATATATATTAGGTTAGTATTATCTCAAAATAAAATCAACCAATTTTAATACTTTGGAGTAGGCAATTTGTTAATAGGCTTTGTAATATGTTGAATTACGAACAAATAATTTCTCATACACAATTTAAAATGACTTTATTTATTTTTACGTTTCGGCGTTATTTTAGTTTCAAAAAAATTGATAAGGTCGAATTTAAAAAAAAATACTTCTTGCGACATTATTTCAGAGCATTGAAGGTATTAAAAACAAGAGATCGTTCAATATTTATACCTCTACAATATACGGATATATATAAACAATATCCTAGATATAGACTCAAGAGTATGAGAGATCAGATCAAAATTGAAAAATGAATCGATTAATCTTTGTCCGTTTTTAATGTTGGACTTTTGCCTACTTATAATTTAAGACACACACCAATAGACACCTTTGCTATAACATATACTTAGTTTATCTCATACCTAAATATCGCTAAAACTCTCAAGTCGCTTTAAAATAATGTGTACTTTAAAAGGTTTCCACTTTGATTCCAGTTAAATGGCGAGAAAATGTCAAAATTTTTTTTTTCTAATTAAATATGTATATGTTATATAATATGTATGTAAATGAATTTATTATATACATATTTTAACTTTTAAATTGAATTTTGGAAAGAAAATAAAAGCAATTCAAAAGTTAAATTACCCAGAAACAAACAATTTCTTTTGTTTTCGTTCTTTTTTGTTTGGTGGCATTAAAAAATGCACTATGATCAAAAAAAAAAAAAATATTTTCTGAATTACTGTTCTAAATTACAAGACATAAATCATGAGAAAAAAAAAAAAAAACAAAAAATAAAACAAAATTTACACTTTATACAAACAGAAACTTCAACCATCGAATTTAATTTTATGCATATATGAGTTATGAGTTCCAGAAAATCGTGCATCATTAAACAAAAACCCAACCAAAAACCAAAAAAAAAAAACAAAAAAAAATCATAAAAAGAAACGGAAAGGGTGATTATTCCGCTACTTTAAAAAAATTTTTTTTTTGACAATTCCTAAAATTCTGTTTGATATTTAAAAGTTTATTAGCATGTAATTTTTAAATAAAAAAAAATCTCTCTTAAAATTCAATGTCATAAGGATGTAAAAGGATATGTATGGTAATTGTTTATTTAGTGTAATACAAAATAGGGAACACCCAATTCCATTATATCATTTTATTCCAATAATAAAAACAAAAAAAAAAAAAAATTAAATCAAATATTTTATAACAGTAGCGTCAGTGAGGATATCTCAAGGATTACATACAAATATAAATTAAATTTATGATCTACATATACTGGTATTTTACCGCCACTATTTTAAATATTGTAAAATATTATATGTAATGTTTGATAATAAATATCCTTAAAATTTGTAAAAAGGACCGGAAAGGATATGAAATTATTATTAAAAGTTTAAAAAACCATGCAAAAGCTATAAATAATTTTTTTTACAGAATGCAAACATACAATATAATAAACATAAAACATATTACATATGTAAAATGGTACATATGTAGATATTAGATAAATATTTTAATATTACGAGTATCTAAAAACGCATTTTTTTTTTTTTGTAAATCGGTTACTTAATATTATAAAGAAAACGAGCAAAGTGATATCTATGATTTTTAATTTTTAATAAATTAGAGTTACCGAATGTTCCAGTTCAAAAGAGTTATTTTTAACCACTTGTAATAGAGGGCTTTAAAATTTTAAATTGCTCTGTTGAGCTGAAAAAAATTTCTTGAAAAATTGGTACATACACCCAAAGGGAAGAGAAAATTAAATAATTTTTGATGTACTATTTAAAGCTGATTTAACCTTAAGGTAAATTATAACTGATTAAACGTAGGTCAAAAAAAAAGTTTCAGTTCATTTTCACCTGCACATTTACTTGGCAAAAAAAAAAAAATCAAAAATTAGCTTATTTGTTTACTCAATCCGTTCGTCGATCAGTCTATTAACAAAACTTCTATACAACATTTAAGACAAAATAATGAAACTTTAATCACGGTTAGGTTGCTTTTAAAAATGAATATTGTGAAACAACTTCTTTTTGTAGCCTCAGCCATTACTCCCTCAAACTTTTAAAAAATCCTATTTTTAAGAATGTATATTTCAGGTTGTGCTTACCTTTTTTATTTAAAACGATAATCGACAAAACTTTACATCTATAAATTAAAATTATGCAATATTTTAAAATTTATTATTTAAATTTACTGTTATGTGAAAACAAAATCTTGCAAGATTTTGCAAGCTTCATAACCTCGGCACGTTTTTACTTAAAACTTTCAAATTTTAAACCAAAAAAATCTTTCATAATTAGTATAAATGATTAGATACTTTACAAAATTTTTACATACCCTACCTAATTAAGAGGTTTTACGGATTTGAAATTGAAAATTTGCTATTTTTAAAGACTTGTTCAAATTTTTTCAAAATAAAACGCAAAAATTATAGCTTTGGCATTATTATTTTAGATATTTTTGTTTTGGTGCAAGTCACAGTATTCTAAATTGCTGAAACGGTGTTTATTAAAATGTAGTAATTTCATATTAACAAATATGCTAAAAAATAAAATCAGTTATCACTTTTATTTGGTTACGTTTGGATATTCTAATTCAGTTTTTTTTAAATAGTACAAAATCTAGATGCGCATCCGTATTAAAATTATTATAAAGCCCTTTTATTAACATTGCTTTTACTTTTTTTTATTGAAAATTACATAAATTAAAATTTAGTGGCATCCTTTTCATATTATTTTGTTCAGGTATAATAATATATATTTTGATATGTAGATTTATATTTGTATACATATTTAAATATAATAAAAAAAAAGGGATCATCGTGATCTGTTTTATTGAATATAAGATAAAAGGATAAACATTTTAATTTTTAAGTTCAGTTTTAAGGTACCTTTTGTATTTTTTATATACAGATAATAATATATTATGTACCTATGTGCCAATAAACAATAGTTAAGAGTTTATTAAAAGGATATTCGTTGATATTTTCCAGTAACATATAATTTATTTATATAAATGTGTAAAGGATGTATTTTACGGTTAAATTTTGTCTACACGTAGATATCCTTCTAAATTAATTTAGGGGATTTTTTGTATAATTTTTTAATTAATATAAAAAAAAAACTATTTTGAAATATTTATAAATGTTGTATAATGTTATATAGTAAAAATATTAAATAGGTACCTATATTAAAATTGAAAGTAAACAAGTAATGAAAAAAAACCAAGGTTTTTCAAAAAAGCACATTTCCAAAATTAAAAAATATTCCATATTAAGTCAATAGTAAAGAGTAGATATATTGAAAAATAAATTTTGATAAGAAATTGGTTTTTGTTTGATTTTCTTTTTGGTAAGAAAAAATTTAAAAAAATTAAATCACGCTTTCGTCAATTATAAAGTAATCCTATATTATTAAGAAAAATTATTAACATAAACAAAAATATAATGTTGGAGCTTTGATTTTTGTATATTACTTCAAAAAAATGTGGACAAGAGTAGTGTTACAACTTACAGCTTCTAAACGGTGGGTGATACAAAAATATTTTCTGAAATGACTTATACTTATTTGCAAAGATCTAACTCGTCTCAAAATTTGAAGCTTCTAAGTCAAACCGTTTAAAATATAGAAGAGCTCCAAATTTTTGCAAAAATTAAGTTTGATATAACGGTATATTAAAATTCCGCACGGCAAATCCACATATCTATTTTATAAATATTTATAAAGTATATAAAACCAGCTATCGTTTGGCGTTTTCAGATTGAAAATATGCAAATAGGTCTTTTTCAAACTTTGTAGGGCTGTAGCTCCATAACAGATGGGCTAACGAAAAAAGTTATTCCAGAAAATTAGTTTTTTAGCGATTCCTCTCCGTAGTTAAAACTTTATTGTTTTATTTCAAACGGTGTAGAAGTTTTGTAGGCCCCCAGACGGACGGACAGAGTAAAACTATAAAGCGGATTTTTTCAAAATTTTTTGAAAATGCGCTGAAAATGAGTTTTCATTGTCTAGGTATAATAATAATATTGGATTTTAAACATTTTTCTTTATATTAATTTCAAAAATTTTCATCTTCAATATTATCCTTTTAAATCTCAAATTAATTTAGATTAAAAAGTATTTTAAAAAAAAAACTGCTTCTGTATCTGGCCTTACATTTAATAGCTATCTATATGTTTAAAAGAATACAACTATCATGAGTTTTGTTAAACTCATGCCCAAAAATATTTTTAGTTCGATTGTAACCTGAGTTTTGTAAGTCAAAACGTTTTTCAATTATTGGTGCTTTTAATTTTTATTTTGCATACATAGGAAAGTTGTCGGATCATCTACAAAATTTTCATTTTCATAAATTGATTACGATTGTTTCTTATTAAGAGATTATACGGCCATTTGAACCTCTTTTATTTTGATAGAAAATGGGGGGTTTTCAAAGTGTAAATTAAGAGGTACATTCAAAACTTCCCCACAATTATTTTATTGCATAGTTTTTTTTGAAGAAGTTTCGTTCAACAATTTCTTAATTCCTTCATCATTTTTATTGTAAATTATAAACATTGCTAAAGAAAGATTCGATTTAAACAAATTAAATATCCTAAATATCCTACTCACATTATGAAAATCTACATAATTTCATTGAATCCTCAATCTTTTTTTTCAATTAATTTTATTTTTATAGAAATAACATACAGTAAATTCTATAAAGCTTTAGAATCCTTTGAATACCTATATACAAATACATAACTGTAAATAAAATCTTTATATATTTATATATATATATATATATATATATTTTCTTTATAAGTATTTATTATGATTAATTAAGTTTTATATGTAAATTTACCTCTTACATCTCATTTATATTATTTTTACCACCCTTAAAGCAATAAACAGTAAACCAAAATATCTTCAGTTAAAAAAAACTTACTTGAAAAATAAATGAAAAACGCGGGAATTGAAATTTTCTTTCCGTTCATAATAAATAAATTACGTAATTAATTTATTTTTTTTATACAAAACAAAAAAAGTATATATTTATATATTATATGTACTCACCTATATACTTTATTAAAAGCAACAAGTAATCATAATAAAAAATAAAAAAATTTAACAAAAAAAAAAAAAACAAAGAAAAAAACTTCATTTTCCATATTAGACATGTCTGGTTTTTCTTCTCTTTTTTTTCATTTTTAGTAAAACAAAAATTACGGGAAATTCCTAACCAACCCCAATATTATTTTAATTAATTATAAAAATACATTCATTTATTTATATATATATATATATATATATTTATATACAAATATATAATGTGTTTGTATTTTTGTTTTTCGACCCCACAAAAAAAAAAAAAATTATGAAATTGCACATACATAGCATATTCCCGGTCCGTTACGATTCGTTCGTTATAACCTTTAAACAATTCAAAACAATTTTCATTTATTTTGTTTTTTTAATTTTGCTAGAACAAAAATCTTATTTTTATTTACCACCACCCTCTCTTTTCATTTACCATTATTTATTTCATACTCTCGCATTTTTCTTCTCTTTTTTTTTTTGTTTGTTTTTTTTTTTTTAGGTTAAATAAATTACAAAAAAAAAAAAAAAATATTACTTTCCTACACACAAATACACAATCTTTTTTTTAGTATCTCCTCCTCATGATAATAAAATTTTAAACACTTTGATTCATTTACACTAATACATAAACATACATACAGAACATATACCTATACTAACAAAAACACATTCGAAAGTGTTTTTGTTCAAAATAGAAAACAACAAATTTATAATTATAAATATTTTTGTTTTTATGTATTTGTAAATATTTATAAGTGTACATTTTCTTTCTATATATTTCAATACCCACCTTCTCCTGTTTTCTTCTTTGCATTACCTTAAACATATACGTATATAATATACATAAATAAATTTTAATGAGAAAAAAAAAAAATAAACGGTGTTATTTTTTGAATATGGTGTGGAAAATAAAAAATAAAGTGAACATTTTTTGGAAAATTAAATAAAATATTTAGAATCGACGGATCGCAAATGAATATTTTAGAAATGTAACTTTATTTTATCAGCATGTAATTTGAACCGGGTATCCAAGATCCCTTAACATATATAGTTTTATATACTATTAAAAAGCTCACACGCTCTTAGAAAAAAAGGAGTTTACTTTGCAATAGATTTGTTATTTTGTGTTGGCTTTAATGTCACCTACTATGCATATACTGATACATTATAATATGGTTTTTGGCTGTTATTGTCACCCTATACCCTGTACATTTTTTTTTAAATAAAAAAACAAAAATTTTAATTTAGTGCGTTTTTACCGGTATAATAACAGTTAAATAACAAATTATTATTTTACGTTATTTAATGTTTATACCATTGCAATATGAACTATACAATCAATATTTGCATATATATACTATTATTTCTTTCTCTTTTCCTCTTTTTTAATCATTTTTATCTCATTAGATAACTGTTGTAGAAAATGTAAGAAATTTGTGTAACATGGGGATGATGATGATTATAATAAGTGGTAAATAGACAGTGATAAAGAAAGATAAGATGGATAGAATTTAAATGATGAGAAGGAGAAAGAGAATGGAAACATAAGATAAAGTTGGAAAACTATACATAGATTTTTTTTTATTTTTAATTTTATGAATGGATAATGTTTTCTTTTCTTATTTTTGCCGCGTTTGATTTTTTATATGTTGCTGTTCTAGGTTCAGAAAAAAAAATCTTTAACCTATTTATATCTTATATGTATATGTATATAATAAGTACATATTTTATACTATGCATTATATATAAATGCTAAGTAAATAGTTAATACCGTTAATGAAAATTAATTTCTGTTTTTGTATTTTTGTACTGTTATGTTTTATTATTAAGTAAAATATTTATATGTATAGGTATTGGAATTCGATAATAACAATATGATTATAAATTTTTGATAGACCATGTTCTTAATGATGAACGACCAATTTTTTTTGTTTTTTTTTTTTTTGTTTTTGTTAAAAAATAAATGAAAAATCAATTTGATGATAGGTAATGATAATGATTATAACGAATAATGATGAATACATCCATTGTCTATAAAAAAGTGTAATAAATAAGGATAATAAAATTGAGGGGTGGTGAGAAGATGAAACGAAAAAAAAAATATTTAAAATGTAGGTTAAAAATGAAAGATAAAAAATATGATAATGATGATGATGTTGATTTTGATTATGATGTTATTGATGATGACAATGATCTGTTACTGTTATGAGCTATTAAGACAAGAATACAAGATACAATATACATATTTTTGTTTTTATTTTTGCAAGGATATTTTTGAATTTAAAAGTTGAAATGAGTCATTAAAGTGCCGCATTAATATTTTTTTTTTAAATAGAGTTACCAAACTGCTAAGTAAAATTATTTTGCTTAATATTTAAAATTTATGAAGCAAAATAATTTTACTTAGCAGAAGAATTAGTGTTATAAGAAATTTTAAATATAGGCAAAATGATTATTTAATTGTCCTTCATTATTATTAACCACCTGCTTCTAAAATATTGTTTGTTTAGATGAACTGGAATAAATTGGTTTATCTTTGTAAAGCTCCGACAAGAATAAAAATATTCTTGTGTACGTTTTATATGGTAAAATGTTAAAACAGCAAAATGGCAGCTTTGATTTAGCTGTGAATATGGCATAATGATTAACAATAATTGTTCTATACTAGTATAATTAATTAAATTCATTTAATTATTTTGACAATCCGTTAACCGAAAATTATTTTAGTTCATACGGCATTTTCAAGTATTTTGAACAAAATATGAAGTAAACGGGATTATTAAATGCACTTCTCATAAATTTTTAATCTGGTTTTCTCTATCTGCTACCTATTGCTAGATACTCACTATGTGTTTTATTCCATCTCCACTTATATGTTCGAATATTTTACTGTTATATTATACCACTAGCAAGTTTTTGAAATATTTATACTAAATTCGTTAATTTAAAATATTTTTTTTTTTGTTACCTATTATTATTTCACATTCACGACATTTGGATATGTCTTAAATTATTTTTAAAATTAATTTAATTTTTATTTTATTTCACCGTCATAAATTCTATCATGTCCCCTTGATAAACACTATAAATGTCCTATTTGTGATTTACTGAAATATTTTGATTATTTACTTTTCGATTAGTTTTAAGAAGATTTGACTTACATTTTGAAATACAAGTTCTTCGAAACTTACTAAGTAATATATTGACTAGTATAATTATGAATTTACGATTCCCGACAATCGAGAATTTATTAAAATTGAAAACTCTTCAAAAGTAGAAGAAGTGGTAACCTTCTTAAATTTTGCTTTAGGAACGTCTCAAACAAAACAATTTTTACTTTAGGGCAAAAATAAATGTTTGTGGAAAAATTGGACCAGAAATCTACTGTACCGGAAATATAAAATTTGTGTGGGTATTGTTGTAAAGGGTTGGGATTTGGTTATTTGAATTTTGATTATATAAAATCCTTTCATGTTTCAAAGATATTAAATTAATTCGAGTTTTTATTTTATGTCATTATGGTAATCCCTTTATATTATTCGTTATATTTTTTTACTCTTCAGATAATCTTAAGTTAGATACTTATACTTTTTATCAATATTCGACATATATATTATGTATATAACTTTGTATATGATAATATCATGATATTATAACATTAGCTTTCACGTATTGTAAAGCAAAAAAAAAAAAAAAATAACAACAAATTAAAGGATATCCTTAGCCTTGTTTAGTTTTATTTTTTTTTTGAGTCTGTTATCGTTTTGAAAGCACAAATGAATTACACTGTAGATGATTTTAATAATTTTTCAGAAAAAAAAAAAAAATGTTAATAAAGAATGTTGACGATGGATTCAAAAGGATACGTTTATGTCTATGTATGTTTTTGCATTTTGTACAAAATTATTATTGAAAATGCTTTTGTGTGTGTGTGTGTGTCTATTTATTCTAATATTCTTGTAATGATTTGAATACTTAAGAAATTATACGATTATAAAAATTTACGAAAAGCAAATGATGATGATAAGAATTAAATGTTTTATATGTGCGTTGTTTAAATGTATAATGGATTGATACATTATGAATGGATTGAGGGACGAAATGAATGAGTATGAATGGATTGAGGAACGAAATGAATGAGTATGAATGGAATTGAGGGACGAAATGAATGAGTCAAGTATTATAAAAAAAATTTAAAAACAAAATAAGAAAACAAAAACCTCTGATTATAAACAGTCACAATTTGGTATTTTTAAAGGTAAAAAAAAATAATATAATAACATGTAAAAGCTTTGGATGCGAAATATTGGAAAGAGAAATGGCGAAGGGAAAAGGAACAATTGATTATGGTGGTGGAAGATTTTACTTAGAAATTTTTGTGTCAATATTCTTAAAATTTAGTCATCTTCTTCTAAAGTCATCAAATTAAGAAAAATGAAGAAGATGTATTAGATGACAACAAAACCCTGGGAATTTGATATGATGGAATAGTAAATGAGATTGATGATAAGCTCGATATTAATCTATATATATACATATAAAATATACAACCGTCATTTCACTGTTTAATATCTTAGTATTTAAAATTTTTAAAATGGGTTTATTACGGTAAAAAAAACGGCATAATAATAATTTGTAACTGTAGGTACTTATTATGTGTATACATGTAATAAAATAAAAAAAAAATTATTTAAAAAATTTGGGCAACCGTTCATTTTTTGGTCCTGGTACTGATGTTGATGATGAGTACTTAATTTCCGAATCGGATACGTATAAAGATAATACAGAGATAGAAGATGGAAAAATGGAATTTTAAATGATACATGTATGACATATAGACTAAGTATAAGATATGATAGGTGGGTGTATCAAAATAGTTCTTATAGAAACTTTGTTAAAACAAGAAGGATATTAAGTGGAAAGAGGAAGGAAATTGATTACAGAACTTGAGAATTCTGATAAAATAGAACATAAGAGTAAAAAGAATATGAAACGGTTGTATGTAATAGGAAGATGTACAAAGTGTATTTTTTTCTTGTATTCTTTAATAAATAAAAATGTAGAGAAAGGGAAAATCAAAAATATTATTTGTATATAACTACAGTAAAAGTTGTATGTGCGTGTATTATTATAAAAACTATTTGTTTCCTCTTGTTCAACTTAAATCTAAGCCTGTTTAAAAATAAATAGATATTTTAGAGAACAAAATAAAAGAAATACTAATGACTTTAAAATATAAAAATAATAATTTGGAGCACAAATTGCGGAAGTTTAAGCGAAATAAATAGGTATACTTTTAAAAGTATTTTTAAAATAAAATTTTATTTTTGAGCTATAAAAAGGAAACATAAAATATAGTGAATTGAACATTCGTTAAACACTTAGAATTAGCATTCTTAGAAGTTTACTTGAGTTTTCATAAAATTTAAATTTAACATTTTTTATTGATGTCGGCTGAGCTATTGCGCCAGTAATTACTAAAACCTATAGATCCGTGGTACACCTTCAAAATGTAGTAGAATAGTCGACAATAATTCAGTATACTTAGATTAATGCCAAGATGATACTACTCTAACAGAAGAAACTTTCGAATTTTCTCGGATCTATGTCAGTGAGTTCTTATTTCATTGTTATATTTTGGAGAAAGAAACTACCGAGATATTTCCGTCTTTTTCTTATAACAGACTAGGACAGCTGTAAAGAAAGTGCTTCACTTTATCTATAACGTCAATTTCTCTGCAAATTCTGCTGTTAAGGTTCACATGCATATAGTTCTAAAGAGATACATTTTACATGTCTCTTTTTAAACTCAAATCTGTCTTTGATTGTACTCCAAGCTGCACCTACAAGCCACCTTTCTCTGGCCAACTAAAATTTACTTTAAAAATATATAAAATTTAAAAATCAATAAACCTTTGCAACATTCAAAGAAACTTAAAAAGAATTACTTTGCAAAAGTCTTGAAAAGATGAAGTCTTATTGAATGTTTAATGAAAAAATTAGTTTAAAAAAAAAACCCTCAAAGAAATTTAAGGAATAAGGCCCAATAATATTGAATCGTCTTGAAGGAAGGCTATATAAGTCATCCAAAAATCGTATTTCAGTTTTATTCGTAAAAAATAAATTTATTAAAATTATAGGATATTTTAGTATTAGATAATAGTGTAAATTATATACGGTTTCAGTTAAAGTCCTAAGTTGATATTTGATATTTCAAGATGATATCAAAAGGAAGTAAAACAAAATATTTCATATACCTATACCTAATATGTATATGTACATCATTTATTATATACAATTTAAATTTATCATCAATTTTATGTAGAATGTTATTAAATAAATTCGATTAGAAAATGTTATACGCATAATATGTGATACGTGTGCGTGTATATTAACCGACTGATTACAATGTAATGCTATAATAATAATAATGATTTTCATTGATGATTTCTTAATAATTGATGATTAATGATGATGATTAAAATAATAATGAGAATGATATAAGGTTTTCTTAAAGGTTATAATAAAGTTTTAAAGATTTTACAAATAGATATTAAACATATATATACATAAAATATTTATGTATGTATATAATATATATTAAAAGATATATATCATATATAATATAATATGAATGATATGTGAATGTTAAAAAATAAAAAGGAAATTCGATAAATTGATGATGATAATAAAGTTAATTTGTTCATTTTCAAAAGTATGTATATAAATATATAAATATTTATAAATGTATATACATAATATATATATATTATATACATATAACATTAATGTTATTGTAAGGATGCTATAATCCTTTAGTTTTGTTTCTATGTTTCGTTTTTTTTTTGTGCGATTTCGATTTTCATATGATGAGATCACGTCGCATTTAATAATACTGCAGCAAGTCAAAAAAAAAAAAAAACAAAATAAAACAAAAATGTCAATTTTAATGTTAAAATTTTAGCATACGAATTATTTTTTTTTAAAAGGATAATCAAATGTGAGTTTTTGTTGTTTGTTTTTTTTTTTTTTGTTTTGCAATTCTTTAAGTTGAATATGTTTCAAATATTAGATGTACTTTAAAAAAAATTAAAGTGCTGATCATAATTAAAATTCTACTAAGCTATTTAGTTAGAGTAGCGACGATTTTATGTGGACCAATTTGATCAATAAATCTAAGTACAAAGTTTTTGAATATTTTTAATTCTAATTTAAAATTGAAAACAACCATTTCTTTTTTTAGGTTCACCATAATGTATTCATTTAGGTTAAATGTAAGTTTCAATAGGCTAAAGCGCACATCACCTAAACTCACATTGCAAATATCACATTGCAAAAAATCACTTGGCAAAAAAACTATTTTCGTTAAAACACGCATTTGTCAAAAGGAGTAGACATCAAATTTTTACTTTGGAAAACATCCGTTCGACAAATTTTCAAATATCATCAAGTATATGGGGACATTAAGTGTACATATTCGGATTTTGTAACCAACACTTAAATTTCTCCTAATTGATAATCTCGCATATGCATTATGTATATATAAATATTCTGTAAAAGGGTAACCCCTGTCTTTCTGTAACCCTGATTTTGTAACCAATTCTTAAATCCCTCCTAATTCAAAATCTACACACTTATACTCCCATCTACACACTTATACATATTCTGGAAAAATTTTCAAACCAACTAAAAACTCTTCTAATTATTTTTGTAACCCCCGTTGACCAAATTATTGAAACCTTGATTTTGAAATCTTTCCTAATTACAATTGGATGCCGGTCCCAACCCTCTGCCAAACCATTTATTTAAAACTTGAATTTGTAATCAAATATGAAATCCCTCCTACCTAATTCAAAACCTCGTAAATACATGCATATATATTTTGAAAATTTTTTAACATTGTCTATAATACGGTTATCAACTGCTCTTGTTGATAACATAAAACAACAAATTATCAAGAGTATTAACATTAATTTAAAGAGAGATTTTTTTAAAAATTTAAGGTAAAAGTAATTTTTTCATAAATTAAAAAGATATTTTACCTTTTAAAATATAATTTCTTAAGAAAAAATAAAATACTTTTGCCTAAAAGTATTTCAGCTTTTAAAATAATAATTAAAACCTTTTATTATGAATTAATTATTTTCAAATAAAAAAAAAACAACATTTTCGTCCAATACAACGACCGTTTAATTCAAATTTATAAATTTTATTTTCTCAAAAAAAAAAAATAACAAAAAAAAAACAAATCCTTCCCCGAATTTTTAACTGATTATTCGTCATTAATCCTTACCTCGACTATGCAACACATTATTTTCAATCCTCAGCTGGATATAAACGATCAATCAAAAAAACTTAATTCAAATGTTGCGAAACAAAAACAATATTGGAAAAATTGGAATTGATATTTGTTTCTGGAAACATATTTTTCCAGCAACAATAATTTTATTTTGTAATATTTGGAAGCTGAGCAACAAAAAAATCGTCAACAGCTAGAAAAGGTTTGTAAATTTTTGTTTAACTGAATAAAACTGTAGCTTAAATTAAGTATGTATTAAAATGTTGCTAGAAACTGCGTAGCAGAAATTATTATTGAAATATTACTACAAACAATGTTGCTGACAATATAAAAAAAAATATTATTGTTCGATGGGTGCGGTTTATGTTGATATTTATTGATTGTTTGATGAATTGATCGGGAATTTTTAAAAATTTAAATTTATAAGGGTTACTTTTTACAAGAAAAGAAAACAGAACATTATTGCAAAAATAAGGGCGTTTGTTTGTTTGTTTGTTATAAGGAATAATGTATAGTTATTGCTCGTTGTTAACTTTTCTAAGGTTTTTAACTCAATGTGTTTTTTTATTGCTAATAAAAAAATAAAAAAAAAAAGTTTTAGAATTTTAAAATAAAAAAAAAAAAATTTGAAACGGCAACTTATACCTAAAATGTTAATAGTAAAACTAACAGCTTTATTTTTACATTGAAGGAAAAAAAAATGGTTGAAGGATTAAAATAGTTGTAGTTCTTCAATTTGTTTTTTAACTGCGTGAATATAAATTTTTTGAGATTAAAAAGGAATAAAAATTAAAGTTCTCAACATTTTATTAAGCCATAACCAGTTTACTTTTCAATTCCAAATCAAAAACTTTAAAATACAACATAAGACAAAATGAGTTTTTTGTTCAACAAAAAAAAATTTTTTAATATTTAATATTAGGGAGAAAAACTGTTCCCATCCTTGATATTCCATACCTAATATTTTATTCCTTATATTTTTGTTTAATTAAGTATAGATTTAATTTTTTTACTATTTTTACCTGTGAAACATCAATGAAAAATTTAAAACTGTTCTCCTTCAAAATATTTCAATATACATACATAAAAAAAAAAGAAATTACTGAAATTTTTGTAGCTCTTTGTTCTACCAAAGGAGAACAGTTGCCATTTTCTTAATGGTCTGTTCTTGTTCGATATACTATGCTCCACCTTTACTTCTCCTTCAAACAATCAGCCTTTCTCAATAAAATCTCTTATTTTATATTTAAAAAAAAAATACTTTTCATCATTTTCAAATCCTTAACCAGACTATTATGCTCTCGAATATTTCGAACTCTAAAAAACTCTCTGAAAATTAAATTAATTAGAGATTAAAACTATACTCAAGTCAAATTAAATCTTTAATTAAGTTTCAATATTGGTTTTTTTTATAAAGATAAGAATAAAAATAGAAATTATTTTTATTCTAAATTTTTATTAAATTTATTTTCTTACTAAATATGTAATCAACTTATTTCTTGTTCAGTGTAGTTTTTTTTTTTATATCAGAGAATAAAAGAAAAAAAAAAAAAACTGTTCTCAAATTAATTTTTATTTAATTTACTTATAGCTTTATTCTTTTCTTTTCTCATTTAACATCAAAGTTTTTTTATTTTTTTATATTATCTAATACAATATTGAGTAAAAATCCAATTAGGCTTAAAAACTCTATTCCCCTTTTATGCAAAACGCATATGGCACCATTAACATTTCATTGTTATCCAAAAATTCTATTTTGCTCCGCTGATGTGTTCACCTTCAATTTTTTTTTTTTTTTTTTTTTAATTTTATATTTCGCATTCGAATTAGAATGACAATTTTGTCACACTTCATGTCACTAACAGAAAATACATATATAACATATTCTCGATTTTTTCTCATTTACAGCAGATCCTTGAAATTTCTTATTATCTATTCTCGTTATGTATCAGAGCAGCTTAAAATTTTGATTGGAGACGATTGAAAGAGAAAACGGGAAGATTCAATTTATTTTTTTTTTTTGTTATCGCAATTTTTACCCACAAAACACACATAGAAGAAAAAAAAAAACACGATATTGTTTTTTTTTTCGCGATAAAAATTCACCACGCATTATTTGTAATAAATTTGTACGTTTATATGTTTGTATATAGATATATAAGAGTAGATATATTATATATATATATACAAACAAATATTATAATAATTCATCACTTTCATTCAATACCTATCAATACAGATCATCCCTGATGTCATCTTTTTTTTTTTTGTTTTTGTTTTTTTTTTGCAAGGATGTCAAACACCACTTTATCTTAAACGCGAAGTGTGTATACCTATAAAGTATAAATATGTGTATGGAGGATGTGTATCTTTTTTTTTGCTTTTTTGTTTTTTGAATATTTAAAGATAAGTGAAATATCTTGAATGTTATTAAAAAAGAAAAAAGAAAAAAAAACAAATGAAAAACTGCTGCTTAAAAAAGAAATTTGGTTTTCGATTTTTTGTATGTTGTTAGTGGTGTTTCTTCTGCTGTATAGTGGCTTAAAGTGAAAAAAATAAAAATAAAATAATTCAGTATATTCAGTTTGATATCAATAAGATACAAATTCTTATATATGTTTATATTCCCGTATAATATGTTTTCGTTTTTTGCAAATTTCAAGATTTTGCTGCTATATCATTTGAAAAACATTTGTGTAACTCGCGAATTCATTACAGGAGAATTTCGTTTAAAATTTTTTTTTATTTGAAATTTCTTAAGTTGAATTATGATGGGTAAGGTAGGTTTAATGTTCTGCATGAACTATAGTGTGTATTATAGAAGTAAAAAGGGCATGTTTAATTCATTCACTGGCTAAAAATTACCGGAGAACTTAATTTTTTTGAAGAACACTAACTTAAAATAAAATCAGATCTATCATGAAAAGGAATGAGGGTATAATAAACAAGGCAGAATGTAAAGTAAGGGTTTTTAAAAGCGCACATTTCCAAAAGATAATACAAACTGTTTAGAATTGTGACTTGCACCAAAATTTGAAATTTTCATATAAGAAAAAATACGGAAATAGAACATTTTTGCAATTTTGAGGGTCGGTAAATCCGGAACCCTATAACTAAGAAAAACTAAGTGCCTAAGTTACAGGTGTCCAAAAATAGCATACTTTCAATTTTTCAACCCTAAGAGGTCTTAAATGGAAGATGGTACAAAAAAAATTTGTAAGGAAACTTATACTAATTCTAAAAGTTCTTTCTTGTCTCAAAATTTCAAGTTCCTATCTAAAAGCGTGCCGGAGTTATGAAAAAAGAAATATCATGCAAAATTTGGTTTTCACATAACGGTAAATAAATAGTCAATTTTAAAAATTATATATAATTTTGATATTGATTTACAAAGGCAAAAAACCTTTCAGTCGAATGGCGTTTTCAGAATGAAAAAATGTTAAGCGGAACGTGAAATATATGCATTTAAAAATAGGGTTTTTTTAAAGTTTGAGGGGCTGTAGTTTCCTGATGGATGGGGCTACATGAAAAAGTTGTTCCACAAAATTAATTTTTTTATGACACCCTACCCATGTTTAAAATTTTTTTTTTCTATCTTGAACGGTGTAGAAGAATAAACAGACGGGCGGACGGACGGACGGACAGAGTTAAGCTAATAAGCACATTTTGCTAAAATGTGCTAAAAAGCATCAAATTGATTTTAAAATATATATAGGATTTTCCCATTTGAGTGATATGATTTCTAAGTGACGTTTCGGCCATTTATAGTATGTCATGATCTGTCTTTTTTTTATCATTGTATTCAGTAATGTTTACAATTTCATCATGGAGAGATATGCGCAAGAACAACGTTTACAAATTATTCAATTTTGATGTGATTCTAGTGTGAAGAAAATCCACAAATTATTCATGAACTACCATTACATTCACCTAAATTGACAGTTTGGTGTGGTTTTTGTGTCTGGTGGAATCATCAAGAAATTGTGACATTGAATGGCCTCCAAGAAGTTGTGATTTAACACCATTAGACTATTTCTTGTAGGGTTATTTAAAGTCATTGGTCTTTAGCAATAAACCAGACTCTCTTCAAGCTTTAGAAGTCAATATTGAACGTGCTATTCATGACATACGACTTGATTTAGTGGAAAATGTGCTCGAAAATAGGGTTTATCGAATTCGTTCCTGCAAGAAAGTCGTGGAGGCCATTTGAATGACGTTTTATTCAGAACTTAATTGTATTGATTGTACTTGTAAAAAACATTTGAATTTTCTTAACAATTAGTGTGTTTTTTTAGAAAAGAATTCATATCACTCAAATTGGAAAGCCCTTTATTTTATTGCATAAAAGATACCTGATATTAAAACAATTAACCGAAAACTTCTCAAAAAACTGTTATCCAATCTTAAAGTATCTGTTTTTGTGCATATGTGATATAATGCACAATATAAGATATATTTATTATCCAGTTGAAAAACTAGATATTATCATTTAGTTATTTGAAATATGTAACATTAACCATTATTATAAGGAATAAAACATAAACTGAGGACATTTTAGGATAGGGGATAGCTATTTGAAGACAATATTATAAAATTTTATATTTTTGTAACAAGCTCCTTTTTAGTAAAGTTTTTGAATTAAAAGCCTAATTATTTCAATTCAAAATTGAAAATTAAGAAGGTCTATATAATTTTTTTTTTAGATTTTTTATAGATTTGTAATACGTATTATTATTATACTATAGATAATAAACATCCTTTTATACTTATTTATAACATGCATTTTCAATATAATCTTAATCTGCTACTGTTACAATTAGAATCTGCTACTGTAACTATTTGAATCTGCTACTGCAACGATCTGAATCTGCTACTGCAGCACTCTGAATATACTTCTGTAATAATTAAAAAAAAAAACAGGTTGATTTATCAAGGACCGTTCTAACAAGTTAATCCCAACATTTATACCCATATAATGTTAGACTAACTCACAAAATGTATCATCAAAATTTGTCATTAAAATATAGCTCGACTTAAGAAGTCCCCAAATCTTTCGAACTATCGATAAAAGGTCGAACATCAATTCAATGAAAAATTTTGATGATACGTATCACAAGTCTAACATGATATGGATTTTAGTATTATACAATATTGAGTTGACATAGATCACAATTTATCTAGTTTATTTCTTCTATGATTCTACTGTATTTTGATTCTAAAATATTATTTCATGTAAATGTTTACTTTTCTTTTTTTTTTTGGTATACTTTTTAAAAATATTTTCCTTTAAAATTTAAAATTAAATTTTATTTTTCTTTTTTTTTTTAAAGTAAAATCGAAAAATACTTGAATCATATTTTATTTGATTGAATTTCCATAAATATATATATGTACTTTCCATATATATATACAAACAATTGTATATATATGTACATACATTATAATATTATAATATATGTATATATATATATGTATGAATTTATGTATTAAAAGAATAAAATGTAAATTTTTAGAATGGGTGAGTATTACTTTTTTGGTTGTAAATATGCAAATTTTTCTCAACCCTCTGTGTTATTATTATATTTTTAGATTTTTTTTTTCTAACAGGATTTTAGCGTTTTTTTTTTTTTAAAGTCTATTCATATTTTTGTGTTTTTTTTTTTTCAAAGTTGATTGGGTTATTACTTATGTTATATTTATTTAAATAAAGGAATATAAAACAACCCTTCATTATATTGAAAAAAAAAAAAACAAAAAAATTAAAAAAAACTAAAATTTATGTGCAAAAAAAAAAATCTATAGATAATTTTTTTTTAATATAAGAGCGAAAAACTGGATTTACTGTCATGCTGTTAAAGATTTTCACTGATATATTTTACTAAAAATAAATTCGCGATATCTTTATGAAACATTAGAATTTGATTTTTTTTTTTTTAAATAGGTAGATAGGTATTTAATTTTTCGGTTTTTTTTTATGAACTAAAATTATGTTACAAGAAAATAATGATTTTAAAGAATATTTTTTACATAATGACCCTTGTGCCCTTGTGTCTCTAAGTATAATTCCTTTCAAAACGAAAGACGTATATGCAATCAGCTTTTGGAAATTTTCACTACCTTTTTATCGAAATTTTTCTATTTTTCTCTTTGTATAGTAAAGAAATTGTTAAAAGTGTTAATTGCTGATAATATTTTAGTCTGCACTTTACATAAATTAAAAAAAGATATAACAAGCACTTTAAAAAATGAATTGATTAATTGCTATTACCGAAATGGTTAAAAAAATGGTCTTTTAAATGAAAAATTAACTTATTAGGATGACTTTGCAAATACACTATAAAAATTGTATAATAAATCTGTTTTTGTATCCTTTTATCAATAACAGATCTGGCCTATGCAATGAAAATGAGGTAATAATAATAAGAGTATTAATTGTCTAATCAATATTAATCCACGTATGTCTATTATATTATTGCATGACTAAAACTCACATAAAAATTTTACAAGTACCTATAGCATAAAATAAAATATTAAAAATGGTACTTAATTAGTCCTATCCCTTTTTAAAAAATAGGGGTTCATACCCTAGCAAGATGGTTTTGATGTAGTTTATGAAAAAATAAATAAATTCGAGTATTAAACTGTCCAGAAATGGTAAACGAAATAAATTATTATAAAAAGATTAATTGGGTTAAGAGTTAATGTTAAGTTGGTAGTATTAAGTTTTTGTATAAAGATTTATCAACTATAAACCATTTTTTAATTTTCCTTATAAAATCAAAGAATTATGCCATTAGATAAAGAAAGGGGAGACATAGATAGAAAGGTGCTGCAGATACACATTTAAGCCAGTTGAGGCTCATTTTCGTAATTTGGTATCTATCTATCTCTCTTGATAAGTTTTTCTCCTAATTAAACCATTGGGAACTTATAATATAAAACTTATAATAAAGTTATTAAGGCTATCTTTGATGGAACGAAAAGGTTATTTAAAAATAATTCATCCAGAAACTTTCTTCTTTTTATAGTAAGTGTCGGGCATTCACACAAAAGGTGAAAAATTGATTTCTCATTTTGGCAATTTTTGCAAAAGTCATATGAGGGAAGTCCTTTTGACATTTCTGTTAATCGGATAAGATCTCGTTAAAACTACTGTTTTTACCGATATTGCCGTGATATAGGTATAAAAAATCATGATTATTTTAAGGATCATGCAACTTTGTTAATAATTTATTTTAAATTTTATACGCCCTTTTATAATAATAGATTGGCGGTATATTTGGATTAAACTTGACCCTTCTCTTCATAACTATTTCAGTAACTTATGTGTAGTGTTTCAGTTAGTTATTGTAAACTTATATGAATTCTCTGTTTGGTATTGGATTATTTCTTTTTACAATCGACTTGTGATATTTTATAATATAGTTAACTAATCGTATACATGATATTTGATTAAAACGTGTGACGTCTTTGCCATAGTAATTAACTATTCAAAATCATTTTAATTATACCGATAGTATCCTTTTTTCTTTCTGAACTTTTCTTTTATCACTATATTGTAATTTTATGGGCATTTTTTAATGTTTTCATTCATATTACAATCAAACAAACATTTATTATTACCTAAAAGTATTTTATTATCCAGAATTTCTCTTCCTAACAATGTAGTAACTTTGAAGGTTTAACTTATTTCAAATTAAAATTAACATAAACTTTTAAAAAATATTACAGTTTTTATTATATAAATTATATGAATTAACCCTTTTAAATAAAAAAAGATTTTATATAAGTTTTTAACAAAGCTCAACCCCAACCACCACCAACTGTGAATTATTTTCGCCTTCACTAAATATCTTTTAATGTGTGTACTCATATCTTCCTAATAATGAAAATTATTTAACTTTGTACAGATTTTATTATCCACTAATCATGTAAAATTCTTCATCTTTTTCCAAACTTCTTTTTGTTATAAAAAGTAAAGAAAAAAAAATAAAATAATAAACAAAATTACACGGTAAAACAGGATAGAAGAAAGTAAAAATAGAAAAAAGAAAAACCTTAAAAATGGTTATCTTGTAAGATAAGCAAAAATGTCTTATATATACATACACATATAAATGAAGGATACATTCGCATCCATATACATATCATATATATACGTATATAATAATATGTAATATTCTAATGATTTTTCAAATAAAAAACTCCATATATTATTTTATACTGTTACCAAATTCTATTATCCTTTTTCTTTTTTAGTCATGTGTTATTTATATGTGACAAAAAAAAAAAAAAAAGTTTATATTTTTTTGTTCTTTTCTAACTAAACGAAAAGAGAAAAAACTTTTTTTTTTACATGGTTAAAATTGAAGTTTGAAAGAATCATCCATCCTTCATTTTTTTTTTTATATTTTTCATTTGCCTTAAAGGATACAAATTTTTGTTCCCAATTTTGTTTCTGTTCATATTATATTTTTTTTCTTTGTTATTTTTGAATTATTCAGGAACATCCTAAGAAATACATGTTATATATTTATATTAATATTTATATTAATATATTATATGTATATATATATTTATAAGTATATTAATAGATGAAAATAATAATATGTATATAACGAATGGCACACGCCAAAATATTTTGCATTCGTTTTTTTTTTCAGCCCTAGAGGGGATACAAAAAAAAAGAGAAAAAACATTTACATTTGATTCCAATTCTTTGGAAAATTATAGGAAATTTTACTTTATATATAGGTATACATATACGTACATATAGGTATACAGTTTCATAAATTAAGAAAAATGAATATAACTGTTTTTTTTTTGTTTCTGTGGAAAGTCTGTTTTTTTTTTGGAGATACAACTGAAATCTGTAGTTCGTAAAAAGTTCGTAACCGTAGATTCTTATTCTTTTATAATTACATATCTAAATTTTTTTTGGTGAATATTTAAATAAAATAAATAAAATGAAAATTTAAGAAAATTTGTATTAATCGGGACGGGGTGGTTATGTATAGCCAGTCTTGCAACCGCGAAATTTTAATATGTTTAATAAAATAATAATAATTTCGGAAATAGTAGTTAACATAATGTAGCTGCTGGACATAATATAGCAATGAACCTGCTTTCAGTTATTACCTCATGAAGGAAGATGTTATAAACTACTGCATGTTGTATAACTGACTGATAACTTCCATAGTAATTATAATATGAGGATTCAATGTGCCCTTAGAGTTTTAGTCTCCAACTGGAAGTTTTTGCTATCGTACCCTGCCAACTAGCTAATATGCTTACTTCGTAGCCAATAAAGTACAAGGGAAATTAAGCGTTTCATCTAATTATATTAGGCTAAAAAGCGAATTGTTTTTAGTTAATAAACATCTGACACTACCATGGCGAGATTCTTTCTGTCTAAAGTAGGTTCTCATCATTCTTAATCATATAAAAATAATAAGCTTTGGTTTTAACTAACCAACTGAATTTTGAGGTTAACCAACCTCAACTAACTAACCAACTGAATTTTGAGGTTAACTAACCAACTGAAGTTAATAATGAAAACAATGACTTAACAATCATCTTATCGATTTTAATAAACTACTCAAATTTTTTAAAATTTTGTATCTTCTATTATTATCTTCTTCTATTAATACAGAATTAATATACATTATATAGTTATACTTTATTTTCCTTTATCAGACTATTTTTTATCATACTGGCAAGAGTTTTTCTTTAATTAATGAAATGGTATTAGAGCAAAATAGCATGTTATGGTCAGATAAGATTTGAATGTAGTTAGTCACGTTTAATCAAAATACAAAATACCACAGTAAATGTAAAATTAATGGATCAACTTTAAAAATTTAATATCATCTAGAGAATAAAGGTCAGATTTACTATATCTAACATTACAAAATTATTGAAAATTTTACACAACTAAACAACAAATACAATTTCTTCTATTTATTATAACAAAAATACCAGCAATGTCCTTGTTACTCTGTTATTATCATACAAGAATAAAATCAAATTGAAATAAAAACAAACAAAAAAACGTTTTAACGTTTTCTTTGCGCACGAATGACTGACATTTTATTATAATTTTGAAACAACTCAAATCAAACCATCTTTTTTTTTTGTCATTCTTTATTTCTTATCATAATTTTCTTAAGAATAGAACAAAAAATAAAATATCCTTTTTATATATAAAGATTCTAAAATTTTCAAAAATACATTATGTTTTGTCAATACATTTTTAAGATATGACATTTAAATATATATATATATATAATATCTATCAAAACATGTGTGTATATTATAAATGTATATATGTATATATATACACAAATAACAAACGATGACAAATAATAACGCTTTATTTTTATTTTTGCTCCTTTTTTAACTACTTTTACTGTTTAGTATAATGTATATATATATATGTATGTATATTAATATTCAGAAGAAAAACATTTTTCTCTTTTTTCTTTTTACTCTTCACTTACCTATACTCCTTATTTAATTTTTATTTATTTTTCTTTTCTTACAAAAAAAAAGAACGGTATTTCCTACACATGTATGTAAAAACTAAAACTCGTTTTCTTATCACTCAAGAAAAACAAAAAAAAAAAAAAATTAACAGAAACCCTTTTACTATTTGTTGTTGCCATCGCAAAATACGTCAATTTTTTTTTTATTCTTTTGCAGCACAGCACAACCCAACAAATTTCTTCAATTTCTACATTTTAATTTTTATTATACATACCTACAGTCATGGTCAATAATAAATTTTTCGTTTTTAAAGTGAGTTATTAGATATATACCTTACTGTAGCACCTTAATTTATTTAAGGATACAACTTAATCCTACCAGAAATATATGTATTAAACTCCTTCATGACAATTAACGTTTGAGTCATTTGAAAAAAAGAAAAAAATGTATGGAGCAGCTTGAGAGTAAAATCATTTGATATCCCAACAGGTTAAATAATTCAGTAGTGCATTTAATAAAAACTCTTAACTTAGATATGGTGGAGGGTAAGATATATACCTATACCTTACATTTTATAGCAATATTTAAGATATTGTTTAAAAAAAACCTTGTGGTGTATAATCGATTCGACGCCAGTTTTTCTTTCACTTCTTTTAGATTTTTATGATTCGACATTGTATTTGGGATCACAGCTTCAGCCAAATGACATCTAGATAAAAAAAAAACTTAAATCCCAAAATTTAATGCTTTAGATAACCTTACCTTTTTTCACTAACTATAAAATAAGACATGCAACTGAAATTAAAGACGATTTCAGCTTGATCAAGAACCTTTTTTTTACATATATATATATATATATATATATATATATGTATATGGATTTATAATACTTTTTACATTGTAATATCTATTTTTGACTGTATATATATGTATATATATACATATATATATATATATATCGTATAGTACCGTTATTTCTATATCGTTATATTTCTATATGTTACGTTATTATAGCAGTTATATTGGATACAAATAGTTTTTCTTTTAATACTTTTATTAAGAAAAAAACAAAAATAAAGCAAAAAACTTACAATAAAAATAACGAGATTTTCTTATTATCCTGTCATAGTTGCCTTTATTTGTTATTTGCTGTTTTGATATTCATAGTTACCGTTATAATAGCAGTAACAACAATAAAAATAAAAACAAACTAAAATATTACTTCCATTATTTTTTTTATTTCATATAGATACAATTTTACAACAGTATTTTGCAAAAAAAAAAAACAACAAAAAAATGTTACTAGCATATACCGTTATTTCAAAAAACCAAAAAAAAAAAAAACAAATAAAAATGATACATATATGATATACGATACATCACAACACAACACTCATACGATACGATAAGTACTACAACAATCATTTGTATAAAAAGTACCGGATTTTCGATGAATTTTGATAAAAAGAAAATGAAAAATAAAAATTTTAAAATTTTCCAGTATATATGTATAAAGATAGGAAGGATATAATATACGTACATATGTAATACCAATTTTAAGATACCATTTGGATTGAACTAAATCCCAAATATGAAACAAAAAAAAAAAACAAAATACAATAAAAAATTTTATATTTTGATAGAGGTGGAATATTTTGCTATCTCTTTTTCTCTTATTATTCAAATGTATAAATAATGAGTGAATGTAATAAATTTTTGGGGGTGGCGGTTGTGACTGACACAATGCAAAAATATAATATATTCTATATATATGTAATTATATATTATAAAACTGGAAAAAATATATTATATGGTAGTAAATATATATATATATATGTATATGTATATCCACATTTATGTGCTTGTAATAATAAATAAAAATATAAAATAAAAAAGAAATAAGGATAAGGGTGAAATATTATATATTTTATATATGTGCGTGTTTTATTATTGGTTTTATTTTGCTGGTTTGTTGATTTTTTATTTTTTAAGAAATCGACAATTTAGACTTCAAAATATTTTGTTTTGCTATTTTGTTTTATATTTGGAAAAAAAAAAATTAAAAAAATTAAAGCAAAAAATAAAAAAATAATTTTTTAAAGAATATTAGAAAGTAATAGAAGAAAATATTCCTGATATATTCATTGAAAAGTTTAATTTTAAGTCTAATTTTTTTTCTCTTTCTCTCTAAAAAATTTGTCTCTAAAAATAGTTGTTGTATATTTCTAAACTTTTTCATCTTTGTATCTGACATATTATATGTATGTATATATATATATCAGATGTACTTGAGCAGTTTTTAATGTAAAGGTGTATTTTCTGTTATTAAAATAATGATGAAGTTTTGTCACTGTCTTCAAAATTTATAATTTACTCACAATTGTAAGTTGATTTTGGCTCTATTCTTTTTAGATATTTAATTGGTGAACATTAGATTTTACTTTAAGAGCAGCAATAAGGTTCAGATTAAATCGGTCTTCTTTTGATTAATTTTATTAATTTTTTTATTAACTTAGGTATCATATTTCTAATATGATCTTATATATTTACTTTTACTTCATGGTCCTGTAGAGTGGATTTGTAATTGAAAATTAGATTAGATTAGATTATTTTTTTCTAATAGAAGTGAAATTAAGACTGCTAACTTTTTAGATTTAGATCTATTGTGCTCTTCCTATTGCTACATGTTGTGAATTTTGCCTTCACTAATAACACTTCTGTCAGCTTTATTTCCTTTAAGAAATTAAAATTTGTAGTAATAAATGCGCGCAGTTCGTTTTAGGTAAAGCAATATGTTTTTATATAGACATATACTGCTCGGAGTAGAGTTGAGCAGTTTTTGGGTGTTTATTATACCCGTACGATAGGATCGGGTATAATAAAATTACTCCTCCGTTTGTAACACCTCGAAATAAGCGAGCTAGATATACCTTCAAAGGTATGGATCGGATCAGAAAAAAATTCTAAGACTTTTGAGCCATGTCCGTCCGTCCGTCCGTCCGTCCGTCCGTCCGTCAGCACGCTAACTCAAAAACTAAGAAAGCTAGAATCTTGAAATTTACACAAAATATTTTGGGAGTAATTTGTAGGTTCCCTATTTTTTTTGGTTGAGTTTGGACCAAGCCTTAGGGTAGCTCTCGAACACCTAACTTTTAGATCTCCACATTTTTTTTGCAATAGAGTTATGAAATTTTAACTACTGATAGATCTCACAAAAATATTAATTTTATTTTTAATAACTTTTTTTTGTAGCCCCACCCGTTACGGAGCTACAGCTCCCCAAAGGTTCAAAAAAGCTCTATATTTAAATTGTTATAGCACAAGTTGTATAAGGTATATCTTCATTTTGAAAACGTCAAACGATTACTACTTTCATTAGCTTTAAAAGTATATATACAATAAATATATATTTTTGGCATACGGTGTCTTAATTTACCGTTATGCGAAACTCAAATTTTGCAAAATTCTTTAACCTTTCCATCTTCTAAACGGTTAAAGCTGGAAACTAATTAATAGTAATAATTATTAATAATAATTAATAATAATAATTAATAATTAATAATTATAATTAATAATAATAATTAATAATTATAATTAATAATAATAATAATTGGTAATAATAATAATAATAATTTATAATAATAATAATAAATAATAATAATATTTAATAATAATTATTAATAACAATAATTAAAAATAATAATAAATAATAATAATAAATAATAATATTAATAATAATAATAATAATAATAATAATAATTATAATAATGGTAATAATAATAATAATTAATAATAATAATAATTAATAATAATAATTAATAATAATAATTAATAATAATAAATAATAATAATAATTAATAATAATAATTAATAATAATAATAAAAATAATAATTAATAATAATGATAATAATAATGATAATAATAATAATAATAATTATAATAATGGTAATAATAATAATAATTAATAATAATAATAATTAATAATAATAATTAATAATAATAATTAATAATAATAAATAATAATAATAATTAATAATAATAATTAATAATAATAATTAATAATAATAATTAATAATAATAATAAATAATAATAATAATAAAAATAATAATTATAATAAAGATAATAGTAATAATAATAATAATGATAATAGTAATAATAATAATAGTAATAACAATAATAATAATAATAAATAATAATAATAATTAATAATAATAATACTAATTAATAATAATAATAATAATAATAATAATAATAATAATTATAATAATGATAATAATAATAATAATAATTAATAATAATAATAATTAATAATAATAATTAATAATAATAATTAATAATAATAATTAATAATAAAAAATAATAACAATAATTAATAATAATAATTAATAATAATAATTAATAATAATAATTTTGACAGAAGTTAGATCTTTGAAAATTAGTATGAGTCATTTCAGAAATTTTTTTTGTATCACCCCCCGTTTAGGAGCTGTAAGGGGTCAAAAACTGAAAATTTCCTATTTTTAAACACCTGTAACTTGAACACCTGTTAAAATTTTTTTGAAGTAATACACAAAAATTAAAGCTCCAACATTATACTCTTATTTCTATTAATAACTTTTTTCAATAATATAGGGTTACTTTATAATTGACGAAAGTGTTACTTGATTTTTTCAAATTTTCTAACAAATTTCTTTAACGATTTTTTTCCATTTTGTTTTACTCGATAATTTGAAATTGTTGAGGATATAATGCGTAGTATA
This sequence comes from Poecilobothrus nobilitatus, assembly GCA_947095535.1. Taxonomy (NCBI): domain Eukaryota; kingdom Metazoa; phylum Arthropoda; class Insecta; order Diptera; family Dolichopodidae; genus Poecilobothrus; species Poecilobothrus nobilitatus. The sequence goes on from OX352774.1 coordinate 114,912,350, forward strand.
AAAAAATGTAAATAAATAAACAACATAACGGTTGCTTGAAGAATTTTTATTTATATGATATTGATATATATACATACTTATATAATATCATGTTTATTTACATATCGTATATGTCACTAGTGAATGAATAATAAGAGTATAGATGTATATTATATAGCGCCGTATTTACATACACATATGTATTTTATTGTACTTATAAGAAATTATTCTGTCAATGGAATATTTAAATATAATATAATATAATATTTAAAATTATATTTACTGTTTTGTACTTAGTAAATTTAATATACATTTACCGCTTAGTATTAAATGGTACTATAGAATATTTGAAAAAGTTTTGGATTGATAATCGTTATGTGGAAGGTTAGAATCGCTTTTGAAGAATGTACATATAAACATATAGTTTGAATATATGTACAACCCATAGTTCTAGAAATTATAAAATTCACCCAAATTATTTTAAAATACTAAAATATTAAAAAAATAATATTGTAAGCAGAGTGACAGGCTGTGAACATACTAACGGTTCGTACGGGTATCTAAGAGTTGACAAAGTCAACTGTATTCTTCCTCGTTTTTATTATTATTATTGTTATTTTCATTTGATTTTTTTCAAACTTAATAGAGAATGAAAAAAGGATTCACAATTGAGGGATATGAAACCTTTAAACGGCAAGACAACGCAACGCCACAATTAATATTTGTGCCAGAAGTTCTTATTTTTGACAGAATTTCAAATATTTTTGACAGTATATCACTTATAAATTTTCTTTAACTCTAGATTGCTAACAGTGAGTAAAATTTATTCACTTCGAACTTTAAAAGCTAATATCTCTTATATACATCGAATTTATTTATTTATTTAATTCATGGCTATATGCCAATAGACGATAAGTCTCTATGCATACAAAGTAAAGATTAAAGTTACATACATATATGCACACCCATATAATGTTTCAATTTTTATAATTTATAGTAAGCTTAAATTAGAGTAAATTTTAGAGTTACTTTTCTTAAGAAAATACTTCTTCTACTTATCTTTAATGTAATTAAAGCTTTGTAAATACAAAGAATTTAATTTTACTTTCTCTTCTTAAGTGTGTTTTATAACATATCTCTAATACTTTACTTTTGTTATCAAGGGTCAGAATGTTAATATTTTTACATTAATTCGAATCCCCCACAAGTCGTAAGAGTATTTCCCCCTTACAACATGTACAGACACGCCTGAAAAGAAAAAGGCTGTGTAATTTCCTTGTTACATTTATGTGTCAGAGAAATGCACACAAAAAAAAAAAAAAAATAATTCAAAAAATATATAATAAATGAATCACATTCTAAAATTCATATTTCAACTGAGTAAATTTTACTTACGGTTAGTACTAAGGCATTTAATTAATTTGTAGCAAATAACCCAAAAAAAGTGGCATCACTATATTTTTTAGGAGTAAAATTTACTCATGTTTAGTATTGACGTTTAAAAATTGGCAGTAAAAAATAGGATATTGAGGATAAGAAATGGGCTACGATTTTGTCCGAATAATTTTTCAGCGTTATCTTTTCATAATTTTCATTCTTAGCTCAATTTTATTATGTGTGAGTAAAATTTACTCATGTTTAGTAAAATAAGACTACTGAATTGGCTTAGTAAACTATAATTAAGTGGCCTTTTAATTGCGCAGTGTTCCCACAGTAGACCTGTTACAATTATCAAATTGTTCGTACTGGATTCTTTGATTTTTTCATATCGTTCACGATTATAGTTCCGAAAACCTACTTAGATTTTTTGAGCGTAAATACCGTAGTTTGCTCTTATAGTAGCTGAAAATTACATTTTTAGTTACATAAATGTATTTATATAATGGATGAGTTGGATTTTGACATAATATATGAAATTTATTTAATATTGTTTTTATTAATGAATTCCACAACGAAGACGAGTAAGAAAATTATATTTACAAAACAGTTATACTTTACGTTTTATTTTTAACAAACTACTACATTATACAAATAGCAAACTCTTCGTTTTAAACTATATAAGCTTAGTTTTCGTTTAGAATTGCATAACTAAAACTTAGAGAAATATTTCATAAAATTGTAGTCTTTGGAATCTTATTCTTGTAACAAATGAATGATAAATGAGCCGCAGTTTTCATAATAATTGAACAAAATAAATTTCTTTCTGTCTTTTACCACCCCCTACGATAAAACTGAGTATAAACGTATAATATATAACATAATATGCACAATATTATAATATTTGTACATGATTTTTTTAATAAAAAAAAAGCATAATAACAATAATATAATATTAAAATATTTATATACGTATAATTTGTATTTGTTTGTGTATGCGTCGAAATAACAACGGCAACAAAACAAATATGATAAAAAAAAAAGTTATTTTCTCTTCAATAAAGGACACAAAAATTTCGAAATACTTTTCTTTTTTGAAAAAAAAGTATATAAAATTATAACAAAACTTTCTAAGAAATTCATCTTTATATACATATCCATATATATATATATATAATTGAGAGAGTACACAAAAAGAAAAGCACACAAAAATATAAAGAAATAAATTCAAATAATAACAACAACAATGAAAAATTTAGAAAAACGAAAAACTGCGGCATACAAGATTTTATTCTTATTTCTAAAAAAAAAAAAATTATATATTTCTAACCCCATTTGCAAATTTGACGTGGTGACGTGCAAGACAAATTTTTATATATTTTTTCACTATTATTTTTGTTCTCAAATGTATAAAAATAAAATACGCGTATATAATAATTTTTTTTTTCTTTAAAAAAACAAATTGAGTGAAATATTAAAAAAATCAAAATTAAAAAAAAAATTTTTTTAATAATTAGTGTATTTTAATTGTGTAAAATGTATTTTTAAAAATTTAATTAGTGATAAATAAACGTGACATTAAATATAAAATTCAAAATCATTATAATTTTTTAAAAGATGTCCTTTGGTAAGTACCTTTACGAATGTCCTTTTTTTTTATCAATTTTTAAAATTTTTATAAAATTTAATTACCGCGCGTTTTTAAAAACTCAAAACAACATTCTCATTAAGCGGTTAATTGTAAACTGAATGAAAATTAAAACAAAATTCTCATTTTCATACATAAATATCCTTTTTCTAATATCCTAAAAAATAAGATCTCGCGACAAAAACAAATATTCATTAATTTTTGGGATAAAAAATAAAACAGCGAAAACAAAACAAAAATTTTTCATTTAATCGGGTCATTGACTTAAAAAATAATGAATATTTTTATTTGTTTTTCTGTTTTTTTTTTTCTTTTCTTTTTTACTCTTGTTTTAGTTCCATTGAATTGATATGAGAAAGAAAAGGAAAAAAAAAGTATGACACGGAATTTTTTTTTTTTTTTTTTGCATATTTTAATTAGACAAAACGAGGAAAACAAAATTTTAGTAGTAAAAAGTCTGTAAGAATATTTATAAAGGATCACGTTTTCAAGGATAATGAATATAAAAAAAACAATTATACTGATGTTGAGTGTGATGATGATGATGATGATGATGAGAATAAGGACAAGGACGACATAAATTCATAAAAGATTTGTTGTTTTGTTTTTTCTATTGTTATGCTAATTATTTTTTTTTTTATTTTTGTTATTAGCGGCGTTAAACAAAAAACGAGAAGGGGATTAAATTAACTCATTAACATAATTTTTAAGTAAAAGATAAAAAGTAAAAAAAAAAAAAAGTCAGCTGAAGGATTTATTTTAGATTTTTTTCAATTTTCATTAAGAGCAGATGTATGTTAGGTAAAATAAAAATTTTTTGTACCTGAATGATTAATAATTGGGTTTTCGGTGGACTTTTTTGTTTTTTTTTTTTTGTTATTTGAATACTGGATAAAAAATCTAATCGTAGTGTTATTATATGAAATTATTTCATTATGCAAATTACTATAACTTTGTTTAACTCTTATTTTGTCTAATTTGAATATGAATAGAATATATTCGAATTAAACAAAAAAAAAAATTTTGTTATTTAAAATGTCAAGGTGAGCACCATCATGCATATTTACAACTTTTCAATGAATAGTTGAATTGATCAACAAAAAAAAAAAGAAAAAAAATTAAACGGATGCTGTGTTTTTTTAACGAGGAGCAAACGTTTTGCAACCAATTTATATAAGGAAAATTTATAGTTTTTACCAAACAGAGCAGGGATTTAAGAACAAAAAAAAAATACAAATTAAGTTTATGTAAATTAAGTTTATACTTTTTTTTTACAAAGAAAATTTAAAAGGTGCAAATTTTAATGCTTATTTTTTGTTCAAAACTTATTTGAAGGGATGCTCGAATTTTTACGTTTATAATAGTTTGTATAGTTGAAAAAATAAAACTTTCATTCAAATTTTTTATACTTATAATATTTTGAATTATATGTCATTACATCAGATACGCATATGCTTTTTACTTTATTCATGCAATAAAAGAACATAATCTAAAGATAATTGGACTTCTTAAAAACTAAGCTCGAAATATACCCACAAAATTATATTTTAATTAATTGAAGGAAAAAATAACAATAACAAATCAAAAATGTTTGGAAAAATCAATTCAAAATTTCCAAATATGAATTTTCTTAGATGAAAAGCAATTTATGATCTACTTTTATTATTACTTTTTTAAACTGTTATTTAGTTTTGTTTCCAATTCAATAAAAAATATTCTCATTAATTTTGGTGTACAATCGGATAAAAATTACAACGTAAGGATAGACATACACAATTCAAATTCATTCAGAAAGAGTCAAGAAAAAAAAATGAATTGCATGTACACGTTTCATTTCTTCAACTTTTATATTAAATTTTAATTTTACTTTTTTTTTATATTAAAAATTTATTTTTTATACTTCTTAAGAACACCTAATATTATTTTCTTTTTATTCACACTCAATAAAACTCTTGAGTTTAAAATTTTTCTTTTATCGTCCTTTTTAACAAAAATCTAAAATGCAATCAATTGAATTTTTAAATTTGTTCGTTTCTATTAAAAAAAAAGAAAGTTTTTTTTTTTAAACTGGCTGCTACCCTTTTTATTGCGACACTAAAAAAAAAATAAAACCAATCATGAAAACTAAAATGGCAGATATTTTGCATAACAAAAATAAAAATAAGGTATATATGCAATAATAAGAAGAAAAAAAATATTGCAAAAATTTGCACAAGTATTAGAATGTCACAAAAAAAAAAAACTAAAAAAACAAAAACAATTTAAAATGATTTTGGTATCCTTTTTTTTTTATTTGTTTATTTGAATTTATTGAAATTGGGTTGTTAGCATCTCTTAAAAATGTGTTTTTTTTTTTTGTTATGCAAAAATAAAATCCTTTAACAAGGATTCAAAAAAAACTTTCTTTTACATACATACTTGTAGGTATATACATTTTAAATATTTTCATAGTAATAAATCGTAATCAACTGAATTTTTTAGTGTTCCTTGTTTGTTTTTTTTTTCTTGTTTTTGTTATTTTGTTTTCCGGATCTAATATTTAAGATTTGTATAGCATCCCAAATTGGCAATATCTAATTTGAATATGTACAATAAACATATAATCAGAAAATTTAGATAGTAATTTATTAGTGTAGTAGTAGTAGTAGCATATACGAATGACAGTTCGTTATAGATACAAAAAAAAAAAAAACAAAAACATAATATTATTTTAGATCAAAATTTTTTTTAAGATTTTCAATTTATTTGTCTGGGATTAATTTAGTGCGGGACAAAATATTTTACGGTTATTTAATTAAAAATACCAAGAAGCTTCAATTAAATGAGCTGTTAAAGAATGTGCCTTTAAAATTTTTTATTAAATTTTAAATATAATAACTGTTATAAAAGGTATTAAAATAGGATGTAAAAAACGGAAGGACTTTGAATACATTATAATTATTTGTTCTCTTTAGCGAAAATTAGAATATAAAGTTGTAATTGCAATATTTTGTATTGCAAAAAAATCAGCTTAGATGTTAAAACGGTTTCTTAGAAATTCAAGTAAATAATGAAAGGATCTTCTGAGATTCCTAAATTAATCTAAGAACTTTTATAAAGTGCTTTAATTTTAAAGTCATAAACTGGCTCTCAAAAACACTTTTACTTTTACGAAAATAAATAGATTGCATGCCTTTAAAAAAAATTTCAATTCTTTCTCATTATTTTTATTTTAGGTGAGTGTTCGTCTTTTAACACGTGTACTCGACTTTCCAGAGGACTTATAGGGCTTAGCAACTTCTTGATAAAATTTTCGATAAGTCTTACGCTTATATATGAAATTTTGCAAATATCATCTGTGAAGTATAAGAATAATTGAAATTTTTTCCATCCCTTTTTTTAATGAAATTTTGAAAAATCTTCGTCATAGGTTATACCTTTTTCTCTTTGTATAATCATCTTATTTTTTCATTAGGTTTCTAACTAAAATTTTTTCGTTAGGTCTAACTATATTATATTATATGGTTTAAAATATTTGAGTTTATTTTGAATTTATTGTGTTTAACCTTCTACTTGGAGCATATTATTAAAAATATGATCTATATTTTAAAACTCTAAATCCACCGGATTCATTTTTATGAAGTAAAGTTATAAAAATGCTATATTGTGAAAAAGAAATTTCTCTTTTTTCTTTTTGTATAATATAAAATGCATTTGAAATTATTTGTATATATACAAAATATAAAAGTGGCTCCTTAACTGCCCCTTCTTTTTTTAAATCTCTTATTCTCAATTTAAAAAATTGTGATTCTTTACAAGATTGTGAACAGTAGGATTGGGAAAGAGTGAGTCTTAGGCATTTGGACATTGGTTTCTCTATTCAAATATGCTATATATTCAAGGATTATTATATCTTTATACTAAAATTACAGCTGAGTAATCAATAGAAACTTTAAATAAAATTATTTCAGCAAAAAGTAAAAAAATTCATCTTCCATTAGTTAAAAACTCTCTCATCAAAATTAATAACTATCAAATTTTATTTAAAAAAATTTCTAAACAAATTTCAATTTAATTTTCAATTTTGTTTCCACTCTAAAAAAAAATAAAAATAAAATTTTCATTCAGCCATCAAAAGTATTTGTCCTCTCCTTTATAATGCATTAAAAGATTTTCAAATATGCAAATTAAATCCAAATAATTTTTTTTTTCCTTTTTTATTTTGCAAAAAAAAAAAAAAAACAACATTGTAAGTCAGTCAGTTCAATAAACCATCAAACAATAAACAAAACCCTTATAAAAAAAAAAACAAAAATTCGCTGAACCCCACTAAATCATAAAAATAGAGACAACAAAAAAAACAAAATTAAAAAGTATCTTATTACCTTATTTGTTTGCCAAAATCCGTTAAATAATATCCTTAAAAAAAATATAAATGAATAAATTATGTATTACGTGTATATGCAAAAATCAAGGTAAATTAATAGATGAAAGATTGGTTAGATAGTTAGGGTTTGATAAATAGGTACACTTATAGTATAAAATTAATATTTTTCTAAATTTTCTTCGTGTTTTTTCCATACTATTTCAAACAAGGATCATCAATTAAAGTTGGCATTATGATAAATCCTTTCCTTTATTAAATTTTATCTGTGTAACGAAAGTATTGAATTAAAATCTAGAATAAATAAAAGCCACAAGATAAAATGCCATACATCTGCTTCCTTTTAACGGTTTTCTCAAATAATCATCTGAAGATTACAATTTTAACAGCGATTATGTAGTAAAGTGACCATTGACTGATGAGTGATGGCTGGAAAATTTAAACAAAAAATCTGATGGTACAATGACTCAAAGTATGGAAGTAGATTTTGTACAGAAGAATTACTTTTTAAATTTAAAAATGTTAAATTTTTTATTCTTTAAGAGCTTTTTTAATATCTAAGGCTCTTTTTCTATCAGCAGCTACTTGTCAATGCTACTGATGCATGTGAGGAATGTGAAATGTATAATCCGCTTAAATTTTGTTGCGAAAATTTAATGAAAATCTTGTTACTATCTTCAGGTACATTTGTATTAACGTTTATTGGAAGTAAAGAGGCATTAAAGAAAAAAATATGGGAAACCGAAATCAGTGTGATTAACCAAATATCAACCGAAATTGAAATTATTACATCCGTTACTTTAATGTTATTTTCATTTGAATTTTTTAAATTTTCTTATTTACTATCACTGCAGCAGTAATAGTTACTGTTCATATATAAGTAGGAGTAAAATCTTTAAAACTCTGCTTTATGACACTTTAAAAAGTTGGAAAGAGACAGAAAAAAGATATTTGCTAAAATAAAATTAATTTAAATTTCGAAAAAAATAAAAACCTAGGTGATCCTTTTATGTCATTGCAATGTAAATTTATCAACAATATTTACTTTTACTTAAGATTTTAAAATAGTTGTTGTTGTTGTTGTTCTATATTATTGCGAATAGATCCATAATGCTCTAATAAGAATATTTAAATAAAATGCAATAAAAGATAAAACTATATAGTTCCCTCCTTTTTTCACAACTTGAAGTTCTGTGAACATACATACGCAAATAAAAATAAGTTAAAAAAAAAAACCAATGTAAGTTATAAAATTTCATTTTCAAAGTGAATATATAGAAATGGAATGAGTCTAAAGAGATTTAACTGATTTTTCTTTTCTTTTTAATTTTTTGTATTCCAACTGTAATAAGAAAAATTGTAACACTATCAGCAGCAGTTACAACAAAGGTAATAATATCTCTAATAAAAAAAAAACAAAACAAAAATTTACGAATATTGAAGAATAAGATAGAGACAGAGAATGTATAGAGATCTACAAAATCATCAAGCAAAGATTTTATTTTTAAATTTGCTATTTTACGAGTCATAGGTATGCTATTTTCCATGTTCTTATTCTATGAACATTTGTTACTTTGGTAGCATTATAATATTTTGTATTTAAAATAGAGTTACCAAATCACTTGACTGTTGAGGATAACAGAAAGCTAAGCAGTAAATAAAACGTAATTAATATGACGAATCGAATAAAACAAACCTTCAAGTTGTGTAATAATTTTTTGTTTTTGGTGCATTTCCCTGCCACATAAATGTAACAAGGAAATTACACTGCCTTTCCTGTTCAGACGTGGCTGTGCATGTCGTAAGGGGGAATTACTCTTACGATGTGTGTGGGAACACGTGTCGAACTCACACTCCCTCGGTATTTACAGCGTATTTTATACGGTCTTACCCACTAGGCCACCGAGTCCCCTAATAAATTTATATTAGAACTTTTGTTTTAATTTTCGACCGTAAATTGAGTGATCTGATCCGAAATAAAAAAATAAACCCTTTCAAGTGTAGTCACCATTATCATCACTTATTTATTGAATTTTCTTTTGCTCTGTTTTAAATTGGTAAGAGTAAATTCCCGGTCTACTACAAATTATCACAAGCTTTTTTGTTATATAAGTTGTAATTGTGATACCAAAACCTTTAAATACTAGAAGGGGTGACGCTTAAAAAAACCGTAAGAATAGAAAAGTTTTAAGAAGAAGCCTAACTCTAAAGAAGCCATCAAAAAATTAGACGAAAATAAACATATTAAAGTTCGGTTTGTTTTATCTGGTAACACTTATATCTACAATAAAAGTTTTTAAACAAATAAAATTCGCAGTTCCATAATTCAAGTGTTATTTCTTCCTTTTTTCATGTTTTTATTTTTATTATAGTAACAAAAAATATTATTTAAATACATTAATCTGTTATATTATTATAACGTTACTACTACAGCTACTACTGCTACTATTACTGCTGCTGTTATTGTTGTTTGGTACTGGTGTAGATTAAATAACTACATAGAAGTTATAGTTCAGGAGTGAACAATGAATAGAACAAAATAAAACAAAATAAAAGTTAATAAAAAAAAGGAAAATTAAAAGTAAAAAAAAATTGAACTTCAAACACACACAAACACACTGAAAAATTAAGTAAAAAAGAGATAGCTAATATTATGTTGTTATATTATAAAGCTTATAAGACCTTTTAATACAACAAAAAAAAAAACATAAGTATAATAAATTGAAGAAAAAAAAGGATAAATGTATGAGCATATATTTATATATGCAGTATTATCTTTTGATCCTATTCCTATTTTTATTCCAAATTTTTTATTACTTTTTTTTTGTGCTACAAAAAAAAAAAAAATTGTTTTAACTGAAATTCACAGATATTTGTAGTGCAAAACACTTTTTGAATGCCAGTCACTGATTCAAGTAGACAATATAAAAATAAATAAATAACAAAAACAAAATTTGAATCCTTAAGGATTTTACAAAGAAGGATTTTTTGACGAGTAATATAACTGTAAAAATATTATTAATTTTTTTTTTGGTTTTTTATTTTGTTTAAGATAAAATTTTGTTTTCTTTTTTTTTATGCGAGGATTAGAATAAAATGTCGTAAGTCATGAAAGCTACGCATGAATTCTCTTTGAATTTGAGATTTTTATAATTGATGAAAATAGTAACACTATTTTAACCAAACAATAAAATAAAAATCAATGGCAATAATAAATTCTTTAGGTTGGAAATGTAAAAGATATATACGAATTAATTTTCAGAGAACATTAATTTCAAATAGAGAAAAACACGATTTGTGGGGCGTTCAATAAAAACAGAAGAAAAGAGAAAACCAAAAAAAATATTTTTAAAATTTATAAAATATAACAGAATGGAATATTATTTACTAAATAGAACATTGACTTTTCCAAACTTTCTATTCATTTAGAAACTCTTGCTCATCCACCAACTGTATGCTGTAGATATTTATATTGGATTAGATTAATTAAGGGGTATAAATAACACTGCAACCTTTGAATGTAGATCCGTTGTACTCCGCCTATTTCTATACGTGTTGTGGATTTACATCCACATATAATACTCGTGTAAGCCTTATTGTCTCTAAGAATCTAAAAATCTGCAGAAGATGTTGTGCGTTGATATTCGGTAAAGCAATGTGCCACTAGATACATTAATGAGATACTTTTGCTTCCCTGATTTCTATACGTGTTGTAGATTTGCCTCCACATATAATATATTTGTGTCAGCTTTACTGCCTCTTGGAAACTAAAAATCTGTGCAGAATACTGTTTGATAGTCTTCGGTAAAACAATATACAACTAAGTGCATAGAAACGATGCTAATGGGATATGTTTACTTTATTTGAACTGTACGAACTGAACTGTATTCGCTAATTGGGACAGGAAAATTTAAATTAAAAAATTGTGATCCATATAATTGTGTCCATATAAAATTTCGAAAAACAAAAGGTTAACAAATAATGTACAGCCATGTCAAAAGAAAAAATATAATTGAACTCCTTAGAAACAAAAAAAAAAAAAATTAATACATAAAGATCAAAGGATCTGTTTTCCATGTTTTTTTTTTTTTTTGTTTAAATTTCATTCATTTTTCGGAGAACACTTTTCACTATTTAAAAAGAAAGATTTTGTTTTTCATTTTCAATTTTAAAAATAAATGTTGTGGAAAGTTAAAGACATATTTAAGCGATTATAATTTTTATGGTAGAGAATCAAAAAATCCATTTTTAACAGAAAATAACGAAAAATTTTCTCATTTTTTTCAAGTTTTTCTTTTTAATTTTATTTTCAAAAATTATATTTAATATCAAAGAAAAATTCTGAAAATTGAAATTGTGGAAAATATAGAAAGAAAAAATAAAATAAAGAAAATGGTTAAAAATAAATATTATTTTTCAGCATCATTACAATCATATTATTAACACTTATTCACACTTAAAACAAAAAACCCATTTTAAACAAACAAACAAATAAAAATTAAATGAGAAAAAAATAATAATAAGAACAATTCCAAAAACTCAGTGCTCAGTGTTTTTTCAAATGTTCATTGTAATGAGATAAACCAAACGAAACGAAACAAAAATAAAATGGTAGTGGAGGTGTTCCATATTCTATGATCCAGATAACAATCAGCAAATATTTTCAAAACAAATCCTTAGTTTCTCATATCAAGCTATTACCATCAATCTTCCAGCCAAAATAAATGTTTCAGTTGTAATTTTCTGTGGATGATATTGTTCTTTTCTGTTCTGATGGCAATTCTGGTTTAGTTTCATTTAAACGACAGCACTAAAAGTAAAATAAAATTAGTAGATAAATGGAAAACAGGAGTAACTAAAATATAGCCATAAAAAGTCAACGCATACTAAAATGCAGTTGTTCTCTGACCACTTTGTATATCATTATTTACTGTTGAAAAGTAGAATTGCCAAATACTTTGACACATGCATTTAGTTAGACAATCAAAACATAAAAAGTTTAAAATAGTAAAGGGAAACAACTTAGACAAAATTCCAAAATAATTGAAACTGTTCAGGCTAAAAGAAACAAGCTATGGTAGTTGTTTTAATTGTAAGAGTAGTTGTTGGACAAGGATCGTAGTTGAAATGGAACAACTTAGGATTTTATTAGTAATTGTTGCTAAACCTTAAGTCATGTTAATTATTATAATATTGTAATAATAATATTTAAATTTAAACATTCAGTTATGATATTGTCTGCATTCTTGGACAAGATTGTAATACTTCTCTTATAGTTGTTGTTGCAACATTGTTGTTAAAATAATAGAAAGTTTTGATTTTTTTTATTTATTTCACTCTATGTTTTATTTTTTTTTATATTTTTCAATTTGTAAAAAAAAAAATTTACTGCATATTGTTTTGATGTCGGCAATAATATTTCTCTTTATTTGTTTAAATTTTTTTTCCTTTGTTGCATTTTCTGGTGAAAAATTTGATTTAAAAAAAACCAATTACATTTTATTTCTTAGCAAAAATTTGCGTTCAGGATATTTTCTTATTAATTTTAGTTTCAATATCGGAGGTAAGTCAATCTAGACTCTAAAAGATTTATGTACTTTGTTAAAAAGTCCTTTTGGGAAGTGTTATTTTATTTTTGTGAAGTGGTATAAAACACTTACACCAAAAGTGTTTTTGTAAAGTCGTATTTTGCAATAAGTCTTTTTTTTGTCAAATAGCATTAGGCGAACAGGCATACTCCCAAACTAAAAACTGGGATTTTGAACTCGAATATTTTCTACAGTTTTTCTTTACGCTATACTAATAATAATATAATTCTTAAAAGAGAATATTTTTTCTTCCACACACATTTTTGTTCTATCTGCAATGATATTTTGACTAACTACTAGGTCTTGAGTAATATTAAATCGTTAAATACATTTTGTTATATTTTTTTGTTAGGTCATAGATATATTTTATATAGTTTTATTTATATAATTATATACTTCTAAATTATATAATATAGATCGACTATATGGATACTGGTGACACTGACTAATTAGTGACTAAGCCGTCTTTTCAATCGAAAGGTTTTAGGTTCCAACCTTTGTTAGGTTATTCCGTGTATTAGTAGTTTATATCATAATATAACATAAATAAAATAAATATTTCTTGTATAGGTGGTCATGGCATACAAATACAAAGTTTAGCTTAGTGAAAGTAAGAAACTGCAGGTAATTCTAATAAGGATAATTATAAGCGACTTTTTTAATACCGTATGCTCTTTAAGGGTTGGGAAAGAGAAAAAAATACTGGTATAGGTACAACCCAATGGAAGGGAAAGCGTAGCTAGCAATTCCCCAAATTAAAAGGCAACAATATTGCATTTAAAAAAAAAAATAAAAGAAATAAAACAGATTTTTAGTGACTGAAAACTTTACGAACCGTTGACGAAAAAAACTTTTAAATAATCAATAATTCAGGAAGGGGTATGTTTTTTGAAGAAAAATATGCTTTATCGAATACACATAGGGTTATAACATGATATTTCTGGATGTACGTATAGAATAATAAGAGTGCAGATTAACTTAATATTTCATTTAAAATCCAAAAATTTCTAGAATTAAAATAGTCCGAAACAAATGCAAGGAAAAAAAAAATGATTATTATTGTAAGCGTCCCTTTAAAAACTGAAACAATTATTTAAATTTAATTCAAGAACAATTCATATTAAATTTAGGCTCGTTTAAAATAAATTTACTTTTAAAAAGTAAAAGAAAGAAAAATCGTGAACAAAAGGATCCCACAACAAGAAAAGCAAAAATCAACAAAAATAAATTCAGGTGTATTTTAAAATAAATTGAAATAACGATTATAATAAATGATAATAGTATCAATTGATTAAAATTGATTATATGTAATGATATTGATTGAGTTATTGATTTAAAATGATGTATTATGTATTTTAGGATGGAAATGGGTATCAATTCCCAAAAGATCCAAAGAAAATACAAAAGAATTGAGAGAAAAAATTAAAAAATGCAAAAAAATAAAATGTTATTACGTTAAAAGCTTTTTCTCTTATGTATTATTTTCTTTTACAACAATTACATTTACATTTTTTACATTTAAAAATGTAAAACAGGTAAATTGTATTTTGGAAATTCTTTTTGTATTATTGATAATTTGTGTTAAATAAAAATTTAAATGATAATCGAAGTAACGCATTAGATAGCGCAATCAGTACGTAAATTCAAATGAAAAACGAGTTTGAACGAGTGCCAACTCTAGGATACCCAAACGCATATAATTCTGCTGTAGCTATTCGATCCCGTTGCAGCAAACTAATTTATAATTTTATAGAAAATTCTGCTATAAAACTTGATCAACTTTTAGATAATTTCAGATGTTAAAATTTTACCCGTGCTTACCTAACCGTGCCTGATACATTAGACTAACCGAATTTTTGTTATTGTCATAAAACACCTAAACTAGTTTTGTTTGAAACAGCGCAGGTTTTGTATGTACATTGAAAGAAAACTTTTGTATGGTAGACAATCTCATATAAGGAAAATGGTAGATACATAAGATTTCTGTATGGTGATATAATGAATGTGACCCGTTGGTTAAACCTTTTCAATTTCAATAGTGAAACTGCAATTTTTATAAAAATGGTAAAAAATTCTGAATCCTACCTTCAATATAATAATTGACCGTCATTGATTTTTGAAATTATAAAGCCTGCTATGGAGCCCACTTTTCGAACTTTCCTTTTTACACTTATAAGAATACTGAACGATCTGTAATTGTATTGTAATAAATTTCGTAATTTATTCTTAGTGTTATTATTTTTAAAAACAAAAGAATCCAAAGTTTGATTAAACTGCCTGCTATTATGGAATATTTGGTAAAATTTTGAAATAGGATTGGATGAGTATATACATGATGATATATATATACATGTTATATACTTTCGGAGGGAATAGACAATTTGTATTTTATATTTTTGTTGATTAGTAATTATTTTGTTATAGTGCATAAAATTTAAAAATCCGTTTCTTTTTTTTTTTATCCTCTACTGTTATCTTTATAATACGCGTGCATACATTTTATTTTTTATCACTACGTCAAAAATTCCTCATCAATAATATGATATAATATTAGAAAGTGTTTTATGGTACCTATACCTACATATCCTTTTTATTAAGAATTATTATTAAAATGTCTGTCTAAGTAGAAACATTACAAGTACAACTGAGGTATCTTTTATGGTAGATTTTCTTTTGATATTGTATTATATTTTGTTTGTTGTATTAAAATTTCATTAGATGAAATGATATATGATTTCAGAAAAAGTCTAAAATATTTTTTTTTTTTTTTTTTATCAAATACGTTTTTATGTATTTTATAAATTTTATTAAACAGAATGAAAGAAATGTATGATATTTGATTATTTAAAAAAAAAAAGAAACGCTTTTTAATTGAATTTTTTGATATATAAAAATCTTTTATCGTATTCTATACTTTTTAATTTAAAATTCTTAATTCAAAAAACATAAGCGAATTTTAAGGATCAGTTTGAAATTGATTGTAAACTGCTTTATAAAAAATAAATGATTTAAAAATAAAACTTAACACTAATGCTAATAATAGTTATAATTAATCAACCTTAGCTATTTGACTCATGACGTAGTGGTTAAATCGGCAGTTTTTTAATCGGAGGGTCTAGAGATCAAACCCCGGTCACGTCATATAAAAAAATATATCGTAATAATGTATATCGTATAATAATAATAACAGCTGAACTTTGGTCACATCATAAAGGAAGGTTTTATGTATACTACTGCAAGTTGTAGTAAATAACAATAACGGACTTTGTAGTAAATAATAATAATCTTAATAATTAATACTATTACTAATAATGATTGCTGCTACATTGACAGAGGGGTTGCCTTTGATTATTAGTACATGCAGGAAGGTGTTATATTGTTATATACGATAGTACTGTATATTATAACTGTTGATAGCTATCGTCACGATTGTTCACCTACAATCCCACTCCAATTCAATGTTTTCGCATTTTTGTGGAATCCTCTAATATCTCTACTCCTGAATCAGATTATATTGACGATCCGATTATATCCGAGATAGGTTTTCTCGGTAAGAATTTAGACACTACCAAGGCTGTATTATTGATGTCTTTGGAAGATTCCCATTTTGCTTAGGATAAACAAAAAAATCTAGATATTAGAAACACAATTAATTCATATCCCTCGAACCGATCTAAAAAAAAATATGTTGTAGAACTAAATATGTCCTAAAAATCTAGAAATAGACATATCTAGTTCTACAACATGTTTTTAAGAATAAAACATTTAATTTAATGTTGCAGAGCAAAATTTTCTTTAAAAGAGATAATAATTTTGAATGTTTACACATACTGATAATAGTTTACTCTCTTCCTTCTCTTTTAATATGAAAGAAAAACTAATTATATCCATCACCTGTTCGTCCTTTGGTCAAACAGTAAAATACTTTCAAAGGGAAAACGAAGTACTTTTTAAGTAGGTTAAAAACCAAAATTTTCTAATTAGGAATTCATCTTCTAAACTTCTATAGTCTTTTTCGATTATAAGCTAATGTTAATAAAGAGCTTGAAATAGAAACAAAAATTTTTAATATAAAGAAGTGACACAAATTTAAAAAAAAAAAATTTTCTCATTTTTTCTGATTTTTTTTTTTTTTAATTTCACTTTCAAAAATTCATTTGTATTCTGTTTTTGTAAAATATTGTGACAAATTTTATACTTATAGTACTTACGTATTTTCAACCAACCTGATTTTTTCAAGACATCATAATATAAATTCAATACTTATTATATAAATATATATATAAGAGTATATAATATATAGGTAAGTACATATCATATTCAAAAATAATTTGGAAAAACAAAAAAACGAATATGTAACACCCCACCCATACTTGGTGAATATATCAAACAATATTACACACACTCAAAAATATAATCATTTGAAAAAAAAATAAAAATAAAAAAAAAGCAATAAAAATACAAAAAAATAAACAAATTTAATTTTTATATTTCCTTTATCGTATGCAAATTTTTTCTTTTATATTTGTAGATTTTATTTTTGATTTTTTCTGTTTTTTTTTTTGTGTTATCCTTTAAAAAGGATATGTAAAGATGTTACAAAAAACAAATCAATCCATCAAACATCAACGACAGAAATTCGTCAATATATATTTGTTTTGCTCAATTTTTATTTATTTATTTATTGTTTTTTTTCTGTGTTTTTAAATATATTCACGGAAAATAGAAAATTTGCATAAATTTTCCTTCGCAAAAATACGAAAAAAAACGCTTTCCAGTAGGGAATTAAATTTGAAAAAAAACAAAAAAAAAAGAAGAAAAATTTTATATTATAAAAAAAAAAAAAAATTACAATATATCAAAAGATAATTTTATTTTTTTTCTATATATAAAAAAAATACGATACAAATTGTGAAAGAGAGAGATAGAAAATAATAAAAGAAAAAAAACAATCGCATGAAGACGACATTTTTTTTTCTCTACGTTTTGTATCACTTATTTAAAATTCAAAAATGATCAAAAAAAAAAAAAAAAAATTATATATAGAAATAAAAAACATTACAATTTAATATTCAACTGAGTTTTGGTTAAAAATTTTTGCAAATTTCTCAATTTCCATAAACAAAATTATAATTGAATTGATGCAATTTTTATGAGAATATAAAGTTAAAAAGATTTTAAAATGCCATAAAAAATTTTCTGATCTTTTCAATTAAAATTTTTAGATTTTCTAAATTATTTTCTAATTTATTGCTTTCTTTAAGAGTTAAAGTAATTTTAAATGTTACAAGGATATAATCCTAAAACTTAAATATATAATCTTTACTTAAGGATATAATCCTAAATTTTAAATAGGCAATACTGAAAATAAAACCTACCTAGGTACCTTTAGAACCCTAAATATTTATATTAAAATACCTAAATACATTTTGAATTGATTTTAATTGATTTTGTCCGACACAATATACGTGTGGTTTAAAATAATTTATATTTTTATCAAATATTTATATTTGTTATGCAGTTGTAACCAAAGTATTCACAGTTCCATTATATCTTCATAAGCGAAAAGTATATAAGGTGTATAACCATCATATTCTCCTTCCAATCCCGTATTCAGGATATAGTAATATTAGTCTATCTTTTATTTTTTTTATTATACTCATTTTCTTAATGCACTCTCAGAAAATTTAATTAGACGGTTGCCCCTTGTCTGTCTGATCCTATGCCGTTGCCCACATCTGGTATATTTTATCTGTCTCTGGAGGTGACTCCTTAACAATAGAACAGGAGAGTGCCCCACCCAGCATTGCAAATTTGATTGCTTTTTTCGATAACCGCTCAGTGCCCATATACGATAGCCGCCGCTATTAAAAATTTCCTTTCTGTGAACTTAAAAGAAAATTGCATTTTCTTAGCTCTCCAGGACTTGAAAGAGCAACCAACATATTATGTTTATTCAAAACAAACAAATACCTAAAAGAGTAACTATAGTCATAAATGAAACTGTTAAAATTAGTATCCTTTATATCCTTTTTTCCCGTAAAAAGTGAAAAACTCCAAAAATTAAAAACAGTTGACTAACAATTCATTAAATTTATAATTTAAATTTTCACTTAAACAGTCAACTAAATGAATCTAAAACGTTTAATTTCATGGTATAGAGTAAATTACGGATATCACAACAAAACAAGTTCAGCAAAAAAAAAAAAAGAAGCAAGAGCAAACAGGAACTTCTAGTAAGCTTCAAAAGTTTCATCGTCATTTAATTGATTATTTAGTGATTTATAGACTCTAAAAATTATCTTTATACTCTTTGAATATTTTTAATACCACGAGTGATGCCTTTTAACAATAAATGGTAAAATAAATAAATTTTCTTTTTTACTTGTTCATAATTATAAAATTTTTGTACAAACATTTTAGTTAATCTTTTTGAAATTTTTGGGCATTAATAAAACAAAAAAAAAAAAAATTGTACTCTATACAACGACATTTTCCAATAAAAATTATTAAAATGCAATTTAAAATATCAACAAACAAATTACTAAATTATCTTTAGAATTTTGTCAAATATTTGAAAATTATCCTAAGAAATTAATAAAAAAATAAAAATCCTTTAAAAACAAATACATACAAAAACAAAAAAAAAATTTTAATCCAATTTTTATTAATTTTTTTTTATATTAATCCTGTCAATAAGAAAATTCGTTACTTTTTCTTTTTTTTTTTTATTTGACTTCCAATATTCTCAATTTAATCAATTTTTTTTTTTCTATTATCCTGAATCTTATTAATATAATATTGAAATTCCTTTCGATTAATATTATAGTCAAAATAGAAAAAAAAAAAACAAAAAGAAGAAAAAATTGTTTACAAAAAATATAGAAAAATTCCTTGATTAAATATTTTTAAAATTGACATATCCTTTTTTTCTTTTTTATATTAACAACTAATACTAAATTTGTGTACTTGTGTGCATATTTCTTTTCTGTGTCCTTCTTTTTTTTTTTGTTTCCTTTCAATTCCTTCAAAAATATATTGACAAATGACATTATTTTATTTTTATTTTTTTTTTGATTTAGTTTTGTTGTGCTTCATTTTATACACGAGCTAATATACACAAAAGATTATCAAAAAAAAAAAACAAAAAAAAAACCAAAATACAAAAATATAACATTAATATTATCCTTACAACAATATTAAAAGGAATGAGACAAAAGATATTGAGAGAAAAATATAACAAACTATTAGTTTAAAGTAAAAATGAGAAAAAAAAAAAAAATGTACATATGTACATATATAATTCATACATATGCGAATTTTAAAAGAAAGTATAAGAAGAAGAATATGGATGTCCTTTTTTTGTTTTTTTTTTTTTTTTTTTAAATATCCCTATCGTTGTTTTTGTTGCTTTTTGTTTTTGAGTAGTTTTTACACATCAATAAAAAAAAGAGGGTGCGGTCATTTGTTCAATGTTTTGTTCTCGTTTTTTTTTTTTTTTTTTTGTTTATGATTTTCTTTTCATTTCTATTGCTTTCACATTTCAAAAAGAATTCTTTTATACTTTTACATCCTTTACGTTTAAACATATATGTATAACATTAGATCAAAAAAAAACACAATAACACAAAAAAAAAAATACAATAATATAATAAATATGAAAATTATTTACTTAGGTTGATTGCTTACATGGCAAAAAATGGTTGCAAAAAAAAAAAAAAAAGTATAATAGAAAAGATTTTTTTTTTTTTCTCAAAACGAAAAAGAAATAAAAAGGAAATAAAAAAAAAAAAAAATGGTGGAATGGTAAAATGATATTATAATCAACTAATATTGAATATACATATACATATAAAATTATATATTGGACTATGGTCTTTTTATTTTTGTAAATTTTATTTTTTTCTTATCCTGATTTGATTTGATTTCTATTGTTAAAAGAAAATAAAAAAAATCTTTCAAGGATAAATATTAATATATGTATGTATATGTACATATTATTTTGCATAATAAAATAAAAAAAAAAATTAAATGCTTAAGATTTCAATAATGATATGATGATGAAAGATTATTCATTGTTAAAGTATAACAGGACATTAAATATTTTTAAATTATAATCTAGATTAAAGATGATGTCCTTTTTATTTATTTTCTGTATACTAATAAAATATTTTATAATATATTCTTATTATTATTTTTTTTTTTTTTTTTTGTTTTTCGTATTAAATTTATTGTACTGTATTTTTATCCTTTTTTGGTTGAATTCTTTTAATTATTAAATTGGAAAAATTATTTTTGTATTGTAAAGGAAATCGACTGTTTGATAGTGTAATTGGTTTAAGAAGACATCTTGTTTCTATCTTTAAAATTAAGAATGATTTAATTATAGGGTTGAACATAAAGGAAAATATGAAAATTAAAATTAAATAATAAAAAACATTTTCTACATATCAGGAAATTGTAAGCTAAGCTGTACTTTTAGACTGCAATGTACTTTTAGACTGCAATTTTAAGTACACTAAAAATTATTTAAATGCTCCTCGCTTAAGTATTGATCTTGGTTATGTTACCTATGATTATGGGTACAATTATTCAATTTTTTTATTTATTCTTTTATGCGTTTGGTTTTGTCGACTAGTTAACATATAAATGAATATTTCGCATTAATATAATCTATGACTATCCATAAATATAAATTTTGCTTAAATATCCTAGTGTTTGAAAGTTTTCATGTCACACATTGTAATAAAAACAACTATTCTTTACAAAAACTTTATTTTTCGTATATTGGAAAAGATTAATTCAAGATACACAACTTGCCGCAGAATCTCGCCTCTTTTAAAATGGTTTCAATAAATAAAAGTTACTTCCACAAATTCATTTTCGGTTTAGATTTTTTGCTAAAGTGATCTATGTACGCCTAATTGATCGTCACTAACATCATTTTTCTTAACTTTAAAAGATTAAGGCAAGATGCACAACCTTGTTACAGAAGCTCCTATATTTAAAGATGGTTTCAATAAGTAACAGTAGTTAAAGTGATCCAAGAAAGTGCCATTTTTCGATGAACCTCTTATGAAGCTGTATTTTCTGGCACTCAATCTTCTTCTAAAAAGTATATTTACAGTGTTGGTTTGTTACTCATGCAATTGTAAATTGTAAAATATTAAATGCAATTTTTTTTCGAAATTGTAAATTTAATTCAATTTTACTATTAGATTATTTACAATATAAAAATTAAAATGATTTCGCGTATTAAAAATATCTTAAAGATACATTAAAAAGTTTTTCCAAAAATTTGAAAAATTTTTAACTTAAGACTTTTAATTATCCAATAAATACGTTAAATTTCTTTAAATTTCTATTATTCCATAACTTTTTTATTTAAATGTTTAAATTCAATTTCTTTTAAAATAAATATTGTATTATTTGCTAAATAATAAAAAAAAAAAAACTCATAATAAAAGCATTTTTTAAGGAGCAAATGAAAAACTTAAAAATATTTTTTTTTTCTATTAAAAACGATATTACCTATATAAAATTGAAAAATTTTAATATGTTATTTAAAAATATAAAATAAAATTTTGTAGATAATATTCCATAATAAAAAAAATTATATTGTTATTGTGTTAAAAAAAGGAAAAACAATTTCGAAAAATTTTTTTCGAAATTTTGAAATCAATCGTATCCTTTTAGTATACAATATTATATTCTCAGTACTTTTTTTTTTTTTTCTTTCTTAAGAAGCATCATTAAAACTGTTAAAATTTAAAAGAAAATATTATACTATATCTTATGCTGCGGACAGGTTTTAGAACCATACCACACACTTATCCAACCTAATATTCAACCATTGTAATTATGTACTTTATATTTTTATTATTTTCTCAAATGAAAAAATCTCAATATTAAAATGACATTTAAGTTGTACAATTTGCCCATACACGATACAACACAACTAAAAACCAAAGACTCCGCCCACAAAAAATCAAAATTTTTTGATATTCTTCCAACCAACTTTTCAACCATCAAAATGATTTTACAACTTATCAAGTCCGCGTACCAAGTTTTCAACCTAGTCCGCGGTGTATGGGCAGCATTAAGATTTTTTCATATTTTGTAAAAATTTAAATTTTTTATTGAAAAGTTTAAAAACAAACCAAACCTAGATTAAATTAGCTTATAGTTTTAGGGGTGTAAGTAACACTACCGCCTCTACATTCTGGTCTATTGAGTCCCTGCTATTACGTGTTATGGATTTGGCCTCCACTTATAATACTTCTGTCAACCTTATTACAATCTTTATGTTTACTAGCAAATTTAACTGTGATCTGAAATTAACACAAAATTATTTTTATATTATCAAACTGGTTATTTTATTAAATTTTTAGGCTGCTCCTTTCAATGGTTGACACATTTTATTTTCCTTTCCACTTCTTGTATGAGAGGCATATGATATTCAGTAAGTCGGCTATAATTAGCCATATTAGACTAAACTTCAGTTTCTTATTTTTACTTAAGCAGTTGAACCCTAGGTTCATGATTATGAGAAAAACAAATATGTATTATATTTGTGCGCCATCTATTATCTTATTCAAAAATTATTTTGTTATTATTTATTTTATATTAAGATATAAACTATTAATGTTTTGTATATGACGTAATAGACCCGGCTTGCCGACGACTTAACCTATTAGTCAGATGGCTCAGCTATTAGTCAGATGGCTCACCTCATGATTATTGATTATGACATGGCTCATGATTAGTTCTCGGTAATATTTATTTTTAAAAAACCATATTTTAGAGCTTTAATTTAATAAATTACTTCTTAAAAATAATGTAACTACTGGCAACACTATTTCATATTTTTTTATATAAATGTTTTTTTTAGATATTAATATAATTTATTATGTATAAGTTTTTATTTCTCCACTTATATACAAGTACATATATGCATTTTAATACATGATATTTCTTTTTTAAATATGATAATAAAATATCTATTCTTTATTTTTTTTTTTTCTATTCTTTAACTCAAGCTACTGCTATCTCTTTATTTTTAACATTTTATGCACCTTTTACTACTATATATACACATAAATAAGACTAAAATAAAATTTATACTTAAAAATTAATAAAACATTTTAACATAGGTACATATATTCATATCTATTATGTACATTTCTGTAATTTTGGAACAATTTAATCGTATAGATACACAAAAGGACAACAACAAATGAGTTAAGGAAGTATGGCTCAAAAGGGATTTAAAGAGTTGAAAAAAGAAATGACTTACTCTAAAGTTCAGTGCTGATTTATTTGGATAATAAGCTCTTCATCATATTAAACCCTTTTAATTATGAGCCTACTGAATGTATAAATTACATACCAAGATTGTTAAAAAAAATTTCTATACATATTCAGATTTACACATGAATTCATTAAATTAAATCTTTTCCCGTAATCGCTTAAAAATTACGAAAAGAAAAATATGACAGATTTAAATTAAGTACAACAGGCCCGAAACTCAAATTAAGTTTAACGAACAGCTGATTATCAGAGAAGTGCTTTAAATCCTTAATTTTAATTTCATGGAACTTAAAACAGTATAGGTAATCTATTTTCTAAAAACTTATTAGTTTTACTGATCAACGGCTTAATCGTTTATAAAATCTTAATTTTCCTTATTAAATAACAAAAAATTTATTATACACAATTTATAGTCTTCAATTAAAAAACATAATATTTAATATTTTATTATCTGGCAACTCTAATTACAATCAACCATTGAAAATACTCCTTTAACATCATGTACATACACTTGATATGCTTTCCACATACATAATATAATCAAAAATTATAAAAAAAAATTACGCGTTTTTCTTTTTTTTTTTAAATAAAGATAAGAAACAAGGATATTACAACAAAAAAAGAACAACAACAATAAAGTAAAATAAAGGATATTTTTGATAAAAAAAGAAAAAACAACTGGAATATAAAAATATAACAATTTTTTTTATATTATTATTAGATATATTTTTTTTTTCTTTGTAAGGATATTGAATTTTTTTTTTTTGCTCTTCTACATATATGTGTAGGTAGATACATATGTAAATACAGAAAAAAAAAATATTCTTTTAATATATACATACATTTTTTTTTTTTCAAAAATACAAAAAAAAAAAGGTTGAAAAAAATTCTTTTGGAGTATAAAAAAAAAAAATTAAAAACGTGGAAAGCAAAAAAAAAATATAGAAAATTTTTCATCTATCAATTTAAAAATATTTTTATTTATATACATAATAATATATGTATATATATTTAATGTATATACTTATATGTATATTGAATTTTGTTTATATGGATTTCCTTTCAAAAGAAGTATGGATACAATATAATAATATATTCTCGTTATATCCTTTTTTTGTATACCCATACAAAAACAGCTAAGTATTTTATTGTTGATACTCTAGTTGTTATTGGATGTGATGCTCCTTCTGGTATTTTTTGTTAAATTCTGTTCTGTTTTGTGACAAAAAATATATTCATACATATTTTTGTTTTTTGTAATAAAAAAATTCCTTTTTTTTTTTTTTTGTTATATAATATGTAATATAATATTTTTTTTTTTTTATCTATCCATCATGGAATATTTATACCATATTATATGTAAAAAAAAAAAAACAAAATATTATTATATTATTTTAATATAAATTCTGGAATAAAAAAAAAATCAGAAAACGAAAAATTTTAAAGGATATTATATCTATAAAAACATTCACTCTAACATTTATTTAGTACTGATTAAAAAATTAAATAATATTACCTACATATATATTAAAGAATGTCCTTTTGTAAAACCATTTCTTCACAAATTTCTATTATTATTAATTTTATGTTATATCATATGAGATATATGTCATATCTTATGAGATACATGTTATTTCATATAAAAAATGTCTTATATCATAAAAATTTGCTTATTAGATTCAATCTGTCCTTTGGATCTCCCGTCTATTTACAAAATTCCTACACCATCTAAGATACATATGTTTCATTAAAAAATGAAGTTTCATTAAATTACCTAATATTGTTGAAAAACTGTTTTATATAGTCCTATATACTCATTATAAAACTACAGCGACTATATATCGGAGAAAACTCTATTATAAAATGTTCAAATCTTAAGTTTTGTAATCTAAAAATGTCAAAAAAAGTTCAGAAATTTTTTTAAGTCTTTATAAATTATATAAAATTTTGCAACTCAGCATTTTAACTAACCGTTAAGTGTAAATAAAATTCTAACAAATTTTGGAAATATTTTTGATCCTTCATATTTCTGAAATGCTTTTATGTTAGAAATTTCAATTTCCATATATTTAAAAAATTTTTCTTCCATAAAAAGTTCAAAAATCCATTGCAACTTTTAATGCAAACACTTTTTGTTGTCGTTTTCAAACGTGTACTTTTAATAACCTTTGGTTCTACAAATTAATTTGACTTATATTATGAGTCATAAGTCCGCGGGGGAATTTTGACTCCGGGACTTTTGTCATATTGCTATATTTATGCCCGTCGTATAACTAAGTTACTAAAATTGAAACTAAGATAATTTTTTATGTAATTTTTTAAATATAATTTAATAATATTTTCCTCATTATTTTCTCAATTAATCCACAATTACATAACAACATAAAAACATAAAAGAAAACTACTTTGAATTAGCCAAAGATGCGGTGGCTTGCAAGTCCAACATGCAGGACAATCGGAAGCTATGTGTTCCGATTTGATTTTAATCCAAATATATAATATTCTCTACAGGAGAAATAATACAATGGGTTGGTGGTTGGTGGTATTAAAAGTGATTGTGCAGTGATCCATCAAAATCCTAGGTAATTGGTATAAATTTGTAGAGAATAACTGGTATAAATTTTGTAGAGGAATCGATGTTATAGGAAACGTAAAACAATTTCTCAGCATTTGTCCTGCTCTCTGAAGAACAAGCAAAAATATCTTAGTGGTTTTTTTTACTCAAGATTCATATGAAATCTCTGACATAAATCTAGGAAGCTTTATAAACTTCTGTTGTCAGAACAATATCATCATAGCATAAATCTAGAGAAAATTAACACGAACTCTGGTCGAATAAGTATTTTGCACTACGAACCTAAGATTTTGTAATTAATGACGCGTTAATTAAGCTTTCATCTATAATAAATAGCACAAAGCAAATTTTTAATTATTATATAGAAAAAATTTTACAGAACTCTTCAGAATCTTTTAAATTTTTAACAATTAAAAAACTTTTTCCATTATAATAGGTCTTTAATTTTTTTACAACCAATGTACCAATTTCAGTTTCTTTATTATTATAGTCTTGTAAAACCTGCACCTTCTCAACTTCTTTCTGCCGCATCAACCTTATTTTTCATATTAAAGTTTCTATTTTGTTTTTTTTTTTTCAATGCTTTCAACTATCTTTTGCTTCAACTTTTACCCTCGGTTTTCATCCCGAGAAAAATAAGTATCTATCTAAATTAAAATTTCTTTTATAAATTTTGTTTTTCGATAAGAAAGGAAAAATATCTATAACAGAAAGTGAAGCTTTCATAGTTAAAATATAAGCTGAGATGCTTAATTTTAAAAATAATTTCTTATATATGGGTCAAATATAATAAAAGCATAAAAATGATGAATTAATTAAAAGGTAGGATGTCAGACTAAGCAAATACTAAAAATAAAAATGTAACATAATATTTAAGAAAAACCGCAACCTCTATTTTAAATTTCCCCGTTTCTCACATTTTTCTCATATTCTCCTACACTTATTTAAATTTCGTTATAAAAAAAAATTAATTTGATTTTTGTTTTGTTTTCCTTTTTTAAATAATGGCAGGGGAAAAAAATAAATAATGAAAAAATAACGGTCCAAAAATGAAAATGAATTATTTTTTTACATTTCCGCTTTGCTCGCTCGCTTTTTTACCGCCATTTGCGGTAAATACATTTGCTACTATTACTTAAAGTATAAAAAATCAAAAACTTCTGTTGATACAACTGAATCGCAAATGAAAATGATTAACAAATCAAAACTGTTATAAGCTCTGTAGTATATAACTTTAGATAACCCTTATCAAATCTCATTCCTTTAAAATTCAAAATTCAAATTGAAATAATTTTCTTTCCTTCTATTTTTGTGCTGAATATAAAAATTTATAGATCTTTTTTTAAACGAAGCTTTTCGTTTCCTACAAAAAAAAAAATCCTAATTAAATTCGTCCTTATTTTTCTTTTCTCAATTTATTTTCTAAGACCTTTTATTAAACACTTTAAGATTTTATATTCAAAGTAAAAACAAACACCAAATAAACTTCAACAAAAAAAAAAATTCTAAAAGAAAATCCATTACGACCTTCACCCAATTATTTAACGTTCAAGGCTCCAAAGTTTTTTTTTTTTTTTGCTCCTGATTCTTTCTTTTTACCTTAAACAAAAACAAATCTCATAATTCCTTTTTTTACATGGAAACCCATTTATACTCATTAAAAAATAAGAAAAAAAAAACGAGGAATTCCTTTTTTTTTGTTTCTTCTCTTTATTTTTTTTTTATGTTCTATTTTTTTGCTTTTTTCATCCTCATCATCATCATCAGTTGTCATAATTAAATATCGTCTGTACTCATTTAAAAACCCACAAAGTAAATGAATGTGAAAAAATTTAAAAAGAAAGAGACAAAAAACAAATATAAATTCTTAAAAGTCGATAAAAGTTGAAAAACTTGGAAGCTAAATGAAAAACAAAATGTAATTGTAAGATTTGACTAGGTCATGATTTTCTTTTTTTTTTTTATATAAAATATATATATACCCAAATTTATTTACTAACCAAGATCTTTAACCCCACCATACCTCATATCACTAATTTTAATCGACATCGACCCAATTTTTTAATGGATATAAAAAGCAAAAAACAATTCTTTCTTAGCGTCTTAAGAATAATAACAAAATGTTGGTTTGAGAAGTGAAAGCAACAGTAGATTTTTCATTACCTAAACATAACTGCAAATATATATATTTATATGCAGATGTATAATATAAAAATAATTCCATTTAACCCCGAAAATTTTGTACACAAAATACAATTATTGTATCTGAATAATCATAACACAAAACAAAAAAAAAAATTTTCATCTCTTTTACTCTTTCATAAGTACATAGAATTTAGTTCTTCTCCCTTCCTCACATTATTCTCATATTCTTCTACACTTTATTTAAATTCCGTTATAAAAAAAAAAAATTAATTTGATTTTGTTTTCGTTTTTTTAAATAATGGGTGGGGAAAAAAAAAAAAATAATGAAAAAATAACGGTCCAAAAATGAAAATGAATTTTTTTTCTTACATTTTCGCTTTTTGCTCCCTTGCTTTTTTTTACCATCATTGAGGGTAAATACTTTTGCTATTATTACTTAAAATATGGAAAAACAAAAACAAAAAACTTTTCTTCTGTACTTTATAAGAAAAATTTCTCGCGATTTTTTTCCTTTAACGGTATGAACGGCATCATCATTACAAGAAAAGTAATTCTTGTTGAATATTTCTATCCTTGTCTTTTCTTTTAGAGTACAATTTTTGTTACACAAAATATTTACTTTTTTCATCAATTAGGATTGAAGGATGGGTACAGAAACAACAACAACAACAACAAATACAAAAAAAATAAATAAAACATTTTTTTTGTTTTTTTTTTTTATTTTATGTTCTACACGATTTTTAATAACTTTTCTTGCAAAAAAAAAATAGAAAAAGAAAACAAAATGAAAAAAACTGGGCCAACAAAAGAAGGAAACGAAAGAAAATTATTAATTTTGCTTTTTGTTTCTCTTTTTATTTCGTTTTTTGTGCAGCTCTTCTCACAATCTTAATCATGGGAATGGTTTTAGCATAACTGAAATCAACTATAATAAAACGACTATTTAAAGAAGTAGATGAAGGAGATCCAGGACAGAAAAGAAATAGATTGAATGTTTAACAAAATGTTAATGTCAAATTTGTTCAACTTATTAAGAATTTTAAAGATTGCATTAAATGGGATCTTAACATAAAGAATAGAATTTAAATATTTTATAATTTTGTTTTGTTTTTTTTTTTCTTTTTATGAATGTTTAATATTCACATTATATTTAAAAAGATTTCTAGAAAATTATAATGGAAAAACTTTTTTAACTGTTAAAAATTTAAAAGATTCTGAAGAGTTCTGTAAAATTTTTTCTATATAATAATTAAAAATTTGTTTTGTGTTATTTATAGATGAAAACTCAATTAACGCATCATTAATCACTAAATTCTAGGTTCGTAGTGCACTTTCAAAATACTTATCGACCAGAGTTCGTGTTAATTTTCTCTAGAATTATGCTATGATGATGTTGTTCTGATAACAGAAGTTTTTAAAGCTTTCTAGATTTATGTCATGAATTCCATCTGAATCTTGAGAAAAAAAAACCACTAAGACATTTTTGCTTGTTCTCCACAGAGCAGAACAGATGCAGAGAAAATGTTTCATGTTCCGTATAACATCGATTCCTTTACAAAATTTATACCAGTTAAAGTGCACATACATATCTAATTATCTAGCATTTCGACGGATCACTGCACAATTACTGCTAATACCCACCAACTAATTGTCTTATGTCTTCTGTAGAGAAGAGTATATATTTGGATTATTTTAAAATCATATCGAACCGAACAGCTTCCGATTGTCCTGCATGTTGTACTTGCAGCCACCGCTTCTTTGGCCAACTGAAAGAAGTTTTTTTTTATGTTTAAATTGCTGGTTAACTGAGAAAATAATGAAGAAAATATTTTAATATATGTTTAAGAATTTTTATATTATATTTTATAATATTTAAATTCTATTATTTAAATTATATATTATATTTTATATTTTATAATATTTAAAAAATTACACAAACATTTTTCTTAGTTTCGATTTTATTTAAACTTAAAAACAACATGAGTGATACGACGGGCATAAATGTTGCAATATGACAAAAGTACAGGAGTCAAAATTCCCCCGGGGCCTTATATCACAAAAAATAAGTTAAAAGTCCCTGGAAGACTATAACTCCGATGACTGAACTAAAAGTCCACTGAAAAATGAGACATAATATTAGGATGATTATTATTTATTAAAATTAATACATAAAATTATTTATTTATATATTCGTCCATACTATATTTATTAGCACTTAGGTAGATATTCTATTAGAACTTAGGAGGAATTTTAAAGTTGGTTACAAAATTAAGGTTGCCCCTTTTTCAGAGTATTTATGTTTGATTTGGATAAAGGGAATATACTCTGATTTCGGATCTATCTCTAAAATGCTTCCTAGTTTCATCTATGCGAGATTCTGTATTAGGATGGACGTCAAAGTTGGTTACAAAATCAAGGTTGTCCCTTTTTTCCAGAGTATTTATTTATTCTGGATAAAGAAAATACCCTGGATTTTGTATCCAACTCTAAAATCTTATTATTTTGCAAAAAGAGAAATCCTGATTATTTTTTTTGTTTTAAAGACTGTTTAAAACTTAGAAAGTCTCTCAAAGAAACTGCACGAGGTTCTTCTGGGTAGTGCTGAACTTCAACCAACCAAAATCACCCCCTCTAAAAACCAAACTCTAGGATGGGTGCTTAAATACATATTGATATAATGTACAGTTTAGTTTTGGCGAAAAAGACGAGGAAAGGATTACTTGAGAAATTGGGTTTGGGATAATTAGGGTGGAGAATGAAGGGAGGATGAATGAGGATGAAGGGAAATATTTGATTTTAAAGAATGATGTTAATATTCTTCTTAAATTTCGTTATATCGTACACACAATATGAATTACCAACTTCTGGGAATTCATGTGCAGGCATAAGGTTTCATAAACGCCACGTGCACATTTAAAATAAAATCTTAACTTATGTATATAAATTATAAAAAAAATTCTGCAAAACCTAATGAATACCATTGTAAAAAATTATAAATAAACACACTTACTAACAGCACAAGTTTTGCTAAATCACTACTACATATCTATCTTTACAAGGTTACACTTTTTAATCTCTGATATAATTTTTGTTTTTAATAACTTTATTTCCAATGTATTTATCGAATTAATTTGTCTAAATGTAAAGTGTAGAACTAAAAGTTAACTGTTAATTATTAAAAATATCTCATAATTTATCTGAACACACAATTATCTCATAAAATTCAGCTCTTTTAAGAAAAAAAAAAATATATTTCATCATCACCATCAAGTATTTACCGCAATTATTTCAAGGTCGTCTACAGTAAAACTGTTAAATGATGACATCATAATTCACTTTTAAAATTTTTTTTCATTATTATCATCATCATCATCATCATTATAAGCATAACTTGATTATATAAACAAAAAAAAAAAAAAGAATTTTTTTTTCATTCACTTCTATTACACACAACTACACTAATATAAAAAAAAATTATAATTTTATATTCATTCATTATATACCAAAAACAAACAACAGAGAAAAGCCGAAAAGAAAAAAAACCAAAAAAAAAAACAAAAAACAGTTATCCTGTTAACGAGAATACAATTTTTTTTTTTCTCTCTCTTAATTTTCATTTTCATTTTAAGATTTTTTTTTTGTCTATTCGTGTCTATGTTATGTACATTTTTTTCTTACATTGTATGCACGTTTGTGTGTGTACATAATTATATACCATTCATAATATTGTTGGAGTATTTAAAAAAAAAGAAGAACAGAAAACCGAGATGATGATGCTGTTCTGTTTCTGTCTAGTAAGAAAAACAAAGAGAGAGGGGGAGAAACAAAAAAGAGTAAAAAAAAACCGGTTCCTAAAGTAATATTAAAAAAAATGTAGAGTAGTAAAAATAATGAAAAAATGAAAACAAGCTGAAAAAAAAAACAAAAATTATAAAAAAAAAGTACTGAGATTGAAATTAAAAAAGTTCACCGGTTGATGATGGTGTTTCCTCGTCCTTGATGGTGAAAAAAAAACCAAATATTTTTTTTTTTTGTTTTGATTGTGTGCTGATAATTTTTCATCAAGTTTTTAATGTTTTGGAATTTCGGTTTGTAGAGGTTGGGGTAAAGTTAAATAATGAAGAAAATAAACGATGCAATGTTATGTTTTTCTTTTTTTTTGTAAAATGCCAGAATACGGGGGTGGTAAATATGGGATTATTGTTTTTTTTTTTTCTGTTGTCGGTGGTGAGTTTTTTGTTTTTTTTTTTTCTTATTTTTTTTAAATGAATATAAAAAAAATTAGTCTGAGTTTAATGAAAATGAGAAAGAAATGAAAAAACAAATAGACTTTTTAAGGGAAAGGAGAAGCACAGACAGAAAGAGATGGAAAGTAAAGAAAGTTAAAAGGGAAAAAAGTTTAATTTTTATTTTTCACTTTTATAAATGCAAGAAAATTATTGTTGGTATTTTCGTTGGTGTTGTTTAAATTTAACTTGATGATTATATGACTGTATATACATATGTTAGTATATATGTAAGAAAGAGATAGAAAAATGATGATAAACTTTATGTTTGGTTTTACCCCCTTTCATTTTATTGTTGTTAGTTAATTTTTCATTTACTTTATAATAATGTTTTTTTTCTATTAGGTATTTGTTTTTTCTTTCTAGGTCAAGGACATTTTCCTGATTTCATCTCCTTTTGGTTTAATTCTGATTCTGTAAATGTGAAGGTGAGTAAAAAGTGAAAGTTACAAAAATATAAAACAAAAAAAAAAGCAGAACATTTTTTTTTTTTAATAAAAATGAAAATGAGAAAAAAATTAGGTTATGAGAATAAAATTATACATTAATTCTGTGAAGTATAAAGAAAATTAAAGGCGGTAAAACACTTTGATTCAATTGGTTGGTAGTTAATTTAATTTTAGTGGTTTTCTTTTTGTATTTACTTAAATTATTAACACAAAAAGATAAAAACTTTGTATTTGAGTAAGACATGTATTAGGAGAGGATACTTAAACTTTTTAGTTTTTTGTTTAATTGTAGTGAAATTCTTAAGTTTGGAAGGATTATAATTTTTAGTTCACAAATAATTTTTTAATTATTAATTGTTAAATATAAAATGTACACAAATATAAAATGAAAGTTAAATAATAATCCAGTTTAAAATTAGAATTTATTTAAATTTTTAACAACATATAGGTACATAATATATATATCATTTATAATAACAAACAATTTTTACTTTAATTTTTAAACCTCACAGATATCTGTTATCTGTATTAAAAAACATTTAAATTAAATGATAAGATGATATTAATTGTCTTACTATATAGAATTTAAAGTTAGAAATTGATATAATATAAATAATTTTTTATCCAGTTTTCTGCGGTGGGAATGCTATAGTAAAATTTACGACATAAGAAGATTTGAGAACGTACGCCTTTCTTATTAGTCAAAGAAAGGTTTTAGATTTTTTTGTTTCATTAGATTTTTGATTTATTAAATTTATTTTTCTAATTCTTATCATTTTTACTTGATATATTTGCTTAATTTTTAATTTTATTAATTATTTAAATATTTTCAGTATTCACGAGTTATCCTATGGCGTTGTAAAATTTGTAAATTAATTTTTATATTTTATAATTTAGTTTTAAATCATGCCAAAAAAAAGTGTTAAAGCTCTCCTTATTAAAAAATGAATTGATATACAGCCTTAGTCAAAATCGACATATTTAAAATAGGGGGCCATCGAAACCTCCTATTTCAGATAGACAAAATTCCAAAC
Source organism: Poecilobothrus nobilitatus (assembly GCA_947095535.1). Lineage (NCBI taxonomy): Eukaryota > Metazoa > Arthropoda > Insecta > Diptera > Dolichopodidae > Poecilobothrus > Poecilobothrus nobilitatus. The sequence goes on from OX352774.1 coordinate 114,947,104, forward strand.
TAAATGTATGCAACGATACGATAGATACAACGACACAACACCCAATATTATAAAATATAAACTGCTAAAGAGTTTTAAATTTTTATAGATGCTATCGTACTATCTAGTAATGAAGTGGTGTATATGTCTTATACACTAGTACATGACTATCGCAGAATTGGATTCTACTACCTAAATTTTATCAGAAAAACTTCCCCCCTTACCTTTTTGCATTGTCCAACACTGTTTTTATAGTGAAAAATTAAAGTATTGTATATGGAAATTGCTTTAATTTTTATATAGTGACTATTTTTTTGTCGTAAGGGTGAATTATTCTTACGACATGTACGGGATTCGAACCCACACTACCTCGGTCTTTACAGCGCATTTTATACGCTCTTATCCACTAGGCCATCTTATATTAGGTCACATTCATATTTTAACAACAAGGCATTTAAATTATATATACATGCAAAATAAATAGTTAGGAGTAGTTAGGAAGTTGGTTGCAAAATCTGAATTTTAATAATTTGTTTAGCGGGAGTTTGGCATAATAACTACCAGTATTTTAGATGCTTTGTTGTTGAAATATGTATGTGAAAAAATAATTAGGAGGGATTTTATAGTTGGTACACAAAATCAGGGTTGCCTCCTTTTCGAAATATGTATAAATTTATAAGAAATTTTCCTATTAACAAATTTTACTTTTCACAAAATTTCTGGAAAAAGACATTTCAATTAGGTGGACATTTACAAAAAAATATTTAGAAAAAGAATTTAAACAAATTGACTTTATTTCAATTTCAAAATCGAAATAAGACCGAAATTTAAAAATTCGCGATTTAGGGCTTATTTTAAATGTAAAAATGAAATAAAAACTAATTAATTTTTTTTTCATTTTCTTAATTTTGGTTGTATTATACCTTAAAAATTGGCTGTATAATATCTCAACAAGCGACTAATATGTATCTTCGAGATTTATATTAGTTTTGGGTTGGTAACTCTTCCATTAATATGATATATTATGGGTAAACGACCCTTGTTTTGAATATTTAATTTCACCTAAGAATATAAGACTACTCCAATGGCATCATTCCTTTTTCCATTTCAGCAGTGCCTTTATGTATAGAATCAACTCTGACCTAATTTTTTTCTAATATAATTTACCTATAATAATTATGTAAAATAACATTTTTAATTAAAACTTTAATAAATATATTGTTATTTATTAGATTTACAATATTAAATTAATTAAAAAAAAAAAATTGTAAATCGTTTTTATCAGACTTTTCAAAACCATTATCAACTCAAAAATTGTTAACAGTTACTTAAAAAGCAATAAATTGAATACCGGGTCTTTAATTACATACAGATGACAATAATTTTATTCTCTTCTCTATGTACTCGTATATAAATCACTTTAATTTGTATATAACATTATTATATACATACATATGTACAATATTATTTTTTTAATATTAGGTTTTAAAAAATAATTATCACAATTATCCTTTAACGGATGTTATAACAACTTTTTTTTTTTTTTTTGAATATTTAAAGTTTAACTATAGACAATAATAGTGTTATGTTTAGTAGATAATAATTTATAATAGCATAATTAAATCATAAAAAAAAAAAAAAAACTAAAATAAAAAAAAAAAAAACAATGTTTTTAATCATTCATGAATGAAATGAATGACAATCCGCACGGTATCATTGTAAGACGTTTTATAGTCTAAAAAAAATGTATTTTGCAGTTTTATTGCAACTAAACTATGTATGATTGTTGTAAGATGGTTTAAAAATAGAGTAGAAAAAAAAAAAAATTTTTTTTTTATCTTAGGTGATGCAATTTTATTAAACTAAAACTGATTTTATTTTATTTTTTTTTTTTTTTTTATTGTTGTATTGAATGAATGTGTTGCGAATTTCCATCACTAATAAATTCAATAATTTAAAATTCAAATTGAAAAATTAAGTTGCGTCTCAATTGTATATAGAAAGTGTTAAGGTGTAAGTTTTATTTAAGATCAAAATATATATTGTATTTAAATTTATTCAATTTTTAATGATTTTGAATTTATTTTCAGTCCATTCATATGCGGTTGAAAAATGATTGTGTATTTTTTTAGTTTTTTCTTCTGATTTAACAGTAAAAAAAAAAAAAAAAAAAAAAAAACAGAAATGCAAGTCTGCATTTTATGCTAAGAAAGTTATTAGCTATTTTTTTATTTTTTTATTTTTTTATTTTTTTTGTGAATATAAATTTTTTTATTTGACAAGGTGTCCCACAGATGTAAATAGGTGGTGTCCCAACAAAAGTTTAAAAAAAAATGGATTAGAAAATTGAATAGTCTTTGATTTCTTATATAATAAAGAATTGAAATTAGATTTTAATTTATGACTGAATTATATTAGTCTGAAAGTGTCTCATTGCACTTCTAATTTATTTTTTTTTTTTTCGTTTATAATATTTATGTGGTCATCATTAGTCATCATTGCATATTTTTTTAACAAGAAATAAGAAATAAAATGGATAAAAAGTGAAATTTAAGAAAAGTTTTGTTTCATCTTTGCTTTATTTTTATAAATTCTGGAAAATTTCTTTTATTCCCATTTCCTGCAATTTCTAATCGAAACAGTACATTATACCATAGTTTCGAACCAAATATTTGGTTTAAAAAGAAGGTAGGGTTTAGTCGTTTCAAGTTCAACACTTTCAAAGAAAATTCGCATATTGATCTGATTGATGTCTTTGGAGAGTCCCATCTACCCTCGCAAAAAAAAAAAAAAAAACTATTGCTTTCTGTTTTTCTCGTATCTTAAACAATCCTACAGCACCTTTTAATCAAGAAAGTCTTAAAAATTGCAATAATCTAATTAGGAATCACCATAATAGAAATATTTTCCTAATATAACTTTTTTTATGCATCTTTCATTACAAGATTTAAAAGATTTATATAACTCCCGAATGTGATTAAAATTATTATCATCATTATTTTTCTTACTGTAAGTTATAATATTTCAGACCATCTATATTTTTACCCCCTTCTAAGCTTCAATTCAAAGATGTATTATTAGTAATATAGCTTTAACGAAGTCTTACAGTATACTTAATACAATCCTATACTAACAAGTATATTTCTTTTTTTAATAAGACAATCTTTAAGTAATCTCACAGTTAAATTTATTGCTTATACTGTTATTGCATATTTAGACGTTTGTTAGAAGTTTAACAAGTAGGTATTCAAAATAACAAAAAAAAAAAAAAACAAAAAAAAAAAATATTAATAATTTTATTATCGTTTATAATTAAACACACCTTTTGTATCACAGTTTCTAAATCATAAATATGATAATTATACACATAGTGTTATGATATCAGTACATTTTATTGTACAACAATCTATCGTATGTATAGATAGATACTATTATTATGCATATATAAATGAATAAAAATAAAATTATCATCATCTATTCTTTATATTACTTCTCTATTTTTCACTACGTTTCTTTTCTTCAATTTTATATTTTTTTTTTTAATAGAAAATCGCAATATCGTGAAAAAAAAATTTTTACTTGAATATTACTAAAACTTTTATCTGAAGATATATTATAATGTACGTATGTACTATGTATAGCAAAAAATATATCTTTAGATTAAAATATAGTATAGAACATACAAAAAATGTATCCGTAGGGTATTTTATGCCTTTTTTTTTTATTTGTAATATTGTAATTTAAATTATTTAATTTTTATTCTTTTTTTACTTGTAATATACCTGGTGAGTAAATTGTTCAGCACCTCACCCACTTCTTTATAATATTAAATAATAATAATAATAATTCGCGAATTATTAGATACCTACAAATTTTCACATTTTTTCATTATAGCCATTTACAGAAAAAAAAAAAAAAAATTGTATAAAAGAACACATTTGTGTTGAAAATTTAAATTAGAAATAAAAAAAAAATAAATAAGTATAATAATAATGACAATGAGAAGAAAATATGAATGTCAAATAACACAAAATATTAATTATTCATATTGAAACTGAACTGACAAAAATATATCTATATATTATATGGAGGCAATTACGCCCGCTCTCTGTTCAATAAAAGTTTGAAGAAAATAAAAATAAAATAAAAATGACACTAAAGATATTATAATAAATAAAATAATACAAATTGAGTTCTTAAAAACACTATAAACAGAAAAGATATATAAATTTCTATAAATAACTATCTATATACGGAGTATCTAAACGGAAGAGATTCATGGAAATAAAAGCCAAAGCATTAGATAATTTGGTAGGAAGAAAAATCATCTACTGTATATTAGACATGAGTATAGTTTAGTAAAATTTTACTTATTTACTCTATAATAGCTATACTATATCTAGTATAGTAGGGGAGATTTTCTATCATTTCCTTGCGAATAGCCTGCCCTAACTAAGATTAGACAGGGAAATATATGGGAACTGCTTCTTTCTCAGACATAAATCAGTTATCCGAAAGGAAAATTTAGAGAAATAATTTTATTTTTGAATTCCACGAGCTGATTGTAGAACATAATAAATGCTGAAAAATACGAGGGAGTGATATCAAAATGAAACATTACCTGAGCTAATTGGGCTCTCTTGATGGATTTCGAAAGAAAAGACATTTAAACCAATCAACCAATCATCCTATTACTAAATAAGTAACTAATTGACTCTTCAGGAAATCCATGAAATTTAAATTATGATAAAATATAAAAAATATTATTTGTAGACATAACTTATACGTATCCTCTTCTGCAAAAGAGTCTACGATTTTCTATGCTCTTGATTTTGTATGCATTCAATGTTTTTATTAGAAGGTATTTAGGGTTTGTTTCAACAACTGAAAAATTTCTTTTCAACAACTGAAGAAGTCTTTTAAAAATTAGTATTTAAACCTCTCTGTTTTTTTTAAGCAAAATTATTTCTAATCGTCTTCAGATTTTTGTTGGTATTATGTTTCGTTGACGGACTATTTTATTATCTTTTCGGTATAATGATATAAGATTTTGATTCTTTTTATATATTTTTGTTTTTTATTGGACTTTTATTTTACAAGTGCACATTGCTGAATGTTTTGAAATATCATAATAACGTAAAACTTAACAATTGTTTCTGCATTCTTTTTTAACAACAAATTTTATCATTTCTTGAAAATTTTTCATCAAATCCAAACATTCTTTAAAACTAATTTATAGTACAAAGTTTAATCTATCATACAACTTTAAAACAAGGTGATCTGTCGCTTATACTAAAGAATTTTTTTTTTTTTATTATTGTACTTCATTCTTCTTCCTTTACATAATTTAAGGTGTACTTTAAGGTGATGCCTACTTTGAAACTGTTCACAACACCATAACAAAATTTCCTGCATCTATTTTTTAACATGTTTTAAATTAATTCAATTGTATTGCAACTCATATGCATAAATTTCCCATTTAAATCACCTACAACTTTTTTTTTTTTTGCAAAATCTTAAATTTTTTTTTTTGTTTTTATTTATGAGATAATATTCAAACGATACTTAAGAATATCTTAAGAATAATTTAAAGAGGTTTAAATTATGAAATTATAATGTGTAATGAAGATTAGACTTTTTTTTTATTTTGTTCTTGTTTTTTTTTTTTAAAGTGAATTGATGTAAAAATAACTTCTGGAAGACAAGATAACAATAGATTTAGCGAATCATACATAATTTATACGTAAATATTCATTTTTATAAGATATTTGCAATAAAATACATTGCGGAAGAGTGTCCTACACTAGAACTGTAAGTGTGCTGTTAGAGTATATGCATTGATAGTAAGTGAATATGCATTATTAAAAGAAAAATATTGGTAAAAAAACATGTGATCATTTAAAACGTTAGAAAAATATGTGTTTTTGTTTTATTACTAGTTTTTTTAGCGCAAAGTTTTTTGTTTCCAGTTACTATAGATATTATTAGAGCTTCTTTTGTAGGTAATAAATTTATAACAATTTCTTTATTTAAGTGGTTTCAAAAATTAAATTTTAATTTTGTATTTAATTAGAAAACTGCTATTTGACTATCACTGTATTGTGTATTAAATATCACAAAATATTTTTTGCTATGCTTCTGACCAATTTATCCAATTCGTGACGGATCGTAAAAACAGTATTATTTATTGAAATTTTAATTTAATTATCATATATAAATTTTCTTTAAAAAGGCTGGATTTGCAAAATGATCGACTAAGATATGTCGATTTTTACTTTAATATCGATTCACAAAATATTAACTCAGAAATGCCTACATCAAATGTCGAATTGTACAATTTAATGATTCTTGCAATGTTGGGTTCTGTGTTTTGTTGGTAATGTTTTTTTTAAATTTTTTTACTTTTTTTTTTTAAATATGTCTACCCTGTTTAAGAGCTATTAGAGCTGAAAAATTGAAAATTTGCTAATTTTGGGCATCTATAACTTAAGCACGGGTACAAATTTTTCTTCGGCAAGACATAAAAATTAAAGCTCCAGTAATATATTTTTACTTGACGACTAAAAGTAAAAAGTTATTTTCAATTTTTATTTTTAACAAGCTCTTTTTAGCACATTACCAAAAAACATTTAAATAAATGTGCTTATTAGTTTCCGTCCGTCCTACTCTTTACAAAACTTCTACACCGTTAAAGATAAAGAAAAAAAATTGTAACTATGGGTAGGTCCTATAAAAAAATTAATTTCATTCGACAGGAATTGTTTTTATCTTTGTAAATCAATATCAAAATTATATATATATTTTTAAAATTTACTACTTAAATTTACCGTTATGTGAAAACCAAATTTTGATTGATTTTTCTACCTTCATAACTTCGAAACGCTTTTAAATAAGGATTTGAAATTTTGAGAGCAGAAAGAACTTTTAGAATTAGTATAAGTTTGAAATTTTTTTGGAGCACCCCCTGTTTATGAGCTGTTAGGTCTCAAAAATTGAAAATTTGCTATTCTTAAACACTTGTAACTTAGGCATCTGTACACATTTTACTTCGCCAAGATATATTTTTACGTGTGTTAAAGGTTTCTTTTAATTGTATAGAGTTCCAGAGTTACAGCTCCTCAAAATTGCAAAAAAGCCCCATTTTCAGATGTATATATCAGGCTCTGCGTAATAGTTTTGCAATCTAAAACCGCCAGAAGACCGAAAATTTTATTATCTACATAAAACAATATCAAAATTATGCAATATTTTATAATTTACTATTTAAATTTACCGTTTTGTGAAAACCATATTTTGCATGAAATTTTTTTTTCCATAACTGCGGCACGTCTTTTGATAGGAATCTGAAATTTTGAGACAAGAAAGAACTTTTAGAATTAGTATAAGTTTACTTAGAAAATTGTTTTGTACCATCCCCTGTTTAAGAGCTATTAAGGCTCTTTAATAAAAATTAAAGCTCCAGTAATATATGTTCACGTGTGTTAACGGTTTTTCTTAGTTATATAGGGTTCCGCACTTACAGCACCTCAAAATTCCAGAAAAGTCCTATTTTCACATATTTTCTTCTTACAAAAAATTTCTTAAATTTTATTTTTTAAACTTTCAAATTTTTATGCAAATCACAATTCTAAACAGTTTGCATTGTCTTTTGGAAATGTGCGCTTTTAAAAACCGTTGGTTTGCATTCTACCTTTTTTTTTATTACATTTTATATACCGTTTTGTGTTATTTTGATTGACCTTTAGCTTTGTTTTTATATTAAGCTAAACTAGCGCTGCAGATTTTGGAGTACTCTTCTGGATCTTAATTTGACTTTTTAGTACATCGATATTGATCTTGACATTTGACAAACAAAAATGTGTCAATAACAATAAATTAATCTATGTTAATGCTTGCAGGTTTCTATACAAAAGTATTGAATTTTGACATTTCTTTATCAAAAACAGTTCATATGAAATAAATTAATTTTGAATGACTGCAACATCTGTTTGCTAATTAAATTATTGAAAAACTGATGTTAAATCCAACTATAAAATCAATACTAAAAGTATGGATACTATACTATAATACTATATAAGTATTGAAACTATATTTATGATTTTATAGTATAGTATCAATAACTTATAATAATATGTCAATGAGTAAAGTATTGAATTTCCACAGTTTTATATGAAAGATAATTTTTTTATAATAAATATTTAAAATATGAAGCATTTACAACTCTGTTTCACTACAAAAAATTAAAAAATATTGTAAAAAGCTATATTTTTGTCGATATTTCAAGAATTGACATTTTAGGAGAAAAGAAAGTCGATATTTTGTTAGTCGACTTAATGGAATACTAACAAAATATCGTATAACAAATAATATAGTATAACAAATAATACTATACTATATAACAAATAATACTATACTATATAAAGTAAGCCTCCCTTTAAATATTTTTTATCCAATCGAAATAAATTAATTTAGAAATTTAATAAATACTTGTTTTAACTTAACCTCTCCCCAGATCGACACCAAGTAGGTCAAGAATTATTAACACCATAAGGCGTCCTAATATTTATCATTATTTACATCAAATTTAAAACTCCTCCAATTATTCTACATACATAATTTTTTTATTCAATATTATCTATAATGACGTGAAATTTAAAGGCCTTTCAATGCAGTTTTTAATATAAAAAAAAATTAAATAGCAGCGTCACATTTACATTAATTTGAGACAGTAAAAAACTAATAAAAAAAATTTAAAAAAAAAACAACCAAAAACAAATATTTTTCTTAAAGAGTTTTAGAAATCAATTAAACCCAGATTAGTTATGGACTACCGATTAATTAATTAATCAAACTTTTAAATGAATACTAATGTTTTTTTTTATGAGAAAAGGCTAAGTGATTGTAATTGTTGTATAATATACGGATTTAATAGTTCATCTTTCCTTCAAAAGACAACAACATATTTATCTTTTGATTTAATCTGAGTAACCTGAAAATGAAAGGCAAAAACTGCCAATTAATTTTAAGAAAAAAAACAAATCATTATCTGGAAAAGAACGTTGACCTCTCATGAACATGGTAAGTAAATTGATGGTTAAATGTAATTAATATTAAGGATTAAATAATAAGATCTATAGAATTAATATAAAGAATTTATAGTTTAACCTTGTTTGACTTTAGTAGTTACATCAAACTTACCCTATACGTATAAATATTGAAAATACTAGAACCTAAATAACGTTGCTGAAATTAAAATCTTTAGATGGATCACAAAAATTCAAAAAAAAATTTACATAACCTCTTTAGAAACACATATGTAGTAAATTACTTTACTTTTAGTTAATTAAATAATTACTTAAGTTACTGTGTAACCGCATCCTTCGATTCTTTCCATCCTTTATTTTTAACGATCCCGGGCAGTTTCTCTCCAGTTGGAAATATGAAGCTTTCTGAAGTTTTAATACTCCAATGATGATTCGCTGATACTCAAAATCTTAAGACATAAGGTTTCGATTTAAAAATTATCTTTGCTGAAGCGTTTTCGTTCATGCGTTTTTCATGATCTAGCAAGTGAAGTCGCATCTACTCTTTGCAACAATTAAATACAATGTTTTGCCAAAATTCCCTTCAAAAAATTATGTAAGAAATAGATCCACTGTCGCTAAATTGAACTATTTATTCAAAAAATTTCTTAAAGATAAATCATGACAAATAGTACGGAGTAAAAAAGTGGAAATTCATAAAACTAGAAATGGTAAATATATAGAAAAATAAAAGGAAAAAGTTTCTAACACTTTTAAAAAAATTTTTATATCTTGGCTTTACATGAGACGTATTTGTTCGAAAATTCATTTCAATCACTTTTCTCATTTAGTCACAAAGTTTTAGATTAGTTTTTCTTTAACTCTGGTCACCAGACCCCTTAGGCTATACTTGATGTTAACATAATATTTAATGTTTTAATTTTGTTTCTACTTTTTTTTTTTATTAATAAAAAATGAATTCATTTTTCTTTTTTGAATGTTAAATAAATATTTTTCCCACAACTTGTACAAGTTTTTTTCCGCCTAATAAAAATCAAATTCAATTAAAATTTTACAACATTAATTTTTCATGCCATAAATTTTTTAATATAAATAGGTATACCTACATTTTTTTTAAATTTATATACTTTATTATATGGTGGTAGTGAGGTTTGGTTTTTTTTTTTTGATTTTTCTTTTAATCATTGTTTATAAATCCATCGATTCGATTCAATAAAGAAAAAACATTGAAATAAATTGAATGCAAATATTTACGAGTAAAATAGCAATGAATGGCAGGCATACAGACATAAGACAAATAGACATAAAGAATTTATTTAAAAAATTAATCATTTCATCTTCTTCTTTCCATTTTCCTTTGGACTTACTCGTTAAAGAAACAATTTACTATACATGTTATGTTTTATTGAATTGGCATATCCTTTGTGTCATGTCATCATAATATTTTTTTAAATGCTAAATCAACCAAATGAAAGCAAAACATAAAAATTAAGATGGTGCAAATAAGAGGGCCAACAATATTTGTTATATCCCTAGAAGAAAATAAAGTGATATTTTAAATTGAAACTTTTGAGATTTAAGTATTGTCTATTTAAACCCAGGTCTGTATTATTGGCCTGTTCTATTGAGGATTATAAAATAACTAAAAATTAGCTGCTGAAGTTCCTCTATAATCAAAAATTGACTCAGAAAATCTAAAAATTTTAAAAATCTCTGCTTATATTTTAGTAAAAGATCATAAAACTTTGTTCAACTTTATTTCCATCCCTAATTTATAGTTTGTCTGGAAAAATCAATTTGGTTTTTAAGATATTTGTATCTATATACCTATTTACTGTTCTTCACAAGCTTCATTTTAGCTTTAAAAAATTTTTTTTAAATTTGCTGATTAGTTTTACTCTGTCTGTATGTTCGTCTGTCCGTTTACAAAATTTCTATACCAAAAATTAATGTTGTGAAACAACTTTTCTATGTAGCTCCACCTATAACGGAGCTAACGCGCTTCAAAATGTTTAAGCTTCATAAATCAATATTAAAATTATACATTTTTTTTATAGTAATTCGTCACAACGCCTCCTGCAAGAATTGTAAAGTAGTAAACGAAAATGAAAACCTTGAGTACTTTCTTTGCAGAGCTCCGGCCCTAGCTAGAGCCAGACTCTTCTCCCTCGGAAAACAACCTTAGCGAACTTTATAAACAAAAAATCAAAGAATTGATTTCATATCTAAACTCCTCGGATTCGATATAAAACCGAAAACAACTACAAAGCACAAGTCACATGAGTGCAATGGCATGAAAATGGTGTAATTTAGTGCTAATTGAGGCCTTCAAGCTGCATCAGACCTACCTACCCCTGTTTAAAAGCTATAAAGAATCAATTATTTTCTATTCGCTATATTTAGACATAAGCTTTGCAAGTTTTCCGTTAGTAAAACATAAAAATTAAAGTTTCAATATTGTATTTTTACATGTGTTTATGGGTTTCCTTAATTATAGTTTCCTGGAAACTAATGGAAATTTCTCTAAATATATGAAATCTTGGTATGAAATTTAATTTTTTTAAATCTTTTTTTTTTTCATTCTAATTTATTTTATAAATTTTGTTGCAAATTTTTCATAAGTGAAAAGTTAAAGTGAAAATCTCATTGTAAAACCCATCAAACAAAATTAAATTATACTTATCTAAAGCAGCAAATATCAACTATAATTTAATTTTAGTCGTTTAACTATTGTTCTTGAAAACTACTGTTAACTAGTAGTAGTTAATGACGTCATATGTAAATTTAACACATGCATTCATATACCCGATAGTTCTCAATATTTTTGTCCCTCCTCCTCAAAAAATCACCCTTTTTATGTTTGTAATATTGTCCGATTTGATTATAATATTGTCGGTATTACGCAATACTTATTGTCAAGTTTTCTTAAAAAGTTTCCCAAAAACAGTCGCTTTTTAGAAATAGTAAAATTTTTTGGAGGAAAAATAAGATTTTTGGAAAATAAATTAAGTTTTTTTAAATAAAAATTAGGTTTTTATAAACTAAATTTAAAAAAAAATGATTAAAATAAAAACAGGTCTTTCAATATGTGATTTTCGTTACGTTCTGCTTACGATTACGGAGGTTATAGTGGATCGTTTCATAACAAAAATATCAATCTTAAAATTTTTCAAAGAACTTTAATATAAAATTGTTTCAAAGATTTACATTAACAATTAAAATAAAAGTAAGAAAATTAAACAAAATGGTTATACTTATAAACCCTTTTTTTAATTTTTTTACAAACGAGACCAAAATATAAACTAATCTTAAGGAAAATATTGATTAGGCGCATTATTATAAAAATAATTTCCATTTATTTCCTAAAACTTTCTTAAATATACAAAAAGCAAGTATAAGTAAAAACTTAAACATACATTATAATATTATGACCTCATTAAAATCTTGCTTTCAATAATATCTTTAGAAATAGTTTTTTTTCTTTCAATTGAATGAATAATAGAGAAAATAGAAAATCTCTACTTTTTATATATATTTATATATTTGTACTTGTAATATGTAACTATAGCTATATATAATATAAAATATAAGAGATGTTTTGTTCTTAAAAAATTCTGATTTCTTGAGTAGGCATGTATTGTTGCATTGCCTTGACAACTCTCAAATTCTTCGTCTAGTCCTATATGTAAAATTCTACATGAAATCTTCTGTGAGTTAATAGAACTAGACCGAAAAATGTTAAAAAATAAATCTATCTATATATAAACATATAAGTTTTAAAACTCTTCAAAAGTCTTCTACAAAATCTAAACTATACGATTTGTAGTCAGTCCTATGATAGAAGTATTTGTAGTTAACAAAACAGTTTTTGAGAAATTTTTCTACGGTTTTGGATAAACTGGGAAATCCTTCATTAATCTTAGAATACCGAAAATGAAGGAATATAAACGTCAATAAGCATTTTGACATTCAATTGACATTTTATTATTATCAAAAATGTATCTATGTTATAATCTATGTTATAAAGTGTTTTTTCAATCCGTATTACAAAAGCTCGATGATAATTTAATATGTTATTATGCAAAATCATCAAAATAATTGTAAAAATACTAAATTTCCTTAAGTGATCAAAGAATCTTTCGTTTTTCGACATATTATGCGAATCAATCTCTATGTTGTTAAGAAGTAAATATGCTAACTTAATAATACTTTTTGATCTTAGAACAAGTACCTATACTAAATAAAAAGCATTAATATAATATATAATTAAATTTTTGAAATTATTTGAAGAACGAAAGACCAACAGAAGGTATTTTCTTTGAAAACACGAAAGATTGATTGCCCGACTGAAAACCAACTGAAGCCACTAATGAATACTAACTGACAGACAACAAGAGGTTAAAGAGAAAATTAGTTAGAATTCTCCTATCTCAAACATTTACACATAAATAATTGATGTGATTGATGTGATCAAAAGATTTAGGCCCTCTTATTTTCATACATCTTAAAATAGCTGAAAACTAACATGAAAATTAAATAGACGAATAAAATAGTAGAAAAGGACACAGTGAATGAACAAAAAAGAAAAAAAAGAAAATTAGTACAAATCTATACAAACTTATATGTATATATGTATGTATGTATCATTTATGAAATTATTAAAATCCTTTTGAATATTTTTTTAGAATATTTATTATTTTTTTTTTTCTTTTTTTGAAAATTTTTATTTGTTTATTTATTAGAAAATAACTTAAGTATATTTTGTATATTATAAACTATAATAAAACTTTGTAAGTACTTAAGTACATTACATACTTGCATACAAACTAATATGTTTAGTTTTCTACTTAACTGTTTTTAATTTTTATTTTCTTTTATTCTTATATAGAAGTAATTTTTTTGAAGAAGTCCTTGAATATTATAATGATATGTTATAATGATACTCTCCCAAAGTCATAGCAGGATCCTTATTTTTTTTTATAAGATTTCAATGCACATTTATATGTGCACAACTCTATACATATATACTCGTATATATATCCAATGCACATAATATTCATATACAAGAAAAGCTTATTCTTAAGTATCATATTAGTGATGCAAGACTATATGTAAGAACCAAAGATACGTTCAATGTTCAAATATTAATACATCTGAAGTATACATAATATGCATATGTATGTACGTATACCAAAGATCTAAGACAATTATATAGAGATTATTATATTGAATGCTAATAAGTTATATAATGTATAAAAAGAACTAAACATGAAAGAAGAAAAAAAAAAAGATATAAAAAGATTTTAATAAAATGGCAGTTGAAAACAAAAAAAAAGAAGAAAACTATAATGAAACACAAGTCATATATAAAAATGATACTTCAAAAAAAAAAAATTATGTTTTTTATTAATAAAGACTATTATTATTATTGATAGCAATTACAATAATAGTTCATAATGTTTTGAAAATTATGACTATTATTGAAAAAAAATGAATAGAATTATAAGAAATAGTTCTTTGTTCATTTCTGTCATGTATAAAATTCAATGTTTTTTTTTTTACTTTCCACTCATATAACGAGCATAGAGTATCCCATGTCTTAATTACTGTACTATTGACTGAACTTATGGTACTGAATTGACCGTTAAAACCACTTTCACCTTAAACAAAACAGATGAACAAAACAAGACAATTTGTCAAACCAGGGAATTTCAAAGCTGCACAATCTCAAAACGACCTCAAGAGGCATAGAAAGAACGTGTAATAGAAGATTACTTTTGTAAGAATGTGAAAAACAACAGACACTTTCTTAGATTTTGAGGAAATCTTATAAATAGTTAAGAAAAGTCGTTAACACACCTAAAAATAATAAATTTGAGCTTTAATTGTTGCATTTTAATTTTAAAAAGTTTTCACAGATGTTCCCATTTCAGCAGCTCGAAAGTTAGCCAATTTTTAATTTGTGACACGTTATAGCTCTTAAACAACAATCGAGTAACTTATGACCAGTCTTAAATATCGTACTCCTTGAAAAATTTTATATTTCTAGCTTTAAATGTTTAAAGATAAGGCGATCGAAAATTTGTAAATGAACGGAAAATTGTTTACACACAGATAACGACAATTTTTTTTTATGTATCAGGAGTTTATATGTTTGTATGTATTTTATGTTTTATGTATAAGGATTGTAATGCAGACAAATATTTTAAAAATATTAACTTTAATTATATCCGTGCAAACATATATTCAAGGATATAATAAAGGATATAGCTTTTATGTTTGAGACACCTTGAAGGAGTCGAGCTAGATGTAGACTCAAGTGTATGGATCAGCTCAGAATCGAATTCTGTACGTAATTCCATGTATGTCTGCCTCCCCGTCTTTTCGAACGATAACTTAAAAAATAATAGAGATAGAATTCTGAAATTTTTACCACATCACTTTTGAAAAAATATTATTGTCGCAATTTAAATCCAGCAGGTTCGGCCGCCATGTTCGAGTAGTTTCTTTATATGGAAATAATTCAGTGTCTATTCAAGCTAGGTACCTAAAATTTTCAGAAAAGATGTCGGTTTACATCTCAGTAATTTTTGTAAAATTTGGTTTACAAAAGTTACTAACATTTGGTCAGCAGATTTAGGTAATTTGCACATCTTGGAACTTCATGAAGCATCTGAAATCTTAAAAAATATGATCAAGTTTTATAGCAATAACATCTGTAAAATTAGCTTATGTTGGTTCAACATGTTCGTATAACTGCCATACAACTTCTCTTTTTAAATGAAAATACCGCAGTTTCATAACTTACTATAGATTTACTTAAATATATGTCGTTACTTAATAAAGTAAAACATCTGAAATTTTGTAAAAGATGATCAAGTTTTATGAAAACAGGAGATATTATGTTCATACAGGTATTCCAGCGTTAACACATTCTACTCTACTGCACTCTACCTCGTTTTAAATTGAAATTTGATAATAGCCACATTTAGTTTTAACTCGTAAATAACCTTCTTGCCTATAACAATTTGAATAGTATTAAAAATTACAACAACTACATTTTAAATTTATAATTTACAAAAAACTAACTAATGGTCGATTATGTCTTCAGCCTTCCAACAAAAAGATCGCACCTTCAAATCCCGATTAGCTCATATTAAATATTTTTGTAGTTTATATCGTATTAGCTTATATCGTAATAATTAATATCTTAATATAAAATAAATAAAAATAATTCTTGTTTAAAATAATTAGATGTCGGACAAATATAATATATCTGTTTCATAATTTTGTACAATAAACCTACAGCCAAATAAATAACGGTTCAGTGAAAATATTGACTAAAACGATTCTGAAGCTGAGTCAAATACAAATAATAAGTGACTTTGTGAATTATGTTACATGCTCCTTATAGAAATGAAAAAAAAGAAAACAAAATTTTTTTAAATAATATTTTTCAAACAATTATTTTATTTTATATATAAATTACGTATCTATTAAATAAACCACAATCAATTATTAATTTTTCAATTCATTTGTCTAACACTCATTTAATATATGAGTTATTTTGTGTTTTTTTTTTTTCTCGTTTTTATTTTATTTTTTCTTTTTTCATAACAATGTAAAAATAATCGGTTAAATCAATTTATCTTAATTTTTATCTTTTATAAAGAAAAACTAAAACCCACTTGTTTTTAATAACAAAATTTATAAATTTTTATATGTAATCAATTTTAATCAAAATGTCGTATGACAAGTCCAAAAATTATGTCAAATATTGTACCAAAACACTTTTAAAAATCCGAAACTGAAACAAATTAGAATCCGACAAAAACAAAACAAAATAAGATTTATGCACTATATAATATAATATATAATTTTTGTTCAATAATTCATTTCTTATCCAGTTTTTAACTAAAAATGCAATCAAATCTATAGATAAAAAAAAAATGTATATATATACATATATAAATATTTTCAAATGTTTGTATGTGTATTAAAGGATTAAACTAAAAACCTAAAAAAAAAAAAAAATTATTTAAAAATGCAAGTCATGCAATTATCATGTTAGTTAAACATTTTTCAAAAAATTTTTAAATATTTCTAGTCTTTACAGTTTAATTTTTGTTTATTTTTTTTTTTTTTTGTATTTTTTTCTTTCTTCAATTCTGTTCCAGCGTTTGTTAACAAACATTTTTTTTTTTTGTTTTTTTTTTTACTTTTTATTAATTTATTTGAAAAAAAAAAAAAAAATTTTTGTTTTTTTTTATATAATTAATCGCTGTCGTTTGAGATTAATTTTTAAGTCAAATTATGTATCTATATATAAATTGAATAAATTGACAGGTAAGACTTGAATCAAATATAGCCTTCAAAATGTATCCGGTGTAAGTTAAAATACGTATTTTAAGTTTTCATCGACCGACATATCATGTACGAAATACGACGCGCGTCTTTTCTATTTATAACAAATATATTATGTACATACGAGTATATTTTTTATATACGTATACAAATACAGGCATCTTGTACTTAAATTCCTCAATAATTCTGTTAATTTAATATATTATTATGTACATATTTTACTCCTGTTATGTATTTATTACATATTTTTGTTTTAAAATAAATTTAAACAATTTACAAGTGTTTGTGTAAAAATAATTATAATACTATGTACAATGAAAAATAATTGTTTTTCAGCAATTTGTTTACGGTAATCAATTAAATTTTTAAATGATTTTCTTAGAGAAATTTTGTTGTAACTATAAACTGAGTTACAGCTCAGGGTAATTTTTCAATTTCGATGTTATTTCATTTAAGAACGGGACGACCCAATAAAATACTCTTTATACTCTTTATGTCACACATGTTCGGAATCATTCGGAAAGTAATTAACACATCTACCATTCTATTAGTAGTTTTGAGGACTTACTCTAGTACACAAAAAATCATAAAACCCTAAAAATATGTTTAAATATAACAAAGAAGTTCTGAATCGGTGGGTGAAGAGGAACAAGGGAAAGAAAGGAATAAAAGAAAAAAAAACTTGAATTCAAGTGTTAATTTTAATAAAAATCAAAATTTCCTGACAAAATTACCAACAATTTCTTGATTACTTAACTTTAAATTTAAAAATTAAGTATTTTTTATATTCTTTTATCGTTTATAAGTACTAATTTAATTATCTAGAAATTACTTGCCATATTCTTTGGTTCAATCGAAAAAGCTTTCTCTATTTTTATATTACATTTCCGTGCGTTTAGCCTTAGGAACTTGAAGATTTGTAATGTCTGCTGATATCTACACACAAATTTTAAGAGAAAAGTATAAAAAATTTGCATGATATCTTTTTTTTAAGGTGGGAAATTTTTTTTATTTGTTTGAATTGTCCGAACTATCACAATGTCATGATTTTGACTTTATTCGATTTGTTTATTTCAAAGGTCTGCCATACATCTTTCTATTTAGATAGATTTCCAACAATTCGAAAACTAGTAAAGTTTTTCTTCAATTCAAGAAATAAAATTTGTATTAATGCTTATTTTACTTGACTTTATTATTATTCATTCAAAATGTGACCACTAAATAAATTACACCATCAACAGTAAAATAATACATAAATATAGATATAGAATTGATTTATTTAGTTAGTCAGTTAGTTGAGCTCTGATTGATTGTGCGTTAATTTTTTATTTTTTTATTTAATTAAAAATTTTTCGCACGTTGTAACTGAAGTCTATTTATTTAATTTTTTTTTTCTTAATTTTTTGTTGCTGTCTTTGTTGTATTAATTTTTTTTTTTTTTTTTATCATTCATTCAACAAAAAAGCAGCAAAAAAAAATTCTTACATGAACTTGATTTGCCAACTTGCTCCCTATTAATAGTTTCAATAATAGTCAACTTTTCATATACTTTCTAATCACGTTTCAATTTGTTAAATAAAATTTTGCAAAACAAATTCTCTAAGGAAAATATAGAAAGAGAAACAAATAAAAAAGAAACAGTCCCCAAATCAATATAAAACTTAATAAAAATAAAATCTTATGCGCGTTGCGCTCACCTTCTACAGCAGTCACATAATAAAACAAAATCCAAATATGCATAATTGAATAAATTTTTTTTTTTTGGTTTTGTTTTTGTTTTCATTTTTCTAAAAGGAATTCCTTGAATGCATATTCAATCTGAAAGATAAAAATAAAAATTCCTTTAAATATACAACAAAAAGAAGCCGGCGGGGTAATGCAGAAATTGTCATAATTTTTTTTTTTTTTTGTTGATTGCGAATGAATGCTTTTTTTTTTAGACTGAAACTTACGTAGGCTTGATGATGAAAGACATACAAATAATAAAAAAAAAAAAATAAAATTCGCCTATCGAATCGAAGATTAAAAAGTCAAGATATAAAGATCTTAATATTTTGTTTTTTTTTTTCCTTTTATTAAATTTTTTTTTTAAATACCGGAAATTAAAAAATTATACAAAAGCAAAAGTAACAAAAACAGAAACATACTGAACAGTAATTGTATGATGTTATACTATACAGTTGGAAAAATAAGTATTTTGTATTCACTAATATTATTATTTATTCAATTTAGATTTTAAATCCAGATAAAGTCATTTAATAGCGAAGCTTTTTTTAATAAGAAACTTCTTAAGGAAATTGTGAAGAACAGAACGCCAAGCACAAATATTTTTTGTAAATATTTTAATAGGATGAACTGAAATATTGCATTTTTTATTTTGTTGCAGCAGTGAATAGGAAAATTAATTTTCAGAATTTGAGCTTAAAGATTATGAAGTTAAACAAGATTTTAAATCATAGATGATCTTCAGGCTTAAAATGATATGAAAAAATTATTCAAAATTGGAAATTGTTTGATGATTGACTATGACAAGCTAATATGTCTTAACAGCCAAACAACCAACTAATACTAATGGTAGTATATATAGAAGTTTGCCCACAGCATCAGTTATTATATTACAAAATAAATAGGAATTATTTTACCCATTAGTTATCAAAACTTAAAGCTCTGATCAGTTGACTGTGTGAACTCGAGTATACCTGCACAAACATAAGTTATGCAGCTGTTACCATAAATTTTTTTTTTTTTGTTAATGCATTTCTCTGCTACATAAATGTGGACAGGAAATTACACAGCCTTTCCTGTTCAGGCGTGGCTGTAAATGTCGTAAGGGGGAATAACTCTTACGACGTGTGTGGGATTTGAACCCACACTCCCTCCCTGTTTCATATGCTGTTACCCACTAGGCCACCGAGGCCCCCATTACCATAAAATGTAAAGATATTTCATATATCTGAAATTAAATATCAAGAAATTATGTTTATCATTCTTACTTAATTAAATGCCAAGATATGACAGCTATCTGAAACTCTTGCGGCAAATCAACCAAATTTCACAGAAGTTGTTGCAATAAAACAACAGATGTCTAGGTTTTATTAAATACTTAGATGTGATTATATAAATTTCGCAACTACTCGAATCTGTTTCGTTAGACTAACGAAATTTTGTAGAAGTCATTATTAGAAAATTTAAATTCTTCCACAAAATTCCAAATATTAAACTTTAAAAGAATGAGATTGTTATTTTCATATTAATAAAGAAGTTGTAAAAAAATTCAAAATCTAACCTTTTTAAGTTGTCGTGTGAACTTATATGGCTAAATTGACCCCTCACAATTCAATCTTGAGCAAACGCATATCTTTTCCATATCTATATAGTCTATTTTGAGGGGTCACAAACGTAATCGCAAAA
This sequence comes from Poecilobothrus nobilitatus, assembly GCA_947095535.1. NCBI lineage: Eukaryota > Metazoa > Arthropoda > Insecta > Diptera > Dolichopodidae > Poecilobothrus > Poecilobothrus nobilitatus. The sequence continues at coordinate 114,967,902 of OX352774.1, forward strand.
TGATTATACCTTTGAAGTATGTTCATACGAGTATAAAAATACAAAAGCTTACTCCATGTTTTCATACAAAATTTTTTAATTAGCGTTAAACTTAAAAAAAAATTTATACATTCTTTTCAAAACATCCATTACAGAAAATTATTTTTTAATTTCTATGTAATTAGAAAACATTAATAGTTAGTAATTTTTAATATTTCATACTAATAGTAAGTAAACATAACTGGCACGTGGTTATTACATTATAGCATTGCATTGCAAAACAATATAAAAAAGAAAAACCAACTTTAAACTAAAGTTATATTTTATTATAAAATTAAAATTCAGGGGGAAAAAAGTTCAATAAAATAAATAATAACCCATTTTAACCGATAATCTGTAAATACTAACTTTACTATTAATTTTCAAATTATGTTTACTATGCCAAAATTTTTCTCGTTATTTCCTAAGAAAATCGAATTTCGACATAGTGAAAATTGGAATAGCCTAAATTGTAGCGCCTAACATGCTTTAAACGAATGTGTCGTCAAACTTATGTCAAACAAGTCATGTGACTGTTTTTTTTTTTTAATGCATTTCTCTGCCACATAAATGTAGACAGGAAATTACACAGCCTTTCCTGTTATGGAGTGGCTGTAAATGTCGTAAGCAAGGTCATGATAGTTATTTACTTATCAATCAAGAAAGAAACAGAAGAAAAACGTTCAGTTGATCAATGATTATAAAAATTGTATTGCAAATTGAGTGCAATAAAAAGTTTTTGCAAAAGTCTCATATTCCTAAAGTCATGGATCTGTCAAAGAATCGTTTAATCTTAAATTAACTGCTACGAATTTTTTCCAACTTCAACGAAAATTCATTGTTCATATTAGTTCTTAAATTTCAGTCTAGGTATCTATCTTTAAAAAAAATGATGGTTAAGTCTCCTGACAAAATTTCAAATAATTAAAAACTAAATAATATCTAAGTTTTGTAGTTATTTACACAAAACACTATTTTAAGCACAAAAAAAACACCAACAAATTTAAAAACTTAACTAATCGTATTTTACGATCACATCATAAATAACTGTAATATTCATTACTTAATTAAGCATAACTTCAGTTTAATAAATGTTTTTTTTTCGCTTTTTTTGGCTAATAAACAAACTGATACCCCATCTAACAAAAAAAAAAAAAAACACAAAACAAACAATTAAGCGATTGAAAAATTTTAATTAAAAAATAGTCTTAAACCGTTTAAAGGCAAAAAAAAAAAAAAAAAAAGAGAAAAATTAAATCGCTATTCAATTTTATTCTTCAGTACTTCAATCATAAAAATAAATTCGAATCACATACTCTAATATATAAAATTTCACCATATTATATTATATTGTATGTTAAAATTTGTACATATGTTCATTTATGGTGAATATCGTTTAAATATTTCATAATAAAGTGCGCAATCTATTAGATAACTAGATTTGCGCGAAATAAAAAAATAAAACAGAAAAAACGCCGGACATCAATATTTTGCTTTGGCAAAAAAAAAAAACTAAAATATAAAAAACAAACGCAAAATAAAAAAAAAAGCGTTGAATAAATCAATGAATTTAGTTATTTGTTGGCAATGAATGAATGAAATTTCATTTAAAAGTGCATATTTAAAAATCTACGAAACGCGAAAATTTCTATATAATATTTATATCTACAAGATACTTTTTTTTTTTATATTACAATATTTCATTTGATAATTAATAAAGATAACTTATTGACATTTTGTTAAATTCAACGAAAACTGGCAATTCTTATAAATTAGTAGTATTTGATATTAGTACTCTTTCATTTTTTTTTTCTGATTTCATCAACCTACGGATTAAGTGAATTTTATTGCATTGGTTGTCAAATTATGGAATCTACTGTTTACCTAATGTATCTTAAACTGTTTTTTTTTTTAAATTTTCCAAAATAAATTTTAAAAATTTGCTTATTAGTTTCACTGTGTCCATTATCCGCTTCCGTCCACCTGTTCAAACTTCTACACTATTTAAGATGCAACAATTAAATTTAAACCATGGATAGGTTTCAAAAAAAAAAAAATTGAATGATGTAAAACAACTTTTTTTTTATGTAGTATTTTCCATTTAGCAGTTACAGCACTCAAAATTGGAGGGTTTCTAAATGATAGAGTTCCGGATATTCAAAGGACCCAAAATTTTTCAAAATATTATGTAATTTATAAAAACAAAAACCTTCCTGTCGTTTAAAGTCTTGATACTAAAGAAACCTTAAGAGATTTAAACAATTGAAATTTTATTAGGAGAAAGATTAGCATAACCAAACTCAGAAAAAACTCTTCTTTATTTCTTCCCGTTTAATAGCTATTACGGGTCAAAAAATGGAAATTTTCGGTAAGGGAAAAATAGGGTTTACTTTAAAATGAAGGAAATGCCCTTTAATTTTTCACAATATTGAATAAAAAATGAAATTCTTTGAAAAATTACAAAATTTAATACAAAAATATTAAAATAGTCAAAATTCCACAAGGCTTATTTTTGAAAATTTGCGCTATTTAATTGAAAGGATAATAAATCATTGAAATATAAACATACTTTACATTTCCTTATCAAGTTAAAGGATTTTTAAGTTAAATGTTAAAGGATTTTGCCACAAAACTACTCTAGACACCATAAATAACTATCTTTTACTATCAATTAACTAATCTATATACTACTTTTTTTTTTTTTTGGTTTTAAATCTACGATGCTTTTTAACTTTAAATTTAATTTAAAAACCCTGTCCAAAATTTTTTGATTTTTTTTAACAAAAAAAAAAAAGTCTTACTAAAAAATAGAAATCCTTTCGAATTTCTATTTCCTATTTTATAAATTTCTATAATAAGTTTTTTTTTTCGATTCAATTGTATTGAATATCCTGACATATAAGAAATGGAAGTACTTAAATTCAAATTTCATTTTACAAATTGCACAATAAATTGTATTTGAAAATTGAAAATTGAAAATGGAAAAATATATTGCAAAACCAAATCGATAATTTGTATTAAAAAAAAAAAAAAAAAACATTAAAAGAAAAACATTTTTCTTTGTTCTAACTGTTTGGCGCCTTGCTTTTTTCTAGAAGAGAAAAACAAAAAGATCATTTATAAAATTAAATATTTTTAGAAATCAGTATCAAATGCAATATATTGCAAATATCTCAGTTTTCTCAGTCAGTTTTTTAGTCTGTAAAGTCAATTTCATTTTTTAAGAAGAAAATTTTTTGTTTTTTATTTGTCCTGGGCAAATTTTCCAAAAAAAAAGTAAATGAAATTTCAACCCCAATTACTTATTTAAACAAAAAGGAAAACCTAAGAAAAATTAATTCAATTTTTATAAAAGGATTGAAAATAAAAAATTGAAATAATGGTTTCATTTTAATTTAAAAAACAAAAAAAATAAAATATGGAACAGAAAGGGAACTCTGGAAAGCAAAAAAAAAACAAAAAACTAAATAATTTTCGAAGTACCGAATTTACTACAGAACATTTTTTCTAATATTTCTAAATAACAAAAAAGACTTGAAAACCTTTTATTTATTAGGCTTCAATGACTACGAGATTTGCAGAGTACAGAGTAAAAAAAAAATAGGATATGAATGCAAACTTAGTTATATGTAAAAAGTGTAATTGTATTTGTGAAATAGGAAATTTCTTATTGACTTGTTGTTCAGTGATGTTATTTGAAGAATTAGACAAACATAGTGTAAGAAATTGGGAGTTTTTTTTTTATGAGTACTTTGCTCTATAATATTTTTATGAGTGCTCTATAATATTTATAATTGCTATTAGATAATTTACCAGATATTCATTTATTAAAATTTATTGCTATTAAGATCCTTGAAATGATAGAAATGACAAACTGACACAAACCAAATAATTAAAAAGGAATAGACAGAACGAAGATTGACTTTAAAAGATCCTCTCAAAAAATAAGAAGTGTAATAGATTCTTTCTTAAATATAAAATTTTAGTTTGCCTCAAACATAAATCGTTCAACAAGTCCTTTATTTAAATATCAGAAACTATACATTCTTGAAATAAATTAAAGGATTTAGAAAGAAATTTATAAAAACTTATCTTGTAGGAATACACAATTGTTCTAAAGTAATAAAACAGTTAATGTCTCCACTCAAAGTTTATCTACGCGAAACATAGAATGCGATAGATTTTCACCACTGCTCAGATGGCGCAACACAGCTTGTCGAAATTCGTTTGTGTACGCGTGTACATCGCATTTGTGGAGTCCGATACCATCGTATGTATTCTTTAAAGTTGACAATTACGATTTAGTAAAATTTAAGAACAACATTTACATCTTTCTTCAAAATACCCCTCTAAATTTTTTTACTACATAATCCTAAATTTTCTTAAATCTCTTTATCCAAAAATTCTTCCCACCTCTTTATCGCATAAACCAAACTGTACATTTGTATTAAAAGTAATAAAGTTAGATTTTAAAGCGGGTAGTTTTGTTTGGTTAAGATCCGAAAAAAACACTATCCGAAAGAATAACTTGCAATTCCTCTTAGAGAATCTTGAAGCTTTTCACCAAGTTTCTCAGACTCTTTATTTTTTTCAAATTCGAATAAAATCGAAATCCTTTCAATGTTTTTATTCTGATAATCATTTAATAGTTAAAGTCCTATATATTTTTTTGTTAACAACTATTACCTTTCACTTTTAAAAATGCAATTAACTTTCAATTTTTGTTTTTTTTTTTTTATCTGATTTAATGTAACTAATTTTCAACCTCATTTTTGATATTTTAAGATTATAAACCATAAAAAACCATATTATGCAAAAAAAGACACACATTCACTTTTGTTTTACTTTTATTTCAAATCAACAAATCTCAATTATCATCATCATAAATAACTGCCCAAATATAATAAATTTCTAATCTAATCATAATTAAATTTAAAAAAAATAAAAAATTATTATTAGTATTTAGTATTAAGGTTTATGCTAATAAAATTCCCATGAAAAATATATTCCCATCAGATTTTGTGCTATCACTTGGAAATAATGTTGCAAAAAGAAGAAAAATATATGCAATATCATGTTTTATAACAAAAAGAAAATTTTTGTCTAAATAAATTCCAATATCTATATTTGATGTTTGATTTTGTATTATACTTGTTATATTATTTTTCTTTTTATTTTCTTATAAAAGAGATAGGAAGAAACGGATGAAGGAAATTTAACTGAAAGATAACATCTTTGACAAATATTTTAAATTTACTAATGACTTTACATTTTATAACACTATGACACACCTCAAACCATAAATTCAACAACATGAATTAAGATCGATGCCACGTAACAAGCTTATGATCAATTAAAAAAATTTTCTTAGTTTCCAATAATAAATTTTAAGATTTAAAATGAACGTAGTTAAATAATAATAAGGCTTTACACTGTTAGTTTTTAAATAGTTGCTTTTATTAATTTTTGTCATTTATTTTGTCTTCAAAGTAGTTAGAGTTTTATAGCAGCTACGGACTATGCGTAATTATAGGTTTCATAGTAAATAGATCTTTAGATAAATAGATCTTTAGATAGATAGATCTTTAGGTAGATAGATCTAGGTCGAGTTTTTCATAGTAAATAGACTTTTATGTTCACATCTTAATACACACCGTCAATTTTTACAAATTTCTTTACAGCAAATTTAGATATCCTTTTTTCTCGTGACTTTTTCCTGGAATTAATAAATTTTTTGTAATTATTATTTTTAAGCATTCATTTTTAATCTCTATAATAATGTCCAGTTCTTATGTCATAATTACAATAATAGTTTCGATTTAATGAGCCAAGTTTTCTATTTCGAAATTCCTTGGAAAAACCTTAGATTTTTATTATGACGTGTACTTAATAAATATAGATAGGTACATGATATTTTATTGTAATTTATGTACAATTTTTCTAGTATTTTAATTGTATTTTAATTAAAATTAATAAAGATACTTTACGAAAAAAAAAAAAACAACAAAAACAGAACAAACTGTTGTAATATAAAAATAAAGTCATTAAAAAACAGTTTGCACAAAAAAAAAAAAAAAACAGAACAGAAGAGAAGAAAGAGAAGGAAGACAAAAATAACCTCCCATATATTTTAAGAATTGTACAATAAAACGGTTTTTATGTGATGCATTTTTAAATAATTTTATGTTGCAACATAAATAACTGTTAATTTTTCAATTTTTTTTTTTCCTTATTTGTATTCCTTTTGATATTTATATAATGAACTGTGTGGATCCGATGGTTAATGCTTGATGTATGTTGTAAATATTGTAAATGTTATAAATGTTGTAAATATTGTTATTGTTTTTGTTTTTTGTAATTTTTTTATGTTTTTATGTGTTGTTAAAGATGCAAATTAAAAATTATGATGAATGAATAAATGAAAAATTATAAAATGCTGTAACAACAAAAAATTATAAAAAAAAAAAAATTAATAAATAAACTTAACAAAAAATAAAATACTGTCAATAAATTCTCTTCATTTATAATCTATTAATCAATTTTGATGCTAAAAATTATTATAATAAAGTTGATTTTCTTATTTCTGGATATTTCTAGGATACTGTCAATTTTAAAATATTTGAAAATTCAAAAATTTGAATATTAAGTGTTTTTTCAGTTAATCGGAATTCGAAAAATTCTTCTACTATAGATGATTTACTGTATGGTTTTTTTTATCCTGATCGTTTCTTTTAATGATCCTTAATTTTACTTCCAGATTTATGTTATATAAATACCTAATTAAAATTATTTTTATTGAGTAGTTTATATTGAAGAGTTTATGACCAGTTTTGTATTAGGTTAAATACATCAAATTATTATACCCATGCGAACCTATTGTAGTAAAAATAAGAATAAGAATATGACGAAATAGATATGGAAAACTATATATATATATAATATAAATAATATAAAAGTATGGCAGAGTCAACTCCTTCTTGTTTTTTATCGTAATTTATCGGAAATACCATCTAATATTTATGGTATGGTAATTTATTATGGGATTAACACAAAATTCATTTCGTGTTGTCAGTTACCTATAGCATTCCTTCACAATTATACATAAGTTATTTTCAAGTTTTTTATAGATGATTAGTGATGATAAAGCTGTTAAAGAGAATTTTTGTGGTCAGAAATATTTCATTAAATTATTTCCGTATTGTCACCTCTACGCTCTCTCCACTCGATCTGCGCCGCTTAACAGGAACACTTACTCTGTTTTATAGATAACTTTTAATGTTCGGTTCTTGTTCTAACGAGATTAAAATTTTGATGCCTCCTATCAAAGTATTCCAAAGAGAAACAAGGAGAGCTTCTGCTGCCCACTCCTATGTAGTTCAAATTCCAAGATGGCTTATGGAATTTCATTTGTAGTACGAACATGGCGAATGCAGAACTATCTCCCACCTCATGTGTTCCCCAGAATTGGTGATGATTACATTTACAACGTGCAAAGTTTCAAGGGAAAATTGAAAACTTTGTTAAGAATATGCCTGCCAATTTGAAATTAATTTTCATTCCCTAACTCAACTTCCTCTGACCAAACAGTACATGACTACTTAAGGTCGTATAAGGTCGTATTGTTTGGTCAAAAAAGGGAGGTGGTGTTTAGTGAGTTAAAATCCCACACACTTATAGATGACTTGGGCTCGTTTTCACACCTCTTTCGATAATTCCCACCTACCCTCGCAAAACAAAAAAAAAATTTACAAACGCTTTTATTAAATTTAAAATCACCTCTTCTTCCAAATTATTTTCCCAAAATCATTTGCAAAATAAAAATATTTTAATTAGACATATTTAATTTTTCCTTTCAACTCCCAAAAATAAGGACATCTACTAAATCGTTTATTATTCAAGTTCATGCTTCATGCTTCAGCTTTTCAATCATTAGGTACTTTGACTAAGTTGTTAATTACTTGGTTGTTACTATTGTACAAGATATTGAAATACAAATATTATATCTATACATTGTTCACCATCAATTATCTTTAACAACCAAGATTTGAATCCAAGACAACTTTTTAATTAAAAAACTGGCAACATAATCATTACCCAATTGTTTATATGATTATTAAATATATAAATAGTATTAACTATATATACCATGAAACTAAACTATATTATAAATGGAAATTCATTTACTTAATATTAATTGTGAAATATAATTCAAGTCTTTATGATATTGTTGAATATATTATAATTACGAAAAGCAAAACAAATGTTGCTAAATAAAACAAAAAAAAAATATGAAAAAAAAAATGTTGCTAGAAAATTAAACAAAAAAAAATATTTCCCCAAGTAATTACTAATCCTTTAAGTTATAAATCATAATAAAAATTAATGAGAGTTTATGATAATGAGTGATAATGATAAATTAGGTGTATTTTTTGATTAAAATTATGAATAAATTTTTAACATTAAATTTAATTAACAAATAATAAATAAATATTTTGGATCTCTAAAATTAAATATTTTTATGCTAATTAGGTAATTGTTTTTTTTTGTTTTTATTTCGATTGTACTTGTGATTACTTAAATCAAATACCAAAAAACATTACATTTTAAAATTAATTATAGAGTACTGCATAATTTAAGAGTACTTAAAAACATATTAATTATTAAATATTAATTTTAAATAACTTATACTTGTATGAATATTAAAATTTTAATGATTACAAACTGCTCAACCATAAAACTTGAAAACAAACTAAAATAAATTAAATTAAACAAAAAAAAAAGAGCGAATTGATTTCAAAATCAATTGTAACTATAAATGATAATCAGAAGTATAAAATGGTGATATTTAGTTTATAAATAATTCAATTAAAATTAAAAATATAATTTTTCAATATTAGATATACAAAAGGAAATTACTTTAGAAGTATTTGAGATTTGAGTTTAAATACAAACGAGGAAGAGTGCAGTAGAGTAGACCGTGTCAACTCTGGGATACCCGTATGAACGTAATATATCCTGTTTCTATAAAACTTGATCATCTTTTAAAAACATTCAAATGTTTTAGTACCTACCGAACTACAGAGATATATTTATGAAAATTGTGGAGTTGTATGACAGCTACCCGAATCTATTGCGCCTAGCTTCATTAAGTTTCAAGAAATGCAAGAAGCCTAAACCGGCTGCATTAGATCAATCAAATTTTACAAAAGTTTTTGGCATGCAACTCGACACTTTTTCACTACATTTCAGATACCTAGATTGAATAGACACTGGGTTATTTTCATTTAAAAAGAGAAGTTGTATGGCAACTATTCAAACCTGTCATATCATCACAACCAAATTTTGCAAAAGTTGTTGCCATAAAACTTGATTATCATTTGCCAGATTTCAGACGCTTAGCTTCATTAAGTTCCAAGAGGTGCAAGAAGCCTGAACCGGCTGCTCTAGACCAACCAAATTTTACAAAAGTTCTTGGCCTGTAACTCGACACTTTTTTACTAAATTTCAGGTTCCTAGCTTCAATAGACACTGAGTTATTCTCATTTAAACGGATAAGTTGTATGGCAGCTACCCGAACCCGCCGCACCACCACAACCAAATTTTACAGAAACTGTTGCTATAAAACTTGATCATCAATTGCAAAATTTCAGAAACCTAGCTTGAATAGATACTGAGTTATTTCTATATAAAGATAGAAGTTGTATGGCAGCTACTCGAATCCGCCTACCGAAAATGTTGGATTTAAATAGCAAAACTAACAATTTTACAGAAGTGACGTAAAAAAAATTTCAGCCTCCTAGTTTCTTTATTTTTTGAGTTATCGTGCGGACGGACGGACGGACGTACATGTCTTAATCGACTCAGAATTCGATTCTGAGCCGATCCATACCTTTGACACTATATCTAGCTCGACTTCTTTAAGGTGTCACAAACGTAATGGCAAATTTATTATACCCTTGAACATAGTTCATACGGGTATAAATATGTTGAAAATACTTAAAAGTTTATCAGATTACAGTAGGTGATAAAAAGATTATAACTTGACAATAAAAACTTATTTCTTCTAAGGACTTATAATATGATGGGAAACTGTTTATTTAGGCCTAAATAAGGTATGTTTTTAAACACAAAGAATTAGTTAAAAAAATTAGCTGTAGTAGAAAATTTGTATTATACATATTTTATTTTTGTGGAAAACGTTATGAACTAATAAAAGGTCAGCTTTCAAATAAGAAGAAGACGAAATTTAGAATTATATAATATCAGTTAACATATCGGCGAAATGGTGCTAAGGATACATGTTAAAAGAATAGGCAAAGCCGACAAAAGAATGTATAGAGGTTGTTGTCAGGAGGCAGAAATGTTAGTACACGTACTTTGTCAATGCCTAACTCTGAAATTCTGAAGGAGAAGAGCCTTGAAAGAAGGCTACTGGGAGATTACTCCTAAATGAGAGCCATTGGTCAGGGGACCATCATTCAATTCTCTTCGGGACATTGACTTGCTCAACGAGCCGCTGAGAGGAATAAGCGCACTTTTGGAAAGTAGAAAGAGTCGCAGAACCTTGGCGGAAGGATTTTTTCTCTATCCTTCTTACCAATTAAAAATAACATTGACTTAATTGTCTTTTATATAGCTACATTTTCTTCTTTGAAAATTGATAAGTCAAAGCTTTTAGTTACTGCACAAAACTTATCACTCGACTCAAAGTTAAAACTTTATCGTTAATACGGTACAAATGAAAGGCTTATTTAATATTTCGAATCTAAATATTTTACCAGAAGATTTGTTTGTGGTTTTATTCGTTCTTTTTATTTTTTTTTGGTTTTGCTTTGGAAGGTAGCCGTTATCAAAATGACACCTTGAAAACTTATGTAAATTATTAATATGATATTTTAACACACAAAAACCAACACCAAATCGTAGATAGTGGAATGAAATAAGCAACCTTTACTGCAGTATGTATAATAAATATAAATAATATTGTTTATCATTAAATGGTTTTATACAACTCAATTTTATTTCTTTTACGTATTAAGACACTTTAGGTATTCTCCTTTAAATTTATATTAGTCTAATAATAGATTTAATTTAACTGCAGATCTAATTTAGTATTGATAATGTGCTAAAAGAAATTTATAAACATTAATTATATCTTTAGATTGCGGACCGTGAAAATCTATACAAAGTTAATGGATTATTAAATTTATTTTAATCTGTTCTTAAATTAAATCAAATACAGTTAAAAAAAAAGATATTATATTGTATTCATTAAATTCATAAAACCATAACTGAACAAAGAAAAAATACAAATATTCTAATTAAATTTTCAAAATGTTGCTAATAAATTACAAAGAAACAATGTTGATAAAAACAATACATATTTGTATATACACAAAGAAAATATTAAAAAATAATAATTACTTACAAAGTAATTATTAAAAAAGCACATTTTTTTTTTATTCATTAATTTTTTTCTAAACCACAGTTTTTTTTTTTTCGTTTTTCAATTTTCAGTTACACCTTCTTTTTTTTACAGTTTTTTACTTGCTTTTGCTTTTTTGTAGAGAGTCGCATAAAAAACAGCCCCACCTAAATGATGGTTTTATATATTTTATTTGTTTATTTCATTGTGTATTTCAAAAAAAAAAAACTGTCATCATTTTAATATCATAAAAAGAAAAACAACACAAAAAAAAAAGTTGAAGAATGTTGAAATCAACAAAAATAACAACAAAAACATCGCAACAATCAAACAGACAAAATATAAAATAAAAATGAATATAATAAAGTATTACATAAAAAAATGTCATTTTAAACAAAACAATCGAAATGATTTATGTGAAAAATTGCATTCAACAAAATCAACAAAGAGCCAAAAAATGCAACAAAGTCAACAAAATAAACCTACCTACAAAAAAAAAAATGTGTGTGATTTAATTTTTTAATACCTGTTGTAGTTTTTTAATTTTTAGTCTTATTCTATTAAAGCAGCGATAAAATAAAACTGAATTTCAATAATGGCAACAAAAACCAAGGGGGCGTTACCATTTATTTTAATTAAACTTTATTGTGAAAATTAAATATTTAAAATTTTCTAATCATTTTCCACTAAGTATCACACAAAAAAAAAAAAACCAGAAAAAAAATACAAAAGGTAACCACAGTATCACAGGTGTAAATATTAAATATATTACATTTGGTTGTGTGTATGTGTGTTGTTCTGTCAAAATCAAAACAAAATGAATAGATGAAACAAATTGCTTTTTAATTATTATTGTGGTTATATATTTTGTTTAATTGTTATTTTTTTAAAAGTGATTTTATCTTGTGAATTATGCGATTTTTAGAAAATTATGACAAAAATTTGCATTTTCTTATATACATAATATGTAATTTAAAAAAAAAAAAGAAGATAATTAAATTACGAAAAGTATTAACAATATTTTACTTAATCAATAATTATAAAACATGTTCCATATAAACTATCAGCAAACATGAAGAAATATGTTGTCCATCCTTTAAAGTAAATAGAACGGAAGAACTCTAAACCTGTACGGGTTTTAATTTTTCTGTGGGGATGGGGAGTATAGGTAGAATTTATCACTTTGCTGATAAGTGCTATTCAGTGCAGAAAAGTGGAAAGAGTTTACTATGAATGTCTGGTCCTAAATAGGGATAGAGCTAGAAAATCTGGAGCACATGACATTTACAGATGTTAAAGTTAGCTATTAAAACGTTCACGGTCAGTGTCTGTGAGTACTTGAATGCCGGGGGTCACCATAAGTAAAAAAGAAACTGGAAGAGCTAAATGAATAGGAGTTCTGACAAAAATTAATTAATTATTGTATAAGTAATAATTCAATAAAATTTAGGTACCGTTATTTTGAATGGTATATTCCGTCTTGACACAGTCAAACGCTTCAATTGATATTACGGGTCATGACGGTAAACACTGTCTTGACTTAGATTATGAATTTACATTCGTGAGTATTGGTCAAGACGGAATTTGCAGTAATCTCTGAAAATGACTATTTTATTATGTTATAATGGTAAAAATATATATATTTTTAAAATATTATAAAAGAATATTATTTATTTCATAAAATTTAAATAAATAAGAAAACAACAATAATAAAAATTAATTAAAATTCAATGATTTATTTTAAATTTCAAATAAAAATAAATAAAAAAACAAAAATAGCTAATAAAAATAACTTGAATCCATATTTTTTTTAAGAATGAAATTCTTCAAAACAATTTTCAAGACAAAGGGGAGGGTGATCGTGGCAGGTTTTAGTTTAGTTTACAAAGTTTAAAATTATATTCTATGAAAGTACTTAGAAACCTATGATTTTATTCAAAAATAGTTATTTCCAATATTGCAACAAAATTGCAGTAAAAATGAATATGAAATGTCCTTTTTTAAACCAAACTGTCATTTTTTAAACTAATTTTTTAGTTGGAAATAACTCTTTTAGACAGAAATCTACTTCACCAATTCACGTAAATTATCCTAGAGAATCTTGTTTTAAAAAAAAAAAGTTGAAAGTGCAAATATCTCCTTTTGAACAGACAATCCTCAATTCATCCAATAAAATTTACTAATAGTAATAAGCAAAGAATTCACCTTTACTTACAACGGGTCACTAAAATTTGAATGAACTATTTTTCAATACATATACGACGGTATTTACCGCTTTGACATTTTACAAATGCATATCTTTAAGCAAACACGTTGCGACAACATATTTAAATAAAACCATTTTTTGGGAAGACAATATATTAAAAAAGTTCTTGTAATGGGTCACAATATACTGTAGTATGTTTATTTATAATGGAAAGATTAACTGCAAATATTGTCTTGAGGTTTTTACGTATTTTTTAATTGACGGTGTTTACCGTCTTGTCCCACAAGAAACCCACCAATTGAAGGTATTTGACATCTTGTCAGTGATAGTATTAAAAATTAAAACTAAAAACTGATTTTATAACAATAGTTGACAATCTAGATCGCGAGCAAATAGCATCAAAACGGCACCTATTTTTTACTATTTGAGTCATGTAAGTTTCAAACTATATTGTTTTTCATGTATAGTAATAAAGAACAATTTAAAGAACAGATTTTAATTGTTCTTTAAACAATTTTAATGGTCAAAATTAATAAACTCTTGTAATTTGTGATATGGAATTCTTTCCAGTATTGTAAATTTATTGATCCATTCTTCTTGATAAATTCAAAAGACTGTTTCTGAGCCACAGCCTAATTTTTGAGTTGAAAAAATTAGTTGTTTTTTTTTTTTTAAAAGCAAAGATCTTCGATTGATTTTTAGTGGTCAGAAACTTTTTACTCTCTTACATTACTTTAATAAGCTATCAAAAAAAAACAGAATGCGTCTTCAAAAATATTTTAATTTTGTTATAAATATATAGATATTTATAGTCTAATATTTCATGCTCCAACAACGTTTAATAATCGACAACGCCTGCAGATAAAACATTACTCAACTATTACCCGGTGTTTGCTTTTGCCGGAACCGCAAATTTTTTCATCATTTATTTGATTTTTAACCTCAGCTTTTCCAGATTATCAAATTACTTGAATTGATTTCTGGACTCTTTTCAATGCCGGTTTTAATGTTACTGATTTAATATACCTTATTTAATAAAATAACATGTTTTCGTTTAGTTTTTAGTTCTTATTCGTATGTTTGAACGCTTCGTAGGTTCAGACTCTTTCTAGAAATTCATCTTCATTTGAATTTTTTAAAATAATCCCTTGATTGATATGTCATCATTTATGATTCAGAATCTTATAAAAAGGTACTGCTGATTATATCTCCAATGGTAATCATTCTTAAGTTATTAATGAAATTAAATAATCATTTTAATATATTATAATATTATAAAATATTTTATCCTATTACTTTTACAGCATTGAATAGTTCACAGTACGATTGTTTTTAAATTTAGTAAGTATCAAAAGAAATGCAAGTCTTATCTAGCGTATCAAACAAATTAATTCTAAATCTCTCTCTCTGTCTCTTTCTCTCACTCTGCTTGAAAAAAAAAATATTATAATAATTTTATTTTTGAATATGCATAATATTAATTTTAATAAATTACTGAAAATTAATTTAACAAAAGGATTAAAATAAGGACCCTTCTTGTAGTTATTAATAATATATATCCTATCAGAAATAAAAAAAAAATCTGAAAAATCGATAACAATTTATCTCCATTGATTCACATTCTTTTGTTTTGTAGTCATTTGAATGAAAAATAAAATTAAATAAAAAAATTTCATATTTTTACGGATGAATAGACGTCCTTTTTATTTTATTTTTTTTATTTTTTGTTATAATAAAAATTTCTGACTTGTCTAATAAATTATCAATTTACCTTCAGATATACCTATACCTATTTTAAAGCAGCCCATCTTTACAATATTTTATTAAAGAGTAAACTTAGCAACAAAAGGGGGCAAAAAAAAATGCGAATTAAAATTTTTTTTAATGCAAAATTTTTGTTCTCACACATCAGATAGGTTTTAGAATATTCCCTAATTTTTAGATATTGATGATGCAACTGGTAAATAATAGGAATTTTAAAATTTGCAAACTCTTTTTCTTCGGGTTTCATTGATTTCTTTTTTTTTATCTATGCTGCGGTATTGATTCTGGTTACCACACCGTTTTTTGTTTTCATTTTCTTTTTTAATCAAATAATCGGGTATTGATCTATTTTGCCTTTAATTTATTTAGTCTTAACCCTTTATCAGTAACCTAAAATAAAATATATAAGTTCTTGAATCTGGAAAAAAGTTTGTCTGTTAATAATATCTATAGCTTATTTTTCTCTTCAATTGTGAGAATTGTTTTTATATTTGCAATCATATAAGTAAAAATAATTTTATATCTGAATTTTTAAATATTTTAAGACATTTGTTAAAGGTAGAGAGAGTGAATGGAAAGAGTTCATTGGATGATGAATTGATCCTACACGTTGGTCAGATCAGCTACAATTGTTAACTAGAAAAACATCGACAGAATCGACTCACACACACCGAGACAAAGTAGATCCACATGCCAACAACATGGAAAGAATGTCACTACGTGCTGATTAGGGTATTACAAGGAGAAGAGATCATACTTCACTTTGAATAATTGCTTACTTACTAATATTATAGATAATTTCTTCATTTGATTGTTTTTTTTTTGTTACTTCTTTTGGGAGCATATGATGTCTTCTAGGCATCACCATCTGACTCTGTTTTGAGCTGTTGTCTTAGCGTCCCTCTATATGCTGTTCATTGACGACAGTTCTTACAAGATCATTTAATTGTTCTGCTTACTAAATCCATCAGTTAAGGGGTTTTACGCCTGCCAGATCACAGATATTGCTTTTGAATAATATGTCAATTTTAAATCGACGAAGTTTCAGATACACTATTGGGCAATAATACATACAATCTCAAAGGCAACTGAAGCGTTAGCACTGTTTTTTTGTTCAAAACCTTCTTCGAATAAGTTATTTTAGTAAAATAACAAAGAATAATAGATAAAATAATAGGTTAATGAAATGGGTTAAAAGAAGTAAATGGGATTTAAAAGAAGTAATGGGTTAATGCAATATTGAAATTTTTCATAAAAGTATAAATTTAATCATTTCAAGTTGCTGTTAGTTATTACGAATTTCGCTTTAAATTGTTAAGAAAAGATGCTGCAAGTATTCTAAAAAACTTTTTTTTCTCATATTTAAGAATCAATAGTAAAATTTTCTGGCCAAACTTCAGAAATAAGAATCTATTGATCTTCATTTTAATAATAATAAATTAAACTTAACCCTTTCATTTAAAATACAATTTACTTTTTTAGTCTCTCGATCCTTACTAAAGGATATTTGATATAAAAATTTCATGCTTATATTGTTTTGTTTGTTTGTTTGTTTATTTGTTTTATACGCATTTACGTATGCATATTAAAAAGAATAATTTTAAGAAGGGATAAAAAAAGAAGTTATATAATTTGAAGGATGTAAAACAACATAAAAAAAGGATGTGTTGTACCATTGAATTACATGGTAAACAATAGAAAAGCTACAAAAATCAAGTGATCCGTAAGATATTGTTTTTTTTTGTTCTATTGTTAATGAAATTTGTTTTTTATTAAAATTTTTTTTTTTCTAATAATTCTCGATCAGATTTAGGGGTAACTGCAATATTAAATGTAATATACGGTATATAAATAAAAAATATGCAAAAATGAACTTTGACGGTTAAAAAAAAATGTGGTTAAAAATTAAATTAAATTTGACGAATATTGAATTTACGTTACTTTTGAACTCCTAAATTTTATTCTTAGCATAGTTTTAATTTACAAGTGCAGTTTAATCAATAAAAAATTAAGTTCTAACCAGAACCTTAAAATATACTGCACCGGAAATTGAAATTAAAACAAAACCACAAGCTTTTACTAGATGATTAAATAGAAATTGAATATTTTTCTTTACAGGTAACAGGACTAGATACATTTTTAGAATATTTTATTTTGGTCAAAGGTTAATTTTAAATTAAAATCCCCCTTATACCCAACCATAAGATATTATTTATTTAATTTCATATCCAATCGTTTTATTTATTGATTGTTTATTTTTTCCAATTTTAACTGGCAATATTTAGGGTCTTCTTCTGTTAGTATTTAGACCATCGGTACAAGTATTAAATTATAATTATGTAATTTATTTTTTACACTATATTGTTACATGTCATATAATATTTTGCTCCGACCGAAGTTTGAATCCGAGAAATTTCACCTGAAAGATCAGTGACTTATGCACTGCATCATTAGTCAGATAAAATCGTTTTTACAATTAATCTATTGGATAAGGTTTGAAACCTTTGCGTAGAAAGCATATTATGGCCTCACCCTCTTACAATGTTGTCATATTTTTTTTTTTGTTTTTTCCTTGCCACTCCTATGAGGCAAGGCAAAAAGCGCATCCACTAAGTCATTTACTATTCATATTTGACTAAGCTTCAGTTTCGTGAATCATTAATTTCACTAAGCCGTTGATTAATCGGCTGTAGCTATTGTACAAGATAAAGACGTTTCTTTTTTATTTTTACGCCATCTATTATTTTATACAAGAATTATGGTTTCTTATTATTTTACTATATAGCTATTACAATATGATATTAATTATAATTTATAGGACATATTATATGCTTATTTTTAATTTTAACCTCTCGACCTGAAGGGCCTCTTGTATGAAAGAGACCTCTCGTATGAAAGACCGGTGTCTTAACCACTACACCATTGGCTCGATTATATATTTTTTATGTATGGTTAAATTTAAAGTACAATAAAAGTAAAATATAAAAAGTTCAATAATTTAAAAAAAAAGGTTCAAAATTCAAAAAAGAAAAGCAAGTTGTAAAATAAAAAACGAGAAATGTTCGTTAGAAAAAATTGAAAGATTTGGAGTTTATCAAAATTCTGTAACTAACATGTTCTTTGTATGTTGTTCCAAATTCCGAAGTGAGTAAAGGGTGGTTTAATTTTGAGAATATGCTGTTAGTCATTGCTTGCCAGTGCTATTGTTACTGCGATGTCGTAGCTTCAGTATCCATAACTGGTTTTGGCCATTCTTGTACAATATGTTTCTAGCGAATGTACTATTGTAGAAGTTGCAAGTTGGTGATGCAGTACTGTCGAAAATGTATTTGTATGTGGCGAGTGTACATTCAAGTCGTACCTATGTTAATTTGATGCATTTGTTTGATCTTTCTATAGCTAGTTTGTGTTGTTTGCTTCGGCAGACTGAAGCTTTCTTAAGGTATTAGATTCATAATCTTTGCCTTCTGTTTATATAATTTTTACTTTTATAATATCCAATACAAGTTTTAATAAGTTAACTGCCGTTATTATTAATAACGTAATTTAATAAAATTTTATAATTCTATAAAAATTGTAAAGCATGTAATGCCAGCTACCAAAGCTATTGAAAACTAGGAAAAATTTTAAAAAAATTATAGAAAAAAAATGATTGAAACTTCACCAAACCAAATTTTTGAAATTATCTATTTTAAATTCTTTACTCAAAAAATATATTATTCTAACAAAATAAAATGATGTATAAATTATTTAAATCCTTTATTTAATATAAATATTTTTAGCTACAATTTCAACCCTAGCGGTGGATTTCCAAAAATATTTTGAAAATTTTAATTTTGTTTTAGCAAATACAACAACCACAATTTTCGTAGAGCAAATAAAATAAACATAACTAGAATGATTCTTATAAGAATTTTTTTTCGCGTGTATATCCTTTTTAAGGATATAAAGAAAAAAAGTAAAATGCTGTTAATGCAGTTTATTTAAATTTTAGAAAATTCATTTAAATTAAAGAGAATTGTTTACTATGAGAATTTATACAAAAAGCAATAATAGAATTGCGAGGATTTAAATATTTTTTATTGAGATTGTTTTTCATGTATCCGAATTAAAAGGATCTTAAAAATTAATAGAAAGAGTTATTTTAGTATTAAAAATTTAATATCCTTTTTAGTTTTTATAGTATTTTATCAACTTATTCAACATAATTTTAAAAATATGAAAATAATTAGTGATCTATAGGTATAATATTTTAGCTATAAGAATCAAATATAGCGCTATACACAAAGTATTAAAAGAATTTATATTTTTAATTTAAATAATTTGAATGAAAACCGATCGTCCTTCCTACTAAAATTTTAATTAAATTAAAAATTTATAAATTCTGTAAATTCTATATTATTCTATAAATTCTATTCTTCTATTGTGTATTCAATTTTAAATTACATTATTTTCTAAGGTAATTTAAGATATGAAGGTGTTTACTGTGTGGATCGATTCTTTGAAAAAAAAAATGTTGTAAAAAAAAACCGTGGAATAGCGAACAATGTATTTAAAAAACAAATACGTTTTCAAAAAAAAAGGGTTTGCCACATTTTTGGCATGTAATAAATAAATAAATTTTGTTACAGTTTTGTATATATTGTTTACATATTTGCTTTTTTTTTACTTTAGTTTTACATATAAATGTAATGATTAGTCCTTTTTTAAGAAAAATAAAAAACCGTTAAACAAATATTAGTGTTGATTCTATAATGAACTATAAAATCGCTCCTAATTTAGAATCTGGGATACACAGGGTTTTAGTTCTAATTTAAAAAATGATCTTAGGACAATAAATCTTTCAACAGAAAGAAACTCGAAGAATGAATATGTACGTCAAAACATGTCCTCATAATAGAAAGGCCAAAAGGCCTCATAATAGAATTCGATACCCCCTCAGGATTCACTTTCTACGAACTTTTATTCAAAACACTTGAACTTTTATTCGAAATACCCTATATATATAAATGTATGTATACGGTTATTCTGGAAAAAGCAAATAACCCTGATTTTGAAACCACCTCTAAAATTCATCTTAATCATAATTTCATGTACATAAGCACATTATAAAAAATATTCTGCATATATGTGCATATGTGTACATATATTATATACATATTCTGGCGAAAACGTATAATTCTAATTTTGTAATTAACTATAAAACCCCTCCTATAATTCAGACTCTATTGCACTAAATACAAATTCTGTAAAAATTGTATAACCCTGATTTTGAAAACAACTCTACTAATTAATTTTTTTTACATAAATAATTCAACAACAAAGCACCCCACTTCAAATAGTGCGGCAAAAAACCGTAATCAAAATCTTGCTAATCATGTTAACCCTTATATCAAACCCTTGCTGAAGCCCCCTTTAATCAAACCCTTGGTACATTTGTACCAATAATATTTTTCATACATTTTGTATAAGAAATAATATGCAAGAAATAAAATGTTTTTGTTTTTTTATAACTTTAATTCATAATTTAACCTTAACAAAATATTTCATAATTTAATTTAAATAAGAAAAGAATACAAAGTAAAATTAAAAAAAAAATTTTAATTTTGAGAAACATTGTAATCAAAGCAATATAGAGCGAAGCAAAGTAACGTAATTGACATCGTTTAAGTCCGCCAAATGCTAATTGTCCCCCAAATCCTAATTGTCTCCAGCAAACTGTATATATTTTTTGTATGCTTTTGATTCGTAACACTTTAATTGAAAATGTCACTAAGTTACCGCAAAGTTAAGTTACTAAAATGCCGCAAGATATAGCGGTTTAAAATTAAAATTGTTACGTTTGTACCAAGGGTTTGACATAAGGATTAATGAAACCCTACTTTTGAATGTTACTCCTAATTGCATTTTTTTACATAAAATTATACTTTCTATTTCCTCCTAAAATATACTTTTAGAAAAATGTCGAAATTCGAATAACTATTTTTTTTTTTATCAGCAAAAAGTCTGACACCCATAATAAGCATTTAAAGTATATGTGCGGGCAATGCAGTAGATGCTACAGTAGATGCAGTAGATGATTTAAATGTAAAATCTTCTTTTTTTTTTTATGTTTGAAACACTAAAATTAATTACTGTTAAAACTCACGAAAACATATTGTAAAAATTTATTAAAAAATTAATAGGAAAACAGTAGGAATATTAAAAAAAAAAAAAAAATTATTTGTTGTTTGTATTTACAATTAAAATTTGAATTAAAATAAAACAAATTTATGTCATAGTTTATACAAAAAAAAAAAAAAATAAAAAATTATCATTATGATAAAAACGTGTAAAATAATTTATTAATTTTATTCTTAAATTATTTAAAATCATATCAAAAAAAAAAAATAAATAAATCATTAATATTCAATGTAAAAAATAAATAAAATATAAATTAATATTTTAATAAAAAAAAAAAAATTTCAATTGAAGGTGTTTGTGTTTTTTTTTTTTTGTTTTTTCATAATAAATTAACAAAAATGTAAAAAAAATTAAAATCAAAAAAAAAAAAAACAAAAATTAACATAAAATGCGACTATTTTTACACAATTTTTTTATTGTAATTTATTTTATTTGTTTTTTTTTTTTTTTTTTTATTTTTTGTTATAAAAAAATATAGAATGGAAAACAATACAATTAAATTTTAATTCAAAATAAAATAATAAAAAAAAAATTAAAATAAAAATTAAATCTTATTTAAATTTTCAACTTACAAAATACTCAGCTGGATATTTTCCAATATATTGGAGACTATTTTATACGTATCGCGAAATTACAATATTTTACAATAATAGCAAAAAAAAAATAACAAAAAAAAAAAACAAAAATTAATCGCAATCAATTGAATTTTTTTTTTATTTTTTTGTTTTTGTTTTTTTTTTTGAAATTCAATAGTGGTGATAGAATCAAAAACAACTTCTTTGTTACATTCTTGGTTTATTTTATTATTTTTGTACTTATTATAAGGTTTTTTTTGTTATTTTTTTTTTTTTTTGTTTTTATAAACTTGGCATGATTTTCTTTATTGAATAATTATTAAGTTGTAACCTAAATATTTTCAAATTATCTGGCAACAATATGTTTTAATGTGTTATACAAATGTAAGAATTTAAGTAATTTATATAGTTGTACTTTAAATTAAAATTTTTTAGAAAAGGTATATTTAAGGAATTATTACCTTTTATGGCAAAAAAGAATAAATATATTAGATGATTAAATTTTTATTTTCTTTTGACTGTTGATTTCCATTCAATAAAACAATGAACATATATACCTATACCTAATTTAAATAATGAAAATATCTAAACAAAAAATTACTTTTAAAGAAGAAAATTGTTTATGTATATATGTATGAAATATTTCTTATGGTGCAGCCATCATAAAGCCATATGTCATAAAGCCATATTTTAAAATAATGGCTTTATGACACATTCGAATGAGTTATAAAGCCATATTCCCAATATGATTTTATGAACCATTCAAATGGATTATAAAACCCCAAAAAATACTTTAAAAGAAAAACTATTAAACTCTAGAATACAACTCTAATATCCCTCCTAATTCGCAATCTCTTTTATACAGAGTATATGTAAATATTCAGGAAAAAGGAAAATACCCTGGTTTTTTAACCAACTCTAAAATCGCTTTAAGTCAAAATCTCGCATGTACTTATATATATATAAATATACTTGAAAAGGGGAAATACCCTGATTTTGTAACCAACTATAAAAACCCTCCCCAATATCAAATAAATTATTCAATATTTTCACCTCTTCCCTCAGCCCTTCCCTTCGCAACTCCCTTCGCGCTTCTCTTGAAGGATTGCGACCTCCTGCCTCTGACCACGGCGCGGGGGCAGCAGCGCACATTCCTTCTTTTTTTTTTTCATAAAAATGTATAAATTTTCACAAAGTTTATTATTATTTTTAACAGTCAGAATTTAATATTTTTCGTCTGAAAATCTGAACCCTTTTTTTTAGCCCCATGATTTAAAATTCTTTGTTCTGTAAAAATGAGATACTAAATTATTAGAAAATAAAGGTTGCCCTTTTCCGGGTTCTGCCTATATATGTATTTATTTGGAGAAATTTTATAGTCGGTTACGAAACCAGGGTTGTCCCTTTTTCCAGAATCTTTACATTATTCTGGAAAAAGTTAATATCCTGATTTTGTAAACAACTCTAAAATCTTTCCTAAGTATTTTCTTTCATACATATTTCAGCACCAAAGCATTTTGCAACATCAATCAAACAACAATTAAACAAAACAAATTATATTTGAATCAGGGAATAATTTAATTATGGCTTTATGACACAAAATGTTTTATAAAAATATGGCTTTATGAACCATTCAAAAGAGTCATAAAGCCATATTCCCAATATTAATTTATAACTGATTTGAATGGGTCATATTCGTGAAATATGCCTTTATGACTTATGGCGTTATGACACCCCACCATTTCTTATTTATATGCATATTTGCTTTGTATTCTCTGGTATATACATATGTTTGGCATATTTGTGTTTGTGCTGCTTTGAAACTGTTGAACTAGATGAACTATATCGAGGAAATACTAAAAAATGTACTATAAAGGGTGATCAAATTAGTACTATATATTTTTCAAACAACAAAAGCAGCTATTTTTGTTTTTCAGATTATCTCGAAAATTACCATTATAGTGTTCAGTATTGTTTAACAAATCACCATTGAAAGCAATACACAGTTACTCATCGTATAGAAATCATTAAAATTTATTAATAATATAATAATGAACCTATTCGGGCTATGTTTCGGGGCAAATGGTATAGGGTTTTTGATGTTAAGAATCCAACCCGCCAAAAACGTAAACTTAGTGCTGAAAATATCGATACTGTGAACCAAAGTGTGGATGAAAATCTAGAATAATCAATTGTTTAATTCTCAAAATCTTGGATTTTCTTATGGCACCACATGGAATATTCTTCATGAATTAGATCATTTCGACTTGAACGATATGTGGTTTCAACAAAGTGTCACAACATGCCATACATCTCAATATATATTATATATACCAAACAAGCTTGCAATTCCTGATACATGAAATAAAGTCAGTCAATCAGGCACAGTCAAATCAAAGTTTGTAATTCTTATTATATGAAGCAGAATCTTTAAATTTTTCTCACCCACATTTCCTTAATTTGTCATTTTTCTACATTGAGAAGCTTAACATTTGTGCAAATTCTTTCAAGATAATATGCAAAATATATTAAAACTAAATAATAAAAGTGTCTTAATTAAATAGGCTTTGATTAAAATAAACGAAAGGTTTCTTATAGTTCCAACGAAAAAGAGTGTGAAGTGTTAGATACAGATGTTAAATAATAATAAATAATAATTCAAACGAAAATAATATTTGCTGTTTCCATAAAATTTAATATTCATTTAGAAAAATATAAAATATCTGACTTAATTAAGTACCTTGATTTAATATATTTATGCAAATTCCGGAGTTGTATGACATCTACTCCACCCTGTTGCATAAAAACATGAAACTTTATAATATTTTTTAATTGTCAGTTGTTTAGTTTAAAAAAACCAATATATGAACCTAAACATTTCAGAGCTACCAAAGACCTAGTAGCTAGCTAGAGGTCTTTGATATAAAACTTAACTTATTTTTGCAAATTTTAGATAGCTTTCTTAATTAGACACAGAGTTATGCTCATATAAAAAAAAAAAAAAGTATAGAACTGAAGTAAGAAGTTCAGAATACTATCTCTATTGCTATATCTATGTCGTTTACTTTAAATCTGACTCAAATGACTCATGATTATGACTCATGGCGTAGTGGTTAAGTCATCAATCTTTCAATCGGAGGGTCTTGGGTTCAAAACCAACTTTGGTTCTGACTCTGTAGTAAAATAATAATCTTAATTTCATCATAATTTCATCCCATTATGTTGGCTAAAGGGGGAAGGTGAGTTTAGTCAGTAAAAATTTGACACTACCAAGGGGAAATTTTTGTTGTATTAAGAAGATTCCCACCTCCCTTAGGAAACAAAAAATGGTATGATTAACAGAATGACAAATTTATTGTACCCTTAACTCTTAACTACATGTCGTTGATACAAAACATTCAAAAACCATTTAAAATTAATCACTGTATTTGTTTACATTCTAAGAGAAGTAGGTATCTTCAAAAGGCGCGGAAAATACCGCTTGGTAGTACCACATTTTTACTAATTGAACCAATCTTCTTCTTATCATTATCATAATAAAAATCGTAACCGAATTATTTAATATGGAAAGTTATTGTTGTTATTCTTCTAAAGGCACTAATTTTACCATTTCATTTAGATTTGCATAATAAGGTACTAGGATTTGATACTGAAATTTAATTTTCCTAAAAACTGAAACATTTATAAGATCTTCAATTTAATTGAATTAAAATTGAATCAATAGATATTATAAAACACAACCTAATTTTGTTACAGGCCAATTAAAATTTAAATCATTTCAAAATAATTTTTTGATAGTAGATTTTGTTTATTTATTTTAAAAGTCATAAAACAACAAAATAAGAAACACCTAATCATATCATGGTTCTTAATAAATTACAAAATGTTTTAACATATACCTATTTTATATAATTTAATTTTTTAATTCAAATTTTTTTTTTAATTGAAAAATAAAAATGTACCCAATAATGAGATGCACCCATTGATTCTCTCTTAGTAATAAAATTTTTTTTTTTTTTTGTATCATGCAATAATTTAATTACAAAAATTTATGAAATTTTGTTGATTCATTCAATTTTTATGTAATCAATAATCATCACCAAATTTTTTTTTTTTTTTTTCAAATTACATTCTCATTATACAATACAATACAATACAACATAGTACAACAAAGTACAACAAAATACAACAATAATAATAATATAGCATCATAACACAACATGACAAAAATTTTTTTAAAGGTCATATTTAACAGATTTTACATAATTGTTGCACTAATGGGATCAGGAAAATGATTTATTTTTTTCTTTTTGTATCTTATATGTTGAAAAGAGAAAGAAAATCATTTTATTTATTTATTTATTTTGTTTTTTTTTTGTTTTAAGTACATATTATTGCAAAATCATTCTTATTCAGCATTTTCTTTTTTAAATTCAATGTACATTCGATTTGTGATGATGATGGGGAATAACTTCCGTGTAATTATCAACACTGAATTTTTAATAAGATTTTAAATTTTAATAAAGTATTTAAAAAAAATAAAAAATAAATGATTTTATTATGCAAAATATTTTCTAATTAAATATTGTTTTTTTTTTTTTTTTCATCGTGAATAAATAAAATGATTTAAAAAAAAAAAAAAACAAAATATTAACACTAAATTTAGGAAAAGTGAAGAAAAGAACAGATGGTAGATATAAGCAGAATTTTTTGCAACATGCAACAATGAGTACAAACAAAAAAAAAAATTATGGCGAAGGTAAGAAAAAGGACATTGACAATTTAACATGTATATATAGTTAATATATAAAGATATTATATGATATAAATATATATACCTATATATAAAACATATGTATATAAATATATAATTTTTACATATATAAATATAGGTACATAACATGAATATTATATGTAATATTCGAATAATCGCAGAGTTTTAGAATATTGATAATCATTTTCCGAATGTTGCAAAGGGTTTTGGTATAACAATCAGCCAGCATGCCTTTTTTTACTTCTATGATTGTGAAATAAAATCGAATAATAGGGTAAACTTTATGTATTAATCTATTTAAGATTCTTCTTTCTTATTCTTTTATTATTTCTACCAATAGATTAAAATTACAATAGGAAATATCGATCCGATTAATATTATAAAATAAATTTTTGTTCGAAAACCTCTTAAATCATACTGAAGTGTGGATTGCATTTGCTGTATACTCAAAGAATATAATAAATATTACGAATATTACTAATTATCACACGTGTCGATACTTAAACTTTCATTTTGTACTATATATTTTTATTATGTTCCTTAAACTTTTATTTTTCTTCGTTCTTTTAAAAGTAAAAATTAATTTAAATTAACTTGTGTATCTTATGATCGTACTTTTAAGATCTCATCAACTAAATTCTATAGAAATTTAATTTTTTATAACTTTAATAAAATGATATCAAACATTTATAAAAATTTTATTCTATTCCTATATTCTTAAAAATTTCAATTAAAAATAAATTTTTTTTATTGTTTTTTTTTTTTAAGTTTCCATTTTAAATGGTCCTAATTTTTATAGAATCCAAAAAAACTGATCCAACGATTTTAGCTTTTTTCAAATCTTTAAAAATTTTAATCCTTGAAAAAGGAATTTTTTTTTTTAACTAATTCAACAACCCATATTTTTACTGAAGGCGTTGAGAAATTTTTTAAGGATTTTTTTTTATTAGAAATTTTTGATCCATTTCTAATAAAAGAAAATCCTTAATCCTTATTTAGTACTATTAATATTTCTTGAAATTTTACAACAACCATAATATCCTTTTTCTCCAATTTAATTTCCTTTCTTTACTTTAAAATTAAGTATAAAAAAAGAAATTTGTATTTTCGAATGATACCTATTAAAAATAACATCATCAAAATAATATGATCAAAAATGTCTATGTTTTGAGAACAGTTTTTTTTTAATTCCAATTTCCAAAAATAAAATACTCTTAAATTTGTTTATTTCTCTCTTTTCATACCTATATATCTAATATTTCCCCAATTTATTACTTAAGAAATTTTCTCTCTTTATATTATTTTATTTGTTAATTCAATCAAATGCCTTCTATTTATTTATTTTAGTACAATCTATTTATAACCAGATGTCGCATCGAGCGACTATCTTAAATTCATAATATACAGAATAAAATATCATAATTAGATTGAATTGGAGTATAAAAATATTTTTAATATAAATATGTATCTCATTCTTTAAAAAAAAAAAAAAAAATTATTGGAATGTAGAAAACGAACGAACACACGACTAAAAATATAAAAGAGAAAAATAGAATTGAATGTACTAAAAATTTATTTTAAGTGACAAGACAAGCGATGTTTTGGGATTTTTACTCCATAATAATAAGTTCAGTTTATTTTTTTTTTAATAGAATAACATGCTGTCTGTCAATTTTTTTCTGCCATATAAAAAAACGGTAGGTGTATGGGTTTTTATAAATTGGTATGTGATGTAGTGTTTTGCTATTTTTAAAACACATAAAAAAAAAATGATATAAAAAAAAAATAATAATAAGAAATGGGCGGAGCTCATTTTTATTTTATTAAATTACTTATGAGATATTTCTTTTCGCAGTGCAAAGAAAATTTTCTATTATTAATTTTATATGAAAATAAAAAAAAAATTTAAGGCGGTTTTTTCTTATTATAAATTGAATAACAAAACCATTTATTATTTCGCTACTTGCCGTCTATTTAGAACTTAAGGTGAAAATTTGTAAAGTTAAGAAATATTTAAAAAAAACATTCAAAATATTAAAAAAAAAAAAAAAATTCAAAATTTTTTTTTTTTATTTCCTCCTAAGCACAGATAGAAATAAAAATTTTTGTTAATTATTTTAGAACTTATCCTTGAAACTAACAAAAGTTATGAAGACAAATTGATAGAAGAAAATATTTAGAAAATATAAATAAAATAACAGTAAAAATGTCCTTTGAGTACAGTATAAACTATAAGTACTAAAAATATTTGAAATGCTCTTATTTTTTTAATCTCTTACAGTTTATCTTCATAGTATTTAAATTGAACGTTGTACTAAAAAGGAAAGAGAGATTAAACGGAGGAAATTTTAAAAAAAAATTGAATTTAGTACATAAATCCTTATTATAATATTGTTTTAATGTAGTTTTTTTTTGCCATTGCTCATTCATTACTGAAATCATCTCCATGGAGATGAAGTCCGTTAAATTTCTCTCCTTATAACTGTATTTTCTCTTATAAGTTTTGGGAATGGATTTATATATTTTGAATTTGTATGTAGGTAGATCGTAGATACATTTTTTTTGTACAATTCATATTCAAAAACAAAATATTTTAAAATATCTTTTAAATAAAAAAATGCAGCAGCAGGCAGGATTCTTTAATGTGAGAACAGTTTGACAATTACTCGCCTAAACTGTTATAATTTTATTATACATTCTTGTTCTCATTTCATAACAAATATTATCGCTTTTTTTATTATGATTATTATTCTTATTCCCCAGTTTTCCAGAACAAAATTTTTTTTAGAACTCTTAAAAAAAAAACAAACATAAATTTTTATATCCGTTATAAATTCAAAGTCTAATTTTATATCAAGAATGAATGAATGTAAATGTATTTAAATAAAATTGTAAAATTACTCTTCGAACAGAAAGTAATCTTATGACTATGATGAGTAACTTTAGGAACAGTTTTTCCTTCTATAAGGATATTTTTAGTACAAATTTTAAATGCAATATTATCTATTGTCTATTTAATATTTATTTTATACATATTATTAAAATAGTTTTTAAAGTATTTTCTGTTATTGTAAGGATATTCATATACACAATATGTGTGAAACCAACACACAAGCAAAGGTACAAACAAAAAAAAAACAAAAACCAAAAGAATTGAAAAAAAAAAAGGATTTTCTCTGTGCATTCATTTTATATTATTGAAGAGAATAGATAAAATAATTTTTATGCGTTTCCTTTTTACTGTTATTTTGTTGCTTGAACCGTAAACAAGGACCATCTTTATTATATTTCTATTATTATTGTTTTTGTTATTATTTATTATTCCTTGATTCACAATAAATATAAATACAGCAAAAAACAAAACAAGAAGAAAAGAAAAAATAAAAAAATCTTGAATTGAGCGCTATTTTATTCAAAAATAAAACGAAAGGATAATAGAAGCGTTTGCGTAGAAAAATAAAAACAAAAAACAAATTAATAAACTTTAAGTGTTATTTATTTTTATTTAAAAAAAAACAAAAACAGGTTATTTTTATAAACAGTTAAAATATTGTTGTGCAATAGTTTTATTATTATTATTTTTGTATATATTTATTTTGTTTTTTGTCTCTAAGTGTTCTTAAGTCGGTGTTAAAAGAGTGTTGATATTCGAAGGTCCGGTTCAATATACAAAAAAAAAAACAAAAAAAAAAGAGAAAAACTAAACAAAAACAAAAGTTTATGTTTAATTTAATAAAGTAATAAAAATTTATTTATATAAATTAATTATTAAATATAAATTTTAATATATATATACCTACCCACAATATACATGTATATATATTTACATATATATACATATCTAATAATATACATTGAAAGTTTTTATTTAAAATTCAAAAGTAATAAATAAAAAAGAAAAACAGATTAAATGTGATTGTAAATACATATTAAATGAAAAGAAATTAAATAAATATTTAACACATGATAATAATAACAATAACAAAAAAAAAATAAATAAATAAAACATTAAGTTAAAAAAAGGATGTGTTACTCAAGCAATTGACAAAATATTATGATAATTTTCATTCATATATGTTTCTTTGTGTATATGTACTTTATGTTTAGGACATTTTAAAGTGTGAAGTTAAGAAATACCAAATGGTTTAAAAGAATTATATTTAGTGATTAAGGATATTTGAAATATCTTAAGGAATGTAATTTTCAATAATAACTGTTTTATATATAAATGAATGAGAACTCATAAAATTTGATTTAGATGACCTGATTCTAATAGAGATGATAATACAGGAGACAATAAAAATACTGAAATTTATGGTTTGTAAATATTATTTATATTGGATTATTTGGAAAATTTTTTTCAATAATTTCAAAATTTTTTGATGAAAATTCTTTAAAACTTGATAAATAATAAGAAATGAAAGGAAATAAAGGATAAAATAACAAAATACTAATTAAATGGAAAATAAATTGTTCTGAACGATTATTTATATGATATTTATAGTAAAAAATCCGGTGAGAGTATTTTTATTCAGTTGGTTTTCATTAAGCTTAAAAGAAAGAAAATTCACTTCATGATAAAGTAATGTTGTATAAAAATATTTTTTAAAGAGTTGAACATAATATAAATCTGGTTTACTAATACTCTTTTTTTAATACTTTTGTACATAACATTTTATTCCATAAGTTAGGTACTGCATAAATGAAATTGTGTATTTCTGTGTAGGAAGGACCAAAAATAAAAATGTCAATTCAATGAAATCGGTTTGGTAATAATTAGTATTAACAGCAATAAAAATATGTTGTTTTTTTTTCTGTACATAGGTTACTAATAACCTGTACAGGTTATCTATAAACCTGGTTAAAATAATAATTATAGAACTAGAAAATCATTCATTGGCTCAAAAAACTCAAGATAACTAAATGTTTCTCAAATGAATTGAAATGATTTTTATTGAAGAAAGAAAGAATTGAAGAATTTGAATAAGAATTGAAAGAAAGTCTCAAAAATAAAAAAAACAACATTTTAAACTACCAATATCAAATACGATATTGATGACTTATCTGTTACTTTATTATATTTCTATCAATATGCATTTTTCAAGTACACAAGTACATATTATATAATTTCAATTTCCTTTTGAGCTCCAAAAAATCCCAATTATTCCTAATTTCAACTTCATTTCTACTTTTCAAAAACCAATGGCTTTATTTAATTTTAATCCTTCAAATCCTTCGCTTTAATTTTTTCTTTAGTTTCCAAATACATTATAAGGAAAAAAAGTGGCTTCATATATGATCAAGATAATCATAACCTTAAATTTTATTTAAGATATAACTTCGCCAAGAATTTTTCATTTGCTTTTATTAATATTTTTATAAATATTTTTATATTGTTTGCCCTTTTAAAGATTGTTGAATTTCAGAAGCCAACAAAAAATCAATTTCAAACACTTTAAAGTGAAGCCAAACCTTACAAACATTTTATTTCAGTCTCTGTTTTTTTTTTTATTTTGTGAAATTCCGACCCTTTTTTCGGCTTCTCCAAGAATATTTGCATAGTTTTCTACAAACACCACCTAAAATTATGCAATTCTTGGCATTTCTTTTTTTTAAATCTTTATTTTATTTTATTTTTGTTTTTATTTTCATTTTAATAATAGATTTATGAACTAAACAAAATATATATATATATATATATTTTTTTTGTTTTATTTTATTTTAATCCCTACATACTGACTAACTGCATTGTATATATGTGTTGGTACATTTTTTTTTTTTTTAAATATTTGCATTATTTATATCCTAACCCTCGCGCCAATAATATCATGCCAAACACAAAACAAAAATATAAAAAAAACAAACAAGAAGAAAATTAAAATATAATTATAAAAAAAAAAACAAACAAAAAACAAAAACAACAACAATTGAGCGGTAAATTCGCGTGCGAAATGCAAAAAAAATAGCACAAAAAAAAAAATTAAAATAAATATGAGTGATTGTGAATATAAATTTCAAGAAAAAAAAAAAAAATATGGAAGAAAAATTTTTTAAAAAAGAAAAAAAATTATGCAGAGAAAAAGAAAAAAAAAAACTTGTAAATTTTTTTTTTTTACAAACTGCGCAAGCGTGTTATATAGGCGGAGTTTTTTTTTTTCTTCCATTCGAAAAAAAAAAAATTATTTTCTTTTATTAATCACCATTCCACCCGGCTCAAATATAACCACTCTCTATTTGACTTACAAGTGAAGTGAAATTTACTAAAAGGAAATAAAATATATACTAGTACTGATTTTAATTCTCTTTTCTTCTTATTTTTTGTGGGAAATCATATATTTACACAAAACATTGAAATTTCTTCTTTTTTTTTTTAAATTCCCCACAATTCGAGAAAATAATAAACAGAAAATATTACCATTGACTATGCATTTAAAAGTAAAAAAAAATGTTTTGTTTTTTTATTGTTAAAATAATATTTTGGAGCGAGAGATGATATAAAATTTTGATTTTTGATTTTTGATTGTAACTACGTGAATATCATAAGGAATTAATTTGGTATAGTTTGACTGCAGAATTATTAAGATTTCAATCAAGAAGCTTTTCTAAAGATTCCTTGCACTGAACTAAAAATAATTCATTAAGCTGGTACTCATAGATGTAACATTAACACTGAAATAATAATTTATTACTATTCCTTTTCTTTTGGTATATGTTTTTGATTTTCCTTTCTCTTTCATACAAATCGAATGCCTTTTCATAATAATATTTATATTATTTTTTAATATTATTTATGAAAAACTATTATCAGGAGTTTATTTATGTTTCTGCTCTCCCTCTCTTCGACAAGCGATCTATTTTTATTACTTACCGTTATATGCTGTAAAAATTTCCACGCTTTCTTCTCTTTTCTTTTCGTCTTAATTTTCTTATTACCATTCAAAAATCATTCAAATTTTAAAAATAAAAAAAAATTAATTAGGTATTTAACCGATAGATGGCAGATTATTTGAAATTAATGTCCTGTACTAACCACGAACTATTTATGTATAAAAGTCCTATGCTTTTATTCAAGGATATATATTTTTATTTTTCTTTTCCTGACAATCAATATTCGTCAATAATCGTTCGCTAATACAAAATAAGGAACAGTTGCAAAATATATATATGCACTATACATAAAGATATTTAATATGATGATGAGAATGAGGGAGACAAAATGATTTTTTTTTTTTTGTTTTGTTTTGTTTTTAAGAACGAATTAACGAACGGGTCAGGTTAATATGTATTTAAAATGAGTATATTCTTAAAAGGGAGTTATTTGTTATATTAAAAAAAAAAAACAACAAAAATAAAACTAGAATATTAGAAAGGGAAAATTTTTTTTGAAGGAATACAAGTCAAAGAGAAAAAGAGAAAGAAGATACAGGGGTGAAGTGCATTTAAAGACAAAAAATAAAAACGAAAGAAAAACAAAACAGAGGATGTAGAACACTAGGATGGGGTGATAACTTTTTTGTTATTTATTATATTGAAAATAAAATGATGATTATGGATGGATGGATGGATGAAAAAATGAATGAATGAACATAGACAAGAAATAAATAAAAAGAAATAGAAAGAGAAAGAAATAAAGAAAGAAGAAAAGAGCTAAAAGGAAGAGTGGGTGATTTTAATGTGTATTTTATTGCAATTCAATTGCATTTTTATTTTTAAATTGAAAAATTACCCGTTTTATTTTTTCCTTACATTCGTGTATGTGTGTGTGTGTATTTGTGTATGACTATATGCATTTGTGTTTGTGTATCAGTAACAAATTTTGATGAGTAGATATTTATTTTTTTTTTGTTTTCAGTTCAGTTTTCGCCTTAAAAGAAACAAAAAAAAAACTAAAACAAAAATGAGTGAGTGAACGTGAATTGAGAAAATGCCTATTCCTAAAGTAAAATTATAAAAAAAAATATCCTTTTATAGGCTTTGGAAAAAAGACAAAAACAGAAATTCAAAACAAGGAAAAAAAAATGTTCTAAAAATAATTTTTTTGTTATTTTCTACTTTTTTTTTTTTTTTTAATTTTAGGTATGTGTGTGTTTTTGTTTGAATTTAAATTTGAATTGAAGACTTGTTATTTTTATGTATTTTTTTTTTATTTTTTCTTTTTTTTGTTACTTGTTATGAAGAAGAATGTGTGGAGGAGGAGGAGAAAGAAGAAGAGAAGTAGGATGAACATTATGAAAAATCAAATGAAAAACTCAATTTTTTTTCTGTTTTTTTTTTTTTTTTTGTATTTTTTTTCTTATTTTTTGTGTCTAAAACGATGTACACATGGAAAATTGTGTATTTTTATTCTTCTTTTAATTTTTGTTTTTCAAATTCGCGTTTTCATAATAATCTGCTTGTATGTTTTTCCTCTTTTCCTTCTGCTCTTTGAATATGAAATAAGTAGAAAACAAAAAAAAAAGAAAAAGTAAAAAACAGAACAGAAAAAAAAAAAATGTGAAAATCCACTCACTGTTTTCTTTTTTTTTTTTTTATACTTTTTTTCTATGAATTTTTGTAAATTTTGCGGAAAATATAGTTAAGGGCATTTTCAAGTTTTCAGTAGACATGTAAAAGATACCGTCGCGACTAGACGTGTTCCGTAGGATTTAATAAAAAAAATTATTTAACCAAAAAAAAATAGAGGAAAATATTGAAATTGTTGGAAAATTATGAAGAAAATTTTATTTATTTGATATATAAAATAAAAAAAAAAATAAAAATTTAAGAAAAAATATGTTTGGACAAAAAAAACAAAATAATTAAAAAAAAAAGAAAAATAGAAAAGAGATATTCAAGAAAAGTAAAATTTTTTTTTTTTTTTTGATATCTTAAAAATAAAAATAAAAAGAAAATATAAGATGAAAAACAAAAAAAAAGGAAAATTTTTTTAGGAATTAACATTTTTTCCCTTGAAAATTTAACATTTAACATTTATTTATAAAATTGTCGTTGAATCGTTTAATACTCTACTCTAAGTCTACTTTGGTCTTTTTTTTTGTAACGAGAATTATTATTATAAAAAATTATTTGAAAAATAACTGACATTAAAAATTAATTTCAAAATTAATGAAAAACTAAAAAAAAAAAATTTTTAATTTAATTAAAGTTAAAATTAATAGAATTTACATAAAATATTTATTTTAAATACAAAAAGATACAAAGAAAAGTAAAATTTAAAAAAAAACTGTGATATTTAAAATATATTTAAAAATCTTTCAAATTAAAGTGTGATGTTTTGTTTTTTGTATTGACAATATTTGATTTTTCCGGTTTTATTTTAATTAATTTAATAGTTAATAAAAAATTTTGTTTTTTTTTTTTTTTTTATTTTTAAATAATTAAAAACAAAATAATTTAAATAACTAATAGTAACTATATTATATTAATACTAAGTAAACAAAACACAAAAAAACAAAAAAAAAAAAATGGTATTAAAGCCGGTTAAAAAATAATGAAACTTTAGATATTTTTTTCTAAATTCTAAATAAATTTAACTTGGAATAAAAATTAATATTTTTATAATAAAAAAAATAATCTAAAAAAATTTTTTTTAAATAAAACAAAAAATTAATATAAATATTAAAATATTATAAATTAAACATATTTATGTATTAGTTAACAACAAAAGAAAATCTTATGAAATAAATTATAACGGTAAAATTTTTATTTTAAAATATTTAATTAATAATAAAAAAAAAAACATTATAATTAAATATAAAAATTTAATAATAATTTTAAAAATGTTTTTAAGAACTATTAATAGCAAATAATAAAGAATTAACAAAAAAAAAAAATAAATACCATAAACGCTTCCACTATTAAAAAAAAAAAAACATTAAGTTTAAAGGAATATTTAACAAAATTTTAAAATTAAAATTGTTCTTTAAATTTAAATAATATATCAATTATGAAAAATGAAATATATATTATAAATAAAATAAAATATCTTAAAAATAAAAAAAAAAGTAAGTTAAAAAAATTATTTTTAAAAAAAATAAAAAAATAAATTTATCTATAAATTTGATTACAAAAATATAAAATTCTTTTAAAATATTATTTAAAATTTTATAAAATATTTAATTTTTGCGTTATTTTGGTTCGATGTATAAAAAATTTTAACAATAAGGAAAAGTTTTCCACTATCCTCAATCGAGGAAAAATTAAAGAAATAAATATTTTATCATAGATTTTATATTTGAAAAAGAAAATTTTTTTACCTTAAGGTTTTAGCCTCTAGAATTAAAACTTATTCTATTATAGTATTATAAATAGGTCCTCGGTTGCCTAGTGTCGTAAGATTCCCCCTTACGACATTTACAGCCACGTCTAAACAGAAAAGGTTGTGTAATTTCCTGCCCACATTTATGTGGCAGAAATATGAATTAAAAAAAAAAGTACTATAATTCATATTATATTTTCTGAAATTCAACACTGCTAGTGAAAATTCGACTCGATAAGTGAATAGAACAAATATTTTGTGGAATATAGAATTAGTATAAAAATTAACCAATATACCATAATTTAAGTTATATCGGGAAAAAACCAACATTTTATTATGAAAATTCATTATTAAAATATGAGTATATTAATAATTAGTTCGAATTTATTTAACCCTCATACTCTCCTTGAGTGAATTTTTTGGATACCAATCCTCAATTTTTTTTTTTTTTTTTACTTAAATTTTTATAAATCTTTATAGATACCTATTATATTTATTTGTAATTCTAATCTCTGTTAAAAATGTTAATAACCTTTATAAAATTTTGAAAATAATATGGATTCTAAGTGTATTCTTACGGTATTTTTTTGTGAATTTTTAACCCAATTTTTACTTTTGATATCTTTTAATCATTTTAACGTTTTAACTTTTTACAGAAATTATATACATATGTAACTTAGTCTACTTGACACAATATATGTTATATTTTTTTTATGAAATATATTAGAAGTACTCGTATTTTTATAAAATTTTTAAAAATATGAATACACTGTAGATCCTTCAGTACAATTTTTTTTAAATTTTCATAAATTTCCGTAATATCTAAACTTTCTTCGGGTAAAAAATTTCATCATTTCATATGTTTTAATTTTTATAAGTTATTTGCAAAGATACTATCTATAGCTAAAAAAGTCCCTTCCGAGGGATTTTTTTTATTTTTTTATTTTTTTTTTTAAGGTGAACATGAGGGTTAAAAAAAATTTAAAAATACATATTAGAAAACTGAAAAAAAAAAAATTTGAAAAACGAATTATCTGAAACAAGGCAAATATTTTTAATTTACATCTGATTATTTTTAAAAGTATAATTCTTTTTTTAATGTACTTAAAAGTGTATAAGAATATAAAATATTTTTCTAAATTTAAAAAAAATATATATATATTAGGTATGTTAATTTTTTGTTATTTTTTTTTTAGTTTATTCCCTTGCCAGATAAAAGTCTTTCTTTTTCAGATGTGGCTGTAAATGTCGTAAGGGGAGATTATTCTTACAACTTGTGAGGAATTTTGAAGCCACTCAATGTTTACAACGTATTTCATACGCTTTTATCCACTAGGCCATCGAGGCCCGTATTTGTTTGTTATTTATAAACCTAATAAATATTTATCTTCAATATATCTACAACTTTTCTAGTTTTCTAGTTCTAGTCTAGTTTCTTTTCTAGTTTATATTTAAGATCAATACTAGAAATAATTAGTTTACATTCTAAACTTCAAACATAAACAATGTTTTTTTAAGAAAACTTTAAACTTAAAGGTTTTAATCGAAAATTACAGAAATTCTAAATAGATTTTTATTTTAGAATATATAGAAATCAACCTAGAGTCTCTATAAATAGGTATAAAACGCTTTCAATATTTTATCATCAACCACGTTCTAAATTTATTAATAGATACCTATAAAACAATAACTAGGTATAATTCCTTCATTTTATTTTCAATAGAAATTAATTTAATATTATTTACAACATTTTATTTATTGCTGTTAATTCTTTGCATATTTTTATTTTTTTACAATATTTTATATTTACCTATACTTTATAATTATAAATACAAAAACATTTAAGTAAGAATTCAAGTAATATTTTGAAAGTATCTTTTTTGAAAAATTTTAATGTATCTTTTGATTGAAAATCGTGTATTTTATTTACAAACAAATTTTTTTTTTTTTTTAATCAACAAGAACTTTCACCTTTATTTTTATCTTATTTTAAGTTGTATTTATTTTTTTTTGTTTTTTTTTTTTTCATTTTTATTTATTTTTTTTTTCAATTCCACAATCTGGTAATTCTGTCCTTCATTTCTCTGTCCCTATCTGTATTTTCTTTTTGATAACCTCAATTTTTTTTTTTTGGTTTAAGCATTGATTTTTTTTTTTTTTGTTTTTTAATTTTTTATTGCAAAATTTCTCTTGTTTTACTTTTTTTTTTTTTTGTATTTCGCAATTTTTGGAGAATTGATTTAATAAAAAATGAAAATAAAAAAAAAAAAAACAAAAATAAAACAGGTTCTTTCGTTTAAAAAAAATAAATAAAAACAAAAACAAAAACCTTAAAAACAATTTTTTTTTGCAATAAAAGACATTTTTTTTTCTTTTTTTCATCTTTATTTTCTCAATTTCGATGAAAACAAATTATTCTTTTCATTTGATTTTTATTATTTTATTTTGTCCTTCGGGTAAAATTATTTAAAAAAAAAA
Source organism: Poecilobothrus nobilitatus (assembly GCA_947095535.1). NCBI lineage: Eukaryota > Metazoa > Arthropoda > Insecta > Diptera > Dolichopodidae > Poecilobothrus > Poecilobothrus nobilitatus. The sequence goes on from OX352774.1 coordinate 115,007,583, forward strand.
AAAAAAATTAAATAAAATATTTCACCTATCTATGTATTTATATCTAAAGATACATTCAATAAATATAAGTACAATACTATAGTAACTACATATATATACCAAAAAAAATATAGTATGCATATATATATATTCTTATATCAAAGTGACTGTATCCATACTATATTAATATACACCTGATTGTTGTATATTTCGCAGACTTTTTCCATATCGTAAAATAAAAAAAAAAATAAAAACAATATCAAGGTAATAAAAAACTATAAAAAACAAAAAAATTAAAGGGCACGATGAATACAAAATCTCATACTTTTTAATAAAAAGTTAAAATCTTTACCGACTTTGTCTCTGATGGCTAGGCTGAAATAAATTTAAACAAAAACAAAAAAAAAGAAGAAAAAGAAACCATCCTAACTGGTTCTCTTGTTTTTTTTTTTTTTTTTGATATTTCCAAAGCAATTTGCTTTGCATTAAATTTTTTTTTTTCTCTTATATATGAATTTTCTTTACTTTATAACTGCCCCTGATACATTTCAGTGTCAGCTCTTCAACATTTTTATTTTGTTTTATTATTATCATAATGGTTGTTATCCTGATTTAAAATTCTTTGACCGAATTATTAAAAAAAAAAAAAAAAAAATTGTGTAAAATATATAATCGAAATTTCCATTTTTTGTTTGTGTTTTTTTTTTGTTTTGTTTTATTAAAATATCGTTGATAACCAAAAAAAAAAAAAAAAAAAAAAGAGAAAACAAAAACAGTAAAAAAAAAACTATACCTTTCGCGAGATTCTTCTTTTCTTCTATCTACGTACATCTATATATATATATATATATATATATATGTAATGAAACATAACGTACACAATTGAAAATCATTGAAAAGCATAAAAATAATAATAAATAAAATAAAAAGGGCTTGAATAATATTCCCATTAACTGATGGGTTGCAGTAGCAGTAAAAAAATAAAATAAAAAAGTATATATATTTTAAAGCATTATAAATGACAACTATAAGATTCTTGATCTGTTACATCGAAAATAAAAAAAAAAAACAATATTAACCCTTGTCATATTTGTATAAGAATTTTAATATTTCATAGAACACAGAAATAAAATAGAGGAGCGTTAATGGATCGAATGAATAAAACTGAACCTGCACTCAAATCTCGCACTATTTCAAACCTACGCTTGAAATCACAGTTTTTGTTTGAAAAAATTAGATTAGAGTTGACGTTCTGTTTGAATTTAACCCAATATTATAAAATTTGATCAGATAAACATTTAAAAATTTCATCAATTTTTTAATTAAACTTAAAGTCATTTGCACTAACTAAAAAATTCAGTAAGAGTTTTTAAAGCTGTTGTAATGTGTACCATAAAACTAAAATAATTTTCTTGGTTCTAAAATATTTATTTATTCTGTTTGACGTCTTTTTAATTCTACTCTGCTCCATTTTATTCCTTTTATTCCTCATTAAAATAATTTAGCTTGGTGTCGTCTTAATTCTTTTTTTTACACATTTACAGTTTTACTCGTTTATCTATAATAACCCCATTATTTTACAGTTTATAATAACGACAGAAATCGAATTTAATATTTATGTAAAAGTATCAAAGGTCGAAGGATAATTAATGAAATATCTAATAAAAAAAAAAAACCTTTTTAAAATCCTGCCAATCTTAAAAATTGCAAATTTTTACATTACAAATGTAATTTTTGATTTATATTTAAAGTCAACCCTTACTATAACAAACGGAAAAAAAAAAAACAATAGTAAACCAATAAAAAACAAAAAAAAAAAAATTAAAACAATTTAAATAACGCGGTTACGAACAGGATTAAATACAAAATACAATAACAGAAAAAAATCACGCGGAAATAACATATTATATAGGTATATGTAATATGTATATTCTTCGCATTTTATGCAATGTACTGTTACTTATCAATTGCATATACCTTTGTAAAATCTGTTGAAGTAGAAAAGAGGAAGAAAAAAAAAGAGAAGGAATGATATATTCAATGTTAATTTTGGGGTTCATTCAAAAAAGATGACTTGATTCGAGATATTATGTTTTTGTTTTTTGTTTTTGACTGATATGAATATAATTTGGATTTTTTTTTTTTTTTTGAAGATATAAGCGTTCATGCATATAAAAGTATATTTTTATTTTATTTATATATATATATACATATATGTAATGTATATGCATTTATATACCCTATCTTAACTTACAAGAACTACTGTTAAAAATTCATAAAAAATCAAGTTTTATTTTTCTGACTTGTAATTTTTTTGGGAAAAAACTAGTCTGCCTTTTAAATAGTACTCTTTAAAATTATAAAAAATAAAAAAAGAAACTTAACCTCTTTTTTTAGAAGTTTTTTATGAAAAAAAAAAGAAAATTATTTTTTATTAACTTCACGTGAATTAAATTTTATTTATAAAAAAAAAACAAAAAACATCAATTTTTTCAAGGTACCAAATTCTAAATTCAGTACAACTTAAAAATTGAAAGTATAGCTATTAGATAAATTTATAAAACCTTTTCGCTCTTAAATTTTTTGAAATTCGCTATATAATTAAATAAGTGTACCTTGTAATTAATTTTAGATATAGGAAATTTACGTCAACATTTTTATTTTATTATCATTTTATTAACGAAGGACAGAAGTGAACGCGTTAGTTAGTAATCACTACTCACTAGACTTCAGATTTGTAGTGCGCACCTTCAAAAACCTAGAGGAACCCATTTAACTAGAATTGATACGAAGCTTCCCTAAATTTATGTCACAATAACATCACTCTGATCGAAAAAGTTTTGGAAACTTTTAAAATCGATGTCAGAGAGTTCACCCTAATTTTAGAAAAAGAAACTATCGAATTGTTTTCTGCTTTGACAGACTGTAACAATTGGAATGAAAATGTTCCACGCTCTTTATACCGGCCATTCCTCTTAAAAATCTACATTTGAAATTGACATGAATACCTAATCTTCTAGCAAGTCTACCGATAAGACAATGATCCGTAATAATACCAATCAATTGTCTTATTTCATGTTTAGAGAGAAAAAATGTACATTTTGCACCAATATGAAGCGTCTAACAATATTATAATTACTAAATTCGAATTTGTTCGAATTCGAAATCGTAAATTCAAATATTTTAAAATTGTATAATGAAAAACCTTAAAATTTTATTTTATTTAATTTTACTTCATTACGGTTTATGTTTATTTTCTCTTTTATTACCGCTTACTTTTTACTGCTGTATTGAATTTTAACTGTATTATGTGGATATTGACTCGAAATAGTCGTTGTTTATTAACTATCATTTAACCATTATACATAGAAGATTTATTCAACTTAAAAAAAAAAAACATTACTTTGACATAAACTTAACTATTACCTTCAATATACATACACATATATATATATATTTATATATTATATATATATACGCATAATATACTCTTTCTAGCACCACATGTTAATTTTTGCCCTGTATTTAACTATTCTATTTTTAAACATTAACATTACTGTTATTACTATAATCATTATCATAATCATCATCATCATCATCATCATAATTTTTTATATTCTTCAAAAGTTAATGATCCATAAAATATACGTTATTCATTAATAATAATAAAAAAAAAGAAGAAGATAAATACATATAATCCTAAAAATTAAATATATAATATTTAATACATAAATGATTTTTAAAATATTATAATATATAGGTATATAATATAACATGTAACATGTAACATAAGATAACATTTAAAATAATGACAATTTAATAATAAATATTAATTTCAGGTAATTATGATGTCTTGTAAAATTAAATAACATTATTGATCCTTAATATATTTATGATAATCTATAGAATGATGGTTCCTAGGAAAAAGGGTCCAATCTATCAGTAAAATATACCATATAAATACTAGCTGTCTTGAATTAATATGAAAAATTTAGAAATTAAGCTTCATATCCATTAACTTCAACTAATTTTATATTATTTTGAGTTATTTCTTTCTATTCTTTACTTTCAAACTTCACTCATATATTTGTTAAAATTTTGCATGTATTCATTACATTGACTCTCCTTGAAAGCCAATTTATTGATCGAAATTAGTGTCCCTTGAATAAAGAATAGAATAGTCTAAAGGTCCCAAAAACCTATTGTTTGATCAAGAAAGAAGATGGTTTTTAGTTGGTCAAAGTCCGACACATTGATAAAGGAATCGTACTCGTATTGCTCCTCCTTAGCTTCTTTCGATGATGCACACTTACACCCATAAAAAAAATTAAAGTGGTATAATTCCAAGTGAAAGTATTAGACTCAATATACTTTTAAACTCAATTAAATTTGAAGTGGCTCTAAAGAGAACTAAATCCTGATTTTGAAACTTTTCCTTTGACTTTAATGTAATAGGATTCCTAATTTATAATTTCTAGGATGACAAATTGCTATTATTGACTTTAATGTAATGTAATAATCCTTCCATCAGTGATTTTTTTTGATTAGAACAAAAACCGAAATATTACCTCAAAAATTTAACCTCAAAAATTCTAGAAGATAAAATAAAAATTGCATGGAAGATTTTCACACAAAATATTTGCATCTTTTTTTTTTGTGAAAATTTAAAAAAAATAAATTCATCTAACTATAAATGACCACCAGAGCTTCAAAACACCACGAAAAAAAAAAAAGAAAAAATTAAAATAACCATAAAAACTCAATTGGATCTGATGATAAAGTTAAAAAATAATATTTATGAGAACAGTTCATGTGGGTACCATGAAACTGGATATTTTTTAAATGTTTATTTTTGTTACTGGATGTTAATTTTATTCTTATTTTATATTTTGACCATCAAAAATGCCACAATAAATTATCATATTCTATTTAGAATTTTTATGTATGTATAGATATATATATTATACCTATATTAAATTGGGGTAATTTTTGAATATTTGGTATATTATATGGTTGGTATTAAATTACTCCAAAAATTGTAAGAAAAAAAAAAACAATATTTTGTTTGATGATGAAGAATACTTTTAGTTGTGGTTTCAATATTGTCTGCAAAATTAATGTTTTACTAATGAAACCTTATAAATTTTTTTTTTTTTGCAATGGAAATTAGAGGAATTTACAAGTGATATAATAGATATATAACTAAGTTTCCATAAATGTTTATTTAAATTAAAACATTACAATTATATTTTAAGAACAGTTTTTTATTTAATGGTACTTCTTGCAGTATTTTCCTATTGAAATCATTTACAGTCAGTCATACCTATGAAATACAGTGATCTGCTGTATTAGGTCTTGACTTTAAGTCGATTTTACATTATTATCTGTAGTGGATTTAATTTTAAAATTGACATTAAAACTGTTCTCAATATTTTACTTGAACCGTAATCAAAATTTTATTACATTTTCATTATAATATATTATAAAGTACAGTCAAAAATTTTATTATCTTCAGATTGCATTTTAATCTTAGAAGTTTTTCTAATCCACACAACTTGCTAGAAATGCAATTACACCTTCTGTTGTATATAGATTTATCACTAAAGACATTTTAATTTAATTGAACAAGAGGAAAGGGCGGAATAAAATTTCCAATGAGTTCTCATTTCAAGTACACTAAGTATTCAGGAAAATAATCCAACTATTGTTAGCTGACGACGGTATATTTTGATTTATGAAAAAGCCAATATTAAATACTTTTATAAACAATAGTAGGTGAGTAGGCTAAAGATGGGCTAAAGACCAGCGGTAGGAACACGATTCTTCTATCATCATTGTGAAAATTTAACCCACAAAACACTACCTTCCTTTTTGACTTAAACAATAGGTTAGAAAACTTTTGCTTGCTTTCCTTTTACACAAAAAGGGTATAATTGAGAGTAAGTAGTTTTGGAGTAGTTGATAAATGGAATGCTATCTTCTGCTCTTTCTCAAAGACTGGTATAGTTGGGAGTAGAAAACTGTAGTTTACTCCGTAAAAGGGACAAAAACATTTATTAAATAAGTTACAGCTATATACATATCTGTTTTCAAATTTTTCTAATAAAAGTGTTCTTAAATTTAATTTTATTTGTATTTATATTCATATATACGAGAATGTACCGAAATACAATAAATTGAAGGGGAGATGTATTTTATTCTATTCTAATGTTTTTTCTAAATATTGATTTTAAAAAAACTTCGTCTTAAAACTAATTTTCTTTCATAGCAAAAACTTTCAAGATTAAAAAGAACAGAACCAAGCCTTCTTACTTTATAAAATAATAATACAAATCTATAATTTCAATCAAACGTACACAATCTAAAGATATATTTAAATTTTGTATATAACATATAATTAAATGAATAACAATTTGTCATTTGAGAATAGATTTTTTTTTTCTTCATGGTGATCAAATTCAATTTTCAAGTTTCTGTTCTTAATTGCTACATACTTATATTTTTAATCTATTATCTTTTTAGCACATTTCCAAAAAAAAGTTTTAAAAAATGTCCCTATTAGTTTAACACTGTCCGTCCGTCCGTCTGTTTACAAAATTTCTACACGGTTAAATGTAGAGAAAAACAATTTTAACCATGGGTAGGTCTCATAAAAAAATTAATGTTGTAGAACAGCTTTTTCATATAGCCCCATCCATTACGGATCTACAGCTCCTCAAATTGAAAAAACACTATTTTTAAACGCGTATATTTCATGTTTTGCTTAACATTTTTTCAATCTGAAAACGCTATTCGATAGGATTTGTTTTTATTTGTAAATCGACATTAAAATGATACAATCTTTTTAAATTTAGTATTTAAATTTACTGTTATGTGAAAACCAAATTTTGCATGATTTTTTAGCTTCATAACTCCGGCATGCTTTTAGATAGGGACTTTAAATTTTGAGGTAAGAAAGAACTTTTAGAATTAGTATAAATTTCATCAGAAAATTTTTTTGGACCACTCCCTGTTTAATTTGCTATTTCCAAACACCTGTAACTAAGAAACCTGTACAACTTTTTCTTCGGCAAAACATAAAAATTAAAGCTCCCACAATATATTTTTTCATGTGTTAACAGTTTTTTTTAGTTGTATAGGATTCCAAAGTTACAGCTCCTCAAAATTTGCAAAAAAGTCCAATTTTCACATTTCTTCGTATACGCCAATTTTCAAATTGTGGTGCATGCTACAATTCTAAACAATTTGTATTATCTTTTGGAAATGTGCATTTTTAAAAACCGTTGGTTTACATTCTGCCTTGTTTTTTACTATAATCGTTTTTTTTAAAGTAATTATTAATATTATTTAAACAATAACAAAATAATTTAACTTATACATTTTTTAAAACAAATTATTTCTTAAAAGTTAAAAATACAAGAATTTTTTTTTTTTTTTATTTATTCATAATTTTTATTAATATCTAATTTTTTATCTTTTCTTTTAAATTATTATAAATCAATTTATTATCAAATAATTTTAAATGTAATAATTTATTTAAATTAATTGTGAATAAAAAAAAGAAAGAGAAGAAAAGAAAGAAACAAAAATACAAAAAAAAAAAACAAAAAAAACACATTAGAAACACCAGAAATATTTTGCCATTTGTGTTGCATTTATGACAGTAAATTAAAAACAGAACAAAACAAAAAAAACAAAGAAAAAAATTTTGCATTTTGGCCTTAAGGAAAATTTAAAAACTTAACAGAAACAACAATAACAGCAACTGCTAGCAACAAAAGTTAATATTAGAAACTTATCAAAGACTAAAGTTATTAATTTTTTTTTTTTTTTGCGAAAAAAAAAACAAATTAATTTTTTTTTTTAATTAAAAAATCCTGAGGCAAAACACCAACAAACTTCCACAATTCTACAACAGCTAACAAACCAATTAATAAAATTAATAATTTGCAAATCGTAACAAGAATTTTGTTTATAATCTTTGTTTGTATACAATGTGCCCCATTAATAATACGATCAAAAATTTTGTTCTAAAGATTTTATTTTCACTGAAGACAATTGAAATTAAATTAAAAGTGGAAAGGACTGAATAAGATTTATTTCTAATGAGTTAGCATGTTAGATTTCTACTAAATATTAAGGAACATGATCCAATTATTGTTTGCTGACGACGATACATTTTGATTTACCACAATATTGAATTTTTATTTCCCACGAGGGTAGGTAAGAATCATTAGAAGATGCTAAAGAGCAACTGTACTAGTACGATTTCTCTATAATTGTTGTGGAAATTTAAACCATGAAGCACAACCACCCTTTTTAACGAAGCAAACAATAGGTTAGAGGAGTTTTAGTATTATTGCAGTGTTGGAACAAGGAAAGTAATTCGAAACTAATCAAAGACACAGTTTTGGAGCAAGGTTTAAGGTTTGTAGAAAAGTGATGAACGAAGAGAAATTCACGTTCTTCTTAAACCTTTGCAAATTGAAAATATAATCATCTCCAATTTTAGGGAATACATGAGGTGGAAACTGGTTCCACATTCCACGATATTCGGTTTGCAAAACCAATATTCCATATCCTGAATTCTGCCATCTAGGAATTTGAACTAGGTAGGGTTGGGTAGCATCTTTGTTTCTATTTGGAAAGCTTTGAGTTAAAGTATTAGATTTTTTATTTCACCGGTAAAAGTTGCCATTCCTACTAGATAGATATCTATAAGATCTCAGAAATTCAAAGGAATCAAAATTTCTTCAGTCAAGAAAAGATTAAATCATCAGAAATAAATTTTTTTTTTTGAGATCAAACGTCAAAGATTTTGAAGCTTGTTACAATCTTAAGAGTTATAGTATGAGAATGTTAAGCTCATAGGTAGAAGTTGTTAAGCTTTCCATTATATTAAACCAAAGAAAGTCGTGCTTTAAAAAAAAAATACATTTAAGTTAATTAACTTGAACTGTCAAATATGAAAAAGTTTACAAAAAAGAAATGTTTAACACTAGAAAGAAAACAACAGTCATGACGATCTTTTATTTTATTTTTTTCGACCAGGGACTCGGTAGCCTAGTGGGTAAGAGCATATAAAATACGTTGTAAACACCGAGGGAGTGTGGGTTCGAATTCCACACACGTCGTAAGAATTTTCCCCTCTTACCTCATTTACAGCCACGCCTGAAAAAGAAAGGCTATGAAATTTCCTCTTAATATTTATGTGGCAGAGAAACGCACCAAAAAAGAAAAAAAAATTTTTTTCGATCCTTTTCTAAAATTTAAACATATCTACATAATATGTTATGCAAAATACACTCACATCCACTCACATATTTAGTAGATAAATATAGTAATAACTGCAAACACATCAAATCGATCATCGAAAAAAAAATTTTTGACAGTTGATCAGATTGAGATATACATCAGAAATTTTCAATAATTAAAACCGGTTGTGACAAGTGATTATGAAAATTTGAAAAGAGAGTGTATTTTTTGTAATTTTGAATATATTTCGACAAAACTCATATTATATTCATTTTTAAGCATTGCTTTAACTGGCGCGTTCGATTGCGTTTCAAAGTGTTGAGCGCTTTTTTTAATGTTAAATCAATTAATTATAACGAAAAGCCTATAGTTTTATCGTTTAGAAACAAAATATAATACGTATTTTAAATAAAATCTTAAGATATTTCCGTTGCAATATAGTTAGTTGAAACCGCAAACAAAATATTGACATAATTAAATTCTGAAGTTCTATATTATAAAATCTGTAAAAATTCAACTCTCTCTAAATATAATAATAATTGACACTTATAGGATAATCTGTTAATATTTTTTTTTTGTTTTTTTAACAAAATATATAGATACATAATTAATTTTGAAGACAAGAATTTTATCTCATAAGATATTAAAAAAAAAAAGAAAAAAAAACATTTTATTAAATAACTGATTAATTATTAAATTGGTATTTCTTTTTGTATAATGTATTTTACATTTTACTCACTTCAACTTAAATGCAAAGAATTGAATTAAATAAAAAAAAATATGCAAAAATAAAAAATATGAATATATAATATTTAGTATCTATCTATTTAACTATTTTACATTTTTTTTTCTAATAGCGATTAGACACATTTTAAACAAAAAAATAAAATAAATTTTTTTTTCGGTATACAAAAATCAAATTAGGAAAATGACAACTTATTAACTTCTAATATACTTTTAAAATTGCATTAAATATAAATTTTGAATAAAATGTATCTATAGAATACTTCAGTAGATGCATATATAGTTATATTTAATTTTAACTATATATTCGTGGGATTTTTTAATTTGTTATTACTTTATTAGCTATAACAAGATACACGTGATAGAATTTTAATAAATATATGATAAATTTAATATAATTCATTCATTGATATACTTATAAATTTTGTTAGTTAATTAAAGAGCTGCTGCTGATTTAAAGGATCCTTTGAATTTAAGTATAAGAAATTATAATAGGTTTTTTATTAGTAAAAAAAAATGACACGAAATGCATGCATACACGCTGGCTCATTAATGAATTAATTAATTTAAATATTATTTTATTTGCATGTTTTATTGATTCATTTCAGGTTTAGGTAGATTCATATTAGGATTAGGTAGAGAATTCACAAAATTTTTAATTGATATTCTTACTTAACATTTTACAAACATTAAAAATCTAAAGAAATACTTGAGAATGACGGTAATAGTAAATTGTTTTTCCCCGATAAAATAAATTACATCTTAATATTATTATTTTTTTTTTGCAAATAATATCTACGAATGACATGTTCAAAATATGTTTAACCATTGCCTTGTACTATTACAAAATTTCATTTGATTAAAAATGAACTTTAATCGGTTATGATAAAGTCACCAAATTTAATTCTTGCAAAGAAGAAAGCTATAAAATATTTTGGTGATTGAATTATATCGCAATTTATACTTCATTAAAAGACCATATATAAAATACACAATTATTTATAAAGATCTAAACAAATAAGAGTTAATTTACCGTGCTACCAAACATGAAGCTCACACTTGTATGTAATATATATCATAGTCATATGGCGCAACATCAGTGCATGTCTAATGCGAAAATTTCGCATGCTCTGAAGAAAGTGTATAAGGTTGTATTAATAAAAAATACTAGTTTGAATCCGACTCCAAGCATTTTTACTTTAACAAATACTTTTGTCCAAGGCAGCAAAAGTCAGAAGAATCGATAATTTTATGATAAAATTAATTCGAGATCATTACAGCATTGAGGAAATTACAGAAAATGATTTTTTATCAGATATATATACGTACTATACCACCAGAGCAGTACAATTAAAAAAAACTTAGTTGCTGTAGTCTCTGCGTATTTTAATCGTTGTACATACGTTGTACATGTGATACATGAAAAAAATAATCAGACATATTTTTTTTTCCTTGTGGATTATTGAAAATCTTCAAAAGATACAATGTAGCCCATAGCATAATGTATGCCGAATTTTTACTGACTAAATCTCAACCCGTCTTCTATTAAAACTAGTCGAACTGCCTAACCATCAATTTTTTGCTAACGTTTTACTTTTAGTTTATTGTACGTTAACTGACGCTTTAGATCAATAAAAAATAAAATAATATTTTTGAATGCAGTCAAAAGCATTTTAATGCCTCCAAATATTTTGTAAGGCTAATGTAGTTTTTCATTATATAAAAAAAACGGATAGATTTTTTTTAATTCAAACGAATGTAATATTAATCTTCTCTATTTAAATCTTTAGATTGTCACTGATTTATTAAATTCAACATTTTTAGTTTTTTTTTTCAAATTATTCTCTCAACTCACAGGCTATTTTATAAATTTTTAGTATAAAGGTTTAAGAGTTTTAAGAAATAATTTGAAAGTTTTCTAGCTAAAGTGTTGAGTTTATGTCGACTGAGAAGATGAAATAAACTGAGGGGTTTAAGGGGTCTGGGGTTAATCATTTCAGTTTTATAAACATTTAATTATTCATAAAACAAAATGTTTTTTTTTTTCATTTATTATCTTTACACACATACACATATACAATCAATAATACAAATTTATTAGTCATAATATTAAAATTCAAGTTCAAGTTGTAAATTATTATTCTGTTCGATTTAAATTAAATTTTTTTTTTATTTATTCTTTGTTAAATAATTTCTACTTTCTTTGTTTTCTTATAAACTTAAAATTAAGGTGTGGTTTTTTGTATTATTTAAGTTGCAAAAAAAAAAAAATATAATTCATTATTAATCATTGAATAAAATTGAAAAAAAAAGAAACCCTTTAATGATACGCCATCTATGTAATAAGTCAAAGTTTTAATTTAATACAAAAAACAAGTTTTATTAATTAGTAGGTAATAAGCGTATATATAGTTTTCTTTTGCAAAAAGAAAATTAATTATGATTAATTACAAAAAAAAAAAATAAATAAATATTAGTAATAAAGGATTATAATTTATAACGAAATAATTACGGTATAAGAAGTAAATTGAGCAACTATTAGAATTAACTGTAAGAAAAAACTACAATTATTATTAAACTGGGAATTATTGAACCTATAGACTATATAATATAAAATGTTTACCAATAGAACACACTTGAAGAAAAACATAGAGAGTTATAGTTACTCTCGTCGTTAACCGCAGCGCTTAAATAAATTTCTTCGCTTTTACATTCACAATAATATGGGCAGAAATAGAGAGTCAGAGTTTTAATTAGAGAGTCGGATTCCCCAAGTTCGTGTCAGTTCTGAATTTATTTTTAACCATTATAACCATTATAAAAATTGCATAATAAATTCTATTTACCCAAAACAAACATATTATGCATCATTTTATTGTTTCTAATTCAAGCGTGATTATTTCAATCGTTAGAGTTAATCCTTGTCTATTGTAAATTAATTATAATTGAAAACAGAATAAAAGTTTAACGATTATACGAGTTTTTGATGATGTTTTAATGGATTGGAAATGCTGAAACTTGTATTTGAAAAAACCTTTCAACAATTTTATAAAATTTATGCGGTTTAATTGATTTTATATGTTATCAACCTCATTGTCCATTGTCGACAGGCCAAAATTAACGAACATCTATGAAAACTTACCGACAGAAGAGAAATCCACAATGAGACAACAAAGAAAGAAAAAATGGAAATGAATTGGCCATACGTTAAGAAAAAAAAACTACAAAAATAATATAACCCGCATGACTTTGGAGGAACGTCCAAGAAAATAGAAAATGGGTGCGTTCAAACAACAAATGGAAACATACCATAATTATAGCTGAACTAAATCAATACAACCTCACATGGAAGAATGCAAAAACAGTAGAGGAAAATTTAAGGCGAGAAAATAGGCAAGGGTTTAGAGTAAAATTTTAATTGTGGAATTAATTTAGAGAAACTTAACACCAACTCTGATATTTTATTTGCGTTTTAAATCAATTCTGGTATTAGGTTCTCCTATGTTTTGAATGTACACTGCGGACCTAGGGTCTATAATGCTTACTAAAACATTAGTTCAGACAGATTTCATTAATAAAAAAAAAAAAATACGTATTAAAATGCAATTTTTTACGATTACAATACCTTTTTATATTTTTTTTTTATACTTTAAAAAATACTAAAATTAAAATTAATTAAATTGTGATTTAAAAAAAAAAAAATAGTAATAAAATTAAATACTATAAATAATAATAGTAATAAAAATAATAATTATTAATTAAATTATTTTTGTATTCAGTTTTATTAATTGATCCAATCTGAAGTAAATTTTTTTTTTTTTGTTTAAACCTTATTTCAATTAGTTTTAAGTTTTATTGAAAATTAAAAATAAAAATAATATTTATTTTAAATAGGTAATTAATTTTTTTTTATTAAATTTTGTTTTTTTTTATAGATCTAGATTTAATATCTAATTTTATACGGCCATTTTTTGTTGAATTAATAAAAGTGTTTTTTATATTATGTTTCTAAATTTCGGTTTCGGTTGTAACAAATTAAAAAAAAAAAAGGTTTTTGATGTAATATAAATAAATTTAACTTGAAATATAAGAAATAATAATAAAACAATATAAAGTTTCTTATATTAATTCCATATAATGTATCTATAATTAAAAAATTATATTACAAAACAAAAGGCAGGTGTAGACAACCATATAACAGGTGTTGTGGTTAAAAAATAACTAAAAGCTACAAACATTTAACATATATACATCTACAGACGCATGAAAGACTTTTATTTTGCAAGGTGCCATTTTCAATTATATTACCTATTATAATATTTGATCAATTGATCAATTGAAGTATTACTTATAGTTCTAGTCGTGTAGTTCAGATTTTAGGCCAAAATCTAATCATCATATAATATTTTATTTAATCAGTTAATTGACTGTATTCCTCGTCATTTTAAAATTTCTAAAAATCGGGAAGTTAGGAAACCAAAAGATTAACTAACCAAAAAGAATCTAAAGAATAGGGGAAGAAGTGTGGAAGTAAGTGGAAGGTAAATTTCATACGAACTTAAAATGGTTCTTTTTGAATAAGTGGAAATTGTAAAACGGGGTATTGCCAACAGAGTGGAATATATTTAATAGAAGCATGTTCCATATTTTAGTAGATCTCACAGCTAATGAGTATCCATAACCAGTTTGAAATCATTTTCCATAAAAAATTCCACAGTGTAGATATTAGATAAGTACAGTTTTTTGTGTTATGTTAAAATTGTTTGAGAGGTGCCATTATTAAATTTAATTAATTTAAGCAAGTATCATTACTCATTACCTACAAAATATCTATAAAATACAGATAAAGATCCAATATATCGACATATGTTGAGTGGAGTAAGTGTTACTAAAATGACAGTGTCGTCTATAAGATGAAAGGACATCAATGACATTTGCGGTAGGCCAGCCCAAATTTTCAAATTATAATTTATCTTAACCCGCGAACATATGCTTTATTGGTACTAGACAGTTCTCGAACGAAACGAAAAATAAATTTTACAGCGAGAAAGACCTAAAACCATTGGCAACATTGGCAACCTAAACATTTGGCAACATTCTTAATTACATCAAAAATATATTTATTCGAATGGATTTTTTTATTTAACTACTAACTAGAATATTAAGATTATCCGACTGAAGCCTGCATAATTTCTTTTTGAAATCATTAGATAAAGTTTGTTGATTTCTTTTGCAACAAATCAAATAGTTTTGAATTTTAGAAGTATTGAACACAACTCAGTTTATTTTTATTTTTTTGATGCATTTCTCTGCCACATAAATGTGGACAGGAAATTACACAGCCTTTCCTATTCAGGCGTGGCTGTAAATGTCGTAAGGGGGAATAACTCTTACGACGTGTGTGAGATTCGAATCCACACTCCCTCGGTGTTTACAGCGTATTTTATACGCTCTTACCCACTCCGCCACCGAGGCCCCTCAGTTTAGCTGTTCAGAGGCCCGAATTAGCTGTTTTAACTAAATCGTGGTAGACTATAAAAAATTGATGAAATTCAAGAATAATGGTCAGAGTTTGTATTCGAATATAAAATGATCGTTCATCATTTTGTATTTTTACGTTAAATATTTAAACTGTTCTCTAAATTAAATTCACATTCAAAATTTAAAATATATTTACATAAGTATTAAATTTTTTTTTTTTTTTAATTTTGTATTTTATTTTTTATTTTTTTTTTAACTTAAATTGAAACTAAAGACTTAATTACAAAGTATTAAGATATCAGTTCTAAAAAGTAATTAATTAATTACTAATTTGATTTTTTTTTGATTCAAGAAATTAAAAAAAAAAAAAAAAAACTGAAGCTAAAAAGTTACTTTCCATATAACTACTAGTAATTACAATATTTTAATTTCGAAATAAATTAAAAAAAAAAAAAAATTCTTTTAATTAATGTTTTATTTAAATTTTAATTAAAAAACAAAAAAAAAAAAGCAAAAATCAATGTATAACACCAGTAAAACTTAAATCTAAACACAAAATCTGTTGACTTTAAAAAAAAAAATTTAAGAAAAATACATATTAAAGTAAAATAAATTTATTAACTGGAAAGGTGGTTAATTAATTACATATTATGTTGTTTTTTTTTTTTTTTGTATCTTTATAATTATATTACCATATAAACATTTTTTTAATAAACGTTCTAGATTTTAATTTTTTTTTTATATATATATATTTTAAATACCCATAAATTAATTAATAATTTATGTATATTAGAAAAATTAATTAATAAAATAAATAAATACAGAGGTGTAATATTAAAAAAATTCGAGAAAAGAAAAATTTTGAAATTAATTAATTGGAGATATTAAACAGCTTCATAAGTTCGAACACCATTGTAGTCTCTTTAATGTGTTCGACTCTCCTTTTGGATTAATGGACCGTATGCATAAAACTGAATTTCAACTCAAATCTCACTCTTTTACACAAAAACTCTCAGTTACAGGTGAAGATTTTGTTTAAAAAAGTGAGCTCAATGCATTCGACCCAATGTATATTGTTATATGAAACAAATAAACTCTTCCTTTCACATTCATTGTTTTTTTTTTTCTATTTGATTGTCATTCCAAAAGGGGTGAATACTATCATCTGGTAAGTTGTTTTGAAATTGTTTTCAAAGACTATAGAACTCATCTGTATAGTTGTTGTTTAAGTTTCCTCTAATATACAGTTTGAATGACCGTATATTTATGAAAGTGGCGTTATATATGAAACATCAACAGTCTTTTAAATTGTTATAGAAGTTTTTTTTTAAATTGTACCCATAAAGCGTTTAACATTAAAAAGATCTTCGGCTTCCGAAATTTATAGTCTAACCATGGTTAACTGTAAAAAGTGATGTTTTTTATATTGTATTATCCTTAAGCTTAGAAATTTTTAAGACTAATGATATATTGGGGTTCCAAAATGCATAGTCTAACCTTGGATAGTATAGTGTGTATAATGTATATAGTAGTGACGTTTTAAAATTCTAACATTCTTAAGTTTTGACAATTTATAGTTTAATTTTAGTTAACTGTAAAAAGTGATGTTTTTCAAACTATACTATTCTTAAGTTTTAACATTTTTAAGACTAATGACATATTTGGCTTCCGAAATTTATAGATTAACCTTGGTTAACTGTAAAAAGTTTATTTTTTAAATTAAACCATCCTTAAGTTTTGACATTTTTAAGATTATTGAGATATTCGAAATTTTGAAATTTATAGTCTAATTTTGGTTAACTGTAAAAAGTCGCATTTTTTTAAATTGAACCATCCTTAAGTTTGGACATTTATAAGATTATTGAGATATTCGAAATTTCGGAATTTATAGTCTAACCTATGTATTTTTTATTTTATTTTGTTTTTCATAAGATAATTATTTTTTTCTTGTTGAAAATTTTAAAAATTAATAAAAATAAAAAATTGTTAATTAATAAATGGGTTCTCAACTCTCGTATTAATGAAATACTATTTAGTATTTGTATACGTACATATATATATTTAAGAATCAGGAAGTGAATAATCTTTCTTTCTACTTTCTTTATATTCTTTTTATATAAAAAATTAATATCTAAAAGAAAAAAAAAATGGCTTGGAGGAACTGAACTTATAGAATTTATAATTATTTTTGTAGAATCAAGTTGTCTTAAAATACGTGTTTTTTTTTTTTTTTTTTTGGAGAAAACAAATAAATATATTCACAGACAGGGGGGGCAGAACATAATAATTAATAAATCTTTTTTATCTCTTCTTTGATCTTATTTAAGTTATTATTAATATATCATTTTTTGTTTGTTTTTTTTTTTTTTTTTTTTTAAAGAATTATTTTAATGAAGAAAAGCCGGAATTTTTCTAAAGATTAAACAAAATGGTTATTAAATATGTATATAGAATATTTATAAACTTTTAAAAAATTTATAAGTAGAACAGGTGAATACATAAATTTTAGTTTAAGAAAACGTTTAATAGAAATTAAATCTTAAAATTTACTTGAAAGCTTCCATTTAAATATTAATTAAATTTTTGATACTTTCAAATATAGTTTTCACATTAATTCTGCCATTATTCCAAAAAAAAATCGGGAGATTAAAAAATCGTAACAAAAAAATTTATTAAGGAAATAATAAAAATATTGACTCTACTAATTCTCCATTCTCTCCTTAAATCAAAAAATACATGCTTTCATACTTTAAAAATATCTTTAAACATTACATCCTTTTTAAGGACTCCTTATAATTATAATAAATAAAAACAGAACAACTGAAAATTCCCCTAATAAAAATACCCAACAAATACTTCCATTTTTTTTTTTAAATTTATTTCAAAAAATTTATTCATTAAAAGTTCATTCACATTATTTTTATTTTTTATTTAATCCCCATTCCAATTTCATTATATTTATAACAGTAATAATACAATAATATTACCTACCCCCAAAAATCTTAAAATATAATATTTAAAATTTTATTTAAAAAAAAAAAAAAATACATAACCTTAACCTACATAATATTTAAAACAATCTTCATCTGTCTGGTTTCTGTCTACCCATCTGGTAACAAAAAAAAAAAAAGCAGAAAAAAATAAAACAAAAAAAAAAACTTCAAAATCATTAAAAAATTATATGTAAAACTTTTTCATTTTCATTCATTCAACCCACCTTTTCATCTTACAAAAAAAAACAACAAAATCAAATATAAAAATTAAAATTTTCATATTTTCCCTTTCATTCTGTTTTATTTTCCATCCATTTTCACAGTCTGTCTTTATTTTAAAAATTTGCAAACATAAAAAAAATAATAAAAATAACAAACTTCTTAATAAAAATTATAAAATAATTTATATATATGTTTGTACATAAATATATAATGACTTCTTTTCCATTCCTTCAATTCAACCCAACTCATTTAAAATCAAAAAGGATTAAAAATACACAAAAAAAAAAAATAAAAAAATAAAATTAAAAAAATAATTTAATTAATTCCAGAATTTATCAGTGTGTATCCTTGACATTGATAATGATTATGATGATTATTATGATTATTATGATGGTGTGGTAGTAGTACCAACAAAATATTGTTAAGAGAAAATTTTTGACATTGAAAATTTCTCTAAAGTTTGTTTTAAAAAAAAAATTATTTCCTTAATTTTTCTTTTTCTTTTTTTTTTTTTTTTTTTTTTTATATATATTAATTTGTTGTCTCTTTTTTTCATTTATAATGTATTTGCATCTTTTATGAATGAATAAAAAAAAAACTTTTTATTTTATTTTCATTTTCACTCTACCCAACATCATCATTTTTAACTCAGTCCCATAAATATGTATAAATATTTATCTGGTATATATATATATATATATAAATATATATATATATAAAATAATTACTCTATAGTCTCTATATACAGTATTGTAGTAAAAATTTGAAACCTGACCTAGAACAACTTCTCATTAAAAAACAAAAGAAGAAATGAAAATGAAAATGAGATTTTCCTCAGTTTTTCCACCATTCTCTTAAATTAAATTCATCAACAGTCTAAGATCTCGGATTTCATAAAACTAATAAAAAAAAAAAAAAAAAGAAAAAAAAAGACAGTTTGTTTTAATTCTTTCTTTTTTTTTTTTAAATACTTTTTAAAACAACAGCTGCTGCTATGCTGCTGGACAAAATTCATTTAGATGTTGAAATAATGAAAGCTTTCCCCATCTTATTTATTTTTCTTTGTTGCAAGCATCATCATCTTATTCTTCTTTTACATATTTTCCATTTTCTATCTTTTTCTAACGCTAATATAAAATTCCTTATTCTTTCCTTTTTGCTATTTTTATTTCTGAGATTCAATTTCTGTATATTTTAACTACCATCATGTATGTGTGTATGTATGGTGTATATATATATAGCATACAAGGATAAAAATGATGCTTTTGGAGCAGAAAAGTTGATTAAAAAGTTCTCTTGAAAAAAAAAAACGAAAATATAATAAAATAATTTTCATTTAATTTTTTGTTTATTTTTTTTTTTTTTTTTTTTTATGACGTAGAAAAGGAAAGTAAAAATCAGAAAAACAAAGAAAAAAAAAATAAAGTTAAATAAATATTTATATAACATTTACATTTAATTTGAAAACAAATAAAAAAAATAAAAGTATATATAAAAAAAAAAAATTAAAATTAAAAGAATGAATGAAAGGTGGGAGAAAAGAAAAAGGTAGGAATGATTGGGACTTTGGGAGTTTTATTTTTTCATAAAAACTTTAATATTTTGTGCTATTAGAGTTGGTTTTTGTCCAGAACTGAACTTATATATTGATTGTTGAAGATATAAAGAGGGTGGTTCGAAATTCAATTAAATATAAGGTATATAGTATATTAAATGTAGATGTAGTATAGGTATAGGTACTATTCATTATTATTTAAGATGCAAGATGATGATTGTTTTAAACTTTATATATGTTTTGTTGAAAAATTCTTTTGACAGTTTTTTTTTTAATTCAGATAGTGTTGGTTGAAGTGAAAAATTTAATTTTATTTTGTTCAGCACTACAAATACAATGTGACGTGGAGGTAAATAAATATTTCCCTTTCAAGTGTCGTTACAAGTATTAAATTATATTTATATTATTTATTATTTATTTATTTATTTATATTATTTATTTTCTTTACGGTATATTATTATATTTCATATAATGTTTTTATCTAATCTGACCTAACCGGGGGTTTAAACTAGAGATCTTTCTCCTTAGAGATGGGCGATTTACACTTATATTAATATTGCAATTGTATCATTTTAAATACAATATGTGTTTTTTTTTTTTTTTTTTACTATAAGCGCTTTTGTACATTAATGCTGTTTCTATAACTATCAACGTTCTCGTTACGATATGTTAACATGCAGTCTACAAAAGAGTAGACTTAACAAAAAATTGCTTCTTTTTATCTTTTATTTTGACACTACTAGACGCCAATGCATAGAAAGAAAGCGAAAAAAAATTAAAAGTAGAACAACTTTTCCCTGATTGCGTCACAGCAGCGTCTCGGACACTTTCATAAAATTATTGTGGACACTTTCATACAATTTAATAGATTTAACTTTACTTTAACGCTTTGATGTGTATAGATAAAAAAACGTAACAAGAACGTGCATTATAGATATAATACGTTCAAATCAATTTTAAAAACTTATAAAATAAACAAATTTTACTAATATTTGATAGTAAATTTCTAATATAATATTATTTTTTACTTCCAGATATTTAAATCATTTTAAAGGAACTTTTTTTAAAGGTAAGATATACCTATTAACAAAATTATTTTTAAATTTAAGATATTTTTTTTAAATTTAAGATATTTGAAATTTTTCAAACATCCATCCTCAATTTTATATTTCCATAAATTTTCCACTTAAAACAAAACAAAATAAAATACAAATTTATTTATTCAGTTTTTTTTTAAATCAAATAAATTCTTATATAGGTACACTTTTTTTTTTTTTGCATTAATAAAAAAGTCCTTTAAGAAGCATAATAATAATCCAAAATAAATATAAATAAATTCAAAATAAACAACAATCTACCATTTATATTTCTATATTGTTGTATCTTTTTCAACTTATATATCTAAAAATAAAACAGTATGTACAAAAGTCACCACAATGAAAATTGAAAATTTTCAAATAATATCATCAAACTAACCACCACTTGACCCTTAGAGTAGCCCTTTCTATCTCCACAATTTATTTTACATTCAATGTAAATTTTATTTTTGAAATCAATTTCGCCCTCTTTTTATTTTCTATCCAAAAATAACTCGAAAAATAATAATGAAAATAACAATTTTATAACACCATCATTTTCTGCATTTTAAATATAATTTCCCTGAAAATCTCAGTTTATTTCGACAAAAAAAAAAACAAAAGGAAAAATGTATAACTTTTCTTTTCCTTTTCAAAAACCGATAATTTTCATACAAATGAAAAATAATACTTTTATTTTAAAATGTTCAAATAATTGTTAAATTATATACCTACAGAATATCCTTGAATTGTTTTTTTACAAACCATATAGACATTCTAGAAAGAGACAGAAACAATTAAAAAAGAAAATAGAGAAAAATTAAAAATTAACTCCACAACAAACATAATGAAAAGCAAAAAAACGTGCGGCGAATTGAATAATAACACATTAAATTTGGATTTTTAATAAAAAGTTTGACTTTATACCACGTGACTGTATTACATACTATTGACGTGATTGACATTATACTATATACGTGACTGTATTTTTACTATTTTGCCGTTTTCGTACATATTGAGAAAAAAAAACCAATAATTATTCCATATTTTTAATTAATTTAAATTATATAAACCGTCTTCTTCCAGCAAATTAAATTTTCAATTTCAAACATTTCTTTTACTATAATATGTGCAGTTCTTTTCTGTTTTACCCAACAAAATAGATTTTAAAAGCGAAAAAAATGAGTGACTCTGTTCTGTATTGAATTAAATTCGAAAATTTTTATTAAAACGTGGGAGAAGGTATGGTATCAATACCCATATAAAAAAGAGTATTTGTTTCTTATTTATAAAATTTAATTTGCGGCAAATTTAATTTTTTCAAACAATTTATACTGTAATCGTATATATAAATTTAATTGATTGTAAAAATAGAAAAAAAAGTGAATGATTCATTTTTTTTTTTTAAACTCTTCATTTTGAAAAGAATGTACGCACATACCTATATTATGGCCCTCACATAACACACAATATTAAAAAAAAAAAAAATTAAGCGAAAAACAAATTTTTATTTAAAACTTATAAGGGTTCTATAAAAATCTACCAAATTCATGTGTGCTTGCTTTGAAATCATATAATATGTGCAAGTACTTATGTATGTTCATATGTATATGTTCCTACATATTTTAAAAAAGAACAAAACCATGTACATATATATAAATTTCTTTATAAGTATGTATGTACTATGTACATATGACAACCATTATTAAGTGGCATCACATCACATATTAGCAATAAAGTAAAAAGAAAAAAAAACTTTTAATAATAAAATAACCGCCTATTTAATATCGTATACAAGCCAACAAACAAACAATTTAATATATACTTATATTATTGTACATATAAAAATAAAACAGAATACTAAAAAAAAAAAAAGTACAAGGCGAAAATATAAGGGGTGAAATAATATTAAAAAGCAACCAACAGCGAATTAAATAAAAAACTAAAAAAAAAAAATATGTGTAAATAATTGAAGAAAATGGTTGTTCCACTTTAAAAATTTATTATCAATGTACATACATATGTACATATATATGTATATACATACAAACATGAACTTATTACTTAATACTAAGTACTAAGTACCTATAAAGTATATAATTCAATTCTAAATTCCCATTATCGTCATCCATCCATCAGATTATCAATTTCATCATTATCATAATCATCATCATCATTGTCTTCGAAATACGATTCCCTTCAGTCAAAAGAAACATCAGTTCATAATATGTGAAGTAAAAAAAAAAATATATATTATTTAACTACTGCCTTTTAAAATAAATATTTATTATAATATATTTGGTTTGGTTGGATGTACTCATATGTGTTTTTTGTTTCCAACTGAGTATTATATTACAACCCCTCCTACAAAATAATAACGATTTGCTTCAATAAATTTTTATTTTCTTTCTTTTTCTGGTTTTTATTTTTATTCTTTTGTTTAAACAAGAGAATGGTGTGGCTGTATTTTTATTTTCTGTTGTTCTACACGAATGCATTTTCACCACATACTTAAAATAACAAAAAAAAAAGTTTTTTTTTTTTTATATACATATATACATACATACATACCTAAGTATTATGATATATTAATTAAAACTTAAAAAAAAAAGTTTACTAAAATAAATACTACTTATAAAATATTTAAAATTACAAAGCATTTCTTTTCTCTGTTAGAAATTAAAGTATACCAGAACAAAAAAAACGGCAAATTCAAAAATTATTTGCAGCGAATACAATTTCTAACAGTTCTTCATAACTTTTAAAAGTTGTTAGATTCAAGTAGAAGAATATTTTAATTGTAAAATTCTAAAAAAAAATAAAAAGTGATAAAAAATGCGGCGAATTCAAATTAATTGCAATTTTATACAATTTTCATTAATTTTAAGAGAGATATAAACTGCGTAATTGAATTACAATTAAATATTATTTTTTTATTGAATCAAAACAATCAAATTAATTCTTTTTTCGACATTTCACAGTTTAGCCTTAAGCGTTTCATTTTGTACGTTTAGAACTGCTTAACCGCCTTAATTGTTTTTCATTTTCTTTCTAAAAAAGAAAAATTTTAAAAGAATGCATTTTGGTTTTATTTTTTTTTTTTGCTTTTATTTTAAGGAAAAACACAATTTTCTAATTAACAATTTTTTTTTTTTTTTTGTATTTTTGTTGAAGTTCATGACTATTTTTGTTGATAGAAATTGAATTCCAGGCCAAATTAAATTGAATTTTAGTAAGGGAATTTTTATTGCTTTTTTTTTCTTTTCTTATTTAAAAGAACAAAAGCGAGTAAAAATAAAGTAAAGAAATGGGTAAAATAATATATGCACGTATTTAATTCGATTATAGAAAAAAAAAAGTAGTAAATATATAAGTAAAAAATAAATAAACTAATTGTACGCGTTAATATTACATTATATATGTATATATAGGTATTTATTTATTTATAAAATAAAATACAGGCTGTTCAGTCATAAAACTCTAAAATATGTATAAATTATATGAAAAAAATTTTTGTTATGTCCTTGCAGGCTTTAAAACTCAAGGATCTCCATAAATAGATCAACAAATTAATATGAAATTTTCGGAAAACTTTTAACCCTTAAAGGATTATGCCGAAGACTTTTAACCCATATATACCGAAAATCATGATAAAAAATCATTATAGATTCAATCAACTGATTTCGATATACTGACATATTATATAAAAATTAAAATAAATATTGAATTACTATTTTCTTTCAAAAATCTCCAATCAATCTCCCTTATTATAAATGAATTAGATAAAATAACATTCACA
This sequence comes from Poecilobothrus nobilitatus, assembly GCA_947095535.1. NCBI lineage: Eukaryota > Metazoa > Arthropoda > Insecta > Diptera > Dolichopodidae > Poecilobothrus > Poecilobothrus nobilitatus. Next base: position 115,032,687 of record OX352774.1, read on the forward strand.
TTCGAACACCCTGTACTTACACATATGTCTGTATATAAAAATTACGTATAGAATTTTTTAGTTCATTTTTTCATATAGCAAATAATAAAAATTATTTTCTGAGACTTAAATTAAAAAAAAGGAAAAAACAAAAAAAAAAGAACTGAACTGTCAAAACTAAAAAAAAAAAAAAAGAGGCAAAAAACAGAGAAACTAAAATAAAAATAAAAGAAATGGTAGGAAAAATTGAAAAGCATCGTTAAAAATAGATTGCATATTCTCACGCGATTTTTTCTTTTTCCTATTGTATATAACATATATATAAAAACATAAAAAATAGCAAAAAAAAAAAAAAATATATATATTTATTTAATTTTTTCAATTTTTCTTTTATTATTATTTTATTATATTATTCATTCGCGTATTCGCGTATTCCAGATTAGTACCTACAGATACACACATTTTTTTTTTTTTTTTTACTTTTCATTCGAAACTTTTTTTTATTATTTTATAAAAAAAAAAAACAAAAAAAAAAATCAAACAAAAACTATTAATATTGTTATTCTATAATATTTGTATATTCTCTGTCTCTTTCTTTCTTTATTTTTTTTTTTTTTTTTTTATTATTTTTCACGGTATAAAGTTAAAAATTTTAATTGAAATTCAGTAAAAATTAAAAAAAAAAATTAAAAAAAAAAAAACCGATGTTTTTTTGTTTGAAATTGTTGGAATACAACAATTGCTATTGTTGTGATAATAAAAAAATTAATAATAATAAAAAAATAAGTAAAATAAAAAATAAAATAAACAATATAAATCTATATTTAAAAAAAAAATAACTATACCACATACAATATATTAAATATACGTATATTATGTACCTATTTAAGTATATACACTTATGACCGATGATCATACAAAAAACAAAAAAAAAAAACAAAAGAAATTCTTTTTTTCCATTTTTTGTTTTTCTACATATAATGAATAAAACTTAGGTATGCAAAACATATAAAATATAACGGTTCTTTGAACATTTACAAAAAAAAAAAAAAAAACAAAAAGAAAAAGAAAAGAAAAAAATAAAAAAAAATTCATTTCAACCGATTCAACCAAATCACAGTCAATCAAAAAATGTTTCTTTATTATATGTATGTATGTATGTATGTAGGTACAATTGAAAATTCAACCTCAAACTCAACTTTAATAGCACATTTCCAATTCAATTCCTTTCAATTTTAAATCCAAAACAATATATTATGTACAAATATATAGGTATCATATATGCGTATATATTATATATATATATATATATTATGTACATATATATATAATATACTATGTGTGTTTGTTCATAATTGTGTTTTATTATAAAATTGAATTGTTTTATAAAAACAAAAAAAAAAACAAAAAAAAAAAAAAAATAAGTGATTGTTTTATTTTTATTTTATTTCATTTTTTACACCCATATTTTATACCTATTTATTAATTGATTTAAATACCCAATGTTTTTTTTTTTTTTTATGAATAAGTGTATACAGGGAGTTCCGAATCCAAAGATCAAAACCGAATATTAAAAAAAAAAAAAAAAAAAAAAATTCTGAAGTTTATTTAAAAAAAAAAGGGTTAAAAACAATGGATGCAAAAAAAAACAAAAAATGAATGCAATTAAAAATTTAAATTAAAAAATATCCTTTATTAATTCTTTATAAACCACATAAAGATGTGATGCAATTGATTGTTATGTGTACCAAATATACACAAATTTTATAGACTCTATTTATGTTTCAATTAAATTTACTGTTAAATTTTCTCAATTTAATTTTTCATTTCCAATCGCTATGAATTAAATAAATAAATAAATTTTTAGCCTTTTATATAAATTTCATAATATATAAGTTCCTGTATTGGACGTTTCTTTTAAAATTAAATAATCGGCTCTTTTCAGAATAAATCTTTACAAAAATATAACTATGTATGTAGTTGTTATGAAAAGAGTAACAAAAATCTATGTACACATATGTAACTTCCGAAATTTGAATTAAAAAAAAAACCTGAGTATAAGAATTTGATCATTTATCGCTTCTTCCGAATACAAAAATTTGACAAACTTAGATCTTAATCAGTTTAAACCGTACCGAAAAATTAAATTTGAAAAAATATATATTTTTTTGTTTATTTTCCCGACGGCTTTTTTTCTTTTTTTTTTTTTTTTGTTGAATTTGAATTGTATTTTAAAATTGTAATTGAAAAATGTATCTTAAACTGTTATGAAGTTATATTTACTTAAAGAAAAAGAAAAAATATATGTAAATTCTGTTGAAAAGTAATAATCCGAAATATTTCCATATCCCTTGCAATTCTTATAAGTTCGATTAGGGAATCAAAAAAAAAAAATTATCCATCACAAATGAATTCGCCGCAATCATTTATCGTATGTATGTAATTCCTTTACTTTCATTTCTTTAATTTTACTGAGTTCTGTATAATTTTTTGCAAATGCAAATAGGTACATATTTTTTTTGTTATCCTTATTGTTGTATTTTCTTCTTTTTTTTTTTTGTTTGTATTCTATTATTTGTAATTCTAATTTTTGCTCCGTCCCTTCATTAACAAAAATTACTCACCAACTAATAAACAGTAAATTATGATATGAAATGAAAAATCGAAAAAAATGTAAGAATTTTACCGAGCACTTTCATCTAATTATATCTAAAATGTTAAAAAATAAAAAATAACAATAATAAAAAAACCAAAAAACCAAAAAAAAAAAAAAACAACCCCACTCTTTAAATTTTTATTATGCAGATATAAATATAAAATGCCTACATTACCATATTATCATACATCCACACATACATACATATGTAATTTATAAAAGTGCATTTTATCAACGGTGGCACTGTAAGCTATATTAAAAATTTATATTTACATGTAAAATTGAATTGAAAACTACAATCTACTTCAATTGTAGTAGCGTCAAAAAAAAAAAAAAAAAACTAACGGCTTTAACTTTAATCAAGTGCTACAAGTTAAAAATCAAAAGAAAATATCACTTAAACAAGTGAAAAAAACATTTTACCGTTTTTCAATGTATAATTCGCCGTTTCTGTAATTTTTACATTTTACATTATAAAAAAAAACAAAATAACATTTTCAAAATATATATACTTTTCAATATTGATTGTAGTTGTATATACTTACATATATAGATAGCTGTAAATAAACATTCTATCTACTACAGTATTCAAAAGCAATTCATACAAAACAAAAATAGATAAATAAAGGAGGAACAAAAATATGTATTTTATAATATAATTCAAATACAATCAAAATAATATCAAATCCCATTTAAACATTCTATTTTTCCGAAAGCTACACAAAAGCTACACATGTAGTATTAAAAAAAAAAACAAATATAAGAGCCCCCCATTTATATTATTATAAATAAACGAAATATTTCAATGTCGCTTCAGAGTAAAATTTACAGTACCGACACACATGTTATGTAGGTAATCATGTAATATAATACATACATATACAAATATACAGTTAATTCTCTATAATGCTTTTCATTTTTCTCTCTTATGTGTTAAAAATGCTCAAAAAAGAAAAAAAAGAAAAAGATATTTATCTTACCTCTCCATTCTCCAATATTTACCATTTAAAATGCACTTGTATAATTGTTTGTGTAGTACTAAAAGTGGTGACTGGTGGCAAAAACAAAAATTAAATAAACAATAATTTAAAATGTACACAATTTGAATTTATACAATATATTCTACTTAAAGTAGAAGAACGATAACTACAAAAAGAATAAAAAAAAAAAAATTTTTTTATCAGTGTGTTCGTGTTGTTTTTTTCATATTACGTTACGGAGTATGCAGAATTTTTAACAACACTAGTAATTTCTAATTAGTATCTATTCTACATATATGTTATGTATATATAATATAATTTAATATTGACTGGCAAAGCGAGTGGTGTGGCGAGGCGACTGCCTATCACCTCACAAATACAAATAAACTTTTTGTTTATTTATTGTTTTTTGTTGTTTTATCTTTTTATTTTGTTAAATTATATATTCGTTTGGTATATGTACAGTTGTGTGTTTATTACAATCTATGAATAAACCACGTTTCGTGTTCAAATTGTATTTAAATAATATCAGATAATATTACATGAGTTTGGTTGAATGTAAATTAACATTACGCAGAGAATGTGTGTGTGTGTGTGTGTATGTTCCTCTGTATGTAATTGTTATTTTATTGTAATTTTAACATAGAAAAGTTAATATATTATTTGTTCTTATAGAACAGTCAAAGAGTATGTAGCAAGTAGAGATTCCAGCTGCAAAGCAATATTACAAGAAAGTAAAATAACAGTAGTAGCAAAGCAACAACAACACAACAACAACGAATAACAGTATTAGTGATAGTAAAACTTCTACTTTAAAAAAAAAAAAAATTGTTTTTTTTACTTATTTTATTGTTGTTGATTTGTTTTTTTATTTTTTTTTTTTGTGTTAGCACTTCAATGTCCATCATGTTTCCTTCAAAGCTTTAATGTACCGTATAGTTTCGCGGAAGACGGTTGTGCATAGTTCCTTAAAAAAAAAAAAAAAAACAGAAATAGATTTTTTTTATTCTTGTTATTGTTGTTGTAATACCGTTTGAAAAAAAAAAAAGTATTTTTTTTCTTGTATTGTGCAATTGCACAACAAAATTTTGTAAAAAACAAAAAAAAAATTTATAATAGGTATGTAGGATAGATTGGATTAATTGTGCAATGGTTAAAAATAAAAGACTGCTGTGCTGCTGCTGCTGCTGCTAATATTGTTGTTTGCTGCTGTTGTTGCTGTTATTATCTGTTAGTTACATTTTTGTTGCTAATGTTATTTTGCTCGTTCAAAAAAAGAAAAAAAATTGAATTAAAAAAAAACTGAAAAACCTTAAGACTGAAAAAAAGTTCAAAAGTCGGCATTCGGTTTTTGAATTTCAATAGAATCGGGTTGAAGTTTAAAAAAAAAAAAAAGTACGATAATGTCTAGAAATTAGAATTAACTTTTACTAAATTTTTTTTTTTTTTTTTTGTTAATTTTGAATATTTTAGAAAAATTATTAGAAATTTTCGCGGAAAAATAGAAAATTTTTATTTATTTAAAAAATAAAATACAATTTTCAAGCAAAAAAAAAAAATAAAAAAATTAAAATAATTAATGAATAATTTACTTTTTAAATAAAAAAATTGAAAAAAATTAAAAGTTTTACTTTTGGATGTAAATTTAAAAAAATACACTCTGCTTACTTAAAATTTTATTTTATTTTTTCTTAATTTGACTTTTAAAAAAATTATTGAGAAAATTTCAATTTAAATTAAAAATAACAAAAAAAAAAATATTAAACATTTTTAAATAAAAGTGATTGTGTTTTTATACAATTAAATATAAGAAGTGTTTCAATTTCAACTGGAAATAAATTAAAATTATTTATTATTTTATTAAAAAAATAATATTTTTTAAAATTTTAAATATATAAAAGAAATATATATTGAAAAAAAAACGAAAGAAAAAGGGAATTGAAAAAAAATATTTACTTAATTAAATTAAAATAAAAGAAAATATCTGAAGATACCAAAAAAAAAAAAAAAAGAAAAACAGTTTACGCAGTTTTCTTGACAAAAAATTATTAAATAAAAAAATCTTTATAATAATGATAATATTCAATTTGAAAAAAACAATTTAAATCTTACAAAAAACAAAAGAAAAAAAAATTAAAATATACAAAAATTAATTAAAAATTTTAAATAGACATAAAATGGTAAGAAAAATCGAATTTAAAATTATTATATGACCTATCCAAAATATTAAAATTTATTATTTTTAAGAATTTTTGTACATTTTTACGGCTTTTTATTTAAAATAATATAATATTATACTTTTGTACCTATTATTCTACTTATTGATTATCCCGGTATCAGTTATTTTTAAAAAGCGGGCTTAGGTTTTTCTTTCTTTGAAATTTTCTTTTAATCCGATCTTCCTTAAAAAAGTTTCATTAATTTTAACAGTTAATGGTAGGGTAAGTAGTCATATTATAGGTATAGATTTTTTTTTATATAAAAACTTTAACAGTAATTTTTTATATGATAAGATATAAGAAAAAGGTAAAAAGATATATAAGATATCTTCAAAAATATCAAATATCCAAAGATATTTTTCTTATTTTCTTATTAATATAATTAATTTTTATCAGACTTAGACTAAGATAATCCGGCTTAGACTAAGACAAATAATTATAATGAAAAAATAATTAAATAGTCTAAAAAGACATAAAGGTCAATAGATGTTAATATAGATCGTTATTATTTTTTCACCATTTTTAGATCAGATACGATTGAAAATTGAAATATGATCTTCAAATCGTATCTCCTGAGAGAATCTCAACAAATTTTCTGAGTTGGACATAAAAATTTATAATTTTGATGAAAATTAATAATTTTGAAATAAAATTAAAGCCATTTATAATTTCTGTATTTAAATTTTTCTGCTAAGTCTAAAAATTTGCAATAATTTTAAAGATGTGTTGTGTATATTTAATGTATTAAATTTTATCTAAGTAAAAGATATTATTTCAATTGAATAGAACTTGTCATATAATATGACTTCTTCATATTTCTTAGTTATACTAATAGTTAATACTAATCTTGTAATAACGAATCTTAAATTAAAAAATTTCTGATCTTATAAATTGCAACACTTTTTAATAAGTAAATTATTTTTTATAAAAATAATAAAAATTTAATATTGGTCAGTATATACTAAAATAGTTATAAATTATAAAATATGTTATCATATTCATTTTTTATTTAAATCAAATGTAAAAAAATCGTAACATTAAAATTTTTTACCATTTTAATAAATTTTTATTTCTCAGAACTATCATTTAAAGTATATATAATACCTTTTTTACTTTAAGAAAAACAACTTCCACTTTAAGTGCAAGTTTTTTTTTGTTTTTCTAATACAAATATTTTCATTTTAAGAGCATAATTTTCATTTTAAAAGTGGAAGTACTTATATCCTTTTTATATATGTATTTGTGTATATAACTCTCCTAAGTGACAGCGCTTAACCAGGAAACCAATGTCCAGTTTTTTAAGCTCGATGAGCTGCTGCGACAAACAATCGCCTCATGGAGTTGAGGGTTGTAAAATGGGTATAGTATAGGTGAAAAGATAGGTTTAAGGATAGTTATCTATATACACCCTTCAATATTCCATATAGTTAACTATAGTTATATATTATTGTACAAGTTTGGCTTTGGTTTTTATAAAATTTACAACAATACACTTTTAATTAGACAACACTTTTATTAAAATAAAGTTTCAGTTAACAATTATTTATTTCTTATACTGTTTTTTTGAAAAAAATTTTTAAAAATTGCTCTAAATACAAAAAAAATATTTGCAACTAAAAAAGAAAATATTTATTTAAAAATAAAATACTTGCACTTAATATGGAAATAATTTAATTCAATCTGAAAGGAAAAAAAAGGTATACTTAGGTACTTATATTTAAGAGTTTAGTAACAAGTAGTAACTAGTCAAATTTTTTAATGTTAAAATTTTCAAAAAATCCAAAATATGAATAAAAACAAAGATTTTTAAATCTAATTTTTTAAAATAATACCTACTGAATATTATATTTATAGAATGAATTAAATTTCAATTTAACGGTATATTTTTTTTTTGTTTTTTGTTTTTTTTTTTAAATTTAATTCAATGAATTTCATTAATAATTGATTTAATTTATAACTAATTTTACTTTTTCGAATTAAAATTATTTTGAGATTATTTTTATTATGATATTAAAAAAAAATGGTATTAAAAATTCATTTGATAAAAAAAAAAAAAAAAACTCCATATCAAAAATAAAAAAAAAAAAAAAACAACAATAAAATTGAATGAAAAAAATATAAATAATTGTGGTTCCGACCACAAAACACTGGGCGTACATGTATATATTCAGTGTTTTGGTCAATTCAGTTTTTTTTTTTTAAATATTTAATAAGTATATATATATATATATATATATTATATACGTATATATATCAGAAATTCAATGAATTTATTATCAAAAGTTTCAATGAATGACAAAATATGGTAGTTATAAAAATAAATAAATAAAAAAAAAAAATTAATTCTGAATGAATAAAAATTGAAAAAATTATAAATTTTAATTCAATGTACATAATATTATTATTCCATTCATTATTATTATTTTATTTATTTTATTTATTTTTTTTTTTTTTTTGGTTTAAAGAAAGAAAAATATCAATGGTACCTCTATACTTAAATAAAAAAAATTATTTCTGTGCGGTTTCAGAGATTTATTCAGTGTAAATCTTAACAAAAAAAAAAGAAAAAAAAAAGCCACATGTCATATTTAAACTGTGACTTGTTAATTTTTATGCACTAAGTATTTTAATGTTTTTTTTTTTTTTTTGTTTTTTTTTTAGAAAGTTGTTTAAGTTTTTATTTTTTTTTTTTTGTTCTAAAAAATTCTAAAAAAAATTTTAATTTAAACTTATTAAAGCTATAATAGGCTTTATTAGTCTAAAACATGAGAAACCGGAGAGTTTTAAAGTAAACAATTAAAAGACAAAGTGTCTCAGGAACTGAGCACATACTTAACTATATACTAATCAAGTTTTAGAAAATATTTTCAAATAAGTAAGGCAGAAATTCATTTTGAGTTTCAAACTCGTTAATTTTTGTTTTTTGCAGAAATTTAAGTAAATTGATTTACTTATAGTTTTACTTAGCTTAAAACGAAAATTATATTTTTCTAAAAGAGATAAGTATCATATTATCATTAGTGAAAAATATTAACTTAATTAGGTATGAGATAGTGAAAAAAGGCCACTAAAATCTATGATTTAATTGATCTAAAATATATTCATTCTAAAAGATAATTTTACAGATAATATCTTACGATAATGATAAAATTATTTTCCATAGCCATTTTTCCTAGTCTGACGATACTCTTAGAATTAGCCATTTCTCTTTCCCTTTACACAAAATTTATTTGTGTTTAAAAGGCAAATATATAAATATGTATTTAATTTTTTTGATTAATTTAATAAATAAAAATTTAGTACTTGGTGATATTAATTTAGTTGCGTACTCGTGTTTTGTCATTATCAACATAATCAAAAAAATAGAATTTAAACTTAATTTAAAATGTTCAATGAATTTTACTTAATGAATGAATGCACCTTTTTGTCAGTTGACAGTCGAAATTTGTTCTATTTTTTCCATTAACTAAAATTGTATAGTGAAATCATGTTAATTAAAATAAGAATTTAACTAAAAATCTTTCGAAATTGACTTTTGACGTCTTCACTTAAAATTATACTCAAATTTTACTCAAATTTTACTTAAAGAATTACTCAAATATTACTCAAATATTTCGCCTAACATTCTAGCTTTTATTTGATCAATATCTTTTTTTTTTTTTTATTATGTAAGTGTAACTATTATTTTATTTTGTTTTAAGACTTAAGTAATAATAATAATCTATATTAATAACAAATAAAGAATTTCTCTTATATCTTTAAGTAACTAAATAACTATTTTGTGTCATTTATATATATTTTTTTTTTATAAATAGCTCTATACCAAAAGTTGATACAAAAATATTTTAAGTTAATAACAATAATAAGTACCTAAATATATATTTTATTTGTTTTAAATATATTTCTTTTGAAGAGTTACTTAAATAGCTACTACTATTATTTCTTCTACTATATAGAATTAAAAGAAAGGTGACCTTCATTAACACTTTCTAAATAACTTATAAGTTATGTATTTATACTTTTTACTCTATATTATGAGTTAAAATCTTTAATTACTTTTTATCTTATTGATGTTATATCATTTTGTTTTATATTTTTCTTTTTTTTTTGTTCTTTTCTTTAAAACGGCGTCTAGACAGGAATTTAATTTTAAAGTTGTAAAGCTTAAAGTGTCCAAAAACTAAAAACGAAAAAAAAAAAAAAATTAAACAAAATTCAATGCAACTACAAAGAATAGTTTAATATCATCAATTCCTGGTAAATAGTAACTAATATTTTAACATAAATATTAAATAAAAAAAAAATAAAATAAAAGAACACAGAAATTTCACAATTTAATATCGTAAAACAATTTATAAAAAAAAAAAAAAAAAGAAAATATCTAAGAATTTGTAATTTGAAACTGTAGAACACTCGCTTTAGGTGTTTTTTTTTTTTTTTTTCTGTTTATTTTTTTATTATTTGTTTTAGAAATAAAAAAACAAAAATTATTTTGTTTTTATAAAAAAAAAAAAAATAACATAATCCTAAATAAGAACACTTGTAAACCATAGTAAGTAATTTTTTCTTTACTTTTAATTTTTTTTAACAGATTTTTTTTTTCCGTTTTTTTTTTTTTTGTTTTTCTTTTTACTATTAAGTTATGGTTCTTCAATATTTTTTCTACTTGAGTTTTGATGACGGTTATATTGACGTTAAAAAGAATTTATTCGATTTCAAAGAAATTAAAATAATAATATATTTTTTAAAAATTTTTATAGAATTTATTTTGGATTATCATTTGTAAAGTAATAACTGTTAACATTTTTTTTTTTGTTTTCCTTAATTTTTGTTGTTTTTTTTTTTTTATTTTACAAATAAGTTAACATTTTAAATATTTTAACAAATTTATAACAAAATTAATAGATATAATACAGTAATATCTCGATAATCTGAATAATTGTTTCCAAAATCCAGACCCCTATTAGGATGATCGAAAAATTTGCGGATTATATACGAAGGGGTTTATTTTTAACTCGGAAATCTGTAATGTTAAACTTAAATGAATCATATCTTTACATATATATATAGGTACATGTAACTATATATATATATGTATTAATATTAATGTATAAATATATATTTATTTTGTAAATTAAAAATTCTCTTTAAGCTTTTATACATATAAGTAATTTTCTTTGAAATATAGCGTTGTGTCTGTTACGCTGTTTTTACTTTAAAGCGTAAAAGAATATATTTTTTTTCCATTCTCAAAATTCATCAGTTTTAAACGTTTTTCGACAATTTAATTATTTTTGGTATGATTGTTTGAAAAAAACTATAAGAAAAAAAAATTTAAGAAAATTTTGTATACTTAGGCTAAACATTTTTATTACCTTCATATTTTGTCGTACTTACATTATATAACTACATACACATAAGTATATGGACAATATTTTATGAGAAGAGTTTTTTTTATCAGTTCAATTTAAATATAATCCCTATGCAATCTTACATATGAATATTATAAAAAAAATAGGTGTAGAAATTACTGTAGATATCTAAGTTGTAAGTCCTTTGAATAAAAGTACCTAATTTATATGTTCATACAATAACTATTAGGAAAATGTGTTGAGAACAGTTTTTTTTTTTTTTTTTTCTAAGTAAAACACATTTAATTTAGGATACTTTTCCCTAAGATTAATTCAAGCTACCGAACGGTTTTAATTTTTTTTTCTTATTTGAAAAGACTTGTTAAGAGTCTGAATAAAACATTAATTTAAATTTTTCATACAGTTTGTATCTAAAATATATATAACTACTACTTACGTACTTAATATGTAATTTGTTTGTTTGTCATGTTTAGAACCTCAGGTATTTTCTTTTTTTGTGGCTATAAGATAAATATAGTTAAGAAAATATAAAATATTTAAATTAACAATAAAATAAGTTAACTTTGTATTTAATTAATTAATTACTTAATTGAGGAAGGATTTTTGAAAGAAGTTTTAATTTTATTTAATATTTTTTTTATTTTTATTTATTTTGAGAACAGATTTAAAAATATAAAATAAATATAAGATAAATGTTAACCTTTTTCTTTTTATTCTTTTTTTTTTTTTGCTAGAAATTGGTTTTATTCTATACTTATCATAGTTTTATAGACTCTTATTTTTCATTGTTTAATTCACATTCAAACCCATATATTAAAACTGTTCTCAATCAGCTCTATTTAATATTATAATATTTTACAAAATGCTAAGAGTGTATCGTCTTTGCAACATTACTAATAGACTCATTAATAGGCATTTGTAATGTTGAAATTACCTAGGCAACTCCTGTTTAAGTTTTTGATTTGGTCTAATACTTAACTAAATGATTTTCTACATGAATCGTCTGCGAGTTATTAGAACAAATCGAAAAACTTTTACATGAGACTGTTTTAAAAAAAAATATTGAAAAAAAAAATTAACCGTTGAACCTTATCTAAATTTTTTTTTAATAGACAAATTTAATTTAATTTAACTCTCTAACTGCCCTTTTTAAATTGAAACTCTTGTGCATCATATATGATGCCCACAATGTATTATTTTCCTTAATAAGATTTTGCAAGTTGGAACCCTTTAAAGGAAGGAGGAATATTCTAATTATTATTTTTTTGTAATGCAGTAATTATTTATCAGTTGTTACTAAATTCAGAGTTCAGACATTAAATAACAAAATTACTTTATCTGATTTTGTTTAAATTAAACCGGATCAAAATTTAATAAACTATCTATAGGTACAAAAAATTCTATTCTCTTTTTAATCTTTGATCATATTTTTTTAGAATCTAACTATTGAAATTTAAAATATAACTAGGTACTATAAATTTAATGGCAATCTGTACTCGATTTTATATCAATTCTAATTTCAAAAAAAAAAAAAAAAACTGAACGCATCGCTTTATTAACTTTCAACCAGTTTTTAAGCAAAACTATACTTAGTACCTATATAATATACAAAACATATGATAGCTATATACTCTTATTATATATATACGTACTTATATATATAAATGAAACCTTAGTAATTCAACTCAAGTTGTCGTTTTTAATATTGCTATTCTATATTTTATTATTTTTTATACATACATGCATACATATATATACTTATATATATTTTCTCAATTACAAAATTTCTGTCCTTTACTTATTTTATTTATTTTTTTTTTTGTTTTTTTTTTTAACTGGGGTTCAAGAAATGAAAAAAAAAAAAAACCAAACGCGTTATTTGTAATAAAAAGGAAATCCGCTTAATTAAATTTATATATAACTTATATGTATTACATATTATATATACTTACATATATGTATACAGTATGTGGAACCTATAAGTGAATTTTTTTTAATTTTTTTTTTTTTTATATTTTTTATTTAAAACTATAAATAAATATTTCAAATTTTTATGAAATATTAAACTACTCCCTTATATATACCTACATACATATATATACAAATATAAAACATATCATAGGTAAATCGTGTTATAATCAATAGATAGATTGTGTTAAAATCGCGCGCTATTTTAAATAAAAAACAAAAACAAAAAAAAAAAATAAAATAGTAAAAAGATCAAGAGAATGGTTTTTATTTCAAAAAACCTGCCGACGACTAAAATTTCATATTTTTTTTTTTTTTTTTTGTTTGTTTTTCTTAACATTGTTCTTATATAAAATATGTTTATACATATATATATATATACTTAGGTATACCTAACAAAATAAAATTAATTTTACTGTCACTTTTTTTTTTATTTAATATAAAATTAAAATGTTCACCTGTTTAAATAAATAATTAGAAGAATCTATAAGAACTATTATCTTTATTTTATTTATTTTTTCTTTTTTTTAAAAAAAAGAAAAAAAAAACGTCAATTTTGTGTCATTTAATTACATTAATTTTGAACATTTTGACAAAAAAAGAAAAAAACTTATATATACTTAAAATGCTTAAAACACCCAAAAAAACAATCAATAATAACAGCTAAAAAAAAAGAAAGAACAGTATATATACACTTAATATCTTATAATATGTATATATACCTATAGATACAACTTTAAAGATAATAGTGTATCTTTTTTATGAAAATTGAAGGAAGGTGCAATCATTTTATGAGTGTTATTAATCTTTTCTTTTTTTTTTTTTTTTTTTCTGTTCCTTTTAATATTATTTTATATTTTATTCAATCTTTGTGTCTCTGTCTTTTATTATTATTAAGGATATTTATTATTGTTTCATCCTGTCAACTACAGAAAAATAAAACCAAGAAATAAAAATACAAAACCAAAAAGAATGCATTTTTCTGAACATTTAAAATCGTTTAATAATTATTGTTGGTTTTTTTTTTTTATCAATAAAAAAATATTTACAAATCAATTTAATGGACATTAAAAATATAAAATTACTTATTTTTTTTCTTTGTAAATTAAACATTAAGAACTTTTAAATGAAAATTATTTTTGAAAAATTGGTTTTTACGATATAATTTATTGCAACAATTAAAAATTAAAAATAAAACATAAAATAAAATTGAAAATAAGTTGTACATTTGTGGCTGTGGCTTATCTGATTTGGGCGTGGGTCAACATGACGGCTGATTTTTGCCAACATGACGCTAAAACTACAATTGTAAGTTTTTGTTTGAAAAATTGAGATTTAAATTTCAGCTCATTTTTATGCATTCCAACAATTGTCTACCATAATGATTTATACCTTGATCAGCTCCTCTTGGTGAACAATTAACATAAGTTTTTAAGCCAAGATATTCCTCTTCTGCACGGACGTTTTCTTCTTTAAATTTTGTCTTCGAAGATAATTTTTAGAAGATGCCTAAAAATTTTTGCAAAATATTTAAGGTTCGTAGTTTTCAACTCTATTTCTAATATTTAAAGTTCGTAGTAGGTTCGCAGCTTAGTTCAACTCTATAAGTATAGTATAGAATAATGTAGAATAATTCCAATTGGTTCATATTAAATATTAACCCATTAAGAGCTTTTTTATAAATAATACCTACCTATAAAAGAAAAGAAATCCTAATCCTAAAGAACATTCTTTTCTTTTATAGCTCTTAATGGGTTAATATTTAATATGAACCAATTGGAATTTCTAAGTACTTAATAAAGTCGCCAGAAAATAAAAAAATTTTTGAATATAAGTAAGTATAGTAGAAAAGAAAACCTTAATACGAAATGTACTCACATAATATTTTCAATTGGTTGAAAATTATTCATTTAAATAGTTATGTACAAAAATAATCTGATGATTTCAGTAAAAAATCCATATGTACATTTCTAGGCCTCGAATTGTATAGGCTAGATTGTACTTGAATTATTTGTTTAAAAAAAAAAAGGCAATAACATAAAAAAGTAACCTTAACAATATTTTTACAATAGAAGCAGTAGACTGTTGTCAGCGCATTTTATCGTATAATGACCATAATATGTATGTAAATTTTTTTAGGAAGTAACGGGGATGCAACTATTAATATTCCAATGGATTTAGTAATTTTCTTAATTTTAAAGATACGGTATATCATATGAGAATAATTATTTACGTCACTGAAACTCCTTTTAAAACATTGTAAAACTTTGCCTTTCAAATTCATAATTCCTGACATTCTCCCATTTCTAAAACAAAAAAAATAAAGATTGTAAATATAAATACTAAAGGTATATTGATTTCTTTAAAATAAAAGTAATTCAAAAAATTTGCGTGCCTAACTGAGCTGTTCACAGGGCCGGATTTAGATTCATAGATGCCCTAAGCACTTCAAAAAAAAAAATTAACAAAATTTTACATTAGCCATCGTGAATGCACTTTAGAAGTTTAGCGAGGTAAAATTATTGACAGTAATTGTCAAAATGTCGTCTAAAAAAAAAACAACCACATTTCGCAAAAACTTGCATGTAACTATTTAAGTATATGAATACAGGTATTTTTATAAGCATGAGCATATTTTTATGTATTTTCAATAGCATAGTCTAAAAAGCTCCCGTATCTTCAAAATCAGAGGTCAGAGTACAAGAGTACAAGATTGACTAAGGCTAGGGTACGATTGAACAATCTGAGTAAAATTTATGTGTAAGTATGAAATTTTTTTACACCAGAAAAAAAAGTGACACTGTTTGTTATTGCAGAATTTCTATGGTGTGCCAATTATCATGATGCTTTAAACAATTGCTTAGTTTACTTATAGGTATTTTCCAGCACTTGCTTGTTCATTTCCAAGATGATTAAATCAACTTCAGTTTTAAATAAGTTTAGCGGTCCGTTTTGGAACAATTAATTTAATAATATATTTATCTTTGTTTTATGGCAATATTTATAAAATAAAATTAGAAATTGATGCTAAATTTGAAATACGTAAAGTAGAACATTTTAATATTTTTTGAACAAAATGTAGTTAAACTAAACTTTCAAACACCTCAATATTATCTTGTATTAATTATAACAAACAAATTTTCTGTTTTAGTTAAAAATTATTTTCTGAGGCATTAGAGTCCTATACTGTTTAAGAGCGTATAAAATATGCTAAATCATTCCCTTTTATCGCATTACAGCCACACCTGGAAACCCAAGTCTGTATAATTTTCTTGTCGCCTATTTAATGTTGCAGGGGAATAGGCTAAAAAAAAATGTTTTTTTTTTCGATTTAAATTAATGAAATTTCTTGAATTTATTTAAATTTGATTTAAAATTAATTTCTTATATGTGGTTGAAATATGCATATTATATACTATAATATATAATACATTACTATTTTTTGCTTAAAATAAATCATTTATTAAAAATTTAGTAAATACTTACTTATATCAGTAATTTTCTTTTTAAATAAATTCAATTAAAAAAAAAAATTAATTAAAATTAATTTTTCATGATTTCAATTTTATTTTATCTTATAGATTTTTTATTTATTTATAAAGACAGATTATTTATACCTGTGTAATATACTTTTAATACCTTTTTATTTTTTAAGTAAGTAAATAAGTAAGTTCATATTTATTTTTCTATACTATATATACATAAGTATATACTTTTTGGTCTACTTTTTATAAAATTCTTTATTTTTATAACTGTAACTATACTTATATATATAATAAAAAAAATAGTTTTATTATTTATATTTAAAAATAACAAACAAAACGCATGATATAAAATTATTATAGTAATAAATATTCATTATATACATAAAAAAAAAACATAAAAAAATAAAAAAAAATTATAAAAATTCGTTGCTAACGCAAATTTTTACTTACTTATACTTTATACTTATACTAAATTATAACGATTCATTATATTCCTACGAGTACATTGTGTGGTTACTCATTTTTCTTTCTTTTACTCTTAATTTTTACCATTTTTACAAACCAACAACCTTCCGTACTTAATTTACCGAACAAACAAACAAACAACTACAATAACAATAATAATAAACAAAGAAAAAAAAAAAATATATATATATATATATAAGTATATGTGTACCTATATATGAAAAATAAAACTTAAAATTAAGCCACCACCCTCTGGTATCCTTCAAAAACTTATAATGTTAGTATTATTGACTTTTTATACTAAAGTCTCAGTAATAATATTAAAAATAATAATATGTTTGTCCTTGTAAGTATATCAAAATACTACTAATATATATATATATATATATATATATGTATAAGATATAAAAAATAACAAAACTAAAAACAAAATAATAATAAAGAAAAAAAAAAAAGGATATAAGAGAATTTACAAATAAATACTTAATAATATTTCTGTAAATATGATAATACCATTTTTTTACTGTATATATATGTGTATGTGTATGTGTTATGAGTTTTTAAAACAAAATAATTTGAATATTTTATTCTATTATAGAATCTAAAAATAACAAGAACAACAACAATACAAAAGAAAAAAAAATCCAAAAAAAACGAAAAAAATTTCTCTCATTTTCTATTGAATTTTCAATTTTTCCAATTGAATTTTTTCTTTTTGTTTTTCTTTTGTTTTTCTTGTTTTAATTTTTTTTTTTTTACTTTTACATTGGTTAAAAAGAACTTATAACATTATATTGTTTTTTTTTTCTTGTTTTGTTTTGTGAGTAAATGAAAAAGTATATATAAACATAAACACAACAACAAAAATGAAAGAAAAAAAGAAAAACAAGGTAAAACATAACCAAGAAATTAAAACAGGTGCAAGAATAGAATACAGAATTAAATATATTTTATACTTATATGTATATGGTACAATATTATTTTGTAATTACATACGCATATTTCATATATTACTTACATATTATATAGTTACACACTTATAAACTAATTTATGAATGATAAAAAAACAAAATAACTACAATTTTCATAAAGAAAAACTAATTTTAACAGTTTTTTAGGAAAAAAAAAAAAATACAGTTAAAATAATGTGAACAGTTTTATTTATTATAATTTTTTGTGTTTTTTTTTTTTTTTGTTCTTATTATTATTGTTATTATTATTTTTATGAATTTGTTAAGCTACTTAATTAATTAAAATGACCGTTATATAAATAAATACATACATATATATACAAATATGTGTGTCGTGTGAGTCTATGCAAATAACATTTAATAAAATAATAACACATAACAGAAAATGAAAAGAACATTTAATGTCAAATATCCTTTTTATTTTTTAAATATGGGGAGATCCTTTTTATTTTTATGTGTACCCATTATGATGTTCCCAATTCCCATTTCGATTAAGTTTTATGTATTTATGTGTGAGTTTGTGGTGAGAAAAAAATGTGCGTAATATACAAAATGAAAAAAAGGACAAATTAATGTTACATATACAATACATTATGGGTGTAGTTTTGTGTAGTTTTTTTTTCTTTTTCTTCTTTTTTTTTTTTTGTTTCTATTCTTGTGCGTCGATTCAAATTTTTCTTCAATATATATATTCTGTTTCTTTTTATATGCGTTTTCAAAATTAAAAAAAAAAAAACAGAAAAAAATGATATAGTAATAAATAGTTGATTTTGTTGTTACCTAATATGTTTTATTTTCATTTAAAAATAATCAATTGAAAAAAACAAAAAAAAAAAAAAAGGGTTAAAATAAAAGTGTTTAGAGTTCAAAGACTTTTTCACTACCTAAAAATAATAATGAAAATTATATCGAGAAGAAATTTATACCTTGTATAAGTATATTTTAGTTCCAATAAATAATATTATAAACATATTTGATATATTAGTTATTTAGGTACAGTTTTGAAGGTTAGACTAACATTTTAATTTATATTTAAAAAAACAAAAAACCGAATGACAAAATATTAAAATATCTTATAAAATAGGAACAGTTTTTTATAATAATTTTTTCTTAAATGAATTTTTTTGTAACTAATTATGATAATATATATATATAAAATCAATGTATAGGTCTACAATAATCATACAAAACTGAGAACAGTTTTAATTAAATAAATCCTGAAGCAATATTTGAGATTTAAAAGTTATCTTATCTGTACTTATTTTATTTTTCTTGTACAAATATGGCGTCGAAGGGGCCACGGTGGCCTAGTGGGTAAGAGCATATAAAATACGCTTAAACACCGAGGGAGTGTGAGTTTGAATCACACACACGTTGTAAGAGTTATTATCCCTTAAGACATTTATAGACACGCAATTCAAAAGGAAAGGCTGTGAAATTTCCTGTTCACATTTATGTGGCAGAGAAATGCACTAAAAAAAAAAAAGAAAAAAAAAATGCCGTCGAAATATTAGATATTTTATTTATATTTTGATAAAAATAAGTACAAGTATAGTTAAAATAAAAAACAATAAATAGATTTATCTTATTTTTATTTTAGGCTCTCTTAACTGTTTCTTTGTCTCATATTTATTAACATTATTATGTATTTTCGTTTAAATTTAATTTTTTAATAACTCTGATCTATAATTACATATTGTTAAAAATCGATTGTTTTCATTTTTCCTATTGATTTTTCTAGCAGAAAATTTTAGAAACATATAAAAAAAATTTGGGAACAGTCACTATAAATTATTTTTGAAATGTAATTGAGAAGATAAAACTGTGATTAACAGTTCAGTTGTCTAAGAAAGAAAGTCAAAAAAAAAAAAAAATATTAAGAATAAAATAAGCACAAAAAAAAAAAACCCGATTTCAAAGAAAATATACGTCAGCAAATTGCATTATCATGACATCATGATTATTAATCTTAATAAAAAAAAAAATTGCAAAAATAAATAAAAAGAAAAAAATGCAATTAAAACGAACGAAAAAAGAAAAAAATGAATAAATAATAAAATTATGAAGAAAAAAAAAATCTAATATACATATTTATAATTTTCCTTTTTTTTTTTTTGTTTTTTTTTTTTATATAAAACGTGCTGAACTAATTTTATAACTGTCCATTTAATCGTTATAATGTGTTATAAATTTTCTTTTCATAAAAAAAAAATTTTTTTCTTTATTTAAGTACACACTTATATATTTATATACATATAATGAAGTATATATATATACTAGACTACTTGAGAACAGTACAGTTTCTATAATTTAAACATAAATAAAAACTATTTAAGCATAACTTATTTGAAAATTTAAAAAAAATATTAAATTACAGTCAAAGTATATTTTGAGAATATAAACATTTTTAAAACTGTTCTCAATTATTGGAAATTCAAAAGAATGGAGTCCTTAATACAAGTTTATGTTTACTAATATGTTAAAAATCCCTATTATACATAGTTTTTAAGTATGTGAAGAAAGTTAATACAGAGTGGCACATAAAAGGAATATAAATAAAGACAGATGTAATAAGTAGCAAAGAACAGTAATAGGTACAGTAAATACACTTAACCTTATTACATTGATTAAGAATTTTAGCTTTTAAAATACTTAATTAGATTTCTTTTTCACTTATTCTTCCTTTATTAAACTTATAAAAAGTTTTCAGTTACTTAACGATACCATTAAAATCAAACTCTTTAAGAAGTATTTTTCTTTTTGATGCAACATATACAATATATAGGTTTATAATTAGATAACTATACATAATTAAATATACGTTTAGAAATTTATTTAAAAATTTACATCAAAAGTTAATGTTTTCTAATTGAGCATCTAATAATCGACTTTATTATAATGAGAACTATAAGGATTTATCTCTAATTTTATCACTTGTAGTTATAAAAGAAAGATGAAAAAACTATAAAATAATTATTTTAATTGAAAAAGATTTGACTTCACATAATATATATTACATATTATATATATATATATATATATATATATATATATCTATGCATATTAAAAAATATCAAAATAATAAAATAAAAAACGTAATAAAAATTAAAAATTAAAAAAATACAAAAAAAAAAAAAATAAATAAAAATAAAAATTATGCACTATCGCTGACCTCAACTGGAAATAATTTTTCGCTTTAATTGCCGCTTTATGCTTGTTTTTAATTTTTTTTTTTTTTTTGTTTTTTTTTTCGCTGATGTTTATATGAAGTTTTTTTGTTTTTGTTATTTTTTTTTTGTTTTGTTTTTTGCAATTCCTCAGATAAGAATCGTAGTATCAAAGAATTTTAAAATTAATTACAATTATAAATTTTTATATACATACATATATGTTTATTATAAATGTATCTACAGATATTTTTATATACTACTTATGGGTATGTTAGTATGTACTTATATACATATAACACATGATAAAAAAAAAAAAAAATACTTGTAATTTTAAATTTTATTTAAAAAAAAAAAAAAAAATTATATTTAAATTTTAATATGTATGCAAATGTTTGTAATGTACATATGTATAAATATAGGTTTATGTATACGTTTAAAATATAATATTATAAATATTTTAAAGATAATATTAATAATAAAAACCCATTATTAAGTCATAAATTTCGAAAAAAAAGGAAAAAAACTGAACAAATTTAATTATTAAATAAACACCAATAATTTTCCTTTTTTTTTTTTCTTTTTTTTTTTTTTTGGAATTAAATCTATAAAATATACTAATTAACTATATTTAAATTAACATCAGATACATTTAATATTTAATGAAATTAAATTTTACTTTAATAAATATATTTTTATATTTAACGTTTGCCACTTAATTGAACCTTTTACTAAGAATTAAATAAAATTTACTTTATAATAAAATTAGATAATTGGTTATATTTTTAATGTTTTTTTCTTTATTTTTTTTTTAATTCTTTTTAATCTAATAATAAATTAATTTTTAATTTACTTTTAATTTTCAGATATTTACTCATAGAAATGACCTGAACAGTCGCTTTCATGTTAAACTTCAAAATTATAATTATAAAGGTAAGTTTTTAATAAATGATTTTTTAATTAATAATATTTTTTACCGCGATGGCAATACTTGTGTAATGTATAAGGGAAGGTATTGATTGTGTTGACAGTACATCAAGTGATTTCGAAACTCACATTTTTGCATAGGTATATATTATACATTTCTCTGGTACATAGAAATCTGAATTAAGTTTTTTTGGAGTGGTTTCTGTTTGAGTGTGTGTGATTTTACCTTTTTGCGGGCACGTGTACAGCCCACGGAATTCGATAAAATTTCATATTCATATTTTGACGTAAATATCTCGAATTGAAAAGCTTGTGGTATAGCTATCCGTCAGCTCTAAGCGACACTTTATTATAGAATCATTTTTGTATTTTTTTACGATAATGGAAAGTTTTTACACAAGTAAAGAGTAATAACGTTCTTATAAAACAGTTTTTGATCCAAAAAAACTTTTAAGTTCGTCCTC
Organism: Poecilobothrus nobilitatus; assembly: GCA_947095535.1. Lineage (NCBI taxonomy): Eukaryota > Metazoa > Arthropoda > Insecta > Diptera > Dolichopodidae > Poecilobothrus > Poecilobothrus nobilitatus. Next base: position 115,055,340 of record OX352774.1, read on the forward strand.
ATCTTCATGACATTTTTATGAATACGAAGTGAAAACATTGTGTGAAAATATTTTTTTTTTGTCAATTTCATAATTTTGTGCATGAAATATGAATTAAAAAAAAAAAAAAAAATGTAGAAGTTTTTCCTCTTCTTGCGATCAATTATGTGGTGAACACAGCAGATTTGTTTTATAATGACTCGGCATACAATGTTACACCTAAGCTATTATTGGGAACTAAGCTTTTATATTAAACAAAGGGTCAAATGAATAAAATTGAGCTGAAACTCAAATCTCACTTTTTCAAACAAAAATATGAGTTCAAGGGCAGTTTTTTCAACAATTTTTTCAATATGAGTTCAAGGGCAGTCAAAAAGTGAAATTTGAGATTAAGTTCAGTTTTATGTATTTGACCCAAAGTTTCTTAATCAAAAGACTGCTTTCATTCCTTTATTGTAAATTTGGTTAAATTAGTGATGACAAGCCGATGATAAATAATATTAATGTACTAAAAAACATAATTAGTTAATTTATTTAATGATTGCAACAATGAGCTATAAATGTTGATGCATAATCCTATCTTCCCTAATAGGCTTATTTTTCAACCAAAATAATTTTTTTTTGGAGTTTTTTTTTTTTCACTGTCAAATTTCACCGTTACTTAGTATAATATGTCCGTTAGTATTTTATTTACATTAACATATTATTTTTTAATCCAAAATGGCGTCTCTTTTTTTTTAATTTAGTATTTTTTAATTTTTTTTTTTTATTTTAACAATGTTTAGTTTTTTATTTTATGATTTATTTTAATATTTATGCATTTTTTTTTTTTGTTTTAAAATATTTTATAAAAATAACAAAAAAAAAAAATTAAATGGGAATTTATTTTTATATTTCAATTTAAAAAAACAAAAAAAATCAAAAAAAATATATGACAGAATAAATGGCAAGTGAAAAAATTGTAACGGTATTAAAATAAATAAAAAAAAAAATATGTAATAAAAAAAATAGAATTGAAATAAATTAATATTATTAAAAAAAAATACATAAAAGAAAAAATAAAAGTCAAGTAATCATATCAGAGGAAAAAAAAAACAATCAAAATAAAAAAATTAAAAAAACAACCCGGCAGTCATATTATTTTAATAAAAAAAAGAAAAAAACTGAATGGGAAAAAAAAAGAAATAAAAATGATAAAAAATAAACATTTAATAAAAACTATTTTTAAAAATAAAACACTTGCAATGCAACACCAAATACTATAAAAAAAAAAAAAACGAATGGAAAATCACAAAAAACTAAAAAAAAAAAAAGTTCAAAAAGAAGCGCGATAATAAATAATAGGAAAAATAAAAATTGAGAGCATCATTTACATCATAATATGTATTATGTTGTACAATATACCAGTGATCTTTAAAATTTTAATTGAACCAAAGAATATTTCAAAGTGATTGTTTGATTGTTTTTAAAAAAAAAACATTCATTTAGAAAAGAGTGAAAGCGATTTTGAAAAGGAATAATTGTGAATTGAATTCATTTTGAATGTAACTGTATTTCCCTTTTAACAGTTTTCTGCATTATTAGTTAAGTTGGAGTTCATATATTTTAATATTTTATGTGGATTAAAATAAGGTTCTTCATTTATTCTCTTCATGAGAATTCACGACTTTAGAGATTCACCAAAATAAAATTTAAAAATTGCTGGTTTATTTTTTGTTTTATTGGTATACAATTTTGCATTTTACATTTTCATATAAATTTTAAATTTTTCGCCAATTATGTCCACTTTATGATTTTATGAATTTCATCAGTTTGTTGTATCCAGATTAATTCAAAGGAATACAAAACAAAAAAAAGGAAACAGAAAATTAAATGAATTTTATGTACTTATGTATGTGCAAATTAAACAAAAAAAAAAAAATAACGAAAAAATACAATAAAAGCAGTAAATGAAGCAAATTTTTTTGTATCTCTGTTCTTTTTTCCTTGTTTTGTAAAAATACAACCTTTATAATGTAAATATATTATATATATATAATATATATATTTGATTTATATATATACATGAGTAAGTACTTAAACGACTCTATGGGACAGGATGTTCTATTAAAAACATTAATAGTATTTTAGTTTTTCAATCAAGGATATTTTTCATTTTAAGCTACTTCAGAAAAAGTTTATTTTTCAAAAAAAAAATTTTGTAGAAATGTTTGAATCCTTACTAATAGGTCTCGAAGAACATTTGTTTTTAACAAATTAATAACGTATTTAAATAAACTCTTTGTAAATTTTCTATATTCGTAGATTTATGATGCCATTTCTATTATTGAATAAATACTAATTTGCCTTGATAGGTTTAAATTGCCCTCAATATATTTAGAATAAAACCTGTTATGTACCTGAAACTTAATTTTATTATGACCGGGCAATAATTTGGGACCTAAGAATTAAAATAGATCTGCAACTGTAACCTTTTTAAAAAATGTTAATTTAATAAGATGGATGCTACTACAAATTAGGAGGTATCTATTGTCTACTGGTATTATTACTCAATTTAAAAAAAATTTAAGTACCTATGCAATGTGTTTAAATGAAAGATTTTTTTATTGGATAGTTTTACGTTATTGAAATTTTGTTAACAACTTTTATATGTATATGAAAGATTTACGGTAAGAAAAGTATCACTTTGCTTATTTTTTACATGTTGTAATGTAATAATGTGATGGGGCTAATAATTTTAAGCCTCTACTCTTAAAATAATAAATTTGTTAAAACAACAAAAAAATTATGATTGTTATACGTTTTATTTTTCGTATTTTTTTTTTCTTATTTTCTATCTTTTTTTTTCATTTGTTTTTTGTATTTGTTTTTTTTTTTTAATTTTCTTGTTAGTTTCTGACCTTAATTGCAATAAATTAAAAATATAAAAAATAATAATAAAAAATTATTATATTTATTTTGACGAATAATAATATGGTTTGTTCTAAATATAGAGGGCTAACATATCAAAACGAAAAAAAAAAAAAAACAGAAACGGAAAAAGAAAAAGAAAAAGAAAAAGATAGAAATTGATATAAAGATATATTCATAAAGATATAGAAACAAGGAAAACATTGAAGATCATTGCATCTGAAATATAACAAATAATTTAAAATTATAACACATTAAAAAAGTGTTTTTATGAGTTTTAATAAATTTTATTATAGTTCATTTTATTGAGTACAAATATTTATGATATTCATTTAAGTATTGAAATACATATTAATATAAAAATATATGTTACATAACATATATATATATACATCTAAAAGATAAATTTTCATATTTTTCTCAAAAAAAAAAAAGAAGAAAAATCCAAAATAATTAATATTTTAATAATCGATTTTCATTTTGATTCGATTCTGAAATTTAACAATAAAGAAAAAAATTCAATTCTAAATAAATATTGAAGTATTGAACATCTTAAAGTGATAAAAGAACATAAACTGTAGCTAAGATTTTAATTAAAGTTGTAAAAAAATAAAATTTTGATGTTTTTGATGTCTTCAAAGATTTATAAAATAAAGAGATATAAACAAAAAATAAACCTTAAAAACAAAAAAAAAACAACAATACAGTTTATGGTTTGAATATTTGAATTAAAGAATTTTAAAATAAGTTATCTATACATTTATAATAAGAGATACCTATAAAATAGCTCCAAAACAAGATGTTTACTTCAAATATTATTATTATTTTAAATCAGGAAAGAAAAATTAACTATTCAATATACACTATGTTTAAAATTTAACTTAATTAAATATTTCAATTTTCTATTGTCACTTTACTTATCATTCTGATTTCAAACTGATCAATAATTTCCATCACATGAAAAACTAAGTGCATTATAAAGTAAACCCCTAAACATATGCAATTTTTTTTGGTCTTATTTGAAAATATTAATTTAAACTGATTGATTTTCTAAAAAGCATATTTTTTAATATTATTTAAATGATATTTTTTTAAAATGAAATCTAAGAAAAAAAAAAAAAACTAAATACATACTGTCAAAAAAAAAAATATTTATACATGTCACATGTCATTAATAAAATTTTGTTAAGCTGTTCAAAAATAAAATTTTTATTTTTTATTTTTATTTTTATTATAATCGAATTTCTATATTTTTTAATGCATACTAAATAACTATTTCTTGCAACTATCTCCCTCACTCATTCTGTTAATATTTTTACTTTTTAAATTTTAAATTTTTAATTAAATTTACAAAAAAAGAAAAAAAAAACAAACCCAAGAAATTTACATATTAAAAGTAATAATTTATTATCACTTCAGGTGACAATCTGTTAATTATTATATTTTTCTTTTTCTTTTCTTTTATATTGCTATCTCTATTTAACATTATAATATGAATATCAAATAAGAGTATAAATAATAAAAATAAAAAAAATAAAAATTAAAGAGCAAAAAAAAAAAAAATAACCCTTGTAGGCCTAATCTAAAAATAATATATTCATCCACTTAACAAAAAAAAAAAAATAAAATAGAAAACAACTTTTGGAAAAAATATAAAAAAATATCTAAAGATACAAAAAAAAAAAGTGTTAAAGTAACATATACATAATATTATTGTAATTTTTTATCATCACCTTTAATTTATTTTCCAACATTTCTTCTATCTTATTTTTATATTATTATTATAACAATAGTTGTATTTTTTGCTTTGCGTATATCGTATACTTTAAGATATTTTTAAAAGATACAATTTATATATGTGAAATAAATCTTAAGGCAAGAAAACAATAAAAAAAAAAAAACAAAACAAAACTCAATTGAATTCTTTAAATATTAAAAAAATATAAAAAATTATTTTTTCAAGTAGCTTAAAAATAACAAAAAGCAAAAAAAAAAAAAAAACACAGTTACAAGCTGTAAAATATAGCTGTAAACATCATAAAATCTATACATATATTATATACTTACCTTTAAGACAAGCTTACATACATATTAATATATAAATACCTATGTTTATATCTGTAAGATAAGAATCTTTTCGTATATACTTACCAACTCTATAGAAAAAAAAAAAAAACGACAAAACGACAAAAACTACGACAACGTGAAATTTTCATTGAAATATCAATAGATACTCATTTAAATAATATTTAATTATATGCAAAGCTCTTTAACTGTCGTCCCTCAAATCATTTTAGTTCCATTTTCCTACATTAGGACAACAGCATTTTAACTAATAATAAAAAAAAAATCTGTTATATTATATGTATTATTTGTATTAAACTATACTTGACACCTTTGTTTTCTTCTCTGTGTCCAAAAAAAAAAAAAAAAAAAAACACAAATCTCGTCCCTCGCCTCGTAATCACCTGTATATATAGTTTATTCTCTGTATATAATATTATTGTATAATGTTCATTATTTGATGTGACAGCTTTCTTAAGACTTTTAGCTTTTTTTTTTTTTTATGTGTATATCCAGTCTTTAATTATTCATCATCATTTTTTTTTTTTAAATTCTTAATCAAATAAAATTGTACTCTTTATAAATTTTGACTAGACCATCTTGTTAACACCTGTTGTTAATATAATGAACCTAAAATAAAAGAAAAATTATATATATGTGTACATGTATACAATAAAACAATTGAAAATTACACTGCGTGCATGTCAATTACCTTTCAATAAGAGTTCACCTATGTATATGATAATAATAATGATGATGGTAACAATTAATGGTACCATGGTGGTTCAAATAGTTTAAATAGGTTCTTAAAATATACCATAAGATCAACGGGGGAAAAAAAATAAAATAAAAAATTTAAAAATAAAAAAAAAACAACAATAATAATATTTTTTTTCTTTCGATAGTTTATATATAATGAATTTTAAGTACTGGAAAGTTTAAAAAGAAATTAAAATAAAAAGTATTTTAAGATATACCCATAGGTGTGAAAAAAATGGTGTTGTCAGGTACTTTACCTACTTTAATAATAAGTAAAATAAGATTTTTTTTTTTTTTTTTAAGTAATAATGAGATTATAATGGGACTAAAAGAAGATTAAAAAAAAAAAACAAAAAAAAAAAACTTTAGAAACGAATTGTTTATGGCGTACCAAATTAATTTTTTGACAGTTATAACCGCTCAATACATTTTTTTTTTTTCACTTTTGTATTATATTATAAAATAAATCTTAAGATACTTTTGTTAATAAATAAGATTATTTAATGGTCAATTTTTCTTCAATCAATTTGAAAAAAAAAAAAAAAAACGAAAAATTACATTTTACTTAGACTAGTGTTATTTTAACTGAAAGAGCTTAAAAATAAGCTCTTCATATAATTTGACATTTTTTTTTTGGACTGGATTGAAAACTTTCATTTGATGTCATGTATTAAATATTTTACATATAACATACAGACAACGTTTACAATTATGATAATAGCAAAATAAATTATAGGCAATATTATAAGGGATTGGGATGCTTGAATTAAGAAACTTTAGATTTAAGCACAGTTATAGTATTGGAAGTGTGTATATAGAAAAAAAAACTTGTCTATGATTTAATTAAAAGGTTAATTTAAGTGGAACTTGAATTAAATTGTTCATTTTCCCTTCCTTGTTTTTGGTATTAATTAAAATGATTGATAAAATATTATTCGTTTCAATAATTTAACATAATATATTCATTAACCAAGAAAACAAGCTTATATATATAGCTAAGATTAGATTTAAGATAAGTGTATATATGTGTAGTATAGGCATCTAATTATTTAATTGCACTAGAAAGAACAATAAAAAAAGAAAAATGAAAGAAATCATATATGGTTGTCATATAATAGAGAAGAAGAATTAATGAACGATACATGGAAAACATCATGTGATGAATAAGATTATTAAACAGTTGGTATAGGCTCCGTATTAGTTGGTAGGCTCCGTAACAGTTGGTATAGGCTCTTAGGCAACATATTATACAACTTCTACAAGTTATACTTAAAATTGATTGAGATGTGATTTAAATTAATTTTGTATCTAAGGGTTCGTTGGTTTATCTTTTTATTAAGGTCCTAAATAAGTAGGACTTCAATAAAATACAATATTGTACAAACTATAGCATGTAAAGTTCCATTATTGCCTGAATTTAAAAATAATCTTAAAAAATATCTTAAATTGTGTTTTAAAGAACTGATTTACTTAAAAAAAAATCTCATGTATGTATTGTAAAGAACTAATTTATTTAAAAAAATATCTCAATTTCTGTTGCAAAGAATTAGTCATTACTACAAATAAAATCAACCAGCATTTGGACATTACTTCATTTCATCAGAATTTCTCTAATATATAATAGAAAAATATTAGATACAATAATTTTTGATTATAAGCTGTTAAAAATCCAGTTTATATTTCTAAAATTCTAATTCTGTTTTAGTTATAGTTTTTTTTTATTTTTTTTTTTTTTTATTGTTATTCCTTTTAAATTAATTTTTTTTTTTTTTTTCCTAATAATTATATGAAAATTTAAGATTTTAATTTGCATAACAAAATAACTATATACTAACAAAAAAAAAAACAAAAAATTAATATTAAAAAAATTCTAATTAAATTTAATCAGATTAAATGCAAACAAAAAAAAAAAAAACTTTAGATTATTATTATTTAAAAAAAAAAAAAAATATATTATACAAATACACCTTAGGTGTATATAATACATATATACAAATCAATAATTATTATTATGAATAAAATTATTTTAAAATCACTTTAAAAATGTCCATAATCGTATTAACACCTCTTAACATAATTAAAATAATAATAATATAATATTAATATTTTATATATTATGCAAATTTGTAAAGATTTGCATATATGTTTGTGTTTCGATGTTTGTGTTTTCATTTTATTAATTAGAAGTGTTTTTTAATTCTATCGCACAACTCACACATATATGGATGCAATCTATGACAGGTCAGTATAAAAAAAAAAATTTTTTTAAATTTTACTTCTATTTCTAGATGAAATTTGAAAAATCAAAGATTTTTTCTGATATTGTTACCAATTGTATATTAAATAATATACGAAAAAAGTAAATTTTTTGAAATTTTCTCACCTGTAATGATTTATTATTCATTTTTGACCTTTAATGTAACGTGTACTATTATGTGAGAGTTATGAATCAAGGCTTAAGGTGTTGACGCGAATCAATTCAATTTGAATGGTTTTGACTTTTTCCTATAGTCAGTCAGTAGAAGTTGTAGTGTCGCGTAAATAAATTAATTTTACTTTCAATGTAAGTTGATTCAATTGAAAGTTAAAAAGTTTCAAAAAAATAACCAAGTGCTTAAAAATCACTTTAAAATTGCATTAAACCAGAACGTTAATATATAAAAATGAAATATTATTAATATCCGCTAATTTTTAAAGTCAAACCATTTTAGAAAAAGTTGACAGAATCATTACACGCAACATTAAAATATGAAACATTAACCGTATTTTGGTTATTCACTTAATGTAATACATATTAAAAAAAATATAACTTTTTAAATACTTTTGGGTCCTCCCCAAGATGAATTTCACTATTAAATGTCGGTTTAATACAAATTTTTTTATTATAAGGATAAAATTGAAATTGTGTTAATAAAATACATTGTCTTACTACTACAATGTATATTTTATGATGTTTTGAAAAAGAAGGATTTATTTTTATAGGATACTGCAGATATTTCACATTTAAATAAAATTTTGAATCTTTGAATCAATGATTTGTGACAAAGTTTCAGTAATTATAGACATTGCTCAAATATTACTAAGCATTTTTCAGAAATATTTAGGAAAAATTAATAAATTTATAAATGTAAATTTTTCTTTAGAAGCATTACAAAATCAAGTAAATTTTTTTTTTTCACAATGTTCCCAAAATAGTCAATTTTGTTGCGAGAGATAAATTTTAGGTTGAGTTTTTTGGTGGAAAAAAATTATCAACTGTTACATTATGATTTTCAAATCCAACTGCAAAATCTAAAACCAAAAGTTTATTCATTTTTATCTGATGTATATTGTTCCTAAGTACAACTTTCCATTATTGTGTCCTGAAGAAGAATTTGGCAAAACTTAATACCTTATTTAGGTGTTTTAAATATTAAAGCATCCAATAAATCAATCCTAAATCTGTACTGTTTTCTAAATGAATCGAATCTTTCATGAATGGTAATAACAATCTTACTAACACAAATACTTCATATATGAATACTTCTAATATGAATTTTCAAATATTTCAAAGATAAAAAAAAAAAATGAATAATAACAGAATACTTAGCTATAGTACAAAATAATAACATTATAAACGTTAAAATAGTAATTTTCTATGAAAACTAATACTTGGTTCATTTTTAGACCCTTAAAAACTGAAATGTTTTTTTTTTTTTTGTGTAGTACATACTCAAATGCGAGCTTCCCTTACTTAATAACACATATGTATGTGTGGGAAAAATAAACTCGTGGTACTTATTATAATTATTATTTATTACTTTATTATAAATATTCTAATGTATTTTACACACTTTGATTAAATTTAATTTTATTAATTGTTATTCTAATTTTACTATGTATTATACAATTTTAATTATTTGTTATTTTATTTTAATTCAAGTTCCATGACTGGGCTTAACGGCCGCTTACCATGATCTGATCTTTTATTCTTTTTTCTTTACTATCTGCCATAAAAGCTTTTATAAGAAAATGAGAGCTTTCTAAATCATATAATGATTAATGAGAAAAGAAGTGACGATTTTAAAGCAAGTACAGTTCAAAACCTAATCCATTCACAATAAGCAAATTCACAATAAGCAAATTCACAATTCAATGTAAATATCAATAGAAGTTTGTTTAAAGTTAATAATTCAATATAATGCTAATGTGAGGCTTTATTTAACGTAGATAATTACGACCGCTTCTAGTGGTACGACTTACCACATGTATGTGGGTCCAATCCTTTTGAATACATAAAGGATCAAAATTTATTTCGTTTTCAAATGAATTTGGGGTTAACAAACTAGAGTTAACTTTAATAGAAACATGGTTAAAAAAAAATTAAAGTTTTTGTTTAATATTGACCTTTAGAATGATTGATTATGGACGAAAACGTTTGGACTGATTGATCACTAAAGGTTAATTATTAGGATAATTATAGACATTGTTCAAAGCATTACTAAGCATTCTTCAAAAAATATTTAGGAAAATTTAATAAATTTTCTTTTCACTACAAAATTGAGGAAAATTTTTTATTTTATATATATAGGGTACCTACAACAAAATGATTTGTTAAAACACATTCCAAAAATTAAATAATATTTGTTGTTATTATTTAATCTTTTTGTTAAATGACTTATGTTAAATAATTAAAATGATGATTTATTAAAGACTTAAAAGTTTCTTGTTTTCTTTTTTTTTTTTTTTTTTTTTAAATAGGTGAAAACTATTTATAATTTAAACAACTATTGGTCACAATCATAAATAAATTTTCATTTGTATGGGAAAATCAAAAATAAATTTATTAAAAGTGTATTGTTTTCTTTTTTTTTTTTTTTGATTTTCTAAAAATCTGTTAAGAATAAAAAAAAAAATAAAAATAAAATGTCATAAATACAATATATTTTGCAAAATAAAACATAATTTTACCAAAAAAAAATATTTTTTTTTTAAATATTTGATGAGATGATTTTTTTTTGTTTTTTAACTATTAAAAAATGAACAGAAATGTTATTTATAACATAATTTTTAATAATTTTTGATTTATTAAAATATAATAAATTTTTATATTTTTCTGGTTTCATTATTTATGAAGATGTAGATGACATAGTTGCGTTCTGTTTTGTAGTTTTAAGTTTTCAAAAATTTGAAATATATATAAAGCACACAGGAAAAATGTGGAATAAAATGAAAATATTTTGGAAAATGTCCAATAAAAGCATTTTAATCAAAATATTAGATGGGATATTTTTAAAAGAAAACTCCTGCTTTTACATAATATTATATAGGTACATAATGGATGTGCCCGAAATAACATTTCTCAAAATGACAAAAATATCAAAATCACAAATCACATAATCCCAAAAATTGTAAAATCTCAAAATTTCAAAATTCGAAATTTTCAGATTTTCAGAGTAAGTCATTCATAGAGAAAATGTAAATGCTTTATTTTTGTAATAAAATTATGATAATTAGAAGGAGGATTTTGCAGTTGATTAGAAAATTATGAGCAAGGGTTTGGAGCAATGACACCCACAACTCATTTAAATAGTTTGTTAAAAAAAGGAGTTTACCTATAATCACACAAATAATGTCTTTTTATGCATTTAAAAATTAAAAGTAATCAATAACATAATTTTTAATACATATATTATTATTACCTTGAATTATGTTTTTATATTGGCATTAAGTAACTTCCTATGTAAAAGCCCTTCTCTGAATTGGGATTTAAATTACTTTAAATGTTTTATTGTTCAAGTACGAATCTTATAAAAATATTAGGAAGTATTCAAGTTACCAAATCAGGAATGTTACATGATCAGGGTTCCAATAATTACAAAATCAGCGTACCAATAATTTGTTTTGAGGAGGTTTGGGGTCGGTTGTTTTCATTCATTTAAATGCTTTGCTTTTTAATTAATCAGAATCAAAATTAAATTTATACACTTTTTCCAGAATATATAAGTGTATATTTATCAAAGTTTCAATAATTTTTGTAGTGAGCGTTTGGGGACAATGAATATTTTTAAGTAGGAAATTTTTTTTGTCGGGATTTTGTACACTTAAATTTTGTATTGTGAAATTTTGAGTTTGGAAGATCAGCTCCATTCCGGTTTGGAAAAATAATCAGAAAAGATTTTAGAGTTGGTTATAAAATCAAAGTTAAGTAGGTGCGAATTTTCCAGAATTACATACATACCATGATACCACAATATAATAAGTAATAACATTATGTTTACAGTTCGAATATAAAATTTACTAAGTATTATATTTTCTTAGAAGTTTTTTATTTAAGATTTTTTTTTTAGTTCTTTTACTTCTCCGGAGTAGTAGTACTTCAATGTACAGTAATGAGATTCGACAAATTTTAGTTTTTGTATTTATGTTTGGGATTTTGTGAAATAGGATTTCGTATCTAACCTGTACATAATAATAATACTAATGATTAATTGTATTTAATGTTATAAAGTACCTATAGTTATCTTGTACACTTTTCACACCTCAAGAATATCCGTTAATTTTATAAGAGTAATGCTATTTATGCTATTTTTCAATTGATTATAAATAGATTTTCTTAAAAATTTTTCCTCAATATTTTTACAATATTTGAATTTATATCTTTTGTTATCCAAACAGAAAAATGATAGAAAATGACATTTCCAAGAATGTACCTAACTACCATTTTTTTTTTTTTTTTTTTTCAAATAACAACTTATTCCCTAATTATCAATATTTCCTGTTCAAAAAAAAAAAAAAACCTGGTTACGTGTCACCTTTTTGTTTTTTTTTTTTTTTTGAGCTGCTTGTTCCCTTTTCTTTTATAAAAATTTTTTTTTCTCTCTTTCTATTTATTTTCTTTATATTTTAAATAACTTTAATAATAACTTTTTAATATTTAATTAGACAAGAAATTCAATTTCTATTCTTAGGTATATTATATTTTTTTTTTTAAAGTCCATTCTATTGATCAGATTTTCAAAAAAAAAAAATTAAATACGGGAATTGAATACAATTAAAAAAAAAATTTTTTTTTGCTTTTTTTTTTTTGAGAAAATAATAGAAAAATCTATTTAATAAACACCTGTATACTATAAAAATAATAATTATGCCATGTAAACAATTATACACCTGTTAATGGTGCATTTATAATAAAAAAAAAAAAAAACAAAAAAAAAATGGTAATTGTTTCCTGCCTTTATTCAATAGAATGAAAAAAAGATTGGATAATATGTACGTACATACATATAAAAAGTTAAATTTTTATTCTACTCCTATTCCTATTCTATATATAGGTAAGGTATAAAATAAGTACTAGGTACCTATTTTACAAATTTTTTTACATTTTTGCTTAATAAAAAAAAAAATTATATTAAAAAATTCTAACTACACACATGTGTACATACATACATACTTATATCTTTTCTCTTTAACACTTGATTACACTTAAATATTTAATATGCATATTGTGTTCTTTTATTTTATTTTCTTTTAATTATTTAAAAAGTGTAAAATTTTCTTTTTTTTTGTTTTTTTTTTTTTTTTTGTACCGTTAATAGTATAAAATTAACTCATAAAAGTTCAATTAAATTTTGAAGTAATAATTATACACCATTTTATTTTATATTTTATTTATTTATTATTTAATTTTTTGTTTTTTATGTTTTCTATTGCAATTTTATTATTACATTGAGTATGTTTATACGTATGTATGTATATGTATATACACGAGTATATACATATGTATATATATACAATTGAACACATATTTAAATTATAATAACGGACCTGTATTTAACAAATACATAATATTATAACGGCCATAGTGTGAAACACAAATTAAAAATTACTAAATAACTGTAAAAAAAAAAAAAAAAAAAATTAAAATCAATATGAAAAACTGAAACTGTAAATTATAAATTTATAAAGAGGATTAAACATATTTTTTTTTTTCTAATTCTAATAAAATAATTATTCACCATACATAAAACAATAACAGAAAATGAATCGTTTTAATAAGTACTGAATTCTATTTTATGACATATCTACTAAATTAATATACATATCTATTCACCCATACATATCTATTTAATACATATGTATGTGCATAATGGAATTTCACCACATCATATAAAATATAAAGTTGAATCAAATTATGGATTAAAGTTCTTTTTCAATCGATAACTTTTTATTTTGGGAACCAAAGTTTTAATTTATAGGAGAAAAATTTTGACATAAAGTGTGGTGAATAAAAATGTTACCTACCGAACACACAACTAGGTAAAATAATTGCAAAAGAAATAACGAATTATGATTATTCACTTCATTTATTATTGAGTATCGGCTGACTAAAAAGTGAATTTAAAAATTTTGAATTGAATTTTGAACCCACTAAATGTTAATTCTTTTTTGACGTTTGGTATCAGTTTTATACCACACCTAATGATACATTTTTAAACGAATGTATTCCTTCAATTTCCATTAGAATTGCCAACAACAATGGAAAATACTTTCTTAACATTCTGTTAATTTTAAAACCAGTAATCTAAATTATTCCCTTCGCAAAAAGTACGAAGCTAAAAGAATATTCAACTTCTGCATCAAATGAATATTACTATACGATAGTGAAACCTAGCACTCAATTGATAAAAATATTAACAAAATCCATGTATTTATAAATAATTAATAGCTAAGGTGTATAAGCCGAATGTTGAGGCCAAGGAGAATAAGTAATGAAAAACTATATTATATTACAAAAGAAAAAAACTGTAATAATACAGTTAAGAAAACGAAAATGGTGATGATGGATAGGAACCACATATAGGGAAGATCTACCAATACAATTGCCCGGCAATCACTAGAATGGAAAACGCAAGGAAAACAAAATGTCAGAAAACCTCGTACAACGTTGCGCAGAACGGATGAAAAAGAAGAATACTAGAAAGGGGGAAAACTTGGTTACAACTTAAACAGCTAATTAAAAATAAAGTAAGATAGACAGGCTATGTGGAAGCTATATGCTTCTTAAGGGAGTAAAAAAGGGGAAAAAAATCGAAATTGTTAATAAACTTGTATAATTGTGTCGAAAAATTTTTTTTTGCTTTACAGTAGTTTTTCTTTTTTTTCACAACCTCAGTCACTTTTCCTTCAACTTATTTGACCGTAAGTAAAATGTTATCGATTAGCACACGGTCTTACAAAAAAAAAAATTTAAACTCAGGAAATTGTGACTGAAAGTTAATAATTTTTAAAAACTGTTTAATCATAAAAAAATCCATAATAAAAAATTCACCATTTAACACGAAAATATTCACCACTCCACAGATAGGTTTCGCATAGTTATAATTTGTAATTCATATACGGTATATATGTAGGTACACTGTATGTACAGTGCAATAAATGTTTAATTTTTAAAATATTATAATAATAGGTCGTTTAATAACTGTAAAATAATAACAATAATTGCAATATAAATTAAAAAAAAATAAAATCAAAAAATAAAATATTACTATTATATAGCTTTGGACACATATACATATACAATTCAATTGAAATTTTTGATTGAAGGATGAGGTTGACTTTTTAACTTTAATATTTATAGTTTTGTAATTCTAAACAATTAAAAAATAAAACAAAAAAAAAAATTTTAATGAATGGAAAAAAAATGAACCTGTATAGAAATAATTTTTATTTCTTAATCATTCACAAAATATAAGTACCCATATATATTTAAAAATTATACATATACTTTTTTTTTAAATTACTCACTTTAAATGTAAATATTTATAATGGTTGTGTAACACATCAATTTTGAAAAAAAAAAAACAAATAAAAAAAAATCAGTGTATTAAGGTGAATATAGGTAATAGAGGTACAGGTATTATAAACTATAATATATTTAGCTATTATAATTTTTTATGTTCTGGTTTTTTAAATTTAGTGTTTTAAATAAATCTGTTTTATATATATATGTACTTAGAATAGGTATAATGCTACATCATGTTTTATTGTTACCACATATACACTACAAAACAGAATTTTTTTATGATCTGGTTTTATTTTAGAAGACACTTGGAGCCCCCCCTCCAGAATATTAAGAAAGTCAATTGTAATATGGAAACGACAATTCTAATATGGAGTGACAATTCTAATATAAGAATTCCCCGCGATTTGTCAAATCTTGTCATTTGTATTTGTATTTTGAATTCAAATATGGCGGACCAGCTACAAAGTGTATTTGAGATATGTAAAATGTCGCTCTAGCGCATTATTCAAAATTTAAAAGAAAAAAAAAATCTATGCAGGATTTAGTTTCTGATGCCAAAATCTATGCAATGCTTTTGAAAAATAATTTCTATTATTAAGCATGAAACAGTCTTTGTTTTTCATTGAATTAGATTTTTAATCAAAATAAACTCTGTAAGAGAGCTGTGGAGACTATGAAGACTTTGAAGAATAAATATAGCAAATCTCTTCAATAATTTCTTTTTCTTTTTTTCCCATCACTGGCAATCGTCATTCATCACAAATCCTTAATCTCAATCGTGCTTGCATTAAGTATAAATATTTAAATTAGAAAAAGTATCTTTCAGTATATTCCAAGTGTTTATAATATACAATATCTGTAGGATTTTATTCGTTGGAGTCTTTTTTAATACAATATATACATATATACACAATATATATATATGTATGTGAATTTGTTCTAATTGTTAAATTTTCTTTTTTACACCACCACAACGTTTTGTATTTACTATACCAGAAGCACAGAAACAAATTACACCTCTATTAAAAAAAAAAAAACAAAAAAAATAAGAATAAAAATAAAAATTTATAGTATAGAAGTAGCAAAAAATACTTAATAAGTGGTAAAAATAGTCAGTAAGTAAGTAAGTAAAGGATAATTGCACAGTTTATTAACCGTAAATGTTAAATTTCTAATAATTGGCTTAAATTACGAAAAAATTGGTTCTAATTAGTCAAAAAAAAAATATATATATATATATTTATATATATTCATATAATATGTAGAAAATAATTGGTGGTATGTTTGTTTTTACTTTTTAATATATATATATATATATATATATATAATGTATATTAACTTAAGAAAAGAAGAAAAACGAATAGCAAGAACGACGATTCAAATGTAAAAAAAAGGAAAAACGCCTGGTATCGTTAAACTATTTTTAATTTTTGTTCGTGTTTTAGTTTTTTCCTTTAGTTTTTTTTCTTTTTCTCATAAAATTTAACATTTTTTATTTATTTATTTTTTTTTTTGTTTTTCAAAATTGTTATTAAACATGAAAATTATTATTCTTCGTAACTTCCGGGTGTACTTTACCACAATCAAAAACGTTTAAGAGTCTTAAAATTAAATTTTCCTATTGTATGACTGAAAAATAGTTTTAATGTATAGAGTCAAAATTTACCAAAGATGCTCAGGTTATTTCTTACAGTCTTTGATTGGCGAACTAGATTCAAAAGGGACTAGATATGAAAAATATGTTTAATCCTGTATTTCCTTCTAGTACTTAACGTCTAGAGCTATACTCAAAATTTTCGTTTTGAAATTGTAACCACTGTTGGATACTTCTTCTGTTTTTTTTTTTTTGTTTTTAATATCTATTTTATATTTTTTCATCTATTATCATTTTAATTTAACTATTTCTGAAATTTAAACTTTAATTAATATATTCTTAACAAAAGTCTTGTAATACACCTGTTCTTAATATATTTTTTTGTTTTAATTTAATGTATCATCTGTTCTAGTTTTATTCAAAATCATTCAATCCAATAACTCGAAATCATTAAAAATGACTTGTTTAATTGGAAAGACATCATGTTTCTAGCACTTATTTATAATAATCATAACTCTTTTGTTTTTCTTTCTTATTCTGTACTGAGTAACCCTAATAACCCTAAAATTATGGTATGTATATACATATATATACTTATTAATCACCTGTAATCACCTTTCTAATCCTTTTTTTCCGTGTTTAAGGATCACTTGAAAACAAAAAAAAAAAAAAAATTCTTAAAAATACAATACACATATATTGGCACTAACAATAAAACACTTTTTTTTAGTCCTAAAAATCTATATTAAGAAACAAACAAAAAAGTAAGAATACATCATCTGTTCCTTTTTTTTTTGTTTTATTTTTTCTTCCCTAAAGAATTAAAATGATATCAAGATGTTCATCAAGGTGTCTAAACCAATTCAATTCTTTAAAGAAATAATTAGAAAGAAAAGAATATAAGAAACATGAGACCAGCAAATATAACCTACAGAATAATGATGGCATCAACCCTTGAATTGTATTTCGAAATCAAATGTTGTGTGCCATTGATGCCGGCACCACTGCACTGATCATTATTGCATAAGACGATCAGTAAACGCAGTCATCTTAAAAGGAATTCACGGTTTTTTAAACGCCAACTAAAAGAAAAGAAAAGAGAAAGAAAGAGAGTAACGGGAATCTATAAACATTTTGTCATAGTAGGTATCCTCCAGTTTTATTTTTAATAACCTTGGGTTCAACATAAAACTATTAAGGGTATTGTTAACAGGTGCATAATTTTCTAATATTAATTTTTTTTTTTTTTTTTATGTATTGTTTAAATTTCCAACTAAAAAAGCGAATGTTTTGATAAATTTTAAAATTTTGATAAGTATAATAAAAAATAAAAGAAAAAAAATCAATTTACCAAAAAAAACAAAAACTGTTAAGGTAGATTTTAAATGTATTAAAGAACCTGTCTGCTTTACACTCACATTTACTTTAATGGATCACCTTTTTTTTCATATCAGAACATTTCATAGAAGCACAAGCAATTAAGAAAAAAAAAAAAAAAAGAAGAAAATAATTTTTAAAAATTTGACATTTTTATGTCTATAAAATTTTCTGTGTATCTTAAGATATTTTTTATTATTCGTGATATTCCCTAATAAGGGTCTTATAAGTTCAAAGTTAATTTTGTTCTTATATGTATAGAGAGCTGAAAACAGAACAAAAAAAAACTTTTAAATTTTTGCTTTGTCATTTGAGTTTGTGTCAGTTTAAATTTTTTTTTATATAATATTTATTTTGATATCTATCAGATATACTCAGATAAAAAAATTGAATACCTGTAGGTATTTTATATTATTTTTTTTTTGTAGTTTTTTTCTGTTTTTTGACAATCCGAATTGAAAAAAGGTCTTTTTTTTATGCGTTTTAGGATACCGTTTGTGGTCAAATTCAAGATTAAGAATGAATCTAATTAGATAATGATGTCTAATTTATAAAAAAAAAAAAAACATTCAAAATTGGCTGAAGAAGCAATTTGAAAAAGATAGAAATAATTTGAAGATCTTAAGTTTGCTTTTTTATTCTGTGCGGAATAACGCATTTCTGGAAACATAAAAATATTTGTCAATATATTTTATAAGTATAGTTGTAAGGTTTATTTGAGAATGAGATTATGTAGTACTACGTCTGTTCTACACTTCTGTTGCCTCATGAACTTAAGTTTCTTGTTTTGCTTTTTTGGAAAATAAGAGAAAGTAAACACAATATACCTATAGTGTGTTTTTTAACATTAGTTTTACTTTCTTTTTTATATTTTTTCAAATCGTATTCCTCATGGTTCTTATTCTTGGGAAATTTTCTCAATCGTGTCATTTTGAATAATCGTAAGGGTATGAAGTAATAATAATATGTCAAAAAAATATCATTGTTTTAAATGAATACTAAAAAATAAAACGAAAGATAATTATTAATAATTTATACAAAAAAAAAGAAACATTCTGTCTATTTTCAAAAACATTTGAGTAATTTTTTGACCCATTTATAAAAATTGCCCATGTATCAAATGACTGTGGTTTAAAGTCATTTAAACATTAGTCATCTTGACGAGGGATATAGAATTTTTGTTTTTCTGTAGTTTTAAAAATGAAAAATTTGCATAATTCTGTAAAAAAAAAAAATTTTAATATGGGCCTAGCCTATTAATCAAAAATGATTTTAATTTGTTTTCAAATTGACAAAAAAATGCTGAAGTTATCATGAAAATAAAATATATTTTTAAACGATTAGATTAGTTATAGATCTATAGATTAAAATTATATTTTCATTATACATCCTTTCTGATATGCTCTTAAAAGCATTTTTCAGAATTCTATAAACTTGTTCGTAGCAGAAGTTATGAGTATTTAAATCAAAACAAAAAAAAAATTCACTAAACCTCTTTTAACGCTCCATTATTCTGAAATTATTGGGGCCAAAATTAAACCCACGTAGAAAAGTTTTGTCTCCACATTATTTACTATAGGATGGTATATGTGAAGACACTTACTTACGGATCACCCTATATATTACTTCAAATAAATTTAGGCAGCTGATGTTAACAACTGTTTAAAAATAGGAAGTTTTCAGTTTGTGACAGCTCCTTAAAATATTTTCTGAAATGACTTATACTTATTTTCAAAGATTTAACTCCTCTTATCTAACTCCTCAATTCAAGTTTCTAACTAACTCTTATCTAACTCCTCCTCCTCAAGTTTCTAACTTAAATCGTTTGGAAGATAGAAAGGTCTAATAATTTTGAAAAAAATTGATTTTTGCATAACGTTTGCATGCGGTAAATTAAAATACCGCATGCGGTAAAAGTATATATTTATTATATATATATATTTATAATAGGAGGAGGGGTCTAATAAAAGGAAGGATCTATCGTTTGGCGTTGTTTGAATCTTTACCTTGTAGAACTTATGTTATATCAATTTAAATATTAAGACTTTTTGAACTTTGAGAGTTGTAGATCCGTAAAGGGTGAGATTATACCGAAAAAAGTTGTTCCATAAAATTTAATTTTTTCTGATATTTATCCGTATAGTTAAAATTTCATTGCTCTATTTCAAACGGTGTAGAAGTTGTTTAAATACACGGCCAGGCAACCACACGAACAAAATGAAACTAATAAACAAAATTTTTTCTATTTTTTTTTTTTTTTAAAAACCTGCTAAAAATTATCTACTGATGAAATACTGAAAAAATTTAAATAAAAAAAAAAAAAAACGGTATTTAAAAATAGTGCGGGTCAAATTTCTTATTTAAGAAAATTAAAAATTTCTAAAAAAATTTTATTTTATTTTTATTTTTGTTTTCAATCACTTTATACATTTTTGTTGTAATCTTCTTAGACCATATTTATATTTTAATTTTTTATTTTATATTTTTAATTTTTTTTTTTTTTTTAATATAAAAATTTTTAAAATTGAATTAAATTTTTTTTTTTTTCAAATAACATTAAATAACAAAAAAAAAAAAAAACAAAAAATCGCTTAAAAAAAACAAATTTGTGTGTGAAAACTATTAAATATAATCTCTCATAATCCGAGAAGATTTTCCTAATTTTCATTAAATTTTAATTCAATTCAAATTGAATTTAAAGATGTGTTTTTTTTTTTTTTTTTTGTTTTTATATTTATAACTTTTATAGAATTCAAAAACTATAAAAAAAAAAAATTTCGATTTCGAATTGATAGAAAACTTATTGAAAAACAAAAAAAAAAAAACCATTTCATAAATTTATTATTATTTTAACGCTTTGCTACAACACAAAAAAAAAAACAAAAAAAAAAAAAAATTCCAATAGGCGATTTTAAAGTCAATCAGAATAGGATGGTTTTTTTTTTTTAAATCTTCTCCATTCTTATACAAAACATTAAACTAAAATTTAATTTCTTTTCCAATTGTAATATTATTATAATATATATGTAGGTATATAAATTTTTTTTTTTAGTTTTTATTACTAATACTATATTTTTTAATAATTTAATAAAAAAAAAATTGTTTTTTCTTTTTTTGTTTCAAAAACCAAATGTGCCAACTCAAAAATCATGTCTTATTTTTGAATAATAATCATAATTTTTTTTTTTGTTCAATTTTACGACTTTATTTTATAATCATATCTAAATATTTTTATTATCATTTATATAGCGTTACTAAATAAAAAAAAAAAAACAAAAAAAAAACAAAAAAAAAAGAAATAAAAATAAAATTAAATATTTTTTGTATCTGATAGATAGATATATACAAGGTAGGTTCACTTCATTTTCATCTTTAAAAACATATTGTTAATGATGATAAATAAAAAAAAAAAAAAAAAAATTGTATATGGTTCGTCAATTAATTTTTTGTTCTTTTTTTTTTTAAGTCAATTTTAATTTATTTTTTTTTTTTTTTTTGTTTTTTTTTATTACCAAAAAACTTAATATAGTCATATAAAATATTCTTAAAGATAAGTATAAAAATAAAAATTTTATTACCACAAAAATCTGTCGTTATAAGTAGATATGTATATATTTTACAACCAAACAGAATAAATATGATAGAAATTTCTATTTAAATTTTAAACCCTTAGAAAATTTTTCAAGAGTTTTTTTCTTTTTTTTTGTCTTTTTTTTTCCATATAGTCAAAAAAATTATTTTAAATATTATTTAAAATTAATCAAAAAAATTAATCCAATTTTGAAGTCTATAATTTGTTTAATTTCACGTTGGATGCCGAATTTTAAATTTTTTTGCTGTTTCTTTTTAATTAATGTTTTGAAAATGATAATCAGTACAAAGTGATAAGTGATCACTGATCACGATCAGTAATCCATCATTAAATGCAATATAAATAAAAATTTAAATGTACGATGAGATATAATTTTATTGTTGCATGATATAAATTTATGTCACTAGGAGTTCATAAAAAATTAAAAAAATTTATTTAGTAGATATACAGGTTTAAATAAGTAAAAAAAAAATTTTTTTTTAAAAAGTGTATATCTGTAGGGTGTATTTGGTGGAAAAAAAATTGTTCAGAAGAGGAGGAGAAAGTGTATTTCCATCTGAGATAATGTTCAGATAACTTGAGTCTAAAAACAATTTTTTTTTTTTTAGTTTCAATTTAATTCCCTTATATCTGAAAAACTACGAAACTAATTAATAAATTTCTTTCCATCACACCTTTTCTAACGTCTTTTCATGCTAATTTCTGTAGATATTACGGGACCAAAATATTAAGAGGAAAAATTTAATTTCTCCATTTCGATGTACTAAAATATTTTTTCGAATTTTTCGTAATATAGCTAGTAATTCTCAATTCATGCGTAATGTAACAAAAAAAAAACATCAGAAATCTACGAAAGGAGTATTCAAAAAAAAAAAAAGAAAAAAAGACACATCTGGTTTTAAATTTTCAAAAAAAAAAAGGGGTACCGGTACAGATTTGCAACATTCTACGACCCAATTTAGAATAACTAAAAATTTTTGTTTAGTAACGTAGCTAATCTTTGAGATCTCGAAGAATTTCTCACGTCGGAATTCAGAATAAGGATGTTAGGATGATGATTTCAGATACCTTTCGTTCAAAAGTTATACCCATTTAAACGAAAAGAAAAACTGAAAAATAAACCAATTTTTAAGATTTTCTACCTTAAACTTGTTATTAAGTCATCCATTTTTTTTTTGGCCATTTTTTAATTGTTTACAAAACAAACCAATAGAATCACCCTGTTAAAAAAATAAAATGTTTTTAAATATTCTTTAAATTTAAAGAGTTTAGGTATAGGAGTGTAAGTAATACGTATAAAATTTTAATGGGTTGGGGTATTGATCAAAGGAGAGTTAAGGTAAATTAAATATAATCAATTAAATTTGAAAACTGGCGATGGTGATGAAAAAGATTGTGTTTTTAATATTGTTTTAAATTACGCTATTTTTAACTTTTAACCTTTTAAATATAGTAATCTTTATGAGAACATATTTTTCCTTAAAGAATGGGAACATCTGAACGAAAATCTTTTAGAGAAGATAATTATAATTTTTTTTAAAGAATATGGATTTCTTGTTCTGAGAAGAAGTATCAAAGTTGTGAAATATAATTATTGAGTATCTTTAATTTGGCTTCAAATCTTTTAACTTTTAATTAAAAGTTGATGAATAATTTATTTCATAGATATATTTTTTTTTACACCAAAGATTTTTTTCTTTTTCTTTTTAGTATCTTTTCGGTATACAGTTGTTTCTTCTAGTAAAGTAATTGGTTTTGTGAAAGAAAACAAAATACCTAGATATCAATATAGTAATTAAAAATCAAAACAAATCAATTATTAAAAATCGAAATAATTTACGTTTAATAAATAAAAAAAAAAAAAAAAACAAGAATGTCACGCTAATGATTGTTTAAGCTTTTTTTTTTTTAGAGTTGACAGGAAATCGAGGTGTGACACATTAAATCCCCTTTTATGACATTGCAAATGACATTTTAATGTATCTGACATAATCTCATAAATTAAAAGAAAAAATTCTATTCTATTATTAAACAATTTTATCAAAATAAATAAAACAATTTATAATATTTTACTAAAAATTAAAAAAAAATTTTTTTTTTTATTTGCAGATTTCTAATTAAAAGTTTTTAAAGCCACAAAATTTTCATTTGTTTTGAAATAATTGAAGACAGAGAAATAAATTTTAAAATGAATATAACAATCAAATAAAAATAAAGGTAAGTTTTCATAATAAGTATGTATTATATACAGGGTGTCCGAAACTCAAAGGTGACGAAGAACGTAGGTTTTACTTACCAAGTAATTTTACATTATGTATCTAATAATATTGAAAATAATTTTTTTAACAAAATTTTAATTAAGCACATGCTTATACTTATTTAGATAATTATGTCGAAAACGGTAAAAGATAAGAGAAAAATGTATTATAACTTAAATTGAAGCTGAGGAATTGATGATTTTGAAAAGGAAATAAAATTGATACATTAATAGCGATGAAACACTGAAAAATATCATTATTGTAACTTTTCAACTAAGAAAAATAAATAAAAGTTGGAATATTTGTGTGAAAGCCTAAGCTGCCGACACTTAAACGAATCTTCTATGTTATACAGGGGCAAAGATCAGGGGCAAAAAAGACTTCTTTAAAAAATTAACGAAATTACTTTGAACGACGTTATCTCGAAAACCGTTAGATATAGACCTCCCGTCCATCCCCCTTCAGAACAATTTTTTGCTTGTTATGAACTTCTCTTTCACTTTCGTTCTTCGTACCTTTGAGTTTCGGACACCCTGTATATTTATAGTTTCATAAAATCTTCTTTTATTATTTTATTATTTATTTTAATTATAATATTTAAATATTCATTAAAATTGCTTGTAAATTTAATCAAAACGTATGTAATTCAATTTAAAAACGTTTTAAAAATTAATTTTTTATAATAAAAATATAATAAATGTTATAAGGAATATCTAAATATTTTTTTACTTCGATATAAAATAAAAATATTCGTAATAATAATAAAAATAATAAAAAAAAAAACGAGAAAGAGTGCAGTAGAGTTATACTATGTCAACTGTGGGATACGCGTATGAACCTAATATATCCTTTTTCTATATAGCTTGATCATCTTTTAAACAATTTCAGATGTTTTAGTACCGACGTTATAATTATCGAGATATATTTATGTAAATTGTGGAGTTGTATGACAGCTTCCCAAATCTATTGCACCATCACAACCAAATTTTACAGAAGTTGTTGTCACAAAACTTGATCTTCATTTGCAAGATTGCAGACGCCTAGCTTCACTAACTCCAAGAGGTGCAAGAAGCCTGAACCTACTGCTCTAGATCAACAAAATTTTACAAAATTGTTGGACTGTAACTCGATACGATTTTACAAAATTTGAGACACCTAGCTTCCATAGATACAGAGTTATTGCCATATAAAGAAAGTAGTTGTAAGGCAGCTACTCAAAGCTGGTGGCCGAAAAAACTGGATTTAAATAACAAAACTAACAATTTTGCAAAAGTAACGTAAAACAATTTTTAGCTTCCTAGTTCCTTTATTTTTTGACTTATCGTGCGAACGGGTGATGGGACGGATGTACACGGCTTAATAGACTCGGAATTCGATTCTGAGCCGATCCATACCTTTGACATTATATCTAGCTCGACTCCTTTAAGCTGTCACAAACGCAATGACAAATTTATTATACCCTTGAACATACTAGTTCATACGGGTATAAAAATTATTTATGATAATTTAATAAAGATAATATAATAAGAAATTTAATATTATATGGTATAATTGAATATAATCAGTAGATAAATTAATAGAAATTATATATTAGAACAAAATGATATCATGATTTTATTAATTATTTTTATTGTTAAAAGCTTTTAGTAAGAGATTAAAATTTTGTTTTTTTTTAGAATTTAATTAAAAAATACTCATTTGTAACGAAAATTAATTAATTGTAAGTAATAGAGGATAGTAAGTTACAAGTTTTTCAAAAAAAAATTGCCATACACGTTTTTTAATCTTTCATTAGACGGACTTTTTTATCTTTCATCGAAATAAAAACCTGAATTTAAAAACAATACTATATTAGTTTAGTTTTATGACATTTTTTTATTTTCGAAAAATACAATTTATTTTTAGAAATTTACAATGAAATTGTCCTTTTTTTTTGAATTTTTATTGTATACATTATGTACAAGTATCTAGTAGTTTCCTCAAAATTTTAGTAATAATTTTCATAGAAAATTTACAATAGTAAAGCATAATCTGTAATTGTCAAAATAGTTACGGTTTGTGTCTTCAATTATTGATTTCATCAAAATTTCACAAAATATAAATAATATATTATTATAGAAAAATGGGTTTAGAGGTAGGTCAATGCCCAATTCTTACTTTACTTCTTTTACTTCCTTCGAAAACTTTGACAGATAAAATGAAATACATTATTTCTGACGGTACTTGACCAAATTGCACAAAGTATGCAAACAAATTGAATAATTTTCAATTTCATACCTTGCGTTGAATACTTTGACATTTGATATTTGAATTTTTTTACATAAATATTTAAAAAATTTGAATAAGTAGGAAAATTTTTAAATAGATGAGAATGTGATTTCGTACAATCCATTAATTTGACGATTTCTATATAAATATCCTGAACCTTCTCTTATTTGGTACGCTGAAAATCTTCTCCTATTTGGTACGCTGAATAGAAACATTTGTATACGTTTCATATAAAATAAAAATTATATTATATAAAATTTCTAAAGTTTTTTTTTTAAATACATTTCAGAAAATATAAATTCAACAAAAGTTAAAGCAAAAAATGCAAATTAATCATTGGGCCAGCACTTACTTTGCTTCGTTTCAAAAAGTAAAGGAAGCAAAGTAAGCATTGTGTCATCACCTTTAGTGCTGCCTAGTGCCTTATAGTGCATTTCTTATTGAAGACAAATATAATACGAAACTTATGATACATATGTATATATATATATAATTATCCATGTATTTGCTTTAAGGTATATTACGTGTATGTATTATTTAGATCTAAATTAAAGTATTTATAATATTTTTTAAAAATTGTTTCAATATGGTACCTGATGTAAAATTTATCTTTTTATCTTTTTCGGAGAAATATTAAATTTAATATTACGTTTAAATTTAAAATTTTTCACTATACGATCTTAATTCCATTTAAATCTAAAAACTTTAATATTATAAAAATTTTTATTAAACCTTCTCCAATTCCGCAAAAAATAAATATCAATTTGGTGGATAACGGATTAGAGGTGAATTTTTTAAATCCTTTAAAATTCAATTAAAATACGATGATAAGCAATTAAAGTAAAAATAGTTTTGTCTCGTTCTTTTACTCCAATATATAAATAATCATTTCCTTCTAAACAAATTAACTTATATTTTGTCATTATAGGTAAAGGTTGTAGGAAGAAATAAGGGCAGAATCAGGATGCTAAGTACTATGAAATTAAAAAAAAACTGTTAACCATAAAAAGAACAACAATATTATTTTAATACTTGAATCTTAAAACAAAAAAGAGATTCCTAATATTTAATTTCTTTTAAAGGATAAAAAAAAAAAAATGAACTGTTACTGATGACAGAAATTTTTTTTTACGTCCCTGAAAACGCAGAATTGTGCATGTTATTTAATGCCATGCATTTGTTCATTTGTGGAATGTTTATTTAAATGTTGTGTCTTTTTCTTGTTATTCTTGTTTTCTTTTTTTTTTTTTTATTTATTTGATGATGCAATTTATGAAAAATGAAGAAAAATTACTCAACCCTTTCGTTATAAAAAAAAAAGTATACCCATTTCATTTGTTGTTTTTTTTTATTTAATTTTTTTATTTTTTATGCCTCTAATATAAAAAAAAACAAGGTAGAATGTAAACCAACGGTTTTTAAAAGCGCACATTTCCAAAACTCAATACAAACTGTTTAGAAGTGTGACTTACACAAAAATTTGAAAATTTCATGTAATAAGAAAAAATGTGAAAATAGGACATTTTTGAAATTTTGAGGGGCCGTAAGTTCGGAATCCTATATAACTAAGAAAAGCTGTTAACACACGTAAAAATATATTATTGAAGCTTCAATTTTTATGTCTTGCCGAAGAAAAGTTTTTACAGGTGCCTAAGTTACAGGTGTCTAAAAATAGCATATTTTCAATTTTTGAGGCGTAATAACTCTTAAAGAGGGGGCGTTACCAAAAAATTTTCTGAGGAAACTTATACTAATTCTAAAAGTTCTTTCTTGTCTCAAAATTTCAGGTTCCTATCTAAAGGGGTGCCGGAGTTATGAAAAAAGAAATTTCATGCAAAATGTGGTTTTCACATAACGGTAAATTTAAATCGTAAATTACAAAATATTACATAATTTTGATATTGTTTTATATAGATAATAAAATTTTCGATCTTCTACCGGTTTTAGATTGCAAAACTATTATGCAAAGCCCGAGATATATACATCTGAAAATGGAGCTTTTTTACAATTTTGAAGAGCTGCAGCTTTGGAACCCTTTACAACTAAAATAAACCTTTCACACACGTAAAAATATATTATTGTAGCTTTCATTTTCATGTCTTGCCGAAGAAAAATTTTTACAGGTGCCTAAGTTACAGGTGTCTAAAAATAGCAAATTTTCAATTTTTGAGGCGTAATAACTCTTAAAGAGGGGGCGTTACCAAAAAATTTTCTGAGGAAACTTATACTAATTCTAAAAGTTCTTTCTTGTCTCAAAATTTCAGGTCCCTATCTAAAGGGGTGCCGGAGTTATGAAAAAAGAAATTTCATGCAAAATGTGGTTTTCACATAACGGTAAATTTAAATCGTAAATTACATAATATTACATAATTTTGATATTGTTTTATATAGATAATAAAATTTTCGATCTTCTGCCGGTTTTAGATTGCAAAACTATTACGCAGAGCCCGAGATATATACATCTGAAAATGGGGCTTTTTTACAATTTTGAAGAGCTGCAACTTTGGAACCCTTTACAATTAAAATAAACCTTTCACACACGTAAAAATATATTATTGTAGCTTTAATTTTTACATCTTGCAGAAGTAAAATGTGTGCAGGTTCCTAAGTTACAGGTGTTTAAAAATAGCAAATTTTCAATTTTTAAGCCCTAATAGCTCATAAACAGGGGGTGGTCCGAAAAAATTTTCTGAGGAAACTTATACTAATTCTAAAAGTTCTTTCTTGCCTCAAAATTTCAAGCTTGTATCTAGAAGCGTGCCGGAGTTATGAAAGTAGAAAAATCATGCAAAATTTGGTTCTCACATAACGGTAAATTTAAATACTAAATTTAAAAAAATTGTATAATTTTGATATTAATTTACAAAGATAAAAGAAATACCTGTCGAATGACGTTTTCAGATTGAAAAAATCTTGAGCGGAACATAAGATATATGCATTTAAAAATAGGACTTTTTCAAAGTTTGAGGGGGTGTAGCTCCGTAATGGGGGGGGCTACAGGAAAAAGTTGTTCCACAAAATTATTTTTTTTATGAGACCTACCTATGGTTAAAATTTTTTTTCTCTATCTTTAACGGTGTAGAAGTTTTGTAAACAGACGGACGGACGGACGGACGGACGGACGGACGGACAGAGTGAAACTAATAAGCACATTTTTTCAAAATTTTTTTGGAAATGTGCTAAAAAGAAAAATGAAAAAAAAAACCAAATTCTGACATTTATAATATAACAACATGAGTAATGTTTATTATGAAAACAATTGCATTTCATATAACATACATAATATACGTTCATATGGTATATATATATAACTATATAGTATATAGAGATATTATAAAATTTGTGTATAGAAATAATAATATAATTTTTAATGTTTATATATAAAATGCATTTGTAAAACATATGACCATATAAATGACATATAATAGTGACCATATAAATGAGTTTTGTAGAAAAGAGACCAGTTTTATAGCCTAAAAATTTATTAACAAATTATAAAACGTCAATGATTCCAATTTTTTGTTACATTTCAAAGTTTACTAGTTCTAATCATTATACGAGGTTATGAGAACACTAAGAAAGCTTAGAGCTGAAATTATTGAAAAGATTCAAATAATTTTCAATATTTAATTTTGTTGTTTTTTTTTTTAAATACACGCTAGCTATAAATATTAGAAACAGATTCCTTTACATTAATGTTGGCTTAGCTAAGAAAGCTAACGGAAAGCAAATAGGATATTAAGAGAAAGTTGAAAGGAAAGATTCTTTTTGAATTGTTCCAATTTGTAAAACATTAATTGCATAGGCGAACTGATTTAATCGAGAGTTATTCAACATCCTAACAATTCTTACAAAGAACCAGACTTGAGCCATCTAGGAATTTCCACTAGAGTCTTCAATGCTTTAACGAATGTTAATAGGAATTACCAAAGTGTTACTAATTTGGTAAGGTCACCTGTAAGGCGTGATTTTGAACTTTTTTAACGTATCAAAGATACCCACCCCAAAAACAAAAAATATACCAGTCCATATATTATAAGATTTATGCTCTATCTTAGATCGAATTGAGACTTTATAAATATTTTACAGATCTTTTTCACAAATGCAGAAAAATATGTTTTACAGAAAATCCAAACATTTGGCTTTTGGCAGCATTCTTAACTATATCAAAAATATGCTTATTCCACAGCATCTTTTGATTAAAGAAATTTTGATTACGATATGAAGCGACTAACTTGGTTTGCATATTCTTAAAGACTTGCATGCTCTTCAAAATTAGCGAAAACTTTACATATTTTTAAGACAATTAGGCCTGAGGTCTATTATAAGCCAATATTTCAATATAGTAGTTATAACATAATATGGATATTACAAGAAACTCTTTATATTCTAAAAAAACCTAAGGAAGTTTATTGTTTACTATAATTTTAATACATATGGTCACTTAAAAATTCAATTAAATTAATAAATAGATATACATATGTATATGTAATTCAAATTAAGCATTAAAAGTATGTACATATGTATATAAAAGAGTTGAATTATCCTCATCAAAATCATAATCATCATCATCATCATCATCATCAACATCAATTATATTGATGCCAATGATGATTATTACAATCATGATATTAATAATCGTCATCAATTCAATGATGATTAATATTGATTATATTATTTCAATGATTTTTTTTATTATGATGATGATGATGATGATTGTGCAAGTTATGCACATTGCACTTCAAATTTTTTTTTTTTTATTAATAATAAAAAAAAGAAAAATGAAAACAAAAAAAACAAAAAATAAATTATGAAAAATGAGAAAAAAATTATTTATAATTTTTTTTTTTTTTAAATAAAATAAATTTTTTTTTTTTTTATTGCAGTTGTAATTGTTGTTCTTGTTGAAAATTATACTCTTTAAAGTTAAAAAAAAATTAAAGTTGAAAGACTTGTCATATATGTAAAAAAAAAAAAAAAAAAAAAAAAAATGGGTTGGACACATGTTACACTCTACATAAATTGCATTTAATAATAAAAAGTGAATTATACATACACATATTTATGCATATAATTTATATACATAACATATAGGTACATATATGTATCTATATACATATGTATATATAAAATTGTACTTAAAATGAACTACATTTGTACAATTATTGTACTAAAGTAACAATAAAAATATAACGGTGTTTTAAATATGAATTTTATAATTTCATCAATGTTTTATATAATATTACACCAATGTTGTACCGAGGTCTGTCTTGTTACGGTTTGTTGAAATTTTTGATTGTGTTTCGCCATAGTGCATGTGTGGCATCTAAAGCAAATTGATGATTTTAAATTTTAAAATGTAATTTTAAAGAATTATTACATTAAAAATACCTAAAAAAGGTTTGAAAATAAATGAAAAATTTATGACTATTTTACATATTAAATAAAATAATAAAAATGAGTGACCATATATACTTTTATTTTATTCAATTTCTTTTGAAGTTTTAGATAATTAAAAACAGTTCGCAAATGACTAGTCCTAGTTAAAAAAAATAGGCAAAATAATTTAGAAAGAGAACACAATACATACAACTAAAAAGTTGTTTAATATTTTTTTTTGTCCATTATCACCCTACAAAGAGCAAAGAACTTACAATTGGGATTGTGTGGAATAATTCCAAAAAAAAAAAAATTGAAAAGCCTATACATTTGAATCGAAATATGGTCCAGTTAAGATAAAGGCAAAAGAAAATTTACTCCGCACACCATCCATAAAATTAGAATTTATTATAATTAACAGGGATTTACGCAGCATTATTATTTTTATTTCATTTTATTTTTTTGCATTTCTCTGTCACGTAAATGTGGACAGCAAATTATACAACCTTTCCTGTTCAGGCGTGGCTGTCGTAAACGGGAATAACTCTTACGACGTATGTGAGATTCAAACACACACTCTCTCGGTGTTTACAGCGTATTTTACACGCTTTTAACCACTAGGCCCCACAGCATTATTTTAAGTGTTTTATTGCTACAAATATAGTACCTATGCATGAAAAAAAGTAATTAGGAGAGATTTTACAGAAGGTTACAAAATCAGGATTTCAATCATTTGATTAGTCTCGGTTTGGGGGCTTCTACTATATTTTAACTTAATTTATGCAATTTATGCCCCCCCTTCCTATTTAAAGTGTTTGTGAATAAATTTTGATTTATGGAATTTTTTTTTTATAATTATGTAAATGGTATTTTGTAAATGAAAGATTTTTTTTGAAATTTCTTATCCAACGCCTTACAAATTACATTTCTATTGTCGATTATGATGCTTCTTTGTCATTTACTACCTTAAGTTTACCAAATCAAGGCCATTCAACTTGTCATTTTTCGATCTTTTTTTGTCGTCAGTGTTGCCTATTCACTTCCTTTTTTTCTATCTTCTCTGTCTCAGTAAATATAGGTTCCTCTTCTTCGAAACTCCACATATCTTAATTTCTAATGTTGTTTTTATTCTGATTCTGTATATATAATGCCTATAATTTTTTTAGTTATGTTATGATACATCACTCAGGTATTATTTCCGTATATAAGATCTGTTTTTACTCATGAATCATAGAAAATTCTTGAACTGGTTCCGTTTTCATGATTCAGAAAAATAATATATTAAGTAAAAGATCTTTACAGAAATTCCATCACAGATTCTCGGTCACAGTGATATCCTATTACTGCGGATAGTTGTTAAAATTTAATATTATATATATGTGATCCTTAAATATTCATGATATCTCTAAAATATTTTTC
Source organism: Poecilobothrus nobilitatus (assembly GCA_947095535.1). Lineage (NCBI taxonomy): Eukaryota > Metazoa > Arthropoda > Insecta > Diptera > Dolichopodidae > Poecilobothrus > Poecilobothrus nobilitatus. Next base: position 115,088,723 of record OX352774.1, read on the forward strand.
TTAATTTCAACATTCAGTTTTTATACTCAATTATTTCCAAAATCAAAACAATTTTAAATTATTAAAATTCAATTACTATTCACAAAAAAAAAAAAAACAATCCTATTCTAATATTTAAAGTAAATCAATTACACATTATTAACTTAACACCAAATAATAGCATAAAATAAAAAAAATAATCAATTTTTAACTTTTAAATTAGTTTAAATCGTATAATAATACCATTATTATGAAAATTAATATAAAATCAAAATCAAATAATAGCATTTAATATATATATATATATATATATATATATATATATATATATATATACATATATAACTAAACAACAACAATTATAGGTACTTATTATTATATTGTAATTATCAATAAATGTTTCAGTTCTTTTTATTGAAAAATTATATTATTATCCTTGTTTTTTTTTATTTGTTGTGAAAATCCTTTTTTTTTTTTTTTTGTTATGTTCTGTTATGGTTATTTTTAATTGCAAAACAAATGCAACAGTTTAAAAAAAATAATTTCAAAATGACATAAATACATAGTTACCTACCTACCTACCTACCCTATTATTTATCTACATATGTGTACATATTTAATTGTACTTACGTATATATTATTATATATGATATATATTATTATATATGATATATATATATATACAAAAATTTCCAATACCAAAAACCAATCCCAATTTTTGGCAAAAAAAAAAAAAATAAATGAGTTTTGTTCATGCGCAAATTAACAAAATTCAATCTCACATAACCCTATACCGATTTTCTATTCAAGTTATGGTTATAAAAGGATTTTTGCAAAAAGAATCCTTTATACATTTGTTTTGTCTAATAAATAGGTATATATATATCCATTATTTTCATTATTATGTACATATTTTTCTATTAAAAAGAACTTTTAGAGAACTTTCTATTAAAAAATCATATTATATAACAATTAATTATTAATTTTTGGTATCATTTTATGGCTAAGAATATTGAACAGAATCCTTTAAATCTTTTAAAATTAACCCTTTAAATATCTACTTTAATTTGACAATACATATACATATTAGATTTTCCTAAAATAATTCATATATAGGTACATATATTACAAAGCGAAAGATTTACGAATTTTGATTATGTTCTTTTTATAATTGGATCCTTTTGTTGGTGTTTTAAAAGTTGCAATTTAATGTATTTTCGGTTCAAAAAAAAAAACCCGTCTTAATTAATTCTATAATACAATTTATTGGATATGTACATTTGATTGGATTGTTTCGTATGTTTGACTATGCATGCATTTTTGCCGTTTTATCATTATTCACTTTTTTAAACCCATATGAACTATGTTCAAGGGTATAATAAATTGGCCATTACATTTGTGACACCTTAAAGGAGTCGAGCTAGATATATAGTGTCAAAGATATGGATCCGCTCAGATTCGAATTCTGAGTCGATTAAGCCATGTACGGCCGTCCATCTGTCCGCACGATAAGTCAAAAAAATGAAGGAGCTAGGAGGTTAACATTTTTTTTACGTCACTTTTGTAAAATTGTTAGTTTCGCTATTTAAATCCAGCATTTTCGGCCACCGGATTGAGTAGCTGTCATACAACTTCTTTCTCTATATATGGAAATAATTCAGGATCCATTGCAGCTAGGTATTTGAAATTTTGCAAAATCGTGTCCAGTTATAGGCCAACAACATCTGTAAAATTTGGTTGTGCTGATGGAACAGGTGCGGGTAGCTGCCATACAATTACTCTCTTTAAATGAAAATAACTCAGCGTACATGTCAACAATTTTCGTAAAATTTGGTTGGTCTAGAGCAGCCACTTCAGACTTCTTGCATCTCTTGGAACATATTGAAGCTAGGCGGATAGGAGCATGTATTACGTTCATACGAGTATCCCAGAGTTGACACACTCTACTCTACTACACTCTTCCTCATTTTTTTGTTATTTTTATATTTAAATTGAAGGGGACATACCATTTTGTCTAAATATATTTCTTTAAAAGACATTTTGCCTAATGATATTTAACTAAAAAGCCTTATAGCAAAATATGACTTCACTAAAATACTTTTAACAAAAGGGGGGTCATCGCAAAATGTCTTTTAACAAAATAGTATGTTTTATTCTTGAAATATCTATATGTAAAAAAGCAATAATTATTTAGGAGGTAATATTAGAGATGTTCATACAAAATCAGGTTTATATAAATACTTTTTCCAAGATATATATTATAACATTTGCAAAATTTGTAAAAATATTTTTTTTCGAAATGTCTCATTATGTCCAATGGAAAATCTTTCGTTTTGCCAAAAACGTATTATAGGACACGGATATTAGGTTTGACATTTGAAATCAAAAGCGTTAATTATTAGATAAATTTTAAATAAATCATATTTCGGCGAAAAATTAATTTAGTAATATATGTAGTTGTAAAACATTTCTATAGAATATGTTTAACAAATTATTTAACAAAATTCGATATATTGAAATATTATATTATCTTAAATAAACGCAGGATTACAATTAAATATATGCATTCTAATGCATTCAATATATGCATAGCGTTTTAATTTGTATTACTGTTAATTTGTTTTATATATATAGGTACTAGGGGCCTCGGTGGCCTAGTGTGTAAGAGCGTATGAAATATGCTGTAAACACCGGAGGAGTGTTGGTTCGAATCCTACACACATCGTAAGAGTTATTTTCCCGTTACGAATTTTACAGCCACTCCTGAATTTCCTGTTCACATTTATGTGCCAGAGAAATGCACTAAAAAAAAATATATATATGTATATATACATATATAGGTAGGTACTATATATTTACATTTTTTTTTTTTGCAATCTTCCTATATATATTCTTCCCCGTGTATAAAAATGCATATAAAAATGATTAAATTATGCATCACTTTAATGATACATTTTTATCTAATCCATGTATTTGTAATATAAAAAAAAAAAAAAACAATTTTGCATATTAATCACGAATTATTCACTTATTTTCTATATTCTATATTTCTAGTCATACACTCATACTCAAATTAGTTAATTTTAAAAGTAAAAAAAAAATAAATAAATAAAATAAATAAATAAACCAGAAAGTAGCTAATATTCTAATCAAGTTTCAATTTTTTTTTTTTTTTTTACTTTTTATATTAAAAAAATATTTTAAAAATGACAGATAATATAAGTTTTTATATTATTTAAATATTTATCTGTCAAAAGATAGTAATTAACTTTATTAATTTAACTATCTTATTTTTTTCTTTTATTATTTTTTTATTTTTATTTTTTTTTTTTTAAGATTAACTATCTTTTTTTTTTTTAAGTCTTTTTTTCTTAATATAAAAAATATTAATGCACATTCTTAGTGCGACGATTTGAAACGAGTTTTTTTTTTTTGTACTTTGTGTTGCCTTTAAAAAATCTCTAAAAAAAGAAAAAAAAATTTTTTAATTTATTTTTTAAAGGAATGTGACGACAATAATAATAATTTATAAGGAAAAAACTTATATACATATGTATATATATGTATATAGTTTAAAAAAAAAAGTCTCAATTTATTATTTTTTAACAAAAAAAAAAAAAAAAGAAATAAATAAAAAAACAACTGAAATTAATATGCAATTCTATAAAACAAAAAAACAACATAACAAAACTATAGATAGAAATAAAAAAACAAAAAAAACATTATATAACTTCAATCATTATTCCAGTATAGGTAAGTGATTCAATCCGATTAAAATATTATTTTTTTTTTTGTTTTTTTTGAGTCAAAATTTTTGCTATATATAAATCTTGCATTTTAATGTCTAAACTTCACATAAACCTAACAGAGTGATGCGACTTTGTCAAATTGACTTAATCACTTTATTTTATACTGAAAGGTAAAAATTATAAAAAAAAGAAATCAGTCCAGTTAGGATAGAACCCATCCTTTAAAACTTTAGACATATTTATCGCTATGATGATTTCAATGTAAAACTTAATCACACATACATCCCTTCATGATATACAATACAAAGTATATTTAGGAATATATTTTATGTAATCCTGTAACGTGTTATTTATGTAGTCTATGTTTTAAATAGTCCTGTTAATAGCTAAAAAGAAACTAAACTGTGGGTTTCATGGGGTTAAAAAGAGAATCAGATTCAAAAATTCATATTTTTTTTTTTTTTTATAATTAAAATTCAACTCAAGATTAAAAAAAAAAACAGTCATAGGTATTCATTAGGTACAAAATGATCAGGTATTTAAAAAAAAAAAAAAAAAACAGAGTAACAATAAAAAAAAACCAAAAAAACATGTTTTACTAGATAAAGAATTTGTTGTGCAAAATGTTGTGCAAATTTGCATTGAACTCAACAAAAATCAAAGAAACAACAAAACAACACAAAAAAAAAAAAAAATAGCAGAAAAAAAAACTCATCAAAATTAATGGAGTATCAAAAATGAATTGGAAGCAATGAATCTCAAATCTTAATTGAACTTAAATTAAATAATAGTTAGGTATTACATATAACTATATAAAATTAAATAAAAAAAACCGGATTTTATATTTTATTCTTATTTTAACATAAAACATTACTAATAATAGATCAGAAAATTTTATATGACAAAGTCATTGGTTGAATATATTATAGTGATGTTAATTTACAAAAAAATCTTTAAAAATAAGATTTTTTGAAAAGATAAAAGTTGAAAATCATAAGTATATCATTTATCCCAAATTATTGCCTAGCAGTTTTTTAAATCAAATTATAAAAAATTTAAAATTTTCAATTGAATTGCATTAAAAGCTACTTTAAATCTCTTAAAGGGTGCAATAAACTATATATGCAAACATAAGGTATTTTGTTATTTATGCCATATATATACATATATACATATATTTTTCATATAAATATATAATAAAATCATTCTAAAACTTTCAGTTTTCTTTAGTATTCTTATGTCGTTCTCCTCCTGTCAGGAAATTTTGCTGATAAAAAGTTAAAGAAAAATTCTAATCTATCAGGCTTCATTTGTGTGTCTCTAAAAATACTTTCCTGTAAGAATAAGTAAACACACAAAAAAAAAAAAATTATTATATCTAACATTTAATATAAATTTACTGCAGAATTAACCAGTACTGCCGATGCATTTTAATAAAATTCTTCAAATAATTGAAAAAAAAAAGATTAAATTATAATTTATAGGAAAATATAATTGATTTCTCGACTGAACTCAAAATCTCGAATTCTTAAAAGATAACTTATAGAAAACTTGATCTTGTTTTTTTTTTTTCTTTGCATCAATGCATCAATTAACTCTTCTTAGGATCCTGAAATATAATTTAATCAGAAAACAATATCTCTATACTACTGACTGTGTTCTTGTGCTTTTAAATTAAAAATTAAATTAATAAGTTTTGCATCTTAACTATGAATGTATATAAAATTAGACGACTATTTTGAAACCTCAAGATAATAAATTCAATATTTTGTATGTTACATTTATTAAAATATTCTTTGATTATAATAATATTTCTTCTGTGTTGTTAAGTGTACGTAGAACAATTTCAATTAATGATGACTAGATGAAAATGGAAGGATAAAAATATTATTATTATATTATAATGGTGTATGCAGATCAAGTTCTTGAACTTGTCTCTTGCATTTTAATTTAAATTATGTACAACATAAGACCGCGGCCATATTATTACATAAAAATTCATAATTTTTTTTTTATGAAATAATCATAATAAAATATTTGAAGTTATTCACAAAATAAAAATTTATAAATTGCAACAGAGAAAAAATAAAAACAATAAAAAGAAAACAAAAAGTTGTTAAAAAAAAATTGTCAACATAACACGCATTTAGTCGCTTTTAAGTCAAGTGTTTTTGGTTTTTTTTTTTTTTTTTGTTTTTGTTTTTGTTTTTGTTATATATATATGTAATTTTTTATGTTGTAATTTAATCGACATTGAGACGTTTAATTTGCATTTTATTGAATGCTTGCATTTCTTACTTTTATAAAAAAAATGTTTTTTTCACCAATAATATATTTTCATTTTCAATCAAGTCAAACTTCTATAAAAAAAAAAAACTCAAGAGTCAAGAATAAAATCAAAAATAATAATAATAATAAAACAAAAACAAAGAAAATGTTTATAAATAAAGTTGTTGGTTGCAGTTGTTAATGACAATATGATAATAATGATTATAATAGTTATTATATTGATCATGATTGATCATAATGATGATAATCATAATCATCATTACAATAATTTACAATATTTTAAAAAGAAAAAAAAAAAAAAAAAAAAAAAAAGAGTTTAATTTAAAATATCAATTTTTAACTATTAAATGGTCAATGATACAAGGAAAAAATTTAAAATGTTGCTGAAAAAAAAAAATTAAAACTATAAGTCCAGACCAGCTATCAACATTTGTGATTTTGCTTTAATATAAAAATTTCCAATCCCTTGTTCCTTGTTAAGGACAACGAAAAGGGGGATTAAATAGTTATGGTATAGGTATTCAAATTTCAAATAATATTTTGTATAAAACTGGATTTTGATGCAAAAAAAAAAAAAAAAAAAAAGGAAATTTAAAAACATTTATTATTGCTTTTGTTATGTTTATTATGAAATTATTTCATTGAGAGGCTTTTTTTAGTTTAAGGAATATATTGAAGAGTTGAGTTACAAATTTATATTTATATGATTTTTTTTTTTTGAATGTCAGACCGATAGAGAAAGAGAAGAGGCGGTTACGAAAAAAGAAAATAATGTTATGAAACTCAATTAATTTTTTTTTTTTGAAAATATGTAAATTTTTTTTTTTATTGATAGTTATTATGTTACAAAATCCACTTAAATTAAATGTAGAAGAGCATAAAAATGTATGTTTTATAATATGTACGACTACGAGTATATTAATAATAAGAAAAACAACATTAATAACATGTAGAAAAACTAGTCTATAAATTTCAAATTATATATTATAAATGAATATAATATTAAAAAGAAATAAAAAAAATATGAAGATAAGAATTCATTTGCAACATGTTGCTACAAACAAAATATTCTAGGATTTTTTAATATAACTTTATATTACATATTATCCGATAATATATTTCTTTTAAAAAAAATCATTATTTAGTTTAAAATCGAGTTATCACCAATTTCAATGATCATTGAAATATAAATCTAATTCCTTTGAAACTGTACCTAAATTTTTGAAGAAATATTTTTGATAAAGCTGAGTAGGTATAGTCACTCAATATTTTTGCATGTTAAGCCTATGATGAAAAAGAATTGAATTAACTTAGATTTTAATAAGACTTATAAATATGGTTTTAATCTTTGAACTTTATATTAATTCTGATTTCATTACTTTTTAGAGATCATTAATTAAGTTCGAGTATAATACTGTTACTTTTCAAAAAATGTTTTTGAATAATCGACTCCTTACTGACAGATTATTATTCGAAATTTAAACTGCCGCCTCAGCTAATTGAAGTATATTAATGGCGGCTTCAGTTTGATTTTCGCTTTCATATGCACTTCTTAGAGATGTACTATATCATATACATATACTTCTTCTTATTATACTCTATTTAAGAGATTTCAAGTTTTTTTCTCATTTGGTAGATTTTTTTGGAGAGCTGAATATAAAAAAATGTTGTTTATTAAAATGATAAATTATTTTTAAGAACAGTGTGTTTCTTTTTTTTTTACTCCTCTTGGGAACCTTCTCCATTATAATTCTTCTGCGCCAGTTGTTGCTTGGCCGACCACGTCTTCTGGAGCCTTGCGGATTCCATTTAAGGGACATTCTTGCTACGTTTCCTTCGTGTTTCCGCGGCGTGTACCCCATTCACCTTCATTTTCTTTTTCATATTTGGTGCGCTATTGGTTACTCTTCTGTTAAGTTCCATAAATCTCTATTCGTGATTGTTCTAGGACAGAATATCCTGCAAATGATTTTAAAATATTTATTTATGAATACCTGTAGCCTGCTGTTTTTAATACTCAAAGTTAAGCAGGTCTGGCTACTATACATTAGGATGCTTTTTGCGCATGATCGGAAAATCTTCAGCTTAATTTGTGAAGATTTGTAAATTTCTCCATATAGGTTGTAATCTGCCAAACGCTACTCTTAGCTTTCTTCAGCCGGTTATCCATGTCTTCTTGGGCCAGGAACAGTTTGTTGAAGAATTTAAAAATCCAAAAGAAATACAAAACAAAAAACAACAATTTGTAATTTTTCTCTATTAAAATAAATACATACATACATATACATATATACGTACATATAATGTGCATATACGGCTTTTAATTTTTTGTATTATACTTTAGCCGCTCGACAAGTTAATAATAACATTATAATTTCTGATTTAAGCCGGGCAATTTTGTTTTTCTTTTTCCTCTTGTTTTATTTTTTTTTTTTTCTTTTACAAGACACATAATCAAACCATTTTATTCAAAATTAATTTGAATACTGGTATTAATATAACCACCTACACCTTAAAATCTGTATATTATTTATTTTTTTTTATTAAATTAATAATAGTTATTAAAAAATTAATAATATACAGTCTTGTGACAGTAACAACATGATATCGGATCGGGATGACGATGACAAATATTTTATTGTTGCCACCACAACAAGAAGAAATTTTTAATAAAAAAAAAAAAAAAAATGGTAGGTATAAGTATCTGTAAAACAAGTTACCTTATAAAGAAACCTGAGTATACTATTAACTAATTTTTGGAATATTGAAATATCAACAAAATAGTCATAATAAATTTTTCTTTTGTTATCAATAACTTTGATCTGATTTTGATAGTAGTTTTTCATATACTAATAAAAATGAAAATTTATTGATCAGTTCCTGTATCAAAAAATAAAAAAAACCACATGAATTTGATGATTGCTTAATGATCATCTCATTTTCAGTTCAAACAAAAAAAAAAATCTTTTGAAATTGAATTTATATATGTACTTAACTACGTTTATGTATGTATACAATGTATGTGCTTTTACTAAAAGGTGGTTGCTTTCGGTAACAGCCAAAATTCATCACCATTAGACTAGTAACTGATTGATCAAGTGATCACTGATCAGTGATCATGAAAAAATTGAACAAATAATTAAAAGTTAACAGCAAATAATTTTTTTTTTTTTTGTTTCGTTTTTAATTCAGTATTCACCTTTTGTTTTTTTTTTTGTGTATTTTGTTTTTTTTTGGTAGAGACACTTTTAATTAGAAATGGCGCCAAAAGAAAAAGTGATGTTACAAGTTTTGCGTTTAAAAGTGGCGCCATTAATTTTTTTTTGTGTTTTCTCCAATATTGTTTTTGATTATTTTGGTTTTTGGTTAAATAAAAAGCAAAATATTTAAAATATTTGAATTGTTTTCAGTACACAAACAATAAAAAAATGTGAATCGTGTGTAAATACGATAAGATAATTTCGTTTTTTTTTTTTTTTTGTATTTGTAAAATTTATGAATTTAGCTATTTTTAAACTGATTTGATTAAATTTATACCTATACATAGTTATTGAATAATTGTTTTAAAAATTTTATTATTACTTGGGTGAGGTTGATCTTACTTGTGCGTCATAAAAGCGTTAAAATCTCCAAAGCTGGGTTGTTAATAGATACAGTACAACAGATATATGTAACTACTAATTTCTTGCACAGAATATGATGCTGATAGATTTTATATTATTGCCTTTGGAACTTTTTTTTTTCTTCAAATTATAATAGGAAGAATTTTTTTAATTGAAGGACGCAGTAATGTTTAGATTTTAAGTCACATTCTTTCTATAAAATTATCTAAAAAAAAAAATGTTCAGTGCCACTCTTCTAATATAAAAAAAAAAAAAATTTTTTCTTAAGTTATGGCTAATATTAATAAATTTATGGTTATTATTTAAAAAGAAAAAAAAAACCTGAACAATAAATCAAAAAAATAAAAAAAATAAAATATCTAAATTAAATGAATAAATTATAAATTCATAGTTATTTTTATTTAATAATTTGATCAAATAATTAAACTTAAAAGCGGTTTTAAAGTTTTTTTTTTTTTCGCTTTGTTAATTATTGGACAGTAGTTCAAAAATTGTCATACAATTAATTATTACAATTTTTTTTTTATTTTTCTTAGTTTTAGCAGAATCTTACAGGTATTAGTTTAAACTTTAAATTAAATTCTTGTTTTAAATTTTTATATTTTAATTATAAACGGAATAATTAAATTTACCGTTAAGATATTATATTTCAGCCACTACAGACAGATCCATACATAATTAGTGCCCGTAACTATGTACATATAATATTCATTATATTACTATCATATTATATAGATATGATATAATTTTGTACATTTGCATCACATTCCATATAACTAATTATAATATAATGGTCTCATAAACAATCATTCGTTGTCAATTAAAAAAAAACATATTTTGTTTAATGACTTGACGTATATGAGAGAGATAGAGTGTGCAAATCATATTATAATTATTAGCATTTTGACATTTTTCAAATGATTTGGTATGGTTATTATATATGTAGTTAGGTAGTTAGGATTGTGATTTTATATAATACATATCATAAATATATAATTATAACTATAGTCATATGATAGCAATATGACTATATATATACAATTCAGAGTAGTTACAGTTATTTAGTAAATTTATTTTAATTTTTATCGTAACGGATGTGGTGATCATCTAAAGACATCAAGAATACGTCCTTGGTAGTATCAGATTCCACCTATTGCTTTAGGTAATATAATGCGATGAAACCTATGACTACTAACGCATTATATTGGCTAGGGAGTTATGCAATAGAAAAGAATATTACAACGATGAGGAAACTTTAAATTGGGATGTACATTATATGTACATTCTATGTATATTCTATTACTATTTTACTATATCTATATACGAAATATATAATAAGCTAATAATTAGGCAGTAATATATAATGAGGTAATAATTGAAGACAGGATGAGGTAATAATTGAAGACAACTTCACTGTAGCTGTTTTATTATTATTAGTATTAATTATTATTATTAATATTATATCATATACATATAGTTCTTTATAAAAAAGCATATTACAGGGGAAGTAAAAGCATCTAGTTTAATTTAAAATCAGATTTTTTAATCAGTTAGTAATACTTATGCTAAACTATTTTTTTTTTTTATATTTCATTACTTCTGCTATACACTCCATTTCATTCCTTACTTAAAATTAATAGGTAAACTTTTTTTGTAAATTTTAGTCAGTATTCTTGCTGATTCATTTTTTTTTTATCTTTTAAATTCAATGAGCAATAAATTAACACCCTTTAATGTTTTTTATTTTTTTTTTGCTAATCAAATCTCTTATCAAAAGATCATTTATTGTGTTTTTTTCTTTTTTTTAAACTTAAAAGTTCCTTCTTCATTTTTTTGTTTTTTTTTTTATATTTTTGAATTACAAAATAAAATCAACTTAACTCGTTGTTTTCTACAATATCTACATCATTGTTTTACAAGTATAATTAACACATTCATGAAAGGTGTTAAAATTATTTCAAATTTTCAACCCAAAAAATTATCAAACCATTGAAAAGGTTAAAAAAAAAAAAAGAATGGAATATTTTGCAAAATTTATTATCATTTACATACCAAACATCCTAAAATACCATGTTTTATTATAATTCTCAATCGATAAAAATGTAAATTTATAAAAAAAAATTGAACTGTGTTCTCTTTCAAAATTAATTTCAAGTTAAAACTTGGAAATTTGGGGTTCATGTTTTTCAGATCGTTATTTCTCCCCTATTTTTTTTCGAAGTTCCTAATAGCATGATTAGCCAATGGCTACATTAAATTCGAGACTGATCATTATTAGGTATTTTTTTTTTTTTTATTCCAAATTTTACTTTTGACTTGAAGCAAAGTATCTGCAGATGCATTTGAATTTGAAGAATGATTAAGCGCATTACAAACGTTCGTTTATTATATATATATGCATACATATAAAAAAAAAAAAAAAAGGACAGTAAGACTTCAGGTTTATGCCTATAATTATGTCATGCCTTGCATTATAATAAACGGAGTTGAACTTTAAACAAGTTTATTGGTTCCTAAATTTAATACAAAAAAAAAATTTGATCTTCACAAACATTTATTATGAACGTTTTCTTGTTTTTGCACTGAGAACTGGGAAAAAATTTCAAAAAAAAAAAAAAAATAAAAATAAAACAAAATTTGTAATTATAACAAAATTTAATAAAGAAAGGGTTTAAAAATAGCAAAAGAAAAAATAAACTGAAGATTAGAAATCGAAATTTTTTTTCTAAACAAAATAAAAACAAAAAATACTTATCTGCATCTGCACTCATACTTACCTTGGTGTATATTTTGTAGTATCTTAAGATCTATTAGTATGAACTACATGTGTTTGTTTTTTAATTGTTGCTCCTTATTAAAATAATAATAAGTAAGAATCGGAGAAGTACTATAAACTCTTTATTTTTTTTTTCAACCTATCGGGTTTATATTTAGATATCGTTTTTTTTTTTTTTAGTTTGGTTCTATGAAAAATTAGAAATATAAAAAGCAGGGCTGCATTTTAAAACATCCTATTTGAATAAGGAAATATAAGAATTTTCATTATTGAAAAATATTTAAATTTGACTAATGAGACTTATATCTTTTGACTTGCATTATAACAGAACTGTTTAATTTTCTTTTAAAACTTTTGAAACCTCTCTTGAATTTCTCCCGAAATGATCCTGAAATCCAAAAGTTTTTTATGTTAAAATGAAGAGAATATGGAAACTTAGAGAATAAATATGAAGAAAGTGACGATGGGAGTTCAGATAAAAATAGAAATTCAGATAAAATTTTTGATGATTGTATGCCAGAGGAAGAGTTTATAAAAACGATGATGAACCAGAACGACGACAAAAAGGTTGTAATTAATTCAGTCCTTTAATAATACCAGAACACCTAAACGATACTTTAACCAGGAGTGACTTCACAAACTTAAGATGAAATTTATTCTTAAGCTTAATTTTATGCATTAAAAATTGTTTTTGATTTTTTTTAGGTTTCAGATTATTAAAAACTCTTCAAATTGTTGTAGAATTATATTAATTTCATTCATTAAAATTTATTAAAATAATGCACATCATCCTCTTCACATTATCTTTTTCCAATGATACCAGCTTTTATTATTTGACTGCCCTAACTTCTGCCTCAGCTGACAGATTAAAAACATTAAAATAAATTAGAGGTTGTAAATTACCTATATTTCAATTATAAGTTCCTGCTTCAGCCTTCTTAAAAATTATTTCTAATCATTTTTCTCAGAAATAAAATCAACTTTAAGTTCATCTCTGTTCTCTCATTAAATGTTTGAGGAACCCTTGTTTTAATATTTTGAAAAATTTCTTTCATAATTCTGGCTTCATTTTATTTTTCTATAACCCTTTTTTCCTTGTTTTTTTTTTTTTTTGTTTTTTTTCTTTTTCAGTTATACCTAAATTCAAGACCTTATGCAATAATTAAGAAAAAAAAACATGAATTTCTCTAATAAAAGGTGAGTTACAAGAGTTAAAGGTGAGTTCTTCAGTTAAAAAGAAAAATATGTAATTTTCTGTTTTGTAGGCACATATATAAGAGGGTTGACTTTTAATATCCTTCAAGGTTATCAATAGATCAAAATAATAATAAGGTTTTATGAAAATATTCTTAGGGTTTTTTTTTTTATTCTTTTATTCTTAAAGGGGTTCTCTGTATTTTTTTTTGTTTCCTCTTGTACATAAAGTGAAATTCTTTAATTTTTTATATAATAAAATTAAAATTTATCCCTTAAAATAAATTTATTGAAAATAAAATTTAAAACACAAATTCTATTTTATATAGTGTGTTTTTTTGGGAGTGTTTGTAAAAATTATTTAAGATATTATGTTTAAATTTATTGCGTAAGTTTGCTGGACTTTCTATATAATATACTAAAATGTATTCAATAAATAGTTTATAATAACCAAAATTTGAAGAGATGAGTCTTTATTATTTTATAATCTTTATTTGAATTGAACTAATTGTTGATCTAATTATGGTTGTTGACTAATTGATGTATTTAGCTAGTTGTGTTTGGTGATAAATATTAAGATAGTTGTGAAGCAAAATCTTAAATTATTTATAACTCAAAGGGGAACTTATATTATCTAGGAGTTTATAAATTCAAGCACTGATCTATTAAAATGTGAAACTATAAAACTGAAGAAAAATTTTTTTTATCAGAATATGGCTAAAAAAGTTTGAAAGAGTTTTGTTTAAAATATTATATGTGCACTGGAAGTAAGCCAATGATGTAGTGGTGAAGATATCAATCTTTTAATCGCAAAACCTTGGGTTCAAACCCTTTAGATAAAAAATAAATACATTTATCCTATAATCTATAGTAATATCGCATCGTAACATAGAATAAAATAAAATAAAAAAATAATTTTTGCCTACGATAACAGATGACGCACAAATAAGAATATTTGGGTTTCATTTACACAGTACGTACATAGCTAATACTAATAGCTACAGCCGAGTAATTAACGGCTTAGTGAAAGTAATGATTCCAGAAATTGAATCTTAGTCTAATATGAATAACAAATGACATTGTGCTCCTTAGGAGTGGTTCCCTAAGCTCCTTATAGCAGGCTCTTTTCAAAAATAATTAGAGAAGACTCTTAGTAATATATAATACAGGCTTAAATAATTCTAACCTTTTAATTCATAAAATCACACAAAAAATTTCTTAATTTTAATTAGATATAATAGTTTTAAAAATTAATTTAAATTAAAAGAAAAAAATAGATTTTGTATTGTCAAATGTTTTTTCGTTTTAGAAAATTTTTATGAGTTCGTGTTTTTTTTATAATCTTTTATATAAAAAATTATTTCTAAATTTCATATCCTTTATATAGGAAATAAAATTATTTAAGTAGTTTTTTTTATATAACGTACACATTTTTTTTTTTTTTTAATTCAAAATAAATTTTAAAAATATTTTAAAATATACTAAAAAAATGTCTGTAAACGCTATTAAAATTAAATAAATTATCTTTTGTATATATACCTTTAGGTTAAAACTGAACTTTAATCAACAGTTAAACTATATTATATTTATTTATTAAATATAAAGAAATACAAGTACATATAAATTACATTATTTTCATCTTAAATAACAATAAATTTTGGAAACCATTGAATTTTATGCAATGCTTACAAAATTCTTTCTAAAAAAAATTAATCAAAAACTATCTGCGATCATCATGTTATAATCAAATGATCAAAATGAAATTCAACCACTTGTTGACTAATCGTTATTTCAAAGAAAAGTGTACTTTCATGACTTTAAACGAAAAAATTTTTTTTTGTTTTTTTATTTTTATGTTTAAATAAATAAAAATAAAACTTAAGGCGAAAATTCTCAATTTAACAGAAAAAAAAAAAAATTAAATTCATCATCAGGTTTTTTTTTTTTTTTTTTTTTTTTTTAATAGTAATCATATTTTATTTTGACTTCAAGTTTATTACACAAAAATTCATCTAAACGCTATTTTTAAAATTGTATTAACAATTTTTTTTATTTTTTTTTTATTTTTAAGATATCCGAATCGATAAAAACACATGCTATTTAAATTTAAAAGAAAAACTGAATATATATATATATGTACGTATATATAGGAATTATGTCCCCCTTAAGGAAGAATTGTTTAATTTTCAAAATAAAAATCAAAAGAAAAATAAAAACACAACTCCTTCATGATCAAAAAAAAAAATCAAAAAAATTAATGTAAGAATTTGTTATTATTTTTTTTTAGGAATAATTTTCATTAAAAAAAATTAAATTTTAAATTACTGAAAATAAATAAAATTTTAAAAGAAAATAAAGTCCTAAATTTTATTTTGAAGAAAGTTAATACCCCCAAAAAATTTCAAAATTAAATGATCAATGAAACAATAAAGACTATATAACAGCTATCACAAAAAAAAAACCTCCTTAAGCCTTTAATAACTCTTTTTCTTTCAATTGAATTGCGTGAATTTGTTTTTTTTTTTTTTTTTTATGATATACAACTGATATACAAGGAGATTCCAATCAACAGCAATGAAAGAAGTTTTATTTTTATATATCATGTTCTTAATTTTTCGCGTTCTTTAATTTCCTTTTAATTGAAACCTGTAATTTTCAAATTATCGAAAAAATAAATAATTCCAAATAATTTTTCGATTGAATTGTAATTAATCAATAACATAAAAAAAAACTATATATATATATATACATATATATATTTTTATATACATAAAAAAAAAAAGAAGTGATGATTTCTGAAGAAAAAATTTTTTCAAAGAAAATACAAAATAATTTTTTGTTGCATGATAAAAAAATTTTTGTTTTTTTTTTATCAACTTGAATCATTAAATTGATTAATTAAATCAATTATTTTCTTATAAAATAGTGAAATTTAACATTATTTTAACTTATAAATTAATTAATTTACTGTTTTTATTTCTATATTCGTTTAATTTTTTATATTTTTACGTAATTAAGTGTCTGTACATAACGATCACATTATGTGAGCGTTAATTGGAGTTAAAATTTAAAGTTTTATTTTATGTAACCTTAAGATCCTTACGAATATCTTAACATTTTATTCCTTTAATGGTTTCATGTCTCTTTCATATTATCATTTACATTAATTTATATTTTATATTTAATTGGATCCATTAATCATTTTGCAGAATTTTAAATCACTCATTTAATTACTTAATTTATGTAAGTCTAATTCATTTTTTTTTTTTTTTTATATCAGCAATAAATTTCATTTGTTATTATTATTTTAAATTTTTTAAATATTGATTATCCTTTACTTAATAATAATTTATGGTTTTATGGAAATTTAAGGAAAATAAAAAGATAAAAGTATAAATCACCCTGTAAAATAATAATAAGAAACAAAAACAATAAAATTAATTGAAATTATTAATAAATTTATCTCATGAGACAATATTGTTAAGTTCCTACATTGTTGCTGCAACATTGTATGCAGTAATAAAATTATTATCATTCCATTACCTACATATGTATTATAAAAATGCATAAAAGTTTTTCTTCTTTTATTTTTTTTTTTGTTGTTGTTTGTTGTTTTGTCTGTAAATTAAGTAGGTAGGTTGATAAATATGTAGGTTGTTTAGTTAGTTAGTTTTTTGTGAAGTTTGATTTGGTTTTTAAGTTTAGGTGGTTGGTTTTTAATTAGAAAAAAACAAAAACCAAAAAAAAAAAGGTAGGAACTAAATTTTTTTTTTTTTTTTAATTTATTTAATTAGAAAAAAAAAAACAATAGGGGGAAAATTGATTAACAACAGCTCCTTTTCTTTCTTTCTTATAATATGTTGTTTTTATTTTTCAATTTTCTTTCTCTCATACCATTTACAGATATTAGTAGGTACATATATATGTATATAATTTTATTTAAAATTAATTAAACATTAAATTTTGTTGCTATAAATGCAAAAGCTCCGCCTCTAACTTTTTTTTTTTGTACAAAATAGAAAAAAAAAATGTAATGTAATGCATGTAATAAAAACAGTTAGAAAGAGATAGAAATATAAGGGGCACAAAAAAAAAAAATTTGCACGTGTTCTTAAATTATAATCGTTTTCATAGAGAATTTCATTATGAATTTATAATTTTTTTTTTGTTTCTGTTTTTTTTTTGTTTTTTTTCTCATTAACTGAATAATTTAGAAAAGAAAAATAAAAAAAGAAAAAGTTATAAAGGAAACAGGTAAAGAGAAGTGGGTGATAGACGATGTAAGCGGAATATTTTATTTTAAAGTTTTAATTATTATTATATTATATTTAATATACATATATTGAAATATATATATGTATCTATCTATATGATATAATAAATCTTCGAATTGAAAATTGTTGGAATGTAGATAATTAATTTTGTTGCTGAAATTTAAAATTCACTAAGATTCTAAAGTTGCTTCAAATTTCATTTGAATGAAAATTAAAAAAAAAAAAATTGCAAGCCTTTTTATTACTTTTGTACTTTTTTATATACACTAAGCCTATTGTGTATATAAAAAAGTACTAATATATACCATTAAATATCTAAGATGTCTTTCTTAAATATCAAAATCTGATCTTTGTAAAAGTATGGTTTTTTTTTTTTTTATAAGCATCCATAATTTTGGAATTATATACTTAAAGATAGTTAAAATTTTAAATGAATTCTTAATACGAATATCTTTAACCAAAGCTGCAGAGCCCATGAGAAATTAGTTAATTAAAAAATTTTAATGTATCCGCAGCATATTTTCATCAGTTTATTTGCCAATTAATCTTTACATACCTACAAATATATATACATACCATAAGCAAAAAAATTAATACATTTTTATTTTCCAAAACGTTTTCTAAGAATTTTAATAAAATTACATCCAATCCCTTAATATTATTAATACCCCATAATATCTAATTTAAATTTTTTGTCTAATTTTTTTCGTTTTTTTTTAATTCTATATATTTAATTTGCATAAGATTATATTCTTGCATTTCTTAAATTCTTCCTTATTTTTCTTTTTTTATCAAATTTCAGATTCTTTTTACTTAAATATCTTTTACAAATTTATTATTCAACAAAAAACAAAGGGGGATGCAATAATTCATTTTTTTAAGTCTTTTTTTTTTGTATTTTTTATTTTCATTTTTATTATTCTATCAGGGCTTTAGAGTTAAAGATTCTTTTTAAAATTAAGTTGTTTTGTTAATTGCATTTCTTTAATTCTTTCAGTAATTTGTAAGAGTTTTAAAAGAAGACGAAGAAGAAGAAGTTATTGTCCCCTATTCATAATCAAATTTTTTAAAGTTCTACAAAAAAAAAAACAAAATGTTTTTAAAATCGTGGGAAAAAAATCTTCATAATCATTTTGAATGACAATAATTCAAAGAAAGAGTTTCATTCAAATGGAAATTTTTCAATTTCAGAATGCTTCAAAAGGTCAGAAAAAAAAAAAAAAAATTTTTTTGAATACCTATGTAGGTACATAACTTTGACTTCCAAAAAAAAAAAAAAATTTTACAATAAATTCTTTTTTTTTTCTAAATATTCAACACTATAATACCTTCCTTTAAGGAAATGAAACGTAACAAATCTCTATTTTATTGAGAAGGGGCCAATACGTCATAACAATACAAAAAAAAAGAATAAAAAGAAAAAAAAAAATGTTTGTATCTGAAGATACATTTGCATATTACTTATAGTACAATAATATTCTTTTTATATCTATATACTATAGATTTGGTTTTCATTTGGTTTTTTTTATTAAAATTTTATGATGTTTTTAAATTTTAAGCCTTTAGCCTCTTGGCATTTTTAAGCATATTTTTTTCTTTTCTTTCAGTATAAGTTGCAATTGTTAAGCCTTTTCTTTTTTTTTTTTTCTGAACAAAAATCTATCATGCAAATAAAAATTATTACTCTTATATTGATATATTTTTTTCATAATTATTATGAATATTTATATATATATATATGTATATATATATGTATTATATATTGTATAACTTTCTCACTTTTTAAATATTATATTATGTATTTAACCTCTTCTTCATTTTTTTTATTATTTTTTTTTTTTATCATTATTTGAAACTTGAAAAAAAAAAATCATAACAAAATCAAAAAAAAAAAATTAAATATCTGAATCTTAAATTTGAGAAAAAAAAAAAACAAAAAATGACAAATCAAATATTTATCTACCCATTAGAGCTACTGGAATTAAAATATCCAAATATTAAATAAAAACTTAAAAAAAAAAAAAGGTTTGTTTCATACTTTTTTTTTTTTTTCAGTTTTCTATCTCTTTCTAACTTAAAAAATATTATGTATCAAAAAATTTATAAGATCTATAGTGTAAGTAACGATATATATCTTATATATAGATATTTTACCAGTTATATTTAATTTTTTATTCCCGGTTACTTTTTTTTTTTTTTTTTATATGTACTTAACAAGATATTATTCATACAACACGAGATTTTTGTATTTTAAGAATGTGTATCTTAAAGATATTTTTAAATTTTTTTTCTTTTTTTGGTTGAAAAAAAAGCAAGTCAATATTTATTTAAAGTAATAAAAAAAAAAAAAAAAAAACTTAAAGGCTTTTAGTTGTATTTTTTTTTATAGGTACTTTTTTAATGTGATATACTCGTATTATTACAGAAGGTTGAAGAAATTTATTTTTTTCAAGTTCTGTGGTTTTTTTTTTACATATTTAAAGTTTAAAAAAAAAAAAAGTAAAAATAAAAAATTAAACAACTATAAGTGTCAAATTTCAAGATAATTTTTCAAAAAAAAAAAGTAATATTATTAAATTTAAAAAAAAAAAAAAGCCTTGAAGTATATTTAAAATAAGGCTTAATGTTGCATTATAGTATAAAATTAAAATAAAAAGCAATTAAACAAAAGTTAAAATTTGAAAAGGTGAATTTAAAAAATTTAAATTTAACATTTACTATTTTTCATCGACGACTGATCACAGGTTTTAATGAAATCATTTTAATAAAACTATAGTGAAGTGATGTGATGAGGCTTATAATAGTTAGTATAGTACCTATAGGTATATTCTGAATATAATTTTCAGTCAAAAAAAAAAATTTATTAAAATAGATAGGTATTAATGTTAATATTAATTAAATTCAAATTCATACTAATGATAAATTATATTTCTAGATATTTCTTTTATCTATATCTATAGATACAAACAAAATTTTCTCTAAAGAAAACTTTATACTTTCTTGCATATAACGACGAATTAATGCATTTAAATTTTATGGTTCATAAATTTATTCATTCGAAAATTATTTTACTTTATTTTCAATTTAATCGCCAACTCTTAGGCAACATCAGATTTTTTAAAAGTAATGAAAAGAAAAATTAAGTTAACAATTTTAAAGAAAAAATAAATTTAAATTGCATCATCACTTTATTAGACTCTCCTATATAGAAACGTTCTTTATTTCAATAATAAATATGTAAATTTTCTTTTTTTTTTTTTTAATTTTTTATGTAAAAATACGGAAATTTTTGTTTTTTTTTGCAAATTTTCCCTGAAGCCTTTAATAATCACTCTTATGAACTAAATATTTAAAATGTATATCGTACAGATTCATGCAAAGTCCAAAATTTAAAAAATTGTGCCACATGCTATTTGACAATCGTCTTTTTTACATAATTTTACAAATATCAAAAGTAATCAACATGTGGTTTTTGAGATGTAGATTGTTAAAATATAGGTTAAGTGAAAATCTTAGTGTTCATTTTATAGTCTAAGTACTTTATCTGAAAATATTAGACCTAAAAAAAAAAGTGATTACAATATGTACAACACAAATTTGCTAAGTGTTCATTTAAAACAATAAACCTACAACAAATTATAATATGTTGTTTCAACATAAATATTCTAAGTGCTTATAGTTAGAATATCAGACCTACAAAAAATAAGTAAACTTTTAAAATGTAAAGGTAAAGGTAAACTTTAGTTCCATGTAACTGTAAAATAAAATAATGTATAATTACTTAACATCTTTACCAAACCAAAAAATTATAATAAAAAGTGTAATTTTATTTTGTTAAAAACAAAAGTTTTCTATAATTTTACAATATTAAATTAAGTTTTTACTAAGATAAATTAAGTTTTACTTTTACAGTTGAATTTTTTTAATTTATTTAATTTTCTATTTTTTCTTTTTATTTTCAGATATTTTGATTCTTAATAAACGTCCCCTAGAAACATCTAATCTGTCACGCCACCTTCAAATTTTATATCAAAGTAAGTATTATTTTTAACTTTAAATACAATGGCATGGATACAAATTATTAGATTTGATATAAAATAAAATTTTTGGCATATTTTTGACTTTAATTTAATAAAAATTTTTATTTGACGTCCTCGAAAAAAGAATACCGTCATGTCTTCATCTATTTCTTCATGTTATCTATGAGCTCTTCATATGTCACAAATCAAAAAACAAAAAAAAAAAATTTTTTTTTTCGTAATGGTTTAAGTGCCTATACATGAAAATGAAAAAAAATCCTAAAATTTTTTCAAGCATGACATTTTTATTATTTCTTAAATTCCTTTAATTTCAATTTCAATAAAAAAGAAAAAAAAAAAAAACAAAAAAGTGACATTCAAATAATATGAAAACAAAATATTAATCACATAATAATATTTTTTTAAAACAAAAATTGAATTGCCCCTGATAGTGAATTGGTTTTATTTTATTTCAGTGTGCCGCACCTTTTCGCGTTCTAAATCAATCATGGGTGTCGAATTTAAAAGAAAAAAAAAAATAGAAACAAACTGCAGTAAAAACAAAAGAAAAAGGCGTTATTGTGTATCTTTTCATTTCCAATTCAAATATTTTTTTTTCTTTTCGAACAATTATTGTGTGTTTAGTGTGTCAAAACACTAAACCAAAAAAAAAAAAAAAATAAGAAACAAAAAGAAAAAAGAGTCAGAATAAAAGGTAAAAACTAAGAAAAACAATTAAATTTATTATAAAAACAAAAAAAAAAAAAAACAAAAATTATATTAAAATGTATAAGATGAAAAAAAGAACTTATAAGATCAGTTATGTAAGATTGCAGTAAAAATCTATCATCTGAATACATAAATTAATTTATTAGGGTGGTGAGATTCAATTCAAATTGATATGAAAAAAAAAAAGTAGTGATTCAGTTTAGGTGATAAACAATAATGTAAAGGGTGATACCTCAAGAAAATAAACAAAATACCTAGGAATGACATTAGATGACATATGTTATAGGAGCATGTCAATACAGAACAGCCTAAGTAGATTTACCTGCGATTTACTTAGAGAACTAGAGTTTCCTTGTGTCAATATGAAGCAATAAAATATATGCACAGTAAAACATAAGAACCGTTTCTAAGAGTACATAAATTTAGGATAATCAAAACTACTACATACAATACGAAAATGCCGATAGAAGGCTCAAAAAAATTACGCAGTCTACAGCTACGCTAAATTTATAAAAGTTAGCTCAAAAAGAGCGATTAGTTTCTAAGACTATTTTTAATCTTTAAAGATGAGGTTTGTGTTTTTAAATTCTTACATAACCGAAAAACTGTATTTTCATAAAAATTCTAGCTAGGGACTAACCAAATTATTGCAAGATTTTAAAAAAATATTTGAAAGATAAAGGGATTCTATAATGGGATCGCCTATTAAAATCTATTTAGTTTCAATTAAATGTTTTGCTAACAATGTAAATATAAAACTTTGTAAAACCAATATAAAAAAAAAATTAAAAAAAAAAAATTTGTATGTATGATGCAACAATATTTAAATTATTTCTAAAATTATCTTCTTCTGTAATCCAATGCAAAACAAACAATTTTATTAAAATATCTATAATTAAATATATTATATTTTTTTTTTATTATTAATTGAAAATTTAAGAAATATAAGAATTTATTTTTAGAATAATTTATTAAATACTAAGCTATATTGACTTTTTACCTTTCATATGATATTTTCTGCTCATGGATACACTAAACTGTTTTTTCTTGTACATGATATAAAAATATCTCATGACACATAGTTTTTTTTTTGTTTTAAAATAAATTTATTGACGTAAATAAATGCAATATTGCATGGCATTATAATGATAAAAGAAATAAAATTGCATTATGATGATGTTAATCTTGATGAATCTTTAATGATTGATATAATCATTTATATAAATAATAATTGATTATTAGAATGATGATTATTCGTCTTGATTTGTGATTAAGAAAAACTACATTACCTATGCATAAAAATAATTTTAATTTTTGGCAAAAAAAAATTTTAATATTAAATTATTTTTTATTTTTGGTTTTTCTTTTTTTTTTTTTAAATATAACCAGAAACTTTGAAATAATGATTGAGAGAAAAAAAAATATATATTTATGTTTTGTAAAATTTCGAAAAATTTATTATTTATTTTTAACATCTGAAAGTTAAAAATAACGTAACTATAGAATAAATAATGCTGTTGTTTGATAGGAGAGATAGACAGCTGCTATCCTTACACCTATAGACCCTGCGCTTATTTTTATTTTATTAGGGCACTTTACTTAATATTTGTTTTATTTTTCCTAAGGGAGGTGGGAATCTTTCAAAGCTACCAAGAATTGTCCCTTGGTAGTCCCAGATTTTTACTGACCAAACCCACCTCCCCCTTTAACAAATATAATAGGATGAAATCTCTATCTGCTAACATAGTATATTGGCTAAGGAATAAGACCAAAGAATGGGATAGGAAGGAATAGGAGAAGGACTCGGAAACATTGAATTGGGAGTGAGATTGTAAGTGAACAATGAATTCGCCTATTATTACGATTTTGGTAACAGTGACTATAGTCATCAACTGTAACAACATGCAGTAGTATTTAATAAATTCCTCCATAAAGTAAAAATTGAAGACATCCCCTACATTTTACTGTAGCAGCTGATTGATATTAGTATAAATTATTAATATTATAATTATTTACTACATAGTCAGAGCCATCAATTATTATTAAATATTGTTTGAATATTGAATTTAGAGATATCTTGTGGGTAAAAAAATTTGTTTCATTGAATTAAAATCAACTATAAATGATTTCAAACAATTCAAATGTGAAACACGTAAAGGCTTCAGGTGATCATCTTTGGTTTAAAACTATAGTTAAGAAAACTTTATATTGGTTTAAAACTGGTTATGGAAATTTCTTTGTTGTGGAAACTTTTAAAGATATGAACCATAAAATTTGTACGAATCGCCTTTTAAAGTAATTCACAAAAAAAAATCATAAAGAACCTTTTTTTGTTTCCAATTTAACTCTCCCTCTCCTTTACCCACTTAGCCAAAGTATCTCGACTCCAGTATATTTTAAAAATTCCTAGGAAGAATTTGCAAAGACTATATTATGTACATCAAATGTTTTACTTTTCAACCCTTAGGTATAGGAATGGGATGGTTTTCAGGCATACTATAGTCTTCCCTTGTTTACCAATTTGAAGTTATTGTTTAATCCGGCACTTGAATTTAATTTTCCCCTGACCTCAATCAACTTACATTAATTGTATCTACATTCTAGTTTCATTTCTACTGTGTGTTTCAATATAAAACATGTTTTTAATTCCTGTTGTAGATCCATTTTTGTTTTCTATCGTCATAACTTTTTTTGTTATTCGTTTCGGATTTTCCATAATTTTGCTTTGGATTTTCCATAATTCGTGGTACTAAGAATATTATTTGAATGTTTACAATACATCAAATTCTTCTATAAAAAAACAAAAACCTTTTACTAGTTATAATTAACGTTATATAATTTTTGGAATATAAAAAACTCTTACATATCGTGTTTACTTAACAACTGCTATTACTACTACTAGTACCACTACTACAACTACTACTACTTTCACTACAGAAAACTGAATAAAAATATTGAATACAATCTATTTTGTTTTCTGAAAAGGAATATAACTACAATTTTTAATGAATTTTTGATTGACTAAATATATATATATCTATATATACTCGTATATACATACAAGCATAACCAACAGGTTGTGTCAGTATTTTTATTTAATTTTTTTTTTGCCATCTTAAGTCATTAATAAATGTCACTTTAATATATCGTCACAAATCGTGATAAAAAGATAACATAAATTAATATTTTATAAATAAAATGAAAAAAATTAGTGAATAAATTAAAATTAAAAAAAAAAAAATATATTATAAAATAAAACATTTCATTGTTATGACTATTAATGACTTTGAAATTTATACTGAAATTTCACCTAATTTTTTCACTATAGTTCAAAAAAAAATTTACTATACAATATTTAAAATTATAATATTTTATGTTAAATATAACAAGCGAATTAAATTTATAGAAATATTTAAATATATAATATTTATACATATATACATATGTACAAATGTATAGATTACTTAAAAGTTAGATAAATTAAACAAAAAACTCTGAATAACAATAAAAATTGAAATAATTTAAGTAGGTGCGAAGATAATGAAGTTCCCTCTTTTATTTTAGTACCTACTTTAAAAATTATATATTAGAATGTAACGTTTTTTGATAGAAATGGAACTGGGATATTCTATTTCTTCTATATTTTAAAAGTTCAGGACAACCAGTAGAATTTTTCAATCTGTTACCATCAGCTCAGTCAATAGAAATTGTCAGCTCCCTCAGAGTAGTGCTTCGAAAAGACATTTAATTTAATTTAAGACATTACTTAATTTTATCTATAGTACGCGTTTTTGACAGGTGTAAAATGAATGCAGATTATAGCACTTAATACATTTCGAGTCAAATATCTTATGTTAAACAATGCCCAGCACTCTCCGTTAGTGGTCCTTCTATCAATTTCCTGTCATCTATTCATTTAAATTTTTGCTATTTAAAAATTAAGTGCTATTGCTGCTGTTTAGTTTTCTATATTTAGAGCTTACTTCTATTCCACATTTATATTTTGTTATTTTTTAAATGATTTCTTTTCTTTTTTAATTTGCATATGGCTATTCAAGAGTACAAAAGTAACTCATTAACTTTACGATGTAATCAGTTTTGCTCATATTTTTTTTTATTATTTTTTTTCTTTAATAGAAAACTAAAAAAAAATTTAAACAACATGAATTTTGAAACGTTTGACCATCTGCACCATTATGAATATATTTAAAAGAACAAAAAGAATTAAAAAGAAAAAAGTATCTTTTAGATTTATTTTTTTGAATTTTAATTTTCATTAGTTTCATTTATTGCGTGGGATTTTTGTTTGTGACTTTGACCGCGTTGCTAGTCTGATACCGCCTCATACTATTTCTTCTATTTTACCGCTGTTTTCTCCACACTTTTTTTTTTAAAGAATGAATTTATTTTTTTTTTTTTAATTTTTGATATGAGGTTTCAAATTAATATGAGTAATAATAGAAATAAATGTTCCATTAAGGGCAAAAAGGAACTATATATAAATTCATTCTTAATATTGTAACTGAAAACTCTTTAATGTGTTTGATGAAATAATGGGGTGGTAGAAGGAAGGGAGATGGGACAGATTTGCAGTAAATGAACAGTGATTGTTTAATATTTTTCTATATTTTGTTAGTGGGATTGAATAACAAAAGAAAAACTTATTAGGTACTAAAAAAAACCAAACTTTAAGGCATCCGGTTAGATAAGAAATATGGAAGGGACAAAGGAGGAATATATTTGAAGCAGCAAACAGTATTAGTGATAGTTTTGGTAATATCTGATTGTTAAGCTGTGGGTTAAACAAAACAAGAAAAAGAAAATTTATGAGCTTCTGATTTTTTTGATATGTTTTCTATCGTTCATAATATTATTATAGTTCCTGTTGTTGTGGTTGTTTTTGTTGTTTTTACTGTAATCGAACAGATTGTTTTGTATGGAACCATTTCGTTTTCTATCTGACTTTTTAGTTTTAAATTTTTTATTTATGCTTAGTTCAGAATCAATTCTTAATTGTTACAAAATTTATAGTTTAAAATATATTTTAATTTATTTGATAGAATTTTTGTATTTTTTTTTTTTATTTTTATTTTTTTTCTTTTAGTTTTCTACTTTTGGTGATTTTAACTTAATGGTGTTTTAAATCAAAGTATTATTGCTATTTAATAGTATTTTAGTAAAATTAAAGCACATAAATAAATATGAATCCAATCCAAAATAAAAAAAAATAATAATAAAATAAAAAACTTCATTTCTTTACGCTTGTTTAAAATTATAAAATGTTTTTCTTGAAAATTTACAAAACATATTAAAAATTTGATTATAATTTAGTGAGGGCTTTTAAATATGCATTAAAAAATTTTAGATAATAAATTTAAAAAGAAAAAAGAAAAAAGAAAAAAGCGAAAGAAATGGTTTTTTACTATTAGTTGAAAAAAATTGTATAGATATGAAATAAACAGTATTGAAAGAATTGGACACCACAAAAATAAAACTTTAAAAGAGTTTAGAATATACAGTATATTTTCAATAGGAAAATCTTCTTAATAGAAACTAAAAGGTTAAAAGGAGAAAAAATCGCAATAGTTTGGTCAGACGTTATAGAAATTGTTTATCAATACTATTGCTAAAATGTAGATAATTTCTTAAAATACGACGCAACAATTTAGTAGGCTTTCGGTAGACAGAATTATATTTACAGAGAACATACAAAACTTTTATACATATCTTAAATTATTAAAAGTCATCAGAACTGATTTTCATTGTCTGTTTTTATTAGTTCCTGCTTCCAATTCCTCTCTTTTCTACTATTGTCATCTCTCACTTCCTCTCGCATTTAGTCAAACTTACATCCAAAATATACAAAGGTATATCCTTTCCTGGTGTTTGGCTAGCACGTAACAAATCAAAAAAAAAATCATCAAAAATTAACAATTGGCTTTAGTTTTACAATTCGATTGTAATTTCAGTGCTTCCTCTCTACTTCCTCTCTACCTCTCTATTTCAGTGCTAAATCTACTGAAAATGTATAATTGAAACTAAATTTCCTCATAAAACTCAGTTGAAAATCCAAATAACCATTTGTAACAACTATTGAATTTTATTTCTGGCATCAAATTTTCATTTTAATATTCCAAGCAATTTAAAAGTAGTATTAACTATCTTTAAAACTAGGTTAATAAATCTATTTAAAATTTATATATTGCAATACGTGAGACAGTCGAACAGAATGCCGAAGCTCTTTTAAACAAATTTAAGTATAATTTCATTTCGATCAAATTTCTGCTTTCTTCTAGTATAGAGGTCTAAAATAATGACTTCTTTCAATACCTACTAATTTTATGCATATTTGATAAGAATTTATCATATTATTATTTTTCTTTTATATACAAACATAAATATTTTCTAAAACCTTTATTAAAAATTATTATCATATTTTCTTCTTCATTTTTTTTTGGAATCATATTCACTTATAAATCATATTTTCTGTCCCATGACAATAATCTAATAATCTAAAATTAATTTATTAAGTTGCGTAAGATATTTTCCACCTTTAAACTATGAATTAAAATATAATTGATCCTGACTTTTAAATTAATACTATATAATTTAATTTATTATATAAAAAAAAGAAAAAAAAAATTAAAGATGAGCATAATAATATCATTTTGATACAATCATCAGTCACAATATGTTATACAATAAATAGGTAACCTTTTTCTTTTAGTATATCTTTTAATGTCTGGTATATTTTTAATTTAAAACTTCCTTAAAACTCCCTTACACTCCATACAAAAAAAAAAATATATTTTAAAAAATTAAATATTTCATTAACATATTATACATGAGACATGAAAGTCATATGTCCTATAATTATTATATTATATTAAAACCCAAATAAATTTCTATTATCTATCAGGAATAACTACTATTATAACTATAATATAACATACTTAGGTGTATCTTTGGGTTATGTAAACTAATGTTTTCATTTTTTATTAATAATTTATGATAATTTATCATAATTTTTATTTTTTTTTTTTAGTTTTTTAGTTTTTTTGTTTTTGTTAATAAAATGTAATAAAATAGGAAAGCATATTTTTGTACATTTTTTCTACAACAGTTGAGGATAAAAATTTAATAATTGACTTTTCTGTAAAATTAAGGTCACTTCACACTGTATTATCATAAGACTATAGGAATGTATGCATTGTAAAATTTCCAAAATACAAAAGGAGTTGTATAGTGTGAACGTAAATAAAGGTGTTATTTGATATCCTTTAAAATATGTATGTATATTATTTTTAGTCAAAAAGACAAATTTAATTTTACCAATCGTTTCGTAAACCGTTTGTATTGTCAAATGATAAATACAAAGTGAAAAGAAAAAAATATACATATTCAATTTTAATTATTTTGTATATTATAACATATATTTAAAAAAAAATTTTTTTTTTCAGTCATAATATTTAAAATAATTTCTCTTTACATCTTTAACTAGAAAGAAAAACATTACACTTTGACAGTACAAAAGCAATGAACGCCAAATAGATTTCAGTCAATATTCAATTTAGTTTTAACTAATCAGCTGTTTAACATAAGGAGTACATTACAACATGTCATAAGACAAATACAAATAGTCTGAAAATTTATTAAAATTTTGATGAAAATATTCATGATTGTAAGTTGTGACGAAAGAAACAAGGTTCAAAATCCAGTTCACTTTGATTTTGCTCGATCATATTAAATTAAACTAATCCATTTTACCGGAAATGAATTTCTATAACTATTAGAAAATGTTATACGACTTTAAACTACTAAGTCGTAAAAACTAAGTTTCGACTACATTTACAAAAACTTAAAAATATTTCGGAAGGAAGTAATTGGGAAGGATATATAGAACGTGTATATTAACTTCATTAAAAAAAAACTTTTAGTTTTTAAACTATTTTTTTGTTCGTATCACTGTACTTTTTAATGTATGATAGAAGTAAAAATATTATTATTAGTTATTTTATTATCATTACACTTTTATATTTTTTTTGTTATTGGATTTTTTTTTAAATCGCCGCACATATGGTCTAAATGTGTCATCGTAATTATAACATATATTATATAGTATATAATATATAGGTATAGTATCTGTATTCCTCTTTATTGAAAACAAACGAACGATCATTTCCTTTTTACAAGGTATATCAACTTAAAACACTTTACTTTTTAATTAAAAAGGAATATACGTGCACATTATATATATTATAACAACACTAATTTATTTTATTCTGTTATTTCTTTTTAATTATTGTTATTAATGTTATTAAATTCTCATCATCATCCCAGTACATGTATGTATGTATGTGTCTATAACAATGACATGTTCATGCGATTAAAGTTACTATAAGTTTACGCCCACATAAAAAAATTTCCTTATTATTATTTTACCGTCGCTATTTTTAAATATTATTCAAATATAGAAGAAAGCAAAAAAAAGGTAAAGAATAATTCATGTGATGTATGGTTATCCCTTTTAATTTCTCTTTACTGTCTCACTCTCATTTACTATTTTGTTTTTACTTTAATAAATTAATTATTCATTTATTTTAACAACACAGGATTATTTTTATTATATAAATATACGTATAATTTATTTAAAATTGTAAATTAATAAATTTTAAAGGGTTTCATTTAAAAAAAAATTAATTTTAAGAAAATCCTCAAAAAAGTCTCCAATGTCATAATATGAAAAATGTTATACTGATAAGTTTATACATGAAGCATATTCAGAATGGGATCATTTGTCACTAAACTTTTTTATTTAAAATAATATTCTTCCTCCTAAAAAAAAAAGAAATAAACACAAACATAACAATTAAGAAGAGTTAGTTTGAAAAGTACCAAGAAGAAAAATGCTCAGACAATCAATAAATTTTAAAAAGTTTCGGGAGCATGTCATGTGCCTGTATTTCAGGCTAAATTAGGAAAGATTTTAGAGTGGCATTCAAAAGCAGGGCTTTATCCTTTTTCCAGAATATTGATATATCTGTATATGTGTGGATGTGAAATAGGAGAGGTTTTATTGAATTCAAAATCAAAGTTATACGTCTTTTACAGAATGTTTATATAATTTATTTTTGTATAATATGAAATTCAGGAAAATGAAATACATTCAAATGCAATAAAGGCAAATGAAAATGCAGGCAAATTAAATACAGTCAAGATAAATACAGGCTTGTAACAGTACCCCAAAGGTTTCAAAATAAAATCAAGAAATTCTCCAAAAAAAGTCTCCAATGCCATAATATGAAAAATGTTATACATGTTAAGTTATAAAGAAAACACGTGTAGAATGGATCATTTTTCACTTAAAATAATATTCTCCCTCCAAAAACAAAAAACAAAAATCTCCCAAAGCGTAACAATTAAGAAGAATTTGAAGAGAACTTTGTAGAGAAAAATTCTCATACAATTTATTATTTTTCAAAATGAAATTTTAATTAATTTTAAAAGAAATGCCTACTTTTTCTTTTTAAATTTCAGTCATTAAACAAATTATATCTTTTTTTATTTTTTATTTATTTATTTACCTTTTAATTATTGTTGAATATTGTTTGAAAAGAAACAACAATAACAACATCACCAACAAAAATAAAAAAAACTATATAAGCAAAACTTATACGAACAAGAAAATGTTATTATATAATTAAAAAAAAAAAAAGAAAAACAATAACTAAACTCAAGTCTCAACATAAAATTTAACAAAACTAAGCTAGCAAATATGTAAACAGAGAACAGAGTATTTAAAAAAACATCAACATTATAATCATTATATGGTAAGTCCTATTGATTAGTGATTAGTTCTAAATTTAAAGTACATCTAAATATAATTTTTTAATTAATAAACCTAAATAAAAAAAATATTTTGTGTTAATAAATTGTCCGTTATAAAAGATAGGTTATAAAAGATGTAAAGTATAATTTTTCATCAAACTAAGTTTTAGATTTTAAAATAAAACACTATCTTCAACTAACGATTAAAGCCATAATCAAAAAGTTATAGATTGGTGGAAGCTTTGATTTTGAATAATCTCTTTGCCAAATAAGGGATGTTGCCCTTAAAAAAAATTGTATCAACATTTTTTTTATTGACTCTGTAGATTAGGTACAAATCAAAGCAAAGAAAAAATGTTTAAAAACAACACAAGCAATAATGAGAAAAAAAAATGTGTATAAACAAATATTTAAGTTTAAATATACTCACATACGTACACACAAAAAATATAAGAAAAATAAATACGAGTTTAAGAAAAAATTATTTAAAATTCAATGTTTGTTTTAATTCTTCTTCTTTTTTTATTTTTTACCTGTGTGCACACCTTAAAAAAATACACAATTTTTGTTTTTATTTTCTTAAAATGTGGAATATACTAAAAATCATCATCATCATCACCATCATCATCATTATTACATTTCAACACATTTTTCCGTTTAAATAAAAGAAATGCAGCAAATTAATATACACCTAATGTATATTAAGTATAGTGATAGAAAATGTTGCTAGAAATCGTATTTTATCAAAACACATATATATAATATGTAGATATTTTTTTTTTGTAGGTAGAATAGATGGGTGAGACAAGGTAAAGATTGAATTTGAGTTAGGTTATAAAGTAGGCATATCATATTTTACATAATATTATGTGTAAATGAAAGGCATATGTAGGTTCAGAATATTATGTGTATACGGGTTAATGTTATATGTTAGTAATTAAATAATATTCTAAAGGAATTAATCAATTTTACGTAGTGTGGTTGTTGATGTTGTCGCTGTTCTTTTTAGCACATTTCTAAAAAAAAAATTGAAAAAATTTGCCTGTTTCACTCTCTTCGTCCGTCCGTCTGTTTACAAAACTTCTACACCGTTAAAGATAGAGAAAACAAATTTTTTTTTGTACCACCCCCTGTAAGAGCTATTAGAGCACAAAAATTGAAAATATGCTATTTTTAGACCCCTGTAACTTAAGCCCCTGTACAAATTTTTGACAAGACAAGAAATAAAAATTAAAGGTCCAGTAATATATTTTTACGTGTATTAACGGTTTTTCTTTGTTATATATAGGGTTCCGGATTTACAGCCCCTCATTATTGCAAAAAAATCCTATTTTCACATTTTTTCTTATCTATATAAAATTTTCAAATTATGGTGCAAATCACATTTCTAAACAGTTTGTATTATCTTTTGGAAATGTGCGCTTTTAAAAACCGTTGGTTTACATTCTGTCTTGCTCTTTTATTTTTTTTTTGTTTTTGGATGAAATATGTAATTGATTAAATATGATAAAGATGCAATCATATTTCAAATCTTCTTCTAAAATAAAACAAAAATTGAAAATGTTTCATTAAATTGCATCTTTTGGATAATTTCAGATTGGCTAATTTTTTTAATTTGGTACTATAATATTTCTTCAAAAATATTTTAAAATATCTTAAAAATAATAAAATATTCTTAAAGTATTTTTTCTTAAATGCAAGTAGACATATGTATACTTACTTATTATTTTTAATAGTTTTTGTTTTTAGTTCAATTCAATAATTTTTATAGTAAATGTGAGCTAATATATGAAAAGCTACCAAGGGCCAGGACAATGTCTGGAAATAATATGAAAAAGGTTTCAAACAATTTGATCAAATTGAATTCATTTGAATTTTGAAGTTGCAATAAAGACTTCTTTAATAATGATATTTTCTAGTTAAAGGTTATTTCAAGGGCACTGATTCGATAGAAAATTTTTAGTTGTATTTCGATTTAGGTCTGATTTTATTTCGTTTTTGATCTGATTTAGACTTTACTTTACGATATTGGGTTTATAAAAATGACGAAATAATATCATAAAATGTACATATCTATACATAAAACACTTTCTTTCTTTATAAAATTTAAACTTTTCGGAAATTGTATGTATGTAAGTATTTTAAATAAAATTTCGTTACTTTCGAAACTTTCTGTCGGATAGTGTAAACGTGACGCTTCAATAGAATAACTGATGACTTCAAAGAACAACTGCATAAAATAACCATAATATTTTTACCTGGGCTTTACAATTTTTTATTGTAATTATTATTTTTCTTGTAATTGCTTTTATTTTCGTTGATTGCATTTCTTTTATTGCATTTATTTTTATTGCAACACAAAAAAAAAAAAAAAATTTTTTCGAAAAAAATAACAGTGCTTTTTTT
This sequence comes from Poecilobothrus nobilitatus, assembly GCA_947095535.1. NCBI lineage: Eukaryota > Metazoa > Arthropoda > Insecta > Diptera > Dolichopodidae > Poecilobothrus > Poecilobothrus nobilitatus. The sequence continues at coordinate 115,123,589 of OX352774.1, forward strand.
AACATTTTCCACATATGAAATTTCATGGTAATTTTTTTCAAATTTTTTTTTTTCAAAAGTTCATTAGAAAAACTGGTAAAATAACAACAAAAAGTAGAAAAAAGTATGAAATAAACATGAACTTAACGAAGCGAATTATTAAAAAGATTCTCGTAAATAGTAAAATTAATGATCCAAATTGTTTAAAAAAAAAAAAAAAAGAAAATAACAAAAGATGGAAAAAAAAGTGGAAAAAACACTAAATTTTTCTTTTGTTTTTTATACTAAGTTTTGCCTTTTAAAAGATGCAAGTTAGAGTTAGTATCCAGTAAGTTAAATTACAGTGCGCAGATTTTCACACACATATTTCAAATATACATAATATTTTCATATCAAGAATTGATAAAACAAAACCTTAAAAAAAAAAATAGTAATTCATACATTTACAGTTATGTCATATTTATTTTTATAATTTTTCGTTAGAAAAAACATGAAGAAAAAAAAAATTGTGCATTGTGTTAAGTGTTGAGTATACAATTTTTACACAATTTTTTCAATTCACTTATTGTTTTTTTTTTTTTTCACTATTAAAACTGTTAATTAAGTAAGAAAATAATAATAATAACAATAAGGAAAAAAAGAATTGTACAATTGAAATTTTTCATCCAGGAAGGGAAATTAATAGAATAAAATGTAATTATATCAAAACAAAATAAGAGACTACTTTAAAAGATAACTAAGACTCGCAACCACTCAGTACTCACTAATGGAATTTTTAGTTTTTTTTTTCTTATATGTTTTCACGAAAATTTTTATCAAAATAATAAATTGTAGGTATACAAAATTAACCGGAGAAAAAATATGTTAATAACAGTGTATAAAAGAATCTTAAAATTTCCATTTTTAATTATGAATAATATTACTAAGTATAATCTTTTTTAAATCTTTTTGTAAGTTTCTAATCTTTTCTTTTTCTTTTCAAATTATATTAAAATACAAAGTTAATGCTTATAAATTTAATCTATTCATAACTGCATTTCAATAGAAATTAATCTTAGATACAAATTAATCTTCAAGAAAAATTAAACCTCAATTACTGTAGAAACTGATCATTTTTGTGATAATTTTATATTTCATTTTTAAATCTATAACTCAACAATTAATGTTTGAAAGGTTGTTTAAGGCCGGTTATCTTCAAATTTGTTGAAACCAAAATTAGGTGTATTTTCAATCACTGAGTACAGAAAATCTACTCGCATCAATTGAAATATTAGAGAATACGGAAAATAATAGTTTTATCCGAAGTGAACACAAAAGTTGAAAATGATTGGTTAAACAATTACATCACACTTAAACGAATGGTCTGAGATCGGGGACAATGGAGAGAATTTGTTACCACCCTATGCATTAATAAAATTTATGAGATTAAAATTTGTGCATAATTCCTACATTTGGGTACTTATTATTTTTTTTTTAAAAAGTAAAGTTTTTAGTAAAAAAATCTAATTTTTACTGCGCTTAATAAAAAGAGACTTATGTCCTAACAGTGTTTTGTGGTAGATTTTATACACAAGTAAATAATATGTCTTCAATGTTATTTCTGAAATCAACTTTTCAACATTTTAGCTGTTACCATTGAAAAATTTTCCTTTTCTAACCTGCTCATATATTCCCTAACCTAACTTTCATTTAATATTTCATTTCATTATTTAAATAATAAATACAATAAAAGATAAAAAATATATTTAAAGTGTTAATTATTAAACATAATACGACTATGTATATTATTTAAATATTTAAATATACATATATGTATTTCATTTATTAATCCACTTAAATATGCATTAATATTTATTATTAAACCAATATTTTTTTTTATTAAAATGCCTACTTAATTGATTTCGATTGTTTTGTTGACAAAAATGGTGAAGAAAGTGAGGAGTAGAGTGACATAATGACATTAATTCCCTTTCTCTTTTTGTTGTTTTTTTTTGTTATTTGTTTTTTTTTTAAATGACTCACATTAAAGGTTTTTCATATAGTATATCTATCTCTTTCTTTTTTTATAGTTTAAATATATAAGCCATTTATTATTGTCCATTTTAATATTATTATAATTAAAAGAAAAATAAAATTAATTTATATTATTTCCTTTCAAATTTATTTATTTATTTTTTTTTTATTATTATTATAATATCTCTTTCTCTTTCCTTTTCTTTTTTTTTAATTTAATAATACTTTATTTTTAATTTTCTTTGTTTTTAATCATTGTTTAAATTTTTTTTTTTGTTTTTGTTTTCATTGTAATTTTCAATTAAGTAATCAAATTTATGACCCTTTGTTTTAAACTTACAAAAAAAAAAAAAAATAACAGCACAGTTTTTCTCAGAGAAACATAGAAAACAAAGAACTGTACATTTTCTCTATAATATGTTTTTTTTATACTTTGCAATCTGTCTATCTCTTTCTTTTTTCTTTTTTTTTTATAAATAAAACAAGAAAAATACATTTAAAAACTGAATCATTTCACAATAAAATAAATGCGTTTGTTTGCCATATTTAGGGCTAGATATTTTCACTTTTTGTAGGCTGCTTTTTACTTTTTTTATGATATTATTTTAGCATTTTAATCTTCTATGAATAGCAGCAGCTGCAGCAGCAACAGTAATATTAATAACATAAAAAAAAAATAATAAAAACAAAACAATTTAACTTTAAAAATAGAAAAGTTAAACAATCAATTAATTCATTGAAAATGACTGCAAGTAATTAGAGTGACCATATTTCATAACTTATTTTTATTGATGAATGAAAATCCTTTTATATTTTTTTATATTTTATTCCTGTAGTATTTTGTAGGTAACAATTATAATTTTGAGCCAACTATTTGAAGCATATAGAAATTTCCAAAGAAGAATCAATTAAATCTGGCCGTATATTTAATATAGTTTGAATACAGTCAAATATAAGTAATAAATGACTTAGTAGTGGATGTCATATGTTCCTTATAGCAGTGGGAAGGGTAAAAAAAAATACAATATAGTTTGCTTGCACAATCTTTTATTTACGGTAATAAAAGCCATTCACATAAATTGCTGGTTGATGCTAATTTTTTTTTTGCCCGAAATTTGTGTACCGCAAAATCTATTTTTTATCATTTTGATATTTTCAGAGTATAAATAAAGCTGCATTATGTTTTATTTAAAGAGTTGTATTATAAGAAAGTTATAAGGAATTTGATGTATATATTCTTATTGTATAATATTAATTAAAAATACTATACCATAGTTTTTCTATTTTAAATATCATAATTCCAAAGTATTTGGGCACATCAATAATATAATGTTACAGTATGATGAAGTATGATCACTTCATTAATTATAACATTAAACCTTATAACCTAGAAATATAAAATTACCTATAGTTACATGAAATAATTATTAATGACAATTGACAATACAAAGAAAACTAAAAGAGTTGTTTAAAACACGTGACTGCATAAGAATAAATTATAGTACTGTGTACATTTTCTGCTTAAAATTCAATAAAAATTAATTTGTAAAAAAAAAAAATGCAACTTATAGATACAAAATAAATTAAATTCAAAGTAGAATACATTAAATAAAAAGTAACATTTTTAATAACTCAATATGAAACAAAGTGTTACAAAAGCCGGTCCTTAAATAGTTAAATAGCATGTTAACAATAACTACATATTTTATATATGTAAAAAATTATATATTAAATGCTTGAAATTAAAATTAAAATTCAGTTTTCTTTTTTTTTAACTACTTTTTAATCAGATCTAGAATATTTCTTCACAAGTTTATTTTTCGAAATTATTGGATGTTTGGGCGGGGAAAGTAATTTTGTTTTGTTTGATTCATAAATTTTATTTGAGTCATAAGTTCCATAGAACGAAATAAAGTCATATATAAATTTTTGGAAAATATATTATATGTATGCTGGTGTATGAAACTTTACAAAACAATTATTCCGAATTTAAATTTTACTAAAAGAAATCGCGAAAGCTACAAAATCAGAATTACTCACTTTCCAGAGTATAAATATATATATATATATGCATATGTGAGATTCTGAATTAGGAGCGATTCTATATAGTTGAATTCTGAAAAAGGATATAACCCTGATTTTACAATCAGCTCCTAATTATTTTTTTTCTATTCATATTAGAAAATGGATTATATTTATTTTATTTGAGACATAACTTCCAATAAAAAAGGGCAGAACTTATAGCCATTTTATATTTGAGACTTATAGCTTCAAACACAAAATGGTCAGAACTTCCATGGAATTTAAGTCAATTTAAAAATGGCCATAAGTTCAATTAAACTTAAGTCAATTTAAGAGAACATTAGGTACTTGGAACTAATGTCCGTGGAACTTAAGTCAACCCCCCAATTTATAATGAGTAGTTTATCTTTTAACATACAAAAGAAGTTATGCAAAGTTATGCACAACTTATTGCATTAAGCTCAGGTAATTTATACAAACATACATAAATATTTTAAATCAACAATAATTACCAAAATGTAAGATTTTAAAATTATATTGATAAGAATTGCCTACATACTGTTATATTTTTAAAAAAAAACATTTTCTTTACTGCATAGTTTCTGAAAATTAGAATATGTATAATATACATAAATCTGTCCAATTATAATATGATTAAACAAAAATTTACAACAATGACTCTAATGACTTCCAGAGGATGATGTACATAAATGACACCACATAAAAATCTTGACATATTCATTTTTACACAATATCTCTTTCTAATTTTCTTAAATAGTTCACAAACTTTAAAATAACCCCGTAACAATCAACAAAAATAAAAATAGAAAAAAAGTTAAAAAAAAAAATTAACTTTAAGTAGTATGCAATAAAATTTTACTATCATGTAATAAAATGATGGTTATAAATTATATCATGCAAGAGTTCTTTGTTATTTTGCATATATATTGCATATATTTTAAAAACTTGTTCTGCTATAAAAAAAAAACCAAACCAGTGTTTTTATGTTATTCTAATAATATGTAATTCTTTTATAATAAATTATATATTGTTACTAAGAAGACTAAATTAATGACAATAAAGTACTCTGGTCAGTCAGTATAAGTTAGGTCAAGTCAAAGTTGATTTCTTTTATATAAAAACAAAAAAAAAACACAAAAAACAAAATGTATGTAGTTATCAATAATGACAAGTACTTTTAAGTAATTAAATGGAAGGCGACATAAAAAAAAAAATAACACATGAAAAATTCATTTACTTATGAGTTTTATCAGTTTATAACTTTTGATTAATTTTCATACAATATATGTACCTACTTAAATATACATATCTAGGTACATTATAGTTAGTTAGAATTTCATATATGTATGTACGAGTATAATATGTATTTATATCTGGATTTAATTAAGAGTTATGCATTTTGATTTTTTTTTTTTTTTTGAAAAAAAAATGCATTCTCAAGAACGGGAAATGTGTGAAATATGAAGTAATAATAATTTAAAATTATATTAAATTAAAAACTGTGACAGTTTGTAAAAATTTTTTTATTTTTCTTTTATTAATATAAAAAAAAAATGTCGTCTAATAAATTATTAAGTACTTGTATAATCAAGCAATTATCAAATGGAAAAAAAAAAAGTTAAATGACAGTTACTAGCCATGACAAATACTTAATTAAATATATTATATTAATATTTTTTTTTTATTTATAATATTATGTATACATATTATGCACAAATATAGATAGTTACAAAAATTTATAAATAAAAATAATAAAAAAGATATAGTAAATTGTTACCCTTAATAATAATTACTCAATGATTACTTTACATGCAAAAAAATTTTCTTTTATAATGAATATTCAGAATCAAAAGTGAATAAAAAATATTTTTTTATGCCCGTGTATTAAAATAGTTCAAGGATATAATAAATTTGACATTATACATTAGTTTCGCTATTTAAATCCAGCAATAATGCGGCACGCGAGTTCTGGTAGCTGTCATACAACTTCTTTTTTCATATGAAAATAACCCAGTGTCTATGCGAGCTAGAGAGCTGAAATATTTTAAAAAGATGTCAAGTTGCGTGCCAACAACTTTTGTAAAATTGGATGGATTTAGCGCAGCTGGTTCAGATAGCAGTCATTATCATATGCCGTATACAAGCATAATTTATATCCTCATAACTTTTTACTTAAGAAAGGTATAGGTATCTATCTTATAAAAAAGTTATATCGCAATAACTTCTGTTAATTGGGATTGGTTTGAAGCAACAAGTTCAACTAGCTGTTATACAACTGAAAAATATTCTAAGAAATTTAATTCTGTATAGGCAATTTTCAATGACGTAAATAATGTAATTTTAAATTACAGATTCACGTGGTTTAAAGCCTTAAATTATATTTCATTTTACTTTTACAAGTTTATTGATTATTATGTTTAGTTATCTTTTAGAAAAATTAATTATTCTATTATAAGTGATTTAAAAAAAAAAATAACTGCTATTAAGTGTTTCAAAACAATTAGAAATAAAAATGTAATCATATAATTTTACTTATAAATGATTACTTTGATTAATCTTTAATTTTAAATTTAATGGTTCTTAATATTATATTTTACTTATTTGTAAATTATTTTTATGAATTAACTAAATAACTGTTATATTATTTATTATCTACATAATTTTTAGTTAATTACTATTATTTAGTTACCTACTGAAAACTACAATAGCCTTTTTTTTTTTTTTAAATTCAATTAAGTACTTATAATTAAATTTTCCTAAAGATAACTAAAAGTAATTAAAAAACTTGTTTTTAACTTATTAAAGTTATTTAAGTTTATATTTAAATAGAATAATAATTCTACTTGAATCTTTGGTACAATTATATTTTAATTTTTTATCTAAAAGTACAAATTATAAAATTTTAATATTGAGTCAAAGTGTAATATTGAGAACATATTAATAAAAATTCAAATTGTGTTGTGATAAAAATTTCTACTGGGTTAAGGACTTTGTAAAAAACAAAAAAAAAACTTTTTCCCCTCTTAACTTTTTATATTTTCTTTTATAAATATAATTATTAGACATCAGTTCTATCATCATTACTATAATTTTTAATCAATAATCATAAAATATAAAATCATTTACATTTATTATTGAATATTTTATGTCATGGTACATTAGTAATGAAACATATTTAACCATTAGCCCATCACAATTTCTTCTTTATATCTCTTTTCATTCTTAAATGACAACATAACTCAAACATAAGAGAGAAATGCTAAGCATTTTTGTCGCTTTGGGTCTTTGGTGTCCCCCACGCATTCTGTTTTTTTTTTTCTGATTTTTTAATTTAATTTTATGTGCTTTTTTTTTTTATCAAATATATTTTTTTTTATCGATAATGTAAACAGATTGTAAAAAAATTGTTTTCTAGTGTTTTATTTCAAAAGAAAAGGAAAATTATTGGCCATCAATTTTGAAAAATACATTTTCAACATAAAGTTTTTTTTTTTTTTTTGGTTTGGTATCATGGACCGTTTTGCTTGCTACTAGTCCCCCAATTTCTTTTTTTTTGTTTCTATGGATGGTACCAACATTATTTTGAAATATATACAAAGATTTATTTCCTTTTTTTTGTTCAAGAAAAATCAGATCACATGATTTCATAAGTTTTAAATTGTTGCTTTGGTATAATTTACCAAATAAATTATTAATATAGTGATGAAATTTCAAAATTTCTTTTCGTATTCTTATATTAATATTATAGAAAAGTGAATAAGTTTTACCAGTTTTCAAATCTTACCATTATACAATTTAAAAAATGCATGAAAAATTCGAGAAAATGATTAAATCTATAAATCTAGGTATATGATTTAGCTGGCACAGTGACAGTGAGGATTACCTTCCATAGTTACATCATGCAGGAAGATGTTATATACTACTGCATGTTGTGACTGTTCTAACGGTCAAAAATATTGTGACTGTTGTCACTGTTTGTTGTTATGACTGTTGGCATGTCAACAGTCACAACAGTCACAACATGCCAACAGTCAAAGTCACAATGTTGACAATGTTGTGACTGTTGGCATGTTCTGACTGTTGTCACTGTTAGCAAAGTAGTAATAATAATAAGCGGATTCATTGCTTCCTTACAATTCCACTTCCAATGCAATGTTTCCCCTTCCTATTGTTCTATCCTCTCCTATCCCTAATCCTTCGCCAATATACTGCGTTAACAGGGAGCGGTTTCATCCCATTATATTGACTAAAGGGAGAAGTGGGTTTAGTCAGTAAAAATCAGGCACTACCAAGGGTGGTCTTGGTGTCTTTGAAAGATTTTCACCTCCCTTAGAAAAAAAATAAAAGACTCACTAATTGTTTGTTTGAAAAAATTTGCAGAAAACAGCTATAAGTTTTAAAAACGACGGTAGATTTTATAGATTTTCGCATTATTCTAGTAACTCAGTATTGCATAAGATTTTAATTAATTGAGACATTCAAAAACGGCCTAACACAAACTCTTTAGAACTAATTTTTAAAGTGTATCTGATTCTTTTATGTGTATCTGATGAATGTATATATAGTTTAAAAAAAAGCTTTTATAATACATATATCTATTAAACTTATAAAATAAAGCTATCTACTTACATTGTAACAATTAATATGACACCAGCTTTAGAACCTTGAACTATCTTTAAAAAAAAAAAATCAACCTTTAGATAATATATTTTTAAACTATGTATTATTTGAATTATGTTTATGATCTGTTTTTCATCCCAATATTTTATTTTGTTTTCTTGCTCTGCATTTTTTAAACATTTTCGTTTTGTAGCTCTTCCCTAAATTATATCTTTTGAGTAGGTTTCATTTTCTCAATTGTAAATAGGTTCAGATTCGGTTTATCATTATTTAATTTTTTTATTCAATACCATCAGGTATTATTTTTGATATCAGTGAAGACTCAATATCTAATAAATAAAAAAAAAAAAAAGAAAACCTGGTTTAGATTTTTTTTTTATCAGATACTAATATAGGTAGGTAGGTGTTAGAATTAGGTGACAACTATTTAATTTTTTGTCATTTATTGTATAAATATTTTTTTTTATACATTCATAGGTGTTTTTTGTTTTTTTTTTTTTATAACCAAATTATTAGAATTTGATTTTTAATGTGTATAGCACTAAAAATGTATAACATTTTTTTTTAAATAAATTATTATGATCTTTTCGTACCATATAATATATGTACAATAATACACAATAGTTGTAAATAAGTTTAAGAAATACCAATTTTGGGTGAATTATGTGATACTTTTGTTATATCAAATTAAATAAATTATAGAAAAGAAAGACACCTCCTTCAAACTAAACATTTTCAAAAAATATTTTTTTGGAAAAATATAAAATAAGCAGCAGAATAAAGAAAGAACTATAAATCTTAACAGATGAACTATAGATTAATTTAGGTGATCATTAAAATACATGAAAAGAATAATGTATGATGGTATATAAAATTTTAAAAAAGAAAAAAAAAACTATTATTTTTTTTATATGGGCTTTATTTTGTACGGAGATTATATTTAAATTATTAATGAAATTAATTCTCTTAACTTTAGTCAATAAATTGAATTAAATTTAATCTGTTAATCGGTTAAATTTTCTTCATATGCTAATTAAGTGATATCTAAAGACCTCTTCTTGAATACTTGACAAAATATTTCAATATATTCCGGGGATTTGTTTTAGTCTTTGTATTTCTTTTAATGGTTTGTGTTTTAATTAAAAAAATTTGTTAGAATCTTTAAATATTTCCTCCAACTACACATAATGATTGCAGAAAATAATTTCATTTTTTGGTTTTTTGATATATGAAGGGGATGCAAGCATTTCTCTAAGAATTTAGCTTAATTTTTGTCTGACCACACAAACTACATATTAAGTGTTTAAATTAACACGTTGATACCTATGTGTATCACCGGTGAACATCATTCAAATGTATAGACTTGCGTTAAGTCCCACATCACCGGTGAACATTGCTGAATGTTCTCAAGATCCCGAATTAAATTTAATTGTACAATAATACATTTTTTTATCTTGAAAAATGTTCACCTGTTATACAATGAGATTTAATACAAGTTTATTTTTATGTTTACCGTTGTGCACGATATTTTGAAATATTTGAGTGATGTTCATCAGTGATACACGTTTTCTCAAGTATTTTTTTTATGTTCACCGTTGAGCGATCTGTAAATGTGGCGATACAATAAATATTAACAGAATTAAAGAAATAATTAAACTTTTAATAAATAATCTTAATAATTTTATAGTATATATTTAAATTTTTAACAAATTTTCTTTTTCTTATCTTTTGTTTTTCAGAACACATATAACAATTTGAAAAAAAAAAAACAATATAAAACCGGAACAACTTTCGGATGAGCTTTTTAAATAATATCAATATCCGATATTTAAAGGTAAATTTTTAAATTTTTTTTTGCAACTATACAATACATACCTAATACCAGTAGTTATATAATTTACAAATTATTAAATTTCATAATTATTCTTAAAACGCATCATCGATCCTATCATTTTAAACCTATTATTATCCTATTATAAAAATTAAATAGTTTCTACTTTTAATAATAACATATATCCCATCCTAACTATATATCATATGTCAATCATATGTCATTTCTGGCACATGTCATAAAAACAATCGAACGGATCTTATTGTATTATTGTCAATTTTTGAATTTTAAAAATTCTCTCACTTTTAGTAAAAGTGAAGGACACCAATCAAATTGTTATCAAAAAAATACAAACGCAATTTTAAAATTTATTTTTTTGGTTTTTTCTCCAAAAAATAATATTATATAGTATTAAATATATAATTACACAGTAAACGTAATTCCATAATTTAGAGAAAAAAATAATTTAACAGAAAATTTGTCAAAAAAAAAAAAATTATAGTTTATATTCGTTCTTTCATATATAAACCAATATTTTTTAATTCCATCTGTCATTTTTATTATCAATTAATATTTTAGATTTAAATGTTATTTATCAACAAAAATTTTTTTTATCAACTTTCAGTTTATTCACTTCCTTGTTTTTAAAACATTATTTCCACCTATAATTTTAAGAGAGGGAGGGAGCATCATCATATTTAAAAAAGAAGACAACAACTTATTATAACTATAAAGTAGAATATCTTATTAAATTGTATAAATGTATACAAAAAATCTATATAGTATATCGTGCAAACAAATTATAATTATTCATTCACTGTAATTATTTTTTTTCACTTATTCCAAAAAAAAAAAAAAAAAACAGAAACATAAAGAAACAAATGAATGTAAAACAAAAAAAAAATCAAAAAAAAAAAAACAATTTTTCGTGATAAAATTTTTAAATTGTTCATTAAACGTTTTTTTTTTTGTTGTTTGCTTATTAAAAATATAATATTATATAATATGTAGTATATAAGTATATGTATACAATACATAATATAGCTATTCTTATAAAAATTTATCCTATCATTAAATACTTACTGCTATAACATAAAACTTAACTATTATTTTAACCTTCTTTTTGATATGATGAAATAATTTACTAGCAAAAACAAAAAAAAAAAATACCTATCCTTCTTCTTACCTGAATTTTCTCCGTATTTTATTTTTAATTTTTTCCGTCATAAACATTTCATGACAAAAAAACAAACAAACAAGCAAACATAAGCGTATAACTAAAAATATAATGGACCCTTCCCTGCTTTTAGTATTTTTTTTTTTTAATAATGATAATCGTTGTTTTCCGATGTCATTGTCGAAAGTTCTTTTTTGTTTTGTTTTTTGGTTCTTTTCGTCTTTTAGCTCTTATTTTTTTTAAATTAATTTAAATTAAACACACATAATAGGTACAAAAAGCAAAAAATAAAAATAAAATAGCATGGCACGTCTCTGGTTGATGATTGAAAAAAAAACCACATAATATTAAAAAAAGAATAAATTAAAAATTAAAAAAATATGAAAGAAAATGACAAAAGAACAAAATAAACCACAAAATGTTAAATTGTTGCTTATTATTTCTTTGATTCTGTTATTAAGGTAAGATTATTTGGTTTTTATCAAAGTTGGTTTATGTCTCTGCTTTTTTTTTTAACTTGACATTTTGATCGTCCGTGCTAATCCTTTTAAATAAAACTTTCCACTTTCAGAAAATTAAATTTGAGTTAAACTATCTTACCAAAGTCGATCATAAGTAGACGACAATAAACTTACAAATAAATACACGGATTTAAGGATAATTTTGTTTATAAAATATACAAATAAAACAATCTATTAAGAATCGCACGTTCTTTCTTTCGGTATACTTGAATCTCTTTCAAACTAACAACACTTATAAATTTACTTGACAAATAATAAAATACATACCTGTAAAAAGGTATAAACATTTCAAGGCTATAATAATATCAAAAATATCTAATTACTCACTCACTATTCAGATTCTTATAGCATATTTTTTTGTTATTTCATTGACAAAATATGAATTTGATGGAGTGCAGACTATTCTTTATCTGCGTGTATGATCCAAAAGAAGAAAAAAACATAATTTTATTATTATAAAGATGTCAAAGTTAAAAGAAAATAAAAAAACAAAAAACCTTTTAAAAAAAGATTAAATTTTTTTTTATTGTTTTTGACATGTGTAAAACATCATGATTATTTCTATCTCTTTTTGTTTTTTATACCCCTTAAACCATGGGGTCTATATATGCAATATTTTTAATTTTTTTTTTTTTTAAATAGGAGACTGAAATGTTATTACATGTTGAAAATAAAAAAGTAAAAAAAAAACACTGCACAAAATATTTTATTTTTAATTTTTCGTGACAATTTTTTTTACTGTTTTTGTTTTTTTTTTTTGAAATTTTTTTGCTTGAATGTCAATAATGATATGTCAATTTAAAGAGTTGCTTTGCTATATAAAATGATGCAAAACTAAAATAATTGCACGAAAGAGGCTTGTTTTGAATTTTGTTTCCCAATGAAAAGTAAAGTTCTAATGAAAAATTTAATAAATATCCTTTTTACTCATTCTGTTGCTTTACTGTTGCTGTTGTTTTTTTTTTCAATATTTCCACCGATTGTTTTTACGTTATTTTTTCAATTTTCGAAAATTCATAGAATCTGCATAACATGCAGAAATTAAATTTTTTTTTGTTTTGTGCATTTCTCTGCCACAAAAATGTGAACAGGAAATTACACAGCCTTTCCTTTTCAGGCGTGGCTGTAAATGTCGTAAGGAAGAATAACTTTTACGATATGTGTAGGATTCGAATCCACACTCCCTCGGTGTTTACAACGTATTTTATACGTTTTAACCCACTAGGCTACCGAAGCCCACAGCAAAATTTATTTGAATAAATTACGTTACTTCTATAGCAGATAAAAAAAAGAACAAATCTGATAAAATTTGCTTAAATCAAATTAAGTTGAAATTAAAAAAAAAATGTTTGTTATTGAAAGAACAGTTAATAATTTAGAATGTCTTCTTGAATAATGACTATCAAAAATTCCTATAAGACCTATTAAAAATCCACTGGAAGAAAAACTAAAAATTATAAAGTTTAATATTTTCATTTCATCTTTCAGCCATTTAAGTATGTACAGTATAGGTACATATGCCAGTAAGCCTTTAGAGTATTCGCTATTTGTTTTGAGCAGAAAGAAAAAATAATTAAGTTAGCGGTTTTTAACCAAAAAAAAATTTGTTAAAAATTAAGAAAATCAAGTATGGAATTTTGATCACGTGAAAAAATTTCTTAAAACAATTATTAATACTAATGAATTTCAATACATTTTCTTCACTAAAAAATTCCTGTGCATACACATTTCCTTCCTCTAATCTCTTCTGTTAATTTTGTTTAAGTTTGTTTTTTTTTCTTGAAATTTTAACCACAATAATATTTAGCCTATGTATGTATGTATGTACTACCCATCTCTTTTTACATTTTAAAAATATGTAATTTTATACCGTTAAATTTGTTTTTTAACTATTGTACAATATTACAGAATTATTTTTGTTTAAGTTTTTGTTTTTTCTTTAGAATAAATTAGTAATCTAAAATTTCGTGCTACCATTATGACATTTGATACATTTTTATGTAATATAAAACTTAACACTCAAAAATGAGTAAAAATCATGTTCTTCTAGAATAGAAACAAAAACAAATTAATAAGAAATAGAAAGATGAATTTTATCACGTATTGAAAAGGGTTTGTTTCTGATAAGTTTTAAATTTTCTTTTTTTCATTTCTATTACAAAAACAAAAAAGATAATATCCAAGATAGAACAGATTTAATTTCAAGTAGGTATCTACAAATCAAGTAATTATAAAAGTTCTTACAGAATTTTAAATACTTAAATGAACAAATAATTGTCGTTACAGGTAGTTTTTAGGTGTAACCCTATTTCCGAAATATTAATTCAAAAAACGTTTCATAGATTGTTAAACTTTTTTCAGCATATTTTCATAAAATTAAAAAAGAAAAAAAAAATGGGTTTATTAGTGTAACTCGGTTATTCGGTCCGTCTGTCTGTTTAGCAGACTTTTATATCATCTAATATATAGCCATTCAATTAACCATCAATAGGACTAATTTAAAAAATAATAATTGTAGAATAACCTCTTTATATATATAGCTTTAGTCCTTACCCATTTGGAAACTATTGTTTATATCTCAAGATATGCCGAATATTTTTTCCATTAAAAACTTTAAATGACGAAATTATAAATGTCTTTTTTTGCAAAAAACGATATTCAAATTTTCCGTTATGTGAAAATAAATATGTGAAATGTTATGTAAAAAATTGAGAGTTTCTTCTCTCCTTTGGGTCTTTCAGAAAAAATAAAAGTTATATGTATTGTACATTAGAAAAAATGTTTGTACTTCACCCGATTTAAAGGCTAGTAAAGATCAAAAATTGCAAATTCTACTTTTAAACACATGCAAGCTGTCCAACTTGACCAGCTTGATTTCTTTAAAGCCGAAAAATTTAAAGATGCTATAGGTATTATATTTTTAAATATGGTAACGATTTTTCTTAATTATACATCAAATGCTTGCTTTAAAATTAAAAGAAGTATGTTTTAAAGGTTCGGACAGGTTTTTAAATATTTTCTTCTCAAAATTTCGATTTTAACATAAATTCTATAGTTGATTTTTGGGCTTTCAGTCTCTTGCAAATTTTTGTTCCATATTTATTATGCTACTGAGATTTCTTTCAGCTCTTCAAAATTTGCCTGTTATAAAAAAAAAACTTAAATATGTGTTGAAAATTGAGTGGTTAAATATGTGATAAAAATTTAGAAATAAAATTATAACTAAAAAAAAACTGTTTGTCAAAACCTGATGATATAGGAATAATGAACCACAAAAACCAAAAAAAATAAAAAAAAATACAAGTGATAAAAAATATAAAAATATATACCTACTTATCCCTATGTATATACCAACCACTAGGACATTTTTTTTTGGTTGAAATTGAGTATTAAACTGAAATCAACAAGTTAAATTTAAAAACAGCCACTTTGTTTCATGATAAGTTTTTTTTCTTCATTATTTTATTATTAACTTTTTATTCTATAGAATTCTAAAATCTGTGACATTAACCGCAAAATAAAAATAAAAAAAATTGGAACGTTCTTTAAGTATAAGTATCAAGAATAAAAATTTTTTTTTTATAATAATATAAAAGAAATAAAAGTTGTCCTAAACATCACGTGATATCATTTTTGAAGACAAATATAATATATTTTTAATAATTTCAGATCTAAACCCACAAAATAAAGAAATAAAAATAATTTAAGAAAATAATGATCAGTAATTATACCATTATAACCCTTTATCTCTATATTTCAGACATTTAACTTTTTCTTGTTGTTCAAATTATTGTTGAATAGCCACGTCAAATAGAAATTTAATATAAAAAATAAAACTTTACATAAAACATGATGATTCCTAATGAGTTAATTAAGGTTTTCTTAAATAAAACTTAGTTAGCGATTTGTACAAGAATGAAGGAGAAGAAGAGTTTGAGAAAGAAGAAGAAGGTTTGAACAAGAAGAATGAAAAAATTAAAAATTTTAAACTGTTTCGTGTATAAGAAGAGTCCGACAAATTCTACAATTTGTTGTCAGCATATCGAAAATTAAAAATGATATGTTTAAAAAAAAAAAACAAAAGAGACAAAATAAAGAAAACTAACAAAGAAAGTGCTTAAGATATAAATTAATTTTTGGTAACTGGGAACTGTGAAATTAATAAATAATTATACCCTAACCCTACTTTACTTATTGAGAATTTACTTTCGATATTATCTAATTAATTAAATAACAATAATTCTATCTAAAACATCATAAAATACAATTTTTATAATTAATATAAACAACTATAGTTAAATAATTAATTAAATTTGCGATTCAACATTTTGACTTATACATTATAGCATTAACACTTCTATTCATACACAATGTCACCCCCTTACGGATATATAGAAATTATTTACATGTAAAATACACATATAGCTATATTTATATTTATTTTTTTTTTCAATAATTGCCTAATATACAAAATCGTTATAATTTTAACTTGTTAATTCCAAAAAAAAAAACAAAATAAGATAGGCAAGAAAAATCCCCCTAATTATTGATTCATTTTTTGAATAACAAAAAAGTTTTGATACTAAATATAATTTTTTTTTTTTTTTATTGTATTTTCTTAAAATGTCAACTTTTAATGTTTTATTTTTTTTTAGAAAAATAAAAAAAAATAATAGCTACACACATATAAGAAACATGCAAACGTCAATTCAGAAGAATAAAAATTGTATACATACAAAAATTATAGTCGATACAAAATAAATAAATAGTCCCATCCTTACCCCTTAATAATAATATGTAATATGAAGTTATGTTATAACTTTTGCTTTGCAGAATATCTATCAATACCTACACCTTTCCTTTTGTTATAATTTTCGTGGTATAATTTTAGAATAAATAACTACAGTATAGTTTTTATATACATACGTACTTAATTTTTAATTTAAAAATTATTTCTTTGGTTGTACACATACACAAACACACTTTAACTTAATTTTTGTATTTTTTATTTTTTTGAATATTTCATTGATTGTAATTTAACATGATACATACTTACCTAGAATATTTGATTTTTTTTTTTCAAAATTGAAACAATAAAATTTATTTAAATTTCAACTATAAAATATAATTCAATTTTTCCTTTGAACACCTTCCAACCCTTTCATTTATATTCAACTTACTAAAAATCGTACCACTTTATCAGTAATAAAATAAAAATTCCAATACTAAAATGAAAATCTTAAATTGAATGCACGCACAAAAAACATTAAAATAAAAAATCTAAGTATAGAAATTGGCT
Organism: Poecilobothrus nobilitatus; assembly: GCA_947095535.1. Classification (NCBI taxonomy): domain Eukaryota; kingdom Metazoa; phylum Arthropoda; class Insecta; order Diptera; family Dolichopodidae; genus Poecilobothrus; species Poecilobothrus nobilitatus. The sequence goes on from OX352774.1 coordinate 115,141,072, forward strand.
GTCATGCCACCACAACTGCTATTACCTTTACTAAAATGACAGCAATTCCTTACATAACAGTACAATACAATAAAAATGAACATATCATGACAATAATATTTTACGATAGTAAAAATAAAAAAAAATAAAAAGTAATCACTATATTTGTGTGATTACTTAAGTATGTAGTCAAAATTAAATGTCATATTTTTTAAATAAAAATTTGAACTATAATAGGTATGATTTGAGGTTTTTTTTTCTTTTTTTTTTTTTTTTTTTTAATTTGGTAAGTAAAAGAATTTTTTTATTTTTAATTTTTTGTTTTATGATAGGAGTTTTCAAAGGGATCAAAGAGTGTGTGTAATGGAGTTAAGTACTTAATTGGGTAAAAAAGAAAATAAAAAAATATTCTAGGTTTGTTATTATGCACATGCAAGAAAAAGTAAAGAATAAAATAAAAAATGTACATTTTTATGTCTGAAAGGATATCACGAAAGATTTTAAATTCTAAAGAATTACAATAGGAGCATGTGTGTCTGTTTGTATATATTATTGTTTTTTTTTTTTCTTTTTTTTTCTAATTTAAATCTAACTTTAAATGTTTATTGTTTTAATGTTTACTTTCAGTTTTCATTCTATAGTGAGTATAGATTAGAAGTAAAGAGTAAAATACCATGAAAGAAATTATATGACTTATGTAGAATTCAAGTTCGTACGATTTGTTGTACAGTGTTTTAAAAGAAATATTTTAGAATAAAACATAAAATTGTCAAAATTAACTTATATTAAATCAATTTTTTTTATTTTAGTTAATATCTTTCATACTTCTTCAATATGATTTCCTTATTTTTTTATTTTATAGTACACGTTAAAATATAGCTTTAAGTTCAAATGAAGTCCTAAAGAACTCCGATCAAAGATACATTGTTTTGTAAGGAGTTTAAAAGAGATATAAAAAATTTTCGATTAAAATATGTTTTATCCTTAATAATATGCTGTGTGCGTATCCATTTTCTAATCAAAACTATTTTTTTTTATTATGAAATATTTGGTTATGTGTTAATGAGTTTGTATGTATGTTCAAAATTTGTTTAGTTCTACTTTAAGTGCGTATATCCCTCTTATTTTTATTTTCTTTTTTTTTTTTGTTTTCATTTCGTTATTTTGTACTTATTTTTTTGTTTTGTTATATACGTATCTCTAAGGACATACGTAGTTATATACTTATAAAAGTCTTTATATTATATAAGTGCAAAGTAGATAATTGTCCTGTTTATATCCTATAGTTTTGTTTGTTTGAAATGATTTTTTTTTTTTTTTTTTCAAATTAATTTGGAAATTTTTGTTGTTTCTGTTGTTAAAAAGAACCCATATACTTTTATAATATTGGTTGTAAATCGGATTTTTTGTAGCTATAGTGTTTGAAAAATATAGTTAAAGAATAGAACAGTAAGGTGCGGTATAATGTTTTTGTTTTTTGTTTTATTGAAGGCTACCTATAATAAATCATTTGTAAAGATATATAATAAAGGATGTGTAACATATGAAAATGTAAATAGAATAAATGGATATATGTATTTATATATGTATATACGTAAGTAAATGTATAATAATAATAATGTTGTATAAAACAAAAATTATGGTACATATTTACAAAACGTGTATATTATAATATGTATGTATATATAAAAATATAATTTAATGGCGATTTAATTAAATAGGCGGGATTTATTTATTGATTGATGGAAATTTGGTCCTTATTTTATAGATTTTATTATAGTTAAAGTATAAAATGAAGAATTAACTTTCAAAGTATTGTAATTGTATAAGTGAAAAATTTTAAATTTATAAAAGAAATAAAAAGAAATTGAAATAGCATAAAAAATTTAATCTCTTTAACAAAATATAAATTATAATAAAAATAAAATTTCTTTTTATGTCCTGACTCCTGATTCCTTTTGAATAAAATATTTAGATAAATTTGATTCAGAATTATGAAACACGTTTCATTTATAAATAAAATAAATCAATAGTTATAATATAATTAAATGGAATCCTAGATAAACTTTAAATTTGAAATTGTTCTAGTTTAAATCTCCAAATATTTGAGCAATATTTTAAAATTATTGACTATGTCAACTTTAGGATACCCGTAGGAATTTTTTTTAATTTTTAATATTAAACTTTATTGTAATTCTCTTAGTTATATTACCAAAAAAAAAAGGTGGGGAAAAAAATGAAAGTTGTATTGCGTGTAACTGAATTCTTTGTTCGAAATGAATCAAATTTTGAAAAAGTGGTTTTCCGAAAATTTAATTAATCATTTTTTACAAAGTTTTAAATGTCATGACTTAATTAAGTACCAACATATATTGATATAAACTTCGGAGTTTTATGATATTCGAACCTGCTGCGGAAAACAAATTAATTTTTTACGGAAATCGCGAGGATGAACGAAGGGACTCACATAGTCGATTCAGAATTAAATACTGAGCAAGAATATGTATTATGATTTTCTCATATCTATTTCGTTCGTCCGCTGTGAAGGAGCATCGCAAACGTAATGACAAATTTAATATATATATATACTTAGAACTATCTTCGTGTAGGTATACTTACAGTTGACACTTAGTATAATAACCTTTTCATAATTATAAAATCGTAAAACACTTAAAAGTTGTTGCACAAGAGGCCTTATTTTATCGTTTTTGTTTTTCTTGCATTTTTTTTTTATTTTTTCACTATCTATACTTTGTCAAACTGATATAAAGAGTTCAGGTTGTGAAAAGGTCAATAATTTCTCCATTTTTGGGACATTATTTTATTGTTTTTAAATTTTTTTTTTATTTTTTCAACATTAAACATACGTTTTGTTTTTTATTTAAAAAGAAGAAGTAAAACAATAATAAAAAAAATGAATTGAAAATCGTTTCATTGTTCTTTTTTTAGAAACAAAAACTGACGATAATAAAAAAAAAGAAAAGTTAAATTCTTAACAAACAAATGAAAAAAAAAAAATAACAAAAAAAAAAAAAAAATTAATAAAATAAATAACCTGTTCAATTTTTAAAATTAAAAAAAAAAAACTGTTTACAAAATATTTTGAATTATAGGGTAACGACTACAATTATTGACTTCCTAAAATTTTTGATGTCATTACTTACAGTAATGACATCAAAACATTTCCAAACACAAACAGTATCCAAACATTTTTATTATTTAAAAATAATTAGGTATTTCATTAACATACAAAATATAAAATGTAAAATAAAGAGATATTTACCCTATAGCTTATTTATGATTCAAAACTTTTTAAAATTATTAAGCGAAAGTGATTCCAAATCAAAAATGTAAATTTTAATAATGTGAAAAAATTATCTATTTGTTATGCTCCATAAATTATTCAAGTCTTTATAAATATTTTACTTAGATATATGTATAGATACTAAATGTTTTATACCTTCACTACAGTTAGTATATTATTTTTATGTTGGAAAATATTTGTTAACAGAAAGTAATTTTAAAGGATTAGTTGAATATATTAATTCCAAATTGAATTTTTCGATTAAAAATAAAATTTTTTTTTATGATAGTATTCATGTTATGCAGCCTATCGATTAAGAATTGCAACTATTAGAATTACTATAGAATAACTCCAATACTAACTGCTACACGTAAAATTATTCATTAAAAAATTGTTTTAAAAGTACAAGAATACATTTTCTGTAATGGAGCAGGCGAGACTATTTGTCAATTTTATTATTAGAGATGGGACGGTGCTTCAAATAGGTTAATCTATAATATCGAAGATAACACCAAAATAAATTAATAACTTTAAATCAATTGATTTCAGTATTATCTAATTAATGATATAGATGGTATTTAAAAAGGCTTTCTTTTCTAGTAAAATAAAGGGAAACTGTTTTGGGAACATTAATTTTAATTTTCCAAACAGTAGTTTTTAATTTTAAATTGCCCTTTAAATTGCCAATGAGTATCGTCTTTTACTTTACTTTGTTTTTTTTAATTTTTGAACGTTGATAAGACGGAGAATTAAAAACCATTTAATGCTTCCTCATCAAATGTATTTATTAACTTATTTTTTACTTGAATATCTTTGAAGTGGCAAAAGATTTTCTTTTTGTTCTGATTTGATTCTAAATAATATTAAACAAATTGCCTATAGAATACACAATCATCTCAATTTCACTTTCCGCCTGTTTTCTTGCACTTTGGAATAGTATTGTTCGACCATTCTTCGTCTTAAGATTTATCTACTGTAATTTTTTGTTTTGTTGTAATGAACCTGTCTGTTGCGCTTCTTCAATCGGTTCTTCGTTTCTTATCCCTCTTTTTTGTTTTAATAAAATTGAATATAATTTTTCCATTTTTTTCTTTTTTCAATTGAATTTTTACACAAAACAATAATAAAAAAAAAAAAAAATTTTATGAAAAATTTAAATTTTTTTCTCTCTTTTCTTTTTTTTTTTTGATGACACACAATGAATGGCAATGACAAATTATTTTTGTGGTATCCCCTACTATCATCAACCATATCCAAAATGAAAAAGAACCACAATGTTTGAATAACCATTCGATAACCAAAATAAAAAAAAAAATTTCTTCGAAGACCTCAGAAAAGCAATACAAAAAAAAACAAAAACACAAACCTTAAAGAATTTTAGAGTTTTGAAAAAATGTTGACACAAAAAAAATATATAAAACAATTTATAAATTGTTTCTTCTTATTGCATGCGATATTTTTTTTTTTTTTGTTACTTGAAAGTTTGATGTGACATGTGATAGATTTACTCAAATATAATCAGAAAAAAAAAAACAAAAAAAAGAAGAATAATAATAAATAAGTTTTGATTGTTGTTTTGTCAAAATGAAAGAAGGGTAAAAGAAAGTTCATGATTTTATAGGGTGGGTTGTTATAAGAATGGAAATTTGAGAAGTTGATGTTTTATTCTTATACAGAGTTTTGATTGGGTTGAATCAAGATAAAAATTAAAACTTTAAATGTATGTTTTTTGTTAGTTTATATTATGAACTATAGCAATGTATATAATTATGATATATAAGGGTTGCCAATTGTGTAAAATAAAAAAAAAATAAAATATATTAAAGTGTCTTTTGTAAAAACTCAAAATATACATAGATGAGGTGTTTAAGTTGATAATAATTTTAATTTTTAATTTAATTCGTTTCTTGTGTTACTAAGTTTTGTAAATGGGATGATCTCTAATGACTGGCCGAACCTATATATATATAGCATTTATTTTAGATAGTGTTTTATTTAAAAATATAATAACAGAAAATTACCTAAGGATTGAATTATAGTTTTAATACAAAAAAATTAAATAAGGTTCTGAGTTTAGAAATCCTAATAATATAAATTTTATAACTAAAGATATTTAAATATAAATTTTCATAATGTTATTTTTTTTTTTTAAGAAGTCGTTTTAGTTTTTCAAAGTTTTAATTTTTATTTTTTTTTTTCTGTATTTTTGGTCATTCGGTTGGTTTGGTATAAATAATGATTTTTCTTTAAGGTTTAAATGTGGTGGAGAAAATTAAAAACAAAATAAGAAATCATAGAAAAATGGTTTTTGTTTTTTGTACCTCAGATGACGAATGTCTAGTAATAATCTGGCCTTTTTTTTTTTTTTTTAGGTTTTTTGTCGGTTAAAAAATGCGTGTCTCACGAAAAGTTTTAAAGTTTCCGAGTCCAAAAAAAAAACAAATTGAGCACAAACTGAATAAAAAAAACACGAAAAAAAAAAAAAAAATATACAAAAATTTTTACACGAAATTGAATGTTATTATTACCAACCTAATTTCTACTATTTTATTTTTGTTTCATTTTCTATTCATATTTTAATACAGCGGGAAAAAAAAACAGCCTAATAAAAGATAAATTACTTTATTACTGAAAGTTTTCCACTTGTTAATTTTTATAAATAATTTTTTCATATGAAAATTATGTTTATATAATGATTCCCTCCCAGCTAATAATATTAAATTTTTATTTTTTTTTTTTTTTTTTTTGGCCGTTGTTGTATAATTTTTTGACTATTTAACCAATTTAATTATAGATTAGTTAAAGTATAACTTTTTTAATTGTTAATTTTGTTTTTGATGTAATATTTTTTATACATGGGTACAAAATTTCGGAATTATAGATTTCGTCTTTAGATTTATTTGCATTGTGTGAAATTATAAACGCTATTTGTAGCGTCTTAAGATATCTTCAGATATCTATTCATTAATTTAACTATATATAATATGAAAATTTTTCTTTTCGAATATAATTTTTAAACAATTTATTAAAAAGAATAATTTTTAATTTAAATTTTCATTTATAAGTAATTTTTTTTGAATTAAATTTAATTTATTGATTTTAATTTTTAATTTCAGGATTTCTGGACACTTTGGATAATTTTCATTTATATTTTAAAAAATAAAAAAAATAAATCATTGGATTATTAAGTAAAATGTATGGTACAGGTAAATATTAAAAATATTAAAGAACCTGATGTGGTTCTAAATTAAAAACTATGGAACATCAATATTAAATAGTCCAAATATTAAAAGTTTGTCATAAAAATATGTAAAATTTAAAATAATCCTTTAAAGAAATATTTTTGGTGACTTAGAATAGAAGCTCAGATTCTTAATAAAAACCATGTTTTGGAACAGATATATCTACCAGCCCATACCATTTTAAGCTTGTATGGGTTGGTAGATATATCTAAAGTATACCAACCCATACCATTTTAAACTTGTGATACGTCGTATCATCAAAATTTTCCACTAAATTAAAATTCGGACTATAGAATTTTTAATCTTTATTTTGAAATATATAGGATGTCCTTTTAGAAAATTTATTATTTAGATTTTTGTATTTAAAGAAAATTAAAAGTTTCAGGTTCAAACATCAATAAAATGTTGCTGCGATACGTATCACAAAATGTTGCTGACACATATCACAAGTCAAACATTATAAATTTAGGTGATAATAAACTTCTGTTTATAGGATTAGTGTCATTCTTATATATAGAAACTATTTTAACGTTAAATGGCGAAAAATTTAATTCCATGAAATTACTTTCTCTACATTTTTTTTTGAATTTAATTTATTTTATTTAATTTAATTTTTAATGCAATTTCTAACTTAATTACTTTTTGTTGTTGTTTTTTTTGTTTTTTTTTTTAATATTTTTTAATTAATTTTTATTTTTGTATAGCATTTTAATGAATGAAGTATCATTGTACTGTACGTAATATTAAAAGTAATAGTTTAAAAACTCTAAAATGACAATAAATTTTCATTGTATATATATATATGTACATATATATACCCTAAATAAAATATGAAAAGAAAATTAATATAATGCGGTATCTAAAGATATTTATTTTTTTTATTTTCTCTTAATGATTTTAATGAACTTAAAATTTAAATATATATAAGTAAATTCATTCAATCAGATTTATTAATAAAAAAAAAGAAAAAAAAATTTTGAAATTCACAAACAGCACAACAACAACAATAACAACAACAACAGCAACTGCAATACAAAATTATTTATTTCAGGAAAATAAAAACAAAATTTTTTATAATCAGATTTTTGTTATTTTGTCATAAAATGCGTATATACAATATGAAAATACATCATATATATTATTATTATCTTAAGATACAGTCAACATTTTTTTTTTTTTTGTATTTTATCTTTTAAATATCTTCATACATATTTTACATTACAAATCACACAATTTTGCAAAATTCTTAAGAACATTAAATAAAGTACCACTATAAAATTAATTTAATTTTTTTTTTTTTTTTGTATTTATTTTTATTTGATTGTACAAAAAAAAAAAAAAAAAAAAAAACAACCAAAAATAAAAGTATTGTGAAAATTTATTTTTGTTGTATATTGCCTGTGATATGCAATTATAATTGTTTGTACATAATACAGCGAGTTCCATTTAATTATTTATTTTTTTTTTTGTTTTTTTTTTTTCTTAAAAAATTAAAAAAATTTAACCTGAAAATAATTGCGGTCAGGAATTTGATGCTTTGTTAATGCTGGTTTGTATTTTTTTTTTTTTTTTGTCATTTAGTTTGGTTTTAGTTTGATTCGGTTGTTGTTTTGTTGCTGCAACCATCCAGTAACACAAAATTCAACAAAAAAAAAAAAAATAAAAAGTAGATACACTAAAAATGCAATAATAAAATACAAAAAATATATGTATGTATTTGATATAACTAAAATGTCAAGAATGGCATTGAAAATATTTTTTCTTTAAAAAAAAAAAAAACAAAATTATTTCGCAAAATTCTGCGAATTGTACAAAATAACAAAATTATTTCAAAATGGCGTAATTACAGTTTGTTTTTCGCAAAAAAAAAAAAAAAAAACTAACAAAAATGTATATTTAATGTAATTTTAACGACATTTAAAATGAAAAATTGCAAAAAAAAAAAAAAACCAAAAAAAAATTGGTCAATCACTAAAGTCAATTCTAATTAACGCTTGTGACGTCACTGCATTTAACAAAAAAATAACATAATATAATATCAAAAATAAAATTATTAAGCAATCATAAGTATTTACAAGACTACAATCTAAATGAATAATATTCGTCAAATTATTATCATTATTATATTTTATTCATCTATGTTTTGGTTAATCTTAAAATAATTGATGGAAATTGTTTTTTTTTATTTATATTTTCGTTGGGAAATAAAATTTACAATGTTGGTGGGCAATGAACACTTACAATTAAATATTTTAAAAGTTGTTAAAAATTTTTCTCTTTGTAACATTAGATGTGAATTGAAGATAAAATTTACATTTAATTTCAATAAATTTAATGATTATCTAGCGTTAAAATTTGGTTTTTTTTTGTTATTTTTGTAAGATTTTCTTCTAAAATTGAGTCTTTTAGTTTTTAGTTGATATCAAATTAAGGTAATATATATATATAGATAAATATGGATATACATCATAATATAACTTTTCTTATTTCTTTAATTATGTCTTTATTTTTATTTTTCTTTTCTTTTGGCAAATGAAATTCAGTCATTGTTTAAATTTTTTTTTTTTTTCCAATTAAATTCTCTTCATCCATTCACAATTTGTATTACAAATTAAATAATTTTTTAATATAATGAAATAATAATAATAGTAATGGTGAAACGGTGATTAATGATAAAAAAAAAGAGGCAACGATGACAATAATCTAGTCTAGGTACAGTAATCTTTTTTGCTTTTAGATATAAATCAAATTTTCAGCTAATTTTGAACTATTCAAAATTTAATACCTATCATTATCATCATTTGAAATATGTACACCTGTAATTTAGATTTTTGTTTTTTGTCACTAAAATTTTTTCCCTTTTGTTTACAATCCAATTTTAAATTAAAAAGGGGGGCGTCGGTGGCCTAGTAGGTAAGAGCGTATAAAATACGCTGTTAACACCGAGGGAGTGTGGGTTCGAATACCACGTCGTAAGAGTAACCTCCCTTACGACATGTATAGCGACTTCTCAAAAGGAGAGGCTGTGTAATTTCCTTCTTACATTTATGTGGCAAGGAAATTTGAAAGGTGAATATCTTATAATATTTGTACATGTAATTAGAAATATATTGAAGTAAAACATTGTTTAATTCTTCTTCTAAACTTTTTTTTTTTTTACCGCTTTCTTTATTGAATAATAGGGGTCTTCACTTAAAAGCAAACTAGTCTTGCATCGGAGAATCGGAGAATTTGAGGAAATTTTTGATAGAAATTGTTCTTGTTTCATGTATAAATAATATGCACCTGAAAATCAGAATCCGCATATTTGTCTTAGACTAAAATATTCTCTACCTCTAACTCTTAAACATATTTATATTAGGTATTAAATTTATATTGTATATTTTATTTGCTGGATGAAATAAATGAAAGTTTATTATTTAATTTGACATTTCGTTTTCAGAATGTATTTGGAGTTTAGAATTAATTTGAAATTCGGTTTTGGAATTTATTGGGAGTGCATCAAATAAAAATGCACATTCGAATAAATAATCTATAAAAATGCTTTTAAAACTTTTTTTTGGCATTTTTTTTTTAATTAAAAATTATTTATTCTCCAAAATCAAAACTCAATCAAATCAAAATCAAAACTAGATATTTAGTCAGTTAGGTACCAAAGAACATTTTTTAAAAATACCAATCAACATTTTTGGTAAGCAACCAGTAAACATTTCTCTAAACCAATCAACATTTCTGTCATCTGTAATGTTTTACTTTGCAATTTATATTTTGGATTGAGTCGTTCACGTAAAGTGGGATTTTTTTCCTTCGATGCACTTTTACGTGAACATTCCTTATATGTTCACCTATCTATAAGTAATTTAATATAATATTACTCCTGATCGGTTTCTTTTTGTTCCCCTTCTGTTTCTTTTTTTTTTTTTTACCCATATATAATAGGAAACTTTGATTTGATATTAAGAGGTAAAATACCTACCATCCATTGGAATTTAATCTATTTTCATCTATAATGTTAAAAAAAATTCTTAGAATATTCAATGTAAATCATACCACTTCCATGTCACAATGCACACTCCTATCATACAACAATATCAAAAAAAAAAAAAAAAATAAAATAAATAATAATATCATTTAAGAAGAATGATAGTTATGGTAGGTATGCATTATTTAATAATAGTAATAATAATGATGAACGGTTAGATAAACCAAAAAGTTTAAAAATAGTATATGCAACGTTTATTTATACATTTATCTCATATAACTATAGATAAATTTTTAAAAGGGGGAGAAAAATTGTATCTAATACGCATATTCATGAAAAAGAAAGTCATATTATTATAGAATATACTTTAGATTTAATTTTAATAATAGGTATGTGTATATATTATGTAAAATGATATAGGAGCGTCCATCTTCCGGAAGTTTCAAATAAAAAAAAAAATTGAAATTCTTGTTTTTTTTTACTATAAAATATTATGAAAAAAAAAAAAATCAGTGGCGTAGCACATATTTTTGTTGTAATTATTAAACTGCCCTCTGTTTAAATGGTAGTTAAATTCACATTAGTGATATATTTATTATATACAGAACAATAAAAAAAGAAAAATTTTAAGTTACTTATACTAAATCATAATGAAGAAGGGACTAACAAATTTTTTTTTACTTTGCAACAAACTAACTGCAACATATATTATTTTAGTGACAACAGCTAAAACAAAAACATTTAAAATTTTTAATATCAACAGACCGAAACCCATAAAAAGGCATAAAAATATTCTGATTTCTTTTGGAAAACTTATATTTAGTCTTCTTTTACCATGCAATCCCAATCGATTTTCAATTCAATTGTGAATACAAAAAAAAGGAAAAAAAGAAGGGGGAGTTTTATAAAGGCAAAAAGATAAAATACTGAATTCCTATGCTTATGTTATTATAATATACATAAATGGTATTTAAATTAAATAATTTTATTTTATTTTTATTTTCTGCTACTTTTTGTTTTAATATTATAATTTTCTTAGCTCTGATTGATATTCGAATTGTTTTTTGAATGAAAGTTTCTACCTTAAATTGTGATTTCGCATTAAAATATGCCCTTAGTTATTGGAGAACATGATGATTGCTACCATAAAGTAAATTTAAAATTAAGTTGATAAAAATTTTTTGCCGATTGCTTCCTGTAGTGATTATTATTGATTTATATTTTGTTCATATAAATGTTTTTTCCTTTAATTTTAGTCGAAGTAAAGTAACTTAAATCTTTTAAAAATTACTTGTAAACATATTAACATAAATGTTCTTATCGTTATAATTTCTAATATATGTTGGAAACCATTTATAATAGATTATAAGCCTCCTGATATGAAAATTCTGCTCAATTTTACAAACTCTATACCTTTTATAGCTTCAATACATCTACTTCCTTTAAATTTGATGCAATTTTGTCATATTATTTATCCAGCCAGATGTCGCAGTGATTAAGTCACCAGCATTTCATTCAAAAAGTGTCGGGTTCAAACCCTGGCTGAGTCATATAGATTAATATAAAAATAATATAGATTTTAATTATAATATATAATTAGTAAATTATAATTAAATAAAAGAATATAGATATATCTTATAAATTATAAATAATATCATATTGTATGTACCTAATACATAATAAAAAAATAATAAAATAATTCTTGTACAAGATAATAGATGGCGTAGACATAAAGAAATATTTAAATCTCACAGTCTTGTGAAAACTGAAGCTAATGGTTAAATATGAATAATAAATTACTTAATGAATGTCCTATGCTCTTTATAGCAGTGGGAAAGGGAGAAAAATAGTTTATAACTTAAAATTTTGATTTTTAATTATGTGTTAATTATTTTTATATTCTCCATAATCAGATGATACCTACTTACATTAGATTTTCTCCTACTTGTCCATACGAGAATTCTGTTGACTATTCCAAGCAATTTTTAAGTCCACTGCTAAATAAGGTAAATGTGTTTAGTTTTAAGTTCAATACTAAGCATAGGTTATTAGACTTAAAGTTAGTCATTAGAGTTAAAATTATTTTCTTAAAGTGATATAAACCACACTCAGATACCATACCATGTCAGAGTATTTTTATAATTGACTTTAAATATATTTGAGTTTTGTAATGAAAAAATTAAAACAGATTTTAAACATTGGTATCGGAAATCGAACACCACTTTTAAAGTTTCCTTGAAGTAATTAAAAGGAAGTGATGAAAGAATTATATACATATATAGAATATGCCATAGCTATATATACATATTATGATGTTAATATATACATTTTGCCTTTTACACTCTTTTAATTATAATTTTCACGCAAAACTGATTATTGCGGTATCAAAAGGTAATATGACAATAATATTTAAAACTTAGTATTTACAATGTTGCACATCATAAAACAAAGAAAATTTGTTTAGAAAACAAAGTTTTTAACAAAAATAACAAAAAAAAAACCAGGTAATATATAATACTAAAGGTTTTTAAAGGGGCACATTTTTCAAAAGACAATAAAAATTGTTTACTTGCAACAAAATTTGTAATTTTTCTTAAAACTTTAAGCTTTTAAGTATATGAAAAAATTGTCAAAAGTCAAGAGATACTTTCTTCAAATTTTTAATAGACTCTTAGCTGTTGAACTGAATCTTTAATTTTTCCGTTTTATTATTTTTTTGCGAGGGTGGGTAGGAATTATCAAAAGACACTATAGAGGAGTGAAAATGAGTGAAAACGATCCCTCTATGAGTGAGTGGGACTTTAATCCACTAAACACCACCTCCATTTTTTGACCAAACAATAGGTTATGTGACCTTTAGTACTCATGTACTGCCTGGTAAAAGGAAGTTGAGTCAAGGAATGAAAATTGATTTTAAATTGGCATCTATATTATGAACAAAGTTGTTAATATTCACCTTGAATCTTTGCACGTTGTAAACGTAATCATCACCAATTCTGGGGAACACATGAGGTGGGAAATGGTTCAAAATTCGCGATGTTCGTACTTCAAACGAAGTTGCATAAGTCGAATTAGGACATCAGAACTCATCCCTATAAGGTATCTATAAAACAAGGTAAATGAACTTTAAAAAAAGTTGAACACGTGCCTAAGTTACAGCTGTCGAAAATTAGCAAACTCTCTATTTTTAATCCCTAATAGCTTTTAAACAGGAGGCGGTACGAACAAATTTTCTGAGACAATTTATGCTGATTCTGAAAGTTATTTTTTCTTTTCTAACTAAAAGCGTGCCCTATAGAACTAACTAACTAAAACTAAAACATATGATAGAAGCAAAATCTTACAAAATTTTCTTTTCATATACCTAACGGTACGTTAAAGTACTAAAAAGGAAAAAAATACATGTATAATTTTGATATTATATAATTAATATTAAAATAAAATTATGTCCTGTCGTTTGATGTTTTTAGATTGAAAAAAAGTAGAACCTAAAATATGTAGACTTTCTTGGCTTTGAGGGTTTGCAACCTAGGCCTATCAATATTTCAAATTTTATTGTTCTATCTTAAAATGGTTTAGAAGTTTTGTAAACAGACGAATGGATGGTTGAAGATAATGAAACTAAAAAGCAAATTTTTCAAATTTTATTTTAAATATAAACTAAAAAATATAATATGTAAATTTTTTTTAGTCTTTCTTTTTTTTATTAATGAAACTCCTCTTATTTCATAAAAATAAAAAAACGGAAAAGAAAAATACTAAAACAAAAAAACAGTGTTTTACCATAATCAAAGTATTAAATTACCACAGTCATGTTTCTATAACATGTTTCAACAACATTTGTAAATTTTTTTTTTTCGCCTGTTATTTTTTTATTATATTTTACCTATTTAAAATATATATTTTAACAATAATAAATATATATATAAATATATACATATATATATATAACAATTTAATATAGAAAATATCTTATAGATATATGTATATATTTTTTGTTTATTGGCTTTGATCAACTTGAAACTTTTATTACATTTTAACGTTAAGTATATCATTAAAACAAAACTATTAATTTTCTTAAATTAGAATTATAGCTTTAGCATAAAAGAACTGGTTCAGAATCCTTTTATAATTTCGATTGTATTTTAAAGTTTTTTCTTTCATATTCTAAAATTCATGATTTTTTTACATCGAAGTTTACATCGAATACTGTATAGAAAGTAATCAAAATATCGTCAAGAAATTAGAGGTGAACAGTTAAAAAATTTAAGTTCAATAAAACCCTATAAGAATTAATTAAAATATCGAAGTTATTTTATTGAATGTATCTCAATAATCCTCAAGATATTTTTCAGGACGAAGAAGAAGACAAATAGATTTGTATATATTATATAAGTCAGTAATCAAAAATGCTTCAATTCAAAAAAATCCTACACATATTATATAAACTGAAAAGAATATAAGAATTGATCAATATTTGACCTTTAAATAACCTTTAAATTTAATACCAAATTTTTCAAGCTGAAACATTTTTAATTGATACCCGCCTATTATACAATCATTTACAACCCACTAATAAAATTAAAAAAAAAAAAAAAAAACAAAAATTATCTGTTCAGCCTTATTATATTTCTGATGGAGTTTCTGGAGGAAGAAATTATTGAACATAAGAATTTTCATTGTTTTTTCCTTTTTTTTTTTATTTTTTTTATTTGAAACAAGTGAAGGATTCAAATAACTTAAAATATTAAAGAGTTAAAGTAAATTGATATTTTTTTCTTTTTTTTTGTAATTTTCAAGGTAGAAAATAATATTCATTTTCTTGTTCTTCTTTAGTTGTTGTTGTTGTTGCTATTGTGCATAAAAAAAATTAATAAAGAACATGAAATATGTAATATGATATTTCCTGCATAAAGTACCTACCTATGTTTTATGATCAATTAGAATAGAACTATACAAAAAAAAAAAAAAAAAAACCTGACAAATTTTTCTTTTTTGTTTTTTTTTTTGCTTTTAACATTGATGATTTTGTTCTGTCTGCTGTGATGTGATCTGGTAGTGGTACTGGTACTGATTTGATCTGTTCAAGTTTATATTTTAATGGAAAATAATATAACTTAACTAGGTTATATTTTTTGAAGAAGGACATATTCTATATACCTAATACAAATGATATGTTAAAATTTTGGGTGGTATTTATTTAATCTGACAAGAACAAATTTATGAAATCTAATTCAGTCTATAGATATAAAATTGATTTTTAATAGCATGGATGTACAAGAAGCATATGAATTATTTAGTTTTAATGTTAGAGAAAAAAATAAAAAAAAAAACTTGAAATATATTTAATTAATAATTTTTTTAATTGATATTTGTATTGAATTCTATATAGATAATTTTTTAGTGTACCCTGTTTTGAAA
Organism: Poecilobothrus nobilitatus; assembly: GCA_947095535.1. Classification (NCBI taxonomy): domain Eukaryota; kingdom Metazoa; phylum Arthropoda; class Insecta; order Diptera; family Dolichopodidae; genus Poecilobothrus; species Poecilobothrus nobilitatus. The sequence goes on from OX352774.1 coordinate 115,157,000, forward strand.
ATATAAAAAAAAAAAATGTTAGTTAAAGCATAGTTTAGAAATTTCAAGATTCATTAAACCCACGAAAGTATAATAAAATGTTACTTGTATTCAATCAATCCAATTTTTCTTTTATTTCTCTTTTTTTTTTTTTTTTTTGGAAAACTTTCATTTCGTATTATATTTGATGACATCTGTATAAATTAGTTAATATTGTTTATAATACTAGATACATTTATTTAAGTTTTATGTGCAGAGAAAACCTAAAAAAAAAAAAAAAAAAATGCAATCAGTAGGTAAATTAAAAAAAAAAAAGTTTTAAATTTTTTATAATTTTAATAATTTAATTTATTATAGTATTTTCTTATTTCTTAGTGATTTGTGTTTAACATTTCCCCATAGTTAACACTAATTTTATCTTACTTTTATCTATCTTTATCAATTAGATACATTTTCAAAATTGAAGGTATTAAAACAAATTTTTCTAATTTTAAAATCATTTTGATGCAGTTACTTTAATTTTTAAACGTTAATTGACCGATCCACAACTCTGTTGCTCTAATCAAAATATTTTAGATTTAGATGCAAAGTACCTACACACTGGTATTAGAATATTATAATTTTTCACTTACAACAAATCTGGAATGTAATCTATAAAAAGTTTACCTTCAACTGTAAGATTCTTTGTAAAACTCAGGTATCCATACTTGTATGTATCCATCCATTTGATAAAAACAAACTTCTAATTAATTTCAAATAAAGCGTTATATGATTAAGGTGTTTCAACTCGTTTAATTCATATCCCAAAATAATTTACAAAACTTCTACATACAAACATACATGCATACAGTCATATTTTAGGCATCATATGTATATAGAATTCTCAAAATGAAAAAAGTAACCTTTCTAATTGTAAGTTCTGTACGTATATAACTTAAAAGTTTAAATCAAAAAATAATTTCATAGTCCACTCATTTACATAAAATCATTATTCATTTCCAGTTTCATTTCAATTCTCCATATGTTCTTAGTTCAGCATATAAACACTATAAATTCATATCATGTAACACACCATACCATACCACTTATTTTGAATTTATAATCATATAAACAAAAAAAAAAAAAAAATTAAAAAAATCCATCTAAACGATACTATTTACATTGTCTATACATATGTAAAACAAATTTAAATTTTAAAAAATATGCACAATCAACAGTGTTTTTTGTTTTTTTTTTTTTTTTTTTTATAACATTCCTGCCCTATTCCCGTACAATGTACTCTGAACTCTTGAAATGCTCTGGCGCGTTTTTCTTTCACTCTTTCTGTTTCTGTTTTTTTTTTTTTTTTTGATAACAAACAAAAAACAACGTAAATAAATTTACAGATACATTGTAAATGGGTTGTATATAAATTGGCTATACAGAAAACAAAAAAAAAACCAAAATAAAAAAAAATTAAATAACACAAAATATTACGATTTTACTGTACAAAACGCGAAGCAGGATTGAAGTGGGTAAGAAGAGAAAAAAGATCACTTTTGATTTAATGGTTTTAAACATGAAATTAGTGCTAGAAGATAGAGGAAGAGTGAGAGATTATAAATAACACAGCAACATTAATAATAATAAGAATAATAATAATAAAAAAAAAATAAATAAATAAATAAATAGTGTAGAAAGAAATACAGGGACAGTCATATAGTGCCTAGAATACAGATTTAAGTGTTGAGTGTAGTGCAGAGATGAAAGAAGAATAAAAAAAAATTAACAGAATAATTCATTTTTATGACGGATTAAATTAATGACCGCGTAAGTTTTTTTTTTATTCTACATTATATCTATATAGTATCCACACATAAATATATACAGAGTGTTTCAAAAGTTAAAAAATAAAATGCAATAAATTTCATTTACTGATATTTTAATCAAATAATGCTCATTGACAATTAATTTTAATTTTTTTTTTCTCTAAGGGTGGTGGGAATCTTCCAAGGACAACAAGAATATTCCCTTTGTAGTGTCAGATTTTTACTGAATAAACCCATATCCTCTTTAGCCAATATAATAGGATGAAACTCTTATCAGCGAAAGCAATATATTGGTTAGGGAGTAGGGATAGCAAATGGATACGGAAACATTGAATTGGAAGTGGGACTGTAAGGAAACAATGAATCCGACTGTTATTATTACTATTTTGCTAACAGTGACTATATCCTTTACAAAATGCAGTAGTATATAACACTTTACTGCATGAGGTCATTATTGAAGACAACCCCCACTATCACTGTAGCGTCTATTATTATTGTTATTAGTATTCTTATTAATATTATTATTATTTTACTACTATTATTATTTAAAAAGTTATATTTATTTCAGAATCAGTTGCTACAAAACTTCTCTCAATTGATTATTATTATACCGAAAACTGGGATACGGTTTTTCAATGATTTCTCAACTAAGAATAAACGTTTCAAAATAAAAGAAATTATTTAAAACTAAAAATAATAATATGTGTGTGTGTATGTGTTAATATATTTTATGAGATATGATTTTCACAATTTGAACACCTTATATTATATACACTTATTTATGGTACATAATGTTAATTATAATTTAAATACTGCATATAATAGTTAAAAAATCATTAAAAAACATTTTATAGTATTATAAGAAATCACTGTTTTATAAAAAAAAAAAATTAAGAATATTTTGAATGTGTTCTCTTATTGAACTTCCGAAAACTTAAATTAAAAGAACCAGGCATAATGCAAGAACAGAAAAAGAAATAATATAGAAAAGACAATAACAGAAATGTAATATTTTATATTATAAGTTATAATGAATAGTACCTATGTGAAATCTTTTAAATATTTTATAACCTAGAGGATTCGAACATTTTTTTTCGAAAACACCAAATGTGCACGATTTCAACTGGACCGTTTATAAATTTCTAGACAAGATTTTGGAAACAAGGAAAGCCTTCAGAAAATTTTAACTTTATCCTGAAGATCTACTTTTGTATTCTAAAATATCATTTATAAAATTTTTTCGAAAATGTCAGGATATACATAACTCACAGATTGATGTAAAAATTCAAAATTAGAACAATTCAAAATCTTAAACAAGGGTGCACGGTGATGTGATGATGAGTCTAGTAATGTTGAAAAGACAAAACACTTCTAATATATTTTAAAATGTCAGAATGTTAAATCCTTAATCCTTAATTAAACTAAACTTTGGAAGTTTAACAAAACATCTTTAGAATATCATTTTCACTACAACATAAATCTTATAGATGTAAGGAGTTATTGATTGTTGAGTATACAAAAAGGCTGATAAACAACCATAAAAAAGTTATTGTCAAAAAAAAATAAAAACAATTTTAAAATTAACAACAATATTGTATATTACTCATAGTTTAAATCAATTTATATATATATATATATATTTATATATATATATATAATTTAACATATACAATTTATAAAATGTCAAAACATGTGCGTCAATTTATTATCTTGTAAAATTTAAATTTTATTGTTACAAAAAAAAAAAAAAATGAATTTATTGTGGGATTTCTCTGAGTTTTTTATTTTAATCGTGGGTTTTTTTTTTATAAAAACAACAATAATAAAACACATAAATATACAAAAAAAAAAAAAAAAATGTAATATTACTATTTAATATTATGTACATAATAAAATTAAAATCCATAAATTTAAATTATTTATTTGCTAGTGACAAGTTTATTTTTCTTTTTTTTTTTTTTGAATCCACCAAAATATTAAGACAAAACCAATATAATAATTTTTATGTCATCATGAATCAAAATTGATTCAAAGTTAAAAATAAAAAGATTTAAAATTATCCTCAAATCGGAAGTAGTCGTTTTGTTTTAAAAAAAAACATCGAAAGATTCCAAAAATTGAAGTATGTACGAATGTGTACTTGGGTTTTAAATTTTCTTATTTATGAATAAAATAGAAAAATTTTTTAACGAGAGAAACACTGGACACTTATATTATTCTTTTTTGTTTTGTTTTTTTTTAATAGACCTAATGCTACATTAATAAGAAAAGGTCCTGCACCTTAAAAAGAACTCTTGTAGGATATCTAGAATAATTTGACCTAGAGACAATATTGCATTGTGTATGTCTGCATGCTAAAATAGATTATATCTTTTTTACAAATTCTAATTTGTATAAGTTTTAAAAAAATGTTAAGTTCATGTATTTGATTTTTTTCTTTCATCAGGACTAATAGAAATGAATGTAAAAAAAAACACATTTTGTTTATTCATATTGGTTCTGTTTTTTATAAAACCCTGCAACAGTGATAATTTACAAATCAAAAAAAAAAAAAAAACAAAAAAAAAAAGACAAATAAATATACATTTTTTTTCTTTTGTTAAAAAAAAATAGAAAAAGATTTTTTCCCGCGCAGCAATCAAATAATCAAACAATCAACTTTTTAACTGACACACATGTGTTGTCTTGTATGTCATATACAAACACAATTTTTTTTCTTTTTTTTGGATGAAATGTTAAATAGGCCTAAAAAACAAACAAACAAACCTAGCAAACAAAAACATAAAAAAAAAAAAAAGTTAAGTAAATTTATTTAAGCTTTTTGTTTTTCTTTATCAATTTGAATCTCTCGCTCTCTTATCTACTGCTCTTCCAGCAGTCCGTTCAAAAAAGTATACTATATTGTATATAGATGACAATAAAAAAAAAAAAACACTAAAAAAAACTCTCCGAGTGGTGTAAAGTTCTAAAAATATAAATCCCTCAAAATTTTCATTTCATATCACATGCGAACATGTGTTATATTAAATAAAAAACAAAAAATAGAGAAGGACGAACATACAAAAAAAAAAAAACAAAGATAGAGATAGAGATAGAGATAAAACAAAGATTTTGATTGACTTAATTTTTGTTTATTTTTTGTGATGATCGTAGATTACCAAAAAAATATGTGATCAATTTAATGATAAAACGTTTATAATACATTGAAAATATTGTAAAAGAGATAGGATTTAGGAAAAATCGTTAAGGTTAAGCCTAATCTTTGCATTTATCGTCTAATGCCGCCGATCGAATTATTACTTTTTGTTAATGTATGGCTCCTGACTGTTTAGAGTAAAGAAACAAAAACCTTCTAATTAGTTTTCATAATGACTTTCTTGAGGTAAATGAAAAATATTACGAAACATATTAGCTTTGTATCACTTATTAATGAATCACTCTCAAATCTTTAAAAGTGAAAAGTAGAATCACAAAATATACTTAACAGATCATTAATAAATCTGTAGGGAATTTGAAACTGATTGAATAAAGTTAATAGCTAAATTGAATTTGTGATTTTTTACAGTTATTTAGAAGTTGTTATATAAAGCAAAAGGGAGAAAGCAAAAGAAAAAAGTAAAAGTGATAGAACAAAATAAAGAACAAAAATAATACTAGCTAATTTGTCGGTACTGTTAGTTGAACTAATTATTTTATTATTCCATTAATTATCACATTTTTTATAGTATTTTTCTACTTTATCTTACTTTAAGTCTTTATTTTACAGATTCAAATAGCCAAAAATGTTTTAAATTTTTCTCCCAGTCAAAATAATCTCCAAAAATGTTTAATTTTTTTTTGTTTTTTACAAAATAATATTGATAATTTCTATCACCATTCACCATTCGGCATTCACCACCTTTATTTAAACCTCCAGAAATAAAAAAAAAAAAACAGAAAAAATAATTAATTCAATAAAAAAAATTCTATTTTTGGAGATATTTTTAAATAATCATATAAAGGTATAAAATTACGATATTTATATTTGATCGAATGTATTGTTTGCCCGCTAAAAACTACTAACAAAACAGTAAATGCCACAATTGTTTTTGGAGGCTTTTTATTCTGTGTTTTTTTTTTCTTTATTGTTGTAGCGATCAGTCGATTTTGTCAGCTACCAACTCTAAATTTGAACTCTGTGAGAACTTTTAATTGTTTATATGACTTTTTTTCTATCTTTTATTTTATTATTCATAACTTTTTTCGCTCTTTTCTCTTACTTTCTTGTTCTTTTTCTCTTTTTTTTGTTTTTCTTATTGCTTAGTTATATTATTATATTTTATTTTTGTTTATTATTTCTTCGTTCGTTCTCTGAATTAATAACTTTCGGTGTTATTTTTTATATTTTTTGATTGTTTGGAGACTTTTTTTTTATTGATGAAACCATTTTTTTCATTGTTGTGTCGTTTGTTGTATGTGAGCTTCTTTGTCTGTTCGCTGATTATTTCATTTCCAAAAAAAAAAGTGGAATAAAAACAGGAGAAAAAAGAGGAAAAAAGAAAAAAATTAATAACATGACAGAGAATAAAAAAAAAAACACAAGTCAGTCAATTTCAGTTTTAACATTTCAGTTGAAATTGGCTTGGCTGGAGATCTGTACTGTGTCTGTTCTGTGTTTTCTTCTGCTGAGTATTGTGTTTTGTTCTGTTTACAGTATCGTTCGATTTTTATTTTATTTATTTTTTATGGTTATTCTTGTGCAATAATTGCTTTTTTATATTAATTTTGACATTATTGGAAAAAAAAATTAAATGTTTAAAGTGTTAAAACAATTGAAGCTGTAAAAAAAAAAATAGAAATAAAGTATTGTGATAATAATTTGAGGACTATTAAAAAAAAATTAAATAAAAATTAAAATGCTATATATTGATTTTTAAAACAAGAATTTTAATATTGTGCAACTGTGTTTACTGATCTATTATAAATAAAGAAAAAACATCATAATTATAAAGAACTTGTACATAATTATATATAATATTTCTGCACTAAATTTGTAGTTAAAATTAAAACTAACAAATCTGCCGTCAGATAATAATAGTTTTGTAATAAATTGCAATGGTTATACTCAATGTCTCACAAAAGTTTAAATGCAACTGATAACATTTAGTAATGAAATTATTATGATGATCTCATGGATATACACATACAAAATTAACTGATATTTTTAGGAGATTTAAGTGTAGAATGGAATGCAAAAAAAGTAAATTTTTTACTTATGACCTCATATCTGTTAGCAGTAGTCAAGCAATCAGTTAAATATTATAAGTACATACGTGCCACTTGCTCCACTTCTTGCCACATAACCAATTCCATAAAGATTAAATAAAAACTGTGCTTCATAAAGCTTTAGTGAAATTTTACAAAGAATAATAATATTATGTATGTAAATACCTAACCGATGAGCCACAATAAAAAATACAAAAATTTAAAAAAAACAACAAAACCAGTACAAAAAAAAACGAGGGTGTGTCCACTTTTAAACAAAAAATAAAAAAGAAAACTGAAAACCTAATCAACTAAAAAACTGAAGCAACAAAAAAAAAAGCATAAAAGCGCGCCTTGTCTCATATTGTTCGGAAAATTATTTTAATTTTATTTTTTGTTTTTGTTATACTTTCTTTTTTAACTGCCTGTTTGACTAACGCAATATTTTCCTGGTACATTTCTGAATTAAAAAAACATCTTAAATACTCTACAAAAAAAGTTGTTTCGCTGAGGTGATCGTAGAACTTTATAAAGGCATATAACTTTTTTGTTCTTTAACTTTAAAGAGAATTTTTTGAGTTTATGCAGAGTTTAACTTGTGTAGAATTTATTTATGATTAAATTTTATTAATATTTTATCACTACATTTTGTTTTTAGGGAGGTTTACAAGCGAATATTTGAATCACATAATATTGGATAAAAAAAAAAACAAAACGCAATTGGGTAAGTCAGTGTATTATATTTTATTTTAAATATATTATTATACAGTCCAAATTAATTATTATTAATTATTAAATTATAATTATTATTATAATTTTGGAAAAAAAAAGTTCGGTTACTGCCATCAGCGAGGTATAGAGTTCCTACGTTCAAATTTTATACAAATTCGTAGGAACTTCATACCGTGCTCTTGGAAGGCCAGTATTCAACAATAATAATTATATATTTTAAAATAGTATTCTTTTATTTAATGTAAAAAGAAAATTTGTAAAAAATTTGTAAAAAAATTTTTTTTTAAAATTAACAAAAAGTTTGAAAATAAAATGTGATTATATTAATTTTTTCCATATGTATTTGAAATGAAAGAATTAACTTTTTAATTATACTTTTTATGTAAAATTTGTGAAAATGGAATGTGATGTCCTTCTTCTAATATTTAAAAATTTTTTAATTATTATAATAACAAAATTTTGTGTACAAATATCTTTAGGTATTCTTCAACCAATATTGGCATTTATAATTTAATACAAAGTGATAAAAAATTGTCAAGTATCATCTTAAATACATTTAAGCAATAGAACAGAACAGAACAGGACAGAACAGCATAGAATTGAACGTCAAATACTTTAGAACAGAAAAACTAATGAACGGTTTTTGTACTTTTTTTGTTTTACTTTTTTAGTTGTCAAAAAAATTTTATTATTATTCTTTAATATTTTTAATGTCTAATTTATAATGTTTAAATTTCTTTTCAATTTTCACAAATTCACTTTTTCCACAATTTTTCACTAAAAAAAATTATTAATAAACATTCATATACATATGTACATCTGTCAAAATTAAAAAAAAAAAAACAACAACAAAAAAAAATCTTGTCCAAAATAGTTGTTAAAAAAATTTAGAACAGAAAAGTACAACCTAGAACACTTTCAGACAACTTAATGAAAACAAATCAAAACACTTTCAGACAAAAAAAAAAAACACAGTTCTGAAACTTATGAACGCAAAAACATGTTCTAGGTTGTTCTAGATCGTTCTAGGACAGACTAATAAACCTACCTAATAATTTTATATAGGACGCCATTTTCTAAAGATAATTAAAGATTTCATCTTCATTTTTTTTTTTGATTATTTGGACGGGATTTAACGAATATTTTTAAATTAAATACCATTGTTTTTTTTATTTTAAATCTCTAATTAAAATTTTGTATAAATTTTCTTCAAATTGTATTTAGATTTAATGTATGTTTAATTAATGATTATTTGTTTTAAAAAAAAAAACTAGAGGTGATGAAAATTTTTTAGGAATTGTTCGACAAAAATTCGACATAATCGTAACCTTAAACAGTGAAATTATATTTAATTTTATATTTAAAAAATTATTTGAATAATTAAGACCCTTTTTCAGTATTTTATACAATATTTCCCCCCAAAATATTTTAGTAAATTTAAATTGTATTTAAATTTTTGAAAAAAATTTATTGAACTAACATCATTTTCCTGTTTTTCTTTAAATGTTAAAAGTTTCCTTAAGAAATAGGGCCAAAGTCTTCATTCTTCATTATCAATTCAAAGTCTTCATTATTGATTACATTTCAGGATATAAATTTCGGCTTAATTTATTGGATAATATTATGGTTCTTTAAATACTGAATTATAATTTAAGTTTAGTTAGAGTATATACGTTTTGTTTTATCTTACACTTATATGAAGAAATCTCAAAGAGTAAAATCACGTTAACGTTATAATGTCTCAAGGAGTAAAATTAATCAAAAACACAGAAGCAAATATTCGATGTTTCTCTTTATGGATTTATTTATCACTTTGGTAAAAAAAAAAAAAAAATCAAAATATCAGATTGAAAAAAAAAACTTTGCATGATTGTGACAGCGATAGCTGTTGTTGTCTCAGACATTAAAGTTTGGAAAAGGGATTTTTAGAAGAAATTTCAAGCCCAATAGAAAAATTAAATATTCTTTCAAAGTTTGCAAATAACATTTTTTTTAGAATACTTTTTGATTCAATGTTTACTTACTCATTAAAATTTTTTTTCATAATTAACATTTTTTTAAATGACGAATTTATTCTAGACTTAATTATTATTATACTACATGAACTATTTATTTTCAAAAAGAAAAATACATTATAAAAACCACATAAATATTATGACGTAGCCTATATTGTGTTTTATTTGTAAGTTTCTATATGATTTTTATTTCTTATTAATGTTGAAATTATTTCAAATTCAATTTCAATTATTTTTATTTAACAATTAAATTCATTTGATTGTTAAAAACTAAAATAGTGGATACAATCACTATATGTCTACATTTAGAATATAAAAAAAACTATCTATGTATAAAAGATTAAATCTATTAAATCTATAAGCATGAAATTATTTTATGTATACATATTATAATTTTAATTCGATATTCACAAGTCTCAACACTATTATTATTTAACAATGATACAAAGAAAAAACAGAATTAAAATACATAATTCGCAAAAATTATAAAAAAAAAAAAAAAAACACTGTGCTTGTTAGGTATGTTGTGAGAAACAGAATAAAAACAAAATAATCGATTCATTTAAAATCGAATCAAAAAACAAAAAAAAAAAGTTACTTTTAAAACTCCTTTCAAATTATTATATTCGATTCTATTTTAAAAACTACTCAATTGTGATTTTATTCAATTCAATTCCTTTTAATAATTATTTTTTTTTTTTTTAAATAAAATTTATTACGCTACTAACTCGTATTATACATACGTATAGGTACTTAATACTTATTATATTGTTTATGATCACTTTAATCTCCACTTTTTTTTTTTTTTAATTCTATTCATAAATGAAAAAAAAAAAAATTAAAATCGATTAAGAAAAAAAATTTTAAACTAAATTTAGAATTTTGAAAAAATTATCAAAAAAATTAAAATTTGCATCTAAAAGAGTTTAAGTTAATTTTTTTTTTTTTTTTTTTACTTAATTGTTATACACCACAATCTTTTTTCTGTTGTACTGGTTTTCATGGTTAAAAAAAAAAAACAAAAGAAAAATCAATTGATGAAAATAAAAAAAAACAAAAATATAAATCCTTATTTATTAATCGTATGCTGTCAACTATGATGACATGTAATTAAATGTTTGTCTCAGTTCCTTAAACGGTAAATTTGATTATTTTGTTTTTTATTTTTGTTAGGAGAAAGAGTGATAAAATTATTCGCTAAAGATATGATATTTGGATTTTTGAAATTTCTTTAATAAAATTTTTTTAAATATTTTTCAAAAATATTTCAAATAAAAGAAAAGATTTCTATTTATTTTGATTTGTCTGTAGCTTTCGTTGAGCGAAGACACATATGTCATAAGTCAAATATGAATACCATAAGCATCTTTATACCATTAGCTATCATATGAATATTCGATAAATTTTCGATATGATTATAATATGATATATACAAAATATAACAAATCACTTGATAAATGTCATATACATGTAGTACACAAGTAGGTACTAATAAGTATACATAAGTATATGATTTGTAGAACGCTTTCTCTCTCGTATACTAATGACTTGTAGAATATTTTTTAAATGACAACTTCTCCAAATGAAATTCTAGTAATGAAATCTAACCATAGACAAGAACAAGTTTTTTTTTTTGAGATTTAAATTAATAAACTAAATTGAAGTAAAATATCTAAATATTGATATTTTTGTGCTAAATCCGAAACTATGGACAAACCATGGTTCATGGTTATATTTATTTTTTAAAATAAAATGCTAAAATTAAGGCTTAAAACTTATATTTTTATATCTCTTTAGCTTTAACAGCTTCTTAACTTCAGTGTAATTTTCCTAAATTTAAAAAAATAATAATAAAAAAAATTTTTTTGAACTAAAAAGTAGAAAATAAATTTTTAATTGGGAATTTTTCTGTAATTTTCTAAATTATATTGTTACAATGGAAGTTTCTTTAAAAAAATGTATCTTAATATAGCATTTATATATGTGTCATAAAGTCCGTCAAATTAATATAAAAGCTGGAGGTAATATTTTCAAAATTTAAGTTTATAGTTATGCTTTGAATGACTCCAGCTTTTATTTTAGAGAAGTTAACCTTTATTGTTTTTTAGTATTATTATTAGAATCATGTATTATCACCGGAATCTAAACTGTGTCTAAAATTTCAAGTTTCTAGCTTAACGGGAAGTGTTTCTAAAATAGCTTGCAAGATTTCACGATTACTTTAACCACGAGTAAGTGCAATAAAAGCTGTTTCAAATGGAGGTATGTATCTTTTGTTCTTTGGTACGAAAAAAAATTTATGAAAATTACAAATACTAAAACAATTGAAATTCTATATTATTATATAAACCATTTAAGCGTCGAGCGATTGTTTTTATTTTCACCAGTTATAAGTAACTGGACAAAATTTTAAGACCTCTTCCGCTAGAATGTTGCCATATTATTCCTAATATTAATTGCATATAGTTGTCTTATTTATATAGATATATTGTGCCCAGAGTGTTAAACTGAAATCTCACTATTAAAAAGGTCGACTTTTGAAGCGCTGTTATTATTGTTTAAATTTGCTTTATATATTAGCCTTATCGCCTTTAAAAACCTTGGATTTTATATATGTATGTACATACATACATACATACTAACTACCTTGTTTAATTGATTCGCTCTTTCTGGTTTGGAATTTTTTTTTTCTTTATTATTTTTGTTTTTTTTTTTTGGTTCTTTAGATAGTTAATTTATTAAAATTAATCTGATTATTTAAACTTTTTTTTATTTAAAGATTAAAATCATGTGCAAGATCAATCATGTTTATAATATTAAGTAATCACTGAAATTTTAAATTGAATTACGATATTGGTCAATCTTAAGAATAAACCAATTTCATTCAATTGTCTCAGTGATTTTGAAAAAAAGAAAATGAAAAAGCAAAAGGGTTTAATGAGTATAGAATAGGGAGTGTAGACTATACTTAGTACTAACTACATTGAAAGTTAAAAATGTTTGTGGATCATTCGAATCAACTTATATAAGTCTTGTACTGTTGTCTTTTTTAGAAGTTTATTTGTATTTATTTTAGAATCAAAAATCGTTAAAATTTAAGAACTATAATTTTCTTTGTCAATTTTCAAAATGTTATTTTTGAATGCAAACAACTTTAAACTTAACTTTTAACATCGGAAGTATCCGTAAATTTACTTTTAATTCCCACGGCATACTTTTTTTTTTATCACTTTAACTTTAACTTTTTCTTTTCATTTAAAAAGTTGTTTTCGAATGACTATTTATTTTTCTAAAAACACAATTTCCTGCATTAGATCATCAACTTGAAACTCTTAAAAACAAAAAAAAAAAAAACAAAAAAACAACAAACTTTTTTTTAAAGGTTTCAAGTGAAACAACAATTTTAATTTTTTTTCTTTTCTTTAAGTGCTGTTTTTATACTTTTTTACTCAGTTTTTTTAACCCTTTTTTTTTTTTTGCTATTTTTATTGTGTTGACTATCATTTGATAATTAATTGCAAACAAACATTTATGAGTCAGCATATCGTACAGCTGACAGATTTTATATGACATTTAAAGAATATAGATAAAAAAAAAAGTTTATCATTCGATATACACACCCTTTTTTCTATTCCTAAAAAAGTAAAAATGAGTTGTCTTCACTGTGTTACTTACTGCAACATTAGAGAATAATCATATTTAACTGATGTTTGAATCAATTGAATAAGCAAAAATTTCTAAAAAAACAAAATTAGAACTTAAGCTTTTCAATCAATAAAGTCACTTGGTTTCATATTAGAATAAAAAAAAAATTGCATATTAGAGATCCCTTGCATGAAAAACTCCCGATAGTTTTCTTTAAACATAGAAATGAATCATTTTTTGTTTTAGATTTCTATGAAATTTTTAATATTATTGAATCTGGATCAGGATCTTTTACCCCTTCTGAAATAAATTCAAATAAAGGAATGAGAAAAGATTGATTGAAGATGTCAATTTGTTTATATGGCATTTACTTGCATTGCAATTATAATTTTTTTTAGGAGGATTGGTAATCTCTAAGATATTAATACATTATATAGAATTTCTTGCTGCATAAAATTTTAACTCACTAATTGCACATACTATATGTAATCAGAATAAATGCATGAACATTTTAACAACTAAGGAGTTAAAAGAGAATTGATGAGTAAAGAAGTAAATCAATAATCCAATAGTTTTTCAATTTGTCCTAACTGTAGCTTTCACCTGATTCTGGCTTTGTATGACTAAAAAATTCCATTTAGAAGTAAAGGATTAAAATTTTATTTTTTGAAGCTGAAAATTTTAGAGTTTAATAGCATCATGTTGTGTTGTTTTAGCATTGACATTGGTTGTTCTGCTTTGGATAATAAAATACTAAATTTTTTGTTTCTTCATAATTTGTTTAATCCTTCAAGTTTACCTGAAGTTTTTGACATCACTTTTTTTTTAAACTCTTAACAATCAGATTTATTGTTGTTGCCTTGGATTTGGCTATATATTAGCTAAATATTTGAGATAATAAGTTTTCTAACAAAGATTCTACTGTAATTTAGAATTAAATAACAAAAAAACTTAAATAATTACAAAACAATAAAGAAAAAAGTAAAACTGCACACTGAATAGCTAAAATTAAGCGCGTCTTAAGTATACGAAAAACAAAAGAAAGAAAGATATTAAAAAAAAAAAAAAAAAAACAATATCGCGCCCTGTGCTTAACGATGAGATCATTCGCGTAATAGTTCACGTTTTTTTAGTCATCATCTTTTAATTTCATTTCAACTCATTTTATTATTTTAATTCGTTTCGTTTATTTTCATTGTTATTATTCTATAACGAATGAATCTATAACTCGTCAATCCTCCCGCTACTGTTCACACCCCCGGTTTGTATATTTAACCGATTGACAATAATATTCGTTGTTACTTGTTATTTGTTTGTCTTGCATTTGCACTGAATGAAATGATTAACACATGAAATGATCTGATCTGGAGAGGAGATGATTACTCATAGTCATAAGTAATCATTTTTTAGAATTTAAAAACAAACAAAGTATTAAGCACAAAAAATGGAAACATGATGATTGCATAAATAGACAAATTATTTTACTGTTGCTATTGTTGCTTTTGTAATTTGACAGTATATGTTGTCATTGTTGCCTTATTGTTTCTTTGTTATTTCATTGTTTTAATACATATGTATGTTTGTATATTTTTATATTTTAAATAAGTTAAATATACTTCTTAAATGTTTGAATGATTTAAAGTGACTATAATTAGTACTTACTAATACTATAAATTTTAAAATTAGTTATGATGTTTTCATTTTGATGACAATTTTGTTTAAATTATGATCGATGTTGATCATCAAAATTTTTTAAAAGTTACTAATGTTAAAACAAAAAATTAAAACAAAATGCCAGCTTAAAGAAAAATAAATAGTTAACTTTAAAGTATTGTGAGTTAAAAATCTGCATCCTTTTTAAATTTTCCCTCCTTTATACTCTAAGTAGGTATGCACTTAAAAATCGTAAGAATGTAAATAAATTAAAAATTATGGCAACGATTAACGGATAAGTAAATTAAAAGTTAATAATGAATATAAGTCATCAAAATAAATATGATATACATATGTATATGAAAGCCGTGTAAGAAGAAAAAATCAGTGCTATATTAAATATATCATAAGAAGTACTATAGACTAGATTATATTAGATTATTTAAGGGGTATAAGTAACCCTGCAACCTTTTAATGTAGAACTTTTGCACTCCCCCTATTACATTGTAGTTTTTGCCTCCACTTACAATACATCTTCCAGTCCTACTGCTTCTATAAAACAAAAGGTTTGTTATGAAGCTATAGAGATAATGCCTCTATGATCTTCTAGGGAAACTAAGAATCTGTGTAAACTAATAGAAGTAAGTGCAATTATACTTTTTCTTAACGGATTATTTATTATATGAAATGGGAAAAATATAAGGTTCTGACGGCAGTTATTATTTGGTTTGATAATTAAAAATGTTAGAACTTTCTTCAATATTTAATAAATAATTGATTTTCATATTTTACTGACTTATTGTTGAAAATTGAAAAAAAAAAAAAAGCAAAATTTTTTACATTGTATGTATTTTACATATTATAAGCTATAACTACAACTGCCTTGAAGTATTAGCCACGAAAAATTAATCACAACTGAAAAGAAAATGGGCTATTCTTTTTATTTATAGAAAAACATCCAAAGAAAAAATTCTGCGCATTTATTTAAAAAAACATGTCTTGTTTACTCTCCTTATTAAAATTTGCATTTATGATTAAAAGAAAATTAATATGCCACATGCTTCATTCTAAAGGGTGTGTTTACTTTTTGTACCTATTTTGGTTTTTATTTATATTTCAGAAAACAGAAATACACACTAATAATCCAGGTTCTAAAAATAAATTAAAATTAAAAAAAAAAAATAAATTATTTTTGCATTTATATTTTTCTTAAATTGGGTTCTGTGCCAAAAAAAAAAAAAAAAAATTTATTTTTTTGGTTTTTTTTCTTGTTGTTTTTAATTTTTTACTATAATATATTCTTTTTTTGTGTTACTACACATAGTGTAAGTAAAAAAAAAAAAACATTATTAATACTCAGAATTAGCGTAAAAAAAATTTAAATATTAGGGGGTAGTTTCAAAAAACGAACTTAAGTTTTGCGATCGAAATTATTAATTTGAATATAAAACGAGGAAGAATACAGTTGCCTTTGTCAACTCTTAGATACCCGTACGAACCGTTAGTATGTTCACATCCACTCTGCCTACAATATTATTTTTTTAATATTTTAGTATTTTAAAATAATTTGGGTGAATTTTATAATTTCTAGAATTATGGGTTGTACATATATTCAAACTATATGTTTATATGTACATTCTTCAAAAGCAGATTCTAACCTTCCACATAACGATTATCAATCCAAAACTTTTTCAAATACTCTATAGTAGCATTTAATACTAAGCGGTAAATGTATATTAAATTTACTTAGTACAAAATATTAAATATAATTTTAAATATTATATTATATTATATTTAAATATTCCATTGGCAGAATAATTTCTTATAAGTACAATAAAATACATATATGTATGTAAATACTGTGCTATATAATATACATATATACTCTTATCATTCATTCACTAGTGATATATACGATATGTAAATAAACATGATATTATATAAGTATGTATATATGTATATCAATATCATATAAATAAAAATTCTTCAAGCAACCGTTATGTTGTTTATTTATTTACATTTTTTTGTACTACGCATTATATCCTCAACAATTTCAAATTATCGAGTAAAACAAATGCAAAAAATTTGTTGAAGAAATTTGTTAGAAAATTTGAAAAATTCAAGTAACACTTTCGTCAATTATAAAGTAACCCTATATTGTTAAAAAAAATTGTTAACAGAAATAAGAGTATAATGTTGAGGCTTTAATTTTTGTGTATTACTTCAAAAAATTTTTAACAGGTGTTTAAAAATAGGAAATTTTCAGTTTTTGACCCCTTACAGCTCCTAAACGAGGAGTGATACAAATAAAATTTCTGAAATGACTCATACTTATTTTCAAAGATCTAACTTCTGTCAAAATTTTCCAAATTTAAGTTTCCAACTTAAACCGTTTAGAAGATAGAAGGGTTAAAGGATTTTGTAAAATTTGAGTTTCGCATAACGGTAAATTAAGACACCGTATGCCACAACTATATATTTATTGTATATATATTTTCAAAGCTAATAAAAGCAGTAATCGTTTGCCGTTTTCAAAATGAAGATATACCTTATACAACTTGTGCTATAACAATTTAAATATAGAGCTTTTTTGAACCTTTGGGGAGCTGTAGCTCCATAACGGGTGGGGCTACAAAAAAGTTATTAAAAATAAAATTAATATTTTTGTGAGATCTATCAGCAGTTAAAATTTCATAGCTCTATTTCAAAAAAATGTGGGGATCTAAAAGTTAGGTGTTCGAACCTAACCTACAAATTACTGCCAGAATATTTTGTGTAAATTTCAAAATTCTAGCATCTTAGTTTTTGAGTTAGCGTGCTGACGGACGGACGGACGGACATGGCTCAAACGTCTTAGAATTTTTTTCTGATCCGATCCATACCTTTGAAGGTATATCTAGCTCGCTTATTTCGAGGTGTTACAAACGGAGGAGTAATTTTAATATACCCGATCCGATCGTACGGGTATAAATAGTACTAACTTTTTTAGAATCCACCACATCCTTTTTTTACACTTTTCTGATTCATCCAATCACCTGTTGCCAAATATTGCATTCTTCTCTCTTTAACAACTTTTTGGTGGATTAGTTGCACAATATTTTTTTACTTGCTTTTTAATATCAGTATATTAACAGTGTAATATAAACTTGACCTTAAGATCACCTTGACTTTAATCTCTCTTTCAGTTATAGAATCCAAAATCGAGAAGTTCTTCGAGAAGCTCTTCTTTAGAGCAGAATCTGTAACAACTGTTATTGTCTTCTATTCTTTTGATAATTCAATACTAACTGTAAAGGTAATTTATTTTATTTAATTATCTTTTTAATCCGTCCGTTGTATATATTTAAAGTTCAATATTTTGACTTGTTCTTTACTTTTATTAAAATTGTTATAAGAAGTAAAATCGTTTTTCTTAAAAAATTAGATAGCTCTCTATAGGTACCTTTTTTGTTCCCCCCTTCTTCCTCTTTTTATGACACCTTCATTGGCTACTCTGGTCCTTTATGTTTTTGAGTTATGGTAAAATGCTTTTGGGTAGAATGATAAAAAAAATCAATTTTTCATATAAAAATGTGAATCAAAATCTTATTTTTTTTTCCTAAGCGTATTTCTGATTCATAAACGATATTATTAACAACTTATAAATTTTTAAACTACAAAAGACTTAACTTAAGGTTGCAAAATAGCAACAATCTCAAATCTATAATATAATACACAAGATGTTGGCGAGATCTTGCCAACATGTAAAAAAAAATATTTTATATCTATAATAAAACACTCACGCTGAATGTAAACTAAACTGGCAATGATGATATTTCTGTATATTTAATAATTTAAAATTTTATTATCAGAGACACGAATCTTTAACTCAAAGTATTACCAAGAGACACAAACCGTTCATTAAAAATATAAATAAATTTAGTAAATATTATTACCAGAGACCAAATTTTCCACTAGAAGTATTATCAGAGACACAAACCGTTCATTAAAAGTGAGTACAGTCAAAAAAGGAAAAGTACATACATTTCCTTTATAAAAAACACATTTTCAATAAAAATAAATTCAGGAAATTTTTAATTTTTAAATTTGACCGCCACCACCATTATGAACTGGTCGCAGCGGTAATTAAAAATAAATTAATAATCTTCTGTTGACGTTTCCAATCTTTGTTTTGGAAAAAAAAAAAAAAAATAGGCACTCTTAATAAAATTAAAACGCTTGAAGGTGAAAAGAGCAAAGTTTATAGTAAGACTCATATTTGTAAGAAAAATAATAGGCCGATTTTATTCTTGATTTTATTTTCATTAGTATAAAAGCTGGTAAAAGCTTCGTAACAGACTTTAAAGAACTTTTATTTATTTAGGTTGAAATTTAGATTTTTAAATTAAATTTTCGGTATAACTGGTATAACATAAAATATTCGAAATTTTTTTATTAATATAAAATTCGGCAGACTTAAATAATCATATTTCATAACAGAAGTCTGGAACTTACCAAATATTATAAAAATGGATATTTTTCTTAAAAAAAAAAAAACTAACATAGAAAATATCATTTTAGAAGCCTTCTCTCACAATAGATTCATAATTTTGTACTAATTTATTATTAGACCATTAAATTAAAAAGCTGTCGAAAACGACCGTCACAAAAAAAAGCCCCCGAAAATTTATGAAATTTCATTATCAGAGACATGAATCTTTTATTAAATATAGCAAAGACCTCTTCTAAAGTACATTTAAATAAAATAAATTCAGCAAATTTTTTTCAAGCAAAAAAAAATAAACGCAAAAGACTTGAAAGTAGTTTTGACAATTAAAGTAATTTCGTGGCGAAAAGAACTATTTTTCATCGACATAAAAATTTTTTTTAAAACTAAAGAAAAATAGAGAGTAAAATTTTAACAAATATTAAAATTATTTCGATTATTGGTATTGTTTTAAATGTAACAAAAAAAAAATGTCGTAGCGGTTGGTGTTGGTTGATTTTTCGCCGGTTTTTATTGTGCACTTTATACATGTGTTTCAAACAATTTTTGAGATATCGGCACGAACTTTTACCCCGAATGTCTTTTTTGCTTGGACCATTTTTTCTCAATGATTAAAAAACTGTCAAAAATTACCGCCACGAAAAAACGGCGAGAAAAAATTAATAAACTGCTACCTAACATTTTTAATTTTATGTGTTTAGATTTGTTTTATGTTTTTTTCTATTACATCAAGTAAGTTAGTGATTCAAACGTTTTTTTAATGGTGCTGATGTAAAAATGAAATTTTTAGGTAGTTTATTAAGGGAGTCAGTATGATAACGGAAATGTTTTTGAATCTATAGAAATTGTGCAATTGCACAGGGGATTTTCTAGTAGTTTGTAAAAATTTGAGATTGTTTTTTTTTTTCTGAAAACCCCCCTAAAAAAAATTTTTAATATGATAAAAAAACAAAAATGAAAATATTGAAAATAAAATAATTTTCCTTGTTTTGAAATGTTTTTAATTTTAAAGGTAAAAAAAAAAAAATACGGGAATTTGCACAGAAAAAAAAGAATAACAAAAAAAATAAAAACCGCCACAAAAAATTTATTTTTATACCATGCAAAATACAAAATAATATGTTTTTTATTTTTTATTATTGGGTTAATGATACCAGCACATTAGCAGCATGCATCTGGTTAATTTTAGAATGCATCCCATTAAGTAAATTTATAATTTTTTTTCTTTTATTTTTTATTTACTCTAATAGTGGGGTTCTCCAATTACCATAAATTTTGTTGTAATTGTTGTTGATTTCGCCTATAAAAAGTTGAATTGCAAAAAAAAAAAAATTTATGAAAAGAAATTCGGTTAAGATTGGCTTAATTTATAAAAGAAATGTAAAATTAAGTATAGATATCACAATTACATACTATAAATTCTTAAAGAAGGTCTTAATCTAAATGAGCATAAATTTAGTTTGTTATTTAATTTTATAGCTAGAAAAATGTCAAAAATAAAAATTAACACAGTATTTTTATACACGTACGATAGGATCGGGTATAATAAAATTACTCCTCCGTTTGTAACACCTCGAAATAAGCGAGCTAGATATACCTTCAAAGGTATGGATCGGATCAGAAAAAAATTCTAAGACTTTTGAGCCATGTCCGTCCGTCCGTCCGTCCGTCCGTCCGTCCGTCAGCACGCTAACTCAAAAACTAAGAAAGCTAGAATCTTGAAATTTACACAAAATATTCTGGGAGTAATTTGTAGGTTCCCTATTTTTTTTGGTTGTGTTTGGACCAAGCCTTAGGGTAGCTCTCGAACACCTAACTTTTAGATCCCCACACTTTTTTTGCAATAGAGCTATGAAATTTTAACTGCTGATAGATCTTACAAAAATATTAATTTTATTTTTAATAACTTTTTTTTGTAGCCCCACCCGTTACGGAGCTACAGCTCCCCAAAGGTTAAAAAAAGCTCTATATTTAAATTGTTATAGCACAAGTTGTATACGGTATATCGTCATTTTGAAAACGCCAAACGATTACTACTTTTGTTAGCTTTGAAAGTATATATACAATAAATATATATTTGTGGCATACGGTGTCTTAATTTACCGTTATGCGAAACTCAAATTTTGCAAAATCCGTCAACCCTTCTATCTTCTAAACGGTTTAAGTTGGAAACTTGAAATTTTGACAGAAGTTAGATCTTTGAAAATAAGTATGAGTCATTTTTTTGTATCACCCCCCGTTTACGAGCTGTGAGGGGTCAAAAACTGAAAATTTCCTATTTTTAAACACCTGTAACTTGAACACCTGTTAAAATTTTTTTGAAGTAATACACAAAAATTAAAGCTTCAATATTATACTCTTATTTCTGTTAACAATTTTTTTTAATAATATAGGGTTACTTTATAATTGACGAAAGTGTTACTTGATTTTTTTCAAATTTTCTAACAAATTTCTTTAACGATTTTTTTGCATTTTGTTTTACTCGATAATTTGAAATTGTTGAGGATATAATGCGTAGTACAAAAAAATGTAAATAAATAAACAACATAACGGTTGCTTGAAGAATTTTTATTTATATGATATTGATATATATACATACTTATATAATATCATGTTTATTTACATATCGTATATGTCACTAGTGAGTGAATGATAAGAGTATATATGTATATTATATAGCGCCGTATTTACATACATATATGTATTTTATTGTACTTATAAGAAATTATTCTGTCAATGGAATATTTAAATATAATATAATATAATATTTAAAATTATATTTACTATTTTGTACTAAGTAAATTTAATATACATTTACCGCTTAGTATTAAATGGTACTATAGAATATTTGAAAAAGTTTTGGATTGATAATCGTTATGTGAAAGGTTAGAATCTGCTTTTGAAGAATGTACATATAAACATATAGTTTGAATATATGTACAACCCATAGTTCTAGAAATTATAAAATTCACCCAAATTATTTTAAAATACTAAAATATTAAAAAAATAATATTGTGAGCAGAGTGACAGGCTGTGAACATACTAACGGTTCGTACGGTATCTAAGAGTTGACAAAGTCAACTGTATTCTTCCTCGTTTTATAGTAAAGTTTTTATACCCGTACGATAGGATCGGGTATAATAAAATTACTCCTCCGTTTGTAACACCTCGAAATAAGCGAGCTAGATATACCTTCAAAGGTATGGATCGGATCAGAAAAAAATTCTAAGACTTTTGAGCCATGTCCGTCCGTCCGTCCGTCCGTCAGCACGCTAACTCAAAAACTAAGAAAGCTAGAATCTTGAAATTTACACAAAATATTTTGGGAGTAATTTGTAGGTTCGCTATTTTTTTGGTTGAGTTTGGACCAAGCCTTAGGGTAGCTCTCGAACACCTAACTTTTAGATCCCGACATTTTTTTTGAAATAGAGCTATGAAATTTTAACTGCTGATAGATCTCACAAAAATATTAATTTTATTTTTAATAACTTTTTTTTGTAGCCCCACCCGTTACGGAGCTACAGCTCCCCAAAGGTTCAAAAAAGCTCTTTATTTAAATTGTTATAGCACAAGTTGTATAAGGTATATCTTCATTTTGAAAACGCCAAACGATTACTACTTTTATTAACTTTAAAAGTATATATACAATAAATATATATTTGTGGCATACGGTGTCTTAATTTACCGTTATGCGAAACTCAAATTTTGCAAAATCCTTTAACCCTTCTATCTTATAAACGGTTTAAGTTGGAAACTTGAAATTTTGTAACTTGAACACCTGTTAGAATTTTTTTGAAGTAATACACAAAAATTAAAGTTTCAACATTATACTCTTATTTCTGTTAACAACTTTTTTTAATAATATAGGGTTACTTTATAATTGACGAAAGTGTTACTTGATTTTTTCAAATTTTCTAACAAATTTCTTTAACTAATTTTTTGCATTTTGTTTTACTCGATAATTTGAAATTGTTGAGGATATAATGCGTAGTACATAAAAATGCAAATAAATAAACAACATAACGGTTGCTTGAAGAATTTTTATTTATATGATATTAATATATATACATACTTATATAATAGCATGTTTATTTACATATCGTATATGTCACTAGTGAATGAATGATAAGAGTATAGATGTATATTATATAGTGCCGTATTTACATACATATATGTATTTTATTGTACTCATAAGAAATTATTCTGTCAATGGAATAATTAAATATAATATAATATAATATAATATTTAAAATTATATTTACTATTTTGTACTAAGTAAATTTAATATACATTTACTGCTTAGTATTAAATGGTACTATAGAATATTTGAAAAAGTTTTGGATTGATAATCGTTATGTGAAAGGTTAGAATCTGCTTTCGAAGAATGTACATATAAACATATAGTTTGAATATATGTACAACCCATAGTTCTAGAAATTATAAAATTCACTCAAATTATTTTAAAATACTAAAATATTAAAAAAATAATATTGTAAGCAGAGTGACAGGCTGTTAACATACTAAGGGTTCGTACGGGTATCTAAGAGTTGACAAAGGCAACTGTATTCTTCCTCGTTTTTAATGTGTTTAAAAATTCAAAATGAATATTGCGCAATATATGGAAGTGAAATACAATATTGCAATTGCAGACTGATCTGATTTCTTTGTTTTTTAATAGATACCTACCTACTTACATTTGATTTTAATTCTTCGTTTATTTTTTAGAACAGTTCTTATACAAACGTCTTCATAAACTTTATAACAGCGTTTGTTTAATTGTACGATTAAAAAGTAAAATAAAACAATAATTTAATAATTTCTAAGATACATATGAAAAATATAATAAACTTTAAACGTTTCCAGATATTGTGTTTTTACAAAATAAAAAAAAGAAAACAAAAACAAAAATAAAAAAATTATGCAAATAATAAAAAAAAAAAAATTCATGACATCAAATTATCGCATACAAAAATATTTTTGTGATGAGCAACGATAGAATTGGAGGCAAAAAAATAATTAATCATAAGTTTTGTTTTTTCCTTTTTTTTTTTTTTTATAAAAACTTTTAAAACAAAAGAAAAAGATGGAAAATCGCACAAATATATGTATAGATAATATTAAATAGTCAAAACAACACGCTTTCAATATTCGCGCCTGAATATAAAATACAAAAACAAACGATCAAATAAAAAAAAAAAAAAAAAAAAAAATGTTTACGCATAAATTTGTCGTTTAATGATTTTGTAAGTATGTATTTATATATGTATATTGTATGTATTTTGTTTCATCTTTTTCCATCGTTTTGTATAAGAATTTTGTAAAACAGAAATCGCGCGGTAATGTTTTTTTTGAATTTGTTCCATTAGCGCGCGAAAAATTTCTTCTAAAATTTTTTTTTTTTTTTTTTAATTTTTTTCACGTTTATTTATTTTGTTGTCCTCTTTTTCTCTCTGCATATCTTTTATATTTCATCTTCTCAATCTGAATAAACAGTTAATCGCGCGATTATAATATTATTTTATTATTATGTAGACTGTTTTACAGTTTTTTTTTTTTTTTTCAATTGGACTTTATTATTTTTTTGTGTACCGTTTTTTATTTATATTTTTCTATTTTTTAATTATTTGCATAATTTATATATGTATGTATATAAAAAAAAAAAATAAAACTAATTTTGGAATAGGTAATTTAAATTTTTAAAGTACAAAAAAAAAAAATAAAATAAAATTAGTACTTACCGTTTGGTTAGCAGACTTTGATTTTCAAATAAAATATTTTAGAATATTATAAACGGAATATTGAGTTAAGTAAAAATTCAAAATTTTAAAAATAACATAATATTGATCAAATATTTTCATTTTCTCAATGTTTTTCATCAATCTTTAACTATCCTAATATATAATTCTGGATTTTTTAATCAGTTTCAATAAGCACGTAGTCAGTATCCAATTTATAGTTACATCTTTACATTGTATCTATGTAAGTATGTAGTTTAATTTTAAAGTTTATTTTTAATATTAGAGGGTGAAATATTAGCTTTTCGCAATATGAAAGAACAACACATTATAAATTAAGTTCCGAAATCCCGAAGCATTCGAAGGTATTCTTACAATATATTAAATAAGTACACCTAGGTACTTCTTTTTTATTTTATTCGAAGTTTGAAAATCAAATGTAGCAAATAAAAAGATTAATTGTTTTATGTGCAACAAAGTTGTAATGATTAAATGTACAAAATTTTTTATCAAATAAAATTGAAAAAATGTTATTTATGTTTACCAGATAGATCAGAAAAATTCCGATTTTTATCTAATTATACATATCTTAAATTTAAAAACCATTCTTGTACTTTTGTTTTGTAACAGACTCAGACATGATGACAACAAAATAAAAATAAATGTATTATCCAAATTGATCTTTTTTTTTGTTGATGCTATTAATACGCAACTATGTACATATTATGTACCTACATTGTATATAGAAGTAAAAGAAACCTAAGATGTTCGTCAACAGTTCTACAAAGTATATACATAATATGTATTTATGTATTTAAAAAGTAATAGTTTTAAAGTTTTCTTTTCCATGATTAAATTAATCAAAAATAAAATTCAATTTTGAAAGTAATATTAAGAAGGGAATAGAATCCAGGCTAAAATTTCTTTATCATCTATACTGCCTTCTTTAAATTTTGAGATCTAATCACGATCATAGATAAATATCTAATATTTTTAATTGATTAATATAGAAATATTTATAAAATAATTAAAATTATTTATTACAAATTATTTGAATGGAAACTGTCTTTCAATTTATAGCAAAAGTTCTATACAATTTAATAATAAAAGTAATAAAAAGAAAAATTTAACAATTCAGTCAAAATCGTGAATAATGAGAAATTGTGAATAATAGGCTCAATAAGGATTAAATGAAAAAAAAAAGCAGAATGTAAACCAACTGATTTTAAAAGCGCATATTTCAAAAAGATAATACAAACTATTTAGAATTGTGACTTGCACCAAAATTAGAAAATTTCATATAAGAAAAAATGTGAAAATAGGACTTTTTTGCAATTTTGAGGGGCTAGAAATCCGGAACCCTCTATAACTAAAAAAAACCATTGATACGTACTTAACACAAAACTTGGCTAGAAATCCGGAACCCTCTATAACTAAAAAAAACCATTGATACGTACTTAACACTTGTGGGTGGCACAAAAAACTTTTCTGAGGAAACTTATACTAATTCTAAAAGTTCATATTTGTTTCAAAATTTCAAGTTCCGATCTTAAAGCGTGTCGGAGTTATGAAAAAAGAAATATCATTAAAAATTTGGTTTTCATATAACGGTAAATTTAAATAGTAAATTACACAATATTGCATAATTTTGATATTATTTTATAGAGGTAAGAAAATTTCCGTTCTTCTAGTGTTTTTAGATTGTAAAACTACTATGCAAAGCCTGAGATATATACCTCTGAAAATAGAGCTTTTTTTCAATTTTCGGGGGCTATAACTCTGGAACCTTATACAATTAAAAGAAACAATTAACACACGTAAAAATATATTACTGGTGCTTTAATTTTTTTATCTTGCCGAAGAAAAATGTGTACAGGTGCCCAAGTTACAGGTGTTTAAAAATAGGAAATTTTCAATTTTTGAGAAAATTTTCAATAGTGAATAAACAGGGAGTGATCCAAAAAAATTTTCTGAGAAAACTAGGGCTATTTCAAAGTTTGAGGGGCTGTAGTTTCTGATAGATGGGGCTACATGAAAAATTGTTCCACAAAATTAATTTCTTCATGAGAGCTACTCATAGTTAACATTTTTATACCCTACACTTAAAGTATAGGGTATATTAACTTTGGTATGGTGTTTGTAACCACCAAAAGGAAGCGAGTTAGATATGGAGATGTATATATATTCTGAATCAGGATCATCTCCTGAGTCGATTTAGCGATGCCCGTCCGTCCGTACGCACGATACGCACGATAACTCAAAAAATAATGATGCTATCTTGATGTAATTCATACTGTAGATTAACAATGACTAAAGTAAGGCGGGGATTGCAAATGGGCGAAATCGGACCATGGGTTCGGGTACCTCCCATGCAACTCCCAAAACCGAATACGCATATCTTCGAAATTAATAAAGATAGGAACTTAAAATTTTGTACGAGGGTCTGTTTTCTTGAATCCCTGATATCCCTAAAATTTGAGATGAATTGGAGGAGTTGTTCGGGTATCTCCCACATAACTCCCAAAACCGAACAAGCATATATTCGAAATTAATAAAGATAGAAACTTCAAATTTGATACGAGGGTGCTGTTCCTTGAATCCCTGATTTGTCTAAAATTTGAAATAAATTGGAGTGGTTGTTCGGGTACCTCCCATAGAACTCCCAAAGCCAAACAAGCATATCTTCGAAATTAAAAAGATAGAAACTGCAAATTTGATACGAGGGTGTTGTTTTCTGAATCCCCTATTTGCCTAAAATTTCAGATGAATTGGGATGGTTGTTCCAATGTTGATGTTATTCCAATAGGCCAGATACCCCCACACAACTCCCAAAACAGAACAAGCGACCGAACAAAAATAATAAATATAAAAACTTGAAATTTGATATAAGAGTGTTTTACCCTGTTCTGATGATGTCTCTAAAATTTGAGATGAATTGGGGTGGTGGTTCGGGTGCCTTCACGCACTTCTCAAGACCTAACAAGCATATCTTTGAATTTAATAAAGATAGAAACCTAAAATTTTGTACAAAGGTTATAAAAGCATTTATTTTTTTAGTTTATATTAAATACCTAACTAAAATAACTTATGAATTTTTAATTTAATTTGAATTTTTTAGGTGTAGGGTATAAATAAGTCGGTTGCATCGAGTTACTGTTTTATTCACTTGTTTTTTTCTATCTTTAACGGTATAAGTTTTGTAAACAGACGGTAGACAATTAACGGTAGAAGTTTTGTAAACAGACGGACAAAAGAACAGACGGATGAACGGATAGAGTGAAACCAATAGGTACATTTTTTTGGAAATGTGCTAAAAAGATAAAGTGATCTCTTGAATAATTTTAAAATTAAAAAATTCTTATGCTCATATTTTAATTCTTCGCAATATCTTAATTCTAAATTTTCTAAAAATTTCCCTATCAATGTTACTTTGTTAATCCGTTCGACCGTATGTTTACAAAACTTCTACCGTTAATTGTCTACCGCCTGTTTACAAAACTTATACCGTTAAAGATAGAAAAAAACAAGTAAATGAAACAGTAACTTAATGCAACCGGTGTAGCATATAAAAAATGGAGCACAATAAAATAAAATTAACCATGAATTTATCTCATTAAAAAGTTAATGTTTTTATGTCTAGTCGAATTCAATCCATGTATAGCCCAACCAAACTACAGTCTCTCGATGTTGGTAGACACCTCAGACGGCAGAAACTTTTATAAATGAACTAGCAGAAAGTGTCAACTAGAGCACCAGAAGTCATTGTCCAGGTATAATTTAAAAATTATATAATTATTTCCAGTTTAAATTTAATGTTATGCGCGAAAGCAAAATATTAAAAAAGGAGATTACAAAATTTTGAAAGGAGAAATATCTTACCTCAGAACTTTCGTATTTTGCCCATTTTAAGATCTCTTAGTGGTCAAAAAATTAATATCCGCTATTTTGGGAAAACCGTTCAAAATTGTCAAAAACAGTCATAAAAATTAAAGCTCCTGATGTTTTTAAATGTTGTGTTAACGGATTTAATTATATTGGAGTTAAATTAAAGAAAATGTTTTGTATGTATTGTGTTTTTCCCTTCGATCATATCTATGTTTGTATGTACATATATCTGATTGAAGTTTTTTCAACATAAAAAATTGTAAGAAAAGTAAAAAAGTAATAATTTATTATAACATGAATTTTATTGGTTTATTGAAAATGGGCACCTTTAAAAACCTTTAGTTTAACATACTGTCTTGTTTCTGCTATATTTTATATTATTTTCTTCTCTTTTATCGTATGTTTCACGAACGTCTATGGAATATTTTACAATTATTGGATTGATTCGTATACGGTACAGTGCAGTTTAATTTTTTATTTTTGTAAAATTGAAAGACTAAAAAAGCTTTTTAATAGTCTTTTTAGTTTTTATTTTTATTCTTTACAAATTTATATTTATTCTGTGTATAGAAGTAAGGAAAAAACTGAACAAATCAGCGGAACCTATTCATCTGTCAATCAAATCTCTAAAACCTCTTAGAAAAATAATCGTCTTTTTTTGTTTTTGTAAGTTGTATGATGTTTTTAAAGAACAAGTCTTTTACAATTCTGCCTGATGGTGCTTCTGCTCAATTCTTACTATATATGTATGTGTATATATTATAAATCTGAATCTCTAAATATTGTTGCTGGTCATCAAACCTACTATACGAAATTTGAATTGAATTAAAATAAAAGAAAAGATTTAAAGATCTAAAATTTTTAGGTTGCATTTTTGTAAAAATTTTTTTTTGTTGTTTTGTACTTTTAATTCATCATTTTTTTTTCAATTTCTTAAGAGATCAAAATATAATATGTATTATTCTTCGATCGCTCATATATTGCAGGGAAAAATATTCAATTTAACAAAGCATCTTACTATTTTATACTAAGATATATAGGCTAGTTTATAAGCTACATAATGCGATACGATATAATTGTTTTTATATAATTTATTAATACGATCACTGATTTCCAAATTTTTGAATATATGAATATGAAATTCGAAATTTAATATTTTCGAATGATTTATTAAAAAAAAGAATATGGAAAAATAAAACTTTTAGTTGGTTTATTAATAGAGCGTATAAATACTTATATTCAAAAGCAACTCATTTCGGTCCTCCTAATTATAATCTTACAATAGATTTCACATTCGATTCACTTTTCAAGTTATATTACCTTTTTTCTCGGATTAGTAATTACCTCAATTTTTAACGTTTTAAAGTTTTTGCTGCTTTGAATTATTGTATGTCCTTGTAATTTTTCTAATATCTGCCTTTGTCATTTTCTATTAGAATATTTTTGTAGATATATCTTCATATATTGCAAATGTATCATCAAAATGAATTCATCCAAGTATTAATAAGCATTTATTTATATGTTTGATTTATAGGATATCACAAAGCTGCAAGAGGAAAATTTAAACAGATTTCATTATTTACTGTTTCTTCTCTACTATCTTTCGATGAATGTATTATACAATTACTTTTTTTTTAATGCACTTCTTTGCCACATGAATGTGGACAGGAAATTACACAGCATTTCCTATTCAAGCTTGGCTGTAAATGTCTAAAGGCGGAATAACTCTTACGACGTGTGTGGGATCGAACCCACACTACCTCGGTATTTACAGCGTATTTTATACACTCTTCCCCACTAGACCACCGAGGCTCCTCTAGCTATTTTTTTTTTAATATTAAGTATTAATAACATTTTCCTTTATTTCATATCCTAACTGTTACGATGATTAGTCTATCTGAACCACAAGGATATGTTGGAATAAAATTAAAGATATGCTACGAATATGTGGGAATAGACTTGGATAATATAATCATTATTAGATTTGATCATAATAATTTTACAACCACAACGGGAAGATACGGTACATAATTTGATTGTAATAATTTCAGAAGCACAACAAGAGGCCTCAATCGATATATTCCTATATTTATTTAAATGTTAATATACATTTTATTCTGTAATATAAAGATATAAATTAAAATTTTTGGTTTATCTTTGCCAGTGAAGTATTGGTAGGAAGCAAATATCTAGGCTCCGGAATATTTATTAGTAGACACGCACAAATAATTTAATCCTTTGCTATTCTAAACAATTGTCATCAATATTTTTTTTGGGCTATGTTTGAAATTTATATTACGAAAGCTTCAATCCTATTCATATTTGCTTTTTTAAATGTCCATACTTCTGTTCCGCACAAAAAAACTAAATATATATTAGTTAATATTTTACTAATTTAATTTTAAAGCCTACACTACTTACTTAAAAAATATGATTTTAATTTTATGAATTAAAAGGTTTTAAAAGGCTTTTAATTAAAAGGCTTTTTATACTTAGTAATAGTATCAAATACCTTTAATTAAAATGCTTTTGTTCGAAAATTTTAAATTTTACAAAAACAAAAACTATTGAACTACAAATTTTGTCCCCCCAATTAACAGACATTATTTTGTTGAATAACTATGTTAATTTTTAAATTCTCTACAGTTTAATTCTTATCATATTTTCTGTAACGAATTTTTTAACGGTATTTTCTCTCAAGAAAAATCCCGGAAACATTAACCAAAAGGTGATGAATTTAAAAAAAAAAAAACTTACTTGAAAATAAGAACAACCGGTCTGGCATGTGTCAAAAAAATTCTTAAACTTAAAATAATTTTTTTATCTATAATCTTACAAAACAAAAAAAAGAACAGCTTACTAAACCATTATTAATAATAACTGTAAAAATTATTAACTTAATATTATAATCATCATAATCATAAATGTAATTTTTTATTACTATTTAATATTATCAGTTTTTTTTTCGATAAATTTTCTTATCTTAATTTCCTTTTAATTGCATCACAGTACACTGGTTACTGCTCATTTGGTAATTTTTTTACAAAACTCTACAACTCTTTTATTTTAGATGCTATGCCTTCTCCTCCATTTTCTTCTTCATATCTTTAAAATGAAATGCTTAGTGGCGTTTAACGTTCAGATGAGTTTTTATAATTATAAAGTTTGGGAAGTTTTAATAATTCCAATGCGCATTTGTGAATTTAATTTAATAATAACGGAATTATTAATTTTTGGAAAAAGAAAGTTCTAATATTGCTGTCTCTTTTTTACAGTTTATTCTACCAATTTTTAATAATACAGTGATGTAGCAATAATATTTAAAACTAATGAAGAAACTGTATTTTGCAGTAGAAAGGGTTACCAAGCACATCCAAGAAGATTTGTACATATTTACTGATTATTTAATAGAGGTTTGTATTACGTCACTTAAACAGTTTATATTTTTTCATTTAATAACAATAATTAGCCATACGAATAATGAACTGAATAGCCAAATCAGGTTGATAATCTGGAAAAAACGTAATTAGACCAGAAACTGATGTACCCAGGAACTTTGATTTTAAATGTTAAATTTCGATGAATTGTCATTGGGTGTCAGTGTTTTGAGGTTCACTGTATCATTATCATTTCAATACTTTTTGAATATTGGTGCTAATGTTACTTCTTACTTGTTAAATTTTACAATGCAATCAAGAACAAAAAAAAATTGCAAAAGGAACAAGGAATTGATGAAGGTTTTTTGCTTTTATTTTCAATTTTGAGTTCAATGAACGATTTTTTGTTGCACAAAAACCCATTGAAAAGTCAAATACCTTGAATTTTGTTTTACCTTGCTTTTTTGTTTTTTCTTAGATTACTACGGTTCGATTTTGTTGCAATTCAATATCATATACACAAAAATAATATATGTTTGTATGTTTGTTTGTATGAATATCAAGTGCTGTTGCTGTTTTTTAGTCGCGATCTACTATCTATTTCATTCATTGAACCTTTTTTATTTTTATTTTTTTTTGTTTTGTTCTGTGGAAAGTGTTCAGAGGTCAATATCCTAAAAATTTTTTTTTAATAAAATTCCATCCAATATAATACTGCTTCTATCATCTCTCTATCTCCTTCTATTTGTATTTTGTTGTTTCTTTCCTTTTCGACATATTATGTTTGTATACAAAATTTCTTCGAGTAGTGCTCGACAATGCGCGAACAAATATATGTAAACAATCTATCCTATCTATTTTATTGTTTAATACACAGCAATGATGTTGAAAACATCCCTTATGGGTTATTGAACAGAACAGCAAAAACAACAATAAAAATAGCGGCAAGTTAATAACAACAAAAAAATAAGGAAATATTTACAATAAATAAAGTAATAGCGAAAAATTGGTTCTTTAGGGATATGTTTGCAAAAAAAAGAAAAAAAGTTATAAGATATTGGAAATTTATGCGTTCAAAAGTATTTCCTTCCTGTTCCTTATGTTCAGTTTTTGTTGTTTTTGTTATTATTGTTTTTACTTAACAATTAACAATTTCTAACCCTTTTGTTTTAATATGCAACAACAAGAACAAACAACAATAATAAAAATTGTTTTGGTTTTAAGATATCAATATCAAAAACACTTGAGCATATTGTCCCTCGAATTAAAAAATAAACTGATGACTGACAGTCTGAACAGCAATATTATTAGCTTATAAGGGGAATATCCGTACATACATATATTAAATAAAACAAAAAGGACAATGTCCTATTTTTTTGTTACGATTTTTGAAATTTTAAAAAGTTTAATGAACTCTAAAGTTTCGTTTTGCTCTGGCTCTTAACTCATAATAAAATTAAGAATAAAATAACGGATTAAGATTGAATCGAAATTGAAAAATCTCGAAAATCTATTTACCTATGTGCTGTATTAAACAATTTTATAGTTAAGAAATATAAAATTTTGAAAGCAAAATTAATATATCCCAAGTAACAATTTGTTCTCTATAAAAGCCCTACAATAGCTTATAGAGCAAAAATTTCACAACAAAACAAAGCTTCTATAGGTAATATAGTTTCGGTTGCTTTTATAGAGCTTTAATAATTATCTAATAGAGCTAGGTATTATTAGAGATAGGTATTATTATAGAGTTAATTTCCTGTTGTAAGTTATGTATACATACTAGAAATTATGTTTATAAACTACATTGTAGCTCCCAATTATCAAAATTCTATTTTTATTTTCAATATTAAACTCTATAAGAATTTTTTACAAAAGATTATTAATATTATATTTATAAAACTAAATAAAAATGGAAGTAAAAAATAAAATGTCTATATTTTGGAATATAGTTTTGTGCGTTTTCATCTTGGAAATTTACTTGCGCCACTAGATTTATTTTAAAATCATACTAAATAGAGCCAAAAATTACAACGCGCTTAGAAATTACTCAATTTTTAATATTTATTAAAAAATAATTCGAAAATACAGTTTTTTTTTTAATCTAAAATTCGTCTTGAATTGAAAGAAAATTAAATTTAACAGAATTCTACACACATTTTGGCCAGAAAATATAACTTTTTAACCATTTTCATTAAGTAAATTAAAAAAGAACATTTTAATATTTAAAATTTTATTACTTTTTGTTCAGTCAACCATTTTGTTAAGAAAATATGGCGGCTTTTAGTAAAGCTGTTATGGGAGCTATATAGAGCTTATTAAATATATTATTAAAAAAAAAAAAAAATAGAGTGGACCACATTTAATAGCAATATAAAAAAAATTTCAAATTAAGACACCATATATCAAACAGGGAGATTATGATCCCAAACCTAACGTATGTATGTAAAATTAAAATTTATAAAAGGTAATATATTATTAAGTTGTGTTTTTTTCTACAACAAAAAAACACTATAGGTCCATACACTATACACTTCACGAGACAACATTAAATCAGTTAATTTTAATCAGTTAACTTATTATTTTTGACAGTTTCATTCCGTTCGTTTATAAGACTGTGTAGCATTCTCAACCAATCAGAGAACTATTAAAATCACTCAGCTAATAAAAAGTTTGCTACACTTTTGGAACAAATGATATAAACTAACGGTTTTAACTACATATAAAGTTTTACGTAATTTTATTATGGGTACTAATTATGCTGGATACCCAAATGAATTTGTTTGTGTGCGAGTTTAATCATGCCTTTTCCATTAAACGGTGAAGTAAGTACGCCACAGTCACACACCAACGGGGAAAAATATTTTGAGAAACGCAGAAATAATTTTCGTTCCGTGTCGAATTCTTCGAAATATTCAGCTGATTTTGACAGTTTATAAATTATTTATTTATTTATTTATTTATATTAATATTACAAATCACATAGGATATTGCAATATTATAAAACCATCGGCTATAAAGGCCATTACAGGTCGAATACTACTATTAAATTATACACTAATATCATTTATTTTGTTTATATTATATATTACTAGCAGAGTACCCGGCGTTGCCCGGAGTATTTGATCGGCTTTATGAAATAAAAATTATTAACTTTTGCTTTTGAGTTAATATAATTTAATTAATATAGTTCACGTATTACTATGCATTTTCAGATATATTGGTAGTTAATATTCTATTTTTTATTACATTTTAGTTTTTAGTCAAATTGAATAAACAGAGCGAAGATTTAGAGATAATTTGTCTACAAAAAATCTTTAAAGGAATCAATAATCTATTGAGTACACAATTACACCGAAGTGAGTTTTCACAATATATTCGTTAATACCGAAACATAAAATTGTAAAATTTTAAATTTAAATTATGAAAGGTTTTTTTTTGTAAGTAATGTCACTTCATATTTTGGTGAATTATCCTTTAAGCACATTTTGAAAAATTTGTTATTAGGTTCGCTCTGTCCCTCGGTCTGTTAAAACTTATATACTGTTTAATAAAGAGCAATGAAATATTAACTATGCATAGGTCTCTTAAAAGAGTAATGTTGTAGAACAACTTTTTGATGTACCCTCACCGTTGGAGATCCTACAGCACCGACAGCTCTTCAAATTTTGAAAAAACTTCTTTTTAAATGCGTACATTTCAAGTTCTGTTTAACATATTTTCAATATAAAAAATACATGATTGTTTTTTAGCTTTATAAATCAAAAAGAATTTTTTTACGTTTAGTTTTTCTAATTATGCTTCCAAATTGATTGGCTAAAAATATGTGTAGAATGTAAGGTTTTCTGTTCTTTAAATATGTATGTACTCATTTTTGATTAAATGCTGTACAGAAATGTGAATATGTTTTCTAATTTAATTGATTAAGTTTATAGTATTTTTAAATATACAGATATTATACATCATATATGTACATATTTCAATGATATTTTATGGGAAACATGTTATACACATGCATCTTATATAGGTAGACCATGTGAAAAGACCACATGTAAGTAATGCATTTCTGAATGATGACATGATGATTGTCTAATGTAGAAGATTGTTTCTGTTTTTTAACAACGGCCGAAAATGTTATGTTGTTAAGTCTTAAACACAGTATTCTTAAGATACTTAATAAGATTACTTTAATTACTGTTCTATATTAGAAATTTGCATTGAAAGGTTTTTATGGAATATTAGAAACAGTATAGATAAAAGTAAAGAGTGTTGGGAATATCTTTTTAATAATAATAACAATACACAAAATTAGGCAAAATATTATTAATAAGTGCTCGTGCGAAAATGGGTTAACAAACGTTAACAAACATTTTGTCACAGGCTTTATTTAGAACCATAAATTCATCCTGCCAAATTAGACAGAAATTAGAAACAAAAATTTTTTTTTTGGCAGTCTATCGTGTCGAAATGTGTTAATGTATCACAACAAAATTTATTGAATGAGTTTGTATGCCAAAGTGCAATACTTGTGCAAATTTTCAATTGGTCAAATCGTTTAAGCACAACAACAAAAATGAGAATTTCATGGCCTGAAGCCTGATGGGTTAATGTATCGTAACCAAATAAACTCAGAAAGCTCTTGTTATAAAGACCTACACTTTTGTAAATTTTCAATTCAATTGGCAAAACCGTTTAAGCGCGACAACAAAGAAATTAAAAATTTTTATTGAGCCCTGGTGCCAAAACGGGTTAATGGATCGTAACCAAATCACCTCAGTGAGCTCCTGTGGTAAAGAGCTACACTTTTGTAAATTTTCAATTCAATTGGCAAAACCGTTTAAGCGCGACAACAAAGAAATTGAAAAACTTCATTGAGTCCTGGTGCTGAAACTGGTTAATGGATCGTAACCAAATCAACTCAGTGAGCTCTTGTGGTAAAGAGCTACACTTTGAAAAATTTTTAACTCAATTGGTCAAACAGTTTAAGTGCGACAACTAAGTAAATTACAAAACTTCACTGACCCCTGGTGCCGAAACTGGTTAATGGATTGTAACCAAATCAACTCAGTGAGCTCCTGTGGTAAAGAGCTACACTATTGTAAATTTTCAACTCAATTGGTAAAACCGTTTAAGCAGGACAACAGAAAAATTTAATGAACTTCGTTCGGTCTCCTGCCTAAACAGGTTAACGGAACTTCATAAAAATTTGTCACAGGCTTTTTTTCGGGCCATAAAACCACCATAAAACATTGAACATAAATCGGAAACAACCATAAAACATTGGACATAAATCGGAAACAAAAATATTTTTGGAAGCCCGCCGGGCCGAATCTGGATAACATGAAAAGGGCACAAACAAACAAACAAACAGAATTTCTTCCTTATATAATAGATATATTTACACTATATTTGGTAGCAATAGCAAGAAGCATTTGTTTACAATTAATAAAATATGATCGATTACTTAACATTTAATAATAGGTAAATTAAACTCCTTTTTATATTAGTGAAGATTTAATTAACGATTAATAAAAATGTTAAAACATAATTTCTTGATACATCGACAAGCGAGTTGTATAATTAAATATAAAACAGACTTCTTTAGTGTTTTGATGTTTAAGAAATTTAGTTGAAAATGATTGAAGATAGAAAATTGATAATTGTCCTGCAGTTCGCTGTTCAGTAACTATTTGTGAGTGTCATAGGTATAATAATATAAATGAAGTATTGCAAAGTAAGTAAGTAAACAGTTTTTCCAAATAAGTTTATCAATTTATTATATTGCTGAATTTGTTCCCTTCATTAGTTCCGACAATTCTTATTTTTCTAATAATTATTTCCTGGATGCTATTTCTTCATTATTTGAAAAATATAATGATATAAGATATAAGAAATTTAAGAGATTTTTTACCTTTTAAATTTATGTAATATATCCACATACATTTTGTTAGATTTTTCAAAAAACATTTGAAAATTTTACTTATTAGTTTCACTTTGTCCGTCCGTCAGTCTGTTTGTAAAACTTCTTCACCGTTTAAGATAGAACAAAGAAATTTTAATCATTGATAGGTTTATTTAAAAAAATAATTTTGTTGAAAAACATTTTAATGCAGCTTCACTCGTTACAAAGCTAAACAGTTCCTTCAAATTGTAAAAAAAAACCCTACTTTTAAATGTGTATATATCTAAGGTTCTACTTAACATTATTTTAATCATTCAATTTAAAAACGACAAAGAACAGGATAGCGTTTTTAACTTTATAAATCAATATGAATATATAAATTTATCGTTATGTGAAAACAAAATTTTATGGTATTTTGTTTCCTTCATCCTCTTCTCCCGCTTCTGGATAGAAGCTTAAAATTTTGAAAGAAGGAAAAGGTTTTAAAATTAACATAAGTTGTCCGAAATACAAAAACATTTGCTTTAACCGTTTTTATCAATTATATAGGATTGCTTTAAAATTAAAGAAAAAGTCTCTTGGATTTTCACAAAATTTTTGAGGAAATTTACAACTTTTGATGTAAGTCACCATATTCTAAACTGTGCTAACAAAATTTCTCTTTTAAAAAATATGCGTCTTTAAAAACTTTTAGGTTTACATTCTGCCTTGTTATATACTATTTTTGCAATATCTATATAGGTATATAATAATATAGTTCCTTTTTTTTCTCTACTGGAAAATTGATTAAAAGCGTTTATAATTGAATTAAAATTCGCTGCAACACCTCTATCTGAATTATTTATTTTCTTCAAAATCATATTATCTATCAATATGTCAACTTATTTGATATTTTATTTGTAAATTAATTTTTACATCAAGCAAAAACTTCATAAGATACAATAATAATGCGCTTTAATTGCGTTTAGAATTCACTAATAAAAAAAAAAATTCACCCAAAACCAAAAAAAAAAAAAAAAAAAACTTACGGAAAATTTCAATTTATTTTATAATCTGCATAATATTATACGCATTTCTTATTTCTTTTTTAGTCAGACAGTTTTTCTAATTCCATTTGTTAACTTAAATGAAAAGATTAAATTTCATCCAAATAACTTATGACAATGTACATAAATCTATTTCTTATCATCATAATATTCAATTTGATATCGATGACCTGGACGCAACATTGTTGTGCGTTTTTCTTTTTAAGTTTTTTTGTAATATGACAGGATTTATTAAATTTTCTATAAAAAATCGAATTTTAAGTTAATTCTAGGAATTTTTAATTATATGACAATGACATGGTACTGCCATATAATACATAGCAAAATCAGATATAAGAAGAATAGGTATATTATTATATGTAGATTACAATGTGGTATAGAACTTTTATGCTTTTAAATAACACCTACCACATTAAAATCTACAATTTATTAACACCCATTCTATTAATATTGTAAATTGAATCTACTGCTATAATTCCGTTTTATTTTACGCATATAAATACTATTTATTAAGTATTTTAATTCAAAATGGATGAATTTCAACTATATGGTATTAAACTATCATAAATTAAAATAGGGAATATTTTATAAATACATATACATAATCCTAATATAACCTACTAGATAGTATTTATCTGTGATATATATCTTAACACGTTATGTAAGACTTAAAATGGATAGAATTTGAGTAAAAGAATACTTGACTTGACTGCTAAGGAAATCCTTCTGTAATTTAGAGTTGAAAATCTTTTCGTCTCTTAAATTCTTTCCTCTCTTAACTTATAGAGCATATATAAGTAGTGAAGTGGTAAATATTTTTCCTATTTAACTTTTCGATCATGTTTGAAATCTGTTGCCTACCTTTTAGTAATTTTATTTTATGCTATTTATAAAATATTGATGTCTGTTTAGATGGTTGTTATTTGATTTTTGTACAACCATTAATCAATAAATTAATTTTTGTTTATCTATTTCTAATTTAAAAAAGGCTTTTGGTGTATTAGAAGAACCATAAACAGGTTTATGATTATACAAGTCTCCGCGTTTATTATCTATTTTCAAATCATAATCTGCTTTATCAACAAAATAACGAACTTAGGTAAGCTGGTGATCTTCTCAATGCTGCGTGAACGCCTCAATTAGCAGATTTTAATCCTACTGCGACCGTGACCTGTGACCACGTGACCTGTGTTTCGTAGATGTTATCGGTTTTATATCTAACTCGAGTAGTTCAGATACGGTATAAATTTTTTAATTCAATTTTTGGTAAGTTCGCTAAGGTTGTGGTAGAACGGTTTGCTAAGTGAGAAGAGTCTGATTCTAGCTAGGACCGGACATCTGCAAAGAAAGACCTCAAGATTTTCACTTTCGTTTGCTTTTTTACAGCTCCCACAAAAATAACGAATTTAGTTAGTTAAGTTTTTTACATTTTATATTATTCTGTAGCATATTAACAACATGGTTAGTTCTAAACGAAAAAATTCGAAATTCGGTCAATGGATAGTTTTTAACTCATAAATTCAAACAGTTGTAATGTTTTAACAAAATGATTTCCAAATTAAGTCATTATAAAAGAAGTACTGTTCTGTATTGAAGTGAATAAAAACAAAACTTCAAACTAAATCTATTCTTTTTATTTTTTTTTTTTCTGTTGTTGTATGAAAATGTACCTATATGCATATTTTGAACTTACATGGCTTCTTTGTCATTCATGTTCAACATTATTTCAATGCCGGTTGGTTATTTTTTTTTGGTTTTATATTTTTTACTTTGGCTTAAGGTTTTAGTCATAATTGTTAGATTAACACAGAAGAAAAATGAAAAGAGATAAGAGTTGATGACAAACAATCAAAATAAGTACATTCTAAATTCCATTCACTCATTTTCAATTGAACTGAATTGAACTGAACCGGAATTGTATTTTTCAATTGGGGGGTAACACATTAAAGGATTGCATTAGATTGGACTTAAAGAATAGCAATTAAATTTTTTCACATATTATTTTGTTAATTTAGGATTGGAGCAAAAACGAAATGGAATTAAACTGAAATAAAAAAAAGATAGAAGAACATGAAGCAAGAGAGAGACAATAAATCCAATAATAAAAAAGAAATAATTAAAATTATTCTGAGAAATTGTAGACTTTTAGTCGTCAATGTCGGCTCATTTTTTACAATAAATACAAATAAAAAAAAAAGTTTTTTCCTGTAGTTTCCTTGTTTATTTTTCCAATGAAAATATTATTATAACATGACGGTACAAGTTCAGAGAAATGATTATATTTCATTTTATACAGTGTTCAATTAAAATAATTTTTAATTTTGGAAATCTAAACTGTCTGTCTTACAGTATAATATTCTGAAATTGGACAATTTGCATGTGAAAGTTTTAATCTAAAAGCTTGAGTTTTTTGTTTTTACAGAACACCGAGGAAATTTAGTTTAAGAAATCAAATATTGGAGTATCATAATATAATAACAATGAATAGAAACCATAGTTAAAACTGCACCGTTGTTTCCTATTAGGTTTCCTATTTGATTGTTTTCCTTAGTGTACTATAGTTTCATCTTAGTTTACTATTGTCGCTTCCTCCACAGTTTATAAAAGTATATTTTAGTTTTCCTAAGCTTAGGAACTCAACCGAGTAATTGTCACCATTCTGCATAAAGCCAAAAAAACTCTGTTGAAAAAATTATAAAAATGATAATTAATTCTTCTTATGAAAATATTTGAGGAATGGATCCTAGTAGAATAGAGATGATGTCGCAGAGTTTTCTAATATTTGCTGTTAAAAATTTATTAAATTAAATTATATTTTAGGCACTAAATTTTATTACAAAACCTAGACAAATAATAACGTTTCTAGATAAGTTTTTGTAATAATGGTAAAAATAGTTTGTATGAGAAAATTAACTGTTCCAGAAGTTATATTCCAGTGTTTCTCTAACATTTTTTTATCTGCAAATTCTTATTGTAAGATTTTGTAAATGTAATTACTACACTTACTAAAAACTGCCATATTATAATGATAAACTGTAACATTAGAATAATGAATAATAAAAAACATCTTTTGAATTTTATATATATTACTGTCATTTTATTAACGGTATTAAAATTTTTAATATTAATTAATTTTTAATAGGAGATCTAGGTGGCACTACTTGGTCTGATAAGTAATAATGACATGTATATATGATTGTTGTCAGCTAATAATACTGTCTGTTATTTCGTTCTATTTTTTTTTTTTTTTGATTGTCTTATTTTCATTGTCACATTTTGTTGCTTTACAATTAACTAGAGAAAACCCAAAAGAAGCAATAATATAGAAATTTGATCCCATAAAACGTGGTAAGGGTAATGTGAAATGGTATTCTAAGTAATGTGAAAATTAGAAAAAAAAGTAGCATTGCAAAGAGTTCACAGTTCTGAATTTTTCCATTCTTAAAAACACCAGAATAAAAAAAAACAGATTATCTTTCATTAAAATGTGTAGGTATTCTCTTTTTAAGGTTTAAATAAAAAAAGAAAATTTAAAATAATAAAAGAACACATTTTTAATTTAAATTCACGGTAAATTAATATGCGGGGGTATTGATTCCGATTTAGTGAACAAAAGGGTTTAGGTTTTTTTTTTTTTGT
Source organism: Poecilobothrus nobilitatus (assembly GCA_947095535.1). Lineage (NCBI taxonomy): Eukaryota > Metazoa > Arthropoda > Insecta > Diptera > Dolichopodidae > Poecilobothrus > Poecilobothrus nobilitatus. The sequence goes on from OX352774.1 coordinate 115,200,146, forward strand.
ATATTAAGATAAAGTAAGATATTTCTTTACAACTTACCATCATCTCGAAATTTACGAAATTTACTTGATGAATGTGCAAAATGTAAAAAAAAATTTGTTAAATTAAATATGTATCTACCATGTTTTTGTTTAGCATGGTCTTCAACTATAATATATAAGTTAAATACATCGTTTTAGAAAATTCTTTTCTATTTTTAGTCATTCATTAAGCCACTTATTACTCCACCATAGTTTTTCTTCCTTGTGAGATGATGTGAATCTTGAAAAGATACAATTTACTCTTAGCATAATGTATGTTAGATTTTCTCGACTGAACTAAATCACTAAATCGAATGAACTAAATTTTAGTATGTCTTATGCACTTTCCCTAAGGAAATCTGCCTTTTGCAATATATTTAAAAATCTCATTCTTTTAAGCCTTCCTGTAGTAATATGATTTTCTATAAGCAGAGTAACTTTTACATTAACATGCTATATCTAGACGAGCTTTAAGTTTTATGACATACATACATTTTTATTTCATTTATAACTTTGGGGATGTCTAATTCTATTTCTTTAACATATTCTTTTTTCTCTTAGTTTGATTTCTAGTGACATTCCTTGGTATTTTTTTAATCCTTTCTATTGATGTCTTTACAAATTTAAAGTTAATTTTTGGTAGGTTGTAGTGGGTAGGTATTATTATTCTATTAGTAAAATTCTAATTATAAACTTCTCCATCGTGAGAAAAACAATAAAGTCTATATAGAGAGGAAAGAAGCAAAGAAAGACGTGCTCTGTAAAAATATCGGTGAAAATATCGTGCATTAATGAGGTCTATAGAATTATTTTTAATTAGAAGTTAATTTTAAATGGATGAGAAGTAATTTATTATAAAGGGGCCTCGGTAGCCTAGTGGGTAAGAGCGTATACAGTACACTGTAAACACCGAGGGAGTGTGGGTTTGAATCCCACACACGTCGTAAGAGTAATTCTACCTTACGACATGTACAGCCACGTCTGAAAAGGAAAGGCTGTGTAATTTCCTTGTTACATTTATGTGGCAGGGAAATTCACTAAAAAAAAAAATTTATTATAATTTTAAAACGGTCACAAGATTTTCAGTCTTCAAACTTCGTTTCATACTATATATAGGTCAAGTGTAATAAAAAAAAACTCTTAACCCTTAAAACTCTAGAGTATCAATTTAAAATACTTTTAAAAATCAATTTATTTTTTAAATATTATAATCCATATTGTTGACTAATATTATATTATTAATTTATTACCTATAATATAAGATACAAATTTTTATAATAATATAAGATACAAGATTTTTAGTTTTCTTTTTCTTCTTAATATGTAAAACCATAAAATTTTTATATATGGTGTCAAATAACATAATAATATTTGAAACTTATACCAGAACAATTTTATAACTTAAAAATATTCAAATATTTAAAGTATTTGAATATTTTATAAAAAATCAACTAAAAACAATTTAAAATAATGAAAATTAATCAAAAATTGATTGGTTGGTTGATATTGAATTGAATGGTTGAAAACAACAAAAAAAAAAGTATTTTTCAAATTCTTGACTTTACCATATTTGAAGAATTATGATGATGGTGTGGTATTCATTTAAAATCAAAAAAAAAAAATTTTTTTTTTTAATAAAATTATTTAAATCATATTTATTTATTTAAAATATTATAAAAAATATATATACATATATATACGTATATTTTTTTTTTTATTTTTAGATATTTTTTCCTTATTTTTTAATTCTGTTTTTTTTTTCTACCGCTTGACATTTATATGACGCATGTCATTTTATAAATTTAAAAAATAAAAAATAAAAATAAATGTCATAAATTATTAATATAATAATCAAATAATATAAGAATATAAAAATAAGTAAATAATAATAAATTTAAATTATACCAATAATTTATAAAAACTTTAATTTTAGTATACGAGTAGATAGTTAAATATTTTGCCAAGAATTAGTTTTATTTTTTTTGCAATTGAAAAGTATTTATGTTTTAACCCTTTTGGGCGTTTAGATAAATAAAATTGAGTAAGAGAAAATGAACTTCAGTTTCAATTAAATAAAGAAAAAATTTAAGTAATGTTAAGTAATGTTGGCTAACAATCAATGGTAAAAAGCTTAAGAAAATAAATAGAGCGGCGACAGTTTTCATAGGTTGTCAAGCAAATATTTTAATGATCGAAAAAGCAATAATGAGGTTTTATTACATTATCATGATTTTAATTCCTAATACCATAATAAATCTTAATGTTCTTAGGCGCGGGAAACATTTTTCAGTAAATTTATCTAATATTTTAATGACGCATATTTTCTAAGTAATGAAGCATTCCAGATTACAAATATTTTTACATAAATATTTGTGATATTTGTTAAAAATTTTTGCCGTAAAGAAACTTATAAAAAAGTTATAGAGCTGACTTCCTTAATTTTAACCAAACCATATTTAATTAAGAAAAACTGTTAATACATTTAAAACATTTTCAGGGGCGGTGTCTAAAAATCAGTATATGTTCATTTTTGATGACATGTAGCTCATAAACAGTAAATAATACAAAAATATTTTCTGAGGTATCTTATCTTATTTTAAAGGTTTTACTCATCTCAATCATCATTTCAGTATATTTAAAAGATAGAAGGGTTAAAATTTTTGCAAATTTTAAGTTTGATATAACGGTAAATTTAAATATTAAATAATAAAACTTTATATTATTTTTTCTTTTAATTTATATAGCTTAAAACAACTCTTATAGTTTGTCGTTTTCATATCGAAAGAATACATTATGTTATGCTTGAATGATGAACATTTAAATAGCTAAAGGGTTTGTTTTTAAGTTGGAGGAACTGTTAGTAGTTATATAAAAAAGTTGTTCTACAACATTATTTGTTTAATAATTAATCTATATGGTTAAAAATTGTATTTATAGGTTTTAACTAAATTTTTAGCACAAATTCAGAAAGAGTTAAAATTATATAATTTAGAAATGTTTTGAAAATAAAATAAAAGCAGAGTATGGTTAAAGAAAAACATTCTTTTTTTTTAATTAATTTTAAATTAATTGTGATAAGTATTAAAAATAAATATATTATTGATCTCAGTTGATTGCTAAATATTCAGGTCAATTTTTTCTATTTGATGTACATAAAATGCTATAAAATATTATTTTTCTAGAAATTATATAGAAAAAAAACGAAAGATTTATTAAATAATTTAAAACAATTCAGATAAAAATAATGAAATGAATTAACATTGCCCTTAGCATTGCAACAAAGCATTGTGCAGATGAACATAAATAGTTGAAGATATTTGGGAACACAATATTATATTTGTATAGTAATTATAGATCTCCTCTTCTTGCCATACCTACTCCGCTAAATGTCTTCTTATTCTAGTGTAAATATAATGCAGTAAGAATCCCTTTAAGAAGTTGGAGTAATCGGTAGAGCAACGCAAATATCAAGCGAAAAAAGCATAGTTTTCTATATGATTTTATGTAATGTTTATCTCAAAGCTTTTACATCACAATACAGAGTGCAGAATAAAGAATAATATTGTGTTTTCAATAAAAGTTAAATGTTTGTAAATTTATATCCAAAACGATTGGATCACATTTTTGAAGCAGGGCGTGGTGATATTTTGGCAATTAACTTTAATTCGCTTTCGGTTAGTAGGTCTAGAAAATCTTCAAGATAATTCCGGCACAATCACTAAGCTCCACAGGTTAGTAATTCATCACATTCGTGAGGGGTATTCTAGACAACCTACAAAGGATTTGGAATGAATCAACATGAAGACAACATTTAAAAGAATTAATTAAAATATATGGATTATAATTAACTAACCAACCACTACATTCCATAATTTATTCAGAATGAAACTATTAAGGTGTTTCTTATCTCTCTGACCCATAATGATTAAGTATTATCAAAAACTGTGAATAAGCCTTTGAGAAAATATGGCATCATTAAATAACAATATCTATTCTATAAATAAATGAATTAACAAATGTTGATATCAATTTCAACCATGCTTTTAATTATTTTTCGATAATCCACTTGTTGATCCAATATAAAAACTTAATTTTATTATCTAGGCTTAACTAGTATCATCTATTTTATCAATTATGTAGCTCCAACATAAATGCATCCTCATTTAAAAAACGAGAAAGAGTGCAGTAGAGTAGACTTTATCAACTCTGGGATACCCCTATGAACGTAATATATCCTGTTACTATAAAACCTGATAATCTTTTAAAAAATTTCAGGTGCTTTAGTACCGAGCTACCGAGATATAATTATGTAAATTGTGGAGTTGTATGACCTGAATCTATTGCACCAGCACAACCAAATTTTACAGAAGTTGTTGCCATAAAACTTGATCATCATTTGTAAGATTTCAGTCGCCCAGCTTAATTAAGTTCCAAGAGGTGCATTTAGTAATTTCTCATAATTTTCAATTTAAAGTTGTGGTTGAAATTAATTTATTAAATATTTATAAATATAATTGAATTGAATGGCAATTTGCAATTGATAAGAATATATTTGTTTTTTATATTGATTACTAATCGATACACATTGTTATCAGATCAATATCAATAATAAACATATATTTTTATTATTATTTTCATATTATATGTATATTATTAATAACTCTTATCTTGATCATAAAGATAAGTTTTTTTTTCATTTATAGGCCCTGCAAAAAAAGAAATAATATTGTATATCCAAAAGGTAATAAACTTATTTAAGAAACCAATATATACTGTGGTTGAAAAAAAAATTGAGGTACAAGTACATTATTTTGAGGAAAACGGGTATGAGTTAAGATTTTTTAATGACTTTTCAACCTACCTTATCATATTCAAGTTTTGGAATTTAGTAATTTTTTTACTGACCGCATACATAAATATATAAGATAGGAATTGTTTTTTATGTATGTGGACAAAAATAAAAGTAAAATAAAATGTAAAGTTGCACAATGTTGAAAGTATAGAATCTTAAAACAAAAAATTATCAGGAGAGTTTCTTAGGTAATTACTTTAATTTTTTCCTCTGCTTTTCGTATTTCTGAGTAATTCTACTTAGTATTGCTGTTACAATGCTTATTCTGCTATTTTGACACTCCCAGGAGGATTTCGATTTTCTTTTTGTCTTTTCTCGATCTATCTGTCTAGCAAGACAAGAAAAAATAGAAAAGTGCTTTAGATGTTACAAAACCTAAACATTTCTATAATCTTTAAAAGAATAAAATTTAGAAACCACAGAAAAACCAGAGAGTTATTTAAGTTATTGGAGAACAAAATTACCAGATCTAATGCTAATTAAATGATCAGTTCATTGAAAAATCATAATTAATAATAATTAGATTTTAACGAATCGACTAGTAGTCCCTTTACATTTTTTACTTTAATCTTAAAATTAATAAATATCTTAACATACCTGACTACTTTATCCAAAGGCATACCCAGTTTCGATTATCACTCATAGAACACTTACAGTATATTATAATATATTCATATACATAATAATATATTATATAGACTTATATAAAATTTATTCGAGTGTCATCACTGTTCAATTCATTTTCTACCCGATTAATTTTAGAATAATTTTTTTTTTAATATAAAAGGCAAAAAAAAAAATCAATAAAAAATCGTTTGTTTAATTTTAAAATAATATAAAATAAAAATAAATATGTACATACAAAATAAAGACATATATACAAAAGTTCAATGCCCATATTATAGTTATCGCAAAAATTACATTACAAAACAAAAACTTTTTTTTTTATTTTTAAAATTTTTTTGTTCGATTTTCTTTAATTTTAATTTTTTTTCTGTTTGTTTTTAATTGTTTTTGTTTTTATCTTTTGTAAGTGAAGTTCTGCTCACAATCTACTTAAATATCATATTTTTGTTTCTTACTGGTACTGTATTTTGCAATTTTTGTTCAAGATTATTCATATATTCAGCTCTTCCTTCAATCATTCAGGTTATGTCCAAAAAATCAAAAAATAATAAAAAAAAATAGTAAAATATTGTAGGGTGGTGATATTTTGGCAATTAACTTTAATTCGCTTTCGATTAGTAGGTCTTGAAAATCTACAAGATAATTCCGCCACAATCACGTAGCTCCTTCAGTTAGTAATTCATCACATTTGTGAGGAGTATTCTAGACAACCTACAAAGAATTTGGAATACAAAAATTAAAGTGCGTTGACCAGTGCCTAAATTGGCCATTTATTTTATTTTTCGTCTTCTAGAATCGACATAAATAATTCAACTGTTTAAAATTTAATGATAGTATTAAGACCACATTTTGGTGGAATAGCTTTGTCCGAACTTTGTCCAGTTATTTGTAATTGTCAAAAATGGATATAACAATAATAAGAATGTAAAAATAAATATGGTGTCCAGTCAAATTATCACATCTTACTTTATTTAGTAACTATACTTAACATCTTAACATCTTTTGACTTTTTTTTTTTTTTTTCGTATATCCCGCCATGACTCGCGATCATCGTAAATTTTTAATAATATTAAAAACAAAAAATAAATAATTTTTTTTATTGTTTTGGTTAGTATACATATAGCTACTACAAAAATGGTGTTCAATAGGCTTACTTTTATCGTATTTGTCGTTTTTACAGTTTTTTTTTTTTTTGTAGCTTGTGTTTTTGTTTTTAATGTGTTTTTTTTTATATTTTTCATATTTGGTATTCTGTATTCAGAGAAGGCTTTTATGTGTGTTATGTTTTTCAATTTAAATAGAAAAGAAATTTTTCTTAAAAAAAAAAAGCCTCTAAATCCGATATTTCGTTTATGGCTCTATTATTTAATTTTTTCATATATCACTGTAACAAATTTTAATGTTTAAATTTAAACTTGTATGTTTCGAAAGACATGATATAGGATCATATTTCAAAGATTCGTATAACTAGGTGAGATCGTAACAAATCCATAACACTTTTGAAAAACAATTATGGTTTAATTATAATGGGCGTGCAGAACTTAAGAAATGAATAATTCTTGTTGAACTAATAACTTTTAATTCGATTAGGAAGCTACTTGGGTAACTTAATTGTGTTAAAATTGTATTTGTGATTTCAAAATGAGAAAGAGATAGATCTCAAATATTGAAATTTCAGAGATAAATTCCAATTAGATGTTCTCTAATTTTGAAATGTAGTTACAGTTTATTGTGTGTATTCAAGCGAAGGTCTATTATTGTGTTAAAATATATTTGATAAATCTTTTTAGAAAGTTATAAAAACCTGTGTTTTTGTTTTTCATTTCTTGACTTATGAAAATTCCTGGACGCTTTGAGCACAATCAGCTTGAACAAATTTTTTCCAGATCAACGTCCTGAAACGGATGAATGGACTCAATGAATATAGTTAGTTTCTCTAGTAAAACGCCACGCATTTGTGCAAAATTTGAAGTCAATCGACAAAAGATTGTTTAGATAGGAGAACAAACACACAAAAAAATCTTTTGACCGATGTGCCCGAACTGGATAACGCAACTCAACAAAAATTTATTTGGTTTATTTTTACAACTATAGAAATATTCTGTAAAATTGGACACACTTCACTTGCTTTAAATTTTTTGAAGTGAGGGTGCTGTTTAACTGGTTATAAATCGAAATCAATTTAATGCAGGGGACTGCTTTGACTGTTTGCAGTCGATAACTCCAACTTACTGCTTACTTATATTATAACTTTTTCAATTCTGAGTTGAACTGCATGTGGTTTTCAAGATTTTTTTGGTCATGTATCGTAGTATCATGTATGGTTCAAGCTATATAAATTCTTTATAATTATCTCTTTAGTATCTGGATGACTTGCGGCGACAAACAGGTTATAATAATGAAGGAAGAGCAAAGAACTATGAATGGTTAATATTAAAAATAATATAAAGTAAACATGAAAATCAAAAGTTATGCCTAAAATATTTTATTTTGTTTAGGGAAAATAATTTTGTGGTTTCACAAACAAGTTTCTTGAAGGTACAAGGTCGAACCCATTAAAATATTTTACTCACACAAATAAAGTTTCTCGACTTGCATCCCAATTACAATGTCAGTTTCATTTTCAATTCTTGTTTGCAAGTAATTTGACTTTTCGTACAGATAAGTTTGTAAATGAAAACAAAAAGAAAAGGATTCGAAGTTTTTTTTTGTTTACTATACGATATAACTGCAATTCGCGATTAAAGCTATTAACGCGAACATTAAAATCTAGAAGCTTAGAAGAAGCAACCTCGATCCCTGTTAGGGAGTGCCAAGAGGAACTTGCCCTAATAAGCGAAAAGCTAAACATATCCTTCATGTGGTTGCCTGGGCATAGTAATATGGAAGGAAACGAAAAAGCTGACGAACTAGCAAAGAAAAGAGTTATTCTGAACACTAACTCTCCTGTCAGTTGCCCAATAAGTACCGTAAAGGAACGGATCCTCTCTTTGTATATAGCGACACCGGAACAGAGATGGAGTAATCTGAGCAATTGCACCATATCTACAACATTGTGACCCACCTACAACGAAAGGAGATCAAATAAGTTAATATCCAAATTACCCACTGACATCGCCAGGCTAGTGGCAATCATCACAGGTCACTTGCCAGTAGGCACGCATGCAGCCAAACTAGGAATCCTTTACAACACCTCCTGCAGGAGTTGCAAAGAAGCAAACGAAAGTGAGAACCTTGAGCACTTCTTTTTGCAGAAGTCCGGCGCTTGTTCTAGCTCATTCCTCTCATTCAGAATCCTCTCATTCATCCAATTGCTCTACCACAACCTCAGCGAGCTCTCTGAGCACAAAATCAAAGAATTGATTTCGTATCTGACCTCCTTAGGTTGGATATAAAAGCTTAAACAATCTCAAAACATATGTCACGTGAGTGCAGTGGTATCAAAATGGCACAATCTAGTGCTAATTGAGGCCTTCACGCAGCATCGTGAAGGTCTCCACCCTACTAGCTACCTACCATACTAAACTAACTAGAGAGATTCAGGGTAAATAAAAAATTTAAAAATGAAAATAAAGAATATTATAGTACTATATCTTATTATCTACTATATAGTAAGAATATATATAGTAAATATTATAGTATCTATCCTAAAATCGTTTTGACCTACGATTTTGTTTTTTTCTTGTCTATCTAAATAATTTTCTATGCCGAATCAAAATTTGTTTAAAGTAGGTATTTTGAAGTTTCCAAAATAATTTTTATAATGTTTCTGTAAAAGGGCAATTACATTTGACCGCTTTCGTATCCGTTTAAGAAATTATAATTTTTTGAATCGATAATTTTAATTTTGAATTGATAAAACCTAAACATGTTAAATACTTTGATTCAAAACAAAATTAAAATATAAATAAAACAAATCTAAGGTTGGGAAACAAAGCATAATTTTTTGAAAAATATTTCTCTTTTCAAATATAAAATATCAAATCTTTTTAAATCAAATTTGGAAATTTTTTCTTATCAGTTTCATTTAGCCCATCTTTATCCATTATGAATTTACAGCTCCTTAAAGTTGAAAAAAATCCTATGATCAATTGTTTATGTCTCAATTTATGCTTAAATTTTTTTCAATCTAAAAACGTCAAACGACAGGAATCAATCTGATACTTAAATTTACTGTTATAACCATAATTTTAAAAAATGTAAGCTATATTATATTTTCGGAATACTATCAGTCAGAAGCTTGAAATTTTGGGAAAAGTAAGATATGTATTTGAGAATTTAAAATATAAGTTACATCAGAAAAACATTTTTATACTACACCCTGTTACTACACACTTCTAACTTAAGCACCTGTACAAATCTTTCTTCAGCAAGACCTAAAAATTAAAGCTGCAGTAACAAATTTTTACGTGTGTTAACGGCTTTTTTTGAGTTATATAGGGTTCCGGACTTACAGTCCCTCAAAATTGCAAAATATTCCTATTTTCACATTTTTTTTCTTATATGAAATTTTCAAATTTTGGTGCAAGTCACAATTCTAAACAGTTTGTATTATCTTTTGGAAAAGTATGTTTTTGAAAACTTACTTACATACACTTTTTTTTTATTTAATTATATTATCTATAATTCAGTAGTTTTAAGCCACACACTACGTATTATGACATTCCGCCAAGTTTATAATACAACTACTTACATATATTGAAACAATTTCCCTATTGCAGAACCTATAATAATAATACATTTCCTAACTCGAATAAATAAGTAAATAAATAATAAGTAACCTATGTATAAGTGTAATAAATTAAAAATAATAAATGAAAAAAATTATGTAGAACTAAATGTAAACGCTATTATGTAGGTACTTATAAAGAAAAAATGATAAAAATCATCATTCATCGTAATATGCACCAAAATTTGAAAATATTATGATTAATGATATTGAAATGATATTGATATGTAATATATCTATGTATGTATGTATGATCAGTATCTCTCCTCAAAATTCAAATAATTATTGTATGCTGATATAATTTGATAAGTAAATATTGTTTGGCTTTGCGCTTCTCTATTAAATTGTTCGTATTTACTATTTATGTATGAGTGTTTGTATGTATGTCATTTGAGAATTCGGCTTAACAGGTGTTATTCATTTAAAACTTTCAAAAAAGATTGGCAGGTTTTAAAAGAAGATATTAAAAAAAAATTGTTTAAAAAGAAATAAGTAAATATAAAGAATGTAATAAATTATAGACATAACGGTCATAAGTTTACCTCATGCGTTGATCTAACTCACAACTCCCAATAATATAAATATACGTACTTATACCAGCTACAAGGCCCCTAGTACTACTTATATTTATATTATATTGTTATAAGAGAAATCCATATTTTTTATTTATCACATATGACCCAGCTGGCGCTTGTATTTGATACTTTTCGAATGAAAGGCTGCGGTGTTAACCACTATGTCATTGGCTGGCCTAAAAGCTGTTAGAAGTAAAAAATTGAATATTAGTTTTTTTACGCATTTATTTTTGGGAAAATTTTTGGGTTCTGTGCAAAATTATTACATACGCCAACAGCCTTTCTAAACTTTAGTAGAATTCTTTAAAATGGGAAAAAATCCGAGTCCTTTCATTTTTGACAATGTTGTTTTACATTAAAAAATCTGTGATTGAAATGTAATTCCATAATGATTTTTATTTTATTTTTGAAAATGTACACCTTTAAAAACCATTGGATTTACATATTTTCTTGTTTAAAATATTGTTTGAAAATGTCGATAATTTTTCTAAACTTTACCTGGTATTAATCAAACTTTTCGCAGCTTATATCTCAGCCAAAAAAAAAACAGATTTTTGTTTTGATGTTTTGTCCAATTTATATATATGTATATATAGATACAGCGCACTTCATTAATTAGTGCCTTGACATATACCACCATGTAGAAAACAATGTCTAGACACAAATTTGTATAAAGGTACAATTGCGGGCCCCACAATAACTTGAACAAGTGAAAATATTGCATTCTATCTTTTACAAAATTACGCAGGTGCACATTAATTAAAATTTCTTTTTTAAGCATTGTAATTATTGTAGTTTCGTACCATCACAACATAATTAAAATGAAATACGCAAAAATAAAATTATATAGAACGCTTCTACGTGTAGCGCTATCTTATTAAATTAAAATTTAGGGGTAATCTTATTAATGTGAGCATCGGTTAATACTTAGTGAATTTAATGATTAATCTTATACAAGAAGGCATCTATGACTATGATATCACAGCATTATAATAATATTGAATTTTTAAAAAAGAAAAAATACTAAATATATCTAAATATTTAATTAGAGATACTTTACCATAAAATGCATTTAGAATTCAACAAAAATGATTTTTATTTCAGATTTCTTCAGTTTTCTGAAATTTATAAATGGAAATTTAATGCAAGACATAAAACGTTAACTCTCAACCTTAATCAAAATAATTAAATTCAAAGTTTCAGATTCCATAAACTTAACTTTTTAATAATTCCTTTAAATACGCAAAATTCTTATTTTATTTTTTTCGCATATCCATAAAAAATTAAAAAAAAAACATTTACCGAGAAAAATATAATTTCTATTTTTGGGCCGAAAAGTTTCTATTTCCTTTCTTTTTTTTTTTCTTATTTGTAAACTAGACATCTATTTGCTCATAAAATTAGCATAAAAAAAATTATGCGTGAGCTTTACGAACCCACCATAAAAAAACAACAAATAAATATTTAAAAAAAAAAAACATAAATAAAATTACGCGAAGAAATAAACGCGTGGCAAATTTTCGTAAAAGGTATACTCATAAACTTTTGAGCAGTAAAAAATTAAAAAAAAAAACAAAAAAAATGCTCATAATTGGCGCGGTTTTTTTTTTCGATGCAAATTTTATAAGTAGATACGCGGTAGTGATTCGATCTGCCCCAATCGATACCAGGTACATAATATTATACAAGTTAATATTTTAAAAGGTTTTTAGTTATAGATTTAAGAACGTTTTGTTCACTCTGTTTTAATTGCTTACTATTTGTTTTCTTTTACATTTTCAATAAATTTATGCTGATTTCTAACAATTTATTTAATTTTATTTATTTTTTGTTAAGCAATTGCATATTTTGTAATAGTGTCGACGTGCAAAAGAAGAGTAAGATAAAACTTAGAGAAAGAGTGAATACAAGATAAAAATAAATAAATAAATATTAAATTGCGTGCCCGCTCAATCACATATTATTCGCTTTTGTATGTTAATGATGCTAATTTACTTAATATTTTTTTTTTTTTTGTATATCCATATACGTATTTAAAAGTAGTGGTGGATAAAAGCAAGATTACGTCTTAAAACTGTTGATTTATTTAATTCTCTATACGTATAATAGCTATTATAAAAGTTTTATCATTCGTTAGTGTATTGACAAAGGATAGAAGTGATTAAGAGTTAATATTTCACGAGTTATAGGGCTCTAATTATTTGTTAGTGCATTCAGAATATTTATTTTGACATTTCTTATATACTAACTTTGTGCGCCAAATTAAAATTATTGGTTTTCTTTAATTTTGTACATTTCATCTGTTATAAAGAGTATCGCGGGTTAGCGACTTGGCAAAGACAAGCGGTGATTAAAAGATAATCCTTCATGAGTTATGGGGCTCTAATAATTTCTCATTGAATATTTATTTTGACATTTCTTAGCTACTAGCTTTGTGAGTTCGTTGTTTCGGACGCCATTAAAACAATTCTATGTTTTTCATCAAAAATTTCTTTAAATCCCCTGTTCGTTATCTTGAATACTATTCAAGGGTTTAATTCTCTGTAATTTAATATATTAAGTTTACTTGTCTCAGTCTGGAAAATTTTGGAAATTATAATAATCGAATTGAACAAAGTAGGTAGATCTAATTTATTAAAAACCGATTTGAAATTATAATCCAATTAACAAGTCCTAATAAGGGAAAGCCTTTTAAAAAAGAATTAATTTTGTATTCTGAGATTGGATGACAAAATAAATTTATTAAAATAAGAAAAAAAAAAACTGTTACTACATTTTTGCCCTTTACTATTAATTAATATTTAAGTAAATAAAAACACTTTTTTGTTATTTTACCAATGTTGTAGAATTTTTAATTTTATGACTCTCCCATTCTTATGTTAAAATTTTAAAAATAAAAAAAAATCACTTGCGTTTAAATATGAAGATCGCGTATTTTAATACGTTTTTTTTTTTGTTGTAGGAAAGTTCAATAAAATTTTAAAGTCTCGTGTTCATTTTATGAAAATAATGTAGAAAAAACACGTTGACAAAAAAAAATATATATATATTAAATTTTAAAATGCGGAAAAGAATTTTTAAATTAATTTAAAGGTGTATTCAAAAAGTGTTAAAAGCATTTGAAAATGTCAAGTAACTTAATGTCAGCACTATTTAATTTTGTATGCTGCGGATTAATGGATGGAAATTTAATATATAATTTGTATGGATATTAGACAGAACTAGAAAAAAATTATGTTTATTGATTTTTTTTTACATATTATTTATTCAACATTCTCTAAAAGCTAAGCTTCAGAATGCAAAATGATATGCAAAACGAAATCAGAAAGCATTAAATTACAAAGCAACAGTGTTATTAAGAAACATGATATTTAATTTGCAGTATGTTTTTTTTGGATAAAGTTTGGATATTCACAATATTATTTATAAACTTACCTATAATATGTAGTAGATTTTTTCATAAAGTTTTCCAAGTCCAAACATAGTTCAAAATTGTATTGTAAGCAACTTATGGACTTTTAAACCAAAACTAATTCAGAATTTCGATAAACATACTTCAATTTTAAACAAAATTATAATGAATAATTGATTTAAATTAAATTTATTGCTTAAGTACGAGGTGCTATGCCCGCGTGAGGAAGAGAAATTAGTAGAAATATAATTGAATCAACCAAATAACTATGACGAAAGGTATCGCATTAATGTCGAATTTGTAATAGAACTGAATATAAATATATATTTTTTGAAACAAATAAACTCTAAGATAGTTCATAAATTTTTTACTGTGATTTAAATAATGCAATTGAGGTCAGATCCAGAATACAAACTGTTCAGAATTGTGACTTACACAAAAATTTGAAAATTTCATGTTCTAAGAAAAAACGTGAAAATAGGACTTTTCTGGAATTTTGAGGGGCTGTAAGTCCAAAACCCTATATAGCTAAGAAAAACCGTTAAAGGACATAAAAATATTTTATTGAACTTTTAATTTTCATGTTTCGCCGAAGAAAAATTTTACCGGTGCCTAAGTTAAAGGTGTCTAAAAATATCAAAATTTCAATTTTTGATGCGTAATAACTCTTAAAGAGGGGGTGCTATTTTTCATTATTAATTTTTTGAGGAAACTTATAATAATTCTAAAAGTTATTTCTTTTCTCAAAAATTCAGGTTCCTATCTCAAAGCATGCCGGAGTTATTAAAAAAGAAATATAATGCTAAATTTGGTTTTAATATAACAGTAAATTTAAATAGTAAATTACAAAATATTGAATAATTTTAATATGGTTTTGTAAAGGTGGGAAATGTCCGGTCTTCTAGTGTATTTAGATTGTAAAACTACTACGCAGAGCCTGAGATATATACATCTGAAAATAAGGCTTTTTCGCAATTTTGGAGAGCTGTGACTTTGGAACCCTATACAATTAAAAGAAACCATTAACACACGTAAAAATATATTACGGGAGGTTTGATTTTTTTATCTTGCCGAAAAAAAATGCGTACAGGTGCCTAAGTTATAGCTATTTAAAAATATCAAATTTTAAATTTTTGAGCCCTAATAGCTCTTAAACAGGTGGTACAAAAAAATTTTCTGAGCAAACTTATAATAATTCTAAAAGTTCTTTCTTGTCTCAAATTTTAAACCCCTATCTAAAAGGGTGCCGTAGTTATGAAAGTAGAAAAATCATGCAAAATTTGGCCTTCACATAACTGTAAATTTAAATACTAAATTTAAAAACTATATATAATTTTGATATTGATTTATAAAGGAAAAAAAAATTCCTGTCGAATGGCGTTTTCAGATTGAAAATATGTTAAGCGGAACATGAAATATACGCGTTTAGGAATTGGGCTTTTTTAAAGTTTGAGGTGCTGTAGTTCCCTGGTGGATGGGGCTATATGAAAAAGTTGTTCAACAAAATTAATTGTTTTATGAGACCTACCCATGATTAAAATTGTTTTTCTCTATCTTTAACGGTGTAGAAATTTTGTAAACAGACGAACAGAGTGAAACTAATAGGCACATTTTTTCAAATTTTTTTTGGAAATGTGTTAAAAATCGTAATTATTAATTACTTTTTTTTGTTAATCGTTTGCGGGAAGATCCTAATAAGAAGAAAAGTAAATTAATATTAATAAGAATAATCATACTAATAAAAATAATATTATTTAGCTGGTGTTTATATATAATAACTATAAATTTTGTTTATTACCTCAAATTTTGATTAAAAAATTAACATGAAATTAAAAAAACCCAAAAAATATTATTATCCCCATTTTACTTGCGTATTTACCTGTAGATGGCACAATTATTAAATAATATTACCATTAATAATTAAATAAAAGAAACGGAAAAATAAAAATTGTATACAAGACCCCCCTTTTTTAATAGTTTTTGATGTTTAGAATACCTAATTAAATCGCTATTAATATTTTCTTTTTATTTTATAATATTAGGTATTATCGATATATACCTAATAGTACATTTAGTCGAAAAAAAATTTAGCAATAAAAATGTTGATTTTAATCACGGTTTTATTAACTATTTTCCCATTAGAAAAGTGATAGGCTTGTTGAACGGTTTTATTCACTGTATTTTCTAAGTTAAGTAATAAGCTTCAAAAACAGAAAAGTTAAGATTGTTTTACCAAACTTTTTAAAAAAAAATAACATAACCTAAAAAAATAACCTTTTTAACCCTAATATAGGCAAGATATTTGGATGAGTCACCCAATTTATGAGACAATGTCTATAATGATTAGAATTTAAATATAGATTAACTTCATAATTCACATGTGTACGACATAATTCAATTTTGCAAGCATCTTTTCCCGTATCCTTATTCCCAAAACTAAACTTAACATTATGCCACTATGTATAAAAAGATTCATTTCAAAGTTTGGTTTGAAAGGTGGTGGTTTTGGTTGATTAAAGTCTACCCAGAGGCACCTCCTGAAGTTTCTTTTAGTGATGTTTTCACACTGCTCCTCGTAAAAAAAAACACACAATACTAACTACTCGCACATGTACTTAATTAATCGTAATCGTATTGTCTCGTAAATACTTACCCAGCGTTATTTTTAATTATTTATTATTATAAGTTTCAGTTGTTGAATATCAACCTGAAGTTTTAAAAATATTATTATATTGTTGATATCGTCAATTACTGATACAATCGGCTTAACTTATTATTTTGGACTTTTAATTTTATTTTGGTATACAAATTCTCATTCGTCTTATAGTTCCAATCTCAATGATCACTTCATTTAGCCAACGCATTCAGATGGGCCCCTGCGCAGAAATGAAATAAAATAATTACTGTACAACCTTTAAATTTGTAATTAGTATGTGTACGATATATCCAGTCAATGGTGTAGTGGTTAAGACACCGGCCTTTCATACGAAAGGTCTCGGGCTTAAAATCCGGCTGTGTCATATAGATTAATAAAAAATAATACAGATTTTTCTTATAATATATAATAATTAGTAGAATATGATTAAAAATCATAATAAACCATAATTCTTGTATAAGATAATAGATGGCGTAGAAATAAAAAAGAAACGTCTTAGTCTTGTACAATAGTTACAGCCGAGTAATCAACGGCTTAGTGAAACTAATGATTCGCGAAACTGAAGCTTAGTCAAATATGAATAATAAATGATTTAGTGGATGCCCTATACTGCTCACAGGAGTGGCAAGGAAAAAAAATGTGTACGATATATATAGTAAAGTTAAAGAAGATCATTTACGTCTTAATTACAAATATTCCTTCAATTTTTCCGTTCATCTGAGTAACCGAATTCCAACATTTAGTTCATATACAGGGTGTCCCAAGTTAAATTTCACATAAAGCAGGAGGTGATGGGGAGCATCACAATGAACCAAATATTCTATGGGAGGAGATGGGTCTATTCCGGACCCTTTTCGAGATATGGGTAGCTAATAACTTTTTTCTATCTCTAACCACTTTTTGAGATATAAAGAATAGAAAAGTGTGTTATAATACACAAAATGTGTTAACACAGTTTTGAAAATAACACACTTTTCTATTGTGATTGAAAATAACACACTTTATATAGCTCTTTATATCTCAAAAATTGTTAGAGATAAAATATAAATATAGAATTTATGGCAGCTGAAGAATATAGTTAGTGCTAAGGCTAACTGAAGTTCAGATAAAAAAGTTTGGCTGATAACTTTGACGTTGGCCTTCAAATTTAATTTTTTAGAATAATTTACAAACAATATAATATATTATCACATCATTCAGAAATTTTCAAATTAGACCAAAAATACTTTATCGAATTTGTCACTATTTATACAGGTAGGTATAGGTAAAATAGTATAAATATAAATAGAACGTTAATTCTTTTCAATTTCTTCCTAATTTTTTATTTTCCTATATTTATTTTTTCATGTATGTTAATTTTGCATATAAGCTTAATATATACATAGTATAGCAGTATATGAGTATAATATAATATGTATAGAAATTTATTACCAAAAATTTATTAATTTTGTAATAATAAATGTGCCCTGTCCAATATTATGAACATTTTTCTACCTACATTTATTATTTTTTGATTTTAGTTCCCCTATTCAAATAATGAAAAATAAAAATAGTTGAATACACCTTGTTTTGTTTTTTTTTTGTTGTCTTGTTACCCGTGACAGGTACAATGTATATACATATGTACATAGATAGGCCGAATATATTTTATTAAAACAATTTTACCATTAATGAGTAGGTGAATTTAATGTTTTTAGTTTTTTATTTTAGTTTATGAAAAATAGTGTAAAAAAATACTCAGAAAAAATTTTAAAACATTTTGATTCGCTTACACTTGTAACTAGTGATCAGTACATATTTTGCAGTAATTAAAATATGTTTATTCTGAAGAGAATAATTTAAACATAATATATAATATTATAATTCGTAGATTTTAGTGCTCTAGCAACAGGGTTGTGTTATGTCGATAAAATGAAAATCAGTCTCTTCGTCATAGGTTCCTTTAAGCTCGTAACCCGTATATGTACGATATAGTAAAGTTAAAGAAGAACATTCAAATCTTATTTACAAATATTCCTCTAAATTTTGCTCCCCATCCTTTATGATTCTAAAATTTCCAAACACCATTTCTTCAGCAACCTTTTCACATCCTTATCACTAATACGAAACTGTGATGGTTTTGGTTGCTTAAAGTTAAAAACTGACTAGAAAAATCTCGTGAGTCGTGGAGAACTTTTGTAAAAACAAAACAAATATAATTCTAATTGTTCTACCCTAAACGGTATTTAAAGGAAAGTTAATGTGGAAACTATTACAATTCTCCTTGTTTTCTTAATTTAATTCTTCTTCTACTGCTGTTTCTGCTTATTTACTAATGGACACTAATGGAATGTTTCTGCTTATTTACTATTTGACAATTATTTCATGGATTATAGGTGAATGGTTAGAGAAAGTTCCGAGGCGCAAAATATTTTACTGTACTTCAAATCAGAACTTCTGAGTATTTCAATGCGACTTCTAATATCTTTTCCACAATTTTAGTCTTTATTTATCTAGCTTCCGAGATATTTTAAATTGAGATCTGTTCTTTTTGAAATCAATAAAATGTGTTTCCATTAGCTTTGAAATCTATTTCTACTTACTGTGCTGAATTTGGTTTTCTGTGCATTAATTTTTAATTCATAATTCTTGCTAAGTTGGTTTATTTTCTTTTCTAAAAATTGCAAATGCGCAATACTATCTGCTATGAGTATGGTATTATCATCATATCTTATATTGTTTTTAACTGTACGTTTCACTTCAACCTCAAGTTCGTCTAGTGTTATTTCAAAAATGGTTTCATAAAGATTAAATAGGAATGATAAAATAATTTGTTTTCTATTTGCCATCAAAGCGATATGCCATATTTTGTTTGTACGTTTGCTTTTTGCTGCCAGTATGGGGTTTTAATTCTAATAATATTATTGTCTCTTCATCAATGTATAGGTAAATTTGAATGTAAACCATCCAAAAGCAAAAGATGGATAAAAAATAAAACAAAACTTATATTTTAAATTGCATCAATAATATTTAATGAAAGTTTTGTGAAAATTAATTTCGATATTAATCAAATTTAGTTATATTAATGTTATATTTAAGGCTTAAATTTTTCTTAGTATATTCAATCAAATCCATTAACTCGAGTGTTTGTCATTTAATAAATTAGAAAAAATCAAAAAATAAAACAAAAACACAATTTTTGGCTCCCCCAGTTTTATTTGACTCACTCTTTTCTAGTGAAACAATGTCACATTTGTGTACCATTCATATCATTTCTGGTACGTTACTTACAAACGTAATTACATATAATCTTTATATTATATAAATATTTATATAAAATATTCTATATAAGTTATATTAATATTTAAATAAAAATGACCCAAAAAAAAAAACCCATTCTTATTTTATTTAGTATTCATCTAATATATATGAAAAAAATTAGAAAACAAAAAAAAAAAAAATAGAGGGTTTGTAATTAGGTTGACAAGTGATTTTATAGTGTTTTTATTTAATCAAACATTGTCACGTACAGACATAGAAAGAATAATATTGTAAAAGTGGCGGTACAAACAATAACAATAATGACTATGGCTACGACTACAGACTTCAACTTAAAACTAACGAACGCAAAGAAATAATGAAAATGGCAACTTGTATCATGTATTTTAACCAATTCTAGTCTAAAGTATATAATATATAAGTGCAGCAATCATGCCAAAAAAAGCCAAAAAAAAAAAAAAAATATATAAGAAAAAGAGAAATACTAGATATTTAAAAAGATAGAGTATACAACAAAATAACTAAACAACGCTATCTATTGTTTCATTTTTTAATCAAAGTGAAAAGAAAATCAACGAAAAATTTAATAAAATTGGTTAAAACAAAAACAAAAGTAATAAAATTAACAAAATAATAGTTAAGAAATTAACAAACTAACAAGTTAACAATAACAGAAAAAAAAATTATACGCAACAATGTATAAAATAATAAATAAATAAATAAGTACAGTTTTAAAAGTAAAATAACAGTAGTTACAATGAATAATTATTTTCAACGAAGTTAAGTGAAGGTGAATAAAACGTTAAGGGAGAAACGGTGATTGGAGTTTTTCTGTTTTTGTGTGAATAAAATATAATAATCGAATATTGGCTTTTAGAAAGCAAATTTTATTATATTTCAAAATAATTATTTTTTTATAGAATTTGAAATATTTAGCATTTTTATGCAAGCTGTGATAAACTGATTTATCCTATTCTTAATTACGATTTTATTCATTTATTACTGCTATTTAAGTAAATTTTAAGTTATATTCAAGAGTAAAATATTCATTATCAATTTATGAATAATTAATTATATATTTATATTTACGTTCCTTCCTGTTATTAATTTCTTTTATTTCTTGTAGTAGAAAAATTAGAATTTCGAATTTAGATGGTCGAAACGCATTAATTCATATTCCAGCCAATTTTGAAAGAAATATGGGAAAATCACGCCTCAATTATGAATACGTTGTAAAATTATCCTGCGGTTTTGCTCCAAAGTATAATTTCAAGACTTAAATACTTTTACTTTAGACATTAAAAGGCTAAGAATTGTCATAGAGAGTATTAGGGAAAAACGTTTTTTAGAGATTTTGTAGGGGCTTTGAATAATTAAAAAATCAATTAGTTTTATCGCAGCAAGTCATTTTGCTGATACAGTAGCTTATGAAAATACTCCAGAATCATCGTGAATGTTAACTACACATTTACATGCAAAATTAGAACACACGAAACACACTAACATCCAAGATTAAATTAATATCAGTATCATAAGATAATTTAATAAAATATTATAACGGCTCAGCATCCTTTAACTCCATCTTATAGGTTTTATATATTTTCCCTAAGGAAATCTGTACTCTGCACTAAATCTAAAGGTTTTTTTCTTTTAAGCTTTCCTGTAATTGAGCAGCTTCAACATTTATATGCTCTTCTAGACAAGCTTTATGCTTTATGTTTCATCCATAACTTTGGGAATTGTGAAATCTCTTTGAATGTCACAATTACGTACATGCCAAGGAGCACTTACTATATATGTTACGTAGGACTTTGTTCTGAAAAGTTTGTATTTTTTTAATATGCGTTTGCTTAGCATCACCCCAAAGTTGAATGCCATATAGCCATAAAGATTTAATTACTTGGTTGTAAATTAACACTTTATTATATATTGTTAGTTTAGATTTAGAACCTAGGAGTCAGTAATTTTCTCTATATTTATTTTCAAGTTCTAGGTTTTTCTTGAACGTGTTCATTCCACCTTAGCTTGACATCCAGTGTCATTCCTAGGTATTTTGCTGAAATTTCGATTGATATACGTTTACACCATTTAAATTTATTTTTGGCGCGGTTTTCTATAATTATATTTGTAAAATTGACATGAACAGTTTTACTTTCATTAAGTTTTATTTTCCATTTTTTTATCCAATAACATATTCTTTCATTTGCTTTCTTTAATTTTCTTGTAGCTTCCTCAATATTTGATCCTATTCTCTAAATGATCTGCAAATAATTTGACTTTTTCTTTATTATTCTTTGCCCAACTGCAGTCTGAATTCATGAGCGGTGGGACGTGCTTTATCGATTTTTTTACACTCTTCGTTGCTTATTTAGTTTTCTAGTTATATTTTCACTCAGATTTGTTATAACAGTATCTTTTAAATTTAGACAGTTGCCTGAAATTTTGTTTGTTATAAATAAAGCAATAACATCTGGAATCTTGTTAAAATTATAATAGTCCAGTAAAAATTACATTTTTAACATTTTTCTGTTAAACGTTATTTTAGGATTTTAGAGCTAACAGGGGTTAACAACACTTTAATCTTTAAATAATAAATAACAACCTTATACATTTTGAAGCTTAGAACAGTTAAAATAGCGTAAAGAATTATCGTCTTACAAAAAGTCAGAAATGCTACGAAAAGTAATATTTTATATTTGCTGAAATAAAGCCATAAATCCAATTAAAATGTTAATGTCTTTTTCTTTATATTTTCGAGAGATAATCCTTCGGGCGTAAATTCGTTGATCTTTAACACAGCATCGTCGATCTTTATAGAAATTCATTTATGAGCAAGAGTTGTTAATGGAAGCATACCCATCACATGTGCTAACTAAAGTAGGAATCCATATTGTGTGCAATGAAGTAAAGTTTAACAAAGAACATTAGCATCTTTTTTTAGAGCATCTTAAACCTATATTTTCTGTACCCCATTTTCCAAACATCTTTATTATATCCTTCAACGTGTACAAGTCCAAATAAATAAGTTCAATGATCAATCTTTTAATGAAAAGTGTTACCTTATGTGCTTGTAATAAATTTCAAACAACATTCAAAATAGAATTTAAGTATGTAAATAACTATTTATAGCTACATTATATTTTATTATATTCAAAATACCAAATTAAAAAAAAACCCCTCTTTTTTAGCACATTTTCAAAAAAAAATTTGATAAAATGTGTCTATTAGTTTCACTCGGTCCGTCTGTTTCCAAACTTCTACACCGTTAAAGATAAAGAAAAAAATTCAACCATGAGTTGATCTCATAAAAAAATTAATGTTGTAGAACAACTTTTTCATGTAAACCCATCCATTACAGAGCTGCAGCCCTTCCAACTTTGAAAAAGCCCTATTTTCAAATGCGTATACCTCACGTTCTACTTAACATTTTTTCAATCTGAAAACGCCATTCGTCAGCAATTTTACCTTTGTAAATCGATATCAAAATTATACAATTTTTTAAATTTAATATTTAAATTTACCGTTATGTGAAACCCAAATTTTTCTACCTTCATAACTCCGGCACGCTTTTAGTTAGGGACTTGAAATTTTGAAAGAAAGAACTTTTAAAATTAGTATTGCCACAAAAAACTTTTTCGACCGTCCCCCGTTTATGGGCTATTAGGGCTCCAAAATTGAAAATTTTTTATTTGTAAACACTTGCAACTTAGGCACCTGTACTAATTTTTCTTCGGCTAGACATGAAAATTGCAGCTTAAGTAATATATTTTTATTTGTGTTAACATTTTTTCTTAATTATATAGGGTTTCGGACTTACAGCCCCTCAAAATTGGAAAAACATCTTACTTTCCCATTTTTTATTATTATATGAAATTTTCAAATTTCGGTGCAGGTCACAATTCTAAACAGTTTGCATTATCTTTTGGAAATGTGCGCTTTTAAAAACCGCTGTTTTATATTCTGCTTTGTTTAGGTATCTCTTTGATCTTATTAACGAATTAATTAACAGGTAATGTTAAAAGTTTTTACTAATTTTGATTTGCAAATTTAAAACATTTTTAAATAAGTATTATGATTATTTTAGCTACTGTTTTATGAATTTGATTGGTATATTTCAGATAAAACTAATAAAAATAAAGCACATAAAAAATATAGGCATTAAATTATTTTAACTACTTGAATAACATTGAAAAAAAAAGATAGCTATTAAAGACAGTTTAATTAAACATATACATATAATTAATACGGCTTATTAAAAAACCATTATCTTCAATCAAATATCCTGATCTGAGACCAGAAGCAAAGTATTATTATATCGAACAGTTGATCAAATATTAAACCTCACTTTTACTTAAATTGAAATTAAGATTTCAGAAATGAGAAAAAATTTACTAAAATAATCTTTTTTAATTACTGATGTATGCAAATGATATTGATGCTTATTTGTCAGATAATTGCTTACTATGGAGCCAGCTGTACTATTAAATTTCTCTAGTTTTTGAACATCGCACCATATCATGAGAAGCATATCAAGTGCTTCTTGTACAAGGTGAGTACAGTTGAACCACACCCTGACAGAGTTAAATTATTTTTTAAAATTATACCAATTGACTTTCTAATTTCGAATCCTGATATTTCCGCAACTTGGCGTTTCACATCAACCTAGTGAAATTTTTTGTATTTTGATTCATTCATAATAGCATTTGAGAATATACTCAATTGTCCGATATCTTAGCTTCTGGATGAATACATTTTTTTTTTAGTTTATTTTCCTGCCACATAAATGATATCCGATCCGCCTATACCTATCCGAGAAACATTCTTAACTGTGCGTATGATTCGAATCCTCGGTGTTTATAGCGTATTTTATAGGCTCTTAAACACTAGACCACGAATGCCGCTGAATACACATCTTAACCAAAAAATATTCCCTTCCCATAGAATTCTAGAAATCGTTATCCGACATATTGATGATTGATGTTTGATTAAACATTTTTACACAATCAGCTATCAGTTAAAATTACTGATATTAGTTACTTCATCTCATGAGTGACATTAGTTAAAATTTGGATCTAACAATTTGGATGAGATGAAATGTTATCATTAAAATAGGCTACCGTGCCAAAGAAAAAGACAAAGATCATAAACAAAAAATATTTCGAATAAAGTAATAGCAAATAATTATTAAAAAAAAGTTCAGTGGCAGTAAATCTAATGGAATTGGAAGACACGGTAATTAATTTTTTTTTGTGTTCTTATTTTTCAATTAAATTTAAATTTTTAACAAAAATAATTCAACAACCATTTTAAATTTAGTTAAGTTTAGATATTTCTTCTTTAAAACTATTTCCGAGCAATTAAAAAAAGAAATATTATATTAAATCTATGTTTAAAAAATAAGAGTGCCAATCAAATGTTGTTTTTTTTATCTACCATTCATTTTTTCTTTTGAAAAATGGTCAATTTACCGACAAAGTTGTAAAATTTTATTGAGATAACATTTAAAGATTGTGATAGAATGATTTAGAATTCAAATTAATGGATCATTAGTAAAAAAAGTATGGAGATATATAAAAAAAAAAATTAAAAGAAAAACTTAGGAGTTATTAAATAAAATGGCAATTGAATGACGTATAAAATAAAGCATTAATCAATAAAATCAAGAATCACTTGTTAGTTTTTTTTCTATATTATATAATTATAGTTTTGTTATACTACGATTATAAAATGTGGCTAAGTTTTAATATGTATGTTCATTAATGTTAAAATATCGAAATTAAGCTAAACGTGATGGTACAAGGTATTTAGGTATTTAACATTTACTTTTCCGACATAATGATTATTGATACAAATACGAAATCACATGTAGACTTAGTCTTATTTGCATACTATTGTAGTTGAAAGATATTTTTAAGTAACTATAATAAACTTTGAAATAAATAAATGTTGGTTGAAATCAATAATTTAAAGCAGAAACAAAAGCAAGGTAAGAAAATGTAATCTTCAAAAGCATATTGGAATATGGAAATGGATAGAAAACTATTTTGTTAAACGAAAAAGAAACGCTTTATGATAAACCTTAATAATCCGAGATCACAATCAAGAACTAATAGAAGAAAAAGAAAGTAAGGAAGCTAAAAGGAAAGCTAGAAAGAAAATAAGAACGAAAACTTATTGCCAGATTAATTAAAACCATTTCTGACCGGCATATTGCAAGAATAACTATTAATATACTGCATAAAATATATTTTTAAATACGAACTATGCTATACTATATAAAGGATCTTTCAAATAGAATTTTCAAAAGTAGGCGCCTGTATAACACACTTCAAATATTGAACGCACCCATATTATATGTCATTTGATAATAATAATGTAATGATAATGTTACAGCTGACCCCATCATGTCAATTTCCCGACGTTCACAATAATTGTTTCTGAGTCAACTATATGCAGCGTTGAAGACCTACAAAGTTCAATTGACACAAGAATTGCTGCCACAAGATCATTCCATGCGTCAGGACTTTGCTAATTGGATACTGGAACAAAACGACGATTTAAAAAAAAAAAATCATCTTTTCGGACGAAGTACATTTCGAGATCGGTGGCTACGTTAATAAACAAAACTGCCATATTTCGGGAGAGGAAAACCCTCGCGTGAT
Source organism: Poecilobothrus nobilitatus (assembly GCA_947095535.1). Taxonomy (NCBI): domain Eukaryota; kingdom Metazoa; phylum Arthropoda; class Insecta; order Diptera; family Dolichopodidae; genus Poecilobothrus; species Poecilobothrus nobilitatus. The sequence goes on from OX352774.1 coordinate 115,226,935, forward strand.
CCAATAGAAGCCAACGCAACCACAAAGAGTCACTGTTTAGTGTGCCTTGTGGTCTGGTGGTGTGATTGGTCTGTACTTTTTCGAAAATGATGCTGAAGAGCCATAACCGTGAACCGTACCAGATACCGCGACTTGATCAAAACTTTTTTATGGCCAAAACTGGAAAATATTGATACTGAGGACATGTGGTTTCAAGAAGATTTGGCTACGTGTCATACAGACAGAGAAACACTGTAATTACTGCATACAAAATTTTCAGACCGTGTTATTTCCAAATTCGGTGATGTGAATTGGCCTTCAAGATCCTGCGATTTGACGCCATTACAGTTCTTTCTCTGGGGCTATGTGAAAACACAGGTCTCCAAGGATAATCTTCGAAACGTTGAAGCATTGAAAGCAGAAATTATTCGAGTTGTTGGTGAGATAGAGCCGCAACTATGCCAGAATGTGACAGACAATTTTGATAAAAGAATCAGATACTGTAGAGACGCGAGAGGTAGTCACATGGGAGATATCATTTTCAGAGTATAAATGAGAAACATTGTACTTCAAAAATAAATAAAAACTTTTCCAGTTTCAATTCAAATTCTATGTCTTTTAATTATTTACTTTTGAAAACTCAATTTGAAAGACCCTACAGGTACAAGGTTGATTCAGAGAGAAATTAATTACTGTGTAGTGTAGATTTGTTATCTTAATAAGCTGAGGAACTAAATATAGGAACCAACTTAATAGTTCCTTCATTGTGTGGGTTTTCATATGAAGAAAAATATAATTTGATTAAAAGATTTGAACTTTAATTATACATTTCAAAAATGTTTCATTAATTTTTAAAATTTTTTTTTATATTTTTTTATTTTTGTTTAAATATCAAAGCAAACATATTTCCATCGTATGACTAACATTTGACTAAAGAAACTCTACCTAATTTGACACCAGTTTAAAGTAATAAAAAAAAAACCAATATAAGAAAAATCTGATGAGAACGATGGGATTGGCAAATTCTTAAATAATCAACAAAATGTTTTAAAAAAAATTATTGACATTTAAGTTAAATTTAAGAAACCATAAATGGTTTTAACCACATTGTTTTTTTTATTTTGTCTTTCTGGAATTCAAAATTTCAGTTCATTTAATACCATAACCTTAACATATATAGGTATAAATATATAAATCCCATATAAAGTTTTTAAACAAAATACAAATGCGCCCAAAACTAATAACTATTAGGCATATAAATATGAAAGCAATGTACTATTTATGATTTGAGTTTATTGCCTATACTCAAATTCCTCTATTCGCATCTACATTCAAAATTTATTATTCAATACTTCTTACTTTTCCCTTTGAAAGTTCCCCTTCTTCCTTTTCTTTACCGTTACTAACACTTTTTTATGTGATTCTGTCAATTTGTCGTGTTTTTTCATATACCATTGGTTTTTATTTATTTAGCAATTAATCTAGTGATGATGCTGTGTGATGTTACGTTGTTGTTGCCTGCGTTATGTCATGTTCTTTAAACATAAACAAAATAAAAATATAAATAGCAAAAAAAAATAGGCGCGCTCAATACTGTTCTTTTTTTTTAAATGAAAATACGTTTTAAGAGCATTAAAGAGCTGTTTTAAATGGGAATTTCTTTAGAAAATGATAAAAAATAAACAAAACTTTGGTGTGGATATTGAAGGTGCGAAAAGAAAATTCTAATAATTTAGAAATTTTAAAAACAAATAAGCCGCAAAAAGAAAAAAAATAAAAATTTTAAGTGCCTTAACACCATTTTCTGCGTGCCATTTTTTCTACTACTATCAGAGGAATTGAAATTACCAATACCGTGAAAACATTTTAAAGTTCCTATCGTACTGGTACAATCTTAGGTATTTAGAAATGATGCACACTTCTATTTATCCATTAACATTTTCTTTTTAAGGTAATTTGTTTTTGTTTCTTTTTTTTTGTTTTTAGAAATAGCATGTCTACTGTACCTGACATTGTACCGATACAGGTACATCTATTGCACAGTTGCAAACAATACAATATGTTTGATTTTTTTTATTAGTAATATGGTGGTACATTCATCAGCATCAATACTTTCTCGATTTGGTTGAATCAATTTTAGAAATGGGACAAACAAAACAAAAATTGGAAAAAAAAACTTGAGTAACACAACAGTAAATTTCTATAGAATTGTTTGTTCACAGCATTTATGTGTTCTCAAGAAAAAGATGATAATGATGGTAATAATGATGATGAGAGAAAAAGTACCTATTTAAAACTATTCGAATATTGTTGAGTAAATAATAATAAATTGAAAAAATTAAACAGCAGACCAGAATTAAAAGAATGTAAAATAAAATAAAATGAAGCATATTAAAAAAAAAATACGTGAAAATATTTTACACGGTTGAAAGGGTTATATTTATTTCCAAGCAATAATAAAATAAAAACTGCTAAAACTAAACCTAACAAGTGAATCGGCGAACTCTTTTTGTCCAAGTAACTGTCAAACTGTTATCAAGTAATTCCTAATATAAGTAAAATTGGAAAGATAAGAAGAGCCACAAAATACTTGAAATGAAAGAAGAAATAATGACAGAAGGTAAAATCAATACCTTTCAATTTTTTGTCCTAATGCGATTAACACGTTTTTCAAAGTTTGAGGTATTATAGCTCCGTAATTGATCGGGCTGTATAAGAATGTTTTTAAGAGACTTATCCATCGTTAAAACTTCATTGTTCTATTTACAACGGTATAGCAGTTTGGAAAACTCACGGGCAAGACCGAGTAAAACTAATAAAAGCAAGTTTACATATAAGCAAGTTTTTGCAAATTTTTTTAAAAAATATGTTAAAAACGAGGAAAAGTGCAGTAGAGTAGACAGTGTCAACTCTGTGATACCCATTTTAACGTAATATACTCTGTTTCTAAAAAACTTGACCATCTTTTAAAAACTTTCAGATGTTTTAGTTACGACGTTAATTACAGAGATATATTTATATAAATTGTGGAGTTGTATGACAGCTACCCGAATTTATTGCACAGCCCAACCAAATTTTACAGAAGTAGTTGACATAAAACTTGATAATTTTGACATAAACATTTATAGGATTTTAGACGCCTAGCTTCATTAAGTTCCAAGAGGTGCAGAAGCCTGAACCGGCTGCTTTGGACCAATAAAATTTTACAAAAGTTTTTGGCATGTAACTGGACATCTCTTCACTAAATTTTAGAGACCTAGCTTCAATAGACACTGAGTTATTTTCATTTAAAAAGAGAAGTTGTATGGCAGCTGCCCTAACATGTTGTACCAGCAGAACCAAATTTTACAGAAGTTTGTAGAAAATTTCATATCCTAGCTTGAATAGATACTGCGTTATTTCCATATAAAGAAAGAAGTTGTATGGCAGCTATTCGAACCCGGCGGCCAAAAATGCTGGATTTTAATAGGAAAATTAACAATTTTGTAAAAGTGTCTTAAAAAAAATTTCAGCCTCGTAGCTCATTTATTTTTAGAGTTATCGTGCGAACGAATTGACGGACGTACGTGACTTCATCGACTCATAATTCGATTCTGAACCGATCCATACCTTTGACACTATATCTAGCTCAACTCCTTTAAGGTGTCACAAACGTAAAGGCAAATTTATTATATCCTTGAACATAGTTCATACGGGTATAATGAACACTACACAAAACGTTGTTTCTAAATTTTTGTTTTGGCAAGTTCTTAGAAATACCAAATGGTCCTAAATTTAATAAAATAGACACATCTTTTTTCCACGAATTTTTTTATTTTTAATTGACCTTTTGGTTTATGTTCTTTATATATGATTGTACAGATATTATGAACGACAAATATTTGTAAACTGTTTTACATATGTGCAGACTTAAAACATCGTAAAAATGTAGATAGATAGAAGTGGTTGCAGTTAGTGAGAAAATAAACATTACATTTCGAAGTCAGTTGACTCATTTTATTCTCACCTTTATGCGGTAATAATAAAATTTTAGAGTCGCTTTACAGGAGTTAGGTACATAATATATTCTAGAAATTAAAAAAATATTTAAAATAAAGTTCTGCAAAGACAGGAAATTCACATATAAAATTATCAATGATCATCATTCTACTATATATACAACTTTCACAATTAATTCGTTGTTTTTGGACATAGTGCCTTATAGATGATGTTTGGCTATCACTTCAGAAAGGATGCGTTAACACCTATGGTATAAAATTGTAAAAATTCAACTTTATACATATACAAACTAAAAATATAGGTGCAGGAAAAACCCAAATGGGATTTATGTTTTACCTTTGTGAGACAGAGTATTCAATTTTGAGATGCAAAACAAATACGAATTATTATTTCAATGGAAAAACTAGAAATTAAACAGAAATTCTATTAAAAGGCTAAAAATTTCATTAGGACTTCTGTCCTTAGCCTTAAGACTAAAGGACCATGGTGGTTTTGTCTCATAAAGGTACGTTCAAAATTGAAATGAGATTTTTGCCCTGCACAGAAATTATACATTACGATAAAATCATTAAAAATTCAACTCAAAGAAGGGTAATACTTTTATGTTAATTTAGTTTTTAAATGAGTACTTTGATAATTTAGACTACTATTTAAACAATTAATATTGCAAAACTTTTCTAATGTGGAAATTAATTTAATTTCAATTAAACAAAGAAAAATTTAAAAACGAAGACTGGAGACTGGGCTGTGTCAACTGTAGGATATCCGTATGAACATAATATATATGATGGTTACATAAAACTTGATTATCTTTTAAAGTTCAAATGTTTTACTTAATTAAGTACCGAGATATATTTATGTCAAATTTTGGAGTTGTATGACCTGTTGCCCTAAATCTACCCCATTTTACAGAAGTTATCAGTACATAACTTGATATCTGTTCACAGCATTTTAGATACCTAGTTCTAATATACACTGAGTTACCTTCATATAAAGAAATAGTTATATGGGAGCTAATTGGTTGGGCGGTCCGGTCGAACATGCTGAATTTAAATAGCGAAACTAACAATTTTACAAAAGTGACGCGATAAAAATTTGACAATCCTAGCTCCTTTATTTTTGAGTAATTGGGTGGACAGATGAACGTACATGGCTTAATAGACTAATTTTTCGATTCTGATCCGATCCATATACTTGAGTCTATATTTAACACGAATTTTTCACGTCGTCTCAGACGTAATTCCCAATTTATTATATTCTTGAACTATGTTCATACAGGTATAACATTATAAGCATATCTAACTGTAGAAATCTATTTTTCCCTGTCCCAATAACTTTAAGTATTTTCCCTCTCACAGTTTAATTTCTAACTATTATTTTTGCAAATTTGTTAACTGCTTTCAAAAGTAATTAATTAAAATAAGACATTATTTTTATTGTTTTCTTTTAAATACAGTTTTAAGTAACATTTTTATAATGAAATTTTTTAGTTATTAAATTAATTAGTTTATAAAATCAATATATAGGATTTTCCAATTTGAGTGATAGATTTCTAAGTGACGTTTCGGCCATTTGTAGTATGTCATGATCTATCATTTTTTTTTCATTGTATTCAGTAATGTTTACAATTTCATCATGAAGAGATATACGCAAGAACAACGTTTACAAATTAATCAATTTCAACGTTTACAAATTATTCAATTTTTTTAAGAAAATCATCTTCTCCGATGAGGCTCACTTTCATCTGAGTGGTGCGGTAAATAAACAAGACTGTCGATTCTGGTGCAAAGAAAATACACAAATTATTCATGAACAACCATTAAATTCACCTAAATTGACAGTTTGGTGTGGTTTTTGGTCTGGTAGAATCATCGGACCGTACTTATTTCGAAATGAAGCTGGTAACACCGTTACTGTCAATGGAGAGCGGTATAGATCGATGATAACCAACTTTTTATGGCCGAAATTGGAAGAAGTTGATCTTGACAACATCTGGTTCCAACAAGACGGGGCTACGTGCCACGCAGCACACAACCACCGTGCAACAACCGAATTATTACGAGAAAAGTTTGGAGATTCGATTATTTCAAGAAATTATGATATTGAATGACCTCCAAGAAGTTGTGATTTAACACCATTAGATTATTTCTTGTGGCGTTATTTGAAGTCATTGGTCTTTAGCAATAAACCAGACTATCTTCAAGCTTTAGAAGTCAGTATTGAACGTGCTATTCATGACATACGACTTGATTTAGTGGAAAAAGTGCTCGAAAATTGGGTTCATCGAATTCGTTCCTGCAAAAGAAGTCGGAGGCCATTTGAATGACGTTTTATTCAGAACTTAATTGTATCGATTGAACTTCACATTAAATAAAAAACATTTGAATTTCCTGAACAATTAGTGTGTTTCTTTTTTAAAAGAAATCATATCACTGAAATTGAAAAACGATAAAAGATATTTCTTTTTACAAAGTTTTGTTCTTATCTTTTGTATTCCATTTCATCAATATACTAAAAATGCAATCAATTGCAAACTTGTAATCATTTTATCACAAATCACATTTACTTATTTCGAAACTGAATTTAAAAACAGTTTGTTCCTAAAACGATTAGAGCAAAGGTTAGCACATAATTCGAGCTGCCATGGATAAAAGATATTTAAATGCGCAAATTGCCTTCAGCTGTTTTATTTCATTTTTTATTTTAAATTTATAAATTGATATCATTACATTTGACTTTGCATGAATTTCTCGATCCCATTCGTAAAAGAGCATTAAATACCAAAAAAGGCCCTTAAATAGAATCTATAGAAAAATTGTGTGGGACAGAAAATAGTTCTTAAGTATAAGCAGTAGAAAAATTTCATAGGAAACAATTTTTCTATCTATCCTATTTAATGACCTTTGTTTTTTTTTAAAGCACCTAAGAACACTAAATAATTTAACAGAAAAAAATCAACTACTTATCTTCTATCTTTAAATAGTCACAAAATTACTACTATAGGTAATCTTTACCACATAATGTGACAAGAAAATTACACAGTTTTCAAATATCGTAAGGGGGAAATGCAAATATCACGTGCAAATATCGTAAGGAGGAAATTATTCTTACGACTTGTGTGGGATTCGAAGCCTCACTCCCACGGTGTTTACAGGGTATTTTATATCGGTGTTTCCACACTAACCCACCGAGGTCTCCACCTATTTTTTGTACATAATATATTAAATTTAAGAAAAAAATAAATGTTTTTCCAGTTCCTTTCATCCTGTCCGAAAATTTCATTCAAAATCATTTCAAACTTAAAATTCTTTAATGCTAAAAAAAATGTTATAACTATCATTTAACATTTTTAAATGTCAATCAACAACCATTTTATTTACTAGATTTAACTGTAATTAATTAGCTTTAAATTCCATTTAGTGAAATCTATAAAAAAAAAAAAATTGTTTTCTCTGCAAGAAAACAAAAAAAATTATGTGTGAAATGCTTAAAATTAAATAATAGTTAAATACCTATTTCAAAATAAGAAAAAACTAAAAAAAATAAATAAATTCAATTGCAAAAATTGCTCGTTTTTTTCATTTAAAGCAGTTCTTAATTAAAATTCCATTAAAAAAAAATAATTTTTGCTTTTGTTAAAAAATAATTTACTTATGATGTCGCAACTTTGTATGTTTATAACAGCTACGACTGTTTGCCTTGCTGATTAAAATCATATTTGATTTACAGATAAATTTTAAAAGATAATAATACAATATATACGCTATATATTATTTAAAGATTTTTACGAATCATCTTACAATTTTATCGTTTAATGGAGTTTCTGCCTGTTTTGTTACTTACTATGTAAATATAAAATCAAAAAACTGGTCCAACATCTTTTAAATTAAATCATAAACTAATAATAAATAAAATATATTCACATTAAATTGTATTCTTTACAAATTTATTTGTTAGATTCCGATGCAATTTGCTTACATTAACTAGATTTAAAATCTGAAAATGTGATTTTTTTTTTTTTATTGTATAAAAGAAATGTGTACCTAACCACTATTTAATTTTTTAATTGAATTAATATACTTTATTGCTTTATAAATTGCAATTAACTTTTCTCTGTTACTAATTAGCATTCATTTTTCTTTTTTTTTCTTTTTAATTTATTTTTCATTTTAATCAAGAACTTGATTTTGTTTTTTTCTTAATGAAATACTCTTGGAATAAACAACAGCAAAGCCAAATTCGAATAAAATCAGTCCAAAAACAAACTTTAATACAAACAGAATCAGTAGAATCAAAACATTAACAAACTTGCATAGAAAAAAAAAAATAAAAACAAGAAAAAAAAATTAAAAAGTCATCAACCTCTTAATACCTAGAAATTTGTTCAGAAAAACAACAACATTACATATTGTGAATCCTTCTAATAGTCTCTTAACCTTCAGATTTAACACCATATACTATTTCTGTTCATTTAAACAAAAAAAAAAATAAAAAAAAATACAAAAACAAAATCAAGAAAAACTACAACCACAATTTTAAATCTTCCCATTCTTTTGATTACTTTTAGACTTACTACCGCTTTTCTAAAATTAAGAGAAATAACAAAATTACTCTAAACCCTCTACTTCTCATCCCTTCTTTATCTTCAGATACACCAATACCTATCTCAATTAAATATCTAGTAGAACAAAAACACAAATTTCAATTTGTAACGCTCTTCATATCCTCTTTAATATCTTCTATTAACAACAAACGATATGACAATTTATAATCAATTGAAAGCTATTAAAAGAACACCAACCGAAAAGTTGCAATGCGTTTCCAGAAAGAAAAAAATAACAATAATATATTATTACTTTTTCCCTATTTCGAAAGACACACCAATAATCTGTTTTAGCACCTCTTACCATTTACACAGGTTACAAAAAAAAATTGTAGAATAGGCATAACAGCAATAAAATAAAAAAAAAAAAAATCTTGATTTTTATACAATTCCTATTTTTGAAGAAGAATCAAAAACAAAAAAAAAACAAGGCAATAACTAGTAAATTATTGGCACTTCTTTGTTTTTTATTTTGTAATATTTCGGTGCCTTAGTAACTTTTTAATAGTCTTTAAAGAATCATTCAAGAATAAAGAATCGAAAGTTATTGTTGATTATTATGTCTAACCATAAAACGCCCAAATAGAGAGTAAACATACATAAATTTTGTAGTGGGAGTCTCGGTGGCCTAGTGGGTAAGAACTTATAAAATACGCTGTAAACACCAAGGGAATGTAGGTTCGAATCATTGCTAGGTAGGGAATCAACAGATGTCGTAAAAACTATTTTCCTTTAAGAAATTTATAGTCATACCTGGAAATCAAAGGCTGGGTAATTTCGTTGTCATATTTCTGTGTCATAGGAATGAACTAAAAAAAAAGAAAAAAAAATTTTGTAGTAGTCTTCGCACTTTTCTATAAGAAGGTATGAACATAATATTATATTTGGGTGCTGTGGATTGCAACTACAACTTTACAGGACTTGCAACTCAATTTTACAGTTTGTACCTTAGGTTAAGAAGCTGTCATCAATTAAAAGAAAATATTAAATTTAACTTATTGGTTTTTGGGACGAAAAATGCAGCATAAGTTGCTAATGGTTCAATTGTTTAGCCGATACTGCTCTTTGCAACAAATGTACTAGTAAGAACATGAAGAAAGATGTGCTACGAAATTCGGAATGTTATGAATAACGGATAAGGTATGTGGGAATATAATTTTATTATAAATACTACTTTTATTTATATATTTTCTTGTAATAGGTAGTTAAGAAAATAAAAGATTTATCACACAATTTCTTAAACAACCCAATTATTGTGTCATAGTGTTAATAGAAACTACTAAAAAACAAACAAACAATTTAAACATAACATTGTCTGTTTAGCACTACTGCCGATGATTATGATTTTAAACTTTGTGTTCTTATTCTTGTTTCAACCACTTGGGTGACAATCATTTGGTGATTGTCTTCATTACAATTATGGTCAAATTTAACTCATCTGACCGGACAACCAATCAATAACATAAAGTAAATTACAAAAGAAAAAAAAACTGGATTATAATATTTTTCAAAATTCATTGGAAGCAAAAGAAAAATGGTAATGATAAAAATCAATAACTGGAACTAACAAAAAAAAAAAAAAAATTGGAGCTTAAAAATTTGTCCATATTTGGTGACTTGCAACTTACTACCACTTATAGTTGTTTTTTGTACTGTGTTTTTGTTTTTCATTTCATCAACTTAAATGATAGCAACAAATTAGGAGGACAACACAAATAAAATTAACCTCCTGATGTGTAATTTATTTATTTATTTAACTTTTTTGCAGTTTACAATAATAATTTTAAAATTCATAACCAGCCTTTTGTATCATATCTTCTTCATCTTTCATTCGTTTATCATTTTTTTGCAATTTTTTTGTTTTTTTTTTTTTATTTTGTTTTATAGAATTATGACTAGATTTGAAAAGATTGACGAATTTAATTAAGGAAAAACAAAAAGGAATAAAGCCTATGAAAAGGGTAAGTGAACTTCAAGTGAATAGGTCATTTATTTTGATTTTGATCATGTAAACCCTGTATGTGAAGCATTTATTCTTGTATAATGTACAACGAATATACACTAAAAAAATATGAATCAAAGTCAATTTATTTTTGTTTTTTTATAGTAAAATCTAAAATTGAAAAGTATTTAATAAAAACTATAGTAATGCGTTGTCGGCAAACATATTACGTGTATTTAGATAAGCTCTCAATTCTTCTAATTTGGAATTGAAAGTCTAATATGAATTAATTTGTTTTCGTTTTCTCCAATAATTTGACTTTAAGTTCCAGTACAAGTGAGTGTAAATTTTTTCTAGCGACAGATACTATCATTGTTTTGTATCCAAATTCTTAAAATGCGGGGGTGATGTTTTATTTCAAAATCATCGCTTTATTAGGATATCAGGATATCTCACATCGAATATGTAAGAGTATTTCAGAGGGAGAAATTAAATCGCATAAATAAGAAACCTAACGAACAGTTTAAGGTTACTCCTTGTTTTATGGTGATGCATTTCTTTTTAGATCGTTTAGCCTTATTAATCTTTATTCAATTTAGATCTGGTTCAAATTATTTTTCTACTTCGGTTTTTGATTAACATGCAGATAGATTAGGATTTTTACATACTTCTATGATTCCCTGAAGAAATCTCTGAGCAAAGTATATAATTTCTACCAGCTTCATCGCCATAGTTCATATTATCCGACCTCAAGGTATGTGTTTCTAAATAACTAGGTACTAAACTACAAAATGCTATATAGCATGCTTTTCTAAGGAAAGAAGTACCTACTAATAACTACTATCTTAAAAATCAATAAATCCTATAAAGGAAGTATTAAAATATAAGTACATACTTATATACATTTTTGGCATACTCTACCATATTTTCACAAATTATATATAGCTATTATTACCTTATAGTTACGACTTACGTGTATTTTGATCGCTTGACATTTTTATTATTCTTCTAAATTATTTATTTAACTATTGAACTCCCGCTGAGTTTTTAACTATTCAAAAATAAAAAATAATAAAACAAAAAAAAAACAAAAAAATTAAAAGAAAGAGAAAGAAATATAATATAAAATAAATAAAACTTTAAATTTAACACAAATTAGTGATAATAACAGTATAAAAGTAAGGATGTGTTAGATTATAATGAAAAAAAAATTAAAGATTATTATTTTTTTTTTTTTAGTAACTAATCTCGAATAAGTAACGTTTTATTTTTTATATATAGAAATCTAAAAAACTAAAAAATTCAAACGATTATCATTATAAAAAAAATAACAAATATTAGATAAAGATTAAGAAAATTTTACTAAAAAAAAAAAAAATATAGAAGAAACATAAAATATAATATTAAAAACTTTATTTGTAAAAATTAAAAAGAAATAAAATTAAAATTAAGCTTCCAATACACTTAATCTGAAAAGAGTGAAATCGTAATTAATGTTGATTTATTAGAAATAGCATATCAAAATCTTAATGAACCTAAGACGCAAAATAGATGAAGAAACCATATCAAAGCCTTAATGATTCTATGACACTTGATATCATTAATATTTAAGTAGAAATTGTTGAATGCTAGCTTTAATTATCCGTTTCACTTTAATGTAAGAGATATTAAAAAAAATTTACTTAATTTGAAACTAATTGTCAAATATCAAGAATAGGGACATAGCCAAGATTATGAAAAATTTATTGAACCCGTAACAAATCTATAAATTATATTTTTTAATTCTAGCAGAACCTACGTGGAGTTTGCATTAAATTTGAATTCTATTTAAAACGTATTGTCATGTTAAGCGTTTGAATTTGGTAGTTCTGTTTTTAGTAGTAGCCGCCGTAAAATGCCACCATTAAAAATTGACAGATTTTTAGTTGAAGTATGTTATAGAAATTAGTGACAATATTTTAAACAATCGTTGATAATAATAAAATATAAACGCTAATTATAAACTAATATTAAATTAGAGATTTTATGGTATCAGAAATCTAGAAGACAACTTGTAAGGGAGTGCACACACCACTTAATATTTAATACACACAAAGAATATGAACAAAATTAATAAAATGGCGATTATATGATTATTGAGTTGTTAAAAGAGAAATAAAAAAAAATTTAAAAAAAAAAAAATTGTTGATTTTCACTAATTATTAAAAGATTATAAAAAAATAAAAAAGAAAAACTACTTTAGTAATTTAGTATATGATTAAAAAAGTTATTATACGATTAAAAAGGTGATAAAATATTTTTTTTTTAAACTTTAATTGTACAAATAATAGTGATTAAATCGATTGTTATGTTTCATTTTTCGATTTCCTATAAAATTAAACTTCTTTAGAAATTTTATTATTTAAAAGTATGTTGATCTTAACCTTAAAAGCTTATAAATAAAATAGGCATTGTATAATTAAAGTTTAAACACCTGTAATAAAACCTGTAGGGTTATAAAAAAGATGGATAGATAGTAACAGAGATGGTAACGGACATAAAAGAATATGGTATCACATGTTTATACCCGTACAATAAGTATCGGGTATAATAAAATTACTCCTCCGTTTGTAACACTTCGAAATAAGCGAGCTAGATATACCTTCAAAGGTATGGATCGGATCAGAATCAAATTCTGAGTCGATTAAGCCATGTCCGTCCGTCAGCACGCTAACTCAAAAACTAAGAAAGCTTGAATTTTGAAATTTACACAAAATATTCTCAGAGCAATTTGTAGATCCCCTATTTTTTTTGGTTGACTTCCGACCAAAACTTCGGGTAGCTCCCGAACAACTAACTTTTAGATCTTCACAATTTTTTTGAAATAGAGCCATGAAATTTTAACTGCTGATAGATATCATAAAAATATTAATTTTTTGTTAAAATAAAAATTTCTGTAGCCCCACCCGTTAAGGAGCTGCAGCCCCCCAAAGTTCAAAAAATCTCTATATTTAAATTGTTATAACACAAGCTCTATAAGGTTTATCTTCAATCTGAAAATTCCAATGCTATTATAAACTTTTCAAACATGTATATAATAAATATATGCACATGTGTCTTAATTTACCGTTATGCGAAAATTAAATGCAAAAGAAAAATTATTGCAAAATCCTTTAATCCTTCTATCTTCTAAACAGTTTAAGTTGGAAACTTGAAATTTTGAAAGAAGTTAGATCTTTGAAAAAAAGTATGAGTCATTTCAAAAATTTTTTTTGTATCACTCCCCGTTTAGGAGCTATAAGGGGTCAAAAACTAAAAATTTCCAATTTTTAAATACCTGTAACTTGAACACCTGCTAACATTTTTTTGGAGTAATACATAAAAATTAAAGCTTCAACATTATACTCTTATTTCTGTTAACAACTTTTTTTAATAATATAGCGTTACTTTATAATTGACAAAAGTGTTACTTGATTTTTTCAAATTTTCTAACAAATTTCTTTAACGAATTTTTTGCATTTTGTTTTACTCGATAATTTGAAATTGTTGAGGATATAATGCGTAGTACATAAAAATGTAAATAAATAAACAACATAACGGTTGCTTGAAGAATTTTTATTTATATGATATTGATATATATACATACTTATATAATATCATGTTTATTTACATATCGTATATGTCACTGATGAATGAATGATAAGAGTATATGTATATAGCGCCGTATTTACATACATATATGTATTTTATTGTACTTATAAGAAATTATTCTATGAATGGAAGCATTTTTAAAGAAATATTGCAATGTATGGCGATATACTTATAACAATATATGTAAATATTAATATAATATAATATTTAATATTTTAGCATTAATATAATATAATATTTAAAATTATATTTACTATTTTGTAATTTAATATACATTTGCCGCTTAGTATTAAATGGTACTATAAGCATATTTGGAAAAGTTAGATAGATAATCGTTATTCGGAAGGTTAGAATCTGCTTTTGAAGAGTGTATACACATATAGTTTGAATATATGTACAAACCATAGTTCTTGAAATTATAAAATTCACCCAAATTATTTTAAAATACTAAAATATTAAAAAAATAATATTGTAAGCAGAGTGACGCAGGCTGTGAACATACTAACGGGTTGTACGGGTATCTAAGAGTTGACAAAGGCAACTGTATTCTTTCTCGTTTTCTAATAATTTTCCTTCCAAGAAAAATTGAATATTTTTATGGTTAGTTTTTGAAACTTAAGATAAATTTCAACAATGTTTTCGTTACATTTTTTTTTTCTATAATACATATATGGTTGGAATTACGTTCACCTTAACTATAGGACTTTAAAATAATAAAAATCTATATTTTAATATGTATATGAAATTATACTAAATGAAGTATTTTTTAAGAAAATAATTTATTTGAAATTGCTTTTTTTTTTTAAATTAAATCAAATCCACACGAGCTATGCACATAAATTTTTTTATTAACGAAATCATTTTAAAGTTTAACATAAAAAATAAAGCTGGTAATATTGTTTTTTATTAGAAGAAACTTAACACTTATATTATATCTTATTATAATCGTTCAGATTTTAATCTCAACCAAAAAACTGAAACAAAGAATAAAAGTAATATTAAATGAAAATAGTTTTATTTAAATTTTTGGTTTTTTCCGTACTTTTAATAAAGTGATGTCATATTTTTATTTAAAATCTCAATTGT
This sequence comes from Poecilobothrus nobilitatus, assembly GCA_947095535.1. Taxonomy (NCBI): domain Eukaryota; kingdom Metazoa; phylum Arthropoda; class Insecta; order Diptera; family Dolichopodidae; genus Poecilobothrus; species Poecilobothrus nobilitatus. The sequence continues at coordinate 115,242,174 of OX352774.1, forward strand.
AAGAAAATATTGACATTATTTCTAATAAAGTTGCTCTATTAAAGAAACACTCGTTAATATCCAACGTGTTCCTTAATTAGCTACCCACCACTACATATTCTGGTATAGACTCTTATAAGAAATAAAACAAGTAAATTTAACAGTAAGTCGATGCAACCGACTTATTAATACCCTAAACCTGAAAAATTCAAATTAAATTAAAAATTCATAAGTTACTTTAGATAGGTACGAATTGATAGGTATTAGATAGGTATTTAATATAAACTAAAAATATAATCATATCATTAATTTCGAAGATATGCTTGTTAGGCCTTGTCAGTCGCGTTTAAAATCATAAAGAAAACATGACAGAACATCCTTGAATCAAAAGGTTAAGTCTTTATTGGTTTTGGAGATATGCTGTTTGCTCTTGGTCTTATTGAGAAGTTTCCAAAATGCTAATCCATGGACCGATTTTTCCACTTGCAATCGCCGCCTTTTCTTCATGATTATTAACCTCCTATATAAATTTTATCGAGATAGCTCTTAGTTTTTGAGTTATTGTACGAACGGACGGACATTGTTAAATCGACTCTGGAGGTGGCTCTGGTAAGAATATATATACATATCTATATCTAACTTACTTTCTTTTAGTGGTTACAAACAATACACCCTATACTTTAGGTGTAGGGTATAATAAAAATCTGTATCTTTCTAACCGATAAATAGATAAACCGATAAGATCCCATTATATCAAAACCGATAATAGGATAAAACCTCTTCATGTTACGTCATAATATAAACATGCATTTTGGAAAAAACAAAATTGTTAAAAACTCTACATTTTTATTATTTTGGAAGAACGTACCTATATAGTTTTAAAACGCTAACAGATATAAAAAAAACAAATTCATATTTAAAAGAAGATTTATTGAGCTTTTGAACGCCATTAACAGAATTTTCATACAAGTTCAAGAAACGGAGTCGATGTCAATTTATTGAAACAAAAAAAAATATAAAAATTTCATTTAAGATCACTTGTCTTAGAAACTAGAAGATCCTCGGCTTAGCCCCCGTACAAAAAAATTACTTACTCTATGCAGCGATACATATAGTAATGAAGTTAATTAAAACTCTGTATTTATTTATAAAAATATATAAATTAATATCACTAAGGTTTTAAGTTGTTCACTCATTTCTCTCAAAGAGGCCAGCTTTCTATACATATAAACGATATAAAATCTTGTAAAAGTACAAAATCGTGCTTCATACAGCTGCAACAACTTTTTTTTTTAGGAGTTCACAGTAAAATAAAAAAAACTACCTAAACAAGGAAGCAAAAATCAAAGTTTTAAAGGCCGCACCTTTTCAAAAAGGCAATAGAAACTGTAGGGTTTGCATTAAAATTTATAGTTTCTCTTACAATTTTTTCTATGATATAAATTGTAAAAAGAATACTTTCTTCAATTTTAAACAAACTCTATGCACATAATTAAGAAAAGTCGTTAACCCAATCCTGTAGCGTTAATTTTAAGATTCGACCTTTAAAAAACTTGTATAAATGTTTAAGTTTCAGATGTCTAAAATTATAAAATTTTCGTTTGGGACCATAATTTTCACATCATAGTTCTTAAAGGACGGAAAATACATATATTTGTTTGAAGTATATTTTATGTTGCTTTATCTTATCTATTCTCTAAATATTCTATTTATTCTATCTAAATATCTTATCTATTTTAAAATTTCTAGTTTCTAACTCTAAAATTTTATTTTTTTAGTGCACTTCTCTGCCTCTAAGAAAATTACACAGCCTCTCCTTTTCAGACGTGGTTGTAAGTGTCGTAAGGGGGAAATAATCTTAACACTCACTCGGTGTATACAACGTATTTCATACGCTCTTACCAACTAGGTCACCGAGCCCCGGGACTAGTCTAAAGTTTTAAGAGGTGCGGTATATTTAAAAATTTTGCAAAACTTTTATTTCATATAACTGTAAATTTAAAAGTTAGACAAAAATTAGATCCACTTTAGTCTTGAAAGAAGCTTAAGATATTTCCTCTTGTTAAAAGAACAATTTGCAAAAAAATAGAGGAGATCAGCTATAACAATTTAAATATGGCATTAAGCAATTGTTCCACTGCAATAGAATCGCATTACATAAAAAATTCTTCTATAACTATTACTTTTTGTAGGAGATCTAATAAAAATTGTATTTATTATTTTAAACGAAGCTGAAATTTTGCGAAAAGACGGGTAGAACTCAAGAGAATGGAACTCATATTATCTAAACAAATTTTTCAAAAACCTGATAACTAGTTGATGAAAATATTAGTTTTAGTGATTAAGTATTATAATTTGTTGTTGAACCTTAAATACAAGGCTGTTGCTTAGCAGATCATCTGTTTTTTTGTTTTTTTGCTTTTATGTAGAAAAAAATTACTTATTTAATATTCAACCAATTGAAACAAATTGCTAATTCTGCATATATTAAAAGTAAATTGCAAATCCACTAGTAATAATTTCATCTCATCGGTTTATTATCAAAATTTGTCGTCTCTAGTTTAACTTTCGTTTTTTAAATTACCAAAAAAATGTCCGTATAAAATTTTATGTTTAATAATTATTAATAATAAAAGTTTATTTTGATCGAAAAATGATCATGTTAATAAGTCAAAACTAACAATTATGTAACATAAAATTTTTAATGCAACATTGAAATTTTTGATTTCCTTTATAAGAAATTTCGTGTATAGTTATTTATAATTAGTTTGCTTAACAACTTAATTAAGCAGATATTCTTAATTTTAATTTATTAAACGAGGAAGAGTGCAGTAGAGTAGACTGTGTCAACTCTGGGATACCCATATGAACGTAATATATTCTGCTTCTATAAAACTTGATCATCTCTTAAAAACATTCAGAGGTTTTAGTACCGAAGTTAACTACAGAGATATATTTATGTAAATTGTGGAGTTGGATGACAGATACCCGAATCTATTGCGCCTAGCTTCATCAAGTTCCAAGAAATGCAAGAAGCCTGAACCGGCTGCTTTAAAGCAATCAAATTTGACAAAAGTTTTTGGCATGTAACTAGACACTTTTTCACTAAATTTCAGATAGCTAGCTTGAATAGACACTGAATTATTTTCATTTAAAAAGAGATGTTGTATGGCAGCTATTTAAACCCGGCGGCCGAAAATGATGGATTTAAATAGCAAAACTAACAATTTTGCAAAAGTGACGTAAAAAATAAAGGAGGTAGGAGGCTGAAATATTTTTAATGATATTAATAAGAATACTAATACGAATACCAATACCAATAATAACAGCCGCTACAGTGACAGTGGGGGTTGCCTTCAATAATTACGTCATGTAGTAAGGTGTTATATACTACTACATGTTGTAACTGTTGTAACGGCTATAGTTACTGTTAGCAAAATAGTAATAATAATAGCCGGATTCATTATTGCCTTACAGTCCCACTCCCAATTTAATGTTTCCGTATCCATTTCCTACCCTTTCCTAGGTAAGGTAAGGGTTCTCTCCCATTATAATGGCTAAAGGGGGAAGTGCGTTTAGTCAGTAAGAATCTGACACTACCAAGGGGGGAATTTTTGGTGTCTTTGGAAGTGTTCCCACCTCCCAAATCAAATCTTTAGTAGCAAGAGTTACCAAATCTAATATCCTTAGATCAATAAAAAAAATATAAAAATAATTTAACGTCCCACTTTTAAGGATCTTATTTAAAAAGCAATGAGAAACTATTAATTAATTTCAATTTGATTTGACTCAATAAAACTTAATACTATGAAAATCTTAAATGGAAATTTCTTCTTAAAATAGAATTTTGTTGTATATACACAATTTTATCACATTTAAAGTCCTTTAATTTGAGGTTCCTCAATTTTACGTCCTTCTAATGTACAATCTTCTGTAATTATTTCAAGAAAAGTAAAAATTAAATACAATATTAGAAGAAAAAATATATAACTTAAAAAATAAAATTTCTATGCCTTTTTTATAATATTATGTGAAAATACTCTATGTCAGTTGCTAGCATATACTAGGAAGATAGGAAAATTATTATAATAAATTACAACATATTTCCCAAGAAACCGATTATCTATCTCCAATTACAGTCACTTGTTTATTGTTGTTATTGCATTTCTTTATTCTATTTTATACCAACAATTAAACGCTGGACTTAACTTCGTTTTTGTTTTTGCTTTAGTGTTTTCTTCAGTTCTGCGGTGGATTGTTTTCAAATACTTGATTGGTAGGTTTGTTGGTTCTGTTGGTATATTCTATAAAAGGAATCTTTTTTTCTTTCTATAATTCTATCTCTTTTTTACTAGTTATGCATTTATAAAGTGGCTTTAAAGAATTAATTCGCAATTAATTCACTTGAAATATTAAAAAAACAATAATAATAAATAATAGTAGAAAAAAAAAATTAACCTTTTTTGTTGAATTTATAGAGAAAATAAGACAAGGAGATGAAAAATTCTAAAAAAAAAATTATTAGATTATATTTTAATTTTAAAAGTTTTTTTAGTTCATATTTTGTTTTGGTTTTTGGTATAGGGTCCAGTAAAACAAATATTCAAATGATGGGGCGAAACATAGACGAGTTTCAATTATTAATCTACATAGTTAATAAAACATTAAAAAAGAAGTAAAAGGACTTTGGTAGCCCTCAAAATTAAACAATTGATTCAAAAGTTCTATACCAAGCTGGTCGGCTTTGTATTGAATAGAACGTCTTAGGGACATACCACAACCTAATATATTCTATTAGTTATAATGAATCTCAAAATTGTTCATAATACCGTAATAATATATTCCAACACGACTTGAATCAATTTAGTTCGTGGTACATTCAAAAATTACAATCTAAAATTAATTATTAACAAAGTGCTCAACTATAAACTTTACAAGCTTACAAACTAATTCAATCATCAGATATGACTATAACAAGCCATTACAAAGGTTAACATGAATTGCGCTACTATATTGAGTTTCAATTTGTACATCAAGTATACCTCCAAAAGTACTTAACTATAATTGTATTAATTATATTATTATAGTTAGAAAACATAAATATACCTTAGACTTCATTAAGCGTTGAATAAAAGATTTTTGGGGTGCCTATATATCACGAAACATATTTTCATTATCGGAATATGCAAGTGAGATTTCTCTTCGCTCAAAATATATTATTATAGTTAGCAAACATAAATATACCTTAGACTTCATTAAGCGTTGAATAAAAGATTTTTGGGGTGCCTATATATCACGAAACATATTTTCATTATTGGAACATGCAAGTGAGATTTCTCTTCGCTCAAAATAAAATTTTGTAATGTTGGCTGTGGATGATTTCAAGTTGTCCTCCGTCGTTTTGAAGGTAGACTATCTCTAATTATTCTAAACTTATCAAGTAGATTAGCGGCCAATTTAAGATCCGTTGCGTTTTTTAATACTTTCTTGTGAGAGCATATACTTGTAAAGTCAAAAAAGTGTATTTAAAACTTAAATTTTGGTTCTATATAATATATTATAGCATTACCTATAAATGACTCAATAATTTGGTGATGGCTCAATAAATTGGTGATAGTTCTCGTACATTTAACAAATATATGCAAAGTAAGTATATCTGATTAACTGATACAAAAAAACTTTTCTGAACACTAATTAATTTTTTTTTAAAGAAAGGAAATTTTGATTTAAGATGTTGTGAAACTTAAATAATTAGTTCCATTACGATTCAATATTGACTCTGATATTATGATCAGCTATTAATTTTGGCAAAGAAATTGTTTCATCATGAATGAGGTTAGACAACCATTAAATAATAACATTGCAATATAAAAGTGGGTTAATATATTTTAAATTTAAAGGGTTATTTGACATTTCAATATTAAGAAAATAATTAAATAAATATTTAATTTTTGCAAAAGGCACAAACATTTTATTATATCCCGAGCTGGAATTTCTTCAACATGTATGCGTATGAGCATTTTTGTAAGATTGTAAAATGATTTATCAAAATTGCATACGCACATAATTTATGTACTTAATATGTAAAATGAATTGTCAATTTTGTTTTACAGTTATATGATTAACTGTTAATATTTATTAACTATAAAAAAAAATCAGTTATTACCATTACGTATATAAATGTTTGTTTTAAAAATGTTTTTTTTTTTTTTTTATAGAATTTATTGCCGCCACACTTTTAAACTATTTGAATTATCGGAGAGGTCTATACAAAAAATCTTAAGATTATGATTTTAAAAAAAACAAATTTTTTTTTTTGACCTGTAAACTAAAGGCAAATAATAATATTAATAATAATGAAAAATAACAGCAAAAAATTATATAGAATTAAAAATAAGTACCTGTACAGAAAATATTTTTGTTATGAACCACATAATGACCATAAACTAACAATCAACGTATAATTTTTTTTTTTTGTTTTGTTTTTTAATTTTTCGCGGATCAGAACGCAATACTAAATTATTTCGTGGTTTTTTAGTCTTTATTTTTTAGAGCAGTTTTTTTCTTTTTTTTTTTTTGCTTTTGTGTTATGTTGTTCTGGTTGTTGGAACTGTGTATGTTACATCAATATGGGTGGCATTTTCTCACTTGACCAAGTTTTCTTTTTACACCACGTTCTTTAAAAAATATTATGTACAATGATGTTTTTTTTTTCCCAATGATTTCATACATTACATGTTATGTTCACATTAATCTATAAAATAATAAGTAATACAGTGACTAACAATGTTAACATTTTTGTATACGGAAGTTTGGTTTAAAGTCAGGACTGTATTGAGTTTCGTTAAGTGACTTAGAATAACATATTACACATGCCGTTAATTGCTTAGAACTACGAGTATATGAAAACATTTTACTGCAATCCCAAAAAATAATTTTAGACCTTAATTTTCACTTTGAGTTACTGTACATTTTACATGTAGTTTAGAATAAACTATAAAATTGTATTTTATATTAATTTTTCAGGAGAATTTTGAAGTATTTCCATCATACCGGCTTTTTTTTTTTTTTTGTTTTTTTTTTTAACATTTTTGCTGTACCGGCCAAAGCAATACATTTTGTCTTGCATGTTGTTTTTGTTTTTCTACAAGACAAAAAATTGTTTAAATATTTTTTCCCATCTTATATTTTATTTTTTTTTTCAGAAAGAATTTCCCTGAGGGAAATTAAAAATCAAAAAAATGAAAAAATAAAAATAAGCAAATAAATTTACACAACATTTTCAACAATATCCTATAGTAATATTTGGATTGTAATGTATATTAAATGTTTAATATGTAACATAAGTTTTTTCAATAATATATGAAACATAAAAAGGTAGTACATAGTTGTTTGTTTTTAGAATATAGTGACGATTTTTAGCACATTTCCAAAAAAATTTTGAAAAAATGTGCTTATTAGTTTCACTCTGTCCGTCCGTTCGTCCGTCCGTCCGTCCGTCCGTCCGTCCGTCCGTCCGTCTGTTTACAAAACTTCTACACCGTTAAAGATAGAGAAAAAAAATTTTAACCATAGGTAGGTCTCATAAAAAAAATAATTTTGTGGAACAACTTTTTCATGTAGCCCCCCCCATTACGGAGCTACAGCCCCTCAAACTTTGAAAAAGCCTTATTTTTAAATGCATATATCTTATGTTCTACTTAAGATTTTTTCAATCTGAAAACGTCATTCGACAGGTATTTCTTTTATCTTTGTAAATTAATATCAAAATTATACAATTTTTTTAAATTTAGTATTTAAATTTACCGTTATGTGAAAACCAAATTTTGCATGATTTTTCTACTTTCATAACTCCGGCACGCTTCTAGATAGAAGCTTGAAATTTTGAGGCAAGAAAGAACTTTTAGAATTAGTATAAGTTTGCTCAGAAAATTTTTTCGGACCACCCCCTGTTATTAGGGCTTAAAAATTGAAAATTTGCTATTTTTAAACACCTGTAACTTAGGAACCTGTATACATTTTACTTCTGCAAGATATAAAAATTAAAGCTACAATAATATATTTTTACGTGTGTTAAAGGTTTATTTTAATTGTAAAGGGTTCCAAAGTTGCCGCTCTTCAAAATTGCGAAAAAGCCCCATTTTCAGATGTATATATCTCGGGCTCTGCGTAATAATTTTGCAATCTAAAACCGCCAGAAGATCGGAAATTTTATTATCTATATAAAACAATATCAAAATTATGTGATATTTTGTAATTTACTATTTAAATTTACCGTTATGTGAAAACCACATTTTGCATGAAATTTCTTTTTTCATAACTCCGGCACCCCTTTAGATAGGAACCTGAAATTTTGAGACAAGAAAGAACTTTTAGAATTAGTATAAGTTTCCTCAGAAAATTTTTTGGTAACATCCCCTCTTTTAGAGTTATTACGCCTCAAAAATTGAAAATTTCATATTTTTAGACACCTGTAACTTAGGCACCTGTACAAATTTTTCTTCGGCAAGACATAAAAATTAAAGCTTCAATAATATATTTTTACGTGTGTTAACGGCTTTTCTTAGTTATATAGGATTCCGGACTTATAGCCCCTCAAAATTTCAAAAATGTCCTATTTTCACATTTTTTCTTATTAAATGAAATTTTCAAATTTTTGTGTAAGTCACACTTCTAAACAGTTTGTATTGAGTTTTGGAAATGTGCGCTTTTAAAAGCCGTTGGTTTACATTCTACCTTGTTTATATATATGTACATACATAGTGACAAAAAAAAAAACAAAAACTTTGAAAATCAGAATATTTTAAAGATTCCAATTGGATTAAAGAATATTTAAAAGATTCTAATATTGTATATAAAAATAATTAGGTATTAAAAGATTCTCTAAAGTATCTAACATTACAATTTGTATATAAAAGGAGCGAAATAGAAAATAGAATGGAATCGAAATAAAATTCTAAAAAATTAAAAATTTAACTATGATGGTGGTGATTAACAAGTTACTTGAGGCCGATAATATTCCGTGGATATTTAAATATTCAAAAATTTTTTTAATGGCAGGATTTTTTTGTAATAACATTTTTAAATTTACAAAAGAAAAATTACTTTATATATTTTCATAAATATCTTATTGAGTTGAGTTCATTTACAATTTCAAAATAACTGAACACTTCATGATTTAATTATAAGTCTCGGCTCGATAATTAAAAGTAACGGTAGACATGTTATTATTTCTTCTCTCGTAAAATGGTTTTGTTAAATTTTGACAGGTCGCATTTATACAAAATTTTCTAACTAATAAAGAAACTTTATAAATATAGTTATTGATTAATTTTGCAGTTTTGGATAAAAATAAAATTTTTTGAGTAAATATAAACAAATAAGAAAAATATTATTGGAAAAGTAAATTTAATCGATTAGAAGTATATTTTATTTTTCATTCTTTTCTATATAGGCATTCTAAAGTGTTAATTTCAAGTTATTTTCAAATTATAGGTAAATGTTTGTTATTTTTATGTTGTTGTTTCTTATTGTAAATATTTACAAAAATTTAATATTATCCTGTATATATATATAATATTTGTACTTGCTTTTAACGATGAAAAGTACGACTTCCTGTTTTTTTTTTTTTTGTTTAAAATTAAAAAAAAAAAATTAAAATAAACTTTGTGGGGTGATAGGTATATATTTCGTTTGGGTATGGATCAAAAGGTTATTTATCGAAACTTTTTATTTTTAAAATTCTAACAAAGTGAAAAATTATTCAAATAACTAGCTTTGCTCACAATTTTGCTCTAGACCCCTTAATCCCGGATTAAGGATTAACTATATGATTTTGACGACTTGAGGACTTTCACTGACAGATTAAAACTTAATGTTAGTGAAAGCCTTAATATAAGTCTTTCATTGACCGATTAAGACAGATTCTCAGTGAAAATTCTCACTAACAGCTCTACAGCACAACTTTTAGTTAAGATGGTTTTCAATTCTAGATAATGAAACTAGATCTGGACTTCCTAGATAATGAAACTAGATCTGGACATCGTGCAGTAGTTGATAAAATATTCAACTAAAGCCAAATGGATGGTAAGCAAAGGTAAATAAATTTTAAACTCTACGGTAAATATTAATTTTTATATATTTTTATTTTTGCTTGATAAATGTAAATTTTTGATTTAATAATTTAATTATAATATGTTCTTTTAATTTTTTAAGGAGTTGACATTTCATATTTCACATTGACATTTTAAGTCAAATATAAAATAAGTAAAGAAAAAAAACATTTTTTATACAAATATACTTGTTTGTCTGTAAATTCTAGTCAATTTTATTTTAAATCTAAGGTTTATACAACAAGAAAGAAAATCGAAACATACCAGTTATTTTACTCCTGTCTTTTCAAAAATAAAATGGTAATAATAACTATTTATAATTTTTATTTTTTTTTCTTAGGTCTGATAATTAATTATTATATCTATATTACTTTTTATAATATGAACCAGTCGCAAATTTTGATGTTTAATTCAAAATTAGTGCACAACTTTCAAACCTATTCATATGAATGTTGTTTTTTTTTTTTGTATCTTAAAGAGCAAAACATCACATTACTTAAAGTTTTTAATTTTTTTTTTCTTTTTTTTTTTTGACAAAAATAAAAATAACATTTAGAAAAACCGAAAGGTAATAATAAAAAATATAAATTTATTGTGCAATTTACCTTTCACCATGAATATTTACACAATAACAAAAAAAAAAAAAAAAAAAAAAAACTGTAAATAACTCATTATTTTAGTGAATGTAAGTATGGATAAGTATGTACATATATGTATGTATATATAGGTAGTAATATTTGAAAAGTGTGTATAATTTTATGTTTTTATCGCGTTCGCACTCACCTATAATGTTGTTTGACGCGAACGCTATATTAAACACTCTTTCATTTTATTTTTCTAATTTTTTATATATTATTTTTGAAAGTTTTTTGTTGATTTTCATCGAATGTACAATGTACATAGTTTATATATTAATGTTTATATTTTGTTTTGTTTTTCTTTTTTAGTTCTTTTTGTTTTATTCATCAGAGTTAATACATTTTTGTTTACTGTAATTGTTAAATTGCAGTTTGAGTAGTTAGCAGTCTGTATAGGTTTTAGCTTCTTGTTTAAAAAAAAAGATAATTTCTAAAATTAAAAGAAAGCAAATAAATATATGTAATTATAAAGATAGAATAATAAAAAAGTGTTATATCGATAGACGCATTGGAATTTAGTTGTAAAAAAGATTGCCAGTTTTACCATAAATAACATACATATTCTTAAGAACTTTTAGCAAAATAATTTTTCATTTATAGCATTTAAGTATTTCAAACTTTTTCATACTAGATCAGAAATAGGAAGAGCATTTTAGAGTATAATAAAGCGAAAATATAAAAATAGTTTTTAAATTTTTTGACAAATTTGGCAATCATTTTGTGACAAACTTCACAATAATTTTGACATAAATTTGACAATAATTTTGAGACAAACTTAACTTGTATAAAGTTAAAAAACAATTAGTGTAGTAATTTTTAAAATCTAGTAAGAATTTCGTTAAAAAAATATATAAAAGTTTAATAATTTAAAAAAGGGTTAACTCAGCGTTATATAAATATATATATATATTTTTTTTAATTTTTATTGATGACTAAGCTAACGGGTTAATAATCACTAGACTTCAGATTCTTAGTACACCTTCAAAACACTAATTAGACCAGAATTGGTGTAAAGTTTTCCTAAGTGATACGTCACGATGATACTACTCTAACAGAAGAAACTTTGAAAGCTTCTCAGATCCATGTCAGAGAGTTGACATAAATCTTAAAAAACTAACGAATATTTCCGGCTTTTTCATGAGAGATTGGGACACGTGCACAGAAAATGCTCAACGCTCTCTATAGCATTAATTTTTCCGCAAAATAAACATTTTAGATCTAAATCTTCCTAATCTTCCAGCATACCTACTGATAAGATAATATGGTCCGTAAATACACCAGCTAATTTTCTTATTTCAGGTCTAGAGAACAAAGTATATATAAACATATTTGGATTCTTTTAAACTGAAATCCGGCTACACAGCTCTGATTATACTGCAAATATATAAATATATAAAAAAAAGAAATATATATATATATAAATCAATAATATTATTCAGAAAATGAGACAAACGAAATAACAATTCTAAAACTTTATTAATTTTTAATAACAATCAATGCGTTAGAAAAAAATGTGTTTCAAACTAATTCTAATATCTTTTGTATTGCTGAGTTGACAACCCTGATTAACACTTAAAAATACCTTAAAACTAAAAGTAATAAAAAAAAACAAAAACAAAAACAAAATATATAAAATCATAGTAATAACTGTAATAATACTTCAACTTTAAATTTTAATATCCATCTTAGATTTACTTTAGATTTTTATTTATTTATGTATTTCAGTTAGCCAATATTTACTGAAAATTTTAAATTTCCTGATTTATTAGCTACCAATATTTTTTGTTTTTATTTAATATCAAACATGAAAATAGAAAATAATAATGGAAAAGTTTAGTTTTAAAGGAAAATAAACAAAAAATTGCGAATTACTTTAGTGGGACTGTAATCATCTATTGATGGCGATTGTTATAATTTATTTAGTGCTAATTGTATGACTTTTTAACCAGCTTTCACTTTGAGTTTTCGACATTGTTTAAAAAGAAAAAAAATAATAATAAAAACTAATAGTTTATAAAACATTCAATTGTATCAATTATTATCCTTTGATTACTGATGGTTATTTAAAATTCTAAAATATTTTAAACGTTTTATTCGCTGCATCAGACAGCATCAGTATGTTAGAATAGGATTTCTAAGTTGTAAATGAAATTGCGGTTTTTAAAGCAAGGATATATTAAAAATTATAAAGATCTATATACTATACTATATACCATAAGGATTTCTGAACACTTGTTTTAAGGACTACATAATAACGAAAGTATTGTCAATACCTCCGATATTATTCGTTGCCGAATTTTTGCTATTCTTTATCGTAATTTTTTATTATAATAACCTATAATCGATAGTTTTAGAATATATAGAGACAAAATGGCTGTCAAATGAGATTTTCGAAATCAGAGGAAATTGTCCAAACAATAACAGGAAAATTGTTCTGGATTTAAATGCATAATAAAAAGGAATATATTTTAGAAGACTCTACAAACGATAACAGTTTAACAGAAGATGCAAGTTTATTTTTTTTTTGTTTAAAATGAATGAAAATCCATTTTACACTACACAAAAATACGCAAATTGCAGTTGGTTAGAAGTTCTCAAAAAAAAAAAAAATTTACAAATTCTGAATTTTCGAAAATGATCTGGTGTTTTTTCGTTTTTTTTGTTTTTATCGACCTTGAACTAAAACATTTTTTTTTTATGTTCATCTTCTATCTTTTTCTTTTCGTATTTATCATCGCACGTGATTAAGCACCTAGGAAAAATAAAACATATCAAAATCAAGGTGAATTAACGAAAACGAGCAGCGAAAACAAAAAGCGAAAAATGAAAATTGCTTTTGGCTGGGTCAAGCTGAGTCATTTTTGTTGTGATTCTTCTGATGATTAGCAAATTATTATTTATAACTTTTTTTTTTTTTTTTTGAGTACATTATCGCGATTTATTAATTTAATTTTGTTTTGTTTTATTTTGATAGACTTGAACATTTATATGAAAGTGTAATTGGCATTAATTACGTTTAGAATGGATGGTACGACAATAATTATATTCAGAATCTATGAAAATAATTCAAAAACGCTTCTCATATTAACGTGAATTTTTTAATTTTTCTCTAAATTTTTTTTAATAGTGATTTAGAAATCCTTGCTATATTATTATTAAAAAGTGTGTTGCTTGTACTTGAAAAGCTGTCGAAATAATCCAACATTTACTTTATTTCAATTACAAGTTTTGCGCTATATATATGTAATTGAATGCTTTTTTTACTCTAAATGATGTGTTTTCAATTATCAATGTCAATCTTTGCCAATTTAGGTGCAAGCACTTGTCAGATAATGTCAATTTTCATCAAATTTTATAATAACTCAAATATTGATGTCAAATTATTTAGAATATAATTGATAACATTTCACTTTAGCATACAGGAGCTTCAAAATCGAAAGTAAAGATGGCCGCCTTGTACCGTTAATAATGGAAAAAAACCAACAAATGAAAAATATAGGGTTTAACTTAGCTAAAAAAAGATAAAAAGTTTTTCAATAAATTATTATATATATAATATCCTATAGTTGTTAATTAAGTGATTATCACATTATATATAGGTGGTTTTTTTTTTAATCAACTGTAAGTTTATTACTTGTATAATATATTGTTTTTTTTTGTTGTTGGTGGTCTTGGCTTTGGCGGGATTAAAACACTTGTTTTTGCTTCTGTTCTGAAAAATTATAATGACAAATTAAAAAAAAAAAAATTATTATTATTTATTTGTAGTTGTTTTTTTCGGGATTTCAAATTGCAATTTTTTTTTTTTAGGAAAACAATCATTTAAACACATCATAAACTGAATAATGACTAGTAACACAAAAATGGTGAAGAAGTTAAAGAACCCACTTGAATTAAATAATTAACAATGATAATATTTTTAATTGAATTTTTTGTTTTTTTTATTTTAAAATTTTTTTTTTTTTTTTTTGGTAAACCATGTCATTATCAATTTTGGTTGAGAAGTTCAACCACATAATAATTAAATAACGATGGCTCGTTGGGTTTTAGTATTTTAAAATATGAAAAATAAAACAGACAAAAAAAAACAAGAGATAATAAAAAATCATGTAAGTAATATCAGAACATTTTGTCCTTGTAAACGATTTTTTATATACCTTTTTCAAGGTTGCGTATGTATACTTGCTGTCCTGGAAAAGATAATGTAAAGGATAATGTCAAATGGCACAGTACAAAAGCTTTTAAAATCAAACTTTATTATTGATTTATTATTGACTCATTTAAATTATATAATATCTAATAAAATTAACTATTACAAATAGAAACTAACACAAGTAGCCGGACCTTCGGCTAAAGAAAATCAGATTTTAATGCAATCTATTGACTACTAAGCCTTAAGGGGATAAAACTTTCAGCTGTATCGAGAAAATATATTTCGGTATATTTGAGAACAATAAAGTTAAAAAGGTTAAAGTTAAGGTTGAAAAGGAACATTTTAGGCTAGGAAGGTTAAAAATAAGAAAATGAATTTGAGAAAACTTGAAGGGGTAGTGGCCAAGTAAAGTATAGAATTTATGATCCGTAATTTCCTTTAGTTTTAACATTTTCAAAGTTGTCCAAGTATACGCATTTCAAGCTACAAAAATAGAAAACGGTTCATTGAAAATATTGTAGATGGTTTACGGTAAAATCTATAAAGATGCTAAATAGGAATTAAAATGACAATAAATTCATGACAATAAATTTTGATCCTAAAAGTAAATGTCATGATTATAATAAAATCGAATAAGTTTTGGCATTTTTAATATTATTTAAAGTTGTATAGCACTGTAAATTCCACTGATATAAAATGAATTTCTAAATGGTAGTCAAAAAAGAAAAAATAAATAAATAAATAAGTAGAAATTATTTAGGTGGAACGCGAAACATACAATTTTTTTATTATTTTGTTTTTTTTTTATTCATGCATTCTTTAATGATGAATTTCGATAATTATTTGCTCAAAACTTTTTTTGTTTTTTCTGTTTGTGCCAAATGTAGTTTTATTTAATTTTTTTATAAAATTTGGTATTGTTGCCAATTTACTACAGTAAATAATCCAAAAAAAAAAAAAAAACTAAAAACATAATAAAAGCGTTTTTATCTGAAAAAGGAGTGCATTGTTTTGTGAAAATAAGCAAAAACATTGTCAAAATGATGTCAGATTGAATTGTTTCTGTACTTTTTCCATTTATGGATGTACAAACAAACCAATTCTGGTGAATTGAATTAATCAAATTGTATAATTAATTTTATTTTTAGTTTTTTTTAGTTTTAAGTATCTAATTATAAGTAATTTTATTTTACACATAGAATCATGTTCATGGTCATTGAAAAACAAAAATGCGAAATTTAATTAAATTAACGATGGTTCTTAAATTATAAATTTAAATTATCATATACTTAACTATAATCTTTTTTTTCTATACTGGTAGCATTACGACAGATGCCTTAAATATTAGATCGAGGATTTGTGTTTTGCAATTTATTTTCTTTCTTTCTTTTGATAGCTTTGAAAGTTTAAAATTTTTTATTGAATTCCTATGAACATTTTCTATAGTGTACTTATAATTTAATAAACTAAAATCTTTTCTTAGAAAGCACTTTCTTTTCCTCAATATTTAACTGTTCCTTTTAGTTTTTAACTCTTAAGTAAAATTCTTAAAAATTAATTTAAATTTTTTTTGATCGAATGCATAAAAGTGAGCTGAAACTCAAATCTGAAGTAAAAATAGATTTTTTCTTAAATTTTTCAAACAAAATTGAAAGCCAATAACGAGCTTTTGCATAAAAAAATGAGTTTTGAGTTTAAGCTCAGTTTTATGCATTCGACTCTTTATCTTTATTAAAGTTTTAAATTTTTGAGTCGAATGCATAGAACTGAACTTGAACTCAAATCTCACTTTTTCAAACAAAAACTACGCTTGAACTCATAATTTTGTTTGAAAAAGTTAGATTTGGTCCATAATTTGAATGAAATTGATTTTATAAGATTTTATGTGACTGTGAGTCAAATTTTTCGACATTCATTAACTTTTACCACTTTCTGGAATTTATTAATATCTTTTCATTTTTACATTTTAATAACTCTTTTAAACTACAGGCGCTTCCATATCTTTAAAATGTTGTTCTATAAGTAACAGATGCTGCTAAAATTTTATTTTAAAAATTTACTGTTAAAAGTTTTTCGTATAAAAATGTTTGCCTTCCAGGATGATTAAATTTTATCAAATCCCAGCTTTTTTTTATACTTCTTTTATAATTTTAATACATATTTTTTTTATTATTTATTTAAAGATAACAAAAAATAGATTTTAACATATGGAAAACATCCCATGATAGAATTTGATAAAAAACAAAAAAAAAACATGTACATTTGAAGTGGTTTAACATTTTGTTTTTGTTCTGTCTAATTTCCTAATAAACTATTAATGGGATTAATAATCAATTAAAGAGATTGTATTATATATTTGAAGTTTATAATATTTCAGATTTAACAAAATGACTGTACCAAGGTGATAGGTAGTCTTAGTACTACAATAAATAGCGGCTTTCTATACCTCAGTCAGTGGTAGTCTTGCATTTCTAAAAAATAACTAAACTACTATTGTTTAAATTTGGAAATTTGATAGAGTATTATAAGAACTTAGTAAATAAGCTGACTTAACTATAATATTTTGCTTAACTATTGCATTTGATTCAATAACTTTAAGAACTAATCAACCTTCACTTGGATCCCAAACTGAGAACAACTTTACCACATTATCTTTTTATTATTAGTTTATCTTGCATTTTAATATATGTATCTTAATGTTAACTTGCACAACTATTGTAACTATCAACTAATTCCAAAAAATTAATTTATATTATTTTTAGTTTCAAAATAGGTACAGTCCTAAAATTTTTTAATCTGACAACAATTTGATATGCTATTCTCCTGTATTAAATAATTTTTTTTATAAACATTTTTATGCTAAATAATTTTTTTTCTTTAAAAATAAAATTGATAAAAAAAAAAAATTTCCTCAGCATATTATTTTTAAACGAAATGACAAATATACCGAATGACAGTTGGAAAATAATATTTTTTTTTTTTTCATTCATTCAACTTTAGATGTCCTTTTTCTTTATTTCCTGATTATTCTAGTAAATAATACGGATATAATATTTACATAGACTCATTTAAATTAAAAAAAAGAAAAAAAAAATCGAGCAAAAAATTGATTTGATTATAAAAACAAAAAAAAAAAAAAAGGATCAAATAGAACAAAAAATATTGAATCCTTTTTTTTTGTGTTGTGATACAATGAAAGATACAAAAAAAAAAAATTAAAGATGAGCACGCGCAATTGGATCTCTTCCATAGTTTTTCGAATATATTATATATAATATTTCTTGTTCAACTATAAAAATGACTCTTACAAAGTTTATGCATTAATTACAAATGATTTCCTTATAATAAAGGGGAAAAACAGTTAGTTATTATTTATTGAATCCCTATCAAAAATACAAAAACTTAGAAGAAAAAAAAAAACTCAAAACGTTACTATTCTTCACTTGAATTATAATGACAATAGACAGACAGAAAATATATAAGAAAAAAAAAGGAAGCATCAATTTTATAAATTCCATGAAATATTTCACAAATATTTCAAGATCAATCCAATAATATTCTTACACTGAATCTATAGAACCCTTTTACAGGATAGAATCAAAATAAAAAAATATAATATCTAGCAGTAAACCTTTTTTTTTTTTTAGAATTTTCTTTTTTGAAATTTTATAAATGGGACAAAAGAAAAAAAAAAAAGGGTTAAAAAACCAAATTTGTTATTTCTCTTCAAGAATTTTGGAATGTTAGAAAATAGTTTTGTTGTTTAAATTGTAAACAAAAACGAATCATCATAGCGCAGATAGTAGTAAAAGAGAAATTAACGGATGATATTATTTTAATTGAAGGTACAATGAAAATGACTTTGAACGGGAATCATAACAGAGTTTCATTGAAAATTGAGAAAAAAAAAAATGATCTTTTCACTTAATTGATTTTTAAGAAGTTTTTGTAATAACTAATAAGGAAAAAGAATTTTGTTCTAATGAATAAACATAACTAAAAACTAAATTTAATGCAAGTTGTTACAAGAAATATATGTAAAAGCGTTAAACAATATTATGTATACTTGAACTTCTATTAACTTTTAATGCCAAATAATATTAAAATTTTAATGAATTTTAAGGGATATTCACAACTAAAACAACAACAACAGCAACAACAAAATTATTTAGATAATTAAAAATGATAGATGTTTTTTATTTCTCCATTCGCGATGCATGCTAAGAAATTGGTTTAAAAAAAAAAGTTTTAACCCGTAAATTAAGTTTGTATTTTCCTCTTGAAGTATATATTCAATTTGATTGAAAACTATGAAAGTGATTGATAATATTGATGATGATGAAAAGTATATAATGTTATAAAACTGTTAATTATTTTTTTTTCTTTTATTAGAAAAAATAGTTATTTTTAACAGCATGAATAACATCTGCTGGTTGGTTTATGAGCATTCATTTTTTTATTGTCTAAACTTACTGTCTGTTCTAATTAATTGTATAATTTTATAAGCGTTTAGAGTATTTTCTATTCTTTTTATTCAATGAAATTTGAATATAATCTTCAATATTAAATATTTGTTTGTAAAGGACATCTGAACTCAATATTAAAAATTGTTCCAAATATATAAATGTATGTTAAAATTTAAATTTTCTTTGTAATAATAAGTTACCCAAAGAGTTCAAAATTTTTTTCTTCAAAATACATCTATTTAGAACTTAGGCAATTGTTTTTCCATTTTAAGAAATAAATAGAATTTTGTTAAAAATCGATCCTGACATTTTTATAATGCATCCTAGCAATTTCTTTCGTTATCCTTTGGCTCATCGGAAGAAATTCTATATCTTTGTTTAACCTTAAATTTGGCTCCTTTGTCAAGAAGTTTTGTTAATATTTTTTTCATACTGTTTTATTTAAGACGCGGTGAGATTATAACTTTATATATTTATATTCTGTGTTCCAATTTTGCGCTTGCAATACTTTACCAGTCAGCACTTGTAAATTATCTGTTCACCTAGTGGAGAACGTCTGCTGTATCTTTTTTCATCTATTTTTTCTTTACCGCTCAGTATTTTAGGTTTGAAATATCTTAGGTAAGATTGACTATAACTTGAAGCTCTCAATGCTTTTGTTTACAATTCTACTACATAAACTCCAATAGAAAATATAAGAGACTTGATTTGATCTCTAAAAAGAGTTCTTTGGTGTTTTACGATTCCTGCATATTTCGGTCACGTTTATGGTTTGTTCTCTTATCATTTTGAGTCTTTGATTTAATTTTTCGGAGCAGCTGCTTCTATATCTAACGTAAGTTTAACTTAGCTGTAATTAAATATGATGATGACTTCGTATCTAACTGATTACTGAGTATCTACACTGTTAGATTAAATTTCATAGATTTTTACTTTTGATTTGTGAAATAAGTGCAACCGTTAGATAATAAGTGAGATGAGGTTTTTTATGATTTAGAAAATATATAGTAATAGTGTTGAACAAGTTGATTATTTATCTACTTGAGTAACTATTGTATCTTATGTTCGATTTGTCTAAAAAAAAAAACAAAACGTAGTAGACAAAATTTTGCGAGAAGCAATTTTAGAATTTGATTCAAAATCTGGGGATTCCCTTTTTCCAAAATATTTCCAATTAAATTTAAATTAATTATCGTGACATCTTGTTCGACGATATTTTTTCAATACAACAACTTTTAAACAACAAAATTAATGAGTTAAAAAATTAGAAAGGCAACCAGAAGAGGTTGTATTCTCTATTGTTGCACGAATTTGAAAATGGCTTACTAAGCAGTTCGCACCAGCTATGTTTAAAAATGTTTATTGTTTTGCGCTTTTGCGTGAATTTTACAAGAACTCATAATTTTGTAATTGAAAATTATACACCCAATCCTTACTAAATACTATCAACTATGAAATATAACCTAACAAGGGTTTGAATAGAAACTTTTAATTGGGATGCTAGGGCTTAACTACCAAGCCATGTCTGACAGATATTATAGTATATTATACAGAGTAACAAGTAAATTCAATTAATTTCAAATTTTTTCAAAATCGAATATTAAAAAAGGTCTAGGAAGTGTATTTTTTTTCACCTCTGTCATCCAGTAATTACTACAATTTCTTACAGAAACAATACAAAAAAAACAACAATCTACCCAAACCTAAGCTGATTTTCTACTATTTGAATAAGATTATAAAATTTGCTATACAGTTTCTCTAAAACATTTTCTAAATATTATCTTTTTTTTTTTTTTTGCTATTAGTTATTTTACAAAGGCTGTTCAATACAATACATAAATTTTTTATAATTACCGTAGTTATATTAAATATGACTAAAACAAAATAATAAATACCATAATTACTTTTAATATTCAGTTATTTTATTAATTTTTAAATTAAACATAAAATTAAAGGATACAAAATACATATAGGAAAATTGTTTATATTTTCTATTTAATAACTTAGACATTAAATTGTAATAAATATTTAACATAAATGTAATTAAAAATAAATAAAAAATTTTATATTTTATATAATGACATGGCTCCATGAAAAAAGTCCTCAAATCCAAAAACGAAAACAGTTCCAAAAATGTTTATGAAACTTTCGGAACTTTTTACGTATTATGTTAGGACTTACAACTGGAGACTTTTATAAAAATTGTATTTTTTAAAAAAATCTAAAATATTACTATGGAAAAAAGTCCCCAATCAATAGTATATTCTAGAGTTAGTATGAAATTTCAAAAACGAAATTTCTTTTATATTCTATACTTTTATAAATATGACTTATAAATTCACATACATTTAAATACTCCGTAAAAGGGGACTATCCTGATTTTGAATCTAAATTTAAAATGTCTCCTAATTTCGAATCTGACATATGCATATATATAAATATACACCTATTCAGAAAAAAGTGGCAACCCTGATGTTGAATCTAATTTTAAAATCTCTCCTAATTCAGAATTTCATGTGCACATATTTATAAATATTATGGAAAGAGGACAATTCTGAGTTTGAATCCAAATCTAAAATCAATTCTAATACATAGTAGTTAATGTTTACAGACTTATCTATTAAAGCATTCAATTTTGATATTTCTCTTTGAAAAAATCACAAAGTCACAAAATTATGGACTTTTTTCGTTTATTTTGGGGACTTTTATAAAAATTATATTTTGGAGTCTCTTGGCAGATGAAAAAAGTTCTTGATATTAGGGACTCTTTTCTTTTTGGTTTTGGGGACAATTTTCTTGGAAACTAGTTTCACGGATCCTATTATATTATCTTTTATGTGATATTTGAATTGTTATTAAAAAAAATTTAATATTGAAAAAGCATGAGCGAACGAACTACTTGTTGTTCTTATAAAAAAAAAAAAATGGCGCCTTTTACACGTTTTTAAACATTTAATTCAGATTTATTAAGTATTTATTATTTATATTCTGACTACACAAGTAACTTTTTTTTTGTGAAATCTATAGTTAAAAATAGTTTCGAGAGGAGGAGTTAAATAAAAATAGACCAAAGATCAACCTACGACATATTTAAGAAATAAAATTTAAATTTTAATTAATAAACTTTTAAAATTGCTGTTTAATTAAAATATTTCAGCCACAATAAATAATTTAGTACATATTAAGTAGGTAGTATTAATTATTACACTGGGACTAAGTAATTATCCACTGTCTACTATAAAAATAAAGGTTTGGATGGATGTCAATCTGAACTAAAATGGAAAAAAATTATATTTTGCTAATAATAATATATCATATCGAACTTTAGCTCAGGTAGGAGTAGGGCTATATATGGTGCTGACAGTATATAGACAGTATTTAAACTAGAGTTTAGAATTTGGGACATGGAAAAGTATATTCGTAAATCTTAATTAAAATCTAAAATGTTAATTTATTAGAAACAAACATTTTTAATTCAACAGTACCGAAAGAATACCTCAAATGTCTCACTATTCAAAATAACAATAAACTTTTTAATTGTTATTTAAATTATTCAATTGATCAAAGATATATATATATTTTTTTTATAGCTAGCGATAAAAAAATCTCATAATATTTAAAAATTTGATTTTTATCGTTTTTAGTTTCCTTCTTTAATAGTTTTAATATTTATTTAAAAAAAAAAAAAAAAATTAATTAGTAAAAATACTATAAATTATAAGTAAACTGGTTAAGTAGCGAAAATAAAAAATTAAAAATGCTAAAACAAAAAAAAAGTGAAAGTAATGTTAAAAAAAAATTAAAGTACATACTTATGACTCTTAAATAATTATAAATGTATTAAAATTTAAATATTTTGAAAGGTTTTTTTTTTTTTTTCGGCATTAATTTGAAAATTTTCCTTGGCATATTTTGCTAGAATTTAAAGTGAGCGAATAATAAATTTTGAAATAGAAAATGTTTATGAATATCATTTTGGTTAAATACTTAAGAAAAAATTTAATTTTATTCCAAAATTAAAATGATTAGGTTAGTACAAAATTAAATTAATATTTATTATTATTTCATTTATTAAATTTAAGTTAAAGTATATTTACATCACTAAAGGATTCGGTAAGTTTTATTTTAAAAACCTATGTAAGTAAAACGTTGTATACTTAAACTTCATGTTGACACTTATGGTAATTATATATCGTCGTCAATAAAAAAAAATTTTTTAGAAGCCTCGGAGGATGGGTAAGAGCATATAAAATACACCGTAAAAGCCGAGAGAGTGTGGGTTGGAATCCCATCCCACTTACAAGTCGTAAGAGTAATTCCCCCTTATATACGGCCACGCCTGAAAAGAAAATGCTGCGTAATTTCCTTCTATGCTAAAAAAACAAAAAAAAAAAATTTTTTTTAATTTAAAAATGATGACAATCATCGTCTCGGAAATTTTTAAATAAATTTTTTCTTTTACCGTAGTCGTCGTTTGTTTCATATTAAAATATTAATTAAAAAAAATTAAATGACGATCAATGACGTCATAAAATTTTTGATCCAACCACTTCTTAAACAGTTCCTCCCTAAAATATGTAGGATATAAATTATTTACTTATATTTGTCCGAGGTTGATAAAACGTATCACATATAAAAGTGTGATTTTAAAGAAAACCACTTGCAGAAAAAGCGGATCAATGTGTTTAATCTCGAAAAATGTAATGAAACAAGAAGGGGAGTCTTGTTTTTTTCTTAGAATGTGTTAAAAACATTTTAAAAACAAAACTTCTGTCCTTCTAATCATTTCAGGCAAGTTTTTGTAACTTTGAACTGCTTCAAGCCCCATGGTCTTCTGTTGAACATATTATAAAGAAAAATCTCTCTTGTATAAATTTTTTGCGAGAATATTAATATTATATTAATATAAATATAACGAAGAATATTAATATTATTAAGATATGATACATCTGCAATTAATTAAGCTAAAGTTCAAATACAGTAAACCTCTTTTTTGAATATTCTTCGTTATAAAAATGTACCTACTAAAGATCAGTTATTATTTATTCAATCTGTGTAAATTTTTGGAAAATTTCAAAAAAAAAATGTACGATGAATTAACTACACTATATATACTTCTATAGTAAAATAACTATAGATACTTGTAGTTAAAACAAAATTATAAGACTTGCATTAAATATTTTAATTACAATATTAAGTAGCTATAACTTATAATTAATTTAATAACAATTTAAATGACAAAAAAAATACCATTAATAATATTATTATAGTAATACAAAACAAAGCAGAAACAAAACATAAGAGTTTCTAAGGCACACATTTAAATAAAATGCCCAGAATTGTTGAGAAAATTTCCTAGTATATTTTAAGCTGAAGTGTATGCAATTGAAGGATGCGTACAATCTAACCTCGGCAGATGACAGAAAAAACTCCATATTAGAATAGAGAATGACGGTACAAGCAGATTCTGTCAAGAAGAAATAGAATTTTCAGGACACCTACTCCACAACTGCGGAACTTTACTGCAAGTAAAACGTGTGCACATAAGCGCATACATGTCCCCTTAAAAGCATATCAAAGATAAACTGCCAACAATAAACATCGAGAAGATTTTTAGCTTCTGAGAGGTAGGAAGACTGACAGAATTAATATAAGTAGAGGCAAAATCCGCAACACAGCAAAACAATAGATTTACTTCAAAATGTTGAAGTATATTTTATACTTTTTTTAAATAATCTAATCTAACCTGAGGTACATATTTTCGAAACTACTAAAATATAAAGCATTCTAGAAGAATTGCTATTCAATTTTCGACTTCTTTAAACGAACATTAAAATTTTTAAATTAACTTAATTTTAACGGGAAATCCCTAGTGTGCTTTTGGTTGGTGCATTCAATTGAAATCTCAAATTGGTTTTTGTTTTGACATCAATAAAAAAATATTAATTTAAAATTAATGTGTTGACTATAGTCCTTTTAATATAAGATCTTTTCCAACTTTGCGCAACTGTACCACAGCTCCGAAACAAATAAAAAAGGTCTACATAAAAAAGTCATTTTTTAAAATTAATTAACGGACATATTAAAATTAATAAGTAGCTATACTTATTTTTAAATATATTTTTTAAAAATGTGCTAAAAAATGTAGCTCTTATTACCGTTGTATATAATAGTATAGTAATCCATTAAAAATTGCCTAATCATGTCTTTTTATTTATTAAGCTCATTATACCGAAAAAAAAAGTAATTTTAAAACTTATTAGTTTAATTTTACATTTAGATTAGAGGCAATCAAATAAAATAAAATAAAAAAAATAAGCTCGGAATCTTTTCTGAGCTTTTATATTTTTCAATTGTTTAAAAAAATTTAATTGGATGAAACCATATATTTTTTTTTGAATTTTATCAAAACAAAAAAAATGGTAATTAATTTTAATTTTATGTATTTCATTAAAAGGTATTTTTGTTTTTTGGTATATTTTATTATTTTCCAGAAAAGGATTTAAATCTATTAAATTTTTTTATTTTTTAGTTTTTTTTGGAAGGAAATTTGATGTCTTATTTTAAGTTTGCTGCTTGTGTTAAATTTTTTATATAATTTTTTTAATTCTTTGTTTAAAAACAATAGTTTAGTTACAATTCTCTGCCATATTATTAACTACATAACACCGTAATGTTTCATAATAAAAGTAATTTTTGAATTTTCTTTAAATACGCATGACAAAATATGTAGTCTGTAAACTTCAAATCAGTATGCACCTCCAATCGACTTTACCACCATTTGACAAAAAAATTAATTTCATAGAAAAATGGCAGCATTGTCAAATTTAAATTAACGTCAAATGAAGTACTCGTGAAATTTAAAAAAATCTGTTGTGTCCATCACAGAACCTATCACGGGAATAGGAAAACTTAATATTTGTTTTTTTAATAGGGTTATTTACATTATAATAAGAACAATATTATATAAATGTGTATATAGCTATATTTTTTGTATATTTGTACATTTTATGTATTGTCTATTCTACATATGTACAATTCATGCACAAAATTATAAAATTAAAAACAACAAACCACGTTTTCACACAAAATAAATTTCATATTAGTAAAATTGACTTGGGGGAAAAAATTCGTAAAAATTAGGAAGAACCTAAAAGTTTGTTGGATAAAAAGTGTTTTATGAAAAAGTTGTTGTTTTTACTTGTGTAACTACTTTCCGTTTATAACTGTTTTTCATAATATTTTTCTGTTTCAAAATACTTGTAAAAAATTGTAAAAATCGTCCTGGACAAGTGGTATTTGGCGCTAATGAATTTCTACCAAAAGTTTATCAATGCGAGATATTTAATTGGACATTTAGGCTTTAAACATTACTAAGACAAATAGATAGATACCACTTCAAAAACACTTAATTTAGGTTTGTACGTACCGGAGAAATGCATATATGAAAAAATCTGATGTTCGAAATTTTGCTGCTATCAGAATACCTTCGTATATATACATTACACTTACACGATCGATAAAAAAGTTTGAGATTTGAACTTGACATATAAATAATTTTCTATTTTTTCTAACTCCATGAACTCTAGAATTCCTAGGCCTTCTTATTCCTAGGACTCACAAGACCTTTTTATATTCGGCTCACTAGACCATCCGACCTCAATGTCTCTCATCTTTTGTTGCCAACCATCGTGTAATATTTCTTTTTAAGTTATGTTATCTTCAACTAATAAAATCGTCTGTCTACCAAAAATAACTAAAGTCCTAACTAAAAGCTCTACTAACATAGTAAGTAACACAATGTCAATATGTAAAAATATAATGTTGAAGCTTTAATTTTTGCGGTTTAATTGAAACAAATTGAGCTTGTTGTGCACCTAAATGTATCTAAAAAATAATATGTAAAAAAAATATTTTTTAGTTTTAAATGAAACACATATGTATGTAATTTAAATTTAAAAAAATATGGGATATTTTTTATTCACATATACATTAATTATTGTTTCTGATATAAAATACGTTTTACAATTTTATACCAAATGTTTAAGTAAATTAAGAGATGTTAAATCGATTCCATTACAGCAAGAGTAAAAATTTTTTATTCCAGTATGTAATTCATAAATAATTAAAGTACCTCGAAGGGTAAAATATGTACCAAAATACTGTGATTATAAATATTACAATCCAATTTTAGTTGACGCAACATTTGTAACAGGTATGAAAATTATATACATAAATGTATTTTACTGTATATTTTTATAGTATAGTTATTGTAGTATGTCGTATATCCAAACAAACATCAAACCTTGTACACTTACCTAGTACCTACCTAATCACTTAATAAGATCATGCAGTAAAAATTGTTGACAAATATCTTGATTTAAATTATAAACAAATGGAGCGGAACAAAATAATTTAGGAAATTAGTTTAACATAATATTATGTGTATTCAGCCATTGGTGCAGTGGTTGACGCACCGCTTCTCATTCATAAGGGAATGAGAGGTCTCGGGTTCGATTCCCGGCTGGGTACAATAATTATAATATAAAAAAAAATATTCATATATCGCAATATGTAAATACTTTATATATCATTATATCACGTACACCCCACATTCCTACCAGGAAACAGGAGTTATAGCTACCTGGCACATTTATGTACCACGGTACCTGAATATAAATAAATAAATAAATATTATGTACATTACGTACGCACGTACTTACATATTTACATACGTAGTTTTAATTTTTTGTGTTGACAAAATTTTGTTTGTAAATCATAATACGTAATGTGAAGCATAATTTTGTAATGATCTTTACTTTTTATATTTTTTACTATGTACATAAATAATATTATGTATGTATGTAGTTTGAATTTGGCAATTGGAGTTATTTTGAATAAAATTTTATTTGTATATCTATATACACAATATACATAATAAATATTCCTAAATAAAACACATAAAACATTAATTTTTAACGACATGCATATTCAATATGCAATAAAGAATGTTGACAGCAAATATTTTGATTTAAATAATAAACAAATGTTGTAAACAAAATAACTTAGCAACATACATAAAAATATTGTATGTATGGATTGTGTTTTGCTAATTATGCTAATACAAAACACCAGGAAAGATCAAAAATATAATGTATATGTTTGTATGCATGAATAAGAGATAAAAATGTAAGTTTTAAATTCATATATACAAAATATATACATATTTTATTCAAAAAATGTTGATGTATAGATAGTTAAAAAAAAAAAAGTTGCATGTGAACTGGATTCGAACAACATGACCCCCGCTTTTGAAACCTGTACACTTTCCTCTGCACCATACCACACTTATAAATGTTGCTAACAGATTACGAAGATAATAAAAAGCGTGACAGAATGACAAATAAATAAATAAACCGACACCGACGAGTTAATATAAAAGCATATAAAATAGCGAAATTTCAGTTTTTGACTCCAAAAAACTTTCATATAATACTTGTTCCCATAATTTCTCGTTGCTTAAGTATATTTTATATTTTGTTACGCTCGATATGCAAAAACAACTATCAAGTATAATAATTTTTTCGTAAAGTACCAGAACAGGCAAACAAACAGACTGATGTACGGACAGATGAACAGATAAACAAACTAAATAAGGAAATATTTTTAAAATTTTTAAAGAACGAACGAGAAATTGTTCAGGTTAATATTTTACTTAACTTTTCTATTTAAGTGTTTTTAATTCGAAACACTATTTTTTTTCTTTTTTGCAACAGCTTTGTAAAATGAAACAACACTTCATCACATATAGTTATATCCTCTAATAAGACTATATATTAAGGAAAAAGTTTTTTTTATATGAGTGAACATATTTTAAAATAACCTTGTTAATTGCGGATAATCTGTTTTAATTTTTAAGGTTGATTTTATACTTTACCAGGTACCACCAGTATCAAGGTTGATACATTAAAGTACTCAACTACTAATTATTAACAGAAAATAAAAAAAGTAAAAAATTTTTTTTTTTCTTTAATCCTTCTTAGAAAGCAAAGCCGAAATTTTTCAAAATTATTGAAGGAAATGAAATTTTTTTCATAAACAACATATTAAAATAAAAAAGTTTAGTTATGGAAAGTGTTAAAATAAAATTGTTTTATATTAATTACAACATTTTATTTTCACCTTAACATGTCTAAGGATTCTTTATACATATATTAGTTTGATATGAAGAAAAAAAGTTTCGAAGAAAAAGGAAAAAAAGAATCATATTTCTTTTGCAAAAAAAAAAAAAAACAAAACCAAAATTTCTTAATCTTCCAAAATTTCTGTAAATTAATAATTTGAAAGTATTGGGCGAGACATAATTTGTATAGAAAATTTTAGAGTATTTAATGAAGTTGAATCACAAACTGTTAAACAGGTTCAACATTGGTATATTGAAGTTTGTTCAAAGACTAAAATTTGTGGCAATTGAATCATTACAAGGTGAAGGAATCTGAGTAAAAATTTAAAGATAGTAAAAATTTATCTTAACTATTCGCGAATTTTCGACAATCAAAATTTTCCTAAAAATTGGAATGAAATATCACCTTAAAAACAGAACAAACTTTATAATATGAAATTAAATGGATTAACAATGATTCCCTCTAAAAATTACAGCAAAGTAACGGGAGATATTGAAAAAAAAAAAATTTAACTTAAAATAAATAAATTCAAATGTACCTATTAAGATTTCATTGTGCTCAGATAAAATGCCAGATTTAGAATATATTCTAAATTGGTTAAAATAAAAAAAAATTTCTTTTTATAGTCATTAACGTCTTCATTTGGAAAAGGAATAATTTTAATTAAACTAAGAATTTTAAGGATATAATAATATATTTTTACTTTTTAATAAAAATTAATCGAACATTTATTTTTTTTACTCGTTTTTAGAAAAATTTGCTTTTTGTTTTTTTTTTTTTGTTTTATTCACCTGAGCAGAATAAAATAACCTTTCAGATAACTGATTCGTGTAATTAATTCAATTAAATCTATCTAAAAAAAAAGAAAAAAAATCCAAATTGAAAAAAAAAATCAATTTATTCCTTTGTAGTTTTGATTTAGCCGCTCTGATCAATTTCCACACAAAAAAAAAAAAAAAAAAAAAAAACAAAAATACTTTGTATTAAATATATAATGTGAAAATTTATAAAACCTTCTGCTGTTCTTACTCGAATATTCTCTACATACTAAATGAAAAAAAAAAAAAAAAATTTACTAAAATCAATAAAAAAAATAGTATTCAATATTGATAGAAAGGATGTGAACATGAAAAGATAATGAGGACTACCTATAATTTTGTTCTCATCTCATTTTAAATCTAAATTATATTCAGATTTTGGGCACAAGCATGATTCATTTTTTTCATACAAAAATTTCAACTGATTGTACGAAATTAATAAAATTTTGATAATCCCCTTTTTCCCCCCTCCACCTTTCAATTTCTTCTATTTTCTGTCTCTTTCTATTCTGTTTTTACATTAAACAGATATTTGTTTAGTTTAAGACTGAATTCAATTTCAATATTGAATTTAAATTTAACATAAAAGAAAAATGGACAGAAAATGGATTATCACTATAGGCACAAAATACATAAAATGAATAATTAATAAATTATAAATACAAAGTTCAGTTCAATCCAGACAGTTGACAAAAAGTCAAACTATAACAAAATGTAAATATTTGTTATGTAATGAAATGATATCCTAGAAATTCATTTCATTTCATTTCATTTCTCTCTCCTAGAAAAAGTTACACAGACATAAGTGTAAACATTTTTTTGGGGAAAATTTACATAGTAACAAAAATTGACAAGAATAAAAAAAAAAACAAAAAATAATAAAAATAGTATAGAAGCTTTATAAAATATTTATCAGGGGTGGAGTGTCAATAACTTATAGTTAACGAAATTTTTTCTAGATTTATTTTTTATTATTGAAATTTTAAATATCCCACATTTTATTAATGACTGGCTTTATTTGATTGCAACTGTAGAAAATTAATTTTTATTCGATATAAAATTAAAATAAAAGAAAGCGGAGCGAAATCCTTTGAAAAACTGTAAAAAAGATTTCTAATTTAATAAAAAACAAGTAGAAATCGATCGATAATCGAAAACCCCTAAAAATAATACTATAAAAAATCACGAACGAAGCAAGATGTACTAAATTGATTTCCACCAATTTCGATGAAATTGAAAAATGTTTGGTTTGATGTTGTAAATGGGTTTTCGGACCCGATTGCAAATTATTGGGAAGTCAAAGGTATCAACAAATAAATTGTTCCAACTACTGTAATGTCGAGAAATATGTATACTTGTATGTCGATAATTTTTATACCAGTTACGATTTGGCAAAAGTTTGCCTAGGAAACAAAACTCATATCGTCGCCACCCTTATAGAATTGGAATAATATATATCTAAAACAAAACAATACAGTCATTTATATTTGAATGACGTAACCTCATATGAAACTCAATTGTCATTCGAATATGAATGACGTGGCAAAGTATTAAGAAGTAACTGTAAGAAATCGAAAAATGTTGCTAAACGTTTGCAGGATATTATTATGATTTTATCAATAAGAGAAGTATTAACACTATAAAATATATTTTTTCTTTCTTCTAACATTCATTTCTTTATAAGTTTAATGTCATAATTCATAATACTGATTGTATGGTCTAAAAAAAGCAGGCAACTTTTACATTGTGTGAATGATGATGAATATTGAAATTTTAAACAATTAAAGCCAATATTTACATTTATTAAAATTATTTAAAAAATGTATTTTAATTTAATACGTGATACAAAATAGTAATTCATATCGTAGTTTATATCGTAATAATATCGAATTAAAAAAAATAATTAATATATAATTAACTCTTGTGTTTGTGATGGCTTTTAAAAATAATATTTTTACCTCAGAATCTATTGTATAAGATTACTACAGCCAAAAAATCAAAGACTTAGATGAAGTAGGCACGAATGCAGCCAAACTGGAGATTCCTCACAACACCTCCTGCAGGATTTGTAAAGAAGCAAGTGAAAGTGTTCGGCCCTAACTGAAGTCAGACTCATCTCACTCGGAAAACTGTTCTACCACAACCTTAACGAACTTTCCAAATACAAAATCGAAGAATTGATTTCATATCTGAACTTCTCGGGTTATATATAAAAACAGACAACAAATACAAAACACAGGTCACGTAATTGGAGTGGGATCAAAATAGCGCAATCTAGTGCTAATTGAGGCTTTTGGTTGTACTGCATCGTGAAGGTTACCACCTTACCTAACTACCTAGTGAAAATAATGATTCAAGAAATTGAACCTAACTCTAATATGAATAATAAGTGACTCATGGATGGGCCTTATGAGAAGGAGTGAAATTAACAGAAAAAAAAAGTGATTTAATATACGATCAAGATCAAAACCTTTTCTGTCCTAAGCTACCATAAATTTTAGTAGATAGGATTTTGTCTGATTGAAATTTTAAAAGAATTGTATTTTGTTCATTAATTCTTTTCATATTTCTCATATTCATGTTTTAAAAAAATTTAACTCATAGATCTAGTTCATAAACAGTTTTAAATTGAGATTGAGAATAACCTGTATAAAAATATGTAATTGTTTTCTCCTTGGAGGAGGTGCAAATCTTCAAAATGGCATCAAAAAAAGATATGCCTCTTGGTAGTGTGGTATTTTTAACCACTAAAAATCACCTTTTCTCGATCCACAATAATAAGATAGACATTCGAACTGTAAAGTAAAATAATGACTCAAGAATAGGAAAATAAAAGAATAAAGAAAAGAAAAGCTTATGTCCAAAATTGTACTATATTACAGAAAAACCAACAGTGCCTTATGAAATTTAAAATAATCGAAGTTAAATACAATTTGGCAACCGTGAGTCATTTTTTCCGTCGGCTTTTAAAATATAATAATGTATGGATAGTAAAGATAGTATCTTTCCGTTTTCTGCAAACTAATAACTAATTTTACGATTCAAAATTACAACTTAATAAATCAAAATCAATAAAAACATCGTACTTGTTAAATTCACAATTAAACTTCTACAAATATTACCTACTTTTTTTATTTTTAGATAAATCTTCATTTGAAAAAAAGAAGCAACCAAATTTCTTAGTTATCGACTAATTATTTGAAAGAGATTTACCAAAACATAACCAAGTTTTGTAAAAAAACAAAAAAAAAAAACAACAGAAAAGCAAATTGCGAGAACCTAATAAATTATAAATCATCAGATTGAAGTTTGCATCAACTTTAAGAAAAAATAAAGGAAGACAACGGGTTACATGAATTTCTATTACCACAAAATTAATTTTAAATTATTTCTATTGAATAAATATTAAATAAAACAGCCATTAATCAAAAATATATTTTTTTATTACATTTAATAAATATTTAGTATTAAAAAAAACGTGAATTAACCATTTTTTTTTTTTTTTTATGAATAAAACTGATTACAATCGATTGAATTAAATGACAATCATCTAGTCTTTGTTTTTTCCATTCTATTTTATTTTAATTTATGAATTTTTGATAGATTCAGTTAAGATTTACTTGATCTGTTCATATTTCAACTTCATTTAATTTTTTTTTTTTTTTTGTTTTTAATTCATCTGACAGAAAAATTCAACTTCTTTGTTTTTTGATTTTTATTATCCTAGACTTTTAATAGACTTTAATAACAAGTGAGACTTCTCTAAATATAAAAGAAAATTTATGGAAAATTTGGATTAAATTTGAATTTGAGTCAAAGATTCTCTTTATCGAAAATTTCTAGCCGACGGGTACTAAAACTACAAGATACAAGATTTCGTACTAAAACTACAAGATAATCCTCTTTTTTGGTTATTCTCAGTCCTTTCAGTGATTTTGACGTATATGATAAAAATCCCGTAGTGCTTTTTTAAGGAAGGATATCAGTAAGTTATCGGTAAGTTACAATATAAATGTTAGATTTGTATTTAATAATGGTTAGATTTAGATATAGTAGTAGTAGTTAGATAGACGAACATTTCCTAGAAATGCTTTATACCAAAATAATAGTATTTGTATGTATATTTTCTTCAATTATAAATAACTCTGTAACTTTTCTAGACTTTTTCCACTTACGATCTGATATATAATACTATTAATACTATAATACTATCATTAATTTATAATTTAATTTATTTCTTTTATTTAGATTAAGATTATGGACGCAAAAGGGAATTTAAAATAATATTTTCTGTAAAAAAAAAAACTTTTGAATTAAACCACCAGTTCTTCCTCGATTACTAAATGGTTAACCACTCAGCGACAATTTAATATACCGAATCATTTCATTGTAATTTCAAGCAAAAGAGTTCAACTTTTGATATACCCAAAAAATATTAACGTTTGTGAGTATGTTTGTATAACTTTTTCAGAGTAAACTCTATTCTTTTCTACTCCCAAATACACCAGCCTTTGAGAAAGTGTACAGATAACGGTAAATACGGTTATATTAAATTAGCATATTCCATTTATACCAATTACTCTTTTTTGGTAAAAGGAACGCAGACAATATAAGGTTAGATTCTGGTGTATAGCAGAATTTTTCACAATTAAACCTCAATTTAAAAGAAATCTAAGAATACGACTTGAAATATTTTTAGAAAAATTCTATAGCAAAAAAGAATATATAAATTGTACCAAATCTAATGTTAAATCTATTTTTAATCAAGTCTCAATTTACGCATTACTTATGATTCATTTTTTGTTTTGTTGTAAGCAAGTTTTAAAATTCAATCTAATTATCCATTTTTGTAAACTAACAAATTTTAAAAATAAAAAACTTCAACTTGGAAAAATAAAACCAAAATTAAATCACTAACAATTTTTTTTTTTTTTGAACACTTTGATTGAGTTTTGATCTGAGAAAATGTACTATGGAACCATTAGCAAATCAATATGTTTGATTTGAGTTAAAAAAAAAAAAAAAAAAAATGGAGATGCCTTGAATTTTAAAAAATATATAAAATATTTTTTTTTATAATTTATTAATTTTATTGCAATTCTACCAAATTTGGTATCTGAAAACATGTATTTAAGTTTTTTTTTTTCTTCTTAAATCCAAGTATTATTTTAATGTCAAAACAACTATTTTAAATGAATTTTTAATTTGAATTAATTTTTTTTTAAATATTCCGATAATTCAATTTTCACTGAACGTTTTGACAATAAACGTCAATTTAACTCAATATTTTCTAATGATGAACTGTCAGATTGTTCGCATTTACAGATAATGTAATGCTTATATTAATACAATGTAATATGGTATATAGTATATATATATAATATTTTCTATAATATAAGATATTAAGAGTACAAATATTAGAAATCTATGTAAGTAAAATTTAAAAGAGTAACTGTTAATGTGACATTTTATTGAATCGCTCTGATGGAAAAAAAAAAAAAATTGGCGAAAGAAAATGTAAATGAAAATGATGATAGAAAAGAATTGAACTAAATCTGTTGTCACTTAAATATAGATTCCTAGCAAATTAATCTTAGATTTTCAGTATACAGCAACCTTGAATCAGATATTTAAAATACGCTTAAGGTTAACAATTAAGTAGTGCGGAATTATAATTTTTATACTGATCAAAATCATTTGAATATTAATCGATAAGTTTCATGCTCAAAAAGCAAATGACATGTTCACAATATATATTCTAGTTTCCGTTGTTAATCTATAACGATTTGTTCAATAATCGAAGAAGTTCTTATAATTTGATTAAAAGTTTTTTTTTATAAAGACTAGACATTTTTGTCGTGAGCATTTAATTCTTCCTAGTTAAATCTGTAGTCATCAATAGTTTAATATCTATATTGAAAATTATTTAAAGGTAACACATATTCAATATCTGCCTTCTAAATATAGTAACCCAGAGCAATACAATTTTTTTTTTGTTAATCCAAGCGCTTTAATTTATAGCAGTAGGTCATCACAACACTAAACATTCTTATTAAGGATGAGGATCCACATTACTAATTTTAAAAGGAGTGACATTAACTCTGGTCAATAATCAATAAATTTCATATAGAAAATTATCACATTGTTACTGCAAATCCAATCAAAATTCCTGCTATTATTCTAATCAATTATTTCACATTAATTAATTATGCATTAACATTATAAATGTTGATAAAACACTACATATAATCATTCGTAAAAAAAAAGGTTCAAGATTAAAAACCAAAATAAACTAAATTTTCGATTTTTTTTTTCAAAAAATAAAATTTAAAAAATAATTTAAATTGTAATTGGTAATCAGTAAATTGATTACACATTATGATTACTTACATTTATCAAGTCTTTAAATAAATATTACGAATATTATTATTTGAAATAAAAAAAAAAGCATGAAAATTAAAATTGAAAGGAATGTCTTTAGATTACAAATTAATGCAATAAATTAAAAAAAAAAAACTTAATATAAAAATAATAAAAACCTGATGATATATTATAATGTTAATAAAAAATGAACAGGAATTTATTTTTTCTCTATATATATTTCTAATATTTTTCTTACCATTTAAAAGTGTTTTTTTTTTCTATTTCTTAATTAGAAAAACCTCCAAATAGTAACATCGAGTTCCTAATCCTTAGAACAAAAAAGTTCGTCAATTTTATAAACTTGAAAATAATAACTTTGGTCTCAATTAAAATTATGTTTCACAGACATGGCAAAATATGTGTATAATTAATGGGTGTGCTTAAGTAGTCAAGGAAACACAAAATAATATTTTTAGATTTGTATAGTTTTTGTCGAAATACGGCGTTCATATTATATAATTTCTAACAGATAAAAAACTCCCCAAAGGCCTTATCTTTAGAAAAGCAAATAATTAATTCCTAGCCATTGTTTCTCAACTTTGCAACTTCTACAGAAGTCATATAAAGAACGTAACCTTCTGCCATCTGCCTGTAGGATAGTCTTCCAATAGTTCAGTAAGCCAACAGGGCATTTTTTATTACAATTACATTACTGATATTAAGATGATTCAGAAATAAAACCTAGTTAAGCATTTTAAATTCTCTTTATTTAGGCCTACTCTGTTTAGCTACAATGCAGGACAGCTTCATCAAGTTCATTTAAAGATGAGAAGCAGATACTAACGACTGCTGACTAGCATTTCAAGGTTTTAATAAGGTCTTTAATATGCGTGAAATGTATTCTTTCCTTTCCTTTCTTGGAAGATTTGCTTTGCGTTTTAACATGTTCACTACCTCGTTTATGGCAGCTACTTTAACTTGAAAAACGCTGCAATGATGAGGCAGGTTTTAAACTAAATAAATATTTCAACCATAAAAGAAAACACTCCCACCCACCCTTCTATTACATTAGAGATATCTGTAAATAAAACTGAATTGTTTCTTCATTCAGAGACCATTTCTTATTCCAATCTCTTCTCGGCGGGCTAGTGGTCTAAAACAAATTCTTAAACTAGAATGTAAGTAAAGTATAATTGAGATTTAGAGGAGTACGATTAGAGTTATTTTTAAAGCGCAGCTGATCAGGCCATTTTTTAAATTTTTCAGTACTGAAAATTTTTGACTACTGTTGAATTATATAGCTAATGAACTGTACGAAGATTTAGAGCCAATTCTTCCAAAAGGTAATTTTACAAATAAAATATGATATACTAACCTTCCTCATCAAGCTTAACTTCCTGTCAAGACAATTATATATTTCACAGTTTCTTTGAAAATTAAGTTTAGGATGAGAGACTTGATTGGCGGAATTTTATACATCCGAGTGCAGATAATAAGATCTATTATTTGTGCATTTATGTTTAGACTGCAATGTCTATCCCATCTAGAGATATTAATGAGTGAAATTTTCATGACGTCTTCGTCAGTGTAAATCATTACGTTGTATTTAGGAAGTACTAGTAGTTTTTTTACCACTAGATTTCATAGAAGCGGCTCAAATAAATATCTGCTTGCTGAGACCCCCATCATTTTAGCATTAATAATTATACACGAGTATATATGCGTATATAAACTATGTACGCATATAGTTTATTTGAGTCTTGTGTAAAAAATTTCATCAAGAGATGCCATGGAATATTTAAAACAGGACTCTTCAATGAAAATTAAGGATTTATTTGAAAATTGAGCACTATTCTTCATAATATGGTAATGATATCGTTGTCTGACTAATATTTTCTGCATATCTTTAAAACTTAAAACAACTCCTAATATTATTAATGAGGAATTAAGAAGACCAATGTTAGATAAGTAAATAGAAACATACTGGTTTCTGAGTGGTATCGAGTGGTCAAATTAGCCACTATTCGGATATACAACCTTTCTTTTTGTAATTTACTTGTTCACATGTAGTTTATTTTTTATTAATTTCTAATTGATTTATTCACGATTTTTGCGATTTTCTTTAACATTTTTTTGTTCTTTTAGTTTTTTTTTTATATGTCATCTGTCAATCACTCCAAAAAAAAAAAAAAAACGAAACAAAAAAAAGTATTTGCGATTTTAATGTTTACACAATTACCTATTAAACGCTTTAAATAAATAATAATATAATGCTAAATATTTTCATACATTTGATGTTTATGTAAATGTGTATGATACGAGTATAACGAAGCGCGAGTAAACGATATTTTGTTTTTTTTTTTGCTCTTTACAATCTTACAATTATTTTTTTCTATATAGTTTTAATTTATAATCCTGTGATGTGCGATTTTCCGCATTTGTTTATTTTTTCCTAATTATAATTTATTAGAAGTTAAACCTAATTTGGTATTAAAATTTTAGAGAAAGAGAAAGAAATAGATGCGGTTCAGTGCAAGAAAAAAAAAAAAAAAAGAAGAAATTATGTAAAATATTTTTAACATAATTTATTGTTTATTAGCAGCTTTTATGTTTCATTATTAAATTTTAAACTATTGACAGACTTTTAAAAGAAGTTATTTATGTTAAGAAGTATAATAAAATATGTTAAATATAGTTTAAAAATGTTGCTAAGATAGTATAAAAAAACTTTAGAAAAAATAATTATTTAGAAAACTAAATGTGTTAATACCATAATATTTCAGATAAAATTTTAATAATTCATTTTTATAACGTTTGTAAACTAAAAATTTGCTCTTTAGATGTTAATGATATCAACATATACTGTGTAATATTTAAGCATCACCTACTCCATGTATATAGACTTTGTTGATGTAATAATATTATATTGAATACTTTTCCTTTGTAATAAGAAGATTGATCTACTTCTCGAAGTTAAAAAATTAAGCTTCATCCGGCTGTCATCTACAAGATTTGTGTGTCTGTGATATTTTTAGTAAATTTCGTTGTACATGAAGGATGATGATGTTTGATAGAATCGATCTGGAGGTGGCGGTCTTTGCCATTTTTTTACCGAATTTTATTTCTGCAATCCTGTTTTTCCATATCAAAATACTAAAAAATATGATCGGCAAAAGAATTAAAATGGGGCCTCGGTGGTGGGTAAGAGCGTATAAAATACGCTGTAAACATCGAGAGAGTGTGGGTTCGAATCGCACACACATCGTAAGAATTATTTCGCCTTACAACATTTACAGCCACGCCTGAACAGGAAAGGCTGTGCAATTTTCTGTCGACATTTATGTGGCAGAGAAATGCATTAAAAAAAAAAAATCAAATTTAAGCTTATGATGATTTTTTGAAGGAACGAATATTAAAAAACACAAAACAGGATTTGCTGTAACTCTTTATTTTAATATAAACTGATTTTGAAACTAAATAATTTTTTTCATTTTTCCTAATCAAAACCTTGTGCGAAATATAATAAAAAAAAAAAATTTGATGATTTTTTTTTTATTTAGAACTTCAATTACTTCGAAATTCCTCAATTTCAGTCTATCAATGCATCAGTCATCTAGACTACAAAACAATTTTTTTTTTAATCTGTTGTTTTTTTTTACTCTTAATTTTTTTTTGCAGCAGCTATTATACAAAAAATTATGCGCTTTTAATCCCAGACACCACCATTGAAAAAAAAAAATTTGTAATTAAAACAGTAATATTCTACTTTCAGGTAAACGTAATATATATATATATATATCACCTATCTACCCGAATAACCGTTAGTAATTATCTTTCAGGATTTCAAAACGAAAAAAAAAAAATATAAATGCGCGAAAAAATAAAAAAACATAAAAATAACTGTTTTTCTTAAGAATATCACTTTTGCATGAATTGTAATAAAAATGTACCGTTATATTTTACTTTTTGTAATCCTTAATAACTGTACTCCTACCATATCGTTACACTTTAGATTTTAGAATGTTAAAATAATGATTATGCATATTTTTATTCATATAATCTGTTTCTCATCCTTTTCGTTCTCGTCTCTTTCTCTTTAAGGCATTTTAAAAAGGATGACACGTCGAGATGAAACGATGAAAGCGAATAACTGTTTGTATTTTTAATTAACATGTAAGAAAAAAAAAAAAAAACAGAAAAAAAAAATTTATTTTCAGTGCAATTCTTTCTGACGCCGTTTTTCACGAAAAAATAAAATATAATACATACAAGTCTTTTTATACCTCAGCATAGGCGTATTTTGGGAATAATGAACACAATTTATTTATTTTTTTTTATGTTTTTCAAATCGTAGTTATAATATTTTCTATGAAGAAAAATAAAAATTCAACAAGATGCAAGCTTACATACATAGTCTAGAAAAACAATAAAAAAAATAAAGACAAAATACCAAAAAATAAATAAAAAATTGCAATGAAATTGAAAAACAAAATTTTTTTAACGACTACTTCTTTTACTCTCACGACCCCTCCAGCAGCCAGCTGTTTTTTTTTTTATTCAATAAAATCACAACAATTTCCATTTCAGTTGCAAACAAGAATTTAATTTTTCAGTACCA
Source organism: Poecilobothrus nobilitatus (assembly GCA_947095535.1). Classification (NCBI taxonomy): domain Eukaryota; kingdom Metazoa; phylum Arthropoda; class Insecta; order Diptera; family Dolichopodidae; genus Poecilobothrus; species Poecilobothrus nobilitatus. The sequence continues at coordinate 115,283,505 of OX352774.1, forward strand.
AAAAATTAAAACAATATAACGGATTGTTTAAGGATTTTCCAGATTCAGATAATGTTTTTTTTTTGTTTTATTATTTTGTAAGTTTAAAAATCAGTATTGCAAGGATAGAAGGGAATAACAAACAGTCAAAAAAAAAAACTGCAGGGCTGTTAACAAAAACATTAAGAAAAGAAAATAACAAAACAAAAAAAAAGAAACAAATCAATGTGAGCCGCTATACTTATTGTTTTAAACCATCGTCATTATAATCATCATTACAATCATGATAAATATTGCAATTCAGAATCAGAAATATAATCATGGTCGTGATGATGATGATGATGATAAATATCATGAGTAATATTTCATTATTTGTCAGTGATTACACATCAATATTTTTATCAATGTTTCATTAATATTTTTTGAATCGAATATTAAAAATGTATGCCTTTTTTGCATACGCTTGTCAATGTTTCTGTCAATTTTGAAATTTAAAAATCAAAGATAAATTTAAAAAAAAAACAAGTCTATACTTATAATTTTCTTCATTTTCTGATTCTGTATTTCTAACCATTAACCAATAATTTATGTAGACCTATGCCTAAAAATAGACGAAGCATGGATAAGAATCATTTGTGCCTAACCCAGCTCTTACTGTTATAAATTCATTTAAATTTTTAAAAAAGATATTTATGTGCAATATACAGGTAAACAAATATGTATTTAAAATATTTTACGTTATATACCAATTCAAATTTGACAACATGGGGATTACAATACAGGATCAAAATTAATTAAAAATTATGATTTAATTTGTGAAAACTTCGCTATAGTATTAAATCCATTGTAATCCGAGACATCAAGTAATCTGTTATCTGCTAATATGAAAAAGAAGTTCATTTAAAATATATAATGTCACTATAAAGACTTGGTGGATCTGCCATAGAAGTAACCAAAGGCTAAAATGTGTAAAGACGAAAATTTTTGTTCGAGAACAAAGAATAACTCAATTAAAACTAAAAAATGTCACCGTTATCTTAGCAAAAATTTAATCAAATATTTTTAAACCCATGTTTTCGCTGTCATTGGACATTTTATTTTGGCAGCGAATTAACGGATTTTCTAAAAGTGTTCACTTTATTAACTGAATAGACACCTATAGTTGATATATAGGTGTTAAACCTCGTTTTACGTTTTTATTAACAAATAAAATTTTGAAAAAATCCTTTAATAAAGATTTATGTTCAGAATTAAAACAAAAAGTACTGTTAGATTCAGCTGATTCTGATGCAAGTATTTAAATCACAAAATAATATCCGATGATTAATCCATTTTCATATTCAAAAACAATTATTTTTTTCTCCGATTTTGGTATTCTTGTTTTTCTTTTCTTGAATCCTTTGAAAAAAAATCTGTTGTGTTTTTTTTGTTATTTTTAATATTATTATTTTTTTTTTTTTTAATAAAAATGCAACTGCAATTTTTTATTGTTTTACTGTTGTTTTAAGTTGCTCAGACACATAGAGTGTGGAGAGTCCTTGATGTGGTGAATTGAATGAATGGTTGGTAAATAAAATTGGATGAAAACATAAAATCGAAAAAATGAAACATGCGATGACGAGTAGTGGCGTTCTCGTCGCTTTTCATCTTATAATTTTGCTTTTTTTTGCCTTTTGTATTATTTAAAATCAGAGCTATGAAATTATTAAAAAAAAGGAAAAAAAAATTTTGTTGCATATTCATAAAAAATCATTAACGTTTTGAAATATTCATTAAAATACAAGAAAAAAATAAAAAACCCTCTTATTATTTTTATTTGTTCTCTTTAAAAAGTTTTAGATATGAAAAACAAAAGGAAAACAAAAACAAAATGGAGTCTTAAATAACAAAGGTTAAATGTAAAATAAATTTTACTTGTACTATATCAATATTAATTTAGACTATGAAGTTATATAAAAGTATATATTTAATTTTTGACCAATACTTGATCAGCCTCTCAACACCTTCCTTCAATTGAACCAATGAAAATCTGTTTTTTTTTTACATGTAGAAATGGTAGGTTTCACTTAAAAAGCGATTATTTGATCCCTGATTGTGGCCAACGTTTACTTTAATACTAGTCTTTATATTACACCTTACCTTTTTACCTTAATTCTGTTAATGGTATTTACAACAAAAGCGGCAATAAAATTATAGTTGCAATAATAGAAAGTATTAAAAAATTTAAAAACACAAAACTAAAACAAATTAATCAGAATATTATTTTTTTTTTCTTTCGAAGAAAACAGCAAGGGAGTATCACATCGGGAAAATATTCGTATTCGGTAATTTTCTTTTTAAAAAAAAATATACAGTGAATAACAAGATAATAAAAAGATCATTTTATATAAATTTTTCACCTGAAAATTTCAGTAAATTATTAGAAAACCACCTATTGAAGATTTCTCGTAAGTAGATTTCAACGATTCCACAAAGATTCTATCTGAATGAAGAGATTTATGTAGACTCTATCTAGACGAATACATGATAAAAGTTTTCACTATCTCTTTTAATATTTGATAAATATAAAGTTTTGTGGCTCTCCTGCTTCTTCAACGACGGAGATATTTGGATTTTGTTGATATAACTTATGCTTTTTCACTAAGGATTTACCCCTCTCATCACATAACTGTATGTTTTTATATTGAATCGTAACTTTTTTTTTTTTTATTATTTTATAAATTTCTTTTGATGTTTTTATTAATGTATGTACTAAATCTTTGTCACATTTATCTATAGATACATAATATAACCTTTTGCGATTAGAGATTTTTAGAACTTAAAGGGGATACAAAAATTTTGATAACTGTGGTTTACGAAGTTTAAAATTTCATCTAATTGGGATTGAATTAGTCTGACAGGGATACAAATTTAGTATAATTAGACTTTCAAAAATTTAAACTCATCGTAATTTTTGCAAAGCTTCGAGCTAAAGTTGTAACTTTAGAAATGAAAAAACTTCAATTTTTTTAATCTATGTTTAAATCAATTAAGGAATAATTGATTTAATTTTTTTTTTGAAACGGGTAATGGTTCAGGCGCTACGAAATAAGTTCGAAACTATAAATTAAATAATTTCGAGAGAAAATCTTGGTTTTTTTTCGAATTTATTTCATATTTAATTTTAACTTTTAAATTTAAATTAATATTTTCGATTTTATTTGATTATGAAATATGTCTTAATTATTGTTACATACATTTTAACAACAAATCAATTTACAAAGTATAGAAACTGCCGCCCAAAACCCCCGCTGAACATATTATTGAAACCCTAATTTTGTATCCAACTTTAAAATCCTTCCTAATTATTTTTGCTATTTTATCGAATTTATTTCATTTTCAATTTATCGAACTATGTTCGTAGCGCCAACCCTTCATTCATAAGTATTCAAAATTCATAAAAAAAATATTTTTTATTGAGATTTTAAGATTTATTACTTTATCTTAAATGGTCTAAAAGTTTTGCAAACAGTTGATCGGACTAATGGACCGACCAAGTAAAACTAATTAGGAAATAATTGCTGGTATACTAATTTTTTTAAAACTGTTAAACATTAATAAGAAAAATTTAGGCCTATAGTATTTTCGTTTTTTATGTACAGCACTGTAATAAATATTGCACTGATTTCGATGTTCTTCACTATGATCTTTAATTATTAGAGGGAAGAAAATCATAAATTGTTTCCAACCATAACTATCTGTACTATACTAACATACATGCAATTCGCATGATACTCAAAAATATTGCAATATTTTTTTTATTTTGCTGAAATTGTGATGAATTTTTAATTTTTTAATCTTTTTTTGCAAATTATTTTGTGGAATTTTTAACCCCGCTTTAATATCTTTAACGATTTTTTATTTTAATAAAACAAAAAAAAAAAAAAAAGAAACCACAAAATAATTTAGTCGCGTTTTAAATTACAACAATTCAAAAAAATAAAAGAAAAAACAAAATGGCTTCCCTATGTATGCAAAAAAAAGCATCCTGCATAATCTGCATACAAACATGCATAAACATATCCTGTGTACCATATAATATTAAAGACATTTTACATTTGAAGAATCAGTATGTGATCCAGGAATAGCAGTAGCAGTGAAAAGGGTTATTTTTTCCATGTTATTTTTTAGTTTTCTTTTTTTTTTGTTGTTTATTTGTCAAGGATGCAGAAGAAATGTATTTGATCTTGAGAATTACACATATGGTGAATGTATGGTGTAGTATATAGAATTATATAATAACTGTAAAATTTATGTTTTAATTTTCTTTTTTTTTTTTTATTTTGCGAGAACTGACAAAAACACTTAACGGTTTTCTTTGTTGTCGTTTCTTTAAATAATTTTTATATTTATAGATGTAAAAACAGATGAAAGATTGAATGAGCGTCACTCATTGCTAAAAACAAAGAGGTTATGAGAACTTTTAAGGAACTTGGGCATAACTGCATTACAACCCTTTGGCATAACCCTTTTTTTCAGAATTCATTAATTCAAGTACTGATACCATTGTTTTGCTCCCGACTAATTTTCAGAGTGGGAATAGAATTAACAAAAAAAAAAAAAAAACAATATGAGACAAATCAAAAGTATGCATGCATTTACATGAAAAGAACGATTTTTTTTTTTTTTATAAAATATTTTTTTTAATTACAGAAAAAATGTAAATGAATTTCACTTTCAGAATCATATCATGGAGTTCTTTTAATTATTATGAAAAAAAAAAAAATACTTTTGACAAAATTTTATTTTGCAATTAAACTTAAATTTTTCGAACACATTAAAAAAGAATTTAATGTCATGGCAACAAATTTATTTTTTCTTGTTATTTAAAGGTATAGATACAAAGATTAAAATTTGAAATGGTGGCTTTATTTTAATTTCACATCCAGGAACAACCATTTTCTAATTTTTAATTTCATAAATTTTTTCTTTTGAAGTGGGTATATAAATAAAAATGTTCAAAAAGACACCAATTGAAAACGCTCGTGATTTCTGGTATGTGATATTTTTTTGCCCTTCAAATACAACACTGTCATGTTACGATTGTCTAACTAATACAAGATTCACTCAAGTTTTCTTTACATTCATTTAATTAAAAACATGTGTAGGAATATTACACATTATTATAATAATAACCTTACCTTACCTTAATAATAAATACCTTACTTGTATTCCAATAACCAATTTAGCCTTTATTTGATAATTCATTTGTTCTTCTTTATCTTTTTATGTTAGTATATGTTAGTATTATTTTAGTTTAGTATTGCTAAATCCAAGTTTTATTGCTAAATTCTTCTGTATATTGGCGTAATGTTATACAATATGGTTATTTATGATTACTGCAGGCTAATAATGTTGATAAATCTCGTCTCGTCTGCTTCTTGCTCAAACCTACAATAATTTTGTAAAAAGGAAAATTTTCCTAGAGTTTGCGTAGCGTGTAAAAAAAAAATATTTAATATATCGATATATCGTCCTTCGATAACTCGTAACGACCAGTTAATATTTCCTTAACATTAAATATCGATTGCGATATTAAAATTAGCGATAATATCAAAAAGAAATTCAAAGTTTAAATTTTCTGCGTTTTTTTGTTGTCACAAAAGAGAAAAATAATTTTTGGCAATCCTAAAAATTTAACGATTAAAAAATTGTACTAAACATGTGTATTCTGCAGTGTATATACTGTAAAACCATAATGTTAAATAACATATTTGACTTTCCGTCAGTGGATTGAATATTACTATTGAATATTTGACATTTGTTTTGCTTTATTTGTTATTTGTAATATGTATTACAAAGCTTTATGACTTTTCATATATTTATATTGTTAGTTATTCCAGCTTTTATCAAAATTTCTATGAAAAGTAAACCTTGAGAAATTTATGAATGTGCATTTTTTGACATGTTTCAGCCAAAACAAAAATTAAAACAAAATTTGAAATATTTTTTTTTTCCGTCTACGGAAAGTAACGAATATGTCAGTAGCAGCACTTTTTTATTCGTACTTAACTAGAAATATTAGAAAGTAACCAGTATTTGGTATTCAATTTTCGTTTCTTTCATTTCTTCAAAGTAACAGCACTTATTTGCATTTTCTACATTGTATATTTCAGTTCAAAAACTTAAATCAAAAATATTCAAAATATCGACAAAAAAATTCAATTAACTTAAACTGGTAAAGATACGCACAAGCAAGAAATACGGAAATCTTAAAAAGTCTCGAATTGGATATTAATTTAATTGTATTTAATGAGTTCTGAATTAAATGTAAGAAAAATGTATGGAATTACAAATAATTGTACGATATATTGTTATATCAATAAATCGATATGCGGTTGTCATTATTATCGACGTTTGGATACTTAGATACTCATTTGAGTGTTATGATAAATCTATCGATATTATATATAAGTATTATTTTATTTTCGATATTATTGATATCACTATTGCAGGCGTGGCACATATTTTATATGTAAAGTTAATATGTATTCACTTTAGTACATTCAATCTACTATCTGCTGTTTCATTGTATTTTACTACTACATATCTACAGTTCTGTGATTGTCGAGGTCGAGAAAAACTGTATATTTTGTAAATGACACTACTATTATGACACTGTTATCATATGAAATATCTCTGGTAAGGTAATTTCATAAATGTGAATATTTTAATAACCCTTTACAGTTTCTCTACAGACTCCATCACTTTGCTCAAATTTTCTTTTCGATTTGTATCTTTAGATAAATATCGATTATTTGTTAGTGTCTGTCAACTGAAATTCTAGAGAATTTATATAAATTATCATATTATAATGATATGAAATTATTTTTAGAGAAATATTATTGCAAGAAAACCCTCATCGTCAAAAATCGAAATTTAACCACCAGAATTGATCATGGAAAATAGTTGGATGTGTTAGGATTGAAAAAACTACAACAACATAAGATAAAAAAAATTCTTGAAACTTTTAATATATTTGTTAGAGCATAACATTAAATCATAAAATAAGTATAAATAATATATACTTTATCATCATATCACTTAGTTATTTTATATCTCAACAATAGATAATCGATACTTTTTTTTATGAATTTTTAATATTATTATTTACCACGAAAACATTTTCTGCCAATTTTCCTCTTCAAAAGGAAAAAAAAAGACAAAAAAAAAAACAGATAACCTCATTGCTGTATCATGCATTCATATTTTCACTATTTTTATTCAAGATTTTTCTTCATTCCTATTTTGTTTTATGTAATCTTCTTTTTTTTAATTTCAATTTAAAAATCAAAAACCAATCTGTCTTAATCGTAGTCTATGTAATAAAAAAAGCAACTTCTAGCAATCTTTTTACTAATGATCTTTAACTAACCAAAATGATTTAGATGATCTATTGTCTATAAATTTTAAATGAAAATATTGACATGTAGTTAGGAATTATGATGGTTATTATTGTAGACGTGGGGGCAGCGGTGATGAGAATACAATATATTCGCGTCCCTTATGTTCCTACATAATATCTGATCATCAATATAATCGATCAAATTTTCTTTATTTTGAAGAAATTTTTTTTTTGTATTTTTTTACATGATAATTTTATTAGAGTTTAACATTATGTATTACAATATTATCTACATTATTCAATTTTTTGGTTGTCGTGATTTAAAAAGCAGATCAGTGCAGGAGCATAGAAAATATAAAAAAATAAAAAAAACAGTAAAATGCATTGATCAACTGTAAAGAATTTCATGTTTTTTTTTTGTTGTTGCTCTTTTCTCTGTAAAATCGCGCGCCTGTTTTAACCAAAATTACAATATTTTAAAATTATCTGTGCCGCGAATTTATGTAGCTAGTAGATGCATTAAAGTAAGAAAAAAAAAATTTAAACAATTGAAATCTATTAAAAAAAATTTGATCGGAGATCGCCTTAAGGAATTTATTGTCGCATTATTGTTTTATTTTTTCAACTTCTCTTTCACTCTAAGTGATTACTAACTAACCAGCGCCAGATAGCACCTATCCAAATTCTAATCTTTATTAGGTGTACTTTATTGACTTTTTGAAAGCTTAACTTATAGTTTTAATGCATGAATTTACAAGTTTATATATATGATGTTTGCTGTGCCTTATTGTTTTCTAAATTTTTCCTTTTGTGTTGTGCTATTATATGGTATTTTAAATAAATTCTCAGCTGTTGTTGTTGCTTGATTTGATTTAAAAAAAAAAAAAAAAAAACATTAAATTGAATTGAATGAATTTAAGATATAATAATATAAAGACATAACTTAAGGGAACAGCTGTAAGTTTAGGGCGTTACCGAATATATTCAAATGGTACGAAATTTTTTTTTTTGTTATGGATTTTTTTTTTCTATGTTGCCCAGTTTATATGGATTTTGAGCAACAAATAAAATACTAAATCTAAATAAAGGATCTATAATAATAATATATGTATAAATTCACTTTAAAGATTTGCCGTTGCAGTTCAACTAAAAAAACAAAAATTATAATACAAAATTTTTAAGTTTTTAGTTTTTTTTCTTTTTCTTTTTTTTTTAAATATAATCTGACACTTTTCTGGGTCTTGTTATGTACTCTGTTGTTTCAATAATAATAACAGTAATCAATGAAAAATTGATTAGAAATCATACTCTTAAAAGTCAATTAGAATGTCATAATTTTTTACTTTGATATGATTAAATTTATTATTAAATTGTTAGGTAATTGTTTGGGTATCACTTAATAGGGCTTGATTGGAATTTCACAATGCATATTTGATAATCTGCGTTTCAAATTATTGAATTCTAATGATTATTTATGATGGAAGAAAAGAAAATGTAAAAAAAAAAAAAATGGGTAAGCATTTTGTTATTTTGTGAATGAAAATATTTTTGCTCAAGAATTTTTTTTTTTTTAAATGGGAGCGTTAAATGAATTTTATTTATGATAATCTGAAAATAGTACATTATTTGTGTACAATTTTCAAGCATAGACTCTAATAACTGTAAATATAAGAACAGTTTGAAATGTTTGTAATGTGGGTATGACTAAAAGAGAAAGACAGAAAGAGAGAGAAAGTGTGTATATACAATATAAATTATATTAAACTTGTCGTTAATAGATCGAATGTAAGTTGGCCCACATGCATAAGATGTAACCAACCCGAAACATTAATGTAATTGTATTTACAGAATACATCAAAAAAAAAGAAGAAATAATTATAAAAGATCGAATAGTTAACAACAAAGTTTTGTGTATAACTGGAGATGCTAATTAATATCAAAGGCAGAAAAATGTCATAATTCAGAATTATTTTATTTTCATATTTTTACTAGTCAAGCTGCACTTTTAAGAAATGTCGCAAGTTTACATCAAAACTTACAATTTCTGTGACATTTTCATTATGTCAAATAAACTAGTAATTCTTTAAACTTTGCAGAACTATTTCCAGCTGTTACATTATAATAAATAATGGAGTTTTCCAGCTAATGGTGCAGTGATTAAGACACCGGCTTCTCATTTAAAAGGTATGTGGTTTAAACCTCGGCTGGGTCATATAGATTAAAAATAAAAATATATAACAAGTGTACTTTAATTTAATTTAAAATAAGTATATATACCTAATTAATACATATATATCTTATAATAATTAATATCACATTGTAATAATGTATAAAATAATTCTTGTGTATGACAAAAAATGGCATAGAAATAAAAAAATATTTAAGTCTCATACAGTCTTCTACAAAAGCTATAGCTGGCAGCCGAGTATTCAGATGCTTAGTACAATAAATGATTCCCGAAACTGAAAAAAAAACTTTGATGTATGAATAATAAATAACTTAGTGGATACCCTATGCTCCTTATAGCAGTATGGAAGGAACAAAAAAATAAATAACGGCGTTATTTATTATCATACTATTATACTAGCACTCTCTATTATTATAATAGTTAATCCTAATAAAATGAAAATAAAAATATTCATAAATAAAAAAATTTAAAAAGAATAGGAAATAATAAAACTTTTATAAGAGCCTTAATCTTTAAGGCTTTAATCTTATAAAGTAAAAAATATAAATGTCTATTTTGACTTGACCAAAAAATTAACTTGACTCACTATTCTGTTATGTTTAATAATTTTTCAGACGTATCGAAAATTTTTATTTTTTTTTTGTATTAATTTTTAGTGTCATTAAGATTCAATGACACCGAAATTCACTATTTTCACTTACACGTGAGTGATTTCAATTTGATTGTACACTATATGTACAGTTAAAAAGATTTTATGACACATAGTATTTACAGTCTAGTAATTTTTTATGTTAAAAGTGTTTTTAACTTAATTACCTTCTATAATAAAGCTGTTAAAATGATGATGACATTAATTACAACACATTTTTCTTTTTTACAATTCTAACTTAACTAAAACTTTAAATGGCTACATCTCAGTTTCATCATGATCATGACGTGTAAAACCCATCATCATTTTGATCGTGTAACTTGCGATAGAATAGAGAAAATAAATTAAAATGGGATTTTTTTTATCATTAATAGAAATTGTCACATCAATGTTTTAATATAATTAAAAAAAAAAAAAAATCAGAAAAAACATCAACATTATAGTGTGGCACTAATGTTACCTCAATTATTATTTGTGCCGGGACAATGAATTTTTTTGATCATTTTTGTCATTCTACCGTGCGTTCAAAAATTTTTTTTTTTTTTTTTTTATTTTCAAAATTTTAATTTTAATTAAATTAAATGATATGGAATATTATAATAAAGACATTAAAATAAAATTTTTTTGGACTGTTCTATTCTAGATATTTTTTTTCTTTTTTAGTAGGAAATTTAAAAATGATGACATCGGAAATAATAAAAGTAAAACAAAAAAATATACATTCATTAATCTAACAATTTGTTCAGGCAAATTTCGAGGATCGTTAAACAATAGTTTAGAAAAAAATTGGTTACAAATTGCTATACAATAAAATTACTTATTTCTTAACATTTACATTAGAAGTAATAGTACAGAAATATTAAAATTCCCATTGAATCACTACAATTTTGTTTAGTTAAAAGTATTAAAGTGTCGGAAAATTTGTACACTCTTGACGGTTCGTATAGTTTTATTAGTAATGAAATAGTTCTTCTATGATTTTGTAATTTGTATTGGGGTTAAACAAGAGATGTCCCGTTAAATAAAATTGTGAATAAAAATCCTCTTTTAAAGGGGAGACTTAATGAAATTTAGTATTATTCAATTTTGATTACGGTTTTGGTCACTAGTTTTTAAAAAATTGAAGATAGTTCAAGATTTTAATTTTCTTAATTTTTTTTTTTAAATTATATATTTTGGAAATGTGTTAGAAAAACAAAGGAACGTCCGTCCGTTTATTTATAAAACTTCTGCACTATTTAAGATTGAACAATGAAATTAACCATAGATATGAGGACCTCTAACATAAGATTAAAGTTGCCATTTTTTATGTAGCTGCATCTATTACGGAGCTAGAAGCTCCTTCAAGTTTCAAAAATTGCTATTCGGAGCTTGTAGCTCCGCAAAATCCCTATTAAAAACCTTTCAAGCTTGAAATATCTCAGGTTCTGCTTAACATTTCAAACATCCAAAAACTCCATTCGAGAGTATATATTTTTAGTTTTATAAATAAATATTAAAATTATACCATTTGTAATTTAAATTTACTGTTATGCAAAAACAAAATTTTATTTTCTCCATAACTCCGGAACTCTTTCAGTTAGCACCTTATAAATTTGGTGAGAAAAAACATCCTAAAGAATTCCCAGAAAAATGTTTTTTTACCTCCCTCTGCTTAAGGGCTATTAAAGGTACAAAGTTGACGAAAACAGGTTTTTCTTAAAATTGCAGAAGGAGCCTCTTGATTTTATGAATTTAAAAAGAAAAGAATATTACAAATTCTGGTGCAAGTCATAATATTTTAATGTATAAACACTTTTTAATGTGTTTTTGAAAATGTATTGTTTTAAGAATCTTTAGTTTTACATACTTTGTTTTTTCCTTGAATTGAGTTTATCTCTTCTAAGTCTCTTAATAATATTTAAATGAAGAATCTTAGTATTTACCATTTTTCTGATTAAGTAAAAAGCTTAGAATAATTCTGAACTATGCATAATCTATCTACGCTATATCATCAGAATTAAATTTTTCAAAAATTACGTTGATATAAGTTACAGCTCATAAAATAATGGGCAGTCATTTTTATTTTAATAATTTATTTTGATTTTTACCTTTTCCAGTATTTAAATATAACATGCAAATGTTTCAATCCTTTGATTTCTTCTTACATCCAGTAGTAAATAATAAGCTGTTATTGTCATTAAAAGATTCTTGATTATGGTACTTGCTAAAGTTTGTATACTAGGTCGTTTTGTAGCCACTTCTTGTTTATTCCCGCAATGATTGATCTATTGGGTTTCGCCATAGCTACCAGAGAAGCTATTAGAGAAATGAGATTTATCAAGACCAATAAGATTCCTGTTAAAACAGTGAAGACATTAAATTGATATTTTACTATAACAGCCTCAATAAGGCTAAAACATTTTGCTGAAAGATTTATTAGACAGACAGTTTACTGTAATTCTGCTAACATATAATAAAAGATTTAAGTAAAATATATTTTAATTGATCATATCTAAACAATTTTATGGAACTAGTCCATAGTAACTTAATATCTTTTTTATTTTTTTACTCAGATCGAAATTATGACGATAATTACAATATAACTTACGTGTTAAAATCAAAAAGCAAATTTTATTTTTGGTCAATCAAAACAATCTTTCATTATATTTGTTTGTTAATTTGACAAAATTTACTCTTTGAACAGTAGTACATGAAAAGTCAAAAATTATGTATTACTAATTAAATGAAAATGAATTAAATATAAAATAATGTAGATAATAGCTACCGTATCGCTTCGACAGAGTCCCCTTGATTTACGATTAATTACAGTCATTTTAACAGTTTCAGATAACATCTGAAATTCATGTATACCTAATATGTTAAATAAAAATAATCCGATACTATTGTAATTTAATATGTAATTATTTTTAGAGAAGGGGAGAAACTTATCATTAATGTAATTGCAATATTAGAGATAGGAAAAAATCCGGTTGTAATGTTCTCTAATTATTACAATTTAAAACTATTATTGCACATGATATTCTTATTGTTAACATTAGACATTCCAAAAGGTATTTCTCTGAAATGAAATTAAATTCTAGAGCACATGTATGTGTTTATTGTAAAGCTTATTCCCAATCTTAAAAAAAGAAGAGAAGTTAACTGAATTCCAAAATTTCTTAAATATCCAAACGCGTGAAAGGTTCAGAGAGTGAATATTTCAGAAAAATTTCAACTTTACTTTTAAAAAAGTTGAATGGCTTGAGATGAATATGGTGAATTTTATATAACCTGAGCCCTATTGCTCCAATGACTTATCACTAATCAAACATTAATTTTTTTGATAAATCAGTGTGTTTTAATAATCAAAACTTTATTGAGTTATTACAAAAATAGATTTGATGCAAAAAAAAACTGATGCAATAAGTAAAATAGGTCCCTGATATCACGAAAACATGCATTTGAAAGATGTAAAAAATAAAAATATGTTAAAATATGCAGTTTTAATGCAGCAAGCAATATAATCCGAACACATCACCGCAAATTTAATAATTCGAGAAGATATTTTTATATTTTGTCAAAGTCAAATCAAGAAAAAATATATATTTACACAAACACCCACTCCCTATAATAGCTATGTACTTATTGGTAAAAGTATTTTAAAATTTTAAAATATTTTTTTATTTTATTTGATAGGAGATTGTAATTAGTATAGGAGAAATTTTATTGGGAAAAATATTTATGAATTTTTTTTCGACATTCGGAATGAATTACTTTAGAACATTAACGATATTTTTAATTTTTTCTTATGTTTTTGATTTTAATTACAGATTTCATTGAATGAAGATAAAATAAAGACTTAAAATTACAGCAACATGCAAACGAACCGTACATAGAATCAGAAAAAATGTACTAAAGTTTAGATCGTTTAAAAATTTTGAAGGAGTGCCATATATTTTAAGAAAATAACTTTAACTATTTTATATTTGATAAGAAAATAATAATATGTAAAAATAAAACTGCTAAACTGTTAAAATAATCTGTAAACTCAATTTTTTAGCAATTTTTAAAAAAAAAATTTCAAAAATTAGATTATTAGTTTCACTCTGTTCGTTCGTCCCTCCGTCTGTTTACAAGACTTTTAGACAGTTTAAGAAAGAACAATGAAATTATAATTCTGGCTAGGTCTTTTACAGCAATTAATGGTATTTTTTTTTGTAGCCCCAACCATTACGAAGCAACAGTCGCTGAAATTTGAAAAACCCTTATTCTAAAATTATAAGTATATTTCAAGTTTTACCTAATATTTTTTCAATTTAAAAACGCCAAACACCAGGCTATTGTTTCAACTTTATAAATTTTTACAATTTTTTGCAAATTACTATTTAATTTTACTGTTATATGAAAAGAACACTTTGGAAGTTGTTGCTTCCTTCTGAAAATCTGAAACATCATATCTGAATAACGTTTCTAGATAGAACCTTGAAATTTTATGAGAAGAAAGATATTTCAGAATTAGCATATTTTAAGTAATTTTTTTTGTACCTATCCCTGTTTAAGAGCTATTAGGTCTTCAAAATTAAAATTTTACTATTTTCAGACACTTGTAGCTTAGACATTTGCACAAAATTTTTAAAAATTAAAGTTAAAAATTAAAGTTTAAGCATTATAACTTAACAAGTATTAATGTATTTTCTTAATTCGTATAGGGTTCCCTTAAAATTAACGAAAGTTTATCTTGATTTTCCAGAATTTCTTTTTATATATAAAATACTGGGAAAATTTACAAATTTTGGTGCAAGTCACAAAAATTCTAAAGTGTTTATACCCGTATGAACTATGTTCAAGGGTATAATAACTTTGCCATTACGTTTGTGACACCTTAAAGGAGTCGAGCTAGATATAGTGTCAAAGGTATGGATCGGCTCAGAATCGAATTCTGAGTCGATTAAGCCATGTACGTCCGTCCGTCCGTCCGCACGATAACTCAAAAAATAAAGGAGCTAGGAGGCTGAAATTTTTTTTACGTCACTTTTACAAAATTGTTAGTTTTGCTATTTAACTTCAGCATTTTCGGCCGCCGGGTTCGAGTAGCTGCCATACAACTTCTTTCTTTAAATGGAAATAACCCAGTGTCTATTCAATCTAGGTATCTGAAATTTTGCAAATGATGATCCAGTTTCATGGCAACAACTTCTGCAAAATTTGGTTATGATGATATGGCAAGTTCGGAGAGTTGCCATACAATTTCTCTTTTTAAATGAAAATAACTTAGTGTCTATTGAAGCTAGCTATCTTAAATTTAGTGAAAAAGTGTCGAGTTGCATGCCAAAAACTTTTGTAAAATTTGATTGGTCTAAAGCAGCCGGTTCAGGTTTCTTGCATTTCTTGGAACTTAATGAAGCTAGGCGCAATAGATTCGGGTAGCTGTCATACAACTCCACAATTTACATAAATATATCTCTGTAGTTCGGTACTAAAACATCTGAATGTTTTTAAAAGATGATCAAGTTTTATAGAAACAGGATATATTACGTTCATACGGGTATCCCAGAGTTGACACAGTCTACTCTACTGCACTCTTCCTCGTTTTATTGTGATTTAGGAAATGTGCGCCTTTAAAAATCTTTAGTTTTATATTATGCCTTGTTTTTTAGTAAACTTTACTTATTTTTACTTATACTTACCTTACGATCCAAGAAATAATTGTGTAGAAAATATTTAAAAACAAAAAAAAACTTATGCTTAATTATGAAAAGAAATAAAGAGAAAAATGTAAAATTTTAATCTTTAATTAATTTCTAGTAACTTCCGCTTATCATTTAACTAATTTTATTAGAAATTCTCGTAAATATAGCAAATTATATATAGTTAATTAGTTGGTATTTAACATGAAGTAGTTGTCCTTTTAATTGCAGTCATGTAAAAATGTCTACATCCTCAAATGATCATACTCTTAATAAGTTATTGCTAAAATTTGAATGTAAACGATCACTAAATCAAAATTGTGGCTTGCCAGTTTCTAGGCAATGTCTGTAAGCCCAAAGATTATTTTTCACATTTAAATTTAAAATAATAATTACAACTAGGTATATAAAAAAATGTTCCAATATACCACCCAAGTTTATATTATTAAAATAATTTCATTATTCTTTTTTTATTTTGAAGATCACTCCCTTTTTCTTTTAAATTTCCTTCTTTTTTTTTTTACCATTATATTATACACCCCATCATTCGTATTCCGTATCTTTACTAATATAAATTAAATTAAATCTTCATTAACAACTAATATTTAAAGTCATTAATTTATTCAAGATTCGTTTTGTTTTTATTTCGAGAGAAAAAGAGATAGTAATAAATAGAAAGGATAAAATTAATAATCAAATAGTTAACATCTGTAATGATTAAAAAAAAAAAAAAAATTATAAAAGATAATTATTTATTAATTTACAAGAAAATTCACAGCCTCAATTTATTTTAACTAACAGTTTGTTTAAACAGCAACACAAAGGTAGCCACCATCCTGATTAACTTTACTTCATTTTACATAACTCATTTTTATTTGAATCAAAAATTAAACTGAAGAAATCATTGACGACGCATAATTTCCTCTACAAAATCTAAATCTAATAAAGATAATGAGTGAATAAAGAAAAATAGTGTGACTCGTATATGTTCAAATCAAGGTTTAATGTAATAAGTTAAGGTGCGCGTGCATAAGAAAAAAATTAAGAATGAAAAAGAGATGGAGATAGTGCCTCCAGGTGCACGAATTGATAGTAATAGAAATAATAAACCAAAAAAAAAAAAAAATTTTAACTTAAACATGTTTTTTTTTTTTTGTTTCTGTCGTGATTAAATGAAGTGAATTGTAAGTAATATCTACGTTTTTTTTTTTTTTTATATATTTTTATATATTAACTAACTACAGTATTGTACAAAAAAATATAGAAAATTTTACATTTAAAAATGAAAGTAAAAAAAAAATATATGTTGTTAACAGTTTCTTCTGTTAAAATGAATCAGTAAGGGAAATCACAAATGAAATGAGAATTGAGAACAATCTTTAAGCTTCTATAGTAAGTACAAGTACTATAACTACTTTCTTTAATCTTTTAGGATGGGTGAAAGTATGTACTTGGAAGATTTTATTTTATAATTAATAATTTATGAGTTATATATGATCAAAAGCTAACAGTCATGAGTTCTATTTTATTTCTTCTAAAAACAAAATTGCTTGTATGTTTACCAGTTTGGGTTTTGTAGCTCCAGACTTTACCTGTTTTTAGCACATTTTTCAAAAACATTGCACATTTGTTTCAGTATGACTTTTCGTTTGTTCGTTTACACAGTTTTTACACCGTTTAAGATAGAATAAACAAATTTAAACCATGGATAATGCATAAACATTAATGCTAATTTAAATTAACATTTTTATGTAGCTTCAGCGATTACGAAACTATAACAGTCCATCAAAGTTTGAAAAAATTCTATAAATTTTATAAATTTTTTTGTGTTAATCAGGTTGTGTCAAATTTTTTCATAGTAAAACGAAAAAATTAAAGTTCCACCATTATAGTTTTCCATCTGTTTGCATAATTCTAAATTGCTTTTATTGTTCCTTTTTTGAAAAATATATGAGCTTTTAAAAATCTTTGGTTTTACAATTCTGCCTTGTTTTTTTTTTTACCATCCTTTCTAACAAAATGATTTTAATACTTTTTGTTTAAAGATTTTTTCAAATATAAATTCAGTATACTTGGAAACAACACTGTATTTTATACAACACTGTATTTGTACTCCTATCTATTGTACTATACAACTGAATTATCTATGACAGTGTCAATTTATCATCAGAGGAATGATAATAATATACTTCCACCTGCTTTTTTCTCTTCTTGTTTTATTTTTATTTTTTAATTTACCATTTTTATCTCCTTCTTTTTATATTGGAACTTAAATCACAATCAATAAATATAGCGTATAGTAGATTAGTTCTTGTTATTGTTGAAGATTTCAATTCTAATTTCTTGGCGCTTAAGTACAAGTTGAAATTTTTTTTTTTTTTTGAAAAAAAGCAGAAGGACTATGAAATAGTTTAATCTTTTGTTTGTATGTGTATCTGTTTATTCTCCACCCTATTTTAAATCGAAAGGAAAAAAAAATTTAATTTAGTTTAAATGTATTACTCTTCAACTCCTCATTTTTATTATTGGAATATATACATTTTTTTCCCACAGATCAATGCAGCTTTAAAGAAACAGCAGCAGAAATAATAATTTTTACGTAATAAAATCTTCATACTTTTTAAATGTGATCATCTGTGTGGTAACGATCCAATCAATTGTAAAAAAAAGGAAACAAAAAAACTTATTTCTGATCGTTAAAAAGAAAAATTTAAAATAGTTTTTGGGAACAGTAAATATTTTCTGTGATCATTGATTTTATTAAAACTTCTTTTACCCCATTGCATTCTTATTCCATATGGTGTAACATATATCTACCTACATACAGAGGTTAGCTGGAATGAAAATATCACATAAGTGATCTTTGCTATTCATAGGTTCAATTTAGATCAGATTTTTCCTTTTAATGTTTACACATTTAGAATAAAAGAAAATTGTAGAATTTAGTAAAAAACTAGAGATTTTTGAATGTTCAGATAAATCTTTATTACGATGATTATCAGTCCATTAGTTTCAGCGAAGCCAAAAAAAAAAGACTATGCAAATAATTTTATGTTTCAAAAAAAGCGATTGAAAGTAAAAAGCGGGTTAAATTTTGGTGACATGTCATAACTCCTTTCGTCATAAGTTCCTTAGGGAGTTATGACACTTATTAAAATTTTAAAGTGTGACATAAGTCCCTTGGAAAAAATGTCATAAATCAATTAAAGGAGTTTTGACACTTTAATTTGTATCATAACTCCCTAAGAGTCTTATGACACAAAACAAAATATTAAAGTCACAACTCCCTTTTCCATTTAAAATAAGAATTGAAGTCCATGGGTCATGGGCCAAAATTCTTTTATATAATCTTTTCAAACTTAAAAAAAATACTTTGTGGCGCGGCGTGGCACGGCCTTGCGTCATATCTGTCTACGCGTTATCGGCGCAACGGTACAACGGCGCGTCACACGGCAATATGACCCCTTTTCCAGAAGGTTTAAGTGAAACAAATTCTAGTAAAGCCAAAATATTTTCGTGTTAACTTTCTGGAAAAGGGGATATGACCCCTTTTCCAAAGATTTAAGTCAAACAAATTGTAGTAAAATCAAAACATTTTCAGTGGCTTTAAAAATTAACAAAACTTTTCATTCAATTATCCTTCAGTTTTGACATTAGCTTAAGCCAGCTTAATGTTATTATGGTTCGGCCTTTATAATGAAGCAAAAGTGTGTAATACCACTGTAGTACCAGTTTCTATTTAATAATTAAGTCTCTCTTTTCCGTAACTTAACTTATAATAGTAATTTTATAACTAGTGAAAAGAAATCATATCATATTGGGGTTGTAATTTATCAGTGTTCTAAGTAATACCAGTAAGTTAAATAACTAAGTCTCTCTTCTCTGAAGTTAACTTAACAGTAATTTTACCAATCTTGGTTACATGCCATAAGTCCCAAAGTTATAAACCCCCATGGACTTATTTTTGTTCCCAAGTCCCAAGTTCCCAAGTTTGTTCCAAAGTCAATTTTTCATATAAAAATGTTAATTAAAATCTTATTTGATCAAAATCTTATTTTTCAGAGTTATTACGGCCTCTTCGAGAATATTTCTATATTTGTACATGTGAGATTCTGAGTTAGGAGGCATTTTATAGTTTGTTTGAAAATCAGAGTTTCAATATTTTTTTAGCGGGGGTTTGTGGACGACAGCTTTTAGGATTTTGGGCGGCAGATTTTAGGGTTGGATTGAAGATCAGGGTATTTCATTTTTCCAAAATATTTACCTATATGTATATACGAAATACTGAATTAGGATGGGTTTTAGAGTTGAATTGAAAATCATAGTTATACAACCTTCATAATTTCGTCTATACATATAGGTTCAGAATTTCTTATGTACATATAGGTAAATATTCTGGAAAAATGGAATACCCTGATCTTGAATCCAACCCTAAAATCCCTCTTAATTCGAAATCTTGCATATATGCAATATATAGTATGTAAATATTCTGGAAAAGTCGTATAATTCAGATTTTGTAACCAACTCTGAACTCTTTACTAATTATATTTTTACATACATATTTCAATAACATCATATTTTATATAGTGGGACTTATGACACTTATTAAAATTTTAAAGTGAGACATAAATCCTTTGAAAAAAATGTCATAAATGCCTTGGGGAGTTTTGATACTTTACTTTGTGTAAAACTTTCTAAGGGACTTATGACACAAAGAAAGTCCCTAAGGGACTTATGACAAAAGGAGTTATGACATGCCACTTAAATTTTAACATAATATTTATCATCAAATTTTCCGTAAAAAATCGGTGTAAATATTTAATTTTATACATTAATAACTCTTTAAAAAATATTCCCCGTAGTAAATGTTCCTAAATCTCGTAAATCTAAAATATTTCATGTTCCCGAAAATGTTTTAAATTATGTGATCACCTAGCAATTTGTTTCTAAACAAGTACCTAATACATCCTTTCTACATATTTTATAAAACATTTTCATTCACATTATTTTCTCTGAACCTAAAAATATAAAAGACTAGTTTTATTTCCTTAAAATTGACGAAATTAATAAACTAGGTTATGTCTAGAATAGTTTAATCTAGCTAACATAGAGCATAAAAATAGAAAATTATTATATTTATTTTTAATTGAATTTTTTTTTTTTTTTTTTGAAAAAAACAATTGAAAGTTAAAAAATTTTGTTGCAAAAAAGCAGGCACCATCGTCATAACAAATATTCTTAGTAACTTAATCAAAGATAAGAAATATAAAAAGGATTTTGAAATTTATATAATGATGGTAACGATGAGAATTGTTCATATTATTTTTGATGGTTATGGCAAAAATAAAAAAAAACCAAGAAAATTTTTATCTTTTCTTTTATTTGGAATTGAAATAAGGATTGGAATTTAGATCAAATTTTTCAATATTTCAGTTGCAATAAAATACAGTGATTTCAATTGAAATACAGAAATATTGCAAAAGAATTCAACAGAATTCCTCAAAAAATAAAACTAAACATTTTTGGTGTGTTTCGTAATCGATCGTAATACATTTTTATTTTTTTCTCTTCCATATTTGTACAATTTTGGTTAAAAAAGTTTTAAAAATAGTTGCACGTGATGTCATGAAAAATTATATTATCATATTTTATCATACCAAATATTGGATTAGGTATATATATATAATTGATTTTACTTTTGGATTGGTTTTTTTTTTTGCCTTTTCTGGATTTGATTGTCAACAATGTTGCCTGGTATAGATTGTCTTAAATGTTGCTAAATTCTTTAAATGTAATTTCTTGAAAGTTTTTGGTTTTTTTTTTGTTTTTTTTTTTTTGTTTTGTATTAGATTTAGTAGATATTAAAAGTAATATGGAATTTAACTGAATAAAATAGATCATATGTCATAATCACAATGGAATCTCGTTTTTTTTTTACTTTATTTTCTGGAACATCTTGCAATATTTTTGTGCTGTAAAAAATTTAAAATTGTTCGAAATTATATGATCTCAAAAATATAAAGAATAAATATCTAAAGTCCAAATGTACAAAACAAGTTGAACGTATAGAAGTATGTGCTCAAATGTGTACACTAAATGAACTCAAATATTTGTAAATATTAAACTAAATTAAATTTTAAAAAAGTACTCAACGAAGCTGCAATGTGGAAATTCTTTCTATGCAAAGGGTCAAATGCATAAAATTAAACTGTAATTTAAATCTCACTTTTTCAAATAAAAATATGATTTCAAGCGTAGTTTTTCTTTGAAAAAGTGAAATTTGAGTTTAAGTTTGAGTTTAAGTTTTATGCATTTGCCTTTAGGTTAGGCATCAATTCTTAAATATGAAATTTATCTAATAAATCGTAAAGTATGTCAAATAAAAGTTATAGAAGCTAACGGTTTTATCGAACTCATCTTCTTCTGTAGTAAGCAATGTTTGTAATAAATTGAATTTAAAATTATTCTGAATCTTGAGTGACAACCATAATACTATATTGGTTTCATATTGTTTTAAACTTTGCCTGATGTTTATAAAAAAGAGACTCTTAATAAATATTGAAGTGATCCTAAACAAAATTAGGAAAGGCATAAGTTAGCCTTTATTATTGATCGAATCTGAAATACTATTCATGAACATTCCTATCTACAAATAATTATCATATTACCAATGAATTACTGATGGTGTAAAAAAATACACTTTTATAGTACGTAATATGATCGTCATAAAGACTAATCTCATAAGTAAAACGCGATCATTTATATTAGTTGACTCAAGGATCAGTACTTGATAATAATATTACATAAAAATCTAAAAGTCCATGAGATTTTATCGAACTCAACTTGTACCTTCTCGCCGCCGTAAAAAAATATCTTCTGCATTCGAAGCCAACTTAAAAGATAGATGGTTTTTTTTGGACAAAAAGGTTTTTTTTTTTTTCCAATTACAATAAATCATTTTTATTTTTTGAAGTTTTACAATTTTATTACTTTTATTATTAATTTCTTTTTTTATTATTAATTTTTAATCGAAATTTCAACTAAAGGAATGAGTTTTTAACAATAAAATTAATTAGAAATCAAAAATTTTAAATTGTAAAGAGTTGAAAAAGTTTTGGAGAATTGCTTTAGGCCAATTCAATTCAATTTTATGATAAATGTTTTTTTTTGTTTTTCATATTTTATCAACGATTTCACGAACCTAACAAGAAATGTGCATGAAAGATCAAAGTTTTTTAGCTTTCAGTTTTATATTTGCAGATTTTATTTACATTTCAAATGTTTTAGAACAAAAAACAGAATACTGTACAGAAAAATAAGAAAAGAACGCAAAAAAAAAACAAAAAAAAAAACTAGTAAAGGTTTCAAATAATCGAGATGGGCTTAAATTTAAAAAAATATAAAAAAAAAAATTTATTATATCAAAAAAAAAAAAAATCAGATTGGTTGCTGATATATCCTAATTTCTAGATTTTCCCATTTGTTTTTTTATTTTCCAATTTTAATATCTTTCGTGATCCCTGGAAGCACATTTCTTTTTTTTTATTGTTTTAGTTCTTTTGTTAAAAAAAAATAACAAGAAATGAAATCATTCAATTCAAACCAAAATTCAAAGCAAGCAATAAGCAATTTACATACAATCATGCTTTAGATTTACATTTTCTTTATTATAAGCTTTTTGTTTTTCTTTTTGTTTTTTTATTGTGCAATCAACCGAATTTTTTCGCGATATTCTGTTAACTTTAAATAACAATTTCGCTTGATTGAATCACACCACTCCATTGCACCGCACCGCAATGCACACAACACATTGCATTACAATTACGCTGATCATTCCTGTCATTTTATATTTTTTTTTAATGGCACGCTGGCGCTACGGTTCATTTTAAAATTAGGATCTCTTCAACAACCTAACAGGCAATTAGTTGTCCGGTTGATACAAATATATTCTCCCAAATGAAAAAAAAACTTAGTTTTATATAGGTGCAGAAAAGATTTAACTAAAACTTTAAATGAGTGAATCATTATTTGATCAATGAACATAATTTTTCGATCCTCAAAACAAAAATTGTCAGTTGTAAAAATAATCGTTTTTTTTATTTTTAAGAGTACATTTACCTATAATATCTATTATACAAAAATTACTTTTACGAACAGATTAACTGCTGGGCTAGATTATAGTTATTTTAAGAGGCATTCCTATATGTTTACTCTGATAGCAGAACACTATATGCCTCTTTTATGTCTCTTATTTTTTGTTCTCAGAAAATTTGTTCTTATTATTATTGTACTTGCTGGACACCTATATTAATAATATAGATATAATATGTAAATATATGTGTTAAAGTTTTTGTGGGGTTAGCGTTTTAAAGTTTTTTTTTTATTGTCACACACCCATTTTAAATTGCAAATAAAAACTTATTTTGTTTAGAGTCATTTTGGAATGACAATAAAATATGAGTGAATTTGTTTATTTTTTTCTTTTATTGTTTATTGTTTTGTGTTTTTTTTTTTTGTTTTGTAAATATATTCTTGAAAATAAATAATTTTTTATAGATTTCTCATCGATTACCGCCCGTCTTTAAGATGGGCACAGTAAATAATCACTGAAGATTGGGTAGAGTCAATAAACAAAACAAAACGGATAAAAGCTGTCGAAATTAATCAATCATATTGATATTGTGCCGCGTTTATCTTGAATGCTAATGAACAGTAATAAATCTTTATAATTTTTTTTTTTTTTTTTTGAATTTAGTTTATATTTTTAAATAATCATACTCTTCCTTAAATAAATGCACTTAAAACTTATTGTAGAAAGTAATCTAAAAGCAGTAGGATAACAAAATTGTAATACAACTAATAAAGTAAAATATATAAAATGTCAAAGTGAGTACTAAAGATACAGACAATATTATACGTAGGAAGTAAATGATTATTAAATTTAACATCTTAGCTGATTAGTCGCAAATATGTCAGTGGATGTTTCCTTATAGATGAAAGTAATTCATCACTTTAATAAAAAGGTGTCATGACAAATTTGAATTGGTCTTAAAATCGAAAATAAATGCATTTTAATTACCAAAGCCTTTATAAAGATTTCAAAAATTAGGGTTTAATTTTGTTTTTTCGTAGGTCGGTGGAAAACTTTAAAAGATACTTGTAGAATCCATATTCTACTACAGTAGGACAGATTCTTACCGGCTAAAACCACCGCTCCTTATGTCAACACTAACCTGTTAGATCGACTAAAGACTTATTCTTCTTTTTTATTATGTACAGGAAAAATATTATATAAAATATGTTTACATAGCTCATTGTAGCAACTCTTGTGATTTTCTCTTTTTCAACCGACGAATATTATTATCAAAATCCAGTACATTAGTTTTCATTCATTTAGTGATATCAATAATAAAATTTATAAAATAGAATGTTTAATATATAATTTATTTATTTATTTATATCCAGGTACCGTTGTACATAAATAACTCCTGTTTCCTGGTAGGAATGTGGGGTGTAATATATAATGATATAGTCAAATAAATATCACATTATAGAGTAAACTAATAAACAATGAAGATTAGTTCTTTTGTTTTTTACGTTATCCTTTACGCTAAAAAAAAAAGTGGCCAAATAATAGAAATTTTTGCGATATTAGACATATATGGCTATTTGTCGGCACATAGAAACAGTAAATTTGTGAACTTCTGATGCAGTTATACTTCAATCAAGCTTATCAGTGTTACAAGCTTGGTGCATGTCAAATAAATTGGAGCTCAACATACAGAAATGTAAGGTTATTAGCTTTACACAAAAACGATCTTCTTTGATATACGACTACAAAATAGATAACGTAACTTTGGAAAGGGTTTTTAGCATTACTGATTTAGATATTATTCTCGATAATAAACTTAATTTTAATCTTCACTATGACCAATTAGTTTCAAAGGCTAATAAAATGTTAGGTTTTATTAAGAGAAGAGCTAAAGAATTTAGTGACATAGTTGTGACAAAATCTCTCTATTGTTGCATAGTTCGATCTATCTTAGAATACAGTAACATTGGACCCAGCCTTGGTAGTTCATTCCAATAGAATCGAATCAGTTCAAAAGCAATTTCTTTTATTTGCATTAAGAAATCAATATAATCCTTTTGATTAAACATGCTTTCTTTATCTTTACGTAGACAATTATTGTCTTTATGTTTTAGTTTTGATATTTTGAATAATAGTATTTCTATTTAATCTCTTATTAACAAGTTTAGACTTAACGACAGTATTAGACAAACTAGAAATACTAAATTTTTAATAGATTACAAACACAATACAGAGTACGAACGGAAATAAACCCATTAATAGATGTTGCACTACTTTTAACAAAATTTGTCATCTTTATTCCTACATTCATCTCCAGAATTACTTTCAAATACCATTTTACAACAACATTTTTTCACTTTAATCACGTCAGACAATTAATACTTACCTAGGCAATAATTTTCCTTTTAATTATAAGAAAGACATAATTTAAATATAACACTTATTGTACTGCATTAAAATACAGCAAATTGGTTTATGTTTTTTATTTTGATCATTTTTTTCTTCTTTTTATTTTTGTACATTTTATAAATTGTAATTAAACGCTTTTATGTAATGTTAAACAAATAAATTCAGTTTTTTAAATTTTACTTCTGTTTAATAATAAGGATATCCTATTACATTTAATATGTTACAAAAATTATATAAAACATATAAAATATTAAATTGCTTGCCACTATATGTATGTACATATGTACAGATATCATGTTCATTTTTTTTGTTAATACTTTTTTTTTGATCTGAGTGATTCATATGTAAATCTAAAATGAATTTGAAAATGTATTTTAAATAATAAATAATAATAATAACAATAATAAATTAACTTTTTTTTAGATTTAAGTTATTAAAAGTACAATTCTAAGCCATTGTTTTGTATAATTTTAAATATAAGCATTTTTTTAAGAATTTTTTTTGAAACCTACCTTGTCTTGGTTTTGCTTAATAAAAATAAAAAATAAAATAAAAAAAAATATTTAATAACTAATAATTCAATTTCTTATTACAATCCTACTTATTAATCTAATTAAAAACAAGTGCCACAGAAAGTACAAGAAGTCGCAGGCCACATGAATAGATGAATTAATAAAAGTAAATCGCAATGTAACCTTTTTAACTAAATTTAATTTAATTACTCATTGGGCACACGGGATAAAAATACCATCAGTAAGGTATGCTTATATAAAAGCAAGTGTGTTTCAAGGCAATATTGTAGGTCTTATACTGCACTCGCTTTCTACATGTAACTTACCAGAAGTAAAAAATATAACAGTAGCAACATTTGTTGACCATACAGTAATATTGGCAGTAGAATCAAATATTGAATAAACTGCCAGAGCAAATGTCAAAACATATGTTATTGTACAAATAAATCGAAAATTAAATTTAATGAAAGTAAATTTATGAATGTTCATTTTACAAATAGAATTATATAAAATCCACCAAAAATAAAATAAAGTGGGGTAAAGGTTTTAATCTAAATATAGTAAAATACTTAGAAATGACAGTAGATGTCATGTTAAAGATGGAGGACAGGTTTAAAAGAAAAAACGCTATAATTAGATAATAAATATAGAGAAAATACTTTTCTTTCCTTTAGCTCCCACACCCGATTTGCTTAAAATTTTACATAACGGTATCCAGGGACTTCACCTATATTTCGTAGAATATGACTTTGATCGGCAAGGTCATTTAAAGATTAAATTGATTATTTTGAATTAATATTTTGTAATATTTTACTTAAATTGTTATATTTTTCCATTTATTTATATGTTTAAATTCTAATAAATTTATGAAATATATAAATAATATAATTCGATATAAGTTTAAACTAAAGAAATGTGTGTGTGCATGGGCTTAAAGATACCATTTAATACAATAAGTTTTTTAAAAGTAAAATTCTTCTATGCAAATTAATTTAATACCTATATTACTTTAATTCAAAATATTTATTTTTTTTTGTTTAGAAAGATGTCAAAAAATTTAGAATAATGCCAATATAAGCATATCAGCTATTCTTCCATAAAAGACTTATAATAAAATGTGCCGTCATGGATTTATTCAGTGTTAAAGATATAGGTAATGTTTTATTTAGAAATTTGCTTTCTTTTTTTCCCGAATATTTTGGATAAGATATGGGGGCCAATTTTATGATATTATGAATATGAATGTGTACTAACATCCATGCCAGCATATTTTAATTCATTTTCTGAATTATTTATTCTTTTGATAAAGAAAATAAAATATAGGATATTGTTTTGGTTTATTCCCCATAATTCTTAAGCATTAACAAGCTTATGTTGTTTTTTTTTAAGAGGACGCATGCAAGATTAAGCATGCAACACAAAAAAAACAAATTTTATATTTTTATTATACTCCTTCTTTTTCTTCACCTAGTTTGAATCAAAGTTTGGTGGCAGAGCATAGGATATAAAATAAAAAGTACGACATTAGTTATGATGCACTTGAGTATAGGTTACATGTGTACTTATAATATAATAATAGAATTGTACATTTTTGGTTCCATTTATTAATTTATTTAAATGATGTTGCTGATGATTAGCTGATAAAGAATTGCAAGAACGATTAATGATGACGGATTTTATTTTATCACAACATCCGTCGTAAACTACCATAAATACCATAGCAACATAAATCTTAGTTTTTTCTTTAAACTAGAATTTAAAGTATTGATAATAGTAACGTGTAGTGTTTTACGAAGAAGGATCTCCAATCGATTTCATCACCATTTCGTAAGCAAAAATTTATATAAAAATGGCAGCACTATAACATTACACACAATACTGAAGATACATATCTTTATATATATACGCCTAGTTAAACTCATACGTCTAGTTAAATGTACAATGAGAAAAGTAAGAAACCAGGTAAAGATTCAAAAGGATCTATCTAAAGAATTCAAAACAAGAAATGGTTTTCGGGAAGAAAACAGTCTTTCCTTCATACTATTTAATCTCGCTTTGGAAAATTTTATCAGAGACGCACAAGTTAATATAACGCCAACAATACTTTATAAATCGGAATAAGTTTTTACGTATGATGACGACATTGATGTTGTAACAAAGTCGATTGCTGATATTAAAAGTAGTTTTATAAGTATCGAAAAAGCGGCAAAAAACATGGGTTTAGTTAGAATTTAAAATAAAACGAAAATAGTCATATCAACATCAAGTGAATCAAGAGCACATGCTCTAGGACAAAATTTAATAAAGAGAGAGTACAATTTTGAAATTGTCCAAAACTTTAAATTCCTGCGCACAAAACATAAATAGTGAAAACGTCAACGTCAGCAGTAAAATAAAGTAGAGAATACTAGCAGTAAGTAGATGATACTAAAGGTTGAATAAACCTCTAAAAAGCAACTATATCGACAGAACATCTAAAATACGAATATATCGTACACTTATAGTACATATATACCTAACGTATACCTGTGGAAACTGGATACTGTTCAAAGCAGACGTAAATAAATTAGCAGTATTTGAAAGAAAGGTATTAAGAGAAATATTTGGTGCAGTAAATGAAAACGGTATATGGCGAAAACTATACAAGAAACTATATAAGAACTCTACCAATTATATGGCCACCCGGATATTATAAAGACAATTATAATCGACTGATTACGATGGATAGGCGACGTCGAAAGAAATGCTAGTAATTATCCACCTAGATAGTTACTGTTTCGTAGGAGTGATTTAAAAAGAAAAAGAGGATATCCTAAATTAAGATGGATTGACGGCGTTGAAAGAGGCGCCTGTAGAATAAAAATAATCAACTGGAGAAATTCAGCAAGGGAAAGGTCTATATGAAACCGAAAACAGGCGAAGACCCTACCAGGGTTGTTTTGCCAATTATGATGATATATACATATATTATACAACAATTATATGCATATAATACGATATTTTTATTATTTTAATCTTTCATTATCTTTTGCATATCTAGTTTTCTGAATCTATTTTAATAAAATAACACCGATATTTTGGTAATTTTTTATTTTCGTGACAAAATGTTGTTAAGTATCTTCCAATAACTAAACTGTCAGCAATACCTAAAGTTTTTGAATTAATAATTTTTGATTCAATTTATTTTGACTGTTCCAGAATCATTTCCGACAATCAACATTGCTTTGTAAAACATAAATCAATTATTACGTACATTGTAGAATCGACTTCCATTTTGTTCGCGACGAATTAGTAGTATTAATTTCACATATTTTATTAACAACTTATATCTGACTAAAATTAATTTTAAATTAAGATTTAAATGAATAACAAATTAAGATTTAAAGCTCATTATGAATGTATGATTCACAAATCGAATTCATTGCTTGGTTTCGCTAAACGGTGTTGGTCAAAAGAATTTATAGATTCTTACACACTGAAATCCTTATGTCTTGTTAGACCTAATTTGAAATGCGGTAGTAGATATCGTCTTCTTTCTATCAAATTGGAATTTAATCTATACAAAAAAGATTTTACTCGTTTTGTCCTGCGAAGTCTTCTCTGGAATGATCGTTTTATTTTAACTATTTATGAAAATAGATTAAACTTAATATATCTAAAACCTTTAAAACTGAGAACAGAGATAGCTGATTAATTTTTTTAATTGAAATAATCAATGAAAAAATTATATCCCTACTATTTCATAAACAATTAATATTAAGTTTAATTCTTGTCTAAGATCTACAAATATGTTCATTTACTACATATCACAAAAGAAACTATGGTGAAAAAGAACCAATTCATAGAATATTATTGATAAGGAATTAGAGTTTCTGGACTCGACTCGACTCGGCTCGAACTCGTCGAGTATTTGAGTAGTTACTCGGATTCGAGACTCGACTCTAATACTTGCCGAGTCCCGAGTCCAAATTTTTAAAATTAAACAAAAAAAACGTCAATCGATTTATTAAATTTCATTCTCGCTTGCGCCTATATTAATAATAATCATTCTACAAAGTTGGTTTGGCGACAAAATTCTTTGTACGAATTTCCAGAACAACGGCACTTTTATTTTTCAACACTTTTATTTTTTCAAACAAAAAAACTATCAGAAGGCTTTAAAATTGAATTTTGAATGAAAATAAATATCAAATCTATTTCATACGTGGTAAGAGTGTAGTTAGTGTAGGTCAGTAAAAACAAAATTAATTTCACAAAATAATTCAATATTATTTTGCTTTTGTGTTGTGCCAATTATTATAATTGACGAATCTGTTTTATGTATGAAAAAAAGGTAATTAACCAAGATCTAATAATAGTTGAAAATCAAAACGCTAAAACTTTGACAATGAAGGAAGAGCTTGAAATAATTTTGAAAACGCAGCTGAGCCTCAACCTCCAAAAGGGTCCGCGATTTATATCAAACTAAAATAAGAATTTGTGCTTTTCAGAAATACTGGAAAACGAACTAGTAATCTTGATGATCTGTGCAGCGCACTTTCGTCTTTAAAACCAACTTCAACTTCTAATGAAAGAACGTTTTCAATTAGTGGCAACTTCTGCTCTAAAATCAAATCAAGACTTGCTGACAAATCTCTCAATTCATTAGTTTTTTTGAAATAGTTTTACCTTGAACCAAAAAATAAAAAAAGTAATTAAAAAAAATTTAATTAAATGATTACCTAAATTACGTTAATGTTCAAATAGTTATATTATGTATGTAATAGTTATATTATATAAACTTAATAAGTTTTGAAAATAAATGAATTAATTAATAAATTTGAGTACATTTTCTTTTTAATTTCTTGACACGACCATTAAATCACAAATTTCAGTTGAATTGAAAATCATATAATATTATTTTATCAGATTCTTGTAATATTTTTTGTTAAAGACAATGGACTCGGACTCGAAGAATTTTTTTAAATTTTGAACTCGGACTCGCCGAGTCTTAAAAACCCGAGTTTTCAAGAACCCTATAAGGAATAAATTGAATTGCACATTAAGTGTGGTTCGTACTTCAAAACTAAAAGGCTCTTGAGTAGTCATATAATGTTGAATTGCCTAGACAACTTTCAGTTTAAAGCAGATTAGTCGTATACTTAATGAAATTCTATGGAAATGTGTGAGGTATAAACACTAATCAAAAGAATTTTCGTAAAATTTGTTGTAATAATGAAGTTTATGAAACATAAATTTTTAAAAATTAAATTAGTCTACCATGGTTTTACCATGGTTTTTTTAAATAAATTAACTTATTATTTAGCCATGGTTTTTTAAATAAATTAACTTATTTATGGAAGCTTGTAATATTTTGTTTGCTCTTTAAAATAAAAAATTCCCGTAGCGTTTGCAGTAAATGTCTCGGGTTTTCAGCTAAAATTAAATTTTTTAATGTTTTCCAATGTCTAAAAATTTTTCTATATCTATTCTAACACTATTCATTCCAAAATTATAATTTTTGTTGCCATTTTTTATTTATTTTAAGATTTTTTTTTTAAATATCATGGTCTTTGCTTTGCTTTTGAAAAAATTCATAATATTAGCAAATTTTTGTTGTTTACTTTTAATAGTTTTTTTTATTATGTGTGTTGTTGTTATGTTTTCGCAATTTAAAATTCCACAATTGCATGACACTTGAAATGTGTTTAGAATTTTCTTTTTTGTTTTTATTCTTATAGAAAGAAGGAAACGCATTAATCATTTAAATATAATATGAAAATTATACACAATTACATAAACATAATTATAAATTGAAAAAAAATCATACAGTATAAGTATAATTATTTATATAATGTTCTATAATATATATACATCTATAGTATTAGTATATATACATATATATATGATACATACATAATGTCATAACAATTCAGTTTTACCAAATGGTCAAAAGTTGTTGTGAATTTTTTTTCTGCTAAAAATCTGAAATTTTCTATTCAAGATGTGACACCCTTATTGAAGTATTTATATAAGTTAAAAAGAGAAGCAAATATAATTTTTATACATTTTTGAGACAAAAGAGTATTTATTTTATTGAAAGGTAATTGTTTCAATTTTAACTTAGAAATTCTCAAGTCTTAAGTAATTATAAAAATAAAAGGAAAAAAAAAACCGGAAGATGGAAAAAACAAAGAACATTTCAATTTTCCAAATTTAAGTTCTAAGAAACCATTCTAGAACCATTTTTGTTATAAAGTATTTTGATAATTACATAAATCCATAGTTCTAAAAATTTGCCATTATAGTATTCGGTATAAAAAATTACCATTAAATTTGTGACATCCATCTTCAAGCAGACGAAATAAATTTAGAAAAATATATACATATTAATGATTGATTTTTTGTGGATTAAGCAATGTGGGTCAGCTCCTCCGCCAGTCAGTCAATCGGCTCGATAATACAAAAAATAATAGATCTAGGGTTATAAAACGTTTTTCATTTCATTTTTATGTAAATGTCAGTTTCACTAATGAAATTAAATATTGTAAATTAAATTCAAAAAACGGGTTCGAATAGTTCCTTAAAATTACCCTTTTCTATGAGTATAAATCAATGTCTAATTATACTAGATATTCCTGATTAAGGCGTCAGTTATAGCTTTCATTGAAAACAAATGTTATCATTGAAAACATAAAAAAACCTTTCATTGAAAACTTACATTTTTTTCAGTAAAGGTGATTATGAACTGTCAGTAAAATTATCTGTCAAATGGCAAATGACAATAATGAAGAATAAAAATAAAAATAATTTAAATTGTTGTCAAGGTTATTTCGATGTTTGGAAAATATATTATTTATTATTTTAATTTATTTTTTCATTATTGATAGAAAATGGAACTAATAAAGAATAAAAAAATATTAGATATTTTATTTAATAAACAAAATCATAAAAAAATAAAATTTAAGGTGTAAACTGATTGAAATACAAAATCATACTGAAATATGTTAAGAATTGCATTAGCACTTTTTTCAATGACAAACATATGTCACTGGAACAATTTTGTTTCATTACGCAAAGTTAGATACTGATCAGTTATTCAGGAAAATAATTACCAATTCGGAAAATCATAAAATTGATTTTTGTTTAAATATTTAACTTAAAATTTAAAAATTCGTAGCTGAATTTATTCCTTAGAAATTATTTACTGGTGCCTAAACTAGAATTTTGTTAAAAGAAGTTAAGTTTTATGACAACAAATTGACAACGAAAAATTTGGTTAGTCAAACACAAAAGGTTCGAGTAGCTCCGAAATTTATATCCTTATAACTTTGTCCTTAATAAAGGTATAAAACTGTACTTATATTTATGTACTTATGTACTTACTTTTACGTACTTATTATTATGTATTATTATATTGATCCTTTATTAAGTCAGATCTCTTAAATTTTTTAAGGTATACTTATTGCTTATAACATCCTCGGAGGGATATCCTAAAGTTGAGATAGTCAACTCTACACACTTTCTTGTTTTTTTCTACGTAAGAAGTTTACTAAAAGTATTCAAATCGTAACAAAAAAAATTGATTTTGAAATTTTAATAAATATTCTTATTTTTGACTTGACAATAATTTGAGGTAAGTCCCGATAACCTAAAATGGTATGGCAGTAGTTAAAAGGTAGTTAGTTTTGTTAATTTCATTAACTTATATTTTATTTTTTAGTGTAATTGTTTTAAAATTATATATTGTCATCGGACTTACGGTAAACTTGAAAGTGTCATCTCGTTAAATCTAAATTTAAGTATTCCGTTAAATAATTAAAAATCAATTAATCTTAAAAAAAAATCGTAGTGTTCGATAGAATTTTATATATGTAGCTTATGTCAAAAATTTTTGGCAGCGTTCAACATTTCCCAGTTGTTGGGCATATATATAAAGTTAAACAAATGTTGTATTTCAAAATTTTGTTATGTCAGCGTAATTATTTGACGATTCTTTGAAATTCTATGTATTCTTTCAAAATAAATATTTTAAATCCTTAATATATGCAAAATATTATAAAATATTGAATTGGATATTCGTAATGAAATCTTAAACAACCAGAACTTAAAGTTACATAAACTTTTATACATAATAATGCTTGGATTTCTTTTACAAAGGAACCTATTTTTTTCTATTCCAAATTACACCAGTATATATAGTTGAGAAAGAGTAGATGACAGAGGATTCGATTTTTTCTTACTACTTTCAAAAGTAAATGATAGCATTCTATTTACCAACTGCTCCCAACTATTCTCAAGTACTTTTTATGTGTAACAGGAATGCAAGCAATGTCTGAATTTTTTTATTTACTTTAATGGTATATGATTGGTATATGACAAAGTCAAATGGAATACACTATCGGTTTATTTTATAATGCATTTCTTTGGTAATTATATTTTAGTATAATTACGATGTTTTTAAATTATTCATGTAGTTATAATAATTATTATCAAAAAAAAAAAAAAATGTTACTTAAATTGAATGTGAATAAAATGTGATGCAAGAAAACGATCAAAATAATAATTTTCCTTTGTATGGAAAGTTTATTTTTGTGAAAAGAAAAAATTAACCAAATGTTTCAATTTTATTTTTATGCAATTTTAAAACATCTTAAATGAATTTTAAAAACCTTTTTTTCCTTTTTTTTTTTGTTCAACTTTTTCATAAAAAGCCAAACTTTTGATATAAAATGTATTATATTTTAAATTTTGAGGAAACCTCTTGTAAAAGGACAATATAACTAGAACTGATGAATAAAAAATTAAAAAGAAACTTCAAATGTTAATGAATGAATTAAGGATATGAAAAACAATTAACAAATTTTAATAAAATAAAAAAGGAACAGGAGTGTAATTGTGTGTAATTGATTCTTTTAATAATAATATATTGTATATTGTATTAAAGATTTTTTATATTCTTGTATACAATTAAATTTTTTTCGAATTTCAATCTGGTGCCAAATTGAGATTTAGAGATTTAAGAATAAGAACTCTTAAAAATTTAAAATTTCTTTTGTTACTTTGAAAAAAAATTTTTTTACTCTTAAAATTCACAATTTAAGAAATTTATATAATATAAACTTGCAAATTTATTATAACTCTTTAATGGAACAGAACGTGATAAGGAATTAACTGCTGTCTGTGCTCTGGTGCTCTGATGTATATTTGACAGCATTAAAAATTTAAAAGTAACAGAAAAAAAAAAAAACTGTTTGCAAATATTTGTTCTTCAACGACTGTTCTCTTAAAAGTTTTCTTATTTTTCTCTTTCGAATGGAATTATTTCAGATATACCTATTGATTACAAAATGAATACTGTATAGCGGTAGCCGTCTGTCTACTGATATCAAATTGGCGATTAGTAATTAAAACATGTTTTTTCATGAATTTAGCTAAACAAATGTTTTTGATGCAATTTTGACATAATAATTTATATACATAATAAAAAAAATAACATATCGGTTATAAATAGCTTTAGATGAAAAACATTATGCATTATGGCAGTAATGTACGTGAATAATTTTATATAGTTACATTTTCTAAATATTAATATTTTTTCCAAAATTTGAATACTATCTACTTTCTAGTTTTAATTGAAAAATGTTCTCTTCTTTCCACTCCTATGTGAATCATATATAGGGCAAATGATTTGTTATTTATGTTATTTTATGATGTTGAGTGATCAGATTCATTAAGACATTTTTTTTAATTCGGATGGACTTTATAACGACAAATCGAAACTCAAATTCTTTATTTACAAAAATGTTTAATTTAGCCGGTAATTAGTTGATTGTAGCTATGTATTTTTTTTATAGAAGGCAGTGCTAGTGAATAATGACATTACTTTAATAAAGTAATAAAGAAGTGACTTTTACATAAAGGCATCCTTATCATTTGATGTTATTGGTTGATAATAAACCCTATTTTAACGTTTCTTATTATTCTAAAATTGTAATTATGATAAGATATAAATAGGATAATTTTTTTTTGAATGCTAATAAACATATTCAATCAGACTCTGCTATTATAACCAAAATGAATGAAGATCTACAACGTATATTACAGTTCGATGTATAGGAATGCTTAATGGATAGGTAATTTGGTCCTTCTAACTTTTTCCTATCCATAGGTAACATAGGTAATCATTGGTCTTTCTAACATCTGTTAATGTCGAGAACAATTCTTAATGAATAAATCAAGTTGAAAAATGTGAGAAAACCTATTTTGGAATAATAAAAATATAGTTTTTTTTTTTGATAAATAAAAATAAGTTGATTAATTAAACAATTCTGTCATCTGTCAAATCATTAAAATGAACAGGAATTCATAACTCTTTTAATAATATGTTGTAATTTATAAAAAATAAATTCTGGAAATTATTTTTATCAATAAATTTATATTTATGGTTCCTTTCCTAACAGAAATTGTGAAAGATATGTTTACATAACCTAACTGTTAGAATGAGTGTAAAAAAATACATATATAAATAATATAACCTTTATTTTATAAAATAAGAATAAACTAATTTTTTTTTTTTTTTGGAATCTGATATTTTTTTTTTTAGTTTTGCTTTCCTTTCTAAAAACTGTCTAATTATTATTTAGTACCAATATTTTAGACGGCGTTAAAGTAAATATGAAGGTTCAACATCAAAATATTTTTTTAAAGTGTCAAATTTCAAAATTTTTAATAAAATTTTGTGGGCCGAAATGAATGGTTTTTAACTTTAAACGAAATAATTTTTTTTCTTTGATTCTTTAATTTTTTTTTATACCGAGTTGGTTAGTTTCTATTTTTTTGACAATTACATATTGTCTGCATATAAATGGTAGAAAAAAAGATTTTAAAGAAATATTTAAAAAAAAATGACAAAATAAAGAAATTTAATCTTTTAATGCTTACAAATTGTTACTTATTATTGCTAATGCTTACATGCTTGTCTATATTTATGCTATATTGCTTACTTTTATATTTGTGTAGATATTTACAAAAATGCGTACATATTTTTTGTTATACCCTACACCTAAAGTATAGGGTATATTAACTTTGTTATACCCTACACTTAAAGTATAGGGTATATTAACTTTGGTATGGAGTTTGTAACAACCAAAAGGAAGCGAGTTAGATATGGATATGTATATCATCACCTCCTGAGTCGATTTAACGATGTCCGACCGTCCGTCCGTTCGCATAAAAATTAGTAAAGCTATCTTGATGAAATGTATATAGTAGGTTACTAATTACGAAAGGAAGGTTAAGTTCGAATCTGGACAAAATCGGTCCATGGGTTCGGATTCTGGAAGCTACCGAATGATTCTGGAGCAAATGAGATTATCTCCAAAACTAACAAAGATAGAACATTTAAATTTTTTACAATGATGTACCTTCCCGTTTGATTTATGTCTCTGAAATTTAAGAGAATTT
Source organism: Poecilobothrus nobilitatus (assembly GCA_947095535.1). Lineage (NCBI taxonomy): Eukaryota > Metazoa > Arthropoda > Insecta > Diptera > Dolichopodidae > Poecilobothrus > Poecilobothrus nobilitatus. The sequence continues at coordinate 115,321,832 of OX352774.1, forward strand.
TGTCCATGGGTTTGGATTTTGGAAGCTTCCGAACGAGCCCCAGAGCAAATGAGATTATCTCCAAAACCAACAAAGATATAACCTTTAAATTTGGGAGAATGGTGTTCTTTCATGTTTGATTTAAGTCTTTGAAATTTGGGAGGATTTGGTTCATGGGTTCGGATCTTGAGCAGAGTAAACGAGTATATCTCCACAACCAACAAAGATAGAACCTTTATTTTTAGTACAAGAGTGTTCTGTTATGTTTCCTTTTCTGTCAAATTGGAAACTGACATTTGAAAGAATTTGAACCATGGTTTGTATTTTGGAAACTTCCGGAGGAGTGCAAGAGCAAACGAGCATATCTCCAAAACCAACAAAAGTAGAATCTTTAAATTTAGTACAATGGTGAGATGTCCCTGAGATGGATTTTATGAATTGGAGTGGTACCTGCCACACGCCTGCCAAGGACTAACAAGCATATCTTCGAAATTAATAAAGATAGAAGCTTAACATTTTTTACAAGGGTGTCAAGCATAGCCCAAGGATGCCTCTTTCACGTTCCTGAAATTCGAGTTGAATAAGACAGAAAAGGGAAGAAGTTCAAGCAGCTGCCAAAAAACTTATAGATTTTTAATTTAATTCGTATTATTCAGGTGTAGGGTATTAATTAGTCGATTGCATCGACTTACTGTTACATTTACTTGTTTTTTTTTTGTTTTGATTTTGCATATACATTTAGTTGACTAGTTATATTTTAAGATCCTTTGATATTAGTTTAAATTTTCTATTATTTTCAGCAACCCTTTGAATTTTTAATTTTATTAACTTAAAAATGTTCAAAAAAGGAGTAAAACCTTTGATTAGCTTTGGTACACTTCGAATGCAAAGGACGTAAAACTGAAAACAAAAATTACGGAAAAATTATTTTCCTCAATAAACTTACAATTTATTAATCTTGGGGAATAACTTAATATATATTGAATTAAATATAAATGAAAATATTGATAGCACTGTTTTCAGAGAATCTTGCGAAGTTCCTATTTATTTAGCACATTTCTGGATCAATATCTTTTCCGCTCTCATTTTTTATGTAACAAACATTAATCTAACAAATCATCAATATTAATAGACTCGGTCATGGTTTCAGGAATATAATATAGCTAAAGAACTCAGAACAAGTTCTTAATGGCTATACGGCACTTTGAGATTAACTATAAATAATTTTCGATAACCAAATATTTAGTATACCTAATATTAAGTATACCTATATCAAACATACCTATATGTACAAGTTCATTATTGCAGTAATGTGGTAATGTTAAGATTTTTAAACGTAATGTACTATTTAACGAAAGTTCTAATAACATTTGAATAAAAAAACCCAACTTTTTTCTTTTTATATCTTATATGTGTGTGCACATCTATAGTATTTTAAATATCTTAAAAATTTAAAATATATAAGTTCATTCAACAGAATTTAATTCTAATGCGATTTGACTGATTCTGAATAATATGTGTTGCTGGTCATTTGCTTATTTGAGTTTTAAATTCAGAAGGGAAGGAGGATAATAATGATTTTCTTCTTCTTTTTTATATTTTAGTCATATTTTTATTCTTTGAGTATGTAAATCGTCTTAAATTTTTTTTTTAGGAATTCAGAATTTATGAGCTTTGAATATTTAAGTACCTATAACGTAAATAATATGTAAAACCTACGTTATTGTTGTTTGTTTTGCTTGTTGCGTTTATAATACTGTATCTACACAATATAAAAAATAAAGTTTTAGTTTTTTTTTTTATTTTAATAAATAGAATTCAATTTTTGTCCAATTATTTTCACTGTATATAAACATAAACTAAACGATTCAATGCGACAGAAATTAAAGGAAAATGGTGACAAGAAGAGTTTGGTTTTGAGACGGGACAGTAAAAGTTGAATATTCACTATTTTTATTGCATTTTTTCCCCTTTAAAAATTGGATACACTTTCATATTAACTAATAATATTATATTAACTATATTATATGTATATATATACAAATATGTAATAATGCATAATATATAGGAGGTAAGTATGATTGGTATTTATTAGGTAGAAAGAAATCTGATATTATTCATGACCAAACAAATAACAGATTGCTTCACTGAGCTTTAGCGACATTAGTGACATTAGGTTTTTTTTTCTGGTTTCTTGAATTTTATCGTTGATTTTACTTTTCTCTATATATTTTTTTTTTCTTCCATATCTCACATATGTTTTACTAAACAAAAAAAAAAAAATTACTCTGTGTCTGCTGTCGTTTAGCAGTTTCTGCTGATAGGTCATGATTAGATTTTTATTTTCTGGAAAACAAAAAAAATTATGTTTACAGAGTGCTTAAGAAAATTCAAATTTTATAATAAGTTATAATGAGTTATAATCAGGGCTGCAAACCCACAAAAAATCGGGTTCAGGTTCGGGTTCGGGTTCGAACTGGAATATTTTAGTGGGTTCGGTCCGGGTTCGGGTTCGGGTTCAAATTTTTTAATCAACATAACAAGTGCAGCATTATTGATTGCAAATCAAAATCTATTAATTTTACTTATGTATTATTTTTTGCTTTATTTGATTTGCAAGTGCATAATAGGCATAGAAATTAGAAGTAGAGAAAAAAATTCTTGAAGAAACATGAAAAAAACCATAACAAATTGTGTTTACTTCTTTCTATTTGGAATGGAATATGTAAACTATGACTAGCTATACCAAAAGCAATACACATTTGGATATACAAGTAGAATATTATCTCTCTAAATAATTTTTGTAGTTGTATTTACTTACTTAAATATATTTCTAGTAGGTATATTACTAGGTACGTACATATTTAAATTGCTAAGCATAATACGTGACTATGCAAATATGTGACTATGTAAGTATTTTACTATTTTAAAAAATCACTGTTGAATTTGATTGCGAATGAAATGGTGAACCTGAACGAAATGCAATTTTTTACTGGGTTTAGGTTCGGGTTCTGGTTCGTCAAAATGCTTGTTCCGGAGCGGTTTTGGGTTCGGGTTCGGGTTCGGATACGGTTTGCAGCTCTGGTTATAATGAGGATAAATTATCTGTTATGGTTTAGAAATACCTTGCGTTGTAGTTTTAATTTTTTATGTGCTTTTAAAATTCCGTTTAATACCGCCCATAAAAATGTATACATACTTTCAATCTTTTTATTTCCACTTTGCATCAAATAATAAACAATTACTATTGTTAACTTAAATTACTATTAATTTTTCGTAATCATACATAGACAGAAGAAGCGTTCACTTCCGATTTCGGTAGTTGTTTAGACCGGTGCTTCGACAGTCTGTAACAAGAATTACCAAAATGAACCACAAAGTCTTTAACAAATCTTTTTTATTCTCATTTCAATAAATTTTGTAAAATCTTAAAGAGGCCTTTATTTTAATATATATATACTTTTTCTTTTATTGTCAACCACCTGTACACCTTCGCTATTATAATATTTTAAGTAACTGAATACCGCTTGAATAAAGGAGATAAAATCTTAACTTAAATTTATTTAGTAAAAGCATAGGTAATGTAAGAATATAATGCTTTTTTTAAGTTAATGATAGTGTGTAATATTTTGCACGCAATTTGATAATTTCATAGATAAAATAAATAAAAAATTCAGCTGGAATTCAATTGGTTTAATATTTTTGATATTATTTACAAAAAAAAAAAAAGAAAAAACGAATGCGGTTAAAGTCTCAATTTCAGTTTGAACTTTTAAAATTTTAGCAATATTAGAGTTAAGAATTAAAAATTAATTTGACGCCAAATTGACGAGACAACGAAATCATTTTTCACTTTTCATCAAAAAAAAAAAAAAAAAACTTAGAGAAAATCATGTGTAAAAGTATCTTTAGATCATTTAAAAACTGATTTTAAAAAATTGATAAGGGAAACATTCAATTAATTTTAATTAACAGTTTGAAATTATTGAAGAATATAAAACGATTGATTTGAAATACTTATAGTTGTACGCAGATTTAAAAAATAAAAACACTGTATTGCTAATAGAAGTTAAGTTGCGCAAAGTATTAATTAGATGCAAGTCTTTTTCAAAGGGTTAAATAAAATATATTATTTTTATTTTTTTTTATGAGGGTTAGTAGAAAATTTCAAACTTGACCTAAAGGAATTCCATCTGATTCTTCTAACTTTAACCAATCGTGCTCTTTAAACTAAACTTTAGGTTGGAACCTTTAATACAAATGTACAGTTTGGTTTACGTTCACGGTGTAAAGATTTTTGGGAAAGGAGATTTAAAAAAGTTTAGGATTATGTTGGGTGCGCATGGCAAACAAATTTCCATAAACTGTGTCATACCATCTTAGTATAGTTTACACAATGTAGGTGTGCGTATCTGTTGTACTCCTTGTTTTGCGTAGAAAAACTTTAAGCAGAGACATTTTTATTTACATTAACTGTTTAATTTCTTTAGAATAGATGTTTATCAAGATATCAATAAAACAAGGTGAATGACCCAACTATAGAGTGACATCTTAATGGAATGAGGTTTGAGGTAACAATGGAAATATTAATAATACTAACAGCTTTGTTTTTCAGATTGAGATAATTTAGACCTGTTTATGCAGCTTCAGTCTCTTGTTATAAAATGAAAGATTACAATACTAAATTATATTAGCTTGTACTATACTAAATATTTGATATCAATAATAGTTAACTTTTGATGGTTAAATTTAATAATCTCAAAATTAACACACAATTTACTGAAATTACTATTTAATATGCATTTCTAAACAATTATTTATTTTTCAGTTTTAAAATTAATTATTTTTAATTTGTAGGTCTTGATTAATTTATTCGCTTCTGAATTATTATAATCACTTTGATTGCGTGAGTGCACCTAACTGAATAAAAATTTCTTAGCAAAAACTTTAATTGAAATTTAAAAAAATATATATAGAGGTAATCACTACCCCTAATGCATTAATTGAATAAAAATAATTTTGATTTAACTATAATTTACTTTCAAGCATCAACACTATACATGCTATTATAAAGACAAGATAAAATATTCATTTTCAAAAATTACATATTATTTTATAGAAACTGCGTTTAATTAAATTGAAAATGAAATATATTTATAAATCCCCCCATATTTTTTCTTTTGTTTTTTTTTTTTTAGTGCATTTCTCTGCTACATAAATGTGAACAGGAAATTACACAGCCTTTCCTTTTCAGGTGTGGCTGTAAATGTCGTAAGGGGAAACAAATCTTACGATGTGTGTGGAATTCGAACCTACACTCCCTCGGTGTTTACAGCGTATTTTTATACGCTCTTACCTACTAGGCCACCGAGGCCCCCTTCGATATATTCTTGAAAGATTTAATTTGATTGGTTTTTGATCCATTTTTTTCGAAAATTAATGAGACGCTTGTTACTTACAAAATTTTGTAAGGATCTAGTAACTTAAAAAATCGACAGAATAAACAAAAATTATTGATTAAAAAAGATTTTTGCATTTGGATACAGCTCTAGTTTAAGAAGTTTTGGCATCAAAAGAGTGACTCTTGTTTAATTTTTTAAAGGACTAGATTGATACTGTCAGTATACTGCAAATGTGTTATTAGAGGTGTAACGTTGGAGTTGCAAGAATAAAATTTTTATTTTTATTGAGCATTAATTTGTTTTTGTAGCGAAAAATTGTGGCATCAAATGAACGACTCTTCTTAAATTTCTTAAATTGGTACTGTCAGTAAATTGTTAACCTGTTATTCGTGGAGTGAAGTTTGGGTTACAAGGGTGTGGTTTCATTTTTATTCAGCATCCATTTATTTTTATGGTGCAAAATTGTAGCTTTTTATTTTTATTTACCATCCATTCGTTTCTGTGACAAAAAAATTGCGACATCAAATGAACGACTCTTCTTAAGTTTCTTAAATTGGTGCTGTTGTATTCATACTGTCATTAAATTGTTAAACTGTCATTCAAGAAGAAAAATTTGAGCTCCAAGGATCTGGTTTTCATTTTTATTAACCATCCACCCATTTTTGTTTTAAAATAAAGGACAACAAATAAATTAGTGAAAAAAGTTTATTAAGAGACTGAATAATTTTTGGCTACAAGTTCTAAATCACCTATAGTATAAACAAACTTAATATGATTTTTTTGATTAACGGCTATTAAAAAATTAAATTAAGTTAAATTTAAAAAAATAATTAACAAAACCACAATGTTATTGTTATTATATGAACACATGTATTGATTATATACTTGCATGTTATTATATTATAATCTTATATACTATATTATTATATAGTAGTAATACAATAGTATTTATTATATTTAATTTTATACAATTTATTTATTTAATTTATGTTATTTGGTAATATAATCTTAAAATATATAAATTATATATTGGACAAAGTCTTAAGATTTGGAGAATTTTTATAAATTACATATAAGACCGCAACAAAATCATTAAATTTAATCATTTTATTCAATAATAAAAATAAATTAATAAAAAAAAAGACAAGGCAGAATGTAAACCAAGGGTTTTTAAAGGCAAAACTGTTTCAAAAGACAATAAAGTTTGAAATTGTGATTCCCACCAAAGTTTCTAAGTTTTCTACTAATTTTATATGTATCAAAAATTGTAAAAGAGGAGGTTTCATAATGTTGGAGGTTTCATGTCTATGTCTTACTTTGTAAAAATTTGTTCACGAACATAAATTAGAGGTGTCTAAAAATAGGAAATTTAAAAATATTTGGCTTTTAAATAGTTTTTAAAATTTCGACGCTCTGTCTGATAGGATTCCGAAGATATGAAGAAAAAAAAATCTTACAAAATTTTCTTTTCACATAACGGTAAATTTAAATACTAAATTTAATAAAATTGTACAATTTAAAATTATACAAGATATACACATTTAAAAATTTTAAAATATAAGGTTTAACCTGTGGGGTTGCATAAAAAAAGTTATTCTGCAACATTAACGTTTTCAAAAGGCTTAAGAATGGTTAAAATTTCATGGCTCTATTTTAGATGGTGTAGAAGTTTTGTAAACAGACGGACAGACAGATGGATGCATGGACAGAGTGGAAAACAAAAATACATTTTTTTTTAAAAATGTGCTAAAACTGAGGAATATGATTTTTTTTTTATTCGAAAAGATGTTTTTAGCAGTTAAAATTCAATTTCCAAATTTTATATTTATAGTTTTTTGCAATGCAAGCAGTGAATGTAGTTTGGTAATGCAGACTATGATGCATTATTGCAAATTATATATTATAATAATATCCATAAAATTTATTGAGAAAATATTTTAAGGGATAATTAGAAGATCATTATCATGTTTTTGGTCTACTATATTGAAGAAAAGCAAGAATTGCTTCAATCATCTTCTGTTTTTTTTTTGTTTATTATTAAAAATTTTAAAAAGTGCAATAAAAAAATAAACTTACATATAATATAAAACAGTATAAAATCTTCAAGGAAATTCTGAGTCTAATTAAACACATATACAATCTTATAGATACAAATAACAAAACAATTAAAACAGAAATATTGATTAGTTAATCATAAGTTAATTCTTGAGATGCTGCTTAAAACTGAAAAGAGTATTCAAATTCCTTATGAGAAGTGAAAAATCATTGTAAATCCAATCGTGTTATTTGAAAAATTTTGAACAGATAACTTGTTTCAATTTATTGCATTTTGTAGATAAGTGTCACAAACTTTAGATAAAATTATGCTAGATTATATTTTTATGAAACAATTTATAACAGAACAAAAAAATTTCAAATACCTTTATCAACTTTCTTCAACAGTTTGTCTAACGGAAGAAACTTATTGTTGTTTTCATTGGAAGGGGTTAGAAACGGTAAGTTCTTTATAAATTTTGGTAGTTTATTTTATAGTATCTGGAGTTTATTTATTCTATATACAGGATCGGATCACTAAACGGATTTTAGGTAGGTTAATCTGGAATGTATTTTGGCAAAATTTATATTGTATAAGATTTGTTTAGGTTACTGTTTACTTAATCAATATAATGCTTCAATGTACGATATGATTTTGTCTTTTATATGATTAATATGGGATTTTAAATATTTATCCATACAGGGTCCCAGATACTTGATTGAATTCTCATTTTCAATTGTTATATTGTTTAATGTTAATTGTTATATCAGATATAAACTTTTTGAATATAATGTAATTTATTTTTGATATATTTATTTTAAGTTTATTGCGACAAAAATACTCATTAAGTAAATTAAAATCCAATCGCATGTTTCCTAAAAAGTTCGTTACTGAAATATGGCAAAAATTAGAACAGCATTATCCGCGTATATCTAAATACGATTTATTAAGAGAACATCAAAGATATTATTGATGTAAAGGAGAAACAATAATGATCCAAAAATTGATATCTGCGGGACACCATTCTTTATTACGACGTGGTTTTTGCTTTTATAATTTTCGATTTGTATAAATAGTGATGTCGATTAGATACATAACTATTCATCATCATTATCGCTTCAATTGAATAGTGTGATTTTCTTAATTTTTATAATAAAATATCGTGGTCAATTAAGTCGAATATATGGTTTTTATAAATTATTACTAATTATAGCAGTTATATAATTTTTTGATATTGAAGTTTGTATCATATTTACAACTTCATCAAATGCAGAAGTTGTACTCAAAGTTGATACAAAACTAAATCGATTTTTTTTAATTATGTTAAAATTGCTAAAATTATTCTATATTTGATTGAAAAGTATTTTTTCAAACATTTTAGAAATGACAGGAAGTTCTGATATACATCAATAGTTATTTAGATTTAATTTTGGTAAAGGAATAATGTTTACAATTTTAAGTTCATCAGTTAATTGATTATTATTAATAGATGTATTGAAAGAGTCTGCTATTAAATTAATTTTACAATTTGAGAAGAATTTCAAATACGGTTCAAAGTTTAATTTATTCTCTTCAAACAAAAGTTCCAATTCAAAATTATCTTCGTCCCTCCCTCTAATTATAATTATTAACTGATCCAAAATGTTCGTTAAAACAATTGATAATTCTACAGAGTTCGTGTATGTGAGCCTATTAAAATTGATATATAATAATTACTATTTTTCATTGATCTGTTATGGAATTGTTGCTATTGCTATCGACTGTAGATAATATTTATATAGTTATAATATGTAGATAATATATATATATATTTACTAAGTTTGCAAATCATACATTTTCATTATATTGTACAGGTTTGATCACATTTTAAAATTTATAAAATCTTATATTGTTCATTTAGAATACCATCTTTTTCGTCCTTTAATAACAAACCACTAAATATCAGGACGGTTATCAACTTTAACAAGAAATATTTTTATTAGTAATCATTTTTTTAAGTTCACATACTTGTTTTGTTTTAAATTTACAATATTCGTTTTTCAAAATGGTTGGTTGGTTGGTTTACGTGGCTGGTCCTGTCAACTGTGACAAGACCACAATTAGCGCGTTAGCACCGTTTTACTACCATTTCCGTGACCACAAGGCTAATGGTAATGGTAATGTCATTATATTTATACACATTCAAATGCGAAAAATAAGGCAATATAATAAATATAAGAAAAAACCACAAAATTCATATAAGTATGTCTTTTTCACCAGGAAAGAGAAAAGATGATACCACCAACTTTAACTTTAACTAACTAATAACTCTTTTGATTATTATTTCGTGCAAATCAATTTAGTTAGTTTTAAATAAAAAGGGATCAAATTTTTTTGTTCGAGGAAAAATTAACACCATTAAATATTATGATTATTAAGAAAATAGAAAATCTGTCTAGATAATTCTTTTAATAACCTTATTAAATAGCTCTTACATCTAGTTATAATAATTTTATTGCATAACATAAATTTTCTCCCACATATGACTTATTTTTGGTTAATTTACAGTAGTTTTATTATATAGAGTGTCTCACGTTAGCTTTTCCATAGAATAGGATGTAATATTTGGTAGAAAAAGACTATAGGTGAGAATAATGGTCTATCTCTAACCCCTAAGATATTAAATATAACCTAAAATATTTTATAACTATTAAAATATATTATTTTGGATTTATAGCAGTACACTAAAAAGTAAAATACTTCCGAAGTTCAAATATTGTTAAAAGAAAAAAAAGGAAATTAAACGCTTATAAAGTAAAATTGACTTTTAATCGCACTGTCATTTTAGTCTGTAGGTGCCTCCGCTTGGAGTAACGGCTACGTAAAATTAAAAATTTTCGATTTTATTTTGAAAAATGAGTTAAAAGCATTCATAAGAAAAAATTTACCCTAAAAATTATAACTTTTTATAATTTATTAAAAATTATCGCGACATAAACTTTTAATGTGAGACACCTTGTATAATTATTGATTCTTAAAGTGAAAATTCTAAAAAACCTAATACTTAATAGTCAATTAATCTCAAAATGAGGTCAAAAATTATTAACCAAGTTAAAAACCATAAACTAAATTTATAGATATTTAAAAGAAAATAAAAAATGTTAGACAAGAATAATAAGAAAAAAACACAACAATACATACATATTACATATATACATACATATATAAATCTATTATGCAATTTACTGATAAAAACAAAAAATCTTTTTTGTAAATCGATTTTTTTAATCATTTTTTTTTATTTCTTTTTTATTTTAATAAATCTATTTGATGGTTTAAATATTAAGGGTATTCACGAGTTGGTGCAAAGTGGTCTTGCACAAGTGCAAAATTTTGCACCGTAGCATATTTCAATTTTTTGACAGTTAAAGTGCACAATTTTTTGTTGTTTTCATGTATAAAAAAGTGTAAAATTTTGCAAGACTATGCAAGACCTAAACGCTGTTGCATATTTGTGCAAGACCATTGCAAAGTTTGTTTATATATTTTTTGTAAGCGCTATATTAGATAAAAAATTTAAAAAATGCCTAAAAAAAGTGGAAAAAAAAATATTTCTGATTATTTATTAAGTCAAGCATATGAAGATATACAAATATCTGAAATTTTTGGTAAGCATATTAAATTTTTATGTAAATAAAACAAGCACATCAACGATATTTGACAGTTCAATAAAAATTCATGCTAGGGTTGTTCACGAGTTGGTGCAAATATGTGCTACAGTGCAAAAAAAATTTGCACTTTTGCACCAACTCTTGAATACCCTTATTAAGAAAATTTAAATGTTTAAAATAAAAAAAAATAATAAAAAAATATACATATACATTCAAACATACATACAAAAAAATATTTTACATGTTAATGTTAATTTTACGTGAAAAAAAAAACTAAGATCTTTTCCCTGATTAGAAAGAACTTTAAATTAATTGTCACAGTTAGCTTGAAATTATAGCTTCGAATATGTCAAACCTCTTTTCCCATCAAAAGTATACAATAATTTAAAATTTGAAAATGTGTATGGTCTAACAGTAATATCTCCTTTTCGCGATGTCTGGATTTTTCGTTTTTACTGTGAAAACAGTAGAATAAGATTAGCAAATTTTGGAGAGTTTTATTATAGCAATATTTAAAGTTGAGGAAATTTTTTTGGCTATGGAATTTGCTAATAATAATACTTAATGGTCCAAAATTCCAACTAATAACAATAGACAATAGCTTAATATGTTTGTTATATGAAAAAACTGGTCAGACTTTTAAATAATTTCGCCTTATGGAGGAAACTGTGTTAGGAAGTAAATAGTAGCATATTAATGAAGGCAAACAAGAGAGAGACAGGGAGAAAATATCTAGAAAATAGAACTTGTTCTGTATTACTGTATTTTTTTTTTTAATAAAAATTCTAAAACATGTTGTATTTAATTGACTCTCAGTGTATTTAATGTAATATAGCTGTTATATTACGAAATGATAAGATAAAAATACAGCAAAAATTATTTTATGTTCATATTTTAGTATTAGATTATTACTTTTTATAATGAAGTTGTTAAAATTTATAGTGTAGCTAATAATAAATAGTGCACCTAACTACAGAAAACAACAAATTAATTTTTTTTTTTGAAAATTTTTTATGCTTTATTTATAATAAAACTTCATAAAAAAAAAATAAATAATGAAATATAGTATTTTAATGTCATTTTATTATTTATGTTTTATAATAAATATGTTTTATATTTTTGTATTAAATATAATAAAACTTATAACGAATACCTACTTAATTTATTATATACATATATATATATATATGTATATATGTACCTGTACTGTAGTTAATGTTAAAATCCTGTCTAAAACATCCACTTATCACGCTTTTATATTTTCATAAAAGAAAAATCAAAATAATAAATTTTAAAATACCACGAAATAATACATTGTCATTAATAAAACATTAATTTTTAAATATTTTTAATTATATATTTATTTTATTTTATTATTTTTATTTTTAATTTAAAATATATTAGATACCTACTTTAAGACAACCTTTTATTTTTGCCACATTTCCAAAAAATTTTTGAAAAAATGTGCGAATTAGTTTCACTCTGTCCGTCTGCCCGTCTGTTTACAAAACTTCTATACCGTTAAAGATAGAGAAAAAAAATTTTAACCATGGGTAGGTCTCATAAAAATATTAATTTTGTGGAACAATTTTTTCATGTAGCCTTATTCATCAGGGAACTACAGCCCCTCAAACTTTGAAAAAGCCTTATTTTTAAACGCGTATATTTCAGGTCCCCCTTAACATTTTTTTTAATCTGAAAACGCCATTCGACAGGAACTTTTTTTACCTTTATAAATCAATATCTAAATTATATATATATAGTTTTTAAATTTAGTAGTTCAATTTATCGTTATGTGAAAATCTTTCTTTTTTCATAACTACGGCACGCTTTGAGATAGGAACTTGAAATTTTGAGAGAAGAAAGAATTTTTAGAATTAATATAAGTTTCATCAGAAAATTTTTTGGTAGCACTCCCTGTTTAAGAGTTATTACGCCTCAAAAATTCAAAATTTGCTATTTTTAGACACCTGTAATTTAAGCACTTGTAAAAAATTTTCTTCGGTAAGACATGAAAATTAAAGGTTCAATAATATATTTTTATATGTGTTAACGGTTTTTCTTAGTTATAGAGGGTTCTGAACTTACAGCCCCTGAAAATTCCAGAAAAGTCCTATTTTCACGTTTTTTGTTATTGCATGAAATTTTCAAATTTTTGCGCAAGTCATAATTCTAAACAGTTTGTATTATCTTTTGGAAATGTGCGCTTTTAAAAACCGTTGGTTTACATTTTACCTTGTTTAACTTATTTTTGTATTAATAATTTTTTTCAAAATTTATTTTGTTAATTTCATTAACTTTATATTAATGGAAGTTAAAACTTTTTAGAATTATAAGAATCGTGATGAGTTTTATGTTTAATTATTTCATTAATTTTGGATTAACCAAATTAAATCAAAATAGAAAAACTTAATCGAACTAACTTTTTTCGTTAAGTTTAACATTGTATATTAAAAGTTACCCAGGGTACTACAATTGTACTAAATCTACTGCTTTTTTATTTTATCTAGTAAATTTTTATTAAATTTATAATTTTTAATACAAAACTAGAAGAAATCAGATATTTCCTGTACAAATGTAACAAGGATTAAAAATCGCTTATTTAAAATGTCGTAAAAATAAAAAAACCCAGCTCTGCGCCACTATTTCCGATATTTTTTAACTTTTATAACACAAAAAAATCTAGTTTTTCCTTATTGGCATCACTGAATTTATTTTTATAACACGACAACCAAAAGATTCAAATATTATTCAGTATTCACACATTTACTTATACATAAACATAATATATACGTATAATGAATATGTATATTCCAATGAGCAGTTACCTATTTTTTGTAGTTTGCATTGATAAAAAGTGGCAGACTATATTTTTGGGACTAAATTTTATTCTAGGTAGTCGTTATTACATTATGGTAACTTCCTCAGGTAATTGCTACGGAACTATATACCCATTTTCTCTACAATGAAATAATATTAAAATTAAGTGAAAAATTTAAGTTTTAGGAAGCAATCACAAAACCAACCAAAAAGTTTTTAAACCTATCTAGTAATTTTCATAATCCCAAAAATCGTAATTGGAATATACAGTTTTAATTTATGGTAACGTTATTTTTATAGTTGTTATTACGTCCTTGTTTTTTCCTTTGGAACTACAGAGACCCAGTTTTTATAAAGGAAACTTTGAAGTCATACAAACGTCTTTGTTACCGTATTGTGGAACTAGAGGCGATAACTTAATAAAATTTTATAGTCGCATAAAAGATGCACATATATTTTACTGCAAAGATATGGTTTCTACAAGGAACTACTTTGCTTTTGAGCTCTTTCTTTTTATTTACTATATTTTTTTTTCATTTATTACATTCTTTCATTTAATTGTCAAACATTAATTTAAGAACTAAAAATAAAATAAAACTAAATGTTTTTAAATATTTTAAAAATGAATCGCAATAAACGAAATATAGATTAACAATCTCGATTTTTATAAAAGAAAGAAAACAGATAAAGTTTTATAAAAATTGACCTAAATGAAGCCATTAATCACTGCGGAGAGACAATTTCTCGTATTATATAGTAGCTTGCGGAACGATAAGGTTTGCCACTATAAGATAACAATATACAATGGATGGAATACATATTGATAGTAGTTAAATCTCTTAACAATAGGATAAGGATTTTTCTTCTATATCGCTTTAATTATGCGCGATATTAAATATTTTTTAAATGTATATTTCATGACAAAATATAAATTTGTGTAGGTACAAAAAAATAGATAAACGAAATAAAATAATAAATAGTTATAGTTACATGAATTTTGCACCATACATAATAGTTATGTATTACTCCTTGCATTACTTTTTCAAAAAGTAATCGATTAAGAATTAGAACAAATTTTTAAGAAAAGAACCCATTAACCAAACGGAGCTTGTTTGTTTTTTAAGTTTTAAAAGTATAATAATAGGTTAAAAATTTCTGATATAAACGATTCACATATCTACGTATATAACATATATATGTATGTACCTATCTTTTTTTTATGTCATACTTATAGCATATATGCCAAAAATTTAAAATTTCATAAATAAATAGTAGGTCTTGGTGGCCGAGTGACCACACAGGTTTTGTACGAATAATTCACCCTTACGACATTTACAGCCACGCCTGAAAAGGAAAGGCTGTAAAATTTCCTTGTCACATTTATGTGACAGGGACTACAAAAATAAAAAACAAGTAAATGTAACAGTAAGTCGATGCAACTAACTTATTAACACCCTACACCTGAATAATTCGAATCAAATTAAGTTTTTTGGGATCTGCTTGAACAGCCTTCCTTTTCCTCCTTATCCAATTCGAACTTTAATAACGTAAAGGAGGCTTTAACACCTTTGTACAAAATTTCAAGTTTTTATCTTTATTAATTTTGAAGATATGCTTGTTAGGGCTTGGGAGGCGTGTGTCAGCTACCCGAATTGCCACTTCAATTCATCTCATATTTCAGGAACTTAGAGGAAATATTACGAAACACTCTTCTACCAAATATAAAGATTCTATCTTTATTGGTTTTGGAGATATGTTCGTTTGCTCTGGAGCTCGTTCGGAAACCTCTAAAATTCGAACTCATGGTCGAAATCCTTTCAAATTTCAAGGACACAAAGAAAACATGAAAGAACACCAGCGTACACAAAGAAAACATGAATTTAAAGGTTGTATTTTTGTTGGTTTTGGAGATATACTCGTTTGCTCCGAAGCTTGTTTTGAAGCTTCCCTAATCCGAACCCATGGACCGATTTTGTCCAGTTGCAATCCCCACCGTCCTTTTGTAATTAGTAACCTGATTTATAAGTTTCATCAAGATAGCTTTATTAGTTTTTGAGGTATAGTGCAAACGGACGGACGGACAGACATTGTTAAATCGACTCAGGAAGGCGATCCTGATTCAGAATATATAGATATATATGTCCATATTTAATACGCTTCCTTTTGGTGGTTACAAACACCATACCAAAATTAATATACCCTATACTTTAGGTGTAGGTTATAATAAATAAATATTTCTCTAAATTAATTTAAATTGCAAAACCTATGTAATTTCTTAAAAAACATTTCAATTTTAGTTCAAAGCACCGCATTGTGCGAAAAGGATTATTTTAAAATTAAATTTAATCAAAGATAAATTATATTTTAGGATTGTTTCGTCCTTCAACATTATTGGACACTTCAGTAGGCATGCAGTAGTCAATTGCTTAAACGACCCCTAGTCTGAACTTTCGATTAGTCTTCTAAATGAAATTTTATAAAAATATATCTGTTAAGTATAAAACTATAATCAAAAAATTTCTGTAAAACCTTTTTTGTAACAAAGTTTTTGAAAAAGAAAAAAATTAGTAAGTATGTAATGTTAAATTGTTTAGGCAAAAATATGAGCAAAACCTGCGCCGATTGTAAAACGATCGTTCAATTTAGTTTTTGAAAAATATTTTTCTTTTTCAAAAACTTAATTATAAAGATTTAATTAATTAATAAATTAAAAATTGAACTATGCGAAATACAGATAGCCGCACTAAATTTATTGCTCGCAGTTGATGCAAAAAAAATTTTATTCTAATGATTCTAATGATTCTAATTAGGATCTTTGAATAGTCTAAAAATTAATATTGTATATTTAAATAATTTTTTAATAAAAAATTTAAAAGTTTTTACCCAATACTTTCTGTATTTAGAAATAAATTGAAGTAAATTTGAGAGCGAATAAATTGTCATTTTTATTATGTCAGTGCGGACTATATTGTATGAGATAAGCTTAAATATTATATAAATTTAGAATACATTCTGTGAGTTAAAAAATAATACGAAAGAGAATGTTAGAATTTCCCTTTTTAAAATAATTATTGTATAAGATAATAGATGTCGCAAAAAATAAAAATATTTATTTGTATTTAATAGTTTTGTATAACAGCTACAGCCGTGTAATCAACGGCTTAGTGAAACTAATGATTACAGAAATTGAAAGTTGATCAACAAACATGAATAATAAATTATTTAGTGAATACCCTATTTTCCTTATAGGAGTGAAAAGAAAAGAAAAAGGTTATTAAACATTACCAAATTACCATTACAAATTATTAAAATATAATGTGTTTCCCTTTTCGAAAAATGTAATTTTCATTTTCCATTTTGCAAAACCTATAATTTTTATTCATCAACACTTTTAATAAAATAATAATAACAGATAAAATAACTAGCAACATTGTTGCTAAGCATAATATGTGTATGATTATAATTTTAATAATGAACGATAATATGATTATAATTTTTATTAAATTTTATCGTTTATATCTGTGTGGCATGTTATTAATTATATATATACAAATATATATATATATAAACCTAAACATTTATATGTTATTTAAAATAATATATTATGCAAGGTGCTACACAATCAGCGAGATTCAGCATGGGAGAGGATATAGTCAGAAAAATCAAAAATAACTTCAATAAAAGTATAGGTTAAGTATAAAAAAGGACGTACTAAGAAGTAAAGAAGCTTATTAATTTGTTTTTAACCTAACTTATTCTAGGGATAGAAATATCCAAATGAACTCTAAGAGTTTATTAAAATATTCATATATTAGATAAAAATTTAATGTGACAGGCAATCGAATTATCTTAGAAGTGACAAAAATTATTAAGTTTCCAATACAAAAAAAAACAAAAATAATTAACCTCCAAGCAAGTGGTCAAGATACATGAAAAAATGAAAATAACTAATAATATACTAAAATTTGTTTTTTTTTTTTTTTGTTTTTTGAGACACCTTGTACACGTACAATAACAGAAATAAGCCTATTAGAAAAAAATTAACTCTTATTTCATTTTAAAATTGTAAAAAAAAAAAGTTTCTAAAGATAAATTCTGTTGCTATAACCATATTTTGAATGGAAAATCGATTATAAATAAGAGATGGCGGAATCAGTTAGGCTCCATATATTTCCATAATTTTATTTATAGATATTTTTTTTTTTTAAATGAGGTGTTGATATTTCTTTTTTATGGAAATCAATTTTTATTTTGAATTTATAATAAGAATATTATGGTTTTCTTTGTTTTTTTTCTCTTTTTTATACCCGTATTCGATAAGTATCGGGTATAATAAAATTACTCCTTCGTTTGTAACACCTCGAAATAAGCCAGCTAGATATACATTCAAAGGTATGGATCGGATCAGAATCAAATTCTAAGTCGATTAAGCCATGTCCGTCCGTCCATCCGTCCATCAGCACGGTAACTCAAAAACTAAGAAAGCTAGAATTTTGAAATTTACACAAAATATTCCGGCAGCAATTTGTAGGTTCCCTATTTTGTTTGGTTGAGTTCCGACCAAAGCTTCGGGTAGCTCCCGAACAACTAACTTTTGGATCTCCACAATTTTTTTGAAATAGAGCCGTGAAATTTTAACTGCTGATAGATATCATAAAAATTTTAATTTTATGTTAATATGAATTTTTCTGTAGCCCCACCCGTTAAGAAGCTACAGCCTCGCAAAGTTCGAAAAATCTCTATATTTAAATTGTTATAACAAAAGCTCTATAAAGTATATCTTCAATCTAAAAATTCCAAACGTATATAATGTATATAATAAATATATACTTGTGCTATACGGTGTCTTAATTTACCGTTATGCGAAACTGAATTAGTGCAAAATCCTTTAACCCTTCTATCTTCTAAACGGTATAAGTTGGAAACTTGAAATTTTGATAGAAGTTAGATCTTTAAAAATAAGTATGAGTCATTTCAGAAATTTTTTTTGTATCACCCCTCGTTTAAGAGATGTAAGGGGTCAAAAACTGAAAATTTCCTATTTTTAAACACCTGTAACTTGAACACCTGTTAAAATTTTTTTGAAGTAATACACAAAAATTAAAGCTTCAACATTATACTCTTATTTCTGTTAACAACTTTTTTTAATAATATAGGGTTACTTTATAATTGACGAAAGTGTTACTTGATTTTTTCAAATTTTCTAACAAATTTCTTTAACGAATTTTTTGCATTTTGTTTTACTCGATAATTTGAAATTGTTGAGGATATAATGCGTAGTACATAAAAATGTAAATAAATAAACAACATAACGGTTGCTTGAAGAATTTTTATTTATATGATATTAATATATATACATACTTATATAATATCATGTTTATTTACATATCGTGTATGTCACTAGTGAATGAATGATAAGAGTATATGTAGATATTTTTTTTTTTTTTTTTTTTTTTTTCCTGTTACTCCACTAGGGAGCATAGGGCTTCAACTTGAAGTTTCCATTCTTCTTTATTTCTTGCTACTGCTTCTATTTCGTTCCAGGAGCTCTCGCATCTGCTTATTTCATCTAGCACTGTTCTCCTCCATGTTGTTCTGGGTCTTCCTCTTGTTCTGGACCCACCTTGAGGGTTCCAACACAGCGCCATCCTTGTTATGCAATCTTCACTTTTCCTTAGTGTATGACCAAACCATTTCCATTTCCTTCTGGTAATTTGCTTTACTATTGGCTCTTCATTTGTTAACTCCCACAAGTCTGTATTCCTAATTCTTTCGGGCCAGAATATTCGGCATATTATTCTAAGATGTTTGTTGATGAAGACTTGTAGTTTATTCTTTATGGAGTTAGTTAGCAACCATGATTCGCTGCGATATGTTAATGTAGATATTACACATGACTTGAATATCATTAACTTAGTTCGTCTAGATATTTGCGAACTGTTCCATATGGGGCGAAGTCTTCCGAAGGCTGTTCGGGCTTTATCAATTCTGTTTTGAACGTCTTCACTGGTGCCACCTGTTGGCGTGATGATACTGCCCAGATAACAGAAGTTAGATGTGCACTCTATGTCGCGGCCATCTAGCTTTATTGGATTATCATTTGGAAGGTGTATGTGCATTGCTTTGGTTTTATTGATGTTTATTTCTAATCCAACGTTTCGCGCTATTTGTTGCAAGTGATTCAATTTGGACTGTGCATCTCCTTGGCTATATGTATGGCTATATGGCTATATGTATATATGTAGATATATATATATTATATAGCGCCCTATTTACATAAATATATGTATGTATTTTATTGTACTTGTAAGAAATTATTCTATGAATGGAAATATTTTTAAAGAAATATTGCAATGTACAGCGATATACTTATAACAATATATGTAAATATTAATATAATATAATATTTAATATTTTAGCATTAATATAATATAATATTTAAAATTATATTTACTATTTTGTAATTTAATATACATTTACCACTTAGTATTAAATGGTACTATAGAATATTTGAAAAAATTTTGGATTGATAATCGTTATGTGGAAGGTTAGAATCTGCTTTTGAAGAATGTATAAACATATAGTTTGAATATATGTACAACCCATAGTTCTAGAAATTATAAAATTCACCCAAATTATTTTAAAATACTAAAATATTAAAAAAATAATATTGTAAGCAGAGTGACAGGCTGTAAACATACTAACGGTTCGTACGAGAATCTAAGAGTTGACAAAGGCAACTGTATTCTTTTTCGTTTTTTTTTTTTTTATAAAAAAACGAAGAGCAATTTTTGTATTTGACTAAAACCGAATATAAACTGTACCTATTAAAAATTGTATTTAAATTGAAGAACTTTACATTTTAACTCCTTAAAATGGTTTATCTTTAAATCTGAATATTGTTCATGGAGTTAAATTTCTAAATATGAAAAGATAGTTACTTTTTTTTGGTATTAGAGTTCTATCTAGCTACATGGATGAGTGAATGTATACTAGAAAGAACTCTTACATCTTAAGTTGCTTATACACAGAGAGTATCTGCAGGTTAAACGAATGTAATAATCTCTTTTTCGATAATTACTGTTTATTTATTTTTTTTTAGGTATATATATCACTTTAGAATAATTGTCATCTTATTCTCCTGAGTGTATACGCACGACTATAACAGATATACTGCAGATTCATCCTATTTCCGATAGATAGATTTTATGCCATCCGTTTATGATTAAATAAAATTGATTTTTCCATTATTATATTAAAATATAACTATTGTTTTTTTATTTTCAATAAATTTTTTTGTTTCTTCAATATATTTCTCTTTCCTTGCATTATTAATTTTAAAAGTAAAAACTTTAGAAGTAATAGAAGTATAAACGTAATGTGCACTTCATAAAACCTCCTTCGTCGAGAAATAGATATGGTTCATAAAGCTGCTGTATTGAATGATATTTCAATCGCTTTTTTTGCAAGAGATAAGAATTTCCTTGTGAAGTATTAAATTTTAAGTATTTATTCAATTTTAGTAGATTAGTTTAGAGACTAGAGTAGATTACTGAAAGGTTTAAATGACACCTTTTGATGTAAATCTTTGTGCTTCTCCTATTACTATAGGCGTTATGGATTTCTCCTCAATTTGCAATATTCAGACCTACTGCCTCTAGGTAATTAAAAATCTGTAGAGCATTTTTTGCAGGCCGTTCAACCTCGGTAAAGTAATATTCGGTTAGGTACACATATCTTGCTCGTAGTAAAGTTTCGCAGTTTTTTCCCTGGAGATCCTTCGTCGTCTTTGCAAAATCTATACATGTACCGTCATTCTTTATTATAATTTTATTTAAGTGCCTCTTTAATCGACAGTGTCTAGACAGGAACCGTATTAGAATTCTCAGGTTATTTATTCTGAATTCTATGATTTCTTCACAACATTTATAGTTACAGTTTCCCAGAAGCTTCTTAGACTGTTTAAGCCCAGACAATTTTAATTCTATATTAGTAAGTAAATGTTTAATATATTTTATTAAATCGTCAAGGCTGTAATCTTCAGTGTTAACGTTTTAATTATTTGCTAGTGTTAATGTTCTTAATTGTTTTTTATTGTACATTAGCCCAATCAGAAAACAAATTTTGTTTTATATCCACAAAAAAAAAGAATATTCTACTCTAATCTTCATACGGGGTTAAAGTTTTTTATTTCCTTTTCATTCTAATTAACTAAGACTTGACTTTCTATTTTCGTGTGAAAATAATTAAATCGAAAGTTTCAAAAATTAATTCATATTCAATTTTATATTGAATTAAAAAATAGTGCCAGAATTACAATTAAATAAATTATGAAAATATGAATATTTATAACAAAAATAAATTACATAATAATATTAAATTATTAGTTTCACGTTTTTATTATTCATTCTATATCTTCTTTTATTAATTAACAAAACAAAAACAAAATTAAATAATAGATTCAAAATTTAAATATTTTGATAGGAAATTAAAGAAAAAGATACTGACAGGTAATTTATACACAATCAAAAAGTTTAACGAAATTTATATAATATTTTCAAAATTTATCAATTTTAGGTTTATTTAAAGCGCTCAAATATGAATAAATTTAAAAATTAGTTTAGTTAATTGAAGTTAAAATCAAGGTGGTTATTTATTATTATGATTTTACTTCTTCTGTTTTAATCACTAACTGAGGGGTAACTGAGATTTCAGAAATGCTCTTCCATTCTGCTAACTATTTATCTTCGAAGTTATGTAGAGTCAAACTACACATTATGTGCCTTGCTAATACTGTGTAAAATTGTTTTGCAAATGTTTTTTCAATCGTAGGTATTTGATCCAACTTCATCTTTTTTTCAAGAATTACAGCTACAAAAACTAAAGATAAAAATAATTTGAAAAATGTGACACTTATTAAGAAAGATGAAAATTAAAGAATTAATGAGGAATTTGTTTTTTATTGATGAATGCTGGACTAACGGGACGGTAATCTCTAGACTCTAGATCCTTTGTGCACCATCTAAATGTAGGAGAGTTCAACAAAAATTGGTATTGAGGTAATTCTGGCATTAAGTTTACATGACATAAATTTTTTTTTAAAACAAGAATCGAGATTTTGTAATCTACACCCAATGTAATACAAGTAGGTATCTATATATATATAAAAGCGAATGTTTGTCTGTTTGTTTGTGATTCATAGACTTCTAAACTGCTCAGCTGATCATCATAATACTTTGTATAAAAAGGTTGTTGGGTCCAAGTTTGGGCTGCGATGCAAATATAATTAAACTTTTTTCGCTCTAAAAAAAAAAAAATGGTTTGACCAATTGACTTCAAATTTTGTATAGTATTGCTCTTTAGCTGACTCTATTAATAGACTTGGAATTTGTTAAACCATATCTTCAATTAAAACCCATATGTTTCATTCTTCCGGGGCGCAGCAACGCGCATCGGATATTAGCTAGTATTATATAAGATTTGTATTCCGTTTCCAAAGGCATTCCAATTTAATTCTAACATATTCTACGACTTTTTTTTTGCTGCTGTGTTAAACCCTTTACCGCCTCACTCAAAAAATTACAACTCATTAGTTTGAAAAATAAAGTTTTTTATTGAATAAAGTTCAACATTTTTAAATTAAAAAATACCGTCGGCTATTTTAATTTCACAATTTTACAAAATTTTTTTAAATATTTCTTAATTTTAATTTGTTTTTTTTTTTGTTGTCAAAAGATTTAAAATTATTATAATGCAAACATTATTAAATGATGGTTACTTTAAAGGCTATTAATGATTTTTTTATATTAAAAATTGTAATAAAAATTGTAATGGAAGACATAATTTTAATCATTGGATTAAACCAGTAGTTAATGAAACTGCAATTTGATATAAGTACTTAAACCCTTATCAAAAAAAGAAAACATTAAAGAAAATGTTCATTGAAACTTCAATTTAAAATGTTATTAAAACAGGAGTCATTAAAATAATGTTCTAAAATAATTGATTGATAAAATCGAATATAAAAAACAAAATGTTAAAAAGAGAAATGTAATCATTGCATTTAAATTAAAATAAAAATAATTAAATAAAAATAAGGTGTGTTAAAACAAGGAGCTTCTTATTGTTTTAAAAATAAATAGCTATTATAATGTTTTATGAAATAAAAATTTTGAATATATATAAAAGTTTATGAATATATTAAAACCTAATATTAATATTTAAATGTTTTTTAAGGTATAGCATGAAATACTATTTTTATTTCTCAAAAAAGTGGTAGGGGATAGATAAATATTTTTATCCTTAGATCCATTGTGCACAACAACTCAATGAAACCCTCGTTTGTCATAGCACCTCATCGAGACAGTTGCCTCTAAAGAATCGGACGATAGTTTCCTGGTCAAGCACCCTCAATACGGTTAGATTTTTATTGGCGAAATATAAGCCTATTTTATTCTTCCTTTCCTTTTTCCATTAGGTTTTGTATTTTTCTGCCCCATGAAGTTGGTCTCGACTTGTGCTTTTTTTGTCTAATATATTTTGAGTATTTTTTTAAAAATGATTCGCTCTAGACAAAACTAAATATAAGTATATATAAATTTTATTTGAAACAAGTAAAGTGATTTGAAATTTTATATAAAAATAAAATTTAACACCTCTCGAAATGTAATTATTATTATTAGTAAACCAGTAATCTTTCATATAAGCATTTCACCGTAATTCCACCTGAAAAGTATTAATTTATTTATAACAACCATTTCCTTTTTCGGTTTTCTTATCTTTCCCTATTTCTGAGGCATTATATTGCTTGGCAGTTATAGAACCTTAACTAAAGAGAGATGGAATCAAAAGACACCATGAAAAGTATTATCCTTTTGGTAATGTGAAATTCTTACTCACTCAACAATCTCTCTCGTAGCCAGGTTATTGGTACTTAACTCCTGAAATTGAACTACTGTTGATCCAACAAAAATATATTTTAAAAAACATATAAATGCAGGTCAGAGTCCATATCAAAAGAATATATTCTTATAGCTTCTATTCAACTTATGAAAGATGTTCTTAGTTTGGGTTGCTGTTATGAATGACATATGTTTCACTAATCTTTTTCTTTCTGCTTTAATATATCTTTATATGTATGCATACCTCAGATTAGAAGCGTAAAATTAATAAGTTTTCCAATTACAAAAGTTTTAAAACAAATAGTTACAAAAACCGAAACTAAAATAAAGTTCTAATAAGTGAATGCTGAAAAATAACAACAAGTTCAATCCTTTCAAAAAAAAAAATAAAAATCCGACATTAATTATCGTCTGACCGATAAAATCTGGATTAATTTATTAGAAGAATCTATAGACAACAAAAATAACCAATTGAGATTAAATACCTGCATATAATTGAAAGTTGTCAATTAATGAGAATTAATAAAAAACAAAAAAAAAAAATTTAGTTCATGGTACAAAATTATTTATTTATTTTTTATAAGACCCCAAAAAAATTATTAAATTCCCATGATACAAGAATAATATAATATTGGAAATAAAATCTGAGAAACTTACAATAACGACTATATAAACCATACAAAAACAAAATGTTAACAAAATTAATGTTTTTAATGACTTGTTTCCACAATATTAAACATTTTTTTTTTTTTTTTTTTTTTTGTAAGTAATTTTCCTTGAAATAAATCACTTAATTATATATCCAATATTAATGATCAATTTTAACACCGTCATATAAACTACTAATCAAAAGTCGCGCGATACAAAAATATTTAAACAACAGAACAGCAAAGAAAAAAAAAACATCGAACATTATTAAATGATTACAAATCTTAAATTAAATTAAATAATAAAAAAATATGTATATAATAATAACTTAAACAATTTAAAGAAAAAAAAAAACATCTAAAGCAAACATTTCTATTTATTAAAACAATCGCTGCTTAACATATATTATTAAAAAATTTCCTTTCTTCAGTTATCATATCAAATGTTTGCGATCTTAGCTGATGAGAACAATTATTGCACTGAGATTTGCCCGCACTTCCTGTTTTATTTGGTCACAAAATTTATAAAATCATGATTTAAAATTTTTCTTTTTTCCTTATCTCATGAAAAAAAAAAAAACGATTTTTCGACATTGATGACATTTTAATCCACTACAACAAAATTTAAAACTTAAAATACCTTCCTAATCATATTTGTAATTGTTTGTTTAAAGTTTAATTTAATGAGGTGGAAAATAGTATCAAACATGGTCCTAAATAAGGTCCGTTCTGGTAATTATAGATATTTCTAGCTAATAGAATTAAAAGTAAAAGAAATAGACTTCTGTAATTAATAAAAGGTGTGGATTAGACTCCTCAATGCAGATAAATTTCTTCAAACAGATGCGAAATGTCTTTTAAACTTCTTTCAATTGGCTTTTTAAAGGCAAGACTACATATCGCCTATATAAAACTGTTCACATTTTGATTAAATTTTTGAATTAATTTATTACAAATTTCAAAGAATAATAATTTCATTAATATTATTTATGATTTTGCAAGATTAAAGTATACTGTATTGTTAGTACCTATTACAGTGTTGTAACATTTAAATTAGCTTCTAATGTTTTCAAGCAAGCCTATGTTTTAGTTAGTAGATATATCTTGACTAAGAAGATCAAATAGATCATAAATTAAAAAAGATCATATTTAGTTTTTCAAACATTATAGATATTCATTTAACCAAACGTTTTATTTTGACATTTTGCGCGATGCTGCTTTTAATTTCTGAATAGTGTTACAGTATTCCAAACTTCTTTGACTTAAGCTTTTTGCTTTTTGTTCATATTAGAAATACCAACATTAGATTGTTATTTAAGGCGTATGAGTGATACTGCGATCATTTGATTTAGATCTATTGTGCTCTCCGTGTTACTATGCGCTGTGGATTTCACCTACACTTATAATACATCTGTTAGCCCTAGTATACCTAAAAAAATAAAGATCTGTACAGGGTTTATTGCTGGCACTTCATATTATCAACATTTCGGTTTTCTTCTAAAAGTTCCTGACCTTTAAGCTATTGCATTTTTATATATGTAAGTTTTTACAAAAAAAGTTCTGTAATCCTTTTCAAATAATCTACATATTGTTCAATACCAATTTTTAATTAATACCAATAATTCATGGTAAAATAATCGATTGGACACAAAATAAAATACTATTTCTAATTTTTAATAATTTTTTTTTTTAATAAATGTACATAAGATCATTCCAATAATTTATTTACATTTTTTTTAAATATTTACAAATAAAAAAAAAAAAACAGGTCCTCTTATAAGATTTCCCATTCCTCATATCATGTTAAAAAACCAAATACCGTAATAATAGCAATTTTAATTTTAATTGTCTTGTAATTTTACCCACACTCTATAATTATAAAAAAATTAAAAAGAAAAAAAAAATCTAATTAATCAAATCAGAAAATGATAATTGTAGTGTTAGCGAATAACAGCAATAAAAACAACAACAATAAATCGGCCACCTATATTCTAATTAACAACTATTATAAAACTGTATTTTGTTTTTTTTTTTCTATTTTAAATCAAAATAAATACATATTATAAAACTGTATTTTGTTTTTTTTGTTTTTTTTTTCTATTTTAAATCAAAATAAATACAATAGTGTTAAAACAAACATGCAAAACTATTAAATTAACATAAAAATTAAAAAAAAAAAATTGAAATGTTTCGGGAGGAGAACTAAACTAGCGTCTAGCGTTTTAAATTATAAAGTGCCTACTCAGTTAAAAATACAGCTTTTAGCTAAAATCTTTTCTTGTTTGTATATGAGTATGTGACACAATCATTCTGTAAACAATATTATATACACTTGTTTTTTTTTTTTTGTATCACAATTAATTTACTATAGTTGCTTACAACAGTAATAGTTAGTATGTGCAACTACTGGTGGATAGAAAATACAGATCAGTATACAAACAATTACATATTTTTTTTTTTGCAAATTCGAGCCTTATAATAAAAAATTTAATAAAATATAAATCAATTTTTTTTGTCTCTTATTTGAGCAAAATCAAAGTGTAAAATTTAAATTTTACCACTGGACAATGATGCCAGTGGGCAGTACTACTACTCTACCTAGTGAACAGTGTAATATTTTTCAAAGTAACAGTGGAGTTTTCATTAAGAGATCAATTTTAAAGAGTGGGTTAATTCAAAATGGAAAGTTATCAAAATTAAAATGAATTTAAAATAATTAATGGTTATAATTAAGATGAGATCAGGCCATTGCAATACACGCATGTCTTAGATTATTTCCTTGTTTTAAAAACAAAAAATGGGATGAAGAGAAAAAGAAAATAAAATTTGAACTCACAGACAACCATTCAAAATATAAATTTTAATAAAATTATTTTTAATGAAGTAATAGCGAAAAGCTGCTATGCAAGAAAAAAGATTTGACAGGTACATAATTAAGGTAGGTTCACCACATATATCTATTGAGTCACAGTTCCTATTTTTCGGTTAAAATTATTGTATGTTAGTTTAGCAAAATTTACTTTTATATGATTTACCTCTTAAAAAATATATGGATAGTGGATATAAATATGAAATGAAATAAAAAAGAATACTTAATTGTTCCAATAAAAATTCATCTACTACCTATTAATAATTTTACTAAAAGTTCAAAATTGAAATGACAACACTGAGAATAAACTGATATTTGTACGTCATACAAATATTAGAGACACTGCTGAATTTACATATTGTGCGAATTAACCTTCAAACGAAACTGTTACAATTTATCACAGTCCCGCTGACTTTAAAACAATCTAAACGGTAAATATTTGGATCATTTTCAAGAAATTTCAGATTTTATATTCTTAATTATAGATTTGATTGTAGTATTCAAGCTGTTTTTTATTTAATCAAAAATACAAAAAAACGAGGCAGAATGTAAGCCAACAGTTTTTTAAAAGGCACATTTCCAAATAGTAATGCAAACTATTTAGAATTGTGACTTGCACCAAAATTTTAAAATTTCATATAATAACAAAATATATGAAAATAGGACTCTTTTGCAAT
Source organism: Poecilobothrus nobilitatus (assembly GCA_947095535.1). Lineage (NCBI taxonomy): Eukaryota > Metazoa > Arthropoda > Insecta > Diptera > Dolichopodidae > Poecilobothrus > Poecilobothrus nobilitatus. Next base: position 115,350,812 of record OX352774.1, read on the forward strand.
TTTGAGGGTGTAAGCCCGGAACCCTATACAACTAAGAAAAATCGTTAGCAGACGTAAAAATATATAATACTGAACATTAATTTTTATGCCTTGCCGAAAAAAAAATTTGTTTAATTTTTATGTCTTGCCGAAGAAAAATATGTACGGGTGTTTAAGTTACAGGTGTTTAAAAATAGCAAATTTTCAATTTTTAAGCCCTAATAGCTCATAAACAGGGAGTGGTCTCAAAAAATACTTTGAAGAAACTTAAACTATTCCTAAAAGTTCTTTCGTCCCTCAAAATTTTAAGTCTACATCTAAACGCGTGCCGGAGTTATGAAGATAAAAAAATCATGCAAAATTAGTTTTTCACATAACGGTAAATTTAAATATTAAATTTAAAAGAATTCTACAATTTTAATATTGATTTAGAAAAAATTCTGTCGAATGGTGTTTTCAGATTGAAAAAATGTTAAATAGAACATGAGATATACGCATTTAAAAATATTGATTTTTCAAAATTTGAGGGGCTGCAGCTCCGCAATGGAGGGGGGCACGTGAAAAAGTTGTTCAACAACATTAATTTTTTTATGACATCTACCCATGGTTACAATTTTTTTTCTCTACCTTTAACGGTATAGAAGATTTGTAAACAAAAGGACAGACCGCACATTTTTTCAAAATTTTTTTTAGAAATGTGCTAAAAAATCTTATACCAAATCCCTTTCCGTCATATATTTATTCCTTCAATCTTTCCTTTTCTCTATTTATCTGTTTTAAAACTATACTGATCAATATACCTACTGATCATAATATATTCCATTCATTAAAAGCTTTTATCTTAAAATCATTTTTATATAAATGTACATAAAATGTACATAATACTAAATACATACATATTGTATAGCTACATTTTCCTTTAAATATAACAACAAACCATTAAAACAATAAAAAAAAGCAACAAAATTATATGCAACATAAAAAAAAAAAATGCAAATCAATCTTTTGGCTCAAGGTCTTTAACACTTTGCGTTCTAAACTTAATTTTTTATTTTTGTTTTTATGTTTTAATCATTTTCATATCATGTAATTCGTAAGCTGCTGGCACTTTAATAATCGCGTCTTGTGTTCACAAATCACAATATTTAGTTTGCTTTCGAATTTATAAACAAATGTTAGCGTTAAATTAAAAAAAATTTTGTAACAAATTTTTTATAAGATGTTGTTTGTAGTAGAGAATAAATTTGTTAAAGCTTTTCTTTTTTTTTTTTCTTGCATTTGTTGAATTAATACGAGTACATAATAATATGTGTATATATGTATCTACACATATTGTATGTAATATGTATATGCATTATAATATTATACTACCTACACATTTAATTAAAAGAAACTAAAAATTTTTGTAAACGCAGTTACCTTACAATGCAAGTGTACCTACCAACCAGCATTAAATGTTTTTCACGACAAAAAGAAGCGTTTTGTTGCAACATTTTATGTTTCTTGTTTTTTTTTTTTCATTTTTGCTCTTCATTACTTTGAAGGTTTAACTATATTTAAATTTTGTTCTTTTTAATCGAAAGCAAACTAAATTAAAAAAAAACAAAAAACCGAAATTAAGTAACAACAATTCAATAAGAACAAGCGCAATACAAACAGCTCTAAAAAAAAAAAATAAAAAAAAATAAAATTTAACGTTTATAGAATAAAATCGTGATTCTTTTATAACAATTTCACTTTTTATAAAAATATTAAAATATACTAACATACATACATACGTACATATGAATGTTTACTGTAAATATGCAACATCAGATCAACTATATTTTTGCTTCTTAATATATTAAAATTATGTACCTATATTCAATATTAGCATCATTATCATCATCATTGACAATATTGCAATAAATGCGGTAAACAGCAGCAACAGAAACAAACAAAATAATAATAAAAAAAATTTTTTTTTTTTTTTGTACACGATTCCTTTCGATAGTCGCGTTCTTGCAATATTGGACGCGTACGTGCCTAATTTTTTTTTGTTTTTTTTTTTTCTTGTAGCTATAATTTTCAATATGCTGTTGTTGTTGTTGGCTCATTATACTATTTCAAAAATAAAAAAAAAAAGTAATATTTATTATTTGTACCTATAATATTATAAATCCATAAGTAAGTAGGTACATATTTTTTAAAACAAAAGAACTAATCAAAAATTGGATCATATTGTGTTCAATTTACATTATGTTGTTGTTGTTTGCGTTTTAGATCGCGTTATTTTGATTTGAATTTCTGTTTTTTTTTTTTTTTTTTTTTTGATGCAGATGGGTAAAATTTTATTTTATTCTTCCCTATAAAAATTCAATATAAGAAAAAATTAAGTTCAATAATAATAGTAACAGATGTTAAAAAAAATAATAAAAATTACTGTTGTGCTGTTGCAAATGTTTTCTTGTTTGTCATAATTTTGGCAATTGCAAATTTTAATTTTCTAAATGATATGCTAGAACTGACTACAATACATATTAGATAATTAGGATGATGATGATTTATATACATACATATGTACATATATATGCTCGTATTATTAGTCAAAAATTCATGATAATAAAATTGAACATAAAAATATTTGGCAGTAGCATCAGCAACACCAAAAACTAAACTATAACAGAAGTTGTTTATAGGTTGTATACCTACATACATACATACATATGTATGTATGTATAATTATTGAGTATGTATCTAACTTTTATTTTTCTTTAATATTATTTTTGATTTTATTTTATTGTCGATCAGTAAATGTTCTCAAATGTTGTACAACACTTTTTTTAATGCAACACACAATTATACAACACTATTAAAAAATTAAAATAGAACTTTGCGATGAAAAATCTTACAAAAAAACTTATATCGTTGTTGAAGATGAAAGATAACGGTATTAATATTATTGTAAGAAAACTAAAAGAAAAAAAAAAAAAAAAGAATGATCACTGATGTAGTTCAAAAAATAAATAAGAACAACAAATGCAACATAATTTGATTCGCTTTGTAGCATACATATATTTTATACTTTATAAATGTATCCGTATAATCATTTTACTTTTATATATGTACCTACATACATACATACATGCATATATAAATTCATAGGTTTTTTTTCCTGTATTTTGTGGTATCTGATGTGTTAGTGTAGAAAATAAATAATAAAAAAAAAAATAAATAAATTCAACAACATAAGCAACATAATGCAATAGAAGAAGCATAAACTTACAAAAAACAAAATATAAAAAAAAAATAAGAAATAATAAAGAAACAGGTAACAAAGTTATAGGACGTGGGAAATTTTTGCGTTTCGCAATTAAATTATTATTATATTTTTGTTTTGTTTTTTTTTTTTTTTTTTGCTGTTGTTCTTATAATGTTGCATTATGTTCATGTTGTTGTGATTTTTTTTTTTTTGTTTAATTTTATTTCAACTTTGTTTAATGATTAGTAATTTTCTTAATAGTAAAACACACATAGTGAAGTTAAAGTTAAATAAAGTGAATGTCTAAAAGTAAATTACTATGGAGTAATACTATAACAACAATAACAAATTTGATTTGTTCTTTTTTATGTTGTACTTGTTGTATTTTTATGCTTAACTTTAAACCTTTTTATAGTACAACATAGCTAATTAAAGTTATGTTACAAAAAAAAAACAAAACATTCTTGTTAACATAAAATAACATTATGCTGAATTATTTTTTATATCTTAGTTTTTTATATCTACAGATCGAAGCATTCTGATCTTATTTATTAGTAAGTTGATCTTATGTTCCAATAAATTATTAGAATTGACAATATCATGAATCATTTTTTTTTTTTTTTCTTGCCACACCAATGAGGAGTATAGGGCATCCACTAAGTCATTTCTTATTCATATTTGACTAAGCTTCAGTTTCGTGAATCATTAATTTCACTAAGCCGTTGATTACTCGGCTGTAGCTATTGTACGATTCTTTTAATTCTGCGCCATCTATTATCTTATACAAGAATTATTGTTTATTATTATTTTATTATATTGCTATACCTATTACAATATGATATTAATTATAATTTATAAGATATATTATACTTATTTTTAATTTAATTATATTCTACTAATTATATATTATAAGAAAAATCTATATTATTTTTATTAATTTATATGACACAGCTGGGGCTTAAACCTGAGACCTTTCGTATGAAAGGCCGGTGTCTTAACCACTACACCATTAGCTGGATATCATGAATCAATATTATTTTTCTAATCTGGGGGATTAGAGAAAAAGGGATTTTCTATTCCTTCTAAGTTATTAGCCTATAAATCAGCCTGGAAAAAGCTTAAAATTAAGTTGGACACCTATGCTTCTTCGCTTTGATGATAATAAATTAGTTGAAAAGTAGGCTAAATGGGAACCTAGAAGACATTAGTAAAAAATACCAATGATTGATTATATCTCAAATTTTAAAATTTTATATGCTTATGTTCCGAAATAAAGAAATCCGTTTTAAAAGAATTTATCCAAGAATCTGTTTATTTGGAAGGTAATAACAGTACTGTCAGTACCTCTTCAATATAATACTCCATTTATGAAAAAAATTGAATGACAACGTATTGACAGAAAAATAAATAATGCCTTAACTAAAGCATCTTCATTCAAAACTGTTAATTTAAACGAAAAAGGAGAAAAAAAAATGAAATATAACTCTATCAAAGATGGCTTCCTTAAAAACGCAACCATACGAAAAAAAAATGATCATATTAAACACCATATAGCTACATCTGACAACTTCATAGTGTGTAAGTAATAATTAATAAGATGGTTGATTTTTTGTAATTAATTCTTCCATTATCCAATCAAAAACAATTTTTTTTTTTCAATTTAAAAAACATGATTTCTTTAGTAATATTTAAAATATCATCCATGTTGATGATTTCTGGTTAATCTGGAGTTAATAAAATGGATAAAAGAATGAGCAGAAAAAAAAAACAAAAGTAATAAGGTGTTTGACTGTAGATCAAATTTCATAAAATGTTAAAGCAGAACTAAATACTGACAAACATTTTTAAATATGTACAAATAATTATGTTCAACATTTAGTAACCATTTTTTTTTAAATAAATATAGTAAGCCTTTTTCATCATTATAAGGTTTTAATGCCATACAAGATACACTAACAATTAATTTTACTCATTTAATATAAAAGTTATTCAAAATATAGAAATTGTATAAAAAACTTTCTAACTACTGTCTATTTAGGCTACACCTGGTAAAACAATGATATTCGATATCTCAATATTCTGCTTACTTATTAAAAATTTCATTCCCATCCTATTCACTCTATGTTCTAAATTTCAAACGTGAAAAATAAACAAACCAGATTTAATGAAAATTGTAAGTCTTTTAAGTAAAAGAAGTTACATGGAGGCACTTCTATTCTAATTTTCTATACATTTTCAAATAATGCTTCATTTAACTAAGACACAGATATCGATGGTTTGGTTATATAAAAATTAATATCTTTAAATAAATGAATTTGAAAATCCAAAAGATGAACTGCTATATTTTACGTTATATAATCCCAGAAGTCAGATTTTATACTTGTATAATTTTCCATAAATACTACAATCTACAATAGGAAAGCAAAGATCCAAAAATGCTCAGTAAAATTCTAAGATGTTTTTTTATTCACAACTTATTTAACCCTAATAGGCCAAACTTTGTAAAATTTGCAAAAGAAAAGTTATTTTTTCCTAAGAAGGGAATTTTCCAAAGGCACGAAGAATACCCCCTTGTTACATATTATAAGATTACTACAGCCTATAATGGGATAAAACTTCTAACTGCGGGCGCTAAATCTAAAGCAATATAAACTTATTATCAGCATACTTTTTAATTTCATTTAAGAAGTGAATTTTAACATAAAATGCTTTAATATAAAATGAAAAACGGTTAGTTTTTTAGAGTTAACCCATGATTTTATTTTTTTTTTTTACATTTCATTAAGGTTTTTTTTTTTTTTTGATGATCATAAAAATAATTTCTTCTGAGCCATAGTCACCACAGAATTCAAAAAAATTTTTAAATCATTTGGTTTCGAATTTTTATTGCTACCAATTTGTCAATCAGTAGTAATGAGTAAAATTTCATGGGATTCAATAAAAAATAAAATATACCACTCTTAAAAAATTAAAATTCAGGTTGAAAATGAGTTCAAAAATATTTTTTTTTTATTACACTTTAAATGCTTTTTGTTAACGGTGAAGAGTTAAAAATCTTGTGTTGGTTTTTTTTTTTTTAAAGAGAAAATCCCACCTACTGTTATATAAATTTTAAGTATTTTAAAATATTTAAGCTTCTGGTTATTTTTGAACTTATTTTGTTTCTTTTAATAGTCTCATTTACATGTTTGTTCATTCCAATTAATAAAATTTATGTTTCAGCTCATCATTTTAGGAAATAACCAAAGATGATAGCAGAAAATGTTCTCCTTTTGCTTTTCTCATTTGTGTAAAGAAAATTATAATATTATTTACATACTTAAAATTTTGCTGTTGCATTTTATTACTATCGCCTCGAGTTGTACGTTTAATGCATTCCATGAAATCGTCGCGCAAGTCGAAAATCGCGCAACTCGAAACTGTGAATTTAAAATAATTGTATTTTCAATATATGTATATCCCATATATCAAATATATTGGTAAATTATTTTGTTTCTAATTATTTTATGTAATCTATCTTCCTATTTTTATACCCGTATGAACTATGTTCAAGGGTATAATAAATTTGCCATTACGTTTGTGACACCTTAAAGGAGTCGAGCTAGATATAGTGTCAAAGGTATGGATCGGCTCAGAATCGAATTCTGAGTCGATTAAGCCATGTACGTCCGTCCGTCCGTCCGCACGATAACTCAATAAATAAAGGAGCTAGGAGGCTGAAATTTTTTTTACGTCACTTTTACAAAATTGTTAGTTTTGCTATTTAAATCCAACATTTTCGGTCTGCGGGTTCGAGTAGCTGCCATACAACTTCTATTTTTATATAGAAATAACTCAGTATCTATTCAAGCTAGGTTTCTGAAATTTTGCAAATGATGATCAAGTTTTATGGCAACAACTTCCGTAAAATTTGGTTGTGGTGGTGCGACGGGTTCGGGTAGCTGCCATACAACTTATCAGTTTAAATGAGAATAACTCAGTGTCTATTGAAGCTAGGAACCTGAAATTTAGTAAAGAGGTGTCGAGTAACATGCCAACAATTTTTGTAAAATTGGGTTGGTCTAGAGCAGCCGGTTCAGGCTTCTTGCACCTCTTGGAACTTAATGAAGCTACGCGCAATAGATTCGGGTAGCTGTCATACAACTCCACAATTTACATAAATTTATCTCTGTAGTTCGGTACTACAACACCTGAATGTTTTTAAAAGATGATCAAGTTTTATAGAAACAGGATATATTACGTTCATACGGGTATCCCAGAGTTGACACAGTCTACTCTACTGCACTCTTCCTCGTTTATTAAAAAATTGAGCATTCAAATATGTAAATTGGACAAAAGATGAATTGGAAAAAATAGAATGTGAATATAAATATGTATAGGTATATGTATACATACATCTATAATATAATACACAAGATGTTGGAGAGACCTTGCCAACATGTAAAAAAATATATTTTATATCTATAATAAAACACTCACACTGAATGTAAACTAAACTGGCAATGATGATATTTATTTATTTAATAAGTTAAAATTTTATTACCAGAGACACAAATCTTTCACTCAAAGTATTATCAAGAGACACAAACCGTTCATTAAAAATATAAATAAATTTAGTAAATATAATTACCCGAGACCAAATTTTCCAAAAGACGCAAACCGTTCATTAAAAGTGAGTACAGTCAAAAAAGGAAAAGTACATACTTAAAAAACACACATTTTATTATGAGAGACATAAACCGTTCATTAAAAGTGAGTACAGTCAAAAAAGGAAAAGTACATGCTTAAAAAACACACATTTTCAATAAAAATAAATTCAGCAAATTTTAAATTTTTAAATTTGACCGCCACATCCATTATGAACTGGTCGCAGCGGTAAATTAAAAATAAATTATTAATCTTCTGTTGGCGTTTTCAATCTTTGTTTTGGAAAAAAAAATAAAAATAGGTACTCTTAATAAAATTAAAATGCCTGAAAGTGAAAAGAGCAAAGTTTGTAGTACGCCTCATATTTATAAGAAAAAAATAATAGGCCGATTTTGTTCTTGACTTTGTTTTCATTAGTATAAAAGCTGGTAAAAGCTTCGTAACAGACTTTAAAGTAGTTTTGTTTATTTAGGTTGAAATTTAGACTTTTAAGCTAAATTCTCGGTATAACTGGTTTATAACATAAAATATTCGAAATTTTTTTATTAATATAAAATTCGGCAGACTTAAATAATTATATTTCATAACAGAAGTCTGGAACTTACCAAATATTATATAAATGGATATTTTTCTTAAAAAAAAAAAAAAACTAACATAGAAAATATCATTTTAGAAGCCTTCTCTCACAATAGATTTATAATTTTGTACCATTAAATTAAAAAGCTGTCGAAAACGACCGTCACAAAAAAAGGCCCCGAAAATTTATGAAATTTCATTATCAGAGACATGAATCTTTTATTAAATATACCAAAGACCTCTTCCAAAGTACATTTAAATAAACTAAATTCAGCAAATTTTTTTCAAGCAAAAAAAAAATAAACGCAAAAGACTTGAAAGTAGTTTTGGTAATTAAAGTAATTTCGCGGCGAAAACAACTGTTTTTCATCGACATAAACATTTTTTTTTAAAACTAAAGAAAATAGAGAGTAAAATTTTAACAAATTTTAAAATTATTTCGATTATTGGGATTGTTTTAAATGTAACAAAAAAAAAATGTCGTAGCGGTTGGTGTTGGTTGGTTTTTCGCCGGTTTTTATTGTGCACTTTATATATGTGTTTCAAACAATTTTTAGATATCGGCACGAACTTTTTCCCTGAATGTGTTTTTAGCTTGGACTATTTTTTCTCAATGATTAAAAAACTGTCAAAAATTACCGCCACGAAGAAACGACGAGAAAAAATTAATAAACTGTACCTAACATTTTTAATTTTATGTGTCTAGATTTGTTTTATGTTTTTTTTCTATTACAAGTAAGTAAGTGATTTCAATGTTTTTTTAATGGTGCTGACATAAAAATGAAATTTTTAGGTAGTTTATTAAGGGAGTCAGTATGATAACGTAAATGTTTTTGAATCTATAGAAATTGTGCAATTGCACAGGGGATTTTCTAGTATATATGTAATCTAATAAGTTATAATTTAAAATTAAAAACTACTTTGCAACGCACATGTCATTATTGATTCTGAATAAAATTATGAACAATAAAATAATAAAAAAAGAACAAATCTTAAAACATTTAATTTTTTTTAATTTTCGTGCAACTCAAAAAAATGGTATTAAAAATTCTAGTCGCGCAACTCGAGGCTCTAGTGTACATACAAAAATATGTATGTATATATATACATATGTATAATAATATGTACATACAGTCAATATCGGTAATAACGACATTGAGCGGACCAACAAATTTGATCATTATATCCATAGATATATTAACTAATAGATGGGAAGTTTGGTATAGTCGTTTCTTTTCTTCTTATGTGTTTTCCTATCTTAAGGTATTCAGTTAAAAAAATACATATGCATTTTATAATATGTATACATTTCGTTCACTCAGCTGTTTATATTTATTAAAATAATGTAAAGCAGTTTTTCGTAACCAGTTACATTCAGAGAATTTAAATTTTTATATTACTTAATAATTTATATATTTTGTTTTTAAAATTAAAATTTAATATAATTAAGGTTATTCAAAATTTTAACTACTTGTAAAGTAACAAAATAAATGATAAAATTCTTTTAAAAATTAGAAATGATATTATTCCACCTTTTAGGAACCTGTTTCTGAGGAAACTAAAGCAATACATACGCATGGTTCACTCAGCTGTTTCTCAAAATTGGCTGAATATATTTTCTTCACTGCCTATCTATTAGTTAATATATCTATGATTATATCCGATAGGTGGTTATAATTTATAAACAATATCAACATTTTTTTTTTATAAATTAAAAGAAGTAGGTATTATTTATTTACATATAAGCAAAATACTCTTAGCTTTTTGCTCATTATTCTACGTTTTAATTATACATTTAAAATTCATTTATTCAGATATGTAAGTACCTCTATACCTACCTACCTGTAATTACCTTTATATTTTTAATGTAACATGCACATCTAAATAAAAATGTTAGAAATATCAAACTAGCACCACGGCCAGGCGACAAGCAGGCGGCTAAAAGTAACGGGTTAATCGTTTGATTCTTTTTTTCGTAATTAAAAATAATGTATGTATGTATTTTTCTTTATTTTGGCCCTGATTTCGATAGTCATTTCATAAAAATTTCATTTCATTTTAATAATTTTTTGCGATTTCGATAGTCCGGCAAAATGAAATGGAATTTAAAATTAAAATGATTTATATTTTTTTTTTAAACCGGCAATACTTTCTTATTTTAAGGTTTTGACTATACAAAGAAAAGCTATAAGTAAAAAATTAAGATTTAAAACACGTAGGTAGTTCCCAATATTATAATAGAAAAAAAGCAAAAAATTAAAAAAAGTCCCGAAAAGTGGTTCCCTTAGTTTTTGGGTTCTGTTTTTGGAGTGGGCTTAAAAGTTCAAGTTTCTTATTTTTTTTTTATGATATTTAAATTTTACTACAAAATCGCTGAGTACTGAGTACCTTTTTTTCTAATCATGTCGGAACGACTTCTAATTCACAAATGAATGGGCTTTCTTGCAACCTATGCTATCGTATAGTCATAGGTTACTTATAAAAATGCCTATATTCACATAAATATAAATAAAATACTTCATAATTTTTTCCTAAATCCATTTTTACAAGCACTCATTTAACAATTTCAAAATGAGAAAATTTGATGTTTTAAAGGAGTATATTCATAAAAAATGACTACCAAAATCAGCTTCTTTTCATTTTTTATGACTATCGAAATCAAAAATTTTGTTTTTCATAAAAAATGAAAGTGATATGACTATCGAAATCAGGATCTTTGTGTTTATTTTTTCGTCGTTATAACCGACAATTTTTTAGTTTTTTGTAAAAATGGTCGTTATAATCAAGCGATGTCGTTATTTCTGATATCAATTTGTTTGAAATTATATGAACTTAAAACCGGGGCAATGTCATTGTAACCGATTTTTACTGTATATAATAAATGTATTTGTACTATCTGAACCAGGGGTGCAGAAGTGTTATAAATGTTACAGATTTTAAGAAATACAATCAAGCGATGTCGTTATTTCTGATATCAATTTGTTTGAAATTATATGAACTTAAAACCGGGGCAATGTCATTGTAACCGATTTTTACTGTATATAATAAATGTATTTGTACTATCTGAACCAGGGGTGCAGAAGTGTTATAAATGTTACAGATTTTAAGAAAGTGATTTTGAAAAATCGAGATTTTTTAAAGACGAGATAAAATAATATGTACAAGCATTAGTCAGGCTCCTCAATAAATAAAATGTAACATGCAATTTCGAATAAATTTTTTAAATGATACATTATAAGCTACTTAAATTTCTTAATATTTGTCTCTAAAGTTGCAAGTACTATATTTATTTGCAATGCAATTTCCAAAAATTAATATTATTATTATTACAGTTATATTACAATTATAGGTACATACATACATTCATATGTACAAACATATCTATATTATTTTTTGTTTAAATTACTTTTATTCAATTTTTCAATAAATTCTTTAAAAAAAATTTGCGGATAAGCGGATATAATAACACCGCTTATAATGAACTACATATTGTTTATAACGACATATTTTACTTAAAAAAAGAAAAAAATATGGATTACACCGAAAAAATTAAAACAAAATAAAGAAAATACAATACTTACATTAGTTTTAACTACGAAAAATCGCATCATACGATTGACACGTTACTTATTTCCGTCTACCTGACAGCTGCTTGTTTTGCGAGTTTGATATTTCTAATATTATTATTTACACACATATACATGGATATGTATATAATGTACATTTACATATTATGCATTTTGTTAGATATATTATTATTAGGTGATTTACTTTAAAACAATTAATCAACAAGTACCTATAAAATTATAGAAGTACTTGATCTTGAGGTATCTGAATGAAGGCTCATATTGTTTGGCGGCTACAGGCTAGTAAATAAAATAATAAACACAAAATTATTTTGTATCATGTTACGTTGGATGTAAAGTAGGTACATATTAATTTTTTTGATTTTTGTTAACATAAAAGCTTTATATTTACATACATACATACATAGGTACTTGTTAAATAAAGGCTTAAACAAATAAATATGTATATGTATGTAGTATATGTATGTATGTATGTAGTATATGTATGTATGTATGTAAGTATTAATACTTTTTTTTATTTATAATACAAAATTATTAATTGTTTATAACAACATATTGGATGTAACGATCAAATTTGCTATTCCGCTCAATGTTGTTATAACAGATATTGATTTCAATGAAAATAGGAACTATATACATACATACATATGTATAGGTATATTTTTTGTTTTTGCGGATAAACTTCCAAGAACAGAATAGGTACTATAAAATATAATTTTGAAACGATATTTTCTTTATTCTGGAATAAATATCTCTCCGGAGCTACAGTCGTATGTACTTCGATTTGCAAGAGGTTCATTCAAATATTTGAAAGAGTTAACAAATCTGAACAAAATTTTGGAAATACATAATTAGTTAAAAAAAATTTCCTAAACATTTTTTTTTTAATTTTATTTCACAGTCACAGAAGTCCTATACTCAGTTGGACATAATCCGCTTATAAAATTTTTTTAATGAATCGTCAGAACGAAACCAATTAACGAATTTCAAGTTTGTTGCTATAACAGTCCACTTCGCTACAATTTGAAGATAGTCGATCAAACAATTTTTAACGTTCAAACGGATTATAGAACCGAAAAACAAAATTGTGATTGATCTTTTTAAAGCTCAGAGAAACATTTATGTACCGTTAGGCTGTATAGTATGTACGGTGTAAGAATACACAGAGGAGAAACAAAAGGAAACTAATTCGGTTGACAAAAATAGGACTTTCAATTGCCAGATTGATTTGATTGTAGAAATGTTGTCATATTTTTTTGATATGGACGACGTTTTCGTCGTTTTTTCTACAATGAATTTTTATTCATGGTGGAGAAAATCCGAGTGACAAAAGAAAAAAGATTTGAAAACCCATTATTCGAATTTGCTTTTCACGAATTTGCTTCGGTCGTTGTACCTGGTTATTTTGGTGTGATATGATGTGGAAGATAATCATGTAGTTCAGTTCTTTATTCATATTATGTTCATAAAAGTATTTGATGCATAATGTTTTCTTTTTATTTTCATCCCATTATAAATCATAAATTACAGAAATATTTGTGAGAAAACTACTTTCTATGTGGTGATGTTTAAGACACCAAAACTCAATTAATGTTTTAAAATGCAAGGCGTCATTTCAAAACTCTTGGCATATGAAAATGTACTTTTTGAAACATTATCGAAGATATAGGCACCTCTAATCTTAATAATTGAGAGGAAGCGTTGGAAACTAGGAAACTAACTAGAAACTTCTACCCATAAGGTCTTCAATCAGAAAACCGTGATATATTATGTTATGTTAACATTGCTTTTAAGGTTCGATAAAAGTAGATAAAACAAGAAGAATAATTCATTCAGAACAAATTAAAGAATTTTTATATCCAACAAAGATATCTAAAGATTTCTAAGAATTAAAAACAGCCAATTTTAAACAATGTATTTATTTATCCTATCTTAATCTCTAAATTAACAACTAAAAAATTTCAGATCATTGCGAATTCATTAGAATGAATTTTTCTTCAAATAAACAACATATTTTTGTTTTTTCTTATTCTACTATTAAATTTAGTATAACAGGTGATCTAAAGCTATTAGATATATTAAGAATTTTTTATTTGGAAAACAAACTTAAAAATTCAAGAAAAATTTTGTGACTAATAAATTCAAAATATTTTAGATATAAGGTAACTATAGAAAAAACAATTTTCATGCGATAAATTTTTTTTTTATGTTTTTCAATTTTCATTCTTGTATAACGCACATGGAAAACGCAACCTAAAAAAACCCATACACTTAGAACAAGTGTAGGAGAAAAAGAGATAAAAGCTAAGGATAGAAATCTGAAAACAGAAAACTATAAGATACATATTTGCATAATTTTAAAATAGATTGTTTTTGTAGATATAAAAAAGTATTGTAATTACAAAAAAACAAAAAAAATTGCATTTCTATGATTTCTATGAATCTAAGAATACAATCTTCAAATTTTTTATTATTTATTATGAGATATAAAGCCATTCTTGTATTTGAATAATACTGTTTCCATTCAACGATAAATGCATAGTACAAAGTAAATATAAGGTTTAATCCTCATAAATTAAAATTTCAAAAGCGAAAAGTAAACATTTAATTTTTGATTAAATCCATAAACAGCATATCCCACATATTAAAACAATAGAAAAAAAAAACTTAAAATCAAAATACGTCTAACTGAAGCCATGTTTGGATCTTGAATAGAGAAACAGGTAAAGGAAGTTATTCGCGGAAAGATGTCAACATTGGTAAGAAAAGTGTTCAATCTGTAATAGTCTTATAGAGTCTAGTCGTGATACTTATTATTAGGAAATATTATGATAAAGTTATCCGGAGACCGAAATACATTTATGTTTAAGTTTCCCTTTTTATTTTCTACAACTAAAAAGTTACGAACAGGACAGATGAAGATGGAAGTTTGTTTTAATAATAGGTATGTTTAAATAATATTAGAAACAACAATATTTCCCAAAGAATTTCATCTTAGATACAGCATTGGGATATTGAAGTCAGACAGGCAAATATGCATACAGATAGATATATTACATATAGTTACAAAGAAACATAGAAAAAAAGTCCCGGCGGAAATTTATAGTTCAGTCTAATTTTTATTTAAAAAATTTTCTTACTTCTGGTGGATTGTTGATGATAAAAATCTTTAAGATGAATTGAAAAATGGAAGAAAAAAAAAAAATTTCATAAAATTTCATAATTTGAATTTTAATAAAAAAAATATTTATTAAAATTGAATAATATTAATTTTTTTTTTCACATTAATTTTTTTTTTAAAAAAAAATTTCTTCAGTCTTCTGATATGCAAACATATATACAATTTTTCTTTTAGCGTTTTTTCTTTGTTATTGCGCATTTTCGTTAATCTGTAAAATGCGATCAATTGTTTGTTTTTGTTTTTTTTTTTGCAACAAATTTTTCCCGGTTTCTAAGAAAATTAAAAATTGAAAAAACAAAAAAAGGGGAAAAAATAAAAATCAAAAATGAAAACTTTTAATCCAAAGAAAAACACAATATTATTATTATTATTAAAAAGTAAAGCTGCATAAACATAAATAATTTTACTACTTGAAGATTGAAAATGCTTTTTAAAAAATAAAATTCTATATTTTATTTAAGACACTCTTTAGAAATTCTGAATTTCTTTTCTTATTACCAATTCGTTAAAATTAGTTAAATAAATAAAGTTAAAGACGCCAAGTCTTTTTATCTTTTTTTGCTTGCCATCCTATAAGGTGTATAACGCATGCATAAAGTCATTTATTATTCATATTTGATTCAATTACATATTTGAATACGTTTAAGATTCCAGAATCATTCATTTAATTAAGCCGTTGATTACTCGGGTGTAGCTATTGTACAAGACTATGACACGTTCCATTTTTATTCTACGCCATCTATTATCTTATACAAGAATTATTTTATTATATATTACAATATGATATTAATTATAAGATATATATATATATACATACTTATTTTAAATTAAATTAAATTATACTAGTTATATATTATAAGAACATTTATATTATTTTTATTAATCTATATGACAAAGCCACGATTTGAATCCGAATAAAAAGACCGGTGTCTTAACCACTACACTATTGGCTGGATTGGCCCATCTATCTTAGATTAACTAAATTATCGTAGCTAGTTTTTTTATATATCTTTTAATAGTATACAATTAAAAGCATCGCATATACCTTCACTCTCATTTCTCGTTTGAGAGGATTTTTCTTTTTCAGTTTCTAATTTTATTCTCTCTTGAACAATAATAAGAACATAATTGCACTGCAAAAACTTAAAAAATAATAAATAAAGAGAAATATAAAGAGAATTCAGAATAAAATAAAGAGAATTTAGTAAAATGCTTTAGAGCAGTAGAAACTCACACGTATATTTTTTTTTCTAAGGGAGGTGGGAATCTTCCAAAGACACCAAGAATTACCCCTTGAAGGTGTCAGATACTTACTTACTTCCCACCTCCGCCTTTAGCCAATATAATGGGATGAAACCCTTACCTGTGAACGCAGTATATTGGCTAGGGATTTCGGACAGGAAATGAATGCGGAAACATTGAATTGGGAGTGGGACTGTAAGGAAACAATCCGCCTATTATTATTACTATTTTGCTAACAGTGACTGTATTCGTTAACAGTTAGATTCGTTATGCAGTAGTATATAACACCTTATTGCATCAGGTAATTATTGTAGGCAACCCCCAACTGTCACTGTAGCAGCTGTTATTATTGGTATTAATATTATTATTCTTATTAATATTATAATTATTTTTGCTACACAGTCAGAGCCGTCAGCGGATTACAACGTGCAGTAGTATATAACACCTTACTGCATTATATAACTCAAGATAGCTCCACTGTAGCAGCTATTATTATTATTATTACTACTATTAATTATACGATATGAAATTACTACATATTTTTTATTTATATGATCTGATCGGGGTTTGAACCCAAATAATCATTCGATTGAAAGTTTGACGATTTAACCACTGCACCATGAGTCAGATAATATATTGCAAAATATTGTTGTTAGTTGTAGCAATGAAAATTGAACTTGGTTTCAAAAGGAACAAGAAGAATTTAACAATTTGACGTGTAAAATGTCAGAAACATCTGTCTAAAAAATATTCTGTAATCCCAATATAATCCCAAGCTCAATTTGAAAATTAATATCTTGTTGTATTATGTTATTGTTCCTCATTAATATTTTCTATTTCTAAATTACACTTTCTGAATTATTTTTTACCATTTTTAGTCCTTGTTCACCTTGAAATGGTTTCAAATTTTAACTGCGTTATATTGAAAAAAAGAAATATCATAAATTTTGAATATTCATTTTAAATTGATTCATAAATCATTTTTAAATCACTAATCGCAAATTCTGAACTGAAATAGAAAACCAAAGGAAAAAAAAACACCACTATATTTTCTGTTACTGTGAAAGAAAACCTTCAAATTATTACAAATTTAGAATTTAAAAAAAATTTTATTTTTTTGTTTTTTGTTATAATAATTTTCATATGGTTTTCTCTCAATTATTATAGAAAATCATAAAAAAGACAAAATTTAGAATGCTGAAAACTATTAAAAAACTACTAAAGTGCCACAGTCACATTAATAAGGCGTTACAAGGCCATTTATTAATTTTTTTTTTAAATAACTGTGAATTACTCAAAAAAAAACTTTGTACAGTTTTTATTCTTTTTTTTTTTAATTTTTGTATCTTTCTTTTTATTTTAAACTGAAATTAAAAGTGAAAGGTACAGAGCTTAATATATACCTGGCTGTTCTTGTTGTGTTTTTTTTTTCTATATTTCCACCATTCAATTTTAACAGCAGTATTTAATTACGACAATGATTTAAGGTTGAAGTAACCGTATAGACAACGAAATAAAATTTTTTTTTGTTTTGTTTGGTTCTATCAAATTAACTTTTAATTGTGATGTTTATTTACTTGTATTACAACATTTCCCTCAATTCCTTCGAAGAAAAACAAACATAATTAAAGTGGAAAATCGCAAAAAAAAAACTAAAACTCAATAGCATAGCATTTAGCAGAAACGCTCAACGACAATGATAATGACGTGTCATGTCTTATGTTAAATGTTTTATTATTTTTATTATTTTTTTTTTTTTTTGTAATTCAATTAATTGATTCGAAATTATTATGACACATTAAAAATTTTATTAGAATTTAATTAGAGATCGTTGAAATTTAAATTGTAATTGTGATTTTATGATAAAATGACAAAAAATTTTAAAATTCTTTGGTGGGCGACATAAAATAAATAAAAATAAAATGTTTTAGGAATTCAGATGATCATACCTTATTTTAAATTATTAATCACAAGTATGAAAATAGTAGTTATTGCAATATTGAAGTTTTAAATATGGGTAACTGATGACATGTGATTGATTTGGAAAAAAAATTGACATTAATCCAGAACTTTTCTGGAGAACTTTACAATTAATGTCCAAAAAAGTAAGACATTGATCCAAATATAAATTGTTTTTCTGGACTCGGACATGGTCCGCGCACTGGGTAACCATATGAAATCCGTAATATTTTTCCTAACTTTTTGAAAAACAAATGAATGTTAAAAATGTTTAAATTTAATTCTTTTTTTTTTTTGAAATTTGCTTATGTGGGGAATGAATTTGTTTTTAATCCTTCAACTTTTCTATTAACTCTTATTAATAAAGTTGATGTGGTTTTAAATCTGATAATGATAATCTTAGTTTAAAATATTTGTTACTTAAGATATTATGTTACCTGTATATATTTCTAAGAACTATTAATTGCACATTTAATCGTTTGTGAATCAGGTATTTTATATAATAGTATCTCAAATCAACAACTTCATGTGTTTCTGCTTTACATGGCACTATAACAGAATAAACCAAAATAACAACAGTTTAAGAGTATGTATCATAATATTATCTAAAGAATTTTAAAGCAAGTAATGCACATCCATGTAGAATCCATTTTAGTCATTTTGGGAAAATCATTTTTAGTATGAATGTAGAATCATAACATTTTTTTTTTTTTTTTGGGTTACAAAAAGGGCGTTTTGATAAAAAGAAGTAGAAAATTCCACAATTTCTAATGAAAAACATAAATTACGAAATTAAATTATTTTTTAAAGATTAAAGTGAACATTATATGGTTCTAACTATCTGTAGATATTATAAAAATTCTTCAATCTCATCTTTACCTATAAAAAGTTTTTTTTTTTTTTATTATTACAAAGTTAAATATTTAATAGCAGTTACGGACTAATAAAATTAATGAAGTTAAATGTTACGTACTTTTTTTTGCCATTTTAAGAAAAAAAAAATATTTTTTTAAGAGGTTGGTAATAAAAATATGTTAGTGAGCATGTTAAGGAATAAAAAAAAACCTTTAATTTCTCTTATGAGTACATTTTTAAATAGTTAATTTTATTGGTAAAACATGAGCCATAACTATGAAAATAAATTTTAAACTTAGGGCTCACAAAAAAATGTTCACGTATTTTAAACCTCAAAATCACGCAAAATATTATCTGACCTGTAAAAGATATTAAAAACTAGTTATGAAAGTTTAATTCAACTTAAACCTAATATTTTTAGAATTATAAATTAGAATTTGCAATTTTTATAAACTGCGGTGCAAATGGAATATTCTTGATCAAACAGTGAAATAGTAATCTTTGACAGTGAATCTTATTTGAAACTAATATTAGAATCAACCGAGTAAGTATTGGCCATATAATCTAAGCCAAAAAATAAATATTCCTTCAAATGACTCATAACGTAATGGTTAAGATGATAATGGTTCAGTCTTTCAATCGGAAGGTCTTGGGTTTAAATCCTGTTCAACTTAAATAAAAAATATAAGTAGCCATTTCATATCGCAATTAGATATATAGCGTATAATAATATTAATAATAATAATAATAAGAGCTGCTACAGTGGAGCAACTTTTTAACCTCATGTGATAATTGTTGATAACTTCGTTACAGCTAATAGCAAAGTATTAGGTGGATTCATTGTTTTCTTTTACTCCCACTTCTCAATTTAATGTTTCCAAATCCTTGTTCTATCCTCTCGTACCTTTTTTCCTAGCCAATTTACTGTGTTAGCAATTAGATGGTAGAGGTATGTTTAGTTAATAAGAATTTGACACTACCAAGAATACCATTTTCTTTGTGTCTTTGAAAGACTGTCGCCTTCTTTAGGAATTTCAAAATCCATTATATTTGCTATAATTTTAAGTTAAACAAAAATATTCGTTCTAATTTATTAAACAATATATTTACTTTTTGTTATCTGATATGATTATATTTTACTGACTCTATTGAAAATATTGAATTAAAATTCCTCTAACACTTTTCCGACCTTTTTTAAAACATTTTTCCAGACATTCATACATTTTATGAACAATGGTTGTTCGTATAAAATTTTATTGAAAGTTCAAACAGGAGTTATTGTGATCGTGCTTGATATCACATTACTTTTCTGATAATATCCGCTATATAGAGTCATTTTACAGGGAAGCATTTGCAAAATCGACTGTGCCACTACAACTTTTACCCCTTTTAATGAGCTTTGTTCGTATGCACTGCATAAATGGTGTCCTTCTTTTGTACAATAAAAATCGTTCGTCTACCTTATTACTTCGATTACAAAGTCTTTTGTAATGGTTACTAATAGAAAAATAATAATCAATTATGACTACATAATTGGCAGCGACTAGCGACCTTAACTATAAACATCAGAACAGAACAAGAAAAAAACGTTTATAAGTATAAATACAGAATCGTACACCAAACACCAAAAAAAAAAACGAGATTTGCTATTAAAAATTTCATTTTTGTATACCATTTCTCTTATAAGTCTGATCAAATTTTTCCATTGCAACTAAGCGTAGAAATTCAAAATTTTAAAAATTGAAAAATTTAACACACACATACACCCATAAGAATTTTCTAATGTGGGCTGTATTTCAGAGGATTTATTGGTTTAGGATGTCACAAAGTATCAGAAAGTTTCGTCAATTATTTCTGTCTATAACAAAAAGCATTTTAAAATTTAAAAACGTCCTATTAGACCTTTCCATTCACTGAAGCGTTAAATAAATAAAATAATTGATATATTCTAATTCTGGTAATTAAAATTTTTAATTAGAAAGGCTTATTTTAGTTTTTTATGTAAAATAAGTGTATCTAATTCCGAAGGTCAAAGAAATATTTAATAAATTATGCCGTAACAAATGGATTAATTAGTAAAAAAAAACAAAATTTCAAATATTTGTACAATTGGATTAAAAGAAGAGATTATTTGGAGCCTAAACGAGACTGAAGCAGAAAAACTTAACAAAAATTTAAAAGAGGAAAAGTTGATTGGACTCATAAAAAATGTTTAGATTTTTAAATTTAAAAGTAAATGGAAATATAATTATTATTATTATTAATATAAATACTTGTCCAGAAAAATGATGTGTAACAAACGCATTCAATTTAAAGTCTTGTGATGGATGTGTTCTATTTTAGAAAAAAATAAAATAGATATAGCTATAATGTATACAGTATAGATATAATTTTTAATTGGAAATATTTACCTCGAAATAAGCGAGCTAGATATACCTTCAAAGGTATGAATCGGATCAGAATCAAATACTGAGTCGATTAAGCCATGTCCGTCCGTCTTTCCGTCAGACGCTAACTCAAAAACTAAGAAAGCTAGAATGTTAAAATTTACACAAAATATTCTGGCAGCAATTTGTAGGTTCCCTATTTGTTTTGGTTGAGTTCCGACCAAAGCTGCGGGTAGCTCCCGAACAACTAACTTTTAGATCTTGACAATTTTTTTGAAATAGAGCCATTAAATTTTAACTGCTGATATAGATATCATAAAAATATTAATTTTATGTTAATATGAATTTTTCTGTAGCCCCCTCCGTTAAGGAGCTACAGCCCCTCAAAGTTCGAAAAATCTCTATATTTAAATTGTTATAATACAAGCTCTATAAGGTATATCTTCAATCTGAAAATTGCAAACGATGCTATTATTAGCTTTACAAATATGTATATAATAAATATATACTTATGCTATACGGTGTCTTAATTTACCGTTATGCGAAACTGAATTATTGCAAAATCCTTTAATCCTTCTATCTTCTAAATGGTTTAAGTTGGAAACTTGAAATTTTGACAGAAGTTAGATCTTTGAAAATAAGTATGAGTCATTTCAGAAATTTTGTATCACCCCTCGTTTAGAGTTGTAAGGGTTCAAAAACTGAAAATTTCTTATTTTTAAACACCTGTAACTTGAACACCTCTTAAAATTTTCTTGAAGTAATACACAAAAATTAAAGCTTCAACATTATACTCTTATTTCTGTTAACAACTTTTTTTAATAATATAGGGTTACTTTATAATTGACGAAAGTGTTACTTGATTTTTTCAAATTTTCTAACAAATTTCTTTAACGAATTTTTTGCATTTTGTTTTACTCGATAATTTGAAATTGTTGAGGATATAATGCGTAGTACAAAAAAATGTAAATAAATAAACAACATAACGGTTGCTTGAAGGATTTTTATTTACATATATGATATTGATATACATACATACTTATATAATATCATATTTATTTACATATCGTATATGTCACTGATGAATGAATGATAAGAGTATATGTAGATATATATTATATAGCGCCGTATTTACATACATATATGTATGTATTATATTGTACTTGTAAGAAATTATTCTATGAATGGAAATATTTTTAAAGAAATATTGCAATGTACAGCGATATACTTATAACAATATATGTAAATATTAATATAATATAATATTTAATATTTTAGCATTAATATAATATAATATTTAAAATTATATTTAATATTAGTACAAAATATTAAATATAATTTTATATATATTTACCGCTTAGTATTAAATGGTACTATAGAATATTTGAAAAAATTTTGGATTGATAATCGTTATGTGGAGGATGTATAAACATATAGTTTGAATATATATACAACTTATAGTTCTAGAAATTATAAAATTGACAGAGTGACAGGCTGTGAACATACTAACGGTTCGTACGAGTATCTAAGAGTTGACAAAGGCAAATGCATTCTTCCTCGTTTTTTAATAAATTTTATTTGACATACATACACCCATATATGCATAAAATACAAACAAAATGTTTTTAATAATTTTAAAATGTCATTTTATAGATTTAAAAAGTCCCAATTTTCGTTTTGTAATGATATTATTTTTTTTTCTCACCTTGCCACTCCTATAAGGAGCATTGGGCATCCACTAAGTCATTTATTTATTCATATTTGACTAAGTTTCAGTTTCTGGAATCATTAATTTCACTAAGCCGTTCATTACTCGGCAGTTGCTATTGTACAAGACTATGAGACAGTTCTTTTATTTCTACCCCATCTATTATCTTATACAAGAATTATAGTTTATTATTATTTTATTTTATTATATAGCTATTAACAATATGATATGAAATTATAATTTATAGGACATATATATATACTTATTTTTAATTTAATTATATTCTATTAATTATATATTATAAGAAAAATGTCTAATATATTGTATTTATCTATAGGATTCAGCCGGAGTTTAAATTCGAGACCTTACGTATGAAAGGTCGGTGTCTAAACAACTACACCATTGGCTGGATAATGATAATGTAATAATATCGTTTAGAGTAAACTTTCTAGACTAAACTTCAATTTATGCCTCGGACAACTATAAAATCAGATACAGTTATTTTCCAAATTCCGACCAGCCATTAGGATGTATACATATACATTTATGTATATATATCTATGTTGAAGAAATTTTATAGACGGCTGCGAAATCAGATTTGCCCCTTTTCCCAGAATAAGTATACATATATGTATGTCTGAAAATCTGAATTAGGAGGGAATTTGAAGTGATTCAAAAATACCAATGGAACTTTGACACGTCACCATCAAAGTATAGTTATAGGAAATAGTTTTACTTTTTACTAAACCTAATGCATTTTTCACACAGCTAAAAAGTCTATTTTCAAGAGTAGGTGCAATATATTTTTCTATTTTCCATATCCACTGTCCTAAAATAAAAAAAAAACAAGTAAATGTAACAGTAAGTCGATGCAACCGACTTATTAATACCCTACACCTGAATAATTCGAATTAAATTAAAAATCCATAAGTTTTTTTGGCAGCTGCTTGAACTTCTTCCCTTTTCTGCCTTTTTCAACTCGAATTTCAGGAACGTAAAAGAGGCATCCTCTTGGGATATGTTAAACACCTTTGTAAAAAATTTTAATTTTCTATTCATTATTAATTTCGAAGATTGGTAGTCCTTGGGAGGTTTGTGTCAGCCACCCGAATTGCTACTCCAATTCATCGAATCCATCTCAGGAACATAAAGAAAATATGCCAGAACACCATTGTACTAAATTTAAAGGTTCTACTTTTGCTGGTTTGGAGATATGCTCGTTGCTCTAGTGCTCGTCCGGAAGTGTCCAAAATACGAACCCATGGTTCAAATTCTTTCAAATGTCAGTTTCCAATTTTACAGAAAAGGAAACATAACAGAACACCTTTGTACTAAAAATAAAAGTTCTATCTTTGTTGGTTGTGGAGATATACTCGTTTGCTCTGGGGCTCGTCCGGAAGCTTCCAAGATTTGAACCCATGGATCAAATCCTCACAAATTTCAGAAACATAAATCAAACATGAAGGAACACCATTCTGCCTAATTTAAAGGTTATATCTTTGTTGTTTTTGGAGATAATCTCATTTGCTCTGGGGCTCGTTCGGAAGCTTCCAAAATCCAAGCCCATGGACCATATCCTCTTAAATTTCAGAGACATAAATCAAACGGCAAGGAACGTCATTGTAAAAAATTTAAAGGTTCTATCTTTGTTGGTTTTGGAGATAATCTCATTTGCTGTGAGGACCAAAATCCTCTCAAATTTTAGAGACTTAAATAAAACATGAAAGAACACCACTCTGTCAAATTTGAAGGTTATATCTTTATTGGTTTTGGAGATAATCTCATTTCCTCTGGTGCTCGTTCGGAAGCTTCCAAAATCCAATTGCTCTGGAATCATTCGGAAGCTTTCAGAATCCGAAACCATGGACCGATTTTTTTTCGGACCGAACTTAGCTTTCCTTTCGTAATTAGTAACCTACTATATAAATTTCATCAAGATAGCTTTATCAGTTTTTGAGTTATCGTGCGAACGGACGGACGGACGGACGTCGTTAAATTGACTCAGGAGGTGATCCTGATTTAGAATATATATACATGTCCATATCTAACTCGCTTCCTTTTGGTGGTTACAAACACCATACCAAAGTTAATATACCCTATACTTTAGGTGTAGTGTATAACAAGTAAATGTAACAGTAAGTCGATGCAACCGACTTATTTATACCCTACAGCTAAAACTTTCAAATTAAATTAAAAATCCATAAGTAATTTTAGTTAGGTATTTAATATAAGCTAAAAAAATAAATGCTCTTCCAACCTTTGTACAAAATTCAGGTTTCTGTTTTTATTAAATTCGAAGATATGCTTGTTAGGTCTTGGGAAGTATGTGAAGGCACGCGGACCACCACGCCAATTCATCTCAAATTTTAAGGACATCATCAGAACAGGGTAGAACACTCTTATATCAAATTTCAAGTTTTTATATTTATTAATTTCGAAGATATGCTTGTTCGGTTTTGGGAGTTGCTTCACTAGTTTTTGAGTTATGGTGCGAACGGACGGACGGGCGGACATCGCTAAATCGACTAAGGAAGTGATCCTGATTCAGAATATATATACATGTCTATATCTAACTCGCTTCCTTTTGGTGCTTACAAACACCATACCAAAGTTAATATATCCTAAATTTTAAGTGTAGGGTATAATAATTTTATATAACTTTATGGGTACCTACCCAAATAAATTTGTTGGTGTGCGAGTATAATGTATTAGGTATAAGGATAACTGAAATTGTAATTGTGTGTATATATACGGGTAGTAGGTACCGAAATGAGTATTTTATTATTTTTGGTTTCAATTTCAAATCGTTTTTTATTCTGTCTTTTTCGTGCATGATAATTTTTTATAACTTCTATACACTTTTTACATTAAGTTAATTTAGTTACAAAATATTTTTATAGTGTTTGTTTATTTCTTCTTATTAGTATACAATACATATTTACTGTATCTGACTCTGACAGGGTAGTGTACAGGTACGATTCCGGATGGAAACATACACAAACAAATTTTGTTTGTAGGAATATAAATTATAAATATAACTTTTTTTTTATTTACTGCATTATTTGGCAAAGTACAAATTATACATTATTCCGAAATTGCAAAAACAAATACGTATGTACATATATAAAATAAAATCTACCATAATTAACTCCATCATTCTATGACGGGCCAACAGCTAGTATTTTATATCTGTAGTAATTAAGATTTCAAAGCTAGGGGAAAATAATTTAAATATTGTTGCTTGGGTGGGCTACAATATATTCCTCTCTTTCAATGTTTAGTTAAAATCTCTTGAGATTTTAAAAAATATTAAAGTAGTAAATCCTTTTTACTTTTAATTATTTAAAGAAAATAATTTTTGTCCTGACTTCAAACAATTGCCACAGATTTAATTGCATCTATTAGACCCCTTTCGGTCTCTTTTATTTTTGTATTGATTTGTTCTTTTAAAAAACAAACTATAATTCTTTAATAAAGGCACTTAAAAAAATATACCACCCAAAAAAAGAAACACATTAAAAAAACAACTTTCTAAAATTCATGAAACTAAATAGTCAGTAAAACCGCGTTAGGTATTCGATGAATTTCATATTAATTAAACAAAAATTTAATTAGAAAAAATTTCTATATTTTTTTATCATTATTCTTGTATATGACTTTAGAAGAAATAAACTCGAGTTTGAATCCAACAAATTTCTAACTAAAAATCAAATAAAAATCAAAATAAAAAAGAAAATTCAAACTTCAAAACTCCTTCCAATTAAACATTAATAATGAAATTTTTCCAAAAAAAAAAAAAAAAAAACATCTAAAGACAATTTTCCGGCACGAAAAATTTTTCATATTGTCTTCAAAAACATTTCACCACCATGACCATTTTTCAATTCAATTTTTCACTATTCATTCATGAACTTTGAAAAAAAAAGTCAGACAAAGTAAGAGACAAAACCAAGGTACCAAAGCATTGAAGCATCAAAAATAAAAATACTAATAAAAAATATTGGACATCTTGATGTATGGTTTATTGCCAATTTAAATTGAATTTTTCATTAATTTTTTTTATATAATATATAATTTTTTTTAATTTATTTATTTATATATTTTTTATATTTTGGATTTTCACCTTAATAATGGTTTTATTAATATACCCACAACTAGTCAAGTTTCTAAACTGCAATACACTGCAATACAATCACCAATAAGCCAAACTATTCATACAAAAAAGGAATAACCATTTTTATTTGAAATCGTTTATTCTTCTGATTAAATCCTTAAGAAATATTTTCTTTTAATTTTTCTAAATTTTTTATTGCATTATTTCTATATACACTCCACAACACTTGAGCAAGTTCTCCTAAAAATTTTACAAAAATTTAAAAGAAAAAAATTTGTTTTGTTAAAAATTCTAAAGGCATATTTCGGGTTTATATACATAAAAACGAATACTGAAAAATCCTTTCATTTCCTTCTATTAATTGAAGGACATCATGCATATTGAAAAGCCCCATGCTACGCTATGATCACATTCTCACAAATAATATTAAATTTAGAGGAACGGAGAACGTAAAACGAACGTTCCACACCTAAGGTCTTCCACTAAAAAATTGCAACCGCTGAGAGTATAAAAAATAATTAGACAATAATAATTATTAATTTTATTATATCGGATTTATGATTTTAATCATGTGCAACGAAATTTAATATACTTTTATACAATGCATACCTTTGTCTAAATTCAATTTTTCTTAATAGAAAGGACGCAGTGGTATTGAACAGAATTACAACAAAAAAAGAAGAAAATTCATTGGAACAATAAAGGTGGCAACCCTGATTTGTATTTTTGCAAGTACCACAAAATGTTAAAGGCGCCCATAAAAATTTTTATAAATTTTTTTGCTAATTTTCTTTTTTTCACATTAATAATGTGTTTTTTTTTTGTTTTTACTGTTCATGGTTTGTTTAATACTTTTGATGCTATCATCATCTAACCAATAAATGGTGATATTATCGATATATGGTTAAAATTTTTTTTTATTTCACTGAGTTCTGTTAACTTTTCTATTTTGTTTTTTTTCAATTTATTTTGAAAAACAAAATAAATTTTTTTTTTTCATTTTTTTTGAAAGTCACTATGTTTTAACTTTAAGAAGAGGTGATCTTCCACTGGTGACATTCAACAACATTTATATTTTATTTTTCAAAAAAAAAAAAAAAAAAAATTAAATAAAATAAAATAAATTGTTTGTTCAATAATTCAAAATAATAATATCATAAAATTCAACCACAATGATTTTATTGACTCCAGTTGGAGATCTTCAATAATATCAAGGAATTGTATAGTGGTACAGATTGCAGCAAGCAATGAAATATGTGAAGCATTGGTTGGTAAATTCAGTTCCAAAAATGGTATTTTTTATTTGCTAGTAACATTGTTGTAATATATGTATTCAATACATAGCATTTTCTATTAATAGAAGATTCTGCACCTGCATTTTATAGTTTTGACATTTTGTTTTTTGGAAGTTTTCCGTAAATTTGACACGTAACTTTTATTTCTATACTGCTTTTATTTTATTCTTATCACTTACGGTTTGTATCCTCCCTAATTCACAGAATTCATTTGATGCTAAATTACGGCGATTACAAGAAAAACAAGGCAGTATCTAAAATTAAAGGTTTTTAAAGCTGCACATTTTCAAAAAGATAATTCTATTAGATCAAGATAAAAAAAATTCTTCAACTGTAACTGTACTTTTAAATCTGAAATTTAAGAGGAAAATTTTTGTGAACGAAAAAAAAAAATTGGAAAAAATGGAAATATACTCACTTCAACTTCCAGCAAACAGAATTAAGAAAGCGTATTAAGAAGTCATATAAATATATAATTTTTGAGCTTAGCTATTTTCTTTAAAACCAAATTTTTAAAAATTTGAACATTCGTTCAGATTGCAGATTTCAAATTTTCAGTTTATGAAACGGTAAAGAATACAAACTTGTCCTTATTATTATTCATAAGGCCCGTTGTAAACTTTAGCTAATCTATGGCAGCTAAGAAATCTAGTTATGCGAGCTAAGAAATCGAGCTATGGGAGCTAATGCGAGCTAAGTAAGAAGGTGTATTTTTAGATAGAAGAAAGATTTTCTCAATTACTTCTCTATTTAAGCTTAAAACATATAGGAAATATTTACAGATCAATTTTTAAATTATTAATTATACCAAAGTTATTTGAGAGTTTAATCAAAATTAAGATTAATATAATTATTAAGGATGTCATTCTCCTGGAATATAATTTTTTATTTCGATTTCTAAATTTTGATGTATTAAGAAATTCATTATTTTTGCTTTTTAATTTTTTGGCGTAATCCTGGCAATATGTGATGATGAATATGTAATATGTAATTTTTGTTATATTTAATTTTTTTTTTGTTTATAGTTTTTAACTAATAATTATTCTATATAATGTTAATTTTTGAAATTTTTGTTTTTAATAGAAAGTAGTCTGTACTGTAAGTTTGTAGATGAAAGTTTAATAAATAAATAAATAAATAAAATAAATATTAATCTAAGAAATAAGGTTTTATTTGTATTCTAAATAGTCACGAAAGGAAAATGTTTAATAATTATTTACTTTGAATTAAACTTTTTATTTTATTTATCATTATTTTAAAATAATGATAATTTTAAATAAAAAAAAAAAAACTCATAAAAAATATAAAATAAGAAAGGACCATATCTTCAATTTGTAATAAAAAAAGTTAGCACAATCTACAAAAATATTATATTGGAGCTTTAATGATTATTTGGGTGATTTGTTACTAGACCATACGGCCACGGTAATATTCTGAAAATATTATCAAATAATTATATATCTTCACCGACGGATCCAAGATGAAGGAAGCAGTTGGTGCTGGTATTTTCTCGGAAAAACTCATTATTTCAAAATCATATAGGCTCCCCAACGCAGCTAGCATCTTTCAGCCAGATGTACTAGCAGTTAGATAGGCTGCTCGAATTTTGAACGGAAATAACACACAAATGACAAAGATCGCCATCTGTGTGGATAGTCAATCCGCAATTAAGGCTATTAAGGCGAACATTACAACCTCAAAGCTTGTTAGGCAGTGTCAAGAAGAACTTGCCCTAATAAGCGAAAGGTAAAGATAACTTGCATGTGGGTGCCTGGGCATAGTAATATTGAAGGAAACGAAAAAGCTGATGAACTAGCAAAGAAAGGAGTTACTCTGAAAACTAACTCTCCTGAAAGAGTCAGTTGTCCAATAAGTGCCGTAAAGGAACGAATCTTTTTTTTGTATATAGCAAAAGCACAACATAGGTGGAGTAATCTGAGCAATTGTGCAATATCTAGAACGCTGTGGCCCACCTACAACAAAAGAAGAGTTAATATCAAAATCACGCATAGACATCGCTAGCTTAATGGTAATCATGACAGTCCACTGGCTAGTAGGCACGCATGCAGCTAAACTGGGAATACCTCACAACACCTCCTGCAGGAGTTGCAAAAAAGCAAACGAAAGTGAAAACCTTGAGAAATTTCTTCCTTGAAGAAATTTTTTCCTTGAGATATCTGGCCCTAGCTAAAACCAGACTCCTCTAACTCGGCAAACCATTTTACCACAACCTCAGCGAGCTCAAAATCAAGGAATTGATTTCGTATCGTATCGTAATTTATAAATTTTATAAAATTTCCTATTGTTTGACGTTTTTAGATTGTTAAAATATTAAGTAGAACTTGAGATAAAAATATTTCAAAAAAGACTGTAGGCCCATAATGAGGGGAGCTGTGAGACCAATCCATGGTTAAAATTTCATTGCTTTATGTTAAACGCTGTAGAAATTTTGTAAATAAACGGAAGAAAAAAGTGATCTCGTAAGCAAATTTTTTAATATACTTCTTGGAAAATGTTCTATAAATCAATTTCTTATATAGCAAAAAATTTAAACAATAACTTAAATTGGTTGAATTAACTTTAACTTTATTAAGATTACTTCATTATCATTGAATAATGAAGTTATTCATAAAATAATTTAATTTAATTTTACTTTTTAGGAGAGCGTTTGGAAGTACCGTTTTTCAAAAACAGTGGTCAGAGTGTACTATAATATTGAAAATACCAAAAATTTAAAATCATAATCACACATCACATAAAGCCAAATTTCAAAATCCCGAAATTGCAAGAATCATTAAATTGATTTTCGAAAACACAATATCATTAAATTGAAAATTTTCAAAGTATGTACACTCCGATCCGGATTTACTACCAGTATGCGTTTCTAAAACGATTGCTCTAAAAAAAGAAAATTTAAATCGAAATGAAATTTCATATATTAGTTAACAAGTAGTCTTAAACGTCGTGTTAATCGTTTTTGATTTTTGATTGGAAAACAAATTAAGTTAAAACGATTAGCACATAAATAATTTGAAAAATAATTAACAAAAAAAAATTGCTATTGAGTATAAATGAAAAAAATGTCGTAAAATAAAAAATATTAGGTCAAGTAAGAACTAAGGTGTAAATTGATTCAAAGAGACTTATTTGGCATAGCTTAGTCCAAAAGTGTAGAGCTATTTTGAAACACAACAACTGCGAACTAACTTAGTTGATAAAGTTTTAAACTCACTTAGCTTAAACCAGCTTAGCTAAAATGAACAACCAACCTAAAAATCAAACTCTTATCAACATTTAAAGTTGCTAACTATAACCGTTTAAAAGACATGATAAGTTGAACAATTTACATTATATTGATATCACATTCGTTTATAGCAGCGGTTTCATAATTCAGTAAACATAGTAACAATCTGCAAAATTGTCTCTGGCTGAAAGTATATCTCACATCACAGTATTTAAATTTTGAAAAGCTTTTTAATACATATTCCTAAAAACAGATTTCAAATTCTTTTCATCCAACTGAGAATCAAAATTTAAAAACATTTACTTGCAGTTATTTTTTTTCAGCATAAATCTTTTCTTACATTATTTTGATAGGTGTAACTAATTCATCCTTAGCATACGTTCAACATCTTTAAAAATAGAATTTATTACTAGTGAGCTGAATTTATTTTTTTCCATTTTCATTGCCATCATCATTATTATTATTGTAAAACTGATACATACATTACATCCAATAAATCCTTTCTTTGATGTCGACACATAAAGAAAAAACGAAGTCTTTAATTTAATATTTCATCTACAGAATTTTGAATAAACGCCTTGAGTCGTTTGATTTCAACTTGTTTTCTTCATTTTTTGAATAAAAAATTAATTTAGATTTTAATTTACACACAGTTT
Organism: Poecilobothrus nobilitatus; assembly: GCA_947095535.1. Classification (NCBI taxonomy): domain Eukaryota; kingdom Metazoa; phylum Arthropoda; class Insecta; order Diptera; family Dolichopodidae; genus Poecilobothrus; species Poecilobothrus nobilitatus. Next base: position 115,383,483 of record OX352774.1, read on the forward strand.
TAATTTGTAAACAGGCTTTTTTAAGAAGATTTCTTTCTATTTTTTTTTTTTTTACGTGGGTTTTAAGTCCTATAAGTGATGTAGATTCACCAGCTTTATATCATATATGAATTTATATTATTCATTTTTTTTTTAAATATTTCTGAAAATAATTTTTAAAATTTTTTAAATTTATTTACTACTGTTAGGTACTGATTCTAAAGCTACTGTACTATATAACTGAACTCATAGTTTCGCTTTTTGTTTTTTGTAAAATAACTTCAAAGTATAAAAAATTATACCTTTAATGATCCCATTCATAAAATATGATGTAATTTTCAATCGTAGACCCTTACAGCAATTTGCAAACACAATTTTAACTTTTCTATTTTTTTGTTATCCTACTATTAATTTCTATTAAAAAGTAGGTAGGTTCAGTGCAGTCTATAGTACATCAAAACAATAAGAAAAACTGGAGGAAAACAAGAAGATGAAATATATTTTTTTCAATATTTAATTTTTATTCCAATCAGTCGTTCATTCAATCAATTGAGATTTTATTGTATGTGAGGTAATAATATTTTCAATTGATAATTTTAATCAAAAAGTCTTTAAGCAAATTTAAATTATAGTCTAAATCACTATTTAAACTTTGTTCCTTTACCGCATTGGAATTGACACAAAAGTGTAAGCAAGAGTGTAGAGTTAATTGTCTCAACTCTAGGATAGCAGCACGAACAAATATATACTGTTTATATAAAATTTAATGATGTTTCAGTTCTTTTTTAAGTTCTAACTTAATTAAGTACTGAGATATTTGTATGTAAATTTCAGAATTGTATGACAGCTACTCAACTCTAAACATTTCTCCAAACCAAACAATTTTAAAAAAATTGATGCCATAATGCTACTTGATTGTATTTTAGAAAATTTTGGACGTCTAGCTGTTAAAAATAGTAAGATATGAACTTATAGATTTACCCAAACCTGCATCTAGCCAAACCTGTTCCGTTAGAGTAACCAAATTTTGGAGAAATCGTTTGACAAAAACTTATTAACTTTTTTTATTTAACTAATTCAATAACGGAACTGACATTTAGATAAAAATGAAATAAAAAAAAATTCAAATTCCTTAAAGCTTCCTTAAGGCTTAATTATTTCCGTGCAAGCGGACGGAGCGTCGCACATAGCTAAATTGGCTCAGAACTGAACTGAACTGAGCAAGAACATTATTACAACCTCAAAGAAAGAGATTTGAATTAGAAAAATCCCACCAAACTAATTTTTATACCCAAATTTCTTTTTTTTTTATAATATACAAATGTTGTAAATGACTGTGTTATTATAATGATTGAGAACACCTTTTTTTAATTTTATAAGAACTGATTAAGTTAAAAAAACTATAACCGTTTACGTTTACTTTTTAGCTAAGATTTTGAAAAAAAAAATTAAGGAAGCAAAGGACAATTGGTAATCTTAGCTGATCTAGAGCAAAATACAGTTGAAACAAATATGATAATAAGCTATGTAAATTGTTATATTCAGAACTTTCATCTGAAAGAAGAGTCCAACAGGATTAAAAAAAGAAGTTTGAAAAAAATTATCCATAATTCCATTTATTTAACCATTTAGGGTTTCACGGAAATAATTAAGCCTTAAGGAAAAAAGGAAGCCTTTCCGCCTGCACGGAAATAATTAAGCCTTAAGGAAGCTTTAAGGAATTTGAATTTTTTTTTTATTTCATTTTTATCTAAACGCAGGAATTAATAACTGTCCACCTTTTTGAAAATTGTATGAAGGGAGAAAGTGACTACTAAAGAAACTAATTTATTACTTTTTATAGATAGTGATCATCATGATTACCACCTATTGGGTATTAACTGAATACACACTTAACTGAGATATTACAAAATTTCCAATAATTATAAGAAATTTAAACCAACTACAGAATATGATATGATTCGATGTGTTAAAAAAGTATGCGTTTAAAGTGATCGTTTTTTGATATCGTCAAAACAATAATTGAAAATTTATTTTAATTTCAAAATAATGTTTTCTTTCAAATCACAGGCGGAAATGAAAACTATAATTAACGTTTCGAAGCATGCTATTGATTTTTTTTTTAGAGTATAAAATAAATGTTTAATTAATCACCCTTTTACACGTTTATTAAAGGCATCGGTGATCATAAAACCAAATATTTTTTATATATATATCATTGGCAAATTAATTCTTTTAAGGTACAGTTTTGATAAACTAATAAATAAAAAACTTTGTAGACATTTTCTAGAGTTCTTCCTTATAATAAAAAAGTAATAACTTTTACTAGTTACTAATCTCAGAGTAAAATATATGAAGGTAGCTAGAATGTTTCGAAAAAATGAATTTCAGGAATTGGCAATAGAAAAGACTGCACAGATATCGAAATATAGAATTAGATGTAACCTAAACAATTGGCAAAAAGCGCAACAATTACCGCAAATATTGTAATAAATTAAAGAATTATAAGTAAAAGAATTATAAATACAGTAAGTTTAGTAGAGTTATTCTCCCTTACGACATTTACAGCCACGCCTGAACAGGAAAGACTGTGTAATTTTCTGTCCACATTTATGTGGCAGAGAAATGCATTAAAAAAAAAAAATCTAGTTCTAAGGTTATAATAAATTGTGCAATTACGTTTGAGACACTATAAATCAGACCAGGATTAAATTCTGAGTTGATTTAGTTATGTAGGTTCATCCTTCTGTCGACACGATAACTCAAAACATAATGGAGCTAGGATTCTGAAATTTTCATGTCATTACCATCTTCTCTATGGAAGTTCGAATGGCGTGTTGGAGTAGCTTTCATACAACTTCTCTTTTTAATAACTGCATAACTCAGTGTTTAATTAAACTATGGATATCTGAAATTTTGTCGGAAGAAGTTAAGTTTTATGCCAACGCGTTTTGTAAAATTGGGTTGATCTAACGCAATGGGTTCGGGTGGCTTTTACCCAACTGCGAAATTTATATCCTTATATAAATCATTCGACTTATGCTATAAAGTATATAGTATCAGAATGTTTTGAAATATTATGTAAAAAAATAATGATTTAAAAAGAAAACAAGGCAGGATATAAACCAACGTTTTTTAAAACTACACATTTTTCAAAAGGCAACACAAACTGTTTACAAATTGTCACTTGCTTCAAAATTTGAAAATTTTCTTAGAATTTCATATAAAAAGAAAAATGTGAAAAATAAACAAACATTTCATTCAATTTGAACTCTGAATAATTAAGAAAAACTACACATATAATATTATAAAGTTGAAGCTTTTAATTTTGCTTTTTATTTTGAAAAAAATTTTACAGATGGAAAAGAAAATTTTACAAACGCACTCTTGCAGTTAAGCGATGTAAAAGTATTGATAGTAAGATTTTTGACACCAGTCCTCAAAAAGTATCGTCTAAAAGAAAACGTACCAAATTTTGCGAAGATTTATTTGTATTTATATGTATTTGTAAATATAAATGCGTACAAAAATTTATTGTTTTTTATTTTCATAAACAACCTAATACTATGCTTTTGCGAAGAAGTCCCCGTATCTTGGGAATCAGAAATCGAACCGTCATGTTTAAAAAAAATAATCACCGATTTTGTAGGAAAATTTAAATATGAAAAAAAAAGTAAAATAAGTTTCAATTACAGTATCAGGGAACTAAGTTTTTTAAATCACATCGGCTCTCAACATATGTAGACTTCTCCAAAATAACAGCCAATATTTATAAAAGTCAGTATTGATAAAAGTGAAATTCGAAACGACACTGTTCGTCATTGCAGAATCTGTGTGGTGCCCCAATTCTCATGATGCCCTAAATAAGTGCTCAGTTTCCTTATAGTTTAATCGAGTACTGGTCACCAAATATAGTCATTTCCGACTAAATGAAAAGATATAAACTTTGAGTTCCTTCAATATTTATTTTAAGTATATGATTCATAAAACTCTTAAAATGTTTAAGAATATTTTGTGCAACATTGTGTTTAAACAATATTATGCTCTGCAACACACAAATTATAGGTTCAAATGTTCTTTAAAATCAAACACGTACATTATTAAGAAGTATTTTTTATGTCACGATTGACTTCTCTTTTCAGCCTGCAGGTATTATAATAGATAAAAAAAAAAAAAGTTCTAAGAATTATTTTTTGAGACGGAATGAACTTCTCATATTATAAAGAGCTATTTATTCTTATCACTATCAGATTAAATTTTTCTTGGGCAATAAAATTTAATAACCGTTAAAAATAAATACAATTATTTGGTCATTAATTTTAATTTAAAAAACAAAAAGAGAAGAACGACTGTAACGATCATTACTCTACAATTATAATAATTATTTGAAAAAAAGACTTTACAAATTAATTATTTTTTTTTTTTTATAATTAATTAATTTTTTTTTTTTGTTTTAATGAGTTACAATCATTATAAAGAATGATAAAAATTTACGAATTTTAAAAAAAATTTTGGATAAAGAAATTCAAGAAAAAAATAAATTATTAATGTATGGATTAATACTTTACTGCTGTTATAGGAATACCATATATGTATGCATTCAATCATTGTCTTTGTTACTCATATCAGTTATTATAATATTACATACCTATCATTTTTCTATTCATAGATTCTTCTTTTTTAGCACATTTTCAAAAAATATTTTTAAAAAATGTTCTTATTAGATTGAAACAATTGTTGTTTCTATGCCCGTTTACAAGATTTCATCACGATTCGAGAGATGGCGGTATTAAGCAAAAATTTTGCTTTTTAACCTCAACATTTACTGAAGAGTGCCTTACGGAAATGGAGTATAAAAGTACTATTATCAAAATGTTCAGACTTTTATAAATCTAAATCAGGCTATAAATTTTAAAAACTTTAAAGAACAGGAGCTTTATAAAACCTTATACAACAAAAGAAAAGAAAACAAATAATTTGTTTGGTAATTCGCGACATTTGAATTTACCGTTATATTTAACTCTTTAGCTAAAAGTTTAAGAGTAAGTAGTAAGTTCTTTCATGATAAGCATAACTTAACTCAGTAAAAATGTTTTGTACTCACTGTAATAAAATTTAAAAAATTTTTATGCAAAAATAATTCGCGTTTTAGCAATTATGGTTTTTTCAAATGTACGTCTTTAAAAACCTTTGATTATAATTAACACCTTGTATTCTTTTATTTTTCTTACTTCTTTGTTATTTTTTTTCCATTTTTATCTCGAAAAAAAAAAAAAACAGAAAAGTTTAATTTTAATAAGTCTTAATTATAAAATCGCTAGATTCACCATTCAGTACATATAATTAAATTTAAATTAAGTTTTTGTTTACCGTTCCCGTTTTATTGTATAATTTTTCATATTTGATTGTATAGTTCTTAAAAGTTTCACTATATATAATATATAAAAACTCATGTCTTAATGAATTTTCTTATTTTAAATACCTATTTTTTGTTGTTTTTTTTTTTTATCTTTTTTTTAATTATATGTAATAGGAATACGTATAGTCTAAAAGCAGTATGAACCACGAATGGTAAAGTTGCCAAAAATGAAATTATTTTTAAATTTGGTTCATTTCTGTTTTAACACATGCACACTTTTATTGAAGAACTCATACCAAACTTTACATAATTCAATTTGTTATCCCCTTAAAAAGGAAGCATGAATATTTTACAATCTTTCGTCATATAATGGTGATTAATTATTAGGACTGCGTTCAAAAATAGTTTTAGTTTGATTTTCTTGAACTCGTCAAATCCAGAACCATATCTTTTGTACTAGGTTTTAGCACTTCATTCACAGCTCATTTTTCTCAAAAGCAATGACGTATTCAAAAACGGATTTGACAACAACTGATACTGTAAAGTATCTAAGTTGGTACCTTATCACGTACTGATACTTCCGTTAAACGAAAATCGCATTCGAAAATTTGGAACATTGAAAATTGAAAATAGCAGCGTTGCGAGAGCAAAATTAAATTTTTTATACTATATAATGCTTACACATAGTTAGACACTAGGTTCAACATTTTAATTTCCCATTCCCATTTTCAAAGTTCCAAACTTTCGAATGCGATTTTCGTTTAGCGAAAGCAGCACTACGCGATAAGACACCTGATGACCTGATGTAGTAGTTTGAACATCTTACATCACTAAAAAAAACTAAACAAAAACGTGAATGAATGGACCTTTTCTTAAAATGTTGTATTTATATGATTAGCACATTTTCAAGTTACAGCAATTTAAATTACAATACCTATTTAATTTCTTAGATAAAATCATGTTAAAAGTTGAAGTTTTGCTTTAAGATAAATATTATATATAATACGATTTACACGCATTTCTTTTCTTAAAAAATCTTATCAACATGCCTGCCTGCAAATATTGCTGATGCCTGCAAATATCTGTATGTATATAAGTTTATATTATTTCTAATGTTCTTTGTATTATGTTCTTGGGTAATTATTTAAGTATAGAAATATGTAATTTAAGCACATACAATACATTTTCTATAATCTTATATATTTTTCGTCTAACACCACTGTTATTACCACTTATTATTACTGTTGTTGTTTTTTCTCTGCTGCTACTGCTGCTGTTACTGTAGCCACTGCTTAATTAACTGCATGCAATTTTATTTTTGATTAACTACAATTTTACTGTATTATAGTTACTATATAATTTTGAATTATAATAGTACTTAAATTATTCATTATTTTTTTTTTTCATTTTTGTTTTCAAACTTGTTTCAATATTTTCAATATTAAAGACTACAGCTACCTTAATAATATTAGTAACTACAGAATTATTAACTTTTCTTTTTTATTATGTACATATATGTGATGCAATAAGCAATAAGGCTTGGAGGCTGTATTTAATTCTATTACAATAATGAAGTTTCAAGATAATTAGAAAATAGAATTTAAAATAACAGAAAAAGAAAAGAAAAACACAAGAAGAAATGTTTAAAAGATAAGAATTGAAGAATTGTTTAGTGTAAATTAGCATATTACAACAGAGAGTAGAGAAAATGCAATAAAATATAACAGTAACAATATAATATGTTCTCTACTGACTCTATGCTATAAATGTACAATAATATTAGAGATGATTACAAGCAATTTACAACTACAATGTTGTTTTCAATATTAAATTTTTTTTCCTAAGGAAGGTGAACATCTTCCAAAGACACCAAGAATATCCCCTCCGTAATGTCAGATTAATACAGTATATTGATAGAACAGAATAAGCAGTATACAAGACAGGATAGTACAAGGAACTGGAAACATTAAACTGGTAAGGGAACAATTATTATTACTATTTTGCTATCAGTGACGATAACTATCAATAGATCCAACATGCAGTAGTATGTAACACCTTCCTGCATGAGATAATAATTGGAGGAAACCCTACTGTCACTGTAGTAACTATTATTATTAGTATTATTATTAATTGATACAGTGCCAGGACCATCAGTGGATAACAATATGCAGTAGTATAATACCTTTCTGTCTGATGTAAACAACGGTGGAGCTCCATTGTAGCAGTTATTATTATTTTTATTATTATTATGGAAATTAATTGAAAACTTACAAAATTTAGAAAAAAAATATTTGCCAAAATGAAATTACACAATTATGAAGGAGAAAATTTTTCATTATTTTTGGCAATATTTCATTTTTATTTTTGCAAGAGTAGTGCACTTATATATGAAGTAAAAGGAATTTTTTGTTATTGTTCAGAAATGTTACTAGTTCATAGTGTTCTGAAGAGTTTCACACACCCTTATTTGTATTTACTTACATAAATTTAATCATATACATATTAAAGCAATTATTTATCCTAAACATTTTTATTGTGTTTTTTATTGTGGGACCCAAATGTGACAAAAATATTCATAATATAAAAATGTAGCGTAAAATCTTTTTTCTGTTTTTCTCTGAAGTAAATCAATGATAAATAGCGAAATAAAAAACAACGCTGGCCAACAAAAAAAAGTATCTAGCAGTAGCCACAGAAATAATAGCCTAAAGATAAATTTTAACAAAACAAAAAAAAAAAAAATTAGGAAAATATACAAGCTATTAATACACACTGCAGTATAATATTTTGCCTGATGTCTAACTATACATAATTAAAAATGACCTGATGACAGAAAAAAAAAATATTATTAATAATATTAATTTTTTCTTTCATTGGTTTTCATTTTTTTTTAACATTTTATTCTCATTGATTCATAACCTAATGATGATGTCTTGAGGGCTTGCATTGATATCTTACATTTTATAGAAGGCACAGATTTGTTTGCGCATTTCATAATTGCTAGACATTACAAATAATGATCAGGCGCAAAAAAAATTTTTATTTTAGTTTTAAATGTAGTAATAATGATTTTTTTTTTTTGTTTTTTTCTTACTAGAATATGAAATATGAACATGAACATGCACAAAAGAGTAATTAAATTTATAATAATAGCTGGAGGGAATTCAGATCATCATCATTAAACACCAGACCAGATCAGATCATATTGGTTCAGACGGTCAAATACGATAGTAATTTGAAAAGGACTAGTAATTTAAAATTGAAAAAAAAATAAATAAATAAATAACAAAACACTTGTAATGCCAAGTGACTTAATTATAATTTAACACGCCTTCTTGCAGTTAAGTTGTTCCAAAACTATGACAGAGACTAAAAACAAAAAAGAAAAAAACTGTTTAGATGACAAAATTTATGATTTTTATGGAGGTAAAACACAAAAAAAAATTGAATTAAATGTCTTATATATTTTAGATCTAAAAAATCATAGGAAATCATAAATTTTAAATTTTATTCTATTCATCAGTATTGCAATCTATGTTCGCAAGGTTTCCTGTGTCTACGGAAGCGATGTAAAAAAATTTTCTATTTCTCCCGTTTTGACATAAAATATAAGTTGACATTTATATATCATTGTTTATTAGGTTAATTTGTTTTTAATCCTGGTTTTTAGAATTTTTTTCTTTTTTTAATTTATTGAATGTTTTAAGAATTAAAGACATATGGTGATGGTAGTAATCGTGATATGGTGCATAAGACGCATAAGACGAACATAAATATAACAAAAGAAAATATAAATGAAGGGTTCAATGTATGTTAATCTGCATTAACAATATTTTTAACGATCAAAACAAAAATGTTTATTCCTACAACAGAATAACAATATAAACTTTTTGGAATTTGAAATTGTAGAAAAATAAATTTAATAAACTTTCATAAAGTTTGTTTTGAATAAAAAAATTTTCAAGTTAGGTATAAGTTTATATATTTCTTCAAAAGTATATTTTTGTCGAGACTAGATAAATCAATTTTCAATCAACAAAAGGCATCCAACAAGTCCGAAATATTAGAACTTAACTCTTCAAAATCTTAAAAATATTTAGACATCTGCCATCACTAAAGACAACTATCACCGATATTTTTAGATATTAGATACTAAGGAGATACTAAGTACTAAGGAGGAGAAGGAGTCACTATAGGCTTCAATTATTATTCTTATTGTGAAATAGACGTGATAATTAAGTAAAAGCTCGCCTATCATACAACGAATAACTCCTTTATATCATTTTTCACCTAAACTAAATATAAAATCAAACCATCAATTTGAATATTATTAAACGTAGTAATTAACTGCTAAGAGCCTGGTGTCACACTAACAAATAACCTGACTCTAAAAAAGTGAAATAATGTGTAAATAAATATTATTATATTATTTTTTATTATAAAATTTCAAGGACTCTTTAGATTCAAACTGTAACAATATTGATTATACAAAAATCATTTGGTCCTTTTTTTTTAAGAGTTTACTTCCTGGCATTACAAACGTATCAAACGTATTAAATGAAATTAAAGAAAATAATCTTTTTATTTGGAAACAAAAAACTGGGAAAAGAAATAGAGAAAGGTGTGCTTTTTAAAATTATATCATTTTATTGTTGTTTTCTGTTTAAATGACATTTGACATGTTTAATCACATATTCTTTAGAAATTTTTAAGAAAAGGATAAACCAAAGAATAAAACAAAAGAGTTTTTTTTTAACTTTTTTATGATGTTTCTATCCTTGACTTTGAAAATTTGGTGTGCTTTTCGTACCCTTATACTTTAATTTACATTTTTTAGTTTTATGAAAATCCATCAAAAAAAAAACAAACACTACAAAAAACAAAAAAAAATAATAAAACAATAAATTAATTCGCATTTTAAATGAGATCGAAATTGATCTTAGGATAATATCATTTCAAAAAATATGTTATACTAGGAATACGCGAGAAACGACGGTTTCATTTGTATATCATTATACTAAAATGTTTTCTAAGGAAAAATAAAAAATAAAAAAATGTTTAACTATTATTGCCATACCTTTGGTCTAACTATTAAAAGTCAATACAGATTATAATGGTGATGGAAAACAAAGAAAAAAGTTGTTTTATGCGTTAAATACAGCACCTGCACAATCAAAAAATATTAACATTAGCATTAGAATTTGGAGTTGGGGTGAAATAATTTATGGGACATTTATAAAATTTGTGTTGTTTTTTTTTTTTCGGAAATTTAAAATGTTGATTAGAATTTTCTATGAATGATTTAAGAACGCTTTAGTCTTATTTAAATATTAATAGTTAGGAATAAATTTAATAAACAATGCATTATACAAAAAAAAAAAAACAAATAAAAAATAACAGGTGTTGGTGTTAGTTAGGTAATTTTCGCGGCAAAAAAAGAAAAGGTTAAAAAAAAAATATATTGTAAGAAAGATTTAAAGATAACTTAATTAAAATTTTTCAATTTTGTAAATAAATGCAATGTGAATTATAATCAAGGTCTCATAAGTCAAAGAGTGAATTATAATTGAAAACAATAATAGATACATATGGAGATTTTTCACGCTGTTTTGGTTTTTAATTGGCATAATAAATCGAGTTTTTAAATATTTTTCTATTGTTTTTATTATTTTATACTATAAACCTCTACGTTTAGCAGTCATGAATTTGTATTACATTTTTTATTAGCACAATCACCTTAAATAATTATTTTAAAACCTTGCAATAACTCATCTCATTAACTGACTGCAAATGATTTAGTAGTTTAAGTATCCGGCCTTACAATTTCAGGGTCTTGGATTAAAACTTCTGTAATAAAAAAATAAATGATAAATATAAGTAATAATAAGTAGTAATTAGTAGTTAATCATATTCTTTTCTTTCGCTACACCGTAGTCAATATACTGCGTGGGCAGTTAAGGATTTTATCCCATTATATTGGCTAAAAAAAAAATGGGGTAAATATCCAAGTTAATGTCTAGAATCGTTATCAGAAGAGGAATTTATTAGACAGGTTTTATTCTAGGATATCCTAATCTCATTAGTAATGACAGCAAGTAGTTTATTGATAATAAAAACTTTATATTATATTCTCTCCTTGCTCTTATAACAAAAATGCAGCAGGTAACCAAAAAACCTCACTAATCTTAAGTTTATAGAAAATTTCCTTGTACACTTTAGGAGAGCAAGTAAAATTTCAATCCCCTAGTTAAAATTGCAATATTATAACCATTAAAATGTTAATTTTTTTTGAAATTTGTCAACTTATTCGTTAATTATAAATCAATGATTCGTTAATTATAAATCAAGAGCTGTATTATGATATCACAATTACTATTACTAAAAATTCTAAAAATATTGTCTATAGAGAACATTATTATAAAACGTGCTGATTTAATATCTTATTTTTAAATCGTTTACTATTTTGATGTCCTCACAGATTTTCTTTCAAATAAATTTATTAAAAAAATAAATTTATTTTTAATTAATTCAATAATGATCATCTTTTAAACGTTTTCATTTCCTGCACGACTACTACACGTTTTGTTCGGTTTCGATCTTTTGATCTTATTTTAATTTTAAATAATTTATTTAACAAAACAAAAAGAAAAAAAAAAAGACTAAGTTTAATTCATAAGTAATTATTATAGGTTAATTAAAACAAAATATATATATAAAAAAAAAAAACAAAACAAATAATTAAAAAAATTCTAAATACTTCATAATCTTATAAGAACTCCATATTTAGAAATTTTAACCTTCATAAAGTCAACAACAGCAAAAACTTATTTTTTTTCGTGTGACAGTGTAAGAAACAAAATTAATTGTCAATATGTTAAAAGTAGTCATCAGTCAATTCCTGGTGCTGTTCATTATTTAAATATTTAACAAAGAAACAAAAATACAGTTAGACTCTAATTTATTTAACTATTAAAAAGTCAATATTAGATTTTAAAATTTTTGCTTAGAAAATAATTAAAAATATATAAGATTAACCCACTTTTGCTCGGCAGTATCACGACTAGAATTCTTGTTAGAATTATCTGTTTAGTTTCATTAGATCCTTTGATTTTTGATATTATCATATCTTTGCCAGTTTTAAAGAAGCTCTTTAGATTATTTGAGCAAGTATTAGACTTATATATGTTAGAAAAGTTATCCTAAAAAAATCTGTTTCATGATAATATTTATCTACATTTATTAAGACTTTTTAAATGTTGTAAAAGAGTCGAAAAAAGAGTGCAAATTTATTATAAAAGAGTCATTAGGTTAATGTCATCAACCCAATTAAATATTTACAAGTGAATCGCTACAAATCAAAAATATATAAAATTATTAATATATAAATTTTTCACTTAAAATATTAAAAGTAGAATCGTATTTTGTCGCGACAAAGATATTTCATATCTGCTGGCCAAATTAAATTATAAAAAATCTCCAAGCCGTTAAATTCTAGAAATGATAAGTTATTATTATTTCAAACATTGTTATTAAAAAGACAATTTCAAATAGAAAAAAATGAATTTAATTTAAAAAGTAAATAAATGAAGTGGGTCTTTGACGAAGATTATCACTGCAGTGTAAAATTTTGTTATAATTAAGGAATGAAAAACCTATGGAATTATATATCAAAAGGACAAATACATAAGTACAACATTTTATCAACTCTAATACTCCCAAAATGCAATTACAAATGTTCAAAGAGTCGTCGACAATCAGAGATTTAGATTCTTTACACACTTTATTCAGAATACCTACCTTTAATCCTTTAAGACAGATTTGAGAGTTCCATTGAATTAAAGTTTTGTTTATCTACATATCACACATTTTGATTTTCAAAAAAAAAAATTAAATATTAACTCAAGTTTTACTGTATTCAATTCAAAACCAAAACCTAAACTTCCTTACGTAACAGCGAGTTTTATTAATTTAGTTTTTATTTTTTTATTTTTAATTGTGAAGGTGTAAAATAAGATTTATTTTATCTATTAAAAATGTAAATAATATGCAAGAATTATAATGCATCAACACGGCAATTATAATAAAAAATAAACATAGATATATATACATATATAATAATTATATATACAAACATAAATAAATTTAAATATGTATTTTTTTTTTTTTTTAATATTAATTCTAGTTTTATGTCAAATCTATTAATATCCACCTACAAAATAGTATTATTTCTGTACTGTTACAACACTATAGGTACATATTTTTAAAAAGGGGAAACAGACAAATCACAAAATGCATTTTACTAAAAGACTTTTCGTCAAAAGACCATCATAAAATATAATTTAACTTTTCCAGATAAAATTTTTTGACATCCAACTATTCAACTGTCAAAAGATGACATTAATATAATATAATGAACATATCTTCTGCTTAATGATAGTTTTTGCCGAAAATTTAATTTTTTATTTTGAGGTTATTGTAAATTACTTTACTTTACTTTTTAAATTATTGTGAATTGTCTCTCCCAAATCCCAATGCCAAAACTTCTAAACCTCATAATAAGCATGAAATAATTTCCATTTTATTATCATATTGAGAAGTTTATGGATAATTTTATGGCAACTTTTTATATTGACAACTTATAAATACTGAATCATAAGTTTATTACAATTGAATAATGTAATGTAAATAAATGAAACTTTGACATCTTAATGGGGTCAAATGAAAAGCGAAGTAGTTTATTTTGTGAAATGTCTTTTGTTGAAAGATATTTTTGCAATAAATCTCATTTTATAAAATGTACTCTATCCATTAGAAATGACTTCTACATACATACCTATAATAATATAATGGTAGCACAAATAGATACAAGTATACAACAGCATATCTACAATTTTATTTTTCTAAAGAAAAAAAAGTACAATAATAATAATTTTTTTTTTTTTTTATAAAGCGAAACAAAACAAAGCAAAACGAAGCGAATAATTATTACTATTATTATTCTTTTCGATATATGATTAATAAATTGTTGTTGTTCTTCTTGTTAATTTTTCATTTGCAAGTGTTGTATTTTTGCTGCTGTTGTCAATTTCTGTTATTATTTTTGTTATTGTTTTGGAAAAAAAAAAAATAAAACAAAAAAATAAAAATAAGTTCTGTGTACAGTGTACAGGTTTAAAAATAAAAATATTTATGGAAGTGATTTTAAATGATCGTTTAAAATCCCATGTAACAACTTTTTAACTTTTTGTTTTTTTTTTTTTTTTTAACTACTTATTACTTATTTTAAAAATAACAACTATATTTTCTTTCCTTTTTTTATTTTATTTTATTTTATTTTGTATCTTGTTCAATAAATATTTTATTGTCATTTTTATTAAAATTGAAAATTTTTATTTGAAGGAATGTTGTTGTTGCTCTTTTTGTTCTTTTTGTTGTTATTCTGGTTTTATGTTGTTTGTTGCATTTTTAAATTGCGCAATAATTTATTATTATTGTAATATTGAATATAATCATACATATATGTATGTGTGCACATTGAAACATACATAAGTGTGTGTATATGTATATTAATAATATGTATATACTTAAATATTTTATGTGTATAACTACATACATACATACCTATGTACTTATATTTATGATGTGATCTCAATCAACCGCCCAATTTAGATATTATGTTTTATATTATTTTTTTTTCTTTTGTTTTTTGTTTTCTTTTTTATCATTTTATTTATATTCAAATCTAATAGTAGTATGGTAACACCCTCATATCCCCCTCATAAATGGAAAATATTAAAATTTATTTTTTGCATGAACAAATTATTGTTGTTATTGTTGCTGCAGTTGTTGTTGCTGTTGTTATTGTTACTTGCAATATAGAATATTGTTAGAAGTTTAACTAGAATGCGAAACAGTTGATTTTATCTATATTTGAAGATATTTGAAAGATGTACTAAAAATAAGTTTATTTTATATAAATATAGGGTAATATGTCTGTAAAAGGTTCATCATAAAAAATAGAAAATAAAATCATAGGCATAAAATGGTTAATGGTCGATTCCACTAGAACTATTGCACTAGACACAATTTCACCAGACACAATTCCACTCGGACAATTCTAGTTGGCATAATTTCACCAGGGAACAATTCAACTATTTATTTGTCAAACGCATTTAGAGTTAAGAATTCTTGATTAGAGAGTTTTATAACGCATCAATCACGCGTCAATCAGGTGCATTTGCATACCGTGGAAAATCAGGATAATAATATAATTTTTGAAAAGCAGTTTTTGTACCAAGTTAATATTTAGTTAAAAAATACAATAAAAGATAGTGATATGAAACTTTAATAAGGATTTTTTTTTAACTACACTACAGTAATTCCTAAAAAACAACATCCAATGAAAAATATAACGGCTCCGTAAAACAAAAAAGAGCATAATGATTTTAATTCGGTTGCGGTTGATTAAATATCGAAATTATCGTAAAATACATGTAAATATTTTGGAACTATATCGTATTAAAAACTTATAATTAATAATTATTAGTTAAAATAAAAATTAGCGTTAGATTTCTCTAACATTGGATATATTTTAATATAATTTTGCATAAGAAAATTCAATTTCTGAATATTAGTGAAGTCAAAAAAAATTCTTTACCTACATCCAATGACTTCACATAACCCCAAAGCAAATAATCCTGTGGCGTTATGTCATATGATCTTAGCATTTTTCGAAATAATGTTATCACCAAATCTTTCTTTCAATAAATCAATTGTTGAGATAGCAGTATGAGGTGTAGCACCATCTTCTAAGAAAGTAAAACACTTCCGTCTCGATACCATTAAAATTTTGGAACAAAAAATCATTGATCATCGATCTGTAACGCACCATTCACTGTAACATTAACTTCAGAATTGTTTTTAAAGAAATATAGACAGATGATGCCTCCAGCGTGTAAAGCACACCATACGATGCATTTTTCCCGATGCAATGAAACTTGCTGAATTTTTTGACGATTGTTTTCGCTTCATATACGACAATTTTGCTTGTTTATGTAGCCGTTCAACCAAAAATGAGCTTCATCACTAAACACAATTTTTTGATAAAAAAAAGTGCTCTAGAAGATTACTGAATAGAACACTGATTTTGAAAATAAATTTCAACAATTTGTAACCGTTGTTGTGGCGTGAGTCTTTCCATGATAGTTTGTCGATGCCGATATGTCGATAGTTTGTCGATGAATCAAATAAAAAAAAATTTGGCTTCAATCTTAATTTAAATGTGTTTTATTTCAATTTAAAAAAAAAACACCCGTTACATAATTTTGAGTTTCGTAAAATTTCTGGAAAAAACAAAATTATATTTTTTTTTTTTACAAGGTGTTGACATTAATTAAACATTAATCTAACATTAATAAACTTGGGATACAATATTGTTTGAAGAACTTTTAGCTGCAACTTTGGTCAAACCTTTTCTATTTTTTTCAATTTTCCTTGCTATACCATTTTTTTTACACAAACCCTGTATACAATATGCTTAGATGCTTATAAAATAATGATTAGAATTGTACTGATAAGCACTCAAGTATTATTGATCTTATAGTTAACATGTTATTATATTTAGAAGAAGTATGTCCTTTCAATTCAATGTTTTTTTTAATTAATTCAATGGCAATTCATTTGAATTGCTGAAATTACAAAATACTCTTATATATATTTTATTTTAGATCAATTGTATTTTTTTATCTCACATTTTGTGATCCTTGAAGTGAAATGTTTTTCAATTATATACCGCAATACAGTAACTAATGAGAAAAATTGGAACCACCAACGCAGTTTAAGATGTTTATGCTATAATTTATAACTTCTATTAGTAAATCAATATTATAATAACAATCATATAATTTTTTTTTTTGATAATGATTTGCAAAAATTTATTTTCAATTGAATATTAAAATAACAGTAAAAATTTACCACCCAGCATAAAAAACTATTTATTACAGATATTTTACAGATAATTGAATGGAATTACTTAAAGATTTAATCTTAATGTTACTTAGAATATGTATAATAATATTATGATTCCACTAATTAATTACAAATTTTCTTCACTTTTGATTAGTTTTTCAATGGACATTTTATTTACTAATCAATTAGTACTAGACAACAAAATCAATTTATTAGGGTCAGATAATTATTATGTAAAATAAATTAGGATGGTTCTCTTGAGAAGGTTATTATTATTTATACGATATACATTATTACAATATGAAATGACTACATATTTTTTTTATTTATATGACCTGACAGGGGTTTGAATCCAAGACCCTCCGATTGAAAGAATGGTGACTAAACCACTATGCCATGAGTCAGATAACTCAAATCTCAAGTTTTCATACAAAAACTATATTTGAACTCGAAGGTTTTGTTTGAAAATGTAAGATTTAAGTTCTAGCTCAATTTTATGCATTCCATATACTATGGTAATTGTGCATATTATATATTATGGTAATTGTAACTTGGTTTTCAATTAGTTTTGTACTAATTTTTCCACCATTTTATGTTCACAAGATTAAAAATTTTTATGATAAACATCTTGCTATAATTATTGTAACCAGAAAAACCATTTAAAAAACCAGTTATAAACTTTAACTAATATTAGCGGCTTCGGTGGCCTAGTGCGTAGGGGTATATTAAATACGTTGCAATTGCAATCACTGAGGGATTGTGGATTCGAATCGCACACACGTCGAAAAAATAATTCCGCCTTATTACAATTACATCCACTCCTAGAAAGGAAAGGCTGTGTAATTTCCTTGTTCCATTTATGTGGCAGGCGAATAAACTTAAAAAACCAAAAAAACTATAATATTAATCAAAAATAAATTTTTTTCTAATAATAACCTTTGTTTGTGGTTGTTTGTACTAAATACAGCAACAAACTTTTAAATACACAAATAATTTCTGAAATATAAAATTGAAATTCGTTATTGATTATACGATTTTATTTCTGAATTTTTTTTTCGTATGTTGAAAATCTTTGATTCATTTATATATTTATTTTTAGACATCATCTTAATGGATCATCATTTGATTGAAAATGTATTAAGCATTTTTAGTTAATAAAGGTAAATCCTTCGTGGTCAATATTGTAACAAATTCAATGAATTAGTAATCATTAAATTCAAAATATATTTATCTATACATAATACCTAATATATAAAAATTTTTGTGGCTAATCATAGAATAAAAAACTTTTAATATATTAGCAAATAAGGGGAAATTATAAAGATAAGTTGATTGAATGTCTAACTAAATGAACAAATCCAAATCCTAACTAAATGTTTAAAACTTTTCAATTAGAAGAAGTTACTTTAAAACCATTGTTAGAAAGTTATTGTACATACGAGTTGAGCTTTTAAAATTGATTTAAGAGGATACCTAAACCTACTCTTTTTATTTTTTACATCACGTAGATTTTTATATAATGAATTCAACATTATTTTAAACTCAATACATCTTCTTGTCAGTGTATAGTCAGAAATCTATATCGGCCTCTTACTGTTAAATTTGTGTTTTTTTTTTTTTTTTGTTTTTTCTCTGGCACATAAATGTGACAAGGAAATTCAGACTCTTCTCAGACTCTCAGATACGCAGACTATTCTTTTCTCTGTAAATTACTCTGTAAAAGTCGTAAGGGAGAATTATTCTTTTATCGGTAAGATTCTGAGGCTCCAAGTTTATGTCGTGTATAGTTAAAATAAAATAAGTAAATTTGGGCAAACTTTTTTAATTTCTAGGTGACTTATTGTGCAGATTTTCCGTGCAGTTTTATTTTACTTATCATTTTAGAATTTTCTTTAAAATTTTTTAGTCAACGTCAAATTTTGTACCTTTATATGACACCTAAAACTCAAAAAATTTTATTTAATAAGGGAATAAATTTTTAAAATTTAGAATATTAAAAATGAATGAGAATATTGAATGGTATTTTTATTTGAAGACAAAATCCCTTTCACAAAATATTAAAACACTAAATAAATAAGATTTTTAAGTGCAATTGAATTTACAATAAACTAAAAATACTGTTGAACTAAGGAAAAAATTTAATATATAATTTTGTAATCATTTGAAATTCATTTCATTTTGAAATTTCTAAATCGGACAAAAAAGATAGTGTAACATGCATTTGTATATACAAATTTTAAATAATATATGCACCAAATAGAGATGGTGCAATTGCATATAGGTATGAAGAAATTATCCATTTATAATAAATTACAATACAAAGTATATATGTATATATATATGAATTCAATAAAATATGCTTTTAACGTAGCCAAATATTTGTATAGCTTTTCAATTATGTTATGTTTTGTTTTTCTTTATCTTTATCAAATGCTAAAAATGCTTTACCCCAAAAAATTTGTGCATTTTATTATAGTTTATTTTCATCTTATCTATGGAATCCTGTTCATATTTCCAGTAATTTTACATTTACGGTCAAAATAAAAGAGTCATTTGACTTTCTTGTTCTATTTTTTCCTAATTAATGCATTTAAGGTGTGGACTATTAATGTTACAATTACATCAGAGTATTCAACGACTAAGTGAAACTAATGATTCCAGAAACTCAAGCTTAGTCAAATATAAATAATAAATGACTTAATGAAGGCTTTATGCTTCTTATATAGGAGTGGAAAGGAGACAAACTAAAATTAATGCTCCAAAATGAAATTCAAGATAAAAAAAATCTTTAAAGTAAAATTATAGTTATTATACCCTTAGTATTAAGTACTATAGCTTGTTTGTTGTGACAACCTTAGATTCCAACTTAAGTGAGCGGTAATATTAATGTTACCATTTTTTTTTTGTCCATTTCCTTGCCACATAAATGTAACAAGGAAATTACACAGCCTTTCCTGTTCAGGCGTGGCTGTAAATGTCATAAGGAGGAATTACTCTTACGACATTAGTGGTATTCGAACCTACACTTCCTAGGTGTTTACAGTATATTTTATACGTTCTTACCAACTAGGCCAGCGAGGTGTCCTAATGTCGTCATTCTCTAGGACAGTACCGTTCGGTTACGTTTTTCATTTTTTATACTTTACAAAACGATAAAGCTTAGAAAATACTTAGTATTAACTTTAGTAAAAAATTACCTTTCATTTGGCCATAAGTGTATATTTAGAATTGGCTAGATTTCATATCGTACGTTTTATATATATGCACAATATTACTTTCAAAGGTTTTTTTTTTTTCAAAATTAAATATTTGATAATCTTATATACGTATACTGAAATATAAATGGATTTATATAGAAAATTTGTAGACAGATTATATGGATAATTCTATATGGATAGAGTTCTATATGGATAATTCAACCATTATGGTTACATGTTTTTGTACCCAATAAATACCTCAGCCTAATAAAAACAAAAAAAAAACAAACAAGCAAAAAATTTCAGAATTTTATAATAGGTTATCTGTTCTTTAATAATAGTAACTATTTCTTTCAATAACTGCATCATATACATATAAATAAAATAATCCAATTCATCATTATAATATATTGTATATATATATTATATATATAAGTATATTATGTACCTACAATTGTATTAGTTACTTCATTAGATATCTTTAATTAACTCGTATTTGGTGCTGGTTCAAATTAATTTTTTAGAATATGGGTATCTAGGAAATATAAGGTATATTAGGAAAAGGTTTAAGGATAAAGAAATTTAGAAAAATAAGTAGAATCGAAAATGAGCAGAAAACAGTTGCAGTGTAAATGTATAACATCCAATGAAGAACTTTTGAAAAATCCTCTTTTATGGCTCAAAACCATGTCGATAGATAAGAAAACAAGATAGTTTAGCCTAAAATATAATACAGGGTAGAAAATCGTGAAACGCAAATAAATGCAAGAGGAAATAAATGCAATTAAGTAGCGGACAATGTAGAAAGTTACTATGCTGAACAAAAATAAACCGTTTCATTACATACTGATAAACAGGTACTAGTAAACATTAAAAAATTATAATAAAATCACCTTATATAAATTTATGCTATATTAGATGTTGGTAGTTGAATTTTCAGTTATTCTATTAAAATATATACAGTCAAACCTGTATAAGTGAAATCTCTAAGGGCAAGTAGTTTTTTTCCACTTATAGAAGTAGTTCACTTATACAGTTTTCCAGTCAGCCAGGTTTTTTATGTAAATTGTTCCAATTAAAGAGGTTTCTGGAAATTTGAAAGTAAAAACTAAGAAATTATATACATACTAGAAAATCCCCTGTGCAATTGCACAAATTCTATAGATTCAAAAACATTTACGTTATCATACTGACTCCCTTAATAAACTACCTAAAAATTTCATTTTTACATCAGCACCATTAAAAAAACGTTGAAATCACTTACTTACTTGTAATAGAAAAAAAACATAAAACAAATCTAAACACATAAAATTAAAAATGTTAGGTACAGTTTATTAATTTATTCTCGCCATTTTTTCGTGGCGATAATTTTTGACAGTTTTTTAATTATTGAGAAAAAATGGTCCAAGCTAAAAACACATTCAGGGTAAAAGTTCGTGCCGATATCTCAAAAATTGTTTGAAACACATGTATAAAGTGCACAATAAAAACCGGCGAAAAACCAACCAACACCAACCGCTACCACATTTTTTTTGTTACATTTAAAACACTCCCAATAATCGAAATAATTTTAATATATGTTAAAATTTTACTCTCTATTTTTCTTTAGTTTTAAAAAAAAAAATTTTATGTCGATGAAAAACAGTTGTTTTCGCCGCGAAATTACTTCAATTACCAAAACTACTTTCAAGTCTTTTGCGTTTATTTTTTTTTTTGCTTGAAAAAAATTTGCTGAATTTATTTTATTTAAATGTACTTTGGAAGTGGTCTTTGGTATATTTAATAAAAGATTCATGTCTCTGATAATGTAATTTCATAAATTTTCGGGGTCTTTTTTTTTGTGACGGTCGTTTTCGACAGCTTTTTAATTTAATGGTCTAATAATAAATTAGTACAAAATTATGAATCTATTGTGAGAGAAGGCTTCTAAAATGATATTTTCTATGTTATTTTTAATTTTTTTTTTAAGAAAAATATCCATTTCTATAATATTTAGTAAGTTTCTGATTTCTGTTATGAAATATAATTAGCTAAGTCTGCCGAATTTTATATTAATAAAAAAAATTCAAATATTTTATGTTATATCAAAAATTCAACTTAAAAAATCATAATTCTAACCTAAATAAACAAAACTACTATAAAGTCTGTTGCGAAGCTTTTACCAGCTTTTATAATAGTGAAAACAAAATCAAGAATTAAATCGGCCTATTATTTTTTTCTTATAAATATAAGGCTTACTATAAACTTTGCTCTTTTCACTTTCAGGTCTTTTAATTTTATTAAGAGTATTTTTATTTTTTTCAAAACAAAGAGTCATTTGAAAACTGCCAACAGAAGAATAATAATTTATTTTTAATTTACCGCTGCGACCAGTTCATAATGGATGTGGCGGTCAAATTTAAAAATTAAAAATTTGCTTTAAATTTTGTGTCGAAAGTACTTTTTAAAGTAAACATTTGTGTCTCTGATAAGACTTTTAGTCGAAGATTTGTGTCTCTGATAATAAAATTTTAAATTATTAAATAAATATATAGAAATATCATCATTGCCAGTTTAGTTTACATTGAGTGTGAGTGGTTTATTATAGAAATAAAATATTTTTTTTTTACATATTGGCAAGGTCTTATCATTATATTGTGTATATTATCAGAAATTCAATCATTAATTTCAGGTATTATATTATCTGATCTGATTAATAAATCTCATTTTTTTCCATGGCTAACAATATTATTAATGGTCGAATAATAAATTAGTACAAAATTATGAATCTTTTGTGAGAGAAGGCTTCTAAAATGATATTTTCTATGTTATTTCTTTCTTTTTTTTTTAAGAAAAATATCCGTTTCTATAATATTTAGTAAGTTTCTAACTTTTGTTATGAAATATAATTATTTAAGTCAGCCGAATTTTACATTAATAAAAAAATTTCGAATATTTTATGTTATACCAGTTCTACCGAAAATTTAGCTTAAAAATCTAAATTTCAACCTAAATAAACAAAACTATTTTAAAGTCTGTTACGAAGCTTTTACCAGCTTTTATACTAATGAAAACAAAATCAAGAATAAAATCGGCCTATTATTTTTTTCTTATAAATATGAGGTTTACTATAAACTTTGCTCACTCTCACTTTTTCACTTTCAGGCGTTTTAATTTTATTAAGAGTAGCTATTTTTATTTTTTTTTTTCAAAACAAACATTGAAAATGCCAACAGAAGATTAACAATTTATTTTTAATTTACCGCTGGGATCAGTTCATAATGGACGTGGCGGTCAAATTTAAAAATTAAAAATTTGCTGAACTTATTTTGATTGAAAATGTGTTTTTTAAGTATGTACTTTTCCTTTTTTGACTGTACTCACTTTTAATGAAGGGTTTGTGTCTCTGATAATACTTCTAGTGGAAAATTTGGTCATTCGTAATAATATTTACTAAATTTATTTATATTTTTAATGAACGGTTTGTGTCTCTTGACAATACTTTGAGTCAAAAATTTGTGTCTTTGGTAATAAAATTTTAAATTATTAAATAAATATACAGAAATATCATCATTGCCAGTTTAGTTTACATTCAGTGTGAGCGTTTTATTATAGATATAAAATATATTTTCTTACATGTTGGCAAGGTCTCGCCAACATCTTGTGTATTATATTATAGATATATACATAAGTATGTGTACTGTATTTTAAATAATTTATTATAAATCGATTTATCAAGCGGAAGGATTGATCTTGGAATATTAAATTTTACAGGAATTAGAAACGTGACATTCCATTTTGGAAAATTTTTAATTTATAGCTTACAGCAAAAGTTTTTATTTTTTTGATATTTTAGCTTGTAACTAGCCAATTAACAAACGAGAATTAACAAAATCTGAATAGATATCTATTTTAATCCACAATAACACTATGTTCATATAAAAAAATCCGAAAATAACGGTTTTTTAACGTGATTTGAAAATTCAGATGAAATTCAGCCAAATAAAAAAAAAAAAAAATGTTGTAATGTAAACAAGTGTAAAAAATTGGTGGGAACGAAGGTGGGAATGCTTTTTATACAGGTTTCCCACTTATCTAAGTTCCACTTAATCGGGTTTGATTGTGTATATGATATTATAGAAACAATCGATTTAAAATCAGTTTGATAATAAATGAAACAGTCTCTTTTATTTAAAGAACTTACTGAGGCATTTTAAGATTTCAATGAGTTTAGATTTTGTTACTTAAGCGTTTTGGATCTCATACTTTTTAGAGTTAGGTTTACAAATAACGAGTAATTATTATTGATTAGGCATTAAAATCATACTGAACTCTATTGAAACTAAGAAACTAGTGCTGTTTCTAAAGAGTCTTTGAATACAAAGAAGAAAAACATTTTTCTATTGCATTTTTTCTTCATTTATTCTAGAATTTTTTCTCTTTCAAATCATTTTTTATTTTTCGCTTTTTCATTTTTAAATCACAGCACAATATTTTTATGGCTTACTTTTTTATTTATTATAGTTTTGTTTTCAGATTTCATATTTTCACCACATATGTCTTACACTATCAGTAATAGGTATAGGTAATAACTAATAAGTATATATATATATATATATGTACCTACTTATTGTTTTCTGTTTTTTTTTTTGCAGAAATATTTCTGTCTTTTACTGTTTTTCTTTTTTTTATCTTTTCTATACCTCAAAACAAATAACATGAAAAAATCCTTAATATCACGTCACATAATTCTTTTGTCAACAATGAAGACGAAGTATTATTTGATTGTTGACAATAAGATGATATTAATTGTGATGGTGGATGATGATGATTGAGACAATGATAATTTTCATAAAAAAGTTGCATTTATATTTACTTACGCTTCGTATAGAATTTTAAATCATATACGTATTTATTATAATAACTGTAAATTCTCTAATGACTTTGTAAATTTAAACAGCTTACAGTTTCACAACGGTGCTCCAACTTGAAAACAATACCAACACAAAAAAAAAAAAACAAACAGAGTAAAAAAATTTTTTAGAAGAGTTGAAAAAAATATAATCATCCTATTTGTTATAACTAGTGATTTGTACCACCCTTTTTCATTTTTCATTCCATTTATTTAATCCAAATGTCATTGGAAAATTTGTTTTTGATATGACTATGATGATATGATGATAATTTTTTTTTTAAGATAGGAAGGAGGTGAACCATACAAAAAATATAAATAAAAATAACGTCTTTTAATAGGTATTATTTTATTACATAATATTTATTGATACTAAATAAAATATAATATATAATATATATATATGTATATGTAAAATTTTTTTCTTTCTTTCGGAGTTTGTTATTGATATTAAACTTACCATGCTAATAACAACCACTTTTCTATTACTAGACTAGACTAAAAGAGATTCAGCCAATGGTGTAGTGGTTAACACACCGTCCTTTAATTAGAAAGATCTTGGATTCAAATGCCGGCTGAGGCATATGTATATTAATAAAAACAAAATATATATTATATGATATACTATTATATCGTAATATATAATTTAATGCAAAAAAAACTTGTATAAGATAATAGATAGCGCAAAAATATTAGCGTTTCATAGTCTTGCACAATAGCTAAAACCGAGTAATCAATAGTTTAGTTAAACTAATGATTCCAAAAACTGAAACTTAGTCAAATATTTATAATAAAAGACTTTAGTGGATGCCATAATATGCTCCTCATAGAAGTGGAAGGCCAAAAACAAGTTAATAAAATTGTGTGTATAAATTGTTTTAAAACTTATTCCAAATGCACCAAAAATTTAGCTTTAAATATTTGACACCACGAATATATCGAAATCTACTTGTACACCAGTTAATGAAATTAAAACTTTTTTTTTAAATACTGCTGGATTTGATTATAGGAAAAGAATTATTGTATGCGCTTAACGATAAAGTATTTTCAAGAAATGACTCTTCTAATGTTTAAAAGGCTGTTAATTCTTTCTAGATATATCTATAAGTATATTTTGAACAAAAATATTGGAGATTTATCAAAATTGAAATAAACTTAAAAATAATGAAGGAAAGGCAAGCTGGTGCTTCGGATTTGTAAGACCTTTATAGCAATTTTTTTTTAAATTTACGGAAAATTTATTTAAATATACATATATATCTTATAGATACAATGAAATTCATTCTCTTAATATAAGTACTCATATCAAAATCAATTTATAAGTATCATTAAGAAGCATATATAATATATACACATATCTATATAATATTATGTATATGTATATAAATGTATAAATGAATATTAGATGTGTGGAAAAAAACGTGGTATCATCATGCTACAATGAACAATCAAAGTAAAGATTTTTTTTTAAATTTAAGATGACTTTTATGATGACATTATCATTTACTTATCAAGTAAGTAATAAAACAAAAGAATGATATATATTTTGTTGTAAACCATTCACGAACATCAATTTATATATTAATATTATAATAATGTTCATAATAAATTTACTTATATATAGCATATTACATATTCATAAACACATATATGTATATATATACTTATATATGTAAATTATATACCTAATAAATATTAACAATACGGTTTAAAAAAAAAATGAAAAAAATAACAATATTACTACCATTTCTTTCTAACCTTAGATATCCTTTTTTTTTTTTTCTTCATTTTATAAAATTTTCAATGTTCTCCCCATATTATTGTATGCCACTTTGTCCCTCCATCTTGATTTTTTTTTTGTCATCTTTTTTTTTTTTTTTTAATTTTTATGAGTACATCATTGTTATTGTTCAAAATCTGTGTTCTGTGTATGAAATGGATATGATAATAATAATGATAACCCACTATATATTATACAATACGTACTCCATAACAGTGCTAGCATATATGTAAGAATACGTGCAAAAAACTAAAAAAATGAAAAAAAAAAAAAAGAAAAAATGAAAGTTAAAAGAAAGAGAATGAGCAAGAAAGAAATGAAAAATCTAAAGACCACGACAAGTGGGTCTACGTGCTTAAGATTTTAAAACGTTATAAAAAAATACTTTTTTTTTGTTGTTTATGAGGTATTCTGAGGTATTCTTATTCTTATGCTTCTTTAACTATGAGTTACATTGCTATTAGCATTATTAAATATTGTTATTATTATTGTTTTACTGCCATATATATACATATATAATATGTATACATGTTAATATGAACATAAGTTAATGTAAAACATGTAGAAGTTAATATATATATTTTATATATATGTATATATATATATAATTGAATTGGGGACAGAATATTGTAAGGTAAGTGAATTTTATAAGTTGAGTTTTGATGAGTTCTGTTTTTTTTTTGTTGTTTTTTTTTGAAAAGGCGAATTGAATTTAGTGTAATATTTCAAGTGTACTGCGTATTTGCATGATTTTTTCCTCCATTGTGTTTATTTTTTCAACAAAACCTTACCACCATTAAAGAAAAAAATTTAAGGGCAAAAGAAAAAGAAAAGACAGAAATTAAGAGCAGAAGTAAAAAGCATAGAAATAGAATAGTTCTTTATTTTCTTTAGTGATATCAAATTCTCATAATATGATTCTAAGTTTTTAAGTTAATTTTTTGCTGTATGACAAAATTACATAAATTCTAATATGAATATAATATTGAACTCAATCTAAAGTATTATTTGTAATATTTTTTCATTTTTGTGTGGGAAATGAATCAATCAAAACTTTATTAGGAAACTAAAACTAAAAAAGCAATTGCAATCTTATATAAAAACATAATGCATCAAATATCAGATCATAATTGTTGTATAATGGATTTCCTTTTATACTAAATAAAGTGAACGAAAACTCTACGTTAATCTACGTTAACTATAGTTTCAATCTTTGAAACAGGAGGTATAATTTAGTGTGGCGAAATTCCTTACAGTACTGTTTTATCGTCGCAACCAAACCGATCGCTTTCAACATTCTCACCTCTTAACCACAAAAAAAAAAAATTCTCATGTGCAATCTCTGACATCTTTGCATGTAATATGACCTTTCGAATTACTAATAAATATTTTACATAATTTTTGATGTTGAACTTGTATATATTTCTGACAGATAAACCCTGAAAAAATATAATATTTCTGTTAGACAATTAATTCCAAGGAAATACTTAAAATGGTATAAGACAATGCTTCGGAGACTTAATCTGCTGGTTATAAAATAGCTGGGAATAACTTAACAACTAAAGGTTGGGACGCAAAATAATTCATATTTCTAATTATATTCTTTCTTGAATTTTTGTATAAAGTCTAAAGAATATCTTTTGCGAATCATCATTTCCATCGCTGATTGGAACTACCAAATCTATCATTTTAGATTCGGTTGGCAAAGCAAATTTCTCTTCAAAACTCTTTGCTGCAAAATCTACATCCCTTTATCCAGTGAAATCTCCAACAGTGTTTCGGTTAAGTTAATACTACTAAGGCTACAATTCTTCAAAGTACATACTTTAGTACCACGGTACTGTAGTGAAAGTTCTGAAGAATCTGAATGTTATATGGTCTAGTGCTGCTGATACAATTACAGTCATGCTTCTAAAACATATGTGCATTTTGTGTCAAGCCGTTGTATACATATTTTTACCGATAGTTTCATAAACCTTGAAAACCAGGATCTGCCCCATCACTAGCTTTTTTGGCCTTTATCAATGGCTTACTCTAGTGTACCAGCAATACAAAATTACCTTCCATCCTCTGGGGGTATTTTAAAATTTCTTAGGGAAATATATTGTCACAGCAATCTCAAACAACCTAAATATAAACGTAATATCCAGCTTGGTATTGGTACAATTTGTTTAAAATGACTGATTGATGTTTAGAAAACTGAGCTGAATTCAACAATTCTAAAACTCAAAGTTATATGATTTCTTACAAAAGAAATATATTTGACTTAATTCTACAAATTGAAGGAATAGATTTTGAAGAATTGTTAAATGACCGGAAAATCTTAATATTTTAAGCTCAATTAAAAAATGCTGTGGAACATATTTTTGAAGTAGTTAAGAATGCTCCAAATGTTGGTGTTTTCTATCTCGTTGTAAAGCTTCTGTTTTTCCTAGAGATCTAACCAATATCTATAAGGCATATATTCCACCTACGAAGGACTAGAATTTCCATATTTGGGCTGAAACTTCACAAACTTCACTGAGTTATCTCGACAAAGTTCAAATCGCGCCTTACGGCTAATGAGCAACCCCATCACTGAATTAACTCTTCCTTCTCATAATATTTGTTGAAATATTTGAGCATTATTTCTTTTTAATATCTTATCGGAAAACACACTTGTTTGTAGAATTAAAATCAATAATGTCTTCTCCTTAAACAATTCTATCGTAAAATAATAGAGCTCATTTCTTCACCGAGGAAAAACTTAGATAGTTTAAAACTGGTTATAACAACTCAACTGGTATAATAACTGGTATAAAAAGAACTCAGTTGTTGTGAGAATTGCTAAAATTTGGAACATACTTCCATAAAATGTGTACTCCTCTATTGGTAATGTTATATTTTAGAATTTCCAATTATTCAAACGGAATCTTTTTAAGCTCGTTCCCAATTTAAGTCCCAACTCTACTCTACTCTACTGTTATCTTATTTCCCTTTCTTACATTAACAATTTATACAAACGATTTTTTCTAGAAAAGGCTAGTACACAAAAAGAAACATCTTTTACCTAACACTGTATTAAGCATAGTAAACATCATGAACACATTAGCAATATTGTAGTTAAAGAAGTTTTTGCTTTCTTTTCATAATTTGATTTTTCGAAAAATATTTAGTCAAAAGAAAATCAAAAGAAAAGCATTGAAATGTGAAGAAAATCAAATTCTACTCTGCTATAATATTATTTTCAATGTCTTAAAATTTTTAATTTAATGATAACCTGGTGCATGTAAGAAAACCCTATGGAACTCATTATTATTGCATACCTACATCCATTTTATTATTATTTATATTTTATACAAAATCATCATTAATAATTTCCAATGCAATTCACGTTCACTATATAAACGTCCAATGTATTTGTCGCAATCAACTCTTTTCGTTGATAGTTGAAATTATTGAAAATAAAGGGCCTAACTAAAAATAAATATGTATTATATAAACTAACACAAATTTAATAATAGAAACAAATTTGAAAAGTAGAATTAACACAAATACTCCTACAGGTAAAGATAAAAATACAGGTTCAGATAAAAAAAAATGTTTTTTTCTAATTTCACTATTGAATGGCAAAAAAATCTATCTTGTATGGCATTCAATTCAATTAAAATATTTTTCTAATTTGGAAGAACCAAAGCTAGAAGCCAAAAAACGTTTGAGTGTCTACGATAAAAGCCCCAAAACTGCTCTAAAAACTTCCTAGAACTAATATCTAAACAAGAAACGATCTTAAATAATGTTTAAGATCTAAGTTTTTAAAATCTTCTCAACCGTATAAAACTTCCTAAATTATTAAAAACGAATTCTTTAACAAAACTATAAGGTATAGGTATAGGTAACTATACCTAATTGAAATTTTTTTATAACAAAACTTTATGGGATCCCTTCCTTATTTATACCTTATACTTTTCAAAATCTTTGGTCCTTATGTAAAATAAACTTTTAATAACGGAAACATGATACTTGATGCCCTCAAATAAAAGTTTACGATTTGCTCTACTAAATTTTCCTGAGAATTTTTGTTTTTGTGACAATGTTATAGGTTATAGCCATCTTCAAGAACATATTATGGTATATTGACTCTAGTGAAATTGACATTTTTTATTTCAAATGAAGGTTTTACTGTACAAAGAGAATGTGTCAAAGATTCTGAAAATCAACAAAATTTCACAAAAATAAAATATACTGTATATCTACTCATGTCTCTTAATAGTAATAAAAAAAAAACAAAACATTGCATAAGATAAAATGCAATTTATAGAATATTGCGACAATAGTAAACAAAAATAATAACAATAAAAAATGCATCAAAATCTAATATTTAAGGATTTATTTCACATTTAAGTTTATTTTAAAAATACGCGACTTGCAAAATAAAATTTAAAAAATAACTAGAAATTCTAGAAAACTCGAAATGTTGCAGTTGTTATTCAAAGTTATATAGAAATTTATTTTATATTTAAAAAAACTGTAACGTTAAACCATTAAACGATCAAAATACAAAGGACATCACCTACATAAAATGGTAGGTAGATGATACATAATGAGATCGGATGAAATTTGGACCTCTTCAAAGACTTGACTTAAAAAAGGTCTTAAATAAATTCTCTTTCGCAAAAACTGAAGTTTTTTTACCTATGTATAGGTACCAAAAATAAATCCAAGTAAATATTTCAGAATTTGAGAAACTTTTTGGAATATAAAAGAAAATTTTTATCTTATAGAATCTGGATATTGTTGAGAAAATTTAAGTACGTTGTAAACACCGAGAGAGTGTCGGTTCGAGTCCCACACACGTCGCAAGAATATTTCCCCCTTACGACATTTACAGCCACGCCTGAAAAGGAAGGGGCTGTGTAATTTCCAGTTCACATTTATGTGGCAGAGAATTGCACTAAAAATTCAGTGGTACTGAATCATTTTGGAAGAGTTCTTGTTTTTTTTACATTCGTTAAACTTAGGGACAAATAAATAATAGTATCCTGTTTTGATAATTTAAAAGTAAAATAATTGTTTTTTATTGTTAACATTCTAACCAAATTATTCGCAGAGACGTTAAGTTAAGTTTCAATATATTCTTTTCTTATTTTATTTAAGGCAAATGTCCCTGATGAATTGAACTTCTTGACTAAACTTGAATACAAAAAAAAAAACTAAAATTCTTTATTCTGAAAACTAACAAATTGATGGATAGATGGGGAAATTGATTTTTCTTTTTTGTAGCAGATTTAATCTCAGTTGTAATATTAGTTAATACGGCAAAAACAAAAAAAAAATAATAATAAAGAGTTAAAAAACCAGAAATAATAAAAAAAGAGTAGAAAAAATATTTTTTTATGTTAATTCTACAAAAAAAAAAAATTATAACTTAAAGTAAACAAAAAAGTCGACAAATCCGTCCATTGATTGTTGACGATGTGGAAGATGACAAGAAAAACTCAACTTGACAAATAACTACAAAACGGTTTCTTCAGTTTCTGTTATAATATATTACCAACTTGGGTTTATCAATCAAAACAACAACAAAAGAAAACAAAACAACCTATTGATATTGTAATATTAAACCATAAGGAAGATAATAATGACACCGTCATACAAATTTACCACTAATTGATAAAACATTAATTAATATTAGATACATAATATATCGTATGAACTTCTCTTAATCAATATGAAATAAGTTCCCTCTCATTCTTATAGTAACGTGTGATTCCTTTCTGTATGTGTTGTTAAACAGATCCAACGCTTTATTAATAATACACCTAATATCACCAAAATAAGAAAACTCTCCATCTCACCCCAACTTTTTTAAGAAGATTGAATTTGAACATGTCATACTTTGATAACGAATACATTTGAAAGTATATACAGTAGAACCAAAATTTTTTAATCAGGCTCTTTCCGAGCAATCAAGAAGAGTCTGAAACTGACATTTACTTCAATCCTATAAAATAGATTATAGTGAATTTTCGACAGAAATCGTTTTGTTTATTCTTTACTTTGTATTTTACACCCCACACTTTATTTAAATGTAACCTCAAGTCTCCATCTTTACCTATAGTTTCATTGCATATACACATTATAGACTTAAAGTCAAACTTCCTTATTTTTACCTTACAATATATTTTAAAAATAAAATAAAATTCTAACTCTTTCAGTGAATTACTGTCAAAAGTTTCGTGAATCAGTATGAATAGTGTACCTACAATAAAAAAACATAGGGACAATTATTCATTTTATTACATTTACATTTAAAATTATATTTTATTTTGTAATTTCCATGATCGTGTTAACTTTCTTTTAATTTCTTTGTTTTTAACATTACATACCCATAATGCGGCATCAACAGCAACAGTTTGACATTTAAGGCAAAAATAAATAAAAAACCAATTTTTCTAATAAAGTCTAAAACAACAGCTCTGCACCAAAAAAACAAGAAAAGTTGAGGTAATACCAAATAAAATGGAAGTCAACAAATCAAAAATGGTAAAAATTGTTTTTAACAAAAAAAAAAAAAAAAAAGAATTAAAAATAAGAACAAAAATATAAAATATCTATACGTTTACGCATAGATCTGATACTGCGTATGGCTGATGGATTTAGAAAATTAGAAAATTTATGGGATATCGATTACATATTGTATTACATTTATGAGCACGATACACGAACACATAATTTTGGTCATTAAAAAAATTGTAAGAGATAAAAATTTTTCTTGTAAAATATGATTAAAATATACAAAATTGTATTATAGGTTCCAGTTTCATTCAATATTTATACAATTCCAACTAAATGGTTTTTTTTTTTTAGTTTTTTTAACATAATATATTTTTACAATTTACGCAAATAGAATAGAATCTTATACAACATTGGGACGCTTCAGTAACATGAGTTGAGAATGAAAAAGAAAAACATTGTATGATAGAGTGACGCTAGAAATCTTCCAGTCCAAAAAATTGTTTATCCATTGTATATAATTTAGAGTTTTCTATTAATTCTTGTTTTTTTTTTTATAGTTTTATAAAAATTCTGTAGAAATTTTCTGAGGGACGAACATGGGACGCCAATAAACAAACAGTTGGATATAGCAAGGACAACAACAACAAAAAAAAAAAACAAATAGTTGTTTCTACTTTTTTTTATCAAATTTGGTATTTTTGTTTTGTGTTTACACTACTGTTTTTTATTACGAGCAAATAATTATGGTTAATTAGATTTATCACATCAATTTCGCGGATCAATGATCGTTCTTTAAAAATAAAATCACTGTAATAATGTAACACAAAAAAAAAAAAAAAAACAACAAATGACAAATCATTTTTTATGGGTTCAACTATATAGACATTAGGTTTGGGGTACCATTAATAATCGGTTTGTTAAATGTATAACAAAATAGAAAAAAAAAAATAAAAAAAAATGTTGTTCTGTTTGATATTTTATTATGAAAACATTAGTAAATGCGCATGTTTGTTTGTTTGTTTAATTGTTTAAATATAATCTAAACGTAAAAGATCGATGGATTGGTCTACTTTAAATGGTGATACGATTTTATTTAGTATTTTAAACATGTTTACATTTATGACATTTAATTAATCAAAATCGGTAACCATATACATATGTACATATATATATATATATACTTTATTTTTTTTATGTACATAACGGTGCATAGTACCATTTAAGTTTTGTTTTTTTTTTTAATGAAATTCAATTTGTATCGGATATTCCAAGAAGGAAAAATGAAATCATATCAAATTTCATAGTAATAAAATATAAAATTACTTTTTTTGGACAAAATAAATAAAAACTGGCTATTCGGGTCATAAAAAGTAACGATTGAATTTGTGATTCTATAAATTATTCGGTTAATAATTTGTTATAATATTGTACCTAAATTAAATTTAGTATAGTTTTAACATTTTAGACGAATTGAGAAATTGACAAATTCTTAAATCCTTAGAGATTTCATATAGTAATAATAATAGTACTTCAAAAAAAAAAATAAGGTATTAGTATAAAATAAAATTTACTAGTAAGTTAACTTGTTTTTTTAATATAAAATTTTTGAGATACAAATAAATATGGAAATAAAATTTCAAGATTGAAGTTTTAAGAAAACATTTTTTGTTTTTATGTTAAATATTAAAATAAATAATGGTAGCAAATACCTTTCAAAAAGGTTTTTTTTTTTAATTCATTTTAAGAATCATTAAAAAATCTCCTTTTTCTTCGAGGCAATTTTAGCGGTAAAAATGGAACACAAAATTCTTTAAACCTATTTCTACATATTTTTATTTCCCGTGGTTGTAAACCAATTGTTTCCCCTACGGTTACGACGTCTAAATTGTTATTTTCTTCTAAAAAAGATGTAATATAAATAAAATCTACCTATGAGTTGATCCTACTGAACCTTGCGAGAAGATTGATCAAGTTTAATTTATTCTAGTTAAGTACTCCAAATTTTTACATGGCATAATTCAGTATATAAAACGGTATATGACTTATATGACTTATATGGTATATGACTTCGCCAACGTGGAAGTGAAACTATTTACCTCATGTGTTTCCTAAAATTGGGGATGATTATATGTTGAACTTACAGATGTTTAAGGCGAACATTAATATCTTCATTCACCATATTGTTATAAACCTATTAAGTTTAAGGTTATATAAGCTAATACCTTAAACCTATTTTTACTTCATAACAGAATATTCATAACAGAATT
Organism: Poecilobothrus nobilitatus; assembly: GCA_947095535.1. Lineage (NCBI taxonomy): Eukaryota > Metazoa > Arthropoda > Insecta > Diptera > Dolichopodidae > Poecilobothrus > Poecilobothrus nobilitatus. Next base: position 115,419,421 of record OX352774.1, read on the forward strand.
ATCCAAATAATATAATACTTCTAAAGACCCCTGAACCTATTTATATTAGAATCTGAACCCCGTAAACCTATTTATTAAGTTTTATAACCAAGGGGATAGTATTTAAAGGATTAAAGTCCCAGATCGTTGAGAAATGAATATTACTCGTTTCGCTCCTCTTTAGAGTTCTTCAATGATTCCCACCTATTGTCGTACGGGAATAAATAATAAATGTTATATGAAAAAATGACATATTATAATGTAAAAAATCAAAGTTTAAAAACAAGTTTATTATACAGTATTCGGAATTAGAGATGTGGTATTCTCGAATTATTTAACACACCCAATAATCAAAACCTGGCTTATGAACATCCGTAAATCAAAACAAAAAATTAATTCTTTCTTTTTATTCCGGAAAACTACATAAGAAACATAAAAGTACATTATTTTCTAATTAACAATGAATATGAATGAATAGTGAATGGATAGTGAAAAAATTTCTAAAAGTAAATTAAAGAAGAAATGAAGAACTGAAACAAAGGAGTGTACAAGTAATTGTAACAAAGCATAATAATTTAGTACTCGAACCAGTATTTCCTAATAGTCAGCCTTTATTTTAAAAAGACTTTTTATTATGCAATTGAATTTTTCGAAAGCATTCACATATTTATCAAAACTATTTTAATTAAAGATTGTTTAAGTTAAAAAACATTTTTTTTATTGATAAAGGCTGAATTCGTTAGTATAATCAATAGACTTTAAATCCACAGTGTACCTTGACAACGAAGAAAACGTAGAAAAACCTATTCGGCCAGAGTTGATGTTAAATTTCCCTAGATTAATGCCACGATATATTGCCACGATGGTGCCACTCTGACGGAAGAAGTTTTGAAGGCTTTCTAGATCAATTTCGGAGAGTTCACTTAAATCTTGACAAAAGAAAATACCTAAATATTTCAACATTTCTTTTGACAGACTAGGACAGGTCGAGATTCCTGAGCAAAATCTACACTTAAGATCCACATGCATTCCTATTCTTCTAGCATATCTAGCAATAGAGAATAGCCCGTAATAACAATAACCAATTACATTATTGCCGACCTGGAGAAAATTCTAAAATTTAAGAATAATTACAAACGTTTTCATGTACTTTATAAAAACTTTTTGAATATAAAAATTGACTTATAAAAGATAATAATGTGCTATAAATATAAGAACAGTATATATATGACAGATCAATTAAAGTTCCATAAAAAAAGACTTTCAATTTCTAAATAAAAATATTCACAATATATTTCCTTTTATATTCTGATCGCAGTTAAAATCAATTTTTCTAAAATAAAATAAAAAAGAAATTAGTGCAAATTTTAAAATTTAATAAATTAAAATATGATTTATGTACATTTGCATATATTATAATTTTTATATTATTAAGTATATTATTGTTTATTATTGCAGACAGGAATTTTAATACTATTTATTTACCATCAGCATATATACCACTATTATACAATTTCAATACAATTTAATACAATACAAAATCTATAAAATTGAATTGTTTACATACCAATCAATCCATTAAAATAAAAATATTAGTAAATAAAAACTTATTTTTAACGTTATTATAATAACAGTGTTTAATATTTTCTTTCCTTTTTATTTGACAGTCACATAATATCACAAATGAGTTAATTAAAGTGTTACCAACAAACCAACAATTAGGGTAAAAGTGCACAAGTGATGCATGCATCCAGATGCAAAAATTATTTCTGTTAGATTTCGTGTACTCTTCGGTAACATTAACGAATATTTTGCATTTATTATGCATCCACAATTCCACAATCCACATCCAGATGCAAAACGGGTACATTTTTATTTTGAAAGTTTTATTTGAAAGTCCTAGTAGGTTAGTATGTGTGTATTGTTTTGGTATTTGATGAAAAAATTTTTACAAAATACAAAATCGTTAAAGCAGAGAATAAACATAACCTAAATATAATTTATAAATACACATATAAAATTTTAATATTAACTGCAAACCAATAGCAACCATTGCAATTTTTGTCCTTTTTATTATATCCATCTTCAAAATATTTCAAAATATTTAACGTTTAAAATTTTTGACGTTTGATTTTACTTCCGTATTTGACGTTAAAACACATTCTTGTATGTTTCTTATAGAGGATGCCAAAAATTTTGCATATAAAATGGGCGAAAGGGAGAGCATTTCATGAATACGATATATATTTTCAACCAAACAAATGTTTTCATCCGGATGCATGCATTCCATGCAGTGGGTTAGCTAAGAATTTTGGGCCCTAATGCAACCAACAAAATTGGGCCCTCTATTGATTTATTTATGAGTAAAAATTGATATTTTTAATTTTAATAACATTATACTTTTTAATTAAAACAAAAGTAATAAATACTAAAATTTAAAAAGCTCCTTTTCTTACTTTCACATTAACAAAATTTTGCAGCTTCTTAAAACTTAAATTCATTTTTGCAGCTTCTGTTGATTCAATAACTAGCAAAGTAAGATTTTTAAGTCTATTTTGGGCTGTTTAATTTCTTTTATAGTCTTCCATTATTTTTAGCTAAACCTAGAATCTGTCACTGGCAGCGTATAAAATGAAGCAAGTATATGTATCTATATTTAATTTTAAATATAAAACTTCAAATAGTTGCATAGCCTTATTAGGAATTATTTGTTAGAATTTTTAATTTTTTTTAAATAAACCGCACTGACAAATTAGAAATGTAAAATTTTGCACATGCATAAAAATTTCTGTTGTAACGGCATTCAATAGATTTTTTCACATCAATAGCATCAAAAATTTAAATTAACAAAATTCATAATAATACATACATACATACATATATTACATTAACTGTTATAAATAATTATGTTAGAAATAGAAGTAAAGTAAAAACTTTGTAAGTTTTTCTTTCTTTAACATTTGTATTTATTTAATTTTAAATAAAACAATTAAAATTTATTCGATTTCATATGTTGAATCATAGGAAAATAATGAATTTCTAATAAAATGTTTGGGCGCTCTCTTTTGCCAATTACTAACGAGCCCTAATGTTTTGCATTACCTCACTGTTAGGTAGCTACGCCGCTGAGTCCATGTGAACTTACCCTTAATTGGTAATTTATTTTTCTAAAAATTCTGTAAGAAATATTTTTTTCTTTTATAAACCACACATCCTACCTTTAATAATACTGGCATCCCCAGTTTAATTAAGATACTTATTGGACGAAAAACAAAGCAGTTTTAAAAAAATATCCCAAGTAACACAATAAGCGTCATCGCATATGTGTATTTAGTAAATATTATTTGTGTCTACAAGCTTCTAAACTAGGACAAATAGATCCGACAAGAAGGAAATAAGAATTTTCTTTTGAATATTTTTGAGTATCAACGCAATAATAAAAAATTTGCTTCTGTCACTCGAAAAATAAATGAATCTATATTTTTTCCACACAAAAAATTAAAGTTATTCTTATTATCTCTTCGTATCTTTAAATAAATCTATTCTATTAAAATCTAATTTTTAATAGTAATTAAGGGTACCTATAGGAATATTTTAATTAATAGAACAGAAAATGTACCCTGTAACGGAAAAGTTTAGATTTTGTATTTCTCTAGTATTTTTAAGTTGTTACTACTATTATAAAGAAAGTTGTACTGAAATGGAAAACGAAAGTCGATTTCATAAAGCAATCAATGAAGTCATACATGTAAGCTAGTCACCATAGCTAGCCAGTTAGCCATGTAAGCTATTACCATCTTTTTAATCAAAATATAATTCAATATTGAAAGCGCTTTCAATACAAAACTTGTTTAGCGCTTCCTTAAAATGTCATCCAGAAATCCTAAGTCCTTTTGATAGTGTAAGATTTTTACTTAGGTGGTGGTGTGGTGTTTATTCTATACCATAGCCAAAATGGTGAAATAAACCTATCCTAATAAACTTGTGAAGTATAACGGCAGAGTAAGGAAGAACAAATTATTATATTTTCTTTTGAATAACATCCACAAATAAATTATGAATAAATTGAAAATATAAATTTTGTTATTTAAAGCCAACAACTGATAATAGATTGTAGAGACGGACAATTAAAACAAATTTTGAAAGTATGGAATGTCTCATTATTATTGAATTTAGAAGTCACAATTATACTAAAAATATCAACAAATTTCACAAAAATAATTTCTATTCAATTACTCAGCTATTATCCTTTCCAATGACTTTTTTTTTGTTTTTATTGTATTATTGTTGATATTTGCTATTGTTTGCGCCACTAATAATAATAAAAAACAAAAACAGGGAAAATAAAAATGTATTTTTATGAAAAAAACATATCATAAAATAATTATTGTGATTATTATTTAGAAAAGAAAAAATAAAAAAAAAAAAAACGATTTTCTAGGACAATAATAGGTTTATATTCAATTTTTTTTTTTTTTTTTGCTTTCTATTGAAAAATGTTTTCGTGGCTTTCAGGCATTTTTTTTATTTTTTTTGCAAAAAAAAAATAAAAAGGGGCGACTTAGCAAATTTACTAGCGAGAAAAAAAGAAATTGCAAAATAACATAAAGTACATATCAAAATGAGTACTTTTAAGAGTATGTGGAATTTTAAAGTGTACGTATATTTTTCTATTGTTAAAATTATTAAGAAAAAAATGTGGGGTTTTGAAATGATTTCTATATGCTTCCTCTATACTCATAAAAATATATTTCGAATACGTATAGACGCATCTACGATGATATTAATTACAAAAGTGGAATAGGAAATACATTATTCAAAATTTAATTCTCAATAAAAATCAATATTTTGTAGTTACCTAATCTTTTAAAATTTTGTTGTACAAAAAAAAAAAAATTTGAATTAGTAATTTAGAAACTGTTTAGAAAATATTTAAGAAAAATATTCTCTATTACTTCTTTTTATTTTCCTCTGGTTTTATATCCTTTAGGGAATTTAGTATCTAATTATCACTGTATTCTCACTGTATTCTCACTTCTTATAACAACTTCAATTTGTAAAATATATTTTTTCCTTTTTGGGGGGCATAGGGATTCCGCAAAACCTCTGTATCTAACTCTATTTTATACCAGCAACTTGATTTGCGACCAGTTTTTCCCTGTTTCTTCGATTTGTTTCGTTACTGTCCTCCTCTACGTGATTTTGGGCCATCCAACCTTTCTTTTTCCTCGAGGATTCAAATCAAGGGCCTATCTGGCTATCGAAGAGTTTTTCCTAAGGGTGTGGCCAATCCTTTTGTATTTTTTCTGCATAATGACCAGGTTTAAGTGTTTCTGTTTGGTCATAACTCATAAATCATTATTTGAAATCCTTTATTGTGGCTATAATATTCTGCATATTATCCGCAGACATCTGTTGTGGAAAACTTGTAGTTTTGGATTATTCTATCTGTGACTAGCAATATTTCGCTGCAATTATTTTCTGGCTCTATTAATTTGTAATGATCGCCATATTTTCCACGGTCTTGTAAACTTCGCTTTTGCTTTCTTGATTTTATCTACTGCATCTTCAAATTATACGGCCCCAGTTGTGTTTGTGCAGCCTAGATAATTGTGTTTAGATACAACTTCTATTGGTGTATCATTCACTTTTTTCAGTGTGGTGTTATGTTCATTATTTTTGATTTTGTCATGTTCATTTTAAATCCGACTTCTGCAGCATTCCTTGCAAATTCGTCAATCTTAGTTTGCATGTTGCGGTGAGAATGCAATATAAGACATAAAACTTTTTTGTGAGATACCAGTTTATATCTCCTCCAGTTACACTGTTAGTTTTGTTCATGACTGCATCTGTAAAATTGATCTTAGTTAATATATGGAAACAAATTTTTATTTAGCTGTAATTCGACCTTCATATAGAAACACCTAGATAAGTTGCTTATTATAGATATATTAAAACATCTATAGTATATATACTATATAAATACCAATAAGACGTTCAAGAAATTACATGAAGCACAGCCACTACAGATATTGAATATATTGAACCAAAAAAGCAAAAGAGGAAACTCAGAAACTTAACATATTTAGATATTAAAAACAGAATTCATTGGTACAAACTGGTACAAAATCAGTTAATATCAAATTGTCAAATTTTTATAAAGACAATTAAATAAAATAAGTATTTTAATTATATATAGATAATTATTATAATAAGATTTTATTTTAGATAATGTTTTGTTTATTTAAGACACAAATCATAAAGACTATAACAAAACTGATATAAATTAAATTAAATTAATTTTTTAACTTCTTTGTAAATCTATAAACAAATCTAAAACAAATTAATAAATATTCTCTTTAAGGTTCGGTACTTATTTTAGATAAAATTCCAAAAAAATCAGAAATAATTTGGTCTAAACTATTGGTATACCGTATAGGGTTGGATTTGTTCTTTATTTTTTCATGCATATTATTATTTGACAGTAAATTTAATGTCTAAGTACATTCATCCATCCTTGAAATATTTTCTTTCTTTGTTTCATTTTCATCATTCTATCTCTTTCTATTTATAATTTTTTTTTGTTGTTTTTGTAACTTTTATATTTTGTTTTATTTTTCATCCTTTTGTCAAAAAAAAAAAAAAAAAAAAACAAAAAATATTATTTTTACTTTCCATTTTTCTTTTAATAACTTTTAAAAATCCTTTTTTTGTTTTAGGAAGAAAAGTCTTTTCTTCCTAACAATGTTTATTAAAAAAAAATATATATTAAAGGATTCAATTTTTTCTATTTTTGTACATAGAGGGTGACAAATTCTATAGCGTAAAATTTTTTTTTCTTGTTAAAATTGACGCCTTTTGTTTTAACAAATAAAAAAAAAAAAAACTTTGTTGTTTTATTTTTAAAATATTTTTTAGACACAATTTTCAACAAAAACCCTAAAAACAAAACACAAAAGAAAAAAAATTCATGAATTAAAACAAAAGATGAAGGCGATTTATTCAAAAAAAAAAAAAAATTATTTATATATGTATGTATATTTATAATATTATATATATTAATCACTTGTTATCAAACAACATAACCATCAGCTATTATCAATATCATCACAGCAACATCATTAACATCATATCCTTGAGCCTGAAAAGTTAAAATAAAAATTTTTTTTTTTTAATTGGTATATTGTAAAACAAGTATTTGTTAAGTTAAAAATGAAAAACTCAATATAGTGCACCTCTTCTAAGCTAACATTTTTCCAAATACATATCTTAATACATATGTAAAAATTCATACAACACAGTACTAGTACAATATTTTGAAAGAGTTGTTTATATTTTGTGGCCGTTTCTATGATTTCTGCAACATTTTCAATATACAAACATTCATATTAAAAATACATATAAAAATTGCATCTACAGTCGGCATCAAAAAAAAAAATTTAGTTTTCTGTCAAAACTATAATAAAAACAAAATGACGTAAAAGTTGCGTTGTGATCAAATGGAATAGACTTCATGAAAATATGACATTTTTTAAGTTATAATGTTTACATAGGGAACTATTGTTTATACCAAATTTAAAAGGTGATGATGGATAACAGTATTTTTTTGTCGTTAAAGTGTAGTACATGAAGAGTACATATTATTATTATATGAATTAGTACCTATATTACATTATAATAAGGAAAGTTTTTTTTTTTTTTTTGTTTTAAAAGGATACAGTTGAAAAGTATTTAAAAGGATACATTTTTTTTTAAATATACATTTTTTAAGTAGAAATGAAATATTTCTATCTCTTTCTAATTTTTTTCTTATTATAGTTTAATATTTTTTATACTTTTCATACTTTTGTGTTAATAATGCTAAGATGATCGTTCGCTTAATGTATATGGTAGTATGAGTTTTAAAGTGGATGAATTAAGATTTTAAAGGAATATGAATAAAATTGTAATTAAGATTAGATTTACAATTACGTTTATTTTTAAACTAGCAGAGTACCCGGCGTTGCCCGGAGTATTTTATTGGCTTTATGAAATAAAAATTATTAACTTTTGTTTCTGCGTTAATATAATACAATTAATATAGTTAACTTATTATTATGCATTTACAGATGCTGGTAGTTTATATTCTATTTTTTATTAGATTATTTAGTTAAATTGAATAAACAGAGCCAAGAATTAGAGACAATTCTTCCACAAAATTTTTTTAAAGGAATCAATAATTTATTGAGTACACAATTACGGCGAAGTGAATTTCCACAATATATTCTTTAATACCGAGACATAAAATCGCATTTCAATTATGACCATAATGTAGTACATTTTTTTTTCGTAAGTAATATCACTTCATGTTTTTGTGAATTATCCTTTTAAGCACATTTTGAAAATTTTGTTATTAAGTTCGCTCTGTCCCTCCGTCTGCTAAAACTTATATACTGTTTAATAAAGAGTAATGAAATATTAACTATGCATAGGTCTCTTAAAAGAGTAATGTTTTAGAGCAACTTTTTTATGTACCCTCACCGTTGGAGATCCTACACACCGACAGCTCTTCAAATTTTGAAAAAACTTCTTTTTAAATGCGTACATTTCCGGTTCTGTTTAACATATTTTCAATATAAAAAATACATGATTGTTTTTTACCTTTATAAATCAACCAGAATTTTTTTACGTTTAGTTTTTCTAATTTTGTTTCCAAATTGATTGGCTAAAAATATGTGTAGAATGTAAGGTTTTCTGTTCTTTAAATATGTATGAACTCATTTTTGATTAAATGATGTACTGAAATGTGAATATGTTTTCTAATTTACTTGATAAAGTTTATAGTATTTTTAAATATACGGATATTATACATACTATATGCACATATTTCAATATTTTATGGGAAACATATTATACACGTGCATCTTATATAGGTAGACCACATGTAAAGACCACATGTAAGTAATGCATTTCTGAATGATGACATGATGATTGTCTAATGTAGGAGATTGTTTCTGTTTTTAAATAACGGCCGAAAATGTTATGTTGTTAAAACTTAAACACAGTATTCTTAAGATACTTAATAAGGTTAGTTTAATTACTGTTTTATATTAGAAATTTGCATTGAAAGGTTTTTATGGAATATTAGAAACAGAATAGATAAAAGTAAAGAGTGTTGGAAATATCTTTTTAATAATAATAACAATACACAAAATTAGGCAAAATATTATTAATAAGTGCTCGTGCGGAAATGGGTTAATAAACGTTAACAAACATTTTGTCACAGGCTTAATTTAGAACCATAAATTCATCCTCCCAAATTAGACCGAAATTAGAAACAAAATTTTTTTTTGACAGTCTATCGTGTCGAAATGTGTTAATGTATCACAAAAAAATTTATTGAATGAGTTTGTGTGCCAAAGTGCAATACTTGTGCAAATTTTCAATTGGTCAAATCGTTTAAGCACAACAACAAAAAATGAGACACTTCATGGCCTGCAGCCTGATGGGTTAATGTATCGTAACCAAATCAACTCAGAAAGCTTTTGTTATAAAGACCTACACTTTTTTGTAAATTTTCAACTCAATTGGTAAAACGGTTTAAGTGCGACAACAAAGAAATTAAAAATTTTTATTGAGCCCTGGTGCCGAAACGGGTTAATGGATCGTAACCAAATCTCCTCAGTGAGCTCCTGTGGTAAAAAGCTAGACTTTTGTAAATTTTCAAATCAATTGGCAAAACCGTTTAAGCGCGACAACAAAGAAATTGAAAAACTTCATTGAGTCCTGGTGCCGAAACGGGTTAATGGATCGTAACCAAATCAACTCAGTGAGCTCCTGTGGTAAAGAGCTACACTTTGATAAATTTTTAACTCAATTGGCCAAACAGTTTAAGTGCGACAACTAAGTAAATTACAAAACTTCACTGACCCCTGGTGCCGAAACGGGTTAATGGATCGAAACCAAATCAACTCACTGAGCTCCTGTGGTAAAGAGCTACACTATTGTAAATTTTCAACTCAATTGGTCAAACCGTTTTAGCAGGACAACAGAAAAATTTAATGAACTTCGTTCGGCTCTCGTGCCCAAACGGGTTACCGGATCTTCATAAAAATTTGTCACAGGCTTTTTTTCAGACCATAAAACCACCATACAAAATTGGACATAAATCGGAAACAAAAAATTTTTTGGAAGCCCGCCGGGCCGAATCCGGGTAATATATTGAATCCAAATTTCTTCGGTAACCGTCCAATGATAATAAGAATATTTGTATAAATTTTCAACTCAATCGATCAAACCGTTTAGGCAGGACAACGAAAAAACGAAACGGCTTTAAATGGCTCTCGGGCCGCAATGGGTTAATGAACCGAAACGCGATATAGCCTATAACACTTTCCGGGGTCGTAGGAACGTTCCTGCAAAATTTGGTTGCAATCGGACTGGTGGTTTTTACGTGAAAAGGGCACAAACAAACAAACAAACAAACAAACAAACAAACAGAATTTCTTCCTTATTTATTAGAATAATTCAAACAAAAAATGTCTAAAAAAAAATGTATATATATATACGTGTATGCAATTATATTTATTAGAATGAACATTTAAAAAATTCTTATTTATCTAATTTTTATATTTTTATTTTTGAATTCTAAATAAATGTTGCAAAGTTTTGTGAAGGCGAATTTTGATATATAATATGACTAATTAATTTTAAGAATACATAATGTAGTAATGTATTCTTAAAATTAATTAGTCATATAATATTAGTCAAATAATAATATTTGCATAGTTTGAAACAATTTCTAGAGGCAGATAAAAGAGTGAAGAGTGATTGAAATAACGAAATAGAAGTAGTAGTATTTAATTAATACATTATAAGGCACCATTATATTTTAATATAATTACATTTTTGAATTAGAATTAAGAATGCCATATAGATTAAAAACGTTTCTTCTTTAAACATCCGCGAAGAGAAAATCAACACATTCAAAATTTCTATATTTTATTTTGAATTGAAAATATTATAATCAAAAGGGGATATACCTAACTTCTGTGTAGGAGCTGTGTCCTAAAACTGAAAATTTCAATAGAAAATGTATATGCACTTATTATAAAATGCAATATACTTTAAACTAAGAGATACGCACTTAAGCTTTTATTACACAAAAAATACATTTTATTAGAGATGATTTAACCGGTTTATCTACAAAGTGGCACAAAATAAACTAATTAAACAAATACTTTTATCTTCAATCAAATTATAAAGAAAAACAAGGAAGAATACAGATGCTTTTGTCAACTCTTAGATACCCGTACGAACCCGTTAGTATGTTCACAGCCTGTCACTCTGCTTACAATATTATTTTTTTAATATTTTAGTATTTTAAAATAATTTGGGTGAATTTTATTATTTCTAGAACTGGGTTGTAGAATGGGTTGTAGATATATTCAAACTACATGTTTATACATTCTTCAAAATCACATTCTAACCTTCCACCTAACGATTATCAATCCAAAACTTTTCCAAATCAAATACATATTAATGTACACTAAACTTACGACAAAATAGCAAATAGATATTAATATGCATATGTATTCATACATATACCTTTATCTACTGTTATATATCGCCATACATTGCATTACTTTTTTAAAAATATTTCATACATAGAATAATTTCTTATAAATACAAGAAAATACGTATATACGCCGCTATATACATGATTCTAACTTAAACCATTTAGAAGATAGAAGGGTTGAAAAATTTTGCTATAATTCAGTTTCGTATAACGGTAAATTAAGACACCGCATGGCACAAGTATATATTTATGATATATATATTTGTAAAGCACATAAAAGCAGTTATATTGTTTGGCTTTTTATACCTTACACTTTAAGTATAGGATATATTAACTTTGGTATGGTGTTTGTAACCACCAAAAGGAAGCGAGTTAGGTATAGGCATGTATATATATTCTGAATCAGGATCAGCTCCTGAGTCCATTTAGCGATGTCCGTCCGTTCGTCCGTACGTACGCACGATAACACAAAAAATAATGATACTATCTTGATGAAATTTATACTGTCCGTTAACAATGACTAAGGTAAGGTGGGGATTGTAAATAGACGAAATTGGACCATGCGTTCGGGTACCTCCCATACAACATCCTCGGTACCTCCAAAACCGAATACGCATATCTTCGAAATTAATAAAGATAAAAACATAAAATTTTGTACGAGGTTTCTTTTCCTGAATCGCTGATATCCCTAAAATTTAAGATGGATTGGAGTGGTTGTTCAGGTACTTCCTATACAAATCCCAAAACCGAACAAGCATATATTCGAAATTAATAAAGATAGAAACTTCAAATTTGGTACTAGGGTTTTCTTTCCTGAATCCCTTATTTGTCCAAAATTTGAGATGAATTGGAGGAGCTGTTCGGGTACCTCTCATACAACTCCCAAAACCGAACAAGCATATTTTCGAAATTAACAAAGATGGAAACTTCAAATTTGACACGAGGGTGTTGTTTCCTTAATCACTGATTTGCTTAAAATTTGAGATGAATCGGGTGGTTGTTCGGATACCTCCCACACAACTCCCAAAACCGAACAAGCATATCTTCGAAATTAATAAAGATAGAAACTGCAAATTTGATACGAGGGTGTTGTTTCCTGAATCCCTGATTTGATTTGAACCCTGAATCCCTCATTGGAGTAGTGGTCCGGGTGCCTTCACACACTTCCCAAGACCTAACAAGCATATCTTCGAATTTAATAAAGATGGAAACCTGAAATTTTGTACAAAGGCTGTAAAAGCATTTTTTTTTATCTTATATTAAATACCTAACTAAAATAACTTATGGTTTTTTAATTTAATTTGAATTTTTTAGGGGTAGGGTATAAATAAGTCAGTTGCATAGACTTACTGTTACATTTACTTGTTTAGATTGAAGATATACCTTATAGAACTTGTGTTATAACAATTTTTCAAAGCTTTTTCGAATTTTGGGTGGCTGTAGCTCTGTAACGGATGGGGCTACAGAAAAAAGTTGTTCCATAAAATTAATATTTTTTAGGATATGTATCCGCATTTATAATGTTATGGCTTTACTACAAACGATGTAGAACTTTTGAAAAATTTGTATGAAAAATTTAAATTTTTTGTTCGAGAGCTGTCCGAAGTTTTGGTCCAATTGCAACCAAAAAAATAGCAAAATACAAATTGATCCAAAAATATTTTGTGTTAATTTCAAGACTCTAGCTTTCATAGTTTTTGAGTTATCGGACGGACGGACGGGCGGACAAAGCTTAATCGACTCAGAATTTGACTCTGTTCCAATACATACCTTTGAAAGTATATCTATCTTGCTTATTTCGAGGTGTTACAAACGGAGGAGTAATTTTATTATTCCCCATACTTATCATATGGGTATAATAAGTAACCACAGATAGAAAAGGTGAATTTTCTATTATAAAATAAGGATAGATTTATAAAATGAATCCAAAATAATAAAAGTATCAAAACAAACATATCAAAAGAAAACCAATGAAATTTAATCGTAAAATTTCAAAAGAATTGCTATGAAGCTGAAAAGATGATTAAAATAAAATTAAAAATCAGGTAGCTTAAAGAAAATGAAGAAAAAAAAATGATCAGATACCGGATGATATGATATCCAGCAAATGATATATTATCAAAAAATCTTTAATTTTTTATGTTTACTTTACGAGTAATTTAAAGGAAAACTCATTTGAATTTTTCAATCAACATTTTAAGCTTCTTTTGCTAAAATTTATATTATAATTACCTATATTATTATTCAAACTTGTTCTAAATAAATAAAATATAAACATTTTTTTTTTTATATATTTCCTTCTTTCTATTTTACAATTATATAATTTTTAAAATTCTTGTTCTTATCATTTTATAAATCAAATCATAGAATCAGGAAAAAAAAAATGAATCAAAATTTTATGATTATATTATGTATATTAAATTGTTTTGCAACATGATTAACATTTAATTCTTTCTAGACGCATATAACTTGTTGATATTTTCTTAGTATTTTAATATATTATACCTTGTTCTTTATGATCCTCATCATCATTATTATTATGATTATCATCATCATCATCATTTTCATCAATTTTTTTTTTATAATACCTAACGTTTTTTCACGTTTCTTTGAAACTTTTAAAATTTCCTATCGAATCTAAATATTGTATATATACATTATAAGTTTGAATGTGTCTCAACTTTTGTCCACTTCTACTCATACTATTCATACTATTCATATTTTTCTTTTATCGTTTCTTATCGTTTCTTATATACATATAAAGTTTCATCTTTTTCTTCTATACTGATTAATAATAATGATGATAATGATCGATTACAAAACAGTTAAAACATGTTGATGTTGTTTGAATATAATCTTTTTTAAAACATAAAAATAAATCTATCATTTATCAATAATATTGTTGCAGAAAAAAAAAGACAGAATGTTGATATGCATAACTTACATGATATAACATTACATTATATGGGACATTTTATTTTTTAATAAAATAAACAAAGTTATAATCTATGATCCTAGATCGGTTTGATCATAGAATATTAAAAAAAAAATAAAAAAAAATAACAACAGATTAAAAAAAAGAAAAAAAAAACTAAAATAATATCAGAAACATTGAATGAATACCAATATAATATTTTAATAGATTTCATATTAATCATTAGGTTGGTAATTTTTTTATTTTTTTTTTAGTCTGTTTCCATGTTTCACCTGCTCACAATTTGCAATGTTTGCCTTTAAATATCATTTTTACATTAGGATGTGTTTGAAAAATGTCTAATCTAGTGAAAAAAATATGAAAACATGCTTCATTTATGTATAAATAAACTCTTGTTATTTTTTTTATTCATGTTCTCGTTCTAGTTGTTGCACTTTCTGGTTATAAAAATGTTAAATGAATGAATCCGGTCTTTATTTTTGTTTTATTCTTGATGTTATATATACATAAGTACATGAAATGTTAAGATGTATTATATTAAAAAAAAAAAAAAAAAATATATAAAAAAATATAATGATCTTGAAATTAAAAAAAAAAAAAAAAAAAAAACAATAATTTTTTTTTTTAAATTAAAAATCAACATTAAAATGAGTAGATACTACCTTTCCTAATCTATTTTTAATCTTTATCAATTTATCATTTAAAAATCAAGAATTTGAAAAGTTGTTGCAGAGTTTTGTTATTTGATTTTTTTTTTTTAGTTGTTATTAAATAAAAAAAAACAAATTCGAGTTTGTTTTTATGAACGTAAGTATCATACTGTGAACATTCTAAGTGTGCTGGAACACGTTCTTTAAAAGAAAATTTATTTTTTATTTTTGTCAATTCTCTAATTTTTAATATTTAATTTTAAAATCGATAAAATTCATTTAATTTTTACTTTAGAAAATTTGTTAGCAAAAACTTGTGAATTTTGTAAAGCACTGATGTAAAGATTCCTCTAGTTCAAATCGAAATGAATTATTCGTGATTGTGATTTTGAGCTAAGACTTTATAGTCCTTTTTTTTTCATTTTCTTTCTTTAGTAAGCAAATTAATAATATTCTTAATTTTTTTTGTATTGATTAGAGATATCTACTCAGAGATACAACAAATTCTTTAAGTAGATAAAATTGTACTAACTTTGAAGAATTTTAAAAACCTTAAGATTAAAACGGACTCCTACTAATGTTTTCCTTAAAAATCTAAAATCAACGGTTTTTTAGCTTAATTAAAAGTAAAAAATTATTAAATATAAGTTAAATCTATATTTTCAGTGATAACGCAATAAAAAAAAAGGGAGCGATACCCTTTTTTCAATTTACCCTAAAATACCCTTTTTTGAATTTCAAAAATTTATGAAAAATGTCCCCTACGACAAAATACTCTATAGAAAATCCCCTATGGAAAAAAGAACCTGCGTAAATTTTTAAATTTTTAGAGTTGGATTCAAAATCAGGGTATTCCATTTCATCCAAAATGTACATATTTTTTCCATAATGTACATGTGAGATTTTGAGTTAGGACGGATTTTAGATTTGGAATCACAATTAGGATTTCTCCTTTTTCCAGTATATTTATGTATATATGTATATGCGTATGCACACTAGTTTTTGAGTTAAGAATGATTTTAGATTTGGATTCAAAATCAGGGTTTCAATCATTTCTTTTGCGGGAGTTTGGAGACGGCAATCCTCGTTAAAGTAAATAATTAGGAGGGACTTTTAGAAGGGACAAAATCAGAGTTTTACGCCTTTTACTGCATTCAAAATCTGACTTCAAATTTAATTTTTATTTTTTATACCAAAACTTTTCGAAAGGTTATACCAGATTATAAAAGGTTTTTGTAAGTTTACTTACTTCAAAATAATTTAATTGAATTGGCGACTATTTTAAAGAAAATTAAATAACATAAAACCATTAAAACATTCCCACATGTAGTAACTTTAGAAATGAGTGAATTGTAGATATGAAGACGCAATTGGTTTGATTCGCTTTATAAAATGTTTTAACAATATTATTATCTCATGCAGGAAGGTGTTATACTGTATAACTGTTATAATTGTTGGCAGCTTCTTCACTGATAGCAAAATAGTAATAACAATAACAGATGGAGTCATTGTTCATTTATAGTTTCACTCGTCAATTTATAGTTTCAGTATTCTTGTCATATCCTTTCTTATCCCTACTCCCTAGATAATATCCTGCGTTGGCGTTAAATATTTCATTCCGTTATATTGGATAAAGGGAAAGGTGGTTTTTAAGTAAAAATCTGATACTATTAAGAGGATGTTCTGGGTGTCTTTGGAAAATACCCACTTGACACATACCTTAGGGCATATAATAAGTATGTACATATGGTGCATACACATACCTTAGGGCATATATAAGTATGTACATATGACACATACGAAATGCTATATAATAAGTATGTATATAGCATTTCGTTACTATTATTAAATATTATACAAGAATAAAACATTTCCTCTTGACGCTATTTTCTTACTTTATAATTTAATATTTATAATTTCTTCTTAATTCTTCCCTAATTTTAAATTTTAAAAATTATTCTAAGTCTGTTAACTTTTAAGTCCTTTTCTTGTAACAAATTTGATCATTAATGTTAACTTAACGAAATGATATTAGGAACATAACAATAGTAATATGTATATGTTTCACAAAAAATTTAAATAAAATTGTAATTCGTAATATTATTCTTGATGATTGTTTTTTTGCCTGCTTGCAACCAGTTTATACTTACAAACTAACTTATTGAGTTAATTTAAAAATTGTATGTTAAGACCATAAATTATTTGTATTTGCTGAGAAAATAAAGGTTCTGGTTTTAGATATAAAATGAGTAATCTTCCCTTCTTATAATTTCAGAATAACTAAAACATCACAACAATAAAAAGTACCAACATCAACATCAACCATAACAATTGGAATTGATGATGATTGCATTTCCTCTCGATTAAAAACCCTTTCGATGTACTTAAAAATTAAAAATAAAAAATTGAAGATAAAAAAATGTTCAATCAGAGACAAACAAAAAAAAAACCACTGCTTAACTAAAATTCAAGAATATAAAAAGAACGTAAAAATTAATTGTCCAATATCCAGATTCTGCAAAAATTGACCTAAAAAATTTTCAAATAAAAAAAGAGAAGTTAAAACCCATCTTTACATTCAATTTAATCATCTTTGTTGTTGTTTCTTCTCTTATTGTAACATAAAATTCTCAAAATACTTGAATTCAGTTTTTATTTTTTTGTTTTGAAACACTGATAAACTCAAAACTCCAATTTTCAATTTTATTTATTTGTTTATACGAATTTAAAAAATTTAAAGTAGGGACAGACAAGCCATATCAGAACGGGCAGAATTAATAGCAATGTAATTGATTACATCGCATCGTATTTTTTACTGTAAAGTTGCTGCAATTTTACTTTTTTTTTGTTTTTTTTTTTTTTTTTTTTTGTTATTGTTTAATGCAACACAATAATTGAACCAGCTGCTGGATTTGATTGGATTGGATTTTTTTTAAAACATCCTCTACTTTTTGTTCTCCTTTTACTCTGTAAGGCTTTGTTCTGGTTCCACATACGATCACCATACAATTTAAACAATAAAAATTGAAAGGAACAATCAAGCAAATCAAAAGGAAAAAAAGTTCGTTTTGTGCAAATGTCCCAACTAAAAATTAATAAAAAAAAAAAAAATAAAAAACAAGCAGAAAAAGATTAAGATTTATCCACAGATATAAATTGATAGACGGACCGAAGAGCTGAAGAATTAAACATTGAAAACAAAAGTACCCGAACAAGAATTAAATACAAATTTTTTGGGTCAAAGAAAGGGAAATCTTTTTCAATAAAACAACAAAATAAAATTATTTAAATGACCTTCGAGTCGACAAGTCAGTCTCTTGATGTTTCCTGCTCGACTTTCCCTCCTCCTCTCCTGATAATAGCTCCCCTCACCATCCTTTTCTCTTTTAACTGTTTCCTCTTAATCGTCTCTTCTCTTTTATACACCTACAATGATCGTCCTCGACATCCTTTTCCATAGGATTTTTAAATTTTGGAATATTTTACGTTATTGCGTTTTTGTATGGACTGGATAAGACAAGTGGTAACGAGAGTAAAAATTGAATAGCATCATTTAATTTTATAAAAAAAAAAAGTGAAATTCCACAAAGTTATATTGAGAAGAAGACGAATAAATAAAGTTCGGTTGAATAACATTAAAATGCATCTCAGAATAATTGTCGTCGTTGTTGTTACTGCTGATATGTCTTGGATTTGAATTTAAAGATTTGAGTTGAACAAAAAAAGAAATGAAACAAAAATATTGTTTTTGTTGTTTTCTTTTAGGTTTTTAAAAATTCTCAGAGGATTTACATTCTGTTGTCCATATTATTGTTTTTTTTTTTTTTTTTTGTGAAGTGAAAAGTGGAAAGAATTTGAAATTAAAAATGAACAAAGGGCCATCGTAATAAAAAATTTGTTGAGGTGAAGTTTTTTAAAAGTATTTTATAGTGAAAGGAAGTGGTATTATTTATTTGTTTTAAGTTAAGTTAAGCAAAAAATAAACTAAAAAATATATTTTAAAGTACAACAAGATTTTAAAGTAAAATTTATATAACCAGATATAAGGGTATCAATTGTAATTGTTTAGAATTAATTGTAAGGAAATTTGGTGTTACTCTCCATACATACTTTTCATTAATATTATAATAATACAGATGAGGATTTTGCACTGAATTTTAGTTTTATATACAATTTATTTTTTTTACAATAATTACTGTCATTGCTGTGGATCATCGTATTACAGAATTCAATTTAATTGGTAATAATTGGTAATGGTAATGGTAATTAAATAATTTTACCAAGAAAAATATATACGTGGAAATATTTATTATTATATTATAAAATGTGAGAAAAATCTCTATCTCATATATGTAATTAATTAATCCATTAGTGTACACAATCGCGCCTTTTCGACCAAAATCAATTTTAGAAGTCAATAACTGTTTTTGATGAAGTATTATGGTCTTCAGTTTCTCAATAGCTCAGTCTTAATATATTATCGATATTTGGAATGCTTAAAACTGTCTGGATCAGTTAGTTGCAATTTTTTAAAATCTTTTTTTGCTCTTATTTGGAATTTTTTCTTGTCATCAATACTAAATTTTGCATCGAAGATATTTTGTTTTTTTAAACAATAATAAAAACCACAAATTTATGTGTTTTTAAATTTGGGTTTAATGTGACTCAGCATGCTCAATAAATATTATACTATTATACTCTAACGTTAAGAGTTCCTAATTATTTTTTTTTTTTTCATTTTTTAGCCATTTGAAAATTAAATTTGTTAATTTTAATACGATTAAAGCCAACAACCTTTCATTTTATATTAATAATATTAACAACTTTAATGTAACCATAAACAACTCAGATCACTTATCTTCTTTTCGTTTTGTTTTTTTTTTTCTCTTTTAGATTTCTTTTAATTAGAATTTCAACATAGTTTTGTTTTCTTTTTCTAATTTCTTTCCTTCGTATTTATAAAATTTATTTACATAAATTCAGAACTACTTCTAATATAAATTCTAATATATTTTAATTTGTTGCTGAATACTTTAAAATTTGAATAAAATAAAAAATTGTGAGTGTGAATTCAATGGTAATAACTTAAAACGTAATATTTTAGTTATTGAGTTAAAAAAAAAATTTAAAAGAAAACAAAGTAGAATGTAAATCAAAGATTTTTAATTGCGCAAATTTTTCAAAAGACTCCGAATTGTAACTTGCACCCAACATTTCTTAAATTTTCTTAAAATTTTAAACATATAACATTAAATCTTGAATGTTTGCGTATTAATTTGCAGGTATTTAATTATACAGGTATCTAAAAATGGGACATTTAAAATGTTTAATCCCTAATAGGTTTTAAACAGGGACTGACAAACAAAAATTTCTGAGGTGAATTTATGCTAATTCCAAAACATATTTCTTTATTTTAAAATTTCAAAGCGCTTTGGAGATAGGAAGTAAAATCTTGTAAAATTTCTTTTCACCTAACGGTAAATGTAAATACTAAATTAAAAAAAAAATATATTATTTTTGTATTGATTTAAAAAGGTAAAAGTGGATTGGCATTTTTCGATTGGAAAAATATATGACAGAACCTGAGATATACAATTTTGAAAATAGGACTTTTTCGAAGTTTGGACTCTAAAAAAGGAGCTTTAGCACTTTACGGCGTCGGGCTACATAAAAAAAATAGTTCTACATCATTAATTATTTTATAACATATCTACTCACCGTTAAAGCTTTTTTCAGCCAGACGGACGAACGGACAGAGTAAAACTTATAAGAAAATGTTTAACATTTTTTTTTCGAAACTGTGCTAAAAACAAATGAAACGAACGATAGATTTAAATACCTGCTACTATAGGATTTATGTTATTTATAAAGCGTACAATATACATTCACTCTAAGAACAAGGGATGATAAAGATATTATGACTTGTAAAATAAATGATTACAAAATAATCAATTACATAAAAAATACTATTGTTATAATCATTGTACTCAAATGAAGTAATTAAAAACAATCTGCATTACTCTTTAATTTTTTGATATTATTTCAATATAATTTAAAGCTTTCAACCACCTTCAATTTATTTTATAATTTTTCAGATATATTTTATAGACTTAAAGAAAGCCCTTGACAAATTTCTATTAAGTTCCGTAAAGCCGTTTCGGCCAATTCTTTTATTTGTGTTCAATATGTTTTTTACTATCTTTAAATGCCAAATTTCTAATAATATCTAACTATAAAGAATAACCTAATTAGAGTTCTTAGGAATTGTGTTTAAATTTTTATAGCAAAACATTTCCAGAAATTAAAAAACAATAACAATAAAAAACAGCAACTCCGGATACACTGCTAGTACATTAATATAATGAAAACTACAGATTATTATAGCAGCCCGATTATTGAAGTAATCGTAATAACAATTGTTGTTTACGATTATTAAGCAATTTCAGAAATATTTCTGTAGTTTCTCTTTCTAAAGTTTATGTGGACTGTTTGGTATGGTTCTGACAAGCTTTCAAAAGCTATTCCGACAGAGTGGTATTATGGTGGAGTAAATCTTATAAAACTTAACACCAACTCTGGTCAAATAGGTTCTCCTATGTTTTAAAGATATTCCCTATGCAGCTAAAATCTAGTGATTATTCACGTTACTCGTTAGCTGAACCTTCATCAAAAAAAGAAAACCAAATATAATGGAATCAACATTTAAAAAGTGGTGACATAAATAGAAGCGTATTAATTCCGTAATAAGAACCAGTAATGTAGGATTGAATGTTTTAACCATTTTTGTTATAGTGTAATATTGCTTAGAATAGTTTAGTACGCTTTAGATACTATTTTCGACTTTGTGGTCTTTAAAAAATTACATTTTGAGTATTTTTGTTTTAGAATAATTCGTGTAAATTTTTAGTTATTAATTTTAAATTTGCAGAATAAAAGCCTAATAAGAAAGCATATAAAATATTTTTCACTACATCTAAAAAGGTTTTGTGGACCAAAGGACCAAAACCAAACCTGAGACCAAAAAATAACAAATCAAAACTTTATTCTCTGTTGAAGCAGTCTAGTCTTTATTAATTTTGCTACATTAAATTCTTTGTAAATAAATATAAGTGTTCAAAGTCTAAAATTTGATTAAAGGAAAAACATAATTTTTCTCAATTTTTTATATTTGTTTACAAGTTCTCCAAAGGATGCCTTTATACAAAGTTATTACAGTTTTAGGTAATATGAAGATGAATTGGATGTAAATAATATAATAACAGATATTTGAAATGTAAATTACAATGGACCCTGTACAGATTTTTTTTTGGTAAGGAGAAAATTTTATGATGGACCATTAAATGGACCATATCTATCAGAAGAGAACACTATGAATGGAAGCATGGTTCATCTTTATCGATTCTCACGATAAATTAGTTTCCATTACCAGTTTTATACCATACCTAGAAATTTTCCCAGTATAGAAATAAACACTTGTAGTGATGCTTTGAAATTGTTTAAAAGGAGACATTATTGTTTTTGGTTCAAGGCGAACAAGTGTCATTAAGTGGAAGTAAAAGTAACATAATGCTCCAATATATGTTAGACATATGTTAATGTAAAACAACAACATTACAATCAACAATAATTGAAAATGAAATAAAATTATTCACTTTTTTTTTTTTCATCATAAACGAAACAGTAAACCACTAATTAGTTATTACAACTTTAATTATTAAGCGCCCTTAAGTAACAAAGTCAAGTCGATAGCCAGCAATAAAACATAATTATAAGAAACAGTAATAATAGAAAACAAAAACTGGCTGACAATAATAATAAAAGCCTATAAATTTGAAATTTAATCGACCATATTATGAACAACAATAGAAAAATTTTTAAAAATAAAAAAAATAACGCAAGAAAAATATTTTGACCATAAATTTATTTTTTCGGCCTTTTTTCTTTAAAATTTGTGGAAAAAACCAAAAAAAAATAAAAAATGAATAATATCAAATTTTTAGATTAAATTTATCGATGTTTAGCATAAATTTATATCTAAGCATATCATAACATTGTGAACACTAAAAAGAATTCATTTTTTTTTTTGTCTTTTTTATTATAATATGTTTGCTCTCTTTCTATTCCATATAAAAAAAACTTTTAGATAAGAAACAGAATCAAAAAGAACTATTCACCATATTATACCATATTATTATGGTGAATTCTTATTAGGTATATGATTAAGATTGTTGTTTATGATAAGACTATTTATACAAAAACATCACGGTACATAGAACGTAAATATCCAAAAAGAACTTTTATCCAACAAAACAAAAATAGAGCACCTGCCAACGTAACTGAATCTATCCTTAGTCTATAGAATATAATACCAGTATGCATAACTATACGAAAATTTGTAACTTAAATACGCTTTTTCTTAATAATTAAAAAATTCAAATATTTAAAATATTATCTTAAAATTGTATTTCAAACTCAAACTAATCGTTAATTATATAATAGTGACTATATTAATAACCATTTGTATTAAATGTAATGTATGATTATAATTAACTTCAATTTAGCTATGTTTCTTTTGTTTTAGAAAGGTAACAATCTTCCAAAAACGCCAAAAATAATCCCTTGTCAAATTTTTAAATTTTAATGTCTAAATAACCACCTTCTTTAGTACATATAATATGATGAAACTTTTATCTGCCCATGTGGCTAGACATTTAGCTCTTATGTTTATATGTTTTCTTATGTATTGATCACAATACATTTCTATAGCAGGTTCATGAAAATCTGTTATTTATTAACTGTTTTTAGATTATATAATAATTTTTAACCTACTTACTTATAATAGATACTATACTAACCTATAGCTATTAGTCAAAGAGTTTTGAATGAAAATCTTCAGAAAATTAATCTAATATATAAGGAAGAAATTCTGTTTGTTTGTTTGTTTGTTTGGCACGGATTCACGTAAAAACCACCAGCCCGATTGCAACCAAATTTTGCAGGAACATTTCTACGACCCCGGAAGGAGTTATAGGCTACATCGCGTTTCGGTTCATTAACCCATTACGGCCCGAGAGCGTTTTAAAGCGTTTTGGTTTTTTCGTTGTTCTGCTTAAACGGTTTGACCGATTGAGTTGAAAATTTGCACAAATGTTCTTCTCACCTTTAGGGGTGTACTCAAGAATTGGGTTGTAATATGTCGCCCGGGTTCGGCTTGGCGGGCTTCCAAAAAAATTTTTGTTTCCGATTTATGTCCAATTTTGTATGGTGGTTTTATGGTCTGAAAAAAAGCCTGCAACAAATTTTTATGAAGTTCAGGTAACCCGTTTGGGCACCAGAGCCAAACAAAGTTCATTAAATTTTTTTGTTATCCTGCTTAAACGGTTTAATCAATTGACTTGAAAATTCGCAAAAGTGTTATTCTTTAGCAGAAAACCTAACTAGAATAATTTGGCTACGATCCATTAACCCGTTTCGACACCAGGACTCAGTGAAATTTTTAATTTACATTGTTGTCGCGCTTAAACGTTTTGACCATTTGAGTTGAAAATTTACAAAAGTGTAACTCCTTACTACAGAAGCACACTCAGTTGATTTGGTTAGGATCCATTAACCAGTTTCGGCACCAGGGCTCAATGAAGTTTTTAAATTTCTTTGTTGTCGCGCTTAAACGGTTTGACCAATTGAGTTGAAAATTTACAAAAGTGTAGCTCTTTACTATAAGAGCTTAACAAGTTTATTTTGCTGTGATTCATTAACCCGTTCCGGCACTAGGGCTCAATAATTTTTTTTCAATTTCTTTGTTGTCGCGCTTAAACAGTTTTACAAATTGAGTTGAAAATTTACAAAAGTGTAGCTCTTTGCCACAAGTACTGACGGAGTTCATTTGGTTACGATCCATTAACCCGTTTCGGCACCAAAACTCAATGAAGTTTTTCAATTTCTTTGTTGTCGCGCTTAAACGGTTTGACCAATTGAGTTGAAAATTTACAAAAGTGTAGCTGTTCACCACAGAAACTCACTCAGATGATTTGGTTATCATCAATTTACCCGTTTCGGCACCAGAGCTCAATGAAATTTTTTAATTTCTTTGTTGTCGCACTTAAACGGTTTTACCAATTGAGTTGAAAATTTATAAAAGTGTAGGTCTTTATAACAAAAGCTTTCTGAGTTGATTTGGTTACGACACATTAACCCATCAGGCTTTAGGCCAAGAAGTGTCTCATTTTTTGTTGTTGTGCTTAAACGATTTGACCAATTGAAAATTTTCACAAGTATTGCACTTTGGCACACAAACTCATTCAATAAATTTTGTCGTGCTACATTAACCCATTTGTACGATAGACTTTCAAAAGAAAATTTTGTTTCTAATTTTTTTCTAATTTGGCAGGATGAATTTACGATTTAAATAAAGCCTATGACAAAATGTTTGTTAACATTTGTTAACCCATTTCCGCACGAACACCTATTAAAAGTATTCTGCCTAATTTTTTGTATTATTATTCTTATTATTAAAAAGATATTTCCAACACTCTTTTCTTTTATCTATACTGTTTTTAATATTCCATAAAAACCTTTTAATGCAAATTTCTAATATAGAACAGTAATTAAAGTAACCTTATTAAGTATCTTAAGAATACTGTGTTTAAGTCTTAACAACATAACATTTTTCGCTGTTGTTAAAAAACAGAAACAATCTCCTATATTAGACAATCATCATGTCATCATTCAGAAATGCATTACTTACATGTGGTCTTTACATGTGGTCTACCTATATAAGATGCATGTGTATAACATATTTCCCATAAAATATCATTGAAATATGTACATATAGTATGTATAATAGCGTATATTTAAAAATACTGTATTGACATAATCAATTAAATTAGAAAACATATTCACATTTCTGTATAGTATTTAATCAAAAATGAGTACATACATTTTAAAAGAACTGAAAACCTTACATTCTTATCCATACACAATTTTTACACATATTTTTAACCAATCAATTTGAAAACATAATTAGAAAAAGTCACCGTAAAAAAATTCCGGTTGATTTATAAAGGTAAAACATAATCATGTAGTTTTTATATTAAAAAAAATATGTTAAACAGAACCTGAGATTTATGCATTTAAAAAGTAGTTTTTTCAAAATTTGAAGCGCTGTCGATGCTGTAGGATCTCTAACGGTGAGGGTACATAAAAAAGTTGTTCTACAACATTACTCTTTTAAGAGACCTATGCATAGTTAATATTTCATTGCTCTTTATTAAACCGTATATAAGTTTTGTAAACAGACGGATTGACCTAATAGCAAATTTTTCAAAATGTGCTTAAAAGGATAATTAACAAAAACATGAAGTGACATTACTTACGAAAAACAATTTATTACATTATGGTCTTTTATAATTGAAATGCGATTTTATGTTTCGGTATTAACGAATATATTATGAAAACTCACTTCACCGTAATTGCGTACTCAATAGATTATTGATTCCTTTAAAGATTTTGTGTAATAAAAATGGAATATTAACTACCAGTATCTGTAAATGCATAGTAATAAGTTAACTATAAATTAAATTAACGCAGAAACAAAAGTAAATAATTGTTATTTCTTAAAACCAATAAAATACTCCGGGCAACGCCGGGTACTCTGCTAGTATTATATAAATTACTTATTCTTTTAACTTAAAAATTTTATCATTAATGTTAAATTTTGTTTTATTGGATATGCTTTAACAGAGAAAAAAAATTTCGTGAATTCTAAATTTAAGATCAGTCGTTTATGAATCGGATTAATAGGCTACCATTCTTTTTAATTAATTGAATTTTGTTTATTACTGTCACGTCTTGATTCAATTTTTTGGTGATACCATTTCAATCATTAGATATATAATATATGGGAACCGGCCAATTGGCAACTTTCATTTGACAACTGGACAGTTAGCAAAAGATATTTCGCACAAGAGACACTTAACAAAAAGACATTTAGCAAAATGAACAGTTAGCAGAAGGACATTTAAAAACTATGGGTACTTTGCAACTTGGACATTTAACAATTTTTACAGCTGGACACTTCGCAACTTGGACACTTAACAACTTTTACAAGGGGACATTTTGCAGTTTTTAGTAATCAACAGTATATTTTTCAACAGTGGATTTCAACTATAACGAACTCTTAAGTCATATTACATATGGGTTGCACATAATCTACTTATAAAACTTTTTGATTATTGATTTTATTAAATTGATGGATTTTGAATTAGGACAGTTTGATTCAAAATCAGAGTGTATTTATATATTTATATGTTACATGTTATATATCTATATGTCAAAGGCTTATTTAGTTTAAAATAAATTAATTTTTGAAGTTTAAAATAAATGTGTTAAAATAATGAAAAAAAAATTTAAAAAAATTACATAAATAAAAGTTGCCAAATGTCCAAATGTTAAGTGTCCGGTGGCTAAATGCCCTTTTGCTAACTGTCCATTTTGCCAAATAGCTATTTGCTATTTTGCAAATGTCTTTTTGTTAAGTGTCTCTTTTCCGAAATGTCCGCTGATTAAATGTCCAGTTGGCAAGTGTAAGTTGCCAATTATTAGGAAGGATTAATAATATATATGTATAAGTTCTTCAAAATCCTATTCCTCGCTATGTG
The DNA here is from genome assembly GCA_947095535.1 of Poecilobothrus nobilitatus. Classification (NCBI taxonomy): domain Eukaryota; kingdom Metazoa; phylum Arthropoda; class Insecta; order Diptera; family Dolichopodidae; genus Poecilobothrus; species Poecilobothrus nobilitatus. The sequence continues at coordinate 115,447,198 of OX352774.1, forward strand.
AATCTATGTATAATTTTTCAGTGAAGAACACTTTAATTATTCACAATATTAATGATAATATTGTTCACTAATAATGATAATTTTTGATGATTTATTTTACGCAATGCATGCAGATAAACATTAATATATATACAGACTATTAACATGTTATAACATAATATTATAACAATAGATATTAACATATTAACATTCTTGTTCACATAAAAACATTTAATTATAATTAAGCAACAATTTTATTTATTCTTTGCTTGTTTGTAAATAAGTTAAAAACAAAAGAAGGCAGTATAAAATTTCAAGGATTTTTAAAAACGCCTCATTTCCAAAATAATCATAAAACTACATACTAAAGAATGCTTGAACTGGGCCTACAACAAAGAAGATTTCCGTGTATAGTTATGTAGGTATAGTTTTCATACTAATTTTTGATGACACTCCTTTGAAAATTTCAAGTTTCTATTTAAATGTGGGAATTACCTGGAGTTTTGTTTTACACGCTAACTAAACACTAGGAACCTATTCCTTTATACATATGTAGGTTTAGTTATTAGGAAAATAGGATGTTAAAGTTGAATTAGTGGAAAGATAGGAAACGAACTTATAAAGATTCACTCTGAATTTTTGCAAATTGTAGTACGGAATGTTATTGACAGAGGGGAACACATCAGATAGAAGCATGTTCCACATTTTAGCAGTTCTCACAACAAATGAGTTTCCATAGCCAGTTTTAAACCATCTTGGAATTTCTACAGTGTAGAAATGACCACTTGTAGCTCCTCTGGTGTTACGTTGGAATTGTTAAAGAGGAGGCGTAATTGATTTAAGTTCAATAGAGCAAATGTCACTACCTACAAGATATCTATAAAACAGAGAAATAGCTCCAATATTACGACGAGAGTTAAGTGGAGTAAGTGGTACTTGTTCGACAGGGTCGCGTATTAGGCGCAAGGCGCGGTTTTGGATTTTGTCGAGGTAACTCAAAGAAGTTTGGGATGCGCCAGTCCAAATGTGACAGTTGTACTCCATTTTAGGTCGGATGTAGGCTTTATAGATATTAGACAGATTCTTTGGAGAGAAATATGTTTTACAGCGGGACAGAAAATCCATTTTTCAATTCATTGAAAAGCATTTTTTGATTTAGCTGCAAGCCTAAAATGCTTAGACTTTCTGATCGCTCTATATTATCGCTAGTGATAAGGCTGAGCCTTGTGGAACGCCAGCGTTTATTTCTAAAGTGTAAGACATAAAATTGTCGAGAAGGACACGAATACGACGATTCGAAACAAAATCCACAATCCATTTGCAGAAAGGATTACCAAGAGCAATAGTTCGGTATTTGTTCAAAAGAGCAGAATGCCATACTCGATCAAAGGCCTTTGAGATATCAAGAGCAACAACGTCAGATTCATTCGCTGAGGTATGTTAGAAAATCACTATAGATATTTGACATCTAAAGCCATATTGCCTATCATGCAAAATACCTCTGCAATCTAGGTATCTCATCAGCCTTTTGTTAACGAAGGTATAAGTAGAGGTGGTGTCATAATTCCAAAAACAAAATTCTAAACAAATACTTTCTAAAAACAAATATTTCTAGAATAAACTTCCACAACAAAAATGTTCTACAATATTGTAGAATATCTACAAAAATTAAAAATTTAGCATAGAAAGATAGTTAAGATCAGGACGTGGAGTCTGCTTCATTATGGTTAGGTTGGAGTCAGTGACGGAGTTGGAATAGATAGTTTTGATTCCCGACTTTGCAGCTCTGGTTGAAAAAAAAAATTGCGATGTTTAAAAAAAATAATAATATGTCTAAAAGAAATAATTAAGTGCGGTTCTTTATAGTTGGTTAACACGCCCAAAATATTTTTTCCAGAATATATATAAATACATATATATATACATGTGAGATTCTGAACTTAGATTTTGGAGAGACGTGGAAAGATTTTATATATGATTGCAAAAACAGGGTTTCAATAAATTATTTTGCGGATATTGCAGGTCGACAGTCCCCACTATTTTCAATGCTTAGTTGTTCTAAAGTGACCATAATACCAATATAAATAAAATTATTAAGAAGGATTTTTTAGTTGATTACAAAATCAAGGTTATATGCTTTCTCCAGAACATATATTCATATATAAGGTTCTGAATTAGAAGGGATGTGGTTGTCGGGGTTCTAATAAATTACTTAGCTGATATTTGAGGATGGCTGCTCCACTATTTTAATCACTAGGCTGTTCTTTTTGGAATTAGTTTTCCATCGCATTTGCGTCATAAGTTATTTATTATATAGGAGTTGAAATTTTTTTTTTTCACATTTTTATGGGCTGTTACTCTGCCACACGTGGGTAATATACCATACAACGGTATAGCTCTTTATCGACCACTAAAATATCATTTCATTGTTTATGTCAAACAATATAGAAGATTAAGGATAGACAGAAGAACCAACCAAAGTAAAATAATAACTACATTGTTTAACATTTTTTTGAAAATATGCTAAAAGTAATAATAATTTCTTTTAATAAATAAAGTCTTTTCATTTTTCAATTTTAAATATAAGAACATTAACAACATACAACAATCATTATTCAATTTGAAAATGTATACGTTTTATAATAATAATAATATTTTCCTGTTAAAACATTTTTTACATGTAATTTTTAACTTAATTAATTTAAATTTTCAATTAAATTGCACAACAATTCAATTTTTTCTTATTATTATTTTACTGACTAATGATGATGATGAACATCATGATAATGATGAATACATGTACCTAAATATCATATTTTAAAAAAAAAAAAGTAAAAACCACTAAATTAGGTAATTTTGTTGTTAAAAATTTTCAATTTAAAAATATTGTGATTTGAGATAAATGGGCGGATTGAAATGGATGAATTAAAAGAAAGAACCTATTTTTAATTTTGAAAGTCAATTACATACAAAAAACAAACAAACAAACAAAACAATTAAATGCAACTTACCAAGTTTATTTACAACAGTTTTCAATTTTTTGATGAGGTCATAAAATTTTCTTTAAATCAAATAAATATGAATGGGGAATAACAAAAAAATATAATTAGGTTAAATTTCATTTAAAAAAAAATTATTTTTTCTTTAGAAAAAAGAAATTGCATCGATTATTATCTTCAATACAAAATATTCGAATTGCATTTAAATGAAATCATCATTATTGCAAATTAAAATTGTTGTTGAGTATGAAAAACTTATAGGAAACTTTAGAAGAATATTTTCAATAATTAGTTTGTGAACGGTAGTAGAGAAATTTGAAACCTGTAAAAGACCCTAAGCAGGAAACCTATAATCAGGGTTAAATTTATTACTTATATACGAATTAATATTTAATTAAAATATGATATTATTAGCATTATTATAATATATTGATTTTTCGCACATTTTTCCAAAAACAAAATATAAAAATTTGCTTATTAGTTTCACTCTGTCCGTCGCCTTTTTGCCTACAAAATTTCTAAGACGTTAAAACTTGAGCAAGAAATTTTAACTTTGGATAGGTTTCATATAATTAATATTGTAGAACTGGTTGCTTATGTAGCCCTACCCATAACAGAGCTACAGTCCCTTAAATTCTGAAAAAGACATAATTTAGAATTAACGTCTGCTTAACATTTCCTCAATTTAAAAATGCCAAAAGGCAGGACACAAAATTTTTTAATTTTTAAATCAATATAAGAATTTAATTTTACGTTGTGTGAAGGCAAAAAATTTACAAGATTTTGTTTTTTGTTATAAAAATCATGCCGGCGTTTGGTTAGAAGCTTAAAATTGAGAGAAGAAGATTTTTCACAACTAGCATAACTTCCTAGGAAAATTATTTTATACTGCTCGCTTCCTCTGTTTAAAAATTATTAGGAGTTAAAACTTGAGAATTTCCTATTTTTAGACACAGTAACTTATGCATCTGTACAAAATATAATTTTGTAGATAATATTTTAAAATGAATAAAAAATAAGTCACAATTCTAAACTGTTTTTATTGTGTTGAATGTTCTTGTATTAAAGTTGTTTAATTTTAATATTGCATATATTCTTCAGAGCTGGTTTTTCTGTATTTTCTGTAACTATTACTACAATGTCAGGGTACTTCAGTTTTTATCAAGCTTAAATTGAAAATCATTTCGAGCATAGGAACAACGTATAATTATTATTTGCTCTAATTAAATATCTCGTACTTCATCTTGATTATCGTTTAACCAGGAAGCATGACATTAAACAAAACGCCCTACAAATAAGATAAGAACTTTGAGATGTGTATTGAATAATAAGAAAATACTTAAAGCTCTTATTAGAGCTCTTAAAAACTTAAATCAAAGAAACTCATATACCAACCAATAATTAGACAGGTGTATTCAAATTTGGAGTTACGCAAAAACTTCACATCGACAAATCATCCTAGCAAATTGGATATAAATTGGAAACAAAATATTTTCGTGCCAAATCGGAACCAAATTTATTGGGTAAACCCCTAAAGGTAAGTAGAACACCTGTGAAAACTTTAAATTGAATCGTTAAACAGTTTAAACAGAACAACGAAAAAGGTAATAAACTTGAACAACATCTCGAGCCGGAATGGGAAAATGAACCTGAACGGAACATAGCCTATAACTGCTTTCAGAGTCCAAGAAATGCTCCTGCAAAATTTGGTTGTAGTCTGACTAGTCGTTCAATCGGTTGAATTGGAAGTTTTTTTTTACTTTACTTACTTTTACTTACACACTTTGTAATTTACTTAGATCGCTATTTAGTGATATAAGATTGTACTAATAAATACCGGTATGAGTATGGGTGAAAAATATTTGTTTTAAGTCGAGATGAATCTAAAAATTCAGCGAATTGCCGTTTAATTTTCTCAAGGGTACAAACGAAAAAAAAAACATTACAAATAAAACTAATAAATCATTTCTTCATAAAATTATTAATACTAATTATTACGTTTATCAAAACCTGCCAGTCAACCTGCCAATCAAGTCAACTTACATTAAATATTCTTAAAACAAAAAAAATTCCTTTCAAATTCAATTTAAAACCAATAAATTCAATGGTTGGTGTTTCTTTTTATTTTAAACATTAGACACTTAAAGTAAAAAAGTTCTTATAATGCACCTTTCTATCTAATATAATTTATACAATTCTGGTCCAATAACATAATTCTCTCCTTGACCGTGAATAAATTGAATGTTTACAGAACATTAGCACAGCCGGCATATTTTTTTTTTGAATTCAATTGGTACATTAATAAACTCGAAATATCATTTAAATTCAGAATTCGAATTATTTTCATTCAATATAAACTTATGGCACCATTATGACGAGTGTTGTAAGTCAAAATGACAGTGTGCCAAACTACTTAAAAACCACTTAAAAGAAAAACACCAAAAAAAAAATTTTTTTATTTAAAAACATTGAAATTTATTTCACAATTAATAAAATTGATTGCATTACTTAAAGAAGCAAAATAAAAAATCATCTAATGCAACTTCTTCTTGCAGCAAAAAAAAAATAAATTAATTTAAAATTAAAAAAGTAAGAACGATCAAAGAAAGTCATTGTTTTCCTCTATTTTTTTTTTCCTCCTTCCTCCCTTTATTATATTTCACAAAATTTTCAAGTTCAAATGGAAGTCTCTGAACTTGACTTCTATATAATTATACTCCACCTGTGTTTTTTTTTTCTTAGTTTTAATTTATTGTTTTTAATAACACTTTTTTTCATCTGTTACCTTAAGATAATCAAAAGTAAACTTAGAATATAATATATAATATGTATTATCAGTTGTTAAAAAAACTAAAAAAATGTTTAATACAATGTCGCCATATTTGTTACCTCAGTTGGCACGTTTACTGTTTGCTCGTGTTTTTAATTTAATATTAATTTATTCTAAAGGATCACCGATCATGTAAAACTAAAAAATTAAATTTCAGTGATATTTTCCAATAATATTTAAGTTTCACAAAATTGACTTTCGATTAAAAATCTGAAAAGAAATTAAGGAAAAGCAATGCAAAACTTTAGATGTACATAAGATCATCGGAACATTTTATTTTGAAATCTTTTGCATTTCTTATTTATGGCACAGCAAAATATATAAAAATTGGGGTCTCGGTGGCCTAATGGGTAAGAGCGTATAAAATACGCTGTATACACCGAGGGAAGTTGGATTCGTATCCCACACACGTCGTAAGAGTTACTCCTTCTTACGACATTTACAGCCACGCCTGAAAAGGAAAGGCTGTGTAATTTTCTGTTCACATTTATGTGGCAGAAAAATGCACTAAAAAAAATGACAAAATATATAAAAATTGCCAGCCAAATATAAGATAAAGATCACAATTTGAAAATTTTATAAACTGACTTCTATGTCTGTATGTGATTAATATTATCTATGTATATGATCAACAATAGCAGCTGAGGAAAATCGTTATATATTATATAATACCATCAGTCAGTACTAATTTCTAATCCAATCCTGTCTATAATTCACTTAAATTTTCTCTCTATACAAGTTCTTTAACAAAATTTTATTTAAACTTTCTAGTACTCTGTAATTTATTTAAGGTTTCACAAAAATAAATTATCAAAAATTGTACTGTCAAGTAAAAAATTAAATTAAATAGATTTAATAAAGGAGACGGGAACGAGACATTCGATAAAGGAGTAGAGACACAGATTTGATTCAACCCATTCTTTCTGGTTATATTAAAGTAGGTTCTCCGTTTGAAATGCATGGAAATTAGCTATAATAGACGTACATATATTGTATGGAAGCGATAACTTTGAAAAATTATTCAACTAAATATATATTTATCCGTCAGCATGATCATTTAAAACTGAAAAAGTTAAACTCATGAAATTTATCCAAAATAAAGGTGCCCGGCAAAACCCAGTTTTACATAATATCTTTAAAACTATATAACTAAAGACTAAACGGTTGCAAAGAGAAAGCACTTTTGCTAAGTTTTAATTTACTGGGACAATATTTTCACTCCCAAAATTTTTAAACTCAATTTGCATTTATCTTTGATTCTATAACTATTGGTGGTAATGTTCTTATACGTGATGATGTTTCTATAATGATAATGACGTGACCACTAGTATGGGTTTTTTATATTTTTAGAGTAGACAAGAGCAACTATATTCTTTATCGTTTACTTTTGATGCTAATGCATCTCAAGAAAAGAAATACAAACCAGGCATAAAAAATTAAATTTTTGAATTTCAAATGGATCAAAAAAACAATATAAACACTGATCTTATTATGATAATAATTTAAAAAGCCAGCAACCAGCAAATATAATGTATTTTACAATAAAACTGCCAAAAACATTTTTAAATCAGCAGCAACAACAACCAGCTAAAATAACAAATGGAAATAAATTATTTCTAACATTTATCCACTTCAATTATAGTTGTTCAATTCAATTCTAGATTAATTAGTTTTTAGGATCCAATTAATAGTCTGTCTCCTTTTTTCTTTTTTACCAATTCTGCAACTTCAATCAATTGAATATATTTTACATCTTAAATTAAAAACAAAACATCTGAAACGGACACGTTGGACTATGCAATTTCTTTTTTGGTCTGAAGTTTTTAAGTATGGCAAATTCCTAGTAAAATTTTTATCAGCATTATAAACATGCAAGCAAACCTGAAAGACTCTCTTTTCAATTAAGTTACATTTAAATTTACAAAGAAAAACGCAAAAAAAACAATAAGTATAACAAAAAACGAAAAAACTAAAAAAGAAAACAATCTGTCCATCAAAATCACCGGGTGTCATCAGCTAAAAAAAAAAAAACAACGTAAAAGCATTGTTTAAATTGTTTTTCAAATGTTAAAATAGTTTTTCTTCGTTTTTCCCTTTACTGCTCCCTGATGGATAAATGGAAGGTTGTTTTCTGATAAACTAGTTCTATTAAAAATGAAAGAAATCTGTTAGGAACTACAGTTTATATTTAATATGTTGCTGGTTTTTAAAATTTCATCATCACTACTAACGAAGTTAAAATCTAATTTAAAAATTTCAATACCTTTTCTAACAAATACAATAGTAAATTTGTATGAAGGCATTTTATCCTGAACAGATCTGATTTTTCTTTTAAATTTAATGAAGTTATGGTCAGCCAAATAGACAATATGACCAACTGGCAACATTTTTCTCATATCATCTTGTCAGAAATTAAAATTTAAATTAAAAAATTAAATAAAACAATTCCAACTCTAATGTTACAGCATTCACCCAAGATACGTTAAAATTTTGTTATAATCTGGTCACTGGTAGTGTAATGAACTTTTTTGTAATTGAGTTTTGTATGTATTAGTACATGTAAGTATAATTGAATGTGTAAGATTAAATATCAGTGAAAAATGTTTGATGACGAGAATGTGTCAAATTTTTTTATTTTTTTAGATGTTGTTTATTTGATCTGGTTATCTGGTTATAATAATATAATACATATTACAAGTGAATGCTCTACTTATCAAAGTTTTTCATTTACAATATTTGAATAAAAAGCAAAGCATATCCAATTGGTCATGTCAAGAAATTTTTTTTTTGATTTGCTAAATTTTAAAAACAATATTTTTTTAACAAATACATTTTATTGGTGGTGTAAAAAGTTTACATTATGTTGGCTGGATTTTTGTATTTGAGGGTTCAACCAACGCTGATTGAGAATAATCGGGGATTTTATAGGAAATAAAACAAGACATGTTAAAAACATAAAAGCTGATAGAGACTGATAGCTTAATTTCTGTCAAATAATTAGAGTACCTTTTGAAAAGTTTAATAAATTTAGAAAACAAGAAATACTTGAAAGGTTAACAATTTTTAATTATTATTAATTATATATATATGTTAATTATTGTTGTGTAACAATTTGTTAATATTTTTAACCTTAAAATGCTCTAATTTATAACAGCTCTCGATAAAATTCAAAACAGACTTAATCGCCATACTGAGCTTTTGTTGTACATACCTTGGCTTATACAATTAACCATCACCTGTTCTAAAGAAATAAAACAACTAATGCCTCCACTAATTTTTTTTTTTTTGTATAGTATGAACTATGTTCAACAAGAGTATAATAAATTTGCCATTACGTTTGTGACACCTCAAAGGAGTCGAGCTTGATATAGTCAAAGGTATGGAACGCCTCAGAATCGAATTCTGAGTCGATTAAGTCATGTATGTCCGTCCGTTCGTCAGTCGATCTGTCCGCACGATAACTCAAAATATAAAGGAGCTAGGACGCTGAAATTTATTTTTACGTTACATTTTGCAAAATTGTTAGTTTCGCTAATTAAAACCGGCATTTTGGGCAGCAATAGCTACCATACAACTCTTTTCTTTATATGGAAATAACTCAGTATCTATTAAAACTAGGTATCTGAAATTTTGCTAAGTGGTGTCGAATTATAGGCAAACAACACCTATAAAATTTAGTTGTGCTGGCAACATTTTTGGCGCAACAGGTTTGGGTAGCTGCTATACAACTTCTCGTTTTAAAAGAAAATAACTTAGTGTCTATTGAAGCTAGGTGTCTGAAATTTAATGAAGAGGTGTCGAATTGCATGCTAATAACTTTTGTAAAATTTGGTTGGTCTAGAGCAGTCGGTTCAAGTTTCTTCCACCTCTTGGAACTTAATGAAGTTGGCCTCTGAACTTTTACAAATGATGATGAGATCTGGTTAGCTGTCGTACAATTCCAAAATTTACATAACTATATCTTGGTACTTAACGACGGTACTAAAACATCTGAAATTTTGTAAAAGATAATCAAGTTTTATAAAACCAGTATATATTACGTTAATACGGGTATCCCAGAGGTGACACAGAGGTGACACTCTACTGCACTTTTCCTCGTTTATTCTAAAACCACAAATATAGAAATATGATCCTTTATCCTATATCCATATCCTAAAAACCAAACTGTAAAGAAGATGATTTTAGTAGGTTAAAGTCTAACACTACTCAAATATATTTCGAACACCTCCTGTGGGTGACTTCGATATTTTCTACCATTCTTCACGAAATAAGAAATAAAAAAAATATTTCGGTGCCACTTATTTGTTCATTGCTTGTCGAGAACGCTTAAATAAAATACAGTGGTGGATTTCAATTTGTTTAGTTCTAAGTTATGTTTATTTAATTATTTTCAATAATTATTTCTCGGTTTAAAATAAATATTGCTAATTGTATTAATTTTGTAAAATTCTTAAAGGAATACATTTTACATTAAAATTTTATTTCTTTTTATATAGGGATTAATAATAGTTATATTTTGAATTTTTTAATTGTATGATTAGCACATATTTTCAAGTGTATTACATTAAAATACTGGTAAATTTTTACTTAATTTCACTCGGTAAGACAATAAAAAAAAGAGATTATGTGGTAATTATAACAATGTAATGTAATATTTAAAAATGCTTCAAATGAATAACAAGCCTTTGGAAAATAGAACACCAGACAACCTAATTTTTTTATTACTTTATAAAAAACAAATAAGGCATATATAATATAGACCACATACATGAATGTATAAGGTAGGTATTGTTTTTTTCAGTTGATTTATAAATGATGTAATGATTTTTTTATCAATTTTGCCAGGCAAGATATTTTTATATCACGAAAGAGTTATTCTGTCTACAAAACAATAAGAATAATTATTTGTAATGAGTTTTTGCTCATTTTCCATTTCAATTTCCAGTCTTGTTCTATATATCTTCAAAAAGTTAACACTTAAATATGTACTTTTTTCAGCAACTCTTACTGCGTTGCCCCAAATGCCTCAAATTCCATATATAAAAGATCTCACTTAGATGGATTTACTATTTGTACCTTTTCACAGATTGAGATTCTCCGTAATTTTAAAATAGCTTATCTTGAAATGCCCAAATATAATATTAATGATACCATACAATAATTTTAAAAAACCACCTTATAATTTTAAAAAAATAACATAACCTATATCTTTGTTTTTATTGGAAACAACTGTAAAATAAAATTTCAAAAAACGTTGAGAAATTCAGAAGGGGGAACAGAATTTCACATCGATCTAAAATAGGGGTTACACAAAAAAACTTATACTGATTTTCAAAGATCTCTCTCAAAATTCTAAGATACTATCTAGAAATGTTGCGGAGATATTAATAAAACAAAATTTTGTTTTTACATAATGGCAAAAATTGATTTATTTTGATGTTGAAGATTCCACCTTCATTTCAAGATGTTTGTCGTCTATCGTCATAGGCACTTTCAGATTGAAAAAATGTTAAGCAGAACCTGAATATATACATATTTAAAAATAGGTTTATTTCAAAATTTGAAGCTGTTGTAGCTTCCTAACTACTGGAGCAACACAGAAAAGTTGTTCTGTAACATTTCTTTAAGTATTGTATACAGACGGACGGACAAATGGAAAGAATGAAAGGACGAATGGCAAAAAAAAAAGTACCAAAAAGTAACTAAAAATTAACAAAAAATTTATTCTTGTATTAATTATAAAAATTACACTTATTTATTAATTATCTATCTCCCATTCCAGATGAAAATCTGTTCTTATTTATTAAATACCCGATTCCATATGGAATTCAATTGGTTTTGTTTTTAATTATCAAAATTAAATAAAAAACGAGGAAGAGTGCAGTAGAGTAGACTGTGTCAACTCTGGGATACCCGTATGAAATTAATATAATATTCTCTTTCTATAAAACTTAATCATCTTTTAAAAACAATCAGATGTTTTAGTACGGACGTTAACTACAAAGATATATTTATGTAAATTGTGGAGTTGTATGACACCTACCCGAATCTATTGCGCCTAGCTTCATTAAGTTCCAAGAAATGCAAGAAGCCGGAATCGGCTGTTTTAGACCAATCAAATTTTACAAAAGTTTTTGGCATGTAACTCGACATTTTTTCACTAAATTTCAGATAGCTAGCTTCAATAGACACTGAGTTATTTTCATTTAAAAAGAGAAGTTGTATGGCAGCTACCCGAAGTTGTTGCACCAGCAGAACCTAATTTTACAGAAATTAATGCCATAAAACTGGATCATCATAGGCTTAAATTTACAAAATGGTGAACAAAAAAAGGAAAACAAAATTCACATATTTGAAGATACCGAAGTAAAAGAATATGTGAAAAAACTGTCTTTTTGATATCATAGTTTCGCCTCCTCTTAAATCCTAACTACAGTAACAGTTATATATATCTTATCAAGTAAAAATGTTATCAAAAATCTTATTCACTATTACAAATAAATTGATATATCAAATATCCTTAAGAAATACTTAAGAATATACGTTTAATAAATTGTTTAAAAATGTAAATGTAAAATATAATTTACTTGGGCTGTACTTTAAAAGAAAATTGCAATAATTAATGTAAGATTGAAATCGATATTGGTCAGAATAAAGAAATTGCTTTCCAAGTTTGTTTTAAATTTACAACCTGTCCGAATGTTCTATTTTAGAATCATGTCATTAAAATTGTATGAGATTGGTGTATGGACTGTGTCAGACGTTGCACTAGATACGCAAAAGACTTACATCAAAAATTATTCTAGAAGCATATGTTATGTCAGTCGTCCGTAATACTATGATAACAAACTTACTACTAATGTTCGGTGCTATGAAAAGAAGTAGAGGTTTATATTTAAGTTAAATACAATAATAATAAAATGCAATAAATATAAGAATGAATAACTCGTTATGAAAAACTCGAGAGTTAGCTGAAAATTTTACTGATTTCTAATCAGGTTCACATTTTAATTCCACATTAATTCCACTAATCTTCGACAGTTACATTGGGCTATTATATAGGTATTCTAGAGATGTTTGACTTGACAGTGAAAAAAAATTATTTAGTAGTTTCATAATCGTGGGATTTTTTCTGTTTTACTTTTTACACTTGATAGTTTAAACGTTAGGCTTCTTGCCAATGGAAATGCAGAGTTCTTCATTGGTAATATTTCCCGGTACGAACATCCTGCATTTTCGTTATAACTCATAAATAACAAAACATTTTTTTTCTCATATTTATTATTTTATGCAACACTGTGCTCTTAATTCTTCATACATGCAGGGATTTTAAATATATTGAAAACATTCAAAATTAATTTTTCTCTTTTCTGTCATTTGTTAGTTGTTGTCTATGATGCAAATACAGAATCAATGTTTGTGTTTTGTTTTTGTCTTACAAATATCCTGAAGTGATATACATTTAAGTGACAAAACTTGTTATGTTTTCTATTTATGCGTTGTCTGCGAATATACAGAATCCATTTTTGATATTTTTGCGAGACTTTTTGGATTCAAAATTCAAATACTTCATTGTGTTATTATTGTACGTATTTACAAAACAAAAATTTTCTTTAATTCTTTGAGGAATATTTTGATAGTTTGATACATTAAATTAATTGTTATATATTTATATATACATTTACACGATATGTGTATGTATAATATATCATATAAATATACATTTTTATATTCTATTGATATATTCTCCATAATGAAAATTACATTTAGCGTATCAATTCTTGGGTTTTTTTTTTAAAGAACCACTTTGCACACTCCATATATTATGAAAAAACCTCACTAAAGACCTTAACATTTTTCTTCTATAAAATATAGTGTTTTTCGGAACAAAATGTTCGAGTAACTGCTATACAACTTCTTTTTTTAGATATCTGAAATTTCATCAAAAAAAGTGAGGCTGCATTCCAACAACTTCTGCAAAATTTGGTTGTGCTAGAGCAACAGTTAGAGCTACTTCAAGTAGCTTGCTTATAATAATTGCATAATTGAACATAATTAAGCTAGGCATCTGAAATCTTGTAAAATATGATCAAGTATAATGACAATAACTTCTGTAAAAAGTTCGAAATGACAGATTCGAGTAGCTGTCATACAACTCGAAAATTTGCATTAATATATCTCAGTTCTTAATTAACTAAGTCATTTGAAATTATATAAAAGATAATCAAGTTTAATGGAAAAAAGCATGTTTTAATGTTCCTACAGGTATCCTAGAGTTGAAGCAGTCTACCCTACTGCACTCTTCTTCGTTCTTTGACAGATGTTATTAGGTTTTAGTGAACATTCACTTTCACAAATAATCAAAAAAAAAAAATAGTAAAAAATAGACGTAGATACATATTCAAGAAGTTCCATATAGAATTTAATTTTAAGATCTAAAGATAATAACAAATCAAGTATTAGTTAAAACTAGAAGTTAATTTAAATGAACTATTTAGTATATAGCACATCTTATATGCCACGACTGAAGCTGAAAAGCTAAATACTGAAGCATACAAAAAAGTACTATAAAAACTTTTTTAAAACTTTCTGCAGTTTAACGATACTGCTATTTTCTAACCAGATCTATAGAAGTTTTACTTGTATAGTACCTAGTAGAAATGCATTTCGAAATATTTTATTCTTTTTAATCAGATTAACAAAATAATATGTAATGCTTTAGTAATTATACGTGTTTATATTATTCATGATGTTTAATTCTTCAAACATATCAGATAACGATAGTATATTTAAGTCCTCCTCTCTTGGACAACCGGTGGTGAAGTTTTGTTAGCTATCAAAACAACGCTTTTGAGCAGTGTAGTCGATTAGCCATCTTCTGATTTGAAATTATTTGTATCCAAATCTCCTTTAAGCACTTAAAAGCTAATTTATTCATTATACTTGTGTATATTTCACCTAGTAACTTAAACAAAGTTGAGTGTTATAATGAGCTCATTACTTTTATAAACAATATTAACTGTAAACTTGCTACTTTTGATAGTCTTCTAGTTCTAGATGATTTAAATCTTCCGAACGTTAAGTGATTATGGTCTGATACAAATGATTTCTTGATTGCAGATAATATTTCACTGAATTTCGAATCAATTTTTATTGATAGCTTAAACAGCCTTGCTCTGCAACAAATTGGTTCTGTAAAAAAAAACTTAGGCAGACAACTAGACCTTGTTTTTTCTTCAGACCATAAAAATTGTTGGTCATCTCCCAGTGAATTAATTTTCACCAATATAGGCGACTAATCACCCTCCGATAGATAAAATTCTCAATGTAAAGTCCTTCAATGAACCCTCTACTTCTGAAAATTATCTACAGTTTGATTTTGCCAAAACTGATTTTACATATTAAAATTCACTTATAGGATCAGTCAATTTGGAATCAATTTTTTCTTCATCAAATCTGAACATCTTCCTAAAGTAGTTTTATGAGATGCTAACAACATGTTTTCACTTAGCAATTTCTACAAAATCATTTATTCAACCAGAACAACATGGTTTCCCAAAGGGTAGATCCACAGTTACTAATATGACTGAATTTATCTCATAATTTGACTGATATTTCAAATACTCTGGAAACTAAACAACAAGTTGATGTGGTATTTACTTAGATCAGTAAGACCTTTGATCTGATTCCCTATAAAATTATCTTTCAAAGGCAGAAAACAAAGCGTTTTCAAGTCATACCCTTAAATGTTTATCGTCTTATTTGTCATATAGGTCATACCAAGTACTTTTTTACCATTTCTGCAACTTCCGTTGCAAATTCAGGAGTGCCACAAGGTAGGCATCTAAGTCCTTTATTTTTCGTAGTGTCGACCTATGACAGTCCCTTGTGTTTATCCCACACACGTCTTGTTAGTTTTGCTGATGATACACAAATCTGCAAAACTATAACTTCCACTCGAGATTGTAAGTTGTTGCAATATTATCTCAATCAATTTGGTCCAGAAACAACAATCTCGAACCAAATGCCTAATTATGAGCTTTTCATGGTTATGAGCTAGCTCAGCAATCAGTTATGATTACGTCCTCAACGATCAACCTATTAAAAGAACATATCGTACGATTGGGGACTGAGCCTTGATTAGATTTCAAGAGCTACTTCAACTCCATAATAAATAAAGCTAACTCAACTCTTATATTTATTACGCATTGGTCAAAAGAGTTTTCTGGTCCCTATATCACTAAGCAACATTTCATTAATTATATAAGACCTATACTTGAATACTGAAGTAAAGTATGGTCTCCATATCGTGATATAGACATTTCACGTATTGAATCAGTCCAAAAAAGAATTCTTCGTTTCGCTTTACCCAAACTTGCTTGGGCTGACATTGTACGTCTTCCTCCATATGAAACAAGACTTTCTTTAATTAATTTGAACTCCCTCCAGTCCCTCCGTTTAGTGTCGGATATCACATTCGTTCAGAATATTGTTCGCGGTGATATAACTCTCCTTCTATTCGCGAACAAATGCGGTATAGAAAAAATCTGTATAATTTGAGATCAGTCGAGCTTTTTAATGTGCCACACCAATCTAGAGACTACGGTAAATTTGATCCTATTTCGCGAATGTTGAAAGAGACTAATTCAAGGTCTGAGCTATTCGATATTAACGTTAACAAATTAATCCAAAGAGCCAGACATTTACAATGTGCATGGTAAATTCTCGTAGTCTGCATGATTAATCTATCATTGCAATTTAACTTGCATGTTAGATTCTTCTTCTGCAATGTTAGTTTTTTTGTTTACTAACATACTAACCGTTGTAAATGATGACTTTTTCAATTAATTGTGATAGTTTACTAAATGAACAACATAACTGATGCATGGTTTAAGAAATGTCTGATAAAAAAAAAAATGCTTTTTAAAAAATCAAAATTACCAAAAACATATAGGTAATGTCGTAAATCCTGGGTAATTTCTTAGAAAAATCAATTATTTAAAAAATTGAAAAATTAACTAAATATATTAGGTGTACGATATGTAGATTTATTTAGAGGAGAAACAAAAGAGGGGTTCTATATAACCTGCACTCAAATGCAATTTTAACTCGATCATCCTACACTCTAATTTTTTTTTTTGTTTTCAATTTGCATCATAGAAGTACAGTTACGTCAAAGAACCAAAACATTTTCAAAACCCAAACAACTTATAATATTGCTTTTTTTTTTTGGTTTTTTTGTTATTTCTTTTCTTATTTCTCATAGTATCACCATTCATTTCATCACTCATTCATTACATCACACATACATATGTTCGCGATTTCTTAGATTTCTTAAATAAAAAAATATTTTTATATAAAGGCTTTTCTTAAACTCTTCTTTTTTCTTATTTTTTTTTTAAAAAAAAATAAAACAATCCTGCTATTGCTGCTATCATCATCACCAGCATTATGTATAGTGCTACCATTATACTTGAAAAAAAAAAAAAAATTCAAATGCATGAAAAATAAAAATGGATTACAAAAGAGTAACCACTTATCAAGAAAAAAGCAAAAACATCAGCAGCAATAACAAAAAAAAAAAAAAACAATCATATTATATTAAATGACAGGAAAATATTTAAATATGAGTTGAAGTTATCAAAATATAATCATTAGGATGGTTTTAGATCTTAATGTAAACACACCATAAAAAAATAAAATAAAAAAAACAAACCAGCCCCTAAAACTTCCATTGAAAGCTTGAGAATGTGTTGAAATAATTTTTTGTTTCGAATTATTTCTATTTTTTGAAAAAACGAAAACAAAAATTATTGTTTTATTTCTTTTCTCTACTACTTTTACTGTATTGCACTTACTGTAACACCTTACTGATATTCCTTCTTCTTCTGATGCTACTACTGCTATTGCTACCAATTATCAAAAAGATTTTTGTTTTTTTTTTCATATGAGTGAATTCATTTCATTCTTACACTTTACTCATCTACATATACATATATATATATGTGTACATATGTATATACTATCTTCCCTTTAAGTCAAATGCATATATAACCGTTTCTTTTTCAATTTTTCTCTATTTAACTGTAAATTTCATATTTTATGGTGTATGAAAAGAGAAACTGTAGTAAGAGAATAAATGAAATGAAAAAAAATTAAAATTTTCAAGTTTAAAAATTCTTGTCAACTTTTTTTTTTGCATTAAAAAACAAAAAAAAAAACAAAATAATGAAAAGAATGCAGTATTACATCTACAAACCCTTTTCTATATTCTGCTGCTAGCGATCTATTTTAAATTGCAATATTTTGCGAAAAAAGAACTGGTTGAGAATCTTAAGAAGAAAAGAATTGTTATATTTATTTTGGTTTTTCTGTTTTCTATCCTTGACAATAATTTTACTTTATCATTTCTTTATCATTTCTAACATTATATTCATTGCTTTCTTAACAATTTCAGATTTTCAGCAGGACAATCAAAAATAAAAGCTAAATGTGAAGAAGGAGGGGTTACATATATGCATATAAGTATGTACATATATATATTTTTTAGCACATTTCCAAAAAAATTTTGAAAAAATGTGCTTATTAGTTTCACTCTGTCCGTCCGTCCGTCCGTCCGTCTGTTTACAAAACTTCTACACCG
Organism: Poecilobothrus nobilitatus; assembly: GCA_947095535.1. NCBI lineage: Eukaryota > Metazoa > Arthropoda > Insecta > Diptera > Dolichopodidae > Poecilobothrus > Poecilobothrus nobilitatus. The sequence continues at coordinate 115,465,649 of OX352774.1, forward strand.
TTAAAGATAGAGAAAAAAAAATTTAACCATGGGTAGGTCTCATAAAAAAAATAATTTTGTGGAACAACTTTTTCGTGTAGCCCCTCTTATTACGGAGCTACAGCCCCTCAAACTTTGAAAAAGCTCTATTTTTAAATGCATATATCTTATGTTCTGCTTAAGATTTTTTCAATCTGAAACCGCCATTCGACATTTTTTAACTTTGTAAATTAATATAAAAATTATACAATTTTTTTGAATTTAGTATTTAAATTTACCGTTATGTGAAAACCAAATTTTGCATGATTTTTCTACTTTCATAAAGCACGCTTCCGGATAGAAGCTTGAAATTTTGAGGCAAGAAAGAACTTTTGGAATTAGTATAAGTTTGTTCAGAAATTTCTTTTGGACCACCCCCTGTTTATGAGCTACTAGGGCTTAAAAATTGAAAATTTGCTATTTTTAAACACCTGTAACTTAGGAACCTGTACATATTTTACTTCTGCAAGATATAAAATTAAAGCTACAGTAATATATTTTCACATGTGTTAAAGGTTTATTTTAGTTGTAAAGGGTTCCAAAGTTGCAGCTCTTCAAAATTGCGAAAAAGCCCCATTTTCAGATGTATATATCTGAGGCTCTGCGTTATAGTTTTGCAATCTAAAACAGCCAGAAGATCGAAAATTTTATTATCTATATAAAACAATATCAAAATTATTTAATATTTTGTATTTTACGATTTAAATTTACCGTTATGTGAAAACCACATTTTCCATGAAATTTCTTTTTTCATAACTTCGGCACACCTTTAGATAGGAACCTGAAATTTTGAGACAAGAAAGAACTTTTAGAATTAGTATAAGTTTCCTCAGAAAATTTAAGAGTTCTTACAGCTCAAAGAGTTATTACGCCTCAAAGAGTTATTACGCCTCAAAGAGTTATTACGCCTCAAAAATTGAAAATTTGCTATTTTTAGACACCTGTAACTTAGGCACCTGTACAATTTTTTCTTCGGCAAGACATGAAAATTAAAGGTTCAATATTATATTTTTACGTGTGTTAACGGCTTTTCTTAGTTATATAGGATTCCGGAATTACGGCCTCTCAAAATTTCAAAAATGTCCTATTTTCACATTTTTTCTTATTACATGAAATTTTCAAATTTTTGTGTAAGTCATACTTCTAAACAGTGTTTTGGAAATGTGCGCTTTTAAAAACCGTTGGTTTACATTCTACCTTGTTTCTTTTTCGTTTTGAATTCCTGACTGTACATTTTGGAAAAAAAAAGAAAAATATTTTAAACTTGAAAAAAAAAAACTGAAATGGATGCACTTGAAAAACACAAAAAGGATATGTTTACGGGCGGATTATTTTTTTAAAAAATATATAATGCATATATATACCTACATAATAATACATAATATATAATACAATATTAATGGATATGATGACATATCTTTGTAATTGTGCAAAACCTTTAGGCTTAAAAATAAAAAAGAAAATTTAAAGCAGTAGCAATACAAATCAGAAGAATTTTAAAAACATAATAACCAGTAAAAGAAATATTTTATGTATAAGAAAGAAGCGTTACAATGAGCTAAAAATAAAAAAAAATTTCGAAATATTTTGATTATAGTGGATCTTAATAATGTTCTAAAGGTACAAATTAAAAAAAAAAAAAAAAACTAATAAAAGCTGCGATTAAGTTTTAAACTATTGTTTCAAACCGAATTTTATTTTGAACAAGAAATGCTGAAAAGAGATCCTAATAAAGTAAAAGAAAGAACCATTAGAACGTAGTTTAATATGGTATAGTCTATTGCCATAAAACATTCTATTGCCATAAAATTAAATAAATATTTTAATGCTGTTTCTAATGATTCATGATTTGATTCATTTTTTATTTAAGTAAAGATCATAATATTATTGTAGACTTTTTTTTATTTGTTTGAAAATTAAATTGTAAACAATATTGAAAATATGAATTTTCCATGAAGATTAATTTACCATTTTTAATATCCTTTTAGCTAACATTTACACTGACAACCCAATAAATACAAAAGAGTCTCTTAACGATACAAAACAAACAAAAAACTTGTAAAATTTCTATATGATTCGTTGATAATGTTATTGAAGCTTAAAAAACAAATTGAACTTTTAGCTTGTTGTTTTTTAGGAAAATTTTTTTTCAAAAATTCTTTGAAAAATTTGCTTATTAGTTTTATTCTGTCCGCTCCTCTATTCCTCCGTCCGTCTATTTATAAACTTTCTACACCGCTTAAAATGAATCTTAATTTTATAGAAACATTAATTTTTCTGGATCAATTTTTTTATGTTTCTTCACACATTATCGAGTTATCGTCCCTTAAAGCTTCAAAAAGCTATATTCTCAAATGTTTACTTATATGTTGATTTTGCTTGATAAATATGTTTTCAAACAACTGGAGACGGCAAACAACAGGAGTATTTTTTGGATTTATAAATCATTATAAATTATATCATTTTTTCCTATTTGGTATTTAAATTTAGCGTTAAGTAAAACCATAATTTCACAAAATTGTGGTTAGCTCATATCTCCAAAGTATTTTTAGTAAGAAGTTTGTGTAATATGATCAGGAAGATCTTTGAGAATAAGTATAAGTTATCCCAAAAAATATTTTGTACTTCTTCCCGTTTAAGAGTTATTTAATGATCTAAAATTGAATATTCTCTATTTTTAAAAATTTGTAACTTGGACACATGTGCAGATTTGTCGTAAGTAAAACATAAAGCACCAATATTATATTTTTAATAATAAAGGTTCAAGCATGTTGTTACTTATATTTTTGTGTTTCCTTCAAATTTAAGAATGTGTTTGTGAATGTCATGCAAAAGGATTTCAATCCTAATACGGTTTTATTACCTTTTTGAAAATGTGCACCTTAAAAAATTCTTTGTTTTTACATACTGGTTTATTTTTTTATAATAAAAAGAATCTTAAAATAAAATAAAAATTTTAAATTGACGTAGAAAAAAAAAAGATTCTTGATATATGGTAGGCTTCAAAACAAAACGGAAAAATAATATTATATAAAGGAACGTATCCTGATGTTTATTCATGAATAGAAAACCATAATTTTTTTATGTATTATTTTTTTTTTTAAATGTAATAAAATATTTGAAACATAATAAATAATAGTCTTATCACTCTAAAAGAAGAGAAATAAATCCTCATTAATCAAAAGAATAAAAAAACGCTTTAAAATCTCTTTGTAAGTAGGAATGAGGATGAAACGTATATGTTAAGGAAAAGAAAACAACTGTTAATTGGGGAAAAAAAAATGCTGAACTTGAAACATTTTCCAATTAATATGATTCCTTCCACAAGAAGTTGACTCATTATTTAACTTGAATATATATGTATATATATTGCATAATACAAATAATACAATAGCTTTATAATTAATAAATAATGAACCAACCATCAACATTACCGTCATATCACTACCATTACTACTACCATCACCACTACAACTACCAATACCATCAATCCCTTAACCGGAATCAGATACTAAAAACTTTTCATCAAAATTATACTTAAAAAAAACAACAACAAATAATTACAAAGTTTCTGGATGAATATTGAATCTTCACGTCCTCTTTACCTGCATTTGGTATTCCTGAATCAAAACCTATGTATCTTTTTTCTATTCTGTAAATTAATTGTATATCTACACAGAAAGAAATAAAAATTTTTTAGATTATGCATCATTGATGAGCATGATAATGAAATGTCGTCTATAAAATGCATTTACAATATGTATGCAATCAGGAATCAAAATGTTAAACTTATTTTTGTTTTTTTTTTTTTTTGTTTGTGCAATTCAATCAACATTAACAACTACAATTTAAAAAAAGTATATACTTCTGTGTATATATATATGTATGTTATATGTATATATATATATGTACATACAATAAAAAAAAAATCAAAAGGATTCTTTTCTGTTTGTTTATAATTTCACAAAATTCAATTCAATGTATGCAATTAAATGTTGCTGCAACATTCATGAGTATAATATACATAATATTATATTACATAGTATGTATTTTTAATAGGATTGAGTGTCGCAACTGATTTACTGCAGAGAATTAATTATATATTAAACAAAAACTAACACAGTGGTAACATAAAAAATGTATTTATTTAAAATCTGCAATTGTAATAATAAAAATTAAACCTCAAACTTAAAAGGAATAGACAACAAAGATAGCACACATGCCAAAAATATCTCAATGTCCCAAGACTATAAAATTAAATGTAATTGAGTTCTGTTTTAGTCTTTAGAGCGTGAAAAATAATAAAATGAATTTAATAATTTTTTTTATATTTCCCTGAAATAACAAATTGATTGTAAATTTGATCGTTAATTATTATTACTTTTAGAAATTGGTATTTGTCCGTGCCTCCATGTACTGACTGACTGTGTTTCTTATAAGTTTCCAAAAGTTTTACTTAAATGACCTCAAAAATTTTTGATTTAATAAAAGCCTATTAATATTAAATATTGGCAGGTCAATTTATTTTGACGCCCGATTCAGATACCCGTTACAAAAATAATGTAAGACTAAGAACGTTTACTAAATTCCCAAAATAACTTCTTTTTTATTCTCCCCACGGTATTCTCAAAGGTACTAAGAAACATATGTATACACTTTTTTATATATATTATTTTTTAAATACACAAGAATGTCTCTAAGAATTAATTTTAAAAATAAAATAATAAAAAACAAAAGACAAAACAAAATCAGAGACACTTTTAATACACATATGACAAAAACAAAAAAAAAGAAAACCGCGAAAAAAACTTGACTTCATTTTTTGGTTTGGTTTGGTTTTAGTTCTGATTTCTGGTTTTAATCAAACAGTCATACTTAATTAGGCAAAGTTGAATAAATGAAAAATATAATAATAATAAAAAATAAATGAATTTAAAACCAACCGCGTAATATAATAAGAGATGCGCGAAATACATACGTTTATTTCAATTCATTCGTTGTTTCTGTTTATCTTTGCAATTAATTGCAATTTTAAGAGTTCCCCCTTATGTATTATTTCTTTTTAATGAGCATTTCAATTATTTAAATGAGATACATATATATTAAATGTATTCATTATTCAAAGATCGGAAAATTTTTAACATAAATTATAATTAAAAAATAATTTTCCTAATGTTATTTATATATATACATATATTTAAATATATATTTTATCGCATATATTAAAGTCCCACGAGTTTTTATTTAAAATTTTTTAATTTTATTCCAATAAAAATAATGAAACCTTAATAGAACGATTTTTGATTTGAAACTTTCGGAAAGATTGATATTATTGATAAGATGGAATTATTTAATTGGCAGGAGAGAATTTTTTTAACATTCGTCGAAAACATAGGCGGTAGCGGATCAGATTAATTTAAAATCTCTATGTTGGCAGGGTATTTTTATAGTACCTTGTATGAAGAAATTTTATAGTCCCTATGTAGGAAGAAATTTTATAGTTCCATTAATTTACGAATTTCATTTGTTGTTTTAATAGAGGCGTTTTTAGTACATCTAAACTCTTCATTGCTATTTATCTATTTATGAAAATTACGTCCTAAATACTTCATAACAATCTACTAATTTTTCAAGCTAGTTTTCGTAAGTCTTAATATAAATTAAAATTAAATTTCATATACAATAAATGATGAATATGTAGATTAAATGGATATATATACAAAACAGTGTTATTTTGCCCAATTCTACAATCCAATCTTCAACGTTTACCAATTAAAAGCAAGACAAAATACTAAAAAACAATATTATGTATTCTTAGAAGACTATGAGTCATTTTAGGTGAATCAACTATGGGTTATGGGTGAATTATATACCTAGATATAGTAAATCAAAAAATATATTATAGTCTCAGCCATTTAATCATTATTCATTTATTAATTAAATAGAAACCCCTGTGATTATTATGTTGTTTCTAAACAACGCATAAATTACATGTAAATAGAACATAATATACTAAATGTCTAATGAATTTCATTTTAAATTTTGTAATATGTTTAATTGAAAAATTATTCAAGCATAATCAGGCAAATAATTCATTCAATTATAAAAAAGGATGTAAATATTAAATAAAATTTAAAATTTGAAAATAATACAATCTAAACTATTCTTAGATAAGGCAACTTAAACTAAAAAAGTTTATTAAGGCAATTTGAAGACTGAAATTAGATTTTCTTCTAATTTGATTTACATAAAGAAAATAGAATCCCATTTACACCAATTATGAACTGGTACTAATCTATCGTAAATCGTTTAAGTATTATAAAAATATAAAATGCTAGAATAGGAAAAAATGGCTTAAAGAATGAAGAGAATAGTTTTTTAAAGTTAACAGTCACAGCACAAAGATGACATTGAATATCCTTTTAAAAAATTTGAAATTGTTTCTTTTTAATACAGCATGAAGTTCAAAGTAAGGAAATACCGTTAGAAACGATTTTTTTTTTAAATGAATGCTGAAAATTATGAATTAGAAAGTATAATATAATATTTGAATCCCGACGACAATAACATAGTTACAAAAAACAATTTGGGATTGCAAAGAAAGAATTAAAAGTTGGTATAGGAACTGACATAAGTTATTAACTTAAATGTCGTCGTTGTCTTAATGGTTTTTTTTTTGTTTGTCTTAATGTTTTCATAGAAGTTATCATTACTATTGTCATTCTTTATGCTTATTACTATCCTATAATAATCTTCATCTTCATCACCATTGACTTTATTCCATAATTTTTTTTTTTAAATCTGCCTCCAGAAATTAATGATTATACGCTGTTATTTAACATTACAATAAATGTCTTGTATTGTTTCACTACTGTTCCGGACTTCTGTTTTCTGTATTCAGAATTTCAACAAAAACATGAGGAGTAACGCAAAAAAAAAAATTGTATATTTTCCTTTTTCTTTCATTGTTTATATTGTTTCTTCATTATACCCGTACGATAGGATCGGGTATAATAAAATTACTCCTCCGTTTGTAACACCTCGAAATAAGCGAGCTAGATATACCTTCAAAGGTATGGATCGGATCAGAAAAAAATTCTAAGACTTTTGAGCCATGTCCGTCCGTCCGTCCGTCAGCACGCTAACTCAAAAACTAAGAAAGCTAGAATCTTGAAATTTACACAAAATATTTTGGGAGTAATTTGTAGGTTCCCTATTTTTTTTGGTTGAGTTTGGACCAAGCCTTAGGGTAGCTCTCGAACACCTAACTTTTAGATCCCCACATTTTTTTTGCAATAGAGCTATGAAATTTTAACTACTGATAGATCTCACAAAAATATTAATTTTATTTCTAATAACTTTTTTTTGTAGCCCCACCCGTTACGGAGCTACAGCTCCCCAAAGGTTCAAAAAAGCTCTATATTTAAATTGTTATAGCACAAGTTCTATAAGGTATATCTTCATTTTGAAAACGCCAAATGATTACTACTTTCATTAGCTTTAAAAGTGTATATACAATAAATATATAATTTTGGCATACGGTGTCTAAATTTACCGTTATGCAAAACTGAAATTTTGCAAAATTCTTTAACCCTTCCATCTTCTAAACGGTTAAAGTTGGAAACTTGAAATTTTGACAGAAGTTAGATCTTTGAAAATTAGTATGAGTCATTTCAGAAATTTTTTTTGTATCACCCCCCGTTTAGGAGCTGTAAGGGGTCAAAAACTGAAAATTTCTTATTTTGAAACACCTGTAACTTGAACACCTGTTAAAATTTTTTTGAAGTAATACACAAAAATTAAAGCTCCAACATTATACTTTTATTTCTGTTAACAACTTTTTTTAATAATATAGGGTTACTTTATAATTGACGAAAGTGTTACTTGATTTTTTCAAATTTTCTAACAAATTTCATTAACGAATTTTTTCCATTTTGTTTTACTCGATAATTTGAAATTGTTGAGGATATAATGCGTAGTACAAAAAAATGTAATTAAATAAACAACATAACGGTTGCTTGAAGAATTTTTATTTATATGATATTGATATATATACATACTTATATAATATCATGTTTATTTACATATCGTATATGTCACTAGTGAATGAATGATAAGAGTATAGATGTATATTATATAGCGCCGTATTTACATACATATATGTATTTTATTGTACTTATAAGAAATTATTCTGTCAATGGAATATTTAAATATAATATAATATAATATTTAAAATTATATTTACTGTTTTGTACTTAATAAATTTAATATACACTTACCGCTTAGTATTAAATGGTACTATAGAATATTTGAAAAAGTTTTGGATTGATAATCGTTATGTGGAAGGTTAGAACCTGCTTTTGAAGAATGTACATATAAACATATAGTTTGAATATATGTACAACCCATAGTTCTAGAAATTATAAAATTCACCCAAATTATTTTAAAATACTAAAATATTAAAAAAATAATATTGTAAGCAGAGTGACAGGCTGTGAACATACTAACGGTTCGTACGGGTATCTAAGAGTTGACAAAGTCAACTGTATTCTTCCTCGTTTTTTATTATAACAGGACTTTGTTTGCTCAAAAAAAAAAACATGCCTATTCTTTATATGGTCTGGCTTAGGAGAGTAGGATATAAAGAGTATGAAAAAAAATTAAAAAAATATGCTTGATGAGCATAAAAGTACAATGACTTTCTTTTGTTTTTGTATACTTACATTCTTGTTAAATTTGTTTCTGTCCTTTTTTTCTTTTGAATTTTCTTTTAGATAAGGGTGGAAGAAGATTATAGCTATTGTTTTTATTTAGAGAAAAACAATAATAATTGTGAAACTATTATTGTGATTTTTCTTTTTATAAAAGCTTTCACTATTTTTTTGTTTTTAAAATCATATGAAAAAGGATTTATGTTGCATCAAGAAGAAAAACTAAAAAATACCAATAATCAGTTAAAATAAGAATTACCATCGAATTTTCTGCTAGGATTTATAAATCGCTTTTATTTAATTTATGTTTTCTTTATCTGTTTAAAGTTATTTTTGAAGAAAGGGATTTGAAAGTTAAAGTACATATAAAGAATAATAATTTTTACACTAAGCTGACGGATCTTCGGATATTTTATTTGCTACCAATGTAAGCCTATATTTCCATTTCATAATTTCAAATCGTATATTTTAATAAAACTCTTCCAGATTTAAATTTTTTCTCTTTTATTTTTTTATCCTGCTATTCAAGTAAGTTTTTATAGTAAGTATTAATCGATAAAAAGTCATATAAAAAGTAATCTAACAATAATTTTCATATTTGACTTGTTGACTTACGTTCTACAAAAAAGACAAAAAAGAGGTAATCTTAAAAATCCTTTCTTTTAAAACAGATTGAGAAAACCGTTCGACTCCTTACGTTTAATACGAATAAACACTGTTACAAAATTGTTTCCTTTTAAATTTTCTCTCAGGTAATAATTAAAAAAATAACTCTGTTATCCCCTACTTATATGTATTTTTTACTTAAAATTTCGTTTTCCAATAGATATATGATTAAGGAATCATTTCATTCATAAAGTTCATAATAAGCAAATGTCTAACATAAGCTAAAAGGATCAAAATACGTGACTTTTACTATATATGCAACATAAGTTAAGTTAATATTAATTTTTTTATAGAATTTCTTTTTACTTTCAATAAACTAGAAAAATAAAAGCATTTATTTATGTTGATCCTTAAGGATTTTTAAAAATTTTATAATTTTCTTTCTTCAGTAGGTACTTATACCAAAAATAATAATATAGGTACTCTTTAATCTTTCTTAATTTAGTTCAATTTCCCAGATGATATAAGTCGGCTTACAGAAACTTGTTTATGTTACGAACATAGCTAATGTGACCATCCACAAAGGGATGTGGTGTTTAGTGGATAAATGTCCTATATTCTATTAGAAGACTTGTGCTAGTTCTACTCTTGTGTAGTTGGATTATTCAAAGATTCCCACCAATCCTCGCAAAACGAAAAAAAAAAAATTAAACAGATTCCAATTTTCCAAATGAAAAAAAATAAAATTTTCCACTGTTCATTAGTACTCAACGTTTCCAATATTTTAAAAGAATTTTTTTCAGCAGAAAATTTTCTTTAAGTAATAAATGTTATTGTCATTTTTTGGTTGCATAAAAACTCAATTTGGAATGTGCTTTCTCTTTCTAAATCCAATATCCTTTCTATAATATATCTCATAATATAGATTTTTATTACCTTCACAGTTCAGTAAATAATAAGAAATGAACATTCTAACGGCTTATAAGATTTTGAAGTAGAAGAGTAGGGATTCTACGGAATCAACTATAAGCTATTAGTAAAACCATGAAAATCTATACATCTTTTGTTTTATCTATGCCATTTATTTTCATTTGTCTTAATATTTTTTTTTGTTGTCTTCTAGAATAAAAAAGTAAAAGAGAAAACATTTTCATTGTTTTCATCATGAAATGCATTTTATTTCACTATAAGCAATCAAATCCAACTCTCTTGAATTCGACCAATAGCTTTTATTTGAAACTTTGTATTCAAAAACCCTTTGTTTAAACATTTCTTTTTTTTTTTGTTATTATCATACTGAATAGAATTTAATAGAAAAGCTTAAGACTATAGGATTTAAAAGAGATATTTGATTCATAAACAAAAAATTTTTAGCATAAGGAAAAATTGGGTTTTTTTTTTTACTTTTCAAGGTTTTCTTTTAAATTCCATTAAAGTAAAAAACAATACTTTTGTTCACCTTTTTAATGAAATCCTTTATATGCCGTTATATTTTGATTCATCAATTTACTGATTTTCTTTTTAGTTTAAAGAAAATTTGGATTTGTTGATAATGCCTAACTTAACTTTATTTCACATTTCAAAATATATTTTTGAAAAAATCTTCTCCCCGAAAAAAAAACATATTTTTCTTCTCTCCGAAACAAAAAAACATTTTCTTTATAATATAGGGCATTCGAACTAAAGGGAAAATTTTACATTAGAAATAATTTAATATAAAAATATTTACCATACTTTAAAAAAAAAGCATATTACAAATAAAGTAGCTTTAAATTTTTATACTTTGGTTCCCTTTCCTTTTTTGCTTTAGATTTTCCTTTAGTTTCTTTACAAAAAAAAAAAATATCCGTTTTGTCTACTTTTTTATTCAAAAACAAAAAATTTAAGAAGAGAATTTCTCTCCAACACGTAGATAATTTTAATTTTAAATCAGAGAAAGTTTTTTTAACTTTGAAAAACCGAAAAGTGAAAACCAAAGTATGGAAATAAAAAAAAAAAACTTTTCGGTAAAAAATGAAATAAAATTTATCGGAACGGTCATTTCCGTTCGCAACCGGAAATTTGAAAAATGGTGTTTTATCGATTTCGGACATAAAAAAAAAACTTAGATATAGAAAAGTAATTTTTTTTTTCATCATTTTAAAAAAAAAAAAAAAAAAAAAACTGAGTGAAGTTAAGTCAAGTAAAAGAAAAAGTTTGGAAAATTGATAAAAATAATAATAGGAGTAATAAATTATATTTTCAATCAATTTGAAAAACGTTAGAAAATTTATTTTTATATTTTATTTATCAAATTTTATATAACATTTAATGTTTTTTTTAAAAATTATTATCAATATTTTATAGAATTATAAAAAAAAAAAGAAATTATTGACGTACAAACATTATTAAACTTTTTATTGTACCTACCATGAAATATGTACAGTAAAATTTTAAGAAATTTTAAAAATTATCCTTGATGAGCTTTACAAATTGCAGCAATTATGTCATTTATTCCAACCACTATTCTAACTTCGGCATTAGAAAAAAAAACAGTAATCGTAGGTGCAGTTATTATTATTTAAGGGGTGTAGGTAATACTGCGACGTTTCAAACTGGATCTATTCTGTTCTATCTATTACTACGTGTTATATTTTCTCTAAAAAAACTGAAGATATGTGGAGGCGTTTCTTTTTCAGTAAAGAAATATCCTCATAAGTGCACATATCTCCCTTGGAGTAAAGTTTTGCAGTTTTTAAATATATGTTCTGGAGATATTTATTTTTCTTGACAGAAATTACATCTACTGTCATTCCTTTTTCCAATATTCGTACAATATTCAATAATATTCATGAGTATCTCAACAGAAAACCTGTTAGAATTTAATGTTTAAAATCTTTCAAAAAAAAATTACTAAACAGATTGTGAAACATAATATTCTGTTTAGAGATGAAACTAAATTATAATATATTTTTTTTTTTATGGAAAGATAGAAGTGATCATTTATTTTCACTAAATTAACCTACACAGTCTGAAATTTTAGTTTGAGGAATATTTGAGAGAACTATAGACAAGGACATTTCCTATAAGGACATCCTATAAGGAGCATAAGGCATCAACCAAGTCATTAGTTATTCATATTTTACTAAGCTTCAGTTTCTTGAATCATTAATTTTACTAAACCGTTGATTACTCCACTATAGCTGTTGTATAAGAAAGACTATAAAACATAAATATTTATCTTATGCAACAAATGTTTTATTATTATTTGATTATATATTACAATATGATGTTAATTATAAGATATACATGTAATATACTTACCTTTCATTTACTTATACTACATATACTATTATAGTATACATTTATATATATTATATATTCTATAAATAAATATTATATATTACTTTTTATTAATCTATATATAATTCAGCCGGGGTTTGACTCCGAAATTTTTTTAATTAAAGGCCGATGATGAATTAAAGGCCGATTATAGACAAGTATATATGCAGAATAAACAAGTATATTATAGGCATTATTAAAAACAGAAAAAGGCAAAAACAAATATTCGAACTCACAAATTCTTTTTTAGATAAATGAAATGTTACCAAAAAACATTTTACAATAATTAAGTACTAAAAACTATATTGTAAGAATATGTATATCGAGAATTGAGGAAATACCGTTAATTGTACTGATTTTACATTTATATTAAGTTATTTATATCCGTATAAATATAGTTCAAGAGTATAATAATTTTGTCAGTACATTTGTGAGACCTTAAAGGAAACGAGATAGATATGAAAAATTACATATATCTTATATATTCTTGCTGAACATCCATCGATCCACAATACCTCAAAAAATAATACAGTTTGGATTCTGAAATTTTTAAAATTTCCATCTTTAATAAATTTTTTATTTCGCTACTGAAATTTAACAAGTACGAATGACGGATTCGACTATAGTTGCCTTAAAACTTCTTTTTTTTTATGACCATAACTCGTTGTCTAATTATGCTAGATATTTGAAATTTTATTAAAATAAGTTAAATTTTATGTCAACTATTTCTGTAAAATATGGTTAGTCTAACAAAACAATTTCGGGTAAGTTGAAAATGTATATGTTCATTATAACTTGATACTTAAAAAAGCTAGAAATCTAAAATTTTGTAAAAGATGATAAAGTGTATCAAATTCTGTAAATTTGGGTGTTTTGGCACCGGCCTCGCTGCATTATCATACAACTCCGAAATTTACATAAATATATATAATTATTTTATGAAAATAACGTTTATTATAATATTCCTACAAGTATTCTAGTCTTGGCTGAACACTCAATTTTACATTCTTCCCCATGTATACTAAAATGAAAAAAAAAATCAATATTTTTCAGTTAAAAGTGCCATTGTTGAATACTTAATATGTTTTTTTATAACTGCAACAATGAAATTAACACGATCACATTTAATGGTTGATTATCAAAAAAACTTTAATCTACATTGCATTATGTAAAACACAGCAGGATCACTACTAAAAATACTATAATATACTACTAAATTCAATTTGTAATCAACCAAAATCAAAAATTACTGAGCTCTAGTTATAATCAAAATTATCTGACAAAACAAAAATTTAATTTTTATCATATTTGATTGAAAGTATCGTTCTACACATACTCCTGCCACCAAATTTTAAATACAATGACTCAGAGTTAAATTCCTTATTCTGTATTAAAAATAAACTTATCGTTATGTTATCATAGTAAAGAAATTAGTTAAATTTGGACAAAAAAAAAAAAAAGCACAACTAAATGCTGGGTTGGGTTGACAATAATTGACATTAATATTTTTATTTTTAGATTATTGTCAAATGAAAATATTATGGTTTATTATTTCTTCACGAATGACTGTAAATTCAGTGAAAGACAAATATGGTCAAAAATATGAAACAAAAAAAAAAATTTATTTTGAAACATTGTTGCGGAGAACATAATTATATTTATCTAGATTTAGATTTTTTTCTGCTATAGACTATAGTCAACAATTATGTGATAATAAAATTGGGTGCCTACTCTCTTAAATTGCTTTGATACTGCTAAAGAAACACCACAAGATTGTGGTTTCTATTTGTAAGTATTTTCTTTAATATTTTGACTTTTACATACACGTCATAACATAATAAAATTATATTCTTTTTCTTTATATTCTATTATCTTATAGTGTATCATTCACTTACTGCTTTTATATTTTTCAGACTTTGTTCACAGTTAGAAAACTTAATTTTTGTTTACGATTTATATATGTATAACAGTTGGCTCCATTAAAGGCAATAAAATTAATCCTTACTTTACTCTTTAATAAAGTCCTTTAGGGAGATCCAGAATACAGTACTATAAATACTGTCTAAGTTACGACTTCGTATCTTTACGAATTCTGTTAGCTAAATATGTACATTATAAAATTTTCTTTATGAATAAATAAGAAATGAGAAATTTTTTTAAAATTGTACTATGTATTAAGATTATGGCAGAGCTACTCCAAAACTGTAATGAAAGCATAAAAAATATTCTGGAAAGCTTAAAAATAAAATGAATGATGTCCACATACGACTCAACTTTAATTTGTTTTATATAACAATGCATTTTATTTTTTTTTATTGATGGAATCGATTGATGGAGTATTGATAACCAATTGAGTAATCTCAAAGTCCGTAGTGCACCTTCAAATGTAGAAGAACCTGTTGATGACCTGAGTTTTCCAAAAATTTATTCCACGGTAATACTACTCTAATGGAAGAAACTTTGAAAGTTTCTCAGATTCATGTCATAGAGTTCACCTAAATCTGGGAAAAAGAAACAACCAAAATATGTTTCCCTTTTCCTTGACAGAATAGGGTAGGTGCAGAGAAAGACTTACATGCTCTCTATGGTATCAATTCCTCTGCAAAATCAAGAGTGATTTACATAACAATGAATAATAGTTAACAATTACATCATAATATTTTTGCATTTTGTTTCATTTTAGGCTCGAACCACAAATTGGTATTTGAGTCGAACAGAATTAATATATTTTCTTTTAAGTCGATTCAGTTCTTCAGATTGCTATGGAAAGTCATAAAATGAAATTTTCTTTAATATTTCAAGATAAGGTTTATCTTATAATGTTTAATTTTTTCCTAAGAAGTTTAATTTTACATACATACAAGTTTTTTACCAAAAAGTTCAGCTAAAATGTTAAAAAAAAACTAAATAAATGTAAAAGTAAAAAAATTAAATAAAATTCATAGTAGCACTCAAAAACTCAAGACTCCTATTAATTAAAAACAATCAAAGAACTTTTGCACTGTAGATCATAATAGTTGAACCGATTAAACAAAGGGACACCTGTATTTAATTTTATTTTTTCACTCAAATTTAATTTTAAGTCGTTCAAGCATACCTAGTAGATAGATATTTATTTTCTTAAAAAGTTGTTAACTTAAAACATCAGATCAGATAAATAAAATACTTTTTTTTTATTTTTTTATTAAAAAATAAATGATAATAATAAATATGCAAATAATGTCATTTTACTTCACATCATGATTATTAATTACAATTATTCGCCATTATCATTTATTATTTTATTTTATTACATTGTTATTTCAACTATTTACATAAAACGAATATTTATATTATTATTTTAAAAGAATGAATAAAAAAAAAAAAAATTTGTTAAAACAATTTTTAAATGTACACAAAGTATCTCATCTAATAAATTTTATTCGAACTGACTAACAATAGTTTTGTTGTTAGCTGCCGGCTGAAAAAATTTTAAGAAATAAAAATCAAAATTAAAAGTCAAATTTAATCAAACAAACTAAATAGTTGTTACTGCTGCTGCTGCTGCTGCTGCTGCTGTTTGATATTACTTCAATTGTTATTGAACTAATCTGTTGCTGTTGTTCAGTTTATTTTTTTGTTTTTTTAGTCAGAGATTCAAATCAGAAATTTATTTTTTCTTTTATAAAGTTTTGTCTATTTATTTACTTATTTGTTTGTTTGTTTGTTTATTTATGCATTCCTACAAGTTATGCGCGATTATGTGCATTCCTAAACGTTGTAACCAGATTTTGTAAGAATATACCTTTCAAGTGTTCAGGTGCCGTTCATTACTTTTTTTTTGTTCCGTTAACCTGTTGTGGTACCAGAGCCACCTTTTTGTTTTTCAATTTTTGTATCAAGAAACTTTCTAGGAAACCTTACCAAAGATTTAAATAGTTCGTTCCCAAAGGATTCAACTGCATTAATATGGTTCCAATCTATTAACCCGTTCAGGTACGTTGATCTGTCATAAAATATATTTCTTCCCCAATTGTTTTCAATTTTACAGAGGTGCTTCATGGCTTTAAAAAAAAATTCAAAAATGTTTATTAAGTCCTATTAACCCATTCCAGCCCGAAGATATTTTAACGGATTTTTTGTTTAACAGAGTTTGTTTGTCCTTACCAAAGTGTTGGCTGGATTAATATGATTTTTCTCAGAAATTAACTAATTTTAACATTTAGTTTAGTTTAATGGGGTCTGAACATTTAAAACTAAAATACAACTAATAGAGTCTAAATTGAAACCATTTAAAACAAGTAATCTGACAAAGTTTATTGAAAGACTTCTCATTAATGAGGAGCAAATATTTTAAGTATTCTTGATTCGCAATTATTTTAAGTACTGATTACACATGACAGAACATCACCAAAACAAAAGATCATGGGATTTAGTCTCGAGCTTTTAGATCTAGCTTCAGTCTTAAAATGCAAAGTTTTATCATGAGCTTCAAAAGAATTTTAATTGCCTAGCATAATATTCTACAAAAATTTAGGTTCAAAACTCTGATAATAAAATTTATGAACTTATTTAGTTTTAATTTTTCTGCATTTAAATATTTTAGGTTAGGTTCGAATTTTAATTCAAATGAATCAAATCCATATTATTGTTATTGTCAATGTTATTGTATGTATGTGTTTATAAATTTTGATTATGTCCTGTTAAACCCCTTTCGGCTAAAATTTTTTTTCTTATTTTTATGTTTTAGAAAACAATAATTGTTATAACAATAATAGCAACATACCGTATTTTTAAATAATAATAAATTTTAATAAAATATATATACATACATATTGTATTTTTTCTATTTTTTTTTTGAATTATTCATAAAAACCATTGTTTTAAAATAAATAGTAAAGTAACTGTTAAAATGCATACCACGAATAGGGTTTACAGTAATTGTTTGTTGCTGACGTATTAAGTTGTTTAACATTACAAAAAAAAAAAAACTAATAAAATAAAATTAAAATAATAAATATTAACGGAAAAATGAAAATCTAAAATTTTTACCACTTAATTTTATTATTTAAAATTTTTAATTAACATATAAAAGTCGCGATTAATTACAATAACCGAGTACCTATATGTGTTCAAAATCACTGGCGGTATTTTTAAATGCATATTTTGTTGTTTTTTTTGCTTTAAATAAGAATTTAAGTTTTTTTTAATGAAACTCTTATTAATTTAGAGAAAAAAAAATATATATTAAGTTTATACATACATATGTATATAAAAACGCATATTACATGTGTATAATTAAAATTTTGTTTCCTATTATTAATGTCTGATGAACTATGACTATAAAGGAATGGACATTTTGTGTTGGATGTTTAAATTTGAAAGTTTGATTATTCAATAAATTACTTTACACTTTTTGATAATTTCTTAAGTATTTTATGTATTCGAGCAGAATTGAATTTGGAGTTTACATGGAGAAATTTCTCTCTCAAAAAAGTCAGATTCCAATGTCATCTTGACGATTTCTTCACTTGGCCATCGCTATCTGACAGAAACACTTACTCTGTTTTATAGATACCTTATAGGAGTGGGTATTTGCTCTAAAGAGAATAAAAGTTTGATGCCTTGATTCAAAATGTTTCAAACAGAAACAAGAAGTGATTCTTCTGCCCATCCCTAGCTAGTGCAAATTTCCAGATGACATGAATTATTTACAACGTTCATCAAAGATTCTAGATGAACATTAATAACTTTGTTCACAATATGTATGCCAATTACAAATCCATTTTTATTCACTAAGCTTTGTTTCCCTTGACCGGACAGTAGATGAGTATTAAAGTGCATAGCTTTTGACTATATACTAACGGCTAATACTAAAGGACATGCTTGATCGGTAAGTTCATGGGCACTAAAGAACATACAGCTTATTGTTTAATTAAAAGAAAGAGTTAATGTTTAGTAGGCTAAAGTCACATACACTCATAGAGAACTCGTGCTCATTCCACTCCTCTATAATGGGTCTTCCGATGGGTCTCACCTACCCTTGCAGAAAAACAAAATCTTCATTAAATTGAAAAATCCTATTTTGAAATATAATAAAATTATTTAACGAATATTAGTTATATTTAAAATATGGTCATCCACATGGAATGTCTTGCTATTTCAAATCTTTTTCTTCGAAATTACTAGAAAAGATTATTGACAAATTAAATTTCTTGATAATCTAGTATCTATAGTTAGAAAAATATTAATTAGTTTTATTGTGTAGCCAAGTTTCATGTAATTCATAAACCGTAAATTGTTTTCTATCTTCAGAAGAAAAGTATTTCGAGAGACAGTTACTTCGATAAAAAAAAAGTATAGGCTTATTATTTGAAAGTAACTCTTATTATAATAATGAACCTATCCTTAAGTAAATAATGAGCTTAATTAAAATTTAATAGTGAACAGCCCATTAAAAATTATTCATTTTTTTTTATTCTTCTTTTAATTAAATTTTACTTGAAAAATGAGCTGCCTAAACTGCAGTTTATGTAATTTTATAACCTTAAGGTTATAATAAAATTAAATATTTTGTCATTAATTTATAAAGAAATTTTTAATATAAAAACCTTTTAACTATTATTTTTGACTATTATGAATTTTATTAATTTTATATTTTATATTTTTTCAAATTAGTTAATTTTTAATGTTTTTTTTTTTTTTAAATTGTTAAAAAATTTAAAAAACTATTAAGTTCCATTGATTGAATTTTATTTTTTCCGTTTAATTTATGGTCAGTTAAGGAATTTAAAAAGGTGCAGTGATTGTATTAGGCTTGAACAAATGAGAAAATGTTAAAAAAAATTTCTTTTTTGCTGATTTGCTGATAAAAATTTCTGTTTTTCTTTATTAAATAATTCTGATTATTCTGCAAATTTATATTTTAAAAACACTTCAAGAGTAACCAAAATGTTAACCAAGTGTGCAAATCTAATTCTATTTTTATTTTACTAAATTTAGCTATATGAATTGACATTTTATGCTTACAATATTTCTTTTTTCATTGATAGAAGCTGAACCAGTAATCACTAGACTCTAGGTGTTAGTGCAACTTCAATATGAACGCCTATTCGAAAATGTTCGTGTTATGTTTCCGTACATTTATACCAATTTTATGGAAGAAATTTTAAAAACTCCTCAAAATCTATGTCAGAAAATGCATCTGAATTTTGGAAAAAGAAAATTGTTTATCAGTTTCACTATGTTCGTTTGTTCATTTGCCATTTCCAAAACCTTTGCATCATCAACATTTAGTGATGTCATTTACCCGTTAACAGACCATAAATTTTCTAAAAAACTATATTATGTAACTCCATTCATAATGATACTACAGCCCCGCAAAATTTTTTCTTTCTGTTCTGCAAAGTTGGAAAAAGCCCTATTTTGAAATACTTTCTGAAGATTTGATGAATAGAAAAATTATAAAACCATCAACGAATAGGCACATTTTTAAGCATTAGATAATAATTTTTTACAATTCTTTATTTAAATTTACAGTTATATGAAATCAAAATTTTTGCTAAATCTTCGTTCCTTTGTATTTACGGAATGCTTTTAGTCAAAATCCTGAAATCTTGACAGAAGAAAAATATTAAAAAATAAGCATAAGTTAAATCAAAAATTTCTTTTTAATTGTCACTATTTAAGAACTTTTAGGGGTAATTATTATTTTTTTATTATTTTTTCAAATTTGTTTCAAAAAAAACTACAAATTTAATGCAAGAAAAATCATAATTCTGAAATAATTTTATGTTCTTTTTTAAAATCTACAATTTTAAAAATCGTTGGGTTTACTACTGGGATAAACCTTCGGCTTTACTGTCTACTTTTCTTTTAAAATTCTTTAACATTTAACAAAATAATTTTTAAACAGAATTTCGACAATTTTTTATAGTTGAATACAAAGAACATTAATTTAAATCCAACAGCATAAGTTTTTTAACCTTAGGTTTATATCCTAGGTATCATTTAAATTTTTGTTTGCCTTACTAGAAACTGTCTGATGTTACTGGTCATAAGTAATTCTATATTATCCCTGGTTATTTTAAGAGCACCTTACTGCAAATAAACTCTTGCCAGATTCTACACTAAAAGTTGAAGGGATATAATAATTTAATTTTGATAATGATTTCAAAAACTATGTCCTATTGTTTTTGAACTGAATTTGAACAAAACAGAACCTAAGGTATTTACATTTGAAAAAAGGGCTTTTTCAAGTTTTGAAGGGCTGTAGCTCTGTAATGGGTGGGGTGAAAAAAATTTACTGCACAACATTAGATTTTTACGAAACCAATCCAATTCTATGTTAAAATAGCCATTCATTCATTACTCTAGCTTTAACGGTATAGAAGTTCTGTAAACAAACAGACAGACGGACGGAGCGAAACTAATAAGTAGATAAAAATTTATTTTGAAAAATGCAATACAGGCCCGATCTTTTAAAAGTTTTATGTAATTTTTACTATATGATTTGCGTTTTAATTTCTTAAGTACGAAAAAAATAGAAAATTTTTACCATTTAGACTGAGCTGCACATGGAAAAAGAAATGATTAATAACTTTTTAATGTGTGCAAGTACAAACTTTTTTTATAATAATTATGATCGATTTTTATTTTGTATTTGTATTCATTCTTAAAAGCTCTTGAGTTTATATTAATTGGATTTTAAGGATATTTCATTGTTCACCCCTTTACCGCTAAAAATATGTTATGCCCTTAAATGAGCAGATCCAAGGTTTAAACTAGATTTGTTTTCTAACATTTGTACTATTACTTATGACTGTTTTCATATATTTAATTATTAAATTGGATTCTTTAAGTTAAAAGTTATGTATGGCAATTTAAAATGAAAATTATTTTATGCTATTAAAAATAAAGGTGTAATTTTATAGGGTTTTTTTTTTATTCTCTTATCATGTTTAATATTTCCTGTTAATTGTATTGCAGATTTTAAAACACCTCTCTGAATTTTTATTACATTTTAATTACCTTTTGATTGCAAATTTTGGTTCTCATATTTAAAACTCATCGTTATTAGAGTTTTTTTTTATTTTTATTTTGGTTATACAGTACAAATGTGTTGTAATTTTAAATGTTAATTCAGTAGGTACCTATCTTCAAATTTATGTTATAATTTTATTGTAAGCAACTAACCGTTAATCATCAACACAATTTAAAAAAAAAAGCAAACTACTGATGCTGCTAATGATACTTTTGATACTTGTATTTTTTAATTATTGGAATATTTAAAAAAATTTACTTTATGTTTTTAAATTTATTCAAAAAATTCAGTTCACTATAAATAGGTAAGAACATGATGTTAATAAGTTTTATACTTGAAAATACACTATGTTTTATTATTATAAAGTCGCTTAATATTAAATTTTCTATTGATGATATCCACTTATATCATAGCTGATGAACGAGGTAAACAATGACTATTGTGTTTTTTTTTTACTTTCAAAAATGTTAGGTAATCCACCTACAATTAATTATTTAGTGAATTACTTTCTTAATAGACCTAGAGTATGAGTCACGTACGTAACTAAGTAAGAGAACAGAGTATATAAAAATTGTATTAATTATCGTTGATTTTAAAACGCACTTGGTTAACTTTATACACTCTTTTAGACTTCTCATTGAGGCAATGAAAAAATCCCTCGCCTATTAAAAATGAAATTTAAGGCGGATGGAAAAATGTTCGTTATGTACGAAAACTAAATTTGAATTTGTTATTTCGCTTTGAAAAATATAAACAAAAGGAAAGGTATATTTTTTCCAAAATTTTCGTTATGTCCCTTTGTTTGATAAAAGTACACAAAAGATTTTTTAAAAATACAAGTTGGAAACTAAATAGTTTTAGGTAAATATATTTGTAATATTTTTTTCTAAAATGAATAAATATAAACAAAAACATTATAATTCGAAATAATTTTTCATACATACTTTTTTCTATTAACCCCATTTTTTAATTACCTATAAATAAAAACCTTTAAAACTAATATTAAAATGAAAAGTGATACCTACTTGTTTCTAAGCAAAACAGAGATGATGGCTATATAAAATGGCAATCGCTACGTAAGAAAAGTCTTATAGAAATACTAAAAGCGATACTTTTGACATTTAACATCGCATTAATATAAAAACATAACTTTTTGCGTCTAAAAGAATAACAAAACATCGTGTCAGTAATACTCTTAGTATTATGCGTCTTAACAAATATGAATGATAGATAATCACTAACTTACTATAAAAATATCACTAACTGTTAAAATATAAATTCTTAAAATTGAGGTCTAAACTTTTTTATATCTCTATAAATTAGACTTAGTCAAAAACTATTGAATAAAAATTATAACAAAAGCATTATAATAAAATTAAAAAATATTCTTATAGAGATTAATCAAAGTGTAGCATCACTTATAAAATAATGAAATTTTTGGATACTATATAATAGTGAAAAGATACAATAATTAATAATTTTATTATAAAATTAACTCTTATTTTTTATACAAGTTTATCATTAACTACCGTTTCCTTTCCATTTATATTCTATTCTATTGCATTTCGTATTATTACTGCAACGAAAAGTTAGAGAATGAATCAAGAAAAATTTTTTTACCATTATGCTTAATGTTCTGAATTGATTACTATGATTGTTTTAACTTCTCTATTACCAACTGCACACATATACGAATTTCTATTATGCAAATTTTTATTTTAAACAATTCTATACTAAATAAAAAAAAAAGAACAAAATGTTAAACGCCCTCTTCATAAATATTGAAAAACAAAGGAAAATTAAATTTTTTTTTTAATGATGCCTAATAATTTTTAATTTATGTGAATTCTTATTTCTTTTGTTTTTCTATTAGCTAATTTTGTTGGCAACTTTTAAATTAAAAAATGACTCATAAATTCCATCCACGTTCCTAATATTTTCTTCTTAACTATAATAAGAAAAATGCTATTTTAGAAAATTAATCAGAGCATTTTCTGCTGCTTGTCTCATGCTACAAGTTTACCTTTATCGAATTAGTTTATACTTTCGTAAACATTTACTTATACCTCTAGAGTTTTTAGAATATTCCATGTAAATTCTAAATAAGAATTAGAGAATATATTAGTTTCTTTGTTTTATAAGATTCGATAATACTTGGCCAAACCGGTAAATACCAACAATCATAATCATTTGGTTTCAATTCTGGTGCCATGCAATTCTGGTTTCATGGCTCACTTCTTTACACTTTTTTTTTTTAAAGATTCTCATTCTGCAACCAAATTTTGTATCCTTTTATATTAAGTTCATAAGTATATAAGAAGATAATTTAGATATTGCACTGCTACAAATTTTGTTTTGTTATAAACAATTTCTTCCTATACAATTGTTTCTTTTTCTTCTATCTGAAATTCTAACAATGAAAATTCGAAGAAATATTTAACGGTAAGGTTATGCAAAAAACTACACATAATTAAAATTACATTGCCAAAAAAAATATAAAAAAAATAATGTGTAATATAAATAAAGGGTGTCTCAAGAATGTCGAACTTCATTTCTAAACTAATTGTGTTTCAATGGAAAACATGTTTATAGATTGTTTACAAAGAAGTTGTATTAAAAAAGGTGCAACAATTAAAAATTACCAGTTTCTTTCATTGCACCTACATTGCTTTTCAATGTCATGTTTCACCATCCAATTGAATTCAGTGAAACCTGTGAATTAACATTGGAATCAGTCGAACCCACAACAATTAAGTAATATGTATTAATCAAAACCAAAATATAAGGTTCCTTTAAATTATCTCAAAAATCTAGAATCCGATTTAGTTAGAAAATTTAAAAATAAGAAGTTTTTTTTTTTGGTTTTCTTTCACGGGCACCTTGTAAATATTATATTTTGTTAAAAAAAAAACATAACATACTACTTAAAAAAATACATTCATTCATACACATAAATAAATTATAAAAGTGTGTTTACTTGATTTTAAAATAGGTGCGCGATTGGAGCGCCACCGCACCTTCAATTTCCTTTTATGTGATCTTTAATAGACTTTTTATTAACTATCTTATATCACTTATATTTTATATTATTTTTTCGTTTGTTCGTTTTTTTCTTCTTTCTACTAACTTTAACGGTTTTTTTGTTTTTTTTTTGTTTTCTAACAGTTTATGATAATTACATGCTAGTTTCATAAAAAAAAAAAATAGCTATGTACAAACGGTAAAAATAAAAATAAATTAAATTTAAACATAAAATGTCAATTTATACAGTTAAGTTAAATGTTCAATTCCAAAAAAAAAAAAAATTCTATTGTCAAAATACAAAAATTGGTCTTAAAAAGAACAAAAAAAAAATTACAAATAAAAACGTAAAATGGGTACTGGTGGTATGCCTGAAAAACCAAATTATAACAGATAAAATTTTAAAATAAAAATGGAAAGTTAAAAGTTTTTTTTTTTTTTTATTTATCGATGTAGAATCACGCCGGATTTTAAGCCAAAACCAGCTCAAAACAAAAGTTAAAAGGTTAAAAAAAAAACTGAAAAAAAGGAATAATATCTGTAAAAGCATTTTTTTTTTTTTTTGGTTTTTATGAACTTCATGGGTGGTGATCTGGAATTAGTTATAGGGATCATTTTTTTAATTGAATTTTGTGCATTTGAATTTTATTGAAATTTAAAAATTTTTATGTGTTACCGTTATGGTAGTATTTGGTGTGCAATTTTTGTTTTACTATGTGAATCATGTATATGATGCTATTACTTAACCCTTAAGTGCATATAGTTTGATATTTTGCTTTCTTTTTAGACTATATTATATACATGATAAAATAAATAAGGAGTAAATAGATTACAGCCTAAAACAAAATTATTTTTAGCATTTAACCGGATTAAAAAAAAACTGTTTTATCTCCTATCCAATCTATTCAAGGTTTAGTTGTATCACTATTTACACTAGACTACTTTAAGTTGAATATTATTTTAAATATTTAATTTTTAAATTAAAATTAATTTTACCTTATATACACCCTCACATTATACAGTCTAGGGTTAAAATTGTCATTCAATTGTATTTTGTTTGAATTTTTCAATTTCATTGATTTTAATGCCCTTCGAGTCATTACTATTTTAATTTTATCTTTTAAGAAAATTCTACTAAATATACAGTTCCTTCAGTTATTTAAGGAGTGTTTGACATGTTTGTCGTAAACTTTTAGAAAATTTAGGTCATAAGAGGTAATAAAAAAAACTAATGCATAAATAAATAAGAAAGGTTTTTAAAAATGTATGAGCATTGTAATTACATTATCTACATTAATTTAAAAATAATTTCAAAAATTAAAATGTTTGTGGAAAATTTTCAAAAGAATTACACTTAAAATAAAAGTAAACATTTTAAATACAAAAAAAAATTACTTTTCATATGGTTAAGATGAAAATTTACGTTTTCTTATCACATTTTCAAAATAAATTTGAAGAAATGTGCCTATTAGTTCCATTCCATTCTGTGCCATTCTGTCTATCCGTCCGTCCGCGTATTTACAAAATGTTTACACCTTTTGAAATAGAGCAATGAATTTAAAGAGGGATAGACATCGCAAAAGAATAAATTTTATGGAACAACTCTATTCTGTAGCCCCACCCATTACGGAGGAAGCTATACCTATACCAAAGTTCGAAAAAGCCATATATTTAAATTGTTATGTTACAAATTCTATAAGGTCTTCAATTTGGAAAGGCCAAACGATAGGTGCTCCTCCTCCATTTATGAGCTGTAAGGGGTCAAAAATTCAAAATTTCCTATTTTTAAACACTTCTAACTTGAGCACCTATCCAAAGGTTTTTAAAGAAATATAGAAAAATAAAGGCTCCAACATTATATTTTTATTTCTGTTAACAACTTTTCTTAATAGTACATTAGCGTACATTAGCGCAAGCGTTGCATTAAAATTGACGTAAGACGACTTTATTTTTCCCAATTTTTTTTAACAAATTTTCTAACAATTTTTTTCAATTTTTATATTAGTAAAAATTTATTTTATTTAATATGTATGCATTCTATAACCAAAAGTTATTATGAAATATATTTTAATTTTGGAAATGTGCTTTTTAGAAAATCCTCGGGTTTTTTCCATTACTTGTTTTTGTTCTGCTTACTATTATTGCAATATTTTTATAATATACAAAAAGCCAATCAAAAGAAGGTGTATCCTTAAATAGAATGGTATGTAAAATAGGAAGTTTACCGATAAGGTATCAGTTGGATCTATATGACACTTTAATGAAAAAAAAACCAGAACTAAAAATTCTGAAAAAAAAATCTCGATTGATTTAAGATCTTGAAAAAAAAACCGAAAATACCAAAATGCCGACTAATATGAAATCTCGAAAAAAAAATCCGGAAAAAAAATCTTGAATTAAAATTATTTGTTTTTGAAATCATCAAAATTCGGCGGCCGAATTATGATCATGTCAAGACTCTAGCTTACTTAGTTTTTGAGTTATCTTGCTGACTGACAGACGGACGGACGGACAAAGCTTAATATACTTAGAATTTAATTCTGATCCATACCTTTGAAGGTACATCTAGCTAGCTTATTTCGAGGCGTTAAAAATGGAGGAGCAATTTTAATATACCCGATCCTTATCGTATGGGTATAAAAATTATAACTAATACAAATAATAATAAACTATTGTTTACATATTTGTAATATATTTATGAACTTGAATATTATTTGCATATTGACATCATTACATATACATAATTTTCCGAATATATACATATATATATATATATGCATACGCGGGATTTTAATTATCATGTATCTTATGGTAGGTTACAAAACATACACATTCTGGAAAAGAGGAAACCCTCTCTGATTTTGAATCCAGCTCTAAAAACCCTAAAAAACCAACTCTAAAAAATCTAAATCTAGCATTTAGATAGATATATAAAAATATTCTAGAAAAAGGCAATACCCTGATTTCGAATTCAACTCTAAAATCCCCTAATTCAGAATGTCACATATTCATATATATGTATATATATATAAATATTCTGTAAAATTCTTATACTCTGATTTTGAGCGCAGTCAAGAAGTTTACGTATACAGTCTTTTAAAAACCTCAGTATAAAGGACACCACTACAAATGGTATCATCTTAGTTCTCCAATTAGCACCACTACAAAGGGGTTTATTAAGTTCCCCAAAAGGAATGTCGAGCCAAGAAGTATACTTACATTAGTCTTTTAAAAGTCTAAGTATGAAAGACAACACTACAAAGAGCACCATCAAACGACTAGGAGCTTGAAATTTAAAGTTTCGAATTTTATTTTCAATTATTATTGATTTATTATTCGAATATCATTTATCGTCTAGCTATTGCATTACTCTTTCAAATGTCGCTTGATCTAATTTTATTTTACGGAATATTTGAAAACTAATGGTTTCAGAATCTTATAGAAAAACCAAATTCTTATAGAATAGCCAAATAATAAAAATCTTTTTGTCATTTTAAGAAAATTCCATTTAACGATTAAATTGTTCTGTTCAACAACAAAACTTATCTAAACTTTCACTTTTCTCATAACTTCTAAAATAATTTCTATTCTTCTTATAGTGTTGCTGATGGCAAAGTTCAAAGCAAAAAAAAAAATCTTTAAAAGGAAAAGAAAGAGAAAATTAGAAAAACCAAAAAAAAAATAAAAATATTTAATTTTTATTTTAAAGTACTTAAGCTCATTATTTTCGAAATATTTTCTTTCTCTTTTTTACTTTTTTAATTTTTCGCGTTTTATTCTTATACTTTTCACTGTTTCTATAGTATTTGAAGATTAAAGACAAAAAATTAAAATAAAAACAAACATCTGCTTGCTCGTGATGATACAGATACTAATTTTGTTGATGCTGTGGGTTGGTATTGTTGGTAATTCTACTTAAAAAACAAATAAAAATTTTTTTTAGTTTTAAACAGAGTAAAGAAAATGCGAAAATGATTTTTATTTTTTGTCCCTTCCTTCTTTTTTTAAGCGTAATGATTTTGTAGCTTCTTAAAGATACAGCAATTAGAAGATACTGTCTGGAAGATGGTAATTTTTTGTTGTTTTTTAACTCTTATTGCAAATGAAAGTTAAAATATTTTAATGATTTTTATTTTGTTTATGTTAATGATGCTGTTGCTGGTAGTGATGATACGACTAGCGATTTGGTGGTTTAATTTTGACAGTATTGGATGATGTTGATGAAAATTGTGTTAGGTCAAGTAATTTTAGGTCAGAATGTCTGGTCTAAGGATTAAAAAGGTTTTTTTTTTTCTTTTATGGATTTCTTTTCGTAATTTAAATTTTTTTTTTTTTCCTTTTCTTTGTAAAAAGGGGGCGACTTTTCCTGTTCTTTATGATGATGATGAACTTGACCAACATTTGTTCGACAAAGATTTTGTTTCTGTTTTATAATAAAAACAAAAGGAATAGGAAGTGATAGATTTGACTGCGATTTTTTTTTTCCTATTTTCTTAAGTTTTTGTAAGGTCATGGTATTAAAAAGATTGAAAGTGAATTTTAAAATGAACAATGGGGGAAAAAAGAAAGTAAAAATAAAAAAAAATCAATAACGAATGAAATTAAATAGGTTAATTTAAAGTTTCTAAATTTTTTGATAATTTTTTAATGATAATTTAAAGTGAAGAATTAATTTTGAATACATTAAAAGGGTTTATAAATAATTCAATTATTTTGAACTATAGCTTATTAATGAGTTTTACATACTATATAAATAGTATAGCCTTTTGTTATTACTTCCCGCAGGAAAATGCTGTATACTATTGCTATGTGTTCTAACTGACTGATGGTCTTGTATCTATAGCAAATTGTATTAATAATATTATTAATACTAATAATAACACCTTAATAGCTGCTACTGTCCAACTTCTTTTAATTATTACCACATGCAGATAGGTGATTTATACTATAGTGCATGCTGTAACTGTTGAAGGCTTCGTTTTTGTTGACAAAATAGTAATAACAATAGGTGGATTGATTAATCCCTTACATCCAAACTTCCCTATTCAAATTTTTGCAACCTTGTCCTATCTGTTTCTATTCCTACTCCCTGACTAATATATTACCTTGGTTGTTAATGATTTCATACGATTATATTAGCTAAAAAGGGTACGTGAATTTAATCAATAAGAACTTCCAAGAAAGTAGGTTTTTGAAAAGTTCTTACCTTTCTTAGGAAAGAAAAAAAAAATTTATGAATATAACAATAGTAATAAAATATCCCAAAAATTGTTTGTGATAGAATAATATAATTTTTTTTTATTTAAAAATAACCCCCACCACTAATAAAAAGAAATCTATGAAACCTCCTTAAATTTGCAGTGAATTACAGCTTCAAATCAAATCAAACCAAAACAATAAATTACATTTTAAAAAAATAAATGAATTAAATTTTCGGCTTTTCCCCCTTATTTTTACAATTTACTTTAAGAAAAAGAAAAGAACCAACAAAATACTAAAAAAAAAAATAATTTTGTTTTTCCAACAAAACACAAAAAAAAACAAAATCCACCAAATTCAATTTGCTCAAGTGTCAAGAACAGGCAGAACAAAACACAATTTTGCTTTTTTTGTTCTTTAAAAAACGTAAAAGATCCAAAAAGAAAAAAAAAATAAAAATATTTATAGGGAAGTTACTGCCTACCCTATGCTCAATTCTTCCCAATTTTCTATGTTAAAAAAATTGAAAAAGCCAAGGAAACCGCTGATAAACAAATCAACACATCAGGCGCACAAAAAATAAAAATAAACAAATTGAATTTGTTTTCAAAACCAATAGATGTCACTCTCATTTCCTTTAAAGGAAAACTAAAAGCATAATAAAAAAATAAAAATAAAAAATCCTAACAAGATTATTCATCATTACTGTTATTATTATCATTATTTGAATATCCTGAATTTCTTCTGGCATACCGGGCTAAGGATAACAAATTGATCCTGTGATCGAATTAACCAAATTTATTTTAATTTATTTTTATTCCTTTTGTACATTTCATGCACAGTGTATGTACAGTGTATACCATAAAACATACCATTATTTATTGTTTTATTCTTTTAGTCTTTGTGCAAGTATAGTGCTTCCAAATCGACCTTCTCCAGAAGGTTTATTTTCATTTATTTGTTTCACTTTGTAAATGGACTTGAACTTTTTTGTTGGTTCACAATTAACTTATTTTTATTATGAAAGAGCAGTATAATAGGAAACATTACAAGACACAACATGTACGTAGATGATATGTATATAAAAGGCTAGCACTTAAAATATTTATTTTCTAACTATCAATTTATTTGTTAAACAATAGAGCTTTAAAAAAAAAATTAATTTGAGATCAAACAAAGGAATAAAATACTTCCTACGTAGTACATTTTAGTTAACACCCACTGTACTAATACTTTATGTAGATATAAAAATGACAATTTATTTAAGATTGGAATGAGACAAAAAAAAACAACAACAACAAAGCAATCTTTCCTTTTCGTATTTTTAAACCTCATTCTTTTGTACACATTTCTACTACACAAATATACTTTCTTTTGAAAAAAAAAATAAAATCCTTAAGAATCCTTTTTCATGCTTTTCACATTTTTGGTAATTTGATTTTTTTTTTTTTTTATATTTTTTTGCTTTTTGCAAAGATTGTGATTTTGCTATCTCTTTTTTCCTTCTTATTTAGAATTGCTTTTTTTTGTCTGTGTATCCTTTTCCTTCTTTGAATGAATATGAATGTTGAATCCATATGAATGTTTTTTTTTTTTGTGTTCAATCTTTTTATAAGGTAAGAAAATTTTCGGGTATTTTTTTGTTTTGCCACACATAGTTGTTTTTTTTTTTTTTGTTAGCAAGGATTCCTCATATTCTTAACAGGTCCTAGTTTTTTTCCTTATTTGGTTCCCTGTTATTGGATTGAATTTTCACATTTTTTTTTTTTGTTTAATTTTGAAAATGAAAGCAATTTTTATAAATTTTTTGAAGTCATCCTGGTTCTTATTTGCTACTTTGATTTTGGTTGTTTTGTTTGTTTTGATTCACGTATGTCTGTAGTTCTTATGATTGGATTTGTTCGGTGGTAAATTTATTGTATCGTGAATCATATTACATGCACATGTGTTAGGCTGATATAAGTATAAGTTGTATTTGATTGTTTGTTTGTTTGTTTGTATTGATAAGGATATGAATTTTATTTTTTGTAGAATGGCAAAAAAAAAAGAAAAAAAATTTAAAAGGATGTGCTTGCAATTTTTTATTTTATTTTATTTCCTATTAGGAGGAGTAACTAAAAAATATTTTTGATATGAGAAGATAGGGAAGAAATGCAATGAAAATGATTTTAAGGAAATAAAAAGTAAAGTTTATAAAAGACTATTGTAAAAGTTTAAAAATTTTATTTAAAAATCAATTAAAACAAGACAGTATGTAAAACAAAAAGGTTTTTAAATGTTCATGTTTTCCAAAAGACAAAAAAAAATATTTTAAAATTGTGACTTACAGCAAAATTTCAAAATTTTCTTAGAATATTAGCAATATGTTAAAAAAATTGTGAAAAATCAAAAAACAATTTTTTTAATTTTGAGGAAAAACAAATATAATTAAGAAAAGCTGTTACCACATACGTATAAAAATTATAATGCTGGAATTTTGATATTTACGTTTCACTTTAAAAAAAAATTTGTTAGAGGTGTCTAAAATTTTCAATATTCTACCCCAATATGCTCCTAAATAGGGAGAGATACTAAACTGAGGATTTTCCGAGGCAACTTATGCAATTCTAAAAGAATTTTTCTTCTACCAAAATATCAAGATTATACGTAAAAGTGTTTCGGAGATATAAAGAAAGCAAAATTTTGTTTTTAAATAATTGTTTTTATTTTTATTTATTTTTTATTTTAAATTTTATTTTTATAAAAAATATAAAATAGAACCTGAGATATGTACACGTTTAAAAATAGGTTTTTTCCAAACTTTATAGGGTTGTTCCATTACGAAAATTGGGCTACATAAAAAAGTTATTCTACAAGATTAACTTCTTGATGAGAGGTACAATTGAATTGTTCTATCTTATACGGCGTACAAGTTTTGTAAACAAACAGATGAACGAATCGTCAAACGAATATACAGAGTGAAACTAAAAAGTCAAATTTTTCAAAATATTTCTTTTTTTTTGGAAAATGTGCTAAAAAAATAAAGTTCACTTGATGAGAGACAATAAGAGATTAAAGTTTAAAAGCATTGATTACATAACTTACCAAAAAATTAATTTTCAAATTTTAGTAAAAAAAGTCAAATTTAAAATTTATTTGAAAATATGTGGCCTTATTATAAAATTTCAACACTTTGATAACAGAAGTATCTAAAAAATTTAATACTTCAAAAAAAAAATCTGGTTTATTATACACCTTATCATTTTTAAATATTAAAATCAAATACTTTTAACATTTATAATATTCCGATTAGTTTAAAAAATTATTACTGCCCTAAAAACATAAAAAATCAGTAACATATTTTTTAAAAATAAAATTATGCCTAATATTTTCCATATTTATTATCAAAATATAAAATTTCAATATTTTTCAAAATTATCATATTATTTTATTATTAAATTTTATTTATTCAATAAATAAACTATAAAATTTATTTATTTATTTACCTATTTATTTTTTATAGTATTTAAAATTAAATATGTCTAAATTTATTTTTTTAAATATATTTAATACATACCTACATCTATACCTTTCTACCTATCTATTAAGTTTTTTATAAATCACCTTTAATTCATACATTCTAAATTTAATTGTGCAGAAAAAATCTTACAGCAAAACATACAGAATTTAAAAAATAAAACAAACAGAAAAAAAAAATATTAAACCAAATTTTAATGAACTTAAAAAACCACAAAAATTCTAAATTTATTTATAAATATAATAAAATTTAATAATAATAATAATTTTTAACACCGTATGCAGGACATTTTATATATGTATGTACAAAAAGTAAAAGTTTCTCCATATATTTTTTCAAATAAAATTTTAAACTTTATGCAGTCGTCCCCAATCTTTCTGTATCTTTCTCTATCCCAATCTTTCTCTTCCATTCATATATTATTTTCCCTCTTCTATTTTATATATATGTGTATATGAGTACGTATACCTTTAAACCAAACTTTATCCTTGAAAATAAATGCATTTTATATTTTAAATCAATGTGTCCTATATGTATATGTGTCCATATAAAAGTTTAAAAAGCTTGAGGATATACTTTAAATTCCATATTATATTTAATAAATAAACTTAAATCTAAAAGGATACAATAATTTGTTTGTAATTTATTTTTTTATAAGTAAGAAATTAATTTAATCTAAACATAAATAATATGATAACAACACAGTAAAGTTGTGGTCTTCAATATTTATGTGGTTGTTATAAGGGTTTATTCAATATCTAAAGAATGCTTTTACTTTCTAAATATAAATTTTTTAATTAAATTTTTTTTTTTTTTTAATAAATTATGATTTGTAGTAAAGCATAAAAAACGAAAAATTAATTTTATATATGTTTTATGTCTATTATGATCTACTTCTATTAAATCAGAATTTTAATTAATCGTGATATAATAGTGATGATGATGTAAGAAATTATGATTTTTTCTATTCTTATATTGCTTTTTAAGGGTAAGTATCACAAGCCTTAATTTTATTAAACTGGATGCGACTTACCTGTATTTTCATTTACCTCTACTGTAACTCGACAGGTGTTACATTTAACTGAATTTCATTTGTTTTGCCTTGATAAGCGGTGCCAAGATAAACCTTGTGGAAAAGAGATTAAATTTCTGCTTATTCTGGAAAAAAGTTGTATCTAACCCTGATTTTATATCGTACTCAAAATTTTTTCCTAATAATTTTCTAAATTCATATTTCAATAACAAATCATTAAAATAATATCGGGTACCGGAGTATAAACTCTCGCTAAACAAATTATTGAAACACTGATTTTTAACAAAACGTTTAAACTAAAGTGGGCTACCCCTTTAAACCCCATTTAAACCAAATTAAATAAAATATAGATATATTTTATTCCCTTCTAATTAAAAATCTCGTAGATACAATATGTATTGAGAAAAAACAATATAACCCTGATTTTCTATCCAATAAGATGTCTCTTAAGTTTTTTACATACATACATACATGCACAAAGAACTCATTTAAATCCAATTAAATGAATACCCAGTCAAACAAAGTGCAGTCAGATTAAATGCAGAAAAATGAAATGCAGGCATATTGCCACCCTCGCCTTTTTAAGGCTATATCTAACTAAAAATTCTAACAGAAAAGAACACAATCAAATAATTGTAATAAAAAAATGTACCGTTACTTGACATTTTTTCCTTTTTGCCACCTTGTAGCATAACCAATTAGACCATCTTTAAAAAAAAATGTTTATATTCAAAAAGATAATTTAGAGACATAAAGGTAGGTAGGTAGGTATGGTGGTGACCTTCACGATGCTGCGTGAAGGCCTCAATTAGCACTAGATTGCGCCATTTTGATGTGACCCGTGTTTTTAGATTGTTTGCCACTGCCATCATGTGACCCGTGTTTTTAGATTGTTTGCGGTTTTATATCCAACCCGAGCGGTTCAGATACAAGAACAGTTCTTTGATTTTGTGTTCAGAAAGCTCGCCGAGGTTGTGGAAGAACGGCTTGCCGAGTGAGAGAAGTCTGGCTCCAGCTAGGGCTGGACATCTGCAAAGAAAGTGTTCCATGCGTTCCAAGTGTGCATGCGTTCCCACTGGCCAGTGGCCTGGGATTTGAATATCAACTCAATTGATCTCTTTTTGTTGTATGTGGGCCACAATGTTCTAGATATGGTGCAATTGCTCAGATTACTCCACCTATTTTGTGATTTCGCTATATACAAAGAAAGGATACGTTATCCGTAGAGACATAAAAGTTTTAGATCTTGGATATAAGTTAACTTAATTTTCGGATCAAGGATTCTTAATCGCAGCACTTAAAGATTTCATCCCATTATATTGGCTAACGGGGGAAGTAAATTTAGTCAGTAAGAATTTAATACTAGAGAATCTAGTACAAGGGCAACTTAGTAACTATTTTAAACTTTAGTCAAGTCATAACCAACAATAACATTTTTGTAAATTTTTTTTTTATGCTCTAAAAAATTTTTGTTTCCCACTATACTTTATTCTTGTTAATACTAAATATATATTTATACATTTATTGTAAATCAGGACTACATATTATAAACTAAATCTAATATTAAAGTTTAAAATTTTTATACATATATAATATATACACATATACGCCCATACGAATTTAAAAGACTCCACTTAATCTTTTTTTGTATGTGTACAAAAATTATTCTTACTTTTCGTAAAAAATTCTGAAAAATTTGGGTTATACAATGTTACAACAACAAAAACAACAACAACAATAAAAAAGGATTTAAATAAAAAAAGAGCAAAAAAATTTTCTTTTTTGTTGCAAATTCAATTTTCAAGTTCATCACAACTATTAAATTTTAATAATGTGGTTTTTTTAGTTATTAAGTTATAACTATAAAATATAGGTACCATATTTTAATATGATATTTTTAGCACATTCCCAAAAAAATTTTGAAAAAATGTGCTTATTAGTTTCACTCTGTCCGTCCGTCCGTCCGTCTGTTTACAAAACTTCTACACCGTTAAAGATAGAGAAAAAAAATTTTAACCATGGGTAGGTCTCATAAAAAAAATAATTTTGTGGAACAACTTTTTCATGTAGCCCCCCCCATTACGGAGCTACAGCCCCTCAAACTTTGAAAAAGCTCTATTTTTAAATGCATATATCTTATGTTCTGCTTAAGATTTTTTCAATCTGAAAACGTCATTCGACATGTATTTCTTTTATCTTTGTAAATTAATATCAAAATTATACAATTTTTTTAAATTTAGTATTTAAATTTACCGTTATGTGAAAACCAAATTTTGCATGATTTTTCTACTTTCATAACTCCGGTACGCTTCTAGATAGAGGCTTGAAATTTTGAGGCAAGAAAGAACTTTTAGAATTAGTATAAGTTTGCTCAGAAATTTTTTTCGGACCACCCCCTGTTTATGAGCTATTAGGGCTTAAAAATTTAAAATTTGCTATTTTTAAACACCTGTAACTTAGGAACCTGTACACATTTTACTTCTGCAAGATATAAAAATTAAAACTACAACAATATATTTTTACGTGTGTTAAAGGTTTATTTTAATTGTAAAGAGTTCCAAAGTTGCAGCTTTTCAAAATTGCGAAAAAGCCCCATTTTCAGAAGTATATATCTCGGGCTCTGCGTAATAATTTTGCAATCTAAAACCGCCAGAAGATCGAAAATTTTATTATCTATATAAAACAATATCAAAATTATGTAATATTTTGTAATTTACTATTTAAATTTACCGTTATGTGAAAACCACATTTTGCATGAAATTTCTTTTTTCATAACTCCGGCACCCCTTTAGATAGGAACCTGAAATTTTGAGACAAGAAAGAACTTTTAGAATTAGTATAAGTTTCCTCAGAAAATTTTTTGGTGACATCCCCTCTTTAAGAGTTATTACGCCTCAAAAATTGAAAATTTGCTATTTTTAGACACCTGTAACTTAGGCACCTGTACAAATTTTTCTTCGGCAAGACATGAAAATTAAAGGTTTAATAATATATTTTTACGTGTGTTAACGGCTTTTCTTAGTTATATAGGATTCCGGACTTATAGCCCCTCAAAATTTCAAAAATGTCCTATTTTTACATTTTTTCTTTTACATGAAATTTTCAAATTTTTGTGTAAGTCACACTTCTAAACAGTTTGTATTGAGTTTTGGAAATGTGCACTTTTAAAAACCTTTGGTTTACATTCTACCTTGTTTTATATTATTTTTGTACATACTTATATATACTTAAATATCCTATAGAATTATAATAAAACCATTTTTTTATTATAAAGATATCAAACATATGGAGAGATTGTGTTAAAATTGTTTTGATTCTTCTGATTTTACCAAAAAAAAAAAATATATATATATATATATATTATTATGTATATAGGGATTAAAATACATGACTTTAAATATATAAAACTTATATATCCTGTGAAAATTTGTCTGTGAAAATATATTCGTATATAGATATTATAATAATAATGCAAACAGGATATTTATACGAGAAAAAATTGATAAATATTATATAAAATAAGATTTAACTATATTATAAAGATAAAGGATGTTTATAAGAATGATGAAATCAATATGTACCAATGATTTTTATTTTTATTTATTTATTTTTTTTTTGATTTATGAAGCCTGAGTTAATCCGTCAGTAATCACTAGACTCTAGCTCCATAATGTAACTTCAAAACGTAGAAGAACCTATTCGACAAGAGTTTGTTTTATGTTTCTTTAGATTTATGGATCCACACGATGATACCACTCTGTCAAAAGAAACTTTAAAAGCTTTTCAGATCCATATCATACGGTTCATTCGTTCCAATGTTAGCAAATAAAAAAAAAATTCATAATTAAATGCTATACTAAATATTCTTCAAAATTTAAATTAAGACTTAAAATAATATGCATACTGAAAAATCTTTAAGATAGGTACTAAAAGTATTTAAAATAATGATATTATTGAGCTATAGAAGAGTATGGGAAATCAGATGAATGAATTATATTGTCTAAAATTAACTAAAAGGTCTAAAAATTAACTAAAATTATAAATTGTCTAAAATTAACTGGACTAAATTCTGGAACCTGTTACACTAGGATCTTAGCATAATACTTTTAAAAATTTTATGTAATATTGTCATTTTTTTCTACGACAGTTGAGAATCTTGCAAAGATACAAATAATTCCCCCTTGGTAGTGTCAGATTAGTCTTACTGACTAAACCCATCTCCCCCTTTTACCCAATATATTGGGATGAAACCCCTATCGCAGTATATTAGCTAGGCAGTAGGGACAGGAAAGGATAAGACAATAGCATGCAGAAATATTCAATTGGTAGTGGGACTGTAAGGATTTATCAACTGACCCGAATTTGAATTCGATACTTTTCAATTTAAATTGCAAATTATTTTTTTTTCCAGAATCAATGAGAAAGTGCTTTAATGGGAGAAGTAGAAAATTTCATATAGCTAAATGTAGAAAATTTAAAAATTTACTGAGCAAAAGTCACCAAAAGTGTGACTAATATTTGAATAGTTATTTAAAAAAATGTTGGTAACTTACATAACATATTATCAGGAAATGCGAATCAAAATATGGGAAATAAATGAAATAGAGAAGACAGAAAATGAATTAAGTCCATCTTGGACAAATTGAAAAGGTTCTTTAAGAGAGAAAGAGCTGGGCATTCATATATAAAGTGAAAGATTGATTCCTTTTCTTCTTCTTTGTAGATTCTGTAAAAGCTATATGAGAATCCTAATAGGAACCCCGATATTCCACTTTCCTTGAATAATTTAAAGATTTATGCTGTTCCTAGCTAGTTTATAAACTCTACAACTGTTATATTTCATCCTGTTAATTTAAGGACAGGAGGCAGTTACTGATAACTGCTGTGCTCTCGGAATAGGATTTCCAGATCTGAAAGACTGCATATCCTGTGAATCTATGAATATTTAAACTTTTCTAGTGAATGTCACGTTTTTTTCAGAAAGTTCACTACCTCGTTTATAGCAGGTATTACAGTTTAAAAAACGCTAAAATGATCCGGCAGACGAAAGGCTAAATTAAGATTCACTATCTAGCTGAGATAAATTTTAACTTAAGAGGATGAAAATATTAAAGTACAATATTATAGACTTCAACACAGAAAGATGATATTTATAAAAAATACTTAAAAAAGAGAAAAAATTGTCAATCTGCCCTTGTAAACTATTTAATACTTAATATGAATTTATTTTTAAATAAAAAAATAACTGTAATATTATATATTATGTGTATATAATAGATAGAAAACATTATTTGATTATTATAAACTAAAGTTGAACTTTTTGAAACTTTTTAACATAATTTTCAAAAAAATTGGTTTGTCCTTCTTTCTGACCGAGGTTAAAGCTGTCAAATTAGAAAAGGCTTAATTTTTTGCGTTCCAGAAAACTGAAAATATTATAAATAGTCGATAAGGTTAATGGGATATGTTAGGGAATATACTGTTATTATTAAAATTAAACTCTATTAATTATTTTTATACTGTTAGACCTTAGAACTTATCACATGGAGAATATTACTTAAATTACAATTGATACCATCTACTTATTTATATTTTTTTATAATTTTATATTTAAGCTCTATAATAAAATAAGTATTTGCTTGTATAAATAAGGATAATTAAATATCTGTATAAGGTATAAGTAAAATTTTATTGTTTGCTTAAATTTGATATTTGTGTTGTTATACAGAGTGCGCCAACTTGGACTGACTGATTTGAAATGCTTATAATTTTTATACCCTACACCTAAAGTATAGGGTATATTAACTTTGGTATGGTGTTCGCAACCACCAAAAGGAAGCGAGTTAGGTATAGACATGTATATATATTCTGAATCAGGATCACCGCCGGAGTCGATTTAGCGATGTCCGTCCGTCCGTCCGTCCGTCCGTACGCTCGATAACTCAAAAAATAATGCTGCTATCTTGATGAAATTTATATAGTAGGTTACTAATTACGAAAGAAAGGCTAAGTTCGAATCTGGACAAAATCCGTCCATGGGTTCGGATTCTGGAAGCTTCCGAATGATTCCGGAGCAAACGAGATTATCTCCAAAAGCAACAAAGATAGCACCTTCAAATTTTGTACGATGATGTTTCTTCCCGTTCAATTTATGTCTCTGAAATTTAAGAGGATTTGGTCCATGGGTTTGGGTTTTGGAAGCTTCCGAACGAGCACCAGAGCAAATGAGATTATCTCCAAAACCAACAAAGATAGAACCTTTAAATTTTGTACAATGATGTTCCTTCCCGTTCGATTTATGTCTCTGAAATTTAAGAGGATTTGGTCCATGGGTTTGGATTTGAAAGCTTCCGAACGAGCCCCAGAGCAAATGAGATTATCTCCAAAACCAATAAAGATATAACCTTTACTTTTGGCAGAATTGTGTTCTTTCATGTATGATTTAGGCCTCTGAAATTTAAGAGGATTTGGTCCATGGGTTTGAATTTGGAAGCTTCCGAACGAGCACCAGAGCAAATGAGATTATCTCCAAAACCAACAAAGATATAACCTTTAAATTTGGCAGGGTGGTGTTCTTTCATGTTTTATTTAAGTCTCTGAAATGTGAGAAGATTTGGTCCATGGGTTGGGGTTTTGGAAGCTTCCGAACGAGCCCCAGAGCAAACGAGATTATCTCCAAAACCAATAAAGATAGAACCTTTAAATTTTTTATAATGATGTTTCTTCCAGTCTGATTTATGTCTCTAAAATTTAAGAGGATGTGGTCCATGGGTTTGGATTTTGGAAGCTTCCGAACGAGCCCCAGAGCAAATGAGATTATCTCTAAAAACAACAAATATATAACCTTTAAATTTGGCCGAATGGTGTTTTTTCATGTTTGATTTAGGTCTCTGAAATTTGAGAGGATTTGGCCATGGGTTTAAATTTGAAAGAATTTGAACCGTGGATTCGAATTTTGGAAGCTTCCGAACGAGCCGCAGAGCAAATGAGATTATATCCAATAGGAACAAAGGTAGAACCTTTGAATTTGGTACAATGGTGTTCTTTCATGTATGATTTAGGCCTCTGAAATTTGAGAGGATTTGGTCCTTGGATTCGGATTTTGAAAGCTTCCGAACGAGCCTCAGAGCAAATGATATTATCTCCAAATGCAACAAAGATATAACCTTTAAATTAGACAGAATGGTGTTCCTTCATGTTTGATTTATGTTTCTGAAATTTGTGAGGATTTGGTCCATGGGTTCAAATCTTGGAAGCTTCCGGACGAGCCCCAGAGCAAACGAGTATATCTCCACAACCAACAAAGATAGAACTTTTATTTTTAGTACAAAGGTGTTCTGTTATGTTTCCTTTTCTGTAAAATTGGAAACTGACATTTGAAAGAATTTGAACCATGGGTTCGTATTTTGGAAACTTCCGGACGAGCACAAGAGCAACGAGCATATCTCCAAAACCAACAAAAGTAGAACCTTTAAATTTAATAGAATGGTGTTCTGGCAAGTTTTCTTTATGTTCCTGAGGTGGATTCGATGAATTGGAGTGGCAATTCGGGTAGCTGACACAAACCTCCCAAGGACTACCAATCTTCGAAAATAATTAAGATAGAAACTTAAAATTTTATACAAGGGTGTCAAGCATATCCCAAGCGGATGCCTCTTTTACGTTCTTGAAATTCGAGTTGAATAAGACAGAAAAGGGAAGAAGTTCAAGCAGCTGCCAAAAACACTTATGGATTTTTAATTTAATTCGAATTATTCAGGTGTAGGGTATTAATAAGTCGGTTGCATCGACTTACTGTTACATTTACTTGTTTTTATTTTTTAAAGCTTTTTTTTTAAAGATAATAAAGTATTTTATTAATTTTATAATATCATCATACTCAATGCAAAAACATGTAAAAAATGTTGAATTTTATTATGTTTCCGGCCGATCAATTTTTTGAACAATCTCATTATGAACGATGAAGCACATTTTCATTTAAATGCCACGAATTTGGGGTACGGTCATTTAAATTCTACAGAACTACCTAATTTGGGGTACTAAGAATCTGATAGCAGTGCATCAGCGACAATTTCAAGCTCTCAGATGCACTGTTTGGTGTGCAATTATGGCTGATAGAGTTATCAGTCCACATTTTTTGCATGTTTATATTTTCCCATTATTACATTTACAGTCACATCCCTTACAACATTTACAGTCACACCTTGAAAGGAAAGGCTGTAACCTTGTCCTATTAATTTACTAAGAGTTATTTTTGTTTCAGTATTGTAAATTTATATAAAAATACTTATAAATTTAAATTGTTTCTTAATATCGTTTTGAAAATATGCGCCTTTAGAAACCCTTTATTTTACATACTGCCTTCTTTATTTTCTTTTACTTTTTTTTTGGTACTTTACGTACTCATATACATATCAACACAATTTTATAAAAGTTATTGTCCTGAATTAATACCACCATCATCATAGATATGTCATTCGGATGCAATTATATCAAAATTGGTTCGATTTTCTTTCATTTTTATTACTTTTTTTTATTTTGGAAGGATATCATTTGTGATCATACAATGAGAAGTTGAATAAAAAAAGGACAATAATAAAAGGATTTTATATTGCATACGTATGTTTATATATAAAAAGGATGCACGTACAAAAGTACTTATATTTGTAAAATTAAATTTTATTATTTTTCATACTCAATATCTTTATTTTGTATTTTTTACATACATATATTTTGTATGTGCATATATACATTCATGTAAATCATTTAATAATTTCTATTAAAAATTAAATAATTTAATATTCTTTAATTTAAAAAAAAAATGGAAAAATAATTATATTTTTTTTTTTAAATATTATTCATGAAGATTTTTTTGATTTGTGCCCCTTTTAGAGTCTAATTTCAGCTGTAAGTTTAAAATAAATGGATTATCAATTGATGTATTCTCCAAAAAGCATATACCCTCTTAAAATATTCTTCGACTTTCTTTTAACTTTGGAATTAAGTGTTTAAGAACTATTTCAATAATCCTTTTTAAAATTATTATTGAGTTTTAAACCTGCATCTCGTATATACTAAAAGTGTCCCTGTGTTTGTAACACATCGAAATAAGTATGACATAAGTCTGAACCTAGTCTAAATTTAGTTTTTGAATATGAATACACTTTAAGTCTGCACTGTCACTATAAATGTCGCTTTAGCTATAAAAAAAAAAAACTGTAACTTAATTTTCGTATTATCCTTTCAAATTGGAAATGTGGAAGAAAGAGATGTGTTAATAGATCCA
Source organism: Poecilobothrus nobilitatus (assembly GCA_947095535.1). NCBI lineage: Eukaryota > Metazoa > Arthropoda > Insecta > Diptera > Dolichopodidae > Poecilobothrus > Poecilobothrus nobilitatus. Next base: position 115,509,383 of record OX352774.1, read on the forward strand.
AGAAGTAAGGAATTGGTTAAATTTTTAACAAAAATAAACCCTCTACAGCTTTCATTTTTTTATTTGATCAAAAATTTTTTAATTTTTATTTAAAGTTTAATAGAAACATCACCAAAATCATTTACAATATACAATTCGTAAACTACAATTAAAAATTTCATAGTATTAGAGAAATACGTATTATTTTTGTGTCCTTGAAGCAAATGTTGATATTAAACTCATTGGTATAATATTTTCAGTCCATCTATTTATAAAAATAAGAATAAGGTATTAAAACGTATTGAATTTCGAATTTTTTTTTGTTCCAAAAGAAAAAACATCATAAAAGCATTGATTCTGTTACATCAGAACCAAAATTTATATTTAATTCCAAAACATCAGTATTTCCTTTCACTCATATCAAAAACTTTTGCATATCATTATTGATTCAATGTTTAAAAAATTCCATTATACAAGTATAAGTACTTGTAGTATGTACTTGAAATTTTCCAAAGGATATTCTCAAGGATTCTTAAAGGAATTTTTTTTTATTTATAAAACATAAATTGCTGTTGCCCAGGTGTAGGGTATAATAAAAAAAAATTTAATTTTAAAAACCAAACCACAAACAAAAAAAAAAAAGGAAAAATTAGTGTATGGATATAAAATCATCACTTTTTAGCAAGTTTCTTTTAATTTTTTTTTTGACTGAGTAAAAACTTCTTTAAAAATTTATTAAAATATAAAATAGAGTTCAAAGAAATGTAAAAAGAAATTAAAATATAAAAACAAAAATGTTTTTCTGTTGTTGTTTTGTGCCTCTTACATATGTTAGGATATTACACTTATTGGAAAAGTTTCCAAAAAAAAAAGAAAAAACTGCTTTAAAAGTATTATATTTTTTTTGCATTTCAGAAGAAGTTCCCAGGATCTTATGTTAAAAATATACCCATCATTAATAAATGTTATCCTTTGATGTGACGACCATAAAAAAATACAATAAAATACACTTAAACACAACATCATCTGCATCTTATTGAAATGTATGAAAGGAAACCAGTGAATATGGGGGATAATCGTGAGAAAGTTTATTGGCCTTACACATATTTCTTGTTGCTGCTAATACTATGGTGATCAAGTGAAGCAGTAGAAAAACAGCACAGCGCGATTTAAAATTTGTATTTTTAATACTCATTTTTCGGTTTGGTTAAAAAAAAAGTTAATTTTTTGAACAAAGAAAAATAAAAGTTTTTCAAAGGATTTTAAGAAAGGATATACTATTTGTAAATTTTATTTTATTTTTTTTTTTTCTTTCGACTTTTTTAATATGTTGGAAAATTAAAAAAACAATATTTTTTAATTTTTTCTCTTTTTCCTTTCGTATTTCATTACACTTTATTTCTTCACCAAAACAACAAAAAGCAAACCTACTTGTTTTATACTTCTTCGTCTCGATCCCAAAGCGTCCAATCTTTCAAACCAGAAAAAAAAATGTTATTCTGTTCCTGACCACTTTCTCTCTCTATCTCTGTCTACATTTCTTCTCATTCTAAGATTTTTTTTTCTATTATTTTGTAAAGAAGCCATCAAAAGTTAAAGGGCGGGTGAACTACATAATGGAAAGACATTGAACAATTTATATAAAGATTGCGTGCTAACCACTTAAAAAATGTTTTTTTCTTTTATATGGAAAAAAAATTAAGACGGGGAAAACAAAAATTCGTTAAGTACTCAAATTAAGCAGGAAAATAAAATGTTTTAACATACTTACCTCAGAATCGTTTCTTTCCCAAAAAAAAAAACAAACCAAATTTAAATTGTGTTAGCAATTGAACTTTCTTTCGTTTTGATTTAAATTTAACAAAATTTAACTGATTTCTAAATTTCATTTCAACTTCCATATATAAAAAAATCAAAGTAAGAATGTAATAAAAAATTTCTTGAAACAAATAAAAAATAATCACAAAATATTAAGGAATTTTTATATTTGCTAAACTTTTTAAAATTTTTGTCTGTTGATTAATTTATGGAAGAAATAATCAAATTAGGCGACTTTTATAGTAGGTGTTTTATATGCAATTCAAGTTAACACTGCTTGTACAGAACCATCCGTTAAAAATGTCTCTTTAATATAACTCAGTGTAATCAGATATTACTTAAAAATTGATAGAAAATTACGTGAAAATTTTTCGGCATCAGTTGGCTGCATGAATTGAAATAATCTTTAGGCTGTAGCTCTGTAGTGTAATGTTCTCTGCAGCCTTAAACCTAAGGTCTACCATCTTAAATCTATAGTAGGTAACTCTTTCTTCTAAGGATTTGATTTAAAGAAAGAAAACTAGTGGCACTAGAGAATTAGAGCGGCAGAATTATTTAATTATTTATAGCAAATGATTTCTAGAGAAATACAATTTTTGATGACCTTAACTCAATTTTTATAGATTTTTTTATGAAAAGTCTCTAAAAATCTTGAACCCCTCATATCTCGAAAAGAGTCCAGAATAGACCCCCCCCCCCCTCTCATATAATTTTTTGTTCGTTGTGATGCTCCCCATCACCTCTTGCTCTATTTTTTTGCAAGGAAAGGTGGGAATTATCGAAAGACACTGTAGAGAAGTCGAACAAGCACAAGGTTTCTATGAGTGCGTATCAAACAATGGGTTATATGATCTTTAATACTCATGTACTATCTGGTCAAGGGAAGTTAAGTTTGAGTAGTTAAAATTGATTTCAAATAAAATCGACTGGCAAATTTGTTACTGTTGAGCTTGAATCTTTGGATCGTGTATATGCAATCCTCAACTATAATTACAATATTATATATATTAAACATGTATATCTATTATAAATTTATTTTAGAAAAGTTATACTAACTGCCATAAAATAGGTTCTAGAATGATTATTTAGGCATAAGAATTATATGATACAAAAATGATTGTAATACGCAGTACCACATTAGGATTGGGTTACCACAACTTAAAACATAAATTTAAATTTAATTTTATTCAAAAATTGTTAAATTATTTAAATATTTTTAATAAAAATTCTACTTCTATAATTTTAACGCAATTTCTGTTTTGATTTAAATTTTTTCTTATTCTCGTTTTTTTTTTATTTTTATCCAATTTTTTGCCATAATCCATATTAATAAAACAAAACGGAATAAGTGAAAATTTAGATTTATTGTAAAATTTTTATTTTTGTTTTAGGGGTATTTCATTTTTCTTTCCTTCTTCTTTTCTTTTTTTGAATTAACGTGTGAATATCCCTTAAAATTACTATTAGGTTCAAATAAAAGAAAAGAAAAAATTAAATTAATTTCTAGAAAAATACATCAAATCCATAAAGATTTGTACCTCATGCTGAGGCAAAAGTTTACCAAAAATGATAGAAAATGTCGGAACATACCAAGAAGAAAGGAGGGAGGATAAAACATGAAATAAATGCTTTTTTTTCTTTGTTGAATTTATGACCAGGACAAATGATTTTCAACACGAAAACCTTATTTTTTATTTGATTTGTTTGGTCTATATTATTTTTTGTTATATTTTTTCACTGATTCCATATAGTAGTTCTTAAAAACGGTTTTCTTTCTTCATGTTATTTCATTTACCATTCAGCCAGGCAAACTTTATTTAATATTGCAACACTAATAGAAGAAAGTTATTGAGGTGGGGAACTAACTGTGTGATATTCTTAATTTTTCATTTTCAAAAAATTGGAAAAAAAACAATTTACAGAATTTTGTTTTTATTTGTACAACTCGTTAGTGGACAATGCATTATATAACAAATTGTCTAAAATTTTAAATTTTCCAAGTTTATTTTAAGAAAAGTAAAGCTGTTTCTTAATTCTTTCTTTTTATTAAAGTAAGAATTTCTTTCTTTTTCTAAAATGGCGTCAAGTGCATTTGTTTTAGTTCATCTTTAGTCGTTGCCGTTTACAATTAAAGTAATCTTTGCTATGACAGATCCTACTACTTGAACTATTTTTAGTGATCTATAAATTTTTGGTTAATGAGATAAATGTGAATATTACTTCGAACTAATATTATATATCCTAATAATGAATTTCTACTGAAATTTGTAGTTTCTAATGTTATAAACTTTGTCTTTCACTTTTACTAAAGTAATTTTTACTGACGCTATCAATTCTATTTTTGTAAAGTATTCGAACCAAAATTTTTTTAGTGTTACAAATTTCAATTTTAAACAAAACAAAAAAAAATATGATATGGCATTCACAGTACTCTAAATAATTGTGTAAAATGAAATTTAAATATTTTGAAACCATTGTACTATTCAAACCATTTAACCATTTCACTACTTTTTTAACCATCAGTTTCTTTCATTTGTCAGGGTCCACAGTTTGTTATTTAATATTCATGCTGTTCCGAAAATTTTGAATTTTATCTTTCAACACATCTAAAAGTTGCTTAGTATTTTTTTGATGCTTCGGGAAGTTCTAATTCCGTTTAAAAATAGTTGATGATAACTTAAAATAAAGATGAAGGTTTTAATTTTGAATCCACTGCTGATTTGTAGAAATAAATCTTCATATGTTTTAAAGTCTCGCTAAAATTTATAACTCAAATATCACTTACCAATAATTATATTTTAAAATAATTTCAAAAATTCATAACTTTACGAACTTTAACTCGATCCTTGAACTAGATTCTTACACTTTTAAAATGTATCCTTACTAACTAAATCATAGTTTTACATTTTTTTTTCTTTTTTTTCCCCCCAAACAACTTTTAAATTTTTTTGGGAATTTTCCGTTATTTCATGGAAATTTTAAAGTTTTAATTATTATTGAAAATACAAAATAATAAAAAAAAAAGCAGGAAAAAAATATTTTTATTTCATTTTGTTTTTTTTTCACATATTCATAATCCAGTACAATACCGTTATTTTAAAACCATAAAATATTTAAGTTATTTTATAAAAAAAAATAATTATTGTAGTAATCATCATCTGTTAAATAGTAAAAACATTAAAAAAAAATTGCATATAATCGACCACCTGCATCTCAAAACCCAATTAATTTTAACGATTATAAATTCATTTTTTTAACCCAAGTAATTAAAACTGACAAATAATTGAACTGGTTCTGGTTACAAAAATACAAAATATGATAATAATTTATCATAATTTACCATTTTTTTCCTTAAATTTTAACTAGACGTAGATTGTAATTGATACCGTTATTTATTTAAAAATAAAAATTTTATAATAATTTAAGTTAAAAGGAGAAATTATACTTTACCTTGACTTATTTAATAAAGTGAAAAATTTTACTTTAGTATTTATTAAAATACATGTATAAAGTCGAGAATATTGAAAAGTTGATTGCTGTCAGTTTATTTTTTAAAGAATCGAAATAAACCAACCATAATTAACTTTGTAAAATTGGTTTTACTGGAGGTTGGTAAAAGTTATCTTTTGAAAATTTTCAGGATTTTTCAGGTTTAAACTGTAATCTATTCTTTCAAACAAAATATTAAGATATTACTAGCATCATTTGTTTATGATTAATCAATATAGTAAGATTGGTTCTAAGGTTCAAATTAAAATTAAGTAGAATTCAACACAATCATTTATCAATTGTACTTTGAGTACAACACAACGAGTACAACAAAAAAAGTTTTAAAATGGTTTATTGGACCATAACTAAGGATTTTTAAAGGTGTACAATTCGTAAATTTCAATAGAATGCCTACCAAAAATTCCTGTTTATATCCTTCTAAATTGATGTTCTGTTACCATTTTTTGGTAAAGAAAAATTTACGTAAATTAACAGTTACTTTTTACTTATTCTAACCTTAAATAAATTCTAACCTTTAAAAAATGTGAACAAGTATCAGGAAGAAATAAATAACATATTCAGAAATAACAAAATGAAAAGCTTTGAGAATTTTGAAAACTCTTTTTAATACGGCATCTTCTAAACAGACAGACGCACATAATGAAAATACTAAGAACATTTTCTTTAACATTCTTTTTGTATATATGTCGTAAAAAAAAAAAAAACTAATTATTTTGACCCCTTTACTGTTAATTTTAAATTAAATTTTATATATTTCTCAATATCCTGTATAAAATATTAATATAAGTAATATTTGACTATAGTAATAATATTTAATATACGTTCCAGTAATCATACGATTAAATTACATAACCTGACTTATTATAAACAGAAGGCAAATTACATTATTTAATTTTTTTATTATCAAAAATATTTGACATACAAAGGATAATCCTTATCAAATAATAAATCAAGAATCATCAATCAGGATATACGGATTGATGAATATATAACCTACATATTATATACACCTATTATAGGTACACATTAAAAGAATTCTCATATTTATCATTAGATCTTATTAATGAATGCTTTAAAATCCATCACATATAAGTTAATTATTGCAAATGTGTAATATAAGAAATTAACAGTTAATTATTATTTTTTGTATTAACAGTTTTTCCATGCACCCGTTCACATTCTTCGAGTTTTTTTTTTTGTTGTAATGGGGTCATAGAATCCCTTTCATATTTGTAATTCAATTCGTGTAGTTAGACCCATCAATTAGCACATTTTTAAATTTTTAAATTTTGCAACACAATAATAGAATTAAAATACAGTTATGTAATTATTATGTGGTTTAGTTTGGTTTTGGTGCAATTTTTAATTAAAAACTAAAAAAGAAAAAAAAAAGGAAAATAAAACCTGGCATGAAACACGAATGCAATGTAAGAAATATTTTGAGGCGGGACACGTTACAATTGAAAAAAAGAAATAAATACCTAACCAAAAATTGTGTAAATATGAAATTTTCATAAAATTTCGTGATCATTTAAAAACTAAACATTTTTTTAAAGGAATATCAATTATTTTTTGTTCTTTTTTTGTTTTTTGATTATTCTCTAATTTACAGTTTATTAAAATAAAATATGAATTGGTTTATTATTAAATTGAACAGATCATTAATATATGCAATGTGTGTGGTTCAAAATAATAAGAATGTATTAATGCAAATTTAATTAGCACTGTTAAATTTTTTTTTCTTGTGTTGAGGACCCTATTATCAATGATTTTCAGTTTTAAAAACGAATATTTAATTATCTTTAACTTTTTTTTTTTTGTAAATTCTGCAATTTGAATAAACAAATGCAAATAATATTTTTTTTTTTTTACAGAACATTTTTTTGTACCACCTCCTGTTTAAAAGCTATTAGGGTTCAAAAATTATGCTATTTTTAAACACCTGTAACTTAGGCACCTGTACAAATTTTTCTCCGACAAAACATAAAAATTAAAGCTTTAATAATATATTTTTATGCGTGTTAACGGTTTTTCTTACTTGTACAGGGTTCAGGACTTACAGCTCCTCAAAATTTCAAAAATGTCCTATTTTCACAATTTTTCTTATTAGGCATATGAAATTTTAAAATTTTGGTGCAAGTCAACAGTTTGCATTAACTTTTGGAAATGTGCCCTTTTAAAAACCGTTGGTTTAATAGTTAAAAATGTAAGTATGTTTTTAGTTTGCAATTTCATTTTATAAAAACTTTTTCACTTAGTTAGATACCGTTAAACAATGGTACTACATTTTGAATCTTAGGATCTTTTAATTCTTGTTTTATAACACACAAACAAACAATAAAACTTTTTTAAATTTTATATGTAAATTTTTTGTTATTACAATCCTTGTTAACAAATTTGAAGAATAAATATAGATATGTACTCTGTTGGCAAATTTTCGAAACAAAAGCAAAAACGGTAAAACTAAAAATATAGCAAAGACACAAACTCTAAAATATCCTTATTTTTTTTTGATTGTTAGTATAGTAAAGGATATTATTTTAAAATTGTGAATTTACTAAAGTGGTAGAAAAGGATCAAAACCAATTTTTATAATGCAAAATGCATAATTGTCCCTTTTATAAGAATATTGTTTTAAATATAGATAATAACTGAAAAAAGGATATTTTTAGACAATTTCTGAAAAAACTTTAGAAGTAGCTGGTTTATAAAATAAATTTTGAATTTAAAGATATATGTTCAACCACTTATGATTTACGATTAACGATTTTTTATGTACTCATTAACCAAAAGACTTAGTAAAACTTATTCCAAAACCTCCGTAGAAGTTTCTTTATAAAATTTTACAATTTTGAACATCCTATGAACTTTTAATTTCATTTATTTTAAGAAAAAGTAGTAATTATATAATGTACAATTTGTTAACTTAATGCTTACCAACTTTTCCCATTCCTACCAATTGTTTTATTATTTATTTTATCATTTATTATTTATTTAATTTAAACTCCACCTACAATGAGTCCTTAAAACTAACTAAACACTTAAGTAAATGTTATTGGAAATAAATGATCAAAATGTTTAATTTTCTGAGAAAATAATATTTAGGGGAAGTACCGTTTTACTATTTGCTTTATAAGAATGTCTTACAACAATTTGTTAGGATAGAAATGTTTATGTTCATTCCGATTTTTTATTTTTAAATGTCCTTAAGGAAGAAAATTTAACAAGAAAATTACAGTACATCTTTATACCGGAACTGTTTAAAAACTGTTAAGTTGTAAATAGACTAATCCAAATAATAGCCATTATTTTTATGTTCAAAATTATTTACCTATTATAATTTTCCAAAAAAAAATTGATTTTGCAATTTCAAAAAAAAAGTATTGATTCAATCAAATTTAAAGTTCATAGGTTTATTTTTCTAGAGGAAATTGGGAAAAAGAAAAGTACTAGCCCTTAAGGTAATTTTTAAATGAAAAAAAAAATTATATGGCATTAAAATGATTATAATTTTTTCGATAACAAAAAAAAATAATAATAAAGAACGATCATAAAGAAATTAAATTTTTATAAAATCTCATGTTTTTCGTAAAAAAAGAAACTACAAAAATAGTAAACAATTTAAAATTACCGTTTTTTAAAATTAACAGGACAGGATCATCAAAAATTTGTTATCTCCATAATATTATTTTATTTTTTTTTTTGTTTTTAATCTTAAATTTGTTTCCAAAGCTTTGAGTCAAAAAATCCTACTATTTATACATCACATTTTCAAAATTAGCATTACAGCTATTTTTCGAAATTTGTTATAGTATAATTTTCCGTTTTAAAATCGACTTCCTATATTCTTATGTATTTAGTATGAGCTAGTCATAATTCTTATAATATTTTCATAAACTCAAAAAAAATTGAATAAAGAAAAGAATTGCACAATGAAAAGCCATAAAAATTTCGAGAAAATTACTTATACTGTTTTGGGCATTACAGCTCCTCTAAATAAGAAAAACCGCGCATTGAAAGAGTTACTCTATTCTTCTTGATATTTTTCTGAAAAAACTAAGCAATAGTAATAACCGTTTGCAACTCAACATTTAAATTTATGTTTTGCAATAACGTTGTGCAACTCTAATTTGAAAGTAAAGATAAGTTACGCCAGAAACAAAACTTTGTACTTCTCTCTGTTTGGGATCTTTCTGAGAACAAAAAACTTAAGTTTACTAATTTTAGGCATCTAGAACCTACATACCTTAGAAAAATTTTCAAAAATATGCAAAACTTAAAGCTTAAATATTATATTTTAACATAATTTACAGGTTTGTCATGTAAGTTGTGCTTAAAATCGAAAAAAGTCTCTTTTAATTTTTAGCAATTTTCATTACAGAAACCAAAAAAAAATGTTTAGTTTAATAATAATATATTGGAGCCTCGGTGGCCTATTAGGTAAGAGCGTATAAAATACGCTGTAAACACCGAGGGAGTGTGGGTTCGAATCCCACACACGTCGGCAGAGTAATTACTCCTTACGACATGTACAGCTACACCTGAAAAGGAAAGACTGTATAATTTATGTGGCAGAGAAATACACAAAAAAATAAAAATATTATACCGCCTTGTTTTGTTTTATTACGGTGGATCAAGTCAATTTGTTGTTGTTTCAAGAAAGATTATGTAGTGTCATAACTAATAAAATTATGTGGTTTTCTCTTAGTAGAAAATCCAACGAGATTTTTTTAGTTACCAGTTTAAATTACATCCGCAGAGGCAGTTAAAGAAGATATTTAAAAACAAAAGATATCATCAGAGCAGAATTTACGTGCCCTTTAAAATAGCAAAATCATCTTCAAATAGAGAGCAAGCAAGGACAATAAAAAAGAAGAAATTTTGTTTTCTTATGATGGGAAATTGTCTGGAACTATGAAGTAATCGGATTTATGTCACCATAAATAACCATAATTATCTAGTTTCTCCAATAGCTATTCTAACGCACTACCTACAAAACAAGAGGGTTGAGTCTAATGGAATAAATTGAGTATTAGAAGACGTATAATATAGCTCCAATTGAGAAATCATTGGGTTAATCTATCAAATTGAATAATGTTATATAAATATAATCGAATTTTATTTCTTAATTTTAACTTTATTTTGTTAAATCTAATCTCTACAAATAAATTTTCGTTTTTGATATCAAATAAATTTTTTCTTGTATAAGTCATTTATTTTAACTAGAAATAGTTAAGTAATTTTAAACCATCGTAAAATTTGCTAAATCTATTGAAAAAAAAAATATTCAAAAATAATAAAAATAATAACTATAAAAAAAAACAACCATTAAATTTAACTATAATATAAATAATTTTGTTAACAAGGTTATTAAAAATCGCAAATATACCGTAAGTTTTTCGTAACTTAACTCATCTTTAAGGTATTTTTTTTGTTTTCTTTTTTTCTTGTTCTTTTTGATTTTATTTTTTTAAAACTATAAATTATTATGCATGTAGTTATTATTTTAGTAGGGCAATCATTTTATTTAAAATAAAAGAATAGGAAAATAAAAGAGGAAAAACAGCAAGAATATTAATTTAAAAGGTCAGAGTTTTTTCTTTTTTTTGCGTGATTGTTGGTAGGAATCAACGAAAGAACTCTAGAACAGTGGAAAGAACATTACTCCTCTCTAAGTATGTGAAACTTTAACTCACTAGCTAACTATTTTTTGACCATACATTGGATTTCATAACCTTCAGTTCTAGAGTTGTGCTTGAAGAAGAGTAATTAAATTTAGGGAATATAAATTGATTTCAAATTGGCAAAAGTATTGTGAACGAAGTTTTTAATGTACACCTTGAATGTTTAAAGGTTTTATGTGTAATGATTACCAATTTTAGGGAATACATATAGTGGCAGATGCTTTCACATTCACTATGTTCGTATAACAAAGGATTTTTCGTAGACGGAATTATGCCATCCTGGAATTTAAACTACACAGGGAAGAGCGTCAGAAGCTCAATGGCGGTATAAGACTTTTAATCTCATTAGAACAAGTACGCACTACTATAAAATGGGATAAATTTTACTGTTAGGCAATGGAGGTCAAGTGACAGATTGAAGATTTGGGTTGACATTGACATCATTTATCAATTTTTCACATTAATATAATTTTTGCACCTTTATTAAGAAATATTAATACCGTTTTGGTATAGTTGCCCTCCCAAATATGGTTAACCAAATTATTCTCAAAAAATATTAATGGTAGGAGAGTTATTTTACTAGAATCAAGTTAAGAGTTAAGTAGAGCTAAGCTCGTGTTTTAGTATAAATGATTTTTTCCAATGATAATAATCCTCTAGAACAGATACTTTTACAATCTTTATACAACAATGGTCTCATAAATCATTTTAGAAAGATATGATCATATATTGATTGGTCCCGAATTGAAGTAGCTGTTCATCAATTTTTATTATAATTACATATATGACATTTTAATACTTAAAAATATATTCTAATATGATTGAAAGCACGAATCCTACATTTACTAATATTTCAAAACAAAAACAACAGCAGAAATTTTAATTGTCAGAGAAAGTTACATAAAAGTTTATGATAGATTGCCCAAAATAATTGGTATTATTATTGTAAATCTCATATTAAGGTACATACTTCCTCTTCCTTGATGAACCACCACATAACTAAAAAACTACGAAAACTACAACTTAAAAAAAAAACAAAAGATTAAAAGAACAGAAAAATCATAAAATTATCATATAAACATTTTTTTTTCTTTGATTTGTTACTAATTTGTAGTTAGTAATGGTCATTTTATTATTGGAAAATACCTTTAATTTTAACTTCAAAATAGGTAAAAATAAAATTTATTTCCTAATAAATTATGATTTTTCCAATAAATATTTTGTATACAATATTTAAATACAAATTATAATAATATATATATATATATATATATATATATAATTTTCCATAATATACGTCCTTTTAACATAAATCATCATTTGTTCATATGATGATAATAATAATGCATATAACTTTCAAATTTGTTAAGCTTAATAATTTAGCAACACATAAAATCCAAAAAAAAAATAAAATAAAAACAATTTGAGCAACATTCACTGCATAGCAATATTGTTGCTAAATAAAAATCCGATATACCTAGTGACTTTTTTTTTCATTTTCATTCTGCAATGAAGAAAATTTTTTATATAGTTTTTAGGGTGTACTTTCGAATAATGAAATCGAAAAATTAAATGTGAACAATATTTAGAGTATGGTAACTTAACATAAAGGTAAGGGATACAGTATTAAAGGAAAGATATGAAACATTTTAATAATTACTAGTCAATATATTATTTAATTATATATGTATGTATTCTAATAACAGTACATGCTTATACATTTATTGTTAGCAACACAGAAATTAAATATAATATTGTAGCTTCAATTTCAAAAATTTTTCTATTCTTAATTATACTTTCGTTTAAATCTCAATTTAGATGCATCGCCCCTTTTAAAAATAAATGTAAAAGTTTTACGTTTATAACAATACGTTTGTTGTTATTGTAATTATTTACGAAAAAAAAAGATCTTCAGTAAAATTTAAAGAGATAAAAGGTAAAAAAACGAGGAAGACTGCAGTAGAGTAGACTATATCAACCCTGGGATCCTGTTTCTATATAACTTAATCATCTTTTAAACAATTTCAGATGTTTTAGTACCGATGTTATAACTATATATATATTTATATAAATTGTGGAGTTGTATGATATCTACCCAAATCTATTTCATCAGCATAACCAAATTTTACAGAATATGTTGCCATTAAACTAGATTTTCATTTGCAAGATTGCAGTCGCCTAACTTCATTAGGTTCCAAGAGGTGCAAGTAGCCTGAACCAACTGCTCTAGATCTAACAAAGTTTACAAAAGTTTTTGGCATGTAACCACCTCTTCACAAAATTTCTTATACCTAGCTTTAATAGACAATGAGTTATTTACATTTAAAAAGAGAAGTTGTATGGTAGCTACTCGAACCCGGCGGCCGAAAAAACTGAATTTAAATAGCGAAACTAACACAAAAGTGACGTAAAAAATTTTTTAGCTTCCTGGCTCCTTTATTTTTTGAGTTATCGTGCGGACGGGCGGACGGGCGCACATGGCTTAATCGACTCAGAATTCGATTCTTTAAGATGTCACAAGCGTAATGGCAAATTTATTATACCCTTGAACATAATTCATACGGGTATAATAAGAATTTTTGTGTAACCAATTATTTGGTTATAAGCAGTTTTATTTTTTATTTTTTTTGTATATATAAGTAACAAAAAAAAAAAAACAAAAAAAAGAGAAAATAATAATAATTTTATTTATTATTATTACTATTAAAGAATTCTCCATTCTCTTTTAATTTTTTCATATTATTTTTGTTGTTATTTATTGTTAAAAGTGTGTTCTTTTTAGGTGTATTCCTTTGAAGTTGATAAATTATTTATTACCCTTAAAAATGGAGAAATAAAACGCATATAAAAGATCAAGCGATGATGATTTTCATGAATATTGTACCTAAAGAATAAAATATGAATTTTGTTTTTGCTTTTGTAAAAAACAAAAAAAATAGAAAATCTGTAGATTTATTGCAAATAAAAAATAAGAAAATATTAAACTATCATTTAATTTTAAAGTATTTTTAAATATATATTTTATATATTCATTAATTGGCTGGTACAATTTTAAAAATCAATAGATTGTGGTATAAAAGTAATTAGCAATTGGTAATAATTAAGTTTAGTTACGCCTTTTTGTATATTTTTTTTAAGTTTTTTTTTCTTTTACTTGTATTTACGTTAGTGTATAACTTTAATTCACATTATTCTATTATTCTAACTAGGAGCTAAGTTTTTCCATACTAATTGCTTAACTATAACTATCTTATACTAAATTATTGGTTCAACTGTAGCAACTTCTCTCGTTAATTCTATTATGATAACATTTCTTTCTTTTTCTCCACAAGTTTCATGTTTACAACACTTTGTCTTCAAGTGTTATAAGTTCCAAAGCTTCATATTTAATTTTTTTGAACATATTATAATTTTCTTTGATCGTAGCATTATCAATCATATTTCTATTTTCTTAACATACCCTCCATTTTCTCATTATATCTAATCAGCAGGATAAAAAATTACCGAAGAATATTTACGAGATCGGTGGAAAAGTTTAAAAGCTACCCAGAGAAATTGCACGTGATTCCTTCGGTTAGTGTTGTAGTTTCATCAATCAAAACAATTTTCTTTAAAATCAGGCTGGATGAGACCTTTAATACAAATGTATAGTTTGGTTTTAAGGATCAATTTATTTAGTTATTTATTATTTTAGCTCAAACTTTATACAAAGTATATATACATATATTTTTTTTTTTTTAAATACAATCAAAATAATTAACAGGTCTAACAAGACAAGAATAGAAGAACTTGAGAACGAAAGTATCATTTAATTCTCTAGACAAACGTTTTATATACCGAACCATAGAATTAGCTTTATAGATGATATTACGATCTATATTAGCTTTATAGATGATTTATTCAGAGATGATATTAAAAGTTTATCATCCAAGTAGACCCTTAAGTCTTTAATAGTACTCCTTTTACAAAGACTAATACCTTTTAGAAAATAATTAAAACTAGCTGGATTAAGACGACGCGTGAAGCACATAAATGCATATTTATTCACATTTAGAATGTATTATTTCACAAATGTGTAGTTTGGTTTTAAGGATGAGTTTATTTAGTTATTTATTATTTTAGCTCAAACTTTATACAAAGTATATATATATATATATTTTTTTTTTTTTTAAATACAATCAAAATAATTAACAGGTCTAACAAGACAAGAATAGAAGAACTTGAGAACGAAAGTATCATTCAATTCTCTAGACAAACGTTTTATATACCGAACCATAGAATTAGCTTTATAGATGATATTACGATTTATATTAGCTTTATAGATGATTTATTCAGAGATTAAATTTAAAGTTAAGTTTATCATCCAAATAGACCCTTAAGTCTTTAATAGTACTCCTTTTACAAAGACTAATACCTTTTAGAAAATAATTAAAACTAACTGGATTAAGACGACGCGTGAAGCACATAAATGCACATTTATTCACATTTAGAATGGGATTATTATTTGTAGCCCGCTTAAAGAAATTATCTAAATTTCTATTTATTAAGAAAAATTGAAGAGACATCATTAACCGATATTATAAAAAAAAGTGCTAAATGACTGCCTTGAATTAGCATTAAATGGTTCTCCAGAATAAACTCCAGAATTTGCATTAAATTGTTTCGATGTGGTTTTCCTAACTAAAATAATGTAAGGTCTATCAGTTAAATATGAGTCGATCTATTTCATAAAAATATTTGGGAAACCAAGTTTTCTTAATTTTAGAAGAATTACACAATGTGGTAAAACATCAAACTCTTTACTATAATCAGTAAAAAAAAAAACTTTCTTCCTTATTTCTTCTAAAAGTTGAAACTGATAAAGATGTGAAAAGGAGTCATGAATGTGGAAATGAGGTTAGGAGTATGAAGGATGGGTAGGAAAATTTGGAGAATGATTTTGAAGAAAGATGTTAATATACTTCTTTAATTTTATTGCATCGTACATATATGAGGTACCTTAGTACCACATATGAGATTATTTTAGGGAACACATGGAGTGGCATATGCTTCCATATATACTACGCCCGCATGAAAAATAAATTTTAATAGCTTATGTTACATCACCTTAGAAGTTCTACAGTGTAAGTATGGACATCTGTCGTACTCCTTGCTCTCGTAGAAAAACTTTGAATGAAAGTATTAACTGTTTTATTTCTTTAGAATATGTATTTATTTCTACAAAATATCTGTCAAGCAAGGTCAATTACCCAAGTATAAGACAATAGCTGAGTGGGCTTTACTAAAATCATGTCTTGCTTTCTACTAAAATCATATTCTTGACTTAACTAATTTCATAATGAGGTGTTTAAAATGATTCTTTTTGCACTAAAAATTTGGAATCTTTCTAGAATTAAACTGTGTAAACATAATTTTTAATTGTATTTTGCCACTACATTTGCTTTTCTAGAAAAATTTAAATAAATCAAACTTAATTGGTTAATTTTTTTTTTGATTACATTAAGAGTATATATTCATAAATATGAATTGCAACCATATTTTTTTTTGGGCCATATTCATTCTAATTTAAAACAACTGTAAAAAAACTCAAATAAATTTATTTTTTTTCATTTTTAGTTGAAATGAAAGCAAAGTTTGAATAAAAAAAAAATTATAGTGATTAATGGATAATCTAAATTCTTTTTGCAATGAGATAATATAAAAAACTAAGTTATTTTTATTGAAAATGAAAGTAATTAAAAATTTTTGGTGGAAAAGCAAACCTAAGTAAAATAAAAAAAATTCTTTTGAAATGTGGCAGATTTTGATTATTAAAATTCCCTCCTAAGAATTTTGTTTCTTTTTTTTTTTTGTAGATTTATGTGTTGTTTTTGTTCTAGCAAACAATTTTTTTTTCAGAAATTTTAACCCAATAGTTCCTAAATTTTCAAAAATTAATTTTAAAATTAGTAATAAATATTTCAAGTCAAATCCCCACGTTTTGGAATTTTATTTTTAAATTGTAATCAATAAATTTTAGATTATTCTAGACTACAGTTTTACGGTGCAATCCACTGTTTTTTGTTTTATCCACTCTTATATTCTTATCTTTAATTTAATCACTATATCCAACGAAAAATGATCTTATTATTTAAATAACAAAAAAAGAAATTAAGAGTAACATCGGTATATATAGTCTCAAAACTAAAGAAAGCTAAAAAACTTTAAGTAAATAAGCCTTCAAAGGAAAAATTCAAAGATCCGATTGTTCTTGTTCTTACTTTCACTACTGCGTAATACACTCTTAGTATTTTCTCCATTAGTAATAGTTTACTTAAAAAGAAATTATCTTAATTAATTCATTATTTTAGAAAACTTACTAAAATACGAAATTAACAATAATAATGAACAATAATGCCATAATCTATGTCAACTTTAAAATACTCGTACGAATCTTTTATATAGGATTTATAATAAAATCTATGTACTATCACTCGTCTTATAATATTACATACTGACCTTTTAGTTATTCCCAAAATGCAAAAATCCAAATCCAAAAATTTGTAAGATTGCTACCCCAAATTCGATTTGTTCCAAATCATTTCAAGCTTTGCAAAATTGCTTACCTACCTGTTTTATTTGAACTCTTCTTATTTAACTGCAACTATACCAAAATGCGTGTATTTTGTGTCAGTTTTATGAATTTAGATTTTCCAGATTTTTCGTTATCATCCTGACGATCAGAAATAAACGGATATAGCTAAATCTATACTAAATATTGTTCAATCCAAATCTAAACATAGGAACTATTTTAATATCGTTCGTAAAGGGTATAAAATCAATATGGATCTGAGCTGAAACTAGTTGGGAAAGTGCGGAACCAATTTATGAATCAAAACCGACACCTTTATATTTTCATTATTTATCAATATTTTATCGTTTAATCAAACATTAACCATGATCTTAACTTAATTTAATTTAATGCCTTTCTTGAGATCTATTCTTACCAACATCTCATGCAAAAATTTCAATTCAAAATGCGAGATACTCTCAAGCTTTTCGACAGGGAGATTGTAAGATTTCTTTTTTATTGCCATAATGACGATGTGATAAGTTCAGTTTCAAAATGATGATACACTCTAACTTTTATACAAAAAGAAAAAACTGTAAGATTCTTCAACTGTCTTGATCACTTAATGTTAATAAGTTTTATAAATTTAAAATTATATTACTAATTCTTTTTTGTTACACAAAAGTACAACATTCATTACGTTAAGCATTCAACTATACAAATAACAAATCTGCTTTAAAACTTTGACACATAAGTAAAATCCCCTAAAACGTTAAATTGATTAAGCAAAGAGTTAAATAATTATTATGTGCTGTATTAATATGTATGTATGTACTACGAAATTTATTTATTCATTGCATTTTAAATTTTAATTATGATCATAATGCTTTGAACAAATGTACACACAAATATATAAAATATAAAGATACAAAATAAAGAAAAGAAAAAAATATTATTTTAAGTCATTAATCATAAAAATATTTAAATTTAGTGTTAATTAATTATATATGATTTATAAAGCTAATATTAACATAAATTATTATAAATTTATATTTTTATTATTAATTTATTATTATTGCTTTTCTTTTTCTTAACAAAATATTATTTGGAATATTTATTTAAAGCTTTGATAATTTTGAAGACATGCGACATAATGATTTTCGAACAAAACCTACAGTTTATTCCTCAATTTAACTTGTAACGTTTATTCTTTAATTAAAATTTTATAGAAAAAAAAAAAAAACTGTTTAAATGATTATTAAATCAAATATCCTTGAAATCACTAAAATCACAACATTTAAAAGTAAATAAAGTGTCAACTGTGCCGACGCTTTTTCATATTTCACATTTAATAAACACATAATTCTAAATAAATAATTGAAATTTCGTAGAAATAATTTTTATTTATAGTTTACAATAATAATTTTCATTTAATAAAAATTAAAAAAAATTAAATTTTAAATAAATATTTTTCCAAAAATGGTAGCTACCTAAATTAAATATTATACTATCTATCTGCAATGAATGAACGATCAGATCTGTGATTTGATTTGATCTGCAATCAAATCAAACCAAGGTTTTTTTTTTTTTACCATATACTTACTTATGTATATGTATATACAAATATATATAAGGACATACAGATAAAATATTTTATTGAAAATGTAAATATATATATATATATATATATATGAACCCATAACTTAAGTAAAAATGTGTAAAAAACTTCCATAAATAGGATGATAAAACAATTTCTGTGTCTGTGATAAAAGTTATTGACATACCAGTGACAAATGACATTTATAGTGGCAAGTTATTTTAATTTTTTAGGCAATTCATATCATGCTTTCAAATTCTTTTTACAATGATATTATTTATATACATTTGATTTCTTTTCTTTTTCGCTCTGCTTTATTTTTTTATCACTTTCTGTCTCATAGAACATCCAAAATGAACGATCAAAAAGTAATGGCAAGCGTTTTTGTTTTGTTTTTTTTTTTATTTTAAATCCTTAAATATTTTGTTGTGGCAGTCAGTATAAATTAATATAAATAAATATAATTATAATGATTTAACAAATTTTTAATTAATTTTTACTTTATAGTAAGATTTTAAAATTTTGATTCATTTAAATTTTGTAAAAAAAAACAACTAAAGTTACCGACGGTTAATACAATGCCAATTGAGAATTATATTTATTTATACGCCATTTATTCACTTTTGAGAAAATTGATTTGAGACATCAAAGTATATGAAAATAATGTAATAAAAAACTTACAAAAGTACATTGGTTTATGGAGATGGAATCAACTCAATTCGTTTATGGATGGAAAAAATCAACTTAATTTTAAAAATAATTTAAGAAAAAAGCTGATTGGTAGCGATTGATAAAGAAAATCGGATTAGAAATTTGAAAGGAACTCGTTTACTTCGTATTTATTTTAAAATTCTCTCAATCTGTTGGCTTAGATTAATTATAAATAAATTAAAGCGATTTTATTTGTACATATGTTAAACATTAATAGGTAATTTGGTGTTAGAGTAATAAAACTGTTAAAATTTTGATTATTAACGAATTCGCGCGTTTTTGTTTGAGATATATCAACTGTATTAAAAATATCATCAATAGCAGAAGCGGAGATGTTGACAAAACTTTTTTTATGGCAGTATTTTTTTTGTTGGTGTAGCCGTTATAGGCTCTGAAACAACAGATGATTGTATAGTACTTGTATAGTCTTTGCGTTGACCTGTACCATTAACTTCTAGTAAAGGTTTCTAAACAACCGTTTGAAGTTGTTGTTCTTGTGTACGTTGTCCTTGAGTATACGTTGTTGTTCTTGTGTAGGTTGTCCTTGAGTATACGTTGTTGTATTAGATACATTTTGTTGCATATTTTGATATGATGTAGCAGTTTCCCTTTTCGTTCGCATACGAATTGTATCTACATTAATGTTAGGCAAATTTAAATTTATATCGTATTGGCTGATATTTTTTTCAAATGCATTTGAACTATTTGTAATTAAATTAAAATCTATCAAGAGCACCTGCCATTTTTAATATAAAACTTATCACATCTGAAACGAAATGAATGTCGTATATTCTGATTAAAAGTAACTCGAGAGTAACAAATTTTGTCAGGAAACAATTTTTAATCTTAAAAAAACAAGGAAAAGTGTTCTAGAGTAGATTATGTCAACTCTCAGATACCCGTATGAACATATAATATATGCTGTTTTCATAAAACTAGATTATCATTTACAAAGTTTTAGATAGTTTTACTTACTTAAGTACCGAAAATTATTTATGTAAATTTTAGGCTTGTTTGGCAGCTACTCGAACCTGTTGCTCCGTACCAACCATATTTAACTGAAGTTATTGCCGTAAAATTTAATCATCTTTTAGAAAATTTCAGATTCCTAGCTTTATAGACACTCAGTTATTTTCATATAAAAAGAGAAGTAGTATGACAGCTATCTCAACCTATTGCACCACGCAACCATATTTTATGGAAGTTGTTGGCATGCAACTTAACATAGTTACACAAAATTTTAGGTACCTAGCTTCGATAGAAACTGAGTTATTTTTATATAAAGAGGCAAGGCTAAAGTTGCTGGATTTAAATAGTGCAACTAACAATTTTTTAAAAGTGACGTGGTAAAAATTTATTACAACCATTATTCCCTTGAATATACATACATTCATTCGAGTATAATTATAGTTAAATTTTTAATTTTATGGCTCACCTTTTTGTATCATCTCATTAAAAGGGGATAAATTCAAAATCCCCGGGGACAATATCCACACTAAGACAAAATCCCCACAGACAAAATCCCCAAAGCCAGAATTCCCAAAAAATTCCTAAAATAAATAATATTTTTTTATGCTTTTAAAAATTTTATTATCAACAAATTGTCCTATTTGTTGAAATATGTAAATATGTAATATGTAAAAAAAAGTAATTAGGAGAGATTTTAAAGTTGAATTCAAAAGCAGGGTGATTCTTATTAGGAGGATTTTAGAATTGGATTCAAAATCTGGGCAGTCCCCTGAATTAGGAGGAATTTTAGAAGTGAATTCAAAATCAGAGTTATACGCATTTTACAGAATATTTATATATATGTATATGTATATCTGTGATTCTAAATTAGAGGGGGTTTTAGAGTTAAATTAAACTAAAATCTTTTTCCAAAATAAATAGATATATATGGGAGATTCTGAATTAGAAAGGATTTTAGAGTTGAACCCAAAATAAGAGTATTCTATTTTTCCAGAATATTTATTATATGTGTATATGTGATATTGGGAATTAAGACGAATATTAGAGGTGTTTAAAAAATTGTGTTGACCCCACCAAAAAAGCATAACTAAAAACATAATTCAAGTTCATAATACATTAAAAATATATTAACAAAATAAAATGATGAAATTGATTATTTTCAATTTTTAAATGCATAAAAACCATTAAACCACTTTTTGGTGCTTTTATTTTTTGGGATTTTGTTTTGGAAATTTTCATTTGGGAATTTTATGACCAATCCCATTAAAACTTCTTTAAAATTGCCTTTCTATAATATTTTCTTAAATGGATCCATTTTTTACCTTAATAAACCCTTGTATAGTGTGATTTTAATTTTTTTCATTTGTATAAACAATTTCCGGCTTATTCAGATGTTCCACGAAGCAGTCACTCTAACAACTTTATTTTTGTATTATCTGTAAAATAGAGCCACTTATATTTATAATCTCCATAATTATAGTACTCTACAATAAAATAAAAATCTTTATAGAAATATCAACCAAAAAAAAATACGAAAATTCTTTGGAAAAAAAATTTTCAAACTTTTTTCAAGTTCTATTCTTACTATTTATTTTGCTTTAATAAATCAGCACTCTTGCAGTATTGAAAAAGTAAGTTGAATCGAGTTTTTTACACAGTAATTGTTTTTATGTAAATAAATTAGTAATTTATTAAGAAAAGTTTTGTTGTTAATGCTTAAACAATGAATATAAGGGAAATAACTCAGAACAGATAAATTTACCTATAGAATATTTTTATTTTAATATATGTAATAAGAAAATAATAAATAGGATGAGTAAGTAATATAAAGTGATTTAATAATTAGTGTAATATTAATATAATATTCATGACATAATAATATAATTTAATATACAGCAGATGTTTATAATATTTATGAATACATTCATGTATTTTTAACATTTAACATTCAAAGTTTTTCTACGCGAAACAAGAAGTGCGACGGATGTCCATCCCTACACAGTAGAACTTTCAAGATAGCTTATAGAAATTTTTTTTATCATATCGTCATTTTAAACTTTGCTAAATCATACACACATGAGTTACCAACGTCGCATTTGTTGAATCAAATGCAAGTTTAATTTAAAAATGGGATGGTTTTGGTTTGTTAAAGTTCAACACTATTCAGAAGAATCACATGCATTTCTTATGGGTGACTGTTGAAATTTTCCACCCACCCTCGTAAATTAATTAATTTTTCCCCCACTTATTTTTCATAAGCCCTAAAAAATTTTACTGAACTGTTAAAAACTACATAACTTTGATGCTAAGATTTAAGTACATATATTGCTTTTCAAATTTATTTTAGATATAAAGTTTATGTAAATAATTTACATTACTTTACACTTATTTACCTAAAGCAACATTTGCAACATTGCTGTTATATATTTTATCTCTTTAATTAAATTATATGACTTCATGACATATAAACACATGTAATGTAACATTCTTCTATCTAAAACCAATACAGAAAAAGATTGCAAAAAGTACTTTAATGCTCTTAACTTTTCTTAAATTTAAAACTCAATATGATATTGTCTTATTTTACTTTTTCGATATTGGATTTCTTTAAAATGTTGATCTATAAGAATTCATATCAGATTTTAATTGTAACTTCTTTAGTTTCATAAATAAAATCCTGTGAAATCTTACTGGGAAAAGTATGGTCAAGTTTTTCTGAAAGATTCTGAAAATTTCCTTAGAGTGTAATAAAAATTAGACCAACACTTGTGTATAATTTCTAAACCAATATCATTCTAATTTCTTTTTAATATAATATGTAAAAGTTTTTTCAATCCATTATTTTATGATATATTTAAAATATATCAATGAAACCTATGCTCTGTCAGGTCGTAACTGTAAAATATTATAATGTCTATATAAGCAATTATTGTTAGGAGTTATTTATTTCAATGCATTGCCTTTATTTAAAACAAAGAAAAACGACAATTTAATTTGAAGTTATTATTTTGTATATTTAATATGTTTAATTTTTAGCATATTTCCAAAAAAAAATTTAAAAACTATGCCTACTATGTAGTATCACTCTGTCGGACCTTCCGTCTGTTTACAAAATTTCTACACCGTTAATATAGAGCAATGAAATTTTAACCATAGTTAGATCTCATAAAAACATTAATTTAACTAATTAAATTATCCATACAACTTTTTATGTAGCCCCATGTAGTTAACGGCCCCATTTCATGTAGTTATGTGTGTTAACGGTTTCTCTTAGTTATATAGAGTTCCGGATCAAAATTTCAAAAAAGTCCTATTTTCAAATGTATATATCTTAGGTTCTGTGTAACAGTTTAAAATCTAAAAAAACTGGGAATTTTCTTACCCTTCTAAAACAAAATCAAAACTATGCAATATTTTGTAATTTACTATTTAAACTTACCGTTATGTGAAGCCAGATTTTTCAATATTTTTCTTCCTTCATAACTCCGGCACGCTTTCAGTCGGAACCTTTTAATTTAAGTTTAGAACTAATTTTAAGAGCAGAAAGATTTTTTGGAATTAATGTAGGTTGACCTCAGAAAGTTTTTTTGTACCACCTCCCGTATGTTTTACTTCTAATATTTTTGAATGAAAAAAAAATCATGTACATACAAATGGATATATGAATGAATGTATATATATATTTTTACTATTTCATTCCTTATTATTGTTATTGAATAAGTTATTTTGCTTTGATATAAATTATTATGTAAAAAATCTTTGAATTTTATTGGTTTTATTTTTACTTTTCGAATAATAGCGGTCGGTCCTGTAGTGGAGACAGCTGATTTTTCTTCATTATGTAGAGTTCTCTTAAAATTGATGCAAGTGTTTCTTTATTTTTCACTTTTTTTCTTATTATACGAAATTGTAAGAATTTTTTCAAATTTTGGTGTAAATCACAATTCTAAACAGTTTGTATTGTCTTTTGGAAATGTGCGCCTTTAAAAACCGTTGGTTTACTTTACATTCTGCCTTTTTAGCACATTTCCAAAAAAATTTTGAAAAAATGTGCTTATTAGTTTCACTCTGTCCGTCCGTCCGTCCGTCCGTCCGTCTGTTTACAAAACTTCTACACCGTTGAAGATAGAGAAAAAAAATTTTAACCATAGGTAGGTCTCATAAAAAAAATAATTTTGTGGAACAACTTTTTCATGTAGCCCCCCCCATTACGGAGCTACACCCCCTCAAACTTTGAAAAAGCCCTATTTTTAAATGCATATATCTTATGTTCTGATTAAGATTTTTTCAATCTGAAAACGTCATTCGACAGGTATTTCTTTTAACTTTGTAAATTTATATCAAAATTATACAATTTTTTTAAATTTAGTATTTAAATTTACCGTTATGTGAAAACTAAATTTTGCATGATTTTTCTACTTTCATAACTCCGGCACGCTTCTAGATAGAAGCTTGAAATTTTGAGGCAAGAAAGAACTTTTAGAATCAGTATAAGTTTGCTCAGAAAATTTTTTCGGACCACCCCCTGTTTATGAGCTATTAGGGCTTAAAAATTGAAAATTTGCTATTTTTAAACACCTGTAACTTAGGAACCTGCACACATTTTACTTCTGCAAGATATAAAAATTAAAGCTACAATAATATATTTTTACGTGTGTGAAAGGTTTATTTTAATTGTAAAGGGTTCCAAAGTTGCAGCTCTTCAAAATTGTAAAAAAGCCCCATTTTCAGATGTATATATCTCGGGCTCTGCGTAATAGTTTTGCAATCTAAAACCGGTAGAAGATCGAAAATTTTATTATCTATATAAAACAATATCAAAATTATGTAATATTTTGTAATTTACGTTTTAAATTTACCGTTATGTGAAAACCACATTTTGCATGAAATTTCTTTTTTCATAACTCCGGCACCCCTTTAGATAGGAACTTGAAATTTTGAGACAAGAAAGAACTTTCAGAATTAGTATAAGTTTCCTCAGAAAATTTTTTGGTAACGCCCCCGCTTTAAGAGTTATTACGCCTCAAAAATTTAAAATTTGCTATTTTTAGACACCTGTAACTTAGGCACCTGTAAAAATTTTGCTTCGGCAAGACATGAAAATTAAAGCTACAATAATATATTTTTACGTGTGTGAAAGGTTTATTTTAGTTGTAAAGGGTTCCAAAGCTGCAGCTCTTCAAAATTGTAAAAAAGCCCCATTTTCAGATGTATATATCTCGGGCTTTGCGTAATAGTTTTGCAATCTAAAACCGGTAGAAGATCGAAAATTTTATTATCTATATAAAACAATATCAAAATTATGTAATATTTTGTAATTTACGTTTTAAATTTACCGTTATGTGAAAACCACATTTTGCATGAAATTTCTTTTTTCATAACTCCGGTACCCCTTTAGATAGGAACCTGAAATTTTCAGACAAGAAAGAACTTTTAGAATTAGTATAAGTTTCCTCAGAAAATTTTTTGGTAGCGCCCCCTCTTTAAGAGTTATTACGCCTGAAAAATTGAAAATTTGCTATTTTTAGACACCTGTAACTTAGGCACCTGTAAAAATTTTTCTTCGGCAAGACATAAAAATTAAAGCTTCAATAATATATTTTTACGTGTGTTAACAGCTTTTCTTAGTTATATAGGATTCCGGACTTACGGCCCCTCAAAATCTCAAAAATGTCCTATTTTCAAGTTTTTTCTTATTACATGAAATTTTCAAATTTTTGTGTAAGTCACACTTCTAAACAGTTTGTATTGAGTTTTGGAAATGTGCGCTTTTAAAAACCGTTGGTTTACATTCTACCTTGTTTTATTATGTGATTAATATTTTCACTCTTAACCTTTCTCTATAAACCTCATAAATTTAGAATACTCCCTTTTTCAAAGTATGTTAAAGAATAACCATTTACATAAAAATAATTATCAGTCTTTTCTTATTCCCCTGTTGCTTTCCCTTGAATTCAGTATTTTAAATTGTTCGAAGATTTTATTGCGACGCAATTTGGTATATAGAATCTAAGCTATAAAATAAAATAATATGTAAAAAAAAATTTTTTTTAAATATGCTGTTAGCAAAACCGAATGCGCCCCCTAACAAGTAGAAAATAAAATTGATTGCAAAATTTTAGCTTTTTGGACTGTTATAATATAAAAGTGAATTGCTAGTGCAAGCATTTTGGACTGTTATAATATAAAAGTAAATTGCTGGAATAAGGTTAAATAAAAATCTTGGAAATTTGAGGTTCGTGTTTCTTTTTTAACAGATTACGAACAGATACGAAGATAATAAAAAGCTTGACAAAATGACAAATAAATAAGTAAATAAATAAACCGACACCGACGAGTTAATATAAAAGCATATAATACCTACTTATTAACAACTCCCATATTTAGAAGTATATATAAATAGCCTATATATTACAGCCTATTATTTTTTATGGGTACTAATGTACTTATTGGGTTCACTTTATCCATTCATTTGTCAGCACGTCTTTTCGTCTATTTACAAAAATCTGTCTTGTTTCAAATGGAGCAATGCAATTTTTAACCTTATAGATAGGCTTCGTAAAAAAATAAATTTTGTGGAAATTATAAGTAATTTAAATATAGCCACATTGAAAGTAGTCATCGCAATCATAACACAGAAGTTAATCAACTTTTGGCTTTAACACAGAATTTGAGGGCTACTTTACTATTCCTTTTATTTAAATACCCACAAAGACATAATCATGTTTCGAAAAATGACATTATTTTCATAAAAAAATGTTCTTCAACTGTTTCATTTGACCGCATTCATAGAAAGTTAATATAACCTTTATAAGAGTATTATATATTTTTTGAAATTTTACGTTATGTGACAGACTGAATTCAAAACCCTTGAGATAGGTATGTGAAGATTACAATTGAAAATAAGCATACATATATGTTACTTCAAAAAACAGATTATACTTCTGTACTTCCTGTTCAAAAATTATTTGGGGGTCAAAATTAAAAATAATTACCTGTAACCTGGATTAGGAGAATGTTCAAAGTAAGATACAAAAGACATCAAGAATTCTTTAAAATTAAAGAAAGTATCTCTAGACTTTCAAAAATTTTTTTTATATAAATTATTTTGAAAAAAAAAATCCAAATTTGATGCAGAAGTAGTCATAATTCTAAAATATGTATTTTTATTATGTCTTTGCAAATGTATGCCTCTAAGAACTTTTGTTTTTATATTTTACGTTGTTTCTATTAATTCTGTATTAAGTTATCATATCGTATATAATATCGTATTATTAAGTGATTCTTATTTTATATTTTTATTTGTAATATTGATTATATATCTTCATTTATTAATTTCAAATATCTTTTGTTTTTATCTTTATTTTTGTGATGTGTCATCTCATCACCATGACAAGATGGTGCAAAAACAAATACTAGATAAGAGTAAGAGATTATATGTACATTTTTCTTTTTTTTCAAATTTTTAATAAATATCATTTTATTGATGCACTCTACGCCTTTGGTTTTTTTAAATTTTTTGTTTGTAACTGTGTCCATTTTTGACCAGACCACCATGAATATGGGAATATATCAAGTGAGTTAATAAAAAAATTTGAATGAAAAATAAGTTCGTTTTTTACTTGTTGTGCTGCATGATTTTAGAACTTTTAAAGTGGTTTAAGTGATTTTTTTTTTTTCTGTTTTATACTAATCTTATTATAACTATTATCGTAAAAAACAATTTTTTTATAAAATTTGAATCAAAAAAAGGCATTTTTTTTTTAAAGAAATTATATTTTTCACTTATTAATATCTTTATCTTTAAATGTGACTGAATTTCTTTGTATTGAACTTTAATGCAAGAAAAAATAAGGCAGAATCTAAACCAATGGTTTTTAAAAGCGCACATTTCCAAAAGATAGTACAAACTCTTTAGAATTTTGGCTTGCATCAAAGTTTGAAACTATCATAAAATAAGAAAATGTGGAAATAGAACTTTTTTGCAATTTTGAGGGATGTAAGTCTGAAAGCCTATATAACTAAGAAAAACCGTTAATACTCATAAAAGTACATTACTGAAGCTTTAATTTTCATGTCTTGCCGAAGAAAAATTTGTACAGGTGCCTAAGTTACAGGTGTCTAAAAAAAGCTGACTTTTAAGCGTTAATAGCTCTAAAACAGGGGATGGTACAAAAAAATTTTCTGAGAAAATTTATATTAATTCTAAAAGTTCTTTCGTATATCAAAATTTGAAGTCCCCAAATTATAAAAGCGTGCCGGAATGCCAGAATTATGAATGTAGGAAAATGTTGCAAAATTTATTTTTCACATATCGGTAAATTTATATAGTAAATTACAAAATATATAGCATAATTTTGATATTATTTCATAGAGTTAAAAAAATTTCTGGTCTTATAGCGTTTTTCGTTTGTAAAACTATCACGCAGAACATGAGATATATACATCTGAAAATAGGGCTTTTTTCCAATTTTAAAAGCCTATAACTCTGGAACCCTATACAACTAGAAAAAACCGTTACACACATAAAAATATATTATCGGGGCTTTAATTTTTAAGTCATGGCGAAGAAAAATGTGTGCAGGTGCCTAAGTTACAGCTGTTTTAAAATAGCAAATTTCCTATTTTTGAGCCCTAATAACTCATAAACAGGCTTCGGTTCAAAAATATTTTCTAAGAAAACTTTACTAATTCTTAAAGTTCTTTCTTACTTAAAATTTCAAGTTGCTATCTAAACCTGTACCGGAGTTATAAAGGTAGAAAAATCATGCAAAATTTGGTTTTCACATAACAGTAAATTTAAATACTAAATTTTTAAAAAAATCTATACTTTTGATATTGATTTTTAAAGATAAAAAAAATGCCTGTCAAATGGCTTTTTCAGGTTGAATAAATCTTAAGAAGAACATTAGAAGTACGCATTTAAAAATAGGGGGTTTTGTAAAATGGAGAGTGTGCAGCTCCGTAATGGATGGGGCTATATGAAGCAGTTGTTCTACAACATTAATTTTTTTATCATAGCTACCCATGGTTAATTTTTTTCTCTATCTTTAACGGTGTAGAAGTTTTGTAAACAGACGAACGGACAGACAGTTGGACGGACGGACAGAGTGAAACTAATAGGCACATATTTCCACAATTTTCTTGTAAATATGCTAAAAACTTAAGTAAAAAAGAAGATCAGATATTATAGGAAACCATAATTGAATAAATTAAGTTATAAATTTTTATTCAATAATTATTGTTGTATTATTAAAATTATAATGAAAATCTTTTTGTATTTTTTAATGCTTTTATTTAACACGCTTAACTATTATTACTATAAATTGAGAAAAATTTATAAGATTAAAATAATAATATAAAAAATTAAAAAATTCGTTATAAAAATTTTGAAAAATCAAAAAAAATTAAGAATATCATAAAAAAATAATGAAAAAAACGAAAATATTTCTATAAATCTGTTTTATATTATTTTTTTTAACTCACAGTATATTTAAAAATTTATATAAGTACATAGTTATTTAAAATATTTGTATTATGAAAATTTAAGAATATAATTTAAAGGATAATTTCTGAAACAAGTCTTCATAACTTTTAGTGGACATCTATGATGATGTTTAAAGACATTGGGTGCGTTCAGTTAAGTAAAGAACTTTAAATTTATTAAGTCGGTCTAAGTAATTTTTTACTAAAAGTTTTTTTTTTTTAAAGCTTAAAGAATTGCTTTTCAAATTTTACAGCAAAAAAACACTCCATGCCTATTCGAGCAGCGACAATTTATTTGACGTTTATTACAGTTATTTATTTTGTATTTTTAAAAAAAATTATTGATATTTAAAATTATTAAACAAAATATTTAATAAAATCAATAACATTTTTGTAATAACAATTTCTTAAGCTCTGCAATTCACCATGGCTTCATTAACAACTGAACATAACCAATGTCTTTTTCAATTTCGTGGATTTTGAATAATTAAATTCTCCTCGTTGATGGATCGCTGTAAAATACAGAACAGAGGAATTATTTCAAAACGTTAGTATGTTTATCTTTTTCTGTCTTGGTTTAGTTTGCTTTGCCCAAAACTAATCAGATAATATAATTAAACCCAATATTAAATTACTTCCCAGTTCTGTCCTCTAAGTGGAAAATTCCATGTATATAAATTAACTATTCTTTCGTCCTATAATAATTGTCGAAAAAATCATTGAATTAATATTAGATATTAGTATAAAAGTAAATTAAAAATTATTTTCATATTATAATTTTTATTTATATTCATATTATTTTTATTTTCATATCTAATTCATTTTTAATTTAGTCTAAATATACTAAAAATACACATGAAAGTATTTAAAAGTTGATTATTTCTTAATAACCTAGATCTTGGGTGCAAACTACAGTCCGATCTATTTGTTATAATATATATTGTATAATAATAATAATAATAATAGCTGCTAACTAACTGATGACCTTGATTCTGTTAGTACCTCATACAGGGGTAGTTATTCAAACTGTCGATGGTTGCGCCACTGATAGCAAAATAGTAATAATAATAGGTAGAGTCATGGATATCTACAATCCCATACGCTTCAATTTAAAGTTTTAGCATCATTTACTATCCTACTTCCCAACCAATATACTGCGTTAGCAGTTAAGAATTTTATTCACCCTAAAAGGAGAGGTGGGTTTATTCAGTAAGAATCCAGACTACCAAAACGGTATTCATGATGTCGTTGGAAGATCACCTCCTCTCCTAGGAAAGAAAAAAATTACTTTTGCATTATAAGTGAAAATACATTGTACTTTGTACTGCAAAAAAATATTTTAAATTATGAATCCATAATATGAGAGTTTTTTGTAAAACTGATAGTTTCACCTCTTTAGGACAGGTAGTATAAGTAGTGAGACGTAAGTTATATATTGAGGTAAGTTAAATTTGAGTTTAAATAATCCATTAGTCTTCGACAAAGCAAGCTAAAAAAAATACAAGTGACTGTAAAATACTTTAAATATAAAATTCGCAAACAGAAAAATTAAAAAGCTAAAGATAACCAGAGCTAAAGATAACAAAGTAATAAGATAACCAGAATTCCAATTCATTCCATTGGATATGTTTGATATTAAAATTATGTTTACATTTGAATTTTACAATTTAATATTGAATTTTCTTTTTACTTTTTAAAATGGTTATTTAATTTTCCAAATTGAATGGTTTTTACGTTTTTAATTAATGATCATGACTCTCATTTATTTAAAATTCTACTCCTAGTTAATACTCTTGTCTTATTAGCGATTTCTTGTTGCTGAAATTTTAAATCATTCTTTTTTATATCAATACTCATTAGGTTTATGTGTTATAAGGGTTACAAATTTATAAATTAATTTTGTCACGACAATTTCAAGATTATCTACATTTTTATTTGGTTCCGTATTGTTGTCTACTGCGCTACCAGTTTGCTTCGTTTTAAAGCTAAATTTAAAATACAATGTAACTTTGTAATATACATGTGCTGGGAAATTGTGATGCAATGGAATGCGTTAAATGCAATTCGTATTATATTAAAAATTAGTTTTAATATTCGAGTAGTGTTTCAACTTTGTTTTATTAACGTTTCTTTTTATTTTGACAAAATTAACTTTAATATTATTAAGACTCTTTCAAAAAAAAGGCTTAATGTAGTTTTGAATTGTTTTTTTGTGAAATTTGTGACAATAATACTGGCTCTTTTAAAATGATTGTTTTTGAAGCACTCTAATACATATTAAAAATGTTTTTCATTTAATGTTTAATGTTTTTATATACCTAAAGGTTTAAAAAAATTAATGAACTCTAAAACTATAAGACAAAAAAAATTAAGATTGAATTAAAAATATACAAAAAAAAAAAAAAAACATCGATGGCAGGCACTACCATAACCATAACAAGGAGTTAATCAGAAATTGAATTTAAAATTGAAAATAGTAAATATAAAAGATCAATAATAAATTCTTTAAATACAATTTAAAGATAGTTACAAATCAATAACAAATTTCTGATGATGGATCTGATCTTAAATACAAAACTTAACGCATATTTTATTATAAAGAATAGCAAAGCATGACAAAAAAATAAATGACATTGGATGATCCATTAATTTATGCAATTAAATTTACAATAAAATTCAATTGAAATAAAAATAAATTTATATTCATAGATGCAAGTTAATTAAATAGAACACCTCATTCGGAAGTTGTATAAACTTTAAATGAACATCAACTAGACGGAATAATAAATTTTGTATATCTCATACTTTTGTCGCTATAACGGATAGCTCGCATATGTGACTTATGTAAACATGTTAAATTTTTTTTTTTTTTATATTTCATATTAAATCTTTTACAATTTATTTTACAGTATTAAATATTTTAAAAAAAGAATTGAAAAAATCAGCGAAAGTGAATTTTAATTTTAAAACTGAATCAGATTTCAACCAAAGATTGGAATTTAGATTCATTAATACTTACTAATTGCTTTTAAATGCATTAATGAGGTCTACAAACATTGTTTTGTTTATGTACTGTCAGATCTGTCAGATATGATCTAGTTTGGTTCAAAAACTGTGGATGATATAAATTTCGCTGTCAAACAATAGTTTAAGGATATCAATAATTTAAAAAAAAAAAGTTTAAAAATTTAAATTATGTGAAACGCAATTTCTATATTTTAATCTAACCAATAGAAATATGTTTGAGAGATAATATATGTATGTACCATTATATAGGGCATAACAGGTGCTTGTGAGCAAGACATTTCGATATTATTAATAAAACAAGTAATGAAAAAGCCAAGGGCTTTCAAAAAAGCACATTTCAAAATAATTGTTTGATTTAATTTTTTTTTTTTTTTGGTTGGAAACAATTGAGAAAAATTAAATCACACGTTCGTCAATTTTAAGGCAACCGTTCATTATTAAGAAAAGTTATTAACACAAACAAAGGTATAATTTTGGGGCTTTAATTTTTGTATATTACTTCAAAAAAATTTGGACAGGTGTCCAAGTTACAGGTGTTTAAAAATATAGAATTTTCAGTTTTTGACTCTTACAATTAACGGTTAACTCTCCTCAATTTCAAGCTTCTAAGTTAAACCGTTTGAAAGAAAGAAGGGGTCCAAATTTTTGCAAAAATTCACTTTCACATAAGAGTATATTAAAATACCGCATGACAGAGCCGCATGTTTATTATATATATATACATTTATAAAGTTTATAAAACCACCTATCTTTGGCATTTCCAGATTGAAAATATATCTTCTAAAACCTGTGCCATAACAATTTAAAGATAGTGAGTATCGAACTTTGTAGGGCTGTAGCTCAGTAACGGGTGGAGCTACAGAAAAAAGTTCTTCAACAAAATTAGTTTTTTGGCGATGCCTATCCGTAGTTAAAATTTCATTGCTTTATTTCAAACGGTGGAGAAGTTTTGTAAACAACAAGACAGGTGGACAGTGGACAGAGGGACGGACAGAGTCGAACTAAGAAGCACAGTTTTTCAAAATTTTTGAAAATGTGCTAAAAAATAGCCTAATAAAACAATCGTATCAGAACCTTCAGTAGCTTTAAAATTAATGCTCACACGGCTTTAAAATTAACGACTATTTATTGTTGTTTGAATTTGAGTATTTGGATCTTGTTATTTTTTATTTAAATATTTTAAATACTTGGTACTAAGTTTAAAATTGTGATGATATCTAAGTGATAAAAACTATATCTAAGCCAATCAAAAAAGAAGTGATAATAGCAAGTTTTAGAAACTAAAAGTAACAACTTTAAAAAAAACTTAAATATTAGAACAGATACATATGTCATGCAATTTTTTCCTTTGTTTAATTTATTCCCATGCCACATAAATGTGACAAAAAAATTAAAAGGTTTCGCAAATATCGTAAGGTGGAATTATTCTTATGGCGTGCGTATGGAATTCGAACCCATAATCCCTCGGTGTTTGCAGAATATTTTATATAATCTTACCGACTATTTCACTGAGACCCAACATGCAAATTTTCATAACATACTTCTAAAAGCCTTTTAATGTTGTATCGAGAATTCTTGATATGTATAAATTTTTCTTCTTTTTTATAAAATAGAAAATCATATTAACTATAATACAAAATTATTTTTAATTAAATTATAATTTAACCAGATCTGATCGTCGACAATGGAGGTCTGTTATCTATAATATAATACACAAGATGTTGGCGAGACCTTGCCAACATGTAAAAAAAAATATTTTATATCTATAATAAAACACTCACACTGAATGTAAACTAAACTGGCAATGATGATATTTCTGTATATCTAAATATAATAAAAGACAAGTTGCTGCTGCTGAGTAGCGTGCCCTCCTGTTATGTTAAATGTTAATTTAACAAATGTTATACTATGAAAAGAAAGAAACGTACATCTGATATTTACCCATATAAAAGATAGAAAACAATAAATATTATAATGTTATGCTATGAAATGAAAGAAAAAACAAGGCAGTGTATAAATCAAAGTTTTTAGAGGGTCGTATTTTTAAGTAGAACATTATAAAATTGCAATAATATTTTTATTTAAATTTAGCTAAGTAACATTTTCTTAATTTTTTAAAAATTTTGCCATAATATAGTACAATTTTAGAATCAGAAGTTTAGCCCATATAGATATATGAATAAAAATATGGGTATACATATATTAGATTTATTATAGATTTATTAATTTTTATATAGGCAACAGTTATTTATATGAATGAATGGACGGTAAACATAAACGAACAAAAAAAAAATTCAGAATGTTCTATAGGTTATAATTTATATTTTTTAAATAGACTGATGTATAAATTTAATACTTAAAAAAAAGAACAGAAAACAAAAAAAAAAAGTAAAATGTAATACTGCGAAGAAAAATAAAAACGAATAGAAAAAAAGGAGAACAAAAATGTTACTTTGATTGTTTTTAAATACTTTTAAAGAAAAAAAGAACTATTAAAATGTTATGATTTTAAAAGAAAAAAACATACGTCTGATATTTACGTACCTACATAACAGATAGAAAAAGGAAAAAAAAAAATGTTATGCTATGAAAAGAACGAAAAGGCCATCTGATATTGAGGTACATAACAGATAGAAAAAAAGAAATATCAAAATGTTATGCTATGAAAAGAAAGAAAAAACAAGGCAGTGTATAAATCAAAGTTTTTAAAGGTTCGGATTTTTAAGTAGAACATTATAAAATTGCAATAATATTTTTATTTAAATTTTGCTAAGTAACATTTTCTTAATTTTTTAAAAATTTTGCCATAATATAGTACAATTTTAGAATCAGAAGTTTAGCCCATAATATAGATATATGAATAAAAATAGGAGTATACATATATTAGATTTATTATAGATTTATTATTTTTTATATAGGCAACAGTTATTAATATGAATGAATGGACGGTAAACATAAACGAACAAAAAAAAATTCAAAATGTTCTATAGGTTATAATTTATATTTTTTAAATAGACTGTATGTATAAATTTAATATTTAAAAAAAATAAAAGAAATACTTAGCGTACGTAAATAACAGAAAACAAAAAAAAATAAATGTAATACTGCGAAGAAAAATAAAAACGAATAGAAAAAAAAGAGAACAAAAAATGTTACTTTGACTGTTTTTAAATATTTTTAAAGAAAAAAAGAACTATTAAAATGTTATGATTTTAAATGAAAAAACATACCTCTGATATTTACGTACATAACAGATAGAAAAAGAAATATTAAATGCTATGCTATGAAAAGAAAGAAACGTACATCTGATATTTAGGTACATAACAGATAGAAAAAAAGAATTAAAATGTTATGCTATAAAAAGAATGAAAAAACAAGACAGTGCATAAATCAAAGTTTTTAAAGAGTTGCATTTTTAAGTAGAAATTATAAAAAAATAAAGCGGTGCGTAAAACCAAAGCTTTTAAAGGAGCGCAATTTAAATTATAAAATCACAATTTTCAATTAAATTTTGAATGTGTAACATTTTCTTAATTTTATGCTTCTTTTATGATTTTTATTTTCTAAAACTTCAACATTATATGCACAGCCAATTTTTATTGTTTTACATAAAAGGTGCGTAAAACTTACGGTGTGAAGATTTTGTAGAGAAAGCGATAGATAAAGAGACAGAATATTATTACGGATAGAGTAAAAATTTGTTTGAAAAATATAACAAAGAAAGTTTTGAAGCATTTGCTATGGCAACCATAGAAAAATATAACAAGTGTACTATATATTATAATTAGGCAAATGCATCAGATCAGTGTAGTTTAGTTTCAAAATTATAAAGTTTGATACTGTATTTTTTCGAAGCGAAAATTTTTGATACTATTGGCAAAAATTTATTTACCATTGGTTTTTAATCCAACCTTTGATTTTTTAATCCAAAGCTTGACAAAGAAATTTACAAGAGATGAGATTTATTAAATAATCATTTTTATTACATTTTTGAAAGAAACTACTTCACAGCATCATTGAGGTTTTTCATTATTTAAACCACTTTAGCAATAAATTTTACATTTATCAATATCTAAATATAATACATATAAGTATTTGAATAAATTTACTAAAATTAAATTGTTCATAAAACTGAGGAAACTTTCACAAAACCTTTATTTTTCTACTTATACCCTTTAATAAGGCTTTTTTACTATTTATTTAATAATTTAAAGTTTTATTACCAGAGATACGAATCTTTAACTCAAAGTATTATCAAGAGACGCAAACCGTTAATTAAAAATATAAATAAATTTAGTAAATATTATTACCAGAGACTAAATTTTCCACTAGAATTATTGTCAGAGACACAAACCGTTCATTAAAAGTGAGTACAGTCAAAAAAGGAAAAGTACATACATACTTAAAAAACACATTTTCAATCAAAATAAATTCAGCAAATTTTTAATTTTTAAATTTGACCGCTACGTCCATTATGAACTGGTCGCAGCGGTAAATTAAAAATAAATTATTAATCTTCTGTTGGCGTTTTCAATCTTTGTTTTGGAAAAAAAAAATAAAAATAGGTACTCTTAATAAAATTAAAGCGCCTGAAAGTGAAAAAGTGAGAGTGAGCAAAGTTTATAGTAAACCTCATATTTATTAGAAAAAAATAATAGGCCGATTTTATTCTTGATTTTGTTTTCATTAGTATAAAAGCTGGTGCTTCGTAACAGACTT
This sequence comes from Poecilobothrus nobilitatus, assembly GCA_947095535.1. NCBI lineage: Eukaryota > Metazoa > Arthropoda > Insecta > Diptera > Dolichopodidae > Poecilobothrus > Poecilobothrus nobilitatus. The sequence goes on from OX352774.1 coordinate 115,547,433, forward strand.
TAAAATAGTTTTGTTTATTTAGGTTGAAATTTAGATTTTTAAGCTAAATTTTCGGTAGAACTGGTATAACATAAAATATTCGAAATTTTTTTATTAATGTAAAATTCGGCAGACTTAAATAATTATATTTCATAACAGAAGTCAGAAACTTACTAAATATTATAGAAACGGATATTTTTCTTAAAAAAAAAAGAAAAAAATAACATAGAAAATATCATAGAAAATATCATTTTAGACGCATTCTCTCACAAAAGATTCATAATTTTGTACTAATTTATTATTAGACCATTAATAATATTGTTAGCCATGGAAAAAAATAAGATTTATTAATCAGATCAGATAATATAATACCTGAAATTAATGATTGAATTTCTGATAATATACACAATATAATGATAAGACCATAAGACCTTGCCAACATGTAAAAAAAAAATATTTTATTTCTGTAATAAACCACTTACACTGAATGTAAACTAAACTGGCAATGATGATATTTCTGTATATTTATTTAATAATTTAAAATTTTATTATCAGAGACATAAATCTTCGACTAAAAGTCTTATCAGAGACACAAATGTTTATTTTTTAAAAAGTACTTTCGACACAAAATTTAAAGCAAATTTTTAAATTTGACCGCCACATCCATTATGAACTGGTCGCAGCGGTAAATTAAAAATAAATTATTATTCTTCTGTTGGCAGTTTTCAAATGACTCTTTGTTTTGAAAAAAATAAAAATACTCTTAATAAAATTAAAAGACCTGAAAGTGAAAAGAGCAAAGTTTATAGTAAGCCTTATATTTATAAGAAAAAAATAATAGGCCAATTTAATTCTTGATTTTGTTTTCACTATTATAAAAGCTGGTAAAAGCTTCGCAACAGACTTTATAGTAGTTTTATTTAGGTTAGAATTTTGATTTTTTAAGCTGAATTTTTGATATAACATAAAATATTCGAATTTTTTTTATTAATATAAAATTCGGCAGACTTAGCTAATTTATTTCATAACAGAAATCAGAAACTTACTAAATATTATAGAAATGGATATTTTTCTTAAAAATAACATAGAAAATATCATTTTAGAAGCCTTCTCTCACAATAGATTCATAATTTTGTACTAATTTATTATTAGACCATTAAATTAAAAAGCTGTCGAAAACGACCGTCACAAAAAAAAGACCCCGAAAATTTATGAAATTACATTATCAGAGACATGAATCTTTTATTAAATATACCAAAGACCTTTTCCAAAGTACATTTAAATAAAATAAATTCAGCAAATTTTTTTCAAACAAAAAAAAAATAAACGCAAAAGACTTAAGTAGTTTTGGTAATTGAAGTAATTTCGCGGCGAAAACAACTGTTTTTCATCTACATAAAAATTTTTTTTTAAAACTAAAGAAAAATAGGGAGTAAAATTTTAACAAATATTAAAATAATTTCGATTATTGGGATTGTTTTAAATGTAACAAAAAAAAAATGTCGTAGCGGTTGGTGTTGGTTGGTTTTTCGTCGGTTTTTATTGTGCACTTTATACATGTGTTTCAAACAATTTTTGAGATATCGGCACGAACTTTTACCCTGAATGTGTTTTTAGCTTGGACCATTTTTTCTCAATAATTAAAAAACTGTCAAAAATTATCGCCACGAAAAAACGGCGAGAATAAATTAATAAACTGTACCTAACATTTTTAATTTTATGTGTTTAGATTTGTTTTATGTTTTTTTTCTATTACAAGTAAGTAAGTGATTTCAACGTTTTTTTTAATGGTGCTGATGTAAAAATGAAATTTTTAGGTAGTTTATTAAGGGAGTCAGTATGATAACGTAAATGTTTTTGAATCTATAGAATTTGTGCAATTGCACAGGGGATTTTCTAGTTTTAATATATGAATAAATAAAATGTTTGGAATATTTTAAATAATGAATGCAGCTCTAAGATCTTGAATATTGATGATCAGACTTGAATTTAATTTAATAAAAGAAAAAAAAAAAAGTTTAATGAATATTTGGCTTGATGTTACTATTTGTTTCACTTTTTACTGCTAGATGTTTCTATTTCTGGAACCATACATTAATTCATACATTATGTATGAAGAACTTCTTAATTATTATTTTTATACCAATACAAAATCATTTTTTTTTTTTGTAAATAAATGGAAAATATTTGTTATATTTTGATTTTTCTTTTGTATAATTTGGTGTGGTTTAACATGCAGAAAACCATATAAGTGCAAGAGGAATTTGTAATTTTAATTGTATGATCAATTATTTTGTTTCTGGAATTATTTTTTTAATTAAAATGTAGTTCTTGTGAAAAATATCCTTAAAGGAAACTTAAAAAGTATATATGTATACTTAATTTATAGCCTCCAAATAAGACCATTATTTTTTATTTTACGAAATATACAGAATGTACACTTTGTATGTGTAACAAAGATATCTATTCAAAATGTACAGTAGAAAATTCTAAAAAACTGTAAATTTTATACTCAGACAGTTTTTTTTTTTTAAATATTTATAAACTGATTTAAAGACAACAATAAGATGTTATTGTAGGCAATATTGTTGTTATATTGTTTAAAAATCGATTTTGGATATTATAATTGTAGTTCTATTTTTCTTAATTGATAAACTTCCTTCTTAGAGGGAGGATATTAGAAATGATTGCGGCTTAAAAACTATACTTTGGTTTGAAATACAAATTCTCTGTATCTTAAATCTTCTTAAGAGAAACCAACAAAATTTTTAAAAAGCTTTATCTATACTTTTTATTTTTACATGCGCAATCACTAGAAAAGATTTTAAATATGAATTTTCATTTATTGATCACAAACTGTTAACCATAAAAAGTTTAATTCTATTTAAAAATTTAAATTAAAAAAAATAATAAACATACTTACAAAAAATTATTCAAAATTTTTTACAAAATACAATTAGATATTTTATTTTTTCAATCAACTAAATTTTGTTTTATTTTTATTCCTTATGTTTTCAAAATCGAATAAATTTAATTTTTTTGCATTAAAATCGATTTCTCCGATTATGTTTAAAAATAACAAGTTATTTAAGCATCTAGTTTTTTGTTTTTCTTTTTTTTTTATACAAAACCACTAATCTATTCATTAATTTTAAATTAATAATTTATATGATATATACTCAGCTACTATTCAAACTACAAAAATTAAAAATTAAATATAATTTTTTTATTTGAAAAAAAAGTCATTAGAATATTAATATAACTCTCCAAGTCTTTCAATTCAATAATTACAGTATCTGCCACGTTAGTAAAGTTAATAACTCATATGTGTACTGTATGATTTACTAATGCTGAGGAATAATATTAACTTTCTTCAAAATATCCCTCTAAATTTTCTTACCCATCCTACATAATCTTAAATTTTCCTAAAATCCTTTTCTCGGAATACTTTCCAAATCCATGTACCATAAATTAAACTGTACATTTATATTAATGGTCTCAAGTTAAAGTTTCGTCTAAAACGGAGCGGTTTTTGGTTGAATAAAATCTACCCCAAATCAAAACAATTACGTGCAATTACTCTAGGTGAGTAAAAGGTTACTAAACGGTTACTAGGTTACTAAAAGTTTCCACCGATTATTGTAAAAAAAAAAAAATCTAGATATTATTAAATACTATATCTTGTGGAAATATAAAAAGAAATACTGGGTTGGTCCACTAAGTTATCAAGAATTTCCCAGAGGCCGCTTCCAAAAAGGTAACAAATATTAGATTCAGGTCTCAGCGATAGAGATTGAATCTATGATTCAAAAAAATTGTTAGAATAACTAGAAAAAAACTGCGACATGTTTTTGTTTAGAATGCAAAAAAAATATGTATTTTCGAACAGAAGACATGAATAGAAGTTGAATATCTTTCAATAATTGCCTTCAATTATCACTTCATGCAGGCAAGTGTTATAATATATTACTGCATGTTGTAACTGTCTAAATGGCAATGGATATAGTCACAAAATAGTAATAATAATAGGCGAATTCATTGTTCCCTTACAGTCCCAATCCCAATTCAATGTTTCCGCATCCTTCTCCTATTATTTATATTCCTACTCCCTTGCCAATATAATGCGTTAGCATGTAGAGGTTTAATCACATTATATTAGCTAAAGGAGAAAGTGGGTTTAGTCAGTAAGAATTTCATAATATCAAGAGGCAATTCTTGGTGTCTATGGAAGACCTCCACCACCTATAGGGAAAAAACCATATCTGCATAATTAAAGAAATCAACAAACTATTTAAAAATTGTATTTCGCTCTTAACGAAGATTCAGTAAGAATCATTCAAAGTATTCTATATTTATAACATAGTATTAATTTGTTGTTAAAAAGAAGTTTCCCAAGTTAAAAATACAACCAGTCTCCCAGTCTAAACATGCTCTTCAATAATATGAAGACTAACACTTACCATTCCAAAACACATATTATACAGAACTTTTGCCGAACCAACACCGAACCGAAAATAATTATCGAACAATTTTACAGAACCTAGTCTAGAACTTTTTGGTGTATTTAAAGTATTTTAGTGAAATATATTTTCAAAAAGCCTTCAAGTAACTACAAAACAAAATAATAACACTCAAGGCTCATCCCAATATTTACTAATAACCAATTTTCTAATTTTCAGTTTACTTTTTAATGCCACTGCTACAATTCATTTCCATCAAGTTCACTTGTATTAAATCTATTCGTATTCGTAAATAAATTATTTTATTATTATAAATTAAAAGAGTATTTATGGATTAAAAGAGTTAAAAAATTATTTTAAAGTAAACTTCAAATTTGTTTCTTTTTTTTTCACAAATAGTAATAAAAATCTAGACTGTTGATACAGATAAATATTAACTTTCCAATTAATCATAATTAATATTGGATTGTATTGAATTTCAATTTCCTCTTTCAAGAAAAAAAATAAATAAACACGTTATCTTTAACACGTTTTTAAAATTAAAATATTGCACTAAAAATTTGTTTAAATTTTTATTTTTAAAAATATTATTTTGTTTTTTTAAATCAATAAAATTTAAATAATAAAATATGTGAATTGTAATTTTTAAAAATAATTCAAACTGCAGCAGTTAAATTTTTGTTGCTACTATAATCCTATGTTACCAGATAGCTTCCATATAATAATATAATTCTCTATTTAGATGTGTTTGCATAGATACTGTCACTATAATTGGTTTTTGTTTTTTTTTTTTTGTTTTTTCAATTTAAAAAAATAAAAATATGGCTTTTAATTTCACTAAATAAATATTAATAAAAAAAAAATATTTATGAAAAATACATATAAAATAAATAATAATTGTAATTAATAATAAATATATTAAAAGTAATCTAATATCTCTTAGAAGAAAAAAAAACACATTAAAAAAAAATTAAAACTAAATAATGTGTACTAAAAAAAAAAAAGCATGTTAAAAAATATATAACTTGTTTTAAATAACCGTAGATCACTTTTATTATACTTATACATAACTCCTACTTTATTAAGCGCTAACTTGTTTTTCGAATCCTTCAATAAATTCCATTATCTGACTGAAGATATGTCATTATTAATTAACATTTGACTTAAAGACCGTATTACTGTTTCTTGAGTTTCCCCAGCTGTGCTTTTTTTTTGAAGCTATTTATCAAAGCTTCAAAATAGCTTCAAAAATAGCTTCAAAAGAATAAGCTATTTATCAAAGCTTTGCAGATATTCAATACGTAAACAGTCTTTAAAACTTAACTAGAAAAAAAAACTATATTAAACTTAGTCCAATTTGAAAAGTGACATACCAAATTGACAACCTGTATGGTAATTTATCTTTAGCAAATCCTCTACTTTAGAATAAGATTGTAACAGACATTTAAATATTAAAAAAAAAAAAAATTATTTTAAAAAACCAAATACAGTAAATAATATATTACAGTTTTTAAATATTTGTGGTGTCAAATTTGGTATACTCATATACAATATAACAAACAACATGGTGCGACTATATAATACGATACAAAATTGAAATTGACAATTAAACATGTAATTTTGTATCTGGGAATTGACGGAAAAAACAAGAAGATCTAGGAGAGAAAAATTAAAATTAATAGCTAAATCGATTATTTTATTTGCTTATACTTTTAATTCTCCTTGGGAAAATTCCATTTAAATTGTGATACAATTAGCATAACACTATTTATGTACTTGTTTATGGTGCGACAACGACAACACAAAAAAAAACAGTTCAAGAAGGTTTTCTGTTTCATTTTTTTTTTTTTAAGTTTATATTTATTGCATTTACTTAAAAAAAATATATATATTTTATTAATTGATTTAATATAAATGAGAAGTCAACGATTGAAATAAAAAAAAAAAAAACACAAAAACAAAAGATTTGAATTTCGTGCGTAATTTAATGTAAAAATTGAAAATTCTGTTTAGAGTAAATTTTGTACTAAAACAAACTTAATAAGGACTACTATCTATAGCTGATTTTATACAAAACTCAACTCATATGAATTTACTAATACTACAATTTACTAATATTTATTTTTTTATTAGATAATCGACATTTTGATCAATCATGGATTTTCTAATATTACTTTAATTCTGTAGTCGATTGATCACATGCAAGTTATACCCAAAATTTTAGCAAAGTATACTTCAGTAGGTCCCTAAACTAACTCTAATATTATGACAATACTCTTGGCTTTCCTCATCCAATATTCATTCAAGTTAACTGGTTATTTAGTGAATTAAAATTAAGGCATATTATTTAGTCGAAACTAACAAGAGGTCGTTGTCTTTATAGATTGTTTTGAAGCACTTACAAACAACACAATTCATGCAACTACAAACAAACAACTCAATTCATGCGACTACATTAATGTCAAGTGTTTACCTATGTGTCAATTGCATAAAACGTAATTAAATTTATATCTCACTTTTTCAAAAAAAATGCTACGAGTTCAGCAGTAGTTTGACGCATTCGACCCATTAAACTCAAATTTCATTTTTTGAAATAAAAACTAGCCTTGAACTCGGGGTTTTTGTTTGAAAAAGTGAATTTTAAGTTTAAGCTCAGTTTTATGCATTCAACCCAATAGTTCATATTATTTATAATGATTCTTTTATTCAAGATCTTCAAAACCATATAAAAATATAAAATCATTGAGTTCAGTTAAAGATTATTTCATACAATTTATAAACAAATTACAAATTGGATTTTGAGATGATTTTGGGATGACCCCAAATAATTGAATTGTACTGTAAATTTAATATGATAAAAATTTATGTTCACCATAAAATATGTAAATATATAGTTGTCGGTTAACAGAGAAATTCAAATTTAAATATTATAACATGACGTTAAATTTAGTTATAGAATTTTAAATTTTACATTTTTTTAAAATTAGAAAGTGACAAAAAAAAATTTAAGTGTTAATATACCTAACCTAATATATTCTGTGTAATATAGGATTAAGTTATTATTTACATATGCAATTCTTTTAAGGTCTATAACAAAATAACTCTTTGACGGTTTTTGACAGATTCAAATAATTCAAAAACTTTTTTGATGCTTAAAGATACTATTATGGTCTTAATGATTTTCTTATAATTTACTAAGATACGCAACTCGCGTCTTCAAATAATTTTTAATCGTCAAAAAAGTCAATATTAGTGTGCTTATAATTTCTAATATCTGTCAGAACTAAAGAAGGAATAAAAGCTTTAATATAATCTAACAAGATTGGTAGTGTAGACTCCTTACTGGGTAAACCCACCTCCACCTTTAGACAATATAATGAGATGAAATCCTTAACTGCTAATATACTATATGAGCTAGAGAGTAGGGATATTTCCGCAATTTTGAATTGAGGATTGAGATAATCAAAACTTTACTGCGTTCATGTATTGATTCTGCGTTCAATACTATTACAAAGTATTGTGTTATGAACCACTTAAATACATCAGACACTTATAGTTAATCGCTGGGAATTTTTTTTTCTTATCAAAAAATTTAAATTTAAATTATAAATCTATGTATATCATTTCACATTGTGTTTAAGATGAATTAATTTTTTTTTTTTTTGTAAAAAGAGAAATGGAAATTATAAGGCACAAGTATTTTGATTTTAAATTGATCACTGTTTGATTATAGTAAAGACAGCAGCAGTTGAACACATCCTTAACTGTTATTTTACATAAAATTATATTTAATTTGAAAGAGGTTTTGTTTTAGACTAATAAAAATCTTTTACTTTCGATTATAATTTTTAAAGCTTTTAAATAAAAAATTTAATTTTAGACGCTTTCAATTTTTTCCAATTTATTTCACAAAAGAATATATTATGATCCTAATAAATTTTGTTAATAAATAAAAAATGATTAACATTTTCTGCAATTTAATTAATTTATTTTAATTATAGTAGTTAAGAGTTTTTATTAAAAAATTATTTAACAATTGCTGATAACAAAAATCTGGGCTTACAAAATTACCATAAAATTGATTTTAGATTTACATTTAATTAATTGTGAAATTGAATTTTAAACAAAGTACTAATAAAATGATATAATATCAGTTGGAATTATTTACAGTTTGAAATTTATCTTAATCGAACATCATGGTCTTGCAGTTCAAATTTAAAACAAAAAAAAATCTTGAGTAGAATGTGTCAACTCTAGGATATCCCCACTATAATATATGATGTATTCATAAAATTAATCATCTTTTAGAAAAATGAAGTTATTTAAATACAATATATACATAACTGAACTTCAAAGTTATATGACAGCTACTTGATCCCTTTGCGCCAAATCAACCAATTTTTACATTAATCCTTTAAACAATAAACTTAATTATTCAGCAAAATTTGATTGATCTAGCAGAGAAGTTTCTGATAGCTGTGATATTATAACATTTTTTTATATTTTTTTCTTTTTTTCTGAGGAAGATGGGAATCTTCCAAAGACACCGCAAGAATTCCCCTTGGTATAGTGTCAAATTCTTACTGACTAAACCCACCTCCCATTTAGCCAATATAATATGATGAAACCGACTGTCACTGTAGCTACTATTATTATTGATATTGGTACTAGTTATTAATATTATTATTATTATTTAATTATTACAGAGTCAGAGAGGTATGTCTTACATTTTCTTCAAAAAAGCTACTTTTATAAAATTAAACAACTTAACAGCTAGAATATGGTCAGTCAAGTAACAGGCTCGGGTAGAGAAAAAATTTATATACTCATATCATGATACTTAATAAAGCTAAACATCAGAAATTTTTTAAAAGATGATTAAATTTTATGAAAATAGCATATATTTAGTTTGTAAGAGTCTCCTAGAGTTGACACAATCAACTTTACATTTTTCTTCTTTTTTTTCTTCTGTCAACATTCTAATAATATTTCTATACCAAATTACAGAGCAAAAATGTAGTTATAATCGCTTCACTTTTTATTTAAATTTGCCAAAAACCTCAAACAACAAAAAATTTATGAAATAAATGTTTCCGTCACAAATAATTAATTCTAGAGAACCCCAAAAAAAAAAAAAATCAAATTATAAAAAGAACTTATATTTAGCTAATATTTGAAATCTATTTTTTTTTTAATTAGAATCCCCTAAATTTTTAAAATTAAAAGAATTTTAACCAAAAATAAAATTCAAACAAATATTGTAATTTATAACATAATTTATTAAGTCAGAAAATACTATTATTATCATTATCATCATCATCACCACCATCACTAATCATCAGTAACAAAAAAAAAATTCTGTTATTTAAAATTTAACGAAACAAATTCTCTATTAGCGCTCTCCATTTAAATCCCAATTTTCTTTCAATTTCTACAATCAAATTGAATTCATAATGAAAAAACTTAAGATTTTATGTATTATCCTACATCTCATCTGTAGTCGCAGAATGAACAAAAAAAAAAAATTTTAAATTCAATCGCCAAGACTCATGTACCTAATTCATCATCAATGAATGAAACTAATTTCTCAGCGAAAAGGATATGTCATAGGTAATTAGTCTTCTTATAATATGTATGTACTATGTACAAAATAAAAATAAAAAATAAATGAACTTTATCTCTCTTTATTTTTTGTTTTGCTTATCGCGAATGAATGTCGTTTGTTTTGCTAGAAATGAGTACATGTTTTGCATACGTATTTTTTGTATATAAAAATGTTGCCAAACATATAATTTTAAATTTTTTTTTGTTAATTTACTGTTGCTGAATTTTTAGCAGTATTTATCGCATCATCATAATCATGATTTGTGTCCTCTTTTTATTTGCCAAAAAAAAAAATGTAAAAATTACAAATTGAATTTTACCGTTATAACCTTAACCCCTTAAAAGTTAATATAAAAATATATGTATTCAAATCAAATATAAAAACGTAACACAATTTTTACACGTTTTCAAAAATGTTGCTCTTTCATCATATGTTTCCAGCCGTAAGTAATAAAAAGATAATCCTGATTTAAAATTTTAAAAGTGTTCGTTCCATATAATATGTTACAAAAGGTTTGTTATTAAACAAGGGAATAACCAAAGAGCTAATTTATCCTTATTCTTAAGTATCACTCTTCATTCAAAACTCTGTCTAAAGGAAAAGAAATACCCCTCTTTCTCCGATCCCTATTTGCTACTGGATGTTAGCAGTCATATATCCTATATGTTAATATTCTAGATAAAATTCTTTTAAATTCGCTGCGGTTCATTCCACACGCACTAAATCACCGACAATAAATACATCTATGTATGTGTGAAATACTATTGCCTAATAAATCTAAAGTTTCATTGTATAATAAAGTCTAAAGTAGCTAAATATATTTGTATTAAATCTGACGAGTTTTTAATTAAACGCGTTCCTGATATACGAAGGGTTTTGAATAATAATAAATTCGAATATCTGCAGTTTATGAAAATTTTAAGGCATTTGAAAATTGGGTTTTTCAAAGTTTGACGGTTCGTAACTCTTCGATTGACGAAACTAGATAAAAAAAAAAATAATCCATAGCAATATTTTTTTTATAATTCATATTCATAGTTCATATTCTATTTCAAACGGTGCAAAATCTTTACAGAAGCATTAATAAACGGAGTTTTTAACAAATGTCTTTAAAAAAAATTGATTTGATGAAAATTTTCTAATTTGTCGAATCTAAATAATTACCTTAATACACCGCTCTAAATAGATATTGCAGACCGGTTTTTCACATTCACTTTATTTAATTTTTGCCTTCTGTTTCAAATTATTTTTTGCTCCACAAACTTTAAAAAATCTTTTAGACAGTTTTGAACCGCTAATCATTAGAGCATGACACTTCTTATTAATTAAAACTAATTTAAATAAACATTGTGCAAGTTGATGCTTAATTAATACTGTATACCAATTAGTATTTGATTATAATTATAAGATATCATAGAAATAATTACATATATTTTATATGGTTCGTAGCGAAATTATTCTTATCGTAACTAACTCGATTGCAGCTGCTGTTATAAGTTGTCCTTAAATGTTCGGCTTATTTAAACGATTTTCTTATATGCCTTGACACCAGATTGAAAAGACTCAGAAATTAGAGAAACTTACGTCCTATGCGTATAGCGTATATATAAATAGAACTTACGCGTTATGCGTATATATCAATAGAACTTCTTGAAGAAATATCTTTCTGTATTATATAAGCTGCTAATTTTACTAAGTAAAGGAAATCAAATCATCATCTTTTTGTGTCTCTTCTATTTCTCTTCAACATTTTGATTCATAAAATAGCTTATATATAGAATTCAAAATCACAATCCTGTTTGTGTTCTATCTAGAGTCTATAAAAATATTATGAATTATTCTTACCCTTATTCTGCCTTCAGCTGATGGGTTTTCTCTCAATTACAATATAAAATTTACTATCGGGCTCATCAGCAATTGGTTCTATTTAAATATTATGTTCAACATTTCATATAATATTTCGACATTGATATGTCTTATCCGAATTTATACTATTCGATCAATTATCACTTAATTTTAAACATCAACAGAGCTCTTTTCAAAATCAATCAGAAAGGATGATTCTTCATTAAAGCTTCTTGGACCCATTATACGTATGGCGGAGTATAAAATTTAAAATAGAACTTTTTCAAATTTTCAAAAATTCATCGAAAATGTATCGGTACAAATGTATCTAACGTTATAAGTTATTATAATTAATATATATTATAACTAGTTATTATATTTGACGTTGCAGATGTAAAAATCATTCCCAGAACGTGATTTATAAGCATTTTAAAAAGAATTTTGAATTTTCTTACTTTAGGCAGTCACCTAACTAGTGGGGTTGCACAAAACATTACTAAAATTGTTCAAGTTTTATTGCTTTACCTCAAATGGCACAAGTTTTGTAAAATTACAGAGCTTATTAGTGGGCGTTGCTGGTTTAACACTTGCGTATACTTTTTGTTGTATTAGACAAAAAAGAAATTCTCATTTTATGGTTAAGAATAAACATTCAAGAAACTAACAAATATCTAAGTTTGCATTATTTTTTTTCTACAATTTGAATTTTTATTTCTGTTAAAATTTTATCCAATCGATTTTTTTTTTCACCTTTTCAGCAAAAAATAATTGTTTCCACTTTTTCATTCTTTTTATTTTTGGTATACTCAATGATACGATCCGATAAAATCCGATTGCATCTACAGTATCATTTATGTTAAATACCAACATGATAGCATCTGATGGGTTGGAAAATAAATTTAACAAAAACCTTCATTTTTGCAACATAATAAACATTATTACTGTCATATGATTACTGTCACATGATTATTGTCATATGATTACATACAAATGTTGGTAATAAAAAAAATTTAAATTCACAGACTTTAACAATACAATAACAGCAAAAACAAAAAATTTACATATTCATGAAATTAACCTCACCATTTGACCGTATGTATTTTTTTTTTTTGTCGAGATCAGATCTTCTTGTTTTTGTAATGTACAAAAATCCCTATATGTCTTAAGTCGGTCGTTATAATAGTTTATCCTATTCTATTTGGTATGATTGAATAAATGTAGGTGTATCTATATAGAATAACAATAATGAGGCTATAATTTTTTTTAATAAAAGTGATATATAATTTTTTGTAGTTATTTTTTATAATGGAGACTTATATACAATTACATACAAACATGAATTCAATAAAGTGTCATGTCTTTTGTATGAAAATGTTTTGTTAATTTGATTTTGTAACAAAAGTAACAAAACCAAACAAGTTTCCAAAAAATATATATATTAGTGAATGGCATAAGTTATCTTTAATATAAAGTAGAGTTCTTCTTTCTTTTTGTCCTTTATGGGTTGCTAAACCATACATCCGATTGAAAGCAATCTTTGCAGGAATATTTTTCTAAGCCTAAAAAAAGTCAAGAACTATTTCTCTTTGCAGATCGTAAACACTTTTGAGCACGCTTTTAAGCATTTGAGTACAGCTGGCTAAACGGTTTGACCGATTGACTTCAAACTTTATATATAAGTGTGGCTATATGGCTAAGGTATAAGATGGGAGAACAAATTTGATCTATAGCAGCACAACTGCTTTTCAAAACCATTTTCAGTTTCAATTAAAAACAGATTGTGATTAAAATTCTGTGTATGTATTTCAATAAAAAAGTTGACTATAATAACAGACTTAAAATTTATTAACCCATTCGGCATTCGAAATAAAACTTTGTAAGTCTCAAAGAAGCGTTAAAGAAAGTGTTAAAGCGTTAAGAAAAGATATTTTGTCGAGTTCCGTTAAACCATTTGGCAAAAGATTTTTTAAGGTAATTTTATGTTTTTACATTTTCAATTCTCAATGATTCCGATCCTACTTATGACAAACAAGACATAATAATTAATTAAAATCAATTAATTGTTTTAACAGTTTCCAGATATAAATATTCGTAGTTAGGTGTAGTTAATTTAGCAAATAGTTTTTCCTGTCAATATTTTTTATTGACAAATTACAAGGAGATTTTTGTTCTCCATAAATTTTATTTGAAACAGTTTCATTTTATTTTATTTTATTTAATCTTAAGTAAGTTCAATGGAAGAAGGAACCGCAACCAATGGAATCTGCAAAAGATTAATGCTCAAAATTACAAAGTTTTCTAAACCATTCCCCCGTATTACTTTCAAATTGAATATTCATCTGTTTATCTAATATTGGGTCATTAAAACTAAATTCTTAAGAGAGTTTTTTTCATAAAATATTGTTTGCTGGTAAAAATAACGGCAACCTGTCAATTTTTTTGTATATAAAAATATTTAAATGATCGTATAATAATAATTACAATTGTAATAATGATATTGCATTTAATTTCTTCTTTTTTTTTTGGTGTCTCCATCTTAAAAAAAAAAATACATTTTATTTATTTACAAAATAAAAAACTTTAATTCCATAGATGCGATACTACGCAATACCGTAATATATAAACACTGTAATACTTTATAATAAATAAGATACTCTTGTTGCGTTATTGAAAATAATTTAGTACTTAATCAACTTCTTTGGAAACAAAAAAAAAGTATTTGTCAACTTAAAAACTATCTACATAAGAATTTCAATAATATAGATAAAAAACAACGATTCAAAAGTGGGTGTCAAATCTACCAATATAAATTTGAAATTAAATATAGTACTTAAATATTTAAATTGGTTTTTTTTTTTTTGTATTCATTAATCGGATTTGTAATTACCTCTTGATTACTTTGGAAAATTGAAAAATTAAATAAGTATTGAGAGACACTTTAATAATACGTATATATTTAAAAAATGATGTTTTCGATTATATTGTAAAAATAAATATTAATTAACCATAATATATTAATTGTAATTAAATTCTTAATTAAAAATTTGATTACTCTTAGTTTTTTTCCTTCATTCTTGTTTCATTTACGTAATCAAATATAGGTACCTTTCATTAAATCAGAAATCTTCAAACTTAAAAAATGGTGACATATGTTTAACCAGTTTTTTGTATTTTGAAGAAAAATATTTCAGAAACAGGGCCAACTTAGCAACAAGAGATTTGAGGTCTTTCGATTTAAAAGATTTTATAGCAATTACAATTCTTTTTTTTGCGAGGGTAGGTGTGAATTACATTATATAGGAGTGGAAGGAGCACGACTCCCTTATAAATGTAATGGAACTTTAACCTACTAAACACCAGCTTCCTTTTTTGACCAAATAATAAGATATACGACCTTTCTTACTCATGTACTATCTGGTGAAATGAAGTTGAGTTAAGTTAAGGATAAACAAAAAGATTGTTTTGAATTGAAATACAGTTAATAATAATTATAAAACAATCTATAATTTCAAGGCACCTCATTAAAAAATTTAAGTCAATAACATTAACATTGAAAATTAGAGATTACTGCGTACTGAACCAATGTAAATCAATCTATATAATCAATGATTGCAATTAAATTTTAAAGCTTTTCATGTCAACTTTAATTTCTTATCTTTTAAATTTTTGGTAGATATATATTTTTTGTTATAAAAAATAATTCTTACTTGTTTTTCTATCAATACCACATTCTAATTTAATTAGCCCTTTTTTTTTTTTTTTTTCTTAAAATGTAATTACCGTAATTCATTGTGCAAATACATCATAAATCTTATGAAGCGTAAACTAAAAAAAATTCTTAATGTTTATTAAAACTTTTTTAAATGATTTTAAATAATCCACACATAATTGCCATCTATGATCGTTTATTTATTTATTTATTTTTTTAATTTTTTTTTTTTTTTATCTTCTAAAATCGAAGATCATTAAATTAATCCGCGAACAATAATAAACAAAAGAAACTGCACCGCATTAATAAATCATAGACAAAAAAATAAACAATTATATTAGAATGCCAGATCAAACTGCTCAAAGCCTCAAAACAAATGCCTAATCCAATCCATTTTTTTTTTATATTGTTTTTCATAAGATCAACCAAAAAACCGCGAATATTTATCCGCGGATTATAAAAACACAAAAGTTCTTGGATTTAATTAGTAAAAAAAACAAAAAAAAATAAAGAAAATAAAATTTTATTATAAAAAAAAATGTGCGCGAAATATTCTTTTAATTGGCATCATAGAAAATAAAAATAAAAAAAAAATATAAAACTAGAGGATAAGTCTACTGAAAATAATTTTTAGTTTTTTTCTGCTTTTGTCGTTTTAGACAATATGTGGTATATACAAAATCTTTATCTCCGGAAAAGATTAATCTAAAATTATCTGCAGAGGCTTTTACTAAATAATTACTGAATTTTAGCAAATTAAGAGTAAAGCCTTTCTAATTATATAGGAATAATTTAAAAATCTTCAAAAAGCGTTAACCGTTCCGTTTTTCCATATTAATAAGTCTTTCTTTGTCTGGTAACCTTAACAGGTAATCAAATAATTAATTTAGATATCTACCAGATGATTATTGTTAAGGACTGGTCCAGACGTTCAGTTTTTATACCCGTACGATAGGATCGGGTATAATAAAATTACTCCTCCGTTTGTAACACCTCGAAATAAGCGAGCTAGATATACCTTCAAAGGTATGGATCGGATCAGAAAAAAATTCTAAGACTTTTGAGCCATGTCCGTCCGTCCGTCCGTCAGCACGCTAACTCAAAAACTAAGAAAGCTAGAATCTTGAAATTTACACAAAATATTCTGGGAGTAATTTGTAGGTTCCCTATTTTTTTGGTTGAGTTTGGACCAAGCCTTAGGGTAGCTCTCGAACACCTAACTTTTAGATCCCCACATTGTTTTTGCAATAGAGCTATGAAATTTTAACTGCTGATAGATGTCACAAAAATATTAATTTTATTTTTAAAAACTTTTTTTTGTATCCCCACCCGTTACGGAGCTACAGCTCCCCAAAGATTCAAAAAAGCTCTATATTTAAATTGTTATAGCACAAGTTGTACAAGGTATATCTTCATTTTGAAAACGCCAAACGATTACTACTTTTATTAGCTTTAAAAGTATATATACAATAAATATACTTTTGTTGCATACGGTGTCTTAATTTACCGTTATGCGAAACTAAAATTTTGCAAAATCCTTTAACCCTTCTATCTTCTAAAACCCTTCTATCTTCTATCTTCTGAAATTTTGACAGAAGTTAGATCTTTGAAAATAAGTATGAGTCATTTCAGAAATTTTTTTTGTATCATCTCCTGTTTAGGAGCTGTAAGGGGTCAAAAACTGCAAAAACTGTAAAGGGGTTAAACACCTGTAACTTGAACACCTGTTAAATTTTTTCTGAAGTAATACAGAAAAATTAAAGCTTCGACATTATACTCTTATTTCTGTTAACAACTTTTTTTAATAATATAGGGTTACTTTATAATTGACGAAAGAGTTACTTGATTTTTTCAAATTTTCTAACAAATTTCTTCAACTAATTTTTTGCATTTTGTTTTACTCGATAATTTGAAATTGTTGAGGATATAATGCGTAGTACAAAAAAATGTAATTAAATAAACAACATAACGGTTGCTTGAAGAATTTTTATTTATATGATATTGATATATATACATACTTATATAATATCATGTTTATTTACATATCGTATATGTCACTAGTGAATGAATGATAAGAGTATATATGTATATTATATAGAGCCGTATTTACATACATATATGTATTTTATTGTACTTATAAGAAATTATTCTGTCAATGGAATATTTAAATATAATATAATATAATAATTAAAATTATATTTATTATGTTGTACTAAGTAAATTTAATATATATTTATCGCTTAGTATTAAATGGTACTATAGAATATTTGAAAAAGTTTTGGATTGATAATCGTTATGTGAAAGGTTAGAATTTGCTTTTGAAGAATGTATAAACATATAGTTTGAATATATGTACAACCCATAGTACTAGAAATTATAAAATTTACCCAAATTATTTTAAAATACTAAAATATTAAAAAAATAATATTGTAAGCAGAGTGACAGGCTGTGAACATACTAACGGTTCGTACGGGTATCTAAGATTTGACAAAGGGAACTGTATTCTTCCTCGTTTTTTACAGTTTTTAAAAAGAAAAATTTCACAATATTAGAGAATTTGGTTTGCACAAAGCAGGATTTACGAACGTTTTTCGTCAACGCGCCTATATCAACTTGTAGAAACCGAGTTTATGATTGAATAAAAAATTAGCGTGTGGACTGTATTTAAAAAAAAAATTTGTTCTGGAGAAAATCCACTTTTATTGGATTTTTTTCTTTTTATTTTTTTTTATTTTTCATCTGAAAGTAAGCCGAGTTGCTCATCCTGCAATTTTATAATAAACCTAAGGATATATACTTGATGTATACATTTGCTAAATGAGAAAGTATAGTCTTTATAATATATTAGCTTTTCTCAATCTGGTTATCCTTTTATAAATCCAACAAATTTATCAGGCACTCTCGAAAGAAGCCTTTAGAATTTCCAGTTTCCCAGTGACTTGTTTTTTACTTAAAATTAATCAAAATAAAGAATTTTTTGGTAGACTTATATTCTATATTTTAATAAAATATTTAGATTTTGGCGCATTGATCTAAACCATCATAATAGTAATGAGATCTTCGATTAGAACTTATAATTTTTTTTATCACTTATACACAGAAATCATATAATAAAGTTTTTTTTACTTATTTTTTTTTTGTTTTTTTTTATATAATGATGAATTTAATTGCGAAACGTTTTGATATAACTTTAAAAACGCGATTTATGTTTTTGTTTTTACTTTTTATTGTTGTTATTTGTCAGAAAATCACAAAATAGAACGATAAAAATGCAAGGCAAGACATGATTTGCGATCATTCATCCATTTGTGAATCGATTTCAATGACATTATCGCGAATTTATATCCGTAATTAATTTTTTTTTGTTTAATTTTTTCTTCTATTTCTTTATTTATTTTGTGCAGAAAAGATAAAAAACTCAACATATGGCAATAATAGCAGATTTGAAGTTTAAAACTAAATGAAAGATAAGGAAAGGGTACTGAATAATCAAGACTTAAGTTTGAACGTGTTTCTAATAGTAATGAAATTGCGGCAGAACGAGCAATATAGATGAATTCATGGAATTATTAACCAAGGCAAGGCTGTGACTTTCAAATGTCAAACTTTGATAGATAGAGTCAAATTTACTTAGCTTATTAACTGTGATTTTTTTCAAATTATAAAATAAAATACTTTTAAAATTGAAAAGAAAATAATTAAAATTTCTGTCATGAATTTCTTAATAGTCTTATTCGTAGGTTTCTAATTAAAAAACTGAAGCAACTAAATTAATTGGGAACGGCAAGTGAATAATATTTTACTAGGAATGTTTAAAGAGTCTAAGAACTGTTTGAGTTTAACAACAGCTATGCAAATCGATTTCTTTTCTTCTGAAGGCTCGCCTTTAGCTATTTCCTCCTAGATTGATAAAATCTTTGCTCAAGTATGCATTTGCTCTCCTTTTTCTACCCAACTGGACGTCCCTTTATTCTTTTCATTCACAATTTTACTGTGAATGATCTTTCGAGTTGATTTTAAAGAAACTATGAAGTCTGTCAAAATTTTCCAGAGATGCAACACGATATATTTACGATAATAAGAATTCAAATAAGAATTTTTACTAGCTAACATATCAAATATTTCAATTTTTTTTATAAAAAATATTTCGTTTCAATTCTGAAAACAAAACATACAAGTATAAAAATATTTTTTTTTTTTTTGCGCAATTTGAAAATGAATGGAATGTTTCTTAATCATATAAAAATGAATGATTATCTTCTAAAATGTCAAAATCAATTAATCATACATTATTTTTTACACACATATATATACACAATTCACATGTAATTACTTCATCAGGTCTTAAATTGATTTGAGCTAAGGCGCTGTTCAATGTTTCCGCTCTTTAATGTAAAAATAAAAGTTTTTTATTGTCTTCTACTAATTCTTTGAAAGAATTTTAATAATTTTCAATTCAATTTTAATGCAATGAAATATTTCAATGATAATGTAATATTTTTTTTTTTATAAAAATAAATTAATTTAATAACAAATAAATAATTAAATAAAAAAAAAAATTAATTGCTAATATATGAAATCACTTGAGTTTTCTAAAAATTAAACATTGACATTTAGAGACAGACTTTAAATAGACTTAAATTTTAAAAAAATAATTTTACTTTTTTTATATAAAGATTTTAATCAGATTTTCTTATATATTTTATATGACATTTGATTCAGACAACCATCATTTGCAGTATTTAACTTTTTTTTGTCATTTTTGTTAGATTTAGCGAATTATTTCGCGTATATTTTTTTAACTTTAATATGATTTAAGTTTTTAAAATATGTACATTTTCTAAAGTTCCGACTGCATTCTACCATTCTTATGCACAATATAAAACAATTGTTTCTCTTAAACCTCAAGAAGTGTTGCCTTTTTAATAAAGGTGAAATATTTTTCTATGACATTGGCTTAATTTTTTCCTGTGTAACAATATTTGGTTCGGAGAATATTTTGTTCAGGTTTTTTTTTTTTTGTTGACGATTTTACCACTTTATTTGACAAAGTGGTGTGGCACACACTCATCTAGTACATGTTCTTCAGTTACATTTCCAGTACTATGTTTCTGAAAGAGTTTGTGAAAGAAAGCTTTCTGACAGATATATTTTATGTTTTTACTTAGTTCACCTGCATATTAATTTTAATTTGCCCTTTAGTACTATTTTGGCTCATGCTGCAACTCATTCTTTCCAAAATTATGACAAAATATTGATCAATCAGAAGCATTTTCTGAAGGGTGATTTGTTTACATTAATTTTCTTATAGTTAATTACAATTATAATACCTAATACAAGTACAATTGTATTTAAAATACACAACTGAAAGCATGGGGTTTCTTTTTTCGAATCCCCAAAGTGTCATAAAATTTTATTTATTTCAAATCTTTGAATTTCTAGGAATGGCGTTCTTTTTGTTTGATGATGATTACAACAATCAATTTGTTTAATAAACAAAATTATTAAATACCAAGCAATGTAATGTTGGTAATGTATGTAAATATTTTTAAACACAATTTTGTGTCATGAAAGCATTTCGTAGAAGGACTATCTAGTATTATTAAATTTAATTATAAATTTTAGAGAATCGAATTGCTAGTGTCCGCGATATTAAAAATTTTGTCATCATTTTTCATACCAATTTAATGTTCAACCGTCACATTGATTTTATTTAATCTAAAGCTTTTTCTATGTTGATTTCGTTACACATTATTATACATTCAAAACTTTATATACTACCCTGGCTCATCATCATCTTTAATATATTTCTACAATTAGGATACTTTTTGCATATATAAACAATGATATCCAAAAAATATGGCTAAATGACTTCCAGAAAATATGATTTAGCCTTAGAAAAATTAATTGGTAACTTCACACAGTCATTTATGAGGCTAACTGTCTTTTAGATATTAATACTCTTGAAATAAGTTTTTATATCGCTTCTGTTACCGTCGCTTATTACGTAATAACCAAAATTGCAACAAGACAATTTTATTTTTAAGAAATACAGAGTGAGCCAACTTGGACAGACTGAATCGAAATGCTTATTTTTTTTTTTTTTTATGTTTTTTATTTTATTTTTTATTAAATGGAAGTATAAATTATTAAATTGACATTATTTAAATGGCTTCCATTTTTCTGCTGGCTCTTTTTAAGACATTTTGCATTACGTTGCGCAATTTCAGTGCGAATATTCTACTTTAGTTCCTGAATGTTTTGTTTTTTATTGACGTTCCTTCAGTCAGCCCAAGTTGGCCTTGTATATTAATACCTATGCACCGGCTCATGATTTTAGAACAAAAGTTTCATATATATTAATGCACATAGATCCTTTTATGTTTTCTCTTAGTTGTAAATTTCAACGCAATTTATTTTATACACTCAATAAAATCACTTAAATAAATTTGACGAAGTAAATTTAGATGAAATAAATAAATAAATTAAACTATTTGAATTTCCGTGTCAATACTAATGACTTCAGTATCATTATATTGGGAAAAGAGAGAGGTGGATTTAGTTAGTAAGAATCTACACTATTAATTCTTGCTGTCTTTAGAAGATTCCGACCTCTCTTAGGAAAATAAAAACAGAAACACGAAAACTACAAGTAATTATTAATAATATTAACAAAAACAGTAAAAATTTTATGATTGTTGTATCGCTATTCGTTGTCATTGTCATCAATATTTCAAAAAATTTACATATCCCGATTTTAAAAATTATGAAAATCTCAAACAAAAATTTAATTTTACTCCACTTTTATATTTTTTATTATCATCTAAAATATCGCCAACATTATCATCATCATTGTCCATTGAAGATTTTGGTTAAAAATAAAAAAATATTTCCATTTCCAATACAATATTTATTACGGTAACTAACGAGAGATTGTTTTCCTAATTTAATAGCCATATTTTTTACAATAGTCCCCATCTTTGTAACGATAAACTAATAAGCTTTAAAACTAATTAAATATAGCAATTCATTTCATTATTTGCATATATTCTGCGGTTGTGAACCTCTAATAGGAGGCTGTTTCTTCAACGATACTAATAGAAGGCGACGTTATGATAATGCCTACACATAATATTTGCTTACACATTTTAAATGACAAACCAGTACAAGTTTTAGATAAATTATAACTCTGTTAAATGACCATTAGATTTTTTTTTTCACCAATAAAAATGAAAATAAATAAATGTTTTATTTTTTAAATTTAGGTTAATCGCACGAACATAATATATGCATTTTAAATAGTATATAACACCTTCGTGCATTAGGTTATAAATGAAGGCAATCCCAGTGTCACTGTAACTCCACTGGACTGACACCTCATAAAGCTAAATTGACACAGAATTAAAACCTGAACAGGAATATATAAATATTTGTCCATATTATATATCACGTTCATTCTACAGGGTCACAAACATAATAACAAATTTGTTACATCCTTTGTTTTATTATTGAAGACAAATTTATACCTTAAGGGTTATTGAAGACAAATTTAAATGGAAGGCAAATGTTTGTTTGACTCAGTCTTAATGTGATCCAAAGACGAATTTATATAGATAATGTTGACGGTTCGAGAAAATATTAGAAAATTAACGATTGAAATACCTCACAAATTTACATAATTTCCAGAATTTTTTCTACACTTCTGTTTTGAAATTCTTATTAAATTTTTGTATAAGACTTGGTCTGAATGTGAAATGTCTCACAGAAAAATAGGAATATTTAAATGTACGAGAGAATAAGGTCTAACATTTATTTAGTTTTATCTTCTCAAATTTACTGAGCATGTTGCATAATATGCTTTAAATAACAGTTCATGTTAGATACAAAAACTTACAAAATAATTAAAATTTGGCTCTGTTGTATCATAATCATTCTAAAAATAAAAATAAAGTACAGATAACATTTTCTCTTAATTTCTTTGCAAGAGTAAGTGGAAATAGAGAAGTATAATATACTATTGTTTTTTAGTATGCGGGATTAACTCACTAACAGTACTTTCTTTTTTATCGTAATTCATTTGGTACTAATGTACCTATACCGTTCAAATTATAATATAGATTATAGAAGAATGAGAACGGAGTTGAGATGAGGCTCTTAACGACAGCTACATTTCAATTACCTAAATCAACTTGACGAAAATTTCAATAAATTTATTTGTGAAATTGCTGAATATGAAAACTCTTGGTATCACAATTTCACCAAATAGAACTTCTTTTATTTTCCACATTCATTCCAACTAATGAGACATTTAAAACAATTAAAAGAAAATTGAAAATAATAAAAAGATATGATAAAATGAAATAATTTAATGTGCAAATAATTATATGCTTCTTACTGTATTTAAAATATCTAATTTAAATATTTAAGATATTTTTTTCACATAATTTACATATTATATCTATATATCTATTTCGCTCACTCTACCTTCTTATCAATTTCTCTTTATTTATAATGGAAGCGGGGTTGAAGTAAGGTGAGATAAATGATGAAAAAGTATTAATGCAGTGGTGAATAAAATGCAAAATTAGATTATTTAAAAAGAAAAAAAAAAAAAAAAGAAGAAATTAAAAAAAAAAAATTAAAATGAGCACTGGTAAAACATATTTTTTTAGTTTGAAGTAGATTTATCACAGGGATTTATGTCTATATTAGAATTGAATTATTTACCAATAAACTTAAATAAGTGAAGTCTTTAGTTTATTTTCTTTATTACATTTTTTCTATTTTTTAACTATATATTTATTTTTTTTCTTCATCATTGATTGGTGATTAGAGTAATTCGATTTTAGTAGAGTTTTGATTTTTTTCCCAAACAAGCAAAAAGTAAATTATGTTTTTAATAAGCCCAAGTAACAAATTAAAAAAAAAATAAAAATTTCATATTTTAAAAATACAAAATAATATTGTGATTTTGGTATGGTACACACGTTGTTTCGTCTAAAATTATAATTGAAAGAGAACTTAGACCATGATAACGAACAATCTTGTCGAAATATAAGTAGGAAAACAAGCCTAAATTAACGTATGTGAATAGCAGAAACTCAAGACAAAAAATTAAAAATTTTATAGTAACTTGTCTTTAACTTGCTTTTATTATGGTCACAAAAAAGGTTACTTATTTCTAAAAAAAACCTAGTAAACGAACCAAGTCTACTTTTCGCATTTATAACTTTAGTATACTACATTGAATTAAAACACGAAAAATATGAAGATGAAACAAATCTCAGAGGTTAAGTCTTAATTAATGATCAAGTCTCAATATGTTAAGAATTTTAAAAAAAATACTAAAGTATAATTGAGACATATACATGATTTGAAATCGCTACTCCCTCAGTTGACACGCCCTGTACTTAATCACTCAGCTATAGTGGACCTCCTTTTAGCACATCTACAAAAAAAATTTGACAAAATGTGTCTATTAGTTTTACTCTGTCCGTCGGTCCGTCTGTTTACAAAACTGTTAAAGATAGAGAAAAAACAATTTAATCATGGATAGGTCTCATAAAAAAATTGATTTTGTGCAACAACTTTTTCATGTAGCTCGATCTATCAGGAGGGAACTACAGCCCCTCAAACTTTGAAAAAGCCCTAGTTTTAAATGCGTATATTTCATGTTTCGCTTAACATTTTTTTAATCTGAAAACGCCATTCGACAGGAATTTTTTTTACCTTTGCAAATCAATATCAAAATTATATATATTTTTTTAAATTTAGTATTTAAATTTACCGTTATGTGAAAATCAAATTATGCATGATTTTTCTATCTTCATAACTCCGGCACGCTTTTAGATAGGAAATTGAAATTTTGAGGCAAGAAAGAACTTTCAGAATTAGTATATACGTTTCATCTCTACAGATTTTTCTTCGGCAAAATAAAAAAAATAAAACTCCAGTAATATATATTTACGTGTGTTAATCGTTTCTTTTAATTATATAGGGTTCCAGAGTTACAGCCCCTCAAAACTACAAAAAAGTCCTATTTTCACATTTTTTTTATATGAAATTTTAAAATTTTGTTGCAAGTCACTATTTTAAACAGGTATTATCTTTTGGAAATGTGCGCTTTTAAAAACCGTTGGTTTACATTCTGCCTTATTTAATCTATTTTTTTTAATTTCATATAATAACTGCTTACAAAACTCAAATCAAAAGATAGAATAATTTACATAATATGCACATTTTTTAACTGAATATATTTACATGAACTCCTCGCATTTAATTTTCTAACGTTTTATTTAGTTACTAGCAGTGTAAACCGCTCTTCATAAATAACCAAAGCAAATAAATCCCAGTTTTTTTTTTTTTTTTATTTAACTTTAATCGCCGAATTTAAAAAAATGGAAATTTTCTTTATTAGCATTCTATCATTTACAATCAATCAATTTGAAAAAATTCACAATAGTAAAGTGTAATTAGCTAAACAGGTGCTACCATGTGACTTTTATATATTTATTAAAATGCTATTTGTTTTTTGTAATGAATTTTTAAGAAAAGAGTCTTACGGTTTTATTTAAACTTTTTATCAGAATCTAATTTTTTTTAAAAAACAGTCATATTTAAGCCACTTGGGACTTACTTTATACTTACAATAACCATATAAATAGTCAAAAACTGTAACTAACATAAAAAAAAAAAAAACAGCTACTAAAAGAAAAAAAAAATTATTTTTATGTTTTATGTTGCAATACAACATAATAGTTTTCTTGTTTTCATGTTATTTAATGGTATAAATATAATATTGTATTTTCCTATATTTAATGTATAAGTATAGTAAAACAACCTAACTTTGACATACTATAGACTTTTTATATTTAAAAGGGTTGACTTTTGACTTGACTTCTTATATATAAAAGTGTTAATAAATTAAAATGTTGACACTTTATTAATAATTTTAATATACATTTTAATAGAAAATTGTAAAAATGTTAAATTTTTACAGTTTTATAATAAAATAAGTCAAATTTAGTAGACATTACGGTATCTAAAGATCAAATTTTATATTATTTAAATACGATTTCAAATACGCGATTTAATTTTCTTTGCAAAGAATCTGTATTTATATTTATTTGTTGCATTTGTTGTGCTGGTTGTTGTTTGTTGTTATTTTGTCAGTTAATTATTACCATATATGCAAAATAAATGATTGTTTTTTTTTTGTTTTTTTTTACGATATACCATTATGTATTTTGTATTTAAAATACATAAATTCTCATAGAATTATTATACCAACAGTATTTTTTTTTTTTTTATAATGTTTTTAAATTCTATTTTGTAGATCACTGATGGAGTCTTTAAAACTGTATATCTAATTGAAAACTCAACTTAAACGATTTTGAATCTAATTAAATACGATTAGGAGACAAAAAAACTATAAAAAGTTAGAGTAAATCTAAGAAGTTGAAGATTGTGAATATATTTAAAAAAAAAAAGAAAAATAAATTAAACTAATCAGAAAATAAGAACAAAAAAAAAAAAAAGTCGAGTATATTAGTAGCTGCTGCTTTCATTTTTCTTTGCTTTGTTTTTTTTTTTTTTTTGTCGATTTAAAACAATTTTCTAATGTCCAAGAAATGATCACTTAACATGCAAAATTTCATTCAAAAAAAAAAGTATAAAATATTCTCTATTAGTTTTGTTTTGATTCTATATGATCTGAATAAAGTGTAACATCAAAGCGTTTAAATTCTAAGGTGACTAAAATCTTTATTAAATACATAATATGTATGTATGTATAGTTATCGATGTCAAAAATATTCTTTTTTTAATTGGTTTTCGTACATCTGTTTATTCTAATAACTTGGAAGTTGGTGCTCTAATTAAAAGTTAACATGAAAATCTATTTTGGATTATTTCCGCTTCTAATTTATAGTGGTATCGTACTTCAATCGTGTTATATCGGGTTCTCGCTATTCCACCTAGTGACCGACCCTATTTTATTTAATTAAATATAGAGTCTATAACAGTTATCATAAATCCATTTCTCAAAAAAAAAAAAAAAACACTTGGCATAAAGACAGTTAGCGTAAATAGACTTTTAGCATAAAGTCAATTAATTTAAAAACCCTTCAGCAAAATTCAATTCATACTAATGGGACACTTTGTATAAAATCTTATTGATAAATAGGACGTTTGGCATAAATTGTTTTAGCAAATGGGAGATTTATGGCATACATTTTTTGTAAATAATATTTATGTATGTGTGGTTCACCAAGTAAGATTAAGGTTGTATCTGTAATGATGATAATAATGATTATAATTTAAATATTCTGTATTTAAATTTATACCTAAGAAAGCTGAAATTTCAATTTCGAAGACTAAAACTTACAATTTTATAAAAAAAACTTCAATCACAATTCACAATGCATATTGCAGGAGTTACTATCATAAGACTTTCATTTAACTACATGTTATTTAACTGTATTTCATTTGACTGTATGTCATTTACTTGTATTTCATTTGACTGTATGCCAATTAACCGCATTTCAGTTATACATATTCTGTAGAAGGCGTATAAATTCTGTTTTTGTAACCACAGATCCCCCCAAACAACTTTTATTACATACTTCTTTTTGAGAAATAAGTTTATGCAAACTGGGATGCCCCTAATTATATAATCTTCTTTGTTGTCAATTAATCATAAATTAAATCAATTATTTTTTTTTTTTTAAATGATAAAAAAGAAAAAAAACTAAAAATATAATTAAATCATTTCCGGATTGTACACATAACCCCTTTCGTATTTTTTTTCAAATTATAGTAATTTAGAACTTTTATTAAATTGATAAAAATCTAATTAAATGCTATAATTAATGTTTTTAATGTTTTTAGAATTAATCTTAACATTGACCTGTTATGTTTTTAGAGTCAATAAAAATTCTGGATAAAAAATTGTAATTTAATGTTCTGTACTGGAGTTGTACCGTAATTGTACAGTTTTACAGTTTACAGTTCTTTTTTTTTTTTTAATGTTTACTCTGAATATTTTTATTGCATGCTATAATTATATTTTTTTTTAACCTAATACAATTAGACAATCATGTTACTTCAAACGGTATTACAAAAAAAAGCAATATTAGGTGTTTGCATGATTTAGAAAAATTGAATTATAATAAGAGTATGTATTTATTATTGTAATAGACACTATAAATATAGACTAAAGTTAAAATTGAAAAGGAAGGAAGAAGATTTATTAAGAAATTTAAGATTATAAATGATAAACAAATTATTGTTATTTAAATATAAATGATACTAGCCTTTCAAGCTGATTTTTAAAACGAAATTTAGGAAAATATTAAACTGAACTTAAAAAAGTGTTGGACGCCTGATCGATTTCAACTTTTTCGTAGTGAAACTACCTGCTATGAATTTCATGATCTCCTGTGTCGATGCATTTAGTATCAAAGAGTTAAAATAAACATTTGGGTTTCAGTTACTTACTTAAATAATAGTAAATATCTCGGAAACTATTTGCTCAGCTATACTATATTTGCAACCTACAAACGGCAACTAAAGTACAACTACAACTACAATATTAGATTAAAAACAGTTTAATAACAAAAGAAACATCTTTAACAGTTTCCAGGTTTATTTTCCTTTGGGATGTGGATTATCACTCATCAGTCTACAAAAATTTATAAACATTACCTACGCGGAGTTTTAATAAAATTTGATTACAATTATACACATTTATGTTTTTTAGAAACATATAGATTACTTGAACTGAAAACGTTGAAGTAACTACAAATAAAATCAAATTTATATTAGAAATTTCTCTTTTCTTTCCTTCGTTCCTCTTTTATTTTTGAAAGAAAAAAGTTCAGGAAAAATCTAAAAAAAAGTTTGTTTAAAATAAAAATTAACAATTTTCTTACAGATAAAACATTTGACAAGAAAAATATTTGAAGAACTATTTAACTTATAATGTTTATTACTAGTCAGAGACGACATCTAAAGCTGCATTAAGAGACCTATCCTTACACCGGTGCCATTATGATTAAATATTTTAAAAGAAGTTTATTTTAATGACGTTACATTTTTCATATTATTTTCCACAGAACCTAACACAAAACGTAAGAGCTTTTGTTATACTACCCAGCGTATACAGTGCCATATTCTAACACTCATAAGAACGCGCATTTATTTTCTTTCAGAGAAAAAGAATTTTTAGGGAGATGTAAAGCAAAAATAGATTTTCATTATCGAAATTTTATTTTTGTTTTTAAGAAAAATTACATGCCCTTCTAAAATAATTGATCATCAATTTGTTATTCTATACATTATTCTTAAAAATACAGATATTAAACACGAGTTCAATTGAATCCTAAATTATTAACAAGAAAAGTTCATACAATTCACTTTCAATTTAATAACACGGTTAACTAATTTTAAAAATTTCATATATTTTTTTTTTTCGTTTATATTTTGAAAATAAACGCTTATATTAAACGCTTATCTGTTTTTATCAACCACGTATATATCTATAGTTCAAACAAAACAAAAAAAAAACATAGACAATATCTCATATATCACATATAAATGGGTAGTAGTTAGATTTTTGAATTTATTAAAACAAAAAAAAAAAAAATTAACCCATTTTAAAGTTGAGATCAATTTATCTACAACAAAACAACAAAAAGATTTTATTTTATTGCCTATATTTTGCTATACAACCAGCACAACAACCAACAACAATAATGATGGCAATATTCATAATAATAATAACAATAATGAAGACTAGCCCCCATAATAAATTGTTTTTTATCGCGCACACGTATATTTTGTATCTCTTAGATAGATATGAAATTATGTTGCGCGCCTTGTACATATTTCAAACAAAATAAAAATATTATCATTATAACCCACTCACAACATAATAATAACGATAAAAAAAAAAACTGCTAAAATACTATTGTAAGAAAAACTAAAAAATAAAAAATATTGGAGGTCACATCACAAAATATACGATATAATATCTTGTATCTATTATATTATGTTTATATCTGTATAACTACGATCAATAGTACCATCCCAATTCTTATAAAAAAAAATATGTTTAAATAATTCTTACTTGACTGATTGACTAAATCTATTTCACAAACAAAAATTAAAATCTAATAAAAGTTTTATTCGAGTTACCGAAAAAGTATGCCCGTTATTTAACACAAAAATCAGTATTTAACCATAATATAAAATTACTATTAAGGAACTGTATTATGTAATTAATTATTTAATTAAAGAGAACCTCAAAACCTTCGTTCATCACATTTTTAACCTTAAACCTACATAGCAGAATATTTCCTACCTAAACAGTACAATAGTACTAAAAGTCCCTTAATCTATTTTTTAGTCAAAGAGAGAGGTGGTATTTGGTGGATTCAAGCTTCACACCTTAATAGAGGAATCGTGCTCGTACAATTCTTCTTCAGCGTATTTCCATGAATTCCATCTACTCCGTTAAAACAAAAAGAAAAAAAAATCTTTTAGGGATGCTATTTAATTGATTCACACAAACAATAACTAGATTTGAAAGCATTTTGCATTGAAGACAAATATCAAAAGTAATAAAAAAGGACTAAATCAGTTTTCTTTAGTTTTCTTTTTTTTTTGATGAAAAATAGACTTCTTACATGTTTTACACTTTATAAATAATCAAACATTTACCGTGACATTCAAATATTCCTTTGCAAAATATTCGTTTTTTTTTTGGTATACCTAATACATAAATTTATAAAATGACAAGTTAAATTGATTTTTATGTGTAAGTAAGAAGAAATTCTAAAAGGTGTTCAAGAAAAGTGATTCTTTCAGTAAAATTTCCTGATCTTGTTTATCAAATTCAAGCAAACTCAAATATCTTAAATAATATTTCAATATATTTTAAAAATATATCAACTTAACATGCAACTTTAAAATAATGAGACACAAACAAGGAAATTGGATCTAACAATAGGATGGTGAACAACGCTCTTAAGGTACACACTTTCGACAGTTTAGGCCTGTGCTTAGTTTCCTTAACTTCCAAGATGTGAAAGCTACCTGAACCTGCTGCTCCAGCACAACCAAATTTTACAGAAGTTGTTAGAATTCATTTCGAGTTATTTTCATTTAAAAAGAGAAGTTGTATGGCAGCTACCCGAAGCTATTGCACCAGCACAACCACATTTAGAAGTTATTTAAACTTAATCACCATATGTAAGATTTCATACACCTTACTTCATTAAGTTGCAAGAGGTGCAGAATCTGAGCCGATTCGATACGTTTGACACTATATCTAGCCCGACCCCTTAAAGGCATCCCAAACGTAACGATAAATTTATTATACCCTTGAGTATACGGGTATAATAAATCACGGAATACAAAAGTGTCTGGTAATTTCAAAAGTTCAAATATACTTTTCAATTAAAGATGACTGGGGTTTTCTATTCTCTGTTTTAATCTTAAATTCATGATAATTGCAAAAGTAACATCCTTGGTGAACCAATATAGAAACTTTTAAAAGAAAATAGAAGAAAATCATTATTAATTAATTTCCACCGATTTTAATTTGTGATTTTATGTGAGTTTTACTTAATTTCATTATTTGAAAACAAAGGAAAACGATTGATTTTAAGAACTTGATTTAAAAGAGCTAATATATTCAATGATCCATTACATCTTTTTATGTCGTAACAATTTGCCTCAAAGGAACAAAAATATATTATTAAAATACTTTAGATATAAATGAAATAAATAATATTTGATATGAACTTCTGAGAGTTAAACACTATCACTCAGTTTATCTTATGTATATATCCAAAATGGATTTATCTTGAAAATTATTAAATTCAAAATGCAACGGATCAAAAAATACATTAGATAAATTTTAGCATTATATCAAAGGTCACATTAGTATAATGGTTAATTTAGTTGTACGTTCGTCAGAAAAAACAAGTAAAAGTAACAGTAAGTCGATGCAACCGACTTATTTATACCCTACACCTAAAAAATTCAAATTAAATTAAAAATCCATAAGTTATTTTAGTTAGGTATTTAATATACCTAAGCTAAAAAAATAAATGCTTTTACAAGGTTGTGTACAAAATTTCAGATTTCTATCTTTATTAAATTCGAAAGTATGCTTGTTAGGTTTTGGGAAATGTGTGAAGGCACGCGGATTATCCCAATTCATCTCAAATTTTAGAGACATCATCAGAACAGGGTAGAACACTCTTATATCAAATTTCAAGTTTTTATATTTATTAATTTCGAAGATATGCTTGTTTGGTCTTGCGAGTTGTGTGGCAGATAACCGAACAACCATTCCAATTCATCTGAAATTTTAGGCAAATTTGAAGTTTCTATCCTTATTAATTTCGAATATATGCTTGTTCGGTTTTGGAAGTTGTGTGGGAAGTACCCGATAACCACTCCAATTCATCCCAAATTTTAGGGATATCAGGGATTAAGAAAAACACACCCTCGTACAAAATTTTATGTTTCTATCTTTATTAATTTCGAAGATATGCGTAGTCGGTTTTGGGAGTTGTACGGGAGGTACCCGAATCAATGGACCGATATTGTCCAGATTCGAACTTAGCCTTCCTTTCGTAATTAGTAACCTCTATATAAATTTCATCAAGATAGCTTCACTAGTTTTTGAGTTATCGTGCGAACTGACGGACAGACATCGCTAAATTGACTCAGGAGGTGATCCTGATTCAAAATATATATACATATCCATATCTAACTCGCTTCCTTTTGGTAGTTACAAACAATATACCAAAGTTAATATACCCTATACTTTAAGTGTAGGGTATAAAGACGTTTATTCAATTTCAGAGAATTGTTTTCTTATTTTACAATACAATAATGGAAAACTCTCTATCTTTACAATAATGGAAATGATTGATTATACTTTACAAATGTACTAGCTATAATAACTTTAAACTATGTATAATATTTAATATAAATAGTCAGCGATTTTTCTTTAAACCAAATCGATAGGGCAAAAAGTGTAGATTATTATAAGCAGGTTATTTCACGCTAGAATAAAAAAAATTTGTAGCTTCAACAAAATTAAAAAGGTTTATCCGAGATCTTAACGCTAAAGAAAGGTTTATCCGATATTAAACAAATTAGAAAGGTTTATCCGAGATTCGCACTGAATACTATCCTGTTTATACATGTTTATCCTGTCATACATATAAAAATGGGGTAATTTTACACTTAAAGCATAAATTATCTCGGGTCTTACTTAGATCACATACAATAGAAGCTTATTAACCCACACTTCCTTGTACGGTCTTATCCACTAGGTCACCGAGGCCCCTAATTATAAATTCTTTCTGATTTTAAATATTCGTGCTAATTTTGACTTGAGTATGTTGGAAAACAGTCTCATTAGAACTTTTGATTAAAATTAATTTCATGTGTAAAGAGTGTCATGGACCTTATATCCTATCTTTGAAAACGACTGTCAAATAAATACAAAATATATTACGATAAAGTCATAAATAGCTTGATTATATTGAGTGAATGGCATCAATGAAACAAAAATGTATTTACATCAATAAAAAAAATAGAATACATAAAATATTATTAAGTTTCTTAAAAAATATTTACTCTTGTTGCAAAAGAAAAATAAATTTCAAATTTATATGAAATTTACCACTTTTAAAACAAAATTCGATCTGTCTGTACAAGCATTAAAATTCAAGAAAAGTGTTGTCTTTTAAAGAAATTCTTTATTTATTTCGAACAGGTTCTCTCCTTCTTTTTCTGCTTCCAATACCCTATTAAGGTTGTAGTGACATGAAACTTTAACACCTAAAGGTAAAAGAAATATTTCAATATACTTATTGCGTTAAAAAACTTAAACAAATACAACTTTAAATTAAAACCGAAACTAGTAAATTAGAGCAAACTATATAAATAAAACAGGCCGTTAAGACAGGCCGCTAAACCACTTTAAGATAATTCCCTAAATTTTGCCAATAAAGTAGAAAGGAGATTCTGCTCATCATAATACTTCAGAGACCTCAAAAACTGGATACACTTTTATTTAGAAATGAAAAGGTTACTCAATCACCACAAAACCTTCGCCATTAGATTGGATTGGATCATCTTGAAGAAAATAATCGATTATAAATCCAAACAACAACAAAATTTCATCAAATAAAACCATTTTTATAAATATTATGAAAAGTAATTATTAAAAGTATAAGTTTGGGGTAATATTAAAGATATTGAATGATAAGCAAAATGAAGGGAAATATATTATAATATTTTATCTTTAAACCTTTAAACTTTATTAAGATTTTATGCATCTTACAGATAAGAGGAATTTAAAGTACAAAGAAAACAACAAAAATCTAATAATACCTATAATATTAAAAATAAAATTACCATCACATTACTGACAGAAATCACATGGGTGGAGAGATAACTGCCACGCTACAGGCTCTTAACCTTTAAATGATTTTGATTGCATGCACCTCAGGTATTTTTTTTTTTTGCTTTCACAATGCTTATTAGACGAACATAAAAATTATAAATAGAAAAATAAAAATTATCTTTGACATTTAATCAAAAAAAAAAAAAATAACGAACAAAATTGCACTCATGTCAAAGTTCCTAATGTGTTACTATGATTGATTGGCATTGCAATGATGTGTCATAACATAATTTTGATGAGGAGATAATAATTCATATATATATATATAATATATATATATTTCTATTTATCGATTAATATATATGTATATTATATAATAAACATGCTTAAAAAATTTAAATATCCCTAAAACTAAGTTGGCTCATATTATCTTAAGATACATCTTTTTTATCTGCAAATAAAAATTGGAATCAAAATAAAAATTATTTCTTTAAATTTTTTTTAATAAAAGAAAAAAATTAATTTTAATTCGCTTATACTGAAACTTTTTTTTTAGCAAGTTGTTCTGTAGAGAGATTGAACAAAGATTTGTGTCCCTCCAAATTTTCTTATCTATCCCCCATAATCCACATTTCCCAATTTTAATTTCCCCAACTATCCTTCCCACATCCCTATCCCCAAAACCAAACTGTACATTTGTATTAAAGGTTTCATCCTAAAGTTTGGTTTTAAAAGACGGGTGGTTACCAAAGTCCAACACTACTCTGAAAAAGCACGTGCAGTTTCTCTTGGTGACTTTCGAGTTTTCCACCAACCCTCGTAAAAAAATCTAAATTTTACATGGAGCAATTACAATTTTACAAGCATTCTTGAAATAACAACTTCTTGGCAGATTTCAAGAGATTTCACTTTAAAACTTGATAAATGAAGGAAAATCCATAATTTGGGTATCTCATACTTGGGTATCTCATAAATAATCTTCCAAGTGCAACCAAGAGAAAAAAAAAACCAACTTATTATCCACCAGTGTCAATCCAATCATGACTGAAACTGATATTTCTATGTCATATTAGCCACATTTCTGAATTACAGTCTCCGCCTTATTTAAAAATTTATAGTTTCGTTAAACATCAGGAAATAACTAAAGTTTTAAGGAGTTTTAATCGAATCCATTTCAATTTACCTCAATCTGTGACCAGTCTGTCTATCACAACAAATTCGCTTTGTTATTGTGTGAAAAGTTTTTATCACATTTATAAAGAAAGCTAAATTAATTTCTGAATGCCCTTATGTTCACAAAAAATTCCAGCTGTGATTCTTGTGCATTTTTCTGTTCGTTTTTCTTGGTTTTTTGTTACCAGATTTATTTTTATCCTATAGAAATATTAAAGAACCAAAGATTTCACCTTTCAATTCATTGTTGATATAATTTAGCATAGTTTGGCTTTAAGTTAAGTAAAAATAGAATCTCTTTCAGGCTGAGGTCCAACATTGTCTCCCACAGATCAATAATCTTCCATGAAAATCATATAGACTTTTAAAGTTTGTTTTGTAATTACAATTCTATGCTATGTAATGATTTTATGTTAACATCATTACTACATGTTCTGCTCTTAATATTTGTATTCGATTAAAATGTAGACACACCATGTGGTACATTTGTCCATCTTAGGTATATACTTTCAAAGAAGCAGAATTTTTTCTGTTTCTAAAGAAATTACACAGAGAAGTATAATTAAAAAATATACTTCAGGCCAATCAGATCAATATGTTTTAAGCCAAACATTATGATAAGATCTTTTGTACATATTGTTGTACAAATTCCTTGATTTTCTCAAGATGAAATAAAAGCTCTAAAGGATAATATGATTGAGGACACAGCAAAATACTAATGTTGTAATAAAAGATTAGGAAGAATATCAGCGTAAATAATATTAAAAAATTACACGTCCAAGAATTATCTCATATTATAAACAATATACCAAATTTATAATTCTATTTACAATAATCATGAGCCATGCACCCATTTAAAGTTCAACATATTCACAAAATTTAAAATAATACAAAAATTTGAATATGTTCTGAATTTTGAAAATTTTTCAATAAGTAGATACCTACTTCCAGCTTTGGAATTTTTTCTTTGGATCATAAGGTTAAGTATGTTCTCTCATATTTTATTAAATAAAAAAGTCAAATCTAGGATTCAAAAATTACTTAGTGTCAGTACAATTTAATTTTAATTTTCTTGAGAATTTTTCCTACGAAATATTTTGTTTCTTTTTTTTTTTTTTTGTTTTTTTAAATATAAATTTGAAAATTAACATAATGACATGCTGACAGTTTTCCATTAAAAAAAAAATGTTTGTGGGAAATTGAATAAAATTGAAGTTTTTATGTTATGGATGATGGTAGGTTGGTAGTTTTAATGTTGAACAAAGCATTAGACTCAACTCAATTTTATGAGACCAAACCATTTTTGGTTGTTTATTTCTTTAAATATATTTAATGTAAAAATTATTACAATATATCTATGTATATTAATTAATGAAAATATTGACTTGATTGATTCAGAGGTGGAAATAAAATAACGCATTTTATTAAATACAATTCAATTCTCAATAAACATTAGAAACTGAAACACAGAAAAAAAATTTAATCATTATATTAAAAATAAAAATTGTTTTAAAAAATCTCTTGAAGCATCAATTGTTTGAAAATCTAAATAGAATATTTTTGTTTGATTTTCAGTAAGTATTTCAAAAAAAGTACTAGAAAATCTATAAATCTTTCTTCAAGATAAAAGTTTACAAAAGTTTAACTGTAATAAAAATCTCGAATTCGAATTCCACCCTAAATCCAAATTTTTAATACATCAGTTTTCATCTATTTATTAGAATCTTAAAAATACCTAAAATAGCTTTCAGTTTTAAATTTAATGTTCATAAATGAAAGGCAGGATAGCCTATTTTGTCTAACTAAATCTCTTTATAAAATCAAATTTTAGTTTTTTATTTAGCTTTATTCATAATTATATAACAGTATTAGAAACTTTAATTATAAGTAAAAACTTTAGTTTTTTTTTGCCCTCTTCTCTTCCAAAGACACTATCTTCTCTTCCTTCTTTCTTTTCTAATCTTCCAAAGACACTAAGAATAACCTCTTAACAAAATCAGTTTTTTATGGACTAACCTCACCTCTCCCTTTAACCAGCATAATGGATTGAAACTCCTAAAGCAGTATACTGGTTAGGGAGTAGAGATAAAAGAGGATAGGACAAGGAAAGGGGAATATTGAATTGAGGAATGAGACATTAAAGCTGTAATGAATCCGTAAGAACTGTATCTGATCATTACAGGCTTATCTAAGGACTGTAATGAATCAGCCTATTATTATTACTATTTTGTTATGAAGCCAGTTGCAACATGCCAAGTAGTATATAATCTCTTCCTGCATGAAATAATAAATGAAGAAAAATCCACTGTCAATAGTTAGAGCAGCTTTTATTATTACTATAAGTGGTATTAGTATTAATTATTGTTATAATTGCTATTTGCTATAGAGTCAAGGCCATCAGTCGATTGCAACATGCAGTAATAATATAATATATTGTATTTTTATTATTATTATTATTATTATTTTAGCTGTAATTTAAAATCAAGAGTCCTCTTAAAATTTAGTAGTATAAAAACTCTCAGAATTTTAAACAGAATAGTTTTGTTTGCCATGTTATTTAAAACAAAATAATTTAAAAAATTATGAAATATGGTGAGGACCCAAACAATGAAAAATAATAAAATTTTAGTAAAATTGCTTTTAAAACGTTTATCGATTTGATAGAATTCAGGATACATTTTATGTTTTTCCCACACAGCTGTGCCATTAAATAAAACCCTCCCGAAATCAATTTAAATTTTTGAAAATTAAAGCTATGCAAAAAAAAAAACTAAAATAATAAAAACCTACATAAAAATTTATATCAATTGAAATGATCTGTAATTTTTAAATTTTATACACCTATTTTAAAGTAAATACCAAAGATAAACATTTAAATTCAGGTGAAGTTTATGTTTTTGGCCTAATTTATAAAACAGATAATAATAGAACATCATATCAGCCTTCTTGTCTGCCTGCTGACTGCCATCAATAAAAAAATAACTGAAATAAATAATAAAAATAAAATTTACAAAAATAGGTTGGTTAATAATTATAAATATTAATTATTCGAATTCATTTTTAATGCAATAAATCATTCTCCTAAACAAAAATAAAAAACAAAACAAAAAAATTAATAGAAAATGCAAAAATTTTTGATAAACTTAATTGAAAATCGAAATTTGTGAAAGAAAATGGGGAAAAAATGACAATTGATAACTAAAAAAAAAAAAATAAAAACCTTTTTTAAAAAAAATGCACAAATATATTTTAATTTATTCGTTATCACGCAAAGTTACCACCTCGTTTTTAGTTTTTTATTACTGGGAGTTCAACAAGAAAAATAAAGAATTTACAAAAATTAAAAAAAAAAAAAAAAATAAAGTGAAAATCTCGATATGTCAGGCAATGTCTGACACATTCACATATATAAACAAAATATTCAATTCGATTCACTTTTCAAATTCAATTCGATTTGATTCGATTGTTTCTTTTTATTTATTTGTTTCTTCTAAAAAAAATTTGAAAAGTTTGCTTATAAGTTTTACTCTGTACGTCTGTTCGCCCCTCTGTATTCAAAATTTCTAGACCGTTTAATATAGAACAGTAAAATGATAACCATAGATAGGTGCATATCTTAAAAAATTAATGTTGTAGAACAATTTTTTTATTATATAGTCCAACTCAAAGTTTGAAAAAGACCTATTTTTAAATGTGTATAACTCAGGTTCTACTTAACATTTTTTTTTAAATTCTACCATTTTTTTTTTTTAAATTTAATATTTAAATATAGCGGCTTGTGAAAACAAAATTTTGCAAGATTTTGCTTTCTTCATATCTTGACAACTCTTTTAGATAGAGTTTTAAAATTTCGAGAGAAGAAATATCTTTTAGAACTAGTATAATTTACTTCAGAAAATTTTTTTGTACTACGTTCTGTTTAAGAGCTATTCAGCAAAAGTCAAAAATTAAAAATGACTATTCTTAGACACCTGATGTGTACAGTAAGGGATCAAAATTGAACATATTTTTGTACATATATACCATTTTTACTTTTACTTTAACATTGTTTTTTTAAATGAAGACTTTTTATTTTAAGTGAAGACATTTTTATTTCAAATGAAGACTTTTTACTTTAACTGAAGACATTTTTTTTTTCAATAAAGACTTTTTACTTTAAGTGAAGATATTTTTTTTCAATGAAGATTCTTTATTTCAGTAATTTGGTTAATATATATAATATACGTGTATACATATAAATATATATATGAATATATATAGTACATAATATATAAGATATTATTTATTCATTTATATGTATATATATATATTAATTAAATTAATGAAAGGAATTTCATTAACAAAAATATCTGCACTTAAAATAAAAAGTCATCATTGAAAAAAAAAATGTTTTCATTGGAAAAAAAATTCTTCATTTAAAATAAAAAAGTCTTCACTTAAGGTAAAAGATGTGTATGTGTTAATTGGCTTTTCCCTATAACCCTAAATTTATAGGGTTATAGGGGTTTCCTTAAAATTGAAGAAAGTGTCTTTTGATTTTCCACAATTTTTTCAGAGAAAATTTATAAATATTTTGATATTACAGTATTCTAAACAATTTTTAATGCTTTTGAAAAATGTGAGCGTTTAAAAACCTTTAGTTTTGTATTCTGCCTTGTTTTTTTTTTTTTTAAATAAAGGCTAAAATTTTTAACTGTTGAATTGAATTTTTATTTAATGATATGCGCCATCTGTATTTGTACAATAGTAAGTAAATTTAAATTTTTTAGGTTATTAGGTTGAAAAAAAAACACAAATTTATTAAAATCCAGAGACGAATAAGTCGGGCGTCTAAACTATAAAATAGGTGTGTGTGTTTTTTTTTTTCATACATTTTTTCATTTTATATCAAATTTTTTTATTCGAATTTATTTTTTGAAAATTGAATAAAAAAAAATTATGAACTTTAGGTTACGATTAAAATACGTTTATAGAAACATTAAAACTAAATATCGTGTATAAAAATTAAAAACTAGCTCTATATGTAAATTAAACAGTTCAGTAGATTTTTAATATTCATAATACATCTTAATTTTAATTTTAAAATTAAAAAAAAAAATTAAAGACTGAAGCATTTAATCAAGGTTTATATTTTTAAAGGCTACACTCAGGCTTCGACATACAATTTCATAAATATTCATTCTATATAAATGATAGATATGAGTATAAACGAGGAAGAATACAGTTGCCTTTGTCAACTCTTAGATACGAGTACGAACCGTTAGTATGTTCACAGCCTGTCACTCTGCATACAATATTATTTTTTTAATATTTTAGTATTTTAAAATAATTTGGGTGAATTTTATAATTTCTAGTACTATGGGTTGTACATATATTCAAACTATATGTTTATATGTACATTCTTCAAAAGCAGATTCTAACTTTCCACATAACGATTATCAATCCAAAACGTTTTCAAATATTCTATAGTACCATTTAATACTAAGCGGTAAATGTATATTAAATTTACTTAGTACAAAATAGTAAATATAATTTTAAATATTATATTATATTATATTTAAATACTCCATTGACAGAATAATTTCTTATAAGTACAATAAAATACATACATGTATGTAAATACGGCGCTATATAATATACATATATACTCTTATCATTCATTCACTAGTGACATATACGATATGTAAATAAACATGATATTATATAACTATGTATATATATCAATATCATATAAATAAAAATTCTTCAAGCAACCGTTATGTTGTTTATTTATTTACATTTTTTTGTACTACTCATTATATCCTCAACAATTTCAAACTATCGAGTAAAACAAATGCAAAAAATTCGTTAAAGAAATTTGTTAGAAAATTTGAAAAAATCAAGTAACACTTTCGTCAATTATAAAGTAACCCTATATTATTAAAAAAAGTTGTTAACAGAAATAAGAGTATAATGTTGAAGCTTTAATTTTTGTGTATTACTTCAAAAAAATTTTAACAGGTGTTCAAGTTACAGGTGTTTAAAAATAGGAAATTTTCAGTTTTTGACCCCTTACAGCTCCTAAACGGGGGGTGATACAAAAAAAATTTCTGAAGTCCAACGGTTTTTTCCAACTTAAACCGTTTAGAAGATAAAAGGGTTAAAGGATTTTGCAAAATTTGAGTTTCGCATAACGGTAAATTAAGACACCGTATGCCACAAATATACATTTATTGTATATATACTTTTAAAGTTAATAAAAGTAGTAATCGTAATCGGGAGCTGTAGCTCCGTAACAGGTGGGGCTACAAAAAAAAGTTATTAAAAATAAAATTAATATTTTTGTGAGATCTATCAGCAGTTAAAATTTCATAGCTCTATTGCAAAAAAAATGTGGGGATCTAAAAATTAGGTGTTCGAGAGCTACCCTAAGTTTTGGTCCAAACTCAACCAAAAAAAATAGGGAACCTACAAATTACTCCCAGAATATTTTGTGTAAACTTTAAGATTCTAGCTTTCTTAGTTTTTGAGTTGATGTGATGACGGACGGACGGACATGGCTCAAACGTCTTAGAATTTTTTTCTGATCCGATCCATACCTTTGAAGGTATGTATATCTAGCTCGCTTATTTCGAGGTGTTACAAACGGAGGAGTAATTTTATTATACCCGATCCTATCATACGGGTATAATGAAGATAATCTGAATATAATCTGGCACAACTTTTTTTTTTTTTTATTCTCCTTCTGATTTTATTTCTGTAATTTAAATTCATTTTCAATTACAATTGTTAATAATCAAATTAATAAAACCTAATAATTATATTTAATATTCAATTTACTATAAGTAAAGTATAACTGCAGTCATATAAAATTGATTAATGGTAAACTTTTTTTTTTCTTTTTAAAAGTTTTAATAATAAATTCATTTTTAAAAGATTTAAAAATTCAATAAAAATAAAATGAAATGTGCGTGGTAAATAAAATTGTATCGATTAATTTTTGTTGTTAAGCGTTTTAAAGAAAATAAAAAAAAAAAAAACACTCTAATTAAATTATTTTTTATTCAGATTTAATAAATAAATTTTTATAAAATATTCAATATACAATTTATAATGAACCTGGATCTCAGGGTATAATAACTTTACTAATTCGTTTGTGGCACCTTACTGAGAATAGATTTCCGAATACATATGAAAAAGTATATTATATATTCTTGCTCTACAGGTTCTTGAAGCAGGTTCAGATAGTTTCTATATAACTTCATTTTTATTTGAGGATAACTCAGTG
Organism: Poecilobothrus nobilitatus; assembly: GCA_947095535.1. NCBI lineage: Eukaryota > Metazoa > Arthropoda > Insecta > Diptera > Dolichopodidae > Poecilobothrus > Poecilobothrus nobilitatus. The sequence goes on from OX352774.1 coordinate 115,590,903, forward strand.
TCTATTAAAGCTGGGTGTTTAAAATTTTATCAATGAGTTAAGTTTTATGCCAACGACTTTTGCAAAAATTTGGTTAGGCTAACGCAACAGATTCGAGTATCTTCAAAATTTATATCTTTATATTCTGATACTTAATAAAGTTAGACATCTGAAATTTTGAAAAAGATTAACAATATGGCAATATAACTTCTGAGATGTTTAGACTTAATTAAGCTAGACTCTTAAAATTATGTAAAAGATTATCTAATTTTATTGCAATAACTTTTCGTTAAATTTGGTTGGTTTGAGGCCACTTGAACAAGTATAACGACAGCTATCGCACAACTCCAAAATTTTTCAGAAATATTACAGTACTTAATTAAGTCAGCTTTGTGAAAGGTAATTAAATATTTATGATAACAGTATATAACTTTTGTTCGTACGAGTATCCTAGAATTAATATAATCAACTATATACTCTTCCTTTTTTACATAATAAAATAAAAATTAATTAAAAACACTTAAAAATTTCTTAAGTCAAATGTCTTATCGAGTGCAAAATAAGGTGGACAATTAATTATAAGTTAAACATGTGTGAAATACACTCAAAATTAGACAAACTGTTATTAAAATATTTTTATAAATCTAAATTATGTTCTCTTTCTATATTAGAGAAATCATTTTTTTAAACCCGCATGTACTTTGTTCTTAGAGTAAATAAATACCTTAAGGTTTGTGACACCTTAAAGGAGACGAAATATTTATAGTAAAATATTCTAGCATAAAAATTATTATTGTTCAGAATCGAATTCTGAATTGATTTAATTATGTGCGTCCGTCCCTTCGCGCAATAACTCAAAAAATAATTAAAGCAGGATTCTGAATTTTTAACTTTTCATCTGTATAAAATTGTTAGTTTCGATATTGAAATTGAGCAAATTCAACCGGTGCATACGGCTACTATACAATTTCTTTTTTGTATGAAAAGAAGTTAAGTCTTATGACAACGGCTTCTACAAAATTTTGTTAGTTTATATATGGTTTGGAAAGTTTAGAAATGTATATCCTCATGTAGTCTTATCTGTATACTTACAAAAATTAGACATTTGAAATTTTATAAAAGATGGTCATGCCTTAAGAGAATAACTTTGTAAAATTTGGTTGATTGGGCGGAGCGAATTCGGGTAGCTGTCATATCTTGGCTCTTAATTATGTTATACACCGAAATTTTAAAAAGGATTAAGTTTTATGGTAACAACATAACTTATGTTCGTGCAGATATCCTAGAGTTGACACAGTCATCAACTATACACCCTTCCTCGTTCTTAATTAGAAATTAAAATCATTTATGAGGAAATAGTAACCTACCTCTCTTTTATCAATGTTTCGATTATGTTATAAAGATGATAATCATTATTCGTGCGTATTATCTTTAAAGTGATTTTAAGAAATTTGGAATAAATTCTCTTCGTACCATTAATATCAATTTATATATTTTTATTTAGTTTAGGATATCCTTATATAGGTGATTCTTATTATTCTAAAATATATTAAAAAACCTAATCAAACCCTTTTTCATGAATGGCTTGAAATTATCAATATTATTGGTAATAATTTGGTCAAGGGCAAAAAAAAACTTATTTTATATATTTTTGCAACTGATTAAAGGTAACAGAAGTTGAAATCTTTATATCCTAATCACACGCTAATTAAAAAAGTTATTTTTCCCAAAATTATGAATTTAGATGTTGTCAGTTGAGAAAATGTAAAGCGAAAAGTATTAAATATTCTCCAGTAAATCTTTCGATAGGATCCTAGCTTCACTTTAAAAATGATTCTAATAAGGAAATCCTTAGAGAAAGGATTAAGAACGAAATGATGAGAAAGAATGATTCAATTGAATTTTAAAACGAGTGACTGAGACACTTTATTTGTCGATTCTTAATCTTTAAATTCATTTGTTTCATCTTTATGGTAAACCTATTTAATTTTACGGATATATAAAGTAAGATAATATATTACATTGAACTTGTACGTATTGTAACTATGGATATGCTAATCGTTTCTGATACATGATTAACTTGCTTTGAAATATATGCTAAAAAATATGTTAAAAAGAAATATTATTACCTACTACAATTTTTTTTTTAAATATCAGATATGTTTTTACTCTTATATTGTTGTAATGATTGTATTTTCTGATACTTCAATTAGCATCCTTTAAATCAATAGATTAAAAGAATTCTAAATCAGTAAAAACTTTATGGCGAGTTATGGCGAACATTTTTATAACCTTCATACAATTAACCACTTAACATTTAACGACTTTAAAGCGAGTGTATAAATGAAAAAAAAATTATTTTAGAATTAACACAAGTTAATAGAAACAGATTTATTTATTTTCTTTTTTTTTTTTATTAAACATCCTTTAAGTTTTCCTTTAATTCTCATTCAGAAAAATTCAATTTTTAATTGGTTATAAAATTATTCAAAAGTTATTCTTTATGACCTTTTATTTACATTTCAATTGTAACCTTTTCTTTTTTTTTGCTGTTATAATAATTCAAACCTACAATCCAAAAATTCCATTACAAATCTATCATTTTTAATCCACACCGTTCTGCCTATTAATTAATTTATGATATAATTAAGTAACTAAAGTCAATATTTTCTGGAAAAAAAAAGTAATAATTTCATAAGCCTCTTAATTCAGTTTATTTTCTTTTATTTATTTCTTATATACATATATATATGTTTATGTATTTCTTTTATTACTTTTTGCAAAAAAAAAAACAAAAAAAAATAACCAAAAATTATAATAAAAACTCATTAATAATTACACGAGCACCGGCACCAAAAGTTAAAAAATTTCAATTCAACCCACAATACAATACAATACAGAAAAGTAGGTACATATATACATTGGTAACATATGTACGGGTTACTATCCCAAAGCTGTATTTCTTTTGACTGCCTGAATTTTCATTTGCCTGTATTTGATTTGACTGTCGTTTAATATGCCTGTATTTCATATTATGCCTGTATTCATATAAATATTCTGTAAAAGGCGTATAACTTTGATTTTCAATTCACTAAAGTCCCTCTTAATTCAAATTCTCACATATATATATATATAAATATTCTGAAAAAAGTGTAAAGCCCTGCTTTTAAATACAACTCTAAAATCTCGCCTAATTTAGAATGAAATACAGGCAAATGAAATACAGTCAAATGACCAAGAAATGTGGGCAAATGATACTACGGGCAAATGAAATACAGGCATATGACACGCTCCCCTTATGTACACATATACATGGGTAATATCAAATCAAAACTTAAAACAATTAAAAAGTTTTAAATTTTGTCTAATTCTCGTGTAGTATGTTTAAAACATTATACACATTTTTTTTAGACATTTATAGACGAAATTATGGAACTATTTCTACATTTAAGTTTTACATATAAGATTTAGTACTATGTTAACTCCCACATCGTTAATATATTATTCGAGATTTTTTTTTTTTTTTACAAAATCTTTTAGTTTACAACTCTAAGAAAATTTAAATATCTTAATTAGAATCTTATATACAAATAATATAAATACTTTGTAAGACTACAAATCTTATTTAAAGTTAGAGTGCCAAAACATCACCACCTTCCAATATTTTAAAATATCTATATCAAACTTTATTAATTTATAACCTACAATAATCTCCACTATCTAAGCTATAATTTTAATATTTTTTTTTCCTTTTTTTTTTTTGTTGCATTACATTCAATTTATTTAACTTTTTTTGTTGTTCGCATTCGCGTTTTATAAACGAAGAAAAAAAAACAAAAACGAAAAAAAAACAAAAATTATAAAAAGCAGTTTACCTTAAAGGTACCCATAAACTAATATTATTTATGAAAAACTAACTGTATACAATAATTTTGCGATCAGACCTACATAAATATATTTGTGGTACATATATATACCTACATATGTATGTATGTATTATAATCGCGCGTTTCAGTCATATGTAAACATACAATAACTTTTTAAATAATAACGAATGATCGTGTTCAATTAATGCAACATAAGTTGGCACAAATTTTTCTTTTATTTATTCCTTTTAATTTATGGATTTCCACAAAAATTTTATTATCATTTTTTTTTTTTTTGTTTTTTTTTTTTTTTTCATTTGTTTATTTGTTAGCCATCTGATATACAATACGAAAAATTAAAATAAATTAAAATTAAAGAGATAGAAATAATAAAGAAATATAAAAAAAAAACAGAAGAGAAAAGAATAGAGCACGCGTACCCTAGAATAAAAATAAAATACAAAACAAAAAAAAAACGATAATAAAAATATCGAAATTATAAATTAAAATTGTTATCATTACAATAATAAAGATTGATGATTCTGTAGTATTTTTGTCTTGCTTTTTTATCATATAAAGGACATTAGAATTCCTTTTGGTCTTTTAAGAATTTTAGACATTCGTTCAGTTTTGAACCACCATCTTCCCAATCACCAATCAACCAATCATTTGTGGTGTATTTTTTGCGTACTAAATCACATTTTCTTTTCTTTTTATACCCGTATGAACTATGTTCAAGGGTATAATAAATTTGCCATTACGTTTGTGACACCTTAAAGGAGTCGAGCTAGATATAGTGTCAAAGGTATGGATCGGCTCAGAATCGAATTCTGAGTCGATTAAGCCATGTACGTCCGTCCGTCCGTCCGTCCGTCCGTCCGTCCGTCCGTCCGTCCGTCCGTCCGTCCGTCCGCACGATAACTCAAAAAATAAAGGAGCTAGGGGGCTGAAATTTTTTTTACGTCACTTTTGCAAAATTGTTAGTTTTGCTATTTAAATCCAACATTTTCGGTTGGCCGGTTCGAGTAGCTGCCATACAACTTCTATCTTTATATAGAAATAACTCAGTATCTATTCAAGCTAGGTTTCTGAAATTTTGCAAATGATGATCAAGTTTTATGGCAACAACTTCTGTAAAATTTGGTTGTACTGGTGCAGCGGGTTCGGGTAGCTGCCATACAACTTCTCCGTTTAAATGAGAATAACTCAGTGTTTATTGAAGCTAGGAATCTGAAATTTAGTAAAGAGGTGTCGAGTTACATGCCAACAACTTTTGTAAAATTTGGTTGGTCTAGAGCAGCCGGTTCAGACTTCTTGCACCTCTTGGAACCTAATGAAGCTGGGCGTCTGAAATTTTGCAAATGATGATCAAGTTTTATGGCAACAACTTTTGTAAAATTTGGTTGTGGTGGTGCGGCGGGTTCGGGTAGCTGCCATACAACTTATCCGGTTAAATGAGAATAACTCAGTGTTTATTGAAGCTAGGAATCTGAAATTTAGTAAAGAAGTGTCGAGTTATATGCCAACAACTTTTGTAAAATTTGTTTGGTCTAGAGCAGCCGGTTCAGACTTCTTGCACCTCTTGGAACCTAATGAAGCTAGGCGTCTGAAATTTTGCAAATGATGATCAAGTTTTATGGCAACAACTTCTACAAAATTTGGTTGTGCTGGTGCGACGGGTTCGGGTAGCTGCCATACAAAATCTCTTTTTAAATGAAAAGAACTCAGTGTCCGTCCGCACGATAACTCAAAAAATAAAGGAGCTAGAAGGCTGAAATTTTTTTTACGTCACTCTTGCAAAATTGTTAGTTTTGCTATTTAACTCCAGCATTTTCTGTCCCCGGGTTCGGGTAGCTGCCATACAACTTCTTTCTTTAAATAGAAATAACCCAGTGTCTGTTCAATCTAGGTATCTGAAATTTTGCGAATGATGATCAAGTTTTATGGCAACAACTTCTACAAAATTTGGTTGTGGTGGTGCGACGGGTTCGGGTAGCTGCCATACAAAATCTCTTTTTAAATGAAAAGAACTCAGTGTCCGTCCGCACGATAACTCAAAAAATAAAGGAGCTAGGAGGCTGAAATTTTTTTTACGTCACTCTTGCAAAATTGTTAGTTTTGCTATTTAACTCCAGCATTTTCGGCCGCCGGGTTCGAGTAGCTGCCATACAACTTCTTTCTTTAAATAGAAATAACCCAGTGTCTGTTCAATCTAGGTATCTGAAATTTTGCAAATGATGATCAAGTTTTATGGCAACAACTTCTACAAAATTTGGTTGTGCTGGTGCGACGGGTTCGGGTAGCTGCCATACAAAATCTCTTTTTAAATGAAAAGAACTCAGTGTCCGTCCGCACGATAACTCAAAAAATAAAGGAGCTGGGAGGCTGAAATTTTTTTTACGTCACTCTTGCAAAATTGTTAGTTTTGCTATTTAACTCCAGCATTTTCGGCCGCCGGGTTCGAGTAGCTGCTATACAACTTCTTTCTTTAAATAAAAATAACCCAGTGTCTGTTCAATCTAGGTATCTGAAATTTTGCGAATGATGATCAAGTTTTATGGCAACAACTTCTGCAAAATTTGGTTGTGGTGGTGTGACGGGTTCGGGTAGCTGCCATACAAAATCTCTTTTTAAATGAAAGAACTCAGTGTCCGTCCGCACGATAACTCAAAAAATAAAGGAGTTAGGAGGCTGCAATTTTTTTTACGTCACTTTTACAAAATTGTTAGTTTTGCTATTTAACTCCAGCATTTTCGGCCGCCGGGTTCGAGTAGCTGCCATACAACTTCTTTCTTTAAATGGAAATAACCCAGTGTCTATTCAATCTAGGTATCTGAAATTTTGCAAATGATGATCGAGTTTTATGGCAACAACTTCTGTAAAATTTTGTTGTGATGATATGACAGGTTCGGATAGTTGCCATACAACTTCTCTTTTTAAATGAAAATAACTCAGTGTCTATTGAAGCTAGCTATCTGAAATTTAGTGAAAAAGTGTCGAGTTGCATGCCAAAAATTTTTGTAAAATTTGAGTGGTCTAAAGCAGCCGGTTCAGGCTTTTTGCATTTCTTGGAACTTAATGAAGCTAGGCGCAATAGATTCGGGTAGCTATCATACAACTCCACAATTTACATAATTATATCTCTGTAGTTCGGTACTAAAACTCTGAATGTTTTTAAAAGATGATCAAGTTTTATAGAAACAGGATATATTACGTTCATACGGGTATCCCAGAGTTGACACAGTCTACTCTACTGCACTCTTCCTCGTTTTCTTTTAATTTTATCTCTGCTGTATCATTGCAGGTATTTTCTAACAAAGACTACATCATTTCAATTATTTTTTTTTTAAGACTTATTTTAATTTTGAAAAAGTGAAGATAGGCTAGAAAAGTAAAAGAGTTCAGCTCTTCGTTACACTAAATAAAAAAGATGTAAGTTATTATGATTAAGCCATTGTAAAGAAATCAAATTTCATATCTTTTTTTTCTTCTTTCTAATTTTTACCCTATTTGTATCTAATTTTTAATTTAATTTAAAATTCTCAAAATCCAAGCGATGCTGTGATTTCAAGATACTATATCATATTATACTTTTCTAAACTTTAGACAAAATTTTCATAATTTTTTTTAACTGTAATATTGTAAGCTTACAGTTCAGTTCAGTAAAATAGGAATATTATTCCTGTTTTATAGATCATTTTATTAACGAACGAATCGTAATTTTCTTTTTTTTTCTATTTTTACTTAGTTTCACAGATGACTTCTGTTTGAAGGACGAGTTACTTCAAGGTAAGTTATTCAATACTATTTAAATCATTTTAATTAATGGTGCTGCAATAATAACCTTAATCTAACTATTAATAAATGTGAAGTACTTAGCTCTTCAGAAAATTTTTTCTGATTTTTTTAATTTTTAAGCTATTACTATAAATTATATGGACATAATTTGAAACCGGTCCATAGTACTTGTGAGGGGTTCCAATCTGAATGCTTCGCTGGAAGAACAGGTGGATCCACCATTAAACATGGTTAAAAGGAATATCTTTCTACACTTTTTATCCCTAGCGAAATGTGGAAAGAATTAACCTCATGAAGTATGACCAAGAAAATATGGCCGCCGTACGACAACAAAAGAACGGACAACCTATTGAAGCTATCTCGGCGGGACATAGCCAGAGTAATAGGTGTGTTCACGAGACAGTGGCCAATTGGCGAACATGCGGCCAGATTAAGTATTCCATTCCACACATCATGCCGCAGTTGCGGTGAACAGAATGAGAAAGAAACCATTATACACTTCACGTGTAAATTTCCAGTGCTGGCCAGGACCAGAAGAGCAGCTCTGTGTAGCCATGAATTTAACGATCTTAGCGATCTAGCGACTAAGCAACCTACAGAAATGGTAAGGTTCCTGAACGCCGCGAAATAGATCTGAAATCAAATCCGTTATAGTCTAAACATAAGCCTTGTGGTCACGGAAGTGGTAGCAAAACGGTGCTAAAACACTAATTGTGGTCTTGTCACAGTTGACAGGACCAGCCACGTAAACCAACGAACCAACTTGTGATCTGACTGGCGCTGGACTAAAAATTTAATTTTAAAAGTCACCTCAACTTTATTTTTAATACCAATATTATTAATCCGTGGATAACAAAGCGCTTTTATATACTTTATGTAAAACCGAATTGAAAAAATTTGTCATGAGCATATTCAATTCATCTGCCTCTTTATGATGATAAACTACTTTTAATTTATCTTCATTTTTTAACTACATATAGACTAGTGACTGATATCCCTTTTATCTATCAAGTAATTACATAATCTCGAACCTATTAAACTGCCTAATATCTGAAGTTATAGAATTGATTATGGCCTAAACGAACCAAATATGACAACATTGAGTGAAGTCAGTAAATTTGTACTAAAAACCGGATTTTTAGACATAAAGCAAGCAATACTTAGTGACATTATTTTCATTTTTTGTAATTTACTTGCAGTAGTTGCTTTATAGCTAAACTATAGGTTAAAGGTTAGAATGTAGTTTAAAAATTTACTTTATTTTCCTCTTTTTTTTGAAAAAATGTGCCTATTATTTTTTGAAAAAATGTCGCACCGTCCGTCTGTTTACAAAACTTCTACACCGGTAAATATAGAGAAATGCATTTTTAGCCATGGGTAGATCTCATAAAAAAATTTATTTTGTAAAACAACTTTTTTTTAAATCCATTACAAGTTCCTCTTCAAACTGTGGAAAAGCCCTGTTTTTAAATGTGTATATCTCAGGTTCTGCTTAACATTTTTTTAATTAAAAAACGCCATTCGACAGGAATTTTTCTTTCCTTAATAAATCAACGTCAAAATTATACAACATTTTTAAATTTAGTATTTAAATTTACCGTTATGTGAAAACCAAATAGTGCATGATTTTTGTTCTTTCATAACTCCGGCGCGCTTTTAGATTAAGCCATATATGTTATTACATATATGAAATTCTAAGGAAATTTTCAGATTTTGGTGCAAATCACAATTCTAAACAGTTTGTATTGTATTTTGGAAATGTGCGCTTTTAAAAACCTTTGGTTTACATTCTACCTTGTTTTTATTAACCAACATACTAACACATTTAAAATATGAGATTTTATACTTGGTTTAACAGACAGCCTATCACTTATCATAAGTTTTGGCTATAAAATGATGTTACTATATATTTATTATAGATTCTTCATTATAAAATAATATATAAAATTGTAATATATTATTACATAAGCAATCGTTAGAAATAAATAAATCTAATAATAAATAATCTTGAATTCACAATAAAATTTTATCTTCATTCAAGTTTCTTCAATTTAAAATTCCATTTTAAGATTTAATTCTAAATTATCCTGTCTGTCACTATTCGTTTTCTTTTTCTCAAATATTTGATCATTTTAATTAATTGCTTCTTTCGCAATCAATAAGTACTGATTAATTTAAATAAAATAAAAATTACTCTAATTTCATTATCAAACTGTAAACAATTTGATTAATAATTTTCAAATAAACTTATAATATTGGCACCTGATCTTCTACAAAATTTTATTTAACTATAGCAATCATCAAAAGAAGCTACAAAAAGAAAAATTTTTAAGAGTTTCAGTTATAATAAATTCAAAGATACAAATAAAATAATAAAAGATAAAAAAAATAAGATCGTGCAATTAAAAAATTTTTTTATATTTTTATTATTTAGTAAATGTTTTCTGCACATTGATTGTCATTTACTGAACCTGATTTAATTTTTTATATAGTTTGTTTTTTTTTTTTTCAATAGACAACTGAAAAGTTTATTACTCCTGATTAGGAAATGCAAAATAAGTATTTTGTATATTTAAATTAAAATCTTTTCTTAAACACAAAAAAAAAAAAAACAAAAAAACAAGAAAAAATAACATAATAAGATTATTTCCACACGATATACATAAAATTCGCAACATGACGCCGCCGCGCAACTGATCTCTAATACAACATTATCATGTCCCGCTCTAATTTATAAAATCAAAAATAAAAAAAATTAAGAAAAGTTTTTTTTAGTACTCGAAGGATATTTTTTAAAATGTATTAAGAGGCATAAAAAAAAAAAGAAACTGGCACGGGTATACAAAACTGGCACTTGATACTGATAACTAGTATGTTGTATACATAGTCTTTCCTTTGCAGCAACTCTTTATTATAGTTATTTGTCACCACGGGATATCACACGATTTTTAATGTTTGCTTTTATAATGAGATCACAAATTCTATCTATTTTATTTTATTTTTATTTTTTAATATTATACTTATTTCATATTATTATATTATTATTAATTTTTTTGTGGTTTTTGTAGATAAAGTCACCAGTTTTATGGGATTTTTATTAATATTTTTTTATTATAAATTTACAAAAAAAAAAGAAAATCAATTGAAACTTGAAATTTTAATTTTACCGTTGAAAACTTTTGCATTAAAATGTCTACTGAAATAATTATGTGTGTTTATTTTATATATATCTGTCTCTTTTTTTTTGTTAAGTAAATACAGCGAATATAGCCAAAACAACTTATTAAGCAATTAAATATTCTGAATTAAAATAATAATATTAACCCTATATAGTCAAATCTATTAATCCTATCAAAATTTGTTAAGAAATCAAAACTGATAATTAATTTCATACAATCAATTCACGATATAAATACTTACCTAAACATTTATATAATAAGACTAAATAAATTTAAATGAATTTAAATTAATTTTTAATAAAACAACGAAAAATAATTAAGTTAATATAGGAAAAAAAATTTGACATAAAGGAAACAAGGGTTAAAATAAGTGAATTGGAACAATCAATTTCTATTTACCTGGGCTCTTTATACTTTGGGTAATTAAAAAACAAATGAAAATGATTAAGGCGAAATTAGAATGTAACATCCTGGGTTTAGAAAATTTATATAAACGCACTAGTATAAAAAAAAAAAATAAAAACAAAAAAAATAAGTGATTGCAAGCGTTAACCACACCTGCTGGTTTATTGTTTTACTTTGGATATCATTAAATATTTATACTTTAACATTTTGTCGTGCTAATTAAGATAATTTTGATTTAATTTTCTTTTAAATCTGATTACGATTTCATTTTTTTTTTTTCAGAGAAATTTTTAAAATAAATTGCATGTCAAAATTGAACATGATCGGTAACATTGTTGAATTATAAAAATAATTTTTTTTATAGTTAAGTAATAATTTCAATATATTGATCGATTTTAAATTAATTTACCTTTGATTAATATTTAATCAAACCAGTTAATATATTTTTAATCTAAATAAAAACCAGAATCAAATCAAATAGAGAGATGATTTTTTTTATTCATTTTCACTGTGTCAACGATTATATACTTTTCACTTGAAATTTGGAGGTTTGGTTTAAAAATGTTAGCTTTATTCTGAATGAGATATATTTTGGATTATCGTGTTTGTTGTGGTACATCTATTTGTTGTTTGGGTATCAATTCCTTCTACTGCTCTAAGAGTTTCACTCTACGGTCATATAACTTATATATTTACGGTTTATTAGTATATGGCCTATCGAACTCCATTTTTTTCTTTCTCAGCTGCTTTAGTATGAATTAAACTTCTGCATGCTTTAACAAATCTTAATTTCTGATAATATAATGGCAGAATATTTTGCATATGATGCGGAGACAAAAGTAGATAAACACCTTGACTTTCTGGATTTTGATGTTTGAGATTAACCATGTTTCGCCTCCTCCTGATATCTACTTCCATATTAAGTCTGCTGATGACATCTACTTCAACACTTCCATCTGTGATTGTTATCACACCCAAACATCAGTTGCATTGACTTACAGATTCAACTGATTGCCTATTCACCATCATGTGATGGATACACCTTTTTTTAGTTTTTATTATCGCGGCAGTATTTCAATATGCCCTATTTTAGTTTGCATACTACTAATCCTATGCACTAGTGGCTAGAGTATTATGTCACCTGCATAGTCAAGCTCTTCTAGGTGACGAGAGAAATTTCAAGTATTGTTAATTTCAAGTTAGATAACTGATCTTTATTATTTTTTACAGTATTCTTCAATGCTTTTCATTTTTGAAAATGAATAATAGTACACAAATTTTGAGGCTGATCTCAAAAAAGATGCAATAAGAGGCTTTTAATTATCTGAAGAAGAACAGTGGTTGGAGAAATTTAAGAAAATAGAAAAGGAGACAATAAAAGCCGAAAAATAAAACAAGCGATTTATGTGGCCTATAATGAACTTTTTATTGTTATAAAATATAAAATATTTCGTTAGTTTTTTAAATAAAGGCACCTATATAGTAATTTTTCTTCATTTAGCAAATTTAGCAACGCTATACATACGAAAAAAAAATGTTTAATCAACAAATTAAGAATAGATATGCATGTTCTTTTTTCTTTGTAAGGAAATAATATTTTACAGAAATTTTTAAAACATTATGTTATTATTATAGGTAATAACTACTGTCGGGAATTCAATTTGTTTAAGCAACATTGTTGCTCGGAATTTTATTTGTACACAGAAAAGGAACTCAAGCTAAGAAAATTTCATTAAGATTTTAACCTAATTAAATTACATTAAAATTTTTAAAATAGTTTTTTTTTTTGAAAAAAAATTTGCCAGCAATAGCGTAAAAAAATTGAAAATATTTGTAGTATTTTAATATTTTGTATAGTTGCAAACAAAGTTGTTTTTCTGTATTACAAGTATTTTGTTTTTTTTTTGTTTTTTCATTTGGCAAATAATAAATTTTTTTACGCAATTACCATTATATATATATATACATATAGATTGATTAAACTATGGTAATTTCGTTATAAATTACTTGACAGAAAGAAAAATATGGATAAAGGTATCTTCAAATCATTAACATCGTCTTAACGATCAATAGAAATCGTTTTCCATTTTCCAAATCAAAAATTTTTAAAAATTTAAGTAAAAAGCAAAATAAATAAATATGTATTTTAAATAGGTAGGTATAGTAAATTAAATTCACAACATTTTTTTTTTTTTTTTTTTTGCAATATAATCTAAATTTTAAATTTTGTATCACACCTAATTGTATCAAAAAAATAAATTAAATCTTTTTGTAATCCTGTAATCAATTCTTGTTCCGATACCAATAGATACATAATTCCTTGCAACACAGTTAAATTTTCTTAGCAACAATGTATTTTTCTCTGCATTGCTGTTTGCAATTTGCATATTATATTATATTACATGTACAAGAATGTGTCAACAACAAAACTTTGAATGTTATTTATAATGATGCTAATGAAGCAACACCGACATAAATGTTCTTAACAATAGTGATGATGACAACTATACAAACTTATGATGAAATGATAATTTTTTAACTATTATTATAATTTAATATTCATCGTGCAGTGCAGGGTCAAAAGTCCCATGGTCAGACTTTAATGAGTCAGAATGAGTCAGAAGTCACATGGGATTTTTGTCTCAGTGTTAAGGATAGAAGTCCCAATGGGACTTCTGGCCTTTTTTTAATGGGACTCTTGCCTCACTAAAGTGAGTCAAACTTCCCATTGAAATGGAAAATAATTTGGCTAACAAAAATCAAAATTTGCCATATACACAAACTATATATAGGTACATATTATAGGTATATATATATGTAGGATTGGATAGTAACTAAAAAAAATATGATAAACGTAGTGCTGGGTATAGGTTAGTGTTTTTTTTTCATGTTTTTAAATTGATAATACTTTTTTTTTGATATTTTTTGTTTTGAAAAAATATCCACCCCACATTCGGCCGTCTTGAAATTCGATTCGCCTCGGATTGTTCCAGATCACTATCAGTTTCATATTGTACCCATAGTTTCATTTTGTCAGCACTACATTCAGTTTTGGTTGGACCTTCGTGTTCACCTACTTTTTGTACCATGCACCTATCAAAAGCTTTATCTCCTATAACTTGGTAAGGATCTAAAAATTTTTGTTTGATTTTTAACCCGACACCAAATTGTGTCCGTTCAATTGCAACTAAATTTCCAACATTATATTTTTTAACCGCTTTTCTTTTTATATAATAAGTTCTTTTGTTTTGTGCTTCATCTAAAATTAAAAATTTCCATTTTTTACGTCTAAAACGTTTCCGATCTTGAGTAACTAATTTGTATAATGACAAATGTGAAATGCTTAATTTTATCCAACCAACACGTTTTGATTGATATTCTTTTTGTAAACCATAGTAAGTTAAAATTTTCAAACTAGGACACCATTTTTTTCATTCCATTTCCCAATTTAACATAACTGAAGAAGGTACTACAGTAAGATGAGCTTCCCAATTTAACATAACTGAAGAAGGTACTACAGTAAGATGAGCTTCCCAATTTCCTTTAAGACGTGCTAAATATGCTACAAGTGCTATTGTTTGTGTAGTTTTCCCTAATCCCATTTCATCAGCTAAATTTCCATTTAATTTTCGATCATGCATTGTCACCAGCCAATCTAACCCAATATATTGGTATTTCCTTAACATATGTTTTAATAAAAAAGATATTGATGTTACAACATTAGTTGGAGGCAAAGTATTTCCCTTGTGCTGAATACTTTCATCCAAAATGCTGCGTTATTGTTTAAACTATCTTTATTCGTTGTATCTTCTTTATTTTCATAAACTTTTAAGACCTATATTGGAATCTTCTTTTCCCAACTCGTCATCGTCGGGATCATTTGCCATTTTATCAACTGACTGCTCTTCATTATAATAAGAATCCAATGATTCTGGTTCATAATCTGAATCAATTGCCTCCTTTTCGTTAATATCTAACTTTATTCTTTTTCCAGGTTTTTTCATAGGTTCATCTATACTTAAATCATTATCAGTCATGAGTTCATCTTCCTTCTTAACCACAGTGCTGGCATAATCTGCTGAGCTTTCAGTAACGACATCATCTTGTAGCCATTCTTCAACTTGATTACTAATTATGTTTTGTTCCACAGGAGGAAACCTTCTCGGGCTTTGGAAAACTGGCTTATCGTCTAATGGCATAATTTTCGTTTGGATGGATGACTTCACCATAATTGCTGGAGAATAATTTTCAATTAGATTAGCGATTTGGTTAATATTACCTTTATCCAAACTGATTAATCCTGGCAGATCAGCGTAAGTAAATTCCTTATTCAGTTTTATTTCAGCCAGAAAACAATCACTTTCTTCTTTTTTAGTGTTTATGGTTGAACAACTACTTTTCTTCAAGGAAATTACACAATCATTTATGTTAACCACCGAGTGTCTGAGTAAACTTATTCCTATGATTAGAGGGAACTTCATGCAGTTGTTTTCAATAATGTGGACCTCTACATTTTGGTAAGAATCTCCATTAATTTCCATTTCAACATTACAGCAATCTTTGCTAAACACATTAGCACCTACGCCTTATATCACTATTGCATTGTTCCTAAAGATAGAAAAAGGGTTAATGTATTTTAAATATGATTCTTTTATTAAGCATACATCGCTGCCCGTATCGATTGAACCTGCCATTATTGTATTATTTACTTTTACCAACACGCAATTGTTATTTGCGTTTACTGCATGTGGTCTCGTTCTTATTGGCTTTTTGTTTGGACAATTAGGCATTTTATGTCCAAACTGGTTGAACTCATTTAATTAATTTCACTTTATTCGGCCGCGACATATTATTATTATCATTTATTCGTTTTATTTCGTTATATTTTTTAGACATATCCATATTTCTCGCGTTGACACTTTTCACGTTGTTATTCCGATTTGTATCAACTTTAATTTTTTCGTAAATGGTTTTTCTTTCAACTCGCTAAAATTGTTCGCATCGTAAAGCATTGCTTTGTTCCCAGGCACATCAATTATTTTCCGTTTATCACATACGATATGACCGAGATTTTGTCCACTTCAGCTTGCGGAGCAATGTCGATCATTTTGTATAAGTATTCCCGATACGATTCGTTTATTTGTTTCTTCCGCGTTTGCAAAATTTTATGCACTATAATGTGTAATCAAATTCTATGTTGACTCTTAATTCATATAGACAGTTGGACAGAAAAACAAAATTTATGGAAAAGGTACAATCCATAAAAAATCAGAAAGCAAAACCAAATTCGTCAAAACACTAACTGAAATTATTTTTAAAATAACTCCAAAACAGAATTAAACTGTAGAAAGAGCCTGTAGTTGGTGTACGTATATTTAGATTATTTGGTATTGTGAGTGAGGACTAATATGTTTATTTATTTATCGAGTTCGAATAAATGTTTTAAAGATACGTGGGGAAAACAGAATAGGTATCCGTAAAACCTTCGTAAAATGCACAAAGAAAGTTTGGGGCAAAATTCAGTTAAATTTTTTTATAGGCCACGTTGTAGGCCATATTGCCGTTGTTCGTTTTACCTTGCCCTAATGTAAAAAATTTAAAATCTGAAAAAACCGTATATTTGGCGCACAATGGTTGATTAAGGTTGTACAAGGGCGAGAAAACCGTAAAAATATTATCACAATTGTGCAAATGGTAACTCTGCATAAAATTGACATACAAAATATTTAAAAATAAAAAATTATTCAAATTTAATTTTGGTTGTAAGAACTGCTGTATACTAAAATTTTAGTACTTATAGTTATATGAGAAGAAATTGAGTTCAAAAAAGAATACAATTAGAAAACTTTTCTAATCGCTTCAAATAATATACAAACATTCATACATAAATGCAAAAATTTTATAGAAAAATACAAAACCAAAACAATTATATACATATGTATTTGAATTTTAAAGAGACTCTGCCCAGGTCATACATAAGTACATACTTAGATACATTTTGATTATTAATATCAGATCAATATCATCATTATTTAAAATTTCAATACAAATTGTGATAAATGATGATTTTTATCAATTTTTAAATTTTTTTTTTTATACATACTAAGTTAAAGTACATTACATATATATTAATAGCCAAAGAATAGTTGAGTTGAGCCGTTGAGGTCGAGCCGAGACTCGAGACTCGAGAGGAAAACAGAAGTACACAATTTTAAAGAGAGTACGTTTTGTTACTACTACCGACTATCGTAATTCGTAGGTACCATACTACTGTAATGTAAATATGAAATGTGTTGTTTATGTTTTATTATTAATATTATATACCTATAGGTTTTATAGTAGAAAAATCGTATCCTGTTCAATACTGGTTTAATATTTTGGATTATATCGGTTGAGCCCCCAAATGTAGGATTGGATAGCAACCAAAAAAAATATGATGAAAGTAGTGCTGGATATAGGTTAGTGTTTTTTTTTTTTTGTGTTTTTAAATTGATGATACTTTTTTTTTTGATATTTTTTGTTTTGAAAAAATATCCACCCCACATATATATATATACATACTCTGGAAAAGCAGTACAACCATGATTTTGTACACAACTCTAAAATCCTTCCTAATTAAGAATATTGCATATTAATATCATATAAATAACAATGCCAGGCGAAAAACCCTGATTTTGAATCCACCTCTAAAACCCTTCTAATTCAGAATCTTGAGCATACATATACATACATATTTATGCACATATATATAAAAATTTTGTAGAGAGTTATAGTGATTTTGAATTCAACTTTAAAATTCTTCCTAATTCAGAATATTGCATACACATATATTTAAAAAACAAGTAAATGTAACAGTAAGTCGATGCAACCGACTTATTAATACCCTACACCTGAATAATTCGAATTAAATTAAAAATCCATAAGTTTTTTTGGCAGCTGCTTGAACTGATTTCCTTTTCTGTTTTATTCAACTCGAATTTCAGGAACGTAAAAGAAGCATCCTCTTGGGATATGCTTGAAACCTTTGTAAAAAATTTTAAGTTTCTATCTTTATTAATTTCGAAGATCGTTAGTCCTTGGTCAGGTACCCGAATTGCCACTCCAATTCATCGAATCCATCTCAGAAACATAAAGAAAACATGCCAGAACACCATTGTACTAAATTTAAAGGTTCTACTTTTGTTGGTTTTGGAGATATGCTCGTTGCTCTTATGCTCGTCCGGAAGTTTCCAAAATACGAACCCATGGTTCAAATTCTTTCAAATGTCAGTTTCCAATTTTATAGAAAAGGAAACATAACAGCTCACTCTTGTACCAAAAATAAAGGTTCTATCTTTGTTGGTTGTGGAGATATACTCGTTTGCACTGGGGCTCGTTCGGAAGCTTCCAAGATAAGAACCCATGAACCAAATCCTCTCACAGTTCAGAGACTTAAATAAAACATGAAAGAACACCACTCTGCCAAATTTAAAGGTTATATCTTAGTTGGTTTTGGAGATAATCTCATTTGTTCTGGTACTCGTTCGGAAGCTTCCAAAATGCAAACCCATGGACCAAATCCTCTTAAATTTCATAGACATAAATCGAACGGGGAGGAACATCATTGTAAAAAATTTATGGTTCTATCTTTATTGATTTTGGAGATAATCTCGTTTGCTCTGGGGCTCGTTCGGAAGCTTCCAAAATCCAAACCCATGGACCAAATCCTCTCAAATTTCAGAGACCTAAATCAAACATGAAAGAACACCATTCTGCCAAATTTAAAGGTTATATCTTTGTTATTTTTGGAGATAATCTCATTTGCTCTGGGGCTCGTTCGGAATCTTCCAAAATCCAAACCCATGAACCAAATCTTCTTAAATTTCAGAGACATAAATCGAACGGGAAGGAACATCATTGTACAAAATTGGAAGGTTCTATCTTTGTTGATTTTGGAGATAGTCTCGTTTGCTCTGGGGCTCGTTCCGAAGCTTCCAAAATCCAAACCCATGGACCAAATCCTCTCAAATTTCAGAGACCTAAATCAAACATGAAAGAACACCATTTTGCCAAATTTAAATGTTATATCTTTGTTGTTTTTGGAGATAATCTCCTATGCTCTGGGGCTCGTTCGGAAGCTTCCGAAATCCAAACCTATGGACTATATCCTCTTATATTTCAGAAACATAAATCAAACGGGAAGGAACATCATTGTAAAAAATTTAAAGGTTCGATCTTTGTTGGTTTTGGAGATAATCTCGTTTGCTCTGGGGCTCGTTCGGAAGCTTCCAATATACGAATCCATGGTTCAAATTCTTTCAAATGTCAGTTTCCAATTTTATAGAAAAGGAAACATAACAGCACACTCTTGTACTAAAAATAAAGGTTCTATCTTTGTTGGTTGTGGAGATATACTCGTTTGCTCTGGGGCTCGTTCGGAAGCTTCCAAGATCCGAACCCATGAACCAAATCCTTTTAAATTTTAGAAACTTAAATAAAACATGAAAGAATAGCACTCTGTCAAATTTGAAGGTTATATCTTTATTCGTTTTGGAGATAATCTCATTTGCTCTGGTGCTCGTTCGGAAGCTTCCAAAATCCAAACCCATGGACCAAATCCTCTTAAATTTCAGAGACATAAATCGAATAGGAAGGAACATCATTGTACAAAATATAAAGGTTCTATCTTTCTTGGTTTTGGAGATAATATCGTTTGCTCCGGAATCATTCGGAAGCTTCTAGAATCCGAACCCATGGATCGATTTTGTCCAAATTCGAACTTAGCCTTCCTTTCGTGATTAGTAACCTACTATATAAATTTCATCAAGATAGCTTCATTAGTTTTTGAGTTATCGTGCGAACGGACGGACGGACGGATGGACGGATGGACGGACGGATGGACGGATGGACGGATGGACGGACGGACGGATGGACGGACGGACGGATGGACGGACGGACGGATGGACGGACGGATGGACGGATGGACGGACGGATGGACGGACGGATGGACGGACGGATGGACGGACGGACGGATGGACGGACAGACGGACATCGTTAAATCGACTCAGGAGTTGATCCTGATTTAGAATATATATACATGTCCATATCTAACTCGCTTCCTTTTGGTGGTTACTGCTTTTGGTGGAAGGAATATAACTCTGATTTCGTAACCAACTCTAAAATCCCTCCTAATTCATTTATACATACATGTTTTGGAAAAAGGGAGATTCCAAATGTATATGTGAGATTCTGAAATAGGAGTAATTTTAGAGTAGACTATAAAATCAAAGTATCCCGTTTTCCTTATATGAATGATTAGGAGAAATTTTCGAGTTGTTCACAAAATCAGGGTTACACGCCTTTTCCAGAATATGTATATATATATGTATATATGAGATTCTGAATTAGAAGGGATTTTAGAGTTAGCTACAAAATCATGGTTATACGCTTTTTCCAGAATGTATATAAAAATTTTTAATTCTAAATTCGCTCGTAATTCAGAATCTCAGAAATACATATACATATATTCTGAAAAAAGGGGCAAATCATATTTCGCAACCGACTATAAAATTCCTCTCTATAGATATATATACATATAGAGGTATGTACTGGCCGGAATATCGAAAATAAATCTATCTTATTGTATCGTTGGCCGGAGCATAAACTAAAGATTTGTCTAAAAAGTTAGTCTAAACGATGTTGTTGCACATTTGTCTCATAGAGGTAAGTCAAAAGTCCCAATGGTACTTTTGGCTATGGGACTTTTGACCCTGCACCTTCATCGTACTAATTTAATTTTTTTTTGAGTCCTCAAGGTAACAACTTGTTTTTTTTTTTTTTATCTACAAAATTAGTGGGTAGTAGCACTATTAACTACATTTTATACCTCTTCTTTATTTTTTCTTTAAGTTCTCATCTTTAAAACAAAAAAAGAAAAGTGTTTTTAAAGTTATTGATATAGCGGTATATTCTATCTCTTTTTATCGTTCAATTAAAAACAATGTGATGCTGTTAACTTTGCGAATATATTTAAAGAAGTGCACTTATAAAAGTATATCTGTAGAATTTAATACAAGGGTTTAACAAATACTTAGTCGTAATACTATGTGTGTCTAACACAATATAAAATGAAATGGATAGTGTAAGGCACACACACACACACACACACACTATATAACCCACATCAGATTAAATGTCAATGAAAAATGAAAAAAAAATAAGAGATGAAAGAAACATCTGTACACCATTAAGCATAGGTTCAGAAAATTAGGTTGGATTATGTGTTTGTTGTTTTTATAAAAATAAAAAATGGAAAAAAAAATGGTTTAAAATATTGAATATGTATATTCAAAGTATAATAGAATATGCTCGTGGAAACTATCAAAGTAATTATCTTCATTTTTTTTTTTTTTTACATTATTATATAATTTTTTTCTATGTATCGTTCATATCAAATTATTAGAATAAAAATTACAGTTTAAATCCACAACAAGCTGTAAACAAAAAAAAAATATTTTCACTATATAGAAGATTATTATGCACTTAAAAATAATAATGAAAATAAAAAGATTTAGAAGCCTGCTTTAACTTTGACACTTTTTATTAATTTTAAAAACGATAGGTACAGACTAAGTTTAAGTTTCTGTCTGGCTTCTTTATTTATTATTTTAAAAAAATTATTTTGTATCTTAAAATTAGAGAAAAAGTTAGCAGGATTAGTTAGAAACCAACTGGAAAGGCATTCGGATACTAAATATATTATTAACTTTTACACCCTGAAGACTAATAACTGCAGCTGAAGGTTTGTAATTACTTAAAGGGCTGCTTCTAACTTAAAAAATAAAATTAATTTTAAAACTTAGGAACAATAATCTATCTTGATGAGATGATAAAAATGTTATTAAAAAATTATAAGAATAAAGCAGGAACTTCTGAACTTCTGAAATTTAACGACCTTATAAAAAAGGACAGTAAATATTCGGCGTCTCAATAAAAAATATATAATTTGTTCTTTATCATTATTATTTATTTATTATGCCTTAAAAAAATAATATTACAAATTTAGAAGAGAACATCAAATTATTATTAGAGGATTCGGATTATTAAAAAAGTTCTCTTGAAAATACTGGCAAACTCTTTCAATTTTACTTTAAATTGTAAAAACTTGTGAAATTTCATGAAAAGCATCTTTCTATCAAAATAGTCTTTCATTACAGAGAAGCCAGAGACAAAAAAGCTGCTAAAGATCGCTTTGTATATTAATAATTTGATGTCTATATTTTCAAATATGATTTCCTGATTTATTTGATTTCACGCAATTCAAACTCTAGGACAGGAATCCTTTTTATAAAATTATTGTAAGTTTGGGTAAGAGAGAGAACGGTTGAAAGGAAATTGTAAAATAGAGGCGAGTAGATAGGTAAATTAGAACCTGAAAAGTTGCAAATTTTATAATGGACCATTTTTATCGGAGGGGCACACGATGAAAGCATGTTCCTCATTTTAGCAATTTCTACATTCAGTTTGAGGAGTTTCTATATCCAGCCTAGAAACTTCCACGGTGTAGAAATGTTTAGTTAAGGCCTCCCTATAGTGTTGATATGGAATTGTTCAAAGGGAGGCATTATTGACTTTATAATTCAATGGATCAATTCAAGATTTATAAAAGAGGGATAAAGCTGCAATATTACGACTTGTAAGAGGAGTAAAGATTTTCTGAACAATAGAGTCGCCAATCAGATGTAAGACGCAATTTTGGATTTTGTCCAGGTAATTTAATGTTGTTTAACCAGCGCCAAGTACTACATCTTATATCAAATATATGCTTTATAAATATCGGCCAGATCTCCAGATCTCAAATTCAAGATAAAAATAACAAAATAGAAAGAATACAAACTATTAGGTAATTATTATAACGTTAAAAAAACTTATTATATTTTTTTTAATGGTTTATTTTTAGTCTTAAAAACATATTAAGCGACACATAGAACTTATCACCTTTTTATTGAAGATTCACGTTCTTTGATTATTTTTATTCTCGTTATTTTAAAAAATTCAACGCATTAATAGGATTCGAATTAATGGTGCATATTTGTTGTAAAATATTATTATTATTATAAGTGGTTGATGATGTAATCCATATAGATTATTATATATGATAATGGTACTGGTACTGTCGCATGATTAACAATAATAAAAAATTTTCTTCAATCTAAGATATTATGTAATACAATATACTGGTATATTATTATTTTGGGTTGTATTAAAATTATAATACGAAAATAAACAAGGCAGAATGTAAACCAACGATTTTTAAAAGCGCACATTTCCAAAAGATGATGTTACTGTTTAGAATTTCTGACTTGCACCAAAATTTGAAAATTTCATATAAGAAAAAATGTGAAAATAGGAAATTTTGAGAGTTTGTAAATCCGAAACGCTATATAACTAAGAAAAATCGTTAATACACATAAAAACATATTATTTGAACTTTAATTTTTATATTTTTCCAAAGAATATTTTTATATTTTTACAAGTGCCTAAGTTACAGGTGTTTAAAAATAACAATTTTTCAATTTTTTAGCCCTAGGTCTTAAACAGGGAGTGATACAAAAAAATTATCAACTTACACTAATTCTAAAAGTTCTTTCTTGTCTCAAAATTTCAAGTTCCTATCTAAAAGCGTGCCGAAGTTATGAAGCTAAAAAATCAGCCAAAATTTGGTTTTCACATAACGGTAAATTTAAATACTAAATTTAAAAAAATATATAATTTTGATATTGATTTATAAAGGTAAATGTCGAATGGCGTTTTCAGATTGAAAAAATGTTAAGCGGAATATGAAATATACGCATTCAAAAATATGGCTTTTTCAAAGTTTGAGGGGCTGTAGTTTTCTGATGGATGGGACTACATGAAAAAGTTGCTCCATAAAATTAATTTTTTTATGATGGTTAAAATTTTTTTTCTTTATCTTTCACGGTGTTGAAGTTTTGTAAAGAGACGGACAGACGGACGGACAGAGTGAAACTAATAAGCACATTTTTTCAAATTTTTTTTGGAAATGTGCTAAAAATGGGTGGAATTTATATTTGTAGATGATAGGTTTTAGGTCTTAAAAAATTTTAAAAATATTTCAAAAATTCCAACAAAATAGAATGAAGAATTCAAAAAAAAAGTATAAGTATAAGAATAAGAATATAATAAACATTTTCAGATCTAAGAGATAATGTGTTATTAGTGCCACAATACAAATTGATCATTAAGCAAAATTAATCAAAATTAATTCAAAATTAGTCCATTTCTAATCAGTTAGAATTTTATATATGGAGTTTTATAGTGTCAGAAAATATAAAATCATGTGGTTTCAGGGACACAATTCTGGGGCAATTAGCATAAATTGATTTCCCAAAATGGGCACTTAGCATAAATCCAGTTACCATAAACAAAATGTTAGCATGAAACCAAATAAAATAAAAATAACTTTTTGCAACATGTAATTTACCAAAAAAAAACCTTTTCGCAATTGGAACATTTGCCATAAATCCTTTTAGCAAATGTGATATTTGGTATAAAGATGTTGAAGATCACATTTCTCTTGTTGGTTGTTATCAAATAAAGTTTGTAGTGTTGATCATGATGTGATGATGGCGATAATGATATTTATAATTCTTTATTTAAATAAATTATATATAGACCTAAGAAAATTAAAGCTTAAAATTCATAAGCGAAAATTTTAATATTAACCTTCAATCATCTCTCAATACAAATTGCGGAACACAAAATATATAAGCTCTAAACAACAAACCATTTAAAAAAAATAATTACTGAAATTTTGATTTTGTAACCAAATCTAAAATCGCACGTCATTATTTTTTTAATTATTTATTTGGCAAATGAAATATTATACGAAAATCTTGTATGCCAAATGTCTATTTGGGTAGTTTATAAAACTGGGGCGCTCCTTTTCAATAAAGTTTCAAATCTATTTGATCAGGTATAACATAAAATACTTAGCTTCAAAAGCAATTTTTTTTTTATATATATGGTTATTTTTAAAAGAAATTGAAGCAAATATTTCCTTTTTATTTGCTAAAATGTAAATGTCAAGATTTAATTTAATTTAAGCTAAAAATTATTAATTATTATTATTACGTTGTTCCATAAATTACAGACATAAAAATTAACATGATATTATGTAATTATTTTGATAATGCGATGGCTGGACTGATGTATTTGCTTTGATATTCTAGCTTTTATATTGAAGAATTTCGAAGCTGAAATAAATGTCAGTAGTTTCCCTAAACGAAAAAAATTTAAATACTTAATCTTAAAAGTTAAAATACATTTTTCTTTAGGATCTCTAACATAAATATGTAAGCTTGCTTTTTATCTTCTTCAGTTGACAAATCTTCCAAATATGATTTTTGCCCAAATTGATAAACGGTTAACAGAAACAAACTCAAGAACAACAATTAAAGTAAGGAAACTTCTTATAACTAAAGACGACACAATTTTTTATCCAGAGAGCCTATGTTGGAGATATATGTCCTCTATGGGGAGATATTTCGATTTTCCTTTTTTCTGTTCAAAATAATTGAACATGTTAATTCAATTTCTATATTAATTCAAATTCTTATCAAAGAAAGATTAATTTTAACCAAAAATTGACATTTTGTTTAAAAAGAGTTGTTTTAGTTTAACTCTATTTGAACAAAATAATAATTTTAAAAATTATTGGAATTGAAAATTATATTGAGCAACGTTGCAGTACCGGGTTCGATACAATATTTGACATCGAAGCCATGTACATAAAAGTACTAAAGAGATGGATACCGCTGACATCACATTGAGGGGACATTACGATTCCGAATTGGCATGAAATTGAGGGAATTTGCGCTACCGAGTTCGATACAATATTTGAAATCGAAACCATTTACAAAAGAGTACTAAAGAGATGGATACCGCTGGCATCACATTGAGGGTCATTACGATTCCGAATTGATATGAAATTGAAGGACGTTGCGATGTCGGATTCGATATAACATTTGACATCGAAAGTACCAAAGAAATGGGTCCCGTGACATTGCATTAAGTGACATTGCGATGCCGCATTTATATCAAATTGAGGGACATTGTGATATCGAATTCGATAGAATATTTCACATCGAACCCATGTACAGTAAAAGTACTAAGATATATAGATATCGCTGACATCTATTTTTCGTCATTTATAAAAAAACTCTTTTTGATACATATAAAAATAATAACCTAAAATAAAAAATGAAGTAAAACCAAATTTTGTACAAAAATAAAATTTGAGCACGTAGAAGTAGAAATAACTTCCTTTAGTAGAAATAACTTCCTTCCTATAACTAATTTTATTTCTCTTGTTGGGTATCAAATAAATTTTGTAGTGTTGATTATCATGTGATGATGTTGATAAAAAAATATTTTAAAATTAAAAGCGTAAATAATTAACATATAATTAAAAGAATAAAGTGGAGAAGATAATTCCTGAATTTTCTTGAATTCTATGTGTTCCGTCTATTTAACTTCTACATAATTTAAGATGGAACAATGAAATTTTAACCGTACATATGATAGGAAAATAAATATTGTAGTACAACTTTTTTATATAGTTCCCAATCATTACTCATAACGACGCAGTAATTTTTCTTACCTTTATAATTCAATATCAAAGTTATACACTTTTTTCAAATTTAGTATTTAAATTTACCGTTATATAAAAACAAAATTGTACAAGATTTTGTTTCCTTGATATCTCCGGAATGTTTTTCGACAAAATCTTTAATAAAGATCTTTCAGAATTAGCATTAAATTACCTCAGGAAATTTGTTTGCACTTTTGCTGTTTAAAATATTTTAAGGGTCAAAAATTGAAAATTCTCAATTGTTAGACACCTGTAAAAACTTATCGTTCAAATGAAAGCTCCAATAATATATTTGTACATGTGCAAAAGGCATTTCTTTATTATATGAAGTTTCCACATAGTTTCAACTGCTTCTAAGTTGAAAAACAACCCTATTTGCAAATTTTTATATCTCAAGTTCGGCTTAACATTTTTTCCAATGCAAATACATCAAAATATAACAGTGCATTTCTTTATTTTTTATAAATCAAAATAATATAATTTAAATTAACCGTTATGAGAAATCAAAATTTTGCAAAAATAATTCTAAAAGTATCTTTACAAATTTTTTATACCTTCCTCTGTTTAAAAGCTATTAGGGCTAAAAAATTGAAAACTATTTTTAGACACATGCCCGATTTTGTGGAAATGTTTTTATAGTGAAAATATCACCTTTTGAACAGACACTCTATGACTCTACCATTGACATTTAGAAAGAAAGAACTTCATATCCATACCGTTGTTAATGTTCTAAGATTATTACCATATACCAATAATATATGATCGTGCACTGATCGTTGGTCAGTTATTCTAAATTTATGGAAAAGCACTCAACATTAAAATAATATTATGAGAGTAATGTAACCGGGGAAAAATTTCCTTAATAATAAAATCTGATTATGTCTAATAAGTAAATTTTATAACAAGTTCGATTAAAAAAAAAAATTTTATTTTTAAATTTTATTAATTTCTTTCATATTTCTTACAATTAATTAATAACCAACCATCATAACCAGGAAGCAATTTATTATATTTATTACATTATGAAAAATTGTTTCCTCCTTCATTTTCTGATCTTTTAGCAAAATTTAAAAAAAAAACAAAATTTTTTTTTTCAGTTTTTTTTTTTTTGACATTTTCAACCTACACACATTTTAAAATTTTCCATTTTTGGAGAAATAAAATTAAAAATAAATGGAAAATTTTCTTTAAGAAAATATTTTAATATTTTTTTTATATTTTTCTAAAAAATTTAATGGAAAATAAATTTTTAACTTTTAGAAAGAAAATAAGAAACAAGATATACTCATATCGTATTACCTATCGGCAGAATTTATGTCCAATAATTTTTTTCTTTTTTTTTTTTAATATGAAATTTGAAAATATTATGAACGGTATTTGTAAACAAAAAAGAAAAACTTGAGGAAAACTAAAAGAAAAATTTTAAAAAACTATTTCATACATTTTCTTGCGTTTTTAATTTTTAATTTTACATTTAAAACTAATTTGACGGAATTTTCTTTTTGTTTCGTGTTTTTTTTTTTTTTTTTTTCAAATTTAATCACGCAAAGGTAAATATGTAACTTACCACTAAATAATGTTATTTTACCTGAGATACATGGGTACATACGTACGTACATACATATTATTTTTTCTTTATTCTAATTTTTCTTTTCTTTAAAGTTCAAAAAAAGAAAAAATTAAAATAAAAAATTTGTATTCTTGTATTTGTTAAACATGGTCAGTCCACCTGTTAGGCATAAAAAACAAAGTACAATAAGATTTTTTTAAAATTCTAAAAATAGATTTTGAGAAATAATTAAACTAGGAAGTTGAAACTGAAAATAGGTAAGTATTTAAGGAAACAGGGCAAGTACTTTAAAACGGTTTGATATTGCACGGAAAAGAATTGAGGTAGCTGCGATAGAAATTTTTGGATCCAGTTTACACAACCTCAAGTCTAACAAATTCATCAATTTTTCTTCATAATATTAAAAGGACAGATATTTTAGAGTTATGACAAGGGTATTTTTTTTTCTTTTGTTTTAATAATGAAGGCGTCATTAATTACTAACGTGTCATTAATCACTAGACTCTAGGTCTGTAGTATAATTTCCAAATGAACCTATTCCGCCAGAGTTGGGGTTAAGTTTCCTTAGATTTATGCCACAATGATACTATTTTGGTAAAGATACCGTCTTGCATTAAAAAATAAAATTATTATGTAATTTTCCTTCGATATTATATTTTAAATTAAGATTATTAAAAGAAATTTTCGCCAATTTTAAGGAGATCCTTGAACATCTAAAGATCCAAAACTCTTTGAACATCTAAAAATATAAATTGGACCTTGTATGGATTTTACAAAAAAAATTGAATTTCCGAATTGATTTAGGTAAACAAGATCTTTCTGAAAAATGGTTGGCATTTAGAAGATGGCATGAAGAAAACTTAAGAAATTTAATGGAGTTGAATGTTTTTGAACTGAAAATAAATTAAATAGAACTCAATTAAATGTATAAGCTATAAGCATTTAAACAGTGCTTTTCAAACTTATTGATTCTGCAATTTTGTGACGATTTGGTTTATATAAAATAATTATTCTACAGTTATACAATTTATTTAGATCTACATAAGGTCAATATTTTACTTTTACCTTTTTTTTTTGTAAACAAAATGGACTGACAGACTGACAGAGCAAAACTAATAAGTAATAACCTCATTTTTTCAAAAGTTAAAATTTTTAAAATATACTAAAAACCAACTAAAGGAATTTAAAAAACAGCATTCTTTGATAGTAAGGAATTTGTAATTCTATAAACGATAAAAGTTTTTAATTATACCTACAAAATAATATTTTGTTTTTTATGTTATTGCTGCTGCTGCTGCCAAAGATAATTTTCATAAAAAATAATGATTTATATTAGAGCGGTATTAATGAACTATTTTTCTTGTTTCTTATTATTATTATTTTAATACAATACAAAAAGAAGTGTAACAAAAAAGAGCAGAAAATATTTTTTTTTAAAAATAACTTAAAATGTAAATAACAAAATAAAATATAAAGAATAAAAGTAATAATAAAATGTACAAAACAAAAAAAAATTGAACGAGTTAAAAATTGAAATAAAATTTCAAAAAAAAAAGAAATATAAAAAAACTTGTAAGTGAATTAAAAAACAAACAAATTCGTTTCAATTTTGTTCTTTTTAATATTAATATGAATTTTCATGCCAGTCACCCGATCATGTCATGGTAAATCTCAATTAAAAATAAATTTAAAAGTTCTATAGGAATTGTATTTTTTCATACCTGTTCTAATTCTTTTACTTTGGCGTATTGAGAGGTAACTAAAATTTTTACAACAGAAAGAGGTCATATGTAGGTTCGTCATCATCAATATTGATTTAAGGTTTTTAAGTCATATGCTCCTTGTTGCAGTTCTTTGTTTGAGGTCTTTATTGCAGATCTTTTTTTGCAGCTCTTTGTTGCAATTCTTTGTTGCAGCTACATAACGTACTTACTCCCGTGCAGTTCTCAAATTTCTCTGTATAATATTAAACTCAATTGAGTTTTAAAAATCTTTTATCCACCTTTAAACCTAATGAAATTACTAATAAACCTTTTTTATAAACCAAGTACAAGTTTTTTTTATTTTTATTGTTTATTCCGAATAACGCTAATTTTCAGAGTTTTTGATAGAATGAAGCCATTCATTTCTTCTGCATCCTTTTTTACTAGAGTTCTCTTAATTTTTTTAATTAGTTTTCATTATGTCTTATAAATTTCCATTTTTTATTTTCAAAATAAAATTTAAAATTATTTATTAGTAATGATATAATCCTATTTGAATTTCTCAAATCTTAAAAATCACGATCACAACTTTGATAACATCATTTAAATTTTTAATCACATCTGTGCAATAATCTTTTCCAAAAATAAGGCATGAAGATAACTTTATTAACCATATGTCTTCCAGATTTCTAAGATTTTTTTTCTTAGTTCTTTTTTGAATTTATCAGGGGTTAATTAAGTCATTTGAACTTCACAAAAATTATTTGAGTCACTTGAACCGATAGAAAAAGTAACACCTTTATTTACACCTAAACTTCACATGGAAGGAAATTTTACTATTATATGAGTCATAACCATATTTATCAATAGGTACGTTTAAGCTTCTATATCTTACTATAGAAATTAAAAAAATTGCAAGTGATTACAAACAATACCAAAAAAATCTCTTTTTCGTGATTCTGAACAAGTCAACAGAAAAAAAAAAAAAAACAATAAACAAAATAATGATTACCCAAAAGCCACGAATCTGAAATCATATCACAGAAAAAAAAAACAATATAAAACAAATATAAAAGAGAAAAAAAACATGCAAAAATCAGAAATGCTGTTGAAAACATGTTGACCCGCTAATGTATTTTAGGTTATAGATTTTAGCTTGAAAGGATTAAAATTAAAATTATACGACGTCACGAAATTAAAAATAAAAAAATAAAAACGAACAAAAAAAATGCATAAAAAACGTCAATTGATTTTTAAGTGGCGTTCTGGCGTTTATTCTTGTATTATTGAAAAAAAATTTCTTAATATCATAAAATCTGAAGATTGAAAATTAAGCAAAGATTTATAACAACAACATGAACAACATTAAACATTTTTGGCGTTTAATATTTTTATTTTTTTTATTTTTTTGCTAGCATTTGTAGTATTTTGAAAATGTCTGCCATGTGACTTCAAATTTATATTATGTATACTATAAAATTATACAGTAAATTTCAAAATTAAATAAAATAAAATTTCATTTCACTTCTATGATGATGGCATAGAATAACATAGGATGACACTCAAATAAAATTTTTAGGTAATTTGCAACTGCATTTAAAAACATTTATCCAATTCGTCATTCTCTCTCTTTAAGACCTGAAATAAGGCAATTGGTTACGTTATTACGGGTCATTGTCTTACATGCTAGAATATTAGGTATACATGTGGATCTTAATTTTAGTTTTACAGAGAAATTGACGCTATAGAGAGCGTGGAGTATTTTCTCTGCATGTGTCCTAGTCTGATAAGAAAAATCGAAACTATCTTAGATGTTTCTCTTCCTTGTTTTAGATTAATTTTCTGGGATGGATCTGAGAAGCTTTCAAAACTTCTCTCGTCTGAGTGATATCATCGTGGCATTAATCCAGGAAAACTTAACATCAATCCTTGTCCAATAGATGAAGTAACATTTTTAACTGTAACTATGGACCTAAAATCTAGTGATTACTGACGCGTTAGTCCAGCCTACTACAACAAAAAAAAAATCATTCGTCACTTATTACAGTTGCTAGTACTCTAGTACAATAAAATTAGTAATCAGATAGTTCTGCTGGGTCACACTTACAATTATGATGGTCAATTGCTTTTGAATATAAGTTTAATATAATATTTAAAGCAAATAACAAATAGATAATCGGGCTGAGTATTATGAACATAGGAAACAAGCATTACAATCTCACAATAAACTTTAAATCAACAACACTAGGGTTAGAAATTTACCACTACATATTCAAGTTTATAATATAAAATTTAGGTTGGTTGAAAAATTATTGTTATGGTATATAATGTGTGACTCTATGTACCTAATTATTGTAATTGTATTGTGGTACAATGATGTGACATATTTTGGAAAAAATCTCAAGTGCTATTATTTCTAAATTTTACTAGAATTTCAAGATCCGGGTTTATAATCTATCTAGCTTCATATGTTTCATCAAATATCTCAGTTTTCTTGCAAAACTGTAGATGAGCTAACATTTTAACTTATAGTCTCAGTTATTATATACGTAATCAAAAATAGAGTAACACGAACTTCGATTTGAATTAAAAGCCTGGTTTGCGAATTTCTTCAAATACTCTGTATAAAGGTCGATTCCCACTATAACGGCACGTGGCAACACCATTGCGACGTCGTAACATGACGGCAACATATTTTTATTTACACAATACCGACGTCGGACATGACGACGTCGGTATTGTGTAAATGATTTTGATTCATCCGTGATTTTAATTTTATTTTGTAATTTATTATTTAATTGATAACATGCATTTTTTATGAATATTGAACAAAAAAAATGCATAAAAAACGTCAATTGATTTTTAAGTGGCGTTCTGGCGTTTATTCTTGTATTATTGAAAAAAAATTTCTTAATATCATAAAATCTGAAGATTGAAAATTAAGCAAAGATTTATAACAACAACATGAACAACATTAAACATTTTTGGCGTTTAATATTTTTATTTTTTTTATTTTTTTGCTAGCATTTGTAGTATTTTGAAAATGTCTGCCATGTGACTTCAAATTTATATTATGTATACTATAAAATTATACAGTAAATTTCAAAATTAAATAAAATAAAATTTCATTTCACTTCTATGATGATGGCATAGAATAACATAGGATGACACTCAAATAAAATTTTTAGGTAATTTGCAACTGCATTTAAAAACATTTATCCAATTCGTCATTCTCTCTCTTTAAGACCTGAAATAAGGCAATTGGTTACGTTATTACGGGTCATTGTCTTACATGCTAGAATATTAGGTATACATGTGGATCTTAATTTTAGTTTTACAGAGAAATTGACGCTATAGAGAGCGTGGAGTATTTTCTCTGCATGTGTCCTAGTCTGATAAGAAAAATCGAAACTATCTTAGATGTTTCTCTTCCTTGTTTTAGATTAATTTTCTGGGATGGATCTGAGAAGCTTTCAAAACTTCTCTCGTCTGAGTGATATCATCGTGGCATTAATCCAGGAAAACTTAACATCAATCCTTGTCCAATAGATGAAGTAACATTTTTAACTGTAACTATGGACCTAAAATCTAGTGATTACTGACGCGTTAGTCCAGCCTACTACAACAAAAAAAAAATCATTCGTCACTTATTACAGTTGCTAGTACTCTAGTACAATAAAATTAGTAATCAGATAGTTCTGCTGGGTCACACTTACAATTATGATGGTCAATTGCTTTTGAATATAAGTTTAATATAATATTTAAAGCAAATAACAAATAGATAATCGGGCTGAGTATTATGAACATAGGAAACAAGCATTACAATCTCACAATAAACTTTAAATCAACAACACTAGGGTTAGAAATTTACCACTACATATTCAAGTTTATAATATAAAATTTAGGTTGGTTGAAAAATTATTGTTATGGTATATAATGTGTGACTCTATGTACCTAATTATTGTAATTGTATTGTGGTACAATGATGTGACATATTTTGGAAAAAATCTCAAGTGCTATTATTTCTAAATTTTACTAGAATTTCAAGATCCGGGTTTATAATCTATCTAGCTTCATATGTTTCATCAAATATCTCAGTTTTCTTGCAAAACTGTAGATGAGCTAACATTTTAACTTATAGTCTCAGTTATTATATACGTAATCAAAAATAGAGTAACACGAACTTCGATTTGAATTAAAAGCCTGGTTTGCGAATTTCTTCAAATACTCTGTATAAAGGTCGATTCCCACTATAACGGCACGTGGCAACACCATTGCGACGTCGTAACATGACGGCAACATATTTTTATTTACACAATACCGACGTCGGACATGACGACGTCGGTATTGTGTAAATGATTTTGATTCATCCGTGATTTTAATTTTATTTTGTAATTTATTATTTAATTGATAACATGCATTTTTTATGAATATTTTCATACAATACCGGCAATGACAACGTGACGTCTTCAGCCATATTGATCCGATATTTTTCAATGTGAATATAATATTCATAAGAATGCATAGTCACGGTAGGAAGTCGTCACTGTCGTCATCACGTGTCGGTGTAATGGCACCTTAATACTTTTAATAGATCAATAGGATTCAATAATACATTGAACATAGTACAGATATTTAAAAAAACCACAATTTATTAAAAACACCACCTCGAATATTATTTTTATCACACACTGTATATTATAAATTTGCACATTATACACATCAATACAATTTTACAGTAATTACATTAAGACAAAACGCTCACACAATTTTTTCTTAAATAATTTAGCTTTTTTTTTTTTAATTTTAAAGTTGAGTTCTTTAAGCATAAATTGGTCTTTTTATAATATATAGACACATATACATAGGTACATACTACCATATATATCACGTGAATTATGTTATATCACGTGATAACAAAAACAAAACAAAATAAAGTGTTGATTTTATGTTCAAATTTTGTTCAAATGCATGTATGATTCGCGTATTTGGTAGTTAGAAACCCCAAAAATCACTTTAGACAACAAGAAATTGCAACAGAAACAATAATCTAAATTTAAAAAATTCAAAAAAAAAATTTCTTAAAAATTCGCAGTAAATTAAGCGCAATCATAATATATTCAAAGTTAAAAAAAAGAAAAAAAAAAATATAAAAATTACAATGTAATTTTAAATTTATTATCACAACCTACAGTAAAAACGCTAGTATGTTTGGCTCCTAGGTGATTAAGTAGAATGTTTTTAATTTTTGGTCAATAGTTAAACTAAATTTTTTTGATATTTGGTGGATTCAGAATTCCTAACGTAATGTAACATCTATTTAGTTGTCTGATATTTTACATTTCAGAATCATTACACTGTATGGTATTCAGGGGCATGGATCTGAAAATTAATTACAAAATATAAAATTATCATTTAGAAAACTGCGGTTGTAATAAAGATCAACAGAAACAGATTGTACAAGACTAATGTTTATCTTAGGTTTATTACCTGATGGTGATAATGGACTCCAGTATAGTATATATTAGAATTATTGAACGCATTCGTTTCTATATAGGATCTAGACCAAAAATAACAAAATTTAATATGAAACAAATACAGACTATGAACCTTACAATATAGAAACTAATACTTACAAAATTCTACTATATCGAATCGGTAAATTGTCAGTAGAAAAAGTCATCAAAGGAACGATCCTGATTGGAAAAGCATTAACGCAAGACGCTCTTGACGCACCCACCTAATATTTTTGGTATCAAACATATATTATTAAAAAAATGTACATTTAAGAAATTATATAATTTTTTTTTTTGTTTTTTTTTTTAGCATGTATTTTAGTTTCATTTATTATTAATAGAGGCATTGTCTGACAACTTTGATAACAAAATATATGTAATACCAATATAGTCCTAACACTTTAAACAACATATCTATAAATTTAAAGTTGTTTTTATTTGGTGAATATCTACATAGTAAAATATGTATGTATATAAAGGATATTTTTATTTTTTTAGATATAAGTGCTTTTGAGAAATTTTTTACAATCAGTGATACAATGTTTGAAAATTGTATATTAAGAAAGAATATTTTTCTTTTTTTTTTTTGCGAACTTTTAAGTGGGTTAAATATGTAAAGTCGGTAGCAAATATTTTAAAGATGTATTCGAGAAATATATATTTACCTATTACTGTCTGGAATTTCACATTTATAATTATCGGTAATCCAAAGATTTTTATTTTTATACATCATTTTAAAGGTTGTAAGGTTTCCAAAAAAAAAAAGCGCAAAATGGATTAAAAGTACAGATGACCGATATTAAAATTTAAGAGAAGGATAGTTTTAGACAAACTTTTATATACATGAGGAATTCTCACTTATTTCTAAAGTTAAAGTAATAAAAGCGAATTTAAATTTTCTAATATAAAATGTACAGTTACCGGAAATTTTGTCTATTTGTGTTAACTACAGTAAATGTTGCTATCAACAAAAATAAAAACTAACTCTTCTTATAAATTACTGTAACAGCGTCCATGATTTTAAAGAGGTAATAATAAACTATGCCAGAAATATTAAGTTAGCTGATTTAATTCAGTATATTACTGTAAATTATAATATTGTTCACTTTCCTTTTCCTACGAAAAGTAGTTGATAAATGGAACGCTATCTTCTACTTTTGGCATTAGCTGATAAATCGAATTCTATCATCTATACTCTTTTTCAACGGGTGGTGTATAGTTGGGAGAAGAAAACACTAGTTTATTCTCTAAAAGTAATGCAAACATTACTTTAGGTTCTGAGCGAAGAATCATTGTTTGGAAATATCTTGTAAATATTACATACTTAATTTATGTAACTAAGCTAAAAGAAACACCCATTTAAGACAATATCTCTTCAACAACCTTAGCGGTAGGTAAAAATGTGAAGAGCATTCTTCGCTTTGCAAAAAGCTCAACTTGTTTTCAACGAGTGGGATATAAAAGTTTCTAAGTGGTATAACAATAGACCAAATAGGGTCTAAGTATGCCTTTTCGAAAGCCACTTTAACCTAACCTAACTTAATTTAGAAAACGCTATATACTGATGGTCGTAGTTTCTTTCAGATAATTCAAGGTTCCTAATTCTAAGTGGTAATGAAAATTATCTAGTTTTGCAGTAGTGCTGGAAAACCATTAATTGAATCTTTGAAGATTTCATAGAGCTCAAGCTTTTTACAATATCCGTGAATTTAGCAGTCTGCCCAATATATATTCTAAAAATTATTTTACATTAAAATGTTGTAACTTTTTTGGAGTCCCGACTTTATAGAATTTATAAAAAATCTTTATTATCCTCATAGTTTTACATATTGTATAGAGGTTACATCTTTTTTTCCGTTATTTTTTTATATTTTTCAAATATGGACATTTTTTTTTATTATTTATTTATATTTAATGGTAATCAGAATTTTTTTTTTTTCGTTTATCGTTTTATATTTTTGTGCAAAAAATCACATTAGAGTATTTTAACAGTGTATTGATTAACGTTTTAACTATAAATTATAGTTTTAAATAATTACTAAGTAATAAATTAATAATTTTTCTCTAATAAACTGGTAAATTGGTACCTAAATTTTACATAAATTAAAAATTACTAAAAAAAACTAAAATTGAGTAATAATATTGTGACCTCAAGATATGATTAGAGAAGGAGACAGAAAGGAAAAAAAAAAAAAACAAAATTTATGTTTAACACTTTTCTTGAGGAGTTTTTAATGTTGACTCTTTTTTTTTTTTTATTCTAACTTAATTATCACACAATACTGCAGCAATTTTTACTGCAGTGTGTTTTTGTTTTTTTATTTTTGTAAGCCTTCAACTTTCGATTATGACAAATTACCAGTTTTTGGAATTTATTATATTTGCCTTAGAGATTGCTTACTGTTTTTATAAATAGGTAACATTTTTTTTGTTGCTGCTGCTGTTGTTTACCTCAAAAAATGATCGTGAGAAACTTAGAAAATAATTTTTTTTAAATAATATTAAATAGAAACAAATAATCGCGATATTTTTGTTATTAAAAAAAAAATATTGAATTTATCCTCTGGATATTTTTATTGAAAAAATATTTACAAAAAAAAAAAATGTTGTTGAAAAAATAAATAAATATATGAAAAATTAAATGATAAAGTTTACTTTAAAAAAAGGAATCATTTGTATTTTGAATAGGATATGACATAAAATTTAAAAAGAAAAAATTTAACCTTAATATTCCAAAATTAATTTATGATATATGATAATTTTTCTTTAATACATGTATTTTCTAAAGTCTCAAACTGGAAAAAACTTCAGTTAACTAACTTAAATTAATTCAAAAAATATTAATTCGTCTAGTTGAGTATCCTTCAGAAGATGGGAAATCTGCAACTGAAAGTAAAAGAATATTGTTATTTAGTACAAGAGGTCTAATAAATCCTCTGTTATAACATAACAAGTTAAAGCTATTTAGAAGCATATTATTGAATATGAGTTGGTTTAGATTGATTAGGTAGCAAGTA
The DNA here is from genome assembly GCA_947095535.1 of Poecilobothrus nobilitatus. Taxonomy (NCBI): domain Eukaryota; kingdom Metazoa; phylum Arthropoda; class Insecta; order Diptera; family Dolichopodidae; genus Poecilobothrus; species Poecilobothrus nobilitatus. The sequence continues at coordinate 115,629,588 of OX352774.1, forward strand.
ATTAGTTTATATATTAGGAAAAATATGACATATTAAATTGATTAAATAATTAGTATTTAACGAAAACAAACATTTGTAGAATTTCTTTAGATCTAAGTATATAAGCCACATTCTAAAAGCCAAAAAAAATGACAACTTGGACCGAGGCCCAGTGGGTAAGAGCGTATAAAATACGCTGTAAAGACCGAGGGAGTGTGCGTTCGAATCCCACACACGTCGTAAAAGTTATTCCCCCTTACAACATTTACAGCCACGCCTGAACAGGAAAGGCTGTGTAATTTCCTGTCCACATTTATGTGGCAGAGAAATGCATTAAAAAAAAAAATTACAACATATAATTAAGAAAATAAGGTATACGGAAATAAAATAAGATATAAAACCAACTAAACATAAAAATATCCTATGTTCCAGTACACCATATTATGGGAAAGCGGATAGCGATTCTAAAATAGCAAACAACCAGAATAAACCAATTAAACTGAACAATTCCATATCTTTACTAAAAACACCATTGCTTGACTTTAATACAGAAACAATTTATTTTTATTCTCGTACCGTAGAATCAAATTAATAAAGATAAGACTATATAGTAATACGATGTATACTGGGCAGACAAAAATTTCTTTTTGAAAAAAGAGTCATCAACATGTAGCAAGTAGGATTTCTCATGATACTCTAAGATTTGAACACATTACACTTAACTCCTCTCAAACGGCTCAAGATCAATAATGAGAAAAATAATTATGAAGAAAAAAACTAGAGATCAAGACAATTTAATAAAATATATCGTGTAAAATAAAAAGACGATACAATATAATAACCGAATAATAGAAAATGTATAATGGCTGAATAACAGAATAGGAATAATAGAAGCAGTGTTAAACATATCAGCGAAGATGAGAGGGTTAAATTCAAATATATGCCAAATGTATGGTTAATGTAAGTTTTATATATTAAAAGGATATTGTAATATTTAAAATATTACCTATAATCAATACTTAGGATCGAGGAATTTTCATCGACCGAAAAGATGTGGTCGTCCCAGAAAACTTTTCAATTTATTTCCATATCTTAGATTTTGAAGGACTTATAGTTGCTAATATATTTTCAAAAATAATAATAGACTGGTAAAAGATAGTTCAAACCTATTAATTCTTTGTGAAATGATGGAAAGGGGGAGTAATTGATAAATATTAGAAGTAAAGTTGGAAAAAAGACGGAGTCTGGGTGCACATATTACATCGATTGCAAATATTTAAGAATTAAAATCACCCGACATTACTTGCATTGAGCGGTTGAAAGTGCTACCTAGGCGTAAGTTAAGACGGCATACACGGCATTAAAGGTAACACAGCATATTAAAAAGAGTAGAAGACTTTTAAAATGTTTAAGGTTTGTTAATGTTTGATTATATTTATTTTAGTATATTTTCCCCAATAACAATTTCAGTCTGAAAAGACAGCAAATCATCAGTTGACACTTTTGACCTAAAGTCTTATAGTGGCTATTATTTATGAGACATTATTAACTCCTATAATATCTGACAATAACCTAATACAGTACAGCTGACTTAAGAATTAAATTAAGAAACCAACTAAATTTCAGAAGAAGGAAAATATTAAACATATGCAATCTTAAAATAGATAATAAAAAACATGAACTTATAGATCAAATTAGAAATAACATAGAAGAGAATCCCAAATTAACGATCAGAAATGGCAACATATGTACCGAAATGGTGAATAATTTATGGGCACAATAGGATTAATTTATGGAATAATTTATGGGCACAATAAATAAAGAGCACAATAGGAAAGAATCAATTTCAGATAAAACAAGAAACAAAATACTACAAAGAAGAAATATTAGAATATCACTGCTAACAAGCAATAGTAATGGAATGAAAAAATGTCACGCAACTATATATAGGGCAATTAAAAGACTCGCAAGAAGGAATAAAAGTGAATTTATAAACAAAGTCGGCTCAACAAGAATTCGATCAAAATAACTCAAAAAAGTTATTCGCAAAAATAAAAATTCTATCCAACCAAAACTCAAGTAGGGATGACAAACTAATGTAAACGAAAGAACGATTTAGAAATGTCAAACTACTAATGTCAGCTATAGAGCAATTGGATAGATAGAAAGAACACTTCAGCATAAATACAATTTTTAAATCGCAACACGTGGATATATAAAGAAAGCACGAGCATAAGCAGAAACATCAATATTAATACATCAGAGAGTTGAATAAATAGATAAACTTAATAATAACAAGGTTGAAGGAATAGATGACAACTAACTCAACTAGTCAAAGTAGACGCTTTATAAAGTGTAAAATCCCAGCAGCCCATAATAGAGAAAATGAGGAAATGAGTTTCCAATGAACATGAATAGAGGAACATGTTGAAAATGTTCTAAGGAACAAACAAGCTGGTTTTCGTAAAAGGCGAAGCTGTAGAGAATATGCGCAAACGCATTACGAATAATCCTGAAACAATCAAAAGAATTTAATGCACTCATCTACATAGTATTCGTCGACTTTAAGAGCGCATTTTATGAAGTAAACAAAAATGCAATATGGAAAATATTTCTGAAATATTCCTGAAAAAATTATTAGCAAAATCAGAGTAATGTACACTAATACAGAAGGCAAAATTCTACATTTGGGGATCTTAAGCGATCCTATAATCAAGAATGGAGTGAGACTAGATTTCCCGCTGTCTCCTCTACTATTCAATATAACAATGAACGAAGTAATGAAAAAGCTAATTACAATTCATCCAGAGGTACAAACTGGTACCTCACACAGAAGCTGGAAGATTTAGACTAGGCCAATGACATTAGCCTATATACACAAACACGTGAAGATCTACAAGTAAGATCTAATAAAATTAGTTTATTGGTTTATTTCTATTAGTTTATTGGTTTATTGGTAATAAACATTAATAAAACAAAGATTATTTCTCATTTATAAAAGAGAGACAACACCAACAACGTAAGGGCAATTAAAATTAAATATACACCAATTGAGGATGTACATAAATTCAATTACCTAGTGAGTGTTATTATCACAGAAAGTGATGCAAAAGAAGAATATTTTCATTGATACCCTCGAGAGATCCTGAAACACAAAATTGAGGTAGATGGAAGTCTTTGTGGAAGTTCTATGTTTTCAAACGGGGTAGAAAAGAAAAAAGAAATAATCTTTGAAAATGCTGAAGTTAAAGCAATTTGCAAAAATTGCTTTGGGCACATTAGCAACAAAATCAGCATTAACATTTGCTTTATGAAAGATTTAGGACTAATTAAAATTTTTAACTTCCAACTTTAGATAACTGCTTAATAATAAACACATTTCCTTGATAAACTGTATATGTTAATTTAAATTATTTGCAAATTTAATCTATAAAAAAGGACCATAATTTTTAAATTAAAATATTTTAATAAAAAATGTTTACTTAAAATCAACAAATTCAACTACCGACAAAATTTTTTTTATTATTTTTTTGTAATAAAAAATAAAAATAAAATTGGATCACAAACTTTATGTCTAAATGTAACAACTTTTCTGTAAATATGACATGCTGTGTATGGTATTTTAATGTATCAAAAATTATTAACATTCTTTTTTAAATGCAAAAATTGTAAAAGCAAATAAGCCAGAAATACTTTCCCAATGACTTTGCATTTTTGAACTATTCTGTTTTTTTTTTTGTTTAGGTTATGGAAACTTATGCTTGCCAATGTCGAATCTAATTCAAAATTTGATAACGATTGCTGAAATGTAATAACATAGCTTAAAAATTTCGGAAATTATTGTGTTTCTGAACTTTTTCATGATAGGTAGGTAGGTTGTTGAACCTAAATTTGATAAAAAAATTCTATATATAAAAATAGTTTTGTTTTTACGTTTACGTCAAGAAATTTTATGGCGAATAAATTAATTTTACTTACACCATGTTTACAGTAAAGTAAAAACTGTAAGCTTAAATATTTTAAATTATACAATTATACATTTAATTTGAATTGACAATTTTAATTGTATTCGAATCTTAGTTTAATTTTGTTAAATAAAAAAAAAAAAAAAAGCAATAATTTAACCTCAAATTTGTTGCTCCAAATAAAAAAAAAATTTCTTATTTTGATATTTGCAATGATACTGTGATGGCCAAAAGTACGACTGCAATGAAAGTGAACCCAAACTTTTGATCATAATCAGTTTTTTCTTTAAAATACATGGCTGAGTAAAATTAATTCAGTTGAATTTGGTTCAGAAAATACATTTAAACAGTCTTCTAAATCTCGAAAGAACTTAAAATGTATCAAGATCGATTAACTACAAGAATAACTGATTAAACAAGCAATGAAAGAGTAATCTCATTCAGAGAATGAAAAAAATTAAATTGAAAAAATTTAAAGCAAGGAAATTATATAAAAAATTAAAACTCACAATATGCCGTAATTGGAACGGTTGAAAATTTACCATGTTTTAAATATATGGTATGTAAATACAGAAGAGAAAGATTAAAACAACTACTCAAAAATTTTATTCAAAATTATCTAAAAAATCATGAAAATTAATTTTTCGTTGTTAGACATCACTGTTTTTACATATTAATAAAAAAATCAATGAATATATAATTATCAATATTTGTTTTTTGTCAGTAAAAAAAAAAACAGTTACATATACAGTTACGTACCTAATTCTCCTTTATGTTTTCATAAATGTCATTTAATTCTTTTTTTGTAATTTTTTTTTTTTGTTTTTTAAATGGAGGTTTTCTTATATTTTTGCTGTTTATAAAAATACAAAAATATTTTTATGGAAATTTTTGAAGTAGTCACTGACTGCCCGTTTGGTCCAGATACTTGTATTTAAAATCAAAGAAAAATTAATGAAATATCATATAATTTTTATAAACATTGCATATATGCAGGCGTACAACAATATTTTTTTTTTAATGCATTTCTCTGCCACATAAATGTGGACAGGAAATTGCACAGCCTTTCCTGTACAGTCGTGGCTGTAAGTGTTGTAAGGGAGAATAACTCGTACGACGTGTGTGGGATTCGAACCCACACTCCCTCGGTGTTTTTCTATACGCTCTTACCCACTAGGCCACCGAGGCCCCGTACAACAATATTTTCACAATGTAACAGAAATCAATTAAAAATTCAGAATTTTGCAGTTTAAAAAAAATTAAATAAATTAAACCGAAAGACCAAAATGGCTGACAAATATAATCGTCATATAACTTTAGAAACTCTTATTCAGTACTTAATGTTAATTGGGCAGAAATTATCATTTTAACATTATTATTATTACGGTAAAATTTACTTTAATAATATTTTTTAAACAAGATTTTTTAGTTATTTTTTGTGAAGGAAGTTGGTGCCAAATGACACCATAAAATTTATTGCCTTTATTAATGGCCCAATTTTAGATTTTTCTTTTGTTTTTCATATTTTGTCTATTTTTAAATATTAAAAATCGATTTATATTGAATTTTTTTTTTTTTTTAAATTCAATGTTTTTCTCAATGTTTTTTTTTTTAATTCAAAATATCACGCGTTGTAGATATTTAAATATTACATTTTCTGCAACTTGTTATCATCCCACCTGGGTTGTTTTAAAAGCAAAAACTCATATTATGATTGATTCACAAGTTTAAAAAACAAAAATTTTAAAGTTTATATGTATTTAAAAGTGCCAATAGGCAGACCATTTTTATAAGGAAATTGAAAATTAGAAGAAAAAAAAAATAAGAAAAAAATGAAAATTTCAACTTTAAAAATTACATAATTGTAATCAAAAAGTTTACTTTTCTTTTATCTTATTTTCGCGTAGCTGTATGAAAAATAAATTATTTCATTGAAATGCACTCATTGAAATTAATAACTTTGAAATGCACTCTTTGAGGCAGTAGTGATAATTAATATATTATAATAACGCTTATTAGAAAACTAATAATCTTCAATTTTATCTAATCTAGGCATCAAAAGTTAAATGAAACTTTGTTTAAAATTTCGTATAACGAAATTTACAGTTATTCAGATTAGTGACAACATATACAGTTTAAGTTTTCCAAGACAGCTACAAAAAATAATCAAGTAGTTGATATTTATTATTTTTTTTATTAATTTGCTTTGGCTTTCATTTGACGTTTTCTTATCACAACGATTATGGGCATAAAATTTTAAACTCTTTTTAAAATAATTGATTTTCATTTGTAATCAAATGTCTTAAAAAATCTATTTGGCAAATTGCACAATTTTATAAAAATTATACATTAAATTAGTCAGAACTAATAAGTAATAACTAAGTTGTATTATATTTAAAACTTGGAAGTTAGCTAGGCCTTGCTGGAGAAAAATTCAAAACGATTTCTTTTTTATATTTTGAATTTTTTTATTTGCTCGTAATTCAGGTTGCAGTTCTTATTAAAAGATGTTTTACGAAGCTGCAAAAATTAGAATTTTGAAGAAAAAATATTTTAAATTTTGTTTCTCCTTTAAATATTTTTATATAAGTTACTCCATCTTTTTTTAAGGGTTGATATCGGACAATAAAAATCATTTCAAGTGATGATACGTCGCATCACGTCTAGCAACACTATGTTGTAGGTTTAGAGGGTATAAACTTGAAAAATTAATAAAAAAATGTTGACGGATTGACTTATCGAAACGATAAACAGATCATAATCAAATTTATTCAGGTTAAGTGTTTCGGTAAGGAATAGCTTTTCTGCAAAATTTGAAACCAAACCAGTCGGGTAAAGGAAAAAGTAAAATCTTTTAAAGACTCCTATTCTGAAAATGGTGAGATTGTAACCAAATTGATCCAGTGGTTCTATTTGAAAGACACAGTGCTTCTGCAAAGATCGAACTTAATCTGTTAAAATATCTAGAATTGACTTTTTTTGGGATCTTAAAATAATGCTGTAAAATTACGATATAAAAACGAAAAAAAATATTTTTGGCAGACCGGCATACGGAAATTAGTTAATACATTTGTAACCAAATTAATTATGCGAAATCTTTCAACATTAAATAAAAGTTGTACAAATATTGAAATCAATTGATCGAACAAAAGCAAATATTAATAATGCGAGACGTAATAAACATATAATTCCTTTCCTTAAGAATATTCCATCCTTTGATATTTAACTACCTATGCAACTTAGTAATCAAATGAATTTGGGCACTTTACTAAACAATGCGTGCCAATGAATTATAACTGCTGCTATTAAAATAGATTAGTTAGCCTGAGATCAATCTGGCAACAGGCCGAAAATTAAAATTCAACGATTAAATGATAATCTTCTTTAATGTCAAGTTTAAACTTATTACAATATTTTGTTAAAAACTGGCAACTCCGAAATCCTTGAATAATTTCATTAATGAAATGAAAATAAATTTAATTAAATGTTTTTCAGTACATTGTAGTAAAATATAGTTTCAATTTTTTTTATTTATATTTGAAATTGTAAAAATTTTAGAATACCAGTAAACTTCAAAACCTTGATAATACCTTTAAAAGACAGAACCAATCCCAATGTTGAATCACAAACTATTAAATAACTTTTTAAAAAAGAACAATTCGATATTAAATGGGACCAAACATACAAAAAATTTTCAAAAATATTAACTTTGAAAAATTCCTGAATAGATAAATTTTATTTTTTTTTTTTGTTTTTGTTATTTTATATATTATTTTAATTTTCTCGATTTTCCATATCCGAATTTTAAAAGTTTTCAAATAGGTATAAAAAAAAAATTAAGAATCCAATAACTTCCAAGGTTTCAAATCTTTACAAAAAAAAAATGATTGGATCGCGGCACAAAAAGAAAAAAAAAAAAAAATTTGGATCAATTTCCACTCACTTTGAACAAAAAATCTTTCGTGATTTTTGCTTTTTTTTTTTTTCCATATTAAAAATTCTAAATTCAATTCCATATAAACCATGACCAACTATCATATCATATAATCTACAACGAGTACTCAGCGTGAAATACTGAAAGTCAACAATCAACTAACTATAAAAATAACAACAGAAACAAAAAATTAAAAACATGTGTCAATTTAATTAAAATGTTTGTTTATGCGTTCAAATGTAAAAAAAAAAAAAAACTCTTTTTTTATCGCATTGAAGCATTCAGCGCACTTTTAGCAAAAACAAAAAAAAAATATTATACTTTGATTAAATTTTTGCTTTATAATTTTTCTTTTAAACTGATTGGTTCAACTGTTCGTTGATTGATATTAACTGTTGTATCTCAAATTCGAAGTTCCTAAATATTGCCTAATAGGTTAGTTATATGAGTACCTTAAAACGTTAATATGTACCTTGTTAAATATGAGTACCTACAAAACGGCATTTATGGATTGAAGAGCCATTTTAACTCCCAATCGTTTGATACATGATTCTTTTCTACAACCTGGACAAAATTATGTAAATTAATCTTTGACGTGAAGAAATTGATTATTCTAATGTTCCAATGTAATCCTTCAATGAAATACATTGCCAGAAAAATTAAACCTTCCTTGGCAAGATACCGTTAAAGAACACATTTTTCCGTAAATACGCCTGATCTATAACAATAAACATTTTGTCCTTGTAACTCCATATAAAAAATCTTTCACGATTGTTGTTTTAACGATAGAACTTTGAACTTTTCTCATTTATTTCTTATTTTTAATATTATTGTTTTATAAAACTTTAAAAAATATCTTTTCGTTTGCTCTTTTATATACGACAGCACTAGTTTAATCATACCATATATAATAAAAGTATCTATAGGCGAAATAAAACTAAAGAAATTTAAATTGTTATACCTAACAAAAATTAAGTTGAATATATTTTTTTTTTAAACTACTAATTTTCAAGAGGAAATAAAAATTGGATTAGAATTTCAAGACTTAAGAAAACTTTAAATCCAACTTAATTTTGCATTTTTAAATTTACTATTTGATGAAAATACGTGAACCATATATCGCGCAAACCATTTAAGATTTTTTACTATAATTTTTTTTTTTTTTTTTTGTTTTTTTATTTCATACTTTAAAAGTGGGTCATAATTTGTTTGTTTGGATTTTTGTTTTTAACAATTTTTACTCTAAAAAACTGAAAAGTCCATTCCTTTTTTAGAAGAACAACAAAAAAATATGGAAAAAACAAAACAACAATTTAAAGGCAATCAAATTTGACTTTTTTTTTTTCTTTTTTTGTTTTTTTTGTCATTTTTACAACTTTTGTTGTATGTCAAAAACAGAGTTTTTGTTTCTCTATGATAATTTAAAAAACTCAGTTGGAGATCGTTAGTAAAATTAGTTGTATTTTTTAAAATTTTATTTTCTAATTTAAAAATTTTTGTTTTCAGCAGTAGATACACCATTACATACAGGGGAGTGCAAATGAACAAAGGACTACAAATTGCATTATAAATTATTTTGTAGTAGAATTGATTATATTTTTATTTTCCTTAACGCTAATATTAACGAATCATCAATCACTGTTTACATTCATCACCGTAGGTCAAAAGAACATAAACTTATAGAAGCCATTATCATTTAGAAAGGAACAGTAAATTACAAAGCAGTGACTATAAGTTATAATATTCATTTCTATTTGATGTACCCTGAAATATTTTTTACTTTGTTTTTTAATGAGGTTATGGTCTTACAAATTGTAATTTGAAGGTTTTCTAACATAAAGCCTAATTCTCAAAAGAATATCGTTTCTGGTTTTATATTCCTTTTTTTCTGAAAAATTCCAAAATCTAGTGTTCGAAGATGCTCTAAACAAATATTCGTTTAAAATATTAATTAACTTTTATATTAGTGCTTCCGACACTCATATACACGATCATATCAGACAAGGTGTAAAAAACCATGTTTAAGAATGATAAATTAAATTAATAAGAAGACAATCAGTATTTCTAAAAATTGCCTTACAACAAATGCTCTTAAATCAAGAAACACTATCAGAAAATCCATAATAGTAAATTCTATTATAATAGGTACCAATTTATTTAGATGTGTTTTCTCAATTTTTTTTTCATTTAATTTTCTGATTTGTCTCCAAAAATTTAAAATTTTTATTTTTTTTTGTTTTTTTGATCCTCAAATAGAAATAAATTTTCTTCAAGTTGATTCATTGTCCAATTTACGGGCATATCTTGTCTCTTCAAAAACACTTTAATTTTAGTAGTCATAGTTTTCAATTGAAAACGAATCCATTCAAGTTAAAAGCAAATTTAAATAAATTCTCTTTGAACATTTTTCTTATTTTTCTTTGCTTAAAAATATTTTATTGTTACAAAGATCAGATCTTGAATTTGTGAGTGCTCTTAAATTGCAACAAAAAAAAAAAAAAAATCTTTTAAAAAAAAAGAGTATTTCTTTTGTAGAATTTGAAGTTGCAAAGTTAAAAAAAGAAAAAATTGAAATTTATTTGGATTTAATGGGTTTTTATTCTTCTTTTAAGATTTTAAATTTAAATTAAATATAAAAAATATTTGATTTAATTTGAAAAAACAAAATATCAGAGTATTTTAATTTTACTGTGATCATATAATATTACAATTTAATTCATTTGAGTATAGGTTTAGTTTTTTGGTAGAGGTCTTCTTCAGGAAATGTGCGAAATAAAAAAACATGAACAATTTCCTCTTTAAAAAACATAGGTGTTGCAGCCTTCCTCTGTAAAAAAACATGGGTTTTGAATATATGGTTTTTAAGGTCCAAAATTCATTTTGTGTCTTCTATTTTCTTATTTCACTGTTCCTCAAATTACAAAGTTTTATTTTTTACTATGATAACTTTTTTTAACATATTTTTCTTCATTCCTTCTTTATTGCTCTACTGGGATTTTATCGTTAGGAAGCAGAAATACCTCCAGAAATGTTCAGATTCGTTTTTTTACTAATCATTTTAAGTTTGATTTTTAATAATCTTGTTTTCTTTTAAGCCCAGTTGAGAAATAGCTATAGATAATTTATATTTTAGTACTTGAAGCTTACCATAACACTAGTAAACAAAATCTCAGATCAAAATGGGTTCATATTGTTTAACAAATCTTAAGGTCTAGGAGCTAGACAAACTAGGAAAATCCATTAGTAAAAAAAAGGAAGTCTTTTTTTGACTAAAACTTTAAACTATTTATTTTTTGCTTCATGAATCCCTTTTAAAGCAATAACCAATTTTTTTGACTTTTGTACCAATAGTTAATTTAATAGTTATAAATGTCAAACCAATTTACAGCTCATAATATTATTAATTATTTTCTGATTATCACTCGTATTTCCTTGTATTCTGTCCCATTTTCTATGTATATCCAATAATTTCAGCTTTAATTTCAATACGAATACTCAATAATTTTGTTAAAACAATTACACAAATCTTAAATAGCATCTGCATGTCATTTAAGATTTGAAAATATGCCAATTTAATTTAACTCTTCAAGTGATTCATTCTGAAATATAAAAAAAAAAAATAAAAGTATGAAAAAAGAAACGAACAAATGGAATAAAACAACTCTTAAGTGAAATAAAAAAAACGATATTGAAATTGAAGAAGAAGAAAATGGATTTTTTATGACATCAAGTGGTAACATATTGGCACAGATCATGTGATTAACGTGATTTTTAAAATTTATTTTAATTTTTTCTTTTTTTTTTTTTGCTATTTTTTAGCATTTGCTATTTCTGACTTTTGTTAGTTAAGTTCTTCATAAGATTTTCGAAGACGATTAGATGCAATAAGTTTAAAATTTTGTTTGTGTTCAAGATGAAAAAAAAAAAAAATAAGTAATCAAATAATTTTTATTTTATTTGGATATTGATTGACTCTAATTAGAGAAAATAGAAAACAAAAATTATTTTATTTTTTAAATTACTCTTTAAAGTGAAAAATAAATTTTCTTTGAGTATTATTAATTCAAAAAAATTTTGACAGTAAAAAAACATTATAAAAAAAATTTTGTAAAGTGTGAAATCAAATGACAAGTTTTTAATTCAACCGATCCTAGTTTATAGTTCAGACAATAAAAAATTTGTCAGGAATTGGACTGCAAAATTAATGAAATTCCAGAATCAGTAACGGACACAATGAATTTACATATCTTCATCTTATATTATACATCAAGGATTGGCCAAGAAATCTCAAATACAAAATCCTAAAGGCAAATCTCAGATATTGAAAATCCCAAAAAAGTTTCGTTCCCATAATTTGTTTTGAATTTTTATATTTCGGATGTGGGTCGATTTATTAAAAAACAAAATATTGAATGCAAAAATTATAAAAACAATATTTAAACAAAAATGTCTATTGAATGCGGAAATTGTTAAAAAAAAATATATAAAAAAGAATATATACCTACATATTTAAATTCCTTTTTTTTAAATATTCTGGAAAAAGCATATAACCTTGATTTTATAACAAGCTAAAAAATCGCTTCAATTTTAGAATCTCTCATTTATATAATATACATTACAATATATATTATACATAATATATAAGCGATATGGAATAACGTGCATAATATATAAGCGATATGTAAAAAATTAATTTTTTTCTCAATAATCCTGATGAAAGCACGCCGAAACCTGTACTAAATAATTCTTTCATTTTTTAGATAATTCTTAAATCTTAATAATGGTTTTACTTTTTGAAGTTTTGGGATTTTGTGATTTTGTAATTTAGAACTGTGGAATTTCGGATTTATTTTTAATTTAAAATTTTGTTTTTGGGGATTATGTGGCGCTCCCCAATTCTATTTCAATTAATTTACTTAGGGTTGTTGTTAGACTAATTTACTTAGGGTTGTAATATTTCACATTTTAAATTTTAAATTATAAACTAATTGATTTTAAGAACAATGAATTTAAGAAAATAAAAAATTTTGTAATCTAATAAAATTACAAAAAGGGTGTTTTAACTAAATTATATTTTGTAATATAGTTGTATAATATCTGTTCCTTTTGATAATTTGAAAATTTTGTCTATATTATTATATTACTTATTAGTCAACATATTTGTTTTCTTCCTTTGGTCTCCAGTTCTCCCTTGAAAATTAGACTGCAATAGATTATATTTTACGTTTTCAAAGATCATCTATAACATGTATGCTGTTTTTCTGTGGTGTGGAATTATTGTTTTTGTAACTCTTCAATAAAAGACTAAGTTTTCTTTTTTGCGCAGGTGGATGGGAATCATCGAAAGAAACTATAGAGGAAATGAACGAATATGAGTCCTTTATGAGTATGTGAGGCATTGCCTCATTTAACAAACTACCTTTTTTGCCTAAACCATTAGTTATAACATGATCTTTAAAAACGAATTTCCGTAAGCCAAATTATGAAATCTTTGAATTTGAGCTACACAGGGAAGGGCAGCGGAAGTTTGTTTTCTTTTTAGAAAGTTTTCAATGGAGACATAACACTTTTAATCTTATAAAAAAAAGTACGCACTCCTCAAATGAATGACAGTTCAGACTATATAGATAATAGTATTCCAGTAGAAAATCGGAGAATTGGTGCGCTAAATAAATAATTCTATAACTACTTTTTGGTAACCAGTTTTAGAGCTGATATAATTCTTGATAAAGTAATGCAAAAGATAATGGATTGGTTGAAATGCAGAAAGTAATATTAGGTAATTTTTATGTTTTTTTAAAACTCGCGGATACTAAAGTTACCAATAGTTCGTTTAAGTACTAAACAAAAAAAAAAATTACTGTTTAATATATATATATATATTTTAATTTTATATATAATTTTTCTTTTAAACAAAAGTAAATAATATATAATCATATATTTTTCCCATATTTTTTTTATCGAACTCATTACCTAACTCATTGCCGGCAACTAGTTCAGTAATTAATTCTAGGTAATGCTAGATGGAGGCGATTGGTTGCTGCCTAGGACATCGTGTGTAAAATGTAATGCTAAATTTACATTATGGTAAAAGCTTAGGTAATACATATACTAATTCTCTGTAATCAGTTCTTTTACTAGTACGACACTAGTCCGATTTTCTACTGGGATAAAGCTAATAGTAGTATGTCTGTATATAGCGGCGAATTTATATGTATTTTATTGTACTTATAAGAAATTATCATATGAATGATAAAATATTTTTAAAGAAATATTGGGATGTATGGCGCTATATATGTTATATGAATACATTATATACACTAATATTATTAATTTGCTATTTTGTAGTAAGTAAGTATAAATTAATATATATTTGCTGCTTAGTATTAAATTGTACTATAGATATTTGGAAAAGTTTTGGATCGATAATCGTTAGGTTAAAATCTGCGTTAAAAGAACCATAATTCCAGACATTATATTATATATCTTACTCAAATTATTTTAAAGTAATTAAAAATGAAAAAGATAATATTATAAGCAGAGTGATAAACATAATAACGGGTTCGTATGGGTATTTATGAGTTGACAAGAGCATCCACTTACAACAAAAGGAGATCAAATGAGTTTATATTCAAACCACACATATAGACATCGCCAAGTTAGTGGCGATCATCACAGACCACTGGCCAGTAGACACACATACAGTTAAACTTGGAATCCCTCACAACACCTTCTGCAGGAGTTGCAAAGAAGTAAACGAGTAAGTGAGAACCTTAAGCACTTTCTTTGCAGATGTCCGACACTAGCCAGAGCCAGACTCCCCTCACTCGGCTCGGTAAACCGTTCTACCACAACGAGCTCTCCGAACACAGAATCAAAGAATTGATTTCGTATCTGAACTCCTCGGGTTTGATATAAAACCGAAAAGAATCATAAAACATAGGTCACTTAAGTGCAATGATATCAAAATGGCGTAATCTAGTGCTAAATCCTACCTGACAAATGCAACTGTATTCTTCTTCGTTTTTTGTTGACTTCCCGTTTCACCTTTTTCAAAGAAACTACAATAAATTTCTATTTTAAAATTTAAACACTTATTAATTATTTTTGTGGAAAAGAAAAATACGCGCCATTTATTTTATTTTATTTTTTCCGAAAAGTTGGGTGTTCTTTTGTTTGAATTATTAAACTATAATTCTATTTCATATCTTTACCATATTTTCCATTTGGTCAGCTTAACAAATGCTTCACATATCATTGTGTTCTGATATTCAAGTAAGGTGGATTTTAAGGACTACTTCTAAACCATTTAGAAATCAAAGACACCACTTTTGAACGATAAAATGCTTCAAGCTTTAAAAAAAAACCCTGTATTTATCATAGAATAAAACAAAGAAGTTAAAATACTTATCATTTAATTTACCGGCACCGGCAGTCTGTATATAAATCTGATTGGTATTTTATAGTGTAGATTGTTCTTTTAAATTCTATAGTTTATAAAATATTGTACTATTAAAAAGATTAAAATCGTCCATACAGCTAAAGGAATGTGAGTAATATGAGCTTAAAAACTTTTGTTAAAAATAAAAAAAGAGTCATAAAATTAATTTAAATTTTTTTTTTACTATAAAAAAATTTTCTTTTTTTTTTTTAATCTTTTTTGAGCAAGTTATTATTTTTATTATGACCATTATTTAATATCATTTAAATACTTTATTACTATATGGGACCTATTAGACATATCCTGTTATGCCTAAAAAAAATTATTTTAAATTTTTTCTATACATAATTTGTGCAATGTAATGTTATGTGTTATGTTATTTAAAGATAAAAAAAAAAATTAATACAATTTTTAAAAGAGAAAAAGTAAAATAATAATCGGTCTAACTGATCACTTCACTACCGATCACTGAAATTTACTTATCCATGAATTATTTATATTATATTTTTGTAAAAGTTTTAAACTTCATTATTCTCAGAAATGGTTAGAATAGACATGCCCAAGGTGTACCTACGCTTCAAACAACTTTTTTGTTTTTGTTTCAATTTCATCAATTATTTTTTTTTTCGTAAGTTTTGACAAATTTAATAGAGTACAGAAAAATTTATATTATATTACATTATAATGGATCAGAAGTACAAACATCTGTCAATGTTCATGTATTTATTATTAAGCAGCCCAGTAGCACAGTACATTGCATGAAAAATGTTAAATTTAATTTTGAACGTGTTAAGAAAAAGAAAAAAAAAAAAACAAAAATGTAAGTAGGAAAAAATGAAAAACTAATATTTAACAATCGGAATTTTTTAAAAATAAATAATATTTTTTTTTTTTCTTAAGCACATTTCAATAAATTATATTTTATTTTTATTTTATCTTAATTTTTATTTTTTTTTTTTGTTTTGTTTTTATTATTTTTCTTAAAAGAAAAATTGACTTACTAAATCTGACGCATGTAATTAATAATTATTGGAATTTTTGAAAGTAAAAGTTTATGTAATTTGAAAAGTTAAATATGTGGTTACGTAAATTATAACTGTATAGGTATATAGATAACAATTAATAGTCAAATGAATTAATATTTGTTTTAATCTAAGTTAAAGATCTACAATTAAAGTCTGATTGGAAAACTAATTTAGTAATAAAGCCTTTTTTTTTTTTTATATATTTTTATAATTTAAATTTAGAAAATTTTATAATTCTTTAATACATCGGTTCTTAAACTGTGGTCCGCGGACCACTAGTGGGCACGCACTCTTTTTAAGTGGTTCGCGAAGAAAAAACTGATTAATGTAAAAACAATATTAAATATGTTGTTAAAATTAGTTTCAATGATAGTAATGAAAAAAAATTATTTTGTTTTTTTTCCTTGAATAATTATTTTCATTATATAATATATAATCATCGATCATTATATAATATATAACTGACTAGGGGTCCTGTAGCCCTGTGTCCTTTACCCTGTGTACGTAATTTCAAACTGACAGTTTATAAATTTACATCATATATTATGTATGTATAACCTTTATAAATATTTAAATTTAACCGTTTTAAAAAAATATTCAAAATAAAATCAAACCAAAGCAATCTATGAAAGTAAAATTAATTCGGTGGTCCGTAGATTTCAGATTATTTAATCCGTGGTCCGCGAAGTATAAGTTTAAGAACCGCTGCTTTAATAAATACATTATACAATTAACTCATACTACATTATATAATATACATATATATTAAAATTTATTTAAAATATAAAAAAATTATTTGAATTACAAGAGAGTTAATTTTTGTTTTAAAGCTTTGGCTTTGGCAATCAGAAGTCTGAGTTAGTATTTTGTATTCGTAAATCGTAAGTGTTTTTTTTTTGTATTTAATAATAATATAATTTGCGCTTTTTGTTTTTTCTCTTTTTTATTCATAAATCACAGTCTAGGAACATGCTCCTTTGTACAAGAAGCAGTTATGGGATGGGATAGGGATTTGAAGAATGCGGATAAAGAAGAGTTGCAAAATAAATTAATTATGAATCTATTTAACTTCATCTTTAATTTGACAGTAAATTGTTAATCAAGAAATCGCCAGCTTTTAGGAACACATTTGATGGCAATAGGTTCTACATTCAGTAATTCTACGTAGTAGGAATGAGCAATTGCAGCACCTCTAGTGCTACGTTGGAATTGTCCATCTTAGGTGGTACGTAAGCTTTATAAAAATTAATCAAGTCCCTGGACAAGAAATATGAACGGCATCTAAAGAGGAAACCCAAGATTTGGCAGCACTTTTCGGTGTATCAAAAATATGATCATTCCACATTATTTTTTGATTAAGCTGCGTGACTAAAATGTTTAGACTTTTTGATCGTTATACTATTTTTCCCTGGAACCTCGGAAGTGGGTTATAATTGGTTTTTTAAAGGATATCTGACAGGTTTTGGTGGTGTTAAACTCCACTCTGTTGTTTATATCCCAATCAGCAATTTTGACTAGATCGTTTTTGACTGTGTTGGTCATAGATAGCTTTACTGATTCAATGGCGGTAATGATTGTGACATTCAACTTCCATGGAAAATCGTAAGATGTCACCAAAGTGATCTCGTCAGCAAACTGTAAATTCGATTGAAAGTTGAAGATAGAAGATCGTTGATAAAAATCAAAAAGAAATTTGATGCAAGGACGGATCCTTGTGTCTTCAATCTATTTGCACAGAAACGTACCAAGGCCTATTGCTTGGCATTTGCTTAAAAGTGCAGCATGCTATACTCGATATAAGCTTTACATTTTATTTTGGTTATGAAACTCAGTTCGATTATGTACCTACTTGTTTCATTTTCCTTTAACGCTTTTAAGAAATAAAAAAATTTTACGGACATCGATTTTTGCTACTAAAGCAAAGTATTAGGATGGTAACGCAATACTGAGGAATCGTCAATCGCTTCAAGAGTCGCCTAATGAATGCAAGTAACTATTATTTAATATATAATATTAGTAATATATCCCTCTTAAGTCACTTCGATGTATAACGCCATAGTGCTGCCATATAGTTTTCTTATAAATTTCTGCTATTTCAATTTATCAATTTTCATTAATACCAAGTTTCTGACAATTTATTTCTACAAACTTTCTATAAATTATTTGTTTTTGTAATATTTTAATGAAATGAAAAGGATATAAAAGCCGCTTTTCCATAATTTAATAATTCCATTCGTAAGTATAGGAATAATAAAAAAAAAGTAATTTAGCATTTTTCTTACATCCGCAGTAAAAATTTTAATGAAATAAAAAAGAAGAACTTATTTTATTTTCGTAATTTATGATGACTTTCACAGCTAGAATGCCAGAAAAACGATTAACCAAATATTCCAATATGACTCAAAAGTAACACAATAATACAGTAAATTTTTTAGACCGTGGAAATTCCTATGTGATATAAAACATGTTTTTGAAGCGCATTTCTTGTAAAAACTGCTAAAATATAATATACATGCTTCCATTTAATGTGTTCCCCACTATCGGTAATGTTCCATTCTACAATTTTCAATTATTCAAAAAGAACTTTTTTAAGCTCTTTTTCAATTTTTCTTCCAACTCCCTTCTGTTATCCTATTTTTCTGAGTCACTTTCTATCCCATTTAATCAAACCTAAACCAAAGTTGCACCAACAAAAGAATCCTTCCTAGAGTAAAAAAGATAAAATAATAAAAAATAGAAGGCAACCCTAAAGAAAACCTGAAGGGTCTGGAAATGTTTTGAAAATATAGTAAATCTTAATAATAGTTACATCAAGAAGAAAACAAGTAATGGAAAAACCAAGGGTTTTCAAAAAAACACATTTCCAAAGTTAAAAAATATTTTATAATAAGCCTAGAGTAAAGAGTAGATAATTAAAAAAAAATGTTTTGGTAAAAAAAATTTGAAAAATCAAATCACATTTTCGTCAATTATAAGACAACCCTATATTATTAAGAAAAATTATTAACACAAACAAAAATATAATGTTGGAGTTTCAATTTTTGTATTTTGAACAGGTGTCCAAGGTGCCCAAATTATAGGTGTTTAAAAATAGAAAATTTTCAGATTTTGACCCCGGACTAAACGGAAGGCGGCACAAAAATATTTCTTGAAATGACTCATACTGATTTCCAAAGATCTAATTCCTCTCAAAATTGCAAGCTTCTAAGTTAAACCGTTTGAAGAATAGAAGGGGACCAAATTTTTGCAAAAATTGAGTTTCACATAACGGTATATTAAAATAAACCAACTATTGTTTGACGTTTTCAGATTGAAAATATACCTTATAGAACCTGTGTTATAACAATTTAAAGATAGGGCTTTTTCGAACTTGCTAGGGCTGTAGCTCCGTAACAAGTGAGGCTGCAGAAAAAAGTTGTTCCGCAAAATTAGTTTTTTGGCGATTCCTATCGGTAGTTAAAATTTCATTGCTTTATTCCAAACGGTTTAGAAATTTTGTAAACACCCAGAAGGACGAACGAACGGACAGAGTGAAACTAATAAACCCATTTGAAAATGTGCTAAAAAAAAGCTGATTTAGATGAAGATGAATATAAAATTTTATTTATTAATAATTTAAATTTTAAATTTTAAAAATGCCTGTACTCATTAAATAAATTTATTATTTTTTTGACTTATTCCCACAAATTTAATTACAAACATAATTATAGCATAGAAACTTCTGAGACCACCGCGGATCTTAAAATAAATTACTATTATAAAAAAAATAATTCTTTATTGTCTATAATTAATTGTTTTATTGTTTTATTATTTTATAATATCTATTTTTCTATACTTAATTTTATTTCTTTTAATTTAAAATTATCAATTATATAAATAAATATTGCAAGGAAATTATATACAGGAAAATTAATTTCCTTTTTTATAGAGCTGTTGTTTTTTTTTTTTTCTTTCTTAATTATAGTAATAATAAATATTAATTTTTATTTTTATTATTTAATGATATTAAAAAAGCGGTTTTAATATACTTATTATTGTTTTTTTTTTATAGTAGTAGTAAAATTGAAAAGATTTGTTTTACAAAAATGATTTGTATCATTTATATTTCCTTTAAAAAATAATAGAAAAAATGGATATAAAACTAAAATTTATAGTACTGTTTTAGAATTTCCTTTAAAAACTTGTTGTTTCCAAATAAATACATAGGTAGTGCATTTTTGTCTTAAAAATTAAATCAAATCAAATCAAATAGTACTGATCAGTAGCCTTTGAATTTAATAAATAAACAAGGCAGAATGAAAGCAACGGTTTTTAATGGAGCACATTTCCAAAAGATAATACAAACTGTTTAGAATTGTGATTTGCACCAAAATTTGAAAATTTTCTTAAAATTTCATATAATAAAAAAAAATGTGAAAAATGAAGAGACACTTTCATCAATTTTAAGGGAACTCTACATAATTGAGAAAAACTATTAACACACCTAAATTACGTAGGACGGACGGACGGATTACGGACGGACAGACAAAGTGAAATTAATAGGCACATTTTTTCAAAAAAATTGTTTGTCAAATGTACTAAAAAGTGAAATAAGTTTACTTGTTACTGTCACTAATTCATATTTATTTTAAGCAATTGTTTCTAAGATGACGTTCAAAATACGGACCTTCAGAAACCCGACATTTGAAAATACAGACATATGGAATTTCCGACATTTAAAATCCGGCCAGTTCAAAACCTCGACATTTGAAATCCGCCTTTTGTTAAAAAATACTGATAATCATGATTTTGGGTTATTTCAAAAACGGAAATAAGTAGAAAAAAATTATTAACCACACCAAACTATGATAACTTTGTAGATGCTTAGTTGTCAGTTTATACAAGAACAATATAATAAACAGAAAAAACTAAGTAATGTCGGTATTTTGAATGTCGGAATTTTGATCTGACGGAATTTTGAAATAATGGTATTTTTAATGTCGGGATTTGAAAATGTCAGGATTTGGAAAGTCGAGATTTTTTTACAGAGCTTTATTTCTAAAATTTTTGGTTTTTGAGTTTTTACACTCGTATGTTATATGACGGTATGATTAAAATGCAATTATGTTTGTAACACATTAAAGCAGACGAGATAGATATGGCAAAGTATATATAAATTCTTGTGAATCGATTTAGCTTAGTGCATCCATAACACAAGAAAAATGGAGTAAATTAAGTTTTTATCATTTCGTTTTTATATAAATGAACAAGTTCGGCCGTCATGTTGGGATAGCTATCATATAAGTTCTTTTTATACCCGTACGATAGGATCGGGTATAATAAAATTACTCCTCCGTTTGTAACACCTCGAAATAAGCGAGCTAGATATACCTTCAAAGGTATGGATCGGATCAGAAAAAAATTCTAAGACTTTTGAGCCATGTCCGTCCGTCCGTCCGTCCGTCCGTCAGCACGCTAACTCAAAAACTAAGATAGCTAGAATCTTGAAATTTACACAAAATATTCTGGGAGTAATTTGTAGGTTCCCTATTTTTTTTGGTTGAGTTTGGACCAAGCCTTAGGGTAGCTCTCGAACACCTAACTTTTAGATCCCCACATTTTTTTTGCAATAGAGCTATGAAATTTTAACTACTGATAGATCTCACAAAAATATTAATTTTATTTTTTATAACTTTTTTTTGTAGCCCCACCCGTTACGGAGTTACAGCTCCCCAAAGGTTCAAAAAAGCTCTATATTTAAATTATTATAGCACAAGTTGTATAAGGTATATCTTCATTTTGAAAACGCCAAACGATTACTACTTTTATTAGCTTTAAAAGTGTATACATAATAAATATATATTTGTGGCATACCGTGTCTTAATTTACCGTTATGTGAAACTCAAATTTTGCAAAATCCTTTAACCCTTCTATCTTCTAAACCGTTAAAGTTGGAAACTTGAAATTTTGACAGAAGTCAGATCTTTGAAAATAAGTATGAGTCATTTCAAAAATTTTTTTTGTAGCACTCCCCGTTTAGGAGCTGTAAGGGGTCAAAAACTGAAAATTTTCTATTTTTAAACACCTGTAACTTGAACACCTTTTAAAATTTTTTTGAAGCAATACGCAAAAATTAAAGCTTCAACATTATACTCTTATTTCTGTTAGCAACTTTTTTTAATAATATAGGGTTACTTTATAATTGACGAAAGTGTTACTTGATTTTTTCAAATTTTCTAACAAATTTCTTCAACAATTTTTTTGCATTTGTTTTACTCGATAATTTGAAATTGTTGAGGATATAATGCGTAGTACAAAAAAATGTAAATAAATAAACAACATAACGGTTGCTTGAAGAATTTTTATTTATATGATATTGATATACATACATACTCATGTTTATTTACATATCGTATATGCCACTAGTGAGTGAATGATAAGAGTATATATGTATATTATATAGTGCCGTATTTACATACATATATGTATTTTATTGTACTTATAAGAAATTATTCTGTCAATGGAATATTTAAATATAATATAATATAATATTTAAAATTATATTTACTGTTTTGTACTTAGTAAATTTAATATAGATTTACTGCTTAGTATTAAATGGTACTATAGAATATTTGAAAAAGTTTTGGATTGATAATCGTTATGTGGAAGGTTAGAATTTGCTTTAGAAGAATGTATAAACATATAGTTTGAATATATGTACAACCCATAGTACTAGAAATTAGAAAATTCACCCAAATTATTTTAAAATACTAAAATATTAAAAAAATAATATTGTAAGCAGAGTGACAGGCTGTGAACATACTAACGGTTCGTACGGGTATCTAAGAGTTGACAAAGTCAACTGTATTCTTCCTCGTTGTTTTTAGAATAACTCAGTGCCTAAATAAACTGGGTACTTAAAATTTAGTCAAATTAAGTTAAATTTTATGTTAAAACTTCTGCAAAATTTCGTCAGTCAAACGCAAGGTTTGGGTACTTGCGTAATTTATATTTTCATATCTTGGTACTTTAAAAAGCTAGACATCAGAAATTTTTGTAAAAGATTATGAAGTTTTGTGGGAAAATTTTTTGATTTGATTGATTTTGCGCAACGAGATCTTTTAGTTGTCATTCAACTCCCAAATTTACATTGTAATGTTTGAGTATATATAAGATATATATTTCGTACATTTTTATTTTCCTAAATAAATTTTTATGATACACTTTATATAAATCATACATTTATTGAAGTTAGTTTATTAGTTTACATGGCAGCTCTTTTAAAAATCTAGCTTACAGAGCAGAAATCATGCAGAGAAGGTACGGCTTTGATACCATGACCTCGTTAATTTGAATGTCAACCATATTCTATAACCAGTGCGTTTATGTCGTTCTATAACCAACCCATTATGTCGAAGGTTGTGAAATATTCGTTTATGTCTGTGAAGGTGAAGGTGATTCACATCTTTCTTAATGTTTTGCAGTTACATAGACTACCACATCTAAATTTTGTAATAAATAGAAAATGTGAGGGAATTTACATTGATTTCTGTGCTAACACCTCTTTGCATTCATTGAAGTTGCTGGATTATCCATTCAGGATAAAAAAGCTTTAGTCAAAAAAATTTCAATAAATTCAAAGTCAGATATCGTTTATTTCATTTTTTCTTTCCTTCCAAAATATTTTTCGATCTAAATACTTTTCAGTTAACGATTATCCGTATTTTAATAGTAAATAGATCAGAACCATGTCATGTTTTTAATCCACATTATTATAATAACGGCATTGGATGTCATTCTTCACACCTCCAAAATGATACCAAGAATATTATGTAAAATTTTCAACAAACATTTATTTATTTTTAAAATATCCCCTATTTTTGTGTATATATTTTGGATTTCGTTTCAAGGTCTCATATTATTATGTAAAACAAAAAAAGGTTTAATGTGAAAAAAAAACAAAACCTTCAAAAGGAGTTATTCTTTTCTGTAATTCTAATCTGGAAATTTGTAGATACTTTTATAATACAAATTTTTCAAATATATATATATATATATATTTAATTTATATATAAAGAATATTTACTATATATATAGAGTTTTTCTAATTGCTGGTTTTACCTATTCAGACTCATATTGGTAAACTTTTATATAATATAAGGTTATGTGAAAAAAATTTAATGTAAATAATTTTTTTTTATGTTTAATTTACATAAAATTAATTGCGCTATAAAAATGCAACATAACTTTTTTTTTCTTTTTGATTTGATTTGTAGTTCAATTTTTTATCCACATTTATTTTATAATTTATGACATACAGTTCAATTTGTTCATTAACAATAAAATAAAAGTCACAAAATCGCAATTTTAAAAGTAAAGAAAAACTAAAAAAAAAAACCTTTTAATTATAACGATAAATAAATGGAAACTTTACTACCGTTATAGGATAAATCACAAATTCCTAGAACGCAAATTTTTATATTTGCATTATTTAAATAATTAAACACAAATATAAAATTTTAGGATAAAATTAAGGTTAGACATACGACCTCCTCGGGTTTTCCTGACTAAATTATACACAGAACAACTCCAAATATCTTTTATGAAAAGATAAATAAATCAAAAATAAATATTGCAGTGAAACCTATTGGATATATTTTATAAAGACAATAATGTTGATTAATATTTTTAAGCAGAAGCTACAAAGAATGTTAATAGGAACTGAAATCCCACTTTTATCTACATTAGCCTTCACAAGCTATTATAACCAAAACCAATTAGTATATTGCTAGTTTTTTTTCTTCTTTCCACTCTTATAAGAAGCATAGAAGTATTTGTCATTACTTATTTGCTTATTTGTATTTGACTAAGCTTCAGCTTCTGGAATAATTAATTTAACTAAACCGTTAATTACTTGGCTGTAAGTATGTTGGCAAAATTTACTTAATTAATAGTTCAGTTTAATCTAATAGTCAAGTTTACCAAGTACAACTAACTTATTTATTGATTTAGACACATATAAAAAACATATTATTTTAGTTTTTAGAGCTTAACACTCACTGGTGGACATCAAAAAAAACTTGCATTGAGTCTTAATTGTATCACCGATGATAAAAATAAACTTCCAATATTTTTGTGAGATTACCTGTGATAAAAGAAATGATTCATGTGAGACTTAACGCAAGGTTATTTTTATGTTCACCTGTGAGCACAGGATTTTGAAACATTTAAGTGATATTCACCGGTCATATACGTAACTCTTAACGTACTAACTTAAAATTAACAGAGTTTCAGTCAGCAAAGTTGTACTTTTTTTTTTAAACTTCTTTTTTTAGGTTAATATCAAAAAATTATTGGAAAAATTTCATATGAGGTAGTACCGTTATTGAACTTGAAGAACTACCAGTGATAAAGAAAATAAATATGAGCTACTTGATTTGAAATTATATATCGAAAATAAAAGAAAAATAGAAGATATATTAAAAAACAAACTGAAAAATCCTGCAGCCAATAAAATAAAGCGTTATATAACTAGAAAATATGGAGACGGTTAACATTCGAAGAATGTTGTAAACGAAATGTAAATTAAATACAAGTAAATGACTCATTAAAAAATTTTTATGCAATTTTAAATGAAAAACGGAAAACCCATTCATTATTTTCCTATATAATACAATCAATCGTTTTTACAATCATACATAATATTAAAATTAAATAATTGTTATGTTTGTTTTTATAAATCTAAAATAATAAAAAAAAAAGAGCATAGATACAATGTTTATATAAGTATTTATGTATGTAAAAGTACATTATATAATATCATATATTATAAAATATGTACAATTAATATTGGCAAGAACAATGATAGTAATTTTTGTTGAAATATTTAATTTATGTTTAGAATAATATTTTTTTTTTCATGTTTATGTTTTATTCTGTTTTTTTTTTTTATGTTTATGTTCTTTTCTGTTCTGTTTCTGTTTTCTTTTTCTTTTTTTTATGATAATGAAAATATACTCGTGTTTTTTATTTTATTGTTAGTATTTCTTTATGTTTTTTTTGCTATTGGATTATTTTGAATATATACGTATATACATAATATTAACACGATCATTTTCATATAAAAAAAGAAAAAACAAAAAAGAGTGCAATTAAAAATTCATTTAAAACATTACCACGCAACATTTTTTTTTTTTTTTAATTTTCTGCATTTTATTTTTTTTTTTTTTGTTTTAATTTTAATTAATTACAATTGTATTGTTAATGTTGCTAATAGAATATTATTATTAATTACTAACTATTGTTTTCTTTTTTTTTTTATGTTTTTAGGATATACATTCGAATAACGATACAAGCGATGTTTTAAAAGATGGTAGTTCTAGATTTGCCCTTTGACTTAAATTATTAACGGTTGGATTTTTAGTTCGTCGTTATTTAGAAACTGAAGGAATTTCTGGTGAGCACTTAGCTATTTAATTCAATGTTTTATTCGGAATCCCCAATTTCTCTTTTCGCAAAGTCCACCAAGGCAGTCATTGTTGAAATTTGAGCAGGATGATTTAATTTTCATTATACTCGTTCTTTTTATCTACTTTAGTCTAAGTCCTCCCTTATCTGTGGTAATCTTCTAAATAATAGAACATTAATCCTATTTAGGTGTATATGTTATAATTTTGGGAACGCTTCAAAATCCTGCACGACAA
Source organism: Poecilobothrus nobilitatus (assembly GCA_947095535.1). Taxonomy (NCBI): domain Eukaryota; kingdom Metazoa; phylum Arthropoda; class Insecta; order Diptera; family Dolichopodidae; genus Poecilobothrus; species Poecilobothrus nobilitatus. Next base: position 115,656,614 of record OX352774.1, read on the forward strand.
AAAAAAACCCGCGACAAAAACTTGCTTTTTTTTTATCTTGCATTACAAAATTTATCTTTCTTAAATCTTGCATTGCAAAATCTTTCACGGACAAAATCTTGCAAAATAATTTTAAATTTTTAGATTGTGGTATTGTTTTTAAAGTATGTATGTATAAATAAACAAATAGTTAAGGAGGATTTTAGAGTTGGATTCAAAACCAGGGTTAATACGCTTTTTCAAGAATATTTATATATGTATATGTGAGATTCTAAATTAGGAGGGGTTTTAGAATTGGATTGAAAAGCAGGGTTGAACGCTTTTTCCAGAATATTTATATATATATATGTATATGTGAGATTCTGAGTTAGGAGGGATTTTAGAGTTGGATTCAAAAGCAGGTTTGCCGCTTTTTCTAGAATATTTATATATAAAAATATGTGACATTCTGAATTACATGCACGATTTTGTCTTAGTATATTTTGGAAAAAAGATTTTGTTTTAAAAGATTTCCGAAAGCAAGATTTTGTATTCAATATTTTGTCGCATTAGATTTTGGCCTAAAAGATAATGTAGCAAACCCTATAATTTTCAAAAACAAAATTTTTAATGCAAAAAAATTAACAGGTTAATAGCTTTGTTTGTAGTAAAAAAAAATCATTAAATGAAATTGTTTCGTTAGTAGTAAAAAAGTGATGCTTTGATCATAAATTAATTTTTAAAATTGTATAAAAAAAAAATCAAAAAATAAATAAAAAAAAAAGAAGTAAAATGAAAAAAAGAAACATGTACCATTTTTATAGTTCACAGATTAAAAATGATAAAAAAAAAATTGAAAAAAGTTGCTTTTCGGACGTATCACCTTTATGATTCTATTTCTGCATTAGGTAATATTATTTTTGTTGTCTATCTGTTTAATTTTAATTTTTTTGTATGCATTGTGTGTAAAATGTTAATTAATTAGTTTGCGCGCTAAAATTGTGGCGTGCCGTTCCGTGTTGTAAAAAAAAACAAACAAAAAATCAAAACAAATTTTGTATCTAATTTAGCTGCCGTACTTTTTTGTTATTTTATTATTGTTCTTTTGTGACAGTAATTTTCCACTAATGAAAATTTTATTCAAATATTTCCAAACAGTTTTGAAAAATATTGTTTTTAATTTTATACAATCCACTCGGTTTGTCTGTTCGACTGTTCAACTACCTTTCATAACATTTGAAGTAAAGTAGTCAAATTTTAATTAAGATTTTTTTATAACTAACTGTCTGATATAAGTAAGGTATACATTATCAGTTCACTCGTCAGTTCAGTGCAACTGATGAATACAAAAAATGTATGCTATTTTAATGAAAACTAACAGTTTTATAAGTATAGATTATCAGTTCAGTCACAAAATTGTTGGCTGAATTGATGACTGAACTGATAATGTATACCGTACTATTTATTCATCCGTCAAAACCTTCCTATCAATTCCATTATATAAGTTTATAAGAATTTAGAAACTTGTAATTTTAGGATGAGTAGGATTTTAATGCAGTCTCTTAAAAATGTTTGTAGCCCATCTCTTTAAGAGTTATAAACTGTTTAAGTCTGCAAAATTTTTAAAGTTCAGAAATTTTTTCAAACGTATTGTAAAAATTATTATATACATATTATTAAATTATTATATACATATATACAAATTATTATATAATGTAATGTATTATGTAATGTATTCAGTTAGTTGTACGTGAAATTCTGTAGTGTGCCCATATTGTGAATTTTCATCATTTTCTATTATTCATTTCATCAATTTTTATTAATTTAACTTTTCTGGTAATTTTTTTCTTCCTTTTCTTCCTATAGGTATAAATTATTTACGTGAAACCATAGCAATTTTGATATTTCTAAATTACACTTTTTTGTACAACTAAACATCTTAGAAAAGCCTCAAATATACAATTAAAACTTAAAAAAAGAAATGATGTATTTAATAAAAATTTAAAAAAAAATTTAGAAATCATAAACAAGTAAAATAGCTTATTTCTTAAATTCGGAACAAACATTCGGAATAATTCAATTTAACAAAACTAGGCTTTATTTTACCACTAATGAGTTATGGGACTAGCTCATTTTCTGCAGGTAGTTAAACAAACTACGCTAGCCGCATAACTCATCACTAGTAAAATTACGCTTATTCGAGCTCCTATATTTTTATATTTTTTTAACTAAATACATTTTTTTTTAAATAAAAACGTATAAGAGCGTATAAAATAACCAGTAAACACCTAGGGAGTGTTGATTCGAATCCCACACACGACGTTAGAGTAATTTCCCCTTACGACATGTACAGCCACGCCTGAAAATTGTGTGTTGTGTAATTTTCTTGTTACATTTATGTGGCAGGCAAATGCACTAAAAAAAAGAAAAAAATATCTCTCGATTTTCCACAATATTCTTCAGAGAAAAAAATCTTAGAAAATTTGATAGGTTATTAAAAAATTGGCTTTTATTTAGGCTATTATTTTTTTTACAGATCTAGAATCAATACCGGTCAATGTATTTTATTAAACCTTTGCCTATTAAAGTTATAAACCACCTTCTATCTTTAATTTTAAATATTATTTGTATTATTTATTTGGATATGATCTAACATGGCTTTAAATTCGAAACTTTCCCAGTATAATGCAGCTGACTTTAAAATTCTACGTCGTTGGTCAGAATTTGGATTTTTAATACCTACCCAATGCAGTAATAAAAATGTTGCCTCTGTTTTTTTTATTTGACTTTAAGTAAAAGAAATATTAACATTAATTATTTAACTAACTATTATAATTTATAGTTGCATTAAAGAATTTAATTTACATTTTAATATAAAAAATATTTTTTAACTGTGACTCTGTGAGAGTTTCCATTCTAATCATTTTTATCTCATAATAGCAACTATTTTAATTTGTTTTTGTTTGTCATCGTGAAATTTTATTGCCTTTTAAATTCTAAAAGAATTAAGAGTTTGCGTTAAATGATGGTTCAGTTATATCCAAATGGAAGGACGTATCAAAAGTAAATTAATCACGAAATAATAATTTTTTCTTGTTATTGGCTATAAAAAATATAGTTGTTAAATACCGTTACCTTATCTAGCTAAAATTTTTATTTGTCATTCTTAATTAATCTATTGTTCAATATCGCGATAATAAATTAAAAAACAAATGCGTTATTGTTTAAAATTATGCTCCACAGATAGTGGTTATGATCATTTAGATTATATTGATAACAATGATGATGTTGACGTTTATGATTCTTAAAATTATGCTTAAAAAAAAAAAAAAATAAAAATATATACAAAATTTTTATGATATTAATGCAACATTCACTTTTTGTTTTTGTAAAAAATAATGTTGCAAGAAAAACAAAAATTATTAAAATTATAAGAAATAATAGCGGTAGCATTCGCTTTATTTAATTTAATTTAATTTTTTTTTTTTTTTATTCATTAAAAACGTAAAACGCGAAAAATGTGAATGTGCATAATACAATTGCAGATGAATTTTGTAGGTTGTGTTGTGTTTTGTTTTGATTTGTTTTGTTGTTCTACAAATGTTGTATGAATTGTTATTTTATTTTGTTTTTAATTTTGTTTTTTTTTTTTGTTTAATATAATTTATTTCTACGAATCGTATTTTTATTACAACAACATGTAAAAACAAAAAAAAAAAAAAAATAACACAACAAAAAAAAATAAATAAATGATAAAATAAGAAAAAATAACACAATGTCAGGTGCTTTGTTGAAACAAACAAAATGGATATGAATTATAATAAAACAAACAGTAACAAATTCACAGTAACTCAGCAGTGGATTTTGTTTACTGTTTGATAGAAGTTAATAAGTATATATGTATAAATAAATTATCGTTATATAAGATATGGTCTTTAAATATTATGAGACCAGACGAACTCGTTGAGCCAATCGTTAATCCCAGCATATTTTTGAATCAGTCAATTACTTTAACAACGTGAATAATGAAGGTTTTAATCAAAAACTTTGACTGTGAAGAATAGATTCCAATATCTTTTATTCGGTTGTGATTTACCAAGACACCTGCTTCTTGAAGTCATCTGTATAATTAGATAAAATGTTCTTCACTTTATCATAAAAAAATAAATGTAACAGTAACTCGATGCAACCGACTTTATAATACCCTACACCTGAAAAATTCAAATTAAATTAAAAATTCATAAGTTATTTTAGACACATATTTATTATAAACTAAAAACATAAACGCTTTTACTAGCGTTGTATAAAGGATTTTTTTACAAAATTTCAAATTTCTATTTTTATTAATTTTAAAAATATGCTTGTTAGGCCTTGGAAGGCGTGTGTCACCTACCCGGACGGTTATTTCAATTCATCTCAAATTTCAGGGACATAGAGGAAATATTGCAGGACACACTTATACCAAATTTAAAGGTTCTATCTTTGTTGGTTTTGCAAATATGCTGGTTTGCTCTTGGGCTCGTTCGGAAAGTTCCAAAATTCGAACCCATTGACCGAATTTTACCAGTTGCAATCTCCTCCTTTCTTTCGTAATTATTAATCTACTATATCAATTTCATCAAGATAGCTTTATTAGTTCTTAAGATATTGTGCGAACGGACAGACAGGCGGACGGAGATCGTTAAACCGATTCAGCAGACGACACTGGTTAAAAATATAATATATACATGTCCTATCTAACTTGCTTCCTTTTGGTGGTTACTATCTTCCGCGAATGAATAAATACATTATAATTTATTTATTTTGTATCGATCTAATATCAATATTATATTTCATGAACCCATTTTCTGTTGGGCTGTTTATATACCAGCTACAAATAATAATTTTAATTATTTGTATTATTTATTAGGATATAACCTGATCAGATTTAAACCCAAAATCTTTCAACTAAAAAGTCAGTACACTTAAACAAGTCGATAACACTATTTTACATACTTACATTATTAAACTTTATTGCAAAAAATTAAAACAAAATGTTGATTGAAGAAATCATATCAATTTATTTTGTAAGCCTCCTGTAAAAACAAACAAGAAAATAAAACATTTAAAAACATAAAAACAATTTTAAAAAAATTGCAATTATTTAAATATCGCGTTTTATTGCAACAAAAGTAACAGCAGTTGTATTAACGGCAGCAAAAATAACTGCAAACAATCACAACACACAGTAGTAAAAAATAATAACCATAAAAAAAAACAAACAAATGCCACAAAATAAAAAGAAAAACAGAAAAAAACAAAATAAAAAAATCTAAGAATTTATGATTATTTGATCTGAAATTAACAATCATATTTTTTGTTTTTTTTTTAATTTTCTTTCTCTTTCTAATAGTAAAAAATAGTTAGCATAATTTTTGTTAGTTAAAAACATAGAAACAACATCAAAATGTAATTTAAAAATTTTTTCAACAGTAACAAATAAAAAATTGCGTACATGTTACTGTTTGCTTAGTGTAAGTAAAATCCAAACATTACTATAGTTTTTAAAAAACAGTAAAAAATTATTCTGAAAATTATTGGAAATTAGTGTATTCTCTAAGGTACCTCACCCTTTTTTTATTAGTAACTCTTGACAGTTGATTAATAACAAAGTATTGAACAGTAAAATGCGATCAGCTAGGAAAACACCTTAATAGCCTGAACAAAATAGATAAGCTACTTACAAAAGAAGAAGAATTAATGAGTGCTCAAAATCGATAGACGTATCACTAGCATTGATTGATTGTAAAAAATAAAGCGAGACCTATTATTATACCCTCAGTATAAGATTATAATAATATTGATGTTCAATTTCTTTAGTGCAATAATGCATGATGAATCTTTTCCTGAGCCTTGTCACTTTTTTAATGAATCGCAAAGGCGCCAAGCTTTCATTCACAGAAGCTTCAAACCCCTGTCGCATCATATAAATAGTAAGTCGTAATATTATATCGTAATAATAATTATTATTATAATAATAAAATATTAATAATAATAATAGCAGTTACAATGGGACTCACTTTGGTTACATCATTCGGGAAGCTGACTGATGGCCTTGGCGTTGTAATAAATGGTATTATAATAATAATAATTAATCCTAATAATAATAGTTACTACAGTAAAACTATTATTATCTTATGCAGGAGGTGTTATATATACTACTGCATCTTATGTGTGCTTCGTCACCGCAAGGAAAATAGTAATAATAGTAGGCGGAACTAATGTTCCATTACAGTCTCACTCTCCAATTGAAAGTTACCGTATCCATGCTCTATCCTTTATTATCTCTACTACTTGTGGAATATACTACCTTAGCAGTTAGGGGCTTCATCCCATAATATTGACTAGAGAGAGATAGGTTCATTGTCAGTAAGAATAGGACACCGTCAATGGTGTTCTTCAGATCTTTGAAAGAGTTTCACCACTCTTAGCAAAACAAAAATGTATATATATCAACATAGAATAAGTATTAAATTTTGAAGGTACTTTGAAGTAATTTTCAAGGAAAACTTTTAGATACTCTTGTTATAGGTATTTTAAACTTTCATCACATACTTCTCATTTAAGGTTGTCAACTATGGTAAAAAAAAAAAAAAAGTTATTTAAATAACGTAGAAATATAAGTCACACACAAAATTTTTTTAAGAAAATTATTGTAAAATATTGCATAAAAAATGATTTTTCTTGTTTTTGTTTTTAAAATTTTAATATTATTTTAAGAATTTTGAAATTTTAACCTAGTTTAAATCTACTCATTTTTTTTTTTATTGGTTTTCCTTTTTTTTTATTTTGGAAATTCTTACAATAACCAATTATTTTTTATTTAAATATTTTTTTAGTTATTTTGTATTTTATTTTATTACTGTGTAAATTATTATATTACTTTTTGCTTTATTACTATTATTATTTACTATTAAAATTCTTTTTTTGTTATTATGAAAATGTTGCTTTCATTTTATTCAAGGTTAAAACTTATTGGTTAAACATTTTTTTTTTTGTATTCCTTCAAAGAAGTATTATAAAAACATTCAAAATTTAAACTAATTTTATGCCATTAATAAATTTAATATTTTCTTCTTAATTTTATAACTTTAGAGCAAAAAAAAAAAAAAAAAATTATGTCGTTATTTTATAATTCTGACGGAATATTAAATTACCAAAACTTCGACCTTCAAAATGCTGTAATTTTGCATTAAATTTGAATTTTAGTCTTCGATTTAACATAAACACATTTTGATTAATGAAACCTACTAAACTTTTTGAACGTACCTTTTTAAGGAAATTTATTGATACTATTTAAATGTAATTTATTATCTAATCTAATGAGTCCATATGCATAAAATTGATTTGAGTGCAAGTCTAGTTTTTGTTAAATCTTATATTTTGATATTTGGGTGATCAAAGAAGAAAAACGGTAAAGGATATCAATATAATTTTTTATTTATTTCAGATATTGGTTCAAGACATTTATTATTTAAAACTTATTTTAAGTAAATCACAATCTCTGAAGCATTTAAAAAAAATTTTTCCGGAACACCAATTTCATTGACCACTATTTCACATAAATCTGCACTTATTTTACCAATACCACGAATAGTATTGGCTTTAAGGTTTTTAAGTGTTTGTGGTTTATTGGACCAAACCAATGCTTTAATATAACCCCAATGGCCAACATCTGAAAGGTAAAAGATCCAAAAAACCTCAAATTAAAAAATCAAATGAAGATATCTGGCATGATATTAGTGGCCATTTCTTATCGGCATTTCTGGATATTTCACAGATTTTCATTCGCACTTAGGTTTACCACATCATCGATGTTTTCAACAGTATATGTTTACGTTTTTGACGGGTTGAATTGTTAACATCACAACACAAACATTACCATTTGTACCGAATTTTTCAATTAGATTACAAATAGTAAGCTCTGTAGGTCGATTATGTGGAGCATTAATTATTGAATATATTGAACATAAATATTGACGTAATTCGCGAAACGTAGTCTGAATAGATTCATTTTTTTTCTAATAAATTTTAACAATTTGTATACTTTGTATACTTTGCAACTGGTGAGCACAGAGCACCCCAGTTGGCCTAAATCTATTTCTTAAAAAGACATTTAGCATGATCATCATCATCTTCATCATCATCATTATCATCATCATGACCAACACTAACAACCTTATTACGTAACCAACAACTAAAATACCACCAACAAAAAATTGATACCAAATGTCCCATTTGCCAACAAAATTTTATGCAAAGTGTCCAATTAGTACAAATGGAATTTTGCTAAATCTCTTTTTATGCTAACTGGTCTTACGCTAAAAGTGTTTTTAGGCCAACTGAACTTGCCGAACAATACTGAATACTAATGTCAACTAAATGTCACAACAAATGTCAATTTTTGGATGGAATCTTTGATGTTTAAAAAATATATATGTAGTACTAATTTGACCACCATTTATAATATGACAGGATTCATGAGAATGTTTAAAGGAATATTTTATTTTTTTAGATAACAAAATGCTTAATAAATCTTCTAAGTTAATTCAATTAAAATTAAAAACAGAACATTTGTTTTTTTTTTTAAATAAATTTCAACATTAAGCTTTTTAAACATTACCCAAACAATTGTTTAAATTTTAAAATACATTTGAATAAAAAAAAATCTACTATAAAGCAAACCCAAACCGAATTAAATTACAAAATAATTTAAACAAAGTAAATAATTACATATTATTAACAATATTTAATAATTCTAAATTTTATAAATATTTAACGTTCCTTTTCTTGTTATTTTCCTTTTTTTTTAAATAATTTTGCATGTAAAATAATATAATAATTTACTAATTTTATATCTACCTTCGAAAATCTTTAATTAATCGCCTCAAGATATGCAATTTTATAAAATAATTTTTAAAATTAAATATGACGTGTGACTTAAATTTATATGATAAAAAAAAACTTGTATAGAAAAAAATATTATTTTAATATCAAATTACGAAATAAATATCTTAATTTTACCAAAAAAAAAAAACAAAATAAAAAAAAATCAAATACATATCAAAAAATTTTGTTAATTATTAGCCTAAAGCAGTGCAATTTTATTTGGCTTTGACATTAACTATATTAAAAAGTATTATAAAATTAAATGATCAAATAATGTTTAAATAATGTTTGTCTGTCTTTTCCATGTTCATTTAAGAAAAGATCATGATAAATTTTAATCAGAGAATAAAACCAACAGAGAGAAAAAATGTTTAATTTGAAATCGATTTAAACATTTGATTCTCAAACAAAAAAAAAGGAAGGCACAAATTTTTTTAAATTCTTCCTGTGCGTTTTGTGTAAAAAATATGTTATCCTTTTACATAACTAATTTTAAGACAATTATATAGAATAAACTATTTGATACCGACTAATGAACCCCACAACTTACACAAAAACAAAATCGGCTGATGACGATGTATTTTAATTTTAATTCGAATCTAAATTTAAACTTTAGCTAAAGCATCTACTGATTATTTATAAGCATCTTAAAATTTGTTATAGATATGTATATATATAGACTTGTTATATATATAGACTGGACAGATTAAGAAAAAAACACAACATTATTAAGAAGCGCGATATATCATTGCTTAATCATATTGCAGATATTGTCACATTTTTCTTTTTTTAAAAGGATATGAAATACAAAAAAAATCAATTGACTTACGATTTCTCAAATTAAAGAAATACAAAAAAAACAAAAATACTTTACATTTTTGTTGATCTTTTATTTATTTGCCCTCCTACAATCTTTTCTAATTCGATTTCAATTCAAATTTTTTTTTTTAATTTTAATTTTATTTTTCAAAGGAAATGCTAGCAATAAAATTGCAATAAAATTATGCACGAAAATAATTATATATTGTGAAAATGTGAAAATAAATACATGAAATTTATTATTGAGAAATCAACAGTTTTATTTAAAAAATACTAACACCTGTTGGTAAATTGTTTAATAAAAAGACATTCATTGATAGGATAAAAAAACATGAAAAAAAAAAAAAAACAATATAAAACCCTTTTACTGTCACTTTTTGTCATAAACAAAAAAAAAAATGTACCGCATAACGAAATAATTGTATACTGGTATATCGTATACAAATATACCAAATACTTACAATTCACAAAAGATAAAAACTTAAAAAAAAATGTAAAATTTTTAATTGAAAAAAAAAATAAAAATTAAAAGTAAAAGAAATGCCGACAATCGATTAAAAAATCGATCGACACATATCATAATTTGCAATGGGCAACCATTTATTACTTTAAACAAAGCAACTTTACCAACCATTACTAAAAAACCTAAACCATAACAAAAATTGCAACAAACTTTATTGAAATAAATTTCAATTTCAAATATCGTCCCACATATTTTATTTGAAATTTAATAAAAATTTGCTATGCTGCTGGTGGTGCTGCTGTTTTTATTAAAATTTTTTTTCTTTCTATTTCTTTGCCCTAGATCTAGATTGCACTATTTTTTTTTTTTTTTTTTTTTGCTACAACATTTGCTTTTATTATAATGCTACAACACACATTATTACAATTATTTTACAATTTAAAAATAAAAAAAATAAAAAATAATATAACAAATAAAAATGGTACATACTGACCTGCGTCCAAAATTAAAGTAATTGTTACCACGTTACAATAAAAATAAAAAAAAAAACGGAATTAAATAAAAAAGAAAACCATTGCCACTGAATTTTATTACATTTCTAGGTTCAAAATAAATTTGAAAAATTTCACTTTCCATTTAAAAACACCACAGTAATGTCAGTTTTTAAATGCATTTATCAATATTTGTTCAAAAACATTTTAAGCAGTACTTCTCAAATTTTTTTATATATTGCGGTTCCCTAGTACCTAATATTAAAAAAATAAAAACTCGACTCCTTCGCACTAAGAATAATAATAATAATAATAGACAATATAGGACAACAATTTGTATTAGGTTTTAAGCAATACTTTAAATATAAAAAATAAAATGCCTTAAAATTGCATCGTAAACTAAAATAATCTGTTATCAAAATACTTTTTAATTAATATCACATATTTTTTGGAAGATATCTGATTGCATATTTTAACATAAATAATCAATATCCGGTGCAATATCAATTCCAAAGTTTATGCTCCAAAAAAGGCACGTTCTATAGGTATGTTTATTTTTAATTTTAGTAACAAAGAAAAAGTAGTTTAGGAAAGATTCGTTGTCCCAAAGGGCATTAAATTTAGCAACGGTTTTTTTTTTTTTGGCGTTAACGGTCAATTCTTAATACTCTCGTCTTACCCATACTTCTGTTTAACTTTTCTCAACAAACTCTTATTTAAGAGAATTATATGTCCTAAATCAATTATTGTTGAATGCCCAAGTGATATGATTACATTTTAATGTTGTAGCAAATGGCATTCGTATCTAGTCCAATCCAATCAATCCTAATTTAAGTTTCCGTTTTGATCCTCATTTAAGAAAAAAATCGTATAGATTCATCAATATGATTCAATATATGATAAAGTATATATATGTATCTAAAAGTAAAATTAGAAATATTGAAATATTTTGCGGCTCTCATTTGGATAAATACTGCTTTAAATAATATAGTTATCTATAAATGAAAATTTTATTTATTTTTCAATTTTATTTTGGTAATTTTTAAGCTTTTCTTTTATAAAAAAGTGCCGTGAAGTGAAATAACGGTAAACTAGTCTAATCATTTTTCCGTTATTTCTTAAAAAAAAAAAAATCCGGGCTAGTGCAGAAATGGAGAAAAAATTAACAGAAAAAGAGAAAAAGAAACTGACCCATTTCCATTTAATCAAACCTACTTAACCTGAATTTAATCGAATCCCTCTAAAATCGTTGCTTTCAATTCAAACAAAATTATTCACTGAAGAGCTTCATTTAGAGTTCCAGAATACACTTAACTTAAAACTTTTAGCCGTTTTGGTGCTACAGACGATAAAGATAAAATAAATAATAGTTGTCAACGAATGTAAATCTTAAATATAGGTGATAAGTTGTCAGTGTCTAAGGAAACAAAAAAAAAATTAATCAATCACAATTTAAAATATAAGCTTTATAACAAATAATTAAGGCTTTGATTGAATAGTGGGCAAATAAAAAATAAAAATAAAACATTTTTTTCATTTTTAAAGTTTTGAAATAAACTTAACAATAATTTTCAATCTAAATTTAATTTTTCATATTTTAAAAATTACATTCAAAAAATAATTCGCAAATATTTCGTAAAAAAATTTCAAGATAAAAATGAAATTAAATAATTTTTGTTTTTGTCTTTTAGTATTTACCTTTAGATAAAAGCCTATATATAGTATAATATTTATATTAACTACAGGTTTAACAAAAAAAAAAATTTTTTTTTAGGTTTCTTTTAAATAGCAATGAAAAATTAGTGGTGAAAATCATTTTGAAACTAAACATTTGTTAAATAAAGAAAAAAAAATAAAAAATAAAAAAAAGCAAAAAAAAAAAAGAAAATATTTTTTTCTTGGCAATAAAATAATTTACAATCCGTACTAATATTATTTAAATTTTTCTTTCTTTTTTAAAAATTAAATATTCCAAAAAAAAGAAAACTTTAAGTTAATGAATTGATTTGTCCTGTTATTTATAAGATATATTAAGTAAAAATCTGATTTTCCAATACCTTTGAAAATTATGCAAACTCTAGTAAAAGAAGTAAAATCGACACAAACAATAGATTAAATAAAATTTCAATAAAAAAATAAAAATGCGAATTAAAAACCATAATCAACCATTCTGCAATTGCCAAAAATTCAAAACTCTATAATTACTTTTAAAAAAATTGAGGCTTAAAAATGTTACAATATCCAATCAAAGTTTAAGTTTTTTATAAATTTCAAAATAAAGCTTATTTTTGTTGGTAAGAATTACTTTAAAGATTTTAGAGAAGGCAAAAACATTGGGGTTACTTAACATAACTCTTCTTAACTACATATGTGAACGCTTTAACTGTAATAATATACTAAAAGATCGTATCATAATATCACAATATCTAATTGACCTCATCCAACTAATGGTATAGTGATTAAGAGAATGATTTTTGATAGGAAAGGTCTTGAGCTCAAAGCTAGACTGGGCCACATAAATAATTAAAAACTAATATAGATTTTTCAGTACAATAAAACTAAATAAAAATAAATATAATATGTTGTATATCCTATAATTAATATCATATAATAATATATAATAAAATAAAAATAAAAATTAATTCTTGTATAAGATAACAGATGGCGATAAATAAAAATATTTATGTTTCATAGTCAACGGCTTAACAAAATCAACGGCTAACAAAGTAATCAACGGCTTAACACAACTATACTGCTTCCAAAAACCATAAAGGAATAACAGATTTGAGGGTGAAAATGAGAGGAATTGCCTATATGAACAAACAAAATACAAAAGGAAAATGACTTTAAAAATTACCATTTATCCAAATCTAATCATATTTTAGAACATTTTTTATTAACTAATTACTATACTTACCAATAATTGAGACATGAACCATAACCAGCTGTAATTGGTATATAAACCATAACCAGTCATATCTCGTATATAAACTATAAAAACTAATAATAAGAAATTAGATTTAGACTTAGATTTATTGGGTTCCATATTTTAATTAACCCATATTAAAATGATTGTATTTATTCCTTACATCTTTAAAGGCCCATAGAATTTACTAAATAACACTTGATGCAACTTAGTAACTGTATTGGAAAATTTCTTACTTGGCATTTTTGTTTCTTAAATCTATAATGCATGTTAACTGAAAATCACATATTTATTAAAAAGCAAAAATAAAAATCAAAAAAAAAAAGATTTGTTATCAATCCAAGAAAAAAAGTTTTGTTTTTCTTTGTTGCGGTAATGGTATGTATGTGATTTTTTTTTTTTTGTTTCTAAATTGATTGCTGCTGCATTTTTTTTAGTAAATTTTCAAAAAAAAATGAAAAAAAGTACTTATTAGTTTCACTCTGTCCGTCTGTCCGTCCGTTCGTCCGTCGTTCCATTCGTCCGTCCGCCTGGATGATTACAAAACTTCTACACCGTTTGAAATAAAGCAATGAAATTTTAACTAAGGATAGGCAACGCCAAAAAACAAATTTTCTGGAACAACTTTCTGCTGTAGACCCACCCGTTACGAAGCTACAACCCTACAAAGTTCGAAAAATCCCTATCTTTAAATTGTTATAACACAGATTCTATAAGGCATATTTTCAATCTGGGAAACGCCAAACGATAGTTAGTTTTATAAACTTTATAAATATATATATATTAAATATGTGGATTTGTCATGCGGCATTTTAATATTCCGCTATGTGAAACTTAATTTTTGAAAACATTTTAATCGCCTTCTATCTTCAAGCGGTTTAACTTACAAGCTTGAAATTTTGAGAGGAGTTAGATTTTTGAAAATAAGTATGAGTCATATCAGGAAATATTTTTGTGTCACCCACTTTTTAGCTGTAAAGGGTTAAAAACTGAAAATTCTCTATTTTTAAACACGTATAACTTGGGCACCTGTCCAAATTTTTTTGAAGTAATATACAAAAATTAAAACTCCAACATTATATTTTTGTTTGTTTGATTGTGTTGATTGAAAACGGTTGGTTTTTTCCATTACTCGTTTTTTTTTGTATTTACATTAAAAGTAAATTATACACATAATAGTTTAATTTAGCAATAAAATAATTTTTTCTTTTATTTTTTTTTTATAAATTAAAGACTAAAAAAAAATTGTAAAATTTTAAACGAACAGGTGGGCGAACATTTTGATAAGCGAAAATGTTTACTTAATGGTTTGAACGCTTTGCCTTGTTCAATTGCAAGACTGAAAAAAAAACATACCAATAGCAAACAAAAAAATGCTTAGCATTAAAATTAACTGTTAAATTATTAGAAAAACTGATACCTTTATATTGTAAAAAAAAATGATATAATAATAAAAACAAAAAAAAAAAAAAATAGCGCCATTCTTGTCAACATCGAACTCTAATATAGATTAAGAAAAAAGAAATATGGATGTATGTTACAATGGTAACATAATGGACAAGACTATTAACAATATGATATTTATTTTATTATACAGTGGGGTGAAAGAAAATGTGTTTACTATACTCTAAATTTTAGTTTCGATATTGATTTTATAAATGATGATTTTCATGCAACATGAATAGTATTCGAAAAATTGTATTATTATGTTTATACGAATATTACCGGTAAGTATAATAGTCATACTTTAGATGTATATACATGCATATATGATATACAGAATCACAACCTTAAAATAATCATATCAAATCATTTGAAAAACGTCAATGATTATATATGATTTGAACGCCCTCTCTCATATGGCAGTGACTTCACGATTCTTAGCTGTAGAATGTGCCCTGTAAATCGATTATGTCCACCTCCAACTAATCGAAAGGATTATTTAAGAAGAATTTTCCGAGAAATTTTTTCCATTTTAGGGCACTCGCCGGACATTCATACAATAGATGAAAAATTGATTCCTCTTTCTCTTCATCTTTGCAGCTTCTGTAAAAGTTATATGAGCTAAGCCCTAACCTACTGGCATGTCTGCCGTTTAGGAAGTCTGCCCATTAAAACGCCACAAAAATCTAGTTGATCGCTTAGGATCTAATATAACTAAGAGCTATTTGGTAACCGCACAAGTATTAATAGAAAACCACTTACGGTTTGTAAGTAAATGTCATACAAATTATATGATATCATATGATAGCTAATGACTTTTATAGTTATTATTAAAGTCCTTATACAACAAAGAACAATATTTAAAATGTTACCCTTTGTCCTTAAATTTTATTATGAATTTTTTATATAAGCTTACTTAATAGCTCTATTATTCCTAATTTTATTTGTTTTAAAATTTTAGTTGTTATCGTTTTATTTGAAGTTTATAAAGAAGTAATCAATTTTGAATTTACGGATTTACTTTAGAATAGTTGTATAATATTAATATAATCAGCAAAATATTACGCCAAACCTTTTGCTGGCTACATTAAAAACTTCACCATATATGCATTGTGTTACAAATTAAATATTATCAAATAATCGGTGGTCGGTATTTAAGAAATACAAGTATACATATTAAATAAATAACTGACCTTCTAAAAAACATCAGAAAACTAAAAAAAAATTGGATTAAGAAACGAATATAAAATATTGAGATAAATTGAACACAAAAAGATCTAGAAATTATAGCTTCGATACAATCTATTGACTGGAAACAACAGAATATTAAACAAAAGCAATAATTAAAATCAGAAAAAATTAGTATTCACAACATATTTTACAAAATTACAGTTACATATTTTAAAAATTTTAAAAAAAATAACATTACATTAATATAGCACTACTTTTCTTTTCTTACTGTAGTTTTCAGCACATTTTTCAGAAAAAAAAATTAAAAATTAGACTATCCGTCCTATCATCCGTCTGTTCAAAAAACTGCTACGCTGTTTAAGATAGATCAATGAAATTTTAACCATTGATAAATCTAGGTCTCTTAAAAAATAATGTTGTGAAACAAAATTTTTACGGCGCCTCGATGGCCTAGTGGGTAAGAGCATATAAAATACGTTGTAAACACCGAGGGAGTGTGGGTTCAAATCACACAGACGTCGTAAGAGTTATTTCCCCTCACGACATTTGCAGCCACGCCTGAACAGGAAAGGCTGTGCAATTTCCTGTCCACATTTATGTGGCAGAGAAATGCAATAAAAAAAAAAAAAACATTTTTACGTAATCCCAAATATAGATTAATATAGATTACATTTTTACGTAATCCATTACGGAGCTATAACAGCTAATCAAATTTATAAAATGCTCTATTTTCAAATGTGTATACCTCAGGTTCTACAGAAAATTTTCTAACCCTAAACGACAGTATATTTGTCTAGATAATTATACAAATATTTGTAATTCGGATTCACGTTACAATATGTTATCACAGGGCACACAGTTATCAAAATTTTGCTTCCTTCATATTCGGCACGGCACGCTTTTTGTTAGAATTTTAAAATTTTGAGAGAAGAAAGATTTTTTAGAGTAAGAATTAGTCACTTTTTTTTTTCTTGTTTACGGAAGACGATGGAAAACATCGAAAGTCACTCAAAGGAACTGCACGAGGTTCCTCTCGGTAATTTTGGACTCTAATCAACCAAAAACGCCCCCTTTAAAATCAAAATTTAGGATGGGTAATTTAATACATAATAATATAACGTACAGTTTGGTTTTGTGGAAAAGGATATGAGGGAAGGATTACTTGGTAAATTGGGTTTGGGATAATTAGGATTATGGAGGATGAAGGAAAAAATTTGAATAGTTATTTTGAAGAAAATTAGAAAATTTTGTACCTACTTTTGCAAGAATTTTTTATTTATAGACACCTGTAACTTAGGCACTTTCGTGATTTTTTCAAAGTAAAGCACAAAAATTAAAACTTCAACATTATAATTCTACATATTGTATTAACATCTTTATTCTTAGGAAAATTTGGTGCAAGACACAATAAAATTCGAATGTGTTTTTTATTTTTTTATTGAAAAATGTGCGCCTTTTAAAAACTTTGGTTTGCAATACTCCCTTGCTGTTGATTTCCTACTACAACTTTTCGTTTTTTTTTTTTTTCGTTTTTGTTCAACAAGAATTTAAAAAAAATAAATTAAAAATAATAAAAAATTATATAAATTACAATGGTTTAAATAATAATACATGAACATTTTCTATCTCTTTCATATTATTCGAAATGAAATTTAATTTATTTGACTTAAGGAAGTTATAAATATTTCTTTATAAATAGAACAGGAAAATGGATTAATTTTAAAAGGAATTTTATTATATTTTTAAATTTAATTTTTCAATACAATACTATTATATTATATATTATATTTTCATTTAATTTACGACTATATCAATTAAATTCTTACATTAATTAAGGAATTTTTTAAACGAATTTTCAAAGGTTTTCGTGAGTTATTTGAAAATTGAATATAAGAATAAAAAATTTAAGAATCGCCTTAAATTGATTGTATAGTACAGGTTTTAATAAAAAAAAATGTTATTATATTTCAAATCCTGATTTTATACAATACAATAGCATCGCTTAAATTCTTCAAATTTTTATCTTTAGGAAGTTCATATTAGTTGATAGATATACAACTGTAAATTTATTTCATTTCTATTTTATGTTCTATACAATAAAGATGTTTTTTTATTTTTTTGTTTTTTAAATGAATAAAAAAAAAATTTAATTAAAATTTTGAAACTAAAAGAGAAGAACGTTACGTTTAGTAGATGATTTTTATGTTCTTCTTTTTGCTAACTATTCATTCTATAATTGCTACTGTCCAATTTTTATACTGCTATGTTATACTGCTTTTATACTCAAATATACAATATGCTAAAATAAAAACGGCATGAAAAATTGTAGTATTTAAATTTTATGTAAGTCTAGCTATTCATAGTGCTAAATTCATGAACTTACATTACTGTAACATTTGTTTTCTTGCTGTTCTCATTGAACTATTTTTGATATTTTGTTTTTCCTAAGGAAAATGGAAATCTTCTAAAAGAACTTAAAGAATCTAAGAATACCCCCTTGGTAATGTCAGATTCTTAGTGACTAAATCTACCTCCTCCCTTTTTACCAATATAATTAATTGAAACCCCTAACTGTTAACGCAGCTGTTGTAAAGAAGTAGGGATAGGAGATGAGAAGACAAGGATGCGGAAACTTTGAACTGGGGACTGGGACTGTTAGACAACAATGCATCAGCTCATTATTATAATTGTTTTACTATCAGTGACGAAGCCATCAACAGTCATAGCATGTAGTAGTATATATATAACAGCATTCTGCATGAGGTATTAATTGAAAGCAAATCCAGAGCCAATATAGCAGCTATTATTTTTAATATTAATTATTATTATTATTATACTACAAAGTCAAGGCCATTAATGAGTTACAACATGCAGTTGTATATTGACAATTTCTGCCACGAGGTAACTAACTGCAGCTCCAGTGCTACAGCTTTTTTTTTTTTGTTATTATCATTATGATTATTACATTGTTGTACGATATACATTATTACGATACAAAATGAATACTTATTTTTTTTTATATGAACTGTTATATGATCGCGGTTTGAATTAAAGGCTCTCCGATTGAAAGGCTGGCGACTTAAGTACTACATCATGAATTAAATTTACAATATTATTGCAATGAACAGATAAATTTAAGATTTTTATCAGTTTTCCTAGGCAGCAAGAAAATAATATTCTAGAATCTACTAAAAAAAGATGTAGTCCCCATATACTTTATTGATTCATTTTATATGTGTTGATTATTGCATTATATAAAACAATTAAAAGGAACCTTGGTCGCCTAGTGGGTAAGAGCTAATATAATAAAATACGCTGTAAACACCGAGGGAGTGTGGGTTCGAATACCACACACGTCGTGGGAGTTATTCCCCCTTACGATATTTACAGCCACGTCTGAACAGGAAAGACTGTGTAATTATGTGGCAGAGAAATGCGTTAAAAAAAAAAGTTAAAAAACAATTAAAACTCCGAAATAGTTAAAATAGTTAAAACTACACAATTTTTTTTTTAAAGGATAAAAGCGTTTAAAGACTAAAAAAAGTGGTACAATAATGTAAAAGCATGTCATTCTAGAAGTACATTTCAAAAATTTGATGTCCACAAGGGAAACTACAGAATCTAGTACAATACCTATATAATCCAACAAAAATAAATTTATATGCCTTGAATTTTTATTTAAAATCAATGATGATTTTACAAACGATTTCTATAATCCAATATTTAAGTGAATAAAAAATAATTTAAAATTATATGAAAGGAATCAAACCTGGTTTCATTTCTATTATACATCCATTCATATTTCATATATATACATATATACACACATATTACCTATACATATGACCTTAAAACAAAAATTATATCAATAAAAACTATAATTTTGATGATCAAATTTAAATTCAAAATTATTATCATCTTATAGTCATCATCATTGCAGCATTGCGTCTGTACTATCGTTCTATTCACTGCTTAAATCTTTATACGAAAGTAGCTTAGAAAAAAATTTTGAATAACCAAAAAACAAAAAACACATTAACAAAATTAATAATAATAAATTAAGAAAGAGAAAGAAAATATAAATTGCAGCAGCAACAACAGAACACAGAACAAAAACAAGAAATAAAACAAAAAAAAAAACAAGCCAAACTGAAATAAAATTAGAAATCTTAAAGAAACGTGAAGAAAATGGCACTGTAATGCCATTTAGTAAATTGATTTATGATTATTAGGAAATCGTGTATTTATTTATTTATTTTTTTTCTTTTTTATTCAGACTTTTACAGAATTGACAAAAAAAAAAACAAAAAAGCATCAAATTGGTAAAAAAAAAAAACACACAACATAAATGCAACATCAACCGTAACAAAGCAATATTTAAAAACAAGAACAGTTTTGAAAATAAAAAAAAAGAAAATTGGCGCAAAGCAAATAAAAATTAAATAAAAATATGCTATTTTTTAACGGAAATTAATATTCACCCATGTTCTGAGACTCGATTGTTTGTGAATTTAAAAGATGAAATCACTTTTTCTTTTGGAATTGATTTTTTTTTACAATTAAATTGAGTAGACTTTAGTAGGATTATATTTCAAAAAAATGAAATTGCAAATTGTTTTTTAAATAGAAATGTATTGCAAGATCAATACAAGTGATCATGATCAATATAAGTTGTTGCCAAGATCATAAGTGAATTTAAAATTTGTTCAGATTAAAATGAATAAATTTTGAAAATTTTTTTATTAGTATGATTTTTAAGTATCCTTTTGCACTTATAAATACAATAAATTGTTCTCATATCAGTAAGAACTTCGACTACAAAGGCCATTTTAGGCCACGATATATATTTTTAACCAATCAAATGTTTGCATCCGGATGCATGCATCCCATCTGAACTTACCCTTAAGGAAACTTTGCTTTTAAAAAAACCCTTTTAAATTAATTGTTTCAATTTAAATCACTTTTATTCGAATAAATATGGAGCAAAAGGGATTATGATACTTTTGAACATATTTATTATACGGTATATAGAAATAATAACTGCACATAATATTATAACAAATTTTTCATAATTTTGTTATGCTCTTTTTCATTTTGTCTTCAGTACATTGTATTGCATTGCATTTTTGAATTATTCTTAGTTTTTTACGGAAGACGGAAAATCAAAGAAAAAAAACAAAACTATTCCTTGTAATTCCACCTTGGTTAAATAAAAAAAAAGGCAGACACTTGTCCTCACGATTTTTTTCTTTTCTAATTTTTCCTTACATTTTGTTCTGTTTTTTATTTTATTTTTCTTGTTTCTTGTTTTCCTTTTTTGACACGGCAGCGCACGAGTCAATCGTTAATATTATTTTTATACACGAAACGAAATTGTAGCTATTACGTGCACAGCACTTACTTTTGTTTTCGATTACTATATATAAAAAAAAACAAAGAAAATTAATTATTGTCCTATATATTTTGATATAGTTGAACTTTAAAAAAACGGTATTTAAAAAATTTAGAACAGTTATGATTTTTTTAATCATATTGGTGACTCGCGTAATTTAAAATAGTTACACTGCACTACAAATAATTATTCCCGTACGATAGGATCGGGTATAATAAAATTACTCCTCCGTTTGTAACACCTCGAAATAAGCGAGCTAGATATACCTTCAAAGGTATAGATCGGATCAGGAAAAAATTCTAAGACTTTTGAGCCATGTCCATCCGTCCGTCCGTCCGTCCGTCAGCACGCTAACTCAAAAACTAAGAAAGCTAGAATCTTGAAATTTACACAAAATATTCTGGGAGTAATTTGTAGGTTCCCTATTTTTTTTGGTTCAGTTTGGACCAAGCCTTAGGGTAGCTCTCGAACACCTAACTTTTAGATCCCCACATTTTTTTGTAATAGAGCTATGAAATTTTAACTACTGATAGATCTCACAAAAATATTAATTTTATTTTGAATAACTTTTTTTTGTATCCCCACCCGTTACGGAGCTACAGCTCCCCAAAGGTTCAAAAAAGCTCTATATTTAAATTGTTATAGCACAAGTTGTATAAGGTATATCTTCATTTTGAAAACGCCAAACGATTACTACTTTCATTAGCTTTAAAAATATATATACAATAAATATATATTTGTGGCATACGGTGTCTTAATTTACCGTTATGTGAAACTCAAATTTTACAAAATCCTTTAACCCTTCTATCTTCTAAACTGTTTAAGTTGGAAACTTGAAATTTTGACAGAAGTTAGATCTTTGAAAATAAGTATGAGTCATTTCAGAAATAAGTATGAGTCATTTTTTTTTGTATCACTCCCCGTTTAGGAGCTGTAAGGGGTCAAAAACTGAAAATTTCCTATTTTTAAACATCTGTAACTTGAACACCTGTTAACATTTTTTTGAAGTAATACACAAAAATTAAAGCCTCAACATTATACTCTTATTTTTGTTAACAACTTTTTTTAATAATATAGGGTTACTTTATAATTGACGAAAGTGTTACTTGATTTTTTCAAATTTTCTAACAAATAACGATTTTTTTGCATTTTGTTTTACTCGATAATTTGAAATTGTTGAGGATATAATGCGTAGTACATAAAAATGTAAATAAATATACAACATAACGGTTGCTTGAAGAATTTTTATTTATATGATATTGACATACATACATACTTATATAATATCATATTTATTTACATATCGTATATGTCACTAGTGAATGAATGATAAGAGTATAGATGTACATTATATAGCGCCGTATTTACATACATATATGTATTTTATTGTACTTATAAGAAATTATTCTGTCAATGGAATATTTAAATATAATATAATATAATATTTAAAATTATATTTACTATTTTGTACTAAGTAAATTTAATATACATTTACCGCTTAGTATTAAATGGTACTATAGAATATTTGAAAAAGTTTTGGATTGATAATCGTTATGTGGAAGGTTAGAATTTGCTTTTGAAGAATGTATAAACATATAGTTTGAATATATCTACAACCCATAGTTCTAGAAATTATAAAATTCACCCAAATTATTTTAAAATACTAAAATATTTAAAAAATAATATTGTTAGCAAAGTGACAGGCTGTGAACATACTAACGGTTCGTACGGGTATCTAAGAGTTGACAAAGTCAACTGTATTCTTCCTCGTTTTATATGAAAAAAGTTTGGGAATTTTTTTTAGAAATATTATTTTTAATTTGAATTGTTACGGTTTAGTTGTTATGCATTTGAATTTTCAATGGAATTTTGATAGTATCGTCCTTGTTTTCACAGAACATTCTAAACTAAACTTTAAGAAGGAATATGGATTTTAACAGAATTTGCATATCATAGGCTTAATTTAAGAATAATCTTTAATCGTTAAACCAAAATTGATTCTTTCGGTTTATATTTTTTATATGGTTCAACTGCAATTTTTACGAATATTGTTAAAATATTATTTCTTATCTATATCGTCCAGATTCTTTGCAAAATTTAGATTAGTTTTCATCCTGGAAATCCCAAAAACTTATGGATTTGCAAAGATGATTAGATTACGATTGGAGACAACACTAGACGCACACAAACATATCTTTGAAAGAACAGCAGCCCAAATTGCAGCTACTGCAACGAACAGCTTACGATTAGACACATAATTCACGAATGTGTTAACACAATACACGTGATAACATTTGAAACGTTGAAGTGCAAAAGCCAAGAAGACATAAAAAAAATCAAAGACAGAATGGAAATCTTTAATATATGGACGATATTTAAAAATAAGTTCAGCTAATACTTTATAATTAAATTTAATTAAAATACCATTTCAAAAATAAAACCTAAGGACCCACATTTGAAAGGAAAAGGATCCTACATTTATTTGTAAAATTTATTTTACACAATAAATTTAAACTAAACTAAACTAAACATTTTTATTTTTAATATCGTTCTTCTAAACGTATTTATAATAAATTTCCCAAAAGTTTTTTTTTGTTTCGTACTAATATATACTAAACTGTTATGATTTTACCTTTACCTTTTACTTATTTTTACCTTAATATCGTAATTTAAGACCGTAAATTGACTTTATTAATTTTATTATATTAAAATTTTATTTTAATTATACCAATTATTTATCAGTTAATAATTTATAGAGTTGTAATGAACTTGAGAAAACTTTTTACATTATTGTAAATAATCTTTCACAGAAATTTCATTGCATAACAGTAAGGCGTGCTTGCATTACCGATAAATCGAATTAAATATCTTAAATTTTATTTTCAAAAAAATTGTTAATATTAAAAGTAACTAAATTTTAAATATAATAAGTTAAATTTCAAAGCTTATCGTTTCAATTTTAAACTTTCCGCTTGGCTTTCCGAATTCAATTTTCTGATTCATGGCGCAGTGGTTTGTCGCCAACTCGATCGGTCTTGGGTTCAAATCCCGGTCAGGTCATATAAATAAGAAAATATGTAGTAATTTTATATCGTAATAATGTATGTCGTATAAATAATTGTAGTAATAATAATGATAATAACAATAATAATAATAATAATAGTAATAACAATAAAAATAGTAATAATAATAATAATAGGTGCTACAGTGGAGCTATCTTTGGTTATATCATTCAGTAAGGTGTTATATACTGCTGCACGCTGTAATCCACTGATGGCTCTGACTCTGTAGTAAAATAATAATAATATTAATAAGTAATAATAATACCAATAATGGTAGCCGCTACAGTGACAGTGAGGGTTATCTTCAATAATTACTTCATGTGGTAAGGTGTTATACACATGTTGTAACTGTTGTAACGGCTATAGTCACTTAGCAAAATAGTAATAATAATAGGCGGATTCATTGTTTCGGCAGACCAATCTGATTTAAAAATGAGTACGAGCTAAGAAGAAGAAATTCCTATATTTTATTGTTCCTGTTTTAATTGTCTCCACTATATAATTGTCGAGCGGGATACTTTATGCTTATTACGTCGGATTGGTAGCAGTTTGTACGTGATACATTTAATTTCACGTATCGTATGTACAAATGTACAAGTATCGTACATTTCGGCGATGACTGTCTAATAATTTCTTTATAAATAAAATTGCACCCAACTTTTTCTTTTAAATAAACACTATCTTTCTTTTTCTTCAAAAAAGCTGACATAATTAGTGCTTTGATAATGTACTGATTGTTAATTACTTCCAGAAGTATACTAATCTTTTAATGTACAAAATATAATTATTTGATTCTATTTATTGTACGTTTACATAAAATTATGAACCAAATTATTACTGCCAAACATTTTACATAACTTTATGTTTTTCTTCCTTTGATTAAAAGAAAAATCGATAAATAGAAAATCTGATAATCTTAGACATCCTAGATAAAAAAAACGCATCTTATCATGCTCAACATCAGAATTTTCTCAAAAATGTATGCCTAAATAATATATTTTATATTCATACTTTTATTTTTTTTTTTATCTAATTTTAAACTTCTTTTATCTGCCATTTAGCATAATGTCAAAGTGCCGATTTAAATTTTACCGCACATAGTATAAATCAAATTCAAATAAAAATTAATCAAACTCTTACAGTATATTATTATTTGATAGTGATTTAAGCATGTAACATTCACATTTTTTTTTTTTTTTAATTTTTTAGAACTTCAAAAACAACAAAATCTATACTTGTTGCTTAACAACATTTACAACTAATATAATAAATAAAAAACAAAAATACTTTCAACTTGTTCAACAAACATTCAACAAACAACCTCGGATGTCAATTTTTTTCGTTTTTTTTTTTTTTTTATTAAGAACTTTAACATGAAGATTCTTGATTTGATCTTGTGTGGTTGTTCTACAGCACAAAATGTTGTACAACGAATAAAAAAAAAAATATAAAATAATAAAATAAATAAAATAAATTTAAATTGTTGAAAAGCCTTGACATTTTTTTTATATGCTATATTTTTCGTTTTTCTTTGTTAACCTGTAATTTTGTTGCTAATTGTTGCTGATTTCGATATCTCTTTTTTTTTTTTGTTTTTTGACTTTATCTAATTTGCAATAGAACACACCTAAGCATCATTTCATTTTTTTTTTCTAGCTGTCTTTATTGTTTTTATTTTTATTTTATTTTTTTTTCTAGGCGATGAAAACACGAAATCATCACACAACAAAAATTATTTCGAATTTAAATTTTCCGATACTGCCACAATTATTTAAACAAATTCAATTTTTTTTTTTTTTTTTGTTTGTAACTTTTCTAGTATTGTTTTTGTTGTTGCAACAAATGCAACAAAATTTAAATTAAAAACAAAAATTGGAAAAGAAAAACACTAAAAACAAAAGTCAAGAATCAGTAAATCAAAATGAATAAAAAAAACAAAAAAACTTACCTACATACATACCATATAACACTTTTTTTTTTTCAAATGGCCACATTTGTTTTATTTTTGTATTTATGTTGTAAGTGTTGTTGTTTTTTCATTGCAAATTAAAAAAAAATAAAAAAAAACGAAAAAAAAAAAAATTATAATTTGAACAAATCGCAATTTGGTGCATTTATTACTGATCTCTGATGTCTGAAAATTGGGATCAAATCAATTTTTTTCTCTGTTTCAATTTTCTAACAATTTAGACAAGGTCCACAATATAATTGCAATTCTATTTGATATTATTGTTGTTATTGTTGTTGCTGAATGTTGAAAATACAAAATATAAAACCCTATGTTGTATTTCAAATAAAAACAAAAAAAAAAAAATAAAAACTCGGAATTAATTTCGATTATATGTATGTACATAAGTATGTACATATTTATATTTTGCTGTGAATTTTGTTTTGTTGAAATTGAAAAGAACTTTGCTTCAATGCCAAAATGCCAATGATTTTGGTGTCGGTTTTATGTTGTGAATGCGCCAATTGTAATTTTTCTTTATTTTTTTTTCTTTTTTGTATTTAAAATTGTTTTTTTCTTTGTTTCTATTTTTGTTTTCTTATACGTACTTCCACTTTTGTTTTTTGTTGTTTTTTTTGTTTTACTACAGATCATGATTATAAAATGGATCAATGGTATTAATGATATGGCAACATGCAGCCAGGCAGACAGGCTGCAACAAAACTAAACATAAATAATAATAAAAAACAATAAAACATTTTTTTTAAAGATTTTTCCACTGGAAACAAAAAGTTTAGGAGATTGCTATTAAATGTTATTGTATGTATAAATGTAGTACAAAAATATTAATATTTTTTTACAGTGGACATTTAATTCTATAGAGTGTTAGAAACAATAAAGGTCCGAACAGTCTGAATTTATCACAGTTTTTCAAACAATTTCTTAAAGATTTTGTAAAATATAAGGAGTCTATAAATCATATTTTATTTTTACTGGTTATCTACGTGGAACAAACCAAAAAGATAATGTTGCTAAACTAATATTTAGTCTACCTTTTTACAAAAGGCGACCTAACGTAGATATAAAAGTGAATCTAAGAAGAAGAAATTCCTATATTTTATTGTTCCTGTTTTAATTGTGTTTCCTGTTAAAATTGGGGGAAACAAAATTTTAAAAACATAAGAAGTAATTGGAATTTCCAACTGAAAAACTTATAATTTAGAGGTTTTCATTGTATAATGTATACGTAAACTCATTTCATTTTAGCACACTGTGTATACTAAACTGTACAACACTGTATGAAATCAATTTTTAATTACAACACTTTTTATTTTGTTGGTTTTTTTTTTATTTTACTTTACTATAGGTATTTTGAAAAGGAAATGCAACAACCGAAAATGAAAAACAAACAATATATAAATATATGGCATTAGAGAATAAAATTGAAGTGGATTTAACATTACTTCTTAAAATTGTTTTTTTTTATGGTCAGTTTCTTTTGTTAAAAAAAAACCAGCAATATTCGAATTTCATTATTAAATTTGCAGTAAAGTACCTATAATGAAGTAAAAATAAATAGATTCAATAAATTCAAAAGATCATTAATAATTTAATAAAGTTTTTAAATAAAACTCGATTAACATACACATGCATACTTGTTCTCCCTAAGAAATACTTAGACTATATATTTTAATTTAATAAATCATAGATTATAAGTAGTATGTTTTTAAATATACTTTTAGTTTTAAATGTTCTCTTTAAAAATCAATACAATTAAAACAGAAGATCCCAAAGTATCCTATTGTTTGGGATGATATCTAATTTGGGATGACTGTCTTACATGGAAATTTATTTGTCAACAGTGATTTATACAAAAACCACCGTGATTAAACAACAAAATATATGCCTCGACTTCACAGTTTTCAGTTTCCTTATAAACTACATAATTACTACCCTTACATACAATGAAACTTTGATAATCTTATTAGTACTCCAATTTTGTAAAATTTGTGGTTTTAGGGGATAAAACAGTTACTATTTACCGAGGTACTACGATGTTGTGCTTTATAGCTAAAACTAAAGTTAAAAAAAATTACCTTTAAATAAAAGTAAACCTAAATAAGACGTTAAAGGATTAGAGTGTAGCGAAAAAGAATATGCATTAACTCCTTAAGCAGTAAACACTACCATACTCTATAGGTTACATGTATATACATATATATATATATTGCAAAAACTAAATATAATTTTGTAAATGAATCAACTTAAAGAAAATAACGTATTTTGATCGAAGTACGTACACCAGATTATGGAGTCAAAGAATCGGTTCTTTAAAACATAAATTCCTTATGTTTAATAAATTACTTTTAATATAGAACTAAATCAATAAGCTATACGCTTATAAAACTTTTTAAGTGATTGCACCTTTAGGCGGCTGTTATTTTGGAATATAAGTCGCAAAAATTACAAGGATTCCACAAACTAAGTACTTACTGTAAAATTTTACAAATAATTCAAAGTACAATTAAAATCTTACGTGGCATCTTACGTAGCCCCTAAAACATAAAAACTGATCAGCAAATTTTATAAAGATAGCTACATGATGTGTCAAAAAATGAAAAATTTAAATATTTGCATCACTTATCAAAAATACGTTTTTTTTTTAGATTTAAACTCTTTAAAATAAACACACAAAAAAGAAAAAACTCAAAGAATTCGATCTATTTACTTAATATGTATTTATTATTTTGTACATAGACTGTAATTTAAAATAAAACATTTATTTTTTTTTTTTTGCTTGCCTCAATGCCTTTCTTATTTCTCATCACAACAACATAATCTTCTATTACTGTAATAATAGTAAAGCATTTGTACCATGAAAAAACTTTTTCTAATAAAATCCATAATCAAAGTGAAAATGCATCACAAGAACATAATCATTTTGAAGAACATAAACAATAATCAAACATCACCTGCACAATCAACATCATTATGATCACTCCTCCATATAATCATCAGATCAGCTTACAGTTGGAATTGACTGAATGAATATATATATATACCTTTAAACCATATTTACCTGTAATTTACAGTCCATTATAAAAAAAATGCTGTACATTGTTGTGCTGTCAAACATTTTCTGTATAGACAGCATCTTCTTTTCTTTCTTATAAGATCAGTTATCAACTAATATTATATGGTTCAATTTAATTTTTTTTTATGTTTTTTTGCATTATTTGTGGTGTTGCTAGTAATGGTAATGGTGATTCATATGAATTTCAACTAGAATTTTTTTTTTTTCCTACTATTCGTGATTATGTGATTTGTTTTTTAAGGAAGTGTTGAAGCACGTGCCATTTAAATTTTTTTTTATTCAGTTTTGTGTTTTTATTGTTGTTTTTTGGTTTTTGTGAATTGATTTGAATGGCCTGCAGTAGCATATTGGTCAAAATTTTCTATTGCTTTGTTTTTTTTTTTTTATCATGAATTTCTTGAATAAATTTTAAAAAAATCCATTAAAAAAACATAAAAACATAAATTTTTTTTATGTGATTTATAATGTGTGCAGAAGGTATAACATAGATTAGAAGTTCTATTAAATTTAAATATTTAATAATATAGTTTAGTATTTTAACAAATGAATAAACGAGTCCATAACTACAATAGATATCCAGAGAACAAAAATTAAAGTAATCCTCTAATCAAAGTTTTATGATAGTTGAAGAAAAAATTTCCTAAACATATTTCCTTATATTAAGGATTTATAACATTAACATTATAGCAACTTGTGCATAAAAAAAATTAGCCAATTTTATCTAGAGGGATATATATGCAAAATCAAAATACCAGTTAAAAGAAAGACATAAAAATTCAAAAATATTTTTTTCAGCTATTAAACATTGCTATTTATAAGCACACAGTATAAATCTAAAAATCTTATATTTATCCTTATATTTATTCCAAAACTTGACAATCTTTACATAACTATATTCTCAAATCTCAATATCTGTTGCGAAAGAGACAGCAAAATAACAAAGAAAGTTTTGAAGTTTATTTTGCTGTAAGAACGGATTTAAAGTTTCCACCGGAATTAATATCTGATGAAAATAGATGAAGCAGGAACAGTTTTAGAACTCCAAAGAAGGAGAGTTCTGGGAGATGGACACTGAGTAAACTTCTCTCAAGTGATATGGGTAGAGAAAAATTATTCAATTTTTGAAGGAAATATATGGTCTTGATGAGGTGATGTAAAAGGCGGACCACCAAGCAGGAGAACACAACGTATAGTAGGGCCTAAGTGTTAAAGTAGTTAAATGCAAACAACAACAAAAATCTTACCGTCCTTCAAAGTCAAAAACAATGAAATAATCATACCAGATAGTGAAATATATCTCTCAGGATAAATTAATGAATTTTTATTATTTTTAGATAGTTATAATTATTTTCATAATTAAAAACAAAATTAATGAAAATTGAATCCTAACTTGTTGTTACTGATTTGAATATAATTAAATATTAACAATACATTGTCTTTAAGTATCGGACTCGTAAATATCCGGCATGGAATAAACAAATTTAACTTTTAAACCCAAAAACTGAAAATCAAAAAATGAAAATATACTATAGACAACACTAATATCCATTTTCATTAAATTTTTTTTTTTTCAATCGTTTGTTTATTGTTTTTAATTTAAGCAGGAAAAACTTTTAAGTTCTATGCCACATAATAATTGCCCAAAATTGCCCATCGATACAGAATTAAAAGCAATTTAACATAAAAAATAAAACAAAGTAAAGAATTAAAAACGACATAAGACTTTGTTTTTTTCTTTAATTTTTTCTATTATATTTTTCAAAAAAAAAAATTTGTATATTAATTTCACTCTTTCTATCCGTCTGTCTGTCTGTTGATTCGGCTCTATTCAAAATTTCTATACTATATTTATGAGAAAACAATTGATTTTTAACCACAGATACGTTTCATAAAAAAATTG
This sequence comes from Poecilobothrus nobilitatus, assembly GCA_947095535.1. NCBI lineage: Eukaryota > Metazoa > Arthropoda > Insecta > Diptera > Dolichopodidae > Poecilobothrus > Poecilobothrus nobilitatus. The sequence goes on from OX352774.1 coordinate 115,688,229, forward strand.
CTGAACTATATATCTCTTAAAAGTTGACAAAAGCTCAATTTTCAAATACTCATATCTCAATTTCTGCTTAAGTTTTTGGTAATCTTAAATGGTCAAACGACAGGAGATTTTTTAAGCATTATAAATTAAATTTTTGGATTTAGTATTTGAATTAACTGTTAATTAAAACGTTGAAATTTTAAATGAAGATGTGGAGAAGAAGAATTATCCTAAGTTTACTTAAAACAAATTTTTGTACTCCCCCATGTTTAAGAACGAAGGGGTCAAAAATTTTAAAAATTGCTATTTTAAGACACGTTTTGCAAATTTGTTATATATGTATGTAAGTAAATCATAAGTATAAGTATTTCTTACTTGTGTTAACAGTTTTCTTGATAGTTTTACCTTAAAACTGAAGAAAATATCTTTTGATTTTACACAATTTTTCTTACAATTAAAATTTAAAAAACAAAAATTGGAAAATTTCGGTGCAAAAATAATCACAATTCTAAAATGCTTTTTATTATCTTTTTTGAAAATATGCACCTTTAAAAAACTTTTCATTTTACATACTGTGTTGTTTTATTTATTTATTTATTTTGTTTTTTGGGTGTGGATTGGTTCCTCTTTTCTGATATTGGGACAGTATACTTCACTCCAATTTAAATTTTAAAATATTTTTATCTTTTTTTTTCTAAAATTTTCTTAAATTTGCCGTGTTATTGTTTTACCTTAAGGCTTATTTTTCCATTTTTTTTTTTTTTTGTTTTTTTTCCTCTCAATATTATGCATTATTCATTCGCTTGGATTGATTGTGCTCTGCTTTCATTTAATTTAAAATTATACAAAGAACTTAGACTAATCTAATTGTCTAGATTTATACCAGGTTATAAAAGCATAAAAAAATACTTACAATATTCTTAAATGTACATGCAAGCATTTTAAATGGCTCCAATAAAACTACAAAAAAAAAAAACAGCAAATTTTAAATAAAATGGGCATATGTGCATTGTGCATGAATATATTATCATATATGTATATACAAATAATATAATGTATACATATGTATATGTAATGTAAATGATAACGGCTTGATTTGATTTGATTTTAGGTTTAGGCGACAACTAACTAACAACAAAATACTTAAAAAGTTGATATAAAATTTTCCTGTAGTTATTGTAGTATACAAAGTATGAATCATCAAAATTCTGAAAAAAAAAAAAATTAATAATACGTTTGCAAGTATGTAAATATATGTATGTATCTATACATATATGGTAAAACAAGAAATCATAGTGACTTATATAAATCATTTCTACTTCCTCTTGGACCAAAACCGATAGGAAAAAAAAAAGCAAAAAGAAAAAGTCTTAAGTTAAAACTTTCAAAATAAAATAAGCGGTATTTTCTAGGTCTTTTTTTTTTTTAAAGCACTCAAAAAACAAAAACAACAAAAAAAAAAAAATTTGAATTGAAAAAATAAAATATTTTAATAATCTAATCAAGGAAATGATTAGTGACATATGTACATACTATATAAGTTTTATAATAATGCCGCGCAGGCACTGTTACTTCGATATTCATTAAATTTTATCCGTATGGTTTATGGTACCTTATTGTTTAATATTTTTTTTACCGATTTAAAATTTTGATCTGCATGATTAATGAATCAATTAAATACAAAATAGTTAATAAAGTTTCCTTTCTACAATATTGTAATCTTGTTCAGATTTATAATTAATTTTTTTTTTTTTTTTTTTTTGTAACATACATATATGGAATAAATCATATTACCTATACGAGTATAAGAAAAGGATATGAAACTTAAAAACTATAAGATTTAAGGAGTGTAACAAATTTTGAATTAGATTTAAATAGGAAAAAAAAAGTAAAAATTAAGCATAATCTGTTACTTAAATAACGGCACGTGTATTGAAAAAAAAAAAGAAATATAAAATATGGAAAGTCCAATTATTTAATTTATTTTTAGATTTAAAATTGATTTTTTTTTTTTAAATATAATTTAACTTTATTTTACATCACATTTTATTACATTTTTAATTTGTGAGTTTTTTTTATTAATTTTTGAGTTATTTTTTTTTTAAGATAAATTTAAAAGATTTTTATACTTTTTCTTAACAGATAATTTCTTCTAATAAGATTATGGTAAATGATGTAATAATTATTCGAAAGCATTACCCGTTCAGAATTTGTAGAAACTTTTAGAAAACATGTCTTAAAGGATTATGACATAACCTAATTAAATCTACAACATATAAATAATTTTTTTTTATTGATGAAGACTAAGCTAACCGGTCAGGAATCACTGAACTCTAGCTACGTAGGAGCACGCATACAGGATGCCCGACACTCAAAGGTCACGAAGGAAGGAGATGATAGAGAAGTTCATAACAAGCAAAAAATTGTTCTTCAAGGGGTCAGGAATCTATTTCTAACAATTTTTGAGATAACGGCTTTCGACACTAATATTCCAACTTTTATATATCTTTCTTAGTTGAAGAGTTACAAGGTTTTAAATACGAAAATTATTGATATTTTTCACTGTTTTTATAAAATAACTGTAATTTTTGCATAAAAAATCGCTATTAATGTATCAATTTACCTTGTAACTCTTCAACTTATGAACTTCTCTATCACCTCCGTTGTTAGTGACTTTTGAGTTCCGGACATCCTGTATATGAAAACATAGGAGAACTTATTCAACAAGAGTTGATGTAAAATTTACTTAGATTTATACGACGATGATACCGCACTATGGTGGAAAAAAGTTTCACAGATATATGTCAGAAAAATTATATGAACCTTAGAAAAAGAAACTTCAGAAATATTTCCGTCTTTTTCTTGACAGACTAGGACTAGGTGCAGAGAAAATACTTCACAGCATACACAAAGCATCAATTCCCTCTCAAATTTACAGTTATGATACATACTTAATCTGGTAAAAATTACTGGATGGCACTCTGTATTAGAATGAAACTGAATACAAACATCAAAACGACAATGAAATAAAAACAAATGACTTAAAAATAGTAAAGGAATCGAAATATTTGTGATAAATTGATCACTAGGGCAGAAAAAAATTAAGAGAAATAAAATACATAGCAAACCATCCATTTTACAATTTCGATTTTAATTTAGAAAGTTTTATATCCATTGTCAAAACTTAAAAAGAATCTCCATATTTTTTATTTTAAAGTGTTTCCGTAAAAAACATTCAGTCTGCGAAGCACTATGAAAGATGATAGTAATTCCAGTAACACTGTAACTCCTCGATTGTTTTAGAAAAAATATCTAATACCTAGAAGGTATTATGTAAATTTAAAAAAAATACTCGAATAATGAATCCGTACATAAATAATAATCTGCGCATATATCTTAAAATAATTTGATACTTGAAATAGGAAAAAATATAATATAAAATATAAAAGATAAAAGATAAAAGGTTAAATTTCTTCAATTCAAATAACGATTATTTAGTGATAATTTTTTCTTATCTTTAGCTTTATTTAGGTTATTTTGCTTTCGTTCTCCTTTAAATCTCTTAAATGGTTCAATACATATTAAATCGTCACGTTTTTTTAAAATGAGTATCATTATCGTACTGTTCCACCACAATATCTCCATAATGAAAGCATATCAAAGAACGGTTTGGAAGACTTTAAGATTGATTTCAAAATTAGTGTTTTAATAACTTGTTCGGCAGGGGTTTAAGAAAAGTAATACTTATTATTTTAAATATTTTATATTAGAATTGTTTTAAATGCTTTGATATTGAAATATTTATTTAAAAAAACAATTAGGAGGAATATTTAAGTTGGTTTCAAAATCAGAGTTATATTTATATTTTAAATTGGTAGGAGATTTATATTGACCAGAAATGCCTGGATAAATCACTCAAATCTATATATTAAAACTGTAACTATACTGTAAAAACAATCCCAGCTATATTAAAGACCCCCGGAGCTTGTAGTTTGAATTTTATTTTTTGAATTTTAAAATTTGGCCACACGAATTTTTAAGATACAAAATTTTGAGAGACGAGATTTTGAATCGCAAGATTTCAAAACCAATTGCTTTATAAAGATGTATTATTCTACTAATCGATCTCCATTAGCTTATTTATTTTTTCAATTACAATTTTTTGAACATTATAGACTTTTAATTATATATTAAAATTTCGTATTCCAAAATACAATTTTCATTTAAAAAGAAATAAAAAAATCTAATTAAAATGCTTTTTTTTTCGTTAATTTAAAGTTTTTAACCTTTTTTTAAACTCCCAATGATAAATTAACTTGAATTAAATTAATTTTTTTTTTTTGTAAATAAATTAAATTAACCCCATATTTCTATGGTCTCAAATAACAAATTATTTCAAAAAAAATTTTATTTTTATTTAATAAAATTTTTTTTTTTGTAAAGTTATCATATAATATATGTACACTTTTTAAGGCAATAATACATTTTAAATAATTCCTAATTTTTTTTTAGTTTTTGTTTTTTTTTTTTTTTTTTTGTAAAATTAGAAAAGATGAGCATTTAACCATTAATTAAAACTCCTACAATAATCAAAAAGTCATAATTTGACATCGTAAATCATGTATTTAATGAGAGATGGCAAAAGGGGCCAATGACTGACTGAATTATAAATGATGACAATGTTTAATGTTGATGATGTTGCTCATATTACTTATTATAGATGAATATTGTTGATAATAATTATGTTGAACAACAACAATAACAACAACAACAACAAAAAAAATTTTCATTTTATAACTTTTAATGTTTTTATTGTTGTTTTATTTTATCTATTTTGTTTCTGATGTTTTTTTGTTATACTTATGACCTACAGTCAATTTGAGATTTTTAATGATTCATGATAATCATGATTTTGATGATCTTTAAAATGCAAACAAAAAAAAAAAAAAAAATAGAAAAAAAAAGATAAACAGATTGCAAAGAACTGACCCATTTTATATTCCTTTATTAGAACATTTTATTAAAAGCAAAGAATATGTCCCCTCACTACAAAAATTTTTTTTACAAATTTTGTTTGGTTTTAAGGGGGTACAAAATTTTTTTATATTAGAAATATAAATAAATATTTGATGACGATTAAGTGATTCTACAACAAAAAAATAAATTTATTAGGAAAAATTACAGAATTATTTTTGAAAAATTACAAAAACTAAATGAACATTAAATAGAAAAAGAAAATTACCATAAGAAATTGTGTTCATTTATATAAATTCCAAAGGCGAATTAACATTAAACAAAAAAGTTTTATTTTGAATTTTAATAATTCTTAAAAGTGTCGGAGCCAGACCATGATTTAGAAAATTTTATGAAGAAGAGGTACCTATATAGAGTCTTTTAATTACTTGGTATTTCTATTTAAACTAAAAATATAAAATAAATATAAAATTTAAAAAAAAATATTTTATTTCTTTTTCTTAAAGTCTTTTTCTTCTTCTTCCAATACCCTATTCAAAATATAATGACATTTCTGCCATGACAATAAAGTACCTATAGGTATTAATTTAAAAAATTAAGAAGTCTTACAGTGTCTTTACCTAATCACAGAAAACTCAAATTGCTTACGTACAAAAATAATTTACAATAACGGAAAGAATATGTTAAAATAAAGCCAGTGGGCAGTGAGTTTTCATAAACTAATTTCGCAAAAATTTTTATTCCTATTTCTGTATTGTCAAAAAATTTTTTTTTTAAATCCAGCAGATCTTTAAAAGTTCTGAAGATGAATCGCGTGCTTTAAAAGTGCTTCATCGCGTACCTTAAAAGTGCTTCATCGCGAAATATCGCGTTTTAAAATTTTGTGTTTCAAAATGATTTGGAAAAAAAAAATTTGGAGAGGAATGCAAAACAGATATTGCAACAGGAAATGGAACACAAGAATACAGGTTTTTATATGGTTACTCTCAAAAAACTTCATACATATTGGCATTTAAGTATGTAGTTTTAATAAATTCTTTTCCAAGTACATTCCAAATCCATTCGAAAAAAAATTCGAAAAGGTCCCATTCGAAAAAAAATTTGTAACGGTTAATATAAATTTAATTTTTTTTCTACAAATTTAATCATAGACATTTTTTTTTCAATCTCAATCTACAAACAAAATTCTATAATATGAAAAATTAAATGAAAAAAAAAAATATATTGGATCTTCTTAGTAATATAATTGTGCTCCCTCTTTTAATGTTTTACTTATTTAATTAATTTTTTTCATTAGAAATGAAAATATTATGTTGTATTGTATTGTATTATGTTTTATTAACTTTGTTATGTTGTGACTGAATTTTTAATGACTTTTATATGACTTTTATGTAGTCAACTAGTTCATTATAAATTTAATGTTTTTTTTTGTAAGCAGATGTCCATTTTAATTGGTTATATGAAGATTTCTTTTATATATTCCTAGAAATAATATACTTAAATTTATTTTTTTGTTTATTTTTCTATTCACTTGATCAATTGGTATAGGTACCTACTAATATAATATATCAAATGAAGTTAAAGTTAAGGATATTCACTCGATCAGTTCGTTTGTCTGTCAAAAAACTAAAATAAATTATTTGTTTTTTTATTGTAATATCTGAGTGAAGTAAAGCTTAATTTTTTACTTCAGAAACTTAATGAAAAAACAACGTGAAATTGTCAAAGCCTTTTTAAACAAGGTAGAATGTAAATCAACGGTTTTTAAAAGCGCACATTTCCAAAACTCAATATAAACTGTTTATAATTGTGACTTGCACAAAAATTTGAAAATTTAATGCAATAACAAAAAACGTGAAAATAGGACATTTTTGAAATTTTGAGGGGCCGTAAGTCCGGAATCCTATATAACTAAGGAAAGCCGTTAACACATGTAAATGTATATTATGGAACCTTTAATTTCCATGTCTTGCCGAAGAAAAATTTTTACAGGTACCTAAGTTACAGGTGTCTAAAAATAGCAAATTTTCATTTTTTGAGGCGTAAACTTATACTAATTCTAAAAGTTTTTTCTTGTCTCAAAATTTCAGGCTCCTATCTAAAGTCTTGCCGAGATATATACATCTGAAAATGGGGCTTTTTCGAAATTTTGAAGAGCTGCAACTTTGGAACCCTCTACAACTAAAATAAACCTTTAACACACGTAAAAATATATTACTGTAGCTTTAATTTTTATATCTTGCAGAAGTAAAATGTGTACAGGTTCCTAAGTTACAGGTGTTTAAAAATAGCAAATTTTCAATTTTTAAGCCCTAATAGCTCATAAACAGGGGGTGGCCCAAAAAAATTTTCTGAGCAAACTTATACTAATTCTAAAAGTTCTTTCTTGCCTCAAAATTTCAAGCTTTTATCTAGAAGCGTGCCGGAGTTATGAAAGTAGAAAAATCATGCAAAATTTTGGTTTTCACATAACGGTAAATTTAAATACTAAATTTAAAAATATTGTATAATTTTGATATTAATTTACAAAGTTAAAAAAAATACCTGTGGAATGACGTTTTCAGATTGAAAAAATCTTAAGCAGAACATAAGATATATGCATTTAAAAATAGGGCTTTTTCAAAGTTTGAGGGGCTGTAGCTCCGTAATGGGTGGGGCTACATGAAAAAGTTGTTCCACAAAATTATTTTTTTTATGAGACCTACCCATGGTTAAAATTTTTTTTCTCTACCTTTAACGGTGTAGAAGTTTTGTAAACAGACGGACGGACGGACGGACAGAGTGAAACTAATAAGCACATTTTTTCAAAATTTTTTTGGAAATGTGCTAAAAAGCAAACCACTTTAGATTAGTTAGTGCGGGTAATAGAATTTTGTGGAATAGAAAACTTAAAACCACTTAATTAGATGGAAAAATAGAAATAAAAAACAGATAATATAAAAAAATAATAATAATAAAAAACATGTAAATGGTACTTCAATTAGATGGAATTAAGCAAGTTGTTAATTTTTAGACAGCAATAAAAAAAAAGAAATTGGAAAAAGTGTAAATCGAAAGAATCACTTCTTTTAAATCCCGTTGTACCCAAATCTATAAAAGAAAATATTTCAAATGCACATCCTGTGCATTAACAGTAAATATTTTTAATTTAGGACGGGGCTGGTAGTTAAGTCCATTGTAGTAAATATTTATAATTTAGGACGGGGCTGATATATGTATAAGTAGAATTTAAAAAGCTTAACCTAAAAAACAAACTAAGGCTTTGTATAAAATATTTATTGTTTTACAAAATATTCACATATACTGTACTTTCCACCTACAGATATTATTTGAAACAAAGTTGTTATTTCAATAACTGATATTATTTTAACAGGTATTCCTCACTTTCTCTTAAAATGAATCGAGTTTTATTTAGTTAATAGAATAGTTATAAAGTAAAATTTAGACATACAATTTCAGATCCTTTTTTTAACTCTGGTGTATCTTAACGTAGCCATTTAGGTGTACTTTATACTCTCGATCAAAATGGCTAAACCTATAAGCAAACCGTGACTATTTTAAAATAATAATCATACAAAATATTTACATACCATAACTTCCACCCACTGATATTATTCGAAAAAAATTAAACAACTGATATCATTATAACGGTAAAAATATTTTTCATTTCTTTTATACCAACTAAAAGAAAATTTTTTTTATTATGCACTTTAGAAAAAAATAAGAAAAAACTCATTCTTGCATCATAAAATTTCAATTTTTATCTTAAAATTTTAATCACAAGTTTATAGGTTATCTTAAGATACTACAATTTATTTAAAGCACAAAAAATAAGAAAAACAAGAACTTCTCTAGTAGTGAAAATTTAATGCAGAAAAAACATTATGGTATTTTTCATCTCATTAAATTTTTAGTCTATGTTAATAATTTTTATAGAATAATTGGAGAAAGGCAAGTAACAAATAAAGGAAACAACTATATATAATAGAAAAATATAAAAGATATACAATGATTCTAATATATACCTACTATGTATTATAATGATCACTGATGGTCATCTTATTTATGAATAAATACTATATATTGTAATAGAAAAATACCGCCATAACTGGCTAAAATTACTTTAAAAAAAAATACAAACAATAAAAAGAGATGATCTTTGTTTAAAATTCATTTCTTCAACTTGTGTACATGGTAAAATGCCACTCTTATTATAGTTAGTAGTATGTTAGATAATGCAAAGGGTATAAAATATGCTTTTTTTTATCTAAAAGATTTAATAATTTTTTTTTTAAGCAAAAACTTTTTTTTTTTATTCTAGTTTTGTTCATTTCAATTAAAGTTCTTCAGAAATAAAAAAAAAATAATAATGGAACAAAAAAAAAAAAAAAATTTAATTTATTTCTTAAATGATTATCTGGCGCTATCAAAACCATTTTTTAAGCAATTGCTTAAAGTAAAAAAAAATTTTGTTTCTTTTACTTAAGTCTAAGTTAAATAGTCAAGTGTTAATGAGTGAATTGGAAAATAAGAAACAGAATCGCAACAAGGAAATGTTAAAAGGAATATTTGTAATTTCAGTTTATCAAAATCTTACTACATGAAACTTCATTATCCAGCTCTAAAAACTCTTCAAAAGTATTTCACCTCCCTTACTCTCTTCATACCTTATATATATACATGAGAGTAATGATTCTTAATGATTTTTGCTTCAGTAACATTATGGTGTCCAACAGAAATATTTTTGAGATCTAGATTATTTTCTTATATTTTACATTTTGTAAGTTCTAATTCTGTATTTAAAATATTTTTTCTGATCCTTTCATTTTTAATTTTGTTTTTAAATTGGTCTGGTCGAATAAAGCTATATGGATATACAATGTTGAAAAGAACAGAAGAGTAGAAATAAAAATATGTTGAATAAGTTGGGAAGTAAAACAACTGTTTAACAATAAGAAATGTGTGGCCCATGTTTAAAAACAGAATAAATCCTAACCTACACTAGTACAGCCGTACAATTGTACCGATAATTCTGTAGTTTTAATTAATAAGATGTTAACTGCAAAATCGTAATTTTTTACAATGCAATTTCTAACGAAAATAATATTATATTTTTTTTATGATATTTGGAGTTATTCTATCAATTTTTGTTGTCACGAAAAGAACTACTTTTTATGTTGAATGGCATTAAAATGTAAAAATTGATGATTTTGCAGTTAACATCTTATTAATTAAAACCACAGAATTATGAGTCATCGGCCGATAGAAACCCATGCAGTCAGAATGAGTATTCCTTACAACACACAGTGAAGAAACTGCAAAGAGAAGGGATGGATGAAACTCTACACAACTTTCTCCGTGAATATCCGGCTCTAGCAGAGTCAGAATGGAAGTCTGAGGATTTGCTACCTTCTCAGGTATGAACCAATTACCCGAAAGTTAAATTGGAGAGCCAATTATGTTTCTCAACTCTGCTGTAGGCTGGTTATTAAACATATGAGAAATATGAGATATCAATTATTTCATGAAATATCAAACAACCAAGGTTAGAGCATAAAATCACCATAAACAAGCGTTTGTTTGATAATATAAACCTGCCATTATGTCACTGGCACCAAACCCTCGCAATAAGGCATATAACTTTGGATGGTCCTACCACAGTTAATATATTAAATTTCACTTAGACGTCTACTATTGAGTTATTAAAACATACAATGGATAAATTTTATCAAACTTTTGCATGAGATAAAAAAAAAATAATAAAATATAAATACAAATGTGAATATGTGATTTTAATGTCTGCAATTTACTAATACACACATTCCATGTTAAAAAAAAATATGCACTCAGGTCGTAATAGTTCTAAGTAACAGAAAATTATACTAATATTATATCAAAATAATTTTTTTTGATAATTTTATTATTAGTTTTAAATATTTAATTCCTTTTTTTTTTCTATATTCCTTTTCATTATTACAAAATCATAAAAGAATCCTCTTTAATCCGTTAGTCAGCCACCTATAATTATCGAACCTATAATTCTAACCAAAAATGTTCAAGTGTAACCTACAACATAATTAAGAAATGGCCTATTGAAGTATTATGTATTGAGGGGGGGAACATGCATCCAGAATATACATATTATATCCATATATTGTCCAGTGTAACTCTTAGACAGTCTTAACTTATAATTTTTAATTATTTTAACCGATTTTTAGCTACATATTATTATACCTTCTTCAGTGTTCTACAATCACTTTCAAATTATTATATGTGTATACAAAAAATACACAATTGTTTTTGCAATATTTATTATTCAGCAACATCTATCGCATATTTAAATAATTTATTGCATATTACAAACGCCTTTTTCTCTATACATACATTTTCATTTTTACATAATTTTTTTAAACTGTTAACTTCTAATTATTTTTTTTTTTTAAATTAAAATAAAATGAAAAACTTAATAAATATTTAATTAAATATTGTACAGAGAATTAAAATTGAAACAAAAATAGTTTAATTATAAAAACCACTAACTGAAAAAAAAAAAACAACAAAAATTATAAAAAAGAAAAATATAATAAAATCCGCCTCTGACTACCAATATTACACCTAAATCCTCCACAAATACCATTTAAAATTGACATTATCTGTATATAAACATAGATGGTTTTACTGCTTCTGTTCAATTGCATTCTGACAAGTAGTTTTTTTTTTTTTTAATTCTTTGGGGCAATTCCAAATGTAAGTTAAAATTGTCATTCCAAATTTTTTTGAGATGTTAATTTTTTTTTTCTTTTTTTATTTACCAGAAAGTTACCACTACTATTTTTTTCTTTGTTTTTATTTTTGGTTTTATTTGTTTATAAAATCAACTTGAAAATCGCCTTCTAACTATAATATTGGTAATGATTGTAATGATTATGATTATATTGATGACAATTGTAATGATTATACAATGATCATAATAAAAATGATGATTATAATGATGATGGTGATGATCATAATAATAATAACAACAATAATAATAAAATAAGAAATGACCATTAATTTACGCCTTCTTTGAACAATTTTTTTTTTCCTTTCCTAAATTGTTGCTGGTATCAAATAGCTGGTCATTTTTCTACTGAATTTTAAAATTTAATTATTTTTTTTTTTTTGTATATTGGGTTTATTTTTTTAATTAAATTAAATATTCTATTAATTCCAATTATTGGTTACCATTTTTAAAAATTTTTGTTGTAGTTATAAAAAAACAAAAAACTAAACTAACAAAAGGAGAAGTTGTACGTTTTGAAGTTTTTTTTTTAAAGTTTATAACACCAACATCATAATGAGTGTTTATAGCAGCAATCATAAAAATATTAAATTTGTACCAGACTTTAGGTAAAATATTCTAGTGGTTAATTCTTATCTTTTTGCTGCAATTCTATACTAAGCTATAAATCTATACTTTTTAAAAAATTTTCAGCTCTATTAAAGAACTAGAAAATTTTTCAATAAGAAAAATTCAAAAGATTGGGACACTTTATCAGATGAGATAAACACATTTCTGTTAAAAAAGAAAGGACTATGTAAAGTCCTGGATGCGGATTCAGAACCCAAAAATTATATTTCACAACTAATACAATTTTATACTCAAAAGTTTTATCCGATAAATTTTTTTTGTTAGTCCACGAGAGTTTTTAAATCTATTTTGACATTAAAGAAAGTCGAGCTAGATATAGTGTCAAAGGTATGGATCGGCTCAGAATCGAATTCTTAGTCGATTAAGCCATGTACGTCCGTCCGGCCGCACGATAACTCAAAAAATGAAGGAGCTAGGACGCTGAAATTACTTTTACGTCATTTTTTTAAAATTGTTAGTTTTGCTATTTAAATCCAGCATTTTCGGCCGCCGGGTTCGAGTAGCTGCCATACAATTTCTTTCTTTATATGGAAATAACTCAGTATTTATTCAAGCCAGAGGTATCTGAAATTTTGCAAATGATGATCAAGTTTTATGGCAATAACTTCTGTAAAATTTGGTTGTTATGGTATGACAGGTTCGGGTAGCTGCCATACAACTTCTCTTGCTAAATGAAAATAACTCAGTGTCTACTGAAGCTAGGATTCTGAAATTTAGTAAAGAGTTATCGAGTTACATAAAATTTGGTTGATCTAGAGCAGCTGGTTCAGGGTTCTTGCATCTGTTGGAAATTAGTGAAGCTAGGGGTCTGAAATCTTACAAATGATGATCAAGTTTTATGGCCACAACTTCTGTAAAATTTGGTTGTGCTGATGCAACAGGTTCGGCTGCCATACAACTTCTCTTTTTAAATGAAAATAACTCAGTGTTTATTGAAGCTGGTTGTGCTTGTGATTCCGGCTTTTGTGTTGTCATACAACTCCGTAATTTACATAAATATATGTATCTCTGTAGTTAACGTCGGTACTAAAACATCTGAAAGTTTTTAAAAGATGCTCAAGTTTTATAGAAATAGGGTATATTACATTCATACGGGTATCCCAGAGTTGACATAGTCTACACTCTACTGCACTCTTCCTCGTTTTAACTCAGAATTTTGTTAACTTAAAAAAAATTAAGTTTTAATTGGAAAAACTTAAGAAATTATTACAATTAAAACACTAAATTATAATATCTCACAATTAACTGGAACAACTTCTATAAAAAAAAAACAAAAAACATTATAAAATTAAATTATTTTGCCTCATTAAATTTTATGAAATAAATTTTGATTAGATTAGAATCATAATTATGTTTTCTTATTCAAACATTTGGTTTAAAATCCACAAAAAAATGGAAAAAATTAAAAATAAAAAAAAATTAAATAAAACTTTAGAGGTGCAAAATCTAGCACCTGACTTGATAAAAACAAATTTAACAAAAAATATACATATGTACATATGTATATAGGTACAAACATACATACATACATATACATATTTTTATTTTTTACTTAATTGGATAAAAATTATTTCGTTTTTTATTTTTCTTTTTTATTTTTTTATTTGTTTATAAATATCGGAACATCACAGATAATAAATTCTTTTCTCAGATTTCATCAGTTTTTCTTCTCTAAAGTGCCTAAAATCTCTTAAGTTAGAGAGTGGTTAGAGTAAATGGAAACAATGTTGCATGATGCAGCCGATTTAATAAGCCAATTGAGATTCAATAAAAAAAAAATAAATAAATAAATAAATTCAAATTGGCACTGCAATAAGTGATTAGATATCTATAGATTTTTTTTCTTTCATTCTTTTTTCTTTCATTTTTATTTTAATACATATAATCTAATATTCATTTTTCACCTTTAATTGAAAATGACTCAATGTGAATCAATCGGTATTCGGTATATTAATGCTTTCAAATTTTTTATTATATGTGTGCTTAAAATTGAATAATGATTGAATGATTGAACAGAGTATAGTTAAAATATTTTAATAGGGAATTGTTAAAATTTAGAAAATTTTTTTAAATCAGTCAATACTTAAAATTTTTATTTATATTATATTAATTGAGAAGAATTTTATTTGAAATTTATTGAAAATTTTTAATAAAATTTATTACATAAACAAACTCATTATTTATTACAATGATTTGAAGAATATTTAAGAATGAATTAAAAATATTGTAAAGTAAGCCACATTTTTATGAAGAAAACATATATACATACATACAAATGTATATGTAGATATGTACGTATAGTATTTAAGAAATGATAAATTATTTTTCTTAATTAATTTTGCACAAATGAAGGCTCATCATTTAATTTTATAAATTGATGAAAAATTTTAACAAATTTACAAAATTTATGGAGTTTCATATTTATGGAGCTTCTAGAGTGTTGATATTTTTTAAATTGGGGCTATGCTTTACTTTAGTTAGGACGTACATTGTTGGATACTTTTCAAACTTTACTAAGAGATATGTTAGATCAAGCCGATGAAATGTTATATGGGCGCAACTAACCGATAAGGATACTAAGTGTTTCAAAAAGCTCTGAAAAAGAAATTTATGGGGTAACTTACTCAAAGAACCGTGGCTTCTATATTTCTGGACTTACGAGCCACTAACAAGGTTAAATGAAAACCCTGAAAATTTTCTTTCTGAAGACGTGTATAATGTTGTAAGATATTCAACGATTTCGGTACAGGGTGTTTAAGAAAAAAATGTACCGGTATATTCTGAAAGATACATTCATTCAGCTAATATATATTTTGTAGCATTTATTTTTAATTTTAACAAGGTTTAGTGAAAAAAATGTTAAATGTAGGCCATGAATTTTCTTGCAAATTACACGGAAACTAGCGGACAATACATGGTACAGTGGTTAAGACACTTGAAATCATATGAAAGGTCTCGCATTTAAACCCTGGCTGGGTCATATAGATTAATAAAAAATAATATAAAATACCTACAGTCGAGTAATCAACAACTTAGTGAACTTATGATTCCCGAAACTGAAGCTTAGTCAAATATGATTAATAAATGGCTTAATGGATGCCCTATGCTCCTTGTAGGAATAGCAAAGGGGAAAAAATATAACAAATTTAATTCTTTTCTACATATATTTCGCTTTAATAGCGCTTGCAACTAAAGGTCTTGGGCTATAGTTTAAGTTTGAGTTATATTTCTATTTTTTTATTAACGGTTTGGTTCATTTTAATAATTATGCTGTTTCTCAAAAAATGTTGACATTTTCGATAAAAGAGAAAGCTGTATATAAGATTTTGATTTATTTGGAGGCTTTCCTCCAAGCATTGTAAGCATCGTATAATTAAATTATTTCTGTCAACTTCCAAATATTAGGTAGGTAATGTTGTCTTAATATAGTATTTGTTAGTTAACATTGTTAGATCTTTTTTCGAAAGTCCGAAAAGAAACTGAAGTATTTTAAACCATTTTTCGACTTGAGAATCAACCCATTTCTTTTGGGTGATTCGTGCAATGACATTGTTTCTATCCTTCTAACGTTCTGTTTAATGTAGGGATCTTATTATATTTCAATCGCCCGGAATATTTCTGCCAGATGATCTGCGCATGTTTCTGCCTTTCTTTTATTATTTCTTGCCCATTCAGAATCTATCTTCTTGATTAGCGAAACTTCCAAAATTGATTTTTTTTAACTCTTTGAGTAAACTCTTTATTTTTTAGTTGATAAATTCTCAATATAATTTTTATCAAATTCTTTCTTTATTTCTAGAATTTTTCTTTTAAGATTCTGGGTTATTCTATGTTACTAATCTTATTTTCAGACTAAGCTTGATGAAAATTGATAAAGATGCTTCAATAGTCCAGTAATCCCAAATAATTTTTTTAACCTATTAATTACCCTATTATAGTAGTCACCCTTTTAGTTACCCTATTAGGTCATTCAATGATTCCTATAGATTTTAATATAATTTTAAATTAGTATATTATTTATATCTTGAATTTTGTTTTTTTTTCTTTCGAAATTTTAATTATCGAATTACATATTTACTTTTTTTTTTTCTATATAAAGAACTTTAGAAAATTAATATAAATACCTAATAAATTAATGCAAGTTATGCTTATAATATGTTTGGAAAAAAATTAAAAATATTATTAAATGGTTGTCATGTCATCATTTAAATCCTTATATTTATGCATAATCTTTAGTTTTTAATCTTTGAATATTTTTTTTTTTTCAATTCAAGAATTAACAGAAAAAGAACAGATATTTGTTTTTTTTTTATTTTATTTCAGTTAGGAGTAAATGAAAAATCTTAATTGATACTTAAGGTTAATTTGAAAATCACGATGGGGTTATCATCTTCAAGTGAATCTACAAAAAACAAAAATATTGTAAATTGCACATTAATTGTTATTTATGTGCAATTTAAAATTATCATTTTTTTTAACTAAAATTTTATTTCTACAAATTACTAAAAAAATTAAATTTTGTCTTTAGTATTTTTAAAAATATTATTGAAAATGTCGTTAGTATAATTTTATATTTAAAAAAAAAAAAACAGTTTTTTTATAAAATGTTATTATTGGAACAGAGCATAGAGCATAGACATTATTAAATCGGTATTATAAATTGAAAGATATGTTATTTATTGATTACTAGACAGGTAATTTAAAAAAATCACAAAAATATAACATAAATTATGATTAGATATTATATCCTCAACCTACATAATACGTTGGTTTACATGATATTCATATAATATGTAAGTAGT
Source organism: Poecilobothrus nobilitatus (assembly GCA_947095535.1). Lineage (NCBI taxonomy): Eukaryota > Metazoa > Arthropoda > Insecta > Diptera > Dolichopodidae > Poecilobothrus > Poecilobothrus nobilitatus. The sequence goes on from OX352774.1 coordinate 115,705,395, forward strand.
AACAGTTCTTTGTCCTTTCATATAAAGTTAAATCTGGTTAAATGTTAATATTATTTCCAATTTCAGATTTAACCTTTTTGTTTTTGGTAGGAGTGTAGTTATACTAAGGTATTGTTCTTTCATCATGTAATTATAAGTTGGTGGTCTCGAGGTTCAAATCGCGATCAAGTTATATCCAATATTCTTGGAGTTGTTGTTTGAAAGGGAGGATCGACAACTATTCCTACACCTAGGTCTTGCGACCAGTTGTACCTCGAACTCCATGAGACGCTTCTTTATCACAGCGGCTAATATTATCACAGCACAGTTAATATTCGTAAAAAAACATTATTACCCATAAAAAAAACGAACGATTAAAGTTAAGGATCCTGGATCCTGGGGTTCTCAGTTCGTCTCTTTCCCTCTATCTTCAGTAGCTCTTTCCCAAGGTTTCTCACCTTTAGTATTCTAGCATCGGACATAGGAAAAATACTCTAGTTAAAGTACTCGTCTAATTTCCGCCCGGCGTGCCCCAGAACGCATTTGTATGTAAAAAGTTTGGGGTCTGCAGTCAGTTTTCTTTTTTTCTGAATTTGTGCCAGTACTTATATATTACTTCTTTCACTATACAGTAAGTTAGTGCTATTGCATTTATATCCACATTAGGTTTGACTAAGACAGATTTGGCCAATTTGTCTGTGGGTTTCGTTTCTTTTGTATAAACTATTCTATCGATATTTTTCAGTCAGGTTCAGTTCAATTCAAATTTTTCTTCATTAATCAAATAAAAACATGTCATGTAACGTACGTCACAAGTCACCAACTTAGAATTGTCTTAATAGTCCTATAAAAAAATAAAATGCTGTCCCTTTGAAAATATAGTGATAAAATATTCGACAACAAAGGTTAGATCAATATAACTGAAAACTATTTATAAGATTACAAAATGCATTCAGAATTTTACTTTAAAAAAATATTAAATGTTAATCTTAAAACTTTGAAATACGTTTGAATATTTGATGATTCTACTTTCTAATTCTACGTCTAATAATGCAATTACAGCTGACGTAGAACTAAATCTTTTGAAGTTTCATTTTAAAAATCTCAATTTATCTCCTAACCGATACTTCAAATTTTATTTAATTATTGTATCATATATACTACATAGACTCTATCGATTTACTTAAGAACTCTATTTTCTGAACTCTGATATACTGTAGCGTTTTTAATTAATTTAAAATTTAACAAATTTTTATTTATTTTTATACAATGTGCATTATTTTCAAATAATAATAACTATTATTATTATAATTTATTTATTTTTTTCCACAAAATCCATTAAAGTGGTCAAAATAATTATCTTTGAACATATCGTATTTTATTTGGTACAATCTACAATAAATGTCTAAAAAAAAACTTATTTTTTTAACATTAAAAATTATATTTTTGCTATTGTCACATTAACTAACATATTTTAACATAATAATTATATTTTAAAATAAATTTATATATACAGCTTACAAGGTGTCCCAAAAATAAATATTATTTATGTATATTGAAGAATTACAAATAATGTTAACTTTTTCGCTGTTTTGAAAAAAAAACATATAACTTTCAGTCCTATGTTTTATGAAAAGAAAAGACGACACTTCTATTTCATTTATGCGTCTCTTCTTTCATTTTATTCTGTGGAAGGCGCTGTGACTTTAAAATTGGTATTGTTAATACATCTTACCCAAGGTGGTTTTGACTCTGTTATAATAATGATCAATTAATTTTTTGATGATTTACTTATTGTCCTTTAGATCTAGATTCGAAGTCCACAAAGATCCATAATCAGGTAGTCCGATGTTCTGTTTTATTTTACTAACAGGTCTTGTTTGCTTTGTTCTACTTCTAAAAAGGCGTTTAATGGCGTTTAATTTTAATTAAAAACTTTATATAACAACAATTCCATTTCATTTATTTATTAGCATTATAAATATGTACTTAAAAAAGGGTTAAGAATTAAGATGGTATTTCAAATTACATCTGTACCGTAAACTCTCTTTTAACTGCAATATTATAGTCTTCCTTATTGATTGGTGATTGATATACAAGATAACAAATATTTGTGGAAGATACAACAAAGACAGATTACAGCTTTCTAAAGGCTGTAAAAATATAAAAAGATGAGGAAAGGAAGAGTAAAAGGAAGTGTATAACTTCTATAATACATATATTTTATCAGTTATCCACGAAAAATTTCTTCTATATAAAACAGTGAATGATTGAAAAAAAATCAATTAACAGTAAATGCTACAGTTTTAATTTAACAATACTTGTCATATCAAATTTAAAACAAGATAAAGGTGATCATTGGTATAAGCGAGTTATGAACTTTATTTTTAATGGAACACTTTAAGTAAATTGTCCTATACGTATATTTATTTTTTTTAATGTACACTTTTAATTTAATGTTTTAAAATATTTAAATGTTGTCCAGTAGCAATATGATACTTTTGTTTTATTTTAATATTATGAATACCCAGTTGCAATTGTGTCAATTTTAATGATATTTAATGTTAAAAAAAAAAATATGTAGAAATTATTTAATTTAATTTTAAATTAAAAAAAAAAATAAAAAACATTAAAACCGGTTGAAAAATTTATTACAGTAATGTTTAATTTGCATAATATGGGAAACATTTTTCAATTTAAATTACCAGTATTACTATTAAAATAATAAATTTTAAATAATTTTAAAAAAAATTTATGTTTGGTAATTATAAAAATGTAAATGAAGGCTTCTGTTTCTTATAAGGTCATTTAATTTTATCATAAAAACAAAAAAGTGATTTTTATGCCGGGGATCATCTGAACTTTAACAATTTATTTTATTAATGGTTTGTTTGACTAAAGGTTAAACTAAAACATAGATTCTAAACGTTTTGTCATAGGTACATATATTGGAAAATTAGAAATGGTAAGAAAACCGGTATAGAAATATTAACTATTTTCTAACGTATATTTTTAAATTCAGAATCTAATATATAAGAGTTAAAAAAAAGCACGAAATAAGAATTAAATTTAAAAATAAACCGCCATAATGAAGATGCTGAAATGAATCCTGATCATCCTATCCTTAGGATAAAATGATCTTAGAAATCTTATATTTTTCTTTATTAATTTTTATCCAAATTGTACATTACTTTACCTATTTTTTTTTTAAGAAAGGCTAGCACAGCCAGGTTACCAAGAGAGTAATATTAACTTCAAGTCAGTATTTATACCATATTTCATAATTTATTTCAAGAAAAAAAAAAAACAAAAAAAACAACTATAAAACTACTTTAAATTGATATTCCTTAAACAGAATTCTTTTTTAGTTTTTAATTTTAATTCAAAAATTTTATACTTTATTAAATTTTTAATTTTTTTACACAATAAATACCACTATAAGAAAGTCGAAATTTTTTCGAAGTACTTTTTGTTTTTTAAATATAAAAAATAATTTTTTGTTCTTCATAAATATACATACATACATATTACTTTTATTTAAAGAAAATAAATTAATATAGGACTGATCAGAACCCATTCAAATTTATAATTTTCATTTTAATATTCATCTTTTATTATAAGTTTTCTTTTTCACTAAATTTACTTAGCTAAAACAAATCTCAAGTTTTCTTTTCCAATTTTTTTTTTCGATTTTTATTTACAAGTGATTTTTACTAACATATTTGCAAAATCGAACATAATCTTGTATTTGTGTCATTTGATTCCAATACAAATCTGTCCAACGAGCATATGCATTCTGATACATTAAATTTATTTCTTCTTGATCTTGATCTTGATTTGATGAATTCGGATTATTGTCTGCTACTGTTGAATAATAATGATTTTGATTTGGTGATGAAGGTATTGGTGTTACATTATTACGACTGTTCTTTTTCATTTTCATTTTTCCACTAATATTCGGTCCTATATCATTTACATATTCATGATAGCTACAAGATTGAAAACAATTTTTATCATTTGTTTGATTTGTAGTTTCATTATTTGTAATATCACTAAATGTTGTTGGTGGTGGAATAAAATCATTTTCAGGATTATCATTAACATCTTCAGAATCAGATGTTTGATATGTTTCTTCGTCATCATTATCATCATCATCATTTTCATATTCTTCTTCAACTTCATCGTATAAATCATCTTCATTTTCTTCATCTTCTTCAGTTTCATCATCTTCAAAACTTGCATTATAATCAAAGCTATCATCTTCCTCATCATCATCTTCTTCATCATTAGAAGTTGAAATACCAGATGTTTTTGCAGATGTTGTTTTTTCATCAAAACCACTTGAAGATGATGATATTCCTTCAAATGATGATGATGATGCATTTGATGCAATTGAGTCATTTGTATGAGTACTATCACTATCATTATTGTTAGCTTCTAAAATAGCAACGTTAATGTGTTGAAGATTTGATAGTTCGTTATCAGCATCACCGCCTCCACCATTAGGGCCACGATCATTACAATTATTTGGTGATGGAAAATGTGGTTTTTGCAATTTTTCTTGTGTACTTTGTGATGATGAATCACCTTCAATTTGCGGTATTTTTAAATTTAATTCTTCTTTTAATGGTAATCTTGATGTATCAGTAGCAGATTGATCATATTGCTGCGACGTTGTTGTTATTGAATAACTATTACTATCACTTAAATCATTTAAATCTAAGCCGCCATTATTTTCATTATTATTTAATTTTTCATATTCAGAAAATGCATCTTTTGTTGGTTTTTTTGTTTTTTTCGGTTGATCAACTAATAAATCTTTTAAGTTAATTTTATTTATTATAGTTTCATCAGTTTTAGATTTTCCTGCACCACCACTATTATTTGCAGTTATTGCATCAAATGATTTATAATCTTCAAATAAATCAATATGTTCTGTTGAACTACTTTTACTATTATCAATTAAAACTTCTAACAGTGACATGGAATTATTATTAGGCCGCTTATTTTTATTTGAAATTTTATTTGATGTTTTCAAATCTCTTGAACCAATTGAATTACTTCGTAATACATCACTATCAACGGCAATACTACTAGCATCATCAATTGTATTTGATGACGGTAAACGTTGTAAAGAACTCATTGTTTCTGTTAATAAAATTTTATTTGCATTTGAATCATGATCTAAATATTCAATTTTATATGTTTTAGAATTAATATTATTATCATCTTGTGCTGTTGGTGTTGCAGTTCCAGTTTCAGAAGTTGAATTTACTGGTGATGAAATATCATTTAAAAAATTTTCTGCTTTATCTAAATGTGGTTCATTAAAATTATACATTTCTAATATATTATCTGTTTCTAAATGTGTAAAATTCCATATATCCAACATATCATTCATAGGATATTTGAATAAATTTAAACCAGAACCAATTGATTCTGTTATGGTTTTAAATCTTTCTAATTCTTTTTGCGATGATATAAAAGTTATTGTAATTCCATGTGAACCAAAACGACCAGCTCGTCCAATTCTATGTAAATATGTTGGACCATCATCTGGTGCTTCAATATTCAATACTAAATTTACATGTTCTGAATCGATACCGCGTGCCATTAAATCGGTTGAAAATAAAATCCGAGTTTTAAATTCTTTAAATTTTTTAAAAACTTCTATACGAGTTTTTTGATCTTGGGCTCCTGTTATAACTTCACATGGCCAACCTAAAATTCACAAAAATATTTATTTTAAAATCAGTAATTTAAGTGGATGATTACCATCTTTTTCCATTGTATTTTTATATGATTCAGCTCTTGATTGTGATGATGCAAATGCTAAACATTGTTTAAATGATATTTTACTAAATATCTTTTTCAAAATACGTAGTTTTGATGACATTTCTAATATGCTTGTTTTTTGTTCCGGTATATCATATATAAATTGTTTTATACCAATTAATAATGTTGCACCTTTATCTGTCGATACTAATAATGGGCTTTTCATATAGCTAGCAATTTTCTTATCTAAATCATCGCAAAACGTTGCACTACATGCAATCATTTGTTTCTTTTTTGGAAGACTTTTATTAATTTTTTGAAAATCATTTAAAAATGTTTTAGACATCATTTTATCAGCTTCATCTATAATAAATAATTGGATTTTTGATGTATTTAACATTTCATTTTGTATTAAATGTAAAACCCGTCCTGGTGTACCAACAACAGCTTTAGCCAGTGCTAATTTTTTACGATCATTCGTTAATTCTAAACCACCAATAACGGTAACAGCTCGAAAACCTACAAATTATTATAAGAAACCTATAAACTTAGTAAATCAATAAATAAAAATAGATATTTACCTGGCAAATGTTCACCAATTTTATTTAAAACTCCTTCATTTTGTAAAGCAATTTCTCGAGTTGGAACTAATATTAATGATTGCGGTTCACGTATTAATTCTTGATATTGTTCCAAAAGTATTGTACTAAATATTAAAGTTTTGCCAGTGCCAGATTTTGATTGACATAAAAGATCTAAAACAAAATTAAAATTCACGATTTTTTTGTAAACAATTGTTTTCAAAATTCATACCAATTCCAGCTTTTCCTATTGGAATTGCATTTGCTTGTATAACTGTGGGATATATAAAACCACAATTATCTAAACCTTTTTTAACACCATCCTTTAATAACATTTTATGAAATGGTGTATTTTCTTTAAAACAGATATCATCCGTACGTTCTTTTTCTTCAATTATATGAGCAATTTTTAAACTCATTTTGAAAGTTTTTTAATTTTTTTCCAGTTTTTAGATAAAATTAAATTTATAAATTTACTTAAAACGTTTAAAATTATTTATTTTTTAATAATTATTACTTTTTCCTTTAATTTTATGTAAAATAATGAATACATGCATTATTGTATATTTGTATATATTTACATCCTAACCAAATGTCAAAGAGAAGCGCAAAAAAATAAAATCACATAAAAAAAATTGGTAAAATGTCAAAAAATTTGCCGGTTATAAAATAAACACAATTTCAGCGACGATCATTAAATCGCAATTGTATATAAAATTTTATTTTTCTCATCAAATTTCTTTTTACCATTTTTAATAGAATAATTTAACTAAATAAATAAGATAATTTTAATAATCTTTATAATTAAAAATACAATATCTATTAAATATACTAATAATTTCAAAAAATGTTTTTCAACACTAATTTTTGTTTAAAACATATTTAATATATATTCTCCCCCAAGCGGTCAGTTTACAAAACTTATTGACTACAAATTTTTATTGATTATATTTTTATTATGTTTTAAATAGGATGGCAATATGCTTGCCACTACTCGTTAAAGATAGAAAACGTAAAAAAAAATTTTTATTGGTTCAAAATATATACATAGGTACTATAAATTTTTTGTTTTATATTTATAAAAAAATGTATTGGTAATAATTGTTTTTAATTATTTATTATGTACATATAATAGTAAAAAAATTATACTTAAAAAAAAAAAAAACAAATAAATAGTTCATAATTAAAAAAAAAAATAGTTCATAATATATAGCAAAAACAAAAATTAAATACATATGTAGTTCATAGAAAAAAAAAAAGAAAAATTACAAAATAGACTTTACAGGATGCATAGTAATTAATGTTGTTCAAAAAAATTATTTGTAAAACAAGGTGTAATATGCAATGGAACCTTGCATTGTATGCATCCAATTTCTGATCGACAATTCTTTTTTTTTGTTGCTGCAAAAGCGGCACCTACGATATGTATTGATTTCAGCAGGTAGATGAGCTCCAACGTCAACCGGATATCGTCAGGTACACCTTACTCTTTTTGCGCAGAATCATTTTTTTTCCAAAAATTTGACAGGTTTTGTGTCATATATGCTTCTAAAGTTCCGATTAATTGGTTACCTAGAATTATTACTATTGTTTATTTGAATTTATTGATATTTATTGTTATTTACCTAAGCTTGATAATTTTTGTGTTCTCGTTCTATTCAAACTAGAATATAAGATAATAGGAACATTGGTTAAAGCTGAGTCTACAAGGAAATAAAAAATTCTTAGCCACCAGCGTCCTACAATATAAACAGCTCGTTTCTGGTTGAACCTATCTACACCTTCCATTCTTTTCGTATATTGGACAACTACTTGAGGATATGAAATTCTTTTTTTACTGCCATCTTTTTGTGTAACACTTTAGAAACACTTTTTTTATCGAAGGTCAAAAACTGTGGATATAATATAATGTTCACTAATTTAGCATCCATCCATTGAACGCAAGACACATTTTGCCTTGTTCTCCAACTATACTCACCCTTCTTCTTGCGCGCTCCAAAAGAAGCCATAAGAGGAAGACCTTTACAGTTTGACCGAGCAGTAGCAGTAGAATAAATATTTGTCATGCAGAGATCTTCTCGATTTTTCCCGGTATAAACATCACAAAAGTATAAATATCCGCTGTCTGAGTCGCATCTATACCAAACTTTAAACCCTCTTTATTGCTTTTAGTGGCATGTATTGTTTTATATTTGAACGCCCTTTAAATAATATCATGCTTTCGTTAATAGACTGAAATTTGCTCTGCTTTTATTGTATTTTCATTCAATTCGATTAAAATCGGTCTGATTTTATACAAAAGGTCATAATTTAGATCTCCATGGTTGGGAATTTTGGAATTGTCATTTAAATTTAAATTTTGAAAATATTTTTTTAAACCTTTTACAGTGACCTGTACAATAATTTTGTTATAAAATAAGAGGTTTGTCGACCAATCTAATCTATCTAATCTAAGGTCTATAGTCGGTAAATTATGTACACCCATTAAATTATGATACCTAAAAACGTTTCAAGCTCACGCAAAAGTAACTCTATAAATGTGGCCAGCCACATTAAATTCTTATATAAATTTTCCAATTCTTCTTCACTTTCTTAATCATCTTCCGACACACAACCATCGAGTTACTGAAACTGAAATATTTTCTGAGTTATTTTCAGCTACAGTTCCACTTTCAAGCTTTTTATATAAATTTTCCAATTCTTCTTCACTTTCTTAATCATCTTTTGACACACAACCATCGAGTTCATCAAAATACTGTTCAATTTCAGTATCGTGTAGTGAATTTTGGACATCTACAAAAAGGCAATGGCAAAAATATTGCCACCTAAAATAAATTGTTCTAAGGCACCAATAAAATGTGTTGCTATACTTACAGTTTTTATTTTTTATTTTATTAATTAAGTAAAATAGTTTAAAAACATATATTTTTATCATTAAACACAAGAAAAATACTTTTTACTTGACTGAGTAATTATTTCTACTATGTGGAAAAAAAATAATTTTTAAAACCTCTTGTTTTCAAACTTAAGCGTTAAAAATTTTTAAAGAATTCAAATTCATTTTTATTTTAGCTTTTACTTAATGCTAATACATGGCAGAAAGATAGGAAAAAAGTTTTATTTTAGATGATTGAACTGAATGTTATTAAAATAAATAGACAGTTTACACGGTGGCAATATAGATGCCACTACCTTAAAAAGGGTTATACCAAATTATACAAGGGTTATACCAGGTTATACAAGGGTTATACCAGACTTTACCAGGTTATACACACATATACATATGTAGTTGCATTTTGTACACTTGCTGCTTGTATAATATTATTATGTTGATTTATTTTTAAGATTTTTAACTTCCCTTTCCAGTTCTATCAAATAATGTTTGTCAATATTGAGATGTCATTATTAATGTTTAATCTGGTTTAATCGTATTTTAAAATATTTAAAACATAAGAAATTATTAAATGTCTGATTTAAAGTGCATTATTATGTTGTGATTAAATTTGATAAATATTGTGTAGAATTCAAAACTATTATCATTGTTAAATTAAAATATAAATGTAAAATTAAAAACAAAATTTAAGAAATGTATCGTACCGAATTGTACATTTCATTTGGATAATAAAAATATGGTTTCTTTGCGTACGTAAGTCAATTAATTTGACTTCTGCATATTAAATGGATTTTTTTAACAGTTTTTTTTTTTTTCTTTTTTTTTTTTTTTTTTATATTAATATTACATACATTAATGTAGTGCAATATTATTGAACCATCGGCTACTAAGGCCATTATAGGTTTTTATACTATTATTAATTATATACTAATATTATTTATTTTGTTTATATTATATACTATATATTTACATTATATTTGGTCGTAAGGGGGGGTATGTAAAGAAAAAAACACTTACGACCTGTGCAGGGATCGAACCCACACTCCTTCGGTTAATATGCCACACGCCTACCCACTAGGGTAGGCGTGCGTTGTATTTGTAAGTCATATAAAGTACATAAATAAAGGGTTTTCCAATTTGAGTGATATGATTTCCACAAATTATTCATGAACAACCATTATATTCACCTAAATTGACAGTTTGGTGTGGTTTTTGGTCTGGCGGAATCATTGGTCCGTATTTCTTTCGAAATGAAGCTGGTAACACCGTTACTGTCAATGGAGATCGTTACTGTCAACTTTTGACTAACCAAGTTGATCTTGATAACATCTGATTCCAACAAGACGGGGCTACGTGCCACACAGCACGTGCAACAACCGAATTATTGCGCGAAAAGTTTGGAGATTCGATTATTTCAAGAAATTGTGACATTGAATGGCCCCCAAGAAGTTGTGTTTTAACACCATTAAACTATTTCTTGTTGGGTTATTTGAAGTCATTGGTCTTTAGCAATAAGTCAGACTCTCTTCAAGCTTCAAGCTAAACAGAATTAACAACATTTTGATTTTTTTTATTGATTAAAAAATATTTTAAATGACAATGTCGGATATTTTAGACCCAGAAAAAAAAATTTGTGAATAAACTTTATATTATTGTAGTATAATATAAATATAAATATAATTTTTTATTTTTATTAAAATTTTCCAAGGAATATGGAAATAAGGCAAAAATGGATTTCTATAGTTAAATAAGGATTAAACAATCAACTATGGACTCTTGCTCAAATTGTATATGTTCTACTCATTTTGCCGCAAAGCATATTAAAAAGCTGAAAAATTCTTATTTTTTAACAAATGATGTATAGACCAATTTGTAATGTACGTAAAACAATTTATATTTCATAATTTTTAAGGTGTAAATATAAATTTGTATTTTTAGCAAATTGTTCGAATTGAAGACTATCTTGGTGCATCTATTTCAAACTTTATTGATGATAATAATCCAATTGAGGAATCTACATCTGAGTCTGAACTATCGACTATAGAAACAATGATTTCTGTTTTAAAAGAAGTCAATCAACATTCATCTGCTTCGGTAAAAATTTTATATTTTAATTTTCGTTAAAATAATAAATATATTATTTTTTAAACACCTGTAATAAGTCAAATACAGATAAGAAAGGAAAAATCTAAATATATATGTATATAAAAAATATTTTACCGCCTTCATCTTCACATTAACATTATTAGAAACTTCTGAAAAGAATATGAAACGATTTCGAAAAATGTACAAGGAAACAATAAGAAATTTACGGCTAAATAAACGATATAAAAGGAAAATATAAAACTTAGATAAATTACTTGTAGAATTAATTAAAAGATAAAAATTTAATTTTGTCGGACGTGAGTGGACTGATATCTTCAATTTTTATTAACTAGTTAATTTTAATGGGAAGTATTAATTTCTAAGACACTTTTAATCTAAATAATCATATCTTAGAAGAAGGTCCTTATAATTTATTATCATTTGTCTATTTTTGAAAGCAATTTGTGACGTATATTTTTATACATATAATTTAGAATCATGTTATGACACATAATATTTTTAATATAAATTCTATAATAGATATAATATTCTAAGCTCTGTATACTTTTTCATTTGAGTACCTGCTATACTCAGTGTATATTGATCATATTTCAAGTACTCGTTTTTGATTTTCAAAACATCAAATCTTTTACGAGATCAAACTTAATACGCATTTGCATTTGATCATAACCTACATTAATTTTTGGAAGACCTGGACATCGAAATACTTAAATGTGTTTGTGCCATAACCTACATTAATTTTTAGAAGACCTGGATATCGAAATACTTAAATGTGTTTGTGCAAATTGTAAATGTTTTGTGAGAAAAAGCTTCCAAAAATGACATTTCATAAAGATTTTTTTGTTCTTTTCTGTTTTTGTTTTTGTTTAAGAAAAATGCCGATTTTTAACAATTTTCTTTTCGAGTTTTCGATATGAAATATTTACCCAAACATGACAAATTCTATATTAAAATAAAATTTGGAAATTTTTCTTTAACATACCAAAATTTCAGCTTTCAACTCGAAATTTTTAACATATTTTCAACAAAATAAAATTTTCAGTTTTTCTGTTTCTCTAGCATTTCATATCGTCGCCATTTAATACTCCATAACCTACATTAATTTTTAGAAGGTCTGGACATTGAGAGAGGAAACTAAATAGTAGTCCTTTTTTTCAAAAAAAATACACGTAGTCTTATGGAAAAAAATAGTAGTCCTCCTAGAAATCTGGAAATAACACAAAAACTACAGATTTTTTTTTTAATTTCGTCCTAAGGGAGCATTAAAGTTCCATCTTTTTTACGTTTTTTAGTAAAAGAAATTTTTAAAAATTTTAAATTTTCATTCATAAATATGCATTTCAAAAAATGTCTTCCAACTACTTTTCAACAAAAAAAAGCTTCTTAAAAAGTTTTTAAAAGAGCATTAATTTGGTACATTACTGAGCAAAAAAAATGTTGAAAACTAATTTTTATTGTAATATCGATTTGCTTTAATAAATATTGTAAGTTTTTTAGAATGCATATAAAATTAAGTGCAAAAAATAAACTATTTAATTATTTTTACAATAATTACTTTAAAAATAATCGCCATATCCCCTACCTCAAAGGAAAAGGCGAATAACTTATAATATTAATTTATTTTATTATAGTAATAAAAATTTAAATAAGTTAACATAATTGTAAAAATTGTAAAAATAATTAAATAGTTTATTTTTTGCACTTAATTTTATATGCATTCTAAAAAATTTACAATATTTATTAAAGCAAATCGATATTGCAATAAAAATTAGTTTTCAACATTTTTTTGCTCAGTAATGTACCAAATTAATGCTCTTAAAGTTTTTAAGAAGCCTTTTTTTGTTGAAAAGTAGTTGGAAGACATTTTTTAAAATGCATATTTATGAATGAAAATTTAAAATTTTTAAAAATTTCTTTTTACTAAAAAAAGTAAAAAAGATGGAACTTTAATGCTCCCTTAGGACGAAATTAAAAAAAATCTGTAGTTTTTGTGTTATTTGCAGATTTCTAGAAGGACTACTATTTTTTTCCATAAGACTACGTGTATTTTTTTTGAAAAAAAGGACTACTATTTAGTTTCCTCTCTCAATGTACAGGCCTTCTAAATATTAATGTAGGTTATGATGCATCTCAAAAAAAATGTTCTTATAATTTAATGCACAACACATAATGCACATACATAATATTTGAGGGCCAACAAAATTTTATTATAATATACCTATATTGCTTAAGTGTGATGTAAATTGTAGCGGAGCGTTGTTTATAAAATATTTTAAAATTTTGTTTGAATAATTTTTTTGTAACTGATGTGTGGATACAGATATTCCTTTCATAACAACTTTTAAGTTTTATTTTTAGAATATAAAATATAGAATACAGATATTCCTCTCGTAACAGTTTTAGAAATTATTAAAACAAATTTGAGAATTTTGTTCGATATTGGTATTACATTATGGGTAATTACTTGCGACCAAGCTTTAGCTAAAGTTTTTTTGTTGCTAAAAATAACACATGATAAACCATTTTTTAATTATAATAAAACATTTTTTGTATGTTCGATTTTTGCCATCTAATTAAATCTCTTAGAAAACATTAATGGATTATGATTTAAAAACCTTAGATGGTATTATAAGCTTTAAAGTTCTCATAGAATTATGGGAAGTTCAAATAAATTGAAAAACTAAGATGTGTACTAAATTAACTAGACAACATATTAATCCGAATACTTTAAAAAAAATTAAAGTTAAATTAGCAACTCAAATATTTAGTAGAACAGTGAGTGCCGCTATTAGAACAATAATTGAAAAGTTTGGCTTCAAAAGTGTTACTAAAGAAGTTGCATAAATTTTGTATTAGTGTTTGATAAACTTTTTGATTTTTTCAACAGTGGACTATTATATTCTGATAATAAATATCGATCTGCTATTAAACTAGTTAGTTTTAAAATATTGTAAGAATTACTTAGAAAATATTTCATTGATTAAAAAGAAAAAAGTATAATTTTTAGAGGGAATGAAAATAACTTTAAATTTATATTAATAATATGTACACATTTTTTCATATTTCATAGTTTTACATTAATAATTCTTGTACCTATGGTTGGGTTATGAAAACAGCTAAAATTGATAAAAAAAATCGAGGTTTTTTCTTTATTTAAGAAGCCGAAAAAGTTATGCAAATATGTAGATGTACATACATCGATTGGCATACAAACAAAAAAAAAAAGAAAAACTAAAATAAAAATAAACTAAAATACGATCAAGTTGATTTTACGAAATTAAAAAACTGGCTAACTTTTTTTTTCCATGTTAATACTCTATGTATATAGTTACTTTATGACAAAACTAACTTTTGTTTATATTTGTCATAACCAATACGGTGCCCATTTAAAATGAATGTTTCAGCTTGCCAGTATAAAGGTGGTTTTGATTGTCGCAAAAAGGTGGCGTATGTCATTTTCTTTTCTGAAAAAAAAAGTTTGACCTGACAAAGAGTGCAAAACTGAAAAAAGTCCAACATATTTTTTCTAGTTTTGCACTTATTTTTTCAGTTTTGACCTGAACATTTTTTAGAATAGAACAGAAAAAGGGAAACATTTTTTTTCCCAGTTTGCTGCACTGATTTCTTTATCTACAAATTATATTTTACTTATTTAAAAAAATTTTAAACTTGTCAATCAAATATAAATTTTTTTTTTTAAACTACAGATATTTTTCAAAATTCAACCAAATAAATGAAAATAATGTATTTTTATATTGTCATTAATTACTATTTACTAACTGACAGTGACAATTATATACATATATTTTTTAATGTTCTCATTCTGGAGAGTGCAAAACTCATTTTATTGCCTCGTCAATATTTTCAGGTCAAGTTTTTAAAAAAAATGTTGCCCTGTGCGAGTTTTGCCCTAAATTTTTTTTCAGAAAAGAACACGAATATATTTTTCAGTTTTGCATTTTTTTTCAGAAAAGAACGGAAAAAATGTGACCTGAAAAAAAAGTGCAACCCCAGGTCAAAACTTTTTTCAGAAAAGAAAACGACAATAGAATGGTCAAAATGTCGTCAATCTGATACAAGATTTACATGGGATACATAGATACAATATCTAGATACGTAACATAACAAAAAAATTTCAACCACTTTTTGAGTAACAGCTGTTTTTACATTATTTAGTTTATCCCGCAAATATTCACGCTAAAAGAAACTTTCGCGCTTTTTATAGTTTTGAATTTTCTATTTTTTTTTTACAGAAATCAAAATAAAATAAAAAGTGAAGAAGTTAGTCAGAAATATCTGTAATAAAACAAATAAATAAATGTGTCTAAATAATATAAAATATCTACAAAATAAATAAATTTGTATAAATAATATAAAAATATAAAAAAGTATAGAGATATAGAAGTGATTATTAATAAATAGTAATATAATGGAACAATATTTAAAATTGATTATGGTTGCTGTCAGCTGTGTAAAGGGGTGTTCTAACACATATAGAAAATGTAAAAACTCCTCTTCACATGTTTCCAAAAAATATAATTTTAAAAAATATATGGATTTTTAATATTAGAAGCTTAAGTAAACAATCCGCAGAATTAATTGTTACAATTTGTTGGTGAACAATGGGTTTGATAAGTTGATAATATGGGATTGAATCTCATTTTGTTAAATCAAAATAATATGACAAATTCAATGGTATGTCAGATAGCACTGGATAAAACTGAAGTATAAAATTTTCTCTAACAATGGAGTTTAAAAAATAACTGGTTTATTTATCTGAAACAAAAAAAAATGTTTAATTTCAAAATTAATACAGCGTACATTTCTATACTTACATCACAATAATATTGAATACTTTTTTCAAAATTTTCTGGTTTAAATATACACTAATTTCTGCCCGCCTCTAGAAATTCGAGGTATTTTAATAAGCAATTGCACTTCACGCAATCAATATTTTTAAATTTACTCTGTCAAATGTATATGATAGTCCTCAAAAAAATTTTTGTATTATTATTGTTTTTTTGTTTATTTATACGTTGCACTCGAAATTTGAGGTTGTTTGATAAATAACTTTGTTAACCATAATTATTCGTAGCCAATATTCATAATTTTTTTAATTTACTCTAACTGATAAGTATTTGGTATCCCTCAAAATGGCTTTATTTATATTTGATTTTAATTCAATGCTAAAATATTTATTTTCAATCATCCATAATTATTTTTAGCATATTTAAAAAAAAAATAGAAAAAATGTGCAAATATCAAAATTATATATCTATAATTATAATTTAGTAGTTTTCAGCCACACACTACGTATTATGAATTCCGTTTCAAGCTTTGAACATCAGTAACTACATATTTTTTACGATTTTTCTACTATAAAATACGTATAGGTTTAATTATAGATATTAATAATAAAACATAAACAACACATTTCATATTTACATTACACTATTATTACAGTAGTATGGTACCTACGATAGTCAGTAGTAGTAACAAAACGTACACAACAGAATAACATAAAAAAAACACAAAATTATAAGAGACATTCTCGCTACTCTCTTTAAAATTGTGTATTCTTTTTTTCCTCTCGGGCCACGAGTCTCGACACGACACGACTCGACCTCAACGGCTCAACTATTCTTTGGCAATGTGTATGCAATGTAGTATGTACTTTAACTTATTGCATGTATAAAGAAAAAAATTTAAAAATTGATAAAAATCATAATTTTTCACAATATGTATTGAAATTTTTGAATAATGATGAATGATATTTTGATCTGATATTAATAATCAATATGTATTTAAGTATGCATTTATGTATGATCAGCCGCGGGCAGAGTATCTTTAAAATTCAAATACATATATAATTGTTTTGGTTTTGTACTTTCCTATTAAATTGTTGCATTTATGTACGAATGTTTGTGTATTATTTGAAGTGATTAGAAAAATATTCTAATTGTACTCTTTTTTGAATTGAATTTCTGCTCATATAAGTACTTAAATTTTAGTATACAGCAGTTCTTACAACCAAAATTAAATTTGAATAATTTTTTATTTTTAAATATTTTGTACCTATGTACATATGTATGTCAATTTTATGCAGGGTTACCATTTGTATAATTGTGGTAATATTTGTACGGTTTTCTTGCCCTCTGTACATTATACAATCTTAATCAAGAATTGTACGCCAAATATACGGTCTTCCAGATTTTAAAGTTTTTACATTAGGGAAAAGTAAAACGAACAGCGTGGCTTATAAAAAAATTTAACTGAATTTTGCTCCAAACTTTGTTTGTGCATTTACGAATGTTTTACGGATACCTATTCTATTTTCCCCACTTACCTTTAAAACATTTATTTCGAACTCGATAAATAAATAGATATAATAGTCCTCACTCACAATACCAAATAATCTAAATATACGTACACCAACTACAGGCTCTTGATATATTTAATTCTGTTTTGGCGTTATTTTAAAAATAATTTCAGTTAGTGTTTTGACCAATTTGGTTTTGCTTTCTGATTTTTTACGGATTGTACTTTTTCAATAAATTCTATTTTTCTGCAACAATGAATTTTGATTCAACATAGAATTTAACTACTCATTAACAGGGGCCCTTTTTTTTCAAAATTTTTTAAATTTAGTATTTCAATTTACCGTTATGTGAAAACCAAATTTTGCATGATTTTTCTACCTTCATAACTCAGGAACGCTTTTAGATAGATGCTTGAATTTTGAGACAAGAAAGAACTTTTAGAATTAGTATAAGTTTCCTCAGAAAATTTTTTGGTAACACCCGCTCTTTAAGAGTTATTACGCCTCAAAAATTGAAAATTTGCTATTTTTAGACACCTGTAACTTAGGCACCTGTACAAATTTTTCTTCGGAAAGACATGAAAATTAAAGGTTCAATAATATATTTTTACGTGTGTTAACGGCTTTTCTTAGTTATATAGGATTCCGGACTTACGGCCCCTCAAAATTTCAAAAATGTCCTATTTTCACATTTTTTCTTATTACATGAAATTTTCAAATTTTTGTGTAAGTCACACTTCTAAACAGTTTGTATTGAGTTTTGGAAATGTGCGCTTTTAAAAACCGTTGGTTTACATTCTACCTTGTTAATGTTACCTTAGCGTTATCGCTTTTAAAGAACTCTTAGTGAAGTACTAATATATGCATAACATAAATGACTATTTTTTAGCACATTTTTAAAAAAATGCTGAAAAAATGAGCAATATCAAAATTATACATTTTTTTTTAAATTTAGTATTGAAATTTACCGTTATGTGAAAACCAAATTTTACATGATTTTTGTCCCTTCATAACTCTGACACACTTGTAGACAGGGACTTCAAATTTTGAAATCTCTTTTTGAAAGCACTTTAAGAATTAGTATAAGTTTCCTCAGAAATTGTTTTTTGTACCACCCGCTGTTTAAGAGCTGTTATGGCTCAAAAATTAAAAGATTGATGTTTTTAGACAGCTGTAACCTTAGTATCTGTACAAATTTTTCTTCGACAAGACATAAAAATTAAAGCTTCAGTAATATGTTTTTCACTGGCTAATGGTGCAGTTGTTAAAACACCGGCCTTTCATATTAAAGATCTCGGGTTCAAACCCCGGTTGCGTCATATAGATTAATAAAAAATAATAGACGTTTTTCTTATAATATATACATAATCAGTAAAATATAATTAAAATAAGTATACATATATATATGTCCTATAAATTGTAATTAATATCATATTGTAATATCTGCATAATATCTAATAATACCAAACCATATTGTCTTGTAATAGATGGCGTAAAAATAAAAGAAACGTCTCATAGTCTTGCACAATAGCTACATCAACGGCTAAGTGAAATTAATGTAATCAACGGCTTAGTGAAATTCCAGAAGAGGCTTAATGATTCCAGAAACTTAAACTCAGTGAAATATGAATAATAAATGACTTAGGGGATACCCTATGCTCCTTATAGAAGTGGCAAGAAAAAATTTTTTTTTTTTTATTACATGTGTTAACAATTTTTCTTAGTTGTGCAGGGTTGCGTAGTTACAGACGTTTGAAATTGTAAAAAAGTCCAATTCTCAAATGTATATATTTCAGATTCTACGTTGTAGTAGTTTTACAATCTAAAAATGTTAGAAGGCCAGAATTTTCCTTACATTTATAAAACAATATTAAAATTATCCACCTATAACTTAGGCACATATACAAAGTTTTTCCAAATAAAAGTCAAAAATTAAAGCTTTAACTTTATAATTTTACATGTGTTGTCTAATGGTTTTTCTTAATTATTAGAAGTTCTCCTCAAATTGAAGTGTCTCTCTTTATTTTTAACATTTTTTCTTATTATATGAAATTCTAAGAAAATTCTCAAATTTTTGTGCAAGACACAATTTTAAACAGTTTTTATTGTCTTTTGGAAATGTGCGCCTTTAAAAATCGTTGGTTTACATTCTGCCATGTTTTTTTCTACTATTCTTAAATGTTTACGGTTTGTTCAAAAGTGTTACGTTTACGATGTCTTGTATGAACATTTGAACAAGAATGTCTTTGCTAATGTTTACCGTATTTTTTTCTTAGATGGCAAAATATTTAGTCTAATTATATCATCCTTAATTAAATATAATATAATAAATTAATCTATAAATGAAAAAAAAATTAAATTTAAAAGTAAAACTTCTTAAATTAAATTTCCATTAAATACAATATTTATTTTCTTTTTTTCTTTTTTAACTTTTTATTTAAATTGTTTTTGTTTTGTTTTTTTTTTTTCAATATTTCTTATTTTTAAATAACCTTTTTTCACAAAAAAAAAAAAAATAATTTAATTTCACTTTTTTTTTTTTTTGTTTTTTATATATATAACTTTAAGATATGGTGTTCTTTACAGTTTCTTCAAATTCATGGTTTTTTATTAATTTTTTTTTTTTGTGTTTTTTTTTTTTTTTTTTAAATTTCTTTAAAAATATTTTATTCTTTATTCTTTTTTTATTTAGTTTTTAAATTAAAATATTTATTGTAATTTGAAAAGGATATTATTATATATATTAGTTTTATTATTTTTGTTTTAAAATTTTTAATGCTAAAACTAATATTTTAGATAAATTTTTACAAAAATACAACATTATAGCCAATTTTTTTTTTTAAAATTTTTTTATTTTTTTTTTTTTCGGGCAATTTTTTTTTTTTTTTTAATTTTTGATAGCAAAGATATAATATATTATATATTTAATTTTACATATATAAAAACCACATTCTTTTTTAACAGTTATATATATTATGTATGTATACTTATTATGTATAGATATTATGTTTGTATGTAAGAATTTGTTTGTGTTTTTTGTTTTTTTTTTTATTGAAAAGAAAATTCCTATAAAATGTACGAACATTTTTTTTTTCTTTTTATTGTTAATAGGTATTGATTGATTGTTTGATTGATTATAATTTTATAATGATAGGTATTATATTATCAGTACAAAATTTTAGGATCTTTTCTGTTGGGATGTGGCCCTTAAGTATATAGATATTTGGAACGATCTTTAAGAGATTATAAAAAAAAAAAAAATTTTTTTAATACGTTATAAATTATAGTTGCGGTTGGAGTTCAACGGTTAAGCTGATAAGATTAATTCTTGCACCACAGGTATATTTTGGAACCAAAGAGAACTTTTTTTTTATATTAAAAAAATGAAGGTATATGTAGGGTATAGGGTATATGTTGGAAATATAATATATTCTTATTAGAATTGATTCATCTCAAAAAATTTCACGCTACATTACGTGCTAAATTTCTATGCAAGATAGTATACTGAACCTTATTATATATATATATATATATGTATATGAAAAATTGCTTAAATTGCAATCGATACGATTCTATTTATTTATATTTTTGTTATAATTTATATAATTATTATAAATTATAATGGTATATAAATTAAAGAAATTTAAAGGAATAAGATAAGGAGAAGAAATAAGGAAAAATAATTGAAATCAAGTAAGGAACAATTTATTAATTTGCTCAATTATTTGTATATGGAATAATAATTTCATTAAAATTAATTTCTTCTTGTCTAGCATAAAAATTTTATAAAACTTAATAAAAAAATTATTACTTATATATTTGGTTTTTTTTTCAAATTTTTAATATACAAATCTGGTGTTTTTCATCTTTTTTTATTTTTTGTTTTTAATTTTAATTTTCTTTAAAATTATTTTTTATATTTAATTAAAGAGTTTAAAATTCAATTAATTTATATTTATATATATATGCATTTTTATTATTCAAAATTAGTTAATGCAAATTTTTAAAATATTTTATTTATAATACTCGTATCTAAAAAATGTTGTAAATTATTTACTTTGCTAGAAAGTATTTTTTTTTTTTTTCATTTTAACTGATTATAAAAAAACTATAGTTATTTTTTATATTGAATTAAGACAATATCTATGATCATGGGGGTAAAATTTTCCATTATGGGAATAAAAGATTTTGGGCTAAATGCCATATTTAGCAGTCCTATAACTACTCGTAAGAATCATTTCAACACCACAGGATTAATAATAATAACAGGATTTGTATTTAAAATGACTAAATGCTGTAATTGTTTTCAAAGATCAATTTATCTCAAATACAAAACAACAAATACATATACATAGAGATGTATGCACATATACTTGTAATTAATAGTGCCGTCGTATTAATAATTAATATTAATTGATTATTTTTTTTTTTTAAATAAATTAATAGAATTTCCTATACATTTTCTTCTTTTCAATATCTTTCAAATTAAATAAAGGCTGGAAAATTTTTTTTTGGGCGGTAATTTAATGAATGAATTTTTGTTTTTTTTTTGGATTTGCCAAAAAAAAAAAACACTAAATCTAAAAAAAAAAAAAAAATTATTCAAATACTATACATAATATCCGACATTTTAAAAATTATTTTTAACTTTTTATTTCAATATGTACATTATATAAATTTTTTTTTTTATTGTATTTTATATTATTATTTAATCAATATTAACAATCATTAAAATTTTTCCTTTCTTATTTATATTTATTATATTTTATATTTTCCTTTCTTTTTTATTATTAAAATTAATAATATTAAATAATATTAATTTTATAATAATAATAGTTAATTTTTTTGTTGTTAACCAATAACATTAATAATAATTGAAATATTATTAATAACTAATTATAGTTTTATTGATAAATTATATTAATAATTAAAAAAAATTTTTTTATTTTTATTATTTTAAAATATTAATAAAATTTTTTATTTATTTATTGTATATAATAATACGTTTTTTTTTTTTTATGTTTTTTTTTTTATCATTTATATAATATGTATTGAAACATAAAATGTATAAAACATATAATATATAATATATATGTATATTCTAATAAAAGTAAGTTATTTCAATTTTTTAATAATTTCTCCAACAGTTTTTTTTAACAATTTTCTATTTAATTTTTTCCATTTCTAACTTCGTTTTTGTTTGTTCAAATTAAAATTTTTATTAATTGTTTATTAATTTGATTTTTTTTTTTGTTTAAAGTTTTTTTTTATTAATTTTTTATAAAAAATAATATTCTTTGTTCATTTAAAAATATTTATAGTGTTTATTTATTGTAATATATCAATGTTTCTTTTCTTTTTTTATTTATTTTTATTATAGTTAATGTATCTATTACTTATGCCTATATATATTATGTATATATTTATATATATAGATTTGCATTTTCATATTAATAAAATATTTATTATTTAATATACATAATATAAATGTAATATTATGTGAACGTATAATCCAACCAATCTCATTCTTTTTTTTTTTTTTTTTTTTACGTTATATATGAATATATAAGAAAATTTAATTCTAATTTTAAATATGGTTAAATTAGATTAGAAATTGTTGTTTTTGTTTTCTTTATTAATTTTTTTTTGTTTTTTACAAATTAATTTTTGTTGTAATATTATTCTATATATATAGATTGTCTTAAAAGTCTCAGAATATAGAGCTATAAATTACAAAACATAAAATAAAATGAAATTTTAAGTTTATTATACAGTATAAAAAATTCTTTATTTATTCAATCATTTTAAATATTTTTGTATTTAAATTCAATAAAATTTTTATTTAATTAATACGAAACTTTAATTAAAATAAAATCAAAAAACAAAAATTAAATAAATCATAAATAATGGTTGAATAATATAAAAATTAATTAATTAAATATATAATATATAATTAAAAAAATGGTAAAAAATCAATAATCATTATAAATTTTAATTCTAATTAAAAATATTAATAAAAGAAAAAATTATTTATGTATATAAATTTGAATTAATTAATGAAATATATGAAACAATAAAGTAAAAAAAGAAAAATAAATTTAAAAATTAAATTTAGTAAATACAATTATAAAAAAATAAACAAAGCTTCGTATTATTTTCTTTTAACTACTGAATTAATTATTTTAATTATTAATAATTATTAATATCAAAATATAAAGCTAAATTTTTCTAATAAATATTAGAGTTTTTTCCTTAAATATTTTGTAAAAAAAAAAAAAAAAAAAATTTACAATATTTATAATTATTTAATGATTAATATATAGCAATGAATGAGACAGGAAATTGGTTGTTATTTACTTAGTTAAAATAATTTGAAAGTGATTAGGCCATTTTAAAATTTAATTTTTATATTTTTATTTTTTTTTTAATTTTTATTAATACAATTTTATAGATTTTATATTTAGAAAAACAAAATATTTTTTTTACTAATAATAATTAATATCATTACATTAAGTTACACAAAAAAAAAAAAATTAAATAAAAGTAAAAAAAGATGACAACTAATATTTATTTATATTAATTAATAATAAAATTATTTAAAAATATTATTTATTAAAAAAAATATATAAATTAATATATTATATAATTAATTTTAATTTTGAAATTGAAATATTCTCATAATTTATTTTCGTCTCTTTTAAATTAAATTCTTTAGTTTCTTTTTTATTTTTATTTTATTAATTATGACTTCTTTATTAATTTGAATTCATTTTTTATATAATTTTTGGTGTTTTTTGTTTCTAGTATAATTTTTTTTTTTTTTTGCTCACCTAATAATTATCGAATTTTATTACAAATAGGAAAAGATGTAAGAGAAAAAGTTATTTATTTATTTTTTTTTTTAATTAATTTATTTCTAAATTTTTAAGGTTATTTTAGTAAGTGTAAAAGAGATTTTGATAAACAAATTGATAATTTGATGATATAGTGAAACCCTATTATTGAACAGTAAGTACGTAAATATTATTTTATTATTATATAATCTAATTTCACGCAAAAGATTTTTAGTCATGTTTAGTCGAAAGAGTTTTTTTTTTTTTTAAATTTATATAAAATTAGAATTATTTTTTTTTTTTTGTTTTGTATTAATTAAGAAGCTCATAGTTAATAATGTATGAATAATTAAAGTTTTTTGTATATTATAGTAAGAAAATGATTAAAATCAATGAACGTAAAATAGAATTTAATGGTATTTTATATAAATGTATATAATTATTATATTTTGTTTTATTTTTAGAAATAAGAAGCATTATTATATATTTTCTAAATATATTATAAATCTTTAAATATTATATTTATTTTATATAATATATTGTATTAATTCATCAGTTTCTGTTTTATATTAATTTGAACATATAAATATATCTATATATAATATTATAATAGCTATTTATATTTTTTACATTTTTTTTAAATTTTTAATTAATTGTCTTTTTTGGTTTTTTTTTGGATGTTGTTAAATATATATATATTTTTGTTAATTTAAGGATTAAGGAAAGGACTTAATTAGCTATATAATTTTTTTTTTAATATTAAAAGAAGTAATATAGAAATTTAATTTTTTTTTTTATTAATATGTTTAATAATTAATTAGTGCCATTAAATTTTTTTTTTTATTCGAGCTGTTTTTTTGTTTTGTTTATTTTTTTAATAAAAAGATTGTCAACTATATTTATTTAATATAATGTATATAATATAATATTATTATATAATTTTTTTTTTTTTTATACAAAATTGATTTTTTTAAATTTTATTTTGTGTTTAAATTATTTTGTAAGTATATAATATATAGATTTAAGATGTATAGAATAACTATTTGTATTGATAATTGTAAATGTTTCATTTTTAATTCCTAATTTTTTTTTTTTTTTTGTGTAAATAATTTTGTAAAAGAAAGCCTTGAAACACTATACTAAAAAAAAAATATCTTTCTTTAAAACTCTTTGTAGATGCATCATTAATAAAAAAGTCCGATAAAAACCAAAAAAAAAAAACAAAAGAAGGTTATTTACTTTTAAGTTTAATACCAAACAAAAGTATAATAAATCATTCACAAAAAAATACTAATTTAATTATAATTTTTTATTAATATATATTTTAAATATATTAAATTATTTATTATTAATTAAATTAAATTTAAAATATAATTAATATTAATAATAAATAAAATAATAATATTAATTATAATTAAATTAATATATTTTATTTATTAATTAATAATTTATTAAAACAATATTTAAAATTAAAAAAAATAAATTGATATTATTTAATGATGTTAAAATTTAATATTAATTATTAATAATAAAAAAAATTAAATCTTTCAAATTTATAAATGATGCATATCTTATTATCTTTTATAATACTTTCTTTCTGATATAATATATATATATTTTTAATCTTTTCATTAAATATTATTGTGTTTTTTTTTTTCTTTTTTTTTGTATTTTATCAATTTTTTCAATTTAATATTTTTTATTTTTTTAATAAAAAAAAAAATTTTTTCTATCTAAGTGTTAAAATAAAAATTAATAAAAAAATTTTTTTTTTTATTTTTTTTTTTACAAAAAATAAAACAAAATCACTCAGAAGGTAGGCCTATTTAAAGTTCCAGTCATAAAATTGATTTAAATTTTTTATTAATTTATTTAGTATATTTAGTTTTTGTTATATATATATATATATATTAATATATTATAATATATAATTATATAATATAAATAGAATATTATATAATAATATAATATAAGTTAAAAGTTAAATTTTTAAAGTTTAATATATAGCATTTTAATAGTCTAATAAATTAAAAAATAAAATAATTAGACCTGGTTTTTTTGTTTTTTTTTTTTTTTTTGTATAGTACCTATATGAAATTATTTTAGCGCTTTTAGTTTTTTAAATTATTTATTTTGTAGTATGACAGTGCTATAAGCTTGAATTAAAATATAATATTAAAAATTTTAATTTGTCGCAAAAATTATTAATTTTTATATAAATTTGTAATGAATAATCCCTAAAATTGTCTAGACTATGATAATACATACGTAAAATATGTTTATATGAGATGAAAGATTTTAATTGCATTTATTAATAAAAATAAAAAAATGAGTTAATTTTTAAAATTAATAGAAAATGATGTATGTTAACTAGGATTTTTTTTTATTTATTTTAAGGGTATTACGATGTAAAAAAGAAAATTAGTTTTTATTTTTGTTTTATATACTTGTAATGTATTTTTTTTGCATTTCATTTTAGACTTTTTGTAGTTAAGAGTTTTTTGTTTTTTGTAAAATAATCCGTTCTTTAATAAAAAATAAAATAAAAAAAAACCGTTCTTTTGTATTATTTTTTTTAGAACAATATTAAACATATTTTAATTCCATATAGACATATTTAAAATGAAGAAAATGATTATTGCAATTTAAAATTAATTATTTAGTGTAAAAGTTTTAAAAAACATAATATCGAGTTCAGAATATTTTTTTTTTTTTTGTTTTAGTAAATTTTATTTAAATATAGATTTTTTTTTATAGCTTTTTTATTTTTAAATTTTTTTTTTTATATTTAACAACTTTTTTTTATAAGGTTTTTTTTTTCTTTATTTAATTTTTTTTATTTTTTATTTTTCTCTTTTATTTTCTATTAAATTTGCTAGTAAACGCATTTTTTCCCACTAAATAATTTTTTTGTATTGTTTGTTTTGTATTTTGTTTTTAATTATGATTTTTTTGTTTTTTTTTTTTTTTTGTTAATTAATTCAAAGCAAGTATATACTTTTAAATAAATTTTACATAAATACATACTTATATATACTTTTATTAATTTCTATATATACATTTTATTACATTTATTAAATATTATGAATTTATTAAAATATCTTATTTTGTTAAAATAAATTTATTGATTTTATTTTGGTTGTTATCTATAATTCATTTTTGCTATTGTGAATTATTTTGATTTTTCATCAATTTTTTATTGTGAATTTATTTAAATTTAAACTCAAAAAAACAAAAAAAAAACTTCAAGTAATACAGTTACAAAATGATTTAAAATGTAAATGAAATAAGAAAATATTTTGTGAAATATGTAATAGATGCATATCATAATTTTGGCGTTATACGAAAGATTTATTACGGTAAATTTAACACTTTCTGTACTGATGCAAAGAGCTCTGATATGTTAAAAAACTTCAATATTAATATACAAGTATAAAAGGGAAAATTATTATCAAAAATTAATCCTTTAAATGGATGAAGGTGGAGTTTTTTTTTATAAAAATAAAAGTAAAAAATCGAATAAACGGCTTGATATGATATATGAAATGGGGAAATTTCTAGAAAGTTTTAGAACCATTAGTTATTAATACCGATTATTCTGGATATACATTCTGGAATGTATAGGTAAAAGGTTTGTTTTAAAATTGATTTTTTTTTTTCCACTTACTTTTTTAAACAGATCAGCTATATTTTAGTTTAATTTTACTATTTACTTGAGTGTGAATTTTATTGAATTTAAAATTATTTGAGTAAAAAAAAAAAATTGAGTAAAATTTTGAAATTTTATTAAATTAAAAATCTTTAATCGTATAATTTAAAAGTTTTTCATCTAAAATAATTCAATGTGTTTTATTTTTAATTTTATTTAAAATATTATGCAAAATTAACTTTTTTTAAAAATATTTTAAATTAGTATACATACATAAAATAATATGTATGTGATTAGAGTCTTTGATATATTAATAAAATGTAATGTTCTCTAAGCTTCTTTTTCCTAATAAAGATTATAGATCTATTGGATCGCAAATATATATATATATGTATATATATTTTATATACTTTTATTTTATTTTTTTAAATTAGAATGTCAATAGGAATTTTTTTTTAGAAGAAAGAGTTCTCTTTTAGTATGCAATACGAGAATAATGGTTTTGCTCCGATATAAATATACTCAATGCTTAATAAATTTTTTTGAATGTATACAAAAATTTAATGAAAAAATCTTTCACATCAAAACAGACTATAATTTTCTGATGCTTTTTAAAGATTATCACTACTTTTAAGAAAAAAAATTTTCAAAAAAAAAAAAAAATGCAATGTGTTCGCGTCATTTAATGAAACGTATTCTAATTAGATTATTTTTTTTAATATAGAATTGCAGATATATGTATATTAAGATAGAAATGGAGGGTTGCCTGATTAAAAAAAGATTAATTTTTATTCTTACTCCTCTTAAGAGCATAATACTCCATACTAGATATTTTCATCGATTCGCAGTAATTGTTCTGGAATTTTCCTACAATATGTTAATTTCAATTAACTGCAGAAGATTAGTTCATAGCCAGTTGTTGTTCGGTCAACCATGACTTCTAATACCTTGCGGATTTCATTCTAGAGCCATTTTCGCAATTTTTCTTTTTATGCATTATTAGGCTTTTTTCTAAGCGTGTGCCCTATCCACCACTCCATTTCCCTTGCATTATTTTGTTTCATAATTGGTTTCTCATTTGTTATATTCCACAGTGCATCATTTCTTATTATTTATTGCTAGAAGGCTCTGTATGTGATTTTTAGTCACATATTGACATAAATATATGCAATTTGTTGTTCATTAAGTTTAATGTTTACCAAGTTTTGCTATCACATCAGCACAAGACCGAAATATTTAAAGTTTGGTATTTCTCGATATCTGCAAGTTGCTCTACATAGATTTCAATTTTCCAAATGTTGTTCTGGCTTTCTTTAGTCTATTCTCTAAATCCTATGGCGAGGATAAAATAATATAAAATAAATTAAAACCGAAAAGAAAGGATCACTACAAACAAGATTTGATCTTGAATTAGGCCATTGAAAAATGAAAAAGAAAAGTAGATAATAAATTAATTTACCAAGATTGTTACATCATTTATCATTAATTATTTAAATTGTAGGTAAATACTTTAACGTGTTTTAATAATTAAATAAATAGTTATCCTATTTATTTTGTTATATTATTTTATAAATTATTTTATAATATATCAATATTAATCCTTAAAATAGATGAAAAACTTTTTTATTTATTCATTGGTATCAGAAAAAAAAAAAAAACTAATATTAATAATATAAAAATAATTTTTTAATATATTATAAGAGTTAATTAATAAATTCAATTAATAAATACATAAATTGAATTAATAAATTTTTCTCTTGAATTAATAATTGTTTTTTTTTTAATTTAAAATCTATTTTTTAATTTTTAAATATAATTTTTTTCTTAAATTTTAAAAAATAAAAATTACAAAAAAAAAAAAATTAATTTATTTATTTACCTGATATTTTAAAATACATAATACAATTTTAATAATAATTAATATTTATAATTAATTTATATGGGGTTTTAAAAAATTTTTAATATTCTTATATATATATGTATATATATATAAATTTAATTTTAAGTTTTTATTTCTTAATTCAAAAATTGTTTTAATTTAAATAAATAAAAGTTAATTTATTAATTCATTTTTTTTTAATTGTATATTAATTAATTTATAATTTTTTTTTTATAATTTCTCTAAAAAATAATTATCACCTATGATTGAATTTTTTTTTTGTTTTTGTTAATATTTTCTCCTCATATTTTTTTTACATATTTATTTATTTCTCTAAATTATTATCCAAAAATTTTTAATGAAATTGCTTTCAAAATAAATTTATAAATTTATATTTATTTATTTTTTTTTTTTTAATAATTTTTTTTTTCATATTTATAATATAATAAAAAAAAAAAATTAAGTTAAAGCCGTTTTTAGTAAAATTATTTTTATTTTGTATATGTAAACTTGTATTTAAAGTTGAATATTGTAATATGTAGTGCACTGTGCATTTTCTTTGACCGCGTTACTATGACAACCAGTATTTTTTTGTGTTATTTTTTGAATATTTTTCTTTATTGTTGTTTAAAGTTTAAATTTTAGTATAATAGGAATTCAAATTTAAAATAAATCTCCAAGATGAGACTCACATCAATTAACAGGCCATGAGGCATGAACTGCAGAGAGAAAAAGTTTAATAAGGGGCCAGCTTTTAATAAATTTATACGTAGTCTTATGTAAAAAAATAAGAGGCCAACTATAAATCTTGAAATAACACAAAAACCATTTACTTTATTCAATTTGGTCCAAAGAGAAAATAAAAGTCGCATCTTAAAATTTTGTACACGCTTATAAAATGTTTCAGTAAAATTAGGTGTCAAATCAAAATAAAAGAAATTTACTGCTTAGATTGCATCATATTTTTTTTCAGTTTAGACAGAAATGGGAAGGAATGAAATATGTATTATTGGAACAATTTTGTTTCCGGAAAATGATAAAACTGATATTTAAAGAAATACTAAAATAAAAAATTTAAAAATTAATAGCTGAGTTTATTATTTAGAATATGTTTAATCTTTTTGTTAAATTTTTATATATTTTACGTTGCAAAAAAATTGAAAATAAAAATTTCAATGGACGATTTAAATCATATAAACTGCAGTCAAGAAAAAAAATATGGCATCATTGTTTGCGATCCTTTTACACGAAAAAAGTAGTTGAGAGTAGTTGGGAGTAGATGGTAAATTGAATGTTAATTTAATATAACTGTATTTACTTCTATCTACTTTTTCTCAAAGGTTTGTGTAGTTGGGAGTAGAAAAGAGTAGTTTAACTCTGTAAAAGGAACGCAAACATTAAAATTGTTTTTAAATAACGACAATTATATGTTCTTTGTAGATGTATGCATAATATTACACAGAGTTAAAAAGTTAGCTTTCTAAATTAAATATTTTTTCTAGAGTTCGAATGTACAGTGAATGTTCGAATGAATGTTCATTTAATGAATTCCATTAAAGCAAAACAAAAAAATGCAATTTAAAATATAACTTAGAAGAGACAAAGTCAACTCTAGAATACTCCCAAAATAAAAAAAAATACATAATATCACCCCATTTATTGTGCCAATTTTTTTTTTTCATCTATTAAGTGTACTTTTAAGTTTTGGTTCTTTTGATTGAAGTAAATAAAATATGTACGCAAATTATAGAACTTTATTGTAGTAGTGTTAACTAATATAGGATTTTTGAATTAGTATGTTTATAAATATATATGAATCCTATTAAAATTAAACTGTCACATTACTTATTTACATAAAGAAAGTTTATAATGTGTTTTTTAAATGGATGCCTGCTGTATCTGTAAATGTTACAATATAAGTAAATTTATTCTACTAATCTTGTTAGTGTATGAATATCGCCTATAATTATGCAACTTTAAGTACAAATTAATACAATAAAAATAATTTTTTTTTCAATATTAATTAAAATATATTGAATCCTTTTTCTCTATATAGAATTAAGAATTTCTTTTTTTTTTTATTAAATAGTTATTGTTTTTTGTTTTCATTAAATTTTTTTTCTTTCATTGTAGTATTTTTTGTACAATTGTGTTTGTTTTGTGATCATTTATAATGTTTTGTAATATGTATTGTACTTTCTTGGCTATTTTTCATTGATTTAGTTTAAGTTTTTTGAGTATATATTAGTTTATTTTTTAAATTTGATAATAATTATATGTGAGACAGTAATTTATGGTATTTTTTTTATGTAATGTTTTTAATGAGAGCTTTCCAAAGTTATTTTATTGTTTTATTTTTTTTTTAATTTATTTATATTTATTTAAATATTTTTTTTAACTAATGTTATATTTTCTTTTTTTTTTTTTGCTAAAATAAACACCTGCTTTTTTTTGTTTTTTAGTATTTTTTTTAAAATAAATTTTTTTTTTATTATTAAATTTAAAAAAATTAAATTACTTTTGGACATTTTTTTTTTTTTTTAAGTTTTTGAATTTAAATTTTTTTTCAATTTATTATAATTTATTATTTTTGTTTTAATTATTTATTTAATTAAAATTAAATTAATTTATAAGAATTTTTTTGGAATGATTGATTGTTTACGGCGTAAATTTTTACTACCATTGCTACTACTATTATTATTATTACTACTACCGCCAACAATACTAGCACCATTGGTACCAAAATTATTTTTTAATAATAGTAATGGTATTTTTTTAATTTTTTCAATACGTAATGCTGCTGTTGTTATTGCTGCAGTTGTTGCTGTTGTTGCGGCAATAGTTGAATTTGATTGTGTTGTAATTTGTTGTGTAAAATTTGTTGTAAATTTATTAAATTTTTTTGTAAAATCAACAGCAGTTGTTGATGATGTTGCTGATGTTGCAGCTGTAATAACAGCACTTGTTAAATTTGTACAACTAGGTCAAGGAGAATTATCAGAATCAGAACCACCAAATGAATGCATTGGAAATAATGGATACCAACCGCTTATATGTTGTGCTAATACAATTTTATCTAAATTTAATTCAGCACCACCTAAACCTTTATTATGTTCAAAACCAACACAACGTTGCCATACAGTTATAACTAAATTACGACCAAATACATCAGAGCTCTACAAAATGGAAAAAAAAAAGAATATATTATAGAAGTTGTTGACTAAATAATTACAATCTATAATATGTAATTGTATATGTATATGCTAGAAATGTGCATTTAGAAGGGGTTTAACCTAACTTTATAATTAGGATAAATTCTAATTAAGTGTAAAAGAAAAAAAACTTACTTGATATTTTAATGATTGCTTATAAATTGGTTCAGATGAATGTCGTATTATACGGGTTTTCTTTTTATGTCGTAAACGATCTCCATCTTTAACATAACATTTAACATATGTATCTGGTGGTGTTTCACAATCAACCGGTACAATATTTTTTGCAGCAATTACCTAAAATACATAAAATAATTTTAAGTTTTATAAACATACTTATACATATAATAAAATATCCTTTTTAGAACTGTTCGTAATCCACTTATTAAAATATCAAATATAAAAAGAATTAGGTCTATCATTGAAAACTCAAACACGATCGCGAGGGGGAAATATTTAATTTTTTTTGTCAGAAGCTATCTATGAAAACGTTGCAGATAATTGCAGCGCGGTAAATTTTTTGAGGTGTCATTCAGCCAAAATACATTGTTCTGCGTGCAGAACGTTTTACTCTTCGTTTCACACCCTCTTTCCTATAAACTAATTTTATTGCGAGAATATTTTGTATTGAGAGAAAGAGAATTGTTCAACCAAAATTATACTTTTTGCACTGGATTCATTTACTAACACAAACAAAAAAATGTTGTTGCTGTTTTTGTTTTTTTAAAAATTATTGCGTGAAAAAGAAAAAAATATAAAAGCGGAAAAAAATTAAAATATTTGTGGTGTTAAATATTGATAAAAGACAACATAAAATTAAATTTAGCATTAGTTTTTCTTTAAGTATGTTTACATATTAAATTTGTATTATAAAAAAAGAAAAAGTGAATAAATATTTTTGGATTATATTAAATATTTAAGTACATATTTTAATTGATAAAATATAATGTTTAGTTAAATAATGAGTGACATAACTGACAATTGGTCTAAGGAACAAGCATTGAAATTAATTAAAGAATTGCAAAAACATCGATGTTACTTTAGTTCACTAGAATCTAGATTTTAATTTTACCAATAAATCTAAACGGACTAAATAAACCTAAAAAATTAAATTTATTTACAGAACAATTATTTTTCTTTTTTATATTTTATACACAAAAATTTTCATATGTACCTATTAAAAAAACTTTCCGCTTTTATCATAGCCAACTAAACATTCTCTAGTCAGTGTTCAATTCTCGAATGAAAAGAAATTCACACATGATCCATGCATTGACAAGTGCAGAATCTGGTAAATACTCGTAAAAGCGAGCAGTTGACATGATGTCATGTACTATAGATCCGTTTGGTTTGACGGATTCGAAATGCATAATATAAAATTAAATTGCTGGAATAAAAAAGAAACACGAACCTCAAATTTCCCAGATTTTTATTTAACCTTATTCCAGCAATTTACTTTTATATTATAACAGTCCAAAATGCTTGCACTAGCAATTCACTTTTATATTATAACAGTCCAAAAAGCTAAAGTTTTGCAATCAATTTTATTTTCTACTTTTTAAGGGGCGAATTCGGTTTCGATAAAAGCATATTTTAAAAAATATTTTTTTTACATTATTTTATTTTTGAACAGCTGAGTTTTAAATTTCCTTAATACATATATAATTTTTTGAGAAATTTAAATGTCAAAAAATTTTATCGCTCCGCTTTTGCCTTGCGTTTTTAATGATAGTATAATTATTACGGCTAGAATAAATGCTTATCAATTGAGTTTTCAATAAATATAGGTATTTTAAGTTTGCATTTCAAGAAAATTGCTTTTAAGAAATAAATATGGAATATTGATTGAAAATGTAAACTTAAAATTATCTTTTATTATAGGAAACTCATAAAATTTACAAAAATATTTTTTTTTTTTGGCAAATTTATTAAAGTTGAAATTAATTTTTGGGGCATTTTTATTTAATATTTACAAAAAAGTTCAACTTTTAACCTGCATACACATCTTAAAATTTTCCAACAATAATGCTAAAATTATATTAATAATG
The DNA here is from genome assembly GCA_947095535.1 of Poecilobothrus nobilitatus. Lineage (NCBI taxonomy): Eukaryota > Metazoa > Arthropoda > Insecta > Diptera > Dolichopodidae > Poecilobothrus > Poecilobothrus nobilitatus. The sequence continues at coordinate 115,740,669 of OX352774.1, forward strand.
TTTATTTTTCATCTTTTTACTTTTTTATCTCCTGTCAAATTGAAAATAATTTGACAACATTTTTTATGTGTAAGATACTAAATATTTACGGTAAATGATCAAATAAATAGCGACTTTCAGTCAACCATCGTATAAATTTGAAATGTCTGGTTAGTAAAATTGTGTTTATAAATGTTTTTGTTGTTTTTTTTTTATTGGAATTTCTTAACAGTTTGCAACACACCATACTGGCAATCAATAAATCAATTTTTTATTAAATAAAAAAAAAAAAAAATGCAAAAAAAGCATAAAAATAATAAAAAAATTTTTTTATAAATTATGGATTTGAAAATAAGCTGGAAATGGTATTTTTATAACATTTTTCCCTATATTTTAAAATGGATTTGGTTAATCTTTATTAATATGATGAAAGAAATATTTTTTAAAAGAAGATTTAAAGTTATAATTTACATCATTTACTAGCCTTTTTTTTTTAGAAAAAAAATCTTATCACTTAGAAGAAATATTTTAAAAATAAATAATTTTTTTAAATATTCTACTGATTTATTACTTTTTTTGCAAGGTATAATTTCAAATCGGAAAATTTTAAAAAATTTCAACACACTTCTAGCTGTAACCCACCAAAACTCTTCAACTAATGAAAAGCCTTCAACTATTCTTTTGATGTGTTTGTTCTACTAGTAATCCACACTAATTTTGAATTATTTGGTATACGGTTAGTCCATATAATTTTTGATCTTTCATTATGGATCTTGCCAAATAATTGAGTACATATATTCAATTCTACATATGTATAATGTTAAACTCCTGCCTTATATTGGAGCTTTATTTTATATTACCCAAATAATTTTATTTCTTGTCTCTTTTGAAATATTTGTTTTTATTATTATGGGGAATTTTCTATATGTTCCTTTTTAAAATAACCAACCTAATAATTATCCTTAAATCATTCTCTACAAAGTTCCTATATATATTTCTTTCAAAACACATACATATATTAAAATATAAAAACTCACCATATAACAATATTATGAATAAAAATACTTTGCGGCAAAAACATAAATTGAAAATGGCTTCAATAAAAAGATATAAAAATATTTTCAATATCCATTTAATACAAATTTATTAAGTCTGAATATAAGTTACCCTAGTAAATAATCAGCTTTCAATAAAAAAACAAAATGGAGAAAAAATAAATTTATTACACATTACACATAACATATAAATACACATACATATAAATCGAAAAATCATAAATTGTTTAAAAAACAAAAAAAAAAAAAACTTAAATTTTAAATTTTTTTCAACAATCGATATTTCACTTCATTTCTTTTTTTTAACAAAATTTTTTTTTTTTTAGCTCCTAATTTTTGACGATTTATTATCGAGCAAAAAACGCCGGAAGTGAAACATGAAAAATGAATAAGAAACAATAAAAATAACGGTACTTTTTGTTTTTTTTTTTTGTAACATCATAAGAAATCAAAAGTAAATAAATTGCGATATTGTTGACAAAAAGTGAAAAAGTGAAAAAAAAAAAAAAATTAAATACAGGACTAAAATGTAAAAATTTTAAGGATTCATTTATATGTATATATATGTAAATATAAATATTCTTGTACGTACATAATACATATATAAATAAACAGTGGAAAATTTATTATACGTTTATAAAAAGAGGAAGTAAACGATGTCCTCCTTTACACAATGTATTTGAGGTTATTTTCAAAAGAATTTTTTTGATATCCTTTTTAAATATTTTGTTTATTTTTTTTTTTTTTTTGAATTTTTGTCAATAGAGGTCATAAATTAAGCAGCTTTTCGACAAGTTATACTAATAGTAAAGGATATTTGAAACATTTAAAAAATTTCAAAATATGAAATTTTATTTATTATAACTAAACAGATAAATTTTTTTTTCGAAATGCTGTAATTTTAAAGAGTATATTGATAAGATCTTAGTGGGGTATCGATATACTGTTAAGTAAAAAAATAAAATTTTACTTTTTAAAAAATTTTAAATTCTATCCATTTCTTTGAAAAATATTTCTGAGAAATGAAATGCTTGATTTGATGAACAAAATTTTTTTTTTGTAAGAATGATTCTCTTTTCCTTGTTTTTTTTTCCTACTTTCCTTGGCATTAATTGAAGGAAGACCTTTTTTGGCATCAATTGAATCAGCACATCCAAAAATGAATACTTACATATATTAAATTTTTTTGGTTATTTTTTCAAGGAAAAAAAAGGAGCATTTGGAGGTTTTTCCTATACCCATAACTCGAAGTATTTTAAAAAGGTATAATGTATTACGTCTATAATACGATTCAGATGCAATTGATTTTAAAAAAATTGATATACAACAGTTAGATATTATTTTCTTATAGATAAAAAATTGTAATCGAAGTAAGTTTTAACTAAAGTTAAGATAAAAATTAATAATCTATAGTACCTTAACATAAACTTATATACTGGAATTTGTTAGTTCAGAAATTTCTTTATTGCATTTAGGAGCAAAAATATAATTTTTTAATAGAAATTAATTATCTGTTTGAAATAAAAATTCCTAATTTAAATTAATAACTAGATGGCTAAATACATGCAATGTAAGATACGTAATAGACATACGATATACGTAATAAGACTTGAGGCAATTTTACATATATTTTCTTCTAAAACTAAAATTGGATATGACAGACTAATTAATTTCTTCTTCAAAAATAATTCAATAAACAGAAAAAAAATGAGACAGACGTTTCGCAAGTATGAAATTATCGAATTAGCATTATATTTGTCTATGTATGGTACAAAATTTTTACATTCATCAAGTCCCGTACTTTATATTAACTCAAGCTGTCATATCATATTATCATATATAATATATATTTTATAATATGTAATTTATAATAATATTTTATTTTATATAAATATTTTTTCATTTTATATAATATAAAGCTGCTTCTAACAAATGTGTGAAACCATTTCGTATCCAAAATATGAAGCCTTTCTAAATGTCCTAAGACTTGACTTGAAGTAAAAAGTATTTGATAGAGTTTAATGTGTAACCATTCCGAAACATCTGATATTGAAACTTTTCGGTTCCAAAGAAGCCTTTTCAGCCTTTATAAATTGTACGGGAATTTAAACATTTATACCCTTACCTAATATTTATTTAATGTTTTCATGTGAGGTATCATTGAAAAGATCTTGGGAGCTCTACAACTTTTGTTTGGGGATGATGATTCCAGTCCTACTTAGGTACTAAAGACATTTTTTCAATTTCACTAAAAATTCAGTCATATATCATCATGTGACGTATCACTAAAAAGATCTTGGGAGGCTCTACAACTTTTTTTGTGAACTATGGTTCCTGGTCACCTTGTTTAGGTGCTGAGGTAGTTTATAATTATGTACTATAAAAATCAGCGATATATCATCATATGTGTAGTATAATTAAAAAGATTTTGGACCGCTCTGCAATTTTTGTTTGGGGTCCATGGTTTTAGGTTCCTCTGCTTGGGTGCTGAGCGAGTTGCCACCACATTGATTTATAAATTTCTTAATATTTATTTTTTTTTTGTTAAGCTTTGCTTAATAATTTTCTGTTTCACTTTCATAAAAGCTAAGTTTATTGGTACTCTTTTTTTCGTGGAAATTGACCTGAAGGATTTAAAAAAAGAGAAAAAAATGGCAAAACATTTTAAAAGTATTAAAGTTGTAGTTTTAAGTAAATATACTTAAATCCCAAATAAATAGTTGATAATTTTCTAAAGTAAAAATAAAAAAAAATAAATAAAAATTGTTATTACGTTAAAAAAGGATCAGATACTTCCTAGAAATAAACATTTTCTTTTTAGGTATTTATTTTTATTTAAATAAATTTTATTTTCTTATGTCCTTCAAAGTTGTAGAAAACACTATAATCCTATTTTATTATCAATCTTCTTAATTTAAAATGTATTTTTTTTTAACTTAAAAAAAAAAAAATATTCTATAGTAAATTGTGTTCAACAGTCTATCAAGTTATATAAAAATTTGGTATTTGCTAAAAAACGTAACAAAAGATTGTCAAACAGACAAATAAAAGTTACGTCAAATTTATTGCATTTTGTTTTAGGATTTTGTTAAAATTTGCGATTGAGTTTCAAACTGAAGGCAATTTTTAAAAATGAAAGATTTTAAAGATTTTAAAGATTTCAAGATGAAAGTAACTAAAACCAAAGCTTAAATTTAGTTTATATTTGAAACTTTTTCAGACGAAGAAAAAAATTTGATAAGATTAACAATATGTTAAGCTGGGGTAACAATTTTTTAAATAAAGCTTAATAAATTTAAAATTGTAACAACAAATCTTAATAAATTTTATACTAGTCCTTATACATGCTGAAAAGTGATATATTAAAATACGTAAATCTTTTTGATGATTCTGATATTCACACAAAAATGTAGAGTTGGTATAATTGGATAGATATTTACACACTTACACAGTGAAATGTAAGGCAGTGCAAAGAGAATGAATAGAAGAAGACTCTCCATCACTTCTCAGTTAATGTCCGGCCCTACCTAGGGTCAGACAGACAATGTGGGGATTCCTTTCTTTCTCAGATACAAAACAGTTATCCGAAGAAGACTCTTTTTCTGTGAGTGTTCGGCTCTATCTAGGTTCAGACAGCAAATCTTAATTTTATTTCTGAACTGGGCGGGATGGTTATATAACTTAGTTGACAACCAAAAATAGGAGGGAATGCCATCAAACGGTATTTTGTCTGTTTTAATTGCTCTGGCGATTAGATTTATTAGAGAGCAGCCATATAAACCAATTAACTATAAGTAAAGTAATGTATATATACATAAAAGTATAAATTATTAAAGTTTGACGACAAAAACTAATAGCAAATACATTGTTAATCAAGCTTAAGAACATAAAAGTACTTAAATAAAACTAATTTCAATTTGACCATATATGTTATAACTTATAAGAGGTGACATCTATAATAAGAGATCTAGAAAACATAAAAAAACTAACCTTGCCTAAAATATTAAAGATTCTACTACAATTTAAATAGTTCTTGAACTTTTTACTTTCTTAATTTCTTAACTTTTTTTTTTAAATAAAAAAAATATAAAAATGAAAAATATAAAAAAAAAAATTCATCTTATGAGAAACGAAGTAGAAAAATATGAAAAGTTTTATTTTCTTTTTATTATAACCTTGCCTCATTTTGAAAACTTAAATATAAAGTTTCTCAATTTCTCATCTGGTGTTGGTGGTTATAACAGCAAAATTTTATTCGGGGAAATGTAAAACTTTATCAGGATCAATTGGTAAATATAATTGGAAAATATATAAATTCTATGTCCTGGATGATAAAGTACTTAGTATAAGGTAATAAAATATTGAAAAAAGGGAAAAAAATAACAACAACAACAATCACCCATCAACAAAGTATTAAAAATCAATGACGAAGGTTCTTTTTTTTTTTTTTTTTCAAGAAAAAAATAAATACCTACAGAATGGCACAAAAAATAAATATATAAGTATCTACACTTTTAATATACCTATAGATTTCAGAAATACCTGGATACCTGGAGAAAAATCTATGTGCTATAAATTAAGCAAAAAAAAAGATTTTTTTTTATTTATCAAAGTAAGAAAGAGAAAGACGTATGTATAGATTTATTTTAGAGAAAAAAAACAAAGTACAAAAAAGTGGAACAAAGATAAATTTTTATTATATGAGAAAAGCTTTTCGTTCTATATAAATTTATATATTGAGGATGTTCTTTCCTTTTACCGGTTTAATATCGTATCCAGGGTAAAAATAAAACAAAAATATTTTTTTTTTTAGAAAATAAGGATGAAAATATTGTTTTTGGTCATTTGAGACACATACATATAACCTCTATCTAATTTTCATATTTTTCTTCCAATACATTATAAAAGTGTAATGTGTATATTTTTTTTCTATTAACGAAGGTTGAGTTAATTTATCAATAATAACTAGACTCTAGATGCATCTTCAAAACGTAGGAGAATCTATTGGACTAGAATTAGTGTTAATTTTCCGCAGATTTATTCCATTATGATACCACTCTAATGGAAGAAGCTTTAAAAGCTTCTCAGATTTATGTCAGAGAGTTTACCTAAATCTTGTAAAAAGAAAGTACCGAGATATTTTCGCCTTTTTCTTGATATACTGATATAAAAATTAAATATCTAATAAGATTTTACAACCGGACGTCAAAAAAGAAAGTCAAATTTTTATCCAAATTAAAGTCCAAAATCAAGTTAACCTCAATATTTTATGTAATTAAAATGTAGGAAAAATGTTTTTTTGCAAACATTTTGGGAACAATTGGGATTGGTTCGAAAAATGGAAGTGATATTAGAATATTGAAATTAAAATTTTATGTTAATTCAACAAATTTTTATAACCTTTTAAACTGTTCTGGGTTATGTACATAAACATATGTTTATATCTTATTGACTAAATTCTTATTTGTATTTTTAAATAAAAGTATGGGAAAGTCAAAGGGGAATTATTCTGAGAAATGTTCACTGTATTCTTTCAACATTTTATTTATATTTAGATTTTACATATATAATAAAAAAAAGATTTTGTATTTTTTTATTTTTTTAAAGTAATTGGATGATATTCTTTTGAAATGAACTCAATTGTACTGAGTTTAATGATATTTGAAGGCATTTAATAAGAAAAAATTGTATAAATAAAATATAAAAATTAATATTAATACAAAAAATGTAAACTTTAGGAGAAGAAGAAGAACTTTAAGCATAAATCAAAAGGAACTTTAAGGTTGACTGAACCAATAATTTAGAAACTAGGATGATGATTAACATGATCATGACCATGATGGTTTACATGAATAAAAAACTTTTTTATTTACCTAAGCAAGGTAATAACTCATAGTTTAATAATTCAATTGTAAAATATATATTTATTTTTATTATATTATGTCTATATAATATCTAAGATTGTAAATTAGAAAATAATTGATATCAGACATCAAGAGGGACAAAATTAGATTAGAAAAAAAAGTTAAAAAGATAATGAAGTGCAATTAAAATGCTAATAATGTTTCTTAAACATTGGAAGTTTTAGTGTTTCCTTTAGCTTTTGTAAAACAACCTGTATTGATTCATAGGAAGTTAAACAAGGCAGAATGTAAACCAACGGCTTTTAAATGCGCATATATCTAAAAGAACAAACAAACCATTTAGAATTAATCTAAATTTAGAATTAATTAGAATCTGCACTAAAATTTGAAAATTTTCTTATATGCAATAAGAAAAATTTAAAAAATAAAGAAACTACTTTCTTGAATTTTAAGGGATCTCTAAGGGAAATTAAGAAAAACCATTAACACATGTAAAATTATAAAGTTGTAGCTTAATTTTTTGCTTTCTATTTTGGAAAAATTTGTACAGGCGCTTAAGTTATAGGTAGTGCTTAAACGGTAGGTGCTTAAACGGTAGGTGGTGCAAAAAAACTTTCTGAGAAAACACATTAATTCTAATGGATTTTCTGCTTTTCTGATCTTTCTGCTGGTAAAATTTTAAAGTTCTAACTAAAATTCGGAGCCGGAGTTGAAGGAAGAAAAATGAATGAAGCAAGAAAAATCTTGCAAAATTTTGTCTTCACATAATGGTAAATTTAAATAGTAAATTGCAAAACATTGCATACTTTTGATATTGTTTTATAAAGATAAGAAAAGTTACAATCTTCTAGCGTTTTTGGATTGTAAGACTCTTACGCAGAACCTCAGATATATATATTTGAAAATAGAGCTTTTTTGCAATTTTGAGGGGCTGTAACTTCGGAACTGTATACAACTAAGAAAAACTGTTAAAGAATGTAAAAAAAATATTACTCAAGCTTTAATTTTTATGTCTTGCCGAAGAAAACTTTGTACAGGTGCCTAAGTTACAGGTTTCTTAGAAGAGCAAGTTTTCTATTTTTGAGCCTTAATAGCTCTTAAACAGGGAGTGGTACAGAAATTTTTCTGAGGAAATGTATACTAATTCTAAAAGTTCTTTCTTCCTTCATAATTACAAGTCCCTATCTGAAAGTATGCCGGAGATATGAAAAAAGAAAAATCATGCAAAATTTTGTTTTTCACATAACGGTAAATTTAAATACTAAATTAAAAAAAAAAATAATATAATTTTGATATAGATTTATAAAGATAAAAACAAATCCTGTCGAATGACGTTTTTAAATTGAAGAAATGCTAAGCAGAACCTGAGATATACACATTTAAAAATAGAGCTTTTTCATAGTTTGAGGGGCTGTAGCTCTGTAATGGATGGGGCTACATGAAAAAGTTGTTCTACATTTCTCTATCTTTAACGGTGTAGAAGTTTTGTAAACAAACAGAAAGACAGACAGAATGAAACTAATAGGCATATTTTTCCAAATTTTTTTTGAAAATGTGCTGAAATTGGTATAGCAAGTGATTTTTATTTTATTTGGGGATTTTTTTTCCTTTTCGATCGCGTGATAACAAAGACTATAATTATTAAATTTTTTTGAGGTTTGTGGATTATGTATCATTAAAATTTAATTGATACATTTAAATTTTTTTTGGGGGATTTTGTCGTATAGCATTTATTCGCTTGAAGTTTTTAGCTTTTTCCTTAAAGGATAATTCATACTGTTTTGTTTTAGATTGTGGATGATGAATAGACCTTGTGGAGGTCTTCTTCAAAAAAATTTAATTGTTAATATTTTATACTGTTTACAAAATTACTAATTTTAAGGTTAATTTTTGTAGTAATCGCTGATTACAAATGAAGTTCCATGCCGTCGAACGTAAATTGTGTTTCCGGGGGAGGAATATTGACTTTGCTGCAAATGCAAAATGCGATTAGTGAAACTATCCTACTGAGAATGCGGTTATTCATACCTCATTCCAGAATAAACGTCAAACGGAAGTCCAAATCTTGGTTTAATCGAATTTACAAAGAATCCATTGTCAGAAAGGAGGCGTCTTTCAAATAGTACCAAAGCAACAGGTCGGAGACTCTTAGGGCCAATTTTCTAGTGACTCGAAACAGATGCAAGAGAGTTATCAACAAGTAAAAAGTCTAATTTAATCAAAAGTTGAAACTTAAAATGCCAAAAAATTGTAAATGCTTTTGGACGTTTGCCAAAACATAAAAGAAGATAACAAAGGGTCTTCTTTCCACCACTTGTTGTTTGGTAAACAGTTTTCCTTCAACTCAAAAGCCAGCATCTGTCCCAGAAGTTAGCCGTTCCTTTAGTAGAATCTACTTAGGACAAGAGCTGTAACGAAAATCTTGAAAAGTCGTGATACAAACAAATCAGCCGGTTCAGATGGTATTACTTCATTAGTTCTTAAAAATGCTTCCTCCACTGTTTCAAAACCTCTACGTAACCTTTTATACATTTCCTTTAGTTCTGGTATACATCCTACCTAATGGAAGGCTGCGCATGTTTTTCCAATTCCCAAAAAGGTAACAAAAGCGATCCCTCAAATTACCGACCTATTGCTATTACTTCGGTGTTTTCTAAAATAAAGAAAAAAATTATGAACCCGAAACTTCTGAAATACCTGGATAGCAAAGGTTCTCTTCATGATCGACAATACGGGTTTAAAGCCCGTCGTTCAACCGGTGATCTTATGACATAACTTTTTGAGAAGCTTAACAACAGTGTTCACCACTCTGGTGAATCGGATGTTGTGGTTCTGGATATTTCTAAAGCTTTCGACCGGGTCTTCATTATGATTTAATGGAAAAATGCAAAGCATTATGTTTAGGTAGGGTTTTTCTAAAATGGGTTGGAGATTTCTTTTCGAATCGTACGATTCATGTTCTAGTCGATGGATATTCATCTGACAGATACAAAATAAACGCTGGGGTTCCCCAGAGATTAGTTTTATCTCTTACACTCTTCTTAATATTGATTAATAGTCTTATTTCAATAACCTCCAATCCAATTCACAGTTTCGCAGATGACAGCACCCTTCTAGCTTTCTATGAGTTTTATACCCGCTGTAACGTTAATTTTCAGATTACGCAGCAGCTAAAAATTTCACTATCAGGGAGCTAAATAATGATTTGAAAATATCCAAAAGTGGGGTGAAATCAACAGAGTTGATTTTAACACCAAAAAAACTTAATGCTGTTTGATCTCGCGAAAAATCGCAACCGTGATACCGAATCTGGTATTTCAACTGAAGCTCTGCAACACTCAACGAACTAAAGCATTTTGGCTATCGAGCTGAATCAAAAGTTGATTTGGTTAAATCATATTTTTGGTATAGCCAATGATGCAGCTAAATATTTTGGTTTTTTGTATCGCTGCAAAGCTTACTTCTCCCGTTCTGACTTTCTCAATATCTAAAAAACTTAATTTAGGCCGAAAAGAGAATATAATGCACATATTCGGGCCGGAGTCCCACAAACAGCGAAGGGATATCTCGATAAAATGCAAAACAGAGCTATTCATCTCATTGATGATCCCAGTGTTACCTCATCGCTCACTCCACTAAACCAGCACCGTACAGTTTGGTTATTTCCATAAGTTGTGTTACGCCATCTTGAAAGCCTACACAGTAGAGCACAGTAAATCTAAATGCATAGTTTGGTTTTACGGATAAGGATGTAGGAAGGATTTTTTTGGAAAATACGAATTAGGAAATTTGGAATCTATAGAATCTCTATAGTAATTGCACAATTTCTATAGATTCAAAAACATTTACGTTATCATACTGACTCCCTTACTACCTGAATTAAGGGAGAGATTATTACATGTATTTTTTTAGGTTAGGTGTATTAAGTACCTAACTAAAATAACTTATGGATTTTTAATTTAATTTGAATTTTTTAGGTGTAGGGTATAAATAAGTCGGTTGCATCGACTTACTATTACTTTTACTTGTTTTTTTTTTGCTTGAAAAAAATTTGCTGAATTTATTTTATTTAAATGTACTTTGGAAGAGGTGGTATATTTAATAAAAAATTCATGTCTCTGATAATGAAATTTAATAAATTTTCGGGGGCTTTTTTTTTGTGACGGTCGTTTTCGACAGCTTTTTAATTTAATGGTCTAATAATAAATTAGTACAAAATTATGAATCTATTGTGAGAGAAAGCTTCTAAAATGATATTTTCTATGTTATTTATTCTTTTTTTTTTAAGAAAAATATCCATTTCTATAATATTTAGTAAGTTTCTGATTTCTGTTATGAAATTTAATTAGCTAACTCTGCCGAATTTTATATTAATAAAAAAATTCGAATATTTTATGTTATATCAAAAATGCAGCTTAAAAAATCAAAATTCCAACCTAAATAAACAAAACTACTTTAAAGTCTGCTGCGAAGCTTTTACCAGCTTTTATAATAGTGAAAACAAAATCAAGAATAAAATCGGCCTATTATTTGTTTCTCATAAATATAAGGCTTACTATAAACTTTGCTCTTTTCACTTTCAGGTCTTTTAATTTTATTAAGAGTATTTTTATTTTTTTCAAAACAAAGAGTCATTTGAAAACTGCCAACAGAAGAATAATAATTTATTTTTAATTTACCGCTGCGACCAGTTCATAATGGATGTGGCAGTCAAATTTAAAAATTAAAAATTTGTTTTAAATTTTGTGTCGAAAGTACTTTTTAAAAAGTAAAAGTTTGTGTCTCTGATAAGACTCTTAGTCGAAGATTTGTGTCTCTGATCATAAAATTTTAAATTATTAAATAAATATCATCATTGCCAGTTTAGTTTACATTCAGTGTGAGTGTTTTATTATAGATATAAAATATATTTTTTTGCATGTTGGCAAGGTCTCGCCAACATCTTGTGTATTATATTATAGATTAAGGATCTCGTGCTAAAGTTTAGTTTAAAGAAGTTATGGTGTTTAGTTGGTTAGAGTCCATCACTACCTTACAGGAACTACGTACAGTTCTCTAGGTGGCTTTTGATGCTTCCCACTTTCCCTCGTAAACAAAAAAAAAATAAAAAATTACAATTTAAATTCATTGATTAACAGTAGTGATATGAAGCAAAAAAATTAAATATACTATTTTAGTTAAAGTTATGCAAAAGATAAAATAAAAGGTCGTTAAACTACAAAATTATAAGCTACAGAATATTCTAAGTGAGTGGAGTAATCCGGAATAAACATATCTGAGAGCTTATTAGCTTAGAGCTCACACGAAAAAGGATTAAAAAAAGAAGTTAGGACATGTATTTGACTAGACAAGGACACATCACAGCGAATAAGTATTTTAATAAACCTCTCAATAGTCAAATAGTCGGTGGTCTATCTAACATCAATATTTCAGTCAGCAGAATAAGATGGAGGTGTAATTGGAAATAAATATTTCAAACTTTTTTTCCAGAAATTTTTCAGTTTTTTTTTTAGGCTAGAAAAAATTTTCGTTGATTTTTATCGGCAACGGCACATATTATTTTACATATTTAGAATAGAATATACATATTATTAATAAATATCTTACCTCTAATTCCACTGTTCCTTTAATTTTTAATAAACCTAATTTTAATTCACCATAACGGCCTGCCGTTAATCTATATGCTTTAGGATGTAATTGATATGGTCCTAATTTAACATTTGACATAGCCATATTAGCAATCGTGGACATTTTACGATTATGATGATCACTAACTATTGTCGACATTTTACGTTCCAAACCAATACCTAATGTTGACATTTTGCGTTCACATGTGGATAATTTACGTTCTGATGTTGACATTTTACGATCAGCTATTGATAATTTACGATCATATGTTGACATTTTACGATGATTTAAATTACTTGAACCACATGTACCAATTCCTAAACTATCTAATATAATATCACTACCACTACCACTTCTACCACTACCATCTCCTGTTCCTCTACCACTAGAACTAGAACCAGTACCACCAGATGGTGATGTATTAAATAATTTACTATTAATAGCTATAGACATTTTACGTTCTGATGTTGACATTTTACGTTCACATGTTGATAATTTACGTTCTGATGTTGACATTTTACGTTCAGCTGTTGATAATTTACGTTCAATTGGTAACATTTTTAAATCAATTTGGGACATTTTACGTTCTGATATTGACATTTTACGTAATAATGAAGCTGTTGATGATGTTATTGTTGTACCACTTGATGATAATTGATTTGACATATTTGTACTAATACTACTGCTACCAGTACCAGTAATACATGTGCCCATGCTACTACCACCAACACCAATTATATTACCAATTAATTGTGTTGTTGGATTTATTTTACTAACATTTGTTACTGATGATGCAGCTCTTAAATTACTATTATACATTGCTATTGATTGTTTACGATTAGATAATATTTGACCGGAACCTTTCCATTTTGGTAATATTGCTTTATTTATTGCTTCATCATCTGATGGTGGACTTGTTGCATTTGTACCAATACCAATTGGTAATAATTCAGAAAAATTAACAATACTTTCTTTTCGACTAATTGGTTGATGGCTTGCTCCTAAATAAAAAAAAAAAAAACAAATCCATTTTTATTTATTTTTTGTTTTTAATATTGTGGTTGTTGTTGTTGTTTCAATGAAATGATACAGAATCAATATAACGATGCATTTTGGTGTGAGTTTATATAATATACAAGATGATAGTTAAAAATTAGGTCATTTGATGAATAAAATTGTAAAGCAATGAATATTTTGTTAGTTGTTTTGTTTTTTTTCCAAGTCATTTAATGCATTGAAATAAATTGAATGCACATTTTGTTATTCCATTTTTTTAAGGATTGGTTCATCGGTTATTGTTGATTTCAGCCATGCATGATGATTATTACAATAAGTTAATTTGTTGATATTGATGATTACGTAGGAAAAAAATGTAGGTGTAAATATTTATTATTTTTCATTTTTATTTCATTTTATTCCACAATTTTTATGATATTATCATTGATTTACATTCGTAGAAAATAAGTTGATATTTAAAATTGAGAAACGACGTAAATCGAAAACATAAGATGAAAAGAAAAAAAATAATGCATTATTAGATTAAAAATATAAGAATGATTAAAAACAAAAAAAAAAAAATTAAAAACATTTTAATTAAATAGCAACGAAACAGAAAAATTTTTTTTTTTTTTAACGAAACAGAAACAAAAGGAACAATGAACGAAACAATTTTTTTTTTTTTTATATAAGGAATTTTGAACAATATTTGTGCAAAATTTTAATTTATAATTTTTTAGTTTGTTTTTTTTTTTTGCATTCATATATTATAATATGTAGTAAGTATATAATAATATGTATATATTATGTAATAATATGCAATTTTAATAATTATTTATTTACGTTTAATTTTCAAACATAAGTAAACACCATATAAGTTTATATAACGATAACGTAATGTGAACAAATCAAACAAGTGAACAAAATAAACAAAAAAAATCTGGTAAAAAAAAAAAAGTCTTTTTTTTATAAATGGTAGCTTTTATACTAAATATATTTTATATTATGTTTTGTTAATAATTTTTAAATTTAATTTCTTTTTTCGTATGTGTTTTTCAATTAAAAAAAAAATCCATTAAATAAAAATTAAAAAATTGTTTGTGCTGAATGTTAATGCTTCTCATGCATTTAAAAAAATATATACATATATAGGTAAATATATAATAAAATATTCACCATAGTAACAATTTAGGAACTTTCATATTAATATGTATAAGTAGTGGTTTAAACATATTATATTAATATTTAATAATTCTATTTATGTTTAATATCGTAAATTTATATCGTAAAAAATACTTTAATTTTAAAACAACAACAAAAAAAAAAAATAGTATTTTGTATCTTCTTCCGCTTCCTTTAACCCCTATAGAATGTCACAGGACGTTAATATTTCTTATACCTATTATGTAAATTGTAAAATACTTATATATTTTTTCAAAAAAAAGAAAATTTTTAAATATACATTTAAAAATTAAAAAATTAAATTTTAACCTCTACGATAATCACTGCAGATATCATTGCGTATCAATTACGAACGTATTTTTGTTAAAAATTAATTATTAATTAGGTTCGTGTTGATTTATATACTGGGATACTGGGAAGCGCCACGAAATTCCAAAAGAACAGATTTCGACTCTGTTATCTGTTTATTGTTATAATAAATCTCAAATTAAACATAAATCCCAAAATCCAAAATATAAAAATCTCCCCAAATTTTAAATTCTCAAACTAGAAAATCACAAAACTTCAAAAAGTAAAGCCATTCTGTAGATTTTGTAAGTATCTACAAAATGAGGAAATTGTTTAGTAAGGGTTTCAGAGCGAAAGCCCATCAGATTTATAGGAAATGAAATAAAAATATTTTTGAATAATTTAATTCTAGTTTTAATTTCATGGTACTTCTATAGGAAGTACCGTGCAACAAAAAAAAAAAAAAGAAGAAAGATACTAAAACTTGTATAAGTCTTTAGTCTTTATTTTTAAAGAAACAAAGGTCAATAAAATAAAACTCCAAATTAAAGTATTATTGTTGGAAAAATCAATATATAACAAAAATAATTTCGAGGGATTTTAAAGTTGATTACAAAATGAGAGTTTTAATAATTGGTTTAGCGAGGCTTAGGGCGCTTAATAGGAGAGGGCCTATTATTTGAAATTTTTTGATCCAAAATAAAAAAATTCAATACGAATTATTATAAGAAAACTATTTTGGGATATTGGTATTTAGGATTTTGAATTTTGGACTTAAGTATTTGAGATTTCGTGGTCAATCCAAGTACACCTAATAATTAAATAAGTCAAAGCGTTGTAATTTTGAATTTATTGATTTTAATTAAAATCGCAAAGTCATTTAATTCTGGGCTTAAATTGGAACAATTTAGTCTTAATTTAAAGATCTATCTATAAATTATATTCTTTATGTTTTTTTTTCTACAAATTTTTAATGATTTATTTTTATAAGCGCATCTTTAACATAAACTAAACAATTAGACAAAAGATGATTTGGTGAAGAAAATTTAAAACCTTTTTTAACAATATGCTACAGGAATCTGATATCGAATTATGTTTTTTTTCTTCAGTGTTTGTTATACTTTTAATAATATCATGTATTTAAAATTGTAATTAATATGATAAAACAATAAAATAATCAATGATATTAAAAATGAAATTACACCATGACAAATAATTTGTATCAGTTGAGGGGATTACAAATTTTGAACAGACAAAATTATGTTCACATTGATGATGATGATTTTTTTTCATTAATTTTTTGTTGATGAAAACATTACAATCAGTAATTTTTATTTTGATTTGAATGGGGGGGAGGGGAGGGGAATTGTTATTCAATACAGAAATTTACCATTTGGTGTTATTACATCCTTGTAAGATATCTATATGAATATTGTTGAATTATCATTTTAAATCTAAATTTGATTAAATTTCTAAAAAAGTAAAAAAAATTACAAATAAAAATTAAGAGAAAATTAATTTTAAATAAAAAGAAATTTCTTTATTTTATAAATTATTTATACATATATATTGTTCTTCTATTGTTCCTTTTAATAATTAGTTAGCTTAAAAAATAATTTACACTTAAAATATTGATTCAAAAAAAATAGTCTTCGTGGCTTTGTCCTATCGTTAGTTGATCATAATCTCGCAATTTAGTTTTGGGATTACATCCAACCAGTTGTTTGTTGCAAGTCTATTGAATTTGTGGGACATAACCCTATAATTAGTTTTATTGCTTTCAGGGTTTTGATATATACCTATATGGGACATATATGGGATATGACACACTTTAAAAAATCAAAATAATTCTATTTATAAATAATTTATCATAAATTTTTTAACTTTTATTTTAAACTTCTTAATGATTTTAAAAAATCTTCTACAAAAGGCATTCACTATGCATTGTTGTTGAAATATAAAAACAGTGCACAAAAAGTTTGTGTAAAAAAGTATATGTAAAAAATAATTTGAGAGGCATTTTAAAGTTAGTGGAAAAATCTGGGTTTTAGTAAATTGTTTTTCAGAAATTTACGTGCTCATCAGGCCCCTTTATTTTGAGTGCTTTGTTGTAAATTTAAAAATATGAAAAAAAATAAATAAATAGGAGGTATTTAATAATGTTTAGTAAGGCTGGGAACTACAGCTTTCACAGCAAAATTAGGTGATTATGATCCAATATTCGTGAGACATAATTCCTACAGCGGGGACTATGACATATCGCCATTAATTTGAGTATAATTTGAGCATTTTCATTTAAATGGATATGTCAATAAACAGAACTACCGAATTTCAGGTACGGAGAATCCGAGAGCAGTGCATCAGCAACAATTACACCCTCTCAGATACACTGTAAGGTAAGGAATTATAGCTGATTGAGTTATAGGTCCATATTTTTTCGAAATTGAAACGGAGCATTCAGAAACTGTCTCTGGGGCGGTATACCGGACCATGTTGGAAAATTTTTTAGATCCGGTAGTTGTCAATAATTGTGCCATATGGTTTGAGCTCATACCATGAGAGAGACAATGGCCATTCTGCGAAAACTTTTCGATGTCCGAATAATTTCAAAAAATGCTAATAAGAATTAATTAAACATAAGAAATAAATAGTATTTTATGTATTTGCTATGGTTTAAAAAATAGTTTTTTTTTAGACTACAGATCAATATGCTATATAATAAATATTTATTAAAAACAACAGTTTGCTTAAAAAATGTTAATCAGGGGCCTCGGTGGCCTAGTGGGTAAGAGCGTATAAAAGTCGTTGTAAACACCTACGGAGTATGGGTTCGAATCCCACACACGTCGTAAGAGTTATTCCCCCTTACGATATTTACAGCCACGCCTGAACAGGAAAGTCTGTGTAATTTCCTGTCCACATTTATGTGGCGGAGAAATGCATTAAAAAAAAAAAATGTTAACCATTGAAAGAGGACATAAAAAATTTGAAGTTTTTCATCGCAATTCCAGCAATATATAAATATTATCAATAATGAATAAAGTATCTGGTAGGAAAACTATATTTTCCCCAAATATTTATAGATTAAATTCAATTAAAAAAGAAAACTTTTATTATAAATTGTCTGTAGGTATATAATTTTTATTTCATAAAAGTTTATATAATATACATCATTAATATATTTATATACAAATTAATTATATACACAATATTTAATATCATATTTTAGTAGTATGTAAAGTTATTAACATGCGAGTTATAGATAATTAATGCGTAAGGTATGGAAGGGAAAAAAAAATACACCTACCTATACTTAATTGTGTGTTGTGTTCAACACCTTTAAAATTGTTGATTATAATTTTATTAGTTATTAACTTTTAAAGGTAAAATGAAAAAACTTTATAAATTTATCATCACTTTAATTTTAATTATACTATATATTGTATTTATATAATAACTATATAATATAATTTTTAATGTTGAAATAAAATATAGAAAATTTTATGGGTGTAAATAATTTTTTTTTTTTTTTCAAAATTATATGGTTGTACTATCCTTGGTTTTTGTTGTAATTAAATTGTAATTAATATTTAATCATTTTAAATGAAATCCAGAAACAGAAAAAAAAAGAAAAAAAAAAAGAAAGTACTAATAATGTGATATTAAACTAATTAATTAGCTTAAATATAATTTAAATTTATATGTGTGCATAATCCTATGATATTAAAACAAAAATCTTTATAATTAGAATAAATGGCACCAGAGGTGATAAAAATTTAAAAATTTTCTATTTTAAATAAATTTTTATAAAATAATTTTAAATTTTATAAAATAGAATCATTTATATGTACTTAAAATTTAACTTTTAAGCCATTTTCATGACTAAACTTATCAATGCAAGGGAAAAATAAAAGAAGTTAAAATTTTTTTTTTTTTTTAATGCATTTCCCTTCCACATAAATGTAACAAAGAAATTACACAGCCTAGATGTTGTAAAAGGGAATTACTCTTAAGGCGTGTGTGGGGTTCTAACCCATACTCCTTCGATGTTTACAACGTATTTTATACCCACTTAGGCCCCATAAGGCCCCTTTATACCCACTTAGGCCCCACCGAGGCCCCATAAGTTAAAATTAAAACAAATGAATGAAAATTTGAATGCTTGTACATTTGAAATTTTACATATTGAATTACTTACACATATTATTATCATATGTTCACATCTATTATTACTTACATATACAGGTTACTTATTATATACAGGGTATCCGAAAGACGAAGGTCATGAAGAAAGGAGGTGATAGAGGAGATCGAAACAAGCAAACAATTATTCCGGATGGGGGGAGGGGGGGTTATTCTTAATATTAATTTCTTCGTCCCTGTATAACACAGAAGATTTTTTTAGATATCGATACACAGCTGAAACTATGAAACTATGATATTAATATCTTTTTCCTAATTTTCATATTGATATTTTTCAATGTTTTTTTTTTAAATTATTGTAATTTTTATATAAAAAAAAACCATTATTAACATATTATTTTTATTTCATTCTGTAACTTATCGAAATCAAAGCTTTAATTTATGTTATTATCATTTACAAAAAAAAATATTAACTTATGCTTTATTGAAATTTTGTCAAGAACATTTTTTCCATATGAAATGTAAATTACAATATACGAAAATAATTTGGCGGCTGTTATCTCGGAAACCGTTAAGAATTGAGCCTCCCTCTCCGGAACAATTTTTTGCTTGTTTCAACCTCTCCTATTATTTTCTTTCTTTTTGGCCTATACATAAGCACGCCCTGTATATATAGCAATGCTGATAATGTGTGTTAAACATTGTTTTAAGGAGAATGAGGCCAGAAAATCCTCATTATCTCCATTATATATAAAAATTTAACTAGCCTATAGAACTAACAAAAAACTTATATGCTAATCTAAAATCGCATTTATAACCCCCCTTTTGAGTATAAACAACTATTTTAGAATAGGTACTTGTTCTAAAATTTTGTTGATTTGTGCCTAAATCTTGTAGTTTTATGCAGTAGAAAAACAAATTGGTTTATTAAAAACCTGTTTCAAAATAGCGTTCTGGTTTCTTTGGCGAAATTTTAAATTTTACTTTCAGTATTTTATTATAAGGGAAACCCGAACAGTAACTTTGAAGAATCGTTTTAAATATTAATAATTTGTTAGCTTTTTTTAACGTATAAATAGCTTATATATTTAAGTGATTTAAAATTCGGATATATTTGTTAATTTTCTTTACATTTTTGAGAATGTGTTAAAAGAAAATTTTTTGTCTGAAAAAAACTTTCAGTTAGGTATTTAATATGTTCATTTCCCATGTTATTTGTTTATCATCCAAATTTAGATTTCTTAAAATTTTTATTTTCCTTTTTTTGTAAAGAAGATTTCTTTCATTTTGTCATCATTAACTTTGATAGAATGTAGTAATTGAACGGATATAAAACCGGATTTGATGTTCGTTATTATGTTTTCAGATGATTTTGACGATTCTATAATAACGCTTTATCATCAGCATATAGGTCTAGCATCAAATTTGAAGATTTAGGTTTATCTAAAATAAAAATATTGTAGAGAATAGTTAATAATGAAAAAATCTTGGGGAAGGACAAGTATTTCATTTTTTTCTGACTGCTATAGTTTAACAAAACACATTCAATTTTTAACCAAACTGTTCATAATTTTTATTACGTAAATAGGAAATTTCAATTTCATTAGCTTTTGTATTAGAGCATCGTACTATACAGACATATAGAATTGAATGCTTTGTTTCAATATCTAGCCCTATTATATCTAGCCCTACCCCCTATTTACAATATCTAGCCCAACCTCCTATAAGTCCTATCTACCGACTTTTGATGGCATATTTTGCTTCGTTTTTATGGAGGGATATGGAATGGCCAGTTCAAATATGTATACTCCAATGAATCAAGTCCAAGATAATTTTCTAAAAAAAATTTTTGTAAAATATCCAGATATATGATGTTTAAAATACACATTGACCCGAATATAATGTTGAATGTTTAAAATAGTTATAAAAAAGTGGTTTTATAAAAACCATTCCAATTATGTACCTATGCCAAATATTTTAAATTTTATTTCATTACCATTAACCCCAGGCATTAATTTGTGTTTTGTTATTTTATTCAAAAAAGCAAAAAAAAAATAAACCTTTTTATACATTAGAAAGAAATTTTGTAATTATTATGAAGTTCTTATAATTTCTAAAGAATTCAGAAAAAAAAACCCTTTCAACTGATTGAATACGATTCAAAAAGTTTATGCAAAAAGAGTTTTCTATTTTTAATAGAACTAATTTTAATTTTTTTTTGGAATTTTTGTGTTTTCTTTTTTTTTTGCTAGGTGCTTTTACTAAAAAACAAAATAAGCACCCAAAAATATTAATACCTATGTAAATTAATTTTTTTTTCGTTTTCAAAATTGTTCTTCATTTTCCCTTCCTTTCATGTCTACTTCAAGTATTCTTCAAAATTTTTTGTTCTATTTCCATTCAAATTCAAAACCACATTTAAAACTCTTTAATACTTTCTAATTAAAATGCAAATTTTCACAAGTAAAAAAAAATTCAAAGTCAATTCATAAAGAAAATTAATTCAAAAAATAGAAAAAAGAAATAAAACAAAAAAAGAAAACGAATCAATTAACACGCAATATTCATGTTCAAAATTAAAATGTCGAATACAAGTCACAATTTGTTAAGTTCTTCTTAAGATTTTAGTAGATTTTTTAATTTTCGAAATTGTAAATGTTTTAAATTTCGTAATTTGTCTGTTTGTCTTTTTTTTTTGCAATCCTATTTAATATGAATTGTTTATAACGAAATTATATGCATGATTTTACATAGAAAAGGATTGAAGGCTGTTTTCTGATATTTTAGAAATGATTCTTACCTATCAAACTCTATAAATAAGTAGACAACTAAGTTTATTTCATTTAGAACATAATAAATATAATATTGAATTATTGTAATTTAAAAAACGTTTAAAATATTTTCTTCAATACATTTTATTTTATTTATCGAAGGTGACCGGAAATAATGACCCAGACAATAAAGCCATAATCGGCTTTATTTCCTTTTCAATGCGAAAATAAAGTCAAAATCGCAAATTTCAAAAAATCGTTTAAGATTGATTTTGTAATTGACTTTAAAAGCCGAATGTTTTCGATAAGTACTTTTATTTTCCATATTCTGAGAGGCATTTCACCGAGGCTGATCAGACCTCGTAGATAGGCGCTTTATTACGTGGTTGGATATATGTCGACTGATGTGGATTTCAAAAAAATCTTCAAGTTCTAAAGGAATTACATTAGAAATATATAAACAAAATAATAAAAAAAAAAAATTTAAGCATTGAATATACCAGAAATTTTTTTTTTTTGAAATTAGAAGGGATTTCGTTACAAAATCAAGGTTTCCAATATTTTTCTAGAGTATTTACATATATATTTGTTCTGGAAAAAGGGAATACTCTGATTTTGTATCCAAATCTAAAAATCCTGGTAATTATTTTTCACATATTTATTATATACTTCAACAGAAGCACATATAGCATTGATATCAAAAGAAAAAACGTAACATTTGGAAAACGGAAATAAGGCCGATTCGACTTTATTTTCTTTTTAAAGCGTTAATAATAAAGTCGAATTTTCAAAATTCGCTATCAGAAGAAAAATAAAGCCGAATGGAAATTGTTTCCTCGGGTATTATATCCGGGTACCGTATAAAAATAAAAGAAAATTACCGTTACACAGACTAAATAAAACATAATTTTTGTTTTTTTCTTCCAAGGAATAATAAATAATTTCTAAAATTTTATTATAATACAATGTCCACTTTGGAATCAAAAAAATGAGTTTAAAGTAACTGGTAAAAACTATATTAAGGCAATTAATTATAATGTATATAAAAAGGTAATAAAAAAAACTGCAATAAAAATAAAAATAGTTAAAAAAAAAAAAATAATATTCAAATCTTTACGACAGATCTATTTCCGTCTACTATATTAAATTTTTCTTGCTTTGCTTTTTATTTATTTCTCAGAAAATAATTAAACATAATAATTTTTTTTTTACTTTATAATTTATACGCAAATTATTGGGTTCACCTTTTATAACTTTTCTATTAATCTGGACTCAACTTAAATTATACATTTTCACATAACAAAAAACAAAAAACAAAAACCAATAAAGATAAAAATATAAAAATTCTTAATTTTAAATAGTCATCATAACATTAACTTATGAATAACAGTAATAAATGTTCAAAAAACAAAATTTATACATTTGAGTAAAAAATTGGTAGTAGATTCGATAATTTTTCATATTACCCCTATGGATATGCAATAATTTTTTTTTTTTTTGTGATTTAATATAATTTTTTTTAACTACAATAAATAAAAAAATAAAAAACCTATAATGGCCTTAGTAGCCGATGGTTCAATAATATTGCATTACATTTATGTATGTATTATTAATGTATGTATTATTAAAATAAATAAATAAATAAATAAATAACTATAATATCAGTATTTTTGCCAATGGCAAGAACAAGGCTATTATGGCTAACAAGGCTATTAATTTCTCTAACCACAATTTAGACTAGGAATCACTAGTTAGTTTTTTTTTATCCAGATTAAAAGAAATAAAATAACTAAGTATCATAGAAATAGACTATATTATGATGTAACTGAAAAATGACTTAAAACTAATTCCGATTTGGTAGCCTCTGGTCTTCAACCTAACGCAACTTGGTAAGAGCGTATAAAAGGATGCTGTATGAGTTCAAATCCAACACAAGTTGTAAGAACAATTCCCTCTTACAATATTTACAGCCACAGCCATGTATTATGTTTAATTTTTTTGTGTGTGTAAAATAATTCAATAAAATTGAACAAATTTTTTCGTGCTTAACTGGATGCTTGATTAATAAATTTACTGTTATTCAAAAAATCTAAAAACTTGTTTTTTTTTTTTTAAATCCAGAAGATTCAAACTTTTATATAACAAAAATTACCAGTTACAAGAGTATATTATGTAAATATGATATGAATAACTTGATACCATTAATAAAATGTAAAAAGTTATTGTTTTAATTTTGTACCTGGTTGTATATAAAAATTTAAATAGAAGTAAAGTGAAGACAAGAACCATTTTAATATTAGGAATTACACTTATAACCGTATTACACCTAATTATAATTTAAGGTTATATTAATTATAAGAAAGGGTGGTATTTAATATGTAACCTGGATGGAGAACATTTTTTAGGACAAGAAAATGGTCTTGTTAACTATTTCTTTTTGTTTTAATGAATTAAGAGAAGAAGGAGACAAACTCTAACCGAATAAATAATAATTTACCTCAACATTTTGATATTAAAATAAGACGTTTCTAGTTTTTAGAAACGAAAAAAAAAAAAATTAAATAATAATTTTTTGTTCGTGGAAAACAATTAAAAATGAAGTGAGGAGAATGAAAGTTTTTTTTACCCTGTTCTGTAACTTCTTACCGGAAATTAAGTTTATAGGTTGTATTTTTTTGTGTTTTCTTTGACACGCACAATAAATTTTTTTTTTTTGTTGAAATTTTAACCACTGATAATTGACATTAAAAAGAAAATGAGAAGAAATGCGAGAATATATTGATAGGCTTAATTTAGATAGTATTACTGCGGGTCAAGGTAATATATAATTTTATTTTTATTTTAATAAATTTAAAGATATTTATTTTATTCCTTATATAGAGTTAACTATGATAAAATTTAGAAAATTGAAGGTTATTAAAGAAACAAATTGGAAAAGTTAAAATTAGATTTTTAATTCTAGCATTAGAATTTTGTGAGGATTAAAAACTCTGAAGGTCGATTGAAAAAATAGATAATTAAATTAAAACGAATAAAGTGATCGAATAATTTACAGAAAATGTAACAGTGAAGTTTATTAAAAAAGGCAAATTGACAAAACTAAAGAAAGACATTTTTATACACGACGTTTAAGAAAACTTGTAAATTATGATGACAAAAAGGATTGTCCAGTAAAACTAAACGAAAACAAAATTTGAGATTAAATCTGCTTGAACTTGAACAAGACACTTTTTTTTAGCTTTTTTATACAAGTTTAAGAAAACTTGTAAAGAAAGGTGCAAGGAAAGGATACGCAAAAAAAAGGGAAAAGTGAAAAATGTTTATGACAAAAGGAGTTGTCCAACGAAACTAGAGAAAAAACAAAATTTTAAGTTGAAAACAAAAGTACTAGATAAAACAAGATTAAGGCCGCTTAAAAAGATGCCTTTTTTAAATTATTTTTACACGTTTAAGCAAATTTCTAAAGATAAAGATAAGGAAAGGGTAAGGAAAAGTTATGATAACAAAAGGACTTGTCCAGTAAAACTCAAGAAAAAGAAAACTTAATATTAGATTTGTTTGAAAAGATGCTATTTTTCAGTTTAAAAAAAAACACAACGTCTTGTAAAGGAAAGGATAAGCAAAGAATAAGGAATCTTAAAAAATAATTATGACAAAAGGGGTTGTCCTGTAAAATTAAAGGATAACAAGATTTAAGATTAGATCTGCTTGAAAACACGTTTTTTTTTAGCTTTTTTTTACAGTTTAAGAAAATTTTCAAGGAAAGGCTAATAAAGAAAAATGCGAAGAAAGGATAAGCAAAGAATAAAAAAACGTGGAAAATGTTTATTACAAAAAGGTTTGTTTGTTTAAAATTTAAGATTAAGTTCGCTTAAAATACCGCTTAAAAAAAGATAATTCACAAAAATACTGTACATAAGATTACATAGATTAGTAATTTTAAGAAATTAATTATTAATCTTTTTATATATGTAGTTAATTAAGATCTGATTAACTTTCAATTTTATATTCAGATCCTTTTTATTATAAAATATCTGATTATATTTAAATTCTCTTTATTATTTATAAAATAAAAAATTACAAGAGAGTTTTTCTATTTAAAAATAATTATTTATTAGTTAAATATTTTTAATAAGAGATTTGAATTGAAGTTTAACATGTTATTATTATCATATACATATACATATACATATATTATATTAAATCTTTTTCTTCTTCTAGGAATATTTTCTTTTAGATCTGATTCATGAAATCAATAATTAATTATTTAGAAAAATATAGAAAATTTCTTTAAATTTTTCTATTATTGATTTCTATTATTTATAAAATTAAATTAATTATATCTAATAATAAAATTTTAATTATATATATGATATTAATTAATTTTATTTTCAATTCATTAATATACAATTGAAATATTTTTCTTAATAATAAAATATTTATAGAAATTCTTATTTGCATTGAAACAAAAAAAAGGAAACCTTAACTTTATTATTAATTTTGAAGAAATTTTAAACGAAGGAAATTTGAATGACAATTGTTTATGTAATATAGAAATAATTATTAATTTATTTTTGATCTTGAAAAGAATTCAGAATTTTGTACATTTAATTAAAGATTTAAAAATAACAATATCAAAATTTTAAATAATATTTTTAATATGTACACTTAGGTATAAACTTTTATTATCTTCCTTTCTTTTTATAACTTATTAGGTTATGTTCTGATGATATTTCATTAGTCTCCGAAAAATTTTCTACTTCCAGCAGAAATAGTGTTATAATCAATACGATTGTTTGGCTTGAATATACCGCGTCAATCAACACTTCATTTAATTGTAAATGTATATAATTAAATCTATAATAGGTAATAACACGTGAGTGGTGAGTGATGAGACAGAATGAGTGGCTACATATTCTAACTAATAATAATTACAACATTGACTTTGAAATAATTATAAGTTTTCTATGGCATCCTGTACTGTATATTCATTTATATAATAATGATTAGTAAAGGTTAATGTATACATAAAACAATAGCATCACTTGCATGTGATTATTAACATGTGAATAGACAGTAATATAGATTTATTAAAGTCCTTTTTTTTTGTCCTTAAAGCATATTTTATTTTATTTTTAATTAAAATTAAAAATTAATAAAATATACTAAGAATCAGAATATTAAAAGAAAGCCAAAATGATAATCCCTGATTATTAGTATTGTCTTAAATAATTCATAATTAATTTTTTCAATATTTTTTTATTTTATTTCATATTTATTTTTCCTTGTCTTTTATTATGAATTTCTTTGAATTTTCATCTGAAAAATTCTTGAAATAAAAAGACATTAAAAATGAAATAATTTAAAATAAGAAATTGTTTGAATGTTGGTAATAAATTTAGAGAGATAATATTCATATTTTTCTTGAATACATAATTTTCCTTCAACAAGTAGACTATTATCTGAATGCAATTTTTCAATTTCAATATAATTTCAAAAATTCAAAAGAATATTTTTTTAATATAAAACTTGCAGAACAATGAATAGAAGTGAAACAATAGAAAATGAAATTTAAAATTACAAAAAACAAGTACCTAGCTACAAAAAACTAAGTTTGCCTGTTTTTTATGGCTTTTACTGTCTAATTGTATTTTGAACAAAGTTTTTTATTGAGTAATTAATTTTAATGTTTTATAAGTAAATTTCATTTGGGAACATTTCTATTATCAAGGTCTAAAATTAATTTAAAATATAAAATGATTTACAAAAGTAAATTGATAACATTGACTGAACTATTTACGAAACCCTCATTTAAAAATTATTTTAACAAACGGTTCTTATTTATTAATTTTTTAATATTATTAAATCTATTAGCTACTTATTCTCTTATAAGTTGAATAAGTATAACAAAATTGACACTATATTTTGTACTTCTCCTTTCAATTAACAAAAACTTACTTCTTGCCTGTCAGGATAAATACGTCATATGTTTATTAACCTACTTGGCCGGCCACCGAGACCTCCACATAGTTCTAATTTTCAAAATATATTTTTTACTTTAAGAAAATTGCATACTTTTAGGTCAATACATTATTACGTACTATGTTCAGTAGTATGATGAACAATTTAATTAAGTATAAAAAGTTAAAAAATGTTATTTACGTCAAATTTATAAAAAAAATAGTTTACTGTTATTATGACAACGGTAAAAAAAATTATTTGACAAATTGAAAATAAATAACTTGTTAATTAATGAAAAATGTTGTTTACAAAGTATTATCTATAGTCTGCTTTGATGGAATTAGTTTTTCTTTCATATTAATTTTCAATTATAAGTATTAAAATAAAGAAAATTATGAATAAATACTTTTAAATTTATAAAGAAAAATTATAAAATACGATTTAAATTTAATTTGAAATCACGTTTTTCCAAATGTTTTAAAGTTAATAATAAATATGTTTTTGTTTTTGTTTTTTTAGTTCATCATATAAATATTTGGTTTATTTCCTTTTCAAGTCTTTGATTCTATAATTTAGTATTATTTCCATAGTATTATAACCTTGTAAATTAGGACCCTGAGAAAATTTCCTTTTTTCAAATCAATTTTTTTTATACGACAACAAAATTACGGTCTTAAAAATTTGATGACTTTCTTTACTCATTGGAAGAAAATAAAAGAAAATTATTGTTTTAAGCAATAATCCTTGGTGTGAGGAAACAACATTTGGTTATGTTTTCGTTTTAAAAAAATGTATTAAAAAAAAGGATATTTTTAAAATGAGATGTCATATTAGATACTCCATAAATTTTTTTGGTGCATAATCGGGTTAAGATATTTAACAGAATTTAATGAAACAGTATTATTTCTGATCACTTTATAAGTAAATTTTTAAAAATTAACGCTGATGTTGTTAATTTAACTTAGATGTAAAAGTTCCGGTGAAAGATTTGAATCCGCACTCTCTCGGTTAATAAGCCAAGTGCTTAACGACTCGCCCACCGATGCTCTGTGAAATTATATTTTTTAGCTGAAAACTATTATATTATACTGCTTGCATACCTCTAGGATTAACTATTAAAAATATTAATAATAGGTCTAACAAAAAAATGTATATACAAAATATGGTAAATGAATACTATGTTTTGTACAACTTTTAAAGATAATAAAAATTATTTATTAATTATCTATAATTCTATATGTATATAATATATTATGTAAGGCAACATAGAATAATATATTTTTATAAAGGAGAATAAAAGGAGAATAAAGGAGAATTATTAAATTTATAACTTTTAAAATTTGTATTCTATTTTGAATATCTAATAAAACTTTTTTTTTTAATACTTTAATAACTTTAATAAAAAGAAAATGTGTTATTTTTATAAAACTTATATTTTGTGCTAAACAAAAGTGAATAATTGATTTAAACTGTTCAATTAAAAAAAAAAAAAGTAAAAAAAAAGTTTAAATTTAAATTTAAAAACAAGAAAGTCTTAGTTCATAAATTTTAAAATAAAAACAAGTAAAAATAAAAATAAAAAATTCATGCATAATATTATAGTTTTTCAAAAAACTTTTTTAATTAATTTGTTTATAATTTTATATAATTTTATTTAATTTTAATTGTGTAAATATTATTTAAATTGTCTTTTAAATTTAAAACCAGCAAATAACAATGCATTTAATTTTGTTTAACAATAATTTTATATATATATGTGTACATTTTAATTTTAACAATTTAAGGAAATTTTCAATATTAAAGTGACCATTTTTCCCTAAAATTATGCAATCACTGTCAAATAATTTAAAAAATATAAATGCTTATAAATCTTTAAGAAAATTTTATGTTTTTTTAATTTTAATTTAAATTTACTTATTAATTCGATACTTAAAAGTCACGCCCGATACTTAAACCTAATCTAGAGAAAAAAAAACTCGAATTAAAAAATCTGATATAATCGTAAATTAACGAATCTTGTAATTATTAAAAAGTTTTTGTAAAATCTTGTCGATAATTCATATGTTTTGCACAGGGTTGAATACGAAATTTCAAAAGGTAAATTTTACAAAAAATAAATCTACAAAACATATTCCAAATTTTCGTTTATGTAATTTTTTTATTATAAACTTAAGTTGTATTTTATCATGAAATTATAAATTTTATATGAGTAATACAATTTTTTTTTATTTATTGTTTTTTTCGATATTGACATCACCGGACTGTTTCAAAGTATTTCTCAAGGGCTGAAAATTGAATTTGTAAATAACTCTAAATTCTTTCCTAATTATTTATTTTACATATGTATTAAAACAACAAGGCATTTAATATAATGGGAGTTACCGCCCTAAATTACCCACTTTTATTTTAAACACTAAAGAAATGTTACAAAAACATCTCGAAAAATTCTCATTTCGAGATTGGAAATTCGGGATTTGGTTTTTTAAAGATATTTTTTTTCAGGATTTTTATTTTTCCAGATTTTTTTTTCGAGATTTTGGTTAATTGAGGATCTTTTTGTCAGATGATGGGATGGTCCTTTAAAGATTTCCTATTGATAATTGTCTAAATTATAATTTTTATATTTTAATATTTATTTAATTGAAATGACGTTTCTACTATTACAGTTTTAATTAATTATGTCAATTCATTAATTTTGGAGTTACACCTTTATTACTTTAAGAAAAAATATTTCCAATTCTAAATTCTTTATTTACAGTTATAAGTTTACACTTTCCAATGTTACAAAAACCATTTATTTAGGA
Organism: Poecilobothrus nobilitatus; assembly: GCA_947095535.1. Classification (NCBI taxonomy): domain Eukaryota; kingdom Metazoa; phylum Arthropoda; class Insecta; order Diptera; family Dolichopodidae; genus Poecilobothrus; species Poecilobothrus nobilitatus. Next base: position 115,771,340 of record OX352774.1, read on the forward strand.
AATTAAGATATACATACATATCTCTACAACTTAATTATTATTTATTATTTAAAAAGGAGGAATTTAAATTAACCATTAAATTTTAGAGGAAAATTTTCCAAAGACCTTATAATGATATTTATTTACAAACTAACCTAACCTACTATTAACCTAAGAGACTAAAACTAACCTATTCTAAGAAAATTTAATAATATTATGAATAAAACTATTCGTTACATCATTTTCCAATGGATTATTTGTGATCTCATTATCAGAATAGTTGCATTTGATAATGAAATTAGTAGTTAATTCACTTACTTTTAGGTTGATTGACTTTGAGGCGCTATTTGTCCCTTGCTTTTAGTTATTTTTTTAATTATGCAATTGTAGAGCAAAGCCCAGGATGGTGAATTTGCATTTTTTTACTGTGCGTTTTTGAACAATTATGTTTCACTGACTGATGCTTCATGAAGCATATTGTGTTGGAAAATGGCTTTAAAGATTATCATTTTATTATATAGATTAAAGTCGGACTGCCTATTATATAATGCATAGAGCGTATTTAATTTGTTTGAGATACACGAGAAATGAGAATTGAAAGTTCGTTTCTTATCAAGAAATAATTCTAGGTATTTAATATTATCGGTTCACGCGATCGGACCATGTGGTCCACCAGACACTATAAGACTATGGTTAGATAGGCATGTTAGTTTACGCCTTCTGGTAAAATAAACTACTGGCAATTTATTAATATGTATTTAATTTTTAAAGAATATAAAACCAATAAATTACTTACAACAAATTACATAAATATAAAAACTTGCCTTTGAAAACGAACTTGCACTTAAAAAGTAAAATAGGCATTTATAAAATTATTTTCATTTATATAAAAAAACTTGCACTTAAAAAGGAAATCTTTTTTAATATATATTCATATATAAATATAAAAGATAAATAAAATATATAAAAAAATATCCTATGTCTCATCCCTTTAAAATTGGAAATTTTTGATACCTTTCCTAGTTCTTAATAAAATTTAAGATTTTACGTTAATATGGGATGTTGCTTTAAATTCGAATCCTAGCTACATAAATGCCTTGTCATTTTAATTAGTAAGAATCGGGTATGGCTTACTGTTGGATGTAATAATGTCAAATATTATTTAAAAAAAAAAAAAAATAAGCGATTTCCAGTATGTACTAAGTTGTAACTTACTAACTTAATATTGAGAAAATTGTCTGAAGAAAAATTGCTAAATTTGAGACATTTAAGACAGTGTCTTTAAAAATGGTCACTTTAATTAAGAGAAGAAAATTTTTAAACCAAAATAAATTGTAAAACAACTGAAAAAAAAAACAAAACAAAAAAACTTTTTTAAAATCAAACCAATCTTCAACCAAGAACTCAAGACCAACAACGTATATAGTGGTCAACAAATCCAATAAATTGTATTATTTTTTGGAAAATCAAACTTTCAAAAATAATCAAACGTATTAAAAAAAAAAAATTAAAATTGTGATTTCTTACCATAGGTGATAATTTTTTATGTGTTTTTTTTTATTAAATTATTTTTTTATTTGCTCTTAAGGTGATTTTAAGGTGATTTAAAGGTGATTTTATTCATGAACTATTGATTTTTTTTAATTGTATGTACATTAAAAAAATTGTGTCGTAGTTTAGTTAATAATTATCTTTTTAATTAGATTAATGATTGATTGATTTTTTTTTTAAGATTTTTTTTTTTACAATTACCATAAAAAAGTGACAAAGTAAGGTGCAAAATACCAAAAAATAAAAATTAAAGTGTTTGCGCAATGATTTTTTTTTTCTTTTTTTTTTTTTAACAATTATTTACTTTAGAATCCATTTTTTTTTTTTTTGTAAATTTTTATATACATATATTAATTATATTATTTATAGTTCCAAGTGTAAGATGATGGAATGTCTAAACTTTGTATTTGGGATATGTATATAAGTGCTATAATTTAATTTTTTTTTATTTCATTTGATTTACAGTTAGAGAAAAATGTGACGTGTGACATAAAAGAACGTCAAAAAAAAAAAAGAAAGAAAGAAAAAAAATTATATTTCAGCATAATTTTTTTTTTTAATTATTAAAAAAATTTAATAGTTTTTTTTATTGTTAAATCTAAAAATTTCTGATGAAAAGAAAATAATATAGGGAAATGGAACAATACTTACGTCGTGATGGTGAACGTTTTGGTTCAGCACCAGCTAAACTCATTGCCCTTCCTAATTCACCCCGAACTTGTTTCAATGATCTTAAAATTTCATCTGGATCACGTCTTGCCACAGATGATCTTCTACGACCACTCATATATGATGCTGGTGGCATCATATCATCATCTTTGTTTTCATCACGATCTTGAAACGATGAACGTCTTGAACCAGGTAATGATCTTGAGAAATCTCTACCCAATTGATATACTTCAACTTCTAATTGTTCGGATTGTGATGAACCACGTCTTGATCCGGCAATATATGCATGATCTGGATGTAATAATGATGTACCATCACCAATTGAATCAACATCATCTGATATAGAACGTTGTTGTGTATAATCACAACGTCGTATTAAACGTGATATATCAGCACTAACTAATGAACCACGTGGTGATACATTTGTTGATTTTGATATACTACATGCACGCAATCCTTTCGGATCTTCTAATCTACACCATAATGCACGATCTTCTAAAAATGCCTTTTGTAATTCAACATTACATTCACCTAAAAATATTGATTCAGTATGAGGTACTAAATCCCATAATTGTATTTCAATATAACGATCCATTAAATTTTCTGCAGCAATATGACCAAATGTTAATGTTGCATTCCATATTGGATTTTGTGTTGGACGACTAACTTCAGTTTGTGCAACAGAACCATCACCGCTGGATATTTTTAAGGATTTTAAATTAAAAAAAAATAATAATTCAAAAAAATTTTAATTATTTTATATGAGTAATAATTTATTAAATTTCGGATTAAAAAAATCTTACGTTCTTGGTAATATTCTAACTTTTGCATATGCTTCTGGTAATGAACCATGACCATGACCTTCATCACGTGGTGCTAAATCGTCAGCAGCCATTAATGATACAACCAATTCACTTCGTTCACCATGATACCATACTTGAAGTTGAACACGTCCTGTTACTTGTTTTTCTCGTGCAATTTGCTCCTTTATTTATGCAATATTTTTAAAAATCATAAAATGGTGGGAAAGAATTATTTTATTAGATTATGTTTTTTCTGCAATTTGTTTTTAGTTAATAATCTTAAAATTATTTTTTTTTTCTTGTTTTGTTATAAGTAATATTCAGAAAAAAAAAAAAACAAAAATTAAAAATAAACAACAATTCTCATTAAATAGAACATTTCTAAACACAAATTATAGAAATATTTGAATTCCAAGCAATATTTTGGGAAAATATATATTGAACTAACTGAGGAAATTCAGTCTTCATAATAAATTGTTTTCATGTATTATTTTGTTTCGAAACGGTACTTGGTAGCCTTCTCTTACAACTAAATATCTTTATCATAATATAATGACAATTTTTTTTCCAATTCTGATGTAGTATAGTTTAGATTTCATTCCACTATACCTAACTATTTCTAATTTTTATGATAAGGATAAGAGAATCCCTCAACTAGTTTTGGTCAATATATTCAAAGATTAATTTTAAACATTTTTATAGTAGAATTCTTTAAATACTCTTCTATTTCCACAAGATAATAAAAAAAAACACCTTATTTTTATTATACTCGTATAAAGCACTCTAATTAATTTTGGCATCAATTTTGTAAGTTAAACTATTTTGAAAATTTCTATTTTTAGATCCATTGCAATCTGCTACTGTAATTTTCTATTAAATAATTGCAGTGAATTTCAATAGGTTGTTTAAAACTGTTGTAGTCTCTGTAAAAAAATAGGGTGATTTAATATTAATGCTACCAGATATGTACGAAATTGTTGAATAAGAATGCAGTTTAATACAAAAAGAAAATTTTTTAGTAGAAATAAATATTAAATTCTTTAAAAAACAGTTATTTCTCAATAATTCTTTTTAGTTTTAATTTAAGTTACAAGTGTGTCAAAAGTTACCAGTGTGTCAAAATAGAAGAACATAAATTTTTTGTTTAGAGGGTTAAAGTGACTAAATGAGAAATTAACTAAAAGAAGGATTTAAAAAAATATCAGTGGTTTAATGGGTAAGAGTGTTCAAAATAAGCTATGAATACTGAGAAAGTATGTGTTCGAATCTTACACACATCATAAGAATAATTTCTCCTTACGACATTTATAGGTACATCTGGAAAGGAAAGGGTGTGTAATTTAAAATTTAAAAAAATTAAAGAAAGAAAAATACGTAGGGTCCGTAAAATACCATGTAAATTTATCAAAAAAATATTAAATATCGAACAAAAATAAATGTAAGAGGCAACGGTATCTCGAAAAAATGAAATTTACAAAATAAATGGGTTGTGTTGCTAGTATAGAAAACTTAAATTTACCCCTACTTAATATTAAAACCCCAAACAATAAATTTAGGGCATTTTTCAAACCTTAATTAACTTTATGGCTTTTCAAGACAAGAGTGAAAAAAAGAAAAAAATAAATAAGAATTCAAAATTTTAATATTTTGTCAATTTATTTTCTGTTCTTATTTTAATTATCCTTTTAATGGTTGATTGATTAAATCCTATGATAATAACTTTAATTTTATTAAAAGAGAAACTTTTCTATGCATCATCATGCATTTCAAAACCAAAATCATAGAAAATACTAAATTAAAATAGTAGTGTTTATACATCAAAATGAATTCCTTTTATACTTAAAGCATCCCCTCCCAATATCATGATTATCATTTTAATTAGTTGCACACTTGTACATAACTATGTTAACATGTCTACAAAGATAAAATTATAATACTTAGTTTAACAAAGTATTAAAATTTGTAATCCTTATTTTACCACATTAGTATATACATAGATTCATGTTTGTTTTAGTATTCAAGTTTTAGCTCCTATCCTTTTGTTCCTTTTCTACTTTTTTATTTTATTTTTTTTTAATTTTATGATATTAGACAGATGCAAACAGGTAAATTGTTTTCATTATTTTCATACATGAGAGATAAACTTATAGTGTGAATAATGTGTGTATGTGTGAGACAAGAGAATAAATAATTTTCATTTGAAAAGTTTCTATTTTTATTATATATGAAAACTTAAGGAAAAAGTTTTTCTTGAGTTTTGCAAATAAAAAAAAAAAAAAAATAAAAATGTATATATTTCGTCCTTGAAGTTTTTATGAAATTTTTATTCACTTTTTTTAAGGTGTCATCTAATGTATTTTATGTATATTAAGTATATATACATAAACAAAATATTACCTTATGTGATTTTGTAAAATGAAAAAAAAACAACAAGTCAGAATGTAAACCAACCATTTTTAAAGGCGCACATTTCCAAAAACACAATACAAACTGTTTAGAATTGTAAGGTGCACTAAAATTTGAAAATTTTCTTAGAATTTCATACAATAAGAAAAATGTGAAAAATAAAGAGACACTTTCTGCAATTTGAAGGAAACTCTACATAATTAAGAAAAACCATTAACATTAACCAACTAACATGTAAAAATATAATACTGGAGTTTTACTTTCTATATCTTACTGAAGAAAAATTTGTACAGGTGCCTAAGTTAATTTTCAATTTTTCAGTCCTAATAGCTCTTAAGGGGGCGGAATTAAAATAGTTTCTGAGGATTCTTATACTAAAATAGTTTCTGAGGATTCTAAAATTTTTGGGGCCTCGGTGGCCTAGTGGGTAAGAGCATATAAAATACGCTGAAAAGACCGAGGGTTCGAATCGCACACACGTCGTAAGAGTTATTCCCCCTTACGATATTTACACGTCTGAACAGAGAGAGTTATTCCCCCTTACACGCCTGAACAGTAAAGGCTGTGTAATTTTCTGCCCACATTTATGTGGCAGAGAAATTAATTTAAAAAAAAAAAAATTTCTTTCTTATCCCAAAATTTGAAGTCCATGTGTAAAAGCGTACGCTAGGGCTAGGGCTTTTTCAAAGTTTGAGGTGCTGTAGCTCCGTAATGGATGGGAATGAGGATTTTATGGGACCTACCTATGGTTAAAATTTCAATAATCTATTTTTAACGATGTAGGAGTTTTGTAAACAAACGGACGAACGAACGGACGAACTGACCGACAGGATGAACTAATAGGCAACTAATGATTTTTTTTTGGAAATGTGCGAAAAACCCTATACAAAATAACCCCTTCTATTATATCTTAATACATACACATAAATATAATAAAATTGTTTATGAATATGTCTGTACTCTGTATATAAATGGAAATGCTAAAATGTTTTTAAAGATTTAAAAAAAAAATTTTAATATAGAGAAATTTGACTTTATAATTATTATATTTTAGTATTATTTTATCTTGAGATTAAAAATTCAAAAAAAAAAGAAGAAAATTAGCAAACTGTTTTAATAAGAGGGCTAGAATAGAAAATTTAATTGATATTAATTATGTTTTAATTTAAAAACGAGGAAGAATACAGTTGACTTTGTCAACTCTTAGATACCCGTACGAACCGTTAGTATGTTCACAGCCTGTCACTCTGCTTACAATATTATTTTTTTAATATTTTAGTATTTTAAAATAATTTGGGTGAATTTTATAATTTCTAGAACTATGGGTTGTACATATATTCAAACTACATGTTTATATGTACATTCTTCAAAAGCAGATTCTAACCTTCCACATAACGATTATCAATCCAAAACTTTTTCAAATATTCTATAGTACCATTTAATACTAAGCGGTAAATGTATATTAAATTTACTAAGTACAAAACAGTAAATATAATTTTAAATATTATATTATATTATATTTAAATATTCCATTGACAGAATAATTTCTTATAAGTACAATAAAATACATATATGTATGTAAATACGGCGCTATATAATATACATCTATACTCTTATCATTCATGCACTAGTGACATATACGATATGTAAATAAACATGATATTATATAAGTATGTATATATATCAATATCATATAAATAAAAATTCTTCAAGCAACCGTTATGTTGTTTATTTAATTACATTTTTTTGTACTACGCATTATATCCTCAACAATTTCAAATTATCGAGTGAAACAAAATGCAAAAAATTTGTTGAAGAAATTTGTTAGAAAATTTGAAAAAATCAAGTAACACTTTCGTCAATTATAAAGTAACCCTATATTATTAAAAAAAGTTGTTAACAGAAATAAAAGTATAATGTTGGAGCTTTAATTTTTGTGTATTACTTCAAAAAAATTTTAACAAGGTGTTCAAGTTACAGGTGTTTAAAAATAGGAAATTTTCAGTTTTTGACCCCTTACAGCTCCTAAACGGGGGGTGATACAAAAAAAATTTCTGAAATGACTCATACTAATTTTCAAAGATCTAACTTCTGTCAAAATTTCAAGTTTCCAACTTTAACCGTTTAGAAGATGGAAGGGTTAAAGAATTTTGCAAAATTTGAGTTTCGCATAACGGTAAATTAAGACACCGTATGCCAAAAATATATATTTATTGTATATATACTTTTAAAGCTAATGAAAGTAGTAATCGTTTGACGTTTTCAAAATGAAGATATACCATATACAACTTGTGCTATAACAATTTAAATATAGAGCGTTTTTGAACCTTTGGGGAGCTGTAGCTCCGTAACGGGTGGGGCTACAAAAAAAAGTTATTAAAAATAAAATTAATATTTTTGTGAGGTCTATCAGTAGTTAAAATTTCATAGCTCTATTGCAAAAAAAATGTGGGGATCTAAAAGTTAGGTGTTCGAGAGCTACCCTAAGGCTTGGTCCAAACTCAACCAAAAAAAATAGGGAACCTACAAATTACTCCCAAAATATTTTGTGTAAATTTCAAGATTCTAGCTTTCTTAGTTTTTTAGTTAGCGTGATGACGGACGGACGGACGGACATGGCTCAAAAGTCTTAGAATTTTTTTCTGATCCGATCCATACCTTTGAAGGTATATCTAGCTCGCTTATTTCGAGGTGTTACAAACGGAGGAGTAATTTTATTATACCCGATCCTATCGTACGGGTATAATAAATCAGAATTAAAAAAAATATAGAAATTCTAAAATTAAAACTTGTTGAATGAAAGTGTTTATTATATTATGTACTTGCTTTTAACGTCTGATATTTTATTGTGAGCATAAAGCCTCAAACAATTCAAAATAATTAGAAAAATAAAATATAAAATCACCCTCTACATAAATATCATTATTAGGCTTCTTTGCATAGAATCATCCTTTAATAAATATAAAAAAAAAGTTAATTTAATTATTGGATATTAGATATAACATAGAAATATGCCGCAATGCAATCGTCTCCTAAACAATCGATAGCTATAAGGATATTTTGGCACTGTTATTAATTTTATATGACTATATTTTTATTCCTTCATATTAAAAATGATTGTGACATATTGGATTTGAATCATCCCACATCATGCATCTGTAACTGGCCATCAAACACCAAAAAAATTATCAAACGAATGTTTATATTTAAAATATTTATAATGTCGGTAGGTTTTGAATTTTATAATAGAAGAAAAAAAAAGTTTTTTATTTATTATTGTAAAGTAAAATTGCATAAAAAGAATTAGTAAAAGTCTGGGCTCCTATGTGTATTATATTATTTAAATTTATATAATACATATAGTAGCCCAGAACTTTTACTATACTTACGCTGAATATAATTTTTAAATTTATATATTTAAATTCGTTAGATAAATACTGAAGTGAGCATGTAGATACCGATGTAGATACCGGATTGTGAGTTCAAATCCCACAGAAGTCGTAAAAATAATTCCTCCTTACGATCTGGAAGGAAAGGAACTACACTTGGAAAGGAAAAGCTTTGTAATTTCCTTGTCAGATTTGTGTGGAAGGGCAATAAACTAAAAGAAAATAAATAAAAATGCTTGCAATCTGTACTGAATTTAAATCATCATTTTGAGGATATATACTATTACCAGCTTATATAGTAATATTATTTATTTTATTTATGTTCTATATATTGTATTACACTATATATTTGGTGGTATGAGGAATGTTTTGTTACGAAAAATTAGTATGGTAATTATCCTTCCCTCGGTTAATATGTTGTGTTTAACTACAGGAGCACAGAGGAATTTTCGAATTATTATATTAATTTGAAAAAAAAAATTGGGTTAATTTAGTACCTCATTTAAAAACTCTTATTTAGCTTTAGATTAAAAAAAAAAAAATAAGGCAAGAAAAAAGATGTACATAATTTATGTATATACTATTTTCATAAAATTTAATAATCTTTTACAGAATTTCAGATATCTAACTTAAAAAAGTACCGAGACTTATTTATGTAAATTTCGAAGTTGTATAACAACAATTAGAAACCGTTGTACCAACCGTATCAAATTTTACAGAAGTTGCTGCCATAAAACTTGATTATAAAATTTCAGATTTCTAGCTTAGGTAGACATTGAATTATATTGTAATATAAAAAGAAAAGTTGCATTGCGGCTACTTGAACCTGGCGATCAAACGTCTATTTCAACAGCAAAGTATGTATTTATATAAAAATGAAATGGCAAAAGTTTTCGAATTTTATCTCTATTAAATTTTGATTTATGGTACGAAGGAACTCAAATAGCTAAACCGGCTCAGAATTTAATACTGAGGAAGAATATAATTTATACTTTTCTGTATCTATTTTATTTTCGTCTCCTTTACGGTGTTTATTACACTTCGGAACTATTATCAAAAACCACTTATATGAAACTTTAACACTTTATTACAAAACAAAATTATTTCGTTTTTTCTGTCAGACAAAACAGCCCTGTTTAAATGTCTGTTTTCTATAAAACTACTTGTAAATAAATTTATTGTTTGAGTTATCGTACGAACGGACGCTCAGAAGTACATGTCTCGAGTCAGAATTCGATACTCAGCTAGAATATATATACTGTTCCATAGTTATTTTGTCTGCTTGAAGCAGTCAAAAAAGCTCTGGAAGTTTAAGGGGTAAGCAAACGTAATGGTAAATTTATTTTACACTGAGAACTGCGTTTGTATGGGTATAAAAATGTTGAAGTCACAAATTGTCAGGGAATAAAAACCCGTTGTAGTATTTCTAGTTAATTCATTCTTCCTACAAAGTGAGCGAAAAATTGTTTTTTTAGTTAGAAAAATTTTTTACTCTAAATTACTTTAATATATAAATTAATTTTTTGTAATTCGTCCTAAATTTTTATTTTATTTAACCCTTATAAAAATTATTTGAATTTTTTTTTTTTTATTTATGTATTTTTTATAAATTTCAATTTATAAATAAAGAAAACACACTTATAAAATTGTATATATATATATATATATATCTTATGGTCTAATTAAAAATTATCATATTTTTCAATGAATGTTTTTTTTTTGTATTTGATTTGAGAATTTTGCTGATTCAACATGAGTTTTTTTTTCATTTAAAAAAAAAAAAAATTGTTTTTCATCTTTTCACCTTTTATTTTCTTTTTTTTTAGGCACTATAGTGAAAATAATTACTCTGTATTTTCGTTTTCCAGCAAAACAAAAAAAATATTAAATGTACTCCAAAGTACATTGAATGAGTGAATATTACCTCGGGACATATAATTAATTATCATAATTTTTCATAAAAAAAATATTGTAATTTATGCCCATATGAGTAAAATAAAAGAGAAAAATATATTCATATACATTTTTTTTCATGTGCACATGGTTTAATATTGCTTTTCCATTATTAAAAAAAGGGAACTAAATAAAATCTCTGAAGAATTATGTAAAATGTAGAGGAAAAAAAATTAAATGAATTTATGAAAAAATAATTTATTAAAAACGCCAAAAACAAAGTAATTTTTTGTATTCTTCAAAAAAACACAAAAAAAAAAAACAATGCAAAAATTTTATGAAACATCATTTAATTTGATTCATTTACACTTCAAAAGGAATACTAAAATAGATTAAAAACAAGTAAATGTAACAGTAAGTCAATGCAACCGACTTATTAATACCCTACACCTGCATAATTCGCATTAAATTAAAAATCCATAAGTTTTTTGGCAGCTTCTTGAACAGCCTCCCTTTTCTTCCTTATTCAGCTTGAATTTCAAGAACGTAAAAGAAGGATCCTTTACCACCCTTGCTCAGTTTCTATCTTTATTAATTTCGAAGATATGTTTGTTAGGGATTGGGAGGCGTGTGTCAGCTACCCGAATCGCCTCTCCAATTCATCTAAAATTTTAGGGACATAAAGAAACGAGGAAGAGTGCAGTAGAATTGACTATGTAAACTCTGGGATACCCATATGAACGTAATATATTCTGTTTCTATATAACTTGATCAACTTTTAAACAATTTGAGATGTTCTAGTACCGTCGTTATAACTATTTATATAAATTGTGGAGTTGTATGACAGTTACCAACATCTATTGCACCAGCACATCCAAATTTTACAGAAGTTGTTGCCATAAAACTTGATCTTCATATGCAAGATTGCAGACGCCTATCTTCATTAAGTTCCAAGAGGTGCAAGAAGCCTGAACCGGCTGCTCTAAACCAACAAAATTTTACAAAAATTGTTGGCATGTAACTCGACACCTCTTTACAAAATTTCAGATACCTAGCTTCAATAGACATTGAGTTATTTTCATTTAAAAAGAGAAGTTGTATGGCAGTTACCCGAACTTGTCGCCCCAGCCCAACCAAATTTTATAGGTGTTCTTGGCCTGAAACTCGATACGATTTTGCAAAATTTGAGACACCTATTAATATATTATGTACTTTTGTTTTCATTTTCCGTTACAACACACGATGGTGGGACATAAGCTCATAAATTTATGAGTCAAAACGCCATAATATTTTTAATATTTATGGCCTTATAACTAACATATAGTGTGTTATAACACTGTAATATTGATATGGTGTTGTGTCCCATCGGTAGTGAGTCATGGGATTGTGATCACAAGTGATTTTGATGGGATTATGACCCGCTTAAAAAAATTTAAGTAGGTAAATTGAAAACGCTTTTCGTTATTTTTTATACCCGTATGAACTATGTTCAAGGGTATAATAAATTTGCCATTACGTTTGTGACACCTTAAAGGAGTCGAGCTAGATATAGTGTCAAAGGTATGGATCGGCTCAGAATCGAATTCTGAGTCGATTAAGCCATGTACGTCTGTCCACCGTCCGTCCGTCCGCACGATAACTCTAAAAAATAAGGAACCTAGGAGGCTGAAATTTTTTTTACATCACTTTTGCAAAATTGTTAGTTTTGTAATTTAAATCCAGCATTTTCGGCCGGGGGGTTCGAGTAGCTGCCATACAACTTCTCTTTTTAAATGAAAATAGCTCACTGTCTCCCGATGCTAGGAACCTGAAATTTAGTAAAGGGGTGTCGAGTTACATGCCAACAACTTTTGTAAAATTTGGTTGTGCTGGTTCAATAGATTTTGGTAGCTATCATACTACTCCACAATTTACATAAATATATTTCGGTAGTTATAACGTCGGTACAAGAATATCTGAAATTGTTTAAAAGATGATCAAGTTATATAGAAACAGGATATATTACGTTCATACAGGTATCCCAGAGTTGACATAGTCTACTCTACTTCACTTTTCCTCGTTTTTAATGCATTTTTACTTTTTTAAATGTAAAAATATAAAAAAACAAACTAAATTAGGAACTTTCTCTGAAACAAAAAAGGTAAATGCAATAGTATTTTACATTTCGGATTGTTTATTATATAGGGTTTTTTTTCAAATGCTTTACAAACAAAAATTTTGTATTATAAAATGTAAATCTATTGAGTTGTCATCAAGGCCAGTTGAAATATTTTCAAATTCAGAATCTGGCATATACTCATGTATATGGTAGATATTCAGGAAAAAGAGTATACCTTGATTTTGTAATCGATTATAAAATCCGAATATTTTCAACAGGTACATTTAGTTTTCTTATTTTCTAGCCAGCTCCACTTTTACGCCGCCTGGATACCGCCACTGGATGCTCCACGGCGCCTGACGGCAAGATACGTTCGCGTACGGGCAATTGGCCGGAAATTAAAGAAAATAAATATACCCTATGAACATATTACAAAAGCCCAGAAGAACAAAATAAGTATGAACTTATGAAAAATAAATACATATCATATTATCACTACGCCTTTTTTACGGAAATTGATGGTGTTATGACCCAATATTTTATGACATTATGATTCACTTGCACTCGGTCAAAACACCACAACTTTTATACGAATTTTGGTGGGTTATAAGCCCACCAACATTTCTTGTGGGTTTAAGTCCCATGTTGGGTTATGTAATTGTAATTTAACCAACCATGGTGTGACATAACTCCATTATGGGTTTATAACCTTTGGGGCTATGACACGTCACCTCATATGAAAGAAGAAGTTGTATGGCAGCTCGCCAAATCCGCCGCTCTAACATATTCCATTATCATGGTGCGTAAGGAAGGAAGTTCATATCTAAATCGTGTCAGAATTCGCTCCTGAGGAAGAATATATAATAATATATACTTTTCTATATCTATATCCCCTTCTTTAAGTTATCGTAAACGTAATAGTAAATCTATTATACCCCGAGAAATGCGTCAGAACGAATATAAGAAATAAATAGAATAGTATCGATTATAATTTAAATAATTATTAATGTCATAATAAAAACCAAGTATTATTTCACGTATAATAAATGAATGTGAATTTATTCATGATTTGTTGAGAGTTAAATTTGTGTACATTTAAATAAGAATGTATGTAAAAATATTAATTTTTATTTTTTCATAATTTTTTTAAAAAACATTATTTAATTTTCTAATATTAACTAAAAACTGGCAATTTATATAAAATTACATTTTTTTCCTTAATATATTTATTTTCCCAAAATATCACATTTTTTTTTAACATAAAAACAACATCAAAAATAAACATTAATTTAAAGCATAAACAAAACAAAAACCACCCAACAAATAAACAAACATTAAAACACATTAAAAACGTATACATACATTTAGATATATAGAAACAAATCATACTATAATATATGCATATTAAAATAATTAATAAGCACATTACAACAAATAATAGGGTTTATATAATTTTAAACAGAGAATTAAGATAAAAAAGAAATAAAATGAAAGAAAAAAATATAATATTAAAAATATAAAGAAAAGGAATTGAAAAAAAATAAAATAAAATTTACATAGAAAAAAAAAAAATAATAACAAAAAAAAAACTAAACATAATAAATCAAGTATACAAATTTTACATATATAATTTTATAAATTGTATAATTTAGAATGTTATAATAATAGAAAGAGAGGGATTTAACATAATTTTCAAAAATAAAAAGAATCATATATATTTTCTTATATATGTATATATATTTTTTTAATTTGTTTGTTTTTTTTTTTTCGTTTATTTTGTTTAATATTTTATCCATTAAAAATTGTTATTATACATATGATATTATTATTTATATGCAATTTTTATTATTTTTAATATGAATTTATATTATAATCAATTTTCTTTTCATAATAAAATGTATAAAATTAAATTAAATTATATTTTAAAATAAAATTAAAAAAAAAAAAAAATAAACAGTTCTCTATCTTTCAAAAAATATTTATTTTAAATTTTTTTTTGGTTGATGTTTCTTAAATACGTCATTTATATATTATATCTATTTAAAATATTGTATTACGCTTTTAACGCTCATGTTTTTCTTATTGTGTTGCCTACAATAGATTAGTTTCCTTCAGTTCATTTTGACATTTGTCTTTAGATAAATTTTGATTGTTTTCTATCAGCTATTTTAAATTACTCCTGTTTTCTATCACCTATTTTTGATTTTTCGTTTCCAGAGTTTAATCTGTTATTAGTAATTACTTTTTGCAGACTTACAATTTCATAAAAAATTAAAAAATTAGTAGGACTGAACTTAAACTGTGCTAATTTAAATATCATGTTACATGACAATTCTTTTATTTCAAAAACAAATTCATCCAAAATAACGCTACTTACGTTAACGTCAAAAAAGAAAATTTAGTTAACATTTTTTATACTCGAATAATTTCAAAAAATTCAAAACAAAGTCAATTTTTTTAAAATGATTTTTTTTTTAAAACTTTTTTAACTGCAAGAAATAATAAAATCAGTATAACTAATCCGTTTGTTGAAAATAAATCTAATTTAGAATACATTTTTAAATATAAACAAATTGATTTTAATTGTCTACAAATTAATATTTTATTATTTGAGCTTTAAGTAAAATAACTAAAGTATTTAGTGCTACAAGGTAAACTTTTTTATATTTTAAATTATAAATGCTTAATTTCATTTGAAATTTGAAAATTATTTTAAATTTTGTTTTTTTACAATTTTTGTAAATTAATGAAAAACACAAAATGGTAAATTTGTAAGCAAATTGCAGAAAACAAAAAAAACAGCCTTGTCACGAATATTTATAAAAAATGTTTACATTTTAGTAATATGTCAAAATGTATATGTCTCTATCATAGACAAAAACCGTTCCAAATAAAAAATTCCTGTAAAATTTATTAGATATGGAGAAATTAAAGAAAATGTCATGAATAGGTCAATTAGCACAGATATTTTCAGTAGAATATAAAATAATTTTTTTTTTTTTTGGGTTATTATTAATTTTAAATTAATTTTTTGTGTTATTTTTTTATACATTTCTTATAAATATTTTTTAGTGGGTTTAAAAAATCAATTCTATGGGAATTGAATCCTTAAAATAAAAAAAAAAAAATGGGAAAATAGAATTCAGTTTATATGAAGAGAAAAATTCCAGATTAAAAATTAAAGTGGAACATTGAGATGAGTTGATTATATCTGAATAAAATAAATCTTAAAAAATTTATTCAAAAAAAAAAAAAATTTATTTTCGAAGTTAGTTCCAAAATAATAATGAAACACAATTTATTTTTTAAAATATTAATTGATATGGGGTTTGTTGACTTCTAAGTCATGATTAATGGATAATCATTTGATTAAAAATAAAAAAATGTAGAATTTTTGAAAATTCTATTTCTTATGCCTATTAAATAGAAGCGTTGCGAAACTCTGCAGTCTAAACATAACTTATTTTTTTGAAAATTTTGTCTTCGCAAAACCTTCTTTTCAAAAAAAGCACCTTTTTAAATTCGGATTTTATGAAAATTCCATGCAAATTTCATTACATCAGGAATTTTTTTTTTCAAATACAAAAAAACAGGTTTTCACAATACAAAATTTTGGAGAAGTGATTATGTCAGAATAACTTTTATAACCCCTAATTTAAATCCTGTATTTAATGTCAGAATTTTTATTAGAAATTCATTAAAATTAAATTTGAATGTGAACATTAATCGCTATTTTTGATTACAGCTTATGCATTTTTATTTACAAAATTGAATTTTGGAAAACTTTAGTAAAAAATATCAATTAACTATAATATAAGACCACAACCGTCAGTAAATCTTTAAGGATACGATTTTATTATTTGTTGTATATGTACATAATAATATGTGCGACTATATTCAACTTATGGAATGCAAGAAACAAGATTAAATTGAATTTTATGACAATTAAATTTAAATTTAATTTTTTTTTTTTATTTGATTTTTTTAATTAAATAAAATTAATTACACAAAAGAAAAAATTTTTCATAAATTTTATATTTTCCCTTTACGGTATTTTGGGTTTTCTGGAAATTTTTTCCGGAGAAAAAAAAAAAAATTATAAATATGTATATTATTAATTGACAGATGAAAAGAATTTTTTTTAAAAAATTATAAATTTTTAGTCAAAAAAAATACCTAATTTTTTTTTTTTATTTTTTTGCAATTTGTTTATGTCTGTTTTTTTTTATTTTATTGTTTTTATTTAATTTTCTTAATTAACCCTATGTAGAGCAGATTCTTTCCATAAAAAAAAAAAAAAAATGGTGGATGATATGTAGAATTGTTGGGTTTCGTTTATTTTTCAACGGTTACACTTTTCCTGGTTTATTCTTTGCTTTTCTTATATTGTTTTGGTTTTTTTTTTTTTGTTTTTAAATGAAATCTACATATTTCTCAGTTGCAAAAGAAAAATTATTTTAAATTTAATTTTATGAAGATGAATACACAAATGAAAAGAAAATTTGTATAACCTTCTAATTTACCATCATTGAAAGGATTTAATTTTAAATTCAAAAGTATAGAAAATGAAAAGAAAAAAATGAATTTAAAAAAAAAAATGATTTTAAATATGTATACAAGTGCATTCATCTTCCCAATTACGTATTATCTGTTCTACAAAATTTGTGAATTTGCGCAATTATAAAAAAAAAAAAAATTTTTTTTTACAAAAATCAAAATTTTAAATTCGAAGTTTCTCTTTTTATGAAAAATTTTTGAAAAATAATTAATTAAATAATTAAAAAAGAATTAGCAAAAAACTTGGGGGTAAAAACAAAATTTTAAATTAAAAATACAAAAAAAAACATTATTAAATTGTATGTTTCATATGAGCTGTTCCTAAGCCTTTTATTTTAATTTATTTAAACTTTTTTATTGTTTTTTTTTTTTTTTTTTTTTTAAATTGAATAGAACTAGGTAGAAAGTTTGTTATAAGATTTCTTTTTATTAAAAAATTTTTGCTAAAAACAATATTCTTTTTAAAATTTATAATATAATAATTATGTTTTTTTGTTTTACTGTAGGTTTCGGATAAAGGTATTGGAATGCCGAAGAATATGAATTTTAAATTATTTATACAAATTTCATACATCACTTATGAAATACCGTCCCAATTTGTAGTGAGATAATTGGAATAATTCCGTTCAGGAGCTGAAATTAAAAATTTTTTTTAAGCTTTTGATCTTCAATTTAAGTTGTAGAGTTGGAATAGCTATTAGTATATGAATTCTGTTGAATTTATTCCTCTATATAGTGGTATTGAATATGTACTGTGGAGTTCTACTCCAAATTGTATTTAAGTATATTAAATTTGAGACGATATATGAGGAGTAAATCACATGTAATACATTATCTGTAAAAAATTTTCTTAGGCGACCCAAAATAAATGTGTATGACGATATTTTTTTTAGAGAGACTATCTATGTGATAAGACCAATTTTATTTATTATCTAATATTAACCCTAGGTAATTAAAAGTTTTAATGCTTTTGATTCTTTTGTTGGTATAAATAATGACTATATTCAATGCTTTCATTTCCGAAAATTAATATTTAAGTTTTTTTGAAGTTTAATATTAGACGATGATGTTCTAACCATTCATCAATTATTTTAAGATCATGGTTCATCAAATTTTTTAGTTCTACTTCATTATCAGCGGCATATTTCACCACTGCATCATCTGCATACAATTGTATGGACCCTATTAGCCTAAGTCTTGCTATGTAATCAATATAGATCTTAAAAGGGTCTGGTCCAAGAATGGGGTACCGTTTTGCTAATAGTTTTTAAATTCCTTGAGCAATTATCAATTTAGACTTTTTGTTGTCGGTTGCTTAAATAACATTGAAAAAATTGTATTTGATTTTTATTGAAATTTAGTTTGAACAGTTTGTAGAGTAGTATTTCGTGATCTACGGAATCGAAGGCCTTTTGCAGATCGAAAAAAAGACAAGCGACATATTTTTTCCCATCAATGTTCTTTGTAATGATGTCGGTTAAACTTATGCACGAGGCTATTGTATTTGATTTCTTTTCGAAACCATATTGTTCTGGATGCAAAATCAAGTTGTTTGACATAAAAATATTGAAGTTATTCTTAATTACCGTTTCAAATATTTTGGACGATGAACTTAAAACAGACACCTTCTATCAAAATTTGAATAAATTGAAATTCTGAAATATATAAAATATTTATAATACATAGAATGAAAAATAGATATGTTGAATAGATATAGAAATGTTATTTTACGCAATTTAAAATCTCGAATTACAACATTAATTCAATCTTATAAAAAATATCGGCTACTAGGGTCATTATAGGTCGAAAACTATTATTAGATCGCGATGTTAATCGATCTAGCATCTAACAGATCTACCAAAAATTAAGCTTTATTAAATAAATAACTAGGATATTTAGATGTGATTAATCTCTGAAAAAAAACAAAGATATTTATAATTCAGGTAGTTATCCAAGAGTGGAACCTAGTAGATATTTGACATCTGCAACTCTATCAAAACTACGGCAACCAGTAAAAAATCTTATACAAGCATTAAAAATAATATTAAGAAAATAGATCATTTTTAAGTAGTTTAAGCCAAATTAAATCTGGTTAAGTTAGATTAAATTTTTTAATATAAACATTATCATTGTCCAATTTTAAACATATAAAAATTGTCAAAATACACCATCTACATACAATATGTCTTCAGTTTAAATAAGTGCTTACAAATGTAGTTTATAAAATTTGCATACATTAAAGATCATGAATTAAGTTTAGGTCAAACTTAATTTAAACGTTTTTTTTTTTTTTTTACTTTTTACTTTAATTTTTGCATTAGTGCTGAACCAATGTTCTAAGTAAATAGTTTATTTTTAGAAAGAATACATTTAAATTGAAGAAAGACTTCAAGAAAACCTCTAAGAAGATTTCTAAAATTCTAAATTCACACCTTCCTTTTTCAATAAATCGAATAAAAATTATGAAAACCGTTTAAACAGTCTTCATAATAATTTTTTTATATATTTTTTAAGACCTTTTCAAAATACTTTAAAATTAATTGTTTTCAGCAAAATTTTTTATACTTTTTTTTGTATATATATACAACAATAGACGATAGAACTTTAATAATTAATTAAATCTCTCAAAAAAAAAAAAAAAAACAAAAAACAAAATAAACAATATTATAATTTAACTTTTAAAAAACTGTTTTAAATATTTATAGAAGTAGATTTACAAGTTTATATACAATTAATAATTTATTTATTTATTTATATATATATATATTTTTTTTTAAAAAAGTTCAAAAACAAAATAATTTATGTATATTTTTTTTTTTACAGTATATATATATTTTCAAAAAAAAAAAATGTTTTAATTTTATTGTAATTTTTTTTTATTAGTTTTTAATATAAAAAAAAAAAATCATTAATATTTTCATACTAAATATATTTAAATAATTTCACTACAAATTAATAATATATTAATAATATAAATGGTATTTATTTTAAAGTATGTAAAATAGCAATAACTCGTGCCAGCTGGGAGTTTTTTTTTTTTTTTTTTTTTTTTTTTTGTTGGTATAAATATAATAAATTTATTTATATATAAATATCTATATATTATATATATATGTATATATATAATTTTATTTTGTTTAGAAAGAAAATTAATAAAACCAAAAAAGAAAAAAAAAACATTAAAAATTATTTAAAAGAATAAAAAAGGAAATAAAGAAATAATTAAAGTGATAATAATTTGTTTTTTTTTTTTTTTTTCTTATAAAGAGCGTGCTATTAAAATATTTTAGATTGTAAAACCATTTAAATGGAAAAAAAAAAAATAAAATTAATACTAACAAAAAACAAAAAAAAAATGGAAGCATTAAAAAAAGTTGATCAAGTAAAAAGAAAATTACTGAAAAATTAAATTAAGATAAAAAAAAGTAAAGATACAAAAAATATGTATTTATGTTAAAAAGTTTTTGTATTTTATTTGTTTTAAGCTAATTTTGAAATAGAAAATAAAGATGCATTTAACAAAAAAAAAAGAAAAATCAGGAGTCAGATACATATAATATAGGTATATAATCAGTAGAATAGTGATATAAAGAAATAACATGATGAAAATATCCAATATTGTATTAAATTGAGTTAAAAATTGAGTTAAAATTAAAAGTTTCAGTTAAGTCCTTACGAAAGTTAAGTTTCTTAAGCTCTGATTAAAAAGATTTTGAATAGAATGAAATTTAAGAATAATTTTTTTTTTTTTTGGAAGAAAGTTTAATAATATTGAATACAATTTCTTGGATACCTCTATGCATAAGCAAAACGTTACTTCGAAAGGAAATAACGTATATAATAAATTACAAATGCTCAAATTTGACCTCGTGCAATATAACAAGATTGATATGGCCCAAAACCGATTTCAGACGATCCAATGATGTGCTTTCTCTCAAAAGGGCAGGCATTGGAATGACAATGGGTGTAATCACCGGTCACTGTCTAATAGGGAAGCATGCCAAAAGACTTGGCTTATCCGCAAACGACTATTGTAGAGCCTACAAAGATGAAGAAGAGGAGGAAACTACTCTCCATCTCCTTTGCATATGCCCGGCCTTGTCGGCAAGAAGGAATACCCATTTGGGGCTATATCTCTTCAACAACCTAAGCGATCTAGTAGGTAAAAATGTGAAGAGTATTCTTCGCTTTGCAAAAAGCTCAAATTGGTTTTAATGAGTGGGATAGAAAAGCTTCTATGTGGTATCACAATGGACCAAATACGGTCTAAGTGTGCCTTTTTGGCAGCCACCTTAACCTAACTTAACCTAACACAATTTCTTTATTAGAAGAGAAATTTAAGATATAGAATATTAACACTTGGTCAAATGAACTTTGGATATTCTAAATGTATCTTAATATCTTTCAGGACGTTCTAATCTTATCAGAACATGAAGAGAAGTAATTTCATAAAGAATTAATTTCATTTTTAACCAAATAAAGAATCTAATTGGATTGGAAAAAATTACATTTTCCTTTGAAATTTTCCTAATTTTTTTTTTTTTTTTTTGGAATTTCATTGATTTGAAAAAGAAGGAAGAAAGTTAAGATTAGTTTAATAAGATTGCACGTTTGCAAACCACTAACAATATTGAAGAAAATTGTAATTAAAAACTATAGCATCAAGTGAACTTTCTTAAAAAAAAAAATATAAAACCGTATCAAAAGTAGATTTATTTATTTTAAAAAAAAATCAAGGAAATAAAAAAAAAAGTTAATAAGATAGGTACTTTAAAATATACAATATATATATAAAAAATAAGAAATTTTTTATTTTTTTTTAAATAGCCAAGTATTATTCAATAAATATTCATATCATTTTTTAATTTTAAAAAAAAAAAAAAGAAGAAAATTCACAATTAAAGAAAAAAATTACAAATAAATTTAATATTGAATAAAAGTAATGATTTAAGACATATTTTTGTTGGTACGAATTTTATATATGAAATTAATTAGTTTAAGAAAATTTGACATTTTGTTAATTAATTGAAAACGACAAAATAATATTAATTTAAATTTAACTTTTAGAATTTGTATTAGATATTTTAATACATAACAATTTTAAGAATCAATCATAGTTGACAGAAAGAACAGAAAAAAAAAAACTTACAACAAATTAAATATGAATTGTTAAAGTTAAAAATATACGAGTATATATTATATAAATATATTAAAAGAATATAATTTTATTATAATATAAAACGCTTTATTATAAAAAAAAAAAAACAAAAAAAAAAAAAAACCAAAATATAATTATAATTTAGCTAAAAATATAAAGCAATTAACCAAATTGGGAGTAGGGAGTAGAAAGTATTGCCACAATATTCCTATCCAAATAATTAATCAAAAAAGCATTAAATCAAATAAAATATATATTAATGTTATAATGATAAATTTTTTGTTTAATATATATATATGTAAATTATATTAATAGTTTAATTATATATGTATATATATATATATGTATGTACAATGATTAGTATTAGTATATATTGTGTAATAAAAAAAAATATATAAAAATATATAAAGAACCATAGATTTATTATAGATAAAATACATAATATATGAAGATTATTAATAAAATTAATAAAAATTAAAAAATAAATAATTATAATGAAATTAGTATAACAAAATAAACAAAAAACAAAAAAAAAAAAGAAATGTTTAAATGTTTTTATTTAAATATTTTTTAATTCAAGCATTTTTTTTTTTTTTATATAATTAATTATTAATTATAAATTTTTATTTTTTAAATTTAAATTTATATATAAATTTCTTTAAAATTTTTTAAATTATTAATTTTTCTTAATATTAGCTGTACACAAATGATCATACATTTCATTTGCATAAAAAAAAAAAAAAAAAGTATAAGTATAACAAAAATAAAATAAAAATTAGAATTTATAATTCAAATAATTAAAAATAAATTTTATATTAATTATATTAATTTATTTTAATTTTTTTTTTTTTATTTGAAATATTAGTTTTTGATTGTTTTTATTAGAATTTTTTTTGCAAGACATAAATAAATTAAAAATTTTAAATTTTATTAATTTTAATTAACACTTAATTTTCTGACATTTTCAAAAATATATCAAAACTTTTTGGAGTACATTCTTTAAAGAAAATGCAATTAATAAATTGAAGGATAAAAATAAGAAAAAATTTAAGTTATAATATCGCGGGAATTAATTCATTTTTTAATTAAATAATTTTATAAAATTAATCACTATTAAGTGAAGATTCGGAAAATGCAAAAAAAAAAATATTAATAAAAATCGTAAATTTAGTGTTAATTAATTTAAATTTAGAAAAACAAAAAAAAAACTAAAAAAGTAGAAATAACATAATTTAAAGAAAAAATAAAGTTAACTTTTTTATTTAATATTTTTTTTTTATGTAGCATAATTAAAACAAAACTATAACAATTATAATAAAAATATTTCAAAATGCCTTTTTTTTTTTTTTTTTTTTTTTATAATA
This sequence comes from Poecilobothrus nobilitatus, assembly GCA_947095535.1. Classification (NCBI taxonomy): domain Eukaryota; kingdom Metazoa; phylum Arthropoda; class Insecta; order Diptera; family Dolichopodidae; genus Poecilobothrus; species Poecilobothrus nobilitatus. The sequence goes on from OX352774.1 coordinate 115,795,207, forward strand.
AAATGCCATTCTGCTAACGAGAATTTTAAAATCATAGAAATTCAAAGAAATAAAAGGAAAAAAAAAAAATAAAAAGTAGAAAACTTATATAATATGACACTAAAGAAAAATAAATTTTCAATTCAATTGTTTTATTTAAGAGGCAGGCATTCCAATAAATTTTTTAGTGTTAAAAAAAATTCTTTTAAAATTTTAAAAAAAATTTTTCAAAAATCGCATTTCTTTTGCACATTTTTCTGAATAAATTTCAATTCAAAAAAAAAAAAAAAAAACAAAAAACTAAACATACATTTGTATAATTTAATTTTTTTTTTTTTTTTTTGTTGTAATATTTGAATAATGAAATAAATTTAAAATTTCATATTTAAGCAATAATTAAAAAAAAAAAATAATTTAAATTTAAAAAATTAAAAACTAAAACAAAAAAATATATAGAATATAAGAAATAGAGAAAAGTATTACCATTTTATATTTTTCTCAATAAAATATTTTTTGAATTTGTATATTTTTGAATTAAAAATTTTTTTTTTTTTTTTTTTTATAATTTTCATTCAAGTCAATTTCAATATTTCAATCCAGAGATAGTGGGAGCATCCGCGAAGCATTTTTGTTAATTATTTTATTTTTATTTAATAAAAAATAATTTTTTTTGATTGTTTGAAAAATGAAATAAGAAAAAAAAAAAAAATAAATAAATAGAATTTATTAAAAAAATTATATATAATATAATATATAATTATGTGTGTATTAAAATGAATGTAATTAATTAATTTTAGTTAGTAATTAAAAAAAAATATATATATATATATATAAGTATATATATACTCGTATATATATGTACTTTAAAGCTGCATTTTTTTTGGTTGTTGTTCTTTTTTCATTAAATGTATACAATACAGAGTGTACCAAAACAAAAATACAAATAAATATATTAGCTGTTCCGTTAGAGTGCTGTCAAAAGGGAATGGGTTATTGTGTGTGTCAAAACAAGAAAACAAATGTATGGAAAGGATGATCTATCGTTAATAATTCACAAGTTACAGGGTTCTAAAAAAAATTTTCATTTCAAAATATTTCATTTGTAAATTTTTTGTTATAGAGTCATAACTATCGTAGCTTATAAAATTTTCTTTCAAATATATTAGGTGCTAGATTCGGGTGTTCATTCGTTCAGAAGCTAGCTACGTTCATTAATTTTGATATTTTTGATTTTGTTTCATTAAAAATTTACTTTCAGCCCCTGTTGCTAAAAAAGTGGATAATTAATAAAAATTTTTTTTTTTCATTTTATATTTTTCATTTTTCTCTTCCGTACAAGTTATGATATGGAACTTGTATGAGCTCGGAAAATTGTGGAAGTTATGAGAAAAAATATTTTTTATAAATTCGAAAAAATACATATGAAAAACCCATAAAAAGAAATATCTTTAAATTAATATTTTTTAGAACTCCGTAAAGCATGAATGGTTGACGATAGATCCCCTCTTCCCCGCACTTTTATACAATTTTTTTCTTCTTTTGACATATTCAATTATCCACTTCCATTTGACAACATTCTAAAGCGACATCATGTGTAATATAAAATTACGAGTACAATATTAAAATTTATATTAATAAATTTTTAAATGACACTTACATTTAATATTAATGTTAACGATTATTTTTTAAATTAAATAATTGTGTGAAGAGCAATTAAATATTAAATTAATAATGAATTAAATTATAATTATAAAATCTTAGTACTTTTGTTTTGTATTGCACTGTACACATAAAATTTAACTCATTTTTTGATTTATTAAAATGAAAATTTTTTTTATTAATATCAGAATTTATTTTTATTAAATGCTTCAAAATTAAAAGATATGTTAAAATCGATATAACTATTCTAAAGGTTAGCTTAAGCAATACATTAATAGTATGTTGTTGACTTTACTAAATATAATTTTAATTCATGTTTAAAAATAATTCTAATCCTTAAATTCTAATTATTAAATTTTATTCTATTATAATTATATTCTGCACCCACCAATAGTATGTCGTTGTTACTGAAAGTTGTCCTATCAAAGTATTATATATCATAGCAATGAGACCTAATTAAAATTATAAAATAGAATATTGGAATTCTGAAATTCAATTATTGAAGCATTTAATAAAATGTTTTAAATGTTAAAAAAATTTATAAAAACTTTTAAGGATTTTAGATTTTAAATGAGCTAAATTATTGTTTTTTAATACATTGCTGACTAAAGTTTGGCCGTTAATTTTTAATTTTCAAATTTATATCTAATTGTTTTAATAATAATATCAAGAAAAAATTATTAATATATATATAAATTAATTATTATTAATATTTATAATTAATCTATTTAAAGTATTATTAATAATAAAATAAAAATTTTAAATTGAATAATTAAAATTAATGTAAATTCATGACTGTCAACAATGTATCGTTAAATAAAGAACTCCTAAATAATATTAAAAATAAAATATAAATAAAAAGAACGTGTATCGATTTTTTTTTTTTTTCAAGACATGTTTTTGTTTTATTTAATCATTTCTTTTTAAATATATATATTATATATATATATATCATATTTATATATAATATATTTATTTAAATATTTATAATGTATATTAGTATAGATATACATAATCTATGATTTTGTTGTATAACACATATTATATTTTGTTATTATTAATCTTTTTATATATATTTTCTTATTCAATTTTTTTCAAATATCACACTTAAATTTTTATCGATTTTTTTTGAATATAATTTTTTTTTTAATAAATTAAATTTTTAATAATCACTTTTTTTTTTTGTTTTTTGGGTATTTATTGATATTTTAATTTTTTTATTTTATTTTTAAATAATATATAAATTTAAGTATGGATGATAAATTATAGAGTAATGATACAATTTTAATTTCTTGAATAATATGTATATAATAATAGGAATAATATGTATGTAATTTTCATTGATTTTACAATTCACATTAAAGTTTTACTTTTTTTTTTGTTTTGGTCTAATTTTAATTATGTTTTGAAATTATATATTTTTATTTATACCTATTTTGAAAGAATTTTTGGTAATAAATTAATAAACATTAATTCATTAATGGTTATAAATAATATGAAATATTATTAATTAAAAATTAATAATATTCCTTATTAATTAATAAAATAATATTATTAATCAATCAATGCATTTTTTATAATATTGAATAAAAACAAAAAAAAAAAAAACAAAATTAATAATAAAATTAAATAGTTAAATATTTTCTTCTTATTTATTCATTTGAAAAAAAAAAAAATTAATTTAAATATTTTGTAGTTAACAAATCCCATCTGACAAGAGTTAGTTTTTATTAATATATGTAAAAAAAATAGTTTTAAACAGTTAATAAAAAGTTGAAATATAAAGAAATAAATTATAAATTTAATATTTAATATTTTTATTAATATATAATATGGTTTGATTTCATATTTTAATGAACTTAAATAAATTAATTGAAAATTTTTTTTTGTTTTGGTTATTTATTTTTAGTTTTTAAAATTTGGCCATAGAAGAATCTTTAGATAAATAGTTATTTGAGCGTTAGTTATAGTAATTGTTTGTTATTTTTTTTAAAAATTAATATAATAAAAATTTTTTTTTGTAAATATTTATTATATGTTTTAAATAAAAAAGAAATTAATTCATAAAAGTTAAAAGAAAAAAAAAAAAATAAATAGAAGTTTATTAATTTAAAATTTTTATCTTTAAAAAAAAACAAAAAAGATTATAAAAATGAATAAAATTATAAAAAGGAAAATAAAAATTTAAATAAAATATATAATGTGTTATTTATTTTATATGAAGAAAATAACAAATATATCTACTACATAAAATTATAGCTTTATATATAATTAATATTAAAATAATTAAAAAGAAGAAGTATTGATATTTTTTTTTGTTTTTACTAAAAAACACATGCAATTTCACTTTAATTAATTTAAATATATGTATATATATGTATATACTACATTAATAAAATATATTTTAATAAATTATATGATCCTTTAAATTTTTTTTTTTTTTTTTTGTCCATAATAATTTGTAATAATTTATTAATAATTATTTATATATATGTATAGTATAATTAGTTTTTTTTTTTTTTAAATTTAAATACCTTTTATTTTCTCTTCAATAAATAATTCATTAAATTAATATAATATGTATATATTAATAATATATTAATTAGTTTAGTAAGTTTTATATATTATAATATATATATATATATATATATAAAACAAAAAATATAATTATATATATACGTATTTATATATATATATTTTTTCCAAATAATTTTTACTTGTTAAAATATTTTAAATTTTTTCTTCCTCTTCGTAATAATATAATATTATATTTATATAGTTTTCTTTTCTTTTGGGTTTTTTTATATTACTTATTATTAATTAATAAATAAATTATTGAAACCGATATATTACGCTATATGTCGAGGTTAGAAAAAGATTGATTGATTGATTTAATTTGATTTTTGATTGATTTTGGTATAGAAACTTATGAAATTAATATATTTTGTATTGTATAATAACGGATTTTATTTTAAATTAATAAATTTATTAATTATTTATTAATAATTAAAGATATATTAATTTATAAATATTATCATAAATTTTTTTTTTAATTTAAAAGTAGAATATTATAATTTATGATTATTGAGAAAAGTGCAGTATAATTCAATAAATTTTTAATTAATACTAATTTAATTAAAAAAATTAATAACTTTTTTTTTAAGTGATAAGTGATACGATAATACAAATAAGTGATACGATAATACAATGTTATTATATTAGAGACGCAAAAAATAAAAGATTTTAAAAAAAGTAGTGTTTTTTTTTATATACCATGTAAGCCGTAAAACAAATTCTAATATTATGTTAAAGAAAGTAGAAATTCTGAAAACGATATATGGATCAAATATCAAACAGTTTGATAAGTAGTTAATTTTCATAGTTATCGCAATCTGTATTTTTTGTTAAGTATTAAAAAAGAAAGTAAATAATTTTTAATAATACTTTTCGACGGCAGCGTTTAACATCAGTTTCTATACTTTTTTGTGTAATTTTTTTTTGTATTAATATATCATCGAATAATCATTTTTTGTATATATTTTTTGTTTCATTTATTTTATTTATTTATTTTTTTTTTGAACTCAAGTATATAAGTTTATTAAAGCAAATTTTTATATGTCTAATAGTTGTATCTACGTTTAAATTTTTAAAATATTTTTATATTTTATTTTATTTTTTTAAATTTTTTTCAAATATATAATATTAATAATATATACATATATATTATAATAGTTGTTTTATTGTTTTTTTTTTTATTCTTTTGATAAAAATTATAGTATCATTTTCTTAATTTATTTTTATGCATATTGTAAAATATAATCACTATTAATTATATTAAATTATTATTAATTTTTTGTTCCCTATTTATGTTCATGTAAGAATGAGTCTTTTTCTTTTAAATATTAATTTAAATTTTATTTTAGGTATTAATAGTCGAGTGTTTTTGTTTCATGATAGGGTTTTTTTTTTCTTTATTAAAATTTATATAATTAATTAATAATTAAAATTGTATTTATTTAAATGTTAAATGCCAGGTAAAAATACATTTAATTTTAATTTTAGTTTACGGTTCTGTTTAATTTTTTTTTTTGTAATATATTTAGTTTAGTTTTTTTTTTATTTTAATTTAAATTATTAATTATTAATTAGATTTATTAATTATTACTGTATTTATGATTTTTTTAGTACATCAATATTTAGTGATATTGTGTTTTTTTTTTGCTACTGGTTAAAATTTTCGCTATTTCTTAATAATTAAATGCTTTTTTATAAACTAATATATTATATTAATATAATTTAAGATTCAATGATGGGCTTAATCATTGACAATAACTTAATTTGCAATGATTCATAACAATAAAAATAACATTAATAATAATAATAATTAATAATTTGTAAAGCAAAATTGAATGTTTTGAATATTGAAGCATTGATTTTTGTTGGAATATAGTATAACATTTTAATTTTTTTTTTTATTTTTTATTGTATTTCTCTGACACATAAATGTGGACAGAAAATTACACAGTCTTTCCTGTTCAGGCGTGGCTGTAAATGTCGTAAGGGGGAATAACTCTTACGACGTGTGTGGGACTCGAACCCACACTCCCTCGGTGTTTACAACGTATTGTATACGCTCTTACTCACTAGGCCACCGAGGCCCCTCATTATAATTAATATTTGTCAAACATTTAAAGTGCTTTATATTAAGAAAAATTTCTTTGAGTTGATCGGAGAGCGGTGGCTTGCATGTACAATTTGTAGTAAAACCAGAGCTATGTGACCGAGGTTGAAAAGGTCTAAATTTATACTTTTTTTTTTCTACAAGACCTGAAGTAAAACAATTGTTTAATGTAATTACGGCCATTGTCTTATTGGTAAACATGGTAGAAAATTAGGTATGCATGTGGACCTTAACTGTAAATTTTGCAGAGGAGTAATAGACTCGTGTAGCACTTTCTCTGCACCTGTTCAAGTCTGTCAAAAGAAAGTGGAAATATCTGGGTGAGTTTTTTTTCAAAATTTAGGTGAAATTTCTGACATGAATCTGAGAAGTTTTCAAAGCTCCTTCTGACAGAGTTGAAACGTTATAGCATAAATTTAGAAAAATTGAACACCCTTTGGTCTAATTAGTTACTTTTCTGAAGGTGCACTACATACCTAGAGTTTAATGATTACAAGACCGTTAGCTCAGCTCCATTACTATAGATACCAAATGTAAAAAAAATTTGTTGTTTTGTTTAGGTGGTTCAGAGATACTCGCCTATTTTAAGCGTTTTAATGTAACTCTTAATGTAGCATTCATTTCCAGTTTCTTTTTATTATTTCTTGGCAATTGAAGGGTACAAATTAATTGCAAAAGTGCATAATTAAAAAAGAATATAGTTAGAGTTACATTAATTTCAAAAATATTTTTGAAATATTTGACGACAACATTAACTGTAGTATGAATATAAGCTCAGAATATCCTAAAAAATTTTACAAATGATAAAAATATAGTAGTATTTTATAATCAGTAGTATTTTTGCTTCAAAAATTTTACATTCAATTTTTTTTTAATTCTTGATTGTGGTGCTTTGATTCTTACCAGTTTATTTTCTATATAATTTATTATTTTTAATATTTACAATATTTTTGAATTTATACTAAATAATACTATTCTAATTTATATAAATATATTTTTAAAGTAAAGTGAATTTAAAGCAAAAAAAAAAAATATTTATTTAACTATTAAATTCTTTATAATCAAAATTTCTAATTTCTAAAATAGCTATAATTTAATAACTCTTATTTTATTAGTTAAGTTAAGCAAAAGGGATTTTCAATCGAAATTTACAAATTCAAAGAATACGAATTTTTTGAGGAATTTTCCTGCTATAGTCAATAAGTCTTCCTAAGCTTGATTAAAAAAAACTGTGCAATAGAAAATAAATAGAACAATATTTACTATTATTGTGAAAAAAAAGTCTAACTAAGGCCTTGTAGTATACGTCCCGAATCGTTATGTGCTATAGGTAGAGTAAGTAAAAAATTCAGGCTCAAAAAATCTAAGCATGGGGAAAATATAACCGGAAAGGATTATGATTTTTTCTCCATATAAAAATCCAGTAAAAATAAACTGAGGATTCGAACGGGATTTCTGTTTGGAACTCTACCGAATAAAAGAGAATTTGAAAAATATTACAATAGAGAATTATACGCTACGTGAATATGCTGTCAAGAAGAAGAAAAATCTCCAGGACACATACTTAGAAACTGGGGAGCTTTATGAATTTGAACAAGATATGTACTCCTAGGAGGATATTTTACTTTATCGAAAATAAGCTGCCAGCAATAAACTCTCTAGAGATTTTGAGTTTCTTAGAGACAGTAGGATTGACAGAAGTATTATAATTCCACAACACGTGTATAACGTTATAAAAAAAAGCACAATAGATCTACATAAAATTTACAGTGCTATATATCCCTTTAAAATAATTTAATATAATTTAATCTAAGATCGTTTGTTACGAATATACGCAGTGGCGCATTTTAAAATTGTTACTCTTTTCTAGATGTAACTTCCTTAAAATCGATTTGATTTTGAAGACCAACGATCATCAGGTATTTTTTTAATATAAATTTTTGTAATAATAAAGATAATACTAAACTGTAGCAATATTTCTAAGCAGTTTTTTCTAAAATTACTCTAAATAGAAAATGAAAATAAGAAAAAAATTAATTTATTAAAAACGGTGTTTAAATTTATTAATTGTTTTCTCCAACAAAAAAAAAAAAAATAAAATCAATCAAAATTAATAAATTTTCAGTATTTCTATCTAAAAAAAAATAAATACCAATTATTAAATAAATTTAATATTAAAATATTTCTATGTTTTTTTTTTTGTTTTTTTTTTTCAATATCCTTCGACAAAAAAAAAAAAACAAAAATGTACATTGTTACTTTCATTGAAAAAACAAAAAAAAAAAAAAATATGTTTGCCTGTAAAATTAAATAACATTGAATTGGAATTTCTAGGTAACAGTCATGTAATGTTCATTTTATCAAAAAAAAAATGAAAGGCAACGTAAAAGAAAAACTAGGTCATTGCAGGATTTACTATATGTATTTTGTTTAGGTTTTATTCAAATGTTATAGTATACAAAATAATGATGACAAGGACAAGGAGGAAATGGAATAAAACAACAATAAAATTGAAATTAGGTCAAGTTTTAAGGTTACAAAAATAAAAAAAAAAACAAAATATAACCTTGTTTTTATGCCTTGAAAACAAGGAATACAAAAATTTGTAGATACGAAGGATAACAAAAAAAAAAGGATTTTTTTGTGTCTTTGTAATTTGTAATTATATTGGAAATAAAAAATTTTACTGGAAAATCGTCATTGGTATTTTTACAAATTACTATATGTGATTTGGTATAGGAAAATTTCAATAGTTTTGAGACAGAAAATTTTTGAATTTATTTTTTACTAGTATTTAATTAAGTTTATCATATCTAAAAGACAAAAAAAAAAAAAAACATGTATATTTATAATTATCTAACTAAATAATCTAACTAAATATTTTATTCAGTCAAATAAAAAAAAAAAATAATTAAAATAAAATATTAATCCTGAATTTTTTTCCTTTTTACATATTTTTTGTATAATTATAAATAACTAAATAATTTTTATTTTAAATGGACGTATATTTATTAATTAAATATATATGTATATATATATATATATATTAAGTTATTGATTTTGTTTGTATATATTATTTTCTCTCCCTTTTACATTAAATATTAACTAATTTGATTGAAAAAATATATAGGAATAAAAATCGTATACTTTAAAACGATACCTTAAAATTTTGTTATTTATTCTGATTTTAAATACATATTTATATAATGTACATATGTCATTTTTTTATGACATTTAAATATTTTATGAGTATGTCATTTTTTTTATGACATTTAAAAATGTTTTTGTCTTTTTCTAACATTTTTAATACTAAATATTCGCCGTTCTAATTTTATAAAAAATACTGCAAAATTTCTTTTTTTTTTTCATTCATCATCCGATTCGTTTTCGTGTTAGTTAAATTTTCTCGTTGCAGTTTGCAGAAAATTAATAATATTTTTTAAAAATAATTTTATAGTTGAATTTCAGATGAATTAAGTTAATTGATGTTGATTCTATCAAGGCAAATCAATCTTTTTGAAATATTTTCTTTACTTTTGCTTTAAATTTGTAATTGCAGTAAATTCTTTTTAAATTTCAGTAAATTATTTTGAAATTTCGGTAAAATCATAAAGTAAAATTTTATTTTTTAAATTATACAGACTTAAAATATAAGTGTTGTTTCGTAATAAAATAAAGTTTTTTAGTCTCATTGAAATTTCAATGAATTCAATAAAATAAAGAAAATGTTTTGATAATTTATTTTTTGGAAAAAAGTGCTTTATTATATGTATAAGATAGAGCAACGAACTGATTTAATTTTATAAATTGTTCTTCTGTATACCAACTATTTCTTATTTCTATTTCTTATACCAACATTAGTAAATAATTGCTCAAAAATAAGTATTATAAAAAATCTGATGATTCGAAATTTGACGATTCGAAAGCATTACAAACTGAACTTAATTGTTTTTATAATTGGTGTAATATCAACAATCTTCAACTAAATATTATATAAATGTGCTCATTTATTTTTACTCGCCGTTCTAATCCAATTTCATATAATTATTGCTTTAACCTTCAAACTATCCCTAAAGTTAATTCTATAAAAGACTTGGGTGTATTTTTTGATAGTAAACTTTCTTTTCATGCTCATTATACATATATTTTAAACAAATCCAACTCTATGCTCGGTTTTATTAAACGATGGGCTAGAGAGTTTGATGACCCTTATGTTTTTAAATCTCTTTACACTTGCTTAGTTCGTCCTAATTTAGAATATGCCAGCAAGGTGTGGAGTCCATTTTATAAAACCCATATATTCAGAATGGAATCTGTTCAAAAAAAATTTCTTAAATATGCCCTACGTTAAATATGCCCTTGGGAAGATCCTTATAATCTACCTCCGTATGAACGTAGACTAAGCCTTTTACATATGTGTACTTTTGAAAAACGTCGTAATGTCGCAGACATATTATTCTTGACAGAATTGGTAAAAGGTAATATTTTATCTGCACAATTATTAGCCAACATTAGCTTTTGTACCAATATTAGGCTAAGATCGGTTAACCTCTTTAATTTGAAGTTTCATCGCACTAATAATGGTAAGTTTGAAGCATTTAATAGAATGATGTCTCTATGCAACTTACACAAATCCCAAATTAATTTTCAACTAACCAAAGAATCTTTAAAAAGAGATTTATATTCATGTCATTTCATATTTATATTAATCGATGGTTAATTTTGATTTGTAATTTCATGCAGTTTGTTAATAATAACTATGATTTTAATGTCATATGTATTATTTAATTAAAAATTTTTATTTTTTGTAATAAATTTTTATCTTTAACTTGTTCTTTTTTTCCTTATAAATCTTATTTTTGATTAAATTTATAATGTAGTATTTACGAGTACTAATATTATTACATTAAATGTCATAAAATATTTTGTAAATTTTTATTTTATAAAATTATTGTTTAAATTTAATAATTTTTTTTTTTAATTGAATTATATTGTAACTTGCTTGTGTTAAGCTTGAACTAAATAAATAAATAAATAAATCTCAATTTTAGATATTATTTTTAAATAATCCATAAATAATCTACAAAAAAAAAATTTTTGTTTCGATTAAGTTCTATTAGGCGGAGGGACAAAACTCATGTGGGCTTGAATTCTATCATGAAATTGAATTTGAACTGGATTTTATTTTACTGTACCCAATATGAAATCTCTCCTAATTCGGAATTTCGCCTATAAATTTCGAAAAAGGCGACAATTCTGATTTTCGAACCTCCTATATTATCCCCCTGGATTTAACAATCTGGCATATTCATATAATTATATGTATCCTGATTTTAAATCCAACTCTAAAATCCTCCCTAATTATATTTTTTACATACATATTACAAAACATAGATATTACAACATCGAATTTAATATAGTTAAAACTGCCGCCTCCCAAAACCACCACTAAACAAATGATTGAAACCGCGTTTATGCAACCAACTCTAAAGTTAAAATTTATAAAAGGCTATTTAGCATTACAACTAATTAATTGTTTTTAACTAAGACAGTTTACAAAAAAAAGTAATCTTAAATTAAATCAAAACCGATTTTTAATTATTTTACAGAAGGAAAAAAATATTATAAATTGTACCAATTATACTAAAATGGAGTTTATTACTATTTTTTTTTATTACCAAAAAAAAATAGCCTGGGTCTTAATTCAATTCAAAAAAGAATTAAAGCTTTTATTCTGATTTAAAAGTTTTGAAATTAAAACCCGTTTTGTCATTACACCACATTCTATTAACTCACAGAAGAGTTGTGTGAATTTTTATGTATAGGATTTGAAATTAGAAGAATTTGCTGTCTTGAAAATGGCAAATATAGTTTGTAAGATTAGAAAAATAAGAATAATATAAAATGTAGTACCAACCATGTATGTACCATTTGGAAGTTGTCTAGACTCTACATGACTCTACATGTAGACATGTAGGCATGTTGTGTCTAGACAACACAACATGCCTACATGTCTACTACTGTAAGTAAGTTCAGTAATGTTGAGGAACAAAACAACACCTATATTTTATATTTGTTATTGTATAATTTATTTTGATTTTTCGATTTAATTCTAAATAAGGTTTTCCGCCAAAATTTAAATTTAAGTAAGTTGATAATTTGATTAATGAATGAAAAATGAATAAAAGGCAAATTAAAATGTTGATATATTTTTAAATAATTTCGAATCTAAAATTTTTAATTGAATAAAATCTAATTATAAGTAAATATAATATTTAGCAATAGAAGAAAAAAAAAACAATAACATGAACCTTAGTTGAACTTATACTATAAAAATATTTGTTTTAAGAAAAATTGAATTAAAATTTCAATAAAATTAAAATATCTTTTTGAAAAAATTTCAATTTAATTAAAATTAATTTTTATTTTTCTTCTTAACACGAGTTTTTTTTTTTTATATTAATTATATTAATTATATTGAATAATAATTATTAAGAGAATTAATATTCTTATGTAATATACTTGTATATAAGTATATATATATATTTATATGTTAAACGTAATTTCCCTTATATATTTTTTTTTTTTAATTTTTATTTAATTTATAACTTTTGTAATTAGATTGTATTTTTTTTTTTTTAAATAGTTTAATTTAATTTTTAAAATATATTTTTAAGGTATCTTCTCTCCAAGTTTTTTGTTTTTTTTTTTAATTTATTTATTTAAATTAATAGTTTTTATTTTTGTGATAACTGTATTAATAATCTACTTAACAAATATAACACGCACAATTAACATTAATATATTTTTTAATATATATAAATGTTTTGTTATTAATTTTTCTTTTCTTTTTTTTATATTTTAAATATATTTGATATTTAATTTTTTTTTTTTTGTTATTTTAATTTAATGTTTATTTTATTTTTTTTTTATATTTAATTGTAATTCCAATATTTTATTTAATTGTGTCTAGAAAAATAATATTTTGATTTTAATTTATATTAAAATTGTAAAAGATATGAAAAAAACAAAAAAAAAATTAACTTGTTATTCACCGATTGAATTCTTTTCTAAAAACTTTTAAAGTATATATAAATAGGATTTTTATTTGGGAGCGTGTCATATGCCTGTATTTCATTTGCCTGTATCATAATTTCACTGATTCTTTTTCATTAATTTTTTAGTTTATTTAAATGAGTTTATTACCCTCACGAACATAATATATGCTGTCTTCATAAAATTTAATCATCTTTTAGAAAATTTAAGATATCTGACCTAATTGAATTTGAAAGTTGTATAAGAGTTACTCGAACCCATTGCCCCGATCCAACTATATTCCACAAAATATATTGTGCAGATGTTGAGATAAGTGCCTAAATATGACAGTAATCTGAACCTGTTGCGCTAGAATAACCAATCCTTTATTTTTTGAGTTATCGTGTGGGCGGATGGATGTACATAGCTAAATCGATTCAGAATTCGATTTTGAGAAATAAAATATTATATACTTTCTTATATCTAGATTTTCTCCTTTAAGATGCCACAAACGTACTGTTAAATATAACAGATAATCCTGAGAATTAAGTTCGTACGGGTATAAAAATTAAGAGAGATTTTATAGTTGAATAGAAAATTAGAGTTATACGTTTTTTTCGGAATATGTTTAGAGGGTATTTGGGAACGACCATTATTTCAATTTTTTGTTATTGAAATTTTTACCTAATATTAATATTATAAAAATAAAAAGCTGGTAAAATTAAGAACAGGTTTATTTATACAAGGTTTATCATGTTTAAAAAATGAATCTAGCAAGTGACATTCATTCAAATGTAATACAGGCTTGTGACGGTAACTCTTTTTACTTCTTTTTTAATTTTTTAAGAAGATTTTATTGCTAGAAAAATATCATCCAAAATTCATTAAAAATCCTCAAAAAGTTACAAAACAAAATATTTGATAACTTTACTATACAGCGTATGCTTGAAAAATTATGTTTTTGATATTTTTGTTGTTTTTTTAGTGCATTTCTCTGCGGCATAAAGGTGAAAAGCAAATTACACATAGCCTTTCCTTTTCAGGCGTGGCTGTAAATGTCGTAAGGGGAAATAACTCTTACGATGTGTGTTGGGTTCGAACTCACACTTCCTCGGTGTTCACAGCGTGTTTTATACGGTCTTACCCACCAGGCCATCGAGGCCTCATTTTTAATATTGGAAAGTTATCTTAGAATCTTGTTTTCTTCATTCATTTACGTGAAATTCAATGTTAACAAATCATAATTACTGATTAGTTGTATTTTGATAGCTTAAATAATAGTACTCATAAATTTTTTTTTGGATTTGGATGGGAAATTCACAGAAATTTGGTGCAGGTCTAAATTTAAAAACATAAAGAAAAAATTGGTAATTATATTAAGCGTTGATTACAACAATTCTGTTAGACACAATTAATGTACATTTATATAAATTTTTGTTGTTTAAGATATTGTTGACTGAATTCTGAAAAGCCAATTGGACGTTCAAAGTTTTGTAATTTAGAAACATATTATTAAATTTTGGAATAAGATTTTTCTTTTAGTCCTATTTGAACCTCGTTGCTTCTTACTAGTGTTATATTGAACTTTTTTCATTATTCACTTATTTTTAAAAATTCGTTAGTTCTTAGAGAAACCATTCGATAATATTCGTTTGATATAACTCTAATTTAGGTGTTGTCTATTACATAATATGGATTGATAGCCTATAATTATCTATATTATAATACACAAGCACACACGGATGGAACAACCATCAAGTTGTTTTGATTGCAGAAATAAATAAAAATATTCGGTCACGAGGGCTGATTTATTTTGCTTCATGTACTAGCATTACGCATTATTTTTTCATTTCATTTTTATAAATAATTTGGTGAGGAAATAGTGAAAAATCAAAAGACATTTTCTTAAATTTTAATTAAACTTTATAATAAAGCAAAATTGTTAACACATGTTAAGTCTCAGTTATATTGTTGGCATTTTTAATGCTAATCATTGTGTTTTACTTTAAACTCTCCAAATTATTCCATTCATCCTTCATAATCCTACTTACGCAAACTGCGGTACATTACGTCAATATATACTAAACGACCCATCGTAAAGTTTGGTTTTATCCTAAATCCTAAAGACACTGTTAAATACCATCCTAAATACACTGTATGATTGATTTAAGTCCAACACTATCTACGGGAATCTCGTGCTGCTTCTTTGAGTGACTTTCGATATTTTTCACCGCCCCTTGTAATTGAACAAATTCATTAAATATTTAATTTTTGCCCCCTAATAACTTTTAAGCATGGGGATGAACAACATTTTATTCTAACGAAGGTTATGTATATTCTTTAAGATTCTAACTAAAAGCATTGCGAAAATATCGAAGAATCATAAAATTTGCAATTTTTTAGGTTCACAATAACGTTAAATTTAAATACTAATTTGCAAAATCTTATATAATTTTAATAGTAATTTATAAAGTTTAAATAAATACCTTTCTTTTCCGTTTTTAGATTAAATAACTATTCAACAACTGGATATTTACAACATCAAAATGAAGCTTTTTCAACTTAGCGGGACTGTGTCTCCGTATCGAGTGGGACAGAGCTGACGGTATATATGGAGATTTTCAGAATTCAGCCAACAATATGCATATTTCAACGTTTAAAATAATAATTTGTAAATTTTTTTTTAATTTAAGTTAATATTGTAATGATTTTTATATGTTTTATCAGCAACATAAATTATAAAATGTTAATATATTATAGAATTAAAAATTTAATTTGTTATAGAAATAGTTTAGTTTGTTTTAGTTTTTGTACTTATAAAAAAATTAAAGTGCATTTTTTGGCACTTTAAAATGAATTAATAATTCATGTAGTTTAAAGGAGGATCAAGCTTTTAAATTGATTAAAAATGATTCTTTTTTTTGTTTGTATTTTAATTAAATTCTTTAAGAGTCCCTAATCAGAGTGCTTTTTTTTTCTTTTTTTTAATTTAAATATTTGATTGAATTTCGTTTATTTCTTACCTATATATTATAATAATTAAATAAATAAATAAATAAATAATTTTCAATCTGATAAACATGCATTTTATTAAATAATTATTATATTTAATTATATTTAAAATAAAAAAAATCATAGTGATACAATGATAATAATATTAATAAAAATTAATTTATGATAAAAATTCTACCATTTTTGTACGTTAATTTTATACAATATCTAAAATCTTTTACAAATAACAAATATTAGATTTAAAACAGAAAAACAAACAGAAAACAAAAACAAAAATTAATAATAATTAATACAAAAAAAAAAAAAAAAAAACAAAAGTATTAAAGTTAACTGAACATTTACTACGAAAGATTAAAAAAAAAAAAAAACTATATATAAATAAATTAAATATAAATATAAATATCACAGAGGTTTAAATATAGCATTAGTAGTTGAAACTATTTTACAGTATTCACATTATATATATTAATACAGAACTAATATGTATATTAATATACAGATTAAAAATATTTAAGTATTAATTAATAAATTTTATAATAATGATAATAACTACAAACAAAATTTTTAAAATTTATTAAATAATACTATTAATAATAATTTTATTAGTTTATAAAATAATATTAATAATAATTATTAATAAAAAAAAAAAATGAAAGATTATTTAAATAAATATTTTTATGATAATATTTCAATGTAATTACAAATAATTAATTTTTAAAAGTAGAGTTGGCATTTGTTTTCTACACCATTCAATTTTAATTCAAAACATATTTAATATTACATTTGATGTTGCTGCGAAGGGGAACTTTTAACTGCGCTCATACATTTACGCCTTGTAAACTGTTGTGCTCCCCTGCTCGGTGATTTTACTTGTCATTTATAGTGTTTCAATGAGCCAATTTATACCCTTCATTAATCGTAAGATTTCATCTTGGTTGAGAATTCTGACAAATCCACTTTGTGTTAATTTGAATTAATTAATGACTTAAAGATTTAAGTTATACATGTAACTTAATAAAATCTTTTGATAACCTTTTCAAAAAATGATATAAAAAGAAGCATAAAGGGTAACCGACATTAATCGTGTTAAAAGGCATAACAGGTAGCTGAAGATCTTGATTACAAAAATCTTATGTAATTAATAAAATTTAGGAAAATTAATAACTGGCAAGAAAAAATATTGGCAGTCAAAATCTAAAAATTGCTAACAAATAAAGAATAAAACTTTGATTAAAAAAGAAAAAAAAAAACTTTTCATTGAAGTATTATCATAAAATGAATTTACTAATATTCAGAATGAAATGATTTTTTTTTTATCTTAAAGTTTGTAAGATATCATACGTAAAATTTGATATTCATTTTATTTTATTTCATTTTACTTAGATGCAATTTTTTTTAAGTTTAAATATTTCAATATTTTATATACTTTTTTAATATTATTATTTTGGTGGGAATTCATTTCTTTTTTTATTTTTATTTACTTTTTAATTTATATACACATATAGGAAGACTTTTATTAAAAAAATATGTAATATATAGATGTATATATATATATATTATAAATAATATTTTATTTAGATTATCTGTATGTAATTTTAATTATAATTTAATTATAATATTATATGTAAATATAATTTTAATACATAAAACCTGGCATTATATTATTATATTATATTTGTATGTGAATTATCAAGGATGTATTTTTAAGGATAAAAATTAAGTTTTATTAGGTAATTATCGCTGCATTATTTAAAAAAAAAAAATCAACAGTATTTTATATTATAAATATATCATTTAAATATATTTTTTATATAACGTATTAATGTTTCTATTATTATTATATAAATTTATTAATATATTTAAATTTAAAAATATTTTATTTATGAACTGACGAAAAACAAAAAAAAATTAATATAATATTAATAATTATACTTCAACAGTAAAAATAAGTTTTCCTCGAAATAATATTATAAATAAATTTCCTATGAAGATTTTAAAAGTACATTTTATTTATTAATTTATTAATAGTTTTAATTTTTTTTTAATCTTAAATTCGCTGTATTATTATTATTCTGTTTTATTATTTTATTAATTAGTTAATATTTTTACGATATATCTTTTTTTTTTTTAAATCTTATATATATTATATATGTATATATATAGATATATAAATATATATTATATATATATATATATATGTATATTTTTATTTATGTTTGGAAATAAATAATATTTTTTTTTATCTTTTCAATTAATTTATATTAATTTTGTTTTAATATATTTTTTTCTTTTTCAATATTTCAAATTGTTTTACAGTGAAAATATACTTAACAATCCAAATAAAAAAAAAAAAAAAATTATAAAATAAATATATATATATATATATTATGTTAAACACGAAATACATATAGTTAATAATGAAAATGCAGTTTTAAAACTTATTTAAAAAATTGTAATTAAAAAAAAAAAAAAAAAAAAACAACTTAAAAAAAAAGTTATTAATAAATTATGTATAGTAAGAAAAAAAAAATAATAATATTAATATAGGTAACTATTAATATAATTATATTATATTTTTTTTTATAATAAAATTTTTATTAATAAAAAAAAAAAAAAAAAAATTTAAAACAATATTAAAAATAGACGGTGAATTAAATTTAATAATATTTTCTATTAATTAATAAAATTAATAGTATCCATTTAATTTTTTAATTTCGTAAAGAAAAAAATACTATATTTATTTTATTTGCGACTCAAAAAAAAAAAAAAAAAATAAATAAGTATAACAATTACACATAAATGTTAATTTTAATATTAATTTAAATTTTTTATAATTAATATGAAAAAAAAATAATAAAAAAACAGAAAATTATACAAAGAAAATGATTCTAATCAGGAACAATTTAATTTCTGGAATTTTAGGCGGATATTAACAAAAATGATTATAATTAAAATAATCAAAATATACTATATATTAAGTTCGAAACAGGACTCTAACATTTATTAATTAAGCTTGTTTTTGGTGATGATGTTGTATATAACATATACAAATATAATCTTTGATAATAAATCATACTTTTATTTTGATTTGTTTTTATAGTCCCATCAATTAAATACTAATTTAAATATGAAATTTTCGGCAAACTTAATCTGAATCTACAGATACAGTTAATCCAAATCATGAAAGATTGAATTAAAATTAAGTTTTTGTTAGAAAAACTCTAATATAAGCGACACCAAAGAATTTTTTTACTGAACCCAAGTATAGAAATTAAGACCGAAAAAGTATATTAAAATGGGACTTGAAGTTGTAACTCGTAACTCGGTGCCGTAGAATATTAAAATAAATTGTTCCTGTAAATAAAATCTGCTTAAATCATATAAAAAAAAATTATCCAAAAGCAGTTTAAGAAATAAATGATATTATTTATTTAAAATCAATAAAAATAACACAAACAAAAAAAGAAAATATTTGAAGAACGACGAATTAATAACAAAGTGATTTTTTATTTTTTTGCATATTTGTTTAAAAAATGTAATTAAAAACAAAAAAAAAATAAATAAAATTAATAAACTTTTTTTTAGATTAAAAATAAAAATATTTGTGATTTTCTTTAATAGGCTGATTTTTTTTTCCGAATTTTAAAAAATAAAGTTAATATTTTTAATAAAAAATAATTAAAATTAAATTAGTATCTTTTTTTTTTAAATTGGTTCTATTTTTTTTTTGTATTCAAATTATTATTATTTGACATTTTATTTATACCGGAGTTTTTGGTAGTTTTCGTCTTGTTGGTGACGATGGTGATTTATCTGGTACTTCAGGTTCTGTAATTAATAAAAACAAAAAAATTGCCAAAAAAAAAACAAAAACAATATAAAAAAAAAAATGATATGAATCACGAAAATTACCATCACATAATAGTATTTTAAAATTGGTTTTTTATTTATTTTTGTTTTTTTCATTTAAACAAAACAAAAATTATTTTTTAACACAACTTACCTGCTTGTAAACCCAAACTAACTGGTCCATCACCAGATTTTCTTGCACCACTTTGATGGCCACTACCACTAGCACCAGGTGGTAAATTTTCATCCAATAAATCACACATACGAAAATCTGTTGCATGTTCAACTAATAATTCAACAATATCACCCGTTCTATCCATTATTGAGCAGACTTCTTCAAAACTACGATCAATTAATGATACACCATTCCATTCTAAGATCTAATATTGGTGAAAAAATATTAAAGAATAAAATACAATATTATGTTAATTTTTTAAAATATTTAATTTTAAGATTTTATTTAGAGTAAAATCAATTTTTAATATAGTAAAGAGTAACTTTTTTATTAAAATGATCATCTATTGCCGCCGTAAGCTCTGATCATTCTTCAGACACATCATATTATTGTACAGGAAAAGTTTTCAGCTTTATATGACAGTAAAAGAATCTGAACAAAGCACAAAATAAATTTAACTGTTATATCATGTTTTCTTTATACTGAGAGTAAAAATGTGAAGAAGAGTGTCCAAAGGTTGTGTAGTTATACTAAGTCAAACCACTTAGTATAGCCTACATAGCTTACCATTCACGTAAATAATAATAAGTCAACTGACGTTTTTTGAAAGAAAGAATAAAAATTTCTCCGAAAAATATTAGATACAATACATTTTTACAAAATTGTAACCATAATTTTTAAATGATTATTTTTTTTGTTTAATGTATCTTAGGTAGACATTATATCTTATTGTTATATCTTAGTATTAATAAAAGTATCCCTATGCACATATACATATATTCAATCAATGAAATAGGTAAAAAGAAGAATAACAATGAAATCATTTGGTTGGTACAAAAAAAAACAAGAATAAATTTTTTACAGTTATCTTTCCACATATCTTTTCATGGCTGTAAATGTGAACCATTATTATTGAAAGAAAAAGGGTATTTTGAAATCATATGTTTAACATTACTGTAAATATCAAATTTATAATTTGTGACGTGTATTCCGACAACATTTGAAAACTGTCAATAATGTAAATTTTTCAAACTTCTAAATGGTTTTTTCGTTTTTTAAACTGTCCATCAATAAAAATGAAAGGTAAAATAATGCAAAAATACAAATGACGTCATTGTGTTACTATATATATTTTTGTTTGGTTAATACTTGTTACTCTTTAAAAATAAAGATTAAATCAAATTCTAGGAAATTTCATAGACCTTTTCAATATACAAAAAAAAAAAAAATGAGAGAAAAACCAAAATAAATTTTGAGGTTATGAATGAAATTTAAGGAAGGACTTTTAAATTTAACTTTCTGGATTCCACCAACGCTAGAATTAAAAATAAAACAAAATATTATATATAATATATTTTTTATTTTATTTATTGTTTACTTTTGGCAAACTTTTTAAATGGTGAAATATTTATGGTAATGTTTTTTTTTTTGTGTAACTTTTATAACAATTCCAGTAAACAAATTATTAAAACAAAATATTAAAAAAATGATCTGTATATTCATTAATACTAGAACCTCTATATATGTGTATATATATTTACAATTTTGGTCACAATATTTTAGGCAATAATATTATTAAACAGCGGTGGCCGGTAGAGAGACGTGATTACTAGCTTTTTTGCCTTGCATCAATTGGAAGCTATTAATGTTTCAGACATGTTATTTCAGCAGGACGGCGCCATGCTACATGCTACAACACAATTAATTTACTAAAAGAAACATTTGACGAACAATTAATTAACTGGTTCGTTAGTGCGATTTCAAGCCATTAGATTATATTCTCTGAGGATATATAAAGTCACACGACTAAGTCCACCAGAAACAATCGAGCATTTGGAAGCCAACATTCAAATCGTTATTGCCGAAATACAGCCTGAATTACTGCGAAAAGTATGTCAAAATTGGACCCACAGATTTCGCCATGTACGCGCCAGTCTCGGTGGCCACATGACTGAAGTCATATTCAAAAATTTTGCATTAAATTATCTGTCAAATAAAGCCAATTTAATGTATATTAAAAAAAATTTTTGTGTGTTTTATTTGAACTTGAAGTTCTCCCACTCTAAAAAAAACACCCTACAGTATTCTTAAGAAAATAAAACCTTGTAAATGATTGAGCTGAAAATTTGAACAATTTAACATTGTTCAGAGTTGGAGCAAAATATTGAGAACATTTTTTCAGAATTTTGTAATGGAACATTTGTATAACCAATAAACTCAGTCTTTTAAAGATATTAATACATTTAATTCCAAACTATAGCTTATATATCTAATGGTTCAGTATAGCGTCAGACTATTGTCAGATAATAAGTTGATAACCCAATGGAACTAATGTTAAACTAACATTACAATACATTGACAGTACCAAAGATTACAAGAACGTATATTGGACACAGATATTTATTTTTCGTTTTAAGCATTTTGTCTTATACTATAAATTTATATGTAAAATTAGGTATTATAGAAAAAAAATTTTTATAGAGAATATATAAAAAGTAAAAAAAACAAACAAAAAATAATAAAATAAGTTAAAAAGCTTTCTATCTTCCATCCCAAAATACCCATTTTCATAAATACCTTACGGCAAAAAAACGGCAAAATACCCAAATAAAAGGGAAAAAGAAAAATAAAATTAAATGTAAATAAAAATAAGACCAAACCAAAGTTTTTAATTGGGCACATTTTCTAAAAGATAATAAGAATATTGGACTACTTTTGGACTGCCTAAAATTTGTAACTTTTATGCAAGATCAAGAGACACTTTTATAAATTTTAATTAAACCCTATATAATTAAGAAAAGTCGAGAAGACATGTAAAAACATATTGTTGCAACTTTAAGATTAATGTTTTACTTATAAAAAACTTGCACAGATACCTCAAGTAACAGGAACCTAAATGTAACAATTTTTCGATCTGACTAATAGCGTTCCGGAAACACGTAGGGGTTAAAATTGCAAAATGCTAGTTCCAGATAAAGATAAATTTAAACACTAAATTCGTAATGGTAAAAAAATATAATTTATAAAGTTTTTATGTCTTTTGACTGTTTAAGATTAATAAAAATTGGTCTCTAGTTCCGTAACGAGTGTAGTTATATAAAAATGTTCTATACAAGCGTTATATAAAAAAAATAATTCTTATCGGCGTTTTAAATTGCTTTAAACGATGTAAAAGTTTTGTAAACAAAAGAACGGCAAAATCGCAATTAATAAAAATCTTTTTTAAACTTTTTTTTTTAAAATTTGCTTCACTTAACTTAAAAAATTAAGTAAATAAAACCAGGAACAAAATTTCAGATTAAATTCATAGTTGTTTTCATTTGAAAAATTCAAAAATTCAAAGAGAAAATTATAATGTTTTTTTTTCCTAATGAAAAAAATTATTTTAAATGTTTTATTTATTTCTTTTTTTTATTGTTTATATTCTAAAATTTATTTATTTGTTGTCTATAAAAGATTGAAGTCATTCAAAGTTATCGTCATTCATTCAAAACAAAAAATGTCTTGAGTTGTTAAAAAAAAAATTGTTAAATTTTCTCACAAAAACGGTATGTTTTTTATTTAAGGAAGAGGTGTTCGTTATAATTTTGTTCTGCACATCCGTCTATTTGGAACACTTCTGCAACGGGTAAGATAAAAAAATAAAATTTTAAAAAATAAGTTTCTAATATAGCTCTACTCGACACGGAACTGCAGCTCCACAAAATTTGAAATCAGTGGTCAAAAATTGAGTTTTGCTATATTTTGGCACCTGTAACTAAAGCAGTATAAAAACTTATACAAATTTTATTCAAAATAAAGTACAAAACTTTAAGCTGGAATATTATAATTTTACATATTAAAACAGTATTTCTTAATTATATAGGGTTCCTTTAAAATTGAAGAAAGTGTGTCTTGATTTTAATAATTTTTTCTTATTAAAAATTAAAATGTTTGGTGCAAGTTTTTAAATTTTTTGTATTATCTCTTGGAAAATGTGCGCCTTTAAAACTCGTCAGTTTTTATTCTGCCTTTTTTTTAAATGTTTGAATAAGTTTCTGAAAATTGGCTTCAATGATAGATTTAATTTTGCATTTGTTTTTTCATCTCTGTAGATCTTCTTCATCTTTGTAGATCTTAGTTAAAAGTTTTCTGATATTGTTCTTATAGATTTTAAAAGAAGTGTTCAGGAAAAAGGGGTAAAAAAACTGCAGCAGAAAATCTGTTTAAAGAGATTTTATTATAAACGATATTCGAAATCTTGTCTTGTCTTGTACCAATGCCTAAAATTTTTCGTCTAATTTAATCATCTTCAAAAAAAAAAAGGATTTTAATCCTTTACTTATTGAATCTAGAGTTTAGAAATTAACTACATCTTATATCCTATGAAAATACATATTTTGTCAATATAATTAGTCGAATAGAGCCAGATAATCAAATATCTCTTTATATCATAAGTTGAGCCCGTAAAATTAGCTGCGAATTCTACCTTCAATGTAAAAACAATTTCTTCCTTTGGTATACAGCAATTATTTTTATACCCGTACGATAGGATCGGGTATAATAAAATTACTCCTCCGTTTGTAACACCTCGAAATAAGCGAGCTAGATATACCTTCAAAGGTATGGATCGGATCAGAAAAAAATTCTAAGATTTTTGAGCCATGTCCGTCCGTCCGTCCGTCCGTCCGTCAGCACGCTAACTCAAAAACTAAGAAAGCTAGAATCTTGAAATTTACACAAAATATTTTGGGAGTAATTTGTAGGTTTCCTATTTTGTTTGGTTGAGTTTGGAGCAAGCCTTAGGGTAGCTCTCGAACACCTAACTTTTAGATCCCCACATTTTTTTTGCAATAGAGCTATGAAATTTTAACCACTGATAGATCTCACAAAAATATTAATTTTACTTTTAATAACTTTTTTTTGTAGCCCCACCCGTTACGGAGCTACAGCTCCCCAAAGGTTCAAAAAAGCTCTATATTTAAATTGTTATAGCACAAGTTGTGTAAGGTATATCTTCATTTTCACGCCAAATGATTACTACTTTCATTAGCTTTAAAAGTATGTATACAATAAATATATAATTTTGGCATACGGTGTCTTAATTTACCGTTATGCAAAACTCAAATTTTGCAAAATTCTTTAACCCCTCCATCTTCTAAACGGTTAAAGTTGGAAACTTGAAATTTTGACAGAAGTTAGATCTTTGAAAATTAGTATGAGTCATTTCAGAAATTTTTTTTGTATCACCCCCCGTTTAGGAGCTGTAAGGGGTCAAAAACTGAAAATTTCCTATTTTTAAACACCTGTAACTTGAACACCTGTTAAAAGTTTTTTGAAGTAATACACAAAAATTAAAGCTCCAACATTATACTTTTATTTCTGTTAACAACTTTTTTTAATAATATAGGGTTACTTTATAATTGACGAAAGTGTTACTTGATTTTTTCAAATTTTCTAACAAATTTCTTTAACGAATTTTTTCCATTTTATTTTACTCGATAATTTGAAATTGTTGAGGATATAATGCGTAGTACAAAAAAATGTAAATAAATAAACAACATAACGGTTGCTTGAAGAATTTTTATTTATATAATATTGATATATATACATACTTATATAATATCATGTTTATTTACATATCGTATATGTCACTAGGGAATGAATGATAAGAGTATAGATGTATATTATATAGCGCCGTATTTACATAGATATATGTATTTTATTGTACTTATAAGAAATTATTCTGTCAATGGAATATTTAAATATAATATAATATAATATTTAAAATTATATTTACTATTTTGTACTAAGTAAATTTAATATACATTTACCGCTTAGTATTAAATGGTACTATAGAATATTTGAAAAAGTTTTGGATTGATAATCGTTATGTGGAAGGTTATAATTTGCTTTTGAAGAATGTATAAACATATAGTTTGAATATAACTACAACCCATAGTTCTAGATATTATAAAATTCACCCAAATTATTTTGAAATACTAAAATATTAAAAAAATAATATTGTAAGCAAAGTGACAGGCTGTGAACATACTAACGGTTCGTACGGGTATCTAAGAGTCGACAAAGGCAACTGTATTCTTCCTCGTTTTTTAAAATTTTAAATTTGGGACTTTACTGAAATCCCAAACAAAAAAATCTCAGAAAAACGAATTGTAGACTTCAAAATCCCAATAAAAATCCCAAATTACAAAATACGAAGTTAGAAAATAATGTCTTTTATGCATTTAATAATCATATTATTTTTATATTATTATATTATTGTTATTTTGTTTTGATATATTTAATATATTTTTTTACTTTAAATTAAGTTTTGATATTGACATCACTAATGTATTACGTAACTAACTATAAAATCCCTCGCCATGCACAATAGCTATTACTTTAAATGTTTTATTGTTACTTATGTATATTAAAGAAATTTTAGAAAATATTCTATAGTTGGATACAAAATCAGAGTCTTCCCTTTTTCCAGATATATGTGTAAATGCGAAATTTTGAATTAGGAGAGGTTTTAGAGTTGTATTAAAAATTAGAGTTTTTCTTTTTCTAGAATCTTCATATATGTGTATATGCAGAAATTTGAATTAGGAGAGATTTCATGTTG
Organism: Poecilobothrus nobilitatus; assembly: GCA_947095535.1. Taxonomy (NCBI): domain Eukaryota; kingdom Metazoa; phylum Arthropoda; class Insecta; order Diptera; family Dolichopodidae; genus Poecilobothrus; species Poecilobothrus nobilitatus. The sequence goes on from OX352774.1 coordinate 115,822,204, forward strand.
ATTATGAAATCAGCATTTATCTCTTTTCCAGAATTTTTATGTATATATTTATCGTAATATTTTAAGATTTAAGAGAGATTTTGAGACGCAAGGATTTCCGAAGAGATTATTATTTTGTGCATTTTTTTGGAATTTTCGTTTTGAGACTTTTTTTTCGGATTTTGAATTTTGGACTTTAATTTTGGCATTACGAACTCAACCCATTAAATTTATATATTTTATTTTAATTATCCTTCAATACTTGTACTACTATGTGCATTTATTATGTTTATAGTATTTTGCTAATGACTTATGGAGTTGATTCATTTTTTTTTCTAAAGAATCAACACCATAATGAAAGATGTCTAACCGTTGAGCCTGTGTATTTTTTGAAACAAACATTTGGGCAAATCAAAATGAATTGAACCTTATACCCGCACATGTGTTCCCAAAGTTGGTAGATCATTTGTGTACGATATAACGAAATTTAAGAAGAACATTAACATCCTTCTTCAAAATAACTATCCAAATATCTCCCTTCATCCTCCTTAATTCCAATTATCCTAAATCCAATTTTCCAAGTAATCCTTCCCTCATCCTTTTCCTCAAAACCAAGCTGTACATTATATAATTATGTATTAAAGGTCCCATCCTAAAGTTTGCTTTTAAAGGGGGTAGTTTTGGTTGGTTAGAGTCAAACACTACTCAGAGGAACCTCGTGCAGTTCCTTTGATTGACTTTCGATGTTTTCCACCATCCCTCGTAAAAAAAAAAAAAATTTGTCAATTTTTAAAAATTATCTTAAAAGCAACAATTATTATTATAAAAAGAAGTTTTTTATTTTATTTTTTAAAACCATTCAAATGAAAAATAATAAACATGACGCAGATACTGTTCTGGAAGAGTGAAAAAACAAATAAACAAATTAAGAAACTGAAAGGCTTTTAAATTAACAAGTGAATAATAATAAGAAAAGTGTAATAAATAATCAAAAAAAAAAAAAATAAATTTATCTTCGTCCTTTTTCACATTTTTTTTTATTTCTTAAGTAATAGTTTATTAAAATGTAAAAAGTATCTCTTTTTTGTATTTTGTTATTTGAAATGTTGACTAATTTTGGATTTTAAATATGAAAATGTATAAAATTATTGTTTAAACAAATTTTTAAATTGATACTTAAGAATTTACTGTTACTAATTAAAATTATTTTAAAGTGCTATCAAAAAAATTAGATTAAAACACATATTTTTTTCTTACCTTATCACCTTGTTGTAGGCCTCCTTTTTCAGCTGGACCACCAGGAACTGTCCAAACAATATAGGCAAATAAACGTCCATCAGCTCCAGTTTTACCACCAACTACACGCATACCAAAACCACGAGCTATAATTAAAGAAAAATATTTATTACGATATCATAAAATAAAACTACTTATTTAAAAACTGAGTTAATTTTTTAGAGTTCATTTGAATTTATTCAAATTTACTAATTCATTTATAGTTTACACATTTGACTAATAGCGTAGTAGTCAAGTCATCAGCCTTTCAATCGAAAAATTTCGATTTTCAACTTCGGCCAGGTTCTATTCAATATTAATAATTTATATCGTAATAATTAATACCGTTATATAATATAAACAAAAAATAATTAATTCTTCTATATAATAATAGATGGGGCATAAATATAACATTTGTCATATCAGTAGCATTGTAATTCAGTAACATGAATTTTAACTTTGCTGCAAAGATGATTGGTGAAACTATATTACTGGGGATGAAGCTATTTATATCTCAAGCGATGAAAAGTATTAAACGAAATTCTAAATTTTGGTTTGGTTTGGTTCGATTTTTGGTCTAAATTAAAAAAGAGGAGGCTTTTAAAAATTACCAAACTAATGAGTCTGAGAGTTCCAAGGGCAACAATATAGTGGTTCGAAACGAATGCCAGAGATTTATTAATTAGCAATTGTCGAACCAACAGTTGAAAGGTATACTCATCCACATGCCAAAGAATAGAAAATCATTTTCACCATTTGCAAAAAGCATAAAAAAGGACGTTAGTGGGACTTCTTTTCCACTTATTGATTAAAATCAACTGATTCCGATGGTATCACTACTATGGTACTTAAAAATTTCATGAACTTTACGTAACCTTTTCTACTTCTCCATCTCTTCGGGTAGTCATCCTACCCAATGGAAGGCTCTGCATGTTTTTCCAATTCGCAAGAAACGTATTAAAAGCAATCCCTCTTCTTACCTTCCAATACTTCGGTTCTTTCCAAAGAAATAAAAACATTGTAAATTGAAAAGTCCCGTAAAGGTTTGCTTCATGATCGACATTATGGTTTTTTTGCGAAAAATTAAACATCAGCCTCCACCAGTTGGCGAGTCTGATGTTGTTGTTCTGGATATTTCTAAAGCTTCGGATAGAGTTTGGCATGATTCTTCATTAACAAAATTAAAAGCATTAGGTTTAGAAAGACTCTACTTTTTAAAATGGTTTGGGGTTTCCTTCGAATTGTATAATTCGTGTACTAGTCGATAAATACTCATCTAACAAGTTTAAAAAGAACACTGGCGTTCCTCAAGAATCGTTTTATCAGCTACTTTTTTCTTAATATTAATCAAAGATTTACTTACAATTACCTTTAATCCAATTCATAGTTTTGGAAACGACAGCACTCTTGTAGCTTTCTATGAATTTCATACTCGCTTTAACATTAATCACCAGATTAATACAGCAACATCAAATTTCTCTCTATTAGTGAACTAAACAATCATTTAGAAAAAATTTGAAAACGGCGTGTTGGATGTTCCCCAATGTTATTTAACGTAGCGAAAAATAACCACAATTATTCCCAACCTAATCTTTCAAAAAGAAACTTTGCAGCACTCCACAGACTTAAACATTTTAAGTATTGAGTTAAATCATAAATTCATTTGGTCAAATCATATCTTTAATATAGCTGTAGATGGCGTAACACGGCTTGTGAAAATTCGTTTGTCATGCGTATGTCGCGTTGTGTATACACTTGTTGTCGCATGTGTTCCCCAAAGTTGGTACGTCATATGTGTACGATTTGATAAAGTTTAAGAAGAACAATAACATCTTGCTTCAAAATATCCCTCCAAATTTTCTTTCCCATTCTACATAATTCTAAATTTTTCCTAATCCCTTTTCCCGAAGAATTTTTCCCACATCCCTATTCCGTAAACCAAACCATTTATATTAAAGATTTGAACTAAAACCTTTAAAAAATCGAACCGAACCTTTAAAAAAAAAATAAAAAAAAAATGTTCTTGTATAATAGCTACAGCCTATTAATCAACCGTTTGGTTAAAATAATGGTTTAAAAAAACTGAAACTTTGTCAAATATGAATAATAAGCGACTTAGTAGAATCCGTATGCTTCTCATAGGAAAGAAAAGAAAAAAAAACTGAAATTGATGTAACATAATTTGAATAATAACGACGATAATTTGAATAATATAATAATAATTGAATAATATTATCAAAAAGTCACATCAAAATTTATACAAAAATTAACTAAATTAAAATTACATAATTAAAATTGGCTTATTTGATTTCTAAAACTTGTACCTAATTGTGATGAATATGATAGAGATAAAATTAAACAACACTTCTTCGCATAATTTTTATTAGTTTATGTAATTAAGTTTAGTTATTCATTACTGCAATATGTGCTACTCTTTCTTGAAACTAAAATTCACTAATTTATATTAGAATACAATTAAAGTTTACTTTAACAAAGAAGTTTTAAATAAAAAATTTTTACAAGACTACATTTTATGTACACTTTTTCTTGCACATTCAAAATCATTGTATTGTTAGTCATCTATAATATTATACAATTGTATCCGATACCTAGTATGTTTCTAGTAATTACTACTAGCTGGTAGGTAATTACCAAGCAATATACCTAGTAATATTCAGAAACTTTTTGCCTTTTAAAACAGAATTTTGAAGCATTGAATGAGTTAGGGGAAGTCAATGGTGTCAAACTATAATGGATGTCCACTCACTCAAGCTTCTCAGGAAACAAGAACCCAATCAAACAGGCCAAATCTGCACTAGTCAGACCTATTGTGGATATAAAGTCAATAGAACTCATTCACAATATAGTGAAAGAAGCAACTAAGCGCTGACAAAAATCCAAGGAAAAAGAAAGCTGGTTGGAGACCCCAAGCTCTTTACATATGAAAGCATTCTGGGATGAGTCGAACAGAAAAACTACGAAGAAAGTCTTGAAACTAAAAAGGGCAGACCATATACTCTATACCGAAAGCAGCACAGATAGCACTGTTGGTAATAGCACACGTTGAAAGAATAGGTTGAGCTCAGACAGAATGGTGCACGGGTTGTGGGCGTGAAGCAGTGATGGTACTACTCGTACTTTTCTATCAGCCAACGCTACAATTCCAAAGAAGGTGAACTTTGGGTGAGAGCTACTGGGAAGATTCAAATTTTAATGTTTTGATTACTTATTTTCAAGTTTCGTATGGTAATGACTTTAATATGACATACAGATAATTATTTTCTTAAGTATATGTACAAGTCTGTGGTCTAAGTAAAAAAACCATAAATTTTTGTTGCTTTTCATAAATTGATTGCCCATAAATATAATATTGGGTATGAAGAGTTTTAAAAATTTAAATAAATAAAACAATTAACTGCAAAAATGTAAAAAATTCAATTGTACATATATGTTGATAGATATATACATATGCATATGCATATGTATATTATTTATTTTTGATAAATGTTAAGTAATACATTTACTATACTTTATGAATAGATATTCAGCATTCATTTGGGTTTCTATTTTTTATACTCCTATGAAAAATAGTTAACGAAGCCATAAATCCAAATTATCATTCAAATTATTTGTGCAATTTGTAAGCTTCCTATTATTTTTTGTTGCAATCAGGCTACTCTTTTGAGTAGCTGCTCTACAAATATCTGAACCAGATTAATAACAAAATAGATTATTTTCACTAAATTTAATAAATTGATAAAGTTACATAATAAAATAATACTTAATTGGTTATTCGTTCTAGTCACAGACATATAAAATATTCATAATATACATTTGTGTCCTTATCTTTAAAAAAAATGAGAAAAGTTTCCTTTTTTCAGTAATTAAATTTTAATTTAATTTTAAAACTTTTACATTTTATATAGAATAATTTTTATTTTTATTGGAAGTACATAAAACAAGGTAGAATGTAAACCAACGGTTTTTAAAAGCGCACATTTCCATAACTCAATACAAACTGTTTAGAAGTGTGACTTACACAAAAATTTGAAAATTTCATGCACTAAGAAAAAATGTGAAAATAGGACATTTTTGCAATTTTGAGGGGCTATAAGTCCGGAATCCTATATAACTAAGAAAAGCCGTTAACACACGCAAAAATATATTATTAAACCTTTAATTTTCATGTCTTGCCGAAGAAAAATTTGTACAGGTGCCTAAGTTACAGGTGTCTAAAAATAGCAAATTTTCAATTTTTGAGGCGTAATAACTCTTAAAGAGGGGGTGTTACCAAAAAATTTTTTGAGAAAACTTATATTAATTCTAAAAGTTCTTTCTTGTCTCAAAATTTCAGGTTCCTATCTAAAGGCGTGCCGGAGTTATGAAAAAAGAAATTTCATGCAAAATGTGGTTTTCACATAACGGTAAATTTAAATCGTAAATTACAAAATATTACATAATTTTGATATTGTTTTATATAGATAATAAAATTTTCGGTCTTCTCGCGGTTTTAGATTGCAAAACTATTACGCATAGCCTGAGATATATACATCTGAAAATGGGGCTTTTTTGCAATTTTGAAGAGCTGCAACTTTGGAACCCTTTATAATTAAAATAAACCTTTAACACACGTAAAAATATATTATTGTAGCTTTAATTTTTATATCTTGCAGAAGTAAAATGTGTACAGGTTCCTAAGTTACAGGTGTTTAAAAATAGCAAATTTTCAATTTTTAAGCCCTAATAGCTCATAAACAGGGGGTGGTCCGAAAAAAATTTCTGAGCAAACTTATACTAATTCTAAAAGTTCTTTCTTGCCTCAAAATTTCAAGCTTCTTTCTAGAAGCGTGCCGAAGTTATGAAAGTAGAAAAATCATGCAAAATTTGGTTTTCACATAACGGTAAATTTAAATACTAAATTTAAAAAAATTGTATAATTTTGATATTAATTTGTAAAGATAAAAGAAATACCTGTCGAATGACGTTTTCAGATTGAAAAAATCTTAAGCAGAACATAAGATATATGCATTTAAAAATAGGGCTTTTTCAAAGTTTGAGGGGCTGTAGCTCCGTAATGGGGGGGGCTACATGAAAAAGTTGTTCCACAAAATTATTTTTTTTATGAGACCTACCTATGGTTAAAATTTTTTTTCTCTATCTTTAACGGTGTAGAAGTTTTGTAAACAGACGGACGGACGGACGGACGGACGGACGGACAGAGTGAAACTAATAAGCACATTTTTTCAAAATTTTTTTGGAAATTTGCTAAAAAGTGAATTGTCTCTTAATGATTTAAATTGTTTTTGTTTTCTTGTTAAAAAAAAAAAAACAAAAAAAATTGAAAAGTTTTAATAAATTAAAGAGCACATTTTGTGTCACCTTATAATCCATTTACTTACATATTACGAGTATATGCAGTTTCAAACTAATTTTGGTTTTTAGTAAATTTAAACAGTTTTTTAAAACTGAAAATTAGTTCAAGAACATTTTGTGTTTTATATTCAAAAGAAGTTGTTTAAAAAGTTCTCTAATTAAAACAGTACAGAAAAATATTCATTTTATATATAATTGTATTGTATTGAGATGGTAAAAAACTTTTTGTAATGTTTGTGAAGCTTTGATGCTAACAATAAGAATAATTTGTTTCTGTATTTTAGGACTTTATGAAGCACAGGAATAAAGCTATTCTAGTATATTGTTATTTTTACAAAATTAAGCTTCACAATAAAAACGAAACAGTTAATATTCTAGGAAAAATTTATATTTTCGAATATACATACTGGAAAAAAATTCATATAATATATCTCTAAGTCAGAGGAAGATGTATTTAGAAAAAATTTAGGTCAAAGTTTATGATAATAGAAATAGTCTGAAGATAGTCTTAAGGTTTAAATTAGATAATTCAGCAGAAAATCTTATATTTATTATAAAAGTTTTCCTCTAAGTAAAGACACTATTTAACGAGGAAGAGTGCAGTAGAGTAGACTGTGTCAACTCTGAAATACCCGTATGAACGTAAAATATCCTGTTTCTATAAAACTTGATCATCTTTTAAAAACATTCAGATGTTTTAGTACCGAACTACAGAGATATATTTATGTAAATTGTAGAGTTGTATGACAGCTACCCGAATCTATTGCGCCTAGCTTCATTAAGTTCCCAGAAATGCAAGAAGCCTGAACCGGCTGCTTTAGACCAATTAAATTTTACAAAAGTTTTTGGCATGTAATTCTATACTTTTTCACTAAATTTCAGATAGCAAGCTTCAATAGACACTGAGTTATACTCATTTAAAAAGAGAAGTTGTATGGCAACTACCCGAACCTATCATACCATCACAACCAAATTTTACAGAAGTTGTTCCTATAAAACTGGATCATCATTTGCAAAATTTCAGATACCTAGAATGAATAGACACTGGATTATTTCCATTTAAAGAAAGTTCCATTAAATTCCAAGAGGTGCAAGAAGCCTGAACCGGCTGCTCTAGACCAACCAAATTTTATAAAAGTTGTTGGCATGTAACTCGACATCTCTTTACTAAATTTCAGATTTCTAGCTTCAACAGACACTGAGTTATTCTCATTTAAACGGATAAGTTGTATGGCTGCTACCCGAACCCGTCGCACCACCACAACCAAATTGTGCAAAAGTTGTTGCCATAAAACTTTATCATCTTTTGCAAAATTTCAGAAACCTAGCTTCAATAGATACTGAATTTTTTCTATATAAAGAAAGAAGTTGTATGGCAGCTACTCGAATCCGCCTACCGAAAATGTTGGATTTAAATAGCAAAACTAACAATTTTGCAAAAGTGACGTAAAAAAAATTTCAGCCTCCTAGCTACTTTATTTTTTGAGTTATCGTGCGGACGGACAGGCGGACGGAAGTACATGGCTTAATCGACCCAGAATTCGATTCTGAGCCGATCCATACCTTTGACACTATATCTAGCTCGACTCCTTTAAGGTATCACAAACGTAATGGTAAATTTATTATACCCTTGAACATAGTTCATACGGGTATAAAAACTGAAAAATTTTGACCAACAAATGTACTACTAACAAATATTAAAAATTAGCTTGCAATATTTATGAAGTTAAATAAATTAGTTAAATAAATTAATTATAGTATATGATTAGTTTAAGATCATAATGCCATGTTCTAAAGTCAATCTATCTATAAAATTGAAAAAATTCTTACGTAATATAAATTAATACGTATTATAAATGTTAATAATTATTCTTTTAAATTAATTTGAATTCAATATGAATGGCAATTGAATCACTTTGAAACCCTCCTTTAGAACGCCTTTTCGCATTTCAGATTTTATATAATTTTGAACCCAATAAGATTTTAACAATAATAAACATAATACTACTTTTAATGTAAGAAAGATTTATAAAAATTATTGCTTACGTTGCTAAAATTTAAAAAGTAATATTTTTTTTGTATGGAAATACCAAACGAAAATACTGCATTCCATATTCCATATATATGGTAATAATAAGTCCCACGAGCAATTCCCATCGCGGAAAAAGTAACGATATTACCTCTAGAATATTACTATATTCTAGAATCGATCGGACTAGTAAAGAACTTTTGTGACTGCTACATTCAATAATTCTTTACCTCTTCTTTTAATAAATACTAGCATTTTCTTTTAATAAATCTCAGCAAGTCTTTGTAGCTTTTCTTTTAATAAATCCCAACATTTTATTTGCCTAAGCGATCATATGATCATGGTGAAGGTTGAAATTTAGTTTATTGTCAAGAAAAATTTTAAGATACTATATATATATAACCAATTCCAGGAATATGTTTTGTATAGTATATAGTTTGAAAGGATAGAAGGTATTTTACGTATAAAGCTTATCAGCTTCTGTTTTTGTATGTTTAGTTTCAAATTGTTCCATGAACAACACCACAGCTATTTTTGATGACTTGATAGATTTCTAAGTCGTCAGTAAGTCATTACGTTTCACGTAATGGTTCAAAAGATCGGATATGAATATGTCAAATAAAAGAGGATATAAGTAACTACCTAGTAGCACTCCATAGTTAATGAAGCTAGAGCTCAATGAACATGAAATATTAAGTTCGAACTTTAAATAAATTAACACAACAAAAAGTTATCATGTGCTTTATTCATTCTGGTATGAGTTTTATATGGTGTTTTTGATTAATATCTTTGATTGATGAAAACTTGATTTTTTGCAACCAACTTTAAATTTTCTCGTATTTAAGAAAAAATTTTAAAAATTGAAAAAATAAATGAAACTAGTTTCTTAATTAACTTTAAATGTGGTTTTATATCCTCACTTACATCCATTTCCAAACAAGCATATATTTTTTTCAGATGTTTTATTCTGTTGTTCCACAAAATAATTGTTGTTTAATGTCCAAAAAAAGTTTTTCAATTTTTCAATTAAAAACCACAGAATTTTTGTTTCTTTTATTCTTTTAATTTGTTGATTTGTATTATTGTATTCTTAGTGGTATGTTCAATCCCTCCTTTAATGTTTGTGTTAAATTTTTTTTTAGCTTTTCCTTGTAGTTACAATGGTGTTACATGAGTGGGTTGATAATGGTTGAAAGCAATAAGTAAAATTTTCCATTAGCAAAAATTATAACGAAAAAATTACGGACTAGAATTCTATTTATATTAAAACAAAAAAAAAATGTGGGAGTGTATTTTCTAATGCAACAATCTGCGGTTTTATAATGTAAAACTCTAAAGAAACAAAAAATATAAATGGAAAAAAGGAGATGGAGAATTTATCATATTGCTATAGGGTTATTTTTTAAAATTGATTTAGAATAGAAATTAAATATAAATTTCTTCTTTGTTTCTGTTTTTGTTTTTTGTTGCGGTTTTTAAAATAATTTTGAATATTTTCAATTTTCATTATACCCGTACGATAGGATCGGGTATAATAAAATTACTCCTCCGTTTGTAACACCTCGAAATAAGCGAGCTAGATATACCTTCAAAGGTATGGATCGGATCAGAAAAACATTCTAAGACTTTTGAGCCATGTCCGTCCGTCCGTCCGTCAGCACGCTAACTCAAAAACTAAGAAAGCTAGAATCTTGAAATTTACACAAAATATTCTGGGAGTAATTTGTAGGTTCCCTATTTTTTTTGGTTGAGTTTGGACCAAAACTTAGGGTAGCTCTCGATCAGCTAACTTTTAGATCCCCACATTTTTTTTGAAATAGAGCTATGCAATTTTAACTGCTGATAGATCTCACAAAAATATTAATTTTATTTTTAATAACTTTTTTTTGTAGCCCCACCCGTTACGGAGCTACAGCTCCCCAAAGGTTCAAAAAAGCTCTATATTTAAATTGTTATAGCACAAGTTGTATAAAATATATCTTCATTTTGAAAAAGCCAAACGATTACTATTTTTATTAGCTTTAAAAGTATATATACAATAAATATATATTTGTGGCATACGATGTCTTAATTTACCGTTATGCAAAACTCAAATTTTGCAAAATCCTTTAACTCTTCTATCTTCTAAAATTGACAGAAGTTAGATCTTTGAAAAAAAGTATGAGTCATTTCAGAACTTTTTTTTGTATCACCCTCCGTTTAGGAGCTGTAAGGGGTCAAAAACTGAAAATTTCCTATTTTTAAACATCTGTTAAAATTTTTTTGAAGTAATACACAAAAATTAAAGCTTCAACATTATACTCTTATTTCTGTTAACAACTTTTTTTAATAATATAGGGTTACTTTATAATTGACGAAAGTGTTACTTGATTTTTTCAAATTTTCTAACAAATTTTTAGCATTTGTTTTATTCGATAATTTGAAATTGTTGAGGATATAATGCGTAGTATAAAAAAATGTAAATAAATAAATAACATAACGGTTGCTTGAAGAATTTTTATTTATATGATATTGATATATATACATACTTATATAATATTATGTTTATTTACATATCGTATATGTCACTAGTGAATGAATGATAAGAGTATATATGTATATTATATAGCGCCGTATTTACATACATATATGTATTTTATTGTACTTATAAGAAATTATTCTGTCAATGGAATATTTAAATATAATATAATATAATATTTAAAATTATATTTATTATTTTGTACTAAGTAAATTTAATATACATTTACCGCTTAGTATTAAATGGTACTATAGAATATTTGAAAAAGTTTTGGATTGATAATCGTTATGTGGAAGGTTAATATCTGCTTTTGAAGAATGTATAAACATATAGTTTGAATATATGTACAACCCATAGTACTAGAAATTATAAAATTCATCCAAATTATTTTAAAATACTAAAATATTAAAAAAATAATATTGTAAGCAGAGTGACAGGCTGTGAACATACTAACGGTTCGTACGGGTATCTAAGAGTTGACAAAGGCAACTGTATTCTTCCTCGTTTTATATTACATTTTACTTTTATGAATTGCAAAAATGTTCACTTTTTTTTTTTTTTTTTGGGTTGGTGGAAAATTCACCAAGAGGAACTGCACGTGCTTCCTCAGGGTAGTGTTGGACTTTAACCAACCAAAACCACCCCCATTTTAAAACCAAACTTTAGGATGGAACCTTTAATGCGAATGTACAGTTTGGTTTTGGTGATAAGGAAAGGATGTGGGAAGGATAATTGGAAAAATTGGAATTGGGAAATTTGGATCATGGGGAATAGGTAAGAAAATTTGGAGTGACATTTTGAAGAAAGATGTTAATGTTCTTCTTAAACTTAAGTAAATCGTACACATAAGAATTACCAACTTTAGGGAACACATGCGATGGTATATGGTTCCACAAACGGGACGTGCGCATAACAAACGAATTTCCATAGGCTGTATTTCGCCATCTTGATAACTCAACATGGTAGGGATGAGTGGAATAAGGTTAAATAAAAATCTGGGAAATTTGAGGTTCGTGTTTCTCTTTTATTCCAGCAATTTACTTTTATATTATAACAGTCCAAAATGCGTCATACAGTCATTTTATGTATTGAAAATGAAGCTATATAAGTTGAAAGCTAATGTATAACAGACCAGTAGGATATTCTAAAAAATGTGCAATTTATTAGGTGTTTTTAGATTCAATTCAGGAGAGAATAATCGAGACGACCAATTCAATAATTTGTAGGGAAAAGTAGATTATAACAGTATGATGGCTTGACTAACAATGAAAAACGACTATATTTAAAATTCGATTCCTAGCAGATATGACATAAAGTTTAGTTATTGCAAATATTCTTTTGTTTACAATTTTTGTAGCTCAAAGTGTGTTAAAGTGTTAGATTTTTAAAGCTCTTTTGAAGATCATATATAAAATAAGTCTCAACATTTCTCAACTGACTAATTAATTATTGTGAACCTCTAGTGAACAAAAAACCAAGTTTTGAAAATTACATACAAAGAAATAGATGGAAAAACGCAACACTGTTATTTAGCAAAGTACAGGGATAATGTTGCAATTGACTATAAATGAAGTTTTTTTTTTTATATTTTTATTTCCTTTCATTACTTTTAAACCCTTTAAAAAAGTATTATTGCAAATAATACTGTCATATACCGAAAGAAACAATAATAAACTGTTGAACTAAATGTAAAAAAAATGAGCTAGAATGTTAAACGAAAGGTTTTTAAAGGCGCACATTTTCCAAGAATCAATAAAAATAGTGGGGAATACTGTAACTTACACTGGAATTTGTCAATTTTTTTAGAATTTTATATATAAGAATAAGATCAAGTTAAAAGTCAAAGTAAGATCTATTTAAACGAAAAACCAAGAGAATCTTTCTTCAATTTTAAGGAAATTCTATATAATTAAGAAAAGCATTGTAAAATTAATAACAGAATATGTAAAATTATAATGTTAAAGATTTTGATCATCTATACACCATTTGCATAGATACTAAAATTTTTGATTCCTAGATAGCTTTTCCTCCGAACCCTAATCTAATAGGGGTCCCCAGATAGCTAATAGAGGAAAATACAAAAATAAATTTCTTTTTTTTAACTTATGCTAATTCTGAAACATTTTGTTTTTCTCAAAACTTTGAAGTTTCATTTAAAAGTGTTCTGCAGATATGCAAAAAGCAAAATCTTTGTTTCACATAACGGTAAATTTAAATACTAAATTATAAAAATTTTTATAAATTTGATATTCATTTATAAAGCCAAAAAAAAATTCTTATCGTTTAACGTTAGATTGAAAAAATGTTAAACCAAACCTAAAGTACACATATTTGAAAATAAGGCTTTTTCAAACTTTAGGGCTTTTTCAAATTTTTAAGATTTAAAATGATAGAAGAGTTCATGGTTATAGTTTCATTGTTCTACCTTAAGCGGTGTAGAAGTTTTCTAAACAGACGGACGAACTTACGAACAGAATCAGAAAGTTTAACAGAAAATTTTTCAATTTTTTATTAAAAAATGTGCCAAAAATTAATAGCAAGAAAATTGAGATTTATAACTGTTGTGAGTGGTGTTTTACTATAGTATGTTCTTGGTATGGTTTTTTTTCATTGTATAAACAGCATAATAATATAAAATTTCATATCTGCTAGGAATCGTACCCATATTCATTATTCTATGTACAAATAGAAGACGTTATTAAATAATGTATGTATATAGAGAGAGAGAGAGAGAAAAACTATTGAATATGAAAATGAATGTATTATTTTACTTGTGTTATTTATTGTTCATCTTATGAAAACCTGTTGATTATCTCCTTTTATTTTGTTTGGGAGTATACAGTTTTCGGTGCATTTAAGAATAGAAAAAAAACCATTCAAATATATGCGTCTCAATGTAAAATGATTCTTGTAAAATATCACAAATACACTTTGATAATGAATGGAATAAGATTATACATGTTAGAATAGAGGAATCTTGATTCTCGTAAGAAATATTTTTTTTTATAATCTTTATGATTGTACTTGTCTACATTAAGTAATGGTTGCGAACTATACTATAGGATTGATTACCAATTATGCTACAATGATTGGAATACATTTTTTATATTTTTTTCGTGGTAGAAATCGAGGGTCTTAATAAATGTTTTCCATGTTTTTAAATCTGTTATCTGTTTAGTTTCATTGGTTACTTAATGTGTGTTCACAATTTTATTTTCTAGTTTTTTCAAAAAATATTTTCAAATTTTTTAAAATTTTAAGTTTGAAATTTGACCTCTGGTCGATTCTTTTCTATCAAAAATTAAAAACCATTTAGTATTTTATACATCCAAAGATAATTAAAAAATAATAAAGATAGTAATGAAACCTGATTAGGAGCAATTTTCGTGTTTATCTTGTAAATGATCAAAAATTATTTATAAGTTAGAACATTTTCACAATAACTTTATTTTACTTTGATTGGAAATTCCTTAAGTTTTATAATAGTCCTTTATTAAATATAAACATGATTAGTTGTTTGCCACTCTTAAACATATAATATGGACTTTTTTTTAATTTGGCTTTAAAAGGTTTAATCGAACTTCGGTGGCATAGTGCATAAGGGAGTATAAAATACGCTGTAAACACCGAAAGAGTATGGGTTCAAATCTCACACATGTAGTAAAAAACTTTCATCTTACGACATTTACAATGACACCTGGAAATGAAAGGTATCATAATTTCCTTGTCAAATTTATGTGGTAGGAGAATAAACTCATCTCATCTACAGGAGGTTATTATGAACATTTGAAGGCAAAAATCCAACTGTTTGGTCTTCACATCGGAAAAGTTGTATTATGAAATTTAAGTTTTGGCCATTTAGAAGGAAATTCCTTTTCCCTCTTTCTTTATCTTTGAACGTTAAAAAAAACTTTTTTTTAAAAGTATTACTATTTCGAACTTTGTTTGTTAATAATTACCTAATCTTTAGATCACCAACCTCTCTTTTTTTCGTTTAGTTTTCAAAAAGAGAAATTAATACAGTATATCAATATTGAAGATAACCTGAATCAAGGATTTAAGTTATAAGAATACTAATTTGATTCATTTGATTTAATGTAAAATGAATTGCGATAAATTCAAGGGTAATTAAAAGAATGGTGCGATGGTAATAGGATAAAGTTGTACTTGATCTGATTCGATTCACCTTTTTTTTGGTTTTTGATTTGCATCAGTAATAATCAGGTTTTTAATTTAAGAGAAAGATCCTTTTTCTTTTCACTTTTCAAAATAAAAAAAAAATTAGAAAAATTCAAGGGATAATCGAATTTGGATTTAAATTGAAATAAATGCGATGGCTTCTGTTTGTGAACATTTTCATTTTCAAGGCAAATTAAAAAAAAAAAATATATATATAAAATACATACATATATATAATAAAAATACATATATATATATAGACAGAAAATGGAAAACAAAAGGAAAAATTCAAATAAAAAAAATTAAATTACATTTTCAATCTTATTTTTTTTTATTCTATATGAATTTGTATGTGTTTATGTGGAGTCAGAGTCAATACTTTTTAAATTGACAGGTAAATGTCAGGGAAATTTGTTTTTTTTTTTTTTTTTGTGTTTTATTTTAACGAAAGTTTTGCTCTTTATAAGTAAATTTAAGTAAATTTTTGAATTATGTGTAAATTTAAAAGTTTTGATGTGCTGTTACGGGTATACATTTTTTTTTTATAAAAATAAATAAAAAGATAAAAAATGAATATTAAATATTTTTCGAAGCTTAAAAAACAACAAAAATTTACTTAAAATTACAGATTGTCAACCGGTGATTAAGGTTTGAATTCATTTTGTCTTTACTTAAAAAAAAATATTTTCTCAATATAGCTATTCAGAAAATATTTTTTACTAAGTAAAGACAAATCTAAAAAAAAAATAAATTTTCTGTTGTTTGACTTTTTTAATTAAAAAAAATATTCCGTATAAACTACACATAAAACTTTCTCCAGAAAAAAGATGTTTGCAAAGTACACATTCATAAGGATGCACGGACAGAGCAAAATTATAAAGCATATTTTTTTCAAACTCTTTCGAAAATATGTTCTAAAAATAAATCACAAGATTAAGGAAAAATTTTTAATTTTTTTTTAAATTTATAATGAAAAGGAGGCAAATTAAGCACCCTTGTTATAAATGTCCTTTCATTATATTTTTGTTTTATTTTTACTGATTACTGATTGTTAAAAATTCTCTTGTCCTTAGGCTTATTTTGTGAATTAAAGTTAAAATACATTTTAAACAAATAATTTCTTTTTGTATTTTAATTCGAAATAAATTCGATTTCAAATTTTTTTTTTCAGTTTCGAAAAAAGAAAAAAATCTTATTTCTATTATTATTAAATAAAAAGGACATTATTATATGTTTTTATTTTGATTGTTTTTTTCTATCTACTTTTTTAGAATTTAAAATAAACAAGGTAGAATGTAAACCAACAGTTTTTAAAAGCGCACATTTTCAAAAGACAATACAAACTGTTTAGAATTGTGACTTGCAAAAGAAATATCATGCAAAATTTGGTTTTAACATAACGGTAAATTTAAATAGTAAATTACAAAACATTGCATAATTTTGATATTGTTTTGTAGAGGTAAGAAAATTTCCGGTCTTCTAGTGTATTTAGATTGTAGAACTACTACGCAGAGCCTGAACATATATATACATCTGAAAATAAGGCTTTTTTGCAATTTTGCGGGGCTGTAACTTTGGAACCCTATACAATTAAAAGAAACCATTAACACACGTAAAAACATATTACTGGAGCTTTAATTTTTTTGTCTTACCGAAGAAAAATATGTACAGGTGCCTAAGTTACAGGTGTTTAAAAATAGAAAATTTTTAATTTTTAAGCCCTAGCTCATAAACAGGGAGTGGTACAAAAAAAATTCCTGAGCAAACTTATACTAATTTTAAAATTTCTTTCTTGCCTTAAAATTTCAAGCCTCTATTTAAAAGCGTGCCGGAGTTATGGAGGTAGAAAAATCATGCAAAATTTGGTTTTCACATAACCGTAAATTTAAATACTAAATTTAAAAAGTATATATAATTTTGATATTGATTTATAAAGATAAAAAAAAAATTCCTGACGAATGGCGTTTTCAGATTGAAAATATATTAAGCGGAACATGAAATATACGAATAATACAATAAAATGGGGCTTTTTCAAAGTTTGAAGGCTGTAGTTTCTTGATGGATGGGGCTACATGAAAAAGATGTTCCACAAAATTAATTTTTTTATGAGACCTACCCATAGTTAAAATTTTTTTTCTCTATCTTTAACGGAGTAGAAGTTTCGTAAACAGACGGATAGACGGAAGGACGGCCGGGCAGAGTGGAGCTAATAGGAATTTTTGGAATTGTAGTAAAAATAAATTTAACAGGATTTTAACACACTTGTGTGCATGTTATATCTATATACATCTAATTATGTATGTATTCAGGTATTGGAAATAATATCTAGTGGGTTACATGAGAAAGCCATCAATACAGAATATATGTATTAGTTGAGTTGAGATATTTACACATGGTCGAATTTTTAATATAGAAGAGAGATTCTATAATATTTTAAAAACGGATAAAATATTTTGCTAAGATGGGCTCACAAGTCATACTTTTTTTTTTTTTATTATTATTATACTTTTTTTCTTAATTTGTATTTTGCAGAGGAATTGACCAGTTAGGGAATGTGAGGCACCTCTCTGCACCTGTCCTAGTTTATAAAGGAAAAAGCGGAAATATCTAGGTAGTTTCTTTTTCCAAGATTTATGTGAACTCTCTGACATGGAGTTGAAAAGCCTTCAAAGCTTTTTTCATCAGAGTAGTACGATAATCGTTGCATAAATCTGGGGAAACTTAACACCAACTTCGACCGAATTAGTTCTTTTACGTTCTCCTAAGTTTTGAAGGTACACTAAAAGGACCTAGAGTCAACTGATATTTCAAAAAACCATAATATTCTTTCAGTATATCGTTTGCTTCAAATATTTTGATAATATCATTAAAATTATTCGGTTTTTTCGAACAACTTTATTTTAAATTCTATATAAATTTCTCCTAATTTTTCCAAATTCGACAGATGATACGTCTGTCGCAAAATGTGCACATGTTGTATCAAAAGCTTCACGAACATTGCTTCTTTTTAAAGAAAAAATTTCACAATTTATTTTAATATTTCGCTTATAAGTCGTAATTTTTCTAATAATAATAAAAAACATCCTCGTTTTTCCACATAAATTAATATGATTGAAATATACAGCAACCTTCACCGGACAGTTTTTTTGATAACAGCCATAATATTAAAAAAAAATGTTTTAAAAAAAAAATTATTAAAATTAACTCTATTAATACCACGTCATTATTCTTACACTTATGACCTTTTAGTTACACAAGGAACAAAGTCATAAAAATGAAATACATTTCCCTATACAACATATATTTCAAAAATCAAAAAGCAATATTTTTGGATCTTATTTCATTCTTGTTTTGACCTTATTTCATTAAATATTTCGATGTTATTTCATTTTTGAATAAATTCTTAATTTTTTACTTTTGGATGATATTTTGTCTGATGCTATTGCGCTGAGCTCTTATAATAGGTAAATCAGAGAATAGAACTAACACGGTGACAGATCAAACTTGTATCAATGGATAAGAACTACATTCTTAAAATTAAAAAGTGACTTAAAGTTATAGAATGGTATTAATAGGGTAAATAATTTTTTATATAGTAATTCTTTTTTATATGTAATTATTGAATTGCTATTTGATTATTAAAATTATTGAAGAAAACAAAATTAAAATAAAATAAAATTATATGGCTTTATGTCTCAAATTTTTATAAAACGAGATGGCTTTATGTCTCATTAGAGTGAGATATAAAGTCATAATGGTTTTAAGTCGAATGTCAACTTAAGGCCAAGTCACCGGATTATATACCTTTTCAAAGACATGTGTATTTATGTATATATGCTGGTGACGTGACTTATACGTCACCATATATGCTAGATTGTAGAATGAGATGGATTTTATAGCTGATTACAAAATTACGATTTCATTAATTTGTTTAGAAGAGATTACTCAGCCCCAACTATTTTAAAAATATATTTTATCAAAATAACCATATCAAAATGGAAAAATTGAAATTTTGGCTTTATTTCCCTATAGAAAAGAAAATAAAACTGATTTGGCATTATCCTTTTGCTCATTATTTCAGGGCACCACGTACTCCCTCGTATCCTGTCGGTGTTATGTAGTGTATAGTGTATAGTTATTGTTATTTTTAAATTTCGGATTATACTTTGTGAGTTTTATAAGATTTTCCAGAATCTGATAAATGTTATTATTCCAACAGGTGCTTCATTTTGTTGGTAGTTTTATTACATGGTTGATAGTTTTTATGTATGTATACTCATATCTCGTGTGTGTTAGTAAAAAAAAAGTCTTTTGCGACATTAATCGATAATATTTCAGTATTTTGAAGAATTTTTTTTTCCTTTACTTGTTTTTCTTCTAGTTATTATTACGATAAGTATACATTTTTTTTATTATTATAAAAAAGGAAAAGATGATACTAATTAGACGGTGTGGGATGATAAATATGTTAAAAAAGTAGAGAGAGTAGAGAAGAATAAAATAAAACAGAATCTTGGGAACAATGAAATTTATATTAAAAGTAATAAAATAAGAATTGAAAAAAATTTCTTTTTTCGGTAAAGAAAAAAATAACAAAAAGTTTTTATTGAATAGAATTCAATAGAGTTTTAATATTATATAAATATAAGTATTTCTCGATGGACCATTCGCTTTTATGTATAGATTATATTATTATTATATGAAATTCTTTTTAAAGAATATTTTTAAAAGAAAAAATTAATACAATTTTTTTTTGCAAAATTTATGTTTGAAAAAATCCAGTGTAATGAATATTTTTAATTTTATCTTATAGAAAATACTTTAAATTCTTGCCTTAGAAATTAAAGTTTCAAAACAAAATTATCTGAAACCCTTCTGTTATTCTTAATTGCATATATCGTTTTCGTTTTTATAATCAGTATATGGCATGTTCGCCTCTTCTGTAACTTATTTCTATTCTTCGATGACAAACCTATTCGTAGGAATTCTTTCAATTTTAAAATTTTATTTTAAAAGAGATTCGGTGCGGTATTAATATATGATTCTATTAAATAGTGTCGAACGAAATAATGTCGATTTCAAGATATGAAATAAAGTCGCAAGAAAATGACTGAAATAATATCGTAAAAATTTAAATATTTAAGCGTCAAAATTTCTTGCTTGTAAAATTGCTTTCGGCCTTATATCTAATTTAATAATAAAACATTTATTTGAAAAATATGATGAATAATATGTACTGTAAATATAAAAAATAATTTGCAGAGATTTTAAAGTTGGTGATGAAATAAGGGTTATACCTACACTTTTTTAAAATATGTATATTACCTTGATTTTGTAACCCAGAATTTCTCATATGCATAGAATTCACATTTTGCAAAAAGCTAACTCAACCTACTACAGCTCTGATTTTGCAACCAACTATAAAATTTCGCCAAATTTAGAATCTGACATATATTCTGGTCAGTCTCACGGTCTGGGCACGTTATTCCATTTTTGATTGACGACTTTTTTTCATAATACCAAATTTCTATAGAAACCTGTATGCATGGACATACTTTAGTATAGATTTTAGAGTTGGATTCAAAATAATAACTTTTCGAATAACTAAGAATAACATTATTTCATTTTTAATTGCGGTATTATTTCGTGCGACACTATTTCATAGAGCCTTAACATAGTATTAACTAAAGTTATAATAAATTTGTAATTTCGATTGTAATGCTGTATAGGAGCCGCGATAGATACAAAAACTCTCAGGATTATGCTCTAAGTGAATTAAGCTTTATATTTAAAAATAACTGAAATAACACAATAACTTAAAAATATCTAATAACTCTAAAAACAATGAAGCAAAGATTCTGAAGCAAATTTTTTAGCATTTAATTTTTATGCTATTGTACTTTGTATAATTGCACAAATTTGACCGGCGGGTTTGATTAGCTGTCATACAATTTTTTTAGCTGATAATTAAGCTGGGTGTATCTGAAATTGAAATCGAAAGAACTTAAGTTTTATGCCAACGATTTTTGTAAAATTAACGAAACAGGTCCAGTAGGTCCAGGTCCATACTGTTGAAATTTATATTCTGATAGTTTGGTATTAAATAAAGTCAGATAACTGAAATTTTGTAACATTCAACTTTGCAATCTTCCTCGTTTTCAGATATTAGAAATTAAACTGAATTAAAGATAATTTTACGTTAAGGAATCAGAAGTTGCATCACTATGTAAAGCCCGACAAGTAAAATTTTTATCAATTTTTGAAAATAGGCAAAATGATGACTGCCACTCGAGGCATCTACAAAATATCTTTCTATTATTAGTAAATTATCAGTATCTGATAAGTAAATTGGTAATTTTAAAAATAATTTCGCCCCAAATTCGCTTTCTATTCGTTTTAAGAATAGCTTTTATATAGTAGTCAGCTTAAATTTTTGAAGAAAAAAAAGATGAACATTTTTTAAAGAAAGAAGCAACAAATCAAATTTCTTTAATCTGTCTCATGTTTTTATAAAATTCTTTAAGTCTTCCATTCTTTTTTCTTCAAATTGAATTAAATCTTGTTTTTTTTTTATTAAATATCTGTCAGGAAAACAAAACACAACAAGGTTATAAAAAAATCAAAAAAAGAAACACGGTTTAAAGTGATTTTCAACAATTTTATATAAGAATAAAAATCCAATGAAATGAAGTGAAAAATAATCTTTGTCTTTTTTTTTCATCTTTTTCGTTTTTTGGCAAAAAATTTTAATGCAGCTAGAAAAAATGATAAAAGATAAAACAAAAAAGGAAAATTGTGTAGATAAAATGTCAATTTTCTTTTTTAAGTGGAAGCAAAAAAATAAATATCTTTTTTTTAAGTAAAGATAGGATCTTATTTTTTCTTTTTTTAAAATATTATAAAAAGGTTTTTAAAAATTAAATTCGGTTGAGTTTTTATAATGATTAAAATTTAATATATACATACATATATATATATATTTATATATTTATCACAATTTAATTTGAGAACATGCTTCTTTAATTAATCCTAACAATTTTTTAAGATTGTTACCCTATGCTATCAATGAAAAAGCTGAAAGAGCTATACAATTCACAACACGAAAATTACTAGAAATTGACGGAATATGCTTGACTTGACTGGACTTAATAAAATGCAAATTTAAACTGAATTCTGTGTAGACAAAAAAAAAAAAATGGAGTGAACTATCGTAATGGAGAAAACAAATTAAAGAAAAAATTTAAACTTTTTAATTAATATATTCAGCATTAAAAAAAAAATACATGTTACACTTTTTTTTACTTTTTGGTTTTCATTTCAAACAGAAATAACTTTAAAAATTCACAAATCAAAAGGAATAATCATTGTTTAAAAATAAAGAGAATTCTTTTGCAATCTTAATCTGCTACAAAAATTTCAAAATCTGTATGCATTACTTCTATACCATTAAATGTTATATATAAACAACTATCGGACACTCGAACTTTTCCGCAAATAATTCTTTCTTCATATTTAACACGACCAATAAACAATTCCTCACCATTTTCATTTCTACCACCTAATACAGCATAATATGGTAAAGGTTTACCACGTTCTATTGGAATCCAATTACAAGATCCATAACATAAAACTTCATAATCTGAATAAGCATATTCTTCACCATCATATCCAATATAACAAACACCTTGACTTTGAATTAATTTTCCTGGTATTAAAGAACTTTTATGTAGGGCACGAGCAATATATATTTTTTCTCCATCATATTCATAACCACCTTCCATAGCACCATGTGGTACAATACCTTTTGATGCTGCTACCCAACAACCTGAATTATTTTCAATTATCCAATGTCCTGTTGCACCTAATCCAGTACATATACCAATAAAATTAATTACATGTAATTCAGTGTCGGTGTATGTCATAAATGCTGTATTATTACTTTTGTCTCCAACAATTATCTCATTTTCATACCAACTTATCCAAAAACCATGATATTGTTCTTCATTTAAAATTTCTGGTGTATCAACTAATACAACATCTGGTTCTTGTTTATTTTTACGTATTGATGACTTTGTATTGTTCCATCCTCCAATAATAATCTCATACATTGAATTTGATTCTTCAGACTCTGTTGTTAAAGCGATACGAGCATCATTTGATGCCCGTACTCTAAACCGTAAAGAATATCCGGTAACTGGATGAAATTGATATTCGAATTTGTCTGGTGTTTCAATTGAGATTCTTGCCATTTACTTGATGTTTAATATAAAATTTTAATTGAAATAAAGAAACCAAAAAGATAAAAAAAAAAAATATTTATATTTTTGACTAAATTTTGAATTTTTTTTTATTGACTGAATTTTTGAATTTGAATTCCTACTGTACTAATTAAAAAATCATACTACTAAATTCAAAATTGAATGAAGGTAAAAATGTCTTTCAAAATTAAATTAATTTTTTTTTTTTATTATTGTCAAATTCAAATTAATCTTTTCATGAAAGTTTGAAGCATTCATTCTACGTAGAATTCAATTTAAATTTCATAAAACTTTAAATGCATCTATTTAAAGTTATTCCCGATACCCTAATTTTCGTGTTAATATTTCAGATTACATTACTTAGATGTTGGATATACTCAGGTACCCAGATTAGTTTATTCATTCTAATAGGTATTGGATGAAGTTTATTTTTTTATTTATATGTATGTCTCTAATGAGCTTATCATATTCTTACAGAGTGTGGGACAAAATGTTACCTTTCTTTTTTTGGAAGCAAAACTGTTTAACTTTATTTATATGCTTTTTAAGGTATTTTTGTGCTATCTTTTATCTGAAACAAATCATTTTTTGTATTTTTTTTGTTTACATTTATTAACGTTTATACACTGTTACTTTAATTCACGCTGGAGCCACCAAATACCTTGTAATGCATCTAGACAATATTAAAAAAATGTATTATAAATTATAATTAATGGAAATATGCAACTAAGTCTGTAAAAATTATTCTTCCTTTTACGATGTTGTTAACAGTACTTGTCATCAGAAATGAATAGTCTTCAAATCGATTCTTAAACATCTATGGAGCTATGGAATGTAACTGGTGTACATATCAAAAAGTATTAACCAAAATAACTGTATTAGATGATTTACTAGGATATACCATCATCTAAAATAACTGGCGTTTCAAACTAAAAATTAAGAAAGGGAAGAAGCCATGGGATCCACACGACAGAAGATATAATTCATATCAACTAACAATAAAATCGATATATTAAGTGATTTTTTTTGTACTTAATATGTATATTTATTTTATTGTTGGTCCTAGTATATAACATAGATTGTCTTAGTTTATAAAAAATGACGTAGTAAAAATTTCTAGTTCTTTTATTTAAATTATGGTGCGGAGGGGCGGACAGTCAGTAATTATAGTGAGTCTTTGTGAATTTATGAGTGAAAAAAATTTATCAATGGCATGAAAGCAAGGTAAATTAATGATAAAAAAACATTTTTAAGTAATATGAATAATATATTACTTGAAAATCGATTCATTTGTAAGTACACCTGTTGCGTACTTTTTCCATCAGGCTTGAATTAATATTAATCCATAATATGGCAACACTATTTATGTCAGAATTAATATTATTATTGCTAAATTTGAAATAACTTTAACTTTATTTATTTAGCTATCATATATGCTTTGTTATCTTTAGAAACTGAGTTCTTTATTAGATCAATTTAGTTAAGGCTTCCATTTTAGTTTATGGCAAGATATTTATTAACTTAATTTGGTTTTATTGGATTTGTCAGATTTAATTTTAAATTTTTTCCAATATCTTTTAATATTACAATTTATTTCATTTACTGTATCTCGAAATAGTACAGTTTATAAATTTTATTAGGATATTTACATTAACCTTAACAGTAATTAAATGTAGAGCATCAACCTTTTTTTGTATATTTATCTGTGTCGGTGTTTTTTACAGATTGTCTGGTTGATTAGAATCTGTGTAGAAAGATACATGTGTAAAATTACAGATACTAAAAAAGATTTCGTAGATCAGAAATGGATCTTAAATAATAAATAATACGCTATATTAATAAATTAATTGGTAGTCATTTTGTGAGAGTTTTATAAACTCCAGAAAATAATTTATAAAAGTTTTATTTAAATGAAGTATATATAAATAAAACTTTACAAATTGGTTTTATAAAAGTAAAAGTGGAACATGTAAAATAATAGAGGACAATAAAATAGGTTTAATTTGACAATTTGCAAATGTGTTTGCACCGTTTAAGGATAAGCAGCTTTCAAATATAAATTATTAGTAGTTGGGTTATACAGACATTAGCTAATATTTTATTTCTATTTTTAGTTAGGGAAACTATCTTAGGGTAGTTTTTTCAAGGAAAAATTTCGAGATCTGTTCCGCAAAATTGTAATTGTTACTATAGTAATTCTATATGGTACTAATATAGATGTGACCTAACCTAACCTAATATAATGTACTGCATATTTTAATTACACGTTTAAATAGTAGTTTTACGTTAAAACTGAGTTATGGCTTTTGTTAAGCAAAATAGTAATAAAAATCGGTAGATTCATTTTTCCCATAATATAGTCCCACTCCCCAATTGAAAGCATTCCCGTCCTATCCTTTCATATCGCTACTCTAACTATTTGACGCATCTATATTTTTTTTTCTTGCAATTCCAATGAGGAATATAGCGTATCCACTAAGTCATTTATTATTCATATTTGACTAAGCTTCAGTTTCGTGGATCAGTAATTTCACTCGGCTGTAGTTATTGTGCAAGACTAAGCCATTTCTTTTTTTTATTTCTACGCCATCTATTATCTTATACAAGGATTATGGTTTTATTATTATTTTATTATATAGCTATTACAATGTGATATTAATTATAATTTATAGGACATATAAACTTATTTTTAATTTAATTATATTTTATTAATTATATTATAAGCCTGGGTTTGAATCCGAGACCGTATGAAAGTCCGGTGCCTTAATCACCACACCTTTGACTGGGTTGATATATCTATCTACTTGTCAAATACTGTGTGGGCAGTTAAAGATTTTATCTCATTATATTGGCCAAAAAAGTTGGGTTCAGTAAGTAAAAATTTGACAATACCAAGGAAGAAAAGTATAAATTTTGATAAGTTTGATGCTATAAATTAAGTAAATATTAGGTTATGTCAAAGTCTTATTTGATTTATACTAGAATATGATTTTAGTTTTATAAATATTTTGTTTAAATAAATAACAAACAAAATTCAATATCATAAATTATTTTATTTGTTATTTTTAAATTAGATTTAATTAAAATTTTATGTAAATAAATCACCGTTATAATAAAATTTATATTTCCAATAGACAGTATTTAATTACTAAATTACAATTGAAAATGAAATTTAATTTAAAATTGAAACAAAATTAAATATTTTATAATTTAAAATAATTTAATTGAATTACAAAAATCTGTCAATATTTTAAAACATTTTTTATTTTTAATTTAAATGATTTCAATTCAATGTTCATTAAAGTGAAAAGGAAATTACCATAATTGATACTTTTTTACTAATTATCATAAGTCCTTATTCTATAGGCTTTTATTATAATTAAATTATATATTTGCAAAAATATTCATTTTACCAAAAATTTTTATTTAAATAATTTAACACTTACTTCGATGTGCTTTATCAGTTGGATCACGTCTTAAAACAACACGTCGTTTTGATGCACAAATTGGTCCAGAATCAACGTCATGTATAACAATTTTTATAGCTTCACCATCCATTGAAGTTTGTCTACGTGGTGCTTCTAAATCTTCTAAATTAGGTCCAGTAAATGCTGCTATTGGTGGTGGTACCGGATTTAATTGTGTTGGTGGTATTGCGCCTCTATCACGTAATGCTGCTATATCGGGTCTAAATAGAAAACAAAAATATGCAAATAATGTTATATTTTTCAATAATATATTTTAAAAAGAATTAAATTTCTTACAATTGTGAACCTCTTCGTCTCATTCTTCTATCTTCCTCTACGGCCAATATTGATGGATTTGTTGTATCTGGACTAAGTGGTGAATCTTCTTGATTTGGTATATCATCATTTGGTATTGGAACACGAAATGATGGACGTCTTGATGGTGGTTGAACACCAACTATCGGTATTGTTTCTACTTGACGATTAACTGCTGTTAGTGCAGCAACTTGTTGTGCTGCTTGCAACACACCCGGTGCAAATACATCATATGCTGATTTTCTAAAAATTTATTTTAAAACAAAACAAAAGAAGTTATTAAATATAAAACAGGAATATTAGAGGGGAAAGAAAAAAATAAAATATTTACCTTCTTGGTATTGCTGGCATTCCCAAACCTAATTCATTTGGTCCTCCACCTTGTGTTGGGTTTATACCAGCGCCACCAGCTTTAATATCATCATCATAACTATGTTGACGTGATACTCTTGAACCGCGTCTTGATGCCATACGTGATATTGGCGGTGCCATACTACTTAATTGTTGTCCACCAAGTTCGAATTCAGCATGTGGTGGACTATTTGAACGCGATGGTGCTACACTACGACCACCTCTACGCCAATCCATATCACCACCAGGTGTTTTAGTACCTTTTAACTAAAAATCCAATTTAATAAAATTAAGTTTTGAGCATTTTTAATACGATATGATGACAGTTAATTTATTAAAAAGATTTAATAAAAGATTAAAGTCAATAATGAATTCAAGATATTCTAATATAATGGAGCAGAAAAAAAAGGTTTTATATTTAACCCTAGGTAGGTGATATTAACAAGTTAATTATTATTTTTTTCCTGCTAAGTTTTTATAATGGAATTATTTCAAATTGGATGTAAGATTTTTGTACTCATTCTCTTCCCAAATAACCATATTAATTAAAAAAAACTTATAATATTTAACAATTTATTAATGTACGCTAAATAAAATTGTTCGATTTTAGTTAGGGATTAATTTATAATAAAACTTTGTTAATCCCATCACCTAAATCCCTTAATACTTTTTTAGATATCCTATTAAAAGTTATTCTGTGTCAAATATAGTAAATACTTTGATTATGTAGTTAGTAGACGTGTAGGTAGGGTATAAAAAAGAAAAAGTATTTTTTTTACAATATTTTTCAGTACAATATTTACAAAGTATTTCAGTACAATATTTTTTCTTTCGTCCTACCTTTTTATTTTTTTGTGTTATGACATAGCTAAGAAAATATCTAGAAGAAAATCCCTTCTATTTATGAAAAAAGAATAAAAGTTTTTATCTCTGAATTTATGTTAACATTAACACCATCACTCTTTACAGTGTTTTTTTTTTTATAATAGAGTGATGATTTGTTTAATTTTCTTTGCTATTACTGCATGCCGTCCCGTATGTTCATCAACTCTTAGTTGTTTAATGTGAAAATTTAGTTGTTAAAATATAAGGTTATAAGGTCAATTCAAGTCAAGTCAGTCATACCATAAAATATATTATTATATAAATAAAAGAGTATATGCATATAATTATTTTCTTTTTTTTTTTAAACATGTTTATGGTTCTGTAAATATTTGAACATCTCTAGATTTGAAATGACAAAGTTTCTATATAATTCTTTTATTAAGGCAAATAAATGTTAATAAGTTTCGTCAATGTTCTGAGAGTATAATTTTTTCTAGTGGTGTTTTTGTTTTAAGATGTTATATTTTAGTTATCTATAATTACAATTGAAGAATACAATATCTACTAAAGTTTTTTACTATTTGAAAAACTAATCTTTTTTTAGCTGAGAACAATTAATTATAAAATAAATATTTTTAAATGTTCAAGACACTTTAAGAAAATATATGAAGATATTATACTCTTAATTTATAAATTTAGATTTAATATTTTAATTTAGAAAATTAATTCATTAAGACGCTACGCCTTGAAATGAATTTTGCATCACTATCAGAATATCATCACTGAATAATTTTTAATCCTTATTTTTTTTACCTTTTCCAATTCTTTTAATGATGCCGGTGATACATCTGAATGTCGTCTTAATTCTGGTGATCTTGGTGGTGCTAATGCACTAACACCATTACCCGGTGATAAATTTGTCGTTGAACCCAATTTAACATCAGAATGACGTCGTTGTAATGCTTCTAATACTGGTACATCTAACATTGAATCAATTGAATCCTGTTGAATGCATACTCTTGAGGCCATTTTTCTTCTACATACACTACATCGCCACATATTAATATCTTCATTTTCATCTAATTTACTATAGCTAGCACAGTCTTCACAAACACGTTGTTGACATTCAAAACATGTTTTATGATAATCATCTGGTTTAAATGATTTTAAACAAACACGACATGAACCGGAACGACGTCCAGGTTCTTGTTTATTACCAATACCACCAGTTGATGTTGTGTTATTATTATTATTGTTATTATTAGATTGTTGTGTTGTATCACTGCTGTATGATGTATCTGATGCTTCAGTTGGCACTAATGATGGACGTGGTGACATTTTATTGACTGAAAAAAAGAACAATATGAAAAATGGAAAGTTAATGAAAATAAACAAAAAATAAAATTATAATATTTTAATAGTTATTATTCAAAAAATGATTCGCTTAATGAATACAGACAGCTAGAATTAAAAACATTGATTGAGAATGATATGTATATTAAGTGCTTTTTCAAGAAATAACTTTTGGTGAATTTTTAAAAAAGGTAATTTAATTTTTGATTTTTTAAGCTTGTAAAACTGCACTAGTGAAGATCAAAAGAAAAAGAGTTATAGATTTGGATGATTATTAAAGATAATAAAACTCCATAATTTTAAAATATTAATTAAATCATTTAAAGAAAAGCTTTTTTTTTTGATGGCAAAAACCTTTGGAAAGAAGTAAAGTTTATTTTTATCCTTATTTCGAACGGAAGAAAAAAAAATTCAGAATGGACTAATTAATAATTCAATTAAAGTCCGATTTCAATGGAATGATTTATTATTTCTTCTCTTTAAATTTAAAAAATTATTTTGAAAATTCCTTTAAGAAAAATTTAATAAAAATTAAATACGCATTAATGACACTTTGAGCTTATAAGATGTATATAAAGAGTTCCAATATTACGATTTATAACAACTTATTCATTTAAAGGGCAACTTTTTTGTTTTTGAAGTATGTATTAGGTTATGAAACTCATCAAAATTTTTATAACATTAATTTAAATTATATTTCAAGTATGACTATTTCGTAGAATTCATGAAATCCTTTTTTAAGTAATCTACTTAGCCAAAAATATTGATTTATAAAGCGTGCAAATATGATCGAAAATACAAGTCATCAAAGAGAGTTGTTTCCTATTAAAGTCTACCAGTTTTTTGTAACTCAAATCAATTACCAACTTGACCGTGGTGTATTCTATTAACTTCAACAACATTTTAAACCACAAACTTGCGATACGCTACACATGCACATCAATTACCATTACTTATGAGGTTGTAGTTCTAGATATCTTAAAACTTGTCGATAAATTAAACTAAAGTAAATAATGGCTGCCTTTAGATAATTTCAACACAACACTACGAAAGTTTCAAGTGCCAATTTTTCCCACGTGCAACTTCCTAGATGTCTTAAAATTGGCTTATGGAAACTCAATTATAATGAAAATGACAACATCAAATCGGAACATGCTTCTATCTCTCTGCTAGAAACCCTTCATTTTACAATTTGCACTTTTTTAAAAAAATCTGCACAGGTTTGTCTCCAAATTTACCCTTCAATTCTTTCCTGTCATCTTATGTCACTTTAATTGCTCTCCTGCTTACCTAAATATTAAATAATTTTGTACAAGGAAATAATTTGCTAGAGTTTGAATAGCGAATAAAAGAAAGCAATAAACAAGAAGCATTGAAAAACAATAATAATGATGGAACAAAGGTCTATTTTAAGGTTATAATTAAAATTATTCCTTTTAAAATTTCTTGTTATTTTAGTGGAAGCATATGAAAGAAAAACTTTTTATGTACAGTTTTAATTCTTTTAAAGGTTTATTTTATGTAACAAATATTAATTTAAAATAAATTATAATTAAAAATTAATGTATTTTTCTGAAAATATTAACTTCATTTGTTTAAATTTTGATTTAGATTTATTTAAGAGGTATCGACTTTCTCATGTAGATCTATATTTTGCTCCCCCCGTTACTACGTGTTGTGGCTTTTGCCTCCACTTAAAATACTTCTGTCATCACTACTGCCTCTAAGAAAGTACAGATTTGTATAGGGTTTATTGCTGGCAATTCGTCTTCGCTATACCAATATTCTCCTAGGTGCACATACAGGTGCACAATATGCTCCTAGGGTTTTGAGTGTGTGATCTGGAATTTCCTCTTCTTCTTGAGTTCCTTTGCTAAACTTAACCCCTGTTAAACTGCAAAACTGTATGCATAATCTAACCTTCAGTTTAATGGTTTGTAGTTTAATCGTAAATGATAGTGAATGAGTATGGAACAAGTATGGAAAAAACCGAAGGTTTTCAAAAAACTAAAGGTTTTATTATAACAAATTATGAATAATAATGAAAATAATAAGAAAAAAATGAGAAAAATTAAATCATACTTTCGTCAATTATAAGGATTCTATGTATTAAGAAAAATTATTAACACAAACAAAAACATAAAGTAGGACCTTTAATTTTTGTACATTACTTTCAAAAAATTTGAACAGGTACCCAAGTTGCAGGTTAGAATTTTCAAATTGAGAATTTTCAGTTTTTGACACCTTAGAGCTCCTAAAGGGGGGACGGTACCAAATTATTTCCCAAAATGGCTCATACTTATTTTCAAAAATCTAATTGCTCTCAAAATTTCAAGCTTCCAAGTTAAACTATTTGAAAGATAGAAGGGGTCCAATATTTTTGCAAAAATTTAGATTCATATAACGGTATATTAAAAAACCGTATAGCAAAGCCACAGATTTATCTTATATAAATTTATAAAGTTTAGAAAACCAGCTATCGTTTGGCGTTTGCAAATTGAAAATATAGAACCTGTGTTATAACAATAGGGATGTAGGGCTTTTTTGAACTTTTTAGAGCTGTAGCTCTGTAACGGGTGGGGCTACAGAAAAAAGTTGCTCCACAAAATTAGTTTTTTGGCGAAAGCTATTCTTAGTTAAAATTTCATTGCTTTATTTCAAACGGTTTAGAAGTTTTGTAAATACCCAGATGGACAGACGAGCTGACAGGCAGACGGACAGAGTTAAACTAATAAGCACATTTTTGAAATTTTTTTGAAAATGTGCTAAAAAATAAAGAAGTATTGTTTTACAATTTACATGGTCTTAACTAGAAAGATGGAGTGGTTTAAATTTTTTTTTCGCAATCAAGGATAATAATCCCCTCATCTAGTTTTACTTAATAAATAGGTTCAAATCAAGTGAAAAAAAAATTAATTAAATAAATTTTGAATCCTTTTTCTAGTTAATAGTTATATACTCTAAATTCAGAAGTTTTTTAAAGTTCAAGTATAATTCAAATTAAAGATATAAACTTAAAATTAATTGATTTTTGTAGTTTAATTAAAATTTATCATTATCAATAATCCTTTAAACATAATATAATTTCATACTTTGATACAACATATTTTTTTGTAAGGTATTCATCCATTAAAAAATAAAATACCTGTCGATAATATCCTTGATATTGATAATATTCATCTTTTACCATTTATTTAAAAAAAAAAGGATTATTTTTTTATTTAAAATTAAATAGCGACAGAAATGTTTATTTGAAAATCGATTTTCTGCCAATAATTTTTGAAAATCAAAATGAAAAAAACATCCGCAGAATGTTATCAGATGATGCTGCTTTTCATTGAACTAAATTTTTAATTGAAAGAGCAAAAAAGAATATTATTTAACAAGGCAAAATGAAAACCAATGGTTATTAAAGGCGAAGATTTTTCAAAAAACAATTCAAACCGTTTAGAATATTTGAGACTTGCACTAAAATTTGTAATTTTTATTCGAATTTTATATGTAGCAAAAAAATTATGAAAAATTGAGAGATCCTTCTTTTAATTTTAAGGTAGCCCTGCATACTTTTGAATTTTATTTTGGTAAAATTTCTACAAAGTGCTTGAGTTCCTAGGTATTAAAAAATAACAACTTTTCAATTTTTAAGCCCTAATAGCTAGCTCTTAAACAGGAAGTAGCACAAAACATTTTTCTTAAGTAACTTAACTGATAATTCCGAAATATCTTTCTTTTCTCTTTTTAACTTCATTCTAACTTAATTTCAACATTCTAACTAAAAGCTTGACGGAGGAAAATCTTGAAAAATTTTATCTTCATTTAACTGTAAATGTGTATACTAACTTGCAAAAAATTTGTATAATTTTAATATTGATTTATAAATGTAAAAAAAGTTCTGTCGTTAGGTGAACGAATATTGAATATGTAGAACTTAACAAAAAATAAATAATTTTGAAAATTAGGCTTTTCCAAATTTTAAAGGGTTGTAATGGGTAGAGTTACATAAAAATGTTGTTCTGCAGCATTATTTTTTTAAAAGACTAATTCATGGTTAAAATTTCTTTCAGCTTTGTAAACAGATGTATGAACAGACGGACAGAGTGAAATTAATATGCAAAATTTTTCAAAATATCTTTGAAAAATGTTCTTAAAAAGGATAAAAGGATTTGAAACAAAACAAAAATTAATATCCTTTTTGTATCTCACTCTAACATATGTAAAAATGTTTAATTTTCTTTTTTTTTATGTTGTTTCAAGATATAATCTTGAAAATCAATTTGTTACGTTATGTCGATAATAAACAGTTATAATCTTTATTTTTAAAATTTTTTTCGGCAACTGTTTATTAACGCTTTACCTGCACTCGAAAAATATATTTTAATTTGTTAAATGAACCATCCCTTCAAAACTTTAAAAATAAATGTAAAGCTAATGTTTTAAAGTCAAAAATATTTTCTATACATGTTTAATTTTTACCTAAGCGCTTTATTCTCTCTTTGAGGTAAGTTCGCCCACTATGTGGTGGAATAATAAATGGTCATCTGTTCTTTTTCAATTTTAGATTTTTGATTTATTTAAAAAAAAATAAGCTTGGGACTATTATCCAAACTAGCCGTCATTAACCACCCTAGAAGTTCACTTTCATTTGAAAACAAAACTTTTAAATCGGCTACATTTATTTAGCCGATAAAAAATATACTGTCAAAATCTTTTAGTAGGAATTGAATCCATTTTCAAGAATTTTAAAAACAAATCTGCAGAAACTCATGTGATAAATTAAGGTTAGCGGTCTGTAATAGTCTATAATAGCTATTCGATTTGTACTACCTTTAATGAGTAGCAACTTTCTATAAAATATTTATCATAAATGTGATTTCAATTTATGATAATTTATGACAATTTCAGTCAATCAATGATGCAGCATAAATTCCATTATTAAAATAACGGTAAAATCATTCTACTTATAGATATAATTTTATTTTGTGGTTTCATCAAGTTTTTGTTGTATTACATACTTCAGATTTAAATTAGTAATAATGATAAAATAGTGAATTTGGCTTTAGCAGACCACAAGTAATTAATAATTAGACAAAATATATTTTCATTTACGTAAATTCATTCGGAAAAAACTGTTAATAATAAACAGTTATTATTATTTTATTATGTATTATTTTATATTGCGGCATTCATACTGTTACAAGAAAAAAAGTTGATATGTAAGTGTGTGTGTGGAAAAATTTTAAATTAAAAAGGGTATAAAAATGCAAAAGCTTGTGATTATTTGCGAATTGTAAAAGACATACAACATTTTTATGTTAATTACAAATACGAAATGTAAAAATATAAATGATAATTTTTTTTTTAATTACTAACTCTTCTGTTGGAAATTTATTGTTGTATAAAAAAAAAATTATTTTTTTAAAATCTTTCTGACAGTTAATTATCAACTATTTTTACTTGAAAAGATGGTCCTTTTTACCGACCGCATACATTAATGTATAAGGTAGGTATTGTTTTCATACTAAAAATTTGTACCCGAGATTTTCGCAAAAATGCACTACTCCGGTGTGGAGAAGGCTGTAAAAAAATTTTCAGCATGATGTCCGTCTGTGTGTGTGTGTGTGTGAGTGCGTGTGTGGGTGCGTGTGTGCGTGTGTGGGTATGTCTGTGGGCACGTGTACAGCTTAAACGACTGAGCGGAATTTTTTGAAATTTCATATTTAAGGTTATAACGTAAATATCTCGGATTGATAAGCTTTTGGAGCAAATCGGACAACCGCAAATGGTAGTTTACTAGTGTACTTTTTAAGTTTTTTACGAATATTTCGTAACAGAAAAATTTTATGAGAAAAATTATTAAGAAAAAGTTGTTACACAAGTAAAGAGCAACAACTTTGCTATAGAACATTTTTTTATCTGACCAACTTTAAAGGTTTTTTAATTTTTTTTCTAAGTCCAAAAGTTCATATTATATACACTCCATATGAATTTATATGAACAATTTATTTTTGTTTTTTTTTTATATTCCTAAAAATTTATATACTTACATAATATGTACTTGTATCTATGCATATTATTCTTTTGTTGATGACATAAAATTAAAACGGTAAAATATTTGTTAGCAGATTCAATATTAATCTTATGTTTGTTTTGTTGTTTACAGTTTTTATTATTTTTTACTTTTAATATTTTTGAATGAAAAAAAAATCATGTACCTACATTACATAATAATGGAAATGGATGTATGAATGAATGCACATACATACTTATGTAAATACATATATTTTTACGATTTCATTACTTATTATTGTTATTGAATAAAACAAAATGTTGTTAAATTATTAGAAGTTATTTTGCTTTGATATAAAATTATTATTATAAAAAAAATCTATAAATTTTGGCATTGTACTTTTCGGGTTAGGGCGGTCGGTCCTGTGGTGGAGACAGGTGATTTTTTTTTTGCTTTAATGGGAGTACATCATGCGTTAATTATAAATTATATTTTTTTTTTGTTTTGGAAAGAAAGATTTTTAATAATAAAAGGTATATTTTTAATAGAATTCAACAAAATATTATCCTTGTTATGTCAATCATCACATTAATAAATTTACAAAGAATAAATTTCATTATGAATTTTTTTTTGGAAATGATGAAGAAACTCCTTGCAGCTCTACTCTATATGGTTAAAAAAATTTAAGTTTTCACATTATGACTGGTAGAACATACTTATATCTCTAGTAGAAATAATGAAATTTTAAAATTTCTATCCGACCGTCCATCTGTTTACAAAAGTTCTACACGGTTTAAAATAGAACAATGAAATTGTCGCATCCATTGCGGTTCTACAGTCCTTCAAAGTTGGAAAATGCCTTTTCTTCAATTTAGAAAGATCAAAATTATAGGACAATTTTTAAACTTTATAAATGAATATAACATTTTTAAATTTCGTATTTAAATTAACCGATATGTGAAAATGAAATGTTTGGACAATTTTGCTTCCTTTATATATCCGCAAGAACCTTGAAATGTTGAGGAAAGAAAGATATCTTATAACTAATATAAGTTATCGCGAACAGGAATTTCTTTATACTACGCCCTGTTTAAGAACGATTAGAAGTCAAAAAATTAAAAATATGCAATTTTTAGACACTTATAACTCTAACAATGTGTCTCTAAGAAATGTTTTAAAGTAAAATATAAAAATTAAAGCTCCAACATTATATTTTTATATGGGCTAGCGGTATTTTTTCATTATATAGGTTTTCATTCATTAAAATTGAAGAAACTGTCCTTTGATTTTACACAATTATTTTCGTAAGAGAATTTACAAATTATGGTGCAAGTCAAAATATTTTAAACTGTTTTTATTTTCTGTTGCAAAATATGTAGTTTTAAAATCCTTTGGCTTTACATTACACCTTTTTTTTAGTTTTTTCTTATCTTCGGTCCAACAATTTACAAATGAATTTAAATGCTATGTTCATTTTACTGTAACTTACTGTGTTCAGTTTTAACAGTCCTGTAACAGTTAAGGCTTGTTAATATGATTATTTAGGATTACTATGGAACAATCTAAAATAATTTTAGGGGGGTTGAAACGATTTTCTGAATTAAATTCTTACAAAAATTTTCAAGGTAAAAGAAAAATAAGTTTGCTATAATACAATACAGTTTATAAAATATCAATAAAATTAAAACATAAAAATTTTTTTTTTTGTTAGGAATCTCAGCAAATTTAATAATTTTCCTTGAAATCGTAATAAACACGTTTTTATTGAATCAGCAAATTTATTTTTAACTATTGTTCTATTCATGATTATCTTGAATCAATTTACTGTCTAGAGAATAGAAACTTAATTAATTTTTTTTTTTTTTTGTTTACCTTTCAGATTTTCTTATTTTCAAAATAAAAGTCAAGATTTTTTTAATCATTAATCCTTACACGATAATTGGATATTAGCATTTTGCCTGTCATTTAAAAAATCAGTTAAAAATCAAATTGGCAAAATTTTTATCCAACGTCTAACATCCGTTTTGGTGGACAAAATGAGAAAATGGTTTAATTAACACTTAAATTTGATCAGAAAAATAATTTTGAAATAATATAGATTAAAATTTTTTTTTCTAGATTTCTCAAGCCGAAATAGTACTTTAGTTGTGGAAACAAAAAAAAAAAAAATGTTATCATTCAATTGAAATTGCAAAAAGGTTTTTTTTTTAAATATAATTACATACTATCAAATAAAAAAAATCCTCATCAACGCATTCTCCAGATTAAAGACCCCGACGAATGAAGTATATAAGTGATTAAAGAATACAAAAAAAAAAATATCAAAGAAAAAAAGCCTGAATAAAATTAAAAATTAGTACTTTGGACGTTATTTAAATAGAAAAATTTTATATTTTTCCTCTATTATGAAATTTTTAGCAATAAATACATCTTTTTTACTCCTAAAAATATGCAATACATAATGAAAAAGTAATTTATTAAATATAAAGTAACCTGGGACCTTGTGGTTTAATGGTCAAGCACGTGGCGTATTAACCGAGGGAGTGCGGGTTCAAATCCTGCACAGGTACCAACTTTTATTAATTGAAAACAAATCCCCCTTGCTACCAAATATAGTGTAAATATATAATGTTTTGTTATAATATAATATTAGTGTATAATTTAATAATAGTATTCGACCTATAATAGACTTAGTAGCCGATTAAATAAATAAATAAATAAATAGTCTAATACAAACAAAGTAATTAAACTTATATGGGTTCCACAACACTGTGGTATTAGTGACAATGAGCTAGCGGATACGGAGACGAAACTTGCTATAAAAACACTGGCATTTATCTTTACGCATACGCCATGTAGCTCTAAAACCAAGGAAGCAACAAAAGTTATTCGAAATATTAGACAAACAAAGTCGAATTCATCGAATGGTTTTCTAAAGAGTCATTGATCCGATGCGAACGGTCCTCCTGTCTATACTATAAGTAATAGAAACTTAGATAGGAAAGTACTAGAATTAGATTAGGCCACATAATAAGTACTAAACATTATTTATTTGAAAAAACTCAGCCACCACCTTGCATTTGTTGTCATAATGTAATGACAATAAAACATATATTTCTAGAATGTTTAGTAGCTAGAAGGGTGTTTGAAAAATACTCGACCACCGCCAATGAAGCACTTAAACCTAAAAAAGAAATTCTGGCTATAATAGGAGAAATTTGAAAATTGTTCGCAATATGGGAAACCATTTAGTTAAAAAAAACTATTTAGTTAATTATAATAAAAAAGAGGAAAAGGTAAGAAGAAAGAACAATGAAATCAATTATTAAAATAAAAATAAAAGTTAAAATAAAATTAACAAAAATAAAATTAAAATATAGGATAAGTTGAATATAAAAATAATGTCAATTATATTTTAAATAATATAATGTAATGTATTAAGAAACTTAACAAAAATCAATTGTCAGCCCTTAATAGCCCCAGCATCCGAGGGCTGAATCAATATTGAGTACTTCCTGTGTGTTTCCGTAGTATTAGAATAACTAAATAATAAATAATTTGAGAAAGGGCTTCGGTGGTCTAGGGGTTAAACACGTGGCTTATTAACAGAAGGAGTGCGTGTTCAAATCCTGTACACGTAACAAATTTTATTATTTGAAAACGGGGGATTTGTTTTTACTACCAATTATAATGTAAATATATAATATAAACAAAATAAAAAATATTAATGTATAAATTAATAATAGTATTCGACCGTAATTGCTTTAGTTCCTTTGTAATATTGCAATAACCTATATGATTTGTAATATTAATATAAATAAATAAATAAATAATTGCTACCTCTTGTGACTTATATTATTTAAATATATTAATTAATGTGACCTTGTCTTTTATAGTGATCGTTTTAATAATAATTTATTGGCCTTTGTGATAAATATTCTATCAATCAATAAATAGCTAAATGTTTGTTAATTATGTCACTAACTATTTGTTCTGGTGACATAATTAAAGTTTCGACTGTAGCATGATCCTTCATATACTAATGATCTTTATTAGTCGGGCCTTTGTTTTTTAAACAATATCGACCATTCCCCTTATATGTTTTTCATACGCTATATGTCATATCAACGAATAGAAACAGTTAACTCTTATTTTAGAACAGACGATCAATCATTCATAAATTAATTGAAAATTCCTACATTTTTTTTTTTGTAAAATGTACCGACCTTAAACGAATGAAATTCCCATTAAGTGTGAAGTGTTTTTCTTATGTGTTTCTTTTTTTTTATCTGGGTTTCTTTTGTTTTTTGACTTGATTATATTTTTTATGATACTTTCTATTACATTTTTCTTCATCTTGTAAAATGTATAACAAAAAAAGAAAAAACTAAAATTGTTTAATATATATTTATATACCAACTCGTATTATTATACATAATATATATTTATATGTATACCTATAAATATATTTTTTTTTTTGATTTTTTTATCTTTTTTATTTAAGCATTATCTTTAATTTATCCTGAAAACGATTTTCAACACCTAATTAACTCTCTTCTTTCATCTTTTTATGAATATTTCTTTTTATTGTTTTTTCTTTGTATTTCTTTTGTTTTTCTTTTCTCAATGAGTTTTATTGATATTGTATTCTTATAATGAAAAGTTGGTATGGGTTTGAAATTTGAACAGTTTTTGCAGATTGTAACGGACTTTTTTTTGTAATGGTCTTAATTTACAGGTTGTGGTAGTTTACTAGGATTAACAGATCCGGTGATTAGATCATTAGGTCAGGTGAATGTGTTATTGTTCTTCTTTTTTGTTTCGAAATTTTTGTTATTGGAATTCAGATGAATGGGGTAAACAATAATAATATAGGATAAACAATAATTGAGAACTTTAATAGAATTTTAAGCTTCATAAAATATCTGCTAAAGTTTTATTACCCTAATAAACATATTTTTGTGAGCCTTTCCACATTTTTTTTTTTTATTATTTTAACGTTATTATTTATTTTAATTGACAAGAATATTATTTTTTTCACGTATACATTTTCGCAAAAAACTGTGCCAATATCCCATAGTTGTCCTATAAAACTTCGAAAAAAACATTAATTTCATATTTTCTGTTATGTTTTTTTTTCTCTTAAACAGTGTATTATAATAGTCACTCTCTTTCCATCTTTTACTTCTATCTGTTCATTTACAGTTCACTTTATTTTCTATTTTAATTTTTTTTTTCTATCCAATGTTTTTTTTTTTTTCTTATTATTATTATATTTTTAATTTTTCTGTTCTTCCATGATTTTTGTTTTTTTTTCTCAATTCTTTTCTGTTTTTTTTTTTTTGTTTTTATTTATATTTTTCCTTTTATGGCACTTTAATTTGCTTTTCTGTAAATCACATAAAAGCAGGATACAACAAAAGGAAAATTTTTTTAAAAACAAAGAAATAAAAGTAATTGAAGGAGAAAAAAAATATAATAATAATTTTTTTTCTCTTTCTTTCACTTTTTGTATTATAATAAAAGTTCCAGACGAACTTGAAAATACAAAATAAAAAGAATAAAAACATTTTTAGAACAAAAGAAAAGCAATCAGTTCTTCTTGTAAAAAAGAAGAAACAGCAAAAAATCTAGATCACAAAAAAAAAAAAAAAAAGAAAGAGAAAGAGAAAGTAAATTTTTATGATTATGTAAAGCAATGTATGAGTGAATAATTTTAGTAACAAAGAAAAAAACTAATTTTAACACCAGATTTAGATTGTAGTCTTGCCTTTCTGCTGTGTGCTTGGCTTTAAAAAAAATGTTCATTCTTGGATTTTTAATGTAAAAAATACACATACACAAATATTTCCATATGTACATAATGAAAATATGAAATCCAGAAAGAACAAGGTAGAATGTAAACCAACGGTTTTGAAAAACGCACATTTCCAAACTCAATACAAACTGTTTAGAATTTTGACTTGCACAAAAATTTGAAAATTTCATGTAATAAGAAAAATGTGAAAATAGGACATTTTTGAAATTTTGAGGGGCCGTAAGTCCGGAATCCTATATAACTAAGAAAAGCCATTAACACGCGTAAAAATATATTATTGAACCTTTAATTTTCATGCCTCGCCGAAGAAAAATTTTTACAGGTGCCTAAGTTACAGGTGTCTAAAAATAGCAAATTTTCAATTTTTGAGGCGTAATGACTCTTAAAGAGGGGGTGCTACCAAAAAATTTTCTGAGGAAACTTATACTAATTCTAAAAGTTTTTTCTTGTCTCAAAATTTCAAGCTTCTATCTAAAAGCGTGCCGGAGTTATGAAAGTAGAAAAATCATGCAAAATTTGGTTTTCACATAACGGTAAATTTAAATACTAAATTTAAAAAAATTGTATAATTTTGATATTAATTTACAAAGATAAAAGAAATACTTGTCGAATGACGCTTTCAGATTGAAAAAATCTTAAGTAGAACATAAGATATATGCATTTAAAAATAGGACTTTTTCAAAGTTTGAGGAGCTGTAGCTCCGTAATGGGAGGGGCTACATGAAAAAGTTGTTCCACAAAATTATTTTTTTTATGAGACCTACCCATGGTTAAAATTTTTTTTCTCTATATTTAACGGTGTAGAAGTTTTGTAAACAGACGGACGGACGGACAGAGTGAAACTAATAAGCACATTTTTTAAAATTTTTTTTTGGAAATGTGCTAAAAATCAAGTCAACTAGAAAATTGTTATGATAAAGTTTTTGTTAATTTTTTTTTGTTTTTTTATTTTTTTGAGGAAAGGCAGCGCAACGAGTTTCAATATCCAGCTGATTTAAAAAAAAAAACTAATCTGAAGTTTTGAAACGAATATTTTTTTTTTGCTAGGGGGGAAAATATTTATGAGGTATCTAGTATAATAATTTGTTCTTTAAAAAGAAACTTTTAAAGAACCAATATATTATTTTAGTGAAAAAATATTGAGTGAGGAAGAGAGATGTAAATAAAATTTCTCACGTTATTTATGATTTATGATTTATAAGAAAGAAAAAGTTAATTTGTTTTTTTTTTTTTCTTTTAATAAAAGGAAATGCATTTTAAAGTGATGGTTATGTTCTAACAAGGATAATAAAATATAAAAACAAAAGAAAAAATAAAAACAATGACAACAACTTTTGCAATGAATTTAAAGAATAGTTTTGGTAAAATTAGAGGTTTTGATTAATATTTTATTTCAATATGGATGTCAGAAGATCGAAATATGATTTGTTCTATAAACCAAAAGAAAAAAAATTTAATTCTAAAGGTATCATCTTATTTTAAGAAGTAATTTTTTTTAGTAGTTAAAAAAGAAGAATGATATGTTTTAAGAAGAAAGGCAATTTTAATTCATACACATAATTTTTTTTTGTAATTCATTGAGTTGAGGGTGGATTATTTTATTTAATGGTCATAGACTATAATATTTATACTGATTTCTTTACAATGTTTATATTTTCGCCATTCCGCATCTGAAAAATTACTTTTTAATATAAATTAAGTCAATCTTACTAATCATGTATATGATTAAACTAATTAAGAAAATACATATCTACTGAATTATATTACATAAATTGAGCATATCTTATTTCTGTTAGGTTGAGTTATGCTACAAAGATCTCGATATGGGTTTTCTTCTCCTTCCAATACCCTACTCAGAACGTAGTCACATTATTATTTGCTGTTGTCATATATTTCTATTTTGTGCCAGATAAGGATATTCTGCCAATGTTTTTCCTGTTAACAATTATAGTTGATCTGATTAACCTGTTGTCTTCTAGTTGTCTTTTTCCGTTCACTCTTATTTCCACTGTTACCTTTATCTGATCGTGTGGAAATGTGGCCAAAAATATTTGAAATTGGATAGCTCTTTTTTCTTCAGAAATTTGCATTTTACGTTTTCTTTTGAGATGGAAATATTTGTGCGCTGCTCTGTTTATGATACTCTCAGGATTGTTCGATACTCACATAGTTCAAAACTTCCGCTTGATTTGTATAAAAGCACAAAAACTATAAAATCCTTTTCTTTTTACGGAAAACGCCTCCTTTTCGTTTAATTAAGATAATTATATTTATCTAAACGTAAGTAAGAAGATCTTTTGTTTTTTTCTAAATATAAGTGTCTCTTAAAGTTCACTATTAGTAGATTTACATATTTTAAAAGTTATTTTACTACAGTTTAATTAAAATTTTTACATATATCTA
Organism: Poecilobothrus nobilitatus; assembly: GCA_947095535.1. Taxonomy (NCBI): domain Eukaryota; kingdom Metazoa; phylum Arthropoda; class Insecta; order Diptera; family Dolichopodidae; genus Poecilobothrus; species Poecilobothrus nobilitatus. The sequence goes on from OX352774.1 coordinate 115,866,354, forward strand.
AGCTTAGGTGCAAGGTTTTTCTTAAAAATATAAAATAATTTATGGAAATTTTCATATCCAATATTATGATCCTTTATATATTTTTGTTAAATAAAATTTAAAATAAAATGTTTTTTTTGTTATTAAAAATATTTTATTTATAAATTTAAAATATTTTTTATTTACAATTAAATAATGAAATATGTCAAATATCAAAAATCACAAAGAAAATTCCATTTTAAGGTATTCATATAAAAACTATACTAAATTACTATACTTATATACTATCGGAAATTATTAATATTTCAATAATGCAACTGAAGGGTTTAAAAGTAATAATTTCAAAACGCCTACGTTGGATTGTTGTCATATTAAAAATTGTATTTATTCTCTATTTATTTGATTTATTTTGAAAATTAAATTTAGTTATATTTGATTTATATAATGCTATTAATATATTGAATTAATTTAAATTGAATATTATCAAAGCAATTTATTATGCATTATTTTTCTGATATTACCTACTGTTTGTGTTTCATACCTTAAGGCGTGACATGTAAAAATAAATTGCATAATTTGAGGCAAAAATATATTACAAGTAAAAGAAAAGGAAAAAGTTCCATGTTATAATACTTTTGCACTTTTGCTTCAATATTAATACATTCTTGTGTGTTAAACTAAGTCTTTACATTGTAGTTGATAACAGTAATTGAGTGCAATTATATACAGTTCTAAAGGAAATAGGAAATTCTTGTGCATCCATTACTTTAATATAATACACAATACAAGCGATACTCAATAAAAATGACCAAGCTAGTATCAACTTAGTGTTAAGCCAGTGGTAAGATAATGTTTTAGGTGAATCATTTTTATATATAAGTAAAAAATTGACGTTGAAGGATAGAAAAAACTACTAGAACAGTTAAAGCTGATGCAAAAACTTAGAGTTTCTCAAAAAAAAAAAATTCAGGTTCTTCATATAATTTCTGTGCTCTAACGCATTACTGTAAATTTTTTTATTCATCCATCATTGGAATTTATAAAATATTTATATTTTGGAGATATCTGGAAACAAAAATATTAAAATTTATTTTATTGAATTTTAATATTTATTTTTAGCTTCAACTAAAATACAAACCAATGATGCATTCTTGTAAAACAAAAAAAAAAATACTTTTTATATTTTTATTTGCAGTTCTTTCTTTGTGTACAGAAGTCAATATAACGACTCCAGATATATAAAAACTTTGATAAAAAGTAGATTTTAATCCCATTGCATCCATTTGTTTGATAATAGGGAATATTTACAGTATAGAAATATTTAGAGTTCAATACTACCATACTGTGTAGCATGCCTCTTTGTAAAATATGTGACTTTCAAAATCGACTAAATTAGAAAAATAATTAACTGGAGTCAAAAAATTATACTGGGAAAGAAAAATTCTTCGATGAAATCGAATAACACTTTATTTTTTTAAATGTGGTTGAAACGTACAATTTATTTAGTATTGCAACTCCATACAGTTTAGTCGTTTCAAAAACTTTTTCTGAAAGAAAATAATTTTTAAAAATGTTAAAAGTGCTAATGAGAGAATTGAACATCAAACAAAATAAGTCCGTTTTTAACTTCATGTATGAAACGAATGCCAACGTCATAAGTACTGTAAGTTAAGCATGTTGTTAATCATTGTTGAAAAATATGAATGAAATGCTTAGATTGCGATATGTGATTGAAGAAGAACTAAATTTTAGTTATGTTAGACATTTGCTTAATACAAGCATCAATTGTTCATTTTGTGAACTGTTGTAATTAACTGTAAAGTCATCATTCAAAAGCGTTAGTAATGTTGAATGTTAGAAATTTAGTAATTATTACTACTGTTAGTTACTACATAGTAAGGTGAGGGATTGGATGATTTTCTAAGGAGCCTGGAATTTTAAATATCAGTACATTCCTTGTTTATTTATTTTTTTTAAATTGAATGCAATTTGATCCGAGCAAACAGACAAGATGCACAAAAAGAAAAAAAAAACTTTTACAGAGGAAAATTTAGTTAAAAGTTCATTAGCTAAATGAACCATTAATGTGGAGGCAATTTATTTACATGAAAATATTATTTTCATTCCGTTTCAATACTTTCATATCCAGAGAAATTAAATTCCTTATTATTGAATCATAAATTTCATATTTTATTTATTTTATTAATGATTTACAAACATTTAAAAACTATAGAATTTGTGTTAAATATACCGAAAATAAATAAAAATATTCGATTTGTGAATAAATTTTATATCTTTCTTTTAATTTTGTTTTTGTTTTAAATATATATATGGAATGTAAATTTCAATCAATATTTTTAATATAGTAGATTTCATTTATAGAGTATATTTTTAATTAGAATATATTAAAAAATTTATTATTGAAGTGAAATGTCAACAATAAAAAATCTTTTTTTATTTATTTTCTATTTCACAATTTATTGCAGAAGGAAAACAACAAAAGTATATTATTCTTAAGTCTTAAGTTATGCAAGTAATCATATAACTTATTCAAGAGCTAATTTATATAAGAAGAAAGATGTGACTTCGCGAAAAAAAGTCCTTAAGGAAAGGGTCCTCAATAATGAGTCCCTAAAACATATCTTTTATAAAAGATAGCTAAGGAAACAGCAAAATGTTCAGGCTTCCTGTATAGCTGTAAAACCTTCCGACTTTAGATTTGTTAGCTATCTATAAACCATCCATCATGGCTAGAATTGAATGCAATGCATACATTTGCACAGGAGCCCCACAAACAGAATTGGGATACCTAGATAAAGTATAAAACAAAGCAATTCGTTAATAAACGATCCCATTGCTACCTCAACTCTGATTTCATTAGGTCATCGATGTGCCATTTCAGTACTCTCTCTATGTTATATATTTTGCAAACCAGTTCAGAAAAAATAAAAATCTTAACCTCCTCTCAAAAATATCAATCGACATACAAGGAGGGCTGCACAAGCTAACCCCTATAACTTGAACATCCTCAGATGGTACACCTTTGTACATGAAAATTCGTTTGTAATGCGTATATTGCAAATGTAGAATAACTTGCCGCCGGAAGTATTTGCTAAAATTGGCAACCATAATGTGTATGATATCGATAAATTCAAGACGAACATCAAAATCTTTGTTCTAAAGATAATCCTCCCAATATCCAATAACTTCCACAATTTGCTTTATTTACATTTTTCCAATGTCCAAACCAAATATATCATTGTACCATAGGTTCTAATCTAGTGTTTGGCTTAAAATAAAGGTGGCGTTTAGTTGTTTAAAATCCAACATTACCAAAGAGAATTCGCGCTTTGATCTCATTGGTGTCTTTCGAGATTCCGACCTACTCTCGCAAAAACAAAACAAAAGTACTATTAGAACTGATTTTAGAGTTGGATTCAAAATCTGAATTGCCGCTTTTTCCAGATATATGTAATACTAGATCATATGTATTTCATACCAGATTCTGAATTTGGAGAGATTTTAGAGTTGAATTTATACGGAATATTAAAATGTAAGAGAATTTATACGTAATATTTAAGTATATGTGAAAATTTATTTTTTTTCTGAAATTTCGTACCGAATCCCAGAAAAATTATATTCACTTTGGAGACTCTTTTCTATAATAATATTTTTAATTTTTTGGGAACTTTTTTTATATGCGAAAAGTCACAAAAATTGACGAAAAAAACCTCCAATGTTTCATCCGAATTTTGGCGAGATTTGGCCAAAAGAAAGCCAAATTTAAAAAGATTAAAGAATTTTTTGACAGTAATCAGAGTTATTGTAGGTAATAAAAACAACAAAATTATGAACATAAAAATATGCTTGAATTAAGAATAATAATTTGTGCTAATAATTTTATAATAATTGTAATTCAATTTATTATTATTGGTCTTGTGGTAATAAAAAGGATATAAAGTTTATTGTTCTACAGTAGAAGTTTGGCTACTAAACATAAAGCATTTTATTTTAGTTAATTATTTAAAAAGTATTATAAAATAGGACAGAATGTAAAACTAAAGGTTCTTAAGGGCGTGCAATTTTCAAAAAATTATAAAAACAGTTTGGAATTGTGACTTCTATTAAAATTTGTAATTTTCCTAAGAATTTTATTTATAAGAGAACATTGGGAACAATTAAGAAACATTTTCTTCAATTTTAAGGAAACGCTATATGAATGGCTGTTAATATAGTTTGTCATTACAATTTTAGCCTTTGCTGCATTCTTTTTCTTTAAAATATTATAAAATATCTGGTTTGGTAAACAGACTGTTAGTTAGATTACTAAATCTAGTGTTATTCTGCTTTATAGACAGTGATGCTCCCTAAATGATGAAAATTGTTTTTTGATTATTTTTGGAATTTCATCCATGACTATTAGAATTCGTAAATTTTTAAGAGGGTTTGCCGTTTTGATAAATGTGTTGTAACAAATCTACTCTCAACAATTACAAAATGATACAAGGTCAATCGTTTTGTTTTTTTAGGTCTTTTTTTGGAAAGAAAAATTTTTTTCTTCAATATTCTTATACTGTTTTGCCTTTTGAATGAAATTTGTGCAATCAAAATATAATGCTACGTGGAAAAAATCATTGAAGAAAATTTAAAAGATCTTCTTCTTCTTTTTAATATGTTTACTTTGTTTATTAAAATAGAATAATGGCGTCTATATTATTAAAACTTATTGGTGTTGTTATTTTTCTAACATAACTATTAATACAAGATTTAAAAAGCAACAGAGAAGATCTCCATCGTATAGTTTAAGCATTAGGGTTTTAAGTAATTATAAGAAATTGCGTAACTAGGGAAAAGTTTCAAAAAAAATCTTTAGTCTTTTTTACAAAAAATTTACAAAAAATGAAATACAAGATTTTAAAACCAAAAAAGCAAAAAAAAAAAAAACAAATACATTTACAAATAAATTAAAATAACAATGCACAGTATCATAAATTCTATTCAAGGACCAACTAAAATTAAATCCTATCAGTATTTTCCTTCCTTGCAACGGAAAGAGTATTTTCTTTTTTTTAAACTGAATAAATTCAAAATCAGGTTCAGTAAACATAAATATAATGGCTAAAAAGCAGTATATGTAGTACATTATTGTTTATTTTATTGTAACATTAAGGACAATGAATGAATTAAATGTTAGCTTGTATATAAAAATGTACTCTTCATCTGGTTTACACAGCATAAAATATAATAATACATCCTGTGCAATTCCTTCATCTGTTGTTATTTCTTTTTTGTAAGCTCATAAAAGTCATAAAAAAAAACAACACAAAAAAACAAAAATTTATTGTCAAAGTTTTCATTTTTACTGGGTTAAAAAATTATGAATGCAATAACAGTAACAGCAGCAACAGCAATATTATAACATTAGAAACAGCATCTATACAATAACAATATATAAAACAAAAAGGGATAATGTTTTTAATATGAACTTGCACGTCCTTAAAACTTTTTTGTCTTTTTGTTTTATTTTTGAACTTGCTATTTTCTAATTTTGGGGGAGTTACGTTTTGCAAATTTATCATTTGCTATCCCAGAAATTTTACTGGTACTATTCCGGTTTGTCCTTGACAGTTTAAAAGTAAACCACAATGACACAATATTAAAAGGATAATTTTAATGGTTAAAAAACAAAAAAAAAAAAATAAATAACGGCTGTAATAATTATAATAAATAAGAAAAATTTGTTTTAGCCATTGCCCCGGTAATGGGTTTGAATAACTGAAAATTTTTTTTTTTTCAAAAAATATAATTCTGCAGTAATGAAAAGAGAGGGCAGATTTTTGTTGCAGTAAATTTTTAAGTCGTTAAATATTACATTAATTTTTTGTGCATGATTTAAATAGTTAAACAATATAAAAAAAAAATTCTATTCTTCGGTCAAATTTAATCCCTAGGTTGTTACAAAAAATTTTGTTGTACCTTTTTCTGTAACATCAAAATTCATAGCCAGTACAATATTTTGTTTCGGACCAGTTGTAGTTTTTTTTTTTTATGCAAAATGCAACAGTAGTTACATTATATAATAAAGATACATATATATACAAAGCACAAAATTACATTAAAATAGCTACAGTGGTAACAGCAGGGTTTATTTGTGTTGCAATAATTATTGCTTAAAAACAAAAACTACCAAAACATAATTTTGTTTTTGCGCAACTTTAACAAAAATCATAAATTATAAAAACATAAAGAACCCTTGAATTATCTATTTTTAAAGTACTAAAAGTTAGATTATGTTTCTGTTCATATCCTTTGTTTTTTGACTTATTGTTGTAGAGGATGGTTGCAGTTTAAGGATGGTTCATTTTTATTTATGAACTCATTTAATGTATTTGGTAGGTAGGATAATTTTAATGAATAAAAGGATTATATGGATGAAAAATTGTAATAATCAAAAAACAAAAAAAAAATGAAAAAACATTGAAAAATGTTAATAAACTTTTTTTTACAGATGCTGTTCAGATTCAAGAAAATGTAGTTTTTTTTTTAAAAGCATTTTATTTTATTTTGAATTTTTTCTTTCAAAGAAAAAAGTTAAAATATTTATTAATTAGATTTGTTTTTAATGGTTATAAAATAAATGGGTTCCTAACAGATGCTTTAAAAAAAAAAATTATTAAATCATGTGGATAAAAAAACAATTTATGTGGATACAGTTAGTGTTAATAGATTGCTAAGATGAGATGTAAATGGTACTTTAAAAGAAATTTTGAGAAAATCATTTTTAGAATTTTTATTTCAGTCTGAGTTTTATAATTAAAGTAAAAAGTATGAGAAAACTTGAAGTAGAAATAGAAAATTTAATAAAAGAAGAGATTTCATTATATATCATTATATAAGGTATAAAACAGCTAGAAGGCTTCAGATGCACATTTAGGCCAGTAAAAGACTGTTGTAATGCTTTGGTTCAATTTTTCTAATAATAAATCATTGAGTTGGCGCTATGAACTAAACCCCAAGTACAAAAGTGAACTAATCCCCAATATTTTTACTAAAATTTAACTTGGGGATTGGTTCATTTTTTTTGTGGTTTAGTTCATGTTTAGAATTTGGGGCTTAATTAATATAAATTAAATTCCAAAAATATTTTTGGGAATTAGTTCATATTTTTTGGGGATTAGTTCATTTTATTGAGGATAAGTTAATTTTTTTTGGCAATTTTTGTTTTAGGGCAAAAAAATTTTGAAAAATGCGCTTATTAGTTTTGACCTATTCTATCTTTCAAACGGTTCAACTTAGAAGCTTGAAGTTTTGAGAGGAGTTAGATCTTTGGAAATAAGTATGAGCAATTTTTGGAAATATTTTTGTGTCGCCTCCTGTTTAGGAGCTGTAAGGGGTCAAAAACTGAAAATTCTCTATTTTTAAACACCAATAACTTGGGCACCTGTCCAAATTTTTTTGAAGTAATATACAAAAATTAAAGTGCTATATTTTATATAAAATACGTAATTTATATTATTATAAAATTTTTTTCAATATATCTACTCTTTACTCCATAGGTTTATTATGGAATATTTTTTTATTTTGGAAATATATTTTATTTTTATATATATATTTTATATTTCATTTTTATATATATAGAGATCTTGCATATATATTATATATGCAAGATTCTGAGTTAAAAGGATTATATAAATAATCTGGAAAAGGCGTATAATCCTGATTTAGTAACCAACTCCAAAATCTCTCCTAATACAGAATCTCGCTTCTTCATATATATAAGCAGTAACATTGAAAGTGATGAAGAAAAAGAATTGGTTGAACCAAACTCACTAATTGTATTGTTCGGTTCAACAATTTTCCTTTATCATCACTGTGTATGATCTGTCACGACACTAACGTCAACGTGGTCATGTTTCCTTGTCGGCATTTGAAAGTGTGTAACGAATGGACTTTAAAACTTGAAGCGCAATGTTTGGCTGAAACCCAAAATAATAATTTGTGCCCCACTTGCCTCACCCCTGTTACAAACACCATTTAGGTTTACAATTAAAAAAAAATCAGCTGATCAAATTCAGCAAAAATCTCGGGTACAAATTTTTAGTATGAAAACAATACCTACCTTTCAGATAATTGTATGCGGTCGGCAATAAATAATGTGTTGTACTAAAATTTTTGTTTTTAATAATTGATTTACAAAAATATTTCCCACTCTTCAAGAAAATGAAGCCTTAAGTTTTTTTTAGTTCGTATTTAATTTGATGAAATCTTTAAAACTAATACACAACCAATTTATAACTTTAACACACCGTTTGAAAGATCTTCATTTCAACTTGTTTCACCTTCCAATTGTACATAATCATTTTCAAACTTATAAATTAAGCATATTAAAAAAGGAAACTAAAACATAAATTTAGACCCTATTATCTGGAAAGCGAAGGTAAATGTAGACTCCTTTTTCAAGAATAATTTTTTGTTCATTTTGACTACTCAAATACGATATATTATAACATATTCAAGACCGAAAACTAAATGTCCTGTATACATACATATGTATGTATTTTTAGAATGAAAAGAGACTAGAAATGGAACACAAATAATAACCGTCTAAAATGCCAATGTTGCAATCATATGAAAACATTCCAGTTAGTTTTGCAACATTTTATTGCAAAAATTTATAAAACACTTTTTTTCTATTTGACTGTTTATTTTTTATAAAATATTGTGCCATAAATTTAATAATTTATTCGTCAAGTTATTTGTTTCTTTTCGTATTTTTCATTTCTATAAAATGTCATAATTCAACATTTTATATATTTTTGTCTTTTAATTTATGTTTCGATTATTTTCTTGTTTTTTTTTTTTGCCTTGTAACTTAATATTTTTCAATTATTGATAAAATTTACTACCTATACATTTCTTTTTTTACTTCCTCCTTCTGAGCCATTATACTGTGAAGGAAGTTAATGGTATTTATACCATTATTCTGGTTATTCTTCTTATACGGCAGGAGGTGGATTTAGTCAGTACAAATTCCATACTACCATACTAAGTATGGCTTAGTTTTCCCGGTGTCCTTTAAAAATTTCTATCTACCTTAGAAGAAAAACAACACTATTGGGTGGTTATATTTCATTTGATAGAAACTAATTTTAAATTGAAATGACATTATTAATAATAAAAAAAAAAAAAATATTTCAAACTTATAATTTAAAATTATTTTCCAAAGTAAGAAAAATTTTTAGTTTCGTCTTTCATATCACAAACAAAAACAAAACAAAAAAAAAAAAACGAAATGAAATAATATAATATAAAAACATAAATTTCAAATTTAATGAGACAGTTATATGAATACTTGTGTTAAAGTTTGCAACATTTGCAACATTTGCAACATTTCACTTATAATAATATTATTTAAAAAAAAAAAAAATGTTATGAAAAATTTTTAATGCAAGGAAAGAATAGTTGCATTAGGTTGAAAAAAGAAAACTGTCTTGTTTTTTTAAAATCTTGTATTAACAATAAGGTAAGTAAAGGAATCCTTTCTATTTTGTTTAATTATTGATAAATAAATACAAAAGATTTATATTAAAATGAGATTTTAAAACTAAACCTTTATTATTTTAAATAGTCCTTGAAAAAGTAATTCTCCAAAAAGAATTTTTAGTTTTACTTGATTGCGCAAAACGTTTATAAATTGCGAAGCCGTCCGATATTAAAAAAATGGAAAATTAATTTTACAAGGAGAGCTTCTACAGCCCACCCTTATGTAGTTAAAATTCCCAAATGGTGTAATATGACTTACGGAAACTCGTTTATGATACGAACATCGCGAATGTGTAACCAGCTCTATACTCATGTGTTCCCTGAAATTGCTGAGAATTACACATACAATATACAAATATTCAAGATGAACATTAAAAAACTTTGTTCACAATATTCCTGTCAATTTGAAATAAATTTTCAATCGGTAAACTTAGTCTCCATTGACCATGTAGTATATGAGTACTAAAGGTCATATAGCCTATTGTTTGGCCAAAAACGGGAAGTGCGGTGTTTAGTAGATTGAAGTCCCACACACTTATAGTGGAATTGTGCTCATTTCACTTCTGTATAATCTCTTTAGATGATTTCCAACTACAATCGCATACATTATTTTTTCAAAAATACATTTTTTTTTCTGCTATTTGAGATGAAAGTAATTCTTAGCATGAAAAGAGGTAGGTCTAACATTTGGATCAGTATTTTGATATTTAATTTGTAATAACTTCTTTATTTTATTTAAAAATTATCTTTAAAGGAGATTACTTCTGTTATGGAATATTTGGTTTCATTAAGAAACCATTCAACTTGGCAAAATAAAGTATAACGTCAGGTGTGGTTTTTCTATTAAAACTTTCAATTATTTTAGTTTCTATTGTTTTCTTTCTTTTTTAAACATCATTAAAATAATATACTGAAGTAAAAATTATAATAATAAAAAGGAAATATAATTTCTTTTTTTTTTTTTAATTTTTTTTTGAAAACATTCTTTTCAGATAGAGATTCATTCATTCTGTTGTAAACATAAAATAATTTTTTACATTTTGAGGAAAAAATGCATTAAAAAAGGAATATGCTATGGCAACATCATAAATAAAGAAACTATAAAAATATTTTAATTAACTCTAATTAAAAATTATGGTAAGCTAGATTATAACTATGTTGCTGCTCTGTATTAGTAAATAAATCCTTATTATCCTTTTAAATAAACCAGAGAAAAAATTAACGTACTTATAATGAATTCAACAAGTGAATCAAGTGAGAAAAAAAAAATTATTTTTTCATATTTTTATTCATTTAATAATATCATATAGTAAAATATAAAAGCTGTTTGTTTCCAGATGTGGATTGTGGGCCATATAGTTGCGCTCTCCGTTTCGTTCAACTCCTTTAAAAATTTTTATTCTATATTATATTAACAATGAAAAAATAGAAGTTTAAGAACAATATATTTTCTTTTTAAAGTAATTGAAAAATTTAAACATAGTAAAATTCTGAATATTCTATCTGATTGCCCAATTCAATATTTATTTTGAATAACATAATGAAAAAATAGTATATATATAGGGTGTTCAAAATTGAGGTATCATTTAAATTTTAATAAAAAAAGACTTTTTTTTAAATATTAAATATATTTTTATTTTAATTTATTACAAATAGGTTCCGGTTAATAATGAAAAGTTATATCGGCCAAGTGGCCCCCCTCTACAACTTCGGCAGGCTTCCAATCTTTCACCAAAATTCTGAATCACGTTGTTCAATAAACTGTTCTCAATGGTTGAAATCTGCTCGATAATGTTGTTTTTAAGCTCTTGAATTGTTGTGGGATTATTGCTGTACACTTTCGATTTCACAAAACCCCACAAAAAAAAATCCAACGGTGTCAAATCGCACGATCTTGGTGGCCACATCACTCCTCCTCTACGAGAAATAATGCGATCTTCGAACTTTTCCTTCAAAAGATCCATTATTTCTCTTGCTGTGTGGCGAGTGGCACCGTCCTGTTGAAACCACATATTCTCTACGTCCAAATCATCAATTTCCCGCCACAAAAAGCCTCGGATCATCTCCCTGTAGCGATTTCCATTGACCGTAATCGCATTTCCATTTGCGTTTTCAAAAAAATATGGTCCGATGATTCCTCCTGACCACAAACCACACCAAACCGTAACTTTTTGTGGATGTACTGATTGCTCTAAGATAACCCTTGGATTCTCTTCACCCCAAATGCGGCAATTCTGTTTATTGACGTAGCCATTGAGCTGGAAATGAACTTTGTGGGTGAAGATTATTTTGTTAAAAAAATTCTCATTTTCTTCTTGTTTTTCGATTGCCCAAGAAACGAATTGCCGACGTAATGCATGGTCAGTTGGTTTTAATTCTTGCGTCAGCTGCATCTTATAAGCCTTTAAATAGAGATCACGATGCAAAATGTTAAATAATGTGGATGGTGTGATGTTTAATTGCTGCGAACGATGACGAATGGAAGTTTTTGGATCTTCTTCGACACTTCTGCTCACAGCTGCTACATTCTCGGTTGAATGGCCACTACGTTGATAAATGTTGCCTCTGTTATCAAGAACAGATCCAGTTTCTAGAAATTTATCAACCATTAGCTTGATGGCACGGTTTGTTGGAGCATTTTCTCTACCAAATTTTGTTCGAAATATCCTAATTACATCTTGAAAACTTTTACCATTTCAAAAAATGTTGTAATAACAAAAACACGTTGTTCCTTCGTGTAACGTTCCATATTAACTAACCGGAATGTATTTAGAATATACCTAAAGAAACCTCGTATAAAAATTCCAGGTAGAAAAAAAATGGCGGAAAAATCAAAATGATACCTCAATTTTGAACACCCTATATGATAAAGCTTCATACTTGGAGCTGCAAAAAATAATTTTACTTTATTAAATATAAAAGCGTAGTGTATTATATCATTCCAATCACATTATCGCATCCGGTCGTTAATATATATATTATGAGAAGCATTATATACTTCAATTATGCATTACGCTTTTGTATTTTATACATCAACATTATTTTTGCTGTACCAAGTATAATGCATTATCATCTATAATACAAAATAAAATTATTAAAATACTTTTGAAGTGCATTTAATAAAGCATTAACTTTAAAATATTTTTAATTGTCTGTTTAAAAACTTTATTAGTTTTACTCTATCGGTCCGTTTATCTATTTCCGAAACTTCTATACCGTTAAAGGTCTAGAAGGTCTTATGAAAAAGTTATTGTTGTAGAACAATCTTTTCATGTAGGCCCATGCATTACGGAGCTACAGCCTCTCAAATTTTGAAAAAGCCGTATATTTACGTACATCTTATGCTCTGTTTAACATTTCTTCAATATGAAAACGCCATTCGACAGGAATTTTTTTACCTTTGTAAATCAATATCAAAATTGTAGAATTCTTTTCGCAAGTCACAATTCAAAACAGTTTCTATTATCTTTTGGAAATGTGCGCTTTTAAAACCGTTGATTTACATTTTGCCTTCTTATTATTAATTTTATCCTTCTTTTTACGATATCTACTGTTTAATATTATTTTGTTTTATATGCGTATTGCTATGTAGTTTCGGTTTTATGATTTTTGAAAAGTTTTAAAAAAACCAAAATTTATTTCTGTTAAAATTTTTATAATTTAGATTTTATTTATTTTTTTTCTTTTGTATCAGTAGCAGGATTTAAATACTATGGGACAATGCAATTGCATAATTTAAATACAAGAAGCAGTAAAGGAAATTCGATAAAAAAGTAAGTATTTACTATTAGTTTTTCATTTTATTTTTAAATTATCAGGATTTTTTAATTCACACATGCTTTGTTACTCTTTTTTAAAAGTTTTCCCCTCAACATTAGAAGACTAAAGTATAAATGCGCCATCAGTATATAAAAAAATCTTAAAAATTATATGTTTAATTAAATTTTTAAAGCCCATTATAAGTTTTAAGGATTATTTTTTAATCATTGCATTATTTAAAACTTGTTGTTGTGTTTTTTTTCTATTTTTACTACAAAAGTTCTGTATTTTAATATTCTTTAAATTATAGAGTTATAATTAAGTGCACGTGGTAGAAAAGAATTAAATAAAAATATTTTGAATATAAAATTAAAAATTCATTATAAAAATTATACAGGAAAAATTTATTTATAGAAATAATTGTAGGAAATCATTAAAAACAATATCTATCTATCTACATTTCGAAATTCATTGAAATTAAAAAAAAAATCAATATTTCGATTTTGAATACAGAATTTTAAAAAGGAAAAACGCAAATATCTGTAATTATTTATAATAAATTAAAATAACGAAATTTTCAACAATAAAATAAAATTTAAATTCTAGTGAACTGGAGTCTATTTCGGAGATTGAAAATCTCACCAACCAGATTAATGAAATTTTGGAATTAAATCCAGAATCTGAAATTGTTGTGGCTGGTGATTTCAATATCCATAATAGAAACCGACTTCAATGACAATTCTCCCAGTCAAAACTTAATTGGGAAACAAGTTCAGCTTTTCGCTTCATTATTCCATCTTACTCAACTTGTTGAAAATCCCACTAGAATTCCCGACCGTGTAGATCAGGTTGGTCATCTCCTGGACCTGTTCCTGACTACATATCCTGAGAAATACAAGGTTTCAGTTAGGTCTCCTCTATGGTTGTTCCGACCACTGCTTGATTAATACTAGGTTCGAGCTTAGCACTTAGACCAGGCAAAGACCTGTCCCAAAAAAATTAGTATGGCGTTGTAGCCATGCTAACTGAGAAGGTTTAAATGAATTTTTTAAAGCTTTTGATTGGTCTTTGTGCTTTAGCAACAGAAATATTGACTTTGCAACCAATGCGATTAGTGAAATAATTCTTCTAGGGATGAGAGCCTACATACCTCATTCTATAAAAAGTATTAAAAGGCCACCCAAATCTTGGTTGAGTACATTAAATATTGCAAATGTAATATCTAAAAAGGAGGAAGTTTTCAAATCTACAAGAATGATAGGACTGAAGCTAATAGAGCGAGCTATATCGCGGTTAGAAATTGGTGTAAGAGAGTTATCAACAAGCAAAAGTTCTTGCACCACAGAAGACAACTTTTGCATCTTTCTAAAAATAGCAAATCCTTTTGGACCTTTTCTAAGAGCCTTAACGGTAAAAGTGGCGGTTCTTCGTTCCAACCTTTGGTTGATAACAATGACGAAATTGTATCCGATCTCAAAGAAAAAGCTGATTTATTTGCCAAAAATTTCACCTCCAACTCAACAGTGCTCTGGTCAACACAAAGACCATGCATTCTTTCCGAAGTTAACTGCTCCTTTGGTAGAATTTCTTTCAGAACTCGTTGCAGTACTTAAAGCTCTTAAAAATTTGGATACAATAAAGTCAGCCGTTTTGGATGGCATTACTGCAACAGTTTTAAAAAATACTTTTTCTACTATTGCGAAACCATTGCGCAATCTCTTCCATTAATCCTTCTCAGTGGAAGACAGTGCACATACATCCCATCCCCAAAAAGGGAGAAAAAAGCGATCCCTCAAACTACCGCCCTATTGCTATCACTTCGGTCCTTTCCAAAATAATAGAAAATTTAATAAATCTAAAGCTTCTGAAATATCTACATAACAAAGGATTAATTCATGATCGTCAATATGGGTTCCGAACCCATCGGTCAACAGGCGATTTCATGACACGCCTCTGTGAAAGGCTCAACATCAGCCTCCATCATTCGGGGCAGTTCGATGTTGTTGCTTTGGATATTTCTAAAGCTTTTGACCAGTTTAGCATGATGCTTTAATTGCTAAATGCAAAGCAATGGGCCTCGGTGGTGTATTTGTAAAATGGATTGGAGATTTTCTTTCGAATCGTTCGATTTGTGTTCTGGTCGATGGTTATCCTTCAGACCAATTCAAAATTAATGCTGGTGTCCTGCAAGGATCTGTTCTTTCCCCGACACTTTTCCTAATGTTTATAAACGATCTTTTAAGTATAAGCTCCAATCCAATCCATAGTTTTGCAGACGACAGCACGCTCTTTGCTTCTTATGAAGACTATTATTTTTAGTATACCTAAAGATGCAGCTAGGTGTATGGGTTTCCTGTATCGTTGTTTTCATCTTCTGATCTCCTAAATATCTATAAAACATATATAAGACCAAAGATGGAGTACAATGCACATATTTGGGCAGGAGCCTCCAAAACGGCATCGGGATTTTTCGATAAAGTGCAAAATGGAGCAATTCGTCTAATAAAAGATTCCAATTACACCTCCGCGCTCTCCACTCGGTCTCTGGCGCCTAACAGGAACACCTACGCTGTTTTATAGATACCTTATAGAGTTGGGTTCTTGTTCTAATGAGATCAAAAGTTTAATGCCTCCTCTCAAAGCATTCCAAAGAGAAACAAGGAGAGCCTCTGCTGCCCATCCCTATGTACTTCAAATTTCCAGATGGCATAATTCGGCTTATGGAAATTCGTTTGTAGTACGAACATCGCGAATATGGAACCATCTTCCACTTCATGTGTTCTCCAGAATTGATGCTGATTACATTTAGAACGTGCAATTTGAAATCTATTTTCATTCCCAACTTCCCAACTCAACTTCCTCTGACCAGGCAGTACATTAGGACTAAAGGTCGTATAACCTAATGTATCGTCAAAAAAGGTAGGTGGTGTTTAGTGGGTTAAAGTCCCACACACTCATAGACTTTCGATGATTCCCACCTACCCTCGCCAAAAAAAAAAAAAATATAGAAGGACATTAAATATTATAACTAAAGTAAACTGAGGATATGAGAATTAAATTTTAGATATGAAAAACCCGTTTTCTCCTTTTTCTATTCGAAAATTGAAAATATGAAATTTACACAAAATTTCTTATTTTGGTCACATTTAAGGAAGTACTTGTGGAAAACCTCTTTTTAAAATCTATTTTTTGTGAAAATATTCGTAATCCGGAAAAATGGCGCAATAAAAATGTAGTTCAAATATTCATATCAGAATAAAATGAAGCAACTTTTCTGAAAATTGGAAATTGCTATTTTTATCATAATTTTGCAAATCTGAAAGCAATTTTATCTGTTATAAATGTGTGATCAAATTAGTACTATATATTTTGTAAATATCATAGCGGCCTATTTTTTCAGATTCATCCCAAATTTGACATTTGTGTTCAGTATGTATAAATATTGTTTATATAAAGTCGAGTTGGCTTGTTTTTGTTACCTCATCACTGCTAAACCGTACATTCGATTTTCACGAAAACTTGTGTAAACATTTTTTACAACTTCGTACTGGATTTCGGTGAAGCTTTAAGTTTGCATTTCTTGAAAACTAATAGGATTAGCAGGTTTGCAAATTATATGAGTAAGTAAGATGTTAGGGCAAACACTTTAGCAAAGTGTCAAGTTAACAAGTTCAAATTTTCAGGTAGCTATCGCATAAATTTTTAAATCCCATTTGTATATCTAAAGCTTATCTTGAAAACTAATACAAACGCTTTTGAACCCTGATTATAATTTTAAAAAATTAAAACAAATAAAACTAAGAGGCTATAATTTTAAATGAGCAAATAAAATGATAAGATAAGAACATTTGAAATGTTTCAAATTAGAAGAATTATTTTTTCAAGGAAGCTATAAACCTTTTTGGACGAAATAAAAAAAAAAATAGATGATTTTTGCTCTTCTTTTAAGATCTGTAGTAGGATATTTTTTTATTTTTACTAAACTAAAAGTTTTAATTTTCTACTCTACTTTCTATGTGATCTGATACAATTTATTTTTCATATAAAGAAACAACCAATTATTTGAATGCCGCATAGTTGAAATTTGAATGCTCCTCGTTTTGTTATAAAATATAAAAGTCGATAACTTAAATTTGAAATAAGTTTTTAAAAGATATTTATATTTAAAGTTTTTTATCGAATATACATGTGAAATATATTTGAAATCTGAATTTCAGACACTTAAATCCCACAACTCACCGACGAACCCACACAGTTTTTATCTATATATACATTTAATTAATATTTTGAAATATTTAAAGTTATTTATTTTATGTAATTTCTATTCTTTTGAGTATTTATATTAAAAATTGTTTTTACCTTTAAGCTAATATTTTTTTAATCCATTTAATCTGTACACATTTTATTTACAATTTATTCTATAGTAAAAACTTTTCTTAAATTAACTCCAAAAACAAAAAGAGAAAAAAAAAGTAGTAAATCAGAAGACTGGAAACTTGCTCTCAGCTCCCAACAGATTCAAAGTTTTTAAATTTCTCTGTATAACTTTCTTTAAAACATGAACCAAAAAAAAAAACATTCCCCAAGGATTTTAAAAAAGAAACTTGTACACCTTGATTTAATATATAAATTAACATAGAAAAAATATAATAAAAAGAAAAACAACAACAAAAAATCAGATATAGTTTTACATAATCCTTCTTTAAAAATTTTCTTTAAGAATTCTGATGCAGAAAATAAAGATAATTCTAATAAATATAAGATTTTTCAAGGTAATAATGATATATGTATGTATATATGTACCTAATACAAGTAATAATTAATATCTCTTTATAGAATGTTGAATCAGGGACGAATATTCAAATTAAGGACAATTATACCATATTACAATACATAAATATTACGCTTTTCAAAAGGTGGTAAAACTTAAAAATGTCGTTTTTATTCTAAGAATAAATATATAAATACTTAACCAGTTTGATAGGAACAAGAAAATTTTTAATCAACACAATAAAAATTAAAGACTTTGAAGTTAATCATCAATCATATATGAAGGTACATCTAATTAAAATTTTAAAACTGTAAATCCCCAAATCAAAAATTTTTATGAAGCGGAATAAAATCCAGATAGTTTTGTTTTTGTAAATCTTTGGCAAACAGTAAATGTACAACGTAATATTTGATGACATATATATATATATATAGTATACTTGGTACGACTCAAATGATACAAATATCTGGATAAGGAAAAGGATATGAAGAGAAACCAAAATGCAATAGAAATTAAATGTGATATCGTACATTAATTTATAGATTAGATTATTTAAGTGGTATAAGTAATACTACGGCCTCAGAGCTGTAGCTTCCTCTATTACTACATGTTGTTGATTTTGAGTTTCCTAGTATTACTTCAATCAGTCCTACTGACTCTAAAAAACTAAAGTACTGTATTATAAGTTTATTGCTATACGATATGTAAAGAAATGTTAAAAAAATGCTTAAATAACAATATTTATCTCGGATCGAACATAAAATTCCAAAAAATAAAATTAAACGGATTAGTGAGTTGTAGTGAGTTGATTTCAAGTAAATAATATTTTATGCCAAAAGAAAGAACTAACATAGTAATGGATATAATATATTGTGTATCACGTTATCTTTTTATGCATAAAAACTTAAAACTTATGTTACATAAATTAAAAACGAAAAATATCAACAACTGCAAAAACAATATATTTTTTGCTATCTAAAAAGTAAATGAAAAATAAATTATGCAGAATATCAGTTTTTATTTCAACCAGCTTGTTAACTTCACATAAAAACAAAAAAAAAAAAAAAAATTTAAAAAAGAATTAAATATAATGCAACAAGGATTTGTTTTACATATACTGATATTTTTTTAAGGATCCATATATACAATAATATATCTACATTCATATTATTAATAAATATATATTTGTATATAAAAAGTTTTTCTATTGTAATTTAAAAAAAAAAAAAAAAAAAAATTACGAAAAAAACTTTATTATTAGTTGCAAGTACAGTTTTGCAGGATTTTTTAAAAAGAAAAACTTTTACGACTTATTCTTTATTTTTAAGTTATTTATAACTTTAAAATAATACTTTCAAGAAAAAAAATTATCAAATTTTTTTTTTTATATAAAATTTAAAATCAATTTTAACCCATAATCAAGATAGTAAAGAAAAGTTTAAATAGAATATAAATGAAACGGGAAACTTTTTTTTTCCATTTTCACAAACTCACACATAACGAGTATTTTAATACAATGAATCAAATGTTTGTAATTTAATCATTTGTAATATAGAATCGAATTTAATTTTTAAGCAAAAATATATACATAGGTAAAGGAATACTAAAGGAATACTTTCTGTTTCATTTTCGATATTTAAAGGATATAATATAATTATAGTCACCTTTCTTTCTAATTGAGCTAAATAATCTAAAAATTCTGAGATTAACATCCAAAATAAGGAAAAGTTATTCACAATAAATCCTAATTATTTACTAATGGCATAGTGTGTAAATCTCCGTGCTTTGTAGTAAAAAGTCTGCGGTTTAAACCTCGGTCCTAATTTTCATTTTAACTTTGAAAGATACAATAAAGCGTGCTGTAAAATAATCATGAACAATTCCCATACAGAAATCAAAGTTCACAGAAGAATAATGAAAAAGAAAAGATTCAACTAAAAGTTTATTTTAATTTGTTTATTGTGATCTGTGATCTTTTTGGAAAAGGCTTTTCTTTGTCTAAAATATAAATCCTAAGGATAATTCAGTTTTGTAACCAACTTGTTTTACAATGACATGTTGGTTTCAATAAAAAAATAATTCAATAATTTTGATTATATGGTGGATTCCGAAAATCTCAGATCATAGGATTGAAATCAAAATCTTTTAAACAGTAAACAAAAAAACTCCTAGACGCTCTTGTTGTATGAAGTTTGGTCATCCTCTTTATCCAAAATAATGATATGAATACCCTAACTGTTTTCAACGAACATTGATATGAATTGATATGAATACCCTGGAAACTGTCAACGTTGCAAGGGGAAAAATGATCTTATTTTAGTTTCATAATAGCAACATTTAAATGCATTTATAAAAAAAAAATATTACGATATAATTAAATTTTATCAAAAATCACAACCATCTTAAAGTCAATTTTCATTTTAAATTCAATAAAAAAATAGTACAGAGAAAACAACATTTTTTGAATTCTCTAAGAACTTTGCACTCTATTCATGTTTCAAGTAGTTCGATGTTTGGTCCTTTTATTTTTTTTTTAAATAAAAGAATATAATACCTTGTCGTAAAATTCAATTTCACTGCATAAAGAACTTAGAAAACAAAAAAAAAATTAACATGAAAAAAGTTTTTTTTTAAATAAATGTTCTTGTTAACATATTTACCACGTACTTTACATAATGCACTTTTGTTGCAATATATATAACAAAAGTAGCAGAGCAGAGCAGAGCTTGTAACATAAACTCATTTCAAAACAAGCACATATCTTTTGTATAATTTTAAAACCAATAGAAAAGGAAAATTTTTGCACAATGTAGAGATATTTATTAAAAAAACAACAAAAAAATAAATAAATAACAATATCGTATCTTATTGCATTTAAAAAACGTTCCATTGACACTAAAATTACTATGGTTGATGTTTTTTTTTGTTCAACAACATAACATAAAATGTATTCTTGAACACTTGCCTATATCCTGATATTCTATTTTTGTACCTGTATGAACATATGTTAAAGGATATAATAAATTTGCCATTAAGTATCACAAACCTCAAAGAAGTCAAGCAAGATATAGACTCAAGTGTATGAATCGGATTAAAATCGAATTCTGAGTCGATTAAACTCTGTACGTCTGTCCGTCGGTCCGCCAGTCCGCACGATAAAATAGCTAGCATTTTGTAATGCTTACCACCTACCTTTGTAAAATTGTTAGTTTTGCTATATAAATCCAGCAAATTCGGCTAGCGGGTTCGAGTATTTACCTTACAACCTCTTTCTTTATAACACTATAACTTAGTGTCTATTTAAGCTTGACATCTTTTCTTGTGAAAAGAAGAAAAGAAAATTACGATGTCGAATTTTGTGAAAAGATGTCAAGTAGCATGCCAATTCTGTAAAATTTATCTGGGATGGAGGAGCAGGTTCAGGTATCTTTGGAATTTAATCAACTTAGACATCTGAAAACTTATAAAACATAATCAAACTTTATGTAAAATGCAATAATTTTTGTAAAATATGTTTGGTTTGGAGCACCACGTTTGAGTAGTTGTCATACAACTTCAAAATTTACATAAATATATCTCGGTATTTAATTAAATAAAACATCTGAAATTTTGTGAAAGAGGATCAACTTTAATGAAAACAGCAAATATTATGTTCATACAGCTATACAGTATATTCTACGTGACTCTACACTCTTCCTCGTTTTCATAATATTTGTTTGTTTTTTTCTGTTTTTACCTCTAGCAAACAGAATAACTAAATATATTATGTAAACATATAGGGCACTGCGAAATGGCGTCTAAAAGTAAAAAGAGAAATAAAATATATAAATAAATTTTAGATCTTATTTCATTTCTCTAAAAAAATGAAGAAAAAAAACATTTTTCATTACAATTGAATGAAATTGAATAACTTACTAATGGGCAGCCAGATTTTTCGTCAAAAAAAAATGTCAAATGTTGATGGTAATATGTATGTCATAAAATAACTAGCCAAAAGGATTTTGTAATTGGAATTTTGAGAAATGAAAATTCAGATAAACAGCTTGACAGTCAGAGCTTTAACAATATTTTGTGTCCCTGATGCCGAACCACTATAAAAGATTATTTGCACGCGCTTTTATATAATGTTATAGTATAAAACTTTATGTTTGTTTTGATTTTTGGAAAATAAATCTTGTTTTAGATCTTATTTAATTTTTTTAAATTTTTTATTTCGTTTCTTTAATTTTTATTTAAAATGAAATAGAATCTTCATTTCAATATTATATGTTATTTGATTTACAATTAGATCTTATTTCACCAAAATTTTTAGATTTTCCTTCACTACGAAATATGACCTAAAGAACAAGAAAATTTTACACGTTTTTTCATTTTATATTTTTAGACGCAATTTCGTAGTGCCGACATAGTGTGTCGTCTTAAGGGATTTTAATTTTTGATGGTAGAATTTTCAGTCAGCGTTAGCAGGAAGTTTGCGCAATATGTTTCATATTAATTTAAAACTTTGTTGTAGAATCAGTAAAGTATAAATGCCCATAATATCTTTTCACTTATAAATTTCTTTTTTAAATCTTCTACAACATTTTCCTATTTTTTCGTTTTCTTGAAATTGATTAGTTTACTTTATCATGCATTTCATCTAAACTTTCACATAATTTGCACCTAAAGATTTTTCAGAAGTAATTTCTATAGGTAACCCTTAATATTGGACACTTTATCCTTAATAATGAAAAACTCTCCTTTAATTACCGATTGAATACGTATTATTTAATATCAATATATCATAATATATGTAGGTGAACCTTTCAAACAAAGGACAATTAAGGATCCAACTTGCAATTTTGTATAAAATCTTTTCAATACTAATTGAATACACTGTTTCTTAAATTAATATTTGAAGAAAAAATGTAAATTCGTTAGGTAATTTTTTTTTTAAACTTTTTTAGTTTATATCCTGTTAGAATAGCTGTAAATTGTGTTTAACAATGACAATGAACTGAAAAATAATAAAAAAAAAGATATGAAAAAGAATAGAAAATAAAAGCAACTGAATGAATAAAAATAATCCTCGAGGGTAGCTACAGGTTTTGTTGTTTCTTTTTCTCAACCTCAAGATAATTCTTTTATATTAATTTTTTTTTTGTTTTGTTGTTATCCTGTTAACTGTTTTTTTAATGTTATAATACCGTTATTGTTTTTTATGTTTTTGTTACTTTATTTGCCAGTTATAAAAACGGAAAGGGAAAACTATAATGTCTCCAGTGAAAGGACCAAATAAAATTTTTTTAAGGACATTTTAAAAAGATTAATTAGTTTTTATATGAGTAAGGCGCAATGTCTTTAAGCGTTGCTTCTTTTTATATCTATTAATTCTTTATATTAGTTTAAAATTTCAGCTGTTAAGGATGAGGGTTTTGAATTACCTCTTTATTTGCAAATTAAACTAAGATAATAAAGATAATTGTAAATATTATTAGACACGTCTAATAAAGAAATGAAAAATAGAGGATTTAAGATAATATTAAGATTTAGGTTTAGCTATATATTATGTATTAATTTACATTTTTTTATATGCTTATGAACGAAAGTTCACCAAATTAAAAAAATTACTGAAAATAGTTTTGAGCAATTTGTAGAATCACCATTGTTTGAATTAGACCATGCCTTTAGGTAGCTGCCCAAAAAATTTCTGAGATTAGTTTACTTGTCGTCGAAGCTTTTAAAATAAATAAAGCAGATCAGTTTTTTTTTATTTATTTTAAAATTAGTTAAAAATTAAAAAAATTATATTATAAGCAGAGGGATAATATATTGTATTTTGAACACTACGCAGGGTTTATGCGGGTATTTTATAGTTGGCAAGGGTTATTAATTTCTTCTTCGTTTAACTTGAGGTTTAAAAAAATATTTTTTAGAAAAAACTTGAGAATGGAGTTGTTAAAATACTGCCTTTAAACCATGTTTTTTTTATTATATTGTGAAAAAACGTAAATAAAAAAATAAAAGTAAATAAAAAAATAATATACTACAAGTTCTTCAATTTGCTTCTATTTTTCTTGTTCCACCTCAAACTTAAAACTCTTGACGTCTGTGCAATTTAATATTGAGGTAGTTATTTTATTAATTATTCTTAACTTAAACTCAAGTATAATTAAACTAT
Source organism: Poecilobothrus nobilitatus (assembly GCA_947095535.1). Classification (NCBI taxonomy): domain Eukaryota; kingdom Metazoa; phylum Arthropoda; class Insecta; order Diptera; family Dolichopodidae; genus Poecilobothrus; species Poecilobothrus nobilitatus. Next base: position 115,890,566 of record OX352774.1, read on the forward strand.
TTTGCATAAGAAAAGCTTAGTAAAGGCTTTTTTTTACAAAACGAATTTAAGCATAAGGGTTTTTGGTGATATAATGATTAAGTTAAAATTTATAGGAAATTTTCTTTATGTAATATAATAAATTGCTGCATGTTTGATTAGCTGACACACCAATTGTTTTACATTTTTGTACAAAGAAAATTCGATAAATTTCCAATTTTAGTAATGGTCTCGATTGGTGCCCAGAATCTTTAAGACTTTTGATTAATATCGCATTTCGAAAATGTTGACTCCATATTTATATTGTTGAACGATTAAAAGTATAATATTGGATATTCGGGATCATCATTGCAGTTGCAAAGTTGCAAAACAATCGAGTGTAGCAGCTAATCTGAATTATAATCTAATAAATAACAAAAATTATATGAGAAAAACGAATAATAAAACTATATTTAATTATTTATTTATTTATTTGTAAATCATATGCTTAATAACTCGGCCACCGATATTTATTTATTTATTTATATTAACATTGCATACATAAATGTAATGCAATATTATTGAACCATCGGCTACCAAGGCCATTATAGGTTTTTATACTATTATTAAATTATATACTAATATTATTTATTTTGTTTATATTATATACTATATATTTACATTATATTTGGTCGTAAGGGGGGTATGTAAAGAAAAACACTTACGACCTGTGCAGGGATCGAACCCACACTCCTTCGGTTAATAAGTCACGCGCCTACCCACTAGGCTACCGAAGCCCCTCGGCCACCGATAATATAGTAAAAGCATATATGCCTTTAAAATTGATTGCATATTTTTAGGCGAACTGAAAAAAGATTTAATCGAATAATGAAAAAGAATTTGATGATATATCTATCATCAAATTCTTTTTCATTATTCGATTAAATCTTAGATGATATATCTATCATCAAATTCTTTTTCATTATTCGATTAAATCTTTTTTCAGTTCGCTTTAGTTCGCGAAAATCGAGTTGTTCAGCTGGCGGATCAAAAACAGAATACTTAACGTTCATTTAAAGCTCATCATATTCCTTTTATATTTGTTGTAAATAACAACTTTAAAAGATCTGTTAACCAGGCCAATAAGAAACACATCTTCTTTCTACAAAAAATCATGAAATTTAAAATAATGTAAAGTAAATTCAAGTTCTATATCTAATATTTCAAATCATTAGTTGGATTCAACAATATCTTAATTTCTTTATTCAATTACTTACTACATTGATTATAACCAATAAAATACACTTATTCCCATGAAATAAGAAAAACAAAATCATTAATTTAGTAAAAATACTTAAAGAAAGGACATAATTTCTAATTTATTTTGACTTTCCATTTAAAACGCCATTAATTATCTTTCTAAAAATAACCTAAAGGCGTAAAAGAATAAAAAGTAGAAAAAAAAAAGCTTTCACTAAGTAAAACTCATTAAAAACAGAATCCCATAAAACTCAAACAAGTTGGGAGTTCCAAAAAATAAAAAATAAATCTTTAACATAATATACACAATATAAAAAAGAGTGCATGTGAATGTGTTATTTTCTTACCTTTATCTTGTGCAGTTAATAGTGATGATGATAAAGTTTGTTTTAATTTACCAAATGTACCACCACCTCCTCCCCCAGCATCTGTTGGTTGACTTTGTTGTGTTGTTTGCGTTTCATCTGTTGCAACCATCTGCAAAAAAATTAAAAGTTTTTAGTAAAAAGTTTTCCAATAACTGTTAACATTTTTTTTTTTTTGTTCATAATTAGAAGAAGAAAAGATGGGACATAAAAATCTATAAAGAAAAATTTCGTTAAGTATTTTATTACTCTTAGTACTCAGTTAGTAACAGTTATATTATAATAAGTTTTCTGACAAAAAAAGTGTACTTAGAAACATTCAAGTTTTTTTTAAAGTGTTATAAAATTTACAAGAAATGCAAAAAAAAAAAAAGAATGTTGTCAATAAATTTTAGTTATTTTTGTCCTTTATATTTATTAGTTCTTTTTTCACTCCAACGCATTGAAGAAAATTTATTCAGAAAAATATCTAATAAGAAAAAATAAATGTTGAAACTTAGTTGTAGTCATAAGTTTAAAACAAAACTGTTAAAGCTTTGAATTTTTGTACAATTTTTCAATTTCCATCTATAAGTCAAAGGTTCTAGATCTATAACTATGAGTCAAAAATCAGGTTAATACCAGATTAAGGTAAAAAATGTTTTTTTTTAAATATTGGAACATATATATTGCAACTTACTTGGCAGAATATGCAGAGAATAAAATCAAAATAGCATTTGTTAAGTGCTCTTACACCCTACAGATATTTTAATTTTGAAGCTCATAAAAAAATGTTCTATGTTCTATTTAAAAATCTTTTATTAATTGAAGCAGTTCCGCACAATAAGCGCCAATTAAATAAAGTCTATTGAAATAACTTCTAAAAAAAAATCTAAAAAAACAATTTCGATATTACATCGGCTTCGAGCAATAGGCCCCCCAAAAAAAATGAAATAAACCTCCAAAAATATGTTCATGAAATAATCCCCCATATCTAAAAAGTACAATAAAATACAAATAAAAATTAGGGGATTGTTTCATTATTTTGGGGTTTTATTTCATTTTCTATTTAAGGGCTTTTTCATATGAAACAATATCCTAATATAAAATAAATTTGCAAATGAAATAAACCGTCGAAACTATACCTACTCCATACAAAAAAAAATTAAATTTTGACATTTTATAATTTTTACATATATATATTTCAACATTAAAGGATTTAAAATAATGGGGTTAAACAAATTATTGAAACCCGCTAATTTTATAATCATCTCTAAATTCCATCCTAATTCAGAATCTCACATATATTTATAAATGTAATTATCCGTTACTTAATGTATGTTATTTAACTTTTCTAATTAGTAGATAACATTTTAAAAGAATTTGGGGGATTTTTCATTTTAATTTGGAGGTTATTTCACTTTATTGTGAGAATATTTGAATTTTAGGTATTATTTTATAATGAAATAATTGGCAATTTTTTGGGTGCTATTTACTTTTTTTTGAGGGATTATTTCTTGCCCACATTTTGCATTAAATTTTTTTTATTCCAACAATTAACAATATAGTTTTGTTTTGTTGTTTAAAAAATAAAATACTCCTAATTTAACAAAATAATTTCTTAATTTGTATGAAAACATGTTCGTAGTTTTTTTTTTTTTTAATGCATTTCTCTGCCACATAAATGTGGACAGGAAATTACACAGCCTTTCTTGTTCAGGCGTGACTCTAAATGTCGTAAGGGGAAGTAACTCTTACGACGTGTGCGGGATTCGAAATCACACTCCCTCGGTGTTTACAGCGTATTTTATACGCTCTTACCCACTAGACCACCGAGGCCCCACATGTTCATAGTTATTTCATTAAAAATGTTAAGTCTTATTTCCTTAGGAGTTATTTCGCAGAGTTCCTTTAAAAATCTCTTATCATCAGAAAATGCTAAAAAATCAAAAAAAAAAAAAAAATTAAAATTAAAAAAAAATTTTTTTTTAACCTTCCAAAATTACTTTTTTTTTTGAATCTATCACAAATAATTCCAATAGTCTAATGTGTTAACGTTTAAAGTTTTTTTAACCCATTCAAAAAATTGAAAATGCAATATATGTAATAAAATTTGATTGTATCATCAGAAGCAGCAGAAGATAAGAATAACGATTACGATAATACGTGCAAAATTGAAAAAATTTCTATCTCAGATACCTTAAATATATTTAAATTTCAAAAAAAAAAAGGGTGATTTAGAAAGCATGATCTGCATAAGTATCTAAGTTCTACGTATACGTCATATATCTGCATTTTTGAAATTTTTGTTTAATAAAATTCATTTTACGTTTAATAACAAACCAATAAATTGCATGACATCAGAAAATGGAAATGGAATAAATTTCAGTATGTACTTGAAAGTTGGATAAAAAAAAAAATTCATTATATTGGTTTCATCCCATCTAATCGTGTTTCTTGTTTTTTTTTTTTTGTAATACTTTGTCGTATTCTTTAAATCATCAAAAAAAATTGTATACTTTGTATCATTCCTATATATCGAAGGAATATAGGAATGATACAACACAAAAATACAAAAAACACAATTTGCATACAATTGAAATTGTTAATTTTTTTTATTGTTATCCTAAATCCAAATGAAATTTTTATACTAATAGTTGAAGACATTTTCGGACGTATATAATTACTAGGACACCGTCGCAAGCAGATCTATTCAAGTCATTAATATTTTAATACTACCTAATACCCGGTTGCTGCACCTCTCAATAAATTAATATGCGTTAACAAATTCCAAGTCTGTTAATTGAGTCAACTCTACTGTCAAAGAACAACATGTATACAAAATTTGAAGTCAAAAAACCCTTTATTGCAAATTTTCGTGATGATCGGATGAGCAGTTTAGGAGTTTATAAATCACAAACAAACAGACAAACATTCGCTTTTATATATGTAGATAAGTCCAATGTTCTGTTAACTTATTCTTAAAATTTGTCTAAGATGAAACATATTACTTACATTATATTTTAAATATTTCTTTGGACTGATCTTGCGATTAACTTAAGTAAATCATATTAATTTTAACTCTAGAATACTAATCGTATTTTTTAGATGTTAATATTAAATATTAGTCAAACCAACTAACAGTCCAAAAAATACCTGTTTGAGAGAGTAAAATTTGTTTTTATTCTCTAAAACCTTAATATATTATTATTAAGGACACAAAAACGAAAAAAATAAGTTGTTAACATATTCTTATGAATTCAATTTTTAATTAAAACAAAACTAAACTAAACTAACTCAAAAAATAAAAAGTAATAAAAATAGGAATTTTTCTTTTAAAGACTACGATTTCACCACTAAAATAAGTCGTTTCGACTGACATACTCTTTATAATCGAAAATCAGAGCACTTACATAACACTAACTTAGACGTATGTATTAGGTCTACATGTACTTTAAAAGGTACAGAAATATACTGAAATTAGAAATCAAAACTATATATTCTTTAAGAATTAAGGAGGGAGGAAAGAATTAGAGAGGGAGAGGAAAATTTCTTATGTGTTAGTCGAATCGACTAATATTAGCACTCTAGGGTTAAACTCAGTTATAATATTATTAAAAGTACCGAACAAGATGTTTATTTAAATTCATTCAGAACATGCAATAAATTGTTTAAAAATGTTCGAATAAAAGCAATATTAGATCATAGATGGATATAATTTTTCAAAAAATTAATAAGAACTGAAATGAAACCTTTTTACAAAAATCATAAAAAACAAAGATGGTATATAAGTGTCAACTCCAAAGTACTCGCAGAAATAGAATATTTGATATTTTGATAAAATTTAGCAAAATTTCAAATATTTAACTTAATTTAGTACACAGATTACATTTATACAAATTTGGAAGTTGTGTTACAGCCACTCGTAGTCCTTACATAAACTTGACCCAGACTTTGAATTTGACCCAGACTCGACCCATACTTCGAATTTGATTAAGTAACTTGAGCTATTCTCATACTGAGACACTGATACATTTTCATATAAAGAAAGAAGTTGTATGCAGCTACTTGAACATGTTTAATTTCAATATCAAAGTTAATATTTATATGAAAATGAAATGGTACAAATTTCAGAATCCATTATGTATTGCATTATTGTGGGGACGGATATGCATGTCGATAGATAATGTCGTTATATCGACTTAGAATTCAAGCCTGAGAAGGAATACATATGTATACTTTTCTATTCCTGTCTCGTCTCGTAATGCCTATCTCATTCTATGCCTATTTAAAAAACGTAATGGTAAATTTATTATACCCTTAAAAGAATGCTCGTCAAATTAAAATAAATAGTAAAACAAAAATAATAAAACCACAACACTCCCAAACTATCAATTTAAATAAAAGTTTTAAATTATATTCCAAAATACTTGGATTCATCTATAATTTGAAATTTATATCCGCAAGAAAGAATAAACTATCGGTTAGTATAAAAAAAAGAAGTGATCACAACTTTCTATAAAAAACTTTTAAACTTATTTATTTTTTTTATTTATTAAATAATAGATATAATTACCAACTAGCAAAATTGAACTTTTTCTTGAAAATTGAAACTTTAGTTCTATGAAATGAAGAAAAAAATAGTCAAGATATCAATAGATTGTGAATGTAAATGGGGACGTCATAAGAACCATTAAAAAACTTTTTTATGATTTCATTTTAAAACAAAAAAATAATTTTTTTATTTTTTTACATCCCCTTGACTGGAACATGTAACTTGACTGCAATATTATTTCTAAAAACAAAATGAAGTGTTCAAGATATTTTTACTATGCAATTGATAATACCCTACCCATCAAGTATCAAACAAAAAGCTTTAAACCAATATTATCTCTGCCTCCTTGACTTTCCGTTTCTCTCTAACTAAATAAAAACCAAAACTGAAAACTGTTTTTTTAGTACCTTTTATTTTGTGGTCAGATACAAAATATTAAAATAGAAGGGGATGATTTTAGGGTCTTTTGGGATGAAAATTGAAAACAAAGAAAAAAAATTACTTTAGAAAATTTTATTATTCTTTTTATTTTTAAAAATAAAACTTGAAACCTTAAATTTTTGTACTATTTTCCAATTGTATTAAAAAAATGTTTTTTTTTTGAAATCCAAACCGACAAACACTGTAGTATAATAATCATTAGATCGTTTATTTGTGCTCTTAAAAATGTTTTTATTGAATTAAATATAAATTGAAAATTTAGAGATAATTACAGGATAAAATAAGGTTAAAATACACGTATTAAGATTAAAGTTATTGAAAATTATTATTATTGTTTTTTTTTAAGGAAATCTCAAGGGATTCACTACTATATACATAAACTTAATGTATTATCTGTTAGATTTTAAGAGAAAAATGAGAAAGAGTACAGTAGACTAGAGTAGACTAAGTGTCAACTCTGGGATACTCGTATGAATATAATTTATATTATACTGCTTTCATAAAACTTGATTATCATTTACAAAATTTTATATATTTTATTTAAGAAAGTACAGATATTTTTTTTTTTTTTTTCTTTTTTTTTCTTTATTAGCAATTGATACATATTTATTTGTTACATAAATAGCATATACTGTTACATTAGAATTTAATTTTGACCTTAGCCAAAGCTGTCTGGTCGTATAGAAATTTACAATATTAATATTTTATTTATTATTTGAAGATAAATTATATTTTTTTTTTATTTTTTTTCTTTTTTTTTTTTTTTTTTTTTGAATTATTTCAATAATTAAGATTAGGTGCCTATTCAGATCTAGTAAATGTTTTTTTTTTTATTTTAAATTGGTCTTTATTTGTTTTATTTTTATTTTTTATTTTTTTTCTTATTTTTTGTTTTTTTTTTTGAAACATAAACATCAACCAATGCATTTTTTTTTTTTTTTTTTATTATAATCCAATTTTTTTTTTTTTTTTTTATTATAATTTTATAATGTCTTTTTATTCTTTTATTTTTCTTTTAAATTAAAAAACCTGTTATTTGGTGTTCAGTATACTTTGCTAATATGTAGTTTATGAAAATACCTAAAGCATTGAAATTCCATTTGTAATACATAAACTAACCCATCAGAAATACTATAATTCTTTTTTTAAAAACACTTATGCTCTGAATTTCCTTCAATTCTCTTGGTAAGTTATTAAAGGCCTGGAGGCAATTATAAAGACAATTATTCTTCTGCTTATCTGTTTTAAATAGCGAAAGATAGAAATTGGATTTGTTTCTGGTATTGTAGGTGTGAAAGTCTATATTCCGGTTAAGAATAAAATTGTGTTTAATTTTGTTGTTAACTATTTTATATGCTAACAGGTACAGTTCACGAATGCAAAGGTTATCAAAGGAAAAGTACTGAGAAGTGTATAGTTGATGTGTAGGATATCTTAACGGATAACCATGTATAGCTTTTATTGATTTTTTGTGTAAAATGTCTAATTTGTTAATGTACGATTGCGTCGTTCTGCACCATATAGGATTTAAGTAGCTTAAGTGTGATGAAATATAGGATGAAAATATTAGGAATAAGACGTCTTTACTAAAAAATTTTCTTAGTCTCCTTAAAATAAAGATATATGGCGATATTTTCTTGATAACATGATCGATGTGTGGAAGCCATTTGAGCTTATTATCTATCACTAAACCTAGATAGTTGAAATGATCGACTAGTTCTAGTGATTCATGCTTATAATTGATATTAAAGTTATGCCAAGTTTTGTTCTCAAATAACATAATTTTAGTCTTTTTTATATTTAAGGACAATTTGTTTTTCTTAAGCCATTCCTCCACGATAACTAAATCAGATAAAATGGCGCTTTTTATCTCAGATTCAGTGTCCATAGCATATTTGATAACTGCATCGTCTGCGTATAATTGGATGTTTCCTTTGAGTGCTAGGTGAGTAATATCATCGATATAAATTTTGAATAGGTCAGGCCCCAGAATTGAGCCTTGGGGAACACCCTTTTTAACATGGATAAAATTGCTACAGCTATCATTTACGCATAGTCTTTGTTTTCTTTGCAAAAGGTATGTTTCGAAGAAATGTATGTCATTATTGCTCAAGTTTAGTTTAAGTAATTTATAGAGTAATATTTCGTGATCTACACAGTCAAAGGCTTTTTGAAGATCGATAAAAATACACCCCGTGTATTTACCTTTATCCATACTTCGAGTAACAAAATCCGTTAAAGCAAGGCATGCGGCGGTAGTATTGGAATTCTCTTCGAAACCGTACTGATCTTGGTGAAGGATAGCATTATTTTTCAAGAAGAAGGTTAGTCGATTTTTGATAATTTTTTCAAAAATTTTTGAAAAAGTGCTTAAGACGGATATAGGTCGATAGTTTGTTGCACTGGTTACGCTTCCACCTTTATAGATAGGAGTTACCACAGCAGATTTGAGTGAATCTGGAAAGGTTGAGGTCAGAAACGAATCGTTAATATAATTCGTTAAAATAGGACACAGTTCAGTGGAGAATTTTTGTACAAATTTTGCAGAGATATAATCATACCCTGTCGCTGATGAAGATTTCAGAGAATCAATTGCGTCTTTGACTTCCGTTAAATTTGTTGGAGTTAGTTGAAAAGGAGAAAATATGTTCCTACTAACTTTGCCCAAGAATTCCTTATCAATCGGACATAAATCAATATCAAGGGTATCAGTGACATTAACGAAAAAAGTATTTAATAAGTCACTTATTTGTTGAGGATTTTCTATCACCTTATTGTTGTGTTTTAAAGTTTTGATCTGATTACCAGTTTTTGAAATGCTTTTATTGTACAAAATTTTTTTATACAAGGTCCACAGTTTCCTACTATCACTAGGATCCTTAGAAATAGTTAGGTTACAATAATTTGTTTTAGCCTGCATAACTAGTTTATTTACTTTTTTTTTATAAAAAGCATAAAGATCATTAGTTTTAGCATCATTAGGGTACTTCTTCTTGTAATTAAAAAAGGAGTCGCGAATTTTTATAATTTTTATAATATCAGGAGTCATCCATTCATGTTTTTTTTTAGTATGGGTCACCGGGATTACTCTCGTATGCTCTTTTATAAGCAACAACAAGGCATGCACGAATTCGTCAAAACTGTAGTTATTTTGGTAAATGTTTGACCAGAAGCTATTGGACGATAAGTTATTGTAATCTAATACAGTTTTGTAAGTAGTGGCATTCTGTTCAGTGCATGGATTTAGGTTTGTACTAATAAAAAACATTTGATGATCCGATAGCGGAGTGTCTATAATATGTAAATTATATTCATATTCGATTACATCAGAAATAAAGTGATCAATTATGGATTTATAATTTTTGTCAATTCTAGTCGCAAACTGTTCATTAATTTTATTGTAGATTAAATATCCGTTAGAGAGTAAAACCTGAGAATAGTTTATAACCTCCTTGTTGAGTTTGTCCAGTAGATTTATATTGAAATCCCCTAAAATTAGCGATCGATTAAAGGAAGAAGTAATTAAATCAAGTTTATTTATAAAGTCTACAATATTAGTTTGTTGAGATCTATAAAAAGACATGAGGTTTAAATTTTGTTTTAGTAATCTAACTATCAAAAAGTTGGAATTATTGTATTCTTCCTCAAGGATGGGAGCGATATTTAATTAAGTAGATTTTGGACTTGTATGACAGCTAATCGAAATTTTTACTACCAACCAACCACATTGTACAGAAGTTATTGACATAAAACTTTATCATCTTTTATAATATTTCAGATGCCTAATTTAATTAAGTTACAAGATATGAAAACTACTTGAACCTGCTGCTCTAGCACAACCAAATTTTACAGCAGCTGTTGCCGTGCAACTTGACATTTTTTCACAAATTAGATTTAGATACCAGATACCTATAGCTTCAATAGAGACTGAGTTATTTTCATATAAAAGGAAAAGTTCTACGACAGCTACCCGAACCTGTTGCACAATCGCAACCAAATACATATATTGTTATATAACTATATAAATTTTATATAAAGCAGGAAGTTGTATAGCAGGTACTCGCACTGGCCGGTCCAGCTTGGATTTAAATAGCGAAACTTACAATTTTTCAAAAGATTTCAAAATTTTAGCTCCTTTATCGTGCGGATGTGCAGACGTTCATGGTTTAGTCGACTCAGAATTCGATTCTGATCGGATCCTTACACTTGAGACTACATTTAGCTCGGCTCGTTTAAGATGTCACAAATGTAATGGGAAATTTATTATACGCTTGAACATGCTTTCATACGGGTATAAAAATTGTTCATTGTAAAAAAAAACAATAAATGGAATTTAAATAAGTCAGAATGTAGCAAAGATTTTTAAAGGAGCACATTTTCCAAAAACTAATAAAAACTGAATTTAGAATATTGTGCTTTACATTAAGTTTGTAAATTTTCGTAAAATTATATGGAAGAAAAATTGAGAAAAATCACGTGACATTTTCTTCAATTTTATGGAAAACCTATGTGATTAAGAAAAGCAACACGTCATATAAAAATAAAATGTTACAGTTTCAAGTTTTAGTTTGAAAAAATTTAAACAAATGCCTAAGTTACTAACTTATGCTAATTTTATTAGACCATTTTTCTCTTAAATTTTCTACGTTATGTTTAAAAGTGTTCTGGAGAAGCCATATCAAGCAAGTCGAATTTTGTAAAATTTTGTTTTTATATAACGGTAAATTTAAGTTCTAAATTGAAAAAAAATGTACAAATGAAACAAAAATGATTTATAAAACAAAAAAAAAATTTATTGTCGTTTGACGTTTTTAGATTGAAAAAATGTTAAGCAGAACCTGAGAAATGAAAACATTTGAAAATAGGACATTTTTTAACATTAAAGGGCATTGGCTACGTAATGAATAAAGCTATAAAAAAAATTTCCCTACAACATTAACTTAACTTTTTTATGAGAGATTACATTACTTTAGTTTTAACATCGTAAGAGATAGATGGGCGGACGCAAGAATAGATTAAAACTAATAAGCAAATTTTCCAAATTTTTTTGAAAAATGTACTAAAAAAAAGTAAAAGTGCTATACAAAGAATAATGCGTATTAATAGTTAATTTTCAAAGAAAATATTTACACAAAACGTATTATTTTTAGAATAGATATTAAATTTTGGGACCATTGGTTTATAATTGCTGTTCTAATTTTCTCAAAAAAAAAAAAAAATCTTTAAGCTTTTGATAGGTTTTTCACTATGTATATTTTCCTTCATAAAGTGTGGATTCTTTTTAAGGTAAAAACTTTTCTACTACAGGATTTTTTAATCAATCAAAACCTTATAACTTACTTATATATCTATTGTAGTTTGTAGGTATTAAAATATCAAAAACAGAAAGCCAAATTTTAAATCAAAATTAAATTAATTTCGAAATAGAAATTTTAAACTCTAAAGTCCTCTTTAATCACTTTCATTTCTGGGATGGATTTAGAGTTGAATTAAAACTAAAAGTGTTCTAAAAATATTTCATTGATATTTTACGAATTTTATCAATTTGTACGTAAAAACAAAAAGAACGAAAATAAAAAGAAGTTATTTTTACATTTTCCTCATATATTTAGTGTAAGAAAGATTAAGAAAACATTATAGAAAAATCCTATAAACAATAATGGATAGAGGAAACAGAGTAGTTATTTAAAAATTAAACTATTCAAATAAAAATAACAAAATTTAATATTGTTATATAAGAAATAAAATTTGCTTTAGGGTTTTGTTTTAGTTCAGATACTAATAACTGAAGCATCGAACATAACGGTATTAAAAATTTGAAAATCTTGTTACACTATCTTTTCATACAAGACATAATCTACCAAATGCCATCACTTTCCGAAAACTTTTTATATTTATATTTTTTATATTTTAATTACCTAGACTATTTATTACCTTTAGCGATATTTTTATCCCTTCAGTAGAACCACAGTACACCAGTCACAGCTGTTGTACACCAAAATGAATGAAATATACACCAAAGTGCAAGAAACTTTACAATATTATGTAAAATTTGGCAATAAAACATTTTTTTCAATACAAAGTTCATCAGTGTTTCCAAAAAAAAAAAATTCCAAATAAAAACAAATTTTAGGAAATTGGATATTAAGTGACCCAGACGAGTTTTTATATTGCAAATCTGAATAAGTTTTCAATAAATCAACGAGAAAAATTACAGTTATTGGTTCAGGAAATGCTAAAATGCAGCTACTGGGAAAATGAAGAGAATTATGCTTAAAACAGAAAATTATCGATTTCTAAAATGGATTCGGGTCGAAAAGACGAGTACGTGAGTACTGGAGGATTAATAAACTTGATTTGCGAACGTGTTGAAATAAAGGAGAATTTGAAAGTGGGCATAAAAATAATAAATATGAGCACAGAAAACTCATTTATTGACTGAGACTTATATTTTTGTTTGGAAAATAAAATATTGGATTTACATGATTAGGTTCAATCCGAAAACAAAAAGAACTTCTTAGAGAATATAACTAACAGAAATTTTAAAGAAATGTTCAAAAGTCTCAATTACGCATGCTAGCAAATCCTTTTGTTCAGAATAAAATTTTTAATTAATACAAAAAACACATTAAGACATATAAAACATACATTTTAGATCTAATATTCTAGAGCTGGGTTATTTTAATAAAATAAATTTTGGACAAAAAGATCTGTATGCGAGTACGGGTTAATGAAGTTAGTTCCTAAACGTGTTGGAACAAAGAAGAATGTTCCAACATGTTGAGGTAATGTTCAAAAGTCAATTACGTATGTTAGAAAATCTTTTTGTTTTGGAATAAAATTTTTAATTTTTAGATAAAGAAAACTCTGTTTCTTCAATAAATTTACGATCTTATACTATAGCTGGGGTTATTTTAATCTGTACTCAAGATTTAGTACAGTAGTTTATTATGAAAATGAAAAAGGTAACTGAAAATCTTGATATTAGGTTTTTATCGAGTTTTCAAATATTTAGTGTGCCCCTTGTTACGATTGATTTTTATGTAGTTGTTTTTTTATTTTTAATGATGATAGCTATTACTTCAGATATTATTTATGAAGGAACATTATTGCAAGTGATAGTCAAATATAAGATATAATATAGATTTACCAAAATTTCAAATTTAAATTTGAATTTTGATATTTTAACTAAAAAGTTTTGTCTTCATATAAATCGTTCTTTCGAATTTTGATTAAATTTTGTCCTTAACAAAAGAATACGACTTATATTTGAAGTTGTAAATGGTTCATTGTTTTTTTTTTTATCCAGAAATTCACATTTTTTTTTTAAGAAGACATAAATATAAAGTTCATTTGAAAACTAATACCAAGCGCTTGAAAAAACCAATTTTTTTTTCGATTTGAATTTATTTACATACATAAATATATATATACAACAGAAAATACGTCTATATTTTTGCGATGTAATCGGTGTCAGTGTAAAATTACAATTTTCTTTTCTTTCTGAAGGACTATTATTTTTCTATAAAGTATTAAGCACATTTTTTTTTTTAGATTTTAATATTACTCTTAAAGGACTTAAAAATCTTGATGAAATCTTTCTACAGTACCCCCTTTAGCAATTTTTCAAAATTATTCTCATTTTAATTTAATCGGTTTCTATTTTCTTTTGAAACACAAAAAAAAACAAAAAGAAAAAAAGCAAAAAAGATAATTTTAGGATAAAATACATCCTATTATGTTTGATTACAATCTAAAAAAAAAAGTGTTCTTTTTTTAGCACAACCTGTGCAAAAATATCTAAGAAAGAAGTAAAATGAGCAAAAGAAACCCCAAAACATAAAACAGAAAGAACTACAAATATGGAACGGAAATGTGATTTAAAAGTAGTCACCTTAAAAATAACCCCAAGAGAGAAAAAATTTTGTTCTGTTAAACGCCTAAATATCGGCAATGATTTTATAGTTTTTTGTTTTTGTTCATAAAATTGCGTGTCTTGGATTACTCCATTAGAGATACGTAGCATAAGAAATATAAATGTAATTTTTAAAGCTTAAATTTTGTATTTTATATATTTTTTTTTTTTGCTGAGATATGATAACGTTTCAATAATAAACACACACAGCAGGAATATAACAATTTTTTTTTTTTTTGTTTTTGTGAAAAAAGAAAATTCTAAAGTGTACTTTGATGTTCAAATGTATTTGTATTGTTCTCTGCATATCAGAGATTTTCTCAACTTAAATAGGATTTGATTTTTTTTTAAATTTGTTTATTATCAGCAATTTAGAAATAAAAAATTTTTTTTTTCGAAAATAAACCATAACTATAAAGTTTCCAATAAAGTTTTAAACGAAACCCAAAATATTAGTTTTTGGTTTGAGAACATTTTATAAAAATATTCATTCTAAAGATTTGATAGATCGTTTTTCTGTTTTTTGTTTATATTTTCTAATTATGCCATCTTTTAAAAGACAAAATATTGCAATTGAATTGTGAAATTAGTACGAAAAAACAATGTTTAGTTTTACGGGAACATTCTAATGAGCAAAATAATATAGTAAAATTTAAATGTGTAAAAATTACGTGCCAACCAAGTTACGTGCTTAACCATTAGGTCCCTAAGGTCCCAGTCACGGTAATAATTTTATTTATTTATTTATATTAATATTACAAATCACATAGGATATTGTAATATAACAAAGCCATCGGCTACTAAGGCCATTATAAGTCGAATATTATTATTAAATTTTATTATTTAAATTATTATTATTATTTTGTTTATATTATATAGCAAGGGAGATTTGCTTTCAATTAATAAAACTTGCTACCTGTGCAGGACTTGAACCCGCACTCCCTCAGTTTATAGGCCACGTTCTTAACCACTAGGCCACCGAGGCCCTTAATGGTAATATTTATTTATTTATTTATATTAATATTACATACATTAATGTAGTGCAATATTATTGAACCATCGGCTACTAAGGCCATTATAGGTTTTTATACTATTATTAAATTATATACTAATATTATTTATTTTGTTTATATGATATACTATATATTTACATTATATTTGGTCGTAAGGGGGTAAAGAAAAAAACACTTACGACCTGTGCAGGGATAGAACCCGCACTCCTTCGGTTAATACGCCACACGCCTACCCACTAGGCTACCGAAGCCCCTAACGGTAATAAGAAAGAAAACAAATAAATAACAAAAATCGAAATTGCCTATTTTAAGGCGCACAAATTCATATTTTATTTACAATGTTTTCTATTAGCAGTTCAATTTAAATTTTATCTTTTTTGATTGATCTTTTCGGTTAAAATTTTCAAAATTATTATCAAAGTAAACTCATATTTTTTTATATAAAGAAAAGCAAAAAACTAAAAGAAAAACACAGAAAATGTTGATTAAAAATTGAGTCGAATTTAAAACTTTTTTCATTTTTTTATATGAAGACAAAAGTCTAAAAATAGTTAAAAAAAAATATTTTCCTCTACATATATACAAATTGGAAATTTTTATTTTGTACATATGAACGAACTGAAGAAAAAAAACTATAATGTTAATAAAAATCTGTCTTCCTATATGTTTATTGTTCATATAAAATAAATT
Source organism: Poecilobothrus nobilitatus (assembly GCA_947095535.1). Lineage (NCBI taxonomy): Eukaryota > Metazoa > Arthropoda > Insecta > Diptera > Dolichopodidae > Poecilobothrus > Poecilobothrus nobilitatus. Next base: position 115,906,742 of record OX352774.1, read on the forward strand.
CTTAAATAAAATGAAAATTACTGCGTCATTCTAGAAAGGATTCATTTTGACCTGGAGCAGCAATTAAAGCAATTTCAGCAATTAAATTCATTTAAAATTATTAAAATTAGTTCATTTTAGTTACTTCACTATTTTTAAGGATTACTAATGATAAAAAAACTTGTCATCAATTTGCAAAACTGTTTTATATAAGATATTCTTTTGGATTTATTCAAAAAATATCTTGGGCAACGCATTGTACAGTATATTTCTCTTTAAATTTTACTTCAAAATTAGATTCGACTAGTATTAGCCAAAAAGTATTACGGAAAGCATATTCTTTTGAAAAATAATTTAATATATTGTAAATATTTATGTTTGTGTGTGTATGTAAAAAGTCATATAAAAAATTACGAAAACTCTTAAAAAGAAAATTTCATTACAAAAATTTTTATTATAATTTAGAAGTCAAGAAGAGCATCATAACCCAAACAATCAATACAATAACCGACCAACAAAGAACATGAATAGGGAATGAAAGAAAATTACCAAAAAAAAAAAAGAAGAAAAAAACAACAAAAACCATAACAAAAAAAAGTTAAGGGCACATATGTTTTTAACATTTTTTAGTTTCATTGAAAATTATTAAAAGAAAATTGAAAAACTATTCAAAATCAATGAATGTTTATTTTATGGAAAATTTTTTATGAAAATGAAAGTAATAAAAGATAATCACCATAATATTGAATTTCTTTTTTTTTTTTTTTTGTATTTTGAAGAAGGGTGTGATGATTATGAAGTAAAATAAAGTGAAAATCGATTACAAATATTTTTTGATAAGTAAAAGACAATTGGAAAATTTTTCATTTAATATTGGAATTTTTAAATAATAACTTTTTGTTTTTTGTAATATTTTTAAAATTTACAAAGTAATAAAAAAGAACACGCCATTTTAAAAAGACATTAAACATAAAATTATTGTAAATTGTTTAAGACAATTTTTTCATATTTGCGCACTCTATTAAAAATTTTTAATAGCTGTTAAATGAGTGCTAATTAACTGCTTTTGAACTGGTTTAAAACTAGATACTCCTTTATTGGCTGGGATGCAAAATAATAAAACCGTCAAAAATATTCGCATATCCTTCCGATAAAATACTTATAAAATCCAGTTCATTAATTATATAGCAGAAACATTGAAAAGCACTATAAAAATATTGTAAAGGCTCTTGAAAGGAAAATTTTTGGACATAAAACAAAGTTCAATAATGAATTGAATAAACTATTTAACAAATTACAAAACACGTATCAGGATAATTATGTTTGAAGGTCAAAACTACAAGAAGTAGAATAATTTCAGTCACAATACAAGATTAAAATCAATCGATCGAAATTTAATGACACAATTCGATAGGAACTTAGAAAACTAGGAGGACAAACATAATATATAACAACGTGTTTGAAGATAATTTAACATATAATTTCTGTCGCATATGATAGAAAATATTAAAAGTGGATGACATCTAATATGTGATCAGGATTGTTAATAGTTTGTCAAACCACATATGATGAAACTCCTTAAAGTTAAACTCTTCTCTGCTTCATCAACAAAAAGGTATCAAAAGAAATAATATCTTAAGTAAAGTAATAGCAAAATTATATTTAAAGTTTTAAAAAATTTAAAACATATTCCTTAAGATACACTTTATAATCTATAGATACATTTTATAGCGCATATCAAACAGCAAAAAATATTCATCTTTCTACAAATCGTTCTATAACCCACCAATTAATACATGTACATTTTCTGTATGTGTGTTTTTTTTTTCTTATTTTAATTAAGTACACAAACTTAAATACACACATCACTTACACAAGGGAAGTAAAAATTAATTAAAAAAAAAAAAAAACACGGCATCTAAAATTATCATTAAAACCTAACATATAATTTACCTCATGGTATGTTTTGTTTTTATTTTTTTCTTTATTTTAATTCAACTCAATTTTGTTTTTTTACACCTCCTACACAACACACTTGCAAAACAAACAAACTAACATGGTGTTTGCGTTTTTACACAGTTTTGTGATTAACATCACCAAACAAATGTTGAGGTAATAAAAAATAATAATAAAAAAAAATAAAATGTTGTCAACATATCTTGTTTGGTTACCTGTAATACTTTATAACGGGACTATAAAAGTTCTGTTTTCATTTTCACCTTTTGACATTTCCCACTATTGTCTTTTTTTATGACGCTGATTTTTCGAATAAAAAATTCAAAGACTAATTTAGGAATAAGGATGAGGACAACAACAAAATATTATAAATTTATTGACTCTACATAAAACCGTTATTTTAATAAACTTAACGGTACCTGGATTCTTTTTATTATTACTGTTTTTTGTTTTATTTTCTTGTGGCTTAAAAAAAAAATTGCAACTCATAAAAAAAATTCACCAACATTACCATATTGGTAACATAAACACTCTGTTTTGTTTTTGGATATATTTTTTTAAAATTTGTTTAAGGGTTTTGTTTGCCTCTTTTTTGATTTTTGAAAATTTTTCTTACGTAACAGCATTTGTTATTGCATAAGAAATGTCCTACACAAAATACGAAAATTATATTTATCCTTAAATTTATCATTATTGAGTTGCGCTACTTAACTTTTACATCTATTTTCATTTTGTTAAAATTTTAAATTCTTTACCTTTAATCTCAATTTTCATTTTCACAAAAAAAAAACAAAACTCTTCACTACTCATTTTTCCTTGTTGAAATTACGAATAAATTGCTGAAACAAGCAAGAATCATGATTGCCTATTCATCTATATATACATATATATACAACATTTTAACCAAAATTACTATTGAATTTAACTATCAGCAAGTTCTATTACCGTTATTTAAGAATTCTCATCGTAATAAGGAACATATAAAATAATACAACGACAAACTGGATATTAAATATGGTTTTAAATAAATGCGGTCCATCTGCTACTATTGTTACTGTTACTGATGTTTATTACTACCATCATTGATAATAAAGATTATTTTTATTTATTTTTTTACTTCCCTAATATTTTTCCTTCAACATTACTTTTTTATATAAATTTTACCATCCTGTTGATATTTGATAAAAAAAAAACGAAAGCAATTCTTTCTTTGTTATTATAAAAAAAAAATTTGTTTTTCTTCATAAATATCAAATTACAAATTTATTTCAAATTTTCTTCGTTATTATAATACTACTATTAAACTAATCCTAGCTTTATATACCATGATTAGTACTAGTTACTGGGGTTTTAAACCTTGTCGCCAAATATAGCTAATTCACTAATTCGCTAATTCAAGAATTAGAGCAGAAATGAGTTCCAAGCCACTAAAATTATCTTTCATTGAAAAAATGTTCAAGATTTTAAAATTATTCATGCAGAAGAAAACAGAGCATATAACAGACACATTGAATCCAAACAGCAAATAACTGATGAAATAATTTTACTGTAGCGACTATAACTTGAAGAAACAACATGATTTTAATTTGATCCATAAATGAGAATAGTGGAAAAATGAAGAGAATAGTGAAATATGAAGATGAAGATGAAGATTTTTTTTTTTTTTAATGTATTTTTCTGCTACATAAATGTGGACAGGAAATTACACAGCCTTTACTGTTCAGGAGTGGCTGTGCATGTCGTAACGGGGAATAACTCTTACGATGTGTGTGGGATTCGAACCCACACTACTTCGGTGTTTACAGCTTATTTTATATGCTCTTACCCACTAGACCACCGAGGCCCCGAAGAAGATTTTAGAAATTAATAAAATGGTTAAAACAGCTTCAGATAAGAACAGACATTCGTAACACGTATTGGAATACTAAAATCACTAAATGTTAAAAAATGGTTAATGGTGGAAAAAAATGATTTCTCATAATAAAATAACGATATGATAAAAATATTTAAGGCAATTGAAAAACATTCAAAAGGCTTAAAAGTTATGATAAACAGTACATTTAACCAGATGTCATGGGACTCAAATAATGCGCCACTTTAACGTTGGCAATTATATTAAAAATATGTCAAATTAAAAATTAAATAGACCTGAAATTGTAATAACTCAGTTTTTTTTTTGATTTAAAAAATAAAATTCTGGACTTAGTGTTTTTTTTATTGTATAATAAAAATTAATTTTCTTTTTGTTGGGGTTTTTGCCACTTTGTTTTCGAGCACCCACATTTCAAATTACTAAAGTATCATTCTTCAAGATATCATTCTCCTTCGCCGTTTAAATCGAAAAATTAAAAAATGCTTGAATAATCAATATTAATAAAGCTAAACCGTCGTTCATCATAATCACAAATTCCCCATAATTAAATTTGTTTTTCATTTGTCTAATTTCTTATTAAGCTAAGCCTTATGAAAAGCCAGTAAAACAAGGTTTTATAGCATCTATCATGTAGTTTTAACAAATTAGAAAAAAATTAGAATTAAAAAGAGTGTAAGAATGACTGCGTCAACTTAAGGTTACCCACACCAATATAATATATGCTGTCTACAGAAAATTTAATTATCTTTTAGAAAATTTCAGAATTCTGACCTACATTTTTTTGTTTTACACGCTACCCAAACTCTAGGAAAATTTTCCTTTTTACAAAATTATTGTAGGTTTGAGCAAAAGCAGACGAGTTAAAGGGAAATAAGAATTTAGAGGAGAATTGGCGGGTAAATTGGAGACAAACCTGAATAGGTTCGTTTTGAAAAGTTGCAAATTGTATAATGGACCATTAGAATCAGAGGGGAACACGTTGGATGGAAGCATATTCCACATTTTAGCGGTTCTCACAATAGAAGAGTTTCCATAACCAGTTTTAAACCACCTAGGAATTTCCACGGTGTAGAAATGAGCACTTGAGGCTCCCCTAGTGTTGCGTTGGAATAGTTTACGTGGAGGCATTATTGATTTCAATTCAATAGAACAAGTGTCGTTACCTACAAGATATCTATAAAAGAGAGATAAAGCTCCAATATTTCGACGTAAGTTAAGAAGAGTAAAGGTACCCTGAACAGTAGGGTCGCCAATCAGGCGTAAGGCGCGATTTTGGATTTTGTTCAACATTTTGTCCACAACATTTTTTGATTAAGCTGCATGCCTAAAATGTTTAAATTTGCACCGCTGTATATTTTCTCCTTGGAACTGTAGAATTGGTATGGATTGATCCCTTTTGCAAAAGATCTGACAGCTTTGAGTTTTGGAGGTGTTGAACTCAACTCTGTTTTTAACACCCCAATCACCAATTTTCGCTAGGTCGTGGTTAACTGAACTAGCCATAATTTCCCTTTTTAAACTGATTGCGGTTGAAGTAGCATTCAATTTTTTTAAAAAATCATAAGATGCCACCAGAGTGCTGTCATCGGCAAAACTATGGATTGGATTGAGGGTAGAACTGAGTAGGTCATTAATAAAAATTTAGAAGAGAATGGGAGATAAGGCAGAGCCTTGTGGAACGCCAGCATTTATTTTATGAGTGTCAGACATAAAACTGTCGACAAGGATATGAATACGGCGATTCGAAAGAAATCCCTCAATCCATGCACAGAAGGAGCTTTCCAAACCAATTCCCTGACATTTGCCTGACATCAAAGGACTTTGAGATATCGAGAGCTACAACCTCAGATTCACCGGAACAATGTATGCTGGTGTTGAGCTTCTCGCAGAGACAAGTTAAAAGATCACCTGTAGATCGATGGCTGCGAAAGCCGTATTAACGATCGTTTAAAATATGCGAGCTATTCAGGTATCTCAAAAGCCTTTTGTTTATCAAAATTTCCATAATTTTGGAGAGGACTGAAATGATGACGATTGGTCGGTAGGTGGAAGGGCCGCTTTTGTCACCTTTTTTTGGGAATTGGAGAAACGTTGCGCAACTTTCCATTGACTGGGATATTTACCAGTCGAAAATGAGAGTGCGAAAAGATTGCGCAGAGGTTTCGAAATGGAAGAGGCTATATGTATGAGAACCATAGTTGGAATTCCATCCGGACCAGTGGACTTTCTAACATTCAGATTCGTTAGCACTTTCACTACAGCACGAGATCTGAAGTATACCCTTTGAAGGATTTTAACCTTAGTAGGATCAACAGAAGGATATACTGGAGGTAATTGAGTTGTAGGAGGGAGTGTAGAATTTGCTGCAAAAATTTTTGCGAGCAAATTAGCTTTACCAATAGAATCGGAAATGATAGAGTTGCCGGTATCAATCAACGGAGGAAACGATGATCCACAAAAGTTGTTCTTTACACTTTTTGCAAAAGCCCAAAAAGAGCGATTGCTGTGAGGGAGATTAATTATTTTCTGTCTCAACCTTTGGTTATAAAGAAACTTTTACTGATTGATAATTCTCTTGCAATTGTTCCTAGCCGCTTTATAGTCCGCAAGTGAGGAGTCAGATACAATGGCCTTATACCTTTTAAAATACTCCTCTTTAGATTCAATTGCTTTCCTACAGATGTCATTAAACCATGGCTTGGAACTTGATTTAAACGGTTTAAAAGAGCTGGGTATGAAGAGTTTCATACCTAGCATAATTATTTTACTAATGACATCTGTAGCGAAGTCAACGTTTCTGTGACGGAAACACATCGACAATCAATCCTCAATTGGAGAGCTAACAGAAATGTTATATTTTTCTGGATTTGTGATCAGGAACAAATCCAAAAGATTCTCGTTGTGGTTGTCACGGTCTGGAATTCTAGTAGGGCTCTTAACAAGTTGAGAAAGTTGGAATAAGTTTGAAAATAGTTCAACTTGCTTGCCTTCCGGTGAGTTATGACTAGAGAAATGGAGCCAGTTTTTGTTGTGGGCATTAAAATCTCCGGCGACGGCTATCTCACATTCTGGATTTTTTTCCAAAATTTTATTAATATCGTCGGATAGTTTTGCAATGACCACAGTTGTTTCTAGCTCGTTGGCTTGGGGAGATCTGTACATAAAACAGAAAAAGATTGTAGCGAGTTTAAAGCTACGTCGGAGCATATATATAAAGTGACACCTCGATGAGAAATAAAAAGCGGAACTAAAGTATAGCCGTTGATACTATAATTAGTATCATCGCCTATAACCTGAGTTTCACTTAGGGCTAATATAGCTGGTCTTTCTGAGTGTAGGTAAGCTTCAACTGATTGGAAATTCCTCACTAAACCTCTAATATTACAAAAGTTAATTGTAAAGTTGACGGACATTATTACAATTTGCAACGAAATGGGACTGGGAAAAATTAATTATAGTTAAAATTAAAAAAAATAAAAATAAAACAAAAATAAAGTTCGAATTTAAATTAAATTTAAAGAAAATTTACCCAAACAAAAACAAAACAAAAAAAAAAAAAAAATACCGAGGATACAAATTTCGCAATTTTATGACAGCTTCATAAACTTGCGTTAGGCCAACCAAATTTTACATAAGTCATTCGTCGTAAAACTTAGTTGAATTTGTTAAACTTTCAGATACTCAGCTTAAACACTGAGTTATGTTTATATTTAAAAAAAACAAGTTGTATGGCAGCTACTCGAACCCGTTTGTCGAACTTGTTGTTGAATATAATAGCAAAGGTGGTATTTATATGAAATCAAATGGTATAAATTTCCCACTTCCATTATTTTTTGTAAATAGAGGGATAGTAGAAAGCACATAACTAAATTATCTCAGAATTCAATCTTGACCAAGAATAGAATATAATACATTTTTCTTGTTTCGGTTTCATAAACGTAATGTCTTATATTCTTAGAATTGTAATAGTCGTTCAGGGATAATAATTACAAAACTGAAATAGCGCAAAAATGCGAATATCAACAAAATTCTACTTCTCTTAATATTTTTTTACCCGTATTATTTTTTTCTTAAGTATAAAAAAGTATAGAGACAACAACAAAAACAACATGTATTTAAGTTCTTATTATTTTTTCTGTTTTAAATTTTAGTTTGTAATACAAATTTACAGTCTATAAAATCCCAAACTTAAGATAAGAGCGAATATCACATTCAAAAAAAAAAAAAAACTTATGGAGAAAAAATGGAAGATAAAAAAAAATCGCTACTTAGGGCATTAATTTTTTTTTTTATTTTAATTTAATGAATAATACCATTTAAAATATAGTACTTTTTTGTTGAATAAAATTATTTATTAGGTGACCAGATATGGTAAATTTTTATTGTAGTATATACAAATAAAAACTGAATGTGAATGAAAAATAGTAAGTGTGTACAATAGTAACCAAAACATACATTTCTTATGTAAAAAATATCATTTCATATTCATATTTCTCTTCATTTGGAGCATCTAATGAGACGAAATTTTTTACATCAACTTATGTTAGTACATTTTCATCTATGAACATGTTATGGTTGCTGAGTCTGCGATAATTACATACAAGCAACTGAATTTATACAAATCTAAATTTTTTTTTTTTTAAATTCTTTTCAAGTGCGAATCTTCCACAGACACCAAAAATACCTCCTTTTGTAGTGTCAGATTCTTACTGACTACAGTTACCTCCACTTTTAGACAAAATATCGGGATGAAACCCATAACTGCTCACGCAGTATATTGGCTAGGGAGTAACGATAGGAGAGGATAGGAGAAGGACGCGGAAATATTGCATTGGGAGTGGGACTCTAAGGAAACAATGAATCCGCCTATTACAATATCTGTTTTTTCTAAGTGACTCAGCCATCAACAGTTACAACATGCTATAGTATACAAAACCTTCATGAGCTAATATTTGAAGGCTGGCGACTTAATCACTGACTAGGAGAGTCCTACAAAAGACTGTTATTTTAATTACTTTGTTTTTCAATTAAAATAATTTTTTAAGGAGTATAATCTAAAAAAACAAGGTAGAATGTAAACCAACGGTTTTTAAAAGCGCACATTTCCAAAACTCAATACAAATTATTTAGAATTGTGACTTACACAAAAATTTGAAAATTTCATGTAATAAGAAAAAATGTGAAAATAGGACATTTTTGAAATTTTGAGGGGCCGTAAGTTCGGAATCCTATATAACTAAGAAAAGCTATTAACACACGTAAAAATATATTATTGAAGCTTTAATTTTTATGTCTTGCCGAAGAAAAGTTTTTACAGGTGCCTAAGTTACAGGTGTCTAAAAATAGCATATTTTCAATTTTTGAGGCGTAATGACTCTTAAAGAGGGGGCGTTACCAAAAAATTTTCTGAGAAAACTTATACTAATTCTAAAAGTTCTTTCTTGTCTCAAAATTTCAGGTCCCTATCTAAAGGGGTGCCGGAGTTATGAAAAAAGAAATTTCATTCAAAATGTGGTTTTCACATAACGGTAAATTTAAATCGTAAATTACATAATATTACATAATTTTGATATTGTTTTATATAGATAATAAAATTTTCGATCTTCTGCCGGTTTTAGATTGCAAAACTATTACGCAGAGCCCGAGATATATACATCTGAAAATGGGGCTTTTTTACAATTTTGAAGAGCTGCAACTTTGGAACCCTTTACAATTAAAATAAACCTTTCACACACGTAAAAATATATTATTGTAGCTTTAATTTTTACATCTTGCAGAAGTAAAATGTGTGCAGGTTAATTCTAAAAGTTCTTTCTTGCCTCAAAATTTCAAGCTTGTATCTAGAAGCGTGCCGGAGTTATGAAAGTAGAAAAATCATGCAAAATTTGGTTCTCACATAACGGTAAATTTAAATACTAAATTTAAAAAAATTGTATAATTTTGATATTAATTTACAAAGATAAAAGAAATACCTGTCGAATGACGTTTTCAGATTGAAAAAATCTTGAGCGGAACATAAGATATATGCATTTAAAAATAGGACTTTTTCAAAGTTTGAGGGGGTGTAGCTCCGTAATGGGGGGGGGCTACATGAAAAAGTTGTTCCACAAAATTATTTTTTTTATGAGACCTACCTATGGTTAAAATTTTTTTTCTCTATCTTTAACGGTGTAGAAGTTTTGTAAACAGACGGACGGACGGACGGACGGACGGACAGAGTGAAACTAATAAGCACATTTTTTCAAAATTTTTTTGGAAATGTGCTAAAAATGAAAAAACTTGAAATTATTAGCAATTTTTCCAATCCCAATGATATCCCTAGAATTAGACAAAGCTTCAGTCTTTTTAATTTTTTTCTAATGATTTGATTTGGTGTAAGTCATATAACTGTAAATTATTATAATTAGGTACTTCAAGCTATTTCATTATATTTTAAAATATCATTTTAAGCTCTTTATCATTATTATAGTATGTGTGTTGTTCCGTTTCGGAAGTTGAAAGCATAGTGGTCGATAATATGGTTTGTTTTAGTTTCATTAAACACTTAATTATTTAAATGAAAGTGTTGTAAAAATAATGAAATAAAAAGAGATTTAAAAAAAATTGGTCGCGATCTCTTATTTAATTTAATAATAATTTCTTATTATATATTTTGTTCCTACTGTGATTCTTTTGTATTTATATTTTGTTAGTTTGTATATTATTATACTGACAGCAACACAAACCATATGATGGTAAAGACACACACTGAAAGAACAGGCAGAGCTAATGCAGAGGAATGCATAGAAGTTGTGGGCAGGAGGCAGAAACAGTATTTCATGTACTTTGCCAATATCTATCACTGAAATCTCAAAGAAGAAGAACTTTGGGAGAGGGCTTCTGGGAAGATATATCTGAAGTGGATCTCTTAATAAAGGGATTTCGTCCGATCCTTTAAAGGCATTAATTGGCTCGTTAAGGCGATATAATAAAAGAGTGTCTCTTGGAGTTACGGCACACAACGGGTCGCAGGGTCTAGGTGTAAGGATAATTTGCTATCCGCCCTAAATAACAACAATTATATATGACAAGATATTTATATTGTGATTCACTAAAGAAACTTCAACCTATATTACACTTTTGCAGGTCAATCACAAAGAAAATTTTCTAAATAATTTATCTATAATTAAGCTCCTTGAAATGTACTGTAATTGCTTTTACTATTTATAATTAGATTTTCTTTTTTAAATTTCATATTTATTAGTAAAATGATCACTTTAAAATGACTATTATATTATTATGAAGAGAATATTAGATTTTATATAATTCTGATCTGTTTTGACTTTGGCCACTATTTTACTTAAATTTTGGTGGTTTTTAAAATTTTTTATTTTTTTGTTTTTTTTTATTTTTTTGGTTTTTTTTGTGGCTGATTTCTAATAAAAAATATTATAAAGTTTTGTTATATTCATTTTTAAAGAAGTAAAGAAAAAGAAAAATATGTACCGTTTTTTACGATTATAGTTTTTTTATTAAAAAACAAAAACTGAAAAAAAAAAACAATAATAAAAAACTTATAAAACCAAAAAAAAAAGAAACTTAAGTAAGTAAGTAAATTTTTTTTTTCTGTAAGGATCCAGGATATTAAATTCCTTTTATACTCGTATATTAACGAATAAAATCTCTTTTAAATGTTTGCATGTATGTGTTCATCAATTTAAAAAAGAAAAAGTATTTTTATTTTCATTTTCTTCCTGAAATTTTCCCCTAGTTTTTCTTTTACATTTCTGGAGCTTGTGTTTTGTTTTTTTTTCTTTTTTATTATTACAGTTATTATTATTGCCATAAGTAAAGTGGATTTGCTTAAAGAGAATATTTAGAGTATAAATTGTTGTTAAGAAAAAGTATAGTGATTGTTTAGTAATATCAGTAGATACCGTTATTGTTATCAACTTGTATAGAAATTGTAAGGCTGGTTTAAGGAATGTGTTGGTAAAATTGAAGAAATAAAAAAAGAACAAAAACAAAAACGCATTATTTTTGTAGTTACTTAAATTTTTAAGTTTTATTTTAATTTAATATGATTTTCATTTTTATATGTAGTATAAATTGTTATAGCCTAAATTAATTTTTGTAAGATTTAAACAAGATTTACTTTAAAAATGTATTTTTCTTTTGTGCTTTTGTAGATGTTAAGTGAAAAGTAATCTTTAAGATACAGAAACATTACTTACATTACTTTGGTTTTTTAATTTATTATGAAATCCTTTTAAGTTAAATGTCGATTTTTGATTGAGTTTTTAAGTTTTTTTTTAGCAAATTGTATTATTGATTTCAAAAATATATTTAATTTACATTATATAAAATATTTTCCATTGGATAAAAATGTTTTTTTATTGGTTTCTATTTTTAAGAGTTTGTGGTTAATCAAGTTTTAGATCATTATCATATGATATCAATAAAGACTGCCTTTTCTGCCTTGTTTAGTCTGTCGTTTGCCTATTAAAATTAAATATTTTTTTATACCCGTACGATAGGATCGGGTATAATAAAATTACTCCTCCGTTTGTAACACCTCGAAATAAGAGAGCTAGATATACCTTCAAAGGTATGGATCGGATCAGAAAAAAATTCTAAGACTTTTGAGCCATTCATTTCATTTCATTTCATTTCAGAAATTTTTTTTGTATCACCCCCCGTTTAGGAGCTGTAAGGGGTCAAAAACTAAAAATTTCCTATTTTTAAACACCTGTAACTTGAACACCTGTTAAAATTTTTTTGAAGTAATACACAAAAATTAAAGCTCCAACATTATATTTTTATTTCTGTTAACAACTTTTTTTAATAATATAGGGTTACTTTATAATTGACGAAAGTGTTACTTGATTTTTTCAAATTTTCTAACAAATTTCTTCAACAAATTTTTTGCATTTGTTTTATTCGATAATTTGAAATTGTTGAGGATATAATGCGTAGTACAAAAAAATGTAATTAAATAAACAACATAACGGTTGCTTGAAGAATTTTTATTTATATGATATTGATATACATACATACTTATATAATATCATGTTTATTTACATATCGTATATGTCACTGATGAATGAATGATAAGAGTATAGATGTATATTATATAGCGCCGTATTTACATGCATACATATATGTATTTTATTGTACTTATAAGAAATTATTCTGTCAATGGAATATTTAAATATAATATAATATAATATTTAAAATTACATTTATTATTTTGTACAAAGTAAATTTAATATACATTTACCGCTTAGTATTAAATGGTACTATAGAATATTTGAAAAAGTTTTGGATTGATAATCGTTATGTGGAAGGTTAGAATCTACTTTTGAAGAATGGTCATATAAACATATAGTTTGAATATATGTACAACCCATAGTTCTAGAAATTATAAAATTCACCCAAATTATTTTAAAATACTAAAATATTAAAAAAATAATATTGTAAGCAGAGTGGCTGTGAACATACTAACGGTTCGTACGGGTATCTAAGAGTTGACAAAGTCAACTGTATTCTTCCTCGTTTTATAGTAAAAAATCGTTTCTTGCTTTGTTTTCGATAGATTCTCGGTAATTTTAAATTTGGTTAACATCGACATGTACAAAAATATTTTCTAAACCCAATTTGTATAATTTATACTTTATAATCGACAAGATTTTTGTAACACTTTTGCAATTTGTATGTAGCTTTTTAAGAATCTCCAAACCAGTTTTTCTTTATTTAATAATTTTTCTTTTACGTTAAATCATCTCCTTTAAAACCAGACATATGCAGAATTTAAATATAAAGTTTTATTTATTTATTTTTTTTTGTTTTTAGTGCATTTCTTTCCCACGTAAATGTGAACATGAAATTACTCAGGCTTTTCTTTTCAGACTGTAAATGTCGTAAGGGGGAAAAACTCTTACAAGGTGTGTGAGATTCAAACCCAAACTCCCTCGGTGTTTACAGCGTATTTTATACTCTCTTACCCACTAGGCCACCGACGCCCATAATGTTTTATTTTAAGGATAAAGGTATTGATAAGAACTCTTATGGAAATTGGGTTTAGCAGTTTTTCTATCTTAAAATAAAAAATGTAAGTAATTAAAACACTTTCATTAAAAAAAATTTGAGAAATTGTCAGAGCATTGGATTAAAAACTAAATACAAATACTTAAGATTTCACGTTTACATCTTGTTGCATGTGAGATACAGATAATATGCTGGGTAATTTCTCCAAATTACATTATAAATAGCGTTCTACTTCATTAAACAGGTTTCTAAAAAGACTCTGGAACTTCGTCTGGAATGAGAATACGAAGAAGGACACACAATGTATATCCAGACAGGAAAGCTCAAAATTCAATATACAATTGAGATCGAAAAACCGAAATATATTTGTAAAATAAAGAATAACTTAATCGAAACGAAAGTTCAAATGATCAAAGAATATACACAGCTATAGAACAAGAACGACTAATCAAATTATTAGACCCTTAACAAATATTGTAATATTTAACAAGTTACCTGCTGAAATAAAAAATCAATCTACAACAGAAAGACTCAAAAACAGAATGAAAAAACATCTATACACCATCCAAAAGGAAGAAACCAAAACTGTATAGCAGATTAACCTAGTCAGATCTGATTCCCATCCAATGAAAATTCAATAGTATTATCTCTTGCTTTGTCAATTAACTTGAACATAATTAACTTGTCATCCAACTTTGTATATTATTATTAATTATTTAAATATTAGATTATATCACATTATAATACAGTAATAAATTTAGGATTATATCATATTGTATTATATTATATTATTAAACTTACATTATAGTGACTTAAGATAATATAACATTTTTATTTTATTTTTTTTTAGAGCCAAACTGCTATGGAAATAAATGCGGGATAAAGCTATCAAGTTTACTTCCTAATATCAGTTGCGGCTGTTAGGAAGGAATGAAGAGGATAGTAATTATAAATAACAACCTGAAGCTGCAGATTTGGCTTATTAATCAATTTTTTTTTTTTTTGTTTTATATATAAAATTATCATACGAATGTTATTTATATATATTCTAAACTTGTTATAAAACTAATTGTAAGAAAAATAAATTTATGGATTTCACAGAACAAATTGTGTGTGATCTGATCTGTTAAATTTTTCCAAGGAATTCTTTATTGAAATGAGTAGAGATTTAATTATAAATTTTATTTTAACTTAAAATTTAAATTCTTTTTTCATATTTTTCTTCTCCATCCTCATGAGATTACATAAATTTTCTAAGATTTTTGAATCTAATAATATTTTCTATTCAATATCCATTTATTTCCTTTCAAAATAAATTAATTTATCATGAACATAAATTTACATATTATATAACTTAATTACTTTAACAAAACTATTTGTACATAGTATAAAAACAGGTGTATAGCTATAAAATAACACGTACAGCAATATTATTTTAACAAAATAAAAAAAAGAAACTATATATATAATATTAAGGGTTATGAATATGTATATAATATATAACCTTTATATGTACCTTTAAGAATTTTACCTTTAATAAACTTTGTATAATGTATATATATCTTTTTGATATAGATATACTATATAAATATATTTTGTCACAATAATATATTGGAAGTATTATGTAATAGTAATAATTTCTTCCCTAAGTATAAACGATCCATTATAAAACATATAGGTGTATTCGTAAATTATACATCTGTATAAATTAACTAATACTATAAAACACCTGGAATTATTGAATAAAAAATTGATAGTTTTAAGTCAATAGTTTTAAAAAAAAAAACTAAACAAAATCTAACAAAACAAATAAGTAAAAGTTCTTCGAGATATATTTTCTTTCATTCTATGATGATAAATGCCGGATTAAATAACTTTTTGTAAAAATGCATCTCTTGTTTTCACTATGCCCGTCTATTGCATATGTTTAGGCGTTTGTTTTAAATTATTGCAACGAAATATTGTAAAGAAACAAGGTAGAATGTAAACCAACGGTTTTTAAAAGCGCACATTTCCAAAACTCAATACAAACTGTTTAGAAGTGTGACTTACACAAAAATTTGAAAATTTCATGTAATAAGAAAAAACGTGAAAATAGGACATTTTTGAAATTTTGAGGGGCGTAATTCCGGAATCCTATATAACTAAGAAAAGCCGTTAACACACGTAAAAATATATTATTGAAGCTTTAATTTTTATGTCTTACCGAAGAAAAATTTGTACAGGTGCCTAAATTACAGGTGCCTAAAAATAGCAAATTTTCAATTTTTGAGGCATAATAACTCTTAAAGAGGGGGTGCTAGCAAAAAATTTTCTGAGGAAACTTATACTAATTCTAAAAGTTATTTTTTGTCTCAAATTTCAAGCCTCTATCTAGAAGGGTGCCGGAGTTATGAAAGTAGAAAAATCATGCAAAATATGGTTTTCACATAACGGTAAATTTAAATACTAAATTTAAAAAAATTGTATAATTTTGATATTAATTTACAAAGATAAAAGAAATACCTGTCGAATGATGTTTTCAGATTGAAAAAATCTTAAGCACAACATAAGATATATGCATTTAAAAATAGGGCTTTTTCAAAGTTTGAGGGGCTGTAGGTCCGTAATGGGGGGGGCTACATGAAAAAGTTGTTCCACAAAATTATGTTTTTTATGAGACTTACCCATGGTTAAAATTTCTTTTCTCTATCTTTAACGGTGTAGAAGTTTTGTAAACAGACGGACCGACGGACGGACGGACGGAAGCACAGAGTGAAACTAATAAGCACATTTTTTCAAAATTTTTTTGGAAATGTGCTAAAAAGTTATTTAATGCAAATAATTAATTGTTGGAGATATTGTCTGGAACCATTTAAAACTATCTTAAATCTTTTAAAAGTCTTAAATTATTTGAAACTATATAATTCTGGTATTATCTTTGTTGAAAAATCCTTAAACTTAGAGCATTTAGAATTAGCATATTAGACTTTCAGTAATCAATTTACACCAAATTAATTCTAAATTCAAAGATTTCTTTATTGTAAAATTTTTTATTCTTTTATTTAAATAGATATTAAAAATAATTTTGTTAACCTTAACCTTAACTTACAGAAATACTTGACAAATTCTCGCAAATTTTTGAAAATTTTCAAATTTTACATTTTATTTTACTAATCCATGATTTTGAATTTAATTTTCGTACCGTGATATAAATATGTCCCGCATTGAATTTTGATCGATCCGAAAAAAAAAATATTTAAAGTGTTGCATAATTTACCATGAACTGATCCAATTCATGTCATTCCTTTAGTAAGCAAAACTTTCTTTAATCAATTCATATTCCCTCCAGTCACGTCGACTAACATTATATTACGAGTGGAAAGCATGAACACCCGAGTGGAACTCATGATCAGTAAATGGTGACAAAATCAGTTATTTTTGAATATATTTTGAAAGGTTTTCAAATTAACATGCAATTTTTATACTGCATCAAAATAAAAACAATAATCTATACAAATATCATTTCATTTTACTGAAGACAAGTCATCTCAAAATTTTAAGTAATGAGCATTGAATCACAACTGTTATCAAGTTATACAACTAAATGAGTCATGAGTCTCTCCATACTGAATATAAATGTATCAAAATATTTCCAAGAAAATTAAAATAAACAAGATCAAAACCTGACAAAGCTTAATTCATTTAATTGAAAATTTGAAGGAAATATTGATTTGAAAAAAATTCGAACTTAGAAAACAAAAAAAATTCTTATTAAACCCCCAAAATAAAATCAATTCTAATTTATTCTAATGTTTTGTTTTTTTTTTTTCTTTTCTTTACTTTGGTTTTTATTATTTTGACTCTAATCTGACTTTAATAGCAAGAATTTGTTATACAAAACAAAACAGAAAAAAAAACAAATAAAAAAAAAAAAAAAAAATAAACATATTTTTAATTCTTTTCATATACACTTTTCTACTAAAACATTTTCCATTTATGTGTGAAAATAATATGTTTACCTATATACATTTATATGTAGGTAGGTATGTACTATTTATTATATGTTTATAAAAAAAAATGTAATATAAATATATATTTGTAAGTAGAATAGAAGAATACATAAAGAAAAAAATCTATTTATATCTTTATTATACATATATGTATATATATATAATATATAATATGTTTTTAAATAATATATATTTATAATATAAATTTAATATATTTATATATATATATATATATATATGAGATCCTGTCTAGATCTTTCTGGCGTAGGATTTATCCATTCAATTCAAAAACGTATTTGTTGTTGTTTTTTTTTTTTGTTTTTTTTTGGTGCTTTAAATAAACCATATTTACTTTTGAATGTTGAATATTATATTGTTGCTTTAGTTACACATTCAATGTGACACATGAATGGCAGATTTCTTTTTTTATTTTTATACTTTTTTTCTTTTCAAAACACATGCCATGCATAAAAGTCAAAATGGAAGAAAATCTCAGGAAAAATAAAAAAATAAAATTTTTTCTTAAATTTTCTTTTGTTTCTTTACCCAAACAAAAAAAAAAAAAATTTTAAGAAAAAATTTCTTTATAACCTTCCCTCCTCCTCTTAATTTACTATGCTGGCTTCTTTTTAGCACATTTCCAAAAAAATTTTGAAAAAATGTGCTTATTAGTTTCACTCTGTCCGTCCGTCTGTTTACAAAACTTCTACACCGTTAAAGATAGAGAAAAACAATTTTAACTATAGGTAGGTCTCATAAAAAAAATAATTTTGTGGAACAACTTTTTCATGTAGCCCCCCCATTACGGAGCTACACCCCCTCAAACTTTGAAAAAGCTCAATTTTTAAATGCATATATCTTATGTTCTGCTTAAGATTTTTTCAATCTGAAAACGTCATTCGACAGGTATTTCTTTTATCTTTGTAAATTAATATCAAAATTATACAATTCTTTTAAATTTAGTATTTAAATTTACCGTTATGTAAAAACCAAATTTTGCATGATTTTTCTACTTTCATAACTCCGGCACGCTTCTAGATAGAGGCTTGCAATTTTGAGGCAAGAAAGAACTTTTAGAATTAGTATAAGTTTGCTCAGAAAATTTTTTCGGACCACACCCTGTTTATGAGCTATTAGGGCTTAAAAATTGAAAATTTGCTATTTTTAAACACCTGTAACTTAGGAACCTGTACACATTTTACTTCTGCAAGACGTAAAAATTAAAGCTACAATAATATATTTTTACGTGTGTGAAAGGTTTATTTTAGTTGTAAAGGGTTCCAAAGTTGCAGCTCTTCAAAATTGTAAAAAAGCCCTATTTTCAGATGTATATATCTCGGGCTCTGCGCAATAGTTTTGCAATCTAAAACCGGTAGAAGATCGAAAATTTTATTAGCTATATAAGACAATATCAAAATTATGTAATATTTTGTAATTTACGATTTAAATTTACCGTTATGTGAAAACCACATTTTGCATGAAATTTCTTTTTTCATAACTCCGGCACCCCTTTAGATAGGAACCTGAAATTTTGAGACAAGAAAGAACTTTTAGAATTAGTATAAGTTTCCTCAGAAAATTTTTTGGTAACGCCCCCTCTTTAAGAGTTATTACGCCTAAAAATTGAAAATTTGCTATTTTTAGACACCTGTAACTTAGGCACCTGTAAAAATTTTTCTTCGGCAAGACATGAAAATTAAAGCTACAATAATATATTTTTACGTGTGTGAAAGGTTTATTTTAGTTGTAAAGGGTTCCAAAGCTGCAGCTCTTGAAAATTGTAAAAAAGCCCCATTTTCAGATGTATATATCTCGGGCTCTGCGCAATAGTTTTGCAATCTAAAACCGGTAGAAGATCGAAAATTTTATTAGCTATATAAGACAATATCAAAATTATGTAATATTTTGTAATTTACGATTTAAATTTACCGTTATGTGAAAACCACATTTTGCATGAAATTTCTTTTTTCATAACTCCGGCACCCCTTTAGATAGGAACCTGAAATTTTGAGACAAGAAAGAACTTTTAGAATTAGTATAAGTTTCCTCAGAAAATTTTTTGGTAACGCCCCCTCTTTAAGAGTTATTACGCCTCAAAAATTGAAAATTTGCTATTTTTAGACACCTGTAACTTAGGCACCTATACAAATTTTTCTTCGGCAAGACATGAAAATTAAAGCTACAATAATATATTTTTACGTGTGTTAACGGCTTTTCTTAGTTACATAGGATTCCGGACTTACGGCCCCTCAAAATTTCAAAAATGTCCTATTTTCATATTTTTTCTTATTACATGAAATTTTCAAATTTTTGTGTAAGTCACACTTCTAAACAGTTTGTATTGAGTTTTGGAAATGTGCGCTTTTAAAAACCGTTGGTTTACATTCTACCTTGTTTTATATTATGTTACATTTTAGTATCTTTAGAAAAGGTTCTTTTGATAGGAATACGTTCATACATGAATTCCAAAATATTTATTTAAGGAGTTCAAAGAGTAAAAAAAAAAACTTGTAAAAGCTTTTAGTTTTTATCCTCTTTTTGAGATGCGATATTTTATAGATTTATCTTACCGTTAGACTTGTTACATTTTATACAAGAATTTCTGCATTTAAAAAATGTTTAATGTACACTATATGTTATCAAAATATCAAACCGTTGCTAGGTTAACCGGAAATGGAACTATAGGTCAGTTTAATGAAAACAAAAAGAATTCCGTTGTGTTTAAATATTTCAAGACTAATTTTGTTTTTTAGTATTTTTCTTGTGGAACACATTGTATAAATCAGTTTTATAAACATACTGACATATTTTTCTTTTTCTCTAAGTCTTATTATATGTGTAATTGTATGTTAATAAATGTATGAATGTAACTTGTTTTTTTTTAATACCCATATCATCTTAATAAAAGGATGCGTCTAAGAATCTTCCTATTTTCATACTGAAAAATAAAAGAACAAAAAAAATAATAATAATAATTGTGGTATTGAATAGAAGACAACAATATTTTCTGACTATAAATCTTTTCCTCTAAATCACACTCTTAGTATGCAATTAAATTTGATATTGGAAGGAAGGAGAGATGAATAAAAAGGGGAAATGATTGTAGAAGTTCAAGATAATAGTAAAGGTAGAGCTTTATTACACTTAAGAAATGGTGTGTTTATAATATCTTTTTATAATATCTATTCGTCTACTGTCAGTATTCAGTAACTACAGTAATTATAAGTATACAGTGACTGCAGTAAATTACATAGTTTTTTTTTAACATATTATAAATTCTTTCTAAACATTAGAAAAAAAAAACAGGATACTTGTAGAGATTTTAAGATTAAGTACATGAAATAAGATATAGCGAAAGAAGTTGCCAGTGGTTTTTGAACAACACCAGTGTCCAATTATAGATCTACAGTCAATAAACTTGAAAAATCTATGATTTTTACTAAGAGTTGAAGAAGACATAAATTCTAATAATAATACATTGAATTTTGTGCAAATATCAATTCTTTAATATAAATTTTCTTTGTACTTTTTAAAACGCAACATGAACAGGAAGGTCTTGAATGGAAATTGCCTTTTATTATAGTTCTCAATATTATTATTATTTTGCGGTTGATTATTACTTTTCTTGTCATTATATTTTTTATAACCCAGAAGATTATTTGTAATAGAAAATGTGCATATACATGCGTATATAAATATAAATTCAAACAAATATCATTTAGAAAAATTCAGTACATAAAGACCCAAAAAGTTACAAATTTATAATTCAAAAAATTAAACCTCAAAAAAAAAAAAAAAAAAAGTCATTATGTATTTCTGAATTTTCAAAGAATTTTCTTAACACCCACTAAGGATTCTACATTATCAAGAAATCTAAAATTTATTTATAGAATATATTATAAATGGATGAATAAAATTAATCTGTATTAGTTGCGTTTAACTTCAAAAACTAATCAAAAGAGGAAGAATACAGTTGACTTTGTCAACTCTTAGATACCCGTACGAACCGTTAGTATGTTCACAGCCTGTCACTCTGCTTACAATATTATTTTTTTAATATTTTAGTATTTTAAAATAATTTGAGTGAATTTTATAATTTCTAGAACTATGGGTTGTACATATATTCAAACTATATGTTTATACATTCTTCAAAAGCAGATTCTAACCTTCCACATAACGATTATCAATCCAAAACTTTTTCAAATATTCTATAGTACCATTTAATACTAAGCGGTAAATGTATATTAAATTTACTTAGTACAAAATAGTAAATATAATTTTAAATATTATATTATATTATATTTAAATATTCCATTGACAGAATAATTTCTTATAAGTACAATAAAATACATATATGTATGTAAATACGGCGCTATATAATATACATCTATACTCTTATCATTCATTCACTAGTGACATATACGATATGTAAATAAACATGATATTATATAAGTATGTATATATATCAATATCATATAAATAAAAATTCTTCAAGCAACCGTTATGTTGTTTATTTAATTACATTTTTTTGTACTACGCATTATATCCTCAACAATTTCAAATTATCGAGTAAAACAAAATGGAAAAAATTCGTTAAAGAAATTTGTTAGAAAATTTGAAAAAATCAAGTAACACTTTCGTCAATTATAAAGTAACCCTATATTATTAAAAAAAGTTGTTAACAGAAATAAAAGTATAATGTTGGAGCTTTAATTTTTGTGTATTACTTCAAAAAAATTTTAACAGGTGTTCAAGTTACAGGTGTTTAAAAATAGAAAATTTTCAGTTTTTGACCCCTTACAGCTCCTAAACGGGGGGTGATACAAAAAAAATTTCTGAAATGACTCATACTAATTTTCAAAGATCTAACTTCTGTCAAAATTTCAAGTTTCCAACTTTAACCGTTTAGAAGATGGAAGGGTTAAAGAATTTTGCAAAATTTTAGTTTCGCATAACGGTAAATTAAGACACCGTATGCCAAAAATATATATTTATTGTATATATACTTTTAAAGCTAATGAAAGTGGTAATCGTTTGGCGTTTTCAAAATGAAGATATACCTTATACAACTTGTGCTATAACAATTTAAATATAGAGCTTTTTTGAACCTTTGGGGAGCTGTAGCTCCGTAATGGGTGGGGCTACAAAAAAAAGTTATTAAAAGTAAAATTAATATTTTTGGGAGGTCTATCAGTAGTTAAAATTTCATAGCTCTATTTCAAAAAAAATGTCGGGATCTAAAAGTTAGGTGTTCGAGAGCTACCCTAAGGCTTGGTCCAAACTCAACCAAAAAAAATAGGGAACCTACAAATTACTGCCAAAATATTTTGTGTAAATTTCAAGATTCTAGCTTTCTTAGTTTTTGAGTTAGCGTGCTGACGGACGGACGGACGGACGGACGGACGGACGGACGGACATGGCTCAAAAGTCTTAGAATTTTTTTCTGATCCGATCCATACCTTTGAAGGTATATCTAGCTCGCTTATTTCGAGGTGTTACAAACGGAGGAGTAATTTTATTATACCCGATCCTATCGTACGGGTATAAAAAGAAATTTTCAGTTTAGTCCAATTGGTCATACTGAGATTCAGCAAGGGCCTAAGAATATTTAGTTATAATATTGCATTAACTACCAAGAATTACGAAAAGAGAGTAATAAAAGTAATAAAAGGCAATATTATATGAAAGATAAGGTTAAAGTGATGCATAAAACTGTTGGAAAAGGTTATTACTTATTAAATAAATTAAGAAGAAAAATAAAGTGTAGGAATAGAAATTTGACAGTGCCAGGAAAATAATCATACGAACTTTTTACTTTTTAAATTTGGAAACCTATCAAAATTCTCATCAGAAACAATTTAAAGATGCTATAAAAAAATATAAAAATCATAAATAAATCTTAGAATAGATTAGGTGTGTAAATAATACGGCGATAATTTTAGGTAGATCTATATTGTACACGCTCTATTACTGCGTGTTGTAGATTTTGCTTCAACTTATAATATATCTGTCAGCTCTACCGCCTCTAAGAAACTAGAAGTTTGTAGAGCGTGCTGGCAGTTCATTTTTGGTAATGCAGTATGTTCGGAGTAAATTTTCAGAGTATGCAGTATCTTGTTCGGAGTAAAGCTCTGCAGTTTTTGCAGTATCTGTAGTGATGATTCTTCTTCTTCTTCATATAATTTGCAAGTACCAGCATTTTGTATTTCTAATATAAATCTAAATATTGAATATTATTGATCTGGATAGTTATTATTGTATCTAATACAGCATCTAGGATTAAAAATTTTTGTAGATTTCAGATTAGATGAAAGATACTTTAAGATGAGATAACAATATTTCAATATTAGTAAAAGTTTTCTAATAAATTGTTCAAGTTTTGATTCTAGGGACACTTATTACTCAATTTATTCATCTAATATCTTATTGTTTTCAAGAAAAGAATATTTTTCCCATCATTTACAATTATTTACATATATTCATTTGAATTGTTTTTGTTTTTGTTTTTGTATTATTGGATGTATTAGTTTTGTATTCATTGTGGCAAAGTGAAAAAGATTAGAAAATTTATTTGGTACGGAAGTAATTATTTGGTATTTTTTTTTTTTTTTTTTTGCTGAAAGTATTTCTATTTCCGGAGGATTATAAATTTAATTAAATGAAATGAAATGTCAAATTGGGATCCAAAAGTACATAAGTAAATAAGTAGGATATAAACAGTAAATTAATTGAAAAGGATATTATAATATATTGTTGGTGGAGAAAAGAGATTTTTTTGATGATAGAAGTGTTATTAACTATTCTTAAAATTTTGAATATATTTCATGAGATTAGATGAAAATTCTAAAAGGTTGAAATTGAAATGTGAAATAATAATGAAGGAAAAAAAATATTAATCAGAATTTTCGTGTAAAAATCACATATAATAAATTTTGAAATGATAATTTATAAGAGATCTATGCTGCCCACGTTGGCATTATATATTATGTATACATATAATCATATGTATATATATGTATAAGGGTTAATGAGAAATATATTTTAAAATTAAACCTAAGAAGATTTATTAAGGTTTAGAAGAGAATTCTTTAATATCATAAAATAAAAAAATGAAAGAAAATAATAAAATTTTAATTCAATCTTTTAAAGAATGTTTGGAAGCAAATCAAAAAATAAATGGGTAGAAACTTTTATGTATTAAATCTATTGAAAATTGGTGTGTAAAAAGAAAAAAGCGTAAAAGGTGAACAAATTATTTAGGTTGCTTTAAAGTTGTGGAGCAAAAATAATCATATTAGTCTTATGTACCAAGTGGGTATAGTATTGTTTAGACCATTTCTGAACAACAACAGTATTTTTACTTTTTGTATTATTGGTAACACCGTGTAACAGTCAGCGCATCCGAAAAGAAAAAAATTTGTTGATGTCATTTTGGATAAACATATTTGCAATAAAAACTTGGGGAATTTCCGGATTGAGTTTAAGTTGTTTAAAATTGACTTTTTAAATTGTGAAAATAGATAATTTATCATAAAATATGAAAGGTTATTGATAATTAAGACATTGGTGACAATAATATATTTCGCAGTTTGGTACTTAACGGTATTTCCTGTGGTATTGAAATATTTTTAGAAAATACTCAAAAGGAGCAAAAAAATTTGCCATATAAAAGACCAAAAAGGAAGGAATGAAATTAAAAAACGGATTTTTGTAGACAATTGGAAGGTTCGAGTATTTCTGACAAACTTTACAAAATTCGATCTCTTATGGAAAATTGAAATTAAAAATTTTACCAATTTTGTATCTTTAGCAAAAAACTTTCTGATAATGAAACTATGGTCGAGTATTAGGAAGAGATCCATATAAGTAATTCAATAGAATACTGCTAAGAATTTGATACGATATATTCTGGTAAATCAAAATATAATACTGAGAAAAAGGATAAATGAAGATCATAATTAGTGAAAAATTTACTTTTTTGCATTCAGTGCTCAAAAGACCGAATTATCTTTATTGACAATTTTTTCAGAAGCAATGACTTGGTTGTTTGCCTGAAAGAAAGTAAATTTCGCGCAACAGAAACAAAGCGTTATAAAACATATCGATCAAAATAAAATAAATGATCTGGTTGAATATAAGGATATGAAAAAAAAAAAATCGCAAACGGGAAGTGAGCAAAGTAGTTATAGTAGGTGCAAATTTGGATATTGAAACAATGCTAAAAATGAAAAGATGGTCAAATAAAATGGTAAAAGAAAATAGCAGGTGTGGATCAGTATGATCAATCAATAAATTTGTGTAAAATTGCTATTCGTGGAAAGAAATTTTCGGTGAACACTTTTCACAAAAATGCTAGACATGACCATGACAAATTCATGAAAATTTCACTTGGATTCCAGTGATTTCTTAGAAGCAGAAAAATGGATTAATTAGAATTTACAAGAAATGTATCTTCAATTGCATACTTATATCATCAAAATGAAAAACGAGAAATAGAAAAATTAATAAATCATTTCAGATGTGCTGTATTTGTTGCTTTAGAATTCGATGTGGGTTTGTAAAAATTGTTTGAAAAAAAAGAAAATAATTTTTTTAAAAGATTTCATACTGAATAAAAGTTACATATTATATTGTGGGATCATACTGAATAGAAATTACAAATTATTTTATAGGTGGGCTCCTTTAGCACACAATTAGTACACAATTAGCTCCATTAGTACATTGCTGTAAAATGTTAAACAAAAAAAATGTATTTAATATGTGAATTTTCTTATTCTAATAATAAGGATTCTTAATTTCTTCATAAATCTGAGTTAGCCTTTAAGGTTTCACTGTGCGCATAAATGGGTTAGTCTTTCTGAACAATAATTGAAGAAAAAATTCGATTTACTTAAAATTTGGTTTATTTCAGAATTAAAGTTATGTTTAAATGAAAATAATTTTGCTTTTCCTATTAATTTTGGTTTTTTTTTTTTTTTTTTTTATAATATTAAAATTCCATCAAATTCCAATCCTAATAGTCCTGTTTTTTTTATTATACCCGTAAGAACTATGTTCAAGGGTATAATAAATTTGCCATTACGTTTGTGACACCTTAAAGGAGTCGAGCTAGATATAGTGTCAAAGGTATGGATCGGCTCAGAATCGAATTCTGAGTCGATTAAGCTATGTACGTACGTCCGTCCGTCCGCATGATATCTCAAAAAATAAAGGAGCTAGGAGGCTGATTTTTTTTTTACGTCACTTTTCCAAAATTGTTAGTTTTGCTATTTAAATCCAACATTTTGCAAAATTGTTAGTTTTGCTATTTAAATCCAACATTTGCGGTCGGCGGGTTCGAGTAGCTGCCATACAACTTCTTTCTTTATATAGAAATAACTCATTATCTATTCAAGCAACGTTTCTGAAATTTAGCAAATGATGATCAAGTTTTATGGCAACAACTTCTGTAAAATTTGGTTGTGGTGGTGATGCGGGTTCGGGTAGCTGCCATACAATTTCTCCGTTTAAATGAGAATAACTCAGTGTTTATTAAAGCTAGGAATCTGAAATTTAGTAAAAAGATGTCGAGTTAATGCCAATAACTTTTGTAAAATTTGGTTCGTCTAAAGCAGCCGGTTCAGGCTTCTTGCGTTTCTTGGAACTTAATAAAGCTAGGGGTCTGAAATCTTAGAAATGATGATCCAGTTTTATGGCAACAGCTTCTGTAATATTAGATTCTGTTGGTGCTATAACATCGGGTAGCTGCCATACAACTTCTCTTTTTAAATGAACATAATTCAGTGTCTATTGAAGCTAGCTATCTGAAATTTAGTGAAAAAGTGTCGAGTTACATGCCAAAAACTTTTGTAAAATTTGATAGGTATAAAGGAGCCGGTTCAAGCTTTTGCATTTCTTGGAACTTAATGTAGCTAAACGCAATAGATTCGGGTAGCTGTCATACAACTCCACAATTTACATAAATATATCTCTGTAGTTAACGTCGGTACTAAAACATCTGAATGTTTTAAAAAGCTATGATCAAGTTTTATAGAAACAGGATATATTACGTTCATACGGGTATCCCAGAGTTGACACAGTTTACTCTACTGTACTCTTCCTCGTTTTTAATAGGATATTTGGTTTTCATTATTTTTTGATAAATTTTTATTTATTGTTTTTTTCAAAATAAACGAGACAAAACAAAAAAAAAAACTTTTCCAAGAAAAATAATCGTAAATTTTTAATTTTTCAAAATTACTTTGAAAAAAACAAAAAAACAAGTAACGAATAATGTTGAAAAGTCTTTTGCAAAATTTTTATCCAACAATTTAAAACCATATTTTTTACATTTATTAAATTTTCACAAAAATTTTTATAATTTATTGTTATTAAAATAAAAGTTTGACATTCTCATAAAATGAAAAGAAGGAAAGTAGCTCCTAGAAAAGCTGTCGCCCTTTTTTGTATATTTTGAAATATGGAAAACCAAATTTGACATGAAATTTTCATTTATGAAAAGTTTGTAAAGTAAATTTGTTTGGTATTTTCAAAAGAGTTTAAAAAAATGTATTTATAAGTTTAACGCTGTTCTTTAGTCATCAATAATGTTTGTTTTCAAAACTTTTACACCGTTTATAATTAAAAAATAAAAATGATGTCTATGTTCATATTATAATATCGTTATTATTAAAAAAAAATAGTTTCAAATGAAACGTTTTTGGACGAGTCTCGGTGATCTAGTGGGTAAGAGGGTATAAAATACGCTGCAAACATCGACGAAGTGTGACTTCAAATCCCACACACATCGTAAGAATATCTATGTGTGTTGGATTTGAATATCTTACGCCATTTTCAGCCGCACCACAAAAGGAAGTCCTGTGTAATTTTCTTGTCACATTTATAATATTCTATAGAGTTACTTAGAGAAAATTAAAAAAAAGGAAAACTTTTTGGTTGGTGTTTTGTCTTTAGGTTTTTTTTTTGCGAACACCGATTTAATATTTATATTAAACGTTGTACGATATTAAAATTTTGGAAGATTTTAAATGTCTTGAAATATCCGTTTGTTTTATATGAAATGATATCAAATGAATTTTATTCCAATTCAATTGAAATATAACCCAATGTCTTCTTATATCCACTATGTATGTTCAAAATTGTTTCGAGGATGTCATTGTTTTGCTGATGCCAAGCAATTTGAATTCCATAAAGAACGATTTAATTTTGTTTCTTAGAATAAATCAGCTATTTAGAAGACTTCATTCGTTGGATTTTACAATAATTGGAAGTTTTCAAATTTCATTAGTTTTTACAAATGAATTTCCAATTGAAATTGTCCCTTTATAAATTGGTTCTTCAAGTTAATTTTATTTAATAAATTATTTTTAATTTCTTTTTTGTTCTCACTTTTGTGAATGGCTTTTATGATTATTTACCCAAACACTTTTTCATAGAGGGCTTATTCTAATTATACTAATAAAGTTTCTGAAATTTTTTAGATATACTCGATATTAAAAGACAAGTTCTAAAATTAAAATACGGTTGCTTATAAAAATTGTCCTTGTTTTTCAATATTTCTTTGTAACTCATTAAGGCTGGAAGATTTTAAGGCTAAATATTTGTTAATTTCTTTCAAGTTGTTAACTTACCGTAAATTATTTTGAAACCTTAGAGTTAGAATCAATTCCAGCACTTGAACATCAGTTTTATTTACATTTAGAGATTGCGGTTGTTAGAATCTGCTATATAACAGTTGTTAGAATCTACTATCTACAGTTTCAATTAGAGAAATTCGCGATGTTAAAACTTTGACATCGAAAAAATAATGATGTTGTACGTAAAGGATTACTGTCCCATAGTAACTTAGTTTCTGAAATTTAATTGATGAGGCTTAGTACTATAAATTTTAAATTAATAGTTTCAAACATATTGAATTTTGATAAACACCATGTTAGTTATTGATTCCGTCATGAAACTTTAAGAATCGTTTCAGTTTCACGGCAATAAGGTTTTACTATTCCAACTTGGTAATAATTTATCTTATGCTCATTTATCTGTTGCTCTGACGTACGTTTAAAAAAAGTCTCAGTAATACTCTTGGAACCTATTTATGTATTTTTTTTTTTAAATTTTTACTTAAAGCAAATTTTGGTTTTTTTTTTTTGAGCCGTTTATCAAAGAAAAAAGTAATAAATACAAAAATTCACAGAATTTTTCATGTGTCAAACACCCAAAAAAAAAAAAAACGAGGAAGAATACAGTTGACTTTGTCAACTCTTAGATACCCGTACGAACCGTTAGTATGTTCACAGCCTGTCACTCTGCTTACAATATTATTTTTTTAATATTTTAGTATTTTAAAATAATTTGGGTGAATTTTATAATTTCTAGAACTATGGGTTGTACATATATTCAAACTATATGTTTATATGTACATTCTTCAAAAGCAGATTCTAACCTTCCACATAACAATTATCAATCCAAAACTTTTTCAAATATTCTATAGTACCATTTAATACTAAGCGGTAAATGTATATTAAATTTACTAAGTACAAAACAGTAAATATAATTTTAAATATTATATTATATTATATTTAAATATTCCATTGACAGAATAACTTCTTATAAGTACAATAAAATACCATATGTATGTAAATACGGCGCTATATAATATACATATATACTCTTATCATTCATTTACTAGTGACATATACGATATGTAAATAAACATGATATTATATAAGTATGTATATATATCAATATCATATAAATAAAAATTCTTCAAGCAACCGTTATGTTGTTTATTTAATTACATTTTTATGTACTACGCATTATATCCTCAACGATTTCAAATTATCGAGTAAAACAAAATGGAAAAAATTCGTTAAAGAAATTTGTTAGAAAATTTGAAAAAATCAAGTAACACTTTCGTCAATTATAAAGTAACCTTATATTATTAAAAAAAGTTGTTAACAGAAATAAAAGTATAATGTTGGAGCTTTAATTTTTGTGTATTACTTCAAAAAAATTTTAACAGGTGTTCAAGTTACAGGTGTTTCAAAATAGGAAATTTTCAGTTTTTGACCCCTTACAGCTCCTAAACGGGGGGTGATACAAAAAAAATTTCTGAAATGACTCATACTAATTTTCAAAGATCTAACTTCTGTCAAAATTTCAAGTTTCCAACTTTAACCGTTTAGAAGATGGAAGGGTTAAAGAATTTTGCAAAATTTGAGTTTCGCATAACGGTAAATTAAGACACCGTATGCCAAAATTTTATATTTATTGTATATATACTTTTAAAGCTACTTTCATTAGTAATCATTTGGCGTTTTCAAAATGAAGATATACCTTATACAACTTGTGCTATAATAATTTAAATATAGAGCTTTTTTGAACCTTTGGGGAGCTGTAGCTCCGTAACGGGTGGGGCTACAAAAAAAAGTTATTAAAAATAAAATTAATATTTTTGTGAGATCTATCAGTAGTTAAAATTTCATAGCTCTATTGCAAAAAAAATGTAGGGATCTAAAAGTTAGGTGTTCGAGAGCTACCCTAAGGCTTGGTCCAAACTCAACCAAAAAAAATAGGGAACCTACAAATTACTCCCAAAATATTTTGTGTAAATTTCAAGATTCTAGCTTTCTTAGTTTTTGAGTTAGCGTGCTGACGGACGGACGGACGGACATGGCTCAAAAGTCTTAGAATTTTTTTCTGATCCGATCCATACCTTTGAAGGTATATCTAGCTCGCTTATTTCGAGGTGTTACAAACGGAGGAGTAATTTTATTATACCCGATCCTATCGTACGGGTATAAACACTCCCACATTAACATGAACATAATTATACATATAAAAACTCCCACATTAACATGAACAGGATTGAAATAAAATGAAATATTTACCGCTTAAAATGAAAAAAAAATAAAAGAGAATAAAAAATAAACTGAAAAATAAAAAGAAAAACGAAATATTAATAATTTTTGATTCAGAAATTTGAATGGAAAAAAATTTCAAAAAAAAAATCCTTTTATAAAATCTGTAGTAAAAGCTGGAAAAATCTTTCTTTAGATTCTTGCTAACAATTTTAAAAGTCATATTTTTTTATTATTTTTCTTTTTACTCTTATTCTTCAGCAATTTCTATTTACATACGTCGTAATAAATGTTTTTTTTTTTATTATTTCTAGATAAAAAAAAAAAACAAATGAAAATGAAAATTAAAAGACAGAAAAATATTTAAGAATTTAAGTGAAAATAAATTATTTAAAATGGTTTTAATGCAGATGTAACCATATTTTGTTTTGTGGAAAGAAAAATGACAAGTTTTTGAATCTTCAATTTTTCGTTATATTTTATAATAACTGCAAAGCCCAAATGTATGCAATTTCGTGTCTATTACGCCAAAGAGGCTTAACATGTTTTATGTGTTTACATGTTATTACTGTTTAATTTATTGTAATAATATTAGTATGAAATAAATAATAAATAAAATATTCTGCACTCCACAGTGTATAGGTAGGCTAATTAAACTTCAAAGAGTACAACATAAATTAATGTAAACTTGGGAAGCGGAAAAACTTTAGAATTCCTCAGAATGTGAAAAGTGAACCTTAAAACTATATTATCTCTGTCATTTTCTAAATTCTGTTCAAACTAATTTTCTTAAAAATTTGGGAAAGAATCAACAGCGGAACGTTTTATACAGAAAAAAAATCGTGTTTTACTTTGAAAATAAAAAGTAAAAGAACTGATTTTAAAAAATTTTTATAAAAAGGTAAATACAAAATCATTAAGTAGAAAAATATTAAATCCTGATGAATAACAATCAGTTTTGTTTTTATTTCTTATTTTTTCTTATTTTACTTCAATTTATGTATTTTCAACGGTATTAGAACCAATTTTAGAACTTTACAAAAAAAAAAATAAAAATTATACTTTTCAATTTTATTTTCGATTGCTTTTCAAAATTTAAAAACAAAATAAGTTAAGTTAAGTTATGCGAATTTTAAAAATGTAATTTCTGAAAAAGTCGTTTCGATTCGAAAATGCCAACATTGAATATGTCTATTTGTACCGATAGTTTTTCGGTTTTTTATTAAAATATCGAATTAATAATTTCGCCTTAAAAATAAATGTTACTGAAAATGATGATGAGAGGAATGTTACTGATTCCACCGATGAGAGGAAATTATTTAACCTCTGATACATTTTTTAAATACATATTTCAACAAGAAAGTGAGGGCTGGTGTTTGCAAACCTCCGTTAAGTAAATTATCTTAAGTAAAAGTTAAGTAAATCTTAAATGTCAAAATATGTAAAACTGAATTTTAAACTAAAATCTATAAAAAAAATTCTTAAGATATAATAAAAAAACTTGTGAAAAAAATGAAAAAAATGATGTACAAATTTTTCGATAATTTTATAAATTATAGCTACAAATAATTTACAAAATAGGCGTCAGATTATAAATTTTATCTTCTATGCATTCAGAATAATGTAAGCAAAAGATGAACTAAAAATCTCTAAAAGTCGAGGTTTCTTTTGAAATTTTCAGAGCCGACATGACATGATCAGTCCATTCAACATTTTGGAGAATCGGCATTTAGCATAATCGAAAATTTTAATACAAAACAGTCGACTTTTTCCATCTCGACTTATGCAATTGTCTACATAATGTGGCGATCCCAAAGGAAAAAAAAAATAGTAAAAAAACATTTACAATTCAAGCTTAGGTAACAGAACCAACGTAAAAGACCGTCAAATAGGAAGAAAATTTTTTTTCTTCATTTTTAAATCTTATTCAATTTAACTTTTTCGTTACTTGACAATTTATTGTATTGTTATTATTTTTCGCATTCCATATTTTGTCTTGTAAAAATAACAAAATATTATTTTAAAGTTTTGAATAAAAACAAAAATAATGTAAAAGAATATTTTATTAGTTTTAGAACTGGTAAATTTCATCTTCTGTTTACTGTTTTTTCGTTTGATGATCTTTCAAAAAGGTTTTTAGCACATTTCCAAAAAAAATTTGAAAAAATGTGCTTACTCTGTCCGTCTGTTTACAAAATTCTACACCGTTAAAGATAGAGAAAAAAAATTTAACCATGGTAAGGCCTCATAAAAGAAATATTTTGTGGAACAACTTTTTCATGTTGCCCGATCCATTACGGAGCTACAGGCCCTCAAACTTTGAAAAAGCCCTATTTTTAAATGCATATATCTTATGTTCTGCTGAAGATTTTTTCAATCTGAAGACGTCATGCGACAGGTACTTTTTTTGACTTTGTCAATTAATATCAAACTTATACAATATTTTTAAATTTAGTATTTAAATTTGCCGTTATGTGAAAACCACATTTTGCATGAAATTTCTTTTTTCATAACTCCGGCACGCCTTTAGATAAGAACCTGAAATTTTGAGACAAGAAAGAACTTTTAGAATTAGTATAAGTTTCCTTAGAAAATTTTGTTTCACCACCCCCTGTTTAAGAGGTATTAGGGCCGAAAAATTGAATTTGCTATTTTTAGGCACCTGTAACTTAAGCACCTATAGAAATTTTTCTTCGACAAGACATAAAAATTAAAGCTCCAGTAATATACTTTTACGTATGTTAACGGTTTTTCTTAGTTATAGAGGGTTTTGGACTTGCAGCCCCGCAAGATTCCAGAAAAGTCTAATTTCATGTTTTTTCTTATTACATGAAATTTTAATTCTAAACAGTTTGTATTGGAAATGTGCTGTGTTTTGGAAATGTGCGCTTTTAAAAAACGTTGGTTTACATTCTACCTTGTTTTTTTTTTACAATCAGTTAAATAAGAATTAGATACGTCTTTTTTGTTTTATTTTTGTATTCGAACAAATTTATTAATTAATTCTAAAAAATTATTTAAAATTCGGATTAAAAAATTATCAACAAAAAAAAATTAATTTTTTCTTCAGAAATTAATTGTGTCAAGGACGAGGGATTATTAAATCAATAATAACAGGTATGTAAGTTGTTTTTGAAAACAAAAAAAATTCTAGTATAGGTGCTAGGTAGTTGTTTTGAATTTTTTATCACTTAAATATCACTTCACTTAAACTATTTTTAAAAGTGTACCGGGCATATTATATATGATTAAAATTATTTTAAGGAGAAAAAAGCCTTTTAACTTCGTTTTTCATCAATTTTTAATCCAAACAAATTCTTTAATTAAAAAATATTCTAATGGTTTTGAAATGGATTTTTTGGACTTTATATATTAAGTCTCATGTAAGCTCTGTGTTTTATATATAGGAAATTTGACGTTGTAAATTAAATTTTCCTTGAATGCTCCATTAGATGATTAGTTGCCCGATTAAATAAAGTTATAACAAGAAAGGAGTGAATGATTCTAATAACATTTGTAGTGGAATTTGCTGCTTCTCATTAAAAAGATAAGCTATTTTGAGCTGTTGTTTGTATGCTTAATAACAACAGATTCATTTTAATAGATAGCAATTCTAAATTTATTAAGCAAATATTCTTTATTAAAATTGTGTAAAATGCCTATAGTAATTCATGTAAAACTTGCAAAATCAAAAGTAACATATTTTGTATAAAACCTTTTATTTTGAGTAAAGAAAAATCTCTAAAATTTTCTTTTGTTTTATTAATATTTTAAATTTTAATTTTTTAAAAAAGTTTCTATGACTCTTATTTTAAGTTTCAAACATTTTTTTAATCCAATATTTAAATGTTAACACATTAACGCATTCAAATGAAAACAGACCCTTAAAAAAATCAATTGTGGCATATTATCAACATAATATTATTCATGAATATAATATAAATTTATAATACAATTTAAACTCCAATAAAAAATTTAATTTTTAAAATATTGAAGCAAGAAAATTTAATCCTTCTTTCACTTAAATTGAACAAAAAAATTTTCTTTGGAAATGATACCAATTTAGTCTTAGCCTTTTCACCAAATAATTCCATTCCGCAATATTATGACAAACTGTTAGAAGAAGTGAATGATGATGGAAAAACAGTGAATTGGTTTGGTACAACATACTACTGAATTCAAAAAGTAAGAATTAAAAACTACTGAATTCAAAAGTCAAAAATTAATTAAAAATTTTATTCTATGGAAGACATGGAATTTTTTTATTTTTTTCAACTATATTTTTTATTACAATCTATCTTACTAACAAATATAACAAAAATGTATATTAAAGATATTCAGCAATTTTGATGAACTTCAAGTACTTGTAGACGGCTTATGAGGCATGGTCTGCAGTGAGCCATGGCTTTCGTATTAAACTTTTAATTCGGTTTTTGACACGATTAATTTAGTTTTAGTTAGAAGTTGTAAATCGACTTACAAGATCAAGTGGCTTGTGACGTTTTAAGCGTAAGTAAGAATTTCATGTAAGAATTTCATGTAACAAATTTGTTGCTAATTGGTTAGGATGTTGGCTAATTCTATTTTGATAGTTTTTACTGATGCTGCTACAGTTTCCTTCACCGTTTTTATGTTAAGGTCCGTTCTTATGGTGCTATTTTTTTACATACCATGGTGCGTTGACAATCGCTTGTAGAACTTTTGACTGGAATCTTTCGAGTATTTCAATGTTCGAATTAGATGTTGACCCCCACAAGTCCTATACTATATGTTCAAATAGGCATGAGAATGGCTTTATACAAAATAATTTTACTTTCCAGAGATAGTTGTGACTTTCGACCAATAAGCCAGTAAATTTTATTAAATTTAAGTCTTAATTGCTTGCGTTTAAGAGTTATATGTTTTTTCCATGTAAGCCTATACGATATAGGTGAAGACCTAAGTATTTTACGGAGTCTTATGTAAGTATGGACAGGTGTTATGTCTAGTGGTAAAAGTAACGTGAACACATTTAGTTTCGTTTATTTTTATTCGCCAAGTTTTTAGCAAATTTTCTATGTTTTTGAGTTCTATTTGCAGATGTTTTGAGGCTAATTCCCCATCTACATTTGATGATAATATGGCCGTATCATTGGCAAACGTCCCTATCATTGACATCATCATGACATGGAATTTAGTCATAAACTTCCTATTCTACATAATTCAGAATCCATCATATATTATAAAAGCAAATTCCCTGATTTTGTAACCAACTCTAAACTCACCCCTAATTATATTTTTTATATATATCTATATTTCAACTTATACAGGTTAAATAGGTGCCGCCGCAAAACCCCGCTAAACAAAATTATTAAAACTGAAAATCTGATTTGGAAATCAACTAAAATCTCTCCTAATATACATATACCTATATATATCTTTTAATAAATACTTATTACAAACATAAATTTTGTTTGTTAAAAGTCTTTTTGTGAATTGTCTCTTTTGTTAAAATACTTTTTGTAAAGTGTCCCTTTTGTTAAAAGTCTTTTTGCAATAAGTTTTTTTCTGTCAAATGGTATTAAGCAAAATATCTTTTTGCGAACTAAATTTGGTCAAACTGGGATGCTCCGAAATTAATTATAACCTAATAATGAAATTTCCATGAAAAACTTTCTATTCATCTTGTTCTAACATAATTTAAATATTCCATTATCATTTTATTTGTCTTGTTTTTAATTCATATTGAAAAACAAAATAAGTAATTTAAGATAAGTACGCTATTGTTAATTCTTATACATTTTGATTATTTGTATAAGATACATATTATGTATAACAAAAGTATAATCACTAAATTAGAATGATAAGAATATAGCAATAAAATTCAATTTATATAATATAATTTTTTTAAAAATAAAATAAAATCAATAATTTTATGTATATAATTGTTATTTTGCACGTGAAAATTGTTTTTGTTTTTCTATTCTTACTACAAGAAAAAAAAAAGTCCATTATACGTGAGTACCTACTAAACAAAAAACAAAAATCAAACGAAAAAATGGAGAAACTAATCTTTAAAATTTTAATTTAGTTTTTTGTTTTTTTTTTTTGTTTTTTTGTATTCTTTTTTGCTCATAAATTCTAAAATATTTCATTTAAATACAAATAAAACATATCCATAAGTACATAAATTTAAATATTTAAAAGAGTAAAGGATTCTGAAAATATCACAAATAAATTACACCAACAACAACAACAACAACAAAAATATACGATAACTTTTCATATCACACGCATCTTAAATTTTGACTCGTGTCTCTTTGTACGTATTTTTTGCGAAAAAACAAGAAAAACAAAACAATACAATATATATGTACAATACTAATACATTGATATATGAATAGAAGTATCACATACTTGTAAAGACCATAAATAAAATAAAAAAATTCATATTTTATTCATATAATATACAAAAAATAAAAAAAAATTAAGGAAGAAAAAATCAACAATCATGATTTCTCTCAATATCCTTTAAAATTTTATAAGAATAATCTTTTTATATAGCCATATAGGTATATACTTTCTATATATGTATACATTCGACACTTATAAATACATATGAAATGTGAATGTATAAATATAAAATATTAACTTGTTGATTCAAAAAAAAAAAAAAAAAACAAAAATCAAAAAAAAAAAAAAATATTGCCAACTACAGGAAGAATCAGGAATAGGATATTAAAGTAAAGTGAAAAAAAAAATGGGGAGAAAAAAGAATGAATAAAAGAAGAAGAGAAGGAAATAATGTTCTTTTTTTTTTGTTTTTGTTCATGAAATATTCATGTTTTATCCCCTTCACAACTTTATTTATTTTTATTTTATTGTTCTTGTTTTGTTTTTTTTTTTTTTTTTTTTTTAATGATAATAATAATGACGATGGTATCCTTGAAACATATGATCACATAGAGTATAAAATTCAAATTACAAACAAGGAATCAAATAATATTAATACAATGGTGGTAATGTGTTTATTAGATTGTAAAAAAAAAAAAAAAATACATATCTACTTTTAAATATTGAAATTCAATATTCTTAATGTGTACTATAATGGAGATAGGGTGGAGAAATGAAAACAGAACAAAATAATGAAAAGATGAAACAGAAACGTATTGGATATTCATGGGCTTTTAACCTATATGGCTTTTATATTAAACATTTTTTGTAGAAAATTTTTTTACTGAATCCTCCATTTAAACAATATATTGTTTTACCATATCCCATATAGGTTCTAACCTAATGTTTGGTTTGAAAGGTGGTTGAATTCCAACATTACCAAAGAAAATTTGTCTATTGGTGCCCAGATTCCGATCTAACTTCACAAAAAAAAAATAAAATAAAAGTATTTTGCCACTACTGTATTTTAGGAAAAATTTACATTAAAAAGCAACATGTTATTTCCTCTTTATATAAATAAGTACATAATGTATTATGTATTATTAATAAAAATTGTATAGATATAAAATGTTGGTAAGGGCATGTATTAATAAAAAAAAAAAAAATTGGAAAATAGATTTTATTTAGATACCATTTTATTATTTTTTCCTTTTTGAACTTAAGAAAAATTTTATTTTATAATATCAGATTTCAATAATTTTTTTTTTTTTAAAACCATTTGTAAAACATTTTGTAAGATCAAACATGGAACTTGGTATTGGTTAGAAGTATAATTTGTTATTTTAATTTCTGTATTTATAATTTTATGTTATCATATATTAAATTACAAAAGATAAAACAAGCAATTTAAATATCTGTAGTCTAAAAATAATCTTATCAAAAATAAGAAGATAAATACGAACTGATCATATTTTACTTATCTTTGAAACACTTATATCTTCAATATTTTATTTTACAATTTATTAAAGTATTAAAAATTTAGATACTTTAAAAATTCTGATATGAAAAAATCTAGTGGAACAATCACAATTTTTCGAAAGCAACAGATATTTACATTTTTTAAGTAAATCTTATTTTTAAATCCTTTTCAAATATATAAATCTATTATACTGGCTATAAAGGCTAAAACTAGGTTTAGTGAGTAAAAATTTCAGATTACTAATATAGGGTAGGGTTTTTTTCTCAAGATTCCCTTTAAAATACTTTAGGACAAATAAAATACAACAAGAAATATATTTAGGTATCCATAAGCTATTATAAAAAAGTAAAAAGAGCTTGGATTGAATGATAGAAAGAATAATTGAACAAGAGTAATAGAAGATTTTTTATAAAATGTGGTATGTAGGCTGGAATTGAGAATCATTCACAATGGATGAAACTAAAAAATTATTTAAAAGTTTTCTAGAGAAATTTGTACTGAACCTTTTTGAAACTTATAATGTTAAGCAACAAAATAAAAACATTAAATTTCTTTTAATTTTACTCAATGTTATTTTATTTTAAATTAAAACCTAATATTTGACATTTTATTTCAAAAATAATAAGAAAAAAACAAAAAAAAAAAACTCAAACCACATCATAAATATTTAAAAGTAACATTTATTTATTGTAAGTTTGTTTGTTTGTTTGTTTATTGTTTTATTTTTACTTCAAAAATGTCATTTTATTATATCGTATATACGATATATTATTATAAAATTATGTAAAAGAGTAAATATATATATAAGATTATGTAAAATAGTAAAAAAATACAATATTTGTGACTGAGTGAATGAAAAGAAAATATTGGTATATGTTTGAAATAATTTCATGTTCCTGATTATAGATAAGTGCCATCAAAATATTTTTACTTCATTTTTTTTTTAAGACATTTTTCAAAAATAATTTGAAAATTTTGTGCGTACTAGTTTCACTCTGTCCGTTTAAACGTCTGTCTGTCTGTTCACAAAACTTACTTTTACACCATTTTACACCGCTTATTTTTTAATGGATAAGTTTTATGAAATCACCCATTACGGAGATAAAGCTGCTCAAAGTTGGAAAAAGTGCTATTTTAAAATACGCATATCTCAAGTATAATATTTTTTGAATCTTAAAACGTCAAAAAATATAAAACTGTTTTTTAACCTTACTAATCAATATCAATATATAAATTTTTTTGCAATTTAGTATTTAAATTTACCGTTATGTGAAGACAAAATTTTTCAAGATTTTGCTTCCTTATTAATTCCGGAACGTTTTTAGTTAGAACCTTGATATTTTAAAAAAAGAAAAATCTTTCAAAATTAACATAAGTTTTCAGAAAATTGTTTTCTTTCTTCTTTTTATTTAAAAGCAATTAGAAGTCAAAAATGTAAAATTTTATATTAGACATCTGTAAATCTTTTATTAAAGTAAAACGCAAGCTTAAAG
Source organism: Poecilobothrus nobilitatus (assembly GCA_947095535.1). Lineage (NCBI taxonomy): Eukaryota > Metazoa > Arthropoda > Insecta > Diptera > Dolichopodidae > Poecilobothrus > Poecilobothrus nobilitatus. Next base: position 115,947,769 of record OX352774.1, read on the forward strand.
CTTCAACATTATAATTTTATATGTCACAATAATAAATAAGTCACAATATTCTTGTATTTTTGAAAATCTGCGCCTTTAAAAACGATGTTTTTAATTCTTCTTATAACAATTCTTTTTATTATTAAGTTCGAAATTAAGAAAAAGAAAAACACAATGTATTTGTTTTTTAGTTCAGTAAAGAGTTGAGAAAATCTGAAAATTAATTCCTAATAATTCCAAATTTATATTAATATATTTTAAATAATTTAGCCCTACTATAACCGCACCAATCCGATTGATAAAAAAGAGATATTGACTCATTTAAAAATGTGACTCGTTAATTCTTATGTTTTTGACATAATGAAATTGTCAGAATAAGGAAAAGCCAGTTTGACGTTTACTAATTTTATGTCTACGAGTATATATGAATATTTTAAAATTAAGTTTAAAAAATATTTTTAATTCGGTTAAGTAAAAAAAAAACAATAAAAACGAGGAAGAGTGCAGTAGAGTAGACTGTGTCAACTCTGCAATACCCGTATGAACATAATATATTTTGTTTCTATAAAACTTGATCATCTTTTAAAAAATTTTAGATGTTTTAGTACCGACGTTAACTACCGAGATATATTTATGTAAAATGGGCAGTATGACAGCTACCCGAATCTATTGCACTAGCACAACCAAATTTTGCAATAGTTATTGCCCTAAAACTTGATCATCTTTTGTAAGATTTCAGACGCTTAGTTCCAAGAGGTGTAAGAAGCCTGAAACTAGCCGGCTCTAGCCCAACCGAATTTTGCAGAAGTTGTTAGCATGCTATTTGACATCTTTTTACAAAATTTCAGATACTTAAATTCAATAGATCGCAGTAATTCCTCAGCTTAGAGAATACATGAGGTGGAAAATTGTTCTATATATTGGTAATGTTCGAATTATAAACGAATTTCCATATACTAAATTAATTATAATAATATTCTTAATTATAGTATAGGCCAATTTTCGGAAGTATTCTTCTTTTTTACTTTTTAAAAATTTCAAAATCTATTTATGCTTATATATAATTTTATATATAAGTATGCGTGAAAGTATATTATATAAATGTTAATAATATATATTTGCATAAATATTATTCTAGAAAATAAAATATGAAATGACATGTTTTTGTTAGATATTTTTTTTTTATAATAATTTTCTTTTTATTTTGTATTAGAATACATTTTTGTTTGGTTATAATATTAAAATTGTATTGCTTTTTCCTTCTTTTCTTTTATTATTGGTTTCACTTTAATTTTTTGTCTTTTTTTTTTCTTTTATTTTGTATATTTTTTTATTTTTTTTAAATACAATTTTTCATACTTTTGATAATACACATTACTTATATCATTTGCGTTTGTATATGTGTTCTTCTTCGACGTGTCAATTTAAAAACAACATGTCATTTATTAGAAAAGAATATTTTTTTTATTGAACAAAAAAAATATGTATAATTCTTTTCTATATTTTCTAAAATTTAAATGGAATAAAATTCATCCAATTTTTTATAAATGAGTTTATAATAAAAAAGGACATGAGTATATATAACTGGATTACTGTACTTTTTAAACCGATTTTTCAGATTCTATCAAAAATCAAAAAAAAAAATTTTCAACGAAAAACAACTTTCAATAGAAAAAAATATGTTCTAAAATTATAATTTGATTGACATTTTGAATTTTTAAATAAGTGAAAATGGAAAACCTACCATTCAAAATTTTTTAAATCTTCAAAATTCTTCACTTCAAAGATTTGTGTAAAATTTTTAATAGGTTTCTAGTTACAATAACGATTACCACAGATTCATACTGTGCATCAGATTGAAATATCCATACATTTCTTATAATTTTTATTACAGTTATTTAAAGATACTTGCCTATTATGTACAATACAAAAATAAAAAACTAAAATGAATTTATAGAAAAACAAAGAAAAAAAAATTTATTTAAGTTATCGTTTAGATACTCTTTAAAATACCGATACCTAGTTTGTAATCAATAGAAAATTCTTTGAAAATGAAATTATAATGTTCCATATCAATTTTTGTTTTAAATTTTTTTTTACCTAAAGGTATACTTTTAAATCTTTAATAGCTATTGGGTAAGACAAAATCTAGATTTTAACACTCAATAAACAAATTTTTATTGTACACATTTTATATAATTTAGCTTTAGTAGGTCTAAAATTTCGTACAAATACAGTGTAGAATAAAACGAAAGTAATTACTTTTTTTTATTTAGAGGGAAAGTGTATTGGAATTAAATTTTACATTTGAAGTTATTTGATCATTTATTTGTGGATCTCTCTAACATAAAAATTGATCCGTCATAAAACTAGGTACTATTACGAAAATACAGTATAAGGTTTGTAGAAAATCATTTTGAAATGCGAAAATGAATCTTTTAATTTGTATAAATTGTTTTAAATTTTGATGTAACCTAAAAAATTTTGATAATGGCGAGTTTTAAAGTTTTATTAAGAATTATAGAGGCTCGTTTTTGTTTATTTTAGCTCTGCCGGTTAAATTGGGAATCTCTTAAGCCTTGTGTAGAATATTTCTTGTTCTTGTATGCTATATTATTTTTTACTTAAATTATTTTTAAACATTATATTCCAAAAACTCAAACCTTAATATACAATAATAGAATAATACTATTTTGTACGAAACTGTACAATTTAGATATTAATGATATAAATAACGGTAATTCCTTAAATTTGTGTTCAGAAATTTCTATGAATTGAATTATAGCCGAAAGCGGACATAATTTTTTTATAATTTTTTTTCCTCTATCTATCTCTTCTATTAACATTAGTAATTCTTGTTGCAATGCCATTGGACGTGTAAAATTTGAATATCGAATAAAGAAATTGTTATTATGATGTTATTTTTTCTTTTTGTATTATTTATTTCCAATAATTGTAGATTTAAGAAAAATTTTTGTTCCTATTATTAATGCTTCTTTTTGCACCTTTTATTATCTGCCATATTTATTACTGCCCTTATTTTCTTTGCTTTAATAGAGGAGTGATCATAAAAGTCAAATAAAAGTGTAAAAATGATAGGATGAGAAAATATTGATATTATAAAAAATCGCTTTGAGAAATACATTTACAAGACATATTTTTTTAACAAAAAATTGGATGTAAGATATCTATAAGATTAATATTAAAGAGAAATTATCGGTAAAGTGCCATATTAAAGACTTTTTTGAAAAATTTAACAATGAAAGTTTAAATGGAACACTAAACAAACAAATTTATTATTTTGAGTTTTTAATGTAATTTTTTCTCAATTTGACTTAACTTATAAATTTAATTGTATCCTTTAAGGATTTATATTCGATATTGATATTTTCTTTATTAAAATCATAATTAAATTGCAGATAAAATGCAGATTGGTAAAATCCCTGTTTTAAATCCAATTTATTTCTTACTAACGGAAGAGAAAAAGAAAATTCCATATCCGTTATTTAAAAAAATTTTTAATTTATTGTCTAAAAATTCTGGAAACTATGAACACAGAAACTATGTAGAACAGTTTGTTTTAGTACAGAAAAAGTCGAATCCATATATAATGTCGATTACTACATTAATAATTAATATTATAAATAATTTACTGGAATTGTGTCATAATAATTTAAATATTGCAACATTAATTCTAACCAAAACTGATATTTAAGCCAAGTTTAATCGTAAACAACAAAACATGATAATCCGGTTATCAGGATTGCAAACCGCAAACAGCAAAACCCTTAAAACCTTAAGAACAAAATTAAAAAGTCTGATTTTATGGCTGAACCTTATCTACAGAAAAGTTACTCATACCTTTCCTTTTATCTTCAAAAATACAATATTTCAATATTTGTTTAAATATAAACTTGAAAATTTTAAGTTTCCACAGTATGGGCTGGCACCCGCTAACATCCGCTCAGCAAATGATGAAATTAGTTTTTATTTTTTATTTAAATAACGGTATTTTAAGGAATAGAATTATGAATAATTAGAATTTAACAAAACGCATTTTGAGTAAACGGAATTAAGTGAGATAAAATTTCGAAACGTTCCCTAATAAAAAATATAGTTACTACTCAATTTTATACATAAACTAAAATTTTGTCTAAAATTGATACTCTTGAAATATTCTATTTTAAAAAGAAAATAAAAAAAAAAATCATGTTTCATCTAATTTTCATAAAATAAAGAAATATTTCATTTTCATTATTCTGTTCTTTTTTTTTTAATTGTCAACCTTAACAATAATTTTTTTTTTTTTTTGATAAAGAAGATTTAATTTACATCTTATCGCAATTTAATTAAAAAAAAAATATATTCTAAGACTCCATCTTTTTTTTTTCCCACACACACAATTCAATTAAACATTCAGTTCAAAAAAAAATTTTGTTTTCTGAAACAAAAAAAAAAAAAAAAGAAAAACAAAAACCCTATCCATTTGATACATTTTGCACGATACCTTTAACCACATAATTCAATTACAAAAATTCATTTCTTTCCTCTTCTTTTTGAATTTTTCATTTAATTTATTTCCATATAATAACCATATTCCATCCATATACACACACACATAATACACAGATCTCTTTTTAATTTTCTAATTTTCTAAAATAAAATTTTGTAAACGTTTTTTTTTTTTGTTTTTGTTTTCCTTTTTTTTTCTTTCTCTATTTTTTTGCCTGTTTTCTGCTATTTTAATTACTCTTACTCTTACTTTTGCATAAATCTACGTGGAACTTTTTTTTTTCTGACTTATTAAATAAAAATTTCCTTTCTTTATTAACTTTTGCATATGTAGGTATATAATAATATATTCCATACATAATAGGTTTTTATATGTGTTATTTTTGAGTATACACACACTCATGCATTTTTCCCTCTATGAGTTTTATTATATATACGTTATTTGATAAATTAACATACAAAACAGGCTGGCATATTAAAATTTATTGTAAGTAAACGAAAACATTTTGATCAATAAAATAAAAATATACATACATACATACATACGCGAAAAAAAATTGTTGTGGTTTTTTAAAAATATTTTTTTTTTTTTTATAAGCATTAGTCTGGTTAAGTAAAATTACTTATTCATACTTGAATTGCTAATTTCCACGGTCTGTACGAGTATAATTTAAGTTAGATTTAATTAAATTCAAAATTATTTCCGTATATTAAAAAATCAGATATAAAATTTCAAAGTTTGAAATTATTGTGCGTTTTTTTTTTTGTTGATACGTCACCGAATCTAGATTAATTCAATATTACTTATCGGTTACTAAGTCCTTTGTATAACTATCAATTTATACAGTAATATTAATTTATTTTATTTTTAACATAATATGGAGTGCATTAAAAAAAAAAACAGTGCTCATGAGCATTTCATCTTTTTAGTTCAAAATGATTATATTCAAAACCAAAATCATGTCCTCCTATTATTTCATTATAATAGACGGGCTATTTCATGTAAAAAAATCGAATATAACTCAGGCAAAATAAACGGAGTTAGTCTAAAATATGCCGCCATGTCTATACGCGACAAAGACAAAACAGTAAAAAGGGAGTATTGGTGATTAGACACATTGCAATAATAATTAAAGCACCTTTGTAAATTACTTAAAGCGCAGATAGTTATTTTAGGTAGGTTAGTTAAAAAGGTTAAATCGAAGTAACTTTTTTGTAAACTTATAGGTTAGGTTAAATTCATATTGTAAATAAATAAAATAAATGTTTAATAAAAAAAAAAAAAAACCTAATTTATTTTATTATATTTTATAGTATTTTTTTTATAGGTGCTATATTTAGTAATAAGGAGGGATAACTTTTTCATACATAATTTTATTTACAATGAAAAAAAACTTGTTACGAGTGCAAGATTTGAACCTGCAACCTCTCATATAATAAGCCATTGCCTCACCATTCGGAAATCGAGGCCTTTTTTTTGCACTCTTAAATTTAGTTTAGCTTAGAAAAAAGTTTAGAAAATCACCATTTTCCTTTATTATGCTAAAGATATTATTTTTTTATATTTTTTTATTGCAAAAAAGTTGATCTAAAAAATAAAAAAAAAAAAACGCAACTTAAAAGCAACTTTATCTACCTATCCTAGCCTACACATCCTAACTTAAATAACTTAGCCTATTATTTGGAATCTAATATGTTATAAAAGAACTCTCATCACATTAGTATATGTTATCTAACCACTAATATTCTCTTTTTATTATTTTATCTTTATCCGCAATAGACATGTTGTGTTTTAAACTCTCTCCGTTGATATTGCACGGACTCTATAGCTTTACATGATATAAACTATGTATAGTATGTATGCATGTATGTAATTATGTATCATATTAGTACGACTATGTAATGATATAGCAAGGGGGAATAATTTGCTATCAGTGCAGTATTTGAATCTGCACTGCTTCAGTTAATAAGTCACCCGCCTAACCTCTAGGCCACTGAGATTTCCTGTTCCTGTAGTTTTTTTTTTTTTTACAACCTTGCGGTTCCTCTAGTATTATTTTTTTTTTTTTCCAGGTTATTATGTGATTTTACATTAATTCAAAAACAAAATTTAAAAAAGAATTCTTATAAGCTAATTTTAAATGTACATGGCTGAGTAATTTACAAGCTCTCACAATTAATCTTCTCTGCTTTTATTATTATCAAATTATTTGATTAAAATATTTTGTACTATAAAATTTTATTATCTAATATCTCTTCTTAATTTTAATTTTTTTTATGGTAATGAATTTATTGGAAAAATTTTTTTTAAAAACCAATTTTTTTTAACTTCTTATTTATATAAAAACTTAAAACTAATTTAACTAAACTAACTTAACTTAATTGCTAGTTACGACTACTACCTAACCTACCTTAAATCTAAATTCTGCCAAAAGTGTAGTTTTCTATGATAAAGTTTTTCTTTTGTAGGTATATACATATCATACTTAAACAATTCCTCCCTCTAGTATTTATTTATTTATTTATTTTATTTATATTAACATTGCATACATAAATGTAATGCAATATTATTGAACCATCGGCTACCAAGGCCATTATAGGTTTTTATACTATTATTAAATTATATACTAATATTATTTATTTTGTTTATATTATATACTATATATTTACATTATATTTGGTCGTAAGGGGGGTATGTAAAGAAAAACACTTACGACCTGTGCAGGGATCGAACCCACACTCCTTCGGTTAATAAGCCACGCGCCTACCCACTAGGCTACCGAAGCCCCTCCCTCTAGTATTGTTGTATTAAAATTTATAATAAATTATAAAATATTGCATATTTATAGGCGACTCGTTTTTTTTTTTTTTTTAAATTAATTTTAAATCAATTTTCTATTCGTTAAAAATTTTTTTTCACAAAAAATACTTAAATTCTATTAGGTACTTTTATAGCGGTAAAATTCTATTATTTTCTATTTCATATTATTATAAAAGAAAAAAAAAACAAAAATAGGAAAGAATAGAAAAAAGGAAACAATAAAAAAAAGGAAAATAAGAACACGCATTGCGTGCTCTCTCCTAATAACAATCAATGCAAACATCCTTATTTAATGTATATTACGTGTAGAAAGTCGGTCACACCTTAAATCAATCTAATATAGATCTAATAATATAGATAAATAAAATACATAAATTTAATATACATAGACATTTAAACTTATTTAATATTATAATATGCATATATTATGTTTAATACTGAATTATACGTTTATTATAAAATAAAATTTGTGAACATGAGTTTTTTTTGGAAAATTTTTGAATTTTCCCCATTGAAAAAACATGTTTATTACAAATAATGAATATTTGTGAAGCAATTTATTTATTAGCAAGGGTACAAGTACAATATTAGGAACTAAAACAGAAAAGTTTTTATTCTAAAAAAAAAGAAAAAAACTGAAATCAAAGACGAAATAGAAGGCGGATTAGCGGTTATTTACTTCCTTTCATTATAAAATTTATGTAAAAATTTTTTTTTTTTATTTATTTTTTTTTATTTTTTTTTTACTTTCTTATTTTAGTTTTATAATTATTTGAAGGTTTGAGAATTTTCACTAAAATGTCTGTTTCTTCATTATTCACAGGCAGTAGATATATCCTAAATTTTTATCAAGCTTCTAAGAGCTTTAAGATAAAAAATATACTAACCATGTATATGTTATTAAGGAAACTTAAATCTTAATTTAAGTTTATAAAAGTATTTTACTTCTAGAAAATTATTAACTAATTAAGTAAAATATTATGATATAATTTTGGCTTGAAATTATGCAGAAAAATTGTGTTTTCAGACTATGTTTTCGGACTGTTTTCTAAGTGGGTGGCCTATATTCATCTACATTTCCGTTACATTATTTGTTTCCTAACAAATTCCTCGCTTGTTATATTTTATATATCATCATTTGTTATTGTTCTCAACCAGAATATTGATTCTTAGAAATTTATTGATAAATACTTGTAATCTGTAGCTCATTATGTTGGATGTTAGCCGAATTTTGCTACCATCTATTACAGTAAATTTTACACAGGACCGTAATATTATAAGTTTAATGTTTCTCGACATCTTCAAGTTGCTCCACATGAGCTGCAATCTTTTGGATGCTGTTCAGGCTTTCTTTAGTCCGTTTTCTAGAAGGGATTAATATCTCAAATAAATATATATATGTTTGATGGATAACCAGTGATCGCACCATATTCTTATGCATTTAAAGCTCATATTTATATTATAACCTATGATGAGAATCTATTTAATTCACATTTGTTTTAGAGCCACTTAATATGTTTTTAGTGTTTTAGTAGGAATTTGGTAGATTATAAAACATATAAAATTTTGTAATGAACAAAACTGGGTCTCCAGGTTATTTATTTAATTATATTAATATTATAAATCACATAGGATATTGTAATATTATAAAACCATCGGTTACTAAGACTATTACAGATCGAATACTATTATTAATTTATACACTAATATTATTTATTTTGTTTTTATTATATATTATAATATATTTACATTATATTTGGGGGGCTTCGGTAGCCTAGTGGGTAGGCGTGTGGCATATTAACCGAAGGAGTGTGGGTTCGATCCCTGCACAGGTCGTAAGTGTTTTCTCTTTAGATACCCCCCTTACGACCAAATATAATGTAAATATATAGTATATAATATAAACAAAATTAATAATATTAGTATATAATTTAATAATTGTATAAAAAATCTATAATGGCCTTGGTAGCCGATGGTTCAATAATATTGCATGACATTTATGTATGTAATATTAATATAAATAAATAAATAAATAATTTATATTTGGAAGCAAGGGGGATTTGGTTTCAATTAATAAAACTTGCTACTTGTGCAAGACTTGAACCCGCACTCCCTCGGTTAATAAGCCACGTGCTTAACCACTAGGCCACTGAGGCCCCACTCTCTAGTTAATTTTTAAAATTTATTTTAAAATATACACAATATTGCCTACTTTTGGGAGAAATTTTTTAGAACCATTTTAAATCCTTTTTTAAAGTTTGTTATATAACAAATCTGAATTTAATTAATTAAAGATTAAAAGTTTAAGAAATAAGTTTTTTTTATAGATAATCATAGATTCAAGGTAAGTTCAGAAAAACAGGGTAACCAAAAACATTACAATTGACGCAACGAATATTTATTTATGTCTTCATTTTCCATTTTTTTTTCAATACATTTTTTATTATTTAAGAGAGTAACAGGTTGTATACGTAAATTGTATATTATAATTTACTTTAATCATATTCTAGTTATACATATGTATATTTAATGAAGATAATTATAGTTGTATATGTTTTTTTCTTACTTATATTTACTCTGAAAATAAGAATAAAATTTTATTTTTAACGCACATGTAAATTTTTTTGTTATTTTTATTACAAGTCGTCAATTTACATGTTATTTAATATATTCGTTCCATTATAATTTTGTACTTTTTTTGTATTTATACTAGGTAAGGTTTGTCGTAATGAATATATTATGTACGTTTTCAAAAATTATATATTTTAAATCATTTGTAATGATGATGAGTGAAAATGTTGTAAATTGAAATCTATTAAAAGAGGAGGAAATTTGTATTTCAATAAAATAATGAAGAATGAATGATTATGTAATTTTCAATTGTTTTCTCTTATATTATTTAAATATTTAATGAAAAAAAAAACGAGAGTTTTACATCTCTTTAATTTTACATTTGTTTAACATATTATGCTACTCTTTTAAAAAAAAGTTTGTAAGATAATATAAAACATTTTGAGTTCATTCAAACTAGACTAAAATCATAAATTTAATATATATGAAATTAATTTTTTATCTACAATAATTTTCTACAAATTGTAGCTTTTTTGAATTAAAAAGTGACTATAGTAATTAATGATTATAGTTGAAGATTTCTTTTCAATAGTCAAGTGATTTTTGAACATAAATGTCAGTTTTTAAAATAATCTTTTCTATTACTTTTAATGGTATGGTTTACATTTGAAACAGTAGAAAATTTTAATTATATTATTTTAGTTATTATATGGAGAAGATGCGCGGGAACGTTGATTACAAATATAAAAGCCCTAGCTCCTAATTATTTTCTTTACATAACAAATAGGAGCTATGAATAAACCTTCAAGAAGGTAACCCCCAAGCCAATTCTATGGAACACATGATGTGGAAGATGGTTCCACGTTCGCGATATTCGTACAACAAACGAATTTCTATAAACCGATGCCATCTGGAGAGAGCTTTGAGGTGATATTGGGATCGTCTATTAGATGATTGCTGTATTTTCCATTTTATCGATAAACCCCAATGCCGTTTTATCTATGGTCTTATATATGGTCATATATTAAAATATGGTTAACTTAATTTTTGATTTAACTCCATCTTAAGATGCTGAGTTCGCCAGTATATTGCAAAATCTCCTCTTGAAAATTTGAAATGGAGAATGAAGTGTTATTTTTTCGTGAGACTAGACAGCATACAATTTTCTTAGAGCAAAAATCGACCCTGTTGATTTTGCCCCAATTTAAAAATTGATTCGAGATTAAGCTCAAATGAAGTGGAATACTTACTGGCGTTGTTTTCATATGAAGCAACGAGAGTGCTGTTACCTGCAAAATTGTGATTGGATGGAAGATTATACTGAATTGATAATTTATAATTGCTAGGAAAAAAGTTGGGGAATGAACATATTCTTGGGGGACAGCAGCAATTAATTTAAATTTGTTGGAACAGTAACCATCGAGCAGACCATAAATCGAACGATTCGAAAGAAGCATCCAATCCATTCAAATACACCACCAAGGTCGATTACTTTGCTGTGTATAATAGAGTATATCAATAGCGATAAGTATTCAATTCATAACCCACAAAAAGTAAATTTTTCAGAAAGAAGAAAATTACTGTTTTAATTCCTTTTAAAGTAAGGATATAATAAGTAAAATAGCAATAGTATTTAAATTAATATCCTAAAAAATATTATCAAATAAATATTTTCATTATAATATTGTCAAGACAAATTAACTAAATAAGTAAAATAAAAAAATTAAGTAAATTTTAACAATTTTAAGCAAAATGTAATAAAATAATTCAAATAATTAATTCAAAAATTAATTTTAAGCCAAACTATAAACAATATTTTCCTTAAGAATAAATTAAATAAATAATTGTAAATAAAATTAAAAAAACAATTTAAATAATTTACGTCCTATCAACAAATATAATATTAGCAGTGTTACTCGGCATTGCCCGGGAAAGTTAATTTTGAATTCTAGAGAAATCCCAAAAAGGATTTGTGTTTATAAAGGTAACTGCATTAATTTGCCTATGATATATTAACACGTTGTACAAAATTTCCATAGATTTAAAATTCTGAGCTAGAGGGATTTTTTTCAAATCTATTTTTCTTCCAATTAAAAGAACTTGCTGCCTATACAGTATTTGAATCAGCACTCTATCGATTAATGAGCCGCGGCTCCAAAAAGTCTCCAAAATTTTTCACTTCTTTCATTTATTTTGAGGAGTTCCATAAAAATTATATTTTGAAGACATTTACATATGATATTCCCAATAGAATATAAAATTTTGTTATATAATCCAATAATTAAGCCTATTTGGTTTGTATGGGGTTGTGCCAAATAAACAAAAAAATATTCAGAGTATCCAAATTTCTCAAAATAAAATTTTACGTAACATGGTTATAGCGCTATATTTGATATGTACGTAATTGTGACTACTAAATTGAATTCTAGAAATTCCTAGTGTAAGCAAAGAAATAAAAAAATATCCATTAAAACACAAAGTTTCTAAAAGACTCGTTAAGAGGAGCATAGCATCAAAACTCCTACATTCCAAAAATATCAAAGAAAGTTTAACAGAACCAGTGCACCAGATTTTGTGATAAATGCAGATCACAATCACGGGAGTCTTCAGAGAGATCTATAAGAGTTAGCAAAATGAATGGTTAGTTAGTAGTTTTAATATTTTAAAACGGAACTGGTGTGTTTGGTGAGTTTAGTGAGTTTAACATAACTCTAATTGTGTGCAGTAGCTTTCCATGATTTTCACCATCCTTACTCGAAGCAAAAAACAACATTTTTACTTAAATTCAGATTTCAAGATAATGTTAAATGCTCTAATTTAAAGTTTCTTTTTAATATTAATAATATTTTTGTTTACTATTTTTATTGATTGATTTATATTTTGATATTTTTTTTTTTCAATACAAAATTTAATAACAAATTCTTCAAGGTTGAAAATAATCGATTCATTCATTTCAATCAATTTAATTTTTTTCTTCCAGGACATATTAAAAGAAAAATGGAATTCATTCTGTAATGTGTATGTAAATGCAAACAAATAACTAAAATTCGATTAAAAAATAAAACGAAATTTACTTGCATTTGTAAATAATTAATTCTTATGGCCATTATTAATGTCAGTTATGAACTCTGAACTACAACTGTTTATGGATTGTTTGTTTAGCAACAATAATGAAGAAAAATTTTCGTATTATAATTTATGTTTTATACCAGTTTATTTAATTTTTATTTAAAATCCAATTTTTGAGAATATATAATTTAATATTTAATTATTTTGAAAATAAATAAATTATTTTCATTATAATTGGATAGAAAATTACTTAATATTATATTATATTATTATTGTATTAAAAATGGTTCCGAAAATTGGGAATATAGTCAAATTAATTATTTGTTTATTTTTTTTTTGTTTTTGGATATTCATTATTTATAGTAAAAATATTTATAATTTTTATTAATTTTATTAATTTATTATTAAGATTGGGAATTAAAAATTGTTTATTCAATTGGGTTTTATTAATTTTGATATTTCAATATATAATATCACTAAGCCGTGAATAGAGTTTTGGAAGGAGAAGAAGAAATTATAATATAATTATTATTGAAACGGAAAACCTACAGTAAGGATTAATATGTTATATGAATGTTATGAAAATAGAAAATCTATATATATCATGTATCCTACAGAGCCTTTTTTTTTTACACGCTATCTAATCACTAGGATATGATTCCTTTATACTTTGTATTATTGTAGGATTGGTTACTAGCGGAAGGAAATGTAGGAAAATAGGATAATAAGGGAAATAATATTAATATTTTTTGAGATTCTGGTTTTTTTTTTTTTCCTTAGGGAGGTGGGAACCTTCCAAAGACACCAAGAATTACCCCTTGGTAGTGTCAGATTCTTATTGACTAAACCCACCTCCTCTTTAGCCAATATAGTGGGATGAAACCCTTACCTGGGAACGCAGTATATTGGCTAGGGAGTAGAGATAGGAAAGGATAGGAAAATGGATACGGAAACATTGAATTGGGAGTGGGACTGTAAGGAAACAATGAATCCGCCTATTATTATTATTTTGCTAACTGTGACTAAAGCCGTCACAACAGTTACAACATGTAGTAGTAGTATATATATATTGTTATATATTGAATTGTTATTGAAGGTAACCCCCACTGTCACTGTAGCGGCTGTTATTATTGGCATTAATATTCTTATTAATATTATTATTATTTTATTACAGAGTCAGCGCCATCAGTGGATTACAACGTGCAGCAGTATATAACACCTTACTTGCATGATATAACCAAAGATAGCCCCACTGTAGTAGCTATTATTATTATTATATAATTATTGTTATATTATTATTGTACTATTTATTATACTATTTAATTATTGTACTATTATTATTATTATTATAATTGTTACTATTATTATTATTATTTTACCACAGAGTCAGCGCCATCTGTGGATTACAGCGTGCAGCAGTATATAACACCTTACTTGCATGATATAACCAAAGATGGCTCTACTGTAGCAACTATTATTATTATTATTGTAGTTATTGTTCTTTCTTTTTTTTTTTATTACTATTACTATTATTACTGTAATTATTATTATTATTATTATTATAATTATTGTTATTATTATTAATATTAATTATACGATATAGATTATTACGATATAAAAGTACTACAAATTTTTTATTTATGACCTGACTGGGGTTTAAACCCAAAACCCTTCGATTGAAAGGTTAGCGACTTAACCACTGCGCCATGAGTCAGATTTATAATCCATATTTTTCATTCCTCGCAACGTATTCCCCGTATAATTAATAAAAAATATGAAATAAAAATTTAAATAAAAATTAATATTTAATAATTTCTTAATTTTAATTTTTACTTGTTTAATTATATTTAAATAAGATTATAACTTTTATTCATTTTTATTAAAATCCTTTCCTGAAAATTTAGTTTTTTATATGCTTTAATTCTGGTTCTGGTATTCATATTTTTAATGAAATTTTAGTACAATCATCATGACAAACTTACAGAAATCATTAAGGAAGATTTTGGTTTTCAAAATAATGGAAATATAATCGAAATAATAATAAAGATAGCAAAAATAAAATATTGCTGCTTGTTCTTCTGGTCTTTTCTAGTTAAAATCTAAAACTAGATTAAATCTGTCCTCATCTATTATTAAAATGTTTGTCTTAAGCTTGTAAATTGTTATTGAAAAACTTTTTTTTGTAAATTTTAATACAAAAAAAAACGAAGAAGAATACAGTTGCCTTTGTCAACTCTTACATACCCGTACGAACCGTTAGCATGTTCATAGCCTATCACTCTGCTTATAATATTATTTTTTTAATTTTTTAGTATTTTAAAATAATTTGGGTGAATTTTATAATTTCTAGAACTATGGGTTGTACATATGTATATTCAAACTATATGTTTATACATTCTTCAAAAGCAGATTCTAACCTTCCACATAACGATTATCAATCCAACACTTTTTCAAATATTCTATAGTACCGTTTAATACTAAGCGGTAAATGTGTATTAAATTACAAAATAGTAAATATAATTTTAAATATTATATTATATTAATGCTTACATAGTACATTTATATTGTTATAAGTATAACGCCATATATTGCAATATTTCTTTAAAAATATTTCCATTCATAGAATAATTTCTTATATGTACAATAAAATACATATATGTATGTAAATACGGCGCTATATAATATACATTTATACTCTTATCATTCATTCATAAGTGAAATATACGATATGTAAATAAACATGATATTATATAAGTATGTATGTATATCAATATCATATAAATAAAAATTCTCCAAGCAACCGTTATGTTGTTTATTTATTTACATTGTTTTGTACTACTCATTATATCCTCAACAATTTCAAATTATCGAGTAAAACAAAATGGAAAAAATTCGTTAAAGAAATTTGTTAGAAAATTTGAAAAAATCAAGTAATACTTTCATCAATTATAAAGTAACTCTATATTATTAAAAAAAGTTGTTCACAGAAATAAGAGTATAATGTTGAAGCTTTAATTTTTGTGTATTAATTCAAAAAAATTTTAACAGGTGTTCAAGTTACAGGTGTTTAAAAATAGCAAATTTTCAGTTTTTGACCCCTTACAGCTCCTAAACAAAAAAAATTTCTGAAATAACTTATACTTATTTTCAAAGATCTAACTTCTGTCAAAACTTCAAGTTTCCAACTTAAACCGTTTAGAATATAGAAGGGTTAAAGGATTTTGCAATAATTCAGTTTCGCATAACGGTAAATTAAGACACCGTATAGCACAAGTATATATTTATTATATACATATTTGTAAAGCTCATAATAGCACCTATCGTTTGGAATATTCAGATTGCAGATATACCTTGTGTTATATATTGTGAAGATAGAAGAGCTTGTGTTATAACAATTTAAATCTAGAGATTTTTCGAACTTTGGAGGACTGTAGCTCCTTAACGGGTGGGGCTACAGAAAAATTCATATTAACATAAAATTAATATGATAATTTTTATGATATCTATCAGCAGTTAAAATTTCAAAAAAATTGTGGAGATCTAAAAGTTAGTTGTTCGAGCTACCCGAAGTTTTGGTCGGAACTCAATCAAAAAAAATAGGGAACCTACAAATTTTGCCCCCAGAATATTTTGTGTAAATTTCAAGATTCTAGCTTTCTTAGTTTTTGAGTTAGCGTGCTGACGGACGGACATGGGTTAATCGACTCAGAATTTGATTCTGATCCGATTCATATCTTTGAAGGTATATCTAGCTCACTTATTTCGAGGTGTTACAAACGGAGGAGTAATTTTATTATATCCGATACTTATGGTACGGGTATAAACATAAGTGTTGTATAATTCAGTGAAAATAATACAGGCGTTTGGTAAATGTGATGAAAGGAATGATGTTGATCAAACCCTGTTTATATCAATTAATGTTAATAAGTTTCACTCCAAGTTTTTTCATGCTATGTTTAAGATAAAACAATGAAATTTTTGATAGGCATTTAATAAAGCCTGCATGGGGGCTGACCAGAATATGGAAAATTGTTTGAAAGCTGTTGGAAATATTTGAATTTTTCAGTCACCTACAAAGACAAGGTTATACGCTTTCCTAATTCATAGTTTGTATATTATATACATATATTATATACAACTCTTATAGATTTTTTTCAGAATAATAGTTTTGGAATTGGAATTAAAGTCTATAGGGTTTATTTCCAATTAGAATGAGAAATAAGACCTAACGCGGAATTTTGAATTAGGCTTTATTTATCAATTCAATTTAGAAATAAAGCCTATTAGGCGTTATTGCTATAGGTTTTATTGCACTCTGCGGAAATTTTTTATATATAGTCTCTAACATTAAAGAGCTCACGCTTCGAAGTGTCAAAGTAGAGTTAAAAGTTTTTAAATTGTATTAAAGTGCGCACAATAAACGATGTCATGAGGCAGTTATGAAAAAAGTTGTTCAACTTTTAACTTTTTCGCTTTCTTTACGCATTGATATGTCAAATAGTATCAAAATAAAGAATAAAGAGAAGCCCTCTTTGTAACTATGTATGATTATTAGTTTGCAATATTTTTAAAATAATTTCAAAATTAATATTTATTTATATGTGTGTATATAAATAAATAATAAATTTAAGAATAAATAATTAGTTTATAACAAAGAAAATCAAATTTTAGCAAAATAGCAATTTTATTTATACTAAATTAGAAATTTGTAAAGAAAACAATGTCCAAAATGTCTTGTCATTTTACAAATTACGTTTTCATTGTGGACACTGTTTTGTAGATTGCATTAAGAGACCGTAACGAAAGCGTTGGTTGTAGATGCAGCTTAAGATTTTACAACAGTTTGCTTTCTTCGTATCTCCAAAACTCTTTCACATAGAATCTTGAAATTTTTGAGAAAAGAAAGATCTTTTAGAATTATTATAAGTTACCTCAAAAAAGTTTTTGTTCAACGCTTCCTATAAGATCTTTTTGAGCTTAAAAATTGAAAAATTGCTATTTTTAGAAATCTGCAAAAAGCGAATCTTTAAGGATCAACATTATAATTTAACATATGTTAACAACTTTTCTTTATTAATATAACGTTTTCTGAAAATTGAAGAAAATGTGTTTTTTATACCGTATGAACCCGTATGTTTAAGGGTATAATAAATTTGCCATTATGTTTGTGACACCTTAAAGGAGCCGAGCTAGATATAGTGCCAAAGGTATGGATCGGCTCAGAATTGAATTATGTTTTTAAAAGATGGTCAAGTTTTATAGAAACAGGGTATATTACGTTCATACGGATATCCCAGAGTTGACACAGTCTACTCTACTGCACTCCTCCTCGTTTTTTGTACAATTTCTTCATACATTTAAAATTCTAAGAAAATGTTGGTGCATGCCACAAATCTAAACTGTTTAAAATTTATTACCTTTTTGAAAATAGCTGCCTATAAAAACCTTCTGTTTATATTCTGTCTTATTCTTGTTTTATTTTATAGAATTTCACATAGATATTATGTTAATTCTTTTACAAGGAATATTTTAAATTTTAATTTTTCTCTTGTTTTAAAAGTTTCGTTTTTATCAATTAAAATTTTGTTACTGAATTTCTACTGTGTTAACCTGTCCTACATGACGGTTCAGCATGTAGTTTATAATATCTACATAATAGAAGAATCATTAACATAATTTGTATAATAAACCTTAAATCGAAAAATTTAAATCTATATACTATACCTAAATGTAAAAAAGTTAAAAAGTAAAATATCTAAAAGTTAAAAAAGGATTATAAGAAAAAATTTATTTTAGGTAATTATGAATCTAATTAAAAATAATGATGTTATAAATATAAAATTTTTATATTTTTGTTAATTGTTTTTTTCCTAATTTCAATGAAAATTAGTTTGAATTGAATTGATTGAATAATAACACCAATATTAATATTATTACTATAATTTTTGGGTGTTCAATATTAAATTATAATTTTCCTCCTCGAAAAATTAAATTTTACTAATATGAGTAATTTATAATATTTGTAGATTGATAGATAAACTAATTACTTTTATTTGTTGTTTAGATTGTACGTGGGATATTTGAATTTATTTTCAAAACAAAAAAAGAACGAAATTTAACTATAACATTATGATATGATAATTTTGTTACACAAATTAGGATTTGATATTATTGTAAAAAATATATTTTAATATTTTTTTTTTATTTAATTGTGCTAATACAAACTTTCATATTTGTTTCCATATTACATTAATCGAGTGGTTAAATTAAAAGTTTGAAGTCAAACCATTCCAAAGAGAAATTGGGAGAGCTTCTGTTGCCTACCCCTATATAGTTCAAATTACCAGATGGCACAATTCAAGTTATAGAAATTCGGTTGTGGTTCGAATATCGCGAATATGGAATCATCTACCACCTTATGTATTTTCCAGAATTGGCGATTATAACATATGCAACACGCCAAGTTTCTAGATGGACATTATTAACTTTATTCACAATGCGTACCAATTTCAAATACATTTTTATTTCCTAACTCAACTTCCTTGACCAGGCAGTACATTAGTATACTTAAGGTCATATATTCTATTCTTTTTTGGTAAAAAAAAGAAATAATATTTAGTGGGTTAAAGTCCAACACACTCATAAAGGACTCGTGCTGGTTCAACTTCTTTATAGTGTCTTCTGATGATTACCATCTAGCTTCCCAAAAAAAAATAATTTCGTAATATGTGTGGAGCTAAGTAAAAAAATATTTTCATATCATGAATTTTAAGCGGTCTATTCGAGGCTAGAATTTCATTGATCCGTTTGCAATAGAAGTATTGTAAACATATGACGGGCAGACAATAAATAAAAGTAATAAGCGATTTTTCTTCAGTTATTAAAAATAAGTTTTTCCTCGAATTTCTTTAGAAGAAATTTTTGAATATTAGGTTAACACAATATGTTTTTTTTTTTTATATAAATACCTAAATATTGTTACATCTTTCTCCATTTTTAAATTATGCCCAATCCATATTTTTCCTATTATAAAAAAAATTTCATTCCAAGGAAAAAAATTTCCATAAGTCTTCAGAAGTCCAGCTAAATATTTTTTATTATATTTTTTTATTTATTTCTAGTGAAAGGTCATGTAATGAAACTGAAAACCACTTTATATTTTTTCTTTTATTTTTGAATTTTATATATTTAACATTATTAAAATATTAAATATTAACGGCTAACCATTCATCTTCCATTGGTTGTAAATATTGGAACCAAAAACTCATCCAGTATGAAATGAAATAATGATGTGCTGTTTTAATTTTTTCGTTTTGGTTTTTTTTTTTTTTTTTTTTTGTGAATAAATATTAATAAAAATAATATTTTATTTTTTTTTTTATTATACTTTCTCTTTTTTATCTTTATATCTATCTCATTCTATCTTACATTATAATCACCTTCACAATAACCATCATTATCATTGTCATCATCATCATCGTTACTTTTATCAGAATATACTTTCATTTAATATTATAATAATAATATTTCATATTTGTTGTCCTTCAAAAAAGGGCTTTGAATAAAAAAAAAAAAAATAAGTTTTTATTTTTTATACTGGCGTTAAAATATGCTGGACTTCAAGAGTTCATTAACAGTAAATTATGGAAGAAAATTGAGAAAATATAAAAAAAAAAACAAATAATAAAAAATCTTATAAAAATAATATAGGCTATATTATGATTTTTTTTTACCGTTATTACAATAACATTTAAATATTAAAAAGGACTGAAGATTTTTTATGTTATGTTTAAGAAATATGAGACTATAGCCATAAGAACAAAGTCTGTGTTGTAATATATATTCTCTCTCCATATGCGTGGTGAAAGAAAACCTGTGTTAACAGTCTGTAAATTTGTTGTTTTAGTCAATTAGTCACTGAAAATAAGAATAGTGTAATAGTGATATAAATATCAAGTGTAT
This sequence comes from Poecilobothrus nobilitatus, assembly GCA_947095535.1. Taxonomy (NCBI): domain Eukaryota; kingdom Metazoa; phylum Arthropoda; class Insecta; order Diptera; family Dolichopodidae; genus Poecilobothrus; species Poecilobothrus nobilitatus. The sequence continues at coordinate 115,968,683 of OX352774.1, forward strand.
GTGAATGTATTTTTGATATATTTTAGTTATCAAACCGTTTCTAAGTTTGAGATAACTTGAGATAAATGTTCAAGATCTTTTTTATAAGTGCTATTATTGACAAAAGATTCAGCTTTAAAAAATTTATTTTTAAATTTAAGATATGTTTAAACTTTAAACATATGTTTTGTCACTTTGTAGTAGTGAATGAATAAAACAGACGACCTTTCTATTAGAATGAAAATCTCTTGATTGGTGGTTAAAATGTTAATAAATTTAGTTTTTTTTTTCATTGAAATTGGCAAAAATGTTGAAGGATAAAAAAAAAAAAAGAAAAACCATAACGACATTTTCATAAAACTCCCGAAAAATGATGAAAAATATCTTGTAGAGTAGGTCATATTTTATTTTAAAATAAAAATGATAATGATATTGATGATTATGATCTGTTCTGATGAAGAATGATGAGGTATCATTATAATTTTCCGAATATGTGAAGTCTAAAAAAAAAAAACAGAATTTATACTTTATTATATTTATGGAGTTTTATAAGGGTAATGGCGATACTAAATTATTCATTAATGTCTAATGATAAATATTAATTAAGTAAAAATAAAATGTTACTTTCCAAAAAAACTAAAATGCAATTTAATGGAGATAAATATTATGTTTGCTATCTAAAAATAAACTTTGAAGTAAAAAATAGGATATTAATAAAAAAAAAGTTTAGTGATTTTAAGAGAGGTTGAGTTAAGAAAACATAATAAATGGGTATATTTTTATTTTGTGAAATATTTTATATATTTAATTATATACGACATTTTAGTGGTAAAATTAATTTGAAAATCATTGAAGTCTTTTATTGAAACTATATATATAAGAATATAAGATGAATAAAATACTGCTGAAAGAGTTTTACTAACAACATTTCTTTTTTCTCGGAAAAAAACCATATTTTAATTACTGTTTTAATTTCTATATTTTCAGATTTTTAAAGAAACACAAAGATAGTTTTTTTGGTAAAATTACTAGAGTGTGTCAAATTAAATAGAAGCTCAGAACCTTGTAATAATTTTAAATATTATAATAATTTCTATTTGTAATAATATTTTAAAGGGTTATGCGATATGATTAATGAAATGCGTAACCTATACAATGGTGTGGGTTTAAGACGATGCTGGAGTATCTTATAAAATTAACTTAAAAGGAAAGCTAATCTTATCCCACATTTTTCGCTTTTAATTTTGAGGTTATTGTATTTTCAATACTTAAGTTGGAACCATAAGATTCCATGACTTGTATTGTATGGTTTTTCTAAAAATTTAATAAGTTAAGTTTCGTAAAAAAATGGGCTAGTCGGGTTAATATAATATTTTTCTTTGACATAATATTTTGCAAGTTGTTTCAAAATTAGTGAAAAACGAGGAAGAATATTACAGTTGCCCTTGTCAATTCCTAAATACCCTGAAATTAAAGCCCGGGGGCTTTAATTCCAATTCAAAACGAATTAAAGCTCGGGGGTTTTAATTCTTTTTAATTATATGCTTTAATTCCAATTCAAAAAAAAATTAACGCAAAACATTTTTAGTTAAAGCCCGCGGGGTTTATTTCTTCGGGCGTTCTGTCACTACACCGATTCTAACCTACCACCTAACGATTATCATTCCAAAACTTTTCCAAATATGCTGTAATATAATTTGATACTAAGCAGCAAATGTATATTAATTTATACTTACTACAAAGTAGCAAATATAATATTAATATGTGTAATGCATACATAGTATATTATATTGTTATACATAAGTATATCGCCATACATCGTAATATATGTTTAAAAATATTTCATTCATAGAATATTTTCTTATAAAATACAATAAAATACGTATAAATACGCCGCTATTACTCTTATTATAATATAATCATTCATTCATCATAACCTATACAATGATATCTTAACATGATATATACCTATTGGCATAGCAACATGATAACATGTATACTAATATCATATAAAATATAAATTCTTTAAACACCCGTTATATTTTTTATTTCAAATTTTTTTGTACTACACATTCATCATCCTCAACAATTTCAAATTATTGATCGAGCAAAAACAAAATAAAAATTCAAAAAAACCGTTAAAAAACTTTGTTAGAAAAATTATATATATATATATATATAACAAAAATAAAATTAGGTGCTTAGTGACTTCCCATAACTCGAAGAATAAGGTATTATGCTTTCCAGTTTCTGCTATATTAATCGGTTACACATAACGGCCCATAAACTAGTTAAGTAAATAATATCCCAACTTGCGATATTTATAACCGTACCATAAGTATCGGGTACATTAAAATTCCTATTCCGTTAGTAACACCTCGAAATAAGCAAGCTAGATATTCCTTCAATGGTATGAATCGGATCAGAATCAAATTCTGAGTCGATTAAGCTTTATCCGTCTGTCCGTCAGCACGTTAACACAAAAACTAAGAAAGCTTAGAGACTTGAAATTAATACAAAATATTTTTGAATCAATATCTAGGTTCCCTATTTTTTTTGGTTGAGATTTTGGTTGACTTCGTTTAGCTCTCGAACAACTAACGTTTTGATCTCCACATTTTTCATAAACATTTTTCGAAAGTTCTACATCGTTTGCATTAGAGCCTTGAAGTTTTAGATCCTGATAGACATCGTAAAAAAAGTTATTTTATGGAACACAGTAGTCCCACCCGTTACGGAGCTACAGCCCTCCAAAATTTTAAAAAGTCCTATGCTTAAATTGTTACATCACAAGTTCTATTAAGTATATTTTCCATATACATATATAACAATATTAGGATGTACAAAGTGACAATATAAGAAATACAATTTTAATATAATGTTTCCAGTTTTTATCTGGACGCTGCAGTAAATACGAAATCAAATATTAATATTAATTAAAATCAATAAAAAAATTTTAAAGAAATTTAAAGGGGCTTCGGTAGCCTAGTGGGTAGGCGTTTAGCGTATTAACCGAAAGATTGCAGGTTCGATCCCTGCACAGATCGTAAGTGTTTTTTTCTTTACATACCCCCCTTACGACCAAATATAATGTAAATATATAGTATATAATATAAACAAAATAAATAATATTAGTATATAATTTAATAATAGTATAAAAACCTATAAATCGGTTTTATGTTTTTATGATGTTTGAATTTGCATTTTTGAATAATTTTAACAAGTTTTATAAAGTGTGTTGTATTTTCAATTTTAGTCGCAACTTACACTTAAAACAAATGGCGTTTAGACGTAAAATTATCAAAAAACGAGGAAGAGTGCAGTAGAGTAGACTGTGTCAACTCTGGGATACCCGTATGAACGTAATATATCCTGTTTCTATAAAACTTGATCATCTTTTAAAAACATTCAAATGTTTTAGTACCGAACTACAGAGATATATTTATGTAAATTGTAGAGTTGTATGACACCTACCTGAATCTATTGCGCCTAGCTTCATTAAGTTCCAAGAGGTGCAAGAAGCCTGAACCTGCTGCTCTAGACCAACCAAATTTTACAAAAGTTGTTGGCCTATAACTCGACACCTCTTTACTAAATTTCAGGTTCCTAGCTTCAATAGACACTGAGTTATTCTCATTTAAACGGATAAGTTGTATGGCAGCTACCCGAACCCGTCGCACCACCACAACCAAATTTTGCAAAAGTGGTTGCCATAAAATTTGATCATCATTTGCAAGATTTCAGACGCCTAGCTTTATTAAGTTCGAAGAGGTGCAAGAAGCCTGAATCGGCTGCTCTAGATCAACCAAATTTTACAAAAGTTGTTGGCCTGTAACTCGACACCTTATTACTAAATATCAGGTTGCTAGCTTCAATAGACACTGAGTTATTCTCATTTAAACGGATAAGTTGTATGGCAGCTACCCGAACCCGTCGCACCACCACAACCAAATTTTGCAAAAGTGGTTGCCATAAAACTTGATCATGATTTGCAAGATTTCAGACGCCTAGCTTCATTAAGTTCCAAGAGGTGCAAGAAGCCTGAACCGGCTGCTCTAGACCAACCAAATTTTACAAAACTTGTTGGCCTATAACTCGACACCTCTTTACTAAATTTCAGGTTCCTAGCTTCAATAGACACGGAGTTATTCTCATTTAAACGGTTAAGTTGTATGGCAGCTACCCGAACCCGTCGCACCACCACAACCAAATTTTGCAAAAGTGGTTGCCATAAAATTTGATCATCATTTGCAAGATTTCAGACGCCTAGCTTTATTACGTTCGAAGAGGTGTAAGAAGCCTGAATCGGCTGCTCTAGACCAACCAAATTTTACAAAAGTTGTTGGCCTGTAACTCGACACCTTGTTACTAAATATCAGGTTGCTAGCTTCAATAGACACTGAGTTATTCTCATTTAAACGGAGAAGTTGTATGGCAGCTACCCCAACCCGCCGCACCACCACAACCAAATTTTACAAAAAACAATTGTTGCCATAAAATTTGATCATCATTTGCAAAATTTCAGAAACCTAGCTTGAATAGATACTGAGTTATTTCTATATAAAGATAGAAGTTGTATGGCAGATACTCGAACCCGCCGACCGAAAATGTTGGATTTAAATAGCAAAACTAACAATTTTGCAAAAGTGCCGTAAAAAAAATTTCAGCCTCCTAGCTCCTTTATTTTTTGAGTTATCGTGGGGACGGACGGACGGACGGTCGGACGTACATGGTTTAATCGACTCAGAATTCGATTCTGAGCCGATCCATACCTTTGACACTATATCTAGCTCGACTCCTTTAAGGTGTCACAAACGTAATTGCAAATTTATTATACCCTTGAACATAGTTCATACGGGTATAAATATTATTGTTTTTAAGAAAAATTTACAAAAAAAAAATAGTTTGGTTTTTTTATTGCCTAATTTTAAGGTAACGGAATAATCGCTAAAGTTCTTACTACCTGAAACCGTTAAAGTAGTCAAATTAAAAGACTTGAGAATTTATTTTTTTTCGTTCGTAAAATATAGAATGTGTATATTTTTGTGAATATGTATGGGAGATGGAGAAAGAATACAGAATTTAAAAGTATGAATCATGTGATTCAATCCCGGTTGAGTTCCATATTATGAATAATTTATTTTATTCTATTAAATTATGTGTATTTCGTTAAATTTCTTACAACATACTTACACACCTGTATTATAGTCGTAAGTTAATGCGAGTGCTTAAAATTAATATGAAACATTTTGTTTTTTGTGACGACATTTTAAATTAGATACAAAAAAATTTGTTTGGTTTTTAAGTAAAATTAAAAACTACTTGAATTAGGGGTGGAACAATGAACAATGAATGCGCCTATTATTATTTTGCTAATACTGACTATATAGCCATCAACAGTTGCAACAAACAGTAGTATATAACATGTTCCCGCATGAGGTAATTAATTAAAGAAGGCAACCCCATTGGCACTGTAGCAACTATTATTATTGGTATTAATATTAGTTATTAATATTATAATTATTTACTGCAGAGTCAGAATCATCAGTAAATGGATCATCAGAATCATTATAACTGAGTTCTTTAAGAATTTACAACGAGTTATCCTTTTAATACATTTATAATGATTCTGATATTTAAAAAAACTTTTGAATTAAAATTTTTCAAAATAAACAATATTATTTAAAAATAAATTTAGGTGCTTGCTTTTCCGAAAGTAGTCGGAGAAAGTAGCTACGTCTAGCCTTTTCATAATCCTGATATTGATACGATGACTAAAGTAAAGATTATACTTCAGTTTTTCGTTTATCTTCTGTTTCAGTTTTAAGTTTGTTTGGTTAGAAGTTTTTAATATTTTAACTTTTAAAAATTGTTATTTTTTAATTTTTTATAAAAGAAATTAAAAACTTAAAAGGTTTTGTCTGATATTAAGTGTATAATAAAACAATTAATTCTTGTCGTTTTTTCTTAATTCACATTAAACGTATAGTAAGCAAATTTAAAAAAGCAGAAATTGAAAAGCATAAAAGGAGAAAAATATTTTGGCCTTTAAAAAAATTTTTAAATTAAAAATAATAAAAATCCACTTACCTTTTTCATAAAGGACATTACATTTGTTGGCAACATGTTTACAGTTTTTTCTTTTCTTTTTTGCTTTAAAAAAAAAAACTAAAGCACTTTCCCTTTTTTATTTCTGCTGCTATTGTGAGATGACGACAAATTCACCGCGAAAAAAAAAAAAAAATTGTTTCAAAACGTTTAATTTAGAACTGGATTAAATTTTAAAGTGCTTATGATTTTAATATTTTGTTAGTTTTTGTGGTTAGTAGTCCACCATCCACTGTTAATTAAAGCTGTATGTTTTTTACCATCACAACCATAAATCATCAATAGTAACAAATGTATTAATTTAGTTTATAATTTCTTCTTTATAGTTGTTTTTATCTTTTTGTTTTTTGTTTTTGCAAAAAAAGAATAAAAAAGCAAAAGTAGAAAAAAGAAAGAAACAAAATGCAAATATTATAAGTTAAAAAATCCAAAAATCCCAGGATACCGTTTTAGTCAACCTCGTTTTGTTTGTGAACTTCTTCTGTTCTCTCTAATGATTTTAAGTTGTTAATTTAAATTTTTTTTTGTTTTTTTTTATTTGGTTTTTGGTGGGAAATTTCGTTAGTTGAATCCTTGTTACTTGTATTGTGTATTATTTTTATTTATTTTATATTAAAAAAAAAATAAACATGATTTTTTAATTGAGTGTTGACCACTAACAATAATACCAGTAGTGATAATGTTAAACAGCAGCAATATTGATGATAGTATTCATTTGTTTTTGTTTTTTTTTGTTAAAATCCTGATGCTGTGTAAATTTTTTTATGATTTTTGTAAAAAATATAAAAACATGATTATCACTGTTATTGATGTTCTTTTATAAAATTTTAAATGTCCTTATATTCTCCTTTCTGATTGTTTAAATATTAATAAAATGTATGGTTTTATGTCCCTGTACAACTAAAGGAAAAAACAATTCTCTGGATTTAAACAATATCTGTGATTTGCATATGTTACGTTAGATTGTTGTGATATGATTCTGATAATATATGTATATTTTTATTTTAAAATATAGCACCAATACATACATAGAATATATTAAAAATTGTATATGATAAATAAATCAAAAAATTTGTTTATGATGATATGGTAACATCATATTATTTGTTTCTGAACAAAAAAAATATCTTGTAGAAAAGTTGTCCGAAAAAGAAAAAAAAACAACACAAAAATGGTTGAAAAATGTCTTAAATATGAAAAATTGAGAAAATATTTAATATGTATATTTAATATGTATGTAATATCCCTTCGTTTTTGCTGGGTTTTTTTTTTTTTTGCTCTGATGGATTGATTGATGATAATTTTTATTTTATAATATTGATATTAGTATCATTTTATTATAGGTTTTTCCTTCCTAACTGGATGATTATTTTAGATGAATTGATGGTTATACCACAAATTTTGTTTCTGTAAAGAAAAAAAGTTTAAATTGGTTAGAAAAATGAAAAACCAAAAATGATAAATTATTATTAAATGTTTATATACAAATATGAGAGTAATAAAACATTTTATTATCTTTAAATATATTTTAAAATAATTATATATTCACTAAAAATGAATATAAAACCAGATCTAACTTCAAAAAACAAATTACTCTATAATACGAAAAAATGGTCCTAGATTTATGCAATTTTTCGATAGAATCAAAATTTAGATTCAGGTATCACTAGATTTTGTAGAAAAATCGATGTAAAAGTCTAATGGTACAAAAGAAACTGAGTTACACAAAAGCGATAAAAAAATATATTTTTGAGAAAGCTGAAATCTTATCTCATAAATGGGGACACAGATTCTCTATTAAACACATTTCCACTCAGTGTCTAATTACGCAAAATTTTTTACATACAACAACTGTTTCAACCTCATTATAGAAAAGAACAAATACAAAAGAAGATTATTATTTTAACATTTGGGGATCATTTCAATTATTTTAACATTTGGGGATCATTTTTAATTACATATAAAAAAATTAACTAATTAAATACTAAAACTAAATATGTATTGATTCTTGCAATATACTAAAAATATTAGATACAACTCTAAAATATCGTAAAATAGATTATAAAAATTAGTTTTAGTTAGGATAATAAAAAATTGTATCAATCAATATATTTAAAACAAAAATTAAAAATCAAGTACTTAATTTAATTTCAGTATAAAATGGCCTTAGCAGCCAAGGGCTATTAATATATCTTTGTTATATGTTAATATATCTTTGTTATATGTTTTCTTACAAGTGGCAAGATCGTCATATGTAATATACTTTCTTCTTAGGCTATATACAAGTATGTCAAGTAATATATCTTTTGTTTTATCTTTTCCTTTTAACGAAGTTTGACTTGTTTGAACCTTAAAAATTCAGTTCTGTCATTTCTTAAAGTGCAAAAATATGTTGGGTTAGAAACTTCTTAAGAGTCTACTTCCGCTAACGCGCAGTAAGGAGTTCATTCTTGTCAATTACAAAAAAAAGATTTATTTATACTTACTGACTGATCTTCTTGAAAGCCAAGAAGGTACTCTTCTTTTCTTCTTTTTATTCTCACCTTTTTATTCTAAAAATGGCTGTTTATACTAGATTATTTTACATTTTTTTTATTATACTAAATATATTTTACTCACAGTTGATCGCCAGTTCAATTTAAGTATTCCAATTATAACATTATCTAAATACCTAATTTTTGTAATTCTAAAAATGGAAAATTGAAAATTTTTTTCTTCCACCTCCTGTTTAAGACCTATTAGGGCTCAAAAATTTAAAATATGCTATTTTTAGACACCTGCAACTTAGACACCTGTACAAATTTTTCTTCGGCAAGATATAAAAATTAAAGCTTCAATAATATATTTTTACGTGTATTAACGGTTTTTCTTAGTTATATAGAGTTCCAGATTTACAGCCCCTCAAAATTACAAAACAAGTCATATTTTCACATATTTTCTTATATGAAATTTTCAAATTTTGGTGCAAGTCACAATTCTAAATAGTCTATATTATCTTTTGGAAAAGTGCACTTTTAAAAACCGTTGGTTTACATACACTGCCTTGTTTAATACACTCCTTGTAGTGGTAGAATATATTATGAAATATTAAACCATTTTTGGATTTTAATTATTTAAATTTAAAATGATCGATTCTTATATTTTTTGCTTCGCTTGTTGTTTGTTTCGTAAGCCAGAATATGTTTCATCGTAAGCGGCCGAATATGTTTCTCAGATGAGTTTACGATGTTTATTAAGGCAAACTTTTACGCACTTTCTTTCCAATTTACAAAGTTTTTTCTCATTAAAGTGATTATGAATTTGCGTAAAATGTATATTAAATTTTGCAGCCTGTATGACAATTTTTGAATCCAAGGCCATATAAAAAAAAGTTTTATGAAAACAGTGTATTGAATAAAAATAATAAAATTAAATTTAATTATAAAATAGACATGTTTAAATTTTCAAAAATATCCTAAAATATTCCATACAAAAAATAAAATTGATTACAACAAAACGTAGCAAAAAAACAAATAAAATGAATCGATTGGATCTGAAAATTTATTTTACTGAATCAACTAATTATTTTTTACAGCTCTGCAAATAAAATTTCACCGTTTTTATTACATGTATTTGTAAACCATTTTCCAAATTTTATAGAAATAAAATTCAAAAAAAAAAAAAACTGGATATTATCTTTAATGTTTTAGTTTTTTTCTTTTTTGTACGTTTGTAATCTCTTTTCATCATCCCTATTGTATTTAAAACTAAATGAATCGAATTCAATGGCTTTTTAATATAAAATCATTTAATTTTTTTTTTAATCATGAAAATATTTATTGAAAATTGAAATATTAGAATCAGTTTTACCGAAATTAATAAAAAAAAAATTTTAAAATTGGCTAAGCCTATTTTTATGTCCGTACAAACGCAGTATTGAGGATAAAATAAATATGCAATTACATTTGTGGCACCTTAAATGAGAAGACGTATATCTTATATTGAAAAGTAAATATATTTTTGCTCAGCATCGAATTCTGATTCAATTAATCCATGTACGTCCGTTGTTTGGCCCCCGTCTGCACGATTACTCAAAAAACTAAAGGGGCTAGAATTCTGAAATGTTTCCCCATCTTTGCAAAATTGTTACTTTCGCTATATTGAAAATCAGCAATTTCGACCAAGGAGTTTGAGTAGCTGCCATGTTTATTGAAATATATCAATTGAAACTAAGTATTTAAAATTTTATGAAAAGAAGTTAAGTCTAATGTAAACGACTTTTGTATCAAAATTTTGTTGGTCTAGAGTGGCAGCTAAACTTCTTCTGCTAGCTTGTACGTGCAAGTTGTTATGCTACATTGGAAGTGTAGTATAGGTGTATAATTTTAATTTTTGATTTCGTATAAATTCGATTTTTCATATCTTAAATGCAGCACCACTTTAATAACTCCACTTGCAAAAAGTAATATTCAATTTCCCATTTAGCGCAAAAATCAAATGAACGCAAAGTTTAAATTAAAGTTTTTTTAAGTTGCTTCCGGATATCACTAATGTTTTACATAAAATTTAATTTCTTTTTCTTTTGAAAATTTTTTGTATATAGTTTCGCAGTTTATTTAAGCGATATTACATCGTCATTTTTACTTTCGTATTTTATTTCTAAAATCTTTATTTAAAATTTAAAGTGCAATTTTATGCAAAATTTATTAATAAAAATTTTTTTTTTTTACACAAAAACAAAAGAAAATGTTAATCAAAAAAAAAAAATTTACTTTAAATGATATTCAAACAATGGTCTGATATCAGAATTCATGAAAAGGATATCAACACAAAAAAAAAAAAAAAAAACAACAAAAATTGAAATAAAAATTTACATGTAAGCCTTAAGCAAAACAGGAAATTAAAAATTGTTACAAAAAAAAAAAAAAAAACTTGTTGAAATTTTATAATATGAATGTATAAGAGTACCTAGAACTTTAGATGCTATATAGTGTAGATAGATACTATAGATGGGATGTACGCAAAAAATTTAATTTCTTTCATTTATTAATAACAAAAAAAAAATATAATAAAAATTTAAATTAAAACAAAGAAAAATGAGTAGGAAATTATCAAATCATATTTAAGCAATCAATAAAATATAATTGGGATTACAGTTGTAAGTTTTTAAAAAGAGCTGTAAATGAAAATGGAAAGTTTGAAAGGCGTAATTTGTTTACTGAAAGTGATTCAATTGATTTTCAATAACATACAAAACCCTTGGAAAATGAAAAGCAGAGGTAAGATTCTGACTTTTTCACTCAATATTCAATAAATTAAAATTTTTTTTTAATAATCGAATCGATCTGAGGTTATTCTGTATATTATATTGTGTATGTGTATTTTTTATAATATTTTTATAAACATGTTCAAGGGTATAATAAATTTGCCATTACGTTTGTAACATCTTTCTGAAAAGAGTTAGAGCTAGCTAGATAGAGACTCAAGTTTGTAGATCGGATCAGAACCGCATTCTGAATCGATAATGACATACGTCCGTGTGCATAATAACTCAAAAAATAATCGTTCTTTAAATTTAGCAATATCTACTGGCGGGTTCGAGTAGCTACCATAAAACTTCTTTTTTTTTTTATATAATTAGAAGTGAGTGTTAATTTAAGCTGGGCATCTGAAATTTTGTGAAACGATGTCAACTTGCATGGCAACAATATCTGCAAAATTTGTCTGTGCTAGAGTATCAGGTTCAGGTAACTTGCATATCTTGGAACTTAATTAACTTAAATATCTGAAATCTAGTAAAAGATGATCGAGTTTTATTGCAACAACTTCTGTAAAATGTAATTGGTTCGGGCAAAGAGATTCGAGTAGTTGTCATACAACTCCAAAATTTACATAAAAATATCTAAGTACTTAATTAAGTAAAACATCTGAATTTTTGTAAATGATATTCAAGGTTTATGGAAACAGCGTATAGTATGTTCATATGGGAATCCATGAATTGTAACAGTCGCAATTTTACAATATATACATCAAATATTCTTATAATTTTCGCCTTTAATATCTTAATATCCTTTTAACATATTTTTAAATAACATTTAATTTTTTTTTTGTTAAATACGGGAAAAATATATAAAAAGTTATAAAGTGAAAAGTGGAATTGAAAATTTTATTTCTTGAACATTCAAATTTTTATTGAACATTTTTTTGGAAATCGGATGCAAAGTGTTTTTTTTTATTTTTAATATTAGATTTTTATATAAATATTTTTTTTTAATAAAAAAATAAATAATGCTAGATAATATAATATGTAAACACTCAAAGCATAAAATATTTGTGTTTTTTAGCACATTTCCAAAAAATTTTTGAAAAAATGTGCTTATTAGTTTCACTCTGTCCGTCCGTCCGTCCGTCCATCCGTCCGTCTGTTTACAAAACTTCTACACCGTTAAAGATAGAGAAAAACAATTTTAACCATATGTAGGTCTCATAAAAAAAATAATTTTGTGGAACAACTTTTTCATGTAGACCCCCCCATTCCGGAGCTACAGCCCCTCAAACTTTGAAAAAGCCCTATTTTTAAATGCATATATCTTATGTTTTGCTTAAGATTTTTTCAATCTGAAAACGGCATTCGACAGGTATTTCTTTTATCTTTGTAAATTAATATCAAAATTATACAATTTTTTTAAATTTAGTATTTAAATTTACCGTTATATGAAAACCAAATTTTGCATGATTTTTCTACTTTCATAACTCTGGCACGCTTCTAGATAGAAACTTGAAATTTTGAGGCAAGAAAGAACTTTTAGAATTAGTATAAGTTAAGAACTTTTAGAATTCGTAAATTTTTAAGTAACACCCCCTCTTTAAGAGTTATTACGCCTCAAAAATTGAAAATTTGCTATTTTTAAACACCTGTAACTTAGGCACCTGTAAAAATTTATCGTCGGCAAGACATGAAAATTAAAGGTTTAATAATATATTTTTACGTGTGTTAACGGCTTTTTTTAGTTATATTGGATTCCGGACTTACGGCCCCTCAAAATTTCAAAAATGTCCTATTTTCACATTTTTTCTTATTACATGAAATTTTCAAATTTTTGTGTAAGTCACACTTCTAAACAGTTTGTATTGAGTTTTGGAAATGTGCGCTTTTAAAAACCGTTGGTTTACATTCTACCTTGTTTTTTATTATTCTTAAATACACAGTGAAAGTCAATTAAATTTACTTAAGGAAGTTTTAACAAGTAAAAGTAACAGTAAGTCGATGCAACCGACTTATTTATACCCTACACCTAAAAAATTCAAATTAAATTAAAAATCCATAAGTTATTTTAGTTAGGTATTTAATATAACTAAGCTAAAAAAATAAATGCTTTTACAACCTTTGTACAAAATGTCAGATTTCTATCTTTATTGAATTCGAAAATATGCTTGTTAGGTTTTGGGAAGTGTGTGGAGGCACGCGGACCACCACCCCAATTCATCTCAAATTTTAGAGATATCAACAGGGTAGAACATTTTTATATCAAATTTCAAGTTTATATATTTATTAATTTCGAAGATATGCTTGTTTGGTCTTAGGAGTTGTGTGGCAGATACCCGAACAACCATTCTAATTCATCTTAAATTTTGGACAAATCAGGGACTCAGAAAACAACATCCTAGTACCAAACTTGAAGTTTCTATCTTTATTAATTTCGAAGATATGCTTGCTCGGTTTTGGGAGTTGTATGGGAGGTACCCGAACGACCATTCCAATTCATCTCAAATTTTAGGCAAATCATGGATTTAGGAAACAGCACTCTCTTATTTTTGTTCCTATCTTTATTAATTTCGAAGATATGCTTGTTCGGTTTTGGGAGTTGTATAGGAGGTACCCGAACAGCTCCTCCAATTCATCTCAAATTTTGGACAAATCAGTGATTCAGGAAACAACACCCTAGTACCAAATTTGAAGTTTCTATCTTTATTAATTTCGAATATAGGCTTGCTCGGTTTTGGGAGTTGTATGGGAGGTACTCAAACGCATGGTCCGATTTCGCCCATTTACAATCCCCGCCTTACCTTAGTCATTGTTAACCTACAGTATAAATTTCATCAAGATAGCATCATTATTTTTTGAGTTATCGTGCGTACGGATGGATGGACGGACATCGCTAAATCGACTCAGGCGGTGATCCTGATTCAGAATATATATACATGTCTATACCTAACTCGCTTCCTTTTGATGGTTACAAACACCATACCAAAGTTAATATACCCTATACTTAATGTGAAGGGTATAAAAAGTAATAAATTCTAAAGATCGTATAATGGATTAAGAAAAAGCGGTAAACAAATAAATGTAATATTTGATGGTGGTTAATTTTCTTCGTGTAAAAATTATAAAATTAAACTTTTTTGTTTTGTGAGTTTGTGGATTTTGTGTTTTCTCAAAATTTAGTTTTTCAAAATTTTTTTTTTCAAAAAAGAATTTAAAAAAATCAACTTATTGAAAATAAGATTTTGAAAAAACAAAATTAAATACCAAATCAAAAAGAAACATAGGCGAATTAACATTTTAATCCACTAATATTGCCTACCAAGCATTTTTATATTTCTGAGATATTCACAGATATAATTCAAGACTCATCACTGAGGCAATGAAGAAATATATCACGTCTAGTCTAGTTAAAAATGCATTTCTGGAAGACGCACGATGAAAATTTTTGTTATGTTGGTAGTACTTTAAATTTGAGTCCTGTCAAATGAAAATTTGCAACGATTTAAATGTACAAAAATTTATGTATAGGTAAAATTATTCTTAGAAAGAAGTTTTTCTATTTTTGTTTTTAACTTTACAAACAGATAAAACTGCTTTACATTTGTGATTTTTATACTAAAATAATAAAATAAATATAAAACAAAATTCCACAATTTTTAAAAACAAAACTTGTTTTAATATTTACTTACTTTTTTATTTCTACTCTACCCATTCTTTATTTTTACTAATAGCTAACAAAAAAACTACCCATTCTTTATTTTTACTAATAGCTAACAAAAAAAACTATTTCAAAAAATAAATAAAAAACAACTTAAATAACTAAAAATTTGCAGAGGTGATACGTATTATTGAATTATTTTACGGTGATAAAAAATGGCTATCGCTTCGTAGGAAAAGTCTTGCAGAAACATCACGCACGATGGTTTTGACATTTGATATCACGTCAAAGTAAAAACATCACTTTTGCATCTGGCAGAATAACGAAGAATCGCATCAGCAGTGATACTCTTCGTATCTTGTATAAGTCTTGAGGAATATGGGTGATTGTTTTATGTGGAATATCTGACATAGATATGTGCTTTTTTTTGTTTTACGAAGGTCGATGAAAAACTCGAAAGTCACCAAAAAGAACTGCACGTGCTTCCTCAGGGTAATATTGGACTTTAACCAACCAAAGCCACCCTACTTTTAAAATCAAACTTTAGGATGAAACCTTAAATTAAAATGTACAGTTTGGTTTTGGGGATAGGGATCTGGGAAGGATAATTGGGGAAATTGAAATTAGGAAATTTGGATTATGGGGGATAGGTAGGCAAATTCGGAGGGACATTTTGAAGAAAGATGTTAATGTTCTTCTTAAACTTAAGTAAATCGTACACATATGAATTATCAACTTTAGGGAACACATGCGATGGTATATGGTTCCACAAACGGGACGTGCGCATAACAAACAAATTTCCATAGGCTGTATTTCGCCATCTTGAGAACTCTACATGGTAGGGATGAACTTCGTTGTTGTCTACGTTGGAAAACTTTGAGTGAAGGCATTAACTGTTTTATTTTTTGGAACAGGTGTTAATCCCTACGAGATATTTATAAAGCAAGGTTAGTGACCCAACTGTGAGACGATGACTGAGTGGAGTGAGCATTGAAGTTGCACTGGGGTCGTTAATAAGATGAATATAACTCTGTTTTGCATATTGTCTAAATAACCCAGCGCTGTTTGTGGGGCTGTAGCCCAAATGTATGCATTATATTCCATTTTCTGCCTAATGTACGTTTTATAGATATTGAGAAGATCTGATGCGGAAAAGTAAGTTTTGCAGCGATACAAAAAAAACAAATATTTAATTGCATCCTTAGATATACCAAAAATGTGATTTGACCATGTTAATTTTTGGTTTAACTTGATATATAGCATGTTTAAATCCGTTGAATGCTGCAAAACTTCTCCCTGAAATAGTTTGTTGGGTATAGTTGTGGCAATTTTTCGTGAGATCAGACAGCATTGTGTTTTTTTGGTGTTGAAATCAACTCTTCTATTTGTTTATGTTATATTGATTTCTTACGTTTAATTATATTTAAGTTATTTGATACTTTTTGCTACTAATAGGTCTAAAATATGATGACTGATTCAGTCTTAAATTATTCTATGCTATGCTTATAATTTACAAATTTATAAGTAAGAATGACGTCCATTTTCATGTTTGAATTTAATCTATACATTCATTATTTTTTTCAAACACTTCGATTATGAATTAAAACATTTTTTTTTAATTTTAAAGTGAAATTTAGAGTCTTAATTTTTTTTAAGAGTTAAAAAAAAAATAAGAATTAATAATTATTAATTTTAAACTTTAAAAATTTTTAATTTAATAACTCTCTAATGACAATATTTCTAGTAAATATACAAGTGTTTAATATTTTTAAATTTTTATCACTTTAGGCGGCAGTTAAAGCCATATATCGTTATTAAGGAAGGAAAATCTGGTTCAAATACACATTTTCTCTAATTGCTAATTGCTATATAATATCCATTTAATCTCTAAAGTTTTGTTTTTTACAAACAGGCAATTCAATTTAAATTTAATTTCAAAACTAAAATATTAATCAAAGCTGATATTTATTTTTATGTAATATTAAAATTTTTTAATAATTTAAATCCTAATATAAAATAAAGAGTTGTTTTATTTTTTTATTTATTGAAAAATAGTTTAACATAAAAAAATTAAATGCAATGATCTTAGCTTTTTCTGTGCGACCGACCTGTGCTTGGATTGCTTTGTTGTAGATATTATAAAATTTAAGCTAATATATTTTATTACAATAAACAGCTAACAGACTGCTAACACATGTATCTGAAATATATCTAGAATAAGATAAGTTAAATTCCATACTGTAAATTGCTATATAAATTCTCGAATATAAATACTTTACTTTAGGTACATTGTTGAATCTTTTTCAAACTTTACTGAAAGATGCCTTTAATGTTCCCATTATTTAGTCGGAACCATATAGAGTTTCATCACGTGATTTAAAGTATCTTTCAGTAAACTTTGGCAAAAATCGGACAATGTACCTAAAAAAAAGTATACCAAAATTATCTTATATAGTGGGCATTACACTATTTACGACATTCTATTTTGTGTTATTTTTTATCATCTGATTTTCAGCTAAAGTGAAAAAAAAATCCGTTCTCAATCGCATTCGTTATCGTTTTATCCAAAAAAAAAAAAAGAAAATAATTTCATTAAATTTTTAACACTATAATGGTTTTTTTTCTTTTTGTGCTAAATTAATGAATAATAACACTAATATAAAAATTCATGGAAAAAAATTATGTATTTATTAAAATTTTAAAAATTAGGTACATAACAAAAATAAGAAAAACACTTTATTTTATTCAACATCATTTAAATATAAGCTAAAAACTAACATAACAAACAAATTGAAAATTCAAGTGATTGAACGTCGCAAGAAGAAAAAATATTAAAAGCAACAAAAAAAAAAAAAAAAAAAAATCTAAAACCTTTAAATTTCAACCTTTATATAATATTTTAAGATACATCTGGTACCATCATTTTTATCATTATTATTAACATCAACATCATTAAACTGCGTTCATTTTCTTATAATTTACTTTTATCATACTATTTACATCTGGGTATATGGCACTCTGATTTAACGTCTAATATATATGTTGAAAAGTTTTTTTTTTTTTTTTTTCTTAAAAACTTATATATAAAACATATATAATTTATATAATAAGTTTTATATATATATACAATATATATTCCATAGCTACTCATATTACTTTCTTTTAATACATCATACTTTTATGAAATAATTCTATAATTTACAGAAAAAAAAAAAAAAAAGAGAAAATATCAAGTCTGAACACCTTCTCAATATGTTACAAAAAAACAAAAATGTTTATTAGAGAAATGTTTTCCAGCTCCAGGCTTTAAATTTTATCCATACCATGTCTAAAATATATTCCATATGTATAACATGTATTTTGGTATAATAACGTTTTGAAAATGACACAAATTTTTCACCACATCAGAAAAGAAAAGTTTAAGAGAAAATCACGAATGAAAAAAGTACAAAAAAAAAAAAAAAAGAAAAAACTTTTATAGCAACATTCGGAACAACAATATTTTTTTTATTTACTTGTTAAGTTTTTTTTTTTTTACATAAGGATACGTTAATAACAAGATTTAAGAAATGAAAGTATCTAATAAATTCTTGTGATAAGCGATAGAAGACACCTTAAGCGGATTGAAACATTTGAAAAAAAAAAAAAAAAAAAAAAACAAAAAACAAATTTGAAATAAAATAAATATGACATTTTTTCATTTCTTTTGTATTTTATATCATCTAAGTAACAATAAGTTTAGATTTGATATCTGATTTTGTTTATGATTTGACAATTTAGTAAAGAATGATACACCAACATACCAGTACCAACTAAAATTAATTTCTACGTGGCAGACTTGATATAAATATAAAAAAAAAAAAAAAAATTTCCCTTAAAATTGATGAAAAAGTTTTAACTTTAATTAGAAGACATGATAGAAGTTATAAAAGATATTGATAAGTTAAGAATAGATAAAGATAAATTTAGGAGTCGTACAGCAGGAAATCGTATAGAAAACAACACTGGATGAATGTCATACTAATTCTACCTATAACAATTTCATTCTAGGGTAAAAGTGACAGATATGAAAGAATGAAGTATCTATTCAAGTAATATGGTCCATGATTTCATCCAAGTAAGTCATAATCTTTGTATAGCCATGCTATAATTTTTTTTTTTTAGAAATATTCGAAGTCTTTGGAGTCTTCTTTGAAAAGAGATCATGTGAAAGAGGCAATAGATAACAACAGTTAAAGAATTTTTTTAATATCATGTTGTAATATATAGGAAAATTTTGAATACTTATAAGTTGTTATTCTAATAATTTCTTTAATGAAATAAAGGTGTAGATAAAATTGTGGTGGAGAGCACTGAGTATATTTCATATGTGTGTCATTATGGAAGTTACCTGAATTATTATTTGGCAGCGTATTATATGCCGGAATTTCATTTGCCTGTAGTGCTATTTGACTGTATTTTTTACAATTTGCCTATTTATTATCATTTGACTGTATTTCATTTGCCGGTATTTCATTTGACTGTATTTCATTTGACTGTGTAAACATATAATTACGGCGGATTTTAGAGTTGATTACAAATTAAATTTAGTCAAATGAAATACAGCCCAAAAGAAATAATCAAGTATCCTACAGTCAAATGAAAAACAGTCTTGAGAGATAGTAACCATTCTGGGTACAATAATTTAAAGGAATTTACTGATCTATGCTAACAAGATTATTATTATTCATCAATTTAATTTGAGGTACAATTGAGAATTTGATAAAGCACTAAAGGACTAAATGAAGACAAAAATTCCTTTTTATTTAATAAATCAGTTATTTTATATATTTTTTTTTGTTAATTAAAAAGAAATAAGCTATGAAAAATTTATAATATATTTTTAATTAATATTTTGTTATTTTATATACATACTGCTGAATAAACCACAATTTTATAAGTTAAATGAATTTTCTAATACACATGTACAATCTGAACATATTTACAAGAAGAAACACATGTAAATTGTACGTGAAAAATAAAAATAATTACAAAAATTACACTAAATATTAAGGATTATAATTTTTTACCTTCAAAACTGTTGTGTGAGTTTTTTTATTTAATTTTTTTTTGAATATTTAGAAAACAAAAAATAAAAAAAAAATAAAAAAATATTAAAAAAATAATTATTACTATAGATTGAAACGCTAAGAGAATATTGAAAGTTTATTCTAAGTTAATCATTAAAATTGTATCACGTATTCATAAACAATAAAATAAATATCATATACAGTATTGAACAAAATATAATGTGCAAGACGCTATTTGCACCAACCATTTATCACTAATCAAATAATCATTTTTTTTACTAATAAAAACTTTATTGAGTTATTATCAAATATGGTTTTTGTACAACAAAAACTTATCAAAAAAATGATTATTTGATTATATGATTAGTGATAAGTCGTTGATACAATTGGGCCCAGGTATATATCTCTGTATTATTTTAAAAATCTAACATAGTTCTGTTGAAGTTTACTTTTGATTTAGTTTGAATGTAGTAATTGAAGAATTTAATTTTTCTAAATTAAAAAACAATACTAATTTTAATTCGAACTTAAAGGTAGATTTAATCAATCATTTTGTTACAAATATGGTTATTAAATACTTTCAATACCGGACTTGCTGAATGATAATCAGTTAGGTCTTTTTACATGTGATCAATTTATTTTACATTATTTTTATTATTTAGTTATTTTTTATCTTGTGAAACGAAATCCAGACTAAGTAATGATAGTAATAATAGCTGCTGTAGTGAAGCTAATTTTCGGTTTGGATTTAAAGGTTTTACCAACCGCGTGTTCTAACTAACGGATGGCCCTGACTCTGTATAATAATAATAATAATTAATAATACTAATAATGCTGCTACAGTGGAGCTGGCTTCAATTATTACTCATTTGGGGCGTTGGAACTGCTACGATGGTTTTGTCATCAATATAAAAATGGGTTTGATTCCGTTATGTTGGGGAAAGATGGAATTGATGTTAGACAGTAAGAATCTGACTTCACAAATTGGATATATTCTTGGTGTTATTGGAAAATTCTCAACCTTCTTTAGGCAAATAAAATGGCTTGTAATGGTATAAATAATAATAAATTTTTATTTTTATTGTTCGTATTACGATTTATATTTTCACATCAACATTCTGGATCAAACAGGAAATTGTTTGAAATAAAAATGAGAAACCATTTAATAAAAAATAATAGATATTACTAAACCAATAAAAATATATTAATGTATTTTGTTAAACACTGTATCCGAAAATTCGTACAAATTACATATTAAAGAGAAAAATGTTTTTTCTCTACAAAAATGTGAAGTTGAACACATCCTTACCATTTTTACAACAATAAAATACCATTAAAGCCTCTTAAATAATATTTGGTATAAGGATTAAAGTGTAAAACAAAATTTCAAGAGTATGGGAGGGAGTTTTAGGAATTTTCTAAATTAAAAATTAATTCTCTTTTTCTTTATTAACGAGAATTTATTCATGCTTTTTTTTCTGTTCTTTTCATATGTTAATCAGTAAAGGATGGAATTTGGGGTGGTTGATCTGTGATGGCGGACTGTTTGAAAAAGGATTTAGAAGAAAGAATTTTTAAAGTTGCAAGGAATTTTTGATTTGAACTAAAGAAGAAAATACTGAAAGGATCTATAGTAGATATAAATAGAAGAAAAAATTATTTTCGTATCCTTGAAATATTTAACATTGAAAAGAAAAACAAGATGGTGTGAGAAGTGAAGATTATTTATTGAAAATTATTTTTTTTCAAGGTGAATTTTTTATTTGATTTGGGACCTATTTTGTTGCCTTATGAGTTTCCTGAAAGTATAGAATCTTTCATTTGTTTTAATATAATGTTATACGATTAGATATAAAATACGTAAATTAATGTTGTATGTATAAAATATTAATTGTATATACACATACACATAAAGCTATGTGTATCTTTAAAAAATATATTATAAAGTAATACTAAAATATGAATAAAGATATATATTAAATGAAACAATGAATATAAATTGGAAAAAAAAAAAAAAACAAAAACAAAAAGAACGAAAAACGAAAAATAATTCAATTATGTTAATATTTTATTTTTTCAAGAAAATTAATTTAAAGCCTTAAGAAAAAATATTAATATTTAAAATTTATTTTCTTTACTTTAAAATTAAACACAAAAAAAAAGAAGAATTTTTATATTTAAATTTCTTAGAAAAAATTATTGTAGCCTGATCCTGTTTAAAATATATTCTTATAATGGTTTTCCAAACTTTTAATAACTGATTTCATGCTTTAAATTCATTTAAGGATAAAAACAGAAAACAGTCAAAGAAGATTTTGCAAAATTTCCAGAATGAAAAAATAAAGTGGAACACATCAATTTTAATTGTCGGGCTTTATTAAAAACTATACTTAAATAACTTTGAATTTTGTTTTCAAATTTAAGTTAAACAGGAAATGTGAAAATTCAGGCTGGTTTCAAACTACCGAGAAGTAGCAATAATACTTTATAATAAATAGATACTCCATTTTTACACTTAACAGATATTATTTTAATATAAAAATGAAAAAAAATATTAAATATTGAAATAAAAATTATTAATTATTTTTTATAATTGTTTTTTTTTTGAAAAAAAATTTTTTCTAAATTTTTATTCTATTTTACATCTCGCCGATACTGAAAGTAAAAAATTTTAATTTTTTATACGTTTTTACATCTCGCAATTAATTTTATTAAAAATTTATATTTATTTATTTATTTATATGCAGGTACCGTGGTACATAAATGTGACAGGGTAGCTATAACCCCTGTTTCCTGGTAGGAATGTGGGGTGTACGAGATATTATGTGATATATTTAAGTATTTATATATTGCGATATATGAAAATTTTTTTTTTTTTTTTTATATTATAATTATTGTACCCAGCCGGGAATCGAACCCGAGACCTCTCATTCCGTTATGAATGAGAAGCGGTGCGTCAACCACTGCACCAATGGCTGGATGAAAAAAAATTTATATAAAGCACTGAGGTGAATAAAGGTTAAAAATTTTTTTTTTCATTTATATTTTGTGTAAAACCTTAAAGGTGTTATAAATTTTTTTGAATATTCAAAAAATTACATACTTAACTTATAAAAGTAGGGTTTACGGTTTTCAAAAACCAATTATAAAAAATAATTAATAATTTTTATTTCGATATTTAATATTTTTTCATTATTATAATTAAAAAAAAATATTATATTATAATTTCAAATTAGTTAATTTTAAGAGACAAATAAAATTTTAATAAAATAAGCATTGAACTCTAAAGTTCACT
This sequence comes from Poecilobothrus nobilitatus, assembly GCA_947095535.1. Taxonomy (NCBI): domain Eukaryota; kingdom Metazoa; phylum Arthropoda; class Insecta; order Diptera; family Dolichopodidae; genus Poecilobothrus; species Poecilobothrus nobilitatus. The sequence goes on from OX352774.1 coordinate 115,992,037, forward strand.
CTAATGTTTAATGAAAATTTTATTTTAATTATTTCTAAAAAAAAAAAATTAATAATTTTAAAATCAAAGAAAATTCAAATAATGTTCAAAAATTTTAATGGAAATAGAAAATGATTTAGTTAAAACTTTAGTCATTAATTCTAATAAAAATCGGCTCTTCTGCAGTTTACCGTGACTCCACATATAGATTGTATATGGCTATGGTACTTCATGGAATTATCTTTTCAAAAATATATAAGTACGAAAAGGACATTTTGAAAGCATTATTATTTTCTTACATAACTTTATCATTTTGTTTTGGTTCTCTAAAAAAAACTACAATGTACAAACCATATTTGCTTTTGTTAGTTTGTAATCATTGTTTTATATAGAAAAAGTACAAAAGAAAGAATTTTTTTTTTTTTAAATGTAAGAGATAGGTACCAAGTATGTGTAGAAGAATTATAGAGAAACAAGTAAAAATAACAGTAAGTCGATGCAACCGACTTATTTATACCCTACACCTAAAACATTCCAATTAAATTAAAAATCCATAAGTTATTTTAGTTAGGTATTTAATACAAGCTAAAAAAAATAAATGCTGTTACAACCTTTGTACAAAATTTCAGGTTTCTATCTTTATTAAATTCGAAAATATGATTGTTAGGTCTTGGGAAGTTTGTGAAGGCACACGGACCACCACCCCAATTCATCTCAAATTTTAGAGACATCAACAGGGTAGAACATTCTTATATTAAATTTCAAGTTTATATATTTATTAATTTCGAAGATATGCTTGTTTGGTCTTAGGAGTTGTGTGGCAGATACCCGAACAACCATTCTAATTCATCTTAAATTTTGGACAAATCAGGGATTCAGGAAACAACACCCTTGTACCAAATTTGAAGTTTCTGTCTTTATTAATTTCGAAGATATGCTTGTTCGGTTTTGGGAGTTGTATGGGAGGTACCCGAACGACCACTCCAATTCATCTCAAATTTTAGGCAAATCAGGGATTTAGGAAACAGCACCCTCGTATTAAATTTGAAGTTCCTATCTTTATTAATTTCGAAGATATGCATGTTCGGTTTTGGGAGTTGTATGGGAGGTACCCGAACAGCTCCACGAATTCATCTCAAATTTTGGACAAATCAGGGATTTAGGAAACAGCACCCTCCTATCAAATTTGAAGTTCCTATCTTTATTAATTTCGAAGATATGCATGTTCGATTTTGGGAGTTGTATGGGAGGTACCCGAACAACCACTCCACTTTATCTCAAATTTTTGGGATATCAGGTATTCAGAAAAACACACCCTCTTACAAAATTTTAAGTTTCTATCTTTATTAATTTCGAAAAATGCGTATTAGGTTTTGAAAGTTGTATGGGAGGTACTCGAACGCATGGTCCGATTTCGCGGTGACTCAGGCGGTGATCCTGATTCAGAATATATATACATGTCTATACCTAACTCGCTTCCTTTTGGTGGTTACAAACACCATACCAAAGTTAATATACCCTATACTTAATGTGTAGGGTATAAAAAGGACATTTTCAACGAAGTTTCATAATTGCTAATTTTGTTTTAGCAAAAACTTGAGATATCTTGTTTTTAAGGAAAGATATGAAAGATTGCTTTTTGTTTTAAAATGTTCAAACTTCCAACTTTTATATATATACATAACGCCATTACATGCCACCATCAAATAATAAACGTTAAAATCCTTTAAATTAATTACTTTACTAACTAAAAAGAAAGTAGATTAATATATGCCTATTTAATAGATTAAGAGATATAAAGTTTTATATAAAAAAAAAAAGCAAAAACAGATAATGTTTTGAAATGCCCTTTTGACAAACCATTAAGGACATATATTTTTTAAAATGTGACATCATGCAGTAACTTTAGAATAATATTGATTTTGACCTACGAGAAGTCTCCATAAACCTTTCAGAAACCTTAAAAATTCTAATGTTCACATTTTAACATTAATTCTGAAAAATCAAAAAAACAACAAACATTTAAAATTTAAATGCATAATTTCTAAAACATTAAAATTTATTTACGATAATGTTTTACAACGATTCCAATTTAAAAGTCTATTAAATTCATTCTTTAATAGATAATATATATCAATAATCGCTATATATGAGGAAATATGATATGATTTTTCATACCATATTACATTATAGAAACGTAAGAACCACTTTTTAATTACCTTCGCCTCTTTTATACAACGAATGATAAGGATTTAAATTTACTCAAACCAATTTTCAATAAAATAAATACAAATTTGAAAAATCAGTTTGCAATCTAATCAGTTTTACATTAGAATTCTTAATATAGATACATCTAGTATTCATATTCTCCCTCCCCCCTCCTCTTCAATATTTTATTTGTAAATTATTAATTCTAATACTGTATATTACATTCGCCTGCCGAAATTATAAATATATTCGAAAATTCAAAAGTTATTTTTACATATTATGCCTCCTCATGCTGTCTTTCAGTACCACAAACTTTTACAATTAATTAATAAATATTTCAGTATTTCAATTTATGTAATAAAAAAAGGGAACAAAAATGTTTAGAAAGGGGAATATAATTTTTTTTGGTAATTTAGAATTGTTAATAAGATAACAGAAAGTTATAGAAAGCAAATCTAAATTATTATTGAAAGTTTTATGTTTTTGAAATGAAAATGCAAAACAGTTGCCTAATATACGAATATATACTTTTGGATTGAAATTTTCTTTCTCTTTTTTTCGAACTACAAGAATTATTTAGGATTTATATTTAGTATCTACAAAAATATTTAAATTTTCATTAAAATTGCTCATGATTTTTTGATTTTTTTTTAAAATAAAATCCACAAAATAAAATAAAATGAATGATAATGTTAGGTGGGATATTTAAAAGGATGAGTCTAAGTTTAAAAGTAAAAAGTTTAGAAAAGCGTATATATGTATATATAAATATATATATATAACCAAAAATTTTCAAATCACTGTACCGGTACATTTAAAATACAAATAAATATAAAAATATTAAACAGCAATATTCATATTTTAAGTACATATAAACATCATATACACAAACATGTATAAAATAATCCTAATTTTCATTTATTTATTTTTTTTTTTTTTTCAGAGAAAAAAAATTTTCCCAAAAAATATTATCGAAAAAATTATTGATATGGAAATAAAATTGAGGTTTTAACTTTTCTCTTTTCTATCATTTTATTGTTGATCATTTTATAGAATAGATATTTAGTTTAATACTAGGAATATAAAAAGGATATAATATTTATTTATTATATGTACAAGAGAAAATATAATTTAACAAATGAAAATAATATAAAAAGAAGTTTTTTGAAAATTTAATATTAAAATTTTTATTTTTTTTTTGGAAACATAACATTTTTTTGGGAATTTAAATTTTGTATTAGGTATTCAGAATAAATTCAAATAATAGAAACAGAAAGTTTTATAAATATTTTCAAATAATATGAAATAAACATTTCCAGTTTCTGAATTAGGATATTATATAATAAGTATATATATATATATATATACATGTATTTAAATAGTAATACACAATATATATTAAATAAAGTTATAAAATTATATTAAAACTTCATTTTTCTTTCAAATTAAATTTTAAATAGTTCCAAAAAGTTTCAAATTACCATTATCATATTTCGTAACAACTATAAGGTATCTTATAGTGAGTATATTTAAATTTTCCCATATACTTTTAGTTCACCCATATACTTTCACTGTTTAAGAGGAAAAAACCAAGAAAGAAATAAAATTGGATATATAGATCTTAATAATAATTATTTCTTCTCTTGGTGATAGTAGAATAAAGGATTTACCGTTACAATATAGAACTAAAAGGATTTAGCGTTTTCCTACATCTGGTAGGATGAGGAAACGTCAAAGGAAACATAATCGTTTATGGCGTATTTATTGTAAGTAAAAAAAAATGTATCCGGATAATATATTATGAAAAATCAAAATTTAGAAAGTAGCATGATTCTTCAGATAGGCACATTATCTAATCTTTAATTGGTTAAAAAAAAAATTTTTTTAATAATTTTCATTGATTTGAATTTATGAATATGAATAATGTGGAAATTTTTATTTCCAGAGTTTTAAAGAAGCCTAAAAAAATATAAACGAAAAAACAAAAATGTTAAGGACCAATGATCAAATAATTTTCAGAAAAAACTTCCCAATCCTCAAACCAAATAAATACATTATACCATAGGTTTTAACTTAATGTTTGATTTAAAAGGAAGGGGACGTTTAGTTCGTTAAAGTCCAACACTACCAAAGATCTTATTGGTTTCTTTCGATCGCATGTTGATTTCATTGGTGTCTTTCAAGATTTCCACCTACCACTTATGTTCGCAACAAAAAAAAAAAAATTACAAGGAAATTTTCGTAAGTATTATCTTCAAACGTTTCTATAGGAGACAAACTTAATATAAAAACTGCTAAATAACTAGCATTTTGAGTTTAGTTTGAAGAGTTCACCTAAAATATTTAAGATTTTTTTTTTATTATTTCATTATTTAAACCTCATTTGAAATCACAACTGAACTAATTAACTAGCTAAGCAATTATAACTATTTTTTTTATTTTCTCAAACAATGAAGACAGAATCTTTTACAAGAAATGAATAGTCTCAATTTTCTCGTAAACAAAACAAAAATGATTACAATTCATAATGGTAATGGTTCAAAAACTAGATTGGGAATTTTACAGAACTTTGTTAACAAAGAGAATTTTTCTTATTTAAAACCGAAACAATTTATATTAACAATTTGAATGTAAAATACTGTCAAAATTATATAACAAACAAAACAATAACCAAGACACAAGATATTTAAAATCTCTTGTGGTTTCTTCTCAATAGGATAAAGTTTAAAATTTTAATAATAATAAATTTTAATTCAAGAAAAAAAAAAAACGTAACAATGTTCTTGCCTTATTTTTCATAACTATTTAAAAGTAATAATGATTCGTTTTTAGTACAGTTTTTACATAGTATTTTTTAAAAAAACCCCACCCAAAAATATCTTTTAAGATTCTTAAAGTGTTTAAGTTTTTTAAAAATTCTTTAATAATTTCTGATTACTTGTTATATAAATTTTTTTCTTTTTTAAAACTTTTTTATTTTAATTGTTTTAACAACAATAACAAAAAATTTAACTATTCCTAAGCATAATCATTGATTCAATATAAAATAAAGTAATGCGATTCATTATTTGATCCACTTTAAAAACTTTTCATTAAAGTATTATGAAATTCTTTTAAAGATTTTTTACTGAATCTAATTTTCTATCAGGTTATCAGTATTTAAATAAAGCAAAAATGTTTATGTTTGAAATTTTTTGAATTAAAATTTTAAATTATATGTAACACGTATTCACTTACGAGTTAATATAAAATCAATAGGTTCTGAACGTTTAAGTTATAATAATAATAATAATAATATAATAAAAATAAAAAAAAAAAAACTTTATGATCCTCAAAAATTTTTCACAAATTTCATCACTTTAATGAAAAAAGTTTTTAAATGTTTTTTTTTTTTGGAAACTAAAAATTTTACCAGGCAATCAGAACGTTGTAGAAATAACAGAGAATTTTGAATCCTATTCCATACAAAATAATTTACATTTCATATCACCACTAAAATACAATAAGAGTATAATATGTTTATTGTCTTTAATCAAAATCTATTTTACAAATTGGTTTATATTCCTATGTTCTCTCTTAACATCTTCATATCGCAATACAAATAGGTTTGGGTACGAATGCTCGTATTTGAAAAACTCGTTTTATCAAAATCTCGTTTTTTTTGCTTTATTTTTTATTTTTAGCATTATTTTAACAAAAAAGATATGGACATAAGAGGTCGGATATTTAAACTCTAATTTACCTTCTAATTTCTTTTTTTCACACATTTTTCGAGATGAAAGCCTTTGAAGTAGCGAGGGCTGCCGCTGCCCTCAAACCCCCGCTACACAAATTATTAAAACACTGCTTTTGAATCCAACTGTAAAACCCCTCCTAATTCAGAATATCGCATATACTTATATATAAATATTCTGGAGAACGGGGCAATCCTGATTTTGAATCCAATTCTAAAATCACTCCTAATTCGTAATCACACATATACATATATATAAATATTTTAGAAAATGTGGTAATCCTGATTTTGAAATCAACTATAAAATCCTTCCTAATTCACAATCTCACATAATATAGGTACATATATATAACTATTCTGGAGAAAACGTAAAAGCCTTATTTTGAATCCAACTCTAAAATCCCTCCTATTATTGTTCGATAAAAATTAAAAATTACAATTTAATAGTTTTTCTATATTTTCTAAACAAAAAATAAATTTACCGAGATTTGTAAAAAACGAGATTTTAAAAAACGAGATTTTGTTAAAACGAGATTTTGATAAAACGAGTTTTTGAGATACGAGTATTCGAAGCGGTCCCATAAAAATTGTATTAAAATATAAAATTGTTGCTGAAATCATCAACACGTTCAACATCATCATCATAAGCATAGGTAGAATGAATTTCACTTCTTCAAATTATAAATAATATAAATAGCCGTAATAATTATACATATATATTATACATTATACATATATATATATAAATAAACAATTTTCTATTATAATTTCTACTAAATAAAATATTTCTAAACATACAATTGCATAACCCTAACTATTATTTCTTTTAAAAGGATTTAAATATAAAAAAAATTTATTGTCAACTGATTGTCAATAAAACTGATTTTTCAAGCCAATTTTCAATTTTATTTTAAATATCCTGAATTTTAATCAATTATAAATAAAGGTATATTAATTGTATATATATATTTTATATTGTTTACATATATACGTATTTCAGTACAATTATAATGCCAATAATAATTAATATTATTATTTAGATAATGTTTTTTAATGTTTTGATTGTTTTGTAAATTTCTATTTAAAAATTAATAGAAATTTGAATAGCGCATAATGGAACATAAATAATAGAATTTTATTTATGTTCCATTAATGACAAACTCTGGTGACCAGAAATAATACCCCAGGAAATTAAGCCAAAATCCCGAATCCTTGTATTTCGGTCTTATTACCGCTTTAAAAAGGAAATAAAGTCAAATCGGCCTTATTTCCGTTTTCCAAATATTTCGTTTTTTCATTTGATGTTGATATCACTGGTATATGAGGATTATCACTGGTAAGGAGATGGTTGAATTTATGTATATATTTAAAAAATAATTAATGGGGATTTTAGATATGAAGTCATAGTTATACACGTGTTCCAAAATATTTATATATAAGTATAAATAAGACTCGGAATTAGGAGAAATTGAGGTGAATTCAAAACTTGGTGTTTACTCAGGGTTACCAGAATATAGAAAAAAAGAACGAATCGGTATTTAACTTTATTTCTTTTCAATTTCGGCTTTATTTTCTTTTTATAACGGTAATAAGATCGCATTCTCGAAATTCGTGATTTTAGCTCCGCATCGGAACGAAAATAAAGCTGATTCAGCATTATTTTTCCTGAGAAATTATTTCTGATCACCATGAACTCTTTTCAAATATTATATTGTATTATTGAAATGGGATGTTGAAATTAAAATGGTTATAAAAAGTTAATGAAATCAATTTTAATATTACGAAATATTTTCTAGTGATAAAATACGAATGGAGGTATATATTTAACTATAACTTCGGACAATCATTATAGTACTTTAGATGTTATTTTGAAAACTCTTCGTAAAATTTTTAGTACAAAGTATGAATATAGAGATAAGGGACAGAGGAAATGCAAAATAAATCGCAATTTTATTTCGAATTAAATGTGAAAAAATATAGATAGTTATTTTGAAATTGATAGAAAAAAGCAGAAGAGCATAGACTGTTTCAACTCTCGGATAGCCATATGAATATAATATATACTGTATTTAAAAAACAAGTTGTATGCCACCGAACCTGCTGCTCTAGAGCAACCAACATTTTACAAAAGTTATTGACATACAACTTGACATCTTTTCACTAAATTTCTAATAGTTATTAGTTTCAAATGGCACTGAGTTGTTTCCATATAAATAAAGAAGTTCTATAGCTAAACGAACGCCTCGGTTGTACTTTCTAAATTTAAATAGCGAAACTAAGAATTTTATAAAGAAAATGGTAACTCCTTTATTTTGTCAGTTATCGTAAGGACAGAAAAACAAACATACATGACTAAATTGATTCAGAATTTGATTCTCGATTCTGATTCTGCTAATACTCTAATAATATAAGAATTCTCTAAGGAGTGCTTATGTTTAATGGCCTTAAACGCCGCAAAAAATTACTTATCATTCTACACTAAACAATGAAATATCTGAACGAATTGGGTGCTTTAAATTTCTGGAAAGTACTGTATTTTGATCGTTACATACCTTTAGTACATTTTATATTATATATGTCTGTATTATTATAATATTATTACTATACTATTTATAGTAGTATAACTCTTATAATTGGGATAATTTTAACTTTTGTTGCCTTCTTTCTGCCTCCTATCACTACCAAAAATTGTAAAAGCAAAAATAATATTTAAAAAAGAAAAAATTTTGATATTTAAAAAAAAACTTTTCAAAATTTTTTCGGTAATACAAATTCTATATCAGGTTCTCAGAAATTTGTAAAAGCAACATATGCAACAAATTTAAACCAATATAAAATGATATATTTTTTAACATTATTTAAAAAATTTCTTTTAATGATTTTATGAACAGCTTTTATAAATTACTTATAAATTTTGCTTAGTTTTTATAGTATATAATAAAAAATTGGAGTTGCCAAATGATATAATATATGATGATTTTTAATTTAAGTCAGTTTTTATTTGGTTCCTCTTTAAAATGTATTTTTAAGATAAAAATTATAAAAAAGAAGTTATAAGATCTAAAGTTCTGGAATTTAAAAACTTAAAAGAGTATTGCAAAAGAAATGCTAATATGATTGTAATAATGAATAAATTTTTAAATATAACAAATTTATTCCAATTAAGGATACACTTAAATACAAAACCTAACCTAACCTAACATAGACCATTTGAACGGAAATGAATAAGAATATGTTTAGGTGACGCCAGAAAACTCGAAACACAATATCCCGACGTATATATCAAACAAAAAGCACAACAGTACAAATAGTATTAAAGCTTCTATAATCTATTGTTTGGTCAAAACGATAGGTGATGTTTAGTGGGTTAAAGTCTCAAACGTTGATAGAGAAATCATGCCTGTATTGCTCTTCTTCAGCGTCCTTCGATGATTCCCCCCTACTCCCACAAAAAGGAAAAAAAAAAACAATAAAAGGCATTTTCAATTAAAACTTTTTGGTTATCGAAATACGTATAGGCAATGCATAAATTAGCTAAGTTAGCTGAAACACTGTAAAAAAGTTAATTTTTTCTAAAATGTTCGAGTTATTTAATCCTTTTTAATATAATACTTAAAAAAAGCCTTTTTAAAATTAAAATAAAATAAATAAAAAATAGTTTCTTGAAACATTTCAACTTGGCAATCCATTTTTATTATTATTTTATATAAATATGCTTCTACCAACAAAATTTGTACCCTATGGATAGAGGAAGAAAATATTTGAAAATTTATTCCGTCTGTTTTGTCTTCATAAAATATAATATGATAAATCTTTTTTGTTATCCTTTCATTGTATTTTTAACATGATAGATAATATATGAAAGTTGTGATTTGTATTTCTTTTTGGATTATATCAATATATTATATGTATATACAATATGGAAGGTTATATACAAGGTTACATACACAGCTCTGCTCTTGCATACACAGCTCTGTTCTTAATAATGCCAATAGGTACTATTTAAAAGTTTCCCTCATTTGACTTTACCCACACACAATTTTAATCTTGCTTAAGTTGATAGGACATCATGTTATTTGTAAAACTTCAAGCTTGGGATGAAATATGGGCAATAAATTTTTGGCAAAAGTGGGTGGGTTACCAAACATTTTTCGATAACATTTTCGAAATAACTAAATTTAAATTTAGAAAACTTAAAAATAAAGTTAAAAGATTTCAATTATATATATAAAAAAAAATTAAATGGTATTTCTCTTGTTTCGAAATAATTGTACATATAAATATATACACACATATTAAAAATACATCAATGAACTTGAACCATTAAAAGACTTAAAAATCAAAAAAAAAAAATATTATTTTGTGTATTTGTATTAAAAAGTTATTCAAAACTCATACTAAAATTTTATAATTTTATTTACTCTGAATTGTTTCATTCTATTCACATGCTCAAAAGTACAGCATCAACAGTTATTAGAAAGGATATGAAGAATATATTGAAAGATGTGAAAATTTTTTTACAATAATTTTATTATACTCTTTACAAATTCTTTTTTCTTTACTCTCAAATTTAGATTAATTCTAAAATGTACATGAAATCACATATGTATGTAAATCAATAAACAGGATGTTCCATTTGTGATAATTTTTGACAATGCTAAACTATCCAAATTGAATAGTAATACAAAAACTTGATATGGTTAGTTAATGTAAAGTGATTTAACAAAATATTATTGTAGTATTTTTCAGGACTCTCTTCTCTTTCTAGCGAAAAGTAAATTTAGCGCAACCAAAAAACTTTATTTTATTTAAATAAACTTTGAGGAAACACAAAGTAAGTCTTTTACTATTAACGAGGAAGAGTGCAGTAGAGTAGACTGTGTCAACTCTGGGATACCCGTATGAACGTAATATATCCTGCTTCTATAAAACTTTTAAGAACATTCAGATGTTTTAGTACCGACGTTAACTACAGAGATATATTTATGTAAATTGTGGAGTTGTATGACACCTACCCGAATCTATTGCGCCTAGCTTCATTAAGTTCCAAAAAATGCAAGAAGCCTGAACTGGCTTCAAATTTTACAAAAGTTTTTGGCATGTAACTCAACACTTTTTCACTAAATTTCAGATAGCTAGCTTCAATAGACACTGAGTTATTTTCATTTAAAAAGAGAAGTTGTATGGCAGCCACCCAAAGTTGTTGCACAAGCAGAACCTAATTTTACAGAAGTTGTTGCCATAAAACTGGATCATCATTTCTAAGATTTCAGACCCCTAGCTTCATTAAGTTCCAAGAGGTGCAAGAAGCCTGAACTGGCTGCTTTAGACCAACCAAATTTTACAAAAGTTGTTGGCATGTAACTCGACACCTCTTTACTAAATTTCAGATTCCTAGGTTCAGTAGACACTGAGTTATTTTCATTTAAAAAGAGAAGTTGTATGGCAGCTACCCGAACCTGTTATATCATCACAACCAAATTTTACAGAAGTTGTTGCCATAAAACTTGATCATCATTTGCAAAATTTCAGATACCTAGCTTGAATAGACACTGAGTTATTTCCATTTAAAGAAAGAAGTTGTATGGCAGCTACTCGAACCCGCCGATCGAAAATGTTGGATTTAAATAGCGAAATTAACAATTTTGCAGAAGTGACATAAAAAAAATGTTAGCCTCCTAGCTCCTTTGTTTTTTGAGTTATCTTGAGGGCGGACGGACGTTCATGACTTAATGAACTCAGAATTCGATTCTGAGCCGATCCATACCTTTAACACTATATCTAGCTCGGCTCCTTTAAGGTGTCAAAAACGTAATGGTAAATTTATTATACCCTTGAACATAGTTCATACGGGTATAAAAATGTTTAGGGAATTTCTTGCTATATACACAAGCCTAAGCCTAATTTCTTGCTAACCACAAGCACTCGTGGGATATTCTGCATATCATATAAGTAGGGATATGAGTACTTATATGAACAGTATTTTGTATAAACTGAAAATATATGTAAATTTTTCTTTTTTTTTGTTATTAAATTTTTTGGAATAAACAGTAAACGTACACGAAAATTGAGTAAACCTTTGAGAAAAAGAAAAATTTTTTCGTAAGGCATAACGAATTAAAAAGTTATAGATAAGAACGAGTACGTTAAAAAAGTGGATAAAGAACATATTAAATAAAAAAAAAATAATAAAGTATATAAAAATATACATAATATAAAAGAATGAAGGAGATTTTCATGATAAAAAGAAAAACAAAAAAGGATAATACAGGTTTTTGTTTTTTTCTGAAATTATATCGTATTTTATTGTTTTATTAAATGCTGTTCCCGTTGCTGTTGAAAATAATAATGTTTATAATGTTGAATACTTTAACAGTATGGTGTTTAATGAATAAAAGAACAAAATGAAATTATACTTTTTTTTTTATCAAATAAATAAAATTCATGTTCAAGGTCTTCTCATCACTTTTAAAAACACAATAGAATACAAATTCGTCCTTTTCTTTTTACTTTACATACCATGTAATTATTTCTTTTTTTTTCTACACGTTCTCTTTGAAATTTGAAATTGGAATGATGCAACTCATATAAAAAAAACTTCAAATAGTGCAAAACAAACCACAATTAAAGATGATATTAAATCTTTCTTTCAACTATTCGACACGAATACTTCACGATAAGGCCAATATTAATAATATTACAGATCAAAAAATATAAATTCAATTCAAAAAACAGATTTTCAAAAAATACCTTAATTCAAAGTCTCAACTAATTATTTAACTTAATAAATAATGAGTGAAAATTAGGATAAAGAATAGTTTTAGGATAGTCTAGTTATGAGTTTTATCTATAAATTTTATATAGGAATTTTCTCCCTCTTGTTTTTTTTCCTAAAACAAAAGATATTAAAAAATATCTGAAAATAAATAAAGGGTTCTCTTTGCAATTTTTTTTAAGAATCAATAAACAATTTTTTAGTTATTTAAATTATTGAAATATTTTGAAAATTTTAAAAACTCTTTTAGCATTAGGTTTCTAAATTGTGCCTGCAATCCAAGAATTTAATTTAGTCATCTTCACTTCACTAATATTTCTTTATTTCGAAAATAAAATTCGTATAATTATACCCGTACGATAGGATCGGGTATAATAAAATTACTCCTCCGTTTGTAACACCTCGAAATAAGCGAGCTAGATATACCTTCAAAGGTATGGATCGGATCAGAAAAAAATTCTAAGACTTTTGAGCCATGTCCGTCCGTCCGTCCGTCCGTCAGCACGCTAACTCAAAAACTAAGATAGCTAGAATCTTGAAATTTACACAAAATATTCTGGGAGTAATTTGTAGGTTCCCTATTTTTTTTGGTTGAGTTTGGACCAAGCCTTAGGGTAGCTCTCGAACACCTAACTTTTAGATCCCCACATTTTTTTTGCAATAGAGCTATGAAATTTTAACTACTGATACATCTCACAAAAATATTAATTTTATTTTTAATAACTTTTTTTTGTAGCGCCACCCGTTACGGAGCTACAGCTCCCCAAAGGTTCAAAAAAGCTCTATATTTAAATTGTTATAGCACAAGTTGTAAAAGGTATATCTTCATTTTGAAAACGCCAAACGATTACTACTTTTATTAGCTTTAAAAGTATATATACAATAAATATATATTTGTGGCATACGGTGTCTTAATTTACCGTTATGCGAAACTAAAATTTTGCAAAATCCTTTAACCCTTCTATCTTCTAAACGGTTAAAGTTGGAAACTTGAAATTTTGACAGAAGTTAGATCTTTGAAAATAAGTATGAGTTATTTCAGAAATTTTTTTTGTAGCACTCCCCGTTTAGGAGCTGTAAGGGGTCAAAAACTGAAAATTTTCTATTTTTAAACACCTGTAACTTGAACACCTGTTAAAAATTTTTTGAAGTAATACACAAAAATTAAAGCTTCGACATCATACTCTTATTTCTGTTAACAACTTTTTTTAATTACTTTATGAAACGGGTTACTTTATAATTGACGAAAGTGTTACTTGATTTTTTCAAATTTTCTAACAAATTTGTTCAACAAATTTTTTCCATTTTGTTTTACTCGATAATTTGAAATTGTTGAGGATATAATGCGTAGTACAAAAAAATGTAAATAAATAAACAACATAACGGTTGCTTGAAGAATTTTTATTTATGTGATATTGATATACATACATACTCTTGTTTATTTACATATCGTATATGCCACTAGTGAGTGAATGATAAGAGTATATATGTATATTATATAGTGCCGTATTTACATACATATATGTATTTTATTGTACTTATAAGAAATTATTCTGTCAATGGAATATTTAAATATAATATAATATAATATTTAAAATTATATTTACTGTTTTGTACTTAGTAAATTTAATATAGATTTACTGCTTAGTATTAAATGGTACTATAGAATATTTGAAAAAGTTTTGGATTGATAATCGTTATGTGGAAGGTTAGAATTTGCTTTAGAAGAATGTATAAACATATAGTTTGAATATATGTACAACCCATAGTACTAGAAATTATAAAATTCACCCAAATTATTTTAAAATACTAAAATATTAAAAAAATAATATTGTAAGCAGAGTGACAGGCTGTGAACATACTAACGGTTCGTACGGGTATCTAAGAGTTGACAAAGTCAACTGTATTCTTCCTCGTTTTAATTTAAAATACATACGATCTAAATTTTTCTTGTATACATTATATAATATTTGTTACCATCCTTTTTATTATTTTCGTGCATAATAACAGACATTTTTAATGTAACAATTCTACATACATATAACACTTTTTAAGCCTTTCATCATTTTTGAAGCATGATGGTACCTTTTGCTTTGTTTTTTATATGTATATTTTGTATATTTTGGTTTTATTAACATATTAACATAAAAATAAATTATATTTATATAATATATGCAGTATTCTCTGAGATCTTTTAACGATTAACAAAATATTTTTCAAAAATAGATTATTAAATATGCCTCGAATTGCAGGCGACAAAAATGTATCGTAACTTGCTATTAATTTATTTGAATATTATTATGTATGACGTAGGATTATGCAATATTACTAAAACCATCTACTCTAAGACTAAGTTAAATACTATTATTAATTTATATCTAAAGTAATACTATTTAATAGTTTATGATATACATATACTATTTATGAGTCGCATTATTTATTTTTTGCAATGAGAAATTCAGTAGTTTTCAATATTTTTCATTTTTATTAAAAATACTTGGAAACTGTTCAGAATTTAAATCATCGATTAATACGCTGCAGATTTAACGACTCCATTACAGATGTCCCCAGACTAGTTGGATCTTTATTTATTTATTTATATTAATATTACATACATAAATGTAATGCAATATTATTGAACCATCGGCAACCAAGGTCATTATAGGTTTTCATACTATTATTAAATTATATTCTAATATTATTTATTTTGTTTATATTATATACTATATATTTACATTATATTTGGTGGTAAGGGTGGTATGTAAAGAAAAAAAACATTTACGACCTGTGCAGGGATCGAACCCACACTCCTTCGGCTAATACGCCACACGCCTACCCACTGGGCTACCGAAGCCCCTAGTTGAATCTAAAAAAAAACGAGGAAGAATACAGTTGCCTTTGTCAACTCTTAGATACCCGTACGAACCGTTAGTATGTTCACAGCCTGTCACTCTGCTTACAATATTATTTTTTTAATATTTTAGTATTTTAAAATAATTTGGGTGAATTTTATAATTTCTAGTACTATGGGTTGTACATATATTCAAACTATATGTTTATATGGACATTCTTCAAAAGCAGATTCTAACCTTCCACATAACGATTATCAATCCAAAACTTTTTCAAATATTCTATAGAACCATTTAATACTAAGCGGTAAATGTATATTAAATTTACTAAGTACAAAACAGTAAATATAATTTTAAATATTATATTATATTATATTTAAATATTCCATTGACAGAATAATTTCTTATAAGTACAATAAAATACATATATGTATGTAAATACGGCACTATATAATATACATATATACTCTTATCATTCACTCACTAGTGGCATATACGATATGTAAATAAACATGATATTATATAAGTATGTATATCAATATCATATAAATAAAAATTCTTCAAGCAACCGTTATGTTGTTTATTTATTTACATTTTTTTGTACTACGCATTATATCCTCAACAATTTCAAATTATCGAGTAAAACAAAATGCAAAAAATTTGTTGAAGAAATTTGTTAGAAAATTTGAAAAAATCAAGTAACACTTTCGTCAATTATAAAGTAACCCTATTTTATTAAAAAAAGTTGTTAACAGAAATAAGAGTATAATGTTAAAGCTTTAATTTTTGTGTATTACTTCAAAAAAATTTTAACAGGTGTTCAAGTTACAGGTGTTTAAAAATAGGAAATTTTCAGTTTTTGACCCCTTACAGCTCCTAAACCGGGGGTGATACAAAAAAAATTTCTGAAATGACTCATATTTATTTTCAAAGATCTAACTTCTGTAAAAATTTCAAGTTTTCAGCTTAAACCGTTTAGAAGATAGAAGGGTTAAAGGATTTTGCAAAATTTGAGTTTCGCATAACGGTAAATTAAGACACCGTATGCCACAAATATATATTTATTGTATATATACTTTTAAAGCTAATGAAAGTAGTAATCGTTTGGCGTTTTCAAAAGGAAGATATACTTTATACAACTTGCGCTATAACAATTTAAATATAGAGCTTTTTTGAACTTTTGGGGAGCTGTAGCTCCGTAACGGGTGGGGCTACAAAAAAAAGTTATTAAAAATAAAATTAATATTTTTGTGAGATCTATCAGTAGTTAAAATTGTGTAGCTCTATTGCAAAAAAAATGTGGGGATCTAAAAGTTAGGTGTTCGAGAGCTACCCTAAGGCTTAGTCCAAACTCAACCAAAAAAAATAGGAAACCTACAAATTACTCCCAAAATATTTTGTGTAAATTTCAAGATTCTAGCTTTCTTAGTTTTTGAGTTAGCGTGCTGATGGGCGAACGGACGGACATGGCTCAAAAGTCTTAGAATTTTTTTCTGATCCGATCCATACCTTTGAAGGTATAACTAGCTCGCTTATTTCGAGGTGTTACAAACGGAGGAGTAATTTTATTATACCCGATCCTATCGTACGGGTATAAACACTACTATATTACTTTTGAAAATTGCATATGTTAAGGCGTCTAGTTTTAAATGCATTTGTATCTAAGTTAAAAATTAAAGAAGATTCTATGATTATACCCATATGAACGTATTCACTATAATATGAACGTATTATTCAACGGTATAATAAATATGCCATTACGTAAAATTTTTACCATGTCCTATATATTTTTACCTTTACCTGTTGCAACAGGTACGATAGCTACCATACCACTTCTCTTTTTAAATGGAAATAAGTCAGTATATATTGAAGCTTAGGTATCTGAAGGTTTGTGAAAAGATGTCAAGTTACATGCCAACAACTTCTGTAAATAAGTTAAGTATGTATTTTTTGAATATACAGAAAAATTTATAACACTTTTAAAGTTTTACACAAAATATAAATGAAAGAAAAAGCTTTCATTTATGAGCGAATGCGTTTCAACATGATATTTCATGCCATCATTAACATTCTTATTTTTTAAACTTCAAAATGAAGTTAATTTTGGAGTGTTTCACTAACTGGATTCCTCACTAGGTAACTTGTAATGTTGGACGTCTAGGTAGTCCACTTCAACAAAATTTTTATCCACCGCAGTGCTTTATATAAAATTTTAATAAAATTAATTGCGAGATGTAAAATAGAATAAAAATTAAAAAAAAAAAAAATTTTGTAAAATTTGTTTGCGCAAGCTACAATATGCGAGCTATCTGAACATGCTACTGTTCAGGTAGCTTGTATATCGTGAAACGTAATTAATTTAATCATTTGAAATCAAATTTTCAAAAGATGATCAAGTTTTATGGAAACGGTATATATTATGTTCATACTGGTATCCTAGATTTGACACAGGCTACTCTACTCTCTCCCATGCTTCAATTCGAACTAATAACATAATGTTACTGAAGTAGTACAAAATTATAACCCTGAAGGAGTTTTAATTTCAAAATTAACGTAATTTTCAGATATATGGAATTTTATACTTACATATTATTATATATTTATATATAGTTAGGTATAAAAATAATTTTTAAGTAATAATTATGTTTGTATATATGTATAACATAATATGCATTTAATAAACATTTAAAATTAAGGTTCAATTAAATTTCAAGTACAATATTAAATAAAACCAATGTTATGATATTTTAATATGCACTTCACAACAATGCAAATATACTGACCAGAGGGTTTTTTTTTTTTTTTTTGGTAATAAAATGTAATCAACATACATATCATATCTGTTGTAAGCTTGTGGTTATATTTTTAGAATTGGATTTTTTTTTGTTTGCTGGTGGTTAATCTGCTGAATGAATTATATTTTGGTGAAAGGCGGTTTATTTTATTTTTTTATTCTTTTTTTTTTTTTATAAAATAACTGGTACTGGTATATTATTGCAAAATATCTATTATTCTATTAATATGTCATGATGATGTTTTTCCAGTTTGTTTTGTCTAAAATTATATTTTTGGGAAAATCTATTCATAAAATTTTATTATTCAATGTAAATTGGAAGGTAAGGTATATGACATAAAGTGGTGTTTTTTTTTTTTTTTTTTTTTTTTAGAAATGCTGATAGAAATATACTTTAAAAGTGTTATTATGAAATACTAAGTGTTTTCTTTTTTTTTTAATTTTTGAATAGAAAATTTGATGAGAACATCATAGAAAGTATTCTATAGAAAAATGGAAAAAAAAAAAAAAAACGAATCATATAAGCATAGTATTTGGATGAAAAGACTGCTCTTTTTGAGTCAGAAAAATCAAAAATAATTTTCATTGTTATTTCATTGTTAATATATTTAATATGTTCTTTTTAATCAAACCTGGTTTGAATATATCATTTTAAAGTAAATTAAACATAAAAATCTTTGATGCTTTTTTAAATGTATACATTTATTAAAATTTTATTTTATTTTATTTTAGAATTTAGGGTACGATTATAATAGAATGATAGAAGGTTACGAATAGAGAATTATAGGGATATTAAAAAGTTACTATTAGTTATACTCTGAATGCAAAATTTTTGAAAGATTTAAAATATTGTTTGTTAGTTTGTTTTCAGTGTGTCATACTTTAGATATTTTTAACGTGGAAAAATCATCATATTATACATGATATAATTATCATTATATCTTCAGGATATGATGGTTATGATTGTTATCTATCACAAAATTCAAAATTAATTTCAACTTATTTCAATATTAATGAAAATCATATTCTTTATATTCTTTATAAAAAATTTTTAATCCACTTATGTTATAGTTATTAAAAGGTAATATTTTAAGTTAGAATTAACCAAAGTTATTACATTATAACATTTAAAAAGTTATTTTTTTGTCTAAAATTATTTTTACTTTGTGCATTAAATCTATTTTTGGTCTTTTTCAGAAAAAAAAAAAAAAAATATACCACAAAGTGTACTAGAGACTATTATTATGAATTCTGATAGAAAGGATAACATTTACTACACAAAAATAGAAATTTTAATATTTTTACTTATTTTATTTAAATTTGATTGTACCTTTTCTACTATTTAACAAAACTTTTTTTTTTTGGAAGGAAAAAATTTTTAACTTCATGTTATATGCAGTATCTGGAAAATTGCAGTAAAAAAATAACAATACTATATGCATAAATTTGCATATAAAGAAACAACAACAATAACATATGTATATTAATACTGAGATTACAAATTAAGAATAAATTTTGTAGAATTTTCAGGAATCCTAATATTTAAATTTTTATAGGAAAATTGTAAATACGTAAGGACTAACTTTAAATACATAATACAATATGGTTTCACAATAATATCGCAAATAATTCCTGGATTAACTTATCTTCATTTATATCATAAAATTTTTGATTAAGTTTGGATTTTGAATAAGATTTTAGACAATTGCTTGTACTGATTATGAGATTTTAATTAAGGAAAGATTAAATAATGATGAGAAATGTAATTTATTTTAAAATACAGGATGAGCCAACTTAAACTGATATTTTTAATGTTCCAACTTAAACATTTAAATCAAGATGTAAATAAGCAGTACTATTGACCCCGTTACTGCTACTGTACCGCTTAGTGTGAAATTGTGGCTAATAGAATCATTGACTCATATTTTTTTTTAAAATAATGATGGATATTTACAAACCGTTTCAAAGACAGAATACCGCGCGAACCATGATAGAAAATGTTTTACATCCAGCTGTGATCAATAATCCAGTAATATGGTTTCAACAGATTGGACAGATCATTTCAACAGACTGAAGCCATTGAAACCAACAAAACAAGAGCGTCAATGAAGAACTTTTAAGTGGTTATCGAATTATTTTGAAAATTTTGCATTTCGCATGGTCTTCCAGATTTAATAGCGCATGATTTGTTTTTGTGAAGCTTCTTAAAGGAATGGGTTTACTTGAATAAACCACAAAAAATAAATTTGCTCAAGCGAAATATTAAATTTAGAGCCAGAAATTTGGTGTGCCTTAATGCAAAATGCAATAAAAAAAACCATTACGCACTAAAAAGCAAACGGAGGTAATTTAAATGACATTATTTTCCCACATTTATATCAAAACAAATTTAATAAATTTGACATAACAAAATATGCAATTTGTTGTAACAAAAAGTTGTATACATTTTATATCAGGCAGCTCAAGTAAGCCTACCCTGTATTTTAGTTTTGTGTGAGTTTTATTGCTGCTTTCAACTGTAATAAAGCCTGAAAGATAAACGTAGGATTTCAAAAAATTTTTTAGCAAGTTAAAATGATTGAAAAGATTATATTATACAAAATTTAAGTATGCTCCGATAATATTCCAAAATTGTATTAAGTATTTTGTTTTTTGTTCGAAAGCCAAGCTAAATTAAAATTAAAATCAATCGTCAATTGTATAAAATAATTTTTTTTTTTACTGAACCTAATTTTAATTAAATTTATTATAAATTTATCTAAAGTTACCCATGTTTTTATTTCTATTAAAATTGTTTTGCAATGACAAACTTGTACTGATTTTATAAGGTAGTATGAGTTGAACAATTTTATTGTTAAACCAAATAAAGGTTGAACTAAACTTGTGTTATACAATTTTTATATATGTATTATATTGTACATTGTTATCTTTATTTACTTAAAAAAAAAAACAAGTCTCCCACGATTCATTCTGCCACAAAGAATTCAATTATTCAATTTTCATCCCAAAAGAATAAATAATTACTCCTTCTTTTATTTAATATAAAATTTTTTCTCCAAAATTTTTTTCATTCCCGTAATTTAATTTCATCCAACAAAATTTTTATATTATTATTTATAGGATTTATATATACATACATTATATCAGTATGTCCTTGAGGAATCGTAAAAAACACAAAGACAGTATATCCTAAAAATGATATTTTTTATATATGTATTGTACCTATTTAAATTTAATAGATAATAAATAAAATAAATCATCATAATATTTTGGTTTTTTATTACTTTAGTTGAATTGAATTGAGGGCGTTGGTATATGGCTTATTTGTTGTTAGGTTCTGAACTTTTTAAGTTTAATTTCTTTTTAATATTTCAGCAACAAATTGTATATTGATCAGATAGAAAAAGGTATAAATTCATAAAAAATATTAAATTCAAATTTCTATTTTTGTTGTCTGACAGAATTTATAAAAACAGTTTTGTTGATGTCAATTAAAGGATTTTTAAAATTTGAGCACAGCTATAATAGTCTTATCATTCCGTTGAAGCCAAAGTTAATTTTGAACTTTCAATAAACTCTTCTTCACTCTAATACTATCGATTTAAAAATTTTGCTTATAATAAAAGTGGTGTGTGAGAAACACTAAGAGAAAATTAAGGCTAGATACAGTTTTTTTTTTAATGATCTTAGCATTCAACAGTGATAAAGTGATTAAAATAGCAAAAAGGACACAACCAGAATATCTTTAATTTTTTATGACCAAAAATCATCTAAAAAATTTGAATTAAAAAAAAATACGTAAAAAAAAATCAATTTCCCCGGTTTTTCCTGATTCTTACCGTTGTTTTTGTTGCTATTATTTTGTTAAATGTCATCAGAAGGATCAACTATGCTGCTATAATTATTTTTTATTACCATAAACAATATGTTATATTAAAAAATTTATTTTTAAAACATTTAAATTTCCTTAGGGAGGAAAAGGGATGACGCTGAAAAAAAAAAATATAAAATTAAAAAAAAAACCTATCAGAAAATCACGATTTTTCCATCGTTTCGTAAACATCACCACAAAATGCCTATATACTAGAAATAAAAATTTTAAATTGAATTAATGTTATAACTCCACCATACCACAAGAAATAATAATTTCATTTTGTTGACTGTACCTTATGCCTATATAGACAATATAACAGTATAGTCTAATGTTTTACCTAATTAGTATTCAAAAGTGTTCTAGATTAGGTTTTTTTCTTTACTTTTGATTTTAACATTTTCTTTTTCTTTGTTTTAAACGCTGTGGAAAATTTAATTGTCCAAAAAAATGAAATAAAATAACGGTATTAAAGTGGTTTTATCATTAGATACAAAGAGAATAAATGAAAAGAATAGAAGAATTGATGAATATTTTGATAAATTGTTTGGAGAAGAAAAATTTGCTGGTTAGAATTTTAAACTACGAATTCTATGATTTCCTTATCACGTTATCATATTATGTTGATCATAATATTGTCTATGAAGGAAAATCTGAATGTATTCTTTAGGGTTATATACCAAAAGAATATCATATATTTATATGTGGTTAAATTTTAAGTTTGTGCTTTTTTTTTTGGTTTAGAAACTCATAAATTATTTTTTTTTTTTTATCTTTTTCCTCTTGTTATTTAAATTTTTTATTAAAAATTCATGACAGTAAAACCAATTTTAGAAATTCTAATTTTCTCTTCTAATATTTTTAAATGCTTTAAATACTGTGTAATGTGTGATTTGTAAACCGTAACAGATTGTGGAAAAATTTTATATTATTTTTTTTATTTTAAAAAATTAACCACGTTTAACATTTAATCTTTCATTAATAGTTACTTAAATGGGGGGGAAATAAAATTAGAAAAGAAAATTTCAGATAAAAATTACATTACCGTTATGTAAAAAATATTTCAGTGAATTCTATTTAAAATTGAAATACAACATTTTATTAGTTAGTATCAAAAACATTAGATGAGATTAAAAAAAATCACTTTGTGTATCACTACGTGTAACGGGAACTCCATATTAGTTATTGGAGCATTTGAAAAAATTAAAACAAAAGATATATTTTTTTTTATCAATTTATCTTAAGTAACTCTAATTTACAAGTATCCTCTTAGAAAATCGAATTATGCATAAAATGTTGCTCTATATAAAGGTGTACTAGCTTTATATAGAGCAACAATTTATGCATAATTCGATTTTCTAAAAGGAAATACTTAAAAAAGGAATGAAACTTACGTTTTCTCGAAAATAGTGCTCTTCATTGGAACCATCACTTTAATTGTGATTCTGCAAATGACAACATTATGTGATGATTTTAAAAGTTCATCTACTTTAGGACAAAAATTATTTTGCTATGTATCTAACCAACAATACAATATCCAAAATAATAAAAAATTTGAATGCGTTACACTTCAGAACAAAAATGTTAGTCATATTTTCATCAAAAATAAGAGCCGAAAATAATTTTACAACGGTGGTATGAAATAAGATAAAAAGAAATAAGTACGAAATTTGGATTTTATTTCGATTTCATTTTATTTTTGATTTTTAATAGGTACTTATTTAATATCGTTCGAAAGTTCGAAATTTCGTGCTTGTTTCATAATAACATTCATTGTGTATATCGAATTTACCTTATCGAATCGAAAAGGTAAATCAAAATTATTTCTAAAATAAATTTTATTTTAGTAAAATTTTAAAGGAAATATAAAACATGAGTAAAATAATGCTCTATATGAATTAAGTTCGAAAGAAATAAGTTCAAGATCAAAAATATATTGAAACATTTAATGGCAAAATTTTTGGAGAAAGAGATATATCATTTTTTCCCAGAAGGTTTAAGTGCAACAAATTATAGAAAAAGGGAAACAAATTGAAACAAATCATTTGTTGATTTGAATCCGTATTTTCACTTATTTTATACTCAAATTACTCTTAAAACTTGTTTTGTTATGCAACAGAATTACTCTTTTCTAACCTCAAATTTCAAATAAGTAAAAAAAACTTACTTTCAATGTTTATATCCTTTTTCTTTAATTTTTAAATTATCATTTAACCTTAATTATTACCTGTATAATAAAAATTAAGTTTAATATTTATTTAATGTTTTGTTTTTCTATTTTTTTTTTTTTTTTTACTATAATGTGTTATAATAAATGGTAAAACATTAAACGATATGAGCGTAATTAGAATATT
Organism: Poecilobothrus nobilitatus; assembly: GCA_947095535.1. NCBI lineage: Eukaryota > Metazoa > Arthropoda > Insecta > Diptera > Dolichopodidae > Poecilobothrus > Poecilobothrus nobilitatus. The sequence goes on from OX352774.1 coordinate 116,016,600, forward strand.
GTATTATGCTGGTTAAAAATAAATAAAAACTAACTATAAGAAAAAAACGAGGAAGAATACAGTTGCCTTTGTCAACTCTTAGATACCCGTACGAACCGTTAGTATGTTCACAGCCTGTCACTCTGCTCACAATATTATTTTTTTAATATTTTAGTATTTTAAAATAATTTGGGTGAATTTTATAATTTCTATAACTATGGGTTGTACATATATTCAAACTATATGTTTATATGTACATTCTTCAACAGCAGATTCTAACTTTCACACAACGATTATCAATCCAAAACTTTTTCAAATATTCTATAGTACCATTTAATACTAAGCGGTAAATTTATATTAAATTTACTTAGTACAAAATAGTAAATATAGTTTTAAATATTATGTTATATTATATTTAAATATTCCATTGACAGAATAATTTCTTATAAGTACAATAAAATACATATATGTATGTAAATACGGTGCTATATAATATACATCTATACTCTTATCATTCATTCACTAGTGACATATACGATATGTAAATAAACATGATATTATATAAGTATTTGTATATATCAATATCATATAAATAAAAATTCTTCAAGCAACCGTTATGTTGTTTATTTATTTACATTTTTTGTACTACGCATTATATCTTCAACAATTTCAAATTATCGAGTAAAACAAAATGCAAAAAATTTGTTGAAGAAATTTGTTAGAAAATTTGAAAAAATCAAGTAACACTTTCGTCAATTATAAAGTAACCCTATATTATTAAAAAAAGTTGTTAACAGAAATAAGAGTATAATGTTGAAGCTTTAATTTTTGTGTATTATTTCAAAAAAATTTTAACAGGTGTTCAAGTTACAGGTGTTTAAAAATAGGAAATTTTCAGTTTTGACCCCTTACAGCTTCTAAACGGGGAGTGATACAAAAAAAATTTTTAAAATGACTCATACTTATTTTCAAAGATCTAATTTCTGTCAAAATTTCAAGTTTCCAACTTAAACCGTTTAGAAGATAGAAGGGTTGAAGGATTTTGCAAAATTTGAGTTTCACATAACGGTAAATTAAGACACCGTATGCCACAAATATATATTTATTGTATATATACTTTTAAAGCTTATAAAAGTAGTAATCGTTTGCCGTTTTCAAAATGAAGATATGCCTTATACAACTTGTGCTATAACAATTTAAATATAGTGCTTTTTTGAACCTTTGTGGAGCTGTAGCTCCGTAACGGGTGGGGCTACAAAAAAAAGTTATTAAAAGTAAAATTAATCTAAAAGTTAGGTGTTCGAGAGCTACCCTAACGCTTGGCCCAAACTCAACCAAAAACATAGGGAACCTACAAATTACTCCCAGAATATTATGTGTAAATTTGAAGATTCTAGCTTTCTTAGTTTTTGAGTTAGCGTGCTGATGGACGGACGGACGGACGGACATGGCTCAAAAGTCTTAGAATTTTTTTCTGATCCGATCCATACCTTTGAAGGTATATCTAGCTCGCTTATTTCGAGGTGTTACAAACGGAGGAGTAATTTTATTATACCCGATCCTATCGTACGGGTATAAAAATTATAGTTATAATTACATTATAAATGAATACATAAATGAAAATTTTATTATATATATGTACTACATATATTATTATTTAATATTTCTTTTTAACATTTTAAATTTTCTAGGTAATTTGTTTGAAAATTGAAAATCTAAAGGCTCGGTAAATTTAACAAAACTAAATTTATGTTTATTTTCTATTAAAAATAATTTTTTTGGTTTCTAAACGAAATTAAATATTAATTTCAACCAAAATTATTATTATTGTTATTACGAGTATTTCTATTATTATTATTTTATTATAAAGTTAATTTAATGCTTAAGGGAATTTAAATAAAAAAGGAAAATTTACAATGGCAATCATATTTAGAAATATTTAAAATGCTTAAAAGTATTATTTAAAAAAAACTGTTTACTACTTTTGCAAACATTTTTATATTCAGAAAATCTGTCTGTCCAATTTAGTTATTGTGCCTTACAAAATACTTCTTTAACCTAAAAACACTTATTATGAAAATGTGTTCATCACCAATCACCAAAACTACTTCTAGGAAGTACACCTACACATTTTCTGCTTCTTATTTTTCACATACTCTTCTTTCAGAGGGCGTCAAAGTTCTGTATTATATTTATTATATCTCTACGAACCTAATTCAACCGTATAATCAATTTTCCATTACATTTCTTATATCTTAAAGAATAAAGAGTTAGATATCGAAAAGTGAATGTATATTCTTTCTCAGGACGACAATCTTACCTTTATAAAATTGTTACTTTCGTTATTGAAAATGAGAAATTTCGAAACGTGAGTTCCATTCAATCAAACTGCCATAAAACATATAGGTGCTACATAACTTCTTTTTATACCCGTATGAACTATGTTCAAGGGTATAATAAATTTGCCATTACGTTTGTGACACCTTAAAGAAGTAAGGCTAGATATAGGGTCAAAGGTATGGATCGGATCAAAGGAATTTAATTCTGAGTCGATTAATACATGTACGTCCGTCCGTCCGTCTGCACGTTAACTCAAAAAATAAAGGAGCTAGGAAGCTGAAATCTTACAAATGATGATCAAGTTTTTGGCAACAACTTCTGTAAAATTTGGTTCTGTTAGTGCAACATGTTCGGATAGCTGCCATACAACTTCTTTTTTTAAATGAAAATAAGTCAGTGTATATTGAAGCTAGGTATCTAAAATTTAGTGAAAAGGTGTCGAGTTACATGCCAACAATTTTTGTAAAATTCAGTTGGTCTAAAGCAGTTGGTTCCGACTCCTTTTGGAACTTAATGAAGATAGGCGTCTAAAATCTTATAAATGATGATCAAGTTTTATCGCAACAACTTCTGTAAAATTTGGTTGTGCTTCTGCAATAGATTCGGGTAGCTATCATACAACTCCACAGTTTACATAAATATATCTCTGTAGTTAACGTCGGTATTTACGTTCATACGGGTTCATATATTACGTTCATACGGGTATCCCAAAATTGACACAGTTTACTCTACTGCACTCTTCCTCGTTTTATATGGATATAACCCTTTGATTAATTAAGTTATATATCTGAAACTTTGTTAAAATAATTTAAGTTTTATACGTTTTTGGAACTAATTATAATTTCGGGAACCTTTTTTTAAACTTACGTATTTTGTATTTTTTCAAGGAAAATTATTATCACCAAATTCTTTGTCCCTTTTAAAAAGGATTTTTATTATATTTTTTTCTTTCTAGACTGTTCTGTAAAATGAATAATAACCTTCCCTCTTTATTTATTTATTCAATCTTTTTCACAAACTCCGAAATTAAATAACTTGTTAAAAAGAATTTCAACTTAAATGTGAAGCGTTAACCACGATGTTAATTAATATTGGAATGCGATGTTAATAATGTTATAGGAGATGAAGTAGTATAAAGTAATACGCTCGGTTTGAAAACATTAGAAAAAGGTTGTACAAAAATTCGATAAATAATAAATACGAAAATCAAAATTTCAGAGAAAAAACTACTCAATATTGGGTTGAAATATTGAGAATGAAATATTAAGGAATCTTGAAGCGGTTGAGTGGTAAATTTATTAGAATGGCGACATCTCATTGTAGGGATTTGTTTTCGATCTGATTCAGTTAAAGTTTTTTGTAAATTTCTCTTAAGTTGTAAGTTTATACAAACTACAATTACAGCAACTACTAACTACTAAAAACATCGTGCATATTTTTAAAGGGATACCAAATGACTCCATGGTATTTAGAATAGAGATAAAGAAATATATTCTTTATATAGGTAAGTTCTTGTTATATAATATTAGCATCAATAAATTAGTTGTAGTTTTGTCCTCTATATATTAATGATAGAAATAGAAAATCATCAAATAAATACAAGAGAAAAATTTAATTTTATAAGATTAAATTCTATCGTGTCTTAGTGTTGAGGCCTCTTGATATGTAAAATCTTCCTTGGCAAGAGATTTTAAAAATTAGTCAGTAGAGCAAATGTTCGTCGTCCGATTTAGTGACAAGAGAAAAGCGCAGTTCCCTTCCTAAACTTCTATTCTATATCAAAATTCTACAATGGCTTATAACAGGGTATAACACTGAATTCCTAGTATATTCTTTCCTACATTAATCTAGGGTACAGGCCTAATAGTAGCATAATTTCAAGCAAAATAATATTTCATATAGTATAGTTAGACTAAAATAGAACACGATTTTTAAGTCTAGACAACACTACAGAGTTAACAAATAAACTATTATACAAAACGAGGAGATAGGAGAAAAAAAAAGGTTTGACAAATTAGTTTGTCAAAAACAACTTCAGACTTGTTTATAACATTATAACAAGTACTTTTTTTAAATCAATTTATCTACCGTAATCCACAAAATCTAAAACTTTTAAATAGTTTTATTTCAAAAATATTCTCTAAAACAGTTTTTTTCTTTTTAACCTAATTTAAATAAAAAAAAAATCTATCTTTTATATTGATTTTATTGAAATAAATAATCGTCGGATATTTTCTTCCATTTATCAATTTGCATTTCAATTATAAAAATCATTCAATTCGAATCCTGTCACATAGTCAGTTAATTTTAGTTTCAATTTTTATTTCTTTCTCTTTTTTATTTATTTTTTAATTGTTATTCAGTAGCTCAATACTTTGCACTGACTACCAATTACAACAATTGAATATTTATTTATTTGTATTTTTCAAAAATAAAAGGAAAAAATAAAAGGATAAAAGATGAGAGATATAAGAAAAAACCACTTAAACTGGTTCCGCGAAAAGAAATATTTCGTATAACATAGGAACCCCATCCTACCATTCTTTTGGCATTTATCATTTCAGTCCATTTAACCTGATTTGATTTAAATAAAATTTATTTGAATTTTATTTCGGTATCTTAAATATTATTCTCTGCTACCATATCATTTTATATAAACTGTAAAGGAAAAAATAAAAGTAACTTAATAAGGGTTAAACTCTACAATATTCTAAATTGGAATCAAACTAAGTTAATTTCAAGTACAAAAATGTGTCAGAATGAATAATGGTTACAATGAGTATAATCTAAAATATCTTCAGTTAATTGGAATTCAATTTGAATGAATTTGTTTTTATTTTATTTTTTTTTAAATTCTACTTGCAATGAAATTTGCTATTTATTTTGCCAAGTACCATGATTCTTCTTTTTATATTGTCCTTTGTCCTCCTTCGTTTCATTTACGTTTCATTTCTAACAGGAACTGCTTCAATTTTTTTTTTTTATTTGAATAAAACAAAAAATTCAAAATGCCATTTTCAATTGAATTTAATTTAGTTTTAAGATTACTTGTTTTTATATTTTTATTCTTTAGCATGAGAAGACTTTGGAAAAAAAAAATTAAATAAAAGAATAAAATAAGAAAATGAAGAAGGATCACAATTTTTCCATATCACACACACAGTCTGTACTTCACCTTAATTTCCCCTTCTACTTATGTATAAATTTTGATGGCTATGTAATTGTAAAAGTAGTGTAATGTTATGTACAATTAAAATAAAAAAAAATTTTAAATTCTTCCTAACCTTGCTGCTCTCTTTTCCTCTCCTAGTCCAAAACAAAAAATTTTACTGTTCGCGTCTCAAAATTTGTATTAATTTTTGTGGAAACAAAAATGAAGGGACGAAGTAGAACTCCAACGTAAGTTAAAAAAATAAAGTTTTTAAAACGTTTTAGGCAACATATTTTTTATGAACATATATATGATATTTATTGAACAGGTACTAAACACTGATGGTGGTTTTTCTGCGAATTAAAAGTATCCTATAGTAACGAAAGTTAAAAAAAAGAAGGAACAACATATAGTGGGTGGATGGTATGTTGGGAAGTTAGATAGAAGATTTAAAAGTCTTTTAGAAAAATAACAAAAAAAAGCGATTTTCGTAATACGAAAATATTTAAAATGAATACGGAGAACACTGCCATTTAAATTTAATGTACAGGTAAGTTTTTATTTTTCAGGGGGAAAAGGCAAACGAATGTAAATTTTTAACCAGTCGAAAGGAAGAAATAAGATAATATTAAAACTGAAATAATACGATAGGATAAATATAGTAACAAATCACTGTGGTTTAAGGATTTTATTTTTATTTGTGAAGGACATATTAAAAAACAAAATTTTTGTTTTGAATGCTTAGTGGTAAATTAAAGCATAAGAGGTACAGGATGAGGGTGAATAAAAATAAAAAAGATTTAGAATGAATATGAAAAATGCAGATAAAAAAAAAGTTTACCCATTTTTTCACAAAGTTTTTTCATTGAATTCTGTTATTTTTTTCGATTATTTTTTTTTTTCTTTCGTGATGAGTTTTTTTTTTTTGCTAAATTAAGTTTACAAAAAAAAAAAAACAAAAACGTATAAAAAGAAGAGAAGAGTATATAATTAATTGATTTGAAAATATAAAAAGGTAAAGAAACTCCTTTGTGCTTGAAAATATGGGTGTTTTTTTTTTTATTTTTTTTATTTTTAGCCTTTATTAAAAGTAAAAATTTATTATCTAAGTAATTAATATTAAATTTAACTTAATAAATGCTGTCTAAATGAATAGGATATTAAAAAGAAAAGAAAAATATTATAAAAGAAAAACCTGGCTCGTACTTCATTAATTTTCAGTGAATTTTATTTGAATATCATTGTTTTGGTTTCAATTATATTTTAATGTTGAAATAAATCACTGTAAATGATGTCAAAAAAAAAAAAAAAGAAATCATGAAAGACAATATATTCAATTAAAATGGAAGTCTAAAAAACAATTGAAATATAAAATTAAATAATAGCCTATAGGCTAAGGTTTTGGTTTAAAATAATATAATTGTTAAAATGTTTAAAACATTCAATTTTCTATAGGATTATTTGTTATTTAATTTAATTTTAATCGTATAGAATTTCATTATATTTTTATTGAATTAGATTTAATTTCAATGTATTAAGACCATTAGTGGTGATGCCAGTAAAGATTAGAATAGAATTCAAGAGGGTTATCATTCATAATGAAAGATAATTAGTTTTAAAATATTTTGTATTAATGCAAAAAATATTAATTAGATAAAATCAAATGAATAAAAAATAAAAATGTTATATAAAAACGTTAATTGTTTTATAAAAATATAGCATTTTAAGGTGGATTCAAAATAAAGTATATATTTTATGCACAAAAAGTTAATATTAAAAAGCAGACATCTAAAAGAAATATGTGTTATCCTAAAAGTATGCAATTAATTAAATTGTTATTGCATTTTGATAAAATTTATCCGCGGTGGCTTCAGTAGCCTAGTGGGTAGGCGTCTGGCTTATTAACCGAAGGAGTGTGGGTTCGATCCCTGCACAGGTCGTAAGTGTTTTTTTTTCTTTACATATCCCCCTTACGACCAAATATAATGTAAATATATAGTATATAATATAAACAAAATAAATAATATTAGTATATAATTTAATAATAGTATAAAAACCTATAATGGCCTAAAGTAGCCGATGGTTCAATAATATTGCATTACAATTTTTGTATGTAATATTAATATAAATAAATAAATAAATTATCCTCGGTGGCCTAGTGGTTAAGCGCGTGGCTTACAAACCGAGGGAGTGCGGGTTCAAATCCAGCATATTTATTTAATTTAGCAAGATTTATTAATTAAAATCAAATCCAGCAATTTCATTATATTTTTTAAATATTTTCATTAATTCTAAAAATTATTATTTGTTATATTTTGTATCTAAGGTTCTATTCTAGTTTTTCTTGAAGTAATTATTAATTTATTTATATGCGAAGGGAAAGATTTTCAAAAAAATAAATTAATAACAGTATTTAACCTAAAATGGGCTCATTAGCCGATGGTTTTGTAATATTGCAATATCCTATTGTGATTTGTAATATTAATTTAAATAAAAAAAAAATAAAAAATTTATTTTCATTCAAGTTAAGCAAATGCAGTATCAACCGCGAGCGTGCAGTATCAAACGCGGGACTAAATGACTGGATGAACTGACTTGTAGGTAAAACCAATTACACAGTGTTCATATATAATAATATAAAAAATAAATAAATGTATAATGTTCAAAGCCCCAATAGCCGATGGTTTAATATTTCATAACTTATAATATGTGTGGAATAATATTAAATTATATTAAATATTTCCTATAGAACTAAGGTTGCCAGAGAATGTTAGGGCTTTGAACGAAAACGCATAAGAGCCGACGTAAATCTAATCTATTAATTACAAATGCTCGTACCGTAAAGCTAATATTATCAGATTCGATAAGTTTTTAATAAAACTAATACGAAATCACTTTGGTAAATCTCTGAAGACCTTCGAAAATTGGAATTTCATAAAAAACAAAAAATATGAAAAATAAGGGACACTTTTTCCAATTTTAAGAGAACTCTAGATAATTACGAAAAACCATTAACACATGTAAAATTATAAAGTTGAAGCTTTAATTTTTGCCTTTTATTTTCAAAACATTTTTACAGGTGCCTAAGTTATAGGTGTTATAAAATAGCAAATAGATGGGGTTACATGAAAAAGTTGTTCTATAATATTAATGTTTTTATGGGGCCTACCTGTGATTAAAATTTAATTGCTCTTCTACATCTTTAACAATGTAGAAGTTTTCCAAACAGACGGACAGATAGAGAGACGAACGGACTGAAACTAATTTTTTCACATTTTTTTTTTGAAATGTGATAAAAATTTAAGAACGGAATTTATACCATCCGAACATTTCATTTATCTTAACTCCAAAGGCTATATTCCACAAGCATGTTCTCATTATTATATAAATCCCAGTTTTGCTATTGAATTTGAACAAGGTGGTCGGCCAGGTTCGCCAGATGTTGCGAGTATCTGCAACATAACTTTGTTTTAAACGACTTATTGTCTAATTAAGCTATCTGAAATTTCGTCAGAAAAAGTTAAGTGTAATAGCAACGACCTCTTTAAAATTTAATTGGTCTCTGAAATCAGATTCTGATAGTTGAGATGCAACTAATAAATCCTTATGTCTTGATATTTAACTGAGCTAGACATCATAAATTCTTTAAAAAATTATTAAGCTTTATGCCAATAACTTCTGAAAAATACTGTTAGTTTGGCGTAATGGTAAAACAGTTAACTATACAATCTTAAACTGAATTTGGAAATTTTTATAATATTATGCAAGTCAAAAATTACTTTTTTAGCTCAATTTACTGAAATCTATGTAATATGTTAAATGTCAAAAATTAAAACATTAGTTGCCAAACCAAAAAAAAAACATATTTAAATAAAATAATTCAATTATTCATCCTTATAATTTAAATAGAAAACAACAAAAAAGTAAAAAATATTATTGAAGGACGAATAAATTCTGCCGCATTTTTTTCAACTACATATTTTAGTTATTGAAAATTAACAATGTTGTAGTGTTGTGAACGCAGGATATGCAGTTAAAATAGTTTATAGTATAGAATATAATTTTCAATATTAAATTTGTAGGTAGAAACCACTGCAAAAGAGTTGTTTTTGCAGTTTGCAGATTAAACACTATAAAGCTGTAGAGATGTTAGTACAAAAACGAAAAAACTTTAGTTTATATATTTATTTTTTCTTAGTGTATTCCCCTGCTACATAAATTACACAGCCTTTCCTTTTCAAAAGCGTGGCTGTAAATGTCGTATGGGCGAATTATTCTTACGACATGTGTGGGATTCGAACCCATCCTCCCTCGGTGTTTCAAACGTATTTCATACGCTCTTATCCACTAGGCCACCGAGGTCCCTAGTTTATATTGTAATAGAAATATATTAGTTGATCAAAAAAAAAATATATAATTGGCAAATGCTCATAAGATATTTCCTTTAAGTTTCTGATACTAAGAAATTCATTTCCCGTAGTCTAACGAAAAATCAAAATTATTTTATCGTTGAAATTAAATTTATTTTACATCATACAATTTTATTTCTACATCATATTTCTCATTTCTTATTCAATTCCTAATTTATTAAAATCTTTTTAAGGGTAGTCAAAAAATACTTATTATGGTGAACATAAATGAAAAAAAATTATTTCCATCACAAATACTGTAAATGTAAATTAAGGTTGAAGGATGCCGCCAGTCAATTTTTTTTTCCTTTTTTGAATTAATTTAGTTTTATTTTCTCTCATATTATTTAGTATAATTTTAAATTTTAAGAAAATATTTTTTCATTAAAATTAAAAAAATGTTTTGTTTTTATATATTTTCTCCTTTTTATTCCCGTTCTCTTTTTTAGCACATTTCCAAAAAAAAATTTTGTAAAAATATGCCTATTAGTTTCACTCTGTTCGACCAATCGTTCAAAGAATTTTTAAATATGTGTTGGTCTCACAAAAAAAAAATTAATGTTGTAGAACAATGTTTTCACGTAGCCCCATCCACTAAGAATCTACAGTCCCTCAAACTTTGAAAAAGCCCTATTTTTGAATGTGTTTATAACATTTTAATCTAAAAACGTCATTCGACAGGGATTTTTCTTACCCTTTAAATCAATATCAAAATTATAATTTTTTTTTTTAAATTTAGTATTTAAATATACCGTTATGTGAAAACCAAATTTTGAATACTTTTTGTATTTTCATAACTTAGGTTAGATAGGGACTTGCAATTTTGAAGTAAGAAAGAACTTTTAGAATTACTATAAGTTTCCTCAGAAATTTGTTTTAGATCACCTGAGAGCTATTAGGGCTCAAAAATTAAAAATTTGCTATTTTTAAACACCTATAACTTAAACACCTGTACACATTTTTCTTCGGCAAGATATAAAAATTAAGGTTCTCAAAATTGCAAAAAAACAATATTTTCAGATGTATATATCTATCAGACTTTGTAGTTAGTAGTTTTACAATCTAAAAATGATAAAAGACCGGCAATTTTCTTACCTCTACAAAACAATATCAAAATTATATCGTTTAGAAATGTGCGCTTTTAAAAACGGTTGGCTTACATTCTGCCTTATTCTTAATTATGTAGAACTCCCTTCAAATTGCAGTGTCCCTTTATTTTTAACATTTTTTCTTATTAGTTAGATGAAATTCTAAGAAAATTTTCATATTTTGGTGCAAGCCAAAACTCTAAACCCTTTGTATTGTCTTTTGGAAATGTGCGTTTTTAAAAACTATTGGTTTACATTCTGTCTTGCTCTTAATTATGTAGAGCTCCCTTCAAACTGCAGTGTCTCTTTGTTTTTAACACTTTTTCTTATTATATGAAATTCTAAGAAAATTTTCAAATTTTGGTGCAAGTCAAAACTCTAAGCAGTTTGTATTGTCTTTTGGAAATGAGCGTTTTTGAAAACTATTGGTTTACATTCTGCCTGGCTTTTTTTTTTTTGTTACACAAGAAGAAAGAAAATATATGTTAATTTATTACATTCCATACATTTTCTTTAAATGATTTTCAAGGTCATTAATTTTTTTTTTTTTTTGTACATAAAACTTGTATAATAATAATTTTACATTAAATTGTGGTTTTTAAAATGCTAATATATAAATTAATTCATTTAAACCCCGCTCTTTTAATGTTTTTTTGCAACACAACAGCCTATTTAATGGAGCTCTTACGAGATAATCTTCATGTAGGTGTATATTTACTGAATTACATCATTCTTTTATATAGTTCTTATTTTTTTTTATTTTTAATTTATTGTTTTTCTAGTATATTGTCTTAAGTTAACTAACACTACATGGTTATTTTGATCCAACCTGTAACATAGTTTGATAATTTTAAAATTTAATTTAATAAAATAAGAAAAACTATACATAAGTCAAAAACTACTTAAGTTGTTCCGATATTTTAACAAAGACATTATGTAAGAATTAAATCAAATATTTCAACGGTAGATCAGTAGTAGAGTGATTAAATGAAATTTTTGTTAGTATTAAATCAGGTAAGTAGAATGTAAAAAATTTCAAAATCAAAACAGAATTATTCTTCATTTTTTTAATTTTCAAATTTTTGTTAAATGATTCTGATCATCAAAATAGAAAATGTATTTAGTCTATAGTCAATTAAATAATGTGTTCTGGTTCATGCAAAACAATCGCATAACTGTCGGTAGGCCTTTAGTTTTGGTTAATCTTTTTAGTTTTTAAAATAAGTTTCCCAATATACTTCAGTTCTTCCTAGCATTTAAACAAGATGGTTTCTCTTTTGAATTATTAGTTTAGAGCGCTAAAATTTGTTTTTAAAATTTAAGGTTTTAAAATCGTAAAGAGATCTCGATGGACAACTGGTTAAGAACGTTTCTTATGAACAAAGCGATGGCGGCTTAATAATCGAGGGAATCCTACACAGACAGCAAGTTTAATTGAAAAAAAATCCTCTTCGCTACCAATTAATATATAGTCTAAATATAAAATATATATAATTTGAAATATACAATGTATATAATGTTTGCGTTGCATATATATGATATCTCGGAAGTTTCTTTTTCTAAATTGTAGATAAACTCTCTGACATGGGTCTGAAATGTTTTCAAAGTTTCTTCCGTGAGAGTGGACTCATCGTGGTATATAAATCTTGGGAAACTTAATACCAACTCTGACCGGATAGGTTCTCTTACGTTCTGAAGATACACTGCGGACATAAAGTCTAGTGAATGACGAGTTAGCATAGTCTTACATGAAAAGAGTAGTTGAGAGTAATTAGGAATAGTTGATAAATCCAACGTTGGTAATTTAACGTGACTGTATTTACTCCTATCTACACCATCTCAAAGGCTGGTGTGGGAATAGAAGAAAGTAGTTTACTTTGTAAAAAGAAAGCAAACAATATAAACAAAATAAATAATATTACTACATACGTTAGCATAAGTATAATTGGTAGTATTTAACTTATATAATATCTGTTTTTTTTGTTGAAATATTGAACAAATTGCGCACGAATTTTTGAAAAAACAACTGAAAGACTGGTTAAATTAAGGCTAAAGCTTATTTTTATTCACTATAATTTGTAGTGACAGGAGTATGAGAATAAACTAAAAATTTTTACATCAGAAATAAAAAAAAAAACAAAAAATCACTTCAGGTTAAGAAAATTTGAAATTTTAATTGCATTTCTCTTGTTTTATTATATTTTCACTTATTTATTTTTTTTTGTTATTTTTTTTTCTTTGTCTTGCCTTTCCTTGCCTTGTCCTTTTCTATATCTTGAAATCAGACAACAAGCTGATATACAAAAACAACAACTGCAACAACTAATAACAATCAAACAAGGGGAAAAACATTTATTTTTCATTTTTTTTCCATTTTTTTTTCATGTTTCTAATTTTAACATAAATTGAATTAGTTGTAATGTTTGTACAACATGATGGTAAGTAATTTAAATTTACAGAGAGGAGGAAAAAAAAGGAAAACAGAAAAAAAAAAAACGTTTATTTTTACAATTCAGTTTAGGTCCTAACAAGGAAAATAAAAATTAAAAAAAAAAAAGACACTGATGAAGTTTTAAGAGTTTAATATTTTTGACATATTAAATTTAATTTGTTTTCCAGCATAAATTTCGTGTCTTTTTCCTTTTTCCACTCTTATTTTTATCTGCTTTAAAAAAACCTTGCAAAATATTATGATTTTAATCATGTTAGCAGGATTTTTGATTTAAAAGAAGATTACATTGTAAGCTTTGTGATTTTTTTATAGAGTCAACATGAAAATCCTTTATGGGTAATTTGTGTTTAACAATATAAAATATTCGACATTCGTTATTTTATTGAATTGATGAAAGCATTACGAATAAGAGCTTGATGTAAATTAAAAGATTTCATAGGAAAGCTAGAGAAAAGAATCAACTAACAACAAGATTAACAAAGAGGACTAAATGAGAGAATACATCCTACATATGTCTAAAAATAGAAAATTTTCAATTTTTTACCCCTAATATTTTGTAAATTGAGGTGGTTTTTTAATAGCTCCCGGCTCATAGATGGTGATGGTACCAAACATTTTCTTAGGTAACAATATTTGAAGATTCTATTTGTAAGTGTTGCGGAAATATGGAGGAAGCAAAATCTTTCAAAATTTGTTTAACATAACGGTAAATTTAAATACTGAAGTCACAATTGTTCTTATTTTGATACTGCTTCATAAAGTTAAATAATTAGCTTCGTAATGTGTGAGGCGACATAAAAAAGTTATTCTACAACATTAATTTTTTCATGGTTAAAATTTCATTATTGCACTTTAAATGATGTAAAAGTTTTGAAGACAGAGGGATGGACGGACGGGCAGAGTGAAACTAAAAAGCAAATTAATTTTTTTTTAAAAGTGTGTTAAAAACAGTTAATAAAACTTCAAAATTAAATATTTTCTAATGTATGTAAATTTAATTTTGTTGAAATAAAAACTCAATAAGAATTGCCTTGAAAATAAATGGTATCTACTTAGAACAACCTCATTTGATAATTATTGGAGATAACATATTAGAAGCAATAAATTAATTTAAGTAATTAGACAGTATCCTTAAAAGAGTATACCTAAGTAATTAGAGAACACCAGTAGTTATTTTGGGGTCTAGAAAATAGAGTTTAAAATTCAATAAAATAACATTGCTTTAAAGTGAAACATTTCAAAAAATTAATGTTTCCGTAAAAAGAATAGGTGTGTTGCATTCCTCACTTTGAATTTAACAACAAATATATTTTGACAATCATAATTAAAGGAAGAACGTCTAAAGATATAATAAAATACGCTAAGATTTTCGCATTAAATTTTATACTATACAAATCAAGGAAACGGGATCATTAAAGTTGACTTCAATTTAAATGTTATTAGCTACATAATGTTAGACGCAAGATGTTCATAATGAAATTGTACAGTAAAGTTGTGGAAAACGATTTGAATAAGAAGATTTTCACATGCGTTTCGTTTTCTTTTAGAATAAATTAAACAAATTAAAACATCCTTACAATGAATGTATGGTAGTTACAAGGAAAAAAAAATTATTTTAAAAATAGATATTAGTTTTGAAAATAAACAAAACTTTACATATTTTAATTGAAAAAAACTAAAACTAAAATTTGGAAAATAAAACAAAAAAAAAAAAAATTACATTTTTTTTGAATCAAACAAATTTTCAACAAATTTAATTTTTTTTTTTTAAATTCATTAAATTTTTTAATTGCTTTTTTATACTTTTTAGCACATTTCCAAAAAAATTTTGAAAAAATGTGCTTATTAGTTTCACTCTGTCCGTCCGTCCGTCCGTCTGTTTACAAAACTTCTACACCGTTAAAGATAAAGAAAAAAAATTTTAACCATAGGTAGGTCTCATAAAAAAAATAATTTTGTGGAACAACTTTTTCCCCCCCCCCATTACGGAGCTACAGACCCTCAAACTTTGAAAAAGCCCTATTTTTAAATGCATATATCTTATGTTCTGCTTAAGGTTTTTTCAATATGAAAAAGTCATTCGACAGGTATTTCTTTTATCTTTGTAAATTAATATGAAAATTATACAACTTTTTTAAATTTAGTATTTAAATTTACTGTTATGTGAAAACCAAATTTTGCATGTATATTTGCATGTAATTTTGCCCCTATTTATGAGCTATTAGGGCTTAAAAATTGAAAATTTGCTATTTTTAAACACCTGTAACTTAGGACCCTGTACACATTTTACTTCTGCAAGATATAAAAATTAAAGCTACAATAATATATTTTTACGTGTGTTAAAGGTTTGTTTTAGTTGTAAAGGCTTCCAAAGTTGCAGCTCTTCAAAATTACGAAAAAGCCCCATTTTCAGATGTATATATCTCAGACTCTACGTAATAGTTTTGCAATCTAAAACAGTCAAAAGATCTAAAATTTTATTATCTATATAAAACAATATCAAAATTATGTAATATTTTGTAATTTACGATTTAAATTTACCGTTATGTGAAAACCACATTTTGCATGAAATTTCTTTTTTCATAACTCCGGTACGCTTTTAGATAGGAACCTGAAATTTTGAGACAAGAAAGAACTTTTAGAATTAGTATAAGCTTCTTCAGATTAGTATAAGCTTCTTCAGATTAGTATAAGCTTCTTCATTAGTTTAAGCTACAATTTTTTGGTAGCACCCCCTCTTTAAGAGTTATTACGCCTCAAAAATTGAAAATTTGCTATTTTTAGACACCTGTAACTTAGGCACCTGTACAAATTTTTTTTCGGCAAGACATGAAAATTAAAGGTTCAATAATATATTTTTACGTGTGTTAACGGCTTTTCTTAGTTATATAGGATTCCAGAATTACGGCCCCTCAAAATTTCAAAAATGTCCTATTTTCACATTTTTTCTTATTACATGAAATTTTCAAATTTTTGTGTAAATCTGTGTAAGTTTGTGTAACACTTCTAAACAGTTTGTATTGCGTTTTGGAAATGTGCGCTTTTAAAAACCGTTGGTTTACATTCTACCTTGTTTTATTTAACTTTAAGTTTTTTACAGAACTTTAAAACTTCAAAAACAAAAAAAAATATAATTATTACTTTTTTGAGAACTTAAATGAGAACTTTTTGTAGAAATTTATACAAATTCTGCACATTTACAAAATTTAAATTAAATTATATAACCTTTAAAATAATTTAATGGCTTTCTATTCGAAAAAAATAAAAACAAAAATTAAAAGAGATTTAAACTCTTTTCCAAATTAAGATATTAATTCTTGTTACATGCAAGTAATGAAATGGAAAAATGGAAATATGTAATCTTCCTACGACTCTTGTACTCGTATTCCTTTAAAAATGATTTTTGTTTTTCAGAAATTTAAAACCATAATTCATATCGAACGAAAAGTAAATTGTAAAATTTCTACAACCCTCGACGTTTTTTTTGTTTTTTTTTTTGAAATATTGATGAAATAATTTTTACCATACTTTTTACATACTTTTTTACTTCACTTTCTACATTCACGATGACAATATTTGCAACACAACTGACTATATTGTAATTTTCCTGTTGTATGCACTTATTTTTCATTCTCATTGACCTCCATTTATTGTAAACTGATGATATTCACGTTCCATGAAATTGTCAAGAGAATTCCTAAATGATTTTTTTTTTGTTTTAACTGATGGGATTCGATTTTAAAGTGGTTGCATATAAGAATTACCTAATTACAGAGTGTTTAAGAAAATACAGAAATTGTTACAACTTTTTAAGGAGTTTAAAATTATTGAATTTATTGTATTAAAACTATGTTTCTTCTAAAATAGTGGTACTTTTTAGTGGTGGTGATAGTGATAGTGGTGATTTTTAACAACTGGAAATGAGTTTGATTTCGGTATTGGTATCTGTACTACTATAATGTTATGTTCATATATAAATTTATTTATTTAGCTAAACCTTAGTTTCTTGCTTCAGAAAAACATTGACATGTATATTTAAAATATATTGATACTGTTAATATTAATATCAGGCTAAACTGATTCACATTTCAATCTTCACCTCTAACATTGATGAAAGAAAGATAAAACTTTTAACTTTATCTGATACTTTTAATATCTTTTAATTCAACAAGAAGTGCTCATATAGTATCTAATAATATATCTTCATAGTATTTATTAATAACTTGAAACTGAAATTTATTTTGTATAGTAACGACTTAAAACAATAAAAAATCCTTTACACATAATTCTTTACATGGTCAGATATGTAGATAAGAGCTCAAATGACTTAATATACCTATTTTTTTAAATCACCGCACTGTAATTACGCATCACGAGGAAATTTGAACAAAATTTAATACAATAGTTCTATTTTCTGTGCAGCTTTAGTCATTCGAAAGGAAATGTAAAATTTGAGGAGCTATCGCCTTTCTTACATCCACCAATTAAATTAACATAACTTAAACGTGAGGAATCTACTAAACATTCAAGCGATGACAGATTTAATCTTATTTAATAATGTAATGACTACTTAAAGTAAATTTAAATTGTATATATAAAAATACTTATATAATTTCAGAACAACCTATATATTTATTTCATTTTAAAATTCATAACATATGTTACAACTACAAAATATTCTCATGAGAGAATAACTTATAGAAAACTGATGTAATATATTTTATTATTTTGTTGGTAGGTGGCTTTTGTCTTATACCAATATATATATATATATATATATATTATAAATGTATCTATAGATTGTAATCATTACTTTCATTAATATCAATACATATATATATATATATATATATATATAGATTATACGTATACATTTATTTAGTAATGAGATCCCAAGGATTAAACAATATATTATAAATTTATATGTGAAGCTATAAAGGGGATTGTTGTAATGTAATAATAATAAATGTGATAGGAGAATTTATTTAAAAAAATAAATAAATTTTAATATGATATATACGTAACGATATATCTGTAGATAGTTTAATTTTATGTAGTGTAATTTAATTTAATACAAAAAAAAATGAAATATTAGCAATAGTTACAAAGTAGAATTTAAAACAAAAAAAAAAAAACTAAAGAAAGAAGTTAGCTTCAAAATAAATTCTAAATCTTTTTATTCTTTATTGAAAATACGTTAGTAATCACCAAACTCCAGGTTCATAGTACACTTTGAAAACGTAGGAGAACCTATTTGACAAGAGTTTATAATTTTCTTGAATTAGTGGCACGATGATTCTACATTGGTGGAATAATTTAGAATTCTAACACTTAGTACAACAAACCAACATATTCTGGAAGTACAAATAAAAGAACATATACGACAAGAGTTGATGTTAAGTTTCCATCGAGTTTCCTTCGATTTCTTCCATAATAACACAAAGCCGACAAAAAAAGCTTGATTTAAAAAGAACAAACATACAAATCAATGAAGAGTAGCTATAGAAGCTAATAGAAATTATTTTACTCGCTGAAAATATGACAATCTGAATTGGAACCTATATAGGGTTATTGAATTGGACAAACACTGACAATAAACAAATACGAATCTGATAATGATCAATACATGAATTTATGAAATAGAATGGAAATAGATTTAAAATTTAAGCCATTCTTAATAGTATTCATGGTAAAGGTAGCAAAAGAATAACAAACTACAATACTAAAATTTAAATCAATAATCGGAGAACGTTCATTTCCTTTACTTCATTCATTTACTTTTATTTAAAAGCTTAAAAACTGAAAAGCATTTAATTGAATATTAACAATTTGAATGTAGATCATAACTAGGATCTCTTTTAAATTTTTATTGCTTTTAAGAGGTTTTTGTGTAAAAATTTAAAATAAAATTGATTATAATATTAATGGTTCAAAATATAGGTACTTATTTTAACCATTAGATTTAATTTTTTTCTATTTAAATTGAAAATATTCAATTTGAAAAGAATTCAATTTAAATTTATATGAAAATGATTAAAAACATTTAAAATATTTTCGAAAAATCTAATAAAAAATTATGTACTTACAATTTGAAAAAAAAAAAAAAAGTTTAGATGTTTCGTTTTGTTTCCTTTTCTCTTTTAATGAATGGATGATTCATAATCTGAAAAATAAATTTCATTTTTTAGAAAAAACAAACTTAAAAATTATTTTTTAATTGAATTTTTATTTATATTAATTGAAATTTCAAAATTACTATAATAAATATGGACCACAAGTAAGGATTATATTAGAAAATGATATCAACTGAAAATTATAATTCCAGAGCATAGTGTAATATTTTTCAGACCATTGTAAGGTTAATATAGTACTTAAATAAGCTTCTTATTTCACTTTAATATATTATCTGTAGGAGCAATGATAATTAGTTCCGTTAAGACATAATTTTTGTACACAGTTTCTATGACATATATATATAAGAAAAATACCATTACATCACAAACATTTTTTAAGACTTGCATGCAAATCAAAACTAAAAATCAAAAAAATTATTTGAAACTTTTAATTAATTCTTAATTAACACTCAATTAATCAGTATTAAAAAAAAAAACGTTTTTCTTTTAGTAGAAATTGTAACAAAATTTTGACTTTTCCTTTTACCTAACCAAATTTTAACTTATGCTTTTGACAATAATTTAATAAAATCAAAAAAATTTCTTTCAAGTACGAAAAACAATCAAAATCACACGAACTAATCAAAGAAATTATCTTCTATTTTTTTGATGCACGCTTACAAAATCTGCAATCACTGACTTTCAGTTTTTTGCAAAATTTTATTGTTTAAAAAGAAACCCAAGTTTGGCTAATAGCTTGGTTAATAAGTCAAACACTTTTTTGTTTAATTAAATTTTTCTTTGATCGGTCTAAATTCGTATAGTCTTGACTATATTGATGACGTCATTACAACAAAATATTTTTATTTTGTTATATTTTGATGTATAATTCCATTAGTTGAGTGAATCTTTATTAAAAATCATTAATATTTTTTAACAAATTTATGGTCCCTTTTCCTTTTAAATGCGGGCCATCTTTCTACAGATAATACTTTATATTTAAATATAACTTATTTAATTGCAGTTTTTATTTTTAGGTAGGTAAGTAATCTTCCAAACACATCAAGAATATACCCTATTGGAATTGTGAGATTCTTACTGACTAAACCATTTTCCACTTTTAACTTAGGGATGAAAGCCCGAAATGCTTACATAGTATATTGGCTAGAGAGGAGGTTAGGACAGTAATCCGAAAATATTGAATTCGAGAGTATGACTGTAATGCAACAATGATAATGCGCCATTTATTATTACAATTTTACTATCAGTGATGAAGCCCATTAACAGTTACAGCATACTGCAGTATACAATGCCTTTATATAACATGAGGTAATATTATGAAGACCAGAATTATATAAGATGATAGTATTATCGAAGAACGGACATTACTTGATTTTTCACAAAATTTTTCATATATATGAATTTACAAATTTCGATGCAATTCGTAATTTATTCTAAATTTTCTTTTGGAAAATTTGCACCTCTAAAAACCTTTGGTTATACATTCTGTCTTGTTTTTCATTCATTTGAATAAATATTTGATTTAGAAATTAAAAACATTCTCTTTTAAATTTAAGTTTTTATACTATATCTACAGGATTCAAATTCATATACTTTCTATTTAAATTGCAATGAAAACTTTAAAAAGTATAGTTTTTCTTTAAAAATAAATATTTAATTTTCAAAAAAATAAAAATCTACAATTTTTTAAAACCTAAAAATAAGAAATAAAAACAAAACTTAAACCAAAACTCTATAAATCTTTTTATAAATCTCAATGTTTTCTCCCCCCCCCCCCCCCCTAACTATTATCTTAATATCTTAATAAATGGCGTTATTTAAAAAAAATAAACCGTCTTATCATTTTGTCCTATTCCGGTACTTATTTTTCGGAATTATAAAAGGAGATTTAAACACTCTTTAAAAAAACATTTTATGTAAAAATTTCCGTGATAGACAAAATATTGAACACTTTTATAATCTGGGAAGACCGAAAACGTTTTTAAAGAAATTTTAAATAAAGATAATGAATATTTCATCAATTAGTGCTTGTTTTCTAAAAATTTTGAAAAGTTGATTCAATTATTGAAAAACTTATTTAAACATTAACAAAAGTTCTCTATATTAGAATTTTAAAAGCGTTTCTTTTCACTGATACTAATTAATTCCGAAAAACTCCGACAAAATTTTTAGTGCATTCGAAGATATCAGACGAAATTAACTTATCGAACTTGATTATATGTCAAATTATTAGTGTATTTACAACTACACTAGAAATTCGGAATAAGAGAGTAATATAAGAAACAAAATACAAGGTCTAATGATAAGTGCTAGTGCAATAGGTTCGGAAACATTACGCCTATAACTTTAATTTTGTATTATTTAAACGATTTAAAATAATAGGTGATACTCACATAAAATCAAACAAAAAAAAAAAAACAATTAAAATAAAAATACAATTTATTACTAATAAATAATGAAAATAAAAATAATTATTTAAAATTTTTTTTTCCTTAGACATATTCAATTTGTAGGCGTCAAATTATTATTTCCGATTTTGGTCATTATATTTTTATTCGAACTACTAACCATGCTATTATTTAAAAAAATACAACATGATGAAAATTATATGCTCTGAGCACCCAGATCTAAGAAAAGAACACAAATATTCTTGTAAACAGAACAGAAAATGTTTGAACTTCAAAATTACTGTTTTTTCGTTCATCTGATGATCATCTGAAACGAAATGATTAATTAGTACAAGTCATAGTCTCATTTTTATACGTTAAGTAAATAGTACGAACGAATTCCTTTATAATAATTTTCATTTAACTATTTGGGAGATAGATAATGTGAGGCAAATACGATATTAAGCGAATTAGAAACGAACCTAAAAAGATCCCTTTCGAGTTGTTGTAAATTGTAGAATTGAAGATTATTCACAAAGGGGAATACATTTGATGGAAGGATGTTCACAACATAGCAATTTTTACAATGAATAAGTTTCCAAAATCAGTTTTGGACCACCTAGGAATTTCCACTAGATATATAGAAATTAGCACTTGCTGCCTTTTCCCGCTGTACGTTGAAATTGTTTTAGTTGAGTCATAATATATTTTAGTTCAATAAAGCTAATCAGCTATAAGCAGATATCCATAAAAAAGTGAAATTCATTATTTCGACGAACGAACAAACGTTAAAAGGAGTTAGTAAGGACGACAGGGTTGCCTGTTACATGTAAGGTACAGTTTTTAATTAAGTGAATGTATCTGAAAGAAGCTTGAAATGCTCCATTTAATTTATGAGCTTTTCACATAATCCTAAGAATCTCATCAATGTTAGCTCTTTTGCATAAATAAATCCAAAAATGATTATAAACTTATTACGCTATATGTATATTTTTAGTATGTTCTAAAAATGAAATTTTTTTTATTGAAAATGGTTTTAGTCATTTTGCAGTTCAAACAGTATTCTTACTTTGAAGAAGATAGATTTTCACAGAGAAAGTTTTTACCTTAACAACTAGCTTAAGTTCAGTTTAGTTTATTGATTGTATTGAATTGATTGATTGATTGATTGTACATAGTAATCAGAAAAGCTAAGAAACACTTTAACTAAAATATTCTAAAATTTAATTAAAATATTATATTTCATATTTTTATCTTCACTGTACATTTTAATACAACTTAATTTTCTTTCTTTGAAAATTTAAAAATTTTCCTTACATTTTCCGTTTTATAATAAATAGTAAGAAAAAAAAATTTCTGTATTATTTATCTTTTTTTTAATTTCTTTATATTTTGTTGCTTAGCACCAAAATATAAAAGTCCGGTAAAATAATTTTCTTTTAACCCATTTTCTTTATTTTCCAAAAAAGAGAAAAACAATTTTCTTTTAGATCTGTTCATTATGAATCAAAACCCAACCGAAAAAAAACCGGTGTCAGATAAATGCAAGTGATAAACTTAAGGATTATGTTAGAAAGAAAAAAAAAACGGAAAAATTTTTTTGATTTATAAAATTTAAAAAATTCAACAAGGAGTTCGTTATACAACGTTTATTCGTATTTTTGTTAACTAATTTTTCATATTAAATTAGTTTATCATTGTCTATGAATTTATTTTGAAGAATAATTTTCTTTAGTCAACACTGTCAGATAGGTCAGAAAAATCATTAAGGATTTTAAACCTTGAATACTCGTGTATTTTTTATTTGTTTTTTGATATCTTTAATTTATTTTGTTTTTGTTTTTATTATCTAAACAATTTCTAAAACTTTCTCAATTTTTTTTTTCTTTTAATTTTTATTGCTATCATCTGAACGGTGTCAGCAATTTATAAAATCTTTTTCAATGGCAATAATTAAGAGCACAAGAAAAAAAAATTAAGAAATGAGAGAAAAAAAAACAAAATGGAAAAAGGATTAAGAAAAAAGTAAAACTTAGTTAAAAAAAAAACAAAAAGGACTAAAATTAAAGGAAACTGATTATTAATATTAAACAAAAAAAATTTCAAAAGAAGATTTTAAATTTTAAAAATCATGAACACTGCAGGTAATAATAAACCAAAAGAAAAATCTCCGTATATAGATAATAAATCCATGCACGTCAGTGTTGAAGAAGACAGCATCTTTTAAAATATTCATATTTTAAAGATGCTGTATTCATATTCAAACATTCATCAATTTTATAATCGAATAAAGTTTAACAAAAACCAAAAATTGTTAATAAACATTTTTAATCTTATAGAAAAGCATTTGAGTGCATTAAGCTCTGGGTTTAATTGTGCTTTAGTTAAAATAGTTCTCTGTTTTCTAAATAACGAAACATTTTTTCGAAACATATGCATATCCTTAAATATTGAAGTAAATGATGGTGTTCCCATCGTGATATACATATTTCACGTACTGAATAAATCAAAAAAAATTTCGTGTTTCGTTTTACGTAATCTTGGCTGGACTGATCCGATACATTTTCCGTAATCCACCCGTAATGCTAGACTTTCTATGCAAAACTTGAATTCCTTACATATTTATGGAAAGAGGGAATTTTCGGCGTATATGGAAAATCTAAACAATTTGAGATTAGTCGAGCTTTTTAATATCATACACTATTCTACAGACGACGGCATATTTAAACATATTTCTATATCTGAGCTTTTTGAGACCAGCTTTAACTAACTAATCCCATTTTACGTTAGCGTGGCTAAATCCATAGCATATATTAACAATCTCGCATTGCAATTTTACTCGTATGCCTTTGCATTGCTTAACGAATAGGATATTGGTTTTTTTATGATTTCTAACCATTACTTAACTTCACTAACAATAATTAATTAGATTAATAACTAGTTTATTCTTTATTTACTAACAATTAGCTAACTCAAGTATATAATGACGAAAAGAATATTTATACCCGTACGATAGGATCGGGTATAATAAAATTACTCCTCCGTTTGTAACACCTCGAAATAAGCGAGCTAGATATACCTTCAAAGGTATGGATCGGATCAGAAAAAAATTCTAAGACTTTTGAGCCATGTCCGTCCGTCCGTCCGTCCGTCAGCACGCTAACTCAAAAACTAAGAAAGCTAGAATCTTGAAATTTACACAAAATATTCTGGGAGTAATTTGTAGGTTCCCTATTTTTTTTGGTTGAGTTTGGACCAAGCCTTAGGGTAGCTCTCGAACACCTAACTTTTAGATCCCGACATTTTTTTTGCAATAGAGCTATGAAATTTTAACCACTGATAGATCTCACAAAAATATTCATTTTATTTTTAATAACTTTTTTTTGTAGCCCCAGCCGTTACGGAGCTACAGCTCCCCAAAGGTTCAAAAAAGCTCTATATTTAAATTGTTATAGCACAAGTTGTATAAGGTAAATCTTCATTTTGAAAACGCCAAACGATTACTACTTTTATTAGCTTTAAAAGTATATATACAATAAATATATATTTGTGGCATACGGTGTCTTAATTTACCGTTATGGGAAACTCAAATTTTGCTAAATCCTTCAACCCTTCTATCTTCTAAACGGTTTAAGTTGGAAACTTGCAATTTTGACAGAAATTAGATCTTTAAAAATAAGTATGAGTCATTTCAGAAATTTTTTTTGTATCACCCCCCGTTTAGGAGCTGTAAGGGGTCAAAAACTGAAAATTTCCTATTTTTAAACACCTGTAACTTGAACACCTGTTAAAATTTTTTTAAAGTAATACATAAAAATTAAAGCTTCAACATTATATTCTTATTTCTGTTAACAACTTTTTTTAATAATGTAGGGTTACTTTATAATTGACGAAAGTGTTACTTGATTTTTTCAAATTTTCTAACAAATTTCTTCAACAAATTTTTTGCATTTGTTTTACTCGATAATTTGAAATTGTTGAGGATATAATGCGTAGTACATAAAAATGTAAATAAATAAACAACATAACGGTTGCTTGAAGAATTTTTATTTATATGATATTAATATATATACATACTTATATAATATCATATTTATTTAGATATCGTATATGTCACTAGTGAATGGATGATAAGAGTATAGATGTATATTATATAGCGCCGTATTTACATACATATATGTATTTTATTGTACTTATAAGAAATTATTCTGTCAATGGAATATTTAAATATAATATAATATAATATTTAAAATTATATTTACTATTTTGTACTAAGTAAATTTAATATACATTTACCGCTTAGTATTAAATGGTACTATAGAATATTTGAAAAAGTTTTGGATTGATAATCGTTATGTGGAAGGTTAGAATCTGCTTTTGAAGAATGTACATATAAACATATAGTTTGAATATATGTACAACCCATAGTTCTAGAAATTATAAAATTCACCCAAATTATTTTAAAATTATAAATAAAATATTAAAAAAATAATATTGTAAGCAGAGTGACAGGCTGTGAACATACTAACGGTTCGTATGGGTATCTAAGAGTTGACAAAGTCAACTGTATTCTTCCTCGTTTTAATGAAAAATTGATTTATATTACCACATAAAACCTACCTACCACCTATTACATACCTAAAAAAGAAAAATAATGTAAAGAATCAACTTGAAGAATATTTATTCAAAACGAGAATAAATTAGAAGAAGAGAATTTGATTGTCTTCTAAATTTACAACATCTTACCTAGTATTTTACAGTCTAGTCAATTATTCTTAGTTGTAAAATAATTAAAAATAAAGTCCACTCTTCAATTTCTAACAAAAAATGAAAGACTGATTGAATTTTACCTCCTTTAGTAAAATAAATATTTATTTAATTTATATTTAAATTTTTATTACAAAAAATTTTTTCTTTAATTATTTTATTTAATTGGAAACTATCTTTAAGTCTTTATAAATGTATCTAAAATTTTGTAAAAATTACACATCTGTCCCCTAAAAAATATTTTTGTTGTGGTATATAACTAAGACATCAATGTATAAATAATCTGAAGATAAGAAAAAACTTAAAACTAATCAATTTTTAGCACATTTTCAAAAATAATTTGAAAAAATGTGTCTATTAGGTGCACTCTGTGCGTCCGTCCGTCTGTCCGTCCGTCTGTTTACAAAACTTCTAAACCGTCAAAGACAGAGTAAAAAAAATTAACCATGGGCAAGTCTCGTAAAAAAATTAATTTTGTGAAACAACTTTTCATGTAGCTCGATCTATCAGGAGGGAACTACAGTTCTCAAACTTTGGAAAAGCCCTATTTATAAATGCGAATATTTCATGTTCCGCTTAACATTTTTTCAATCTGTAAACGAAATTCGATCGGATTTTCTTTTACTTTTCCAAATATCAAATCAAAATTATATATTCTTTTTTAAATTTATTATTTAAATTTACCGTTACGTGAGAACTAAATTTTGCATGATATTTCTTTTTTCATAACTCCGGCGCGCTTTAAGATATGAATTTGAAATTTTGAGACAAGAAAGAACTTTTAGAATTAATATAAGTTTCCTCACAAAATTTTTTTTACCACACCCTGTTTAAGACCTATTAGGGCTCAAAAATTGGAAATATACTATTTTTCAACATCTGTAACTTAGGCACCTGTACACATTTTTCTTCTGCAAGATATAAAAATTAAAGCTTTCGTAATATATTTTTGCGTCCATTAACCGTTTTTCTTAGTATATAGGTTTCCGGATTTACAGCCCCTCAAAATTTCAAAAAAGTCTAATTTTCACATTTTTTTTATATGATTTTTTAAGTCACAATTCTAAACAGTTTTTATTATCTTTTGGAAATGTGCGCTTTTAAAAACCGTTGGTTTACATTCTGCTTTGTTTTTCTTACCTTAACTTTTCAAAAAAAAAAACAAACTAAGAAAAATATATGGAAAGAGATAATTACCACATTAAAATAGTTTTCTTTTCTTATTTATCCTTTCCCTTCACTCTTATTTTTCATTTGCTGCTCTTATATACATATTATTATTTTCTTCTCTTCTCTGTAAGTTTACAAAAAAAAAATATTACTTTTAACTCTGGTAACTTATAATTGTTATCCTGGGTAATGATTTTACGTGATCCTATTTTACTCACATGTTTTATTTTATATATCTATCATTCTTATTTTTCCACACCAAAGACAATAATTATCATGCAAAAAAAAAAAGAAAAAAGGACGAAAAAAAATAATAAGTTGCAAAACACCTAAAGTAATTATTTTCTTAAGAAATGACTGCTATTTTTATTGTTTGTTATTTTTTGTGTTTTTTTGAAGAAAATTCTTAATTTTTAGGATTTTTCAGGATTCTTATCAAAATCAAGAATTTCTCAAGTTTTTCTTACATAACCAGTGTTAATGTTTTTATATGGAAATAAAATGCCATCTAGTACAAGAAATAAAAAAAAATGTTTTTAATACTTTCAGAATAATTCAAGATTTCAGGCGTTTTTCTGTTTTTAATAGTATGAACAGATTCTTGAGATAATTTTTAGATTCAAAATGAAAGGATAGGGTATTCTTTAATAATCTCAAAAAAAAAAAAAGATATGATATAATTTGACTTGAATCTTAAATTTTAAATAATATCCTGTCACATTCACAGAATAATAATTAGCAAAAAATATGAAATTAAAGAACTTAAAATGTTGGAAAAATATTATAAAAAAATTAATTTTTTTAATATTTTGAAAACTAACGAAAAATAAAAGAATATATGAATTTTCTTGTTAAGAATTTAAAAAGTAAAACACAAATATATTTAAAAATAGCTAAAGGATATTAAAGTTAAGAGAATTTCTATAACATTTCATGTTCATCAACTTAAAGTAAACATTATACTAGTATTCGCCCGCCCCTCGAAATTCGAGGTGTTTTAATTAGCAATTACAATACAGTATATACAGTACAGTTTCTTTATGATTTTATTTAAAATGTAAAAATACAATTTTCAATAATTAAAGCCTTTATGAATTTAAAATTTCTTTCCAAATGATATTTTTTGTAAAAAAAATGGTTATTATTATCGTTTAGAAGTTGCCCTTGATTTATTGAGTATTGGAAACTCAATATATACCTATTATATATGTATATATTATAAGAAGCCTAAGATGGTAAATCATTGAGTAAAAGGGTTTTAAATGTCTATCAATACAGATTAAATATTATGATGATATTATGATATGTAAGAATTTATTTCGTTTAAAATATAAAAAAAAACCCAAAAAAAAAAAAAAAAAAAAACAAAACTGAATCGAACATGATTAAAAAGCAACTATTAATAACCCCACACTCTACAGCTCTACTAAAACCTAAACTGAAATCTGAATGTTTATATTCAGTTAAATTGTGAAATTCCTACTCCTACCATACAACCAATATTTTAAAATTTTTAATTGAAAAGAAAAAATAAAACAAAAATTTAATGGAATCAAAGACCGTCTTTTTTGAATATGTATATTATAGGTATAGATTATACATACTATATGATACGTATGTATATACTTTACATGGGTTTTTTATAAAAATAGAAAATTATTAATGAAAAATTAATCTTGTAAGATGGCTGTACTGAATATTTATCATTTAAAAAGAAAAAAATGAAAGTTGATTGGTAAATCATTGAGTGGGTTTTAAATGTCTGTCATTTACAGATTAAATATTATGATTACTAAATCGTCTTAAATTTTTTTAGAATTAAATCTAGATTTAAATGGGACTAAAAATTAATTCGTTACAATTATATTTAAACCGTAAACAATTTTCTATCATAAAATATTAACATTGCATGCAAACACATTAACTGCATTCAACAAATCTACTTTGACGTTTTTACAAGAATTTTTTTAGTAATGCAAAATGGAGGCAAAAATATAAACATTTAATATGATATTTTTCTCCAATATATTAAGCAGACAGTTTGTTTGTTTGTTTGCCTAGGATTCACGTAAAAACTACTGGTCCAATTGCAAATTTCAGATCCACATTCTATTGAATCAGGAAATTGTTATAGGCTAGGTTTCGTTCATCTCTATTAAATCCCCAAGGGCTTGTTAAAGTTTTTTCGTTGTTATAGTTAAACGGTTCGAGTGAGATTGAGTTTAAAGTTCGCAAAATGTCTTAAATTAAATGTCTCTTTGGTAAATGAATTCAATCAAATATCCTAAATAATCTAATTAAGAATCTTAGCAATTGTTTTTAAATTTTAACAACAAAATATTTTGAGCAATTAAAAAACCATAGTAATTTAATCAATTAATTTAGATTCGTTTGGTTTTAGTTTTTAAAGGAAAGCTGCTTTTATTCTCTGTTTTGGTTTAATTGATCATAAGACAATATTTAATATTAAACGTTTCATCATTCAGTTATACTATATTAAATATGCAAGTGTAAAATAATGCATACATAGAGAAAGTTTTGGTAGAGGTGAATTCAACACTACAAAATACAAAGAACACATAAAACAATAAATAACAAAAAAAATATCTAAAATATTTTTCTATTAAATTTCATCTTTACAATTTCTGAAGAAATTTCTGGCTAGGTCGATTTCATGACTGACAGGCAGTCTCCAATTTCACGATGTAGGAATGTAAAAATTTTAAAAATCTTTGCGCTAAATTTTGTAATGGATTAATAAATCATAATTAATTTATAGTCCGTTCGACCAGACTATATTCTTTGTAGGAAATTTTTATGTATAATTGTAGGTATATATTTTATGGATAAATGGGACATTTTTTATTAATTACCATATGGTAAAATAAAAAAGCACAAATAAGATAGAATTCTTAACGCTTTTAGCATTATTTCAAATTATAATTAAAAAAATCAGCTGTCTTCACCACCGCACCGACCGCCGCTACACGTAAAGTACAATGCCAAAACTTATAGATTTCTTACATAATAATTTATATCAAAGCAAAATAACTTCTAATAATTTAACAATATTTTGTTTTATTTAATTACAATAATTAGCAATGAAATCGTAAAAATATATGTGCATTCATTCATACATCCATTTACATTATTATGTAATGTACCTACATGATTTTTTTTTCATTCAAAAATATAATGCTGCCCATACAGGGCGGACTAGGTTGAAAACTTCTTACTCAAACTTGATAAGTTGTATCGTGTATGGGCAAGTTGTAAAACCATTTTGATTGTTGAAATATTTTGATTTTTGTGGGCGGAGTCTTTGGTTTGTGGTTTAGTTGTATCGTGTATGGGCAAGCTGTACAACTTAAACTTCATTTTAACATTGAGATTTTTTGATTTGAGGAAATAATAAAAAATATAAATTACATAATTACAACTGTTGGATGATAGGTTGAATAAGTGTGTGGTATGGTTCTAAAACCTGTCCGCGTACCAAGTTTACAACCTAGTCCGCAGTGTATGGGCAGCATTAGAAATAAAAAATAAGAAAAAATGTAAACAAATACAAAACAAACATAAGATTAATATTGAATCTGCTAACAAAAATTTTACCGTTTTAATTTTATGTCATCAACAAAAGAATAATATGTACATATGTATATAAATTTTTAGAGATATAAAATAAAAACAAAAAATATGTTCATATAAATGGAGGAGTGTCTGTTCAAAAAGAGATATTTCCACTTTAACAACATTTTCAGAAAAGCGGAAAAAGTGAAATGTCAGCAGGCATAGTCAATTCAGATTTCCTTTTTATACCCTACACATTAAGTATAGGGTATATTAACTTTGGTATGGTGTTTGTAACCACCAAAAGGAAGCGAGTTAGGTTTAGACATGTATATATATTCTGAATCAGGATCACCGCCTGAGTCGATTTAGCGATGTCCGTCCGTCCCTCCGTCCGTACGCACGATAACTCAAAAAATAATAATGCTATCTTGATGAAATTTATACTGTAGGTTAACAATGACTAAGGTAAGACGGGGATTGTAAATGGGCGAAATCGGACCATGCGTTCGAGTACCTCTCATACAACTCCCAAAACCGAACATGCATATCTTCGAAATTAATAAAGATAGAAACCTCAAATTTGGTACTAGGGTGTTGTTTCCTGAATCCCTGATTTGTCCAAAATTTAAGATGAATTAGAATGGTTGTTCGGGTACCTCCCACACAAATCCCAAAACCGAACAAGCATATACTCGAAATTTATAAAGATAGAAACTTAAAATTTGGTACTAGGGTGTTGTTTCCTGAATCCCTGATTTGTACAAAATTTGAGATGAATTGGAGGAGTTGTTCCGGTACCTCCCGCACAACTCCCAAAAACCGAACAAGTATACCTTCGAAATTAATAATTATAAATACTTGAAATTTGATATAAGAGTGTTCTAGCCTATTCTAATGAAGTTTCTCAAATTTGAGATGAATTGGGGTGGTGGTTCGGGTGCCTTCACACACTTTCCAAGACCTAACAAGCATATCTTTGAATTTAATAAAGATAGAAACCTGAAATTTTGTATAAAGGTTGAAAAATTATTTTTTTATATATTAAATATATTATATTAAATAGCTAACTAAACTATCTTATGAATTTTTAATTTAATTTGAATTTTTTAGGTGTAGGGTATAAATAAGTCGGTTGCATCGACTTACTGTTACTTTTACTTGTTTTTTTGTAGTTAAGATATGAGTACGTGTAATTAAGAAATATTTTTAAATATTTTTTTCGTTTACCATGAACGATATTATTTGAAAATGAAATTTAGAAATAACGCGTTTTGATCAGATTTTTGAAAAATATGTCTTTTTGTTTGGAACCGTTTGGGAAATATCTCTATTTGACTAATATTATTAAAAGAAAAATTTATCTGATATAAGAGCAAAAAAGTATCAAAAGAAAACAATATTGTCTCAATAATTTTAAAACAAAATTTTTATTTTTATTAAAAAATTAAAAGTATAGGAGAATTCATTTTGTATTACTAAAGTCAAATTTAGAAAAAGTTAAAAAAAAAATTAAAAAATATTATACTCGTATATCACTGACATCGAATTCAAGAAAAATACAGGTAACATCATCTTCACAATCATGTCGATCGATTTCTTTTTCAGGTTGTGGAATATTGTTGGACATGTTTAGTATATTTTTATACCAAAATAATTCAGGTAATTGTGACCACTCACCAAATTGTTTTTTTAATAGTTTCTCGACGTCTTTCTTTTTTTTAGGATTTAATCCATGCTCAGCAAGTTTAATTTGATGTAAACTTAATGGGTGTCTCTTACTCTTTTTAAGTATTGACTTAAAAAGAGTAAGACTCAAATTTATATTTCTAAACATATAAATTTGAGTCACATTTTCTGACTCAAATTTATATGTTTCTAATGGTTTTATTTCACAGTCAAAATAATTTTTGCTGGTATGCTTTATTTTTGTTATTATTATTCTTTTCATTTTTTGTAACCCGGCTAATTTGTAATAAGAATTAACTAATCCTTTAATATCATATAAATACCAATCTTGAGCAAGTACCATGACTTTGCCATGCTTTCTAAATATGTCATGATACTTGGTCATTGTCGTTATTACCCGAAATTTTCTGACATTTTTCTCTAATCTCCCGAAGACCCATATTTGCAGGTAGAAAACTGTGTCCTCTAACTGGGAAAAAAAGTTTTATTTCAGTTACATGTGTAGGAGAATTATTTTGGAACCAATAGGTATACTCAATCTACTCAAGATTGAGTATACAGCAGAACCAATTTCTACAGCCCCTTTCTTTTCCAATTTTTTTCAAGTGTGACCGTAAAAAATAATTCACAGTTCACTTACTTGTTGTTTTTATTTACATTATTATTCTTATTTTAAGAAATTTTTAACGGTAAATAACGGCAGTAACGGCGATCCAAAAGTATGGATTCCATCGATATCCATACTTTTGGATCGCAATGTCGGTTAACTATGAACATAGTTCCCGTAACAACTGTATCGAATCCTACATCCCAACATCTGTTAATGTAATATAATATTATAATCTACTATATACAAATAAATTAAAGACTCTCAGTAAGTTTTCATCAAAAGGAATTATTTCCTAAGGAAAAATAATTTTTGAAATTAAAATTTTGTGCAAAAAGAGATATTTCCAATATAATCCAAAATATTTTGTTGGAAATATCTCTTTTTGATCAAAATGTATATTTTTAAAGATAATTTTCCACTTGAAATAATTCTTTTTGAGCAGTATTGAGATTAGCAGACAAATCGAATTTACATGTAAAATCGTTTTCAACAATAAAAAGTAAAAAATTGGAAAATGTAAATATCTCCTTTTGAACAGACACTCCTCAATTCATGTGGAGTGTTATGTATGAAATTTGGACCTAGAACAAAAATTAAATAAAAGTTAGGTAAAGTTAGTGGGATCAAAAAATGTTCTATGACAAAGTTGTTGCTCTCTACTTGTGTAACAACTTTCTTTTATAATTTTTCTCATAAAATTTTTCTGTTACGAAATATTCGTAAAAAACTTAAAAAGTACACTAGTAAAATACCGATTTCCGATTTGCTCCAAAAGCTTATCAATCCGAGATATTTACGTCAAAACCTTAAATATGAAATTGCAAAAAATTCCGCTCAGTCGATTTGAGTCCGATTTGCTCCAAAAGCTTATCAATCCGAGATATTTACGTCAAAACCTTAAATATGAAATTGCAAAAAATTCCGCTCAGTCGTTTAAGCTGTACACGTGCCCACAGACATACCCACACACACATCATGCTAAAAAAAATTTTAAAGCCCTCTCCACACCGGAGTAGTGCATATTGGCAAAATTTTGGCATTACCGTTGAAAATAAAAATAATTAACAAAGAATTAAAGTTAGTAAAAAAACATAAATCTTTAAATTAATCCTCTCCCGAATCCCAATCAGTCGTACTTTTACTATCTAAATTTATTATAAATCTGTCGTTTGATTGACGAATGCATTTTTAGATTTCATTTCTGTCCGTCCGTCCGTCTGTTTACAAAACTTATACACTGTTAAAGATAGAGAAAGAAAAGTTTAACCAAGGGTAAGTGTCATAAAAAAATATATGTTCTAGAACAACTTTTTCGTATAGCCCCATCCATTATGAAGCTGCAGCTCTTCCAACTTTGAAAAAGCCCTATTTTTAAATACGTATATCTCATGTTCTACTTAACATTTTTTCAATCTGAAAACACCATTCGACAGGAATCGAATTTTTGTCTTTCTAAATCAATATCAAGATTACACATTTTTTTTAAATTTAGTAAAATTTTGCATGAATTTTCTACCTTCATATCTCCGGCACGCTTTTAGATAGGAGCTTGAAATTTTTAAGCAAGGAAGAACTTTTAGAATTAATATAAATTTCCTCAGAATATTTTTTGTACCATCCCCAGTTTATCAGCTATTAGGGCTCAAAAATTTAAAATTTGATATTTTTAAACACCTGTACCTTAGGCACCTGCACACATTTTCCTTCGGCAAGGCAAAAAAATTAAAGCTCCAGTAATATATTTTTATGTGTGTTAATAGTTTCTTTGAATTATATAGGGTTCCAAAGTTACAGCCCCCAAAAATTGCGAAAAGCCCTATTTTCAGATGTATATATCTCAGTCTCTGCGTAGTAGTTTTACAATCTCAAAATACTAACAGTGCGGAAATTTTCTTACCTCTATAAAACAATATAAAAATTATGCAATATTATGTAATTTTCTATTTAAATTTACCGTTATGTGAAAACCAAATTTTGCATGATATTTCTTTTTTCATAACTCCGACACGCTTTGAGATAAGGGCTTGAAATTTTGAGACAAGAAAGAACTAGTATAACTTAGTATAGAATTAGTATAACTTTTCTTAGAATTTTTTTTTGTTCCAGCCCTGTTTAAGAGCTATTACGGCTCAAAAATTGAAAATTTGCTATTTTTAGGCACCTGTACAAATTTTTCTTCGGCAATACATAAAAATTAAAGCTCCAGTAATACAATTGTACGTGTGTTAACGGTTTTTCTTAGTTAACAGCTCCTCAAAATTCCAGAAAAGTGTTATTTTCACATATTTTCTTATTACAAAAAATTTCTTAAATTTTTTTTTTTTTTTTATTTTCAAATTTTTGTACAAGTCACAACTCTAAACAGTTTGTATTGGGTTTTGGAAAAGTGCGCTTTTCAAAACCGTTGGTTTACATTCTACCTTGTTTCTTATAGTCTTCGTTTTGAGTTTTTCAGATATAGTTTCTTGAATAGTTTTAGTCAATTGTTTTCTTGAATATAAAGGCTAAATTTTCCCAAAAAAAACTTAGGCGTTCTTTGCTACCTTCAAAATTATTTTTTTCTTTTAAAACCGATTTAATATTTTCCAAATTAGGATACTCGTTTCTATCGTAAAAAGCTAATAGTTCCCTGCACACAATGTCTTTATCAAATTCGTCCATTTTTTGTACAATATTTTTCACATAGTTTTAGCGTTTAAAGGAAGACTAGTTTGACCGCTGCTCTTGGTCCCAGCTGTAATATTTTTAACTGTGCCTAAATGAACAACAAACTATGCCTGAGCAGTTAATTTTTGAGTACAATATTTTGTTTCAAAGTAAGAATTTTTGAAAAAATCGTACAGATTTTTTTTTTTATTATTTTGAACTTTTCACATCAATCGAAACGTCTTCTTTTATTTTCTTGTAACATTTTCTCTTCGAAAATTCTTTGATGCAGTGATGCAACTCTGTTTTTGAAAAAATGTTAAAAAATAATGTTCGAAGTTTTTAAGAGTAAAGGGCGGTCACCAAATGTCTATATGTTTAGAACATTTTTCTGTCTATAGTCTTACCAAACGGACTATAATACCCGTTACTAATATAAAGTCAAATCCTGTTTTAGATTTCTTCAAAAACCAAAATTTAAAATATATTATACACATTGCATACTTTCAGGGATAATTTTTTTTTTTGTATTTTTATTTGAATTATCGAAAGTTTTCATACAACTTTCATTTAATTTTATTTTTATTCAAGTATTTAAATAATTGTTCTTCTGTTTTTTCTTTATTATCTTAAATTGGACTTAAAATTAATAAAGAACACAAAACCAACTCTGATGAAAAGGTTTACACATAAATATAACCTATTAAAGCAAGTTAATTTTTTTTTTTTACATCAAATGTATGTAAAATTAAGTAAATATTTAAATTTATATATTTTTGCGTTTTTCTAATATAAAAATTAATAGTGTACACTTACACGCAATATAATTGTTACATTGCGTTTTTATTTTGAAGAACTTTTGTTAAAACAATTTTATATGTAATTTTCTCAAATAAAACAAAGCCTGATAAATTATTCATAGAAACTTTGTATTAAGTATATAAATTGGTAAAAAATAAAATTAATTAATTACTATTAAAACTACAAAAGTGGATATACAAACGAAAAAAAAATTCTATAGTTTTTAATAGTTGATTTAGTAGTGATTAAAAAATGATTAAAATGCTAATTATGAAAACTTTATATCATGAAAAATTAATTTTAATTAATTTGTTTTCCCATCAAAATATGCTCCACATTCAACAAGTACGATATAATTCAATTACACATTTTTTTTTGGTAATGAAATTTTTTTAATTTTCAAAACAAAAAAAAAATTTAATTAGCTTTTTAAAGTAGGTTTTATTTTTCACTTTTTTTTTATTTCAAACCAAATCGATTTGAGAAAATAAAAGTTATTTATATTACGTAATTGCTTTAAATATTTTTTCCTCCTAATTGATAAACATTAAAAAAAGTATCTGTACAAATTTTTAATTTCCCTTAACTTTATATTAACTTTTATTTTAAAAATCTAAAAATAAATTCCTTTAAATTCCAAAAAAACATAAATAGGTTCCAATTATAAATATTTTATAATATTTTCACAAATTATACACATTATACTTGTATAAGTATATAAATATATGTAAGTATATAAAAAAAGTATATAAAGTATATAAATATAAGTATACAATATGTAAATATTAGTAGTAGCAATGATTTGAAAAAAAAAATTGCTTGAATATTTTCTTTTTAGCGAGGAGAGGAAAACAGTAAATAACAAACAATCATTATTATAATTAGTTAAATTGGAAGTTTTCTCAAGTTTACCACAACAAACCATCCACTTCTTCAGCATCATCTTTGTAAAGAAACAAATTTTTTTGTAAAAATTTTAAAATTAGAAAATTCCAAGCAAAATAAATAAAATAAAAGGGAAAAGAAACATTTAAACAGCCTCCATAACCATTCAACAACAATAATAATTCAGTATTTTGTTCAAATATACTAATATCTGGTTTGATGGTAAATACTAATTGGTTCCAGAATTGACTACTTGATTGACGCACTCATTGTTTTTATCAGAAAAATCACTTTATTTATTTTTAATTTTTTTCCCCCCCTAAATCGTTATTTGATTTAATTTTTTTTTTTTTTTTATTTAAACAAAAATAACAATTTTAATTTTTCAGGATGTACACCGGAAAATTTGACTTTTAATTGAAGAAGATAAGCTGAAGTAAAAAAAAATGGCATTATTTAAGAAATCCTAAGATCCACACTGAAAAAAAAAACTGAAGGATTATAAAGACTAAAAAAAAAAAAAATTATCCTTCATCTGAAACCACTTCATATAGTAAACCCGTACAGGTATTTTCCATTTTAATACAGGAAGTTAAAGATTCAGCTACTTTTGTTTTTATATTTTTATGGGACTATTTCGGCAACCAACAGACTATAACTTTAAGCTATTAGTGATTACATTTTTGAATTAAATGTTTAATTTTTTTTTTTATCCACTTTAAAATTATTTCAACATTTTATAAAAAAAAAAAATAAATTATCGTAATATTCTTTATCCTGCCATCATAAAAATTTAATATTATTTGATGTTAAAATTCTTTCCAAATAAATATTTACAATTTATTTAAAAATTTTATTATTTTTTTTTTTTATATACTTTTTTACTAACAAAAATATAAAATGAAAATAAAATTAAAAATGGATATTTAAAGTTAGGATACTTTTATTTTTTATTTTAGTGTTTAAGAAGGATAAAATTTAAATAAATTTTAATTATATTTGTTTTACCTGTTGATTTTTTTATTTTAGTAAAAAAAAATGTGTTCTATCTATTCAATTTTTTTTTTTTTTTTGGTTTTGTGACTTTTCTAAATAATCTAAACTAAAATATTTAATATCATATACATGGTGTTTAGGAAAATTTTTTTTTTTTTTTTTTATTGAACTTTTATTTTGTTGTTTGCTTTACATACTTATGATAACTTAACCTACAAAAATAGTTAACAAAAAAGGTTTTTCGTGCTTTAAAAATTAACATGTAAAAATAAAATGTTTTTTTTTTATGTTAAATTGTTTGTCTTAATAATTATTATGAATGTTTACTGACTATCTTAATCATACCTTTGAGTATGTATTAATTCCTTAGTTTTAATTAATTGCAAAAAATTTAAAAAAGGCAATTTTTTTTATACTTTTTTTTTTAAATAAAACCTTAACCTAACTTATCCTATTCTTACAACTAATTAATTGGTGTTTAGGAAAATATACTTATACATTATACTATTATATATTATATTTGCATATATTTAGGCGAATTATAAATGAAACTAAATATATTTTACATTTTTATGTATTAAATGAAGTTAATTCAATGCATTTTCTAAAAGATTGTGGAAGATTAAGCAATAAAAGCTGACTAATATTAGTTAACTATACTTACTTTATTACTACCATTTTCATATTATCGTTAGGGAATATGAAATGATAAATACGAATGGTTTGCACCATATTCTACGAAAAATGATAAACGTGTGAGCTATTACCATACTATACAAAAACACAATTTTTATCGTTCAATTTCAAGATTTAATTTTGTCATTGTGGAATATACCTATTTTTTTTTTTTATTCTTTTGTTTTTTAATGCATTTCTCTGCCACATAAATGTGGACAGGTAATTACACAGCCTTTCCTGTTCAGGCGTGACTGTGTAAGGGGGAATAACTCTTACGACGTGTGTGGGATCTCGATGTTTACAGCGTATTTTATAAGTTTTTACCCAGTAGGCCACCAAGGTCACTAAATATAATATTGTTCAACAGAACATAATTAAATGGAATTTAGTTATCTAGTTTATGTATAATCAGGGGTAGAGGTGAAATTTTATTTACCTTCAAAAAAAATATCAAATATAATTTAAAATGTTTTGTTCGGTTTTTTATATATTTATTGAGATGTTTGACAAATTATTAAAAAGAATTTGTTAAAAAATTTTTAATTTATCTTTAATGATTATGTGTAGACTGTAATATAGCTTTTTATCTCCACTTAAAGTAAAAAATATTCTCTTAAATAAAAACAGTCTTCAGATAATGTGAAAAAGGTATACTCGAAGGTATTTTTGTGATTTATAATAACAACTAATGAAACAACTAATTAACAACTTATAAACAACTAATGAAAATTTACTATTTTGTATAGAAATTAACAAGAAATTATAGAAAACATATACTTGGAATAACCCTTACAGATTTGAACTTAAAACTAAAACAAAAACAAAAATAAATTCCCCAGAAATATATAAAAATATATGTACTAGTATTATTGCAATCAATTAGACAAAAAGTAGTTGATAACGTTTTTTTCTAAAAATATGTCTAATATAATGAATATAAAATATTTGAGAACAAGTATTAAATAATCTTTGAGAATTTACTATAGTTTCTGAAAAAGCGTAGTTATTCTCTAGTAATCCA
Organism: Poecilobothrus nobilitatus; assembly: GCA_947095535.1. Taxonomy (NCBI): domain Eukaryota; kingdom Metazoa; phylum Arthropoda; class Insecta; order Diptera; family Dolichopodidae; genus Poecilobothrus; species Poecilobothrus nobilitatus. The sequence continues at coordinate 116,057,376 of OX352774.1, forward strand.
AAGAACCAAAATCTATTAGATCTTACATCACGTTTGGTGTATAAAGATTATATAGATCTCCTAATAAAATTTACGTAGACAAAATCGAATCATGCTTCTCTAAAGAAGCGTATTCATGAAGTAGTCGAAATAAAGGTGAATATAAACAATTAAATGAATAAGGATCAGAGAATTCTATAGAATATTCTTTTAATGAAACCAAGCATACTAAATACCTTAGATGTTATGAACTCAATATGAAGGTTAAAATTAAGTTTACTATTACGAAACTCCTAAATCTTTAATTTCATTAACATCAAATCTAGAATTATTGAGCTTGTAATCAAATTCAATGAAATTTTTGGATTGAATATCATAACGATTACTATTCACCATTTATAATAAAAAAAACAACAGACCAATGTGAGTATCTTAGGGGGAAGCCTGACGTTCCAACAAAAAATAAGATTGTGTATTGGCAATTTTTACTGATAGTTTGCGTTCAACAAGGTAGAATCTTTATGTGAAAACATTTGTAATAAAACGTAAGTAAACAACATGTTATTTGAGCATAATGATAATTTCAAACTAGAGGATCATGGAGAATATGGATGACTACCTAGATTGTAAAAAGATAAGAGACTCAGATATAAAATATCAGAAATAAATAATATATATATACCTACTTTAATATTATATTGGGCTTTTAAAATAATTTATATTTTCAATAAGATACCGGGTAAGCAATAAGTGCATAACCCGTATCTTGAGCATACGGCCTTAAAAATCAAAATCTCTATCACTTAATTGTAAAACATTCATTGATAAAAACAAAAAACATGATTTTAAATCTGAGTATAGGCTATAATTTTATCAAAATAATAAAGAAAATTTTGTGTTAACTGCACCCTGTATACTCTAATTTACTTATGTACATATTTAAGTACATAAACCATATGAGATATAAATTAAAATTACGTTAGTACAAAAACAAAAAAAAAAAGATAAATAAACATTAAATTTTTTTTTTACTTAAATAAACCATGAACCATAATAACTTAAAGTCCTGTATAAAAACAATAACAAAAAAAAATTGGAACATCCCTTTTTTTTTTTGGTTTTTATTTGTTTTAATTTTTTATATTTTGTGGATTTTATATCATAATAAGCAAAGTCAATTCAATCTAAAATGAAATTGATCTTTGTGGTTTAATTTAACCTTTTTGTAAAAAAAAAAAAATAATTTTTTATATATATTTTTTTTTTGCGTAATTTAATATGTATAAAGAATACAGAATGGTTTTCGTTTTTTGGTATATATAGGCGTAATGAAATTATACATAAGCAATTTTGAAAGTTTGGTGAAGAAAAATGAATTTTTACAATTTAGAACAGTTTTCCTACTGTAATCCTTTCCATTATTGCTTGAATCAACTAATTTAATCCTCCTGTCCCTTATTTGAAACCAGTTGATTTTATAGTTCTATTTTACCCAAATACGTAACAAATCATTTTAAATTGTGCTTTTTTTTAATTCTCATTTGTATAGTTATTGGTTATGTTACTCCTTATTTTCATTTCTGTAATAAACTTAATAAATTTCTGTAAAAAAAACTTAAAATAAAATCAGAATAAGAACATTTTAAAAACTCAACTTTCTTCACATTCATTGAGGACCATCAATTGATTAAAAAAAAAAAAGAATGAATAGACTACGTAATGATTTCTGGATTCTCCTAATTGAGAAAAAGAATGAAAGTATGTATTAAAAAAAAAAACCAAACAAAAAAAAAAAGGACATTTTTCAACCAACAATAAAAACAAAATTTTTAAATAAAAGTAACCTAATTTTGAAATAAAAGAATAAAAAATAAGAAAAGAAACAGAAAAGAAAAAATTTATCCCATCAATAAAAACTTTAAAGCATAAATTTTATATAAAACATATACATATATATATATATATAATTGTTCTTATATTATACATTATTATGTTATGTTTAAACTTAAAAACCATCTATTGGGTACAATCAACAAACTAATACTAAAACAATATCCTCACTCCTTAGTATTGTGAGTTATTCAAAAAAAAAACGAAAACAAAACACAAGAATTAGCTTAAAATTATCCTTACATTTAATTTTATGTACAAAATGTATATGTGTATTATGTATATATGAATTAGACAGGGAAAGATAATATTACAAAAAAAAAAAAAAACAAAACAAAATGATAAAATTTAATAGCTTTAAATTATATTTAATAGCAAACTCAAATTCTCTTTCAGTTTCTCTCTTTTTCTGTTTTACTTTAAAAATTTAATGGGATCGCCCCAAATGAGTTATAAAAATTATTTTATATTTTCCAAATAAATTGTAACATACAGAAAATATAAAATTTTTTTTTTTTGTTGTTTTACATTAGTGTATGAAGGTCCAAATAATCTATTCAGATTTTACAATTTCAAGGAAACTTAAAATAAAATTGTATTAAGTCGAAGAAGTCTTTTAGATTTTGAACTATGACTGTAATGAGCATATTTTTGATATAGCAAAAAAGCAGCCAAATGTTTAGAGGTTCTTTTTCGCTGTAAAGCTTATTTTTCCCCTAGTGATCTCGGCAATATCTATAAAGCATATATTCGACCTAAGATGGAGTATAATTCTCACATATGGGCTGGCGCTGCTCAAACATCATTAGGTTACATGGACAAAATCCAAAATTGAGCCTTACGCCTGATTGACGAAACCCTGCTGTTCAGGGAATCTTTACTCCTCTTAACTCACGTCGAAATATTGGAACTTTATATCTCTTTTATAGATATCTTGTAGGTAACGACACTTGTTCTATTGAATTCAAATCAATAATGCCTCCCCTTAAACAATTCCAACGCAACACTAAATGAGCCTCAAGTGCCTACTTTTATTACCGTGGGAATTTCTAGGTGGTTTAAAAATGGTTGTGGAAACTCTTTTATTGTGAGAACCTCTAAAATGTGAAACATGCTTCCATCCAATGTGTTGCCCTCTGATACAAATGGTCCATTATACAATTTGCAACTTTTCAAAAATAACCTATTCAGGTTCGTCTCCAATTTAGCCGCCAATTCTCCTTTATGTTCATATTTCCCTTGAACTCCTCTGCTTCTTGCTTAAACCTATAATAATTTTGTAAAAAGGAAAACTTTCCTAGAGTTTGGGTAGCGTGTAAAAAAAAAAAAAAAAAAGTTTAACTTCTCAGTCATAAAACCACAACCACTTGAATTACAGTGGTTTTTTTTAGTTAAGTTATCAGTAACAAACGATGATTAACTTCCATTGCTCCAAACTTTTTCTATTAACTACTCATAGAAATATTATCAAAGTTCTCTTCGGCTACTCTTTGAAAATTAACACTCTGCAAAAGAAGATCTATGTTTTGAATGTATGATTATGTAACCGTTTACATGATAATTTAAATAATTTTCAACATTTTTCTGATTCTTATGAGTTTAAATCTTTACATACCTCCTTAATTTTGCTTCATTTGCTTCGCCTATTAAGAAGCTATTTTAAGGTAAGCTTATTAAAAGAATCGAATCCGTTCAGAAAAATATGGTTAGAATTTGTCTCCCCAACCTTACGGAATACTTAGCAAAGTTTTAATCTTATTGCAGTAAAATAGATTTTAATCGAGCCTATTGCAGGTGTTATATTTTGTTATGACATTTTATCAGCTAAAATTAACTATTTTTTTTTCCTTCCCACTCCTCTAAGAGGCACTTTGACTTAATTTCAGTTTATGAAATCCATAATTTCATTAAGTCATGAATTTCTCGACTGTAGCTATTATACAAGACCATTAGACGTTTATTGTTATTTCTACGCTATTTATTATCTTATACAAGAATTATGGTTCATTATTATTTTATTATATAGCTATTTCAATATGATATTAATTATAATTTATAGGATATATAAACTTATAATTTAACTATATTCTACTAATTATATATTACAAAAAAAATGTCTATAATTTTTTATTTATAATCTAAATGACCCCAGCCGGGGTTTTAACCCGAGATCTTTCGTATGAAAGACCGGTGTCTTAACAACTACACCATTGGCTGGATTAAAATTAACTATAACTTCTTTTTAAATTTATTTAATATTAATGCACTAAAACAGAATTTTAGATCTTTAAGATTTTTGTATCTGAAATCTATAGAACTTACTATTATCACTAATATTATTCCTAAATGCCTTTTCTATACAGGTTGTCGACCGATTATACTCTACAGACACCCGTGCCACAAGGTTGCATGACCAATAAGGGATAAATCAAATCTGGTTCTTAACTGTCGCCTCCGTCCTTCAGACAATGACTTTCTCTGAACCCATGATTAATGCTCAACAACTTTTTAGTAATTAGTCTTCTGTAATTGATTTTAATTGTAGTAGCTTAAATTTTAAGGGAAACATCACCTATTATTTTTTTTTTCAATCATTGCAGGTAATTAAATCTTATAAATTACGTTTTGCTTGTTGTTTGTTTGTTATAGTTAGTTTATATAATGAGTGTCTAAATTCCTTTTTAAATTTTTTGTATATACACATAGTACATACACAACATTACTATAACAATCTGTAAGAGCGTCTCGGGGATCCCGAATATTTCGAATAAACAAATAAATTTTAAGCAATCACTTAAATATTTGATCAACTCAGAACTCAGCACCATCGTGAATTGCTTAAGCAAAAAAAAAATTACTAGCATTAGTTTAAAAAAGTTTCGTTTTATTGGCTATTTTAACACAATGTTTAAAACCGTAAAAATATTTAGAACTGACCAAACAAAATTTTTGTAGTTTTTTTTTTTTGTTTTGTCACTTATCTGATTAGTTTTTTTATTGAAGTCTTGATTTTAATCCAATCTAACTGTTCTTCAGTATTCAGATTCCAAATAATGCAATTTTAAAAAACAGAAAAAAAAAACAAACAAAAAGTTTCAAGGACCCTTTCAGTTATTCTTATATTAAATTGAATATCGAATCAACTGAGTACTTTTTTATGTCTATACAAGTACACATTGTATGACCTGATACATGAGTTATCTAGAAAAAAATATTTAGCCAATTCAACAGGTTCTAAATTTTTTTTTTCCAAATATATAGAAAAAGAAAAATAAAAATCGAGAATAATATGCTAGAGGAGTGAGTAAAACAGAGATAGTAAAACAGATTTTTCTTCTTTTTCATTACATTTGTTTTGTACTTGGAAGACAAAAAAGAGAAACAAATTAAAAGTTAAAGGATCGCAAATACAATGTTTTAGTACTTAAATTGAGAAATAAAACTTAAATTTTTTTTTTCGTTTGTTTTTTATTTATTTTTTGTATCCTTTTTTTTTTTTAATTTTTTTTTTTGTTGGTTATTGTCAAGAAAAAGATAATATGATTGAAATAAATTCTAATTTTTTTATTTTTTATTTTTTTGGTAAAAGTTTTATGTGAATTAAAACATTTTTTTTAAACTTTATTCTTTAATCATATATTTAAATCCTTGTCAAACTGTGAGTTAGTTCTTTAAGTGTGGAGATGTAAATTGGTAATATAGGATACCGTCACAAAAAGGATGTATTTTTGATTTCATATCACTGATTTAAGTGTTGTCAAATTGCATTGTTGTCAATTTAATATAAATCAGTGATATTCGATATAGGATTAGATACTTAGTTTTTTTTTTTATTTTTTTTTTGCATTTCTCTGCCACATAAATGTGGACAGGAAGCTACACAGTTTTTTCCTGTTCAGGCGTGACTGTAAATGTCGTAAGGGGGAATAACTCTTACGATGTGTCTGGGATTCGAACCCACACTCCCTCGGTGTTTACAGCGTATTTTATACGCTCTGACCCACTAGACCACCGAGGCTCCTACTTAGTTTTCATTAATATTTTTTTCTAATAAAGGCTTGTGGTTTTTACTATGAACTCAGCGGGAAAAATTGAAAACTCTTATTTTATTTTCCAGCTGAAGATAAATACTCTTCATTTAACATTTTATAACATGGTTAGAAAAGTGATAATTTGATAATTGATAATATATAAGTGATAAGTGATAAGTGATAATTGATAATTTTGCTAGAAAAGTGTAATTGATAACAATAGGGTTAAAAAAAATTGCGCTTTAGTTTTAGTTTTTCATGAATTTTAAATATCGACAATTTTGAGAAAATGATTCAAAATTTAAAGCATTCTTAAATCGCTATTTTTGTTTTTATACCCTACACCTAAAGTATAGGGTATATTAACTTTGGTATGGTGTTTGTAACCACCAAAAGGAAGCGAGTTAGGTATAGACATGTATATATATTCTGAATCAGGATCACCGCCGGAGTCGATTTAGCGATGTCCGTCCGTCCGTCCGTACGCACGATAACTCAAAAAATAATGATGCTATCTTGATGAAATTTATATAGTAGGTTACTAATTACGAAAGAAAGGCTAAGTTCGAATCTGGACAAAATCCGTCCATGGGTTCGGATTCTGGAAGCTTCCGAATGATTCCGGGCTTTTGGAGATTATCTCCAAAAGCAACAAAGATAGAACCTTCAAATTTTGTACAATGATGTTTCTTCCCGTTCGATTTATGTCTCTGAAATTTAAGAGGATTTGGTCCATGGGTTTGGGTTTTGGAAGCTTCCGAACGAGCACCAGAGCAAATGAGATTATTTCCAAAACCAACAAAGATAGAACTTTTAAATTTTGTACAATGATGTTCCTTCCCGTTCGATTTATGTCTCTGAAATTTAAGAGGATTTGGTCCATGGGTTTGGATTTGGAAGCTTCCGAACGAGCCCCAGAGCAAATGAGATTATCTCCAAAACCAATAAAGATATAACCTTTACTTTTGGCAGAATGGTGTTCTTTCATGTATGATTTAGGCCTCTGAAATTTAAGAGGATTTGGTCCATGGGTTTGGATTTGGAAGCTTCCGAACGAGCACCAGAGCAAATGAGATTATCTCCAAAACCAACAAAGATATAACCTTTAAATTTGGCAGCGTGGTGTTCTTTCATGTTTTATTTAAGTCTCTGAAATGTGAGAAGATTTGGTCCATGAGTTCGGGTTTTGGAAACTTCCGAACGAGCCCCAGAGCAAACGAGATTATATCCAATACGAACAAAGGTAGAACCTTTGAATTTGGTACAATGGTGTTCTTTCGTGTTTGATTTATGTCTCTGAAATTTAAGAGGATTTGGTCCATGGGTTTGGTTTTGGAAGCTTCCGAACGAGCCCCAGAGCAAATGAGATTATCTCCAAAACCAATAAAGATATAACCTTTACTTTTGGCATAATGGTGTTCTTTCGTGTTTGATTTATGTCTCTGAAATTTAAGAGGATTTGGTCCATGGGTTTGGATTTTGGAAGCTTCCGAACGAGCCCCAGAGCAAATGAGATTATCTCCAAAAACAACAAATATATAACCTTTAAATTTGGCCGAATGGTGTTTTTTCATGTTTGATTTAAGTCTCTGAAATTTGAGAGGATTTGGCCATGGGTTTAAATTTGAAAGAATTTGAACCGTGGATTCGAATTTTGGAAGCTTCCGAACGAGCCGCAGAGCAAATGAGATTATATCCAATACGAACAAAGGTAGAACCTTTGAATTTGGTACAATGGTGTTCTTTCGTGTTTGATTTATGTCTCTGAAATTTAAGAGGATTTGGTCCATGGGTTTGGTTTTGGAAGCTTCCGAACGAGCCCCAGAGCAAATGAGATTATCTCCAAAACCAATAAAGATAAACCTTTACTTTTGGCATAATGGTGTTCTTTCGTGTTTGATTTATGTCTCTGAAATTTAAGAGGATTTGGTCCATGGGTTTGGTTTTGGAAGCTTCCGAACGAGCCCCAGAGCAAACGAGATTATCTCCAAAACCAATAAAAATAGAACCTTTAAATTTTTTATAATGATGTTTCTTCCAGTTTGATTTATGTCTCTAAAATTTAAGAGGATGTGGTCCATGGGTTTGGATTTTGGAAGCTTCCGAACGAGCCCCAGAGCAAATGAGATTATCTCCAAAAACAACAAATATATAACCTTTAAATTTGGCCGAATGGTGTTTTTTCATGTTTGATTTAAGTCTCTGAAATTTGAGAGGATTTGGCCATGGGTTTAAATTTGAAAGAATTTGAACCGTGGATTCGAATTTTGGAAGCTTCCGAACGAGCCGCAGAGCAAATGAGATTATATCCAATACGAACAAAGGTAGAACCTTTGAATTTGGTACAATGGTGTTCTTTCGTGTTTGATTTATGTCTCTGAAATTTAAGAGGATTTGGTCCATGGGTTTGGTTTTGGAAGCTTCCGAACGAGCCCCAGAGCAAATGAGATTATCTCCAAAACCAATAAAGATATAACCTTTACTTTTGGCATAATGGTGTTCTTTCGTGTTTGATTTATGTCTCTGAAATTTAAGAGGATTTGGTCCATGGGTTTGGTTTTGGAAGCTTCCGAACGAGCCCCAGAGCAAACGAGATTATCTCCAAAACCAATAAAAATAGAACCTTTAAATTTTTTATAATGATGTTTCTTCCAGTTTGATTTATGTCTCTAAAATTTAAGAGGATGTGGTCCATGGGTTTGGATTTTGGAAGCTTCCGAACGAGCCTCAGAGCAAATGAGATTATCTCCAAAAACAACAAATATATAACCTTTAAATTTGGCCGAATGGTGTTTTTTCATGTTTGATTTAAGTCTCTGAGAGGATTTGAGAGGATTTGGCCATGGGTTTAAATTTGAAAGAATTTGAACCGTGGATTCGAATTTTGGAAGCTTCCGAACGAGCCGCAGAGCAAATGAGATTATATCCAATACGAACAAAGGTAGAACCTTTGAATTTGGTACAATGGTGTTCTTTCGTGTTTGATTTATGTCTCTGAAATTTAAGAGGATTTGGTCTATGGGTTTGGTTTTGGAAGCTTCCGAACGAGCCGCAGAGCAAATGAGATTATATCCAATACGAACAAAGGTAGAACCTTTGAATTTGGTACAATGGTGTTCTTTCGTGTTTGATTTATGTCTCTGAAATTTGAGAGGATTTGGTCCTTGGGTTCGGATTTTGAAAGCTTCCGAACGAGCCTCAGAGCAAATGATATTATCTCCAAATGCAACAAAGATATAACCTTTAAATTAGGCAGAATGGTGTTCCTTCATGTTTGATTTATGTTTCTGAAATTTGTGAGGATTTGGTCCATGGGTTCAAATCTTGGAAGCTTCCGGACGAGCCCCAGAGCAAACGAGTATATCTCCACAACCAACAAAGATAGAACTTTTATTTTTAGTACAAAGGTGTTCTGTTATGTTTCCTTTTCTGTAAAATTGGAAACTGACATTTGAAAGAATTTGAACCATGAGTTCGTATTTTGGAAACTTCCGGACGAGCACAAGAGCAACGAGCATATCTCCAAAACCAACAAAAGTAGAACCTTTAAATTTAATAGAATGGTGTTCTGGCAAGTTTTCTTTATGTTCCTGAGATGGATTCGATGAATTGGAGTGGCAATTCGGGTAGCTGACACAAACATCCCAAGGACTACCAATCTTCGAAAATAATTAAGATAGAAACTTAAAATTTTATACAAGGGTGTCAAGCATATCCCAAGCGGATGCCTCTTTTACGTTCTTGAAATTCGAGTTGAATAAGACAGAAAAGGGAAGAAGTTCAAGCAGCTGCCAAAAACACTTATGGATTTTTAATTTAATTCGAATTATTCAGGTGTAGGGTATTAATAAGTCGGTTGCATCGACTTACTGTTACATTTACTTGTTTTATTAATCAAAAGTGCTCCAAAATTTATTTTAAATCAAATAAGTCCTCGCCCAAAATTCTATTTTATAAACTTGTTGGGAAATTGGCAAAAGTCTTAAATATAAACTCCAAAAATTATCTGTTTTGTTTAAAATCTTTTTACTTTCCAGTTTTCATCTCCGATTCATCCTTAAAAAATCACAAAGAAATACTATTTCAAGATGATTTCAATTTCATCTAATTCTTCATTTTTTTCTATTATTATAAGACAGACAGTTTGATCGCTTGTTTAATGATCTTTTTGTTTGTCACAAGATGATCTTAATTTTTCGGTCTTATTTTTCGTTTCCCCAATCACAAGTTGGCCTAATTTTTTGTTGTAGATATCAACAATTTTTTAAATAAAAGAAACCGAATTATTAAAAACTAAACAGTTACAAATCTAAAAAAAAGAAAAATTAAATAAATTTTAAAACTTAAAACAAAATCTTAACAATTTGTAATATTCCTCGGCAACAAACATCACATTAATTTGCTAGTAATATTATAAAATTTATTTGAATTTGATTTCATGTTTTGTTCGATTTTTAATTCACATGAAATCTACATATTAATAGCCTTTAAATTTTTAATACTTTTCCATATAAAGCTAAAAAAATTAACCTGGAGTCATTAAAATAAACTCTTTTATGACAATATTTTGATTTGTTTAAAAGAAAACCAAAAAAAAAAACATAGAAAAAAAATTCAATTTAATTAAAACGAATAAAACTTTTTCACCCACACATTCAACAGTTCAACGGAATAGAAATAATTTCCACTAGGTATATTCAAGTCAATAACAGTTAAAATAAATTGCTTTTTTATTATATTTAGGAGACACAAACCAATAAATAAAAAAAAAAAATTGGTTCCATCCAGAAAAAATTACCTATACAAAAACTACCTACAATCATCCATTAAAAAATACCAAAAAAAAAAAAAAAACAATCACTTCAGCCACAATACATGTTGTATATGTTGGGCAAAGAAAAACTTTTTGAAATTATGTTCTTTTTTTTTTTTTATGACCAATATTAAAATCTTTAATTAAAAAATAAAAAATGCAGCGTAGCGTTTATTATACAAAACTTATATATATCTAATTAATTGCATGCTTAAAGGTGCAACTAGAGTTTTTTTTTTTTCTTTATTTTTTTTTTGCTTTGAATGGGAATAAGACATGCAATTTCGAAAATAATTACTATTCAGTGGAAATGGGAGTAAAGTAAAAGAACTTTTAAAATTATTATTTTTTTTTTTTTTTTGGTTTGTAGAATTTAATGTGGAATATGAAATTTGGAATATCAAAGTGTTATTGAATTTAACAAAAAGAAACTCTAAAATGTGTGGAATTTAAATTTTATAAAATTGACAACAATTTGTTTTTTCAAACAATCAGACAATTGTATTTATAAATTGTATTTATCAAATAAGTAAAGTATAAAGTGTGGATTGTGGAATCTAAAATTAAAGAATAAATAAGTTTGCATTTAAAAATATTATGACTTTAGTTATACCATAAAAATCTCTGTACAGTTTAATATTGGATCATGTAGAAACTTTTATAAACAAAAGATTTACTGGAAATAAAATTAGTTTAATGGTACGTAGTATAAGGCGTAGTTCAAAATGAAGGTTACAGAAACAAAAAGTTATAGGTTTTCTTATGGAATCATAATAAATAATAAATTCCAATTACATTTTCAGAAAATATCGTATAAAATTATTGAATTTTGATGTGAAATCATGTGGAACCTATAAATTGTACTAAAAACAAAATCAGTATATACCTTTAGTTACGATTTATTGTTCTGGAATTATGTGTTGGAAGTAATTTTTTAACTAAAAATTTATTCTTTCGCAATTTCTATGATTTTATTAAGGAATTTAATGTACAACTTTTTTATTGTGGCATTTTGTTCTAATTCGTATTAAATTAAAAAAAAAGAAACTAAACTCTAAAATTTTCATATAACCGACAATTTAATACTATTAGACTATGGAATATTAAAAGTTGGAACTGGCCAATTGTAAACTTTCACTTGACAACTGGACATTTAATCAGCATGGACATTTTTCAAAAAAAACACTTAACAAAAACACATTTAGCAAAAAAAAAACATTCAACAAAAAGTCATTTAGCAAAATAAACATTTAGCAAAAAGACATTTAACTACTTTAACAACTGAATATCTTGAGTCCTTTTGTTAAGTGTCCATTTTCTAAATGATTTGTTGAGTTTTCTGATTATAAGCGTTGCTTTTTCTACGTATCTTTTTGTTAAGAATGTCTTTTTTTGCGCGAAAAGATCACTGATCAAATATTCAGTGGCAAAATGAGAATTACCAAAAGCACCATACTAAAATGCATATTTATTTTAATATTTAGATTTTTTGGATTCAGAAAACTTTAAGCAAAATATACTAAAAGTAAATTGCTTTACATTTATTAAATATATTTCATTCATGAAAATTCTAAAAATAAAACTTTAAATTTTAAATTCTGAACAATTTTAATTGGAATCTATTTTATTTTTTAACCTTCTATATTCTATTCTTACTAAGAAAAAAAAACATTTTATAAAACTATTTTTTACCATTTAAAATAAAAATGTTATAAGTACTTGGCACTTCACTTTAACGTATTCGTCCTTCCACCAAAGTATCACTTCAACGTATTCGTCCTTTTATTTAAAAAATATACTTTTAAAAGATATGAAAACCATATCCGGTTAACATAAAGAATAAAGTGCTTCCTCTGTTTTCAAATACAAATTTCTTTAAATCATTTTTCATTCAATCAAAAAAAAGAAAAAATGTTTTTTAAATCTAGTCCTTTTTTTTCAATAATTCTAAAATAAAAATAGAACATAGATTAAAATATAATTCTAATAGGTATTTTAAAAACTGCAAAAGATCCAAGGTTGAAAAAATTTTACTAGTTTATAAATCTACAGTCTATTAAAATCAGTTTACAATCCAAAATACTTATTCACAATTAAGGTAATTGGTTATGTTTAAAGTTAAAAAATGGTTTGATTTAAAGTAATTTTTACTGCAATACAAGTCATGTAAAAGTATCATAGTAGAGAATTAAATCTATTATTTTGCTAACAGTGACTATAGCCCATCTAAATGTTGATGACTATAATCACTGTTAAGAAAATAGTATTAAAAGGCATTATACCCTTATAGTTCAACAGCTCCCAATTCAATGTTTCTATATATCTGTCCTATACTCTCCTATCCCTAGTTCCTAGCCAATATACTGCGTTAGAAGGTAGGGGTTTCATCTTATTATAGTGGCTTAAGGGGAAGGTGGATTTAGTCAGTAAGAATCTGACAATACCAAGAGGGAATTTAGCTGTCTTTAGACGATTACCACCTCTCTTAGGAAAAAAAAGTTAACTGCATGGAATTCGATTTCTCTCTGTTTTTAAAGTAAAAAGATAAAACAGTTTTATTTGACAATAGTTCAAGTATTCAAATGAGTTGACTTAAATTTTATTTATTAAAAGAATTGGGGTAAAAATTGCATAATCATGTAGGTCATCATACTTATATAAATTACCTAATTTAAAAGATTTTTATTTTGAAAACTTAATACCGTACCACTTTAGAGACAATTAGATAAAACCAATTAAGAACATTGAAAACGAGAAAGAATACAGTTGACTTTGTCAACTCTTAGATACCCGTACGAACCCGTTAGTATGGTCATAGTCTGTCACTCTAACTTAGACAGGCTGTAGCTCCATAACGGGTGGGGCTACAGAAAAAAGTTGTTCCATAAAATTAATTTTTTTAGGATATCTATTCGCATTTAAAATTTCATGGCTCTACTTCAAACGATGTGAAACTTTTGAAAAATTTGTATGGAAAAATTTGTAAGTAGTATTGGTCGGATCTCAACCAAAAAAAAAGGGAACCTACAAATAGATCTCATTATATTTTTTAATTGCAAGAAGCTAGCTTCTTTAGTTTTTGAGTTAGCGGGCTGACGGACGGACAAAGCTTAATCGACTCAGAATGTGATTCTGATCCAATCCATACCTTTGAAGGTATATACATCTTGCTTATTTTTAGGTGTTACAAACGGAGGAGCAGTTTTATTATACCCGATACTTATCGTGCGGGTGTAAAAATGTAGTTATTCGAGAATCGCAACTCCAGATTTTTTTTGTTTCCGTTTAATCCGTTGATTTTTTTTTTGTTTCCGCCTTTGGTCGTTTTTATATTTTTACTTTTTGCACTCAAATTTCAATACTTTTTCATTCGCTTCTTTTTCAATATTACTCACAATTATTCTCAAGTTATTTTTAAAAAAAATAATAATGTGGTCAAATAAGTAGAAAATAAATTATAATGATGCAAAAGCAATTAAGAGACATTTAATAAAATAATTTCACTTTAATAATAGCAATTAAAAAGTTTTCTTTAAAGTGTTCTTTTTTCTTACAAACACAAAAAGAAAGTTTTTTTTGCAAACTTTTTTGTCAATATATACCAAACTTATTCATTTAATGATTGAAAGTTCTGCAGTTATTTCTATAATGAAATTTTAAACCATAGAAAGCATAGCCAAATGATAGAAATAACCCAATAAAACATAGCGAATCAAAATAATTTAACAAATTTTTATTTTCTTAAATGCAAAAACGGGATTCGTCGAATGCTATGAACTTGTTATATCCCTTATTCTTTTTTTTACCTAATGGACGTAAGAATTTTCCAAAGACAACCTGAACACCCTCTTTTTAGATTCTTACAGACTATATACACTTCTCCCTTTGGACAATATAATGGGATGAAACCCTTAACTGCTAAAGCAATATATTGACTAGGTGATAGGAATAGAATAGGATAAGACAAGGTTACGGAAATATTGGAAGTGGAATTGTATGAGAACAATGAATTATTATTAATATTTTGCTATCAGTGACGATAGCCATCAACAGTTACAAAATGCTGTAATTCATAACACTTTCCTGCATGCGTTAATAATTGAAGGTGACCTCATTGTCACTGTAGCAGCTATTATTTTTGGTGTTAGCATTAGTATTAATTATTAATATTATTATTGTTTACTACAGAGTCAGCGCCATAAATGGATTACAACATGCAGTAGAATATAACACCTCCCTGAATGATATAATCAAATATAGCTCCATTGTAGTACCTTTTTTATAATTTTTATATTTTTTTATATGACCTAATCGGAAAGTGAACACAAGACCATCTTATTGAAAGGTTGACGACTTAACCACTATGCCATCAGTCAGATAATTATGTAACATTATGTAAGATTATTAATATATTAAAACCTACAAATTAAGTTTAAGATTTGCGAACCATAATAAAATATATTTAAAAACCGAACCGAATTTAGTTAACGCTTAGCTTAGAACTGTGCAATTCAATTACATTCATATTATAAAATTCAAAAAATACGTTTTCATTTATGGCATGATATTCACAATATTCTAATAAAATTAACTTTGATCCTTTCTTGCATTCAATTCATTGTGAAGTGCATTTCTTCAAAGTTACAGTTTAGTTTCGATGTTAGGATTAAAATTTAGTCATACAATGAATAAAATCCTAGGAGAAAGACTAGGTATTATTTTGCTTTTAATGTTATTAAATTTAACAGTAATTAATTTAAAATTTTACTATTAAATCTGTTCATCCATTTTAAAAGCAGATAATATTTATGCTTAAAAGTAAAAAAAAGAAAAAAAAAAACAGAAAATAAAAATGATATTAAAAAATTTAATTACTATTGAAGTTCAGGATAATCAATGGATAGTATTAAGGCAAAAACAAAATAGAAAGGGAAAAAAAAAACTAAATAAAAAAATAAAAAACAAAGAAAAAATTATTGGTAAAAATAAAATATTTTCAATTTTAATTTTATTCTTTTAAGGACCAAGGTAAAGGAGTCCATAAAACAAAAAAAACAGTGAGCTGAAGAATATTAAAATTAAATAGTAATTAAGTTTTGATGAATTGTAAAATTGAATTTGAATTTAATTGCATTTTAAAAGTATTCATTTAACACAGGATTTCACATAGAAAAAATTTATGAAAAGGTTTTTAAAAAGTTATTTTTATAGTACTTTTACTTGTATATGTTTAATGTACATTCTATAAAAGATACTTAAACTAGACTCATTAAAATTTTCATTTCACCAACATAAAAAAGAAGAAAATATTTTTAATTGTTAAATATAAATGGTTAAATAATACAGGATTTAAATACAAGCAAAAGATTTTATTAGACTACAAAAAAAAACATAAAATTGGTGATAAAAATTTTTTTGCATACAAGATAAATTTTCCCAGACTTGTTAATTTTATATGCTTGAAATTTATTAAATTAATTATAAGAATTGGATCAATGAAAAAATACAGAATTTATTAAATATTATTTGAGTTTAACTAAAACAATAAATTGAATGTTATCTAAGAATGACAATAGTGATGTGTCCAGGACATATTCCGAAATCGTAATTAAATTAATTAAAAATCTCGCAAATTAAGTAAATGAACTTTTCTGATTTATATTTAACAATTGAATATCTAATTTACAATTGAAGGGTGTTAAATTTCTATTTGCTGACAACCTCGTATTAGTGTAGGATGAAGATAATTTACGTGAACTGGAAAAAGCAATGAATTATGACATGTTTCTCATACATACATGGATGTCATAACATAAACTCAAGGTTAACGTAAATAAGACAAAATTAATCCTAATTAAATCAAAAAACGTTAACATCAATGTTAAGTATAATAATGATACAATTCAAAGAATTAGCAAATACAAATACCTAGGTGTTACAGTCGACGAAGATTTAAACTGGAACTTACAAGTTACTGATCTGCTACCTAAACTTCGCAGGGTAGCCGGATTACTAAAAACACTAGGAAGAAGACTCCCACATTGTTTAAAAAAATCGGTATATTTTGGTCTTTTCCATAGTATAATTTCCTATAGTATCGGAGTATGGGGAAATACATTCAATATTAATATAAAAAATATTCAAAAAATTTAAAACAGAACTATAAAAAATCTTTATAACCTGCCAATTCGTACTTCAACAAATTCAATGCATAAACAATATGAAATCCTTAAAATTGAAGACCTAATTCGTTATACACAAACACTACACATCTATAACAGGAATACAAACAACATCAAGTCTAACACTGAAGTAACAACCAATAACGAAGTTTATGAATACAACACCCGCTGTGCTCACCACATTAGGACATTTGCCAGCCACAACTTGCAGGGTCTGGAGTCAACATTTAATAGTAGTGTAAAAGAATATGACAGTCTACCAAACAAAATTAAGAGCTTAAATTATCATTCATTTAAAAAATATTGTAAAAATTCGTACATAAGTAAATATTAAAATTATACATTCTGAATAACATAATTTTATATAAGCGTAAAATTCTCATTCAAAGTAGCCATTGCCATATAAAAAAGTAAATATTAGCATTACACATATAGATATATATTTATTGTTATACCATTTAAATTACTTAAATCATTGAATATTGCACTTAAATAAATAAATAAATTATATTATAAGAAAACCTATAGAAACTCTCTACGAGCCCCAAGGCTCTTTTAGAGAAATTAAAAATTAAATTAAATATTTACAATAATAAACGGTGCCCTGTTCAACATTTTGGAAAGCCGAATAACAAATTGTTTTAATACTCAAAGAACTGAATAATTTACCTGATATGATTATTTTAATAGAAATATATTCTTAAAATAGTGGGGGTTGAGTGAACACAAAACCCCGCTAAACTAATAATTGAATGCTTGGTTTTAACCAAACAACAAAACCGACTAAAAAAGAAGATACAGCTCTTTTTACATAAAGTTTACCATAATATGTTTTGGCTTTAAAAGAGTAATAAATCACTATACAAACATTAAAAGCCAACCGTAGGTAAAAAAACTTCCGAAAAACAACAAAGAAACTTTCTTGAATAAACGGAACAAACAACATAAATACGAAACAAATAAAAATTAGAAGGGTAAAGAAAATATAAGTAACGCCGAATGGACTTTATTTCTCCTTCAAAACAATAATAACATCAAATTTAAAAACTTGCGATTTCAACTTTATTACAGATTTAAAATAAAGTTGAGGCTGTCGCTTTTTCGTACAATTATTGCAGGGCACCCAATAAATCTAAGTAATTATTTATTTATTTTGTGCCTATCTAGTATTAATACTATTGCTGCTTAACGCGCAGTCATTATCATTGGCCAGATAAAAAACATAAGTAAAAACTTTTGCTTAATTATTACTAAGACGAATTAAGTTATGTTAATAAAATAAATCTTATTTTTGCTTATCATAGTACTAAATAATTTTTTTTTTTAATGCATTTCTCAGCCACATAAATGTGGACAGGAAATTACACAGCTTTTCCTGTTCCGGCGTTGCTGTAAATGTCGTAAGGGGGAATAACTCTTACAACGTGTGTGGTATAAATAATTTTTATGGTATTTTTACAAAACTTATTTTATACTTTTAGGTATACAATGAAATTCTAACCATAAATAGCATTAATTGAAGTATTTATTTTGTAGAACAATATTTATTTTGTAAAGCTCCACCAATTACCGATCTATTTTCAAATATCTATGTATTGTAAACCTAATTCTGAGAAAAATTTGATTCCTCTTAGTCACAACTTTGAATTGTCAAGACAAGAATGATCTTTAAAAATAAGAATAAGTTACCTACTTTAGAAAAAATTATTGTAATAAGAAGTACTGTAGTAAGAAAGCAAAAGCTTAGTAAAAGTAATGTCTCGTAGGCTAGTCAAATATGAAAAATAAATGCCTTAGTGGATGCTCTTTAGTTTATAGAAGACTTAAGAAGAAGAAAAGAGAAATAAAAAAAAATCTTTAACTTGGTTCCAAAAAGTTTGGTTATGTTTTACATACGGCCTAGCTGTAAATTAAAGTTAGTATTTTTAAGTATTTATAAGTTTATCATAAATAAATAAAAACAGTCTAAAGACTAATAAACAATTACTTCTTTGTTTTCCAAAATAAAAAATTATTATATTTTAAAATACCAAAATTTCAATACATTCTTCTCAAATTCCTGATCTTGTTTAACTTAAACAAGCAAATAAAAGAAAAAAACGAATTTCATTCATTCGCGACAATCAACTCCCGGATAATTAATTATTAAATTTAAATTAATGTTAAATATTTTCGGAAATTATTCCTACAAACCAACAAGCAAAATGAAAAAAAAGGAAAATAAAAGTATTAAAACTATGAAAATATCCTTAAACGATAATATTTAACTTTTCATGAAATACTTTAAGAACTAAGGTAAGTGCAAAAGTTTTAGAAATTCTAATGTTAAAACTTGTTGTTTTGCCAAATTGAAATCTACAGACACATAAATGAAATCTACACATAATTATAGAATGTTCATAATTATATTAAAAAATTAAAAAGAGTGTGTAAAAAACAGCTCAGTCCCTGCACTAGGTATCTTTTTCAACATTAATTGGACTTAAAAGAGACGCGGAAACCCAAGTAGCATTCCTTAAAGCTGATAGCACCAGTTTTCAAAATCTACAGATAAAAATCCAACGTACGATATTCTTTTTATCTCATGATCCACATAATTATAGAATGTTCATAATAATATTAAAAAATTAAAAAGAGTGTGTAAGAAACAGCTCAGTCCCTGCACAAGGTATCTTTTTCAACATTAATTGGACTTAAAAGAGACGAGGAAAATGATGTGGATTTTGATCTGAGCGCTATTGAATTTTACATTTTAAATATCATTAGTTCTATTAAATTCATAAATTTTAAACTTTATTTATTTTCATAATATTTTAATTTAGTTCCATATATTCATTTTAGGTATTTAGGAATACAATTTGTGGATGAGAAGTATTTAATACCACAAAACCCGGTAGATTATTTTTATATCATGCACAGACTAGCACAATATGAAAAGTTCCACAAAATGATTGATATTGTAGAACGGCATATTACCGAAAGACTAGACTACATTAAATAGAATCATGTTCAACATTTTACAATACAAATGAGATCTCATAATCAATTTTAAACCATCTAGGAATTTCCACAGTATAGAAATGGTGGCACTTGCAAAACCATAGGAATTATTTATGTGGAAGTGTTATTGATTTGAATTTAATAGAACAAGATATACCTAAAAGATATCTACAAGAACAAGAGATAAATACTCTAACATTAATGTTGGAGATATAGCTTTTAATATTAACTCTTTCTAACATATTTATGCACTGTTCTACATTATGATTCGTTATATAATACTATAATTATTATTGTTATAAAATCCCTTCTCTTTTTTCTTCTTCTTCCTTTTATAAATTAAATTCCTATTAAATAGCTATCGTTTTTTTTGTTATTTTATTAATAATTCCAATTCAAAATACTTTGAAGAAAATATAAATTTAAAATATTATTTTATATTGAATTGATGCTGTTATTCTTTTTATAAGGTAAATCTGGTATACAATAAATATTGCGACTCGACGATCATTAATTATCCTTTTTGATGTAATATTTTTTTATTTTTGTTTTTTTAGGGAAATTGGAAACTGTATATTTTCGATTATAAAAAGAGTTAAGAAAACTTAAGTTTGTATTTCTTACCATTTTCAATACCTACTTGTAGTTATTGAACTTTGAAGTCAACTAGTAAATAACAATACTTAGTACCGGCAATAGATTTTTAGATTTTGTGTCATTGTACTCTTTTCACAGAACATACCAAAAATGTGTGTTTAAATTTTATTTTTATTTAAAATTGTTGAATGCAATAGTGCCCAAAGTGTCGAATTCTCGTTAAGCCAACTGAAGCTTGAGACACAGGAAAAGTTTTTGACCTGATTCTGGTTACAAATTAATGTCAAAGCCAACAGCAATAAACAGAATAAAAAAATATAAATGTATAACAAAATAAAATATATCAAACATAAACAAATAATTTTAACCTATAACATATAACTCACAGATAGAAAATATCTCCAAACATAAATTAATTATGTATACGTTATAACAGAAATATAAAATTATAACAAAAGACACAATATAATCTGGCTCTCTTCTCTTCAATTTTCGAATAAATCTTTCATCCCTGGCTTTCGCTTCTCTTCAATTGTTGAATAAATCTTTCGTCTTTAGATAATTCAATCGATTACCATTTCAGCAATTCTACATGTCGTGATAAGATCTTAAATAATAATTAATTGAGATTCAAACCAGCATGTATCTAGTATGATGCAACAGTTGAACAACTAATAAGCAAAAACTATAACAAAATAAAACATTATCTACATAATAAACAGGAAAAGTATATTTTAAAAAATCGGCATTACTTACCATTACAAAGAATTGCAATTAAATTGAGGCTGGATCTTAAAATTGATATCAAAATAACGGGATAAAATTTTGTGGATACATATTCAACTTAAATTTTTATTATTTAGCTGATTCTGAATTAAATTAGAAAAAAAAAAATAAATAACTTTCGTTTTCAATTAATTTTTTGACTCAAGATTCGAACTTAAATGAAAGTTTTAAGAAAAATAAGAAAATTACAAATATAATACAGAAAAATTTCACTATTCCTTTTGTTACACTAGCAGACTAACTAGCTATAATATTATGTTAGGTATTCATAAAACTCATTATAACGAAATCTTAAAGTTAATATTGCTTTAATTGGTTGATTTTTTTTTTTTTTTAAAAAAAAACAAAATAATTATTTGTTAGAAATTTTTAATTCCATCCATCATTAATTACGAAAAAAGAAAAACAAAATATAAAAAGCATAACAAAAATTCGACCTTTACATTCATTTTCATTTCCTTTTTTATTTTTTACTTTTTCCTGTTAAAAGAAATTTATCCTTTTTAAATACAAAATATATTCTTTAACTCATTAATTACCTAAGCTATCATTAAACATGTTAGAAAAGAATAGAAAATAAATAATGATAGTTACCTTATTTATTTTAAAGATCCAATTTTCCAGAAAAAAAAAACCCCAAAAAAAAGTTATAATAACAACAAAAATTAATTATACTATAGGATATAGATAAAGGGGTAAAAAAAAAAAAAACAAAATTAAATTAAACTTAATTATATATTTCGAGGAAAATTGAGAATCAAATCAAGATCCTGTAAATTTTGAAGTAGTATTTTATAACAAAAAGTAATTAGAATTTAATATAGAAATTTTTATGCACAAAAGAATTAAAGTTCAAATTACTAGATATTGTTTTTTGCTATCCCATCTACTCACCTCGTTATTTTTGAAGGCTGCATTGTTTTGTTTTATGTTATCTATTTATAAATTTACTTACGGAATTATGTAAAATTATTTTGTAGATACATAAGTTCTTATCTGAACTATTAAATTATCATACATTTATATTAAATCTATCTTAAGATAATAATTTAAAACCTATGAAATACAAAAAGGATTCCTCATATTCGCCTCATATAAAACAAAAAATTCCTCTTGACAAAATTTTTCAAAAATTTTCCGATATTTTAACAAATTGGCAATACAAAAATCATTGATTTGGAATAATTAAAAAAAAAACTACCAATAGTATCTACAAAATACATCATTTATTACTATTATCATAGTAACTATAAAATAGTTGCTTATTATATATATATTTTTACAATATATTCATATTGTAAAGTCGATTCAAAGCATAAAGAAAATATGGAGGATATAAAATATTGATTGTATCCTGTCTGTATCTTAATAGATACTTTTTCACTTCAATGAAATTAAGATAAATACGAAATTCTAAACAGAAATAAAACTCAATTCAAAACTATTAATTATATATATTTAGTTTTATATTATATATACATGTATATAAATATATATATATATACCTATACCTGTTATAGAGTCTTTAAAAACTCATAAAAAGAATTTAATATATGAAAGTTAAAATACTTTTAATGGTACTTTGGGAACATCATTAGGAACTTTTTTTTTTAAATATTTTGAAAATGGTATAAGAAACATAAAGGTAATTTTTGGTATTTTGATTTTCTGAAATCCTGATACAAAATTTTTTTTAAATTTAAAATTTTTTATTTAAAAAATTAAAAGAAAATAAAATAAAATATTTAAATTTTTATTTTGAAAAAAAAAGGAAGAAAATTCAAGTTCTAAAGATTAAAAGAATTTTTATATATATATGCCTCTAGTTACCTACCTATTATTTAACTAATATTTTTTTTTATTGTATTTCTTAAAATTAAACACTCAATTAAATTAAATACAATATATGGAAAAAACAAGGCAGTATATAAAACTAGGTTTTCATAGCTAAACATTTCAAAAAGACAAAGAATACATTGTCCAAAATCAAGTGATACTTTACCTTTAATTTTAAGGAAACTCAATAGTTAAGTTAAGAAAAATCGTCAATATATTTAAATATGTATATAGAATTGCAGCCTAAATGTTTACGTCTTACTTACAACAAAAGTGAAAAAGTGTCTAAAAATAACGATTTTTTTATACCTAATATTGCACTTAAACAGAGGGAAATGCAAACATTTTTATCGAAATAATTTATACTAAATTGCAAAGAACAGATCTTATTCTCCCCTTTCGAATTGCATAGTTCTGACTGAAAGCATTCCGGTAATAGGAAAGAGCCGAAATTTTACAAAATTATGTTTTGACATAACGGTAGATCTAATCATGGTTAAAATTTCATTGTTCTATCTTAAACGGCGTATAAGTTTTGTAAATAGATGGTCGGGCGCGAATTTAGTGCAGCTAATAAGCAAAATTATCAAAAACTATTTGGAAAATGTATTAAAAACGATACCCAGAAGAGTATTTCATCAAATTTACAACTTACAATTTTATAGTTCACAAATTTATTGTTTTATTTCTACAAATTAGTTTATAAAACACCCTGTTTCAAAATCGAAATTTAAATTAGCTTGTTATTTTCAATTTGGAATTTTAAATTCTTAAAATGGTTGTTTTAGTATGATAAAAGTGCAATATAGAAGAAGTTTCAGGTGGGGTGAAAGAAAAATGTTATTCAGTTTTACTATTAAAATACATTTAGGCTCTACTGTTTATTCAATGTAATTATTCATTATAATTCAAAAAATTAGGCTTTATTTCTAATTTCGAATGGGAAATGAGGTCTAATAGTAGAATTCACGAATTAGGCTTTCTTTAACATTCGAATTGGGAAAAAGGCCTATGAGTCCTTGTTCCTTAAGCGTTATTGCAACCCGCTAAGTTAAATATGAATAAAAATTTAAAAATGGCAGTTAATTAAAAATGAAAATTTAATTACTTGGATTACTATAGGTACGCATATCGAAACAGTTGAAATTTTTATAGCACTTAATTGAGAACGTTAGTTAAAATTAAAATAGTCATTAAAAAAGTTTTTAATTCTGTCAGCGACAACTCGTCAATCTCTCTTCTTTGTATGGTAAACATTATCGTCAATATTTGGTTGCCAACCCCAGGTCTGCTAGAACTAATATTAAGTGTCTCTACCCGTTTCCCGACATTTATTGCCAAACGAGAGTCTCTACACGGGATTTTCTCGCAACCAATATATGAAAAAAAATGAATGGTTATCCTTCAAGACTAGTTTTAATTGCCAGAAAACTGGGTATGGGTTTTAGTTCGGGTGAAGGCCCCACATATCTGCATCTTCCTACGCTTTGCAGAAGCTTTAAATACTTTCCCGTCCCCCAACCAAAATATATAAATGTATATATATTTGGAATTTCTTCTATATGATTTATCAAAACATTTTTTCGACTTTTAATAAAAATTATCTAACATTTTTCTTATATTAGAATTTTACTTGCACAAATTATTAAATTACTGTGAGTAGGAACAATACAATAGGTACTACAAATTGTAGCATTATGAATTTGATGAGATCCGTATAATGAAGGCAATGAAAGTTGAATTGAATGTATTACAATCAACTTCGTTACAAGTCCCCAAAACAATTATAATTACATACAATGAATGAAATGGATCTCATTTGTGAAACACAATCTATTAGATATGTTTGATGAATTAGTACATAAAAAAATAGGAATGAAATTTTATGTTAGATCAATGGGGTAGCAATTTGCTTTTTTTTCTCTTTTGCAAAAAAAATGTCTTTTCTTTCCATCTCCAAACTATGTGTTGAAATTTGTGTGTTGTGTTAGAACAAAAATTGCAAACGGATGTAATTATAGTATCTAAAGGATCGACTGCCATTTCGTGTCAAAAAAATAGCGATGATGTCTAATTTTGTTTTTGAAAAGAAAAAAAAAGATGAAAAGTGACAAAATCGTGCCAATTAAATTGCCTAAATTTTCTTTAACAAAAATCAAAATAGCTTCAGATTACTATTTGTTTACTATATGATTTACCTAGCGACCAGATGAGATAGTACATAAAAGATTTGAAATTTTCGACAATACAATTACATTTTTTCTACTAACTTGATATTTAATATTTTTCTAGCTAGTAATTTCACCTTTCGAATAATTCAAAATGGCGAAAAATAAAAAGGGACATCCTCAACATTGATCTCATAAAGCTTTTTTGACATAGTATGTTATTTAGTGTTTTTTTAATTTAAATAATATAATTTTTGTAATTAAATTTAATTTTGCACATTTCCAAATATTCCGTAATAACCCTAGACTAAATAGTAGATATAATGAAAAATAAATTTATAATAATATAAATTACGTATTTTATTAATATAAATTATGAATAATAATGAAAACAAACAAGAAAAGAAACAAGACAGAATTTAAAACTTAGAAGCGCACAAACTGTTTAGAATTGTGACTTTTCCCGCGCCGTGACAGTTGTTTAATAACAAATTTTCAATTTTTCAGCCCTAATAGTAATGCCATGCGGTATTTTAATATACCATTATCTGAAACTCAGTTTTTGCAAAAATTTTTTAACTCAGAACAAAACAAAGGGTTTAACTCAGAAGCTAGAAATTTCGAGAGAAGTTAGATCTTTGGAAGTAATGTCCACGGGTCTTAATTCCACTAGATTGTGGGCTTTAAATTCACTTCGAAAAAGAATTAAAACTAGTGGAAACTAAATTAAAGAGTTAAAACTAGAACATAACTAGCCGCTGATTTTGAATGTAATTTTAAAATCTCTCCCAAAATCTTTGACAATAGGAATATTATTTATATACATATATTTTGAAAAAGCATATAAGCCTGATTTTGTAACCAACTCTAAAATCCCTTCCAATTCAGAATCTCGCACATGTACATATTGGTAAATATTCTTGAAAAAAACGATACCATAATTTTTATCCAAAACTCTAAAATGCCTAATAATGCGTTTGTTCTACATATTCTATTACTCTCTTCTTTTAATAACAAAAAATAGTGTGTGTCTTAATTCCAATTCAAAAGGAATTAAAGCTCGCGGGTTTTAATTCCTATTAATTATGGGCTTCAATTCCAATTCGAAAAGGAATTAACGCCCACGGGCTTTAATTGCAAAAGTTTTGGAATTAAAGTACGCGGGTTTTATTTCCTCGGACAGAACGCACCGAATTATATATGCCACCTACGTCACACAAATAGTAATTTTGATATTTCGTACTACACACTGGCAGGATAGTAATACGATCTTGGCTAGCTGTTGGATTACAGATTATTAGTGGAAATAAGAAAAGTTTAAAAAAGGTTTATTAAGCTATTTTCTTCATTATATAGTGTCTGTTTTTTTAAATACCTTTTAATTTTCTTTAACTCCATGTTTTTTTTACATAAAAAGTTCCAATCCAAAATTGCATTTTATAAGCAAAATTTTTTTTCCCTTTCATATTTCTGTATTTATCCCCAGTTTACATTTTATATTCCACATTCTACACAATGAAATCGAAATCGATTTAGATAAATTTTAACTTTCTTCTTTTAATATTTTGTAAAATGTCAAAAAAAAAAAAAAGCCTTTAATTCCCAAATCCCCACATTTAGAATTATTTATTACAGATGGGGTCATGCCATTCTATTTTCTTCTTTTGTTTTTTTTTTTCTTACCTTTAAAACAAATTCAAAATATTTTATAAAATGCCATTCTTAATTTAAAGTTTTTTTATGTTAAAACTAATTATGTTTTATTTTATTTTATATTTTTATATTCTAGTTTAATAATTTCTTTATTTTTTTCTGTAAATCATGATATCCTGGTATACAAATTTTTTAGAAAATTTAAAATTAAAAAAAAAAACACTCACACACTCAAAACTGCAAATAAAAATTTAAAAAAAATTTTGATTTATTTATACATTTATGAGTTTTATAATTTATTCATATTCATAAAGTTCCTATGGTCCATTCTGTATTTCCTAAATACTATGGTTAGATAATATGGGTTTATTATGGTTTGAAAAGTTTTGTTTTTAGATATAATATGTATCTATTAAAAGTTTTTCTTAAAAAGTTAAATTTAAATACGGAAATCTTAGACAAAAAACCAACAATATAAAAAAAAAACAAAGCAAAAAAACCAACCCATAATAGTAATTTTTTTTTAAAAGAAAGATTTTAAGGATTACATGTATACAAGGACAGAGTGTTCAAAAACTAAATTACATTTTCATGTATAGTTAAGTAAATAATATATTGACGATTTTTTAATTTTTGATAAATTCTGTTTCTATAAAAAATTCTTTAAAATGTCCTACAAACGTGTCCTTTTTTGCTTAATGTTTGAAAGAAAAAGATCTTCTCCTAATGACACCTTATATTTTTTTTTTTAGTGCATTTCTCTGCCATATAAATGTGAACAGGAAATTACACAGCCTTTTCTTTTCAGGGGTTGCTGTAAATGTTTCAAGGGGGAATAATTTTTACGACGTGTGTGGAATTTGAACCAACACTCCCTCGATGTTTACAGCATATTTTATACGTTCTTACCCACTAGGCCACTGAGGCCCCACCTTACATTTGATTGAATTGATTTTGTAAATAGGATAAAATCTTCATTCAAAACTCTGACAAAATTTTAAAAGATCCCCAAAAAAAACCTTATCCTTTGATAGAATTTTTGCATTCAAGATCATATTGAATGCATTTGTTTTAAATAAAAGTTTAAAATAATTTTAATTTTTAACTCCGATCAACGTATAGGAATACAGAATTAATTAACTGTGTCCTTCGTCCATTATGTCCACAAATATTTTGATAGCAAAACCCCATATGTTATAATGTTGGTAAAATACATTTGAATGTATCGGTGTTATACGAATTCAGACTGTTCTTTCTATTTTTTTTTGTGTTTTGTTTATGTCCAAAAAAACAGAACCATATCCTATAAAATTTAGATTCGATGATCCTTGAATTTTAAAAGTTAAAATATTTTTTATTCATATTATATAAAAAGAAAAACAAAATTAAAATCAAATAATTTAATGATAAGTTGATTTTTACTCTATCTAAAATATTATCCTTAGAATTTTTATGACTGAATACTTTTGAGGTTATTTTTTGATCCTAATGTTTTGCTTTAAAATAGGTCAGTTTAATCCTGATATTATTATTAAAAATCCTTTTTATTTTTTCTTTTTAAATAAAAATTTAATTAAAAAATTTTCATTGGAAATTTTTTATAATTTAATTTTGATAACAGGTGAAAAGATTACCATTAAATAATATGTACATATTTTAAATTAATCAACCTTTCGGTGATTATTGAACTGATTACTGACAATTATTCTCAAATTTTTTTAACTTATAATATAGGACATATATATAATGAAGAAAATGATATTAGAAAAATATTGATCAGCATTAATACTAAGTGCGTCATTTCTCGGACTATCGGACTATGAACAGATATATTTTTTGTGAATTAAATCCATATATTTTACTATGCTATAAGATAGGTTTTTCTCAATATATAAATGTAGAATTTACACATTTAATTGACGATCAAAACTCTGTTAGTCGTCTTAAACGAAAGAGACCTCTAGCACTTTGTTAGGATACAATCTTTTACCACTCAAAAATCCTTTCGAGATATTGTTAGATCAAGGATATCTTCAAAATTTAAGAGCCAGATTTGAAGTAATAGTTAGTTGTAAAAGTGAAGTAATAGTTAGTTCGAATCCTGTGCACTACTCCGCACTACAACCACAGTTAATAAGTCGTTCAATTACGTGGAGTCTTCCACTATCTAAAAAAAAAAATAAAATCTACATATTTTACATACGGCGTACGAAATAGTTAAGATTCTAGTAATAAGAATTTATTAGTAAGCATATAATCCTAATATATATTTTCCACTTCTCCACATTATGTATCATAACTCAATTTTTTCGCCGTCCCTCGTGTTGCAAAAGGTGTCAATGGTTCAAACAGACTAATCAAAATATATTTTCCATTTCCCTACATTATGTGTCTTAACTCAATTTTTTTACCGTCCCTTTTGTTGCAAATGATATCGGTGGTTCAAACAAGCTTATCAGCCTAAGTTTTCAGCAAATTTCATTTTTTTTTCATACACTAATTAGTCATTTATTATTAATATTTGATTAAGGCACAGGTTCTGGAATTATTAAGTTCACTAAGCTGTTAATTACTTGTCTCTAGCTAATACACTTAAATCTATCAAACATAAATATTTTTATTTTTGCAGCATCTATTATCTTATACAATATGTTTAAAAAATTAATACTCACAAAAAAAAGTTACGACATCTTATAACGTTAACCTAAGAAACAACATATTCCAACTTAAGAAACAAGATTCAATAAATTTCGACCACACCTGTACCTGATATATTGCATAACATCACCTTGCCCTAAAATAATCAGGACACAAACATCACATGAATTACAAAATAGCTGAAAATTACCAAACACAAATCACTTTCTCTATGGACCTCTAAACGGCTCAAAAACTAAAGCAGTGATTCGAGAACTGACTTTTATACAATAGGCTTCATTAAAATATTTTGAAATTATTATACTTCCAAAAATAGGCAAAATAAGGTATAGGATTGTTCAAAATAACAGTCTGAAGTGAGCTGGGTCTGAATCTGATAAAAGTTAAATATTATACTAGTCCTTCACCATTTTGGAACCCAAAAAAATTCTAAAATTTCGACCTTCACTTTTAAAAAAAAAATTAAACAAAATCATTCACTCTTAATAATAAATTTTTATTTTTTTGCTTTTTTTTTTGCACATTTTCATTTTATGATAATTGGCACAAAATGTATCCACCATTATTTATTCATCCATTCATTCTATATACATATATATATATATATTTACTTTTTTGATATTTTGATTTATGATTTCATTTTTTTTTCAATGTTTATAAAAAGGAAAAATAATAAAAAAAAATAAAAATAAATAAATAACATGTATTTTTTTTTTAACACTTGTATTAAGGGGAAATTTTCCAATAAAGCAGGTTTATGCCATTTTCACTTTTATTATTATTAGGTTTTTTTTTTTTACCTAAATTCATAATTTAATAGGTTCTAATTTTCAATTAGCAGAGAGTCAGAAAAATAAAAATTATATTATGATAAAATATGTTGCCTAGGGTTTTATTTTTAAGTCAAAAAAAATATACTAAAAATATTTTTGTATTTTTTTTTTCCCAAGAATGAGAACAAAGTAAAAATGCCTACACGAATTATAAAATTTTGAATTTTGTTTTTGGATTTTTTTTAATATTCTAAAGAAAATTGGTCTATTTTTAAACTTTTGATTAATTTGATATCAAAAAATACGTTCTATACAATTATAATAATATAGAAAAAAAAATAAATATTAAAATGCGTTTCAAAATATTTTGCTAAGCCAAAATGGTGAGAGAAATTTAACTCATAATATATTTAAGACAGTCACTTTAATATTTTGTAATATTTATTGTCAAATTATCTTCAGTTACGAGTATTTATAATTTTCTACTTCTATTTCACCCCTGGTTTTATTTTTAGAGTGTTGTATCTAACCTTAAAATAATGTTTTTTAAAATAAAATGTTTAATGTTTAGCTTCATATTACTTAACACGAAAAAGGTTTTAAGAAATGTCAAGAAAATAATTGACTGAAGAATGAAAGTGATTATCCAGATTTCCTGTCGCCTAGCGCATCGCTTCCAGTATTATTTTTTGAATAAAATAATTACTGAATGTTAGCGTTGCTTTATGAAACAAAATTTAAAGTATATAAAAAATTCGGAAAATAAATTGTCAATGAAAGCCAAACCACCCACTTAAAATAACAAAAAAAAAAAAAATTGATTATCAACACAACGAAAAGTAGAAAGTTGCTCTACTTCAGTTTCACTTCGATGCCGAACGTCTCGAGGCGAGTTATATTTGATCAAGCGGTATTCAAATTAATGTATTCTATTCAAACGTCAAATCGATGAGCGAAGCGTTGAAAACATTGGGTCATCACCTTAAAAGATAAAATAAAACATGTATTTATATAAAATAAACATGTCTAAACATGTATTAGTAGTAGTAAAATGTGTAACATATAATAGTAAAAGCTTCATTAGATTAAAATATTTAACGATCTTTGATCACTTTTTTACATAAAAGACCATAAATCTAAAAACTATGCTATTATGACCCATTTCGGTAAGACAAAATACCATAATTGCATTATGGGCCACCATAACAAAACTCAATACCACAAAATATTTGTCAATTTGTGAGACACAAATAAAATTTTGATTTTTTAAAGGGCATAATTGTTTTTGAATTATTTATATTAATTATTTGTATTAATTTATATATGTATTTGTATCTCGAGACTGAAAATATTCAACAGAGGCCAATATAAACTTATTGTAAAGAGCTGTTATAAATATAAACATCCCAAAAATAATTTTTTACCGCAATGAATCTCGAATTACAAAATTCTGTCATGACAATATAAAATCTTACATTCAAAAAGATATACTGTTTAGACAAATGCAACTTTAAGAGTACAATTTAAATTGGAATAAAAATGTAATGTTAAAGGGAATATTTACGTCTTTTTAGATAGTTTTATCAAAACCAGTATAGTTAAATATCTTTTACTCCAATATAATATCTTTAAAAATAAAATATTGTATGATTTTTCTAGCCAAAGTCATATCGAATTTACCATCATGTGATCCATTTGCCTGCGTCAAAATACCATAATGTAATATTGATGTTTAATCCTGTCTAAATGGGATATACAAACATTATGATCCATTTGCCTGCGTCAAAATATCATAATGTAATATTGATGTTTAATCCTGTCTAAATGGGATATACAACCATTATGATCTTATTAGATATGATTTTATTTTCTGTCACCGAATTTATCATCTTCTAAATACCTTAAATTTCTATTTTTAATATCATTTCTAGGCTCAAATAAAATTATTTCATGCTATAAAAATTCCAATTTTTGTTATTTTCATTTTAATTTTTCTATTTACAGATTTTGGTAGGTGTGTTATTTTTTTTAATATTAAAAATTAAATTTTCTTTGAATTTCTTTTGAAATATTATTGAATATTAAATACAAAGAATTTATTTTTTTATAAAATAGGTATCAATTATAATTTCATCAGATAGCAGATCTTTAAATCAACTGGAAGAAAATATAATAAAATTAAAATCAATAATTCTCATTAAAATATAAAATATAAATTGATATAATTTAAAAAATAAAAATAAAATATCCTTTTTTCCATCAACAATAAAAATGCATTTTTAAACCAATTTAAATCAAAATCATGTGAAAAAAATAAAAAATCTTATTTTTAAATTCTAATTGAATGCTTTAACAATTTCATCTCCAATTTTGTTGTTATTTTTTTCTTTGTCATTTTATTTTTGGAAGCAAAAAAAAAAAAAATATAAATAATATCCTGTATAAGACATTCATCTTTTCTTCATTGTTATTATGTTTTTTTTTGTACAAAAAAAAAACGAAACATGTAACTGATACTATCCCATAGACTTGTCATCTTCTTACAACTGATTACCAACAATTTTCGATCAATAAAATCAAAATTTCAATTTCAATTTTTCCTTTTTTTTTTTTTTTGTTTCTTTCTTTATTACAAATTTTCTATAAAAATGTAAATGTTATATACATTATTTTTTTTTTCCAATTTATTAAATGAAAATTTCAATATATGTAAAAAAAAAAAAAAAAAGACCCTCTTGTACCACTTGTTACCATTCCCTTAACTTTTACAATACAAAAAATATTGTAATAACAATAAGACATGACACTTAAGATATCAAAAACATGTTAATTTTCTTATAATTTTTTTTTTTTTCCAAAATTTTTTACTTTTTCGAATAGTCAAAGATGAAATGTTCACCGTTATTATAAAAATACTATTGAAATTTTCTTAATTATATTTTATTAACGGCAATATATTTGATATTTGATAGTTCAAACATTCCAAAATAAAGTTTTAAGAAACATGGTTAATGGTCTCTGGTTGCTAAATAGCGACTTACATAGAGACTTAAGCATAATCACTGTGGTGCAAAAAATAAAAAACTATGCAAGGAAACATAAGGCCCGACTAGAAGGGCATATAAATGTATAAGCCGGTCAACTTTTATATTCCGATGGAATATGCAGAAGGCTTAAAAGAGAGAAGCCTCTAGAACTAGCAGTAAATGCAGATCCCTACACGGTTCCTGACATGTAACACTAAACAAGAGCTCTAGACGGGATTCGCAACGGAATTTCGCAACCAATATATCAAAAAATATGTGCACTGCCCTACGCTTTGCAGAAGCATTTTAGCTTGGGATAACATTACATTTAGCTTGGGATAACAATTTTATTTTTCTATTCCTAGTAAAATAAATGGCTTGTGGTCACATAATGCTTCTTCAAAATTTTGATAAGATCTTTGAGAAAATAGTCATATGGTCGGCGTACAAGCCAATCCTACAATATTTAGACGATGGAACGTCAAATATAAAAATATTATATTGAATTGAGAAAACTTTCGAACCTTGGTACCAACGTCTATATCAATATTATCACTATTCACAAAACTAAGACGTACAAGAATTGTTCTACTTGATAAAAACCTTATAATAAATTTCATTAAATAAATTGGAAACTTAAATTTTTTGCAGTTTGAATACAAAATCATTTTGTCACATATAACCAAAAGTTTTTTCTATCTAATTATTTGTTTTCCTTTCTTTTTACACGAGTCGGTAGAAAACTTCAAAATACACGTAGAAGAATTGCACGTGATTCTTCACGATAATGTTGAACTTTAATCAATCAGAGCTACTCTCTTTTAAAATAAACTTAAGCTATGTTTTATGTTGGGACGTAAACTTACCCGTGGATTTTTTAGAGCTGACTAAATACTTCTACTTCTAACTATTTTGTCAAATTTATCTAAGAACCTGGTGCAAAAACGTAGAGTGTGAAACACGAAATTAAAATTGTTTTACGGTAATAATATTATTTTAATTAAGCGAATTTCTGTTATTTAACTACTAAATATTTTGTAGCTTTTTAACAATTATTACGATAAGAGAAAAATTAAATCACTACAAAGCAATGCTTGCTTCTTATATAAAAGTTGAATTGCTCCATTTCATACCTCTAACTGCTCCTTTTAGTTATCACTCAAAAAATTTTCCTTACACTTTTTAAATTTAACACAAAAATAATTATATACATTTAATTGTATTAACTTCTGACCTACAAAGTAACTTCAATTTCTTTTTTTCTAATTTCATTTAGTGTAACATATTACAAAGAAAATTTTACCTTTATTTGTTTTATTTTTTATTTTAAAAATTCCATTGCATTAAATATAAAGAAATATTCTGAAAATCCTTTGGCAAAAAAGACAAACAATGAAACTAATGAAAGTTCTCTTTTCTTTCTTGACCAAAAATATAAAAACAAAAATTTTCCGTATATTCCTTAAAAAATGTACTGTTATTTGAAATAACCTTAAAAAAAATTAAATACTTTTGATATTTGTAATAAAAGAATTTGCATTTTTATATGATATTTCTTTCTATAGCGTGTTCAAAATTGAGGTATCATTTTAGTTTTAATAAAATAAAGACTTTTTTTTTGAAATATTAAATATATTTTTATTTTAATTTATTACAAATAGGTTCCGGTTAATAATGAAAAATTATGTCGGCCAAGTGGCCCCCTCTACTACTTCGGCAGGGTTCCAATCTTTTACCAAAATTCTGAATCACGTTGTTCAATAAACTGTTCTCAATGGTTGAAATCTGCTCGATAATGTTGTTTTTAAGCTCTTGAATTGTTGTGGGATTATTGCTGTACACTGTCGATTTCACAAAACCCCACAAAAAAAAATCCAACGGTGTCAAATCGCACGATCTTGGTGGCCACATCACTCCTCCTCTACGAGAAATAATGCGATCTTCGAACTTTTCCTTCAAAAGATCCATTGTTTCTCTTGCTGTGTGGCAAGTGGCACCGTCCTGTTAAAACCACATATTCTCTACGTCCAAATCATCAATTTCTCGCCACAAAAAGCTTCGGATCATCTCCCAGTAGCGATTTCCATTGACCGTAATCGCATTTCCATTTGCGTTTTCAAAAATATATGGTCCGATGATTCCTCCTGACCGCAAACCACACCAAACCGTAACTTTTTGTGGATGTACTGGTTGCTCTAAGATAACCCTTGGATTCTCTTTACCCCAAATGCGGCAATTCTGTTTATTGACGTAACTATTGAGCTGAAAATGAGCTTCGTCGGTGAAGATTATTTTGTTAAAAAAATTATCGTTTTCTTCTTGTTCTTCGATTGCCCAAGAAACGAATTGCCGACGTAATGCATGGTCAGTTGGTTTTAATTCTTACGTCAGCTGGATCTTATAAGCCTTTAAATGGAGATCACGATGCAAAATGTTGAATAATGTGGATGGTTTGATGTTTAATTGCTGCGAACGATGACGAATGGAAGTTTTTGGATCTTCTTCAACACTTCTGCTCAAAGCTGCTACATTCTCGGTTAAACGGTTTGATAAATGTTGATGGCACATTGTCAGCTTGATGGCACGATTTGTTGGAGCATTTTCTCTACCAAATTTTGTTCGAAATTTCCTAATTACATCTTGAAAACTTTTACCATTTTCAAAAAATGTTGTAATAACAAAAACACGTTGTTCCTTCGTGTAACGTTCCATATTAACTAACCGGAATGTATTTAGAATATACCTATAGAAACCTCATATAAAAATTCCAGGTAGAAAAAAAATGGCGGCAAAATCAAAATGATACCTCAATTTTGAATACCAAAATTTTGAAATATTTCTACTAAAGGACAAACCTCTTTATTTTTAAATATACATATTATTACTAATAGAAATTTTATAAAATTACTTTAAAAGAAAAAATTTCAATATCATATAACTACCATCATAATCATCAATCACATACTGGATCCAATATTATTATTCTAACTTTATCTTTATCAAAGTTATCTTCTCATCCGTTCTCAATGTATTTTCATTTGATTGAGAATCGATGCAAATAAATTTTATGCAAAAAAAAACCTCAAAAATAAATAAATAAATATTATTCAAAATATTTAAAATTGCTCTGTACATGACAATAAAGATACTCAAAAAAGAAAATCAAAAAATACAGTAAATTCTCATTATGAGTTTAAATAAGTCTAAAAACTTTAACATTAAAATTATTTTGAAGAATTTTAAGTGGCTACTATAAATACAGTACCTAACTAATGGTATTGTGGTTGATAAGTTGCAAACCTGGCAATCAAGATATATTATTATATTAATCATATCGATAATACGAAAAATATCTTGGACCGACAGGTGCTCTAATGCCGAAAAGAAATGTAAACAAAAACTGTAAGTTATCAAAGATAAAAAAAAGAAAAAGCGACATATTTTGGTCACGTTATTAAAAGCCCCAAATACGAATTATTACAACTAATAATTCAATTAAAAAAAACGCATGGTCAGCTCAGTATAGGTAGAAGGAGGAGAATTAATGAAAGTATACTGTGTAGATGAATTATTTAATAAAGCTAAAAATACTTTTAAATTCATAATTAAGTCTTCCCTTTTCCAATCAGTACAATAGTACTTAAGGTCCACTAACATATTGATTGGTCAAAAAGAGAAGTGGTGTTTAGTGGATTATAGTCCCACACATTAATAGAGGAATCGTGCTTATACCGCTCCTTTTCAACGTTTTTGGATGATTGCCACCTACTCTGTAAAAAAACCATTAATCACAGAGATAAGCAACAATATAGTATAAAGTAATTTCAAGATCATCAACATTCGAAACTGGATAGGCAACGAAAACAAAGATACGAAATATCTCTTTTAATTTAAAACTAAAAAAGAATGCTGAGGAAAGCTTTAGAATGATTTGAAAATTTTATATGTTATCTAACTTCTTAGAAGCTTAAAAGCAAAAAGATTTATTTGATATAATGAAACTGTAATTGAACTTAGTGAAAAGTTAATACACCGTATTATTCAATAAAGATTACTTACCAATTTAGTTCAAGTTTAAGTTAAGAATTAAGTTTTAATGTAAATTTTAAATAATTAATTATTTGTTTAGTACAAATTGTATCAACTATTTTCAGGTTTATTGTATGACAAAGTTATTTTAGCGCTAGTTGAATAAATAGGGTGCATAATTATTTTCATACAATTAAAAATCCACTTAATTAAAGTGATTAAAACTCTTTTAATGCTAAATGTAAATGTGCAATATTTCCAAAATTTTTCTCAAGAAGTACAAGAATATTTATATTAGTATTTCAAATCAAATAGGATAATGTAATATTACTAAACCATCAGTTACTAAGCATATTATAGGTCGAGCACTAGTAGTAATTTCTAAAGTAAAAGCTATTTATTTTATTAATATTATGTTTTTTATTTTTTGCGACAGTAGGTGGGAGTCTCGAAAGACACCAATGATATCAACGCGCGAATTAACTTTGCTAGTGTTAAACTTAACCAACTAAACGCCACCTCCCTTTTAAGCCAAACATTAGATTAGAATCTATGGTACAATGTACTGTTTGATTCGGGGATTGCGAAAATAAGAAATAAGGAATAGGAATAAAGGAAATTGGGAAATATATGAAGTTATTGGATGTTGGGAAAATTATTTAGAACAAAGGCAGATTTACTTGCTACCTATGCAAGATTTGAATCTCCACTCCCTTGATTAAGCCTTATCGAGGGAGTGGAGATTCCGAGGGAGTGGTGCTTAAAGGCTAGGTC
Organism: Poecilobothrus nobilitatus; assembly: GCA_947095535.1. NCBI lineage: Eukaryota > Metazoa > Arthropoda > Insecta > Diptera > Dolichopodidae > Poecilobothrus > Poecilobothrus nobilitatus. Next base: position 116,095,571 of record OX352774.1, read on the forward strand.
GATTCCAATTTGAATAATTAAATAAATTGCATACGCTGAGACTAAAATAAAAATTATTTTGAAATTATTTAAAAATAATATTCTTTTATTCAGCTAATCAAATTTCTTTTATTGTTACAACAGAAAAGTTCTGATATCTTCATTGTTTATTGTGTAATAATATAATCCTTAAATGTCCAGAAAATAAATTTGCAAGAAAAATTTTTGTGAACATTTTTTTTATCATAAACACAGTTAAAAACAAATTTGTCATGTATTGTAACCATGTACCTACTTCTGTATATTATATTTCTGTACATTTTAAACAAAAGATTTTTTTCCAGTAATATGTAAAACAAAAAAAAAAAAACTTTTATATTAAACATGGACAACATTTAGATATTAATATTAATTGGATTTTTTTGTTTTTCTGTTTTATTTCTTTCTTGATAGAACTGAAAGTAGAAAAACAATTAATAACATGCAACTTTGTCATATTCTTTTTCAAAGTTCATAAAATGTACAAGAAATAGGTGTTGTTTCCTTCCAAAAAAAAAATAACCATGTCAATGTCTTTTGTTTTAAAATTTAAAAAAATTCATATGGTTATTTTCAAAAATATATTAAATATTTTTATTCTGAATATGCCAAAAAAAAAAAAATTGTAACATTATTTCCTGACAGAAAAGTTTACAACATTAGAAGATTATGGTAATTTAATCGAATTCTAAGGATTTTGTTTAAAGGCGCCTAAAAGTATGCAACATAATATATCAATATATCAACACTATATCAATTTTAAGAATCCTAAGGGGCTTCGGTAGCCTAGTGGGTAGGCGCGTGGCGTATTAACCGAAGGAGTGTGGGTTCGATCCCTGCACAGGTCGTAAGTGTTTTTCTTTACATACCCCCCTTACGACCAAATATAATGTAAATATATAGTATATCATATAAACAAAATAAATAATATTAGTATATAATTTAATAATAGTATAAAAACCTATAATGGCCTTGGTAGCCGATGGTTCAATAATATTGCATTACATTTATGTATGCAATGTTAATATAAATAAATAAATAAATAAATAAAATAAGAATCCTAAATATGCTTTTAAAGAGGCTTCTGTAAAAATGATTAGCCCCAATATTATTTCACAATAATGGAAGGGCTACGTGTAAGAAAGTTAATAATTATGATCCTAATGACATGAGTTCTATCAACATAGAATATGACGTGTATATACCAGATAGGGATAAAACATTAAACAGAAGTAAACAGAAGTTATTAGTGGTTAGAAGGTACTTATTAGTGTACATAAATATCAAAAAAAAAATTTTTATTTTCTTTTTATTTTAAATTTTAAAAATAATTTTTTCTTTGTTGGTTTTTCCCGAATATTTAACAGTTCGGGAAAAACCCATAAAGAAAAAAGGGGTGGGAGTTAGGTTAAGTTTATTTTATTAGGATTAAGTTTTAATTATACTTTTAAAATTTTTGAAATAACCTTGGTTTTTTATAAGACTTTCCAAGAAAAAAAAAAAAAGCAAATGAAGAAAAACTTATATTGTTAAATAAATATTCAAAAAGACTTTTTTTAAATAAATTCATTTAAGACTAGTTTAAGATTAGCGAAAAAAAAAATTTTTTGTTATTTTTAAAGCTAATAATGTTAATTTGTGAAATATAACCATTTTTTTTGTAATTTTTTTTTAGGTTTAGCTGTTATTGAATAAATAAATAATTAAAAAAAAAAACAAAAAAAGGGGCTTCGGTAGCCTAGTGGGTAGGCGTGTGACGTATTAACCGAAGTAGTGAGGGTTCGATCCCTGCACAGGTCGTAAGTGTTTTTATACCCTACATATTAAGTATAGGGTATATTAACTTTGGTATGGTGTTTGTAACCACCAAAAGGAACCGAGTTAGGTATAGACATGTATATATATTCTAAATCAGGATCACCGCCTGAGTCGATTTAGCGATGTCCGTCCGTCCGTCCGTACGCACGATAACTCAAAAAATAATGATGCTATCTTGATGAAATTTATACTGTAGGTTAACAATGACTAAGGTAAGGCGGGAATTGTAAATGGGCGAAATCGGACCATGCGTTCGAGTACCTCCCATACAACTCCCAAAACCTAATACGCATATTTTCGAAATTAATAAAGATAGAAACATTAAAATTTCGTACGAGGGTTTGTTTTTCTGAATCCCTGATATCCCCAAAATTTGAGATGAATTGGAGTGATTGTTCGGGTACCTCCCATACAAATCCCAAAACCGAACAAGCATATATTCTAAATTAATAAAGATAGAAACTTCAAATTTGGTACTAGGGTGTTGTTTCTTGAATCCCTGATTTGTCCAAAATTTGAGATGAATTGGAGGAGCTGTTCGTGTACCTCCCATACAACTCCCAAAACCAAACATGCATATCTTCGAAATTAATAAATATAGGAACTTCAAATTTGATACGAGGGTGCTGTTTCCTACATCCCTGATTTGTCTAAAATTTCAGATGAATTGGAGTGGTCGTTCGGGTACCGCCCATACAACTCCCAAAACCGAACAAGCGTATCTTCGAAATTAATAAAGATAGAAACTTCAAATTTAGTACTAGGGTGTTGTTTCCTGAATCCCTGATTTGTCCAAAATTTAAAATGAATTAGAATGGTTGTTCGGGTATCTGCCACACAACTTCTAAGACCAAACAAGCATATCTTCGAAATTAATAAATATATAAACTTGAAATTTGATATAAGAATGTTCTACCCTATTGATGTCTCTAAAATTTGAGATGAATTGGGGTGGTGGTCCGCGTACCTTCACACACTTCCCAAGACCTAACAAGCATATTTTCGAATTTAATAAAGATAGAAATCTGAAATTTTGTACAAAGGTTGTAAAAGCCTTTATTTTTTTAGCTTAGTTATATTAAATACCTAACTAAAATAACTTATGGATTTTTAATTTTATTTGAATTTTTTAGGTGTAGGGTATAAATAAGTAGGTTGCATCGACTTACTGTTACTTTTACTTGTTTTCTTTACATACCCCCCTTACGACCAAATATAATGTAAATATATAGTATATAATATAAACAAAATAAAATAATATTAGTATATAATTTAATAATAGTATAAAAACCTATAATGGCCTAGGTAGCCGATCGTTCAATAATATTCCAAAATGGTTCAAAAATATTTATTTATTAAATAAATAAATAAAATACAAAATGACTTAAAACCAAAAAGTTACTCTTATATAAAAGTTTAAAATACGTTATAATATAAAAACCTTCAAAATTATATGAAACTGTTTTATTTTTATTTTTAAAATTTTATAATATGGATTATGACAATTCGAAAACAATTTTTGGCAATACTTACAGTATAAACCTATTTCGAAACAAGAAAGAAGGAAATAATACAGAAAAACATAACGTATATGGATATAAAACTTATACTAACAAGAAATGCAAAATAAAAAAATAAAAAAGCACTAAAACAAAAATATAATTGGAAATACTTTGAAAAAAGGTATTTATATTTCAACAAAAGCGGAATTAGAAAGAAAGAGAAAAATTGAGTATTACAATATGTTCCAATAATTTTGATTTGAAAATTTCTTTTTCTCTTCGAAAACTTGAATAAAAAATAGAATAAAAACAATATCAAGATGCAAAATAGGAATGAGAAAGGATCAAACAATACAGTACATATGACGTCTGTATCTATTTAATAAATAATTTTCGAAAGACAAGAACTTATTTCCTTAGACTTTCTGAAAACCTGGTATCAAAAAAAATTTTTTTTTTTTTTATATTTAAAAAAAATTTTAAATTTAAATTTTTTTTTCTTAAAATAGAGTGAGTACATACCTATATAGATATTTATATACATTTTATAAATTTTATATATATTATATACATAAGTAGAAAGAATAATAGAAAAATGTTTATGTATTAAATGGATTTAACCTGTGCATAAAGTTTTAAATTACTTACAAAGTTTTTTACTTTATAAGAAGTTAAATTGTTTTTGGAATTGAGAATGAGTTAAACATTCAAATTACACATTTAGTTAGGTATTGAAAAAACCTTGTTAATTTTAACAATATAAACATATTCCTTATTTTTTTCTTTCTTTTAACTAGGAAGGAGTTTATATGATTGTGCAAACAAAGTAAGTGAGTAAAGTGAGCTTTACTAAAAATTCAATTTTAAATCAAATTTATGATATTTCATAACTTAATGCTTAAACAGTAAACACCTGTTCGAAAATAAGTATAACTTGTCATGAAATTTCTTTAGTGTAAATCTTGGGGCAGAATTAAAAGAGATTTTTCCAATACTTTTTCTATAAAACAGGAAAAATTAAAATTTTTTTTTTTTTATCCAAATTACCTAAATTCAATTAGGTATCAATTTAATTTTCAAATTTTTATACCCCTATGAACTATGTTCAAGGGTATAATAAATTTGCCATTACTTTTGTGACACCTTAAAGGAGTTGAGCTAGATATAGTGTCAAAGGTATGGATCGGCTCAGAATTGAATTCTGAGTCGATTAAGCCATGTACGTCCGTCCGCACGATAACTCAAAAAATAAAGGAGCTAGGGGGCTGAAATTTTTTTACGTCACTTTTGCAAAATTGTTAGTTTTGCTATTTAAATCCAACATTTTCGGTCGGCGGGTTCGAGTAGCTGCCATACAACTTCTATTTTTATATAGAAATAACTCAGTATCTATTCAAGCTAGGTTTCTGAAATTTTGCAAATGATAATCAAGTTTTATGGCAACAACTTCTGCAAAATTTGGTTGTGGTGGTGCGACGGGTTCGGGTAGCTGCCATACAACTTCTCTTTTTAAATGAAAATAACTCAATGTCCGTCCGCACGATAACTCAAAAAAATAAAGGAGCTAGGAGGCTGAAATTTTTTTTACGTCACTTTTACAAAATTGTTAGTTTTGCTATTTAACTCCAGCATTTTCGGCCGCCGGGTTCGAGTAGCTGCCATACAACTTCTTTCTTTAAATGGAAATAACCCAGTGTCTATTCAATCTAGGTATCTGAAATTTTGCAAATGATGATCGAGTTTTATGGCAACAACTTCTGTAAAATTTGGTTGTGATGATATGACACGTTCGGATAGTTGCCATACAACTTCTCTTTTTAAATGAAAATAACTCAGTGTCTATTGAAGCTAGCTATCTGAAATTTAGTGAAAAAGTGTCGAGTTGCATGCCAAAAACTTTTGTCAAATTTGATTGGTCTAAAGCAGCCGGTTCAGGCTTTTTGCATTTCTTGGAACTTAATGAAGCTAGGCGCAATAGATTCGGGTAGCTATCATACAACTCCACAATTTACATAAATATATATCTGTAGTTCGGTACTAAAACATCTGAATGTTTTTAAAAGATGATCAAGTTTTATAGAAACAGGATATATTACGTTCATACGGGTATCCCAGAGTTGACACAGTCTACTCTACTGCACTCTTCCTCGTTTTTTATAAATTTCAAAACAAAACCAGAAGATTTAAATGGTTGTTATCCTTTATAAGGAATCTAAATTTCAAGTTCTATTTTATTTAAAATTTATCTAAATGGGCAACTTTTTAACACTTTTAAGTTCCAACATCTGATAATATTTACAAAAACAAAAAAAAAATTAAAACTTTTTTCAATTATTGTTATTCTATTTTTTTATCAATACGATTTATCAAAAACATGTTTTTCCTAAGGAATAGGAGTGAGAATACTAGTTCTAAAATTTTATTTTTCCTATAAAACTTTTCTAAAAAAAAAATTTTAACCTTAGAATTTTAATCTTTCTTTTTTTCAATTATTACCTTCAATAAAATTAATTTTTATAAATAATTTTAAAATTTTTGTTTTTCGTTTTTTTGTTACCATGCCAAGATTTTGGTAGAACTACTTGACCACTCTTCTTTATTTTCTTTGATTAAAAATCATTTCTAAGAAAAACCAAATTCTGACTAAATTCTTTAATTGAAAATTTTGTTTTCAGGATTTTCTGAAATCCTTATAAAAGATTTTTTCTATGAAATAATTTTCTTTTTTTTTTTTGTAAGTAATAAATTAAGAAAAAAACAAAACACACATATATTGGCTTTTCAAAGAAAAAAAAAAGATATAAAAAAATGATAAGTAGGGAAGGGATAAACTAGGAATTTTAAAACCAATTTAAAAAAAAATATATTTAATTAAAGATATTAAAAAAATAGACTGAAATTCCTTTTATTTACAGTAGAATCTTAAATTAAAAGTTATTATCTTTTAGACGAGTAAGTAGTATTGGTAAGGGAAGTTACGTTAGGAGTTTTAAAATAGTTATTTACATGTAAAACTTTACATGGAAACTAAGAGGATTTTTTTGGTGTTAGTCTGGTAAGTCTGGTTAGTAAAGAACTCAAAGATGATAGAGAAGAGATATCATATAAAACTATATGGAAAATAAAAAATATGGTAGGTGAAAAAGCTTAAGTGCATTTATTTTAAACCCCTTTTAAATAAACCGCAACTCTTTTACAGATCACAACAACATAATAAATATTAAAGAAGAAACTTTTGTTGAATAACTTTAATTATGGAAATGTTTATTACATAACTTTAACAATGGCACAAACTTTTAAATTCTCAGAAGAAAGAAGAATTTCGAGATTCCTATTCCAGCCCCGAAATAATGATCTTACTAACAGCCCAATATAATCAAAAACCGAAGATGGTTTTCTATTAATATTAGTGGTGCGACTCTCAACTCTTATCCATAAATCACAGCAATATCAGTAATACGAGAAAGTTTGAACTTTCATTTAAACACGGAATTCATCTATATTATGAATTTGCAGCTCTTGCTCTAAAAAAAAGAAAGTTTCTGAAAAAGTTTTTTTCTAAACCACTTTTTCGATTTGCCGCAGGACAACTTAATTACAACACTTTGTAATAAGCTCTTAATGGCTTAATTAAGTCAATTTTCTCCTGGATATCACAACAGGCTTAAACTGTTGTAAAATGTCCATCTAGAGTTTATTTTTGTCTACATACCTACCCAAATGATATAAAATTTGCATAAAGCATAAAGTTTCATAATGAAAATTCATTAAATTAATTTAAAGATTTTTGTGATCTACTAATTTTTTTTTACTCAAATTTAAACATTTTTTCGGAACTAAGTAAAACTGTATTTTCTTTTATTAAAGAATTAGAAATTTTAAAAAAAAAGTTTATTACAAAATTTTTATAAAAGTTTTGAAGAAATTTTTCTTAATTTTCGAATTTTACTACTATATACTGCTGAAAACCTGGTAATAATTTCTTTTTTTTAAATTTTTATTGAAAAATAAATTTTTTTTTTTAATTTTTTAAATATTTAAAGTACAAAAATGAAACTTACTTACAGTGCGGATCATAAAAATCAGTTTTCATTTGATAAGGAAAAATAACGAGTAGTTTTTACCTGAAATAAAGAAAAAAATTTGAAAATTTTTAATTAAAAAATTATCTTTATTTAAAAACAAAACAAATCTCAGAATTTTTCTAAATTACAAGCAAATGTTGACAACGCATAAATCTATCTACCATATCTAACATACAAATGTATAACTCAAAAATATTTTATTGACTACAGTTTTCAAGAATACATAAACAGTCCAACGCCCTAAATTGGGCCCAATTCTTCCTCCTTTCAACTTAATAATTACTAAATTAACTTATTAGATTACTTATACTCAAAATTTTACTCAAAATTTAACTCAAAATTTTTTTTAAATTTTTTTGTTTGTTTTGTTGGTTTATTGTCCATATTTTAATGTTTATTACTGTATAAATTTTTATTAAACCAACAAATATATACCCACATAAAAGAAATATAAATAAAAATAAAATTTATTACCATATGTTCCCATATTCAAACCCATTACAATCAATTTACACCACATTCTAGTAGCTCGTAATATGTGGGTTTGAATACTATATATACAAAAAAAAGATAACATGTATTGAAAATTCAAATAAAATATTTTTAAATAATTTCGTTTTTTTTTTTGGAAAATATGAGGGATAAAACACATGTATGTATGAAACTTTACCGAAAATTAAATAAAACAAAAGTTAATTCAATTAGTGAGAGAAAAGCATTGCAAATCAATTTTTTCAACTAGAAACTTTTAAGAAAAAGGAGTATTTTTACAAATGCTAGGAGTGGATCAATAAAAATATTATATTCTATGTATTCTAGACTTTTATAGTTCTAGATATAGATGTTAATAAAAAAAAAAAAAAACTTAGTTTCTTTTAAAGCCTGAAATAATTGAGGAGCTTATTCTTTTCTTAGTATGATTTCAATTCAAACTTACTCTATCATAAGATTTCTATATAACTAATAATAACCAATTTTCTTCCTATATTTCCTGTACTAAAGTTTTTTAAATAAGATTAGATTTACTTTCTTCTATATAGGTGAATATTTTGATCGAATTCTATCCCTAAATCTAAATTTATATTAACATTTACCGATTAAAATATGATCACCTCACTTAGTTTTCTTATATTTTTTGATCAAATCCTACTCAATTCCATTCTACGTTAATCATATTTTACGTTAACTCAACTTAATTAATCCTATCAAAACAATAATAACGGAAATTTAATATTTCATTCGAAACGAATTTGTACAATTTCCCAGAATATAACAACTTAATAACCAGAATTTTATGCTATACACCTCTTTAGTCCTCTACTACTAAAATAATACTTGTACTTTATTTTTATTCTTCGACATCAAAATTTCATGTTAATAATCCATTTTTATATGAGTTTCTTTTATTTTAAATACTTAAAAATAATTTTATTTTTATTTATTATAAAAAAAAAAAAAAACTTTTTTTAAAAATTTTTTTTTCAAAAAATCATTTTATCAGGATACCAGAAATAATCAGCTAAGAATTCTTCCAAATTATTTTACAACAAAAGTTTGAAATAAATATTGAAATACTTTTTTTTTTTTTTTTAATTTTTAAATAAAACCTAACATAAAGTTTCCAAAATTTTAAAACTTTACCCTTTTGATACATTCTAGACTTTTTAAATCCTTCAAACTCCTTCAACACACCAATATATAAAGCAATATAAGCTACTTGTATATAAAAGAATTAATTTGTATATGAGATAATGGTGGTACCTATATGACTTGGAAATCAACTCCTTCTTAATATTAAATACAAAACAATATATTTACTTATATATATACTTAAAATAAAGGGGGTGGCACTAGTTACTGGATTGGGCAAAAAGAAGTGTTGAATTTTTGCATCCTCTCCTATATTAATATATTTATTTATATAAAATTTTTAAAATAAATTTAAAATGTTTGTACAATTTGGATATGAATATGGAAATAAATAAATATCTCTTTTAAAATCATCATATCAATTTGATTTTGCTTAAGTTATCTCTTCTCTTATACAAGTAGTAGAAAGAAAGGTTGAAAAAGACAATGAGAAAAAAAAATTTGGGAAAATTTTTCTTCTATTTTTTTTTTTTGTTAAATAGAAGAGTTTAGATATGTTAAATTCCTGGGTTTCAAACATTAAACGTTTTAATTGTACCGACATATAGTATTTTAATATAAATTTTCAAAGATAGCTGATATTAGATCTCCATTTTGAAATTATTATCCAGAGATCTCAGAAAGACCCCGAAGTTGAAAGTGACAGATTCCTAACAAAATGACAAATTCTTGAATATTTTAAAGATCAAACAACTTACTCTAAAATAAGTAAAAAAGTCTCTAAGTATAAGAATAGGAATAAGAACTTCATGATCGTTAAATAAAAGCCTTATAATATCATATTTAAAACATTAAATGTTCTTCTTTACCTTTTAATGAGGAAATATGTTGAAGCTCCTCATTAAGTTTGTTAGGTTTATAATAGTCTTCATCATATTTATTAACCCTTAAAAAATCTCTATCAAATATAATTTTTTTTTTAGCAATTTCTTTTCCCATATTAAACTTGATAACAATATTAATTTTATTTTGAGTGGTATCAAATCCACCTTTTCAATTCTTCTCTTAAATACCTAAATTATTTAAGTCTTAAATCTCTTAAATAATTTAATTAAAGTATTTGTTATAAAAATCTTTTCTTTCTACCATAATATACATGTAAAATCCTCAAATATTCCACAAATTAAATTAAATTTATTCTAACAACAAAGGACAAGATGCATAGAGAGGGGATGCAAAATAAATGCGTACTTATACATTTTTTTTTTTTTAAATAAAAAATGTTCTATCAGGCATTCAGAAAAACTTTTTTTTTAAGAAGGAAAATAAAAAATAATAATTTTATTTTTAGATTTTATTTTTTTTGGTTTTTTTAAGAATTTTTTTCTTTTATGATGACATATTTTGATCTTTGGAGTGAATTTTAATGAAAAATTTCTTTTTAAAAATTTTATTTTATTTTAAGTTAAAGTTAACATATGTAAAAAGCATATAGCTATAATATGTAAGTTATATAATATTAAATATATAGTAAATATATAATTAAAGAAGGAAAAGTATATAACGTTGTCTTTTTTGACTCTAGGATATCCGCACAAACACAATATATGCTGTTTCCATAAAATTGAATCATCTTTTAAAAAATTTAAGTTATATCAGACTAAATTTACTATCTTCTGAGATATATTTATGCAATTTTTGGAGTTTTATAACACCTAATCAATCCCATTGCGACAAATCAGCTAAGAAGTTGTAATTTGTTGCTGTAAAAATTGAGCTATTTTTGATAAACTTTCAGATACCTAGTCTAATTATATATCACTGAGTTATGTTCATAAAAAAAACACATAAAAATAAGTTGTATGGGAACTACTTGAACTAGACTGTCAAATTTGTTCCATTCTGGCCGAACTTGTTCCAAATAGTAAAAATTTTAAAATCCTAGCGCCATTATTTTTTGAATTATTGTCCGGATGTATGAATGAGTAAATGTATAAGTTGACTAAGAATTGAATCCTGAGGAAGAATATATTATATATTTTTCAATAACGATTTCACCGCTCCTTTAAGATTTCACAAACGTAATGTCAAATTTATTACACCCTTGCAATATGTTCATACGGCTAAAAAAAGAAAGGAAAACAACCCAAAGTATTTTTCAATTTAGTATCAAACATAAAATTTTGTTTAAAAATACCTACAATCAATGGTATTAGCTTCCAAAGAAGCTTAAGAAGATATAAAAAAAATTTTTAAATAATAATAGTACAAATTGAAACATTTTTTTTATTCCGTAAAAGAGATGTATAATATAAAGAGTATGTATCGATAAAAATAGATATAGTGATTTTATATACAATATATAAAAATTAACCCTTATATTAAAATTAAATTTATCTAAAAAACCTGCTGTAGTTACAGTGTTAGTAACTAATGAATGATGTTTTGAAAAATGTTTTAACTAAAACCCAAACTTAATTGACAAATATTTTGTATAAAGCATAATCTAGCTATGTCGAAATTGAAATATTGAAATAATTTTAAAGAATTACACAATTTATTGACAAGATTATTATTAAATTATTATTAGTTATTTAAGAGATGTGACACTGTGATTTTTTTATGTAGATATATTTATATCCATGCACACTGACCCTCCAGTGCAAGTGTTGTGTAATTGTAATAATTCTATCAGTCCTACTGCGCCTTACAAAGTAAAAATCCGTATAAGGTTTATTGCTGGCAGTTCATTTTCAGTAAAATAATATTCTCGTAAATAAAGATACCTTTCTCAAAGTAAAGCTCCGCAATTTTTGAGTATGTGCCTGAAGTATTTTCGTCTTCTTCTTAATTTATGGACGAAGTAAATAAATAAATATAAATAATAATCACAAATGCAACTAAATCAAATTAACACAATTGCCTATATAAGGAGAAATTTCCTTATCAGTAAATTCTCTAATAGGCAAGGAGATTTAAGGAAGAAAATAGCAAAAATATGTTCAATATTTAATGATAAGTACATGTAAAAGTATAAAATAATTTTATTTTATTTTCCATTAATTTACATAATCCAGCCAGAATTTGTAACTTATACATGTTTAACATCTGTAATTCTAGACACCTGTGCAAATTTTTTTAAAGTAAAACACAAAAATTAGAGAAACTTTATCATTTTTATATGAGCTAACAGCCTTTTTCAATTGTATAAGATTCCCAGCAAAGTGTCTCTACATTTTTCGCGATTTTTTCCTGTAGGTATTATAAAGTTCTAAGAAAAATTACATATTTTGGTGCAAGACACAAATTTTAAACTGATGTCTTTATCATATTTCTGAAAATGTGCACTTTAAAAACATAAGGTGTTATACGGCAGTATTGTTTTATTTCGGTAGAGCTTCATCCCTTTCCAGTGCATACCATATACAAATTCATTGAATTTTCTTCTCTTGACTTTCGAATTATCTTGCCTTCCTCCTATTTATTTCCATTTTACATCATTATAATATAAATTAAATCAAATAACATAAAGACAAAGCATTTTTTCTTAGAACTCAAATTTGGAATTTTTTGTTTTATCCGTTATGTAGGAAAATAACAATAAAATATTAAAAATAGAAAGGTAATGTGTAGTTAGTATACATCAATTAGTGGTTATTCTTTACATAATATGTGTATGTGATGATATAAAAACAACAAAAAATAGCATTAATGTGGAAACAGTTCAAAGCTTTTTTTACAAATTTTAATATAAGATCGCATTACATTTGAGATTTTCTTTGTCTTATTTTAAAACCAAAACATATATGTATTAATAAAAAACTAAAACAAAAAGCTTTTCATAAAAAAGCTTTGAATATATAATTAGAAACACTTACATCGGTTTATGACATCAGTAGGTTTAATATGAATTTTAAATTTGTATTACTTTATTTGATTCAAATTAAGAATTTCTCATTTATTTTCGAGGCTGCTTTTATATGAGCAGAATAAATTAAAACAATATTTGGTCGAATGTATTAAATAAAATTGAGCTACTCCAGAAAATAGTTTAATATCTCATACATTTTACCACAATGAAGAGTACATTAAAAAAACTTTACTCGCCGGTTTCATTCCCCCGAAGACTTCATCTTTTTAGATCAAAAAGGTTACATACAAAACCAAAACCATGTCCCTCTATTATATCACTATAATAGAAGGGCTACATGCAAGGTTATAGATTTCCACCCGGGCAATATTAACGGAGTAAATTTAAAATATGATATGTCTATACCAGAAAAAGACAAATCATTAAACAAAAACTATTGGTGGTTAGATAACTCCAATTAATTAGCATTATTATTAATAAAATTAACAATAAAAACGATAGGATAAGTTTAAATGTTAATTAAATTATACAATAAAAAAAAGCTGTTTTTCTAAACTTTTATAGGCCAAGATAATTTAAGAATGTTAAAAAGAGTAAAATAAAGTTTAAAAAAAACGAGGAAGAATACAGTTGCCTTTGTCAACTCTTAGATACCCGTACGAACCGTTAGAATGTTCACAGCCTGTCACTTTGCTTACAATATTATTTTTTTAATATTTTAGTATTTTAAAATAATTTTGGTGAATTTTATAATTTCTAGAACTATGGGTTGTACATATATTCAAACTACATATATGTTTACGCATTCTTCAAAAGCAGATTCTAACCTTTCACATAACGATTATCAATCCAACATTTTTTCAAATATTCTATAGTACCATTTAATACTAAGCGGTAAATGAATGTTAAATTTACTTAGTACAAAACAGTAAATATAATTTTAAATATTATATTATATTATATTATATTTAAATATTCCATTGACAGAATAATTTCTTATAAGTACAATAAAATACATATATGTATGTAAATACGGCGCTATATAATATACATCTATACTCTTATCATTCATTCACTAGTGACATATACGATATGTAAATAAACATGATATTATATAAGTATGTATATATATCAATATCATATAAATAAAAATTCTTCAAGCAACCGTTATTTACATTTTCTTGTACTACGCATTTATATCCTCAACAATTTCAAATTATCGAGTAAAACAAAATGCAAAAAATTCGTTAAAGAAATTTGTTAGAAAATTTGAAAAAATCAAGTAACACTTTCGTCAGTTATAAAGTAACCCTATATTATTAAAAATAGTTGTTAACAGAAATAAGAGTATAATGTTGAAGCTTTAATTTTTGTGTATTACTTCAAAAAAATTTTAACAGGTGTTCAAGTTACAGGTGTTTAAAAATAGGAAATTTTCAGTTTTTGACCCCTTACAGCTCCTAAACGGAAATTGATACAAAAAAAATTTCTGAAATGACTCATACTTATTTTCAAAGATCTAACTTCTGTCAAAATTTAACGGTTTAGAAGATAGAAGGTATAAAGGATTTTGCAAAATTTTAGTTTCGCATAACGGTAAATTAAGACACCGTATGCCACAAATATATATTTATTGTATATATACTTTTAAAGCTAATAAAAGTAGTAATCGTTTGGCGTTTTCAAAATGAAGATATACCTTATACAACTTGTGCTATAACAATTTAAATATAGAGCTTTTTCGAACCTTTGGGGAGCTGTAGCTCCATAACGAGTGGGGCTACAAAAAAAAGTTATAAAAAATAAAATTAATATTTTTGTGAGATCTATCAGCAGTTAAAATTTCATAGCTCTATTTCAAAAAAAATGTCGGGATCTAAAAGTTAGGTGTTCGAGACCTACCCTAAGTTTTGGTCCAAACTCAACAAAAAAAATAGGGAACCTACAAATTACTCCAAAAATATTTTGTGTAAATTTCAAGATTCTAGCTTTCTTAGTTTTTGAGTTAGCGTGCTGACGGACGGACGGACATGGCTCAAAAGTCTTAGAATTTTTTTCTGATCCGATCCATACTTTTGAAGGTATATCTAGCTCGCTTATTTCGAGGTGTTACAAACGGAGGAGTAATTTTATTATTCCCGATCCTATCGTACGGGTATAAAAATATATAAAATTGAGCTTGAATTCAAATCTTTTTTTTTTTAAATAACTAATTTTTGGTTCAAATTTACAAGGAAAATTATTAAATATTGATGCAACTCAAAACAAGCTTTTGTCTAAAAAAGTGAAACACCAGTTCAGGCTTAATTTTATTCCATCCATACTCTTTTGGCCGAATGATTAAAACTAAGCTTAAACGTAAATCTTACTTTAAGCGTAAACAAAAATTCTAAAAGACTAAAAACCTTAATCATAAATATAGGATAACTGAACTTATTTTAGATACTAGATTTAATTATAAAATTAAAATAAATCAGCTTTAAAATGAGAATTTTAAAGTTCAAGTTAAGTTGATAAAATCGCAAATTATTTAAATTGTCCATTGAAATAAATACGACATATACTATAATCGTATAGGACTGAAAATGTTTGATTTATAATGGTAGTGAAAATGATGGGTCAACAAATATCTGATTGAAGTTTTTTTGAGAAATAAATGGATATTTCAGTCCAACCATAAAAATATATTGTATCAATATATTAACATAAAAAAAATGCCAGACAAACCAACAATCAAATATTTCATATGCAATAAGTTTTACAACTATTAAATAACTATTCGAATAATAATATATAACAAATATTGATATTTGATTTAATTTAAAAGCATTTCTATGTAATCCAAAAATAAACAAAAAAAGTTTACAAAAGTGTTAAATTATATTTTACCTTATTTTCTAACATTAAAGATTAAAGCTAATACAAATCGTTCGTTGCTATTTTATTAATAAGTAAGTAAAAAACTGTACTCGGAAATAATGCCCTAAGTAATATGACCGAATTGGCTTTATTTCACTTTTTGAAGCTGTAGTAAAGCCGAAAGAGTGATTTTCTAAAAATACGCTGTTATACGCTGTTGGAAGTAAAAATAATGTCGAAACGGCCTAATTTCTAGAGGAACAATTTTAGGGTATTGAAGAAACCCTTGCAACAGTGTAGCCAAAGTTCTACATACAGATCAAACAAAAAGACTACAACGAAGATAAGTTACCTCCACCAACACGGATGAATAATAAATTTTTTGAAAAAGTACTAAAATAAGAATGGAAATCAAAAGTTTTTAAACGCTAACATTTTCGAAAAGACAATACAAACTTATTTGTTAAAGCACGTATTGATGCTTTAATTTTAAACTTCCACTGTACTATTTTAAAATTTTGAACCATCATAGCTCTTAAACAGGGGACGGTGCAAAAAAAATTTTAGAGGCAATTACTTATACCAAATTTTCAACAGTTCTATCTTTTCTCAAGGTATCTGCAAAGTCTATGTGATAAAAGCAAACTCTTTCTTTATTTTTGTTTTCACATAACGGTAATTTTAAATACTAAATATAAAAAACTTATATAATTTTCACTTATTATAAAACTTATATAATAACTTATAAAAAAAAAATGTAAAATAGAACCTGAGATAAACACATTTAAATAAATAATAGGTTATTGTGGTATCTTTAGAAAATTTTTATCTCCCCTCAAAAACAAAAATATATTACTACTGAATATAGGTATTTACTAAGCTATTATGGATATTTACTAAGCTATTCTAAGTCTAGCATTTTCTATTGTTATAAATAATTTACCTATATATTTTTTTTAGGTGTCCAATTAATTATTAATTTTTCACCTCGATATAAATAACCTATTAAAGATATAGAAAATAAAACAAAAAAAAATATTAATTTTAAAATTTAAATTTTTTAAAAAGGTTTTATTTTATTTTCATAACAAAAATCTGTACTCTATGATTTCAATAGCTGTACTACTTTTATTTTCTTCAAAATTTAATAACCCATAAATCAAATTTTTAAACTCAATAAGAATTAATCTTTTTTAAACTTTTTTTTCATACAAGCCGAGTACGTCAAATGCTGCTTATCAATATAATGATAAAAACAAAAACAAATTATTTTTCAATTAATAAAAGTTACAAAATTGATAACAAATTACCTGATTTTTTAGCTTAATTTGTTCCTATTATTTTTTAAAAAGCTTTTTTGCATATTTTGAAATTTGAAATAAAACATTTTTTAACACATCTGTGAGTTTTTTTTATTTTTATTTTTATATCAAATAAATACTGATATAAAAACAGATATCAAGTAAATTGCATTGCAAACAAATATTTAGAAAATATAATTAGGTAAATTACAATAATAAAATGATTTGCAATTTTTTAAATAAAATATATAAATAATAATAATGTTTACATTAAATTTTATAAAAATTTTACCATTATTACCATAATAGTATTTTGAGAAATAATAATATTTTGAGAAAAACTGGAAACTATCCTAAAACTATGCAATAAAAGGAATTTCGGAGAGGAATGATAGTTCCATGGTATTATAATGCTAACAGACTACAAGCATTTATTTGAATAAAAACCGAAAAGCAAATATCATAAGATTCGATAACTTTTTAATAAAAATCATTCGCCATCACTTCGACATTTCTCTGAACACATTAGAAAATAGTCTAATATCTAATATATATTACCATAACGAGCAGTAAATTAAAAATACTTTAAAAACCGGGTTCATTACTCCCGAACACTTTATTTATCTTGACTCTAAAGGGTATATTCAAAACCATTCGCATGTCCCTCTATTATATCAATATAATAGACGGGCTACATGCAAGTGTATAAAATATAACCCTCAGAATATTGAGATTAATCTATTAAAATATGACATGTTTTTTCCTGAAAAGGATAAACAATTATCAACAAATTATTGGTGGCTGCATAGTTCATAAAAATAAGAATAAAATAGTTTCAATATATCAATAGAATAGGTTTAGGTTAAATTAGTTAGGGTTAGATTAAATATAGTTCTAAATTAAATTTAAGCTAGTATAACATTTATTTTAATAAAAAAAGTTTAAAAAAAATGTTTGGTTTTTATGCAAATTTTCCAAAATAATAAAAAAAAATCATAATAAAATTTTTGACATAAAAATAACAAATAAAAATACGGATAATAGGTAAATAATATTGTAGAAAAAACTAAACAAATTAAATAACTGTTAAGGCTTTACAAGTAGTTCTAAGTAAATTAAGAAATAATATTAGTTTTATAAAATTTTTTTTTCTAAATGCTAATTATAACCCTTAAATATTTGCCCACCAAACCCTTTTATTTTTTTTTTAAATTAAACTTTATTGTGAACCTTTTTCCTGTTTTACAATCTTAAAATTAACTTAGCCTATAAAAAAAAGTTTGTAAAAACACAGCTCTTAATATTATTTGTTATTTAAATTTGAAACAATTTTTATGTTAATGTGTTTTTCAATTATTTTAACTTATTTAAATAAAAAATAAATATTTTGTTTTAACAATTTTTTGTATTTTTGTATTGAAAAAAAAAACTAGCATTATAAAAAAATCAATATTAAATTTTTGTTGCAAGATAAGAGCTTAACCTAACCTAACCTACCTAAAACTACTTATACTAATTAAAACTAATGTATACTTGGGACTGATTATGACTATTATTCAATTACCATTAATCCTTGTTTACAAATCCTTGTTTACATACATAAATGTAATATTAATATAAATAAATAAATAAATTACATTGTGCAGGATTTGAACACGCACTCCCTCGGTTAATAAGCCACGTGCTTGACCACTAGGCCGCTGAGGCCCCCCCAGAAATATTTTTGAAAAAGAAATTATAAAAAACAAAATATTTTGCATACTTTTAGGATAGACTTATTAAATCAATTGGTGTGATCAACTTTTCACAAAATAAATTTAAAATTTCAACATTTTGAGTTTCGATGATACTTCATTTATTTATTTCATATTATTCTCTGTATAGCTAAATCATGTATATTTGAACTATTATTAAAAATGGGAAAAACGAGGAAGAATACAGTTGCCTTTGTCAACTCTTAGATACCCGTACGAACCGTTAGAATGTTCACAGCCTGTCACTTTGCTTACAATATTATTTTTTTAATATTTTAGTATTTTAAAATAATTTTGGTGAATTTTATAATTTCTAGAACTATGGGTTGTACATATATTCAAACTACATATATGTTTACGCATTCTTCAAAAGCAGATTCTAACCTTTCACATAACGATTATCAATCCAACACTTTTTCAAATATTCTATAGTACCATTTAATACTAAGCGGTAAATGAATGTTAAATTTACTTAGTACAAAACAGTAAATATAATTTTAAATATTATATTATATTATATTATATTTAAATATTCCATTGACAGAATAATTTCTTATAAGTACAATAAAATACATATATGTATGTAAATACGGCGCTATATAATATACATCTATACTCTTATCATTCATTCACTAGTGACATATACGATATGTAAATAAACATGATATTATATAAGTATGTATATATATCAATATCATATAAATAATAAAAATTCTTCAAGCAACCGTTATGTTGTTTATTTATTTACATTTTTTTGTACTACGCATTTTATCCTCAACAATTTCAAATTATCGAGTAAAACAAAATGGAAAAAATTCGTTAAAGAAATTTGTTAGAAAATTTGAAAAAATCAAGTAACACTTTCGTCAATTATAAAGTAACCCTATATTATTAAAAAAAGTTGTTAACAGAAATAAGAGTATAATGTTGAAGCTTTAATTTTTGTATATTACTTCAAAAAAATGTTAACAGGTGTTCAAGTTACAGGTGTTTAAAAATTGGAAATTTTCAGTTTTTGACCCCTTACAGCTCCTAAACGGGGGGTGATACAAAAAAAAATTCTGAAATGACTCATACTTCAAAGATCTAACTTCTGTCAAAATTTCAAGTTTCCAACTTTAACCGTTTAGAAGATAGAAGGGTTAAAGGATTTTGCAAAATTTGAATTTCGTATAACGGTAAATTAAAACACCGTATGCCACAAATATATATTTATTGTATATATACTTTTAAGGCTAATGAAAGTAGTAATCGTTTGGCGTTTGCAAAATGAAGATATACCTTATACAACTTGTGCTATAAAAATTTAAATATAGAGCTTTTTTGAACCTTTGGGGAGCTGTAGCTCCGAAATGGGTGGGGCTACAAAAAAAAGTTATTAAAAATAAAATTAATATTTTTGTGAGATCTATCAGTAGTTAAAATTTCATAGCTCTATTGCAAAAAAAATTGCGGGATCTAAAAGTTAGGTGTTCGAGAGCTACCCTAAGTTTTGGTCCAAACTGAACCTACAAAAAAATAGGGAACCTACAAATTATTCCCAGAATATTTTGTGTAAATTTCAAGATTCTAGCTTTCTTAGTTTTTGAGTTAGCGTGCTGACGGACGGACGGACGGAGATGGCTCAAAAGTCTTAGAATTTTTTTCTGATCCGATCCATACCTTTAAAGGTATATCTAGCTCGCTTATTTCGAGGTGTTACAAACGGAGGAGTAATTTTATTATACCCGATCCTATCGTACGGGTATAAAAATGGGAAAAAAAATATTTGTTTTAATTAAGTTAAGTATTTCAATTAAAATAATTATTTAAAGTAAATTATAACTTTTTTATTAAATTTAAATTAAATTATTACCTATTCAAATTATTTTTTTCATAATTAAATAAAAATTTCAATTGACTTTTGATTTAAAATGAATTTATTTTTCAATTGTGTAAAATAATTTAATTAATGAAATGAAAATAAGATCTAAAAAACAGAGAGTATATACGTTTTGTGGATGGGTGAATATTCTTTAATATTTTTTTTTAAAACTTCACATACTATTTAATAATTTTCAACTAGATATTAACGGATTAAATGTTTATTGTAATTATGTTATATTATATTTAATTAGTTATTTTATATTAATGTATACAAAAATCTTTTATCTCACCAGGAAGTATTAATTGTAATACAATATTTGACAACTTTTATCCTTTTATAAATGAATAAAAATAGAAAGATTTTAATAATAAATCTTACTTTTAAAACAATTATAAATCACAAAATAAATTTTTGTCCGAAATAACAAGAAATTCTGATTTTAACAATAATCCTTTTTTTTTTTAATGCATTTCTCTGCCACATTAATGTGGACAGGAAATTACGCAGCATTTCCTGTTCAGGCGTGGCTATAAAGAGGGAATAACTCTTACGATATGTGTGGGGTTCGAACCCACACTCCCTGTTTATTTACAGCGTATTTTATACGCTAGTTACGTTTTTTATACCCGTACAATAAGTATCTGGTATAATAAAATTACTCCTCCGTTTGTAACACCTCGAAATAAGCGAACTAGATATACCATCAAAGGCTGGCTGTGAATATACTAACGGTTCGTACTGGTATCTAAGAGTTGACAAAGGCAACTGTATTGTTTCTCGTTTTCTTCTATCTTCTCTTTTTACTAGAATTTGGTGAAAACCTTTGGCTAAGTCCAAAGTTGTAAAATATTGTGCTTTTCCCAATTTGTCTAATATATTATCTATATTAGGTATTGGAAATTTATCGCTTACTGTAACATTTATCATTTAGTTTGCGATAGTCCACTACAAGGCGCCACTTTTTCTTACCCGAATTATCTATTTTTTTTGGTACTACCCACAAGGGGCTTTATATAGTGAGTTACTTTCCCTTATAATACCCTAGTATAACATGTCTTGTATTTGTCGTTCAATTTCTTTTTCATGAACTTGTAGATATCTATAAATTTTCGAATAAATAGGACTACTTGTAGTGGTTATAATCTCATGTTGCATTTCATGAGTAAAGGATAGATTTTCTCCTTCTTTAAAAAATAAATTTTCGTGTTGTTTTAATAATGTTGATATTTTATTTTTTTCTTCATTATTTAGATGATTTAAGTTTAAGTCCTCTAGTTTACTACTTTCTAGAGTGTTTATTTCGTTAATATCGAAAGAAATTAGAAAATTTTCAAAGTATATTTTGTTATTATTTATTTCTAAAAATTTGTTTTTCATATCAATTTTCGCACCAAAAGGAACCAAAAAGTTTTGTCTTATGATAGCGTTATATTTCTTGCTGAAAAAGTTGTGAATTTCGATGAAAGGGTTCCAAAAGTCTGAAATTCTTCTGGTATTGGTGTGATAATTTTTTTTTCTTACTTTATTTAAACCATTAAGGGTTTTAAAGAAGAACGGTTTGTCTAAGTTCTCTTCTTTAAAGTTTTTTAAAATACTAGATTTAATTATGCTTGTATCAGAATCGGTGTCTATCAAGTATTTTAGTTTTTGATTATTAATTGTTAAAGTTACTGTCGATAATTTGTTGTCCGAAGCTGTCTTGTAAAATTTACGTCATATTTTTGCGTTTTTCGTATATTTTCAACTTCCATGGGTTCGACAACCTCGCTGTTGTTATAGTATCTTGGTTGTCTTGTACTGTTAGAGTATCTCGAATATCTAGATTACTGTGTGCTATTATTACTATTGTGTTTCTTATATTGGGTAGCAATATTATAGTTATTGGATTGTTGTGAACCAGAATTATTATTAAAATTACTACTATTATTGTTATCATTATTATACTTATAACTAAAATTATTATTATTTCTATTATTGTAATTATGATAACTATTATTGTTGTTATAATCATTGTTATTATTTTTATTGTTATTTTTGTATTATTTTTGATCAAATTTTTATTTGTTTTTTTTCCTATGCCTGTAGTCAACAGCTCTTTCGTCATCTAACAATTTTAATTCAGAGAATCTATTATATATTTCTATTATTGTACTATTTGAAGAGATATGCCCTTTAACTAAATTATATATTTTTTCCGTTAAAATTCTTACTAAAAATGTATCATTATTTTCAGGACTATATATGAAAGGTTTCTTCTTCTTCTTCTCTCAATCCACTACTGGATGTAAGCGTGTACTTTTGAGTTTTGTTGGTTTAACGAATGTTGGCAACGACATTAGTATACTCTTCTCGATTGAATGCTGTGTGGATTAAATTTTCCATCGTTCTTATATTTGTCCAATTTCTAATATTTCTTAACCTGGACATTTATTTTCTTCCTACACCTCTTCTACCTTCAAATTTCCCTTGTACAATTAATTGCAGAAGTTCGTAGTTCTGGCCCCTAATAATATGACCAAAATAGACAGCTTTTCGTTTTTCGCTCGATAAAAGTAGTTCCCTTTGTTTCCTCAATCTGTTCAGAACTTCTGCATTTGTAATTCTATGTGTCTATGGTATTTTTAACATGTCCACATTTCAAATGCTTCAATTCTGTTCATGCTTGCTACTTTTAGGGTCCATGTTTCAACACCATACAGTAGAACTGACCATACATAGGATCTCATAAAGCGTAGTCTTAGCTCGATGTTAATATCTCGATTGGTTAGCACCCTTTTGTATTTAAAAAAGGCACCTCTAGCCATCTCTATACGACATTTTATTTCTTTATCAGAGTCCCACTCTCGTGTAGTCAAGATCCTAGATATTTAAAGCAGGTCACTCGTTCTATGAGAATATTATCGATGAAGATGGAGGCGTTTGAATATGGTACTTTGTTTCTAGATATGATCATATATTTGGTTTTTTTGGTATTCATGTTCAAACCAAATTCTGTGCTGTGATGGTTGACGCTGCTCATTAGGTGTTGCAAGTCTTCGATACTATCTGCAATTATTGTGGTGTCGTCGGCGTAGCGGATGTTATTGATAAATGTTACGTTTAGTCCTCTATTTTCTTCAGCTATTGACTCTTGAAATATTTTTTCTGAATAGATGTTGAATAAGAATAATGACAGAATGCATCCTTGACGTACTCCTCTATGGGTTCTGAGATCCGCCGTAGTTTCGTCTCCAGATTTTACTATTGCAGTTTAATGCCAATATAAATTTTTTATGCACTGTATATCTTTACCATCTATATCTATATTTTGTAGAATCTCTATTAATTTGTTGTGCTGGACTCTATCAAACTATGAAATGTTTGCTATTATCGAATTCGTAAAGTTCGTTTAGTTCATAGTTTGATTTTCTTAAATGATTAAATAAATCTCTTAAATTACTTACTTTTATATTTCTGGACTCGTTGATCAACTTCACATAATCTCTTCTAGGGCGAAAATGTAATTTTAATTCTTGCTGTACTTTTTCCCATGTTAAATCAGAGCCTAATTTCTGTATACATGTTTTTCCATCTCCTTGTATTTTATCATTATACACTATATCCATGCCGTAATTTTTAAGGTTGATGTTTGTGTTACAAAGTTCAGCTGCCTTATTAACTGCCTTTATGAATTCTGACATAGTGTATTCATTTTTACCATTAAATGGTGTTAATCACCGAAAATGGTTTAACACTTGTTCCGGTGTTAATTCAAACATATTAGGTTGATGTTGATATTGCTGTTGTTGTGCAGCTAGTTGCTGTAGTGCGCTTTGTTGTTGTTGTGCGATTTGTTGTTGTTGTGCGAGTAGTTCTTGTTGTCGTCGTTCTTGCATAAATTCTTCTAGGTGAGCCTCTTGACGAAGAACCATTTGGCGGAGAATTTCTAGTTCACCTTTCATTGTATTTATTTTGCCGATTTTTATCGAATATTTTTTGTCTCTGACTTTTGTTCATGCAGAGTTATATTTATTTATATATAATTTTTTTTATTTATTCACGAAATTAATGTTTTTTTTACGTAATAAAAGTATCTAATTACACTAATTTACTTAATAAATAATTTTTATTATTTTTTTTTTTTTTTTTTGTAATTAACTTATTTAGAAAATCACTATTTATCGTTTTTTCTTAATTATTTTTAATTAATTTTAACAATAAATTATTTAAAAATTCTAACAATAAATTAATTAAAAATTAGCAATAAATAATAAAATATATATATTATGTTTTATTATTTTAATTTAATATTTATAAAATATAATTATCTTTTTGTTTTTTTTTATTTTATTATTATTAAAAATAACCACGTAGAGTGGGCGGCGAGTAGTTATTTGGAAGGCGGGAGTGTTTAAAAAAAATGTTTTCACTTGTTAAAATTTTGTTTTGTTTAAAAGGTTGAAAATTTAACCTTCAGATTAAATTTTCCGCGACTGCGTCAGTTACATTTTTTTATTTAATTAAAACAATTTCTTTTGGTGTAGTCTTAAAACTGAGTTTTATTTTATATCTTTAATTTATTTATATTAAAATTTACATATTATACTTATTGCTAACATAAACATTTCGTAACATAAAACAATAACATTACTTAATACTAATTTTCGAAATGCTTATGGATTTATAAAATTTACTAAAGAAATGCTAAGTTGCATTTCAAAAGGTGAATGAGTTTTAGGTACTTTTATATTAATCAAGGTTAATTGATTCAAAGTTCAAAAACATTGTTAATACTTAAAGTATAGAAACTTTGAATATATAACTCGATCTTACCCACTAGACCACCGCGAGGCCTCTCAATAATCTTTGGTTGAACAAATTTCTTTTCTAGACCTTCTATTTATTGTACAAACTTCTTTTCTAAACCTTCAATTCCATGATAATTCCTTTATTAGTTCTCATTTTTTTTTTTTTTTTTTTGAGCCCATTCATTAAACAAAGCTTCAAAATAAATTAAATCTAAAAACTTTATAATTTACTTAATCAATAACCATAACAATGTTGAAAAATTTTCTAATAATGGTAACTTTAATGAATGTCAAAAAATAAATACTACAAAATTGCAAACTATTATTAAAATATCATAATCTATTATTAATAATAATCTAGCGATTTTAAATTAATACTTTTATCAATATGTGATTAAATTATTATTTTTTTTTTTTTTGTATCTAAGATTTCATTTTTTATGTATGTTTGTATTTGTAGATATAACCAAATATCTTAAGTTAACATTATACCGTTATCATATTTTTTATTTTGTTATAACAGAAAGATAGTAAGCATTCTTTATTAAATTTTAACTGATTGCGGAATTTTTTATTAGATTATTTTTTTAAATAATTTTACAAAATTTTATAAAATCTTTAGATTTTAACGGTGAAATTACAAAAAAGAACGTCATCAATGATTATTTCAACAGAAAATACAGATGAAACGAAAATTGGATTTTATGATCATGTAAATAAAATTACAAAAATGACGTCATCAATGATTATTTCAACAGAAAATACAGATGAAATGAAACTTGGATTTTATGATCATTTTATATATTTAAGAAGCACAATTTTTAAATATGCTTTATTTTATTATATTGGTTTAGATTTTACAAAACTTTTATGTGAATCATTTTTTATATTATTTAATATTGTATTAGTTTTTATAATAATAATTTTAAGATTTTTATATGAATTAATAATAAATTAAATATATAAATTTTAAATTAAAAAAAACTTTAACAAAAATTATTTTTATTTACTTTTTGTTCATTTCATTAAAAGAGATGTGTATTTAATTTGTTAGATTGGAACCCCATATTATTTTAACAAGGTATTTCACATAATAAAACATTTTTTAAGTCAATAATTTTGAGAAATTTATGTAAAATGTTACTTCTTAATTTAAATTGACAGAGTTGTATGTATGGACTCTATGATTAAATATTTTTGTACACCATATTTTTTGGTAGATGAAATTATTTTAGTTACATATTCCTGTAGGGAATGCGTATTAATATATGCGGTAAAAGTCAATTGTTTTGATAAAATTCGAAATAAAAATAAAATCATTTTAATTTTTCATTTATTATTAAAATAATAATAAAAATTTCATAATTCTTCAAAAGCTGTGCTATATAATTTTCATTATTATGGGCAAGGAACGAATTTCTTCTGTTTAAGCATTCTTTCTAATTCTAAGCATCAAAGCTTATTTTTGTTACTCTATAATGTTTCTCAGTTATTTCAAAAATTTGTTTTGTACTTAATAACGTAGGTAGATTTTTCGATTTATTTTTTTTTTCTATTAGAATACCGAAATATTCATATAATTATCCTTACAAAATAGTTTACTTCGCCTTTTAGAACGTTACAAATATATATAGGGACACTTTCTTAGAAATTTTTATTTTTCTATTTATGAAAAAACTTAGTTCAAAATATGAAAGGCATTGTTTAAATTATTAAATCCTGAAAATCAAAGTCAATATTAATAAACATTTGAAGCCTCGGCTTGCTTTTAAAGCATACGTTCTAAACCACTCTAGTATTAAAATGAATGAATATGTATGTTGAATTGATAATAATACAGAGAGGGCCTCGGTGACCTTACCGACTAGGATATACTAGATAGAGCATATAAAATACGATGTAAACATTGAAAAAGTCGTAAGAATTATTTCTCCCTTATGGCATTTACAGCACCACTTCAAAAGGAAAGGCTCTCTAATTTCCTAATCACATTTATGTGGCAGGGGAATGAACTAAAAAAAGTAAAAAAGACAGATGTTTGTTAAAATTAAATATTACAAAAATTATAAAATTTTAGAAATTCGAAATTTGTTGATAAAATTAATTGACATAATTTAAAAAGCATTAAAAAAATGGGCACAAAAAAGATTAGTTAAAATATTAAAATATAATTATTATTTTTTATTGAATATTTTCTTTTAGTAATATCACTTGAAGCTCGTGAAATCGACAATAACGCTCACCAATATTAAAGAAGTCTACTGCAAAAAATTAAAACTAATATATCTCAATTCTTAATGCCTATAATCGGCAAAGTAAGATATATAGATATATACAGAAGGAAATTAATTAAATTCAGAAAAGCAAATACATACCATGCGTATGGGATATTTTTACGACCGATTTATTATTATCAATTTTTCTGCTATACTCTGAGTAAATCGAAATTTGTGATTTTTCAGTAACAAAAAATAACCTTATAATATTTTTTGGTATATACGGATAATATTTATTTATTATCTGATGCCAATCATAAGAAAACTTTTAATTTATAGAATTAATTTCTATTTTAAATATATAAACGTAAATATGAGTTCTTTCCTATTAATAGAAGGAGATTTTCTTTTGAAAAAATAAGAGATTTTGTTTTTTTTATTTAAAAATATCCACAAACACTTTCCACTTTCTATTAAAGCAAATTAAAGATGATGGTTATAACTTTATGAAGATTAATAATATCAGTATAGTATCAATATTAAAGATATACTGGCAATAGAATAACCTTAAGATGTTAATATGTTATTTTATTACTTTAATATCAATTATTATATATGTAATAATCTAATTATCTCTGTAATATTACCATAAGACAATCATTCATCCGATATAATTAAAATGTTTAATTAATTTATTACAGATTTACCAATCAAACTCCAAACCAATATAACGAATATAAAATGTAATAAATCACCCACTTTAAAAATAAATCCTTACTTTCGGCAATCGTATAGAGGAGTCATTCTTCCAAATGGCAATTAATTTAAAATCAACTAGTTTCAAAACATTTTTTTTAAACCCTCGCCGGCTGCTTGCATTATCGAGTCCTAACATATTATAATAACAGATTTTATAAAACAACCAAATTGAACTTGATTATATTGTCTCTTTTAGTAATTTGAGGAAATGGAAACTGACTTCCACGAAAAAATTTCTTTCTTTCTGTAAACTAGTTTTAAATTGCATATATATATATAACAGATTATAAACCATTAATAACCATTAACCGAACAATCCAATCCAATTTTCAATGAATATAATTAATTAATTTTTTTATTGTAATTAATATCAATTACCATTAATTAAGAGTTGACGGATAATTTCTATTAAATTACTAGTAGTAGTTTGATCGGTAGGCAGTTCATTCGTTCGTAGCATTTGGATTTAAAATTGAATTTTTATTTATTTAAAATGCATTTTTTTTTTTTTTATTAAAATTAAGCATAACATTTTTTTGAAAAATCAAAAAATAAAAGAAAATTGTATTACTGTACATCCTCTTACTCTGATTTTATATTAAAAACTGTTATTTTACCATAAATAACTCTATATATTTATATCGGTTCATGGCTTATAGTATCTAATGAATTATAAAAATAACGGTTGTATTTTAAAGGGTTCGCTACAAACTCAACTCAAAACCTAATAAAAATCTTGATACCGCTTTTACTATGATCGATTAGACATGCCTTCAAGTCTACTCTCAAGAGCATAAATGTAGAACGCAATTTTATTGGTCATACTACGACGTTTTATCGATCAATTGTGTTAAAATTTTGAGTATATCAAAACTCTTATTTAAAGTGTCTATAGTAAATAGAAGAATAAAAATAAATTTTGACAAAAAAAACAACATTGCAACAAAAAAGTTCAACTTTTGTTTTTGGTACAAAATACAAAAAATAGTAATTAATTCTTTCATAAGTTCAATTCTAATCATCAAATTATCAGATAAATTTTGATCTTAATGAACATGTCAAACTTTAAAATTTTATATCCAATTTTTTACTTCATATAAACTAAAACGTAAATATTAAGGCTAAATTTTAGAAGACAAAAACAATTAATTGAAATTTTTTGAATTAGAATTAAAGCAAAAACACGCAAAGTGTTTGACAGATAAATACTCAAATTCATTATAAATTTTATCAATTTCACAATAAAAATTAATTTTTTTTTTTTTTTTTTTAACCTTACATAATAAAAATTTTATTGTTTGTCTAAAATATCTAGTGTTTTTTTTATGCGTCAACGATTCCACTTAAAGTATACATACATGTACATATCAATTTATTTAATTTCACAATTTATGTTTTTGTTTAATTTTTCTCTCTATCTCTCTACTTCTCTGTCGAAATAAAACAGTACTTTTCTCATTTGCTTTATATTTTTTAAGCACATTCCAAAACATTTCTTTAGAACACTTCTGTCAAAACATTGAATTTCATTAATATGAGCAATAAAACTTAAAAGAAAAAGCTATTTTAAAGTAAAAAGTTAGTGAAATTTAATTTTTTTACTCAATGTTTATATTTCGTGATCATGACAAGAAACAAGGTAGAATGTAAACCAACGGTTTTTAAAAGCGCACATTTCCAAAACTCAATACAAACTGTTTAGAAGTGTGACTTACACAAAAATTTGAAAATTTCATGTAATAAGAAAAAATGTGAAAATAGGACATTTTTGAAATTTTGAGGGGCTATAAGTTCGGAATCCTATATAACTAAGAAAAGCCGTTAACACACGTAAAAATATATTATTGAACCTTTAATTTTCATGTCTTGCCGAAGAAAAATTTGTACAGGTGCCTAAGTTACAGGTGTCTAAAAATAGCAAATTTTCAATTTTTGAGGCGTAATAACTCTTAAAGAGAGGGTGCTAGCAAAAAATTTTCTGAGGAAACTTATACTAATTCTAAAAGTTCTTTCTTGTCTCAAAATTTCAGGTTCCTATCTAAAGGGGTGCCGGAGTTATGAAAAAAGAAATTTCATGCAAAATGTGGTTTTCACATAACGGTAAATTTAAATAGTAAATTACAAAATATTACATAATTTTGATATTGTTTTATATAGATAATAAAATTTTCGATCTTCTGGCGGTTTTAGATAGCAAAATTATTACGCAGATCCCGAGATATATACATCTGAAAATGGGGCTTTTTCGCAATTTTGAAGAGCTGCAACTTTGGAACCCTTTACAATTCAAATAAACCTTTAACACATGTAAAAATATATTATTGTAGCTTTAATTTTTATATCATGCAGAAGTAAAATGTGTACAGGTTCCTAAGTTACAGGTGTTCAAAAATAGCAAATTTTCAATTTTTAAGCCCTAATAGCTCATAAACAGGGGGTGGTCCGAAAAAATTTTCTGAGCAAACTTATACTAATTCTAAAAGGTCTTTCTTGCCTCAAAATTTCAAGCTTCAATCTAGAAGCGTGCCGGAGTTATGAAAGTAGAAAAATCATGCAAAATTTGGTTTTCACATAACGGTAAATTTAAATACTAAATTTAAAAAAATTGTATCAGTTTGATATTAATTTACAAAGATAAAAGAAATACCTGTCGAATGACGTTTTCAGATTGAAAAAATCTTAAGCAGAACATAAGATATATGCATTTAAAAATAGGGCTTTTTCAAAGTTTGCGGGACTGTAGCTCCGTAATGGGGGGCTACATGAAAAAGTTGTTCCACAAAATTATTTTTTTTATGAGACCTACCTATGGTTAAAATTTTTTTTCTCTATCTTTAACGGTGTAGAAGTTTTGTAAACAGACGGACGGACAGAGTGAAACTAATAAGCACATTTTTTCAAAATTTTTTTGGAAATGTGCTAAAAAAATTAATAATAGTATTTAAAAGCTTCTTTTTTTTTTGTTAAGTATTATTAATGTAGTTGTTTTTGTTGCCACCCTTCAACATTTTCATTTTTATTTAATAATTTTTTTTGTCGTTCAAAATTACTTACGTAAAAAAAAAAACACAAAAAAAAAAAACACAAAAACAAAAAACTTCTTGTCGTTAATAACACCTAATAAAATAATTTCTAATCGTGGTCATGATTACCGTAGTATTAACAATTTTTAATGTTAAATAACAGCTACATTTAAATTGTTTTATGCACCTTTTTCAGTTAATAGGTCAATTGCTTTAAAATAACTTTTTCTTTTGTTGCTCATATTGATGAAATTCAATGTTCAGAAAATAATTTTAATATTTCGAAAAGATCGCTTATATTAAATATGATAGAGTAAAGTTAAGTTTATCGTATAGTTTAAAGTTAGGAAAACATATAATACATAAAAAGCAAATAATATCATTTTTCCATTTTGCTCTGTTTCTTAATCTTCTTTTAAATAATATCCTGAAGAGTAAATTTAAATGTATATCTATATAGGGTCATAGAAAAAGTAATTTTTTTAAATGGGCCAATAACAGGTGCCAGTAAAAATTATAGAAAATTATTAATTATTAAAATGAAATTTTTGTTGTCTAATAGCTTCCCCTCTAAATAATTTTACCAATAAGTACAGCCGTTTTTTTATATGCAATAGGAAAAGTAGGAAAATGAAGTAGGAAAATCTTTAAAAATATTGAACATAACGATCAAATAAGATTTAAATAGTCAGAAAAGTTTAAATAAAAACAATATAAAAATTGAAGAACTGTCATGGAATTGTGCCTTTGACAGAAGTTTCAACTAATGACGTTAGACCAACAAACATTTAATTTTTAGTACAAAAATATAAAGTGTGTAATTGCAATTATAAAAATATATCATTAAATAATAATTGTTATCTAATATTGTTGCAAAAAATTCCTATCTAATAAACAAAAGCTACATTATTTATTTTTTTTTTTTTCTGAAAAAAGCTTTCAAATTACTAAAATTTATTCCGGTCCACTATAAAAACAATTAATTTTTTTTTAAATTAAAAAGTATACCTTTCAATTATATTTAATTCTAGTATTATTAGTAGCTTTGAATAGCGAACACAAATTTATTGGTCATTAAGAACAAAAAATTATTGTCTCTTGTGCTAATTTTAGTTAATTCTATTCATATAAAAAAATTATTTGGCGGTTTATTTTAAATTTTCTAACAGTAAAAATATTTTATTTATATTTAAAATACAATTTCATATAAATTTTTAAAAATTAAGTCAAATCAGAAAAGTTCCAATTTACAAAAAATTAATATGGCAGATATTAGTAAATATAATGAAGATGAATTAATTCCACCAACTTGGATGGATAAAAAATTCATTGAAACAGTATTGAAGGAAGCAAAAAATGGTAAAATTTTAATTTAAACAAAAGATCAAATTTTTATTGCATTATGGATAATTTGTATATGTGCAGGTGATTTTAAGGAAATAATTAATTATAATATTGGACCGGCAACAGTTAAAGGTGATCATTATGCTAGTATTATGTTTCGTGCTGGTGTTCATTACACAGATCAATCAAATAAAAAACAAGAAATTTCATTAATAATTAAAACAATGCCAGAAGTTGAAGGTACTAAAAAAGATTTATTAAATGAATCAACAATATTTGAAGTTGAAATTGAAATGTTTCGTGATATTATACCAAAATTTCATGAAATGTTAAGATCAATTGGTGATCATTCATTATTAGGAGCAAAGTAATATATTAAATATTTTAAAATTAAGGCTAAATTATATTAAGTTTTTTTTTTTTTTGTTATATAGAATGTTATACTATACATTAAAACCACGAAAAGTTATCGTATTAGAAGATATAACAAAATATAATTATTCAACAGTTGGAAATAGAATGGGTACTTTAGAAGAAATAAAAATGGCTCTTAGTTCATTAGCAAAATGGCATGCATGCAGTTTAGTTCTTAATGAAAAGGTAAGATTATTTTTGTTTTTTTTTTTTTTGCAATACAAATTTTTAAGATAGTTATTTGACATTGATTTTACATTGGGATATGTAGACTTAAAAAAAAATTCTCTTCACTAACCTTTTTATTGATTAATAAGCTCTCAACAGATTAATAACAGATTAATTCTTGAGTCAACCATTAGGTCAGTCCTTCTTATCTTATATAAAATCAGATCAGATGTCAAAAAGCTTTTTATAAAACTAGAAACAAATAAATAATTATACTACATTATACATATATTAAAGTAGTATATGTAGTCAAAAAATAAATTATAATATTTTTAAATTGATTAATTTTAGTCAAGCTATTTAATAATACTCTGTTATCTGTTATTTCTAAAAAGAAAAAAAAAAACTTGATTTAACAATTCATTTTTGAAACAAAAAAAAAAAAAATTGTTCTAAGCTTTTTAAACAAGTAATAAACTTGTACTAAAAATAATTATTTCATAAATTTCAATATGATGAGTTTCTGTTAATTAATTATAATTAATTTTATTTTATTATAAAAGTTCAATTATTTCTATTATTACATAAAAAACAAGTAAATGTAACAGTAAGTCGATGCAACCGACTTATTAATACCCTACACCTGAATAATTCGAATTAAATTAAAAATCCATAAGTGTTTTTGGCAGCTGCTTGAACTTCTTCCCTTTTCTGTCTTATTCAACTCGAATTTCAAGAACGTAAAAGATCAATAATAAAAGATGGGATATGCTTGACACCCTTGTATAAAATTTTAAGTTTCTATCTTAATTATTTTCGAAGATTGGTAGTCCTTGGGATGTTTGTGTCAGCTACCCGAATTGCCACTCCAATTCATCGAATCCATCTCAGGAACATAAAGAAAACTTGCCAGAACACCATTCTATTAAATTTAAAGGTTCTACTTTTGTTGGTTTTGGAGATATGCTCGTTGCTCTTGTGCTCGTCCGGAAGTTTCCAAAATACGAAACCATGGTTCAAATTCTTTCAAATGTCAGTTTCCAATTTTACAGAAAAGGAAACATAACAGAACACCTTTGTACTAAAAATAAAAGTTCTATCTTTGTTGGTTGTGGAGATATACTCGTTTGCTCTGGGGCTCGTCCGGAAGCTTCCAAGATTTGAACCCATGGACCAAATCCTCACAAATTTCAGAAACATAAATCAAACATGAAGGAACACCATTCTGCCTAATTTAAA
This sequence comes from Poecilobothrus nobilitatus, assembly GCA_947095535.1. NCBI lineage: Eukaryota > Metazoa > Arthropoda > Insecta > Diptera > Dolichopodidae > Poecilobothrus > Poecilobothrus nobilitatus. Next base: position 116,130,186 of record OX352774.1, read on the forward strand.
GGTTATATCTTTGTTGCATTTGGAGATAATATCATTTGCTCTGAGGCTCGTTCGGAAGCTTCCAAATCCAAACCCATGGACCAAATCCTCTTAAATTTCAGAGACATAAATCGAACGGGAAGGAACATCATTGTACAAAATTTAAAGGTTCTATCTTTGTTGGTTTTGGAAATAATCTCATTTGCTCTGGTGCTCGTTCGGAAGCTTCCAAAACCCAAACCCATGGACCAAATCCTCTTAAATTTCAGAGACATAAATCGAACGGGAAGAAACATCATTGTACAAAATTTGAAGGTTCTATCTTTGTTTCAAATCTATCTCCGCAAACGAGATTATCTCCAAAAGCCCGGAATCATTCGGAAGCTTCCAGAATCCGAACCCATGGACGGATTTTGTCCAGATTCGAACTTAGCCTTTCTTTCGTAATTAGTAACCTACTATATAAATTTCATCAAGATAGCATCATTATTTTTTGAGTTATCGTGCGTACGGACGGACGGACATCGCTAAATCGACTCCGGCGGTGATCCTGATTCAGAATATATATACATGTCTATACCTAACTCGCTTCCTTTTGGTGGTTACAAACACCATACCAAAGTTAATATACCCTATACTTTAAGTGTAGGTTATAAAAAAGGTTTTTTTTTTATTTGATTCTAAGCACTATAAAAATTAAACATTTAGCTTCCTCCTTTTCCTATCTTAATAATATTCTGATAATAATATTTTGTGATAATTTATTTTTATAAGCACGTGCTTAATAAACAAAAAACATTATCTTATCATTAAAAGATACGAAAATTTTATTTTGAAAAATATTCAAAGGTAACCATTATTGAAAAAAAAAAAAACCTATTAACAACCGTAGAAAATATTATACCAAACCGTTATATCTAATAAATATAATCTCAATACCATAATTGAACTGTGTTTTACAAAGGGCAATCCCCCCTACTAACGATCTTAAAAAGTTGTCACTTAAAAATCGATACGGTATAGTGAAGATTTTATCTTTTTATTTGATGTCAGTAAAGCTTTCATCATGTTTCTTTTCATCATGTTTTATAGTTTAATACCGATATAGTTCTTTCTTAAACCTATAACGGCAAAATGTATATTTCGTAGAAAGTACATAAACTGAATTTTATCTTTCTTTGATTTTTTATATTTTTATTATAAGAAAGGTGGGAATCATTTAAAGATACTAAAAATTCCCGTTTTGTTAGTGGGAGATTCTTACTGACTAAACCCATTTTCTCCTTTATCCAATATAATAGGATGAAACACCCAATTACTAATCTGTAGTATATTGAAAAAGGAATAAGGATAAGAAAAGTTAGGAAAGAGATACGTAAATTTGAGTTTGAAAGTGGGAGCGTAATGAACTTATTAGTAATTACGATTTTCATTTAATATATAAGGAAATCACAGCTTTTTAAATATGTGCATATAGTTATATTAAAAAACAGTTAAGGTTCTATATATGCTTATAGGCTAAAAAAAATTTTTATGGCTAATCAATTTTCTCTAATTTTAAATTTTCTAAAGTCCAAAAGAGTCTAATTTATATAACTTTCAATATTTTTTAATATAAATTAAATTGATTTAGTACAGAGTTTTAGCACATTTTAACAATTAAATTTTTAAGTAAATGGAATAAGAAACTTTCATAATAAATTTCCATTTTCAATTTTCTCTAAAATAATTTTTTATTCTTATATTTATCTTATAATTAAAATACTTTAAAATTAAAACAAAAAACAAAAACAGAGTAATTAAGTATTTTTCTTATTATCAAAAATAAGAAATAAATTACACAAATTTCTTAACAGATCCATTAAATTTATAGACCCAAAGTATCAAACAAAACTTTTTCATTTTACATAAATTTTTTGTTTTTATTTTTTTTTTTATATTAATTTTCCAGGGTAACTTTACTCTTATTTTCTTCTTAATTTCAAATATAAAAAAAAAAAATTACTTTTAGTTTTGTTTTGTACTTTTTAGAGGTCATAATCATAACTATCGTCGTCATAGAATACCGAATTCATAGCTGTTACTATATTCTATTCAATAAAATCCCTTGCAAAGGATCCTTTCTACTTCTCAGTTTCTATTATTTTGTTTTAATTAAAACGAATCCTTTAAAGGACACAATTTTATATTTTTATTCAAAAAAACCAAAAAAAAAAAAAAAAAAAAAAAAAAGGGATAACTTTTTCTGTCGAAAATGTACTAATAAAGGAATAAACAGGCAGGCAAATTGTAATTAAAACTTTTACGTAATTTTAAATCGTTGTTGTGTATATAAAAAAAAAAAATTTTTTTTTTCTATATTATTCATTGACTATCTCTCCTTCAACTCTACCATTTCTTTTTTCAACATTTCAACCAATCAATTTTCTCAATAAATTGCTAAGGCAAAAGGTTTCTTTGGGATGCCAACAATAAATTTTTGTTAATTTGCAAACGAAAACATTATTTTTAGTCGTCGTCATTAGTCGTTACTCGTTAATCTTAATTGTTAATTTCGAACTTAAATATGGGACATTTTTTTGTAAACCTTTACATTTTGTAAACCTTTTTTTTTATAAGGATATTATGATTGAGAAAATTATTTGAATAAAAATACAAAAAGAAATTTCTATTTAATTTAACATTTTCTATTAAAGTTTTACTTTTGTCTCTTTTGATCTTAAACTACATATCAATATGTATACCCACATTTAGTGGGATGAAGTGAAGTTAAGTGTTATAAAAGTCTTAGGTATATAAAATCTAAAGTTAATTATTACTTTAACAGTTCCATTATAATTCTTAATAATTTATAATGCTTTGTACAAATAATCCTTAATAATAAAATAAGATATTTTGTACACTTTAAAACTTTTAGACCAAATAGAAATTCCATTTCTTAAATGGTATAATAATTTCTATTTCAATATAAATTTATATTTCAAAGTATATAATATTTATTTTTTTTGCTTTTGGTAGACCAACGGAAGCTTACAAAATTTTACAAACGGTGTCTATAATATGCCTGGAACTGATAATAATCCTGTTTTTACAAAAGGTACAGAACGTGTTGCAAAATTGGCAAAAGAAACACCAAAATTACAAATATATGCTGAAAAATTAAAAAAAATTGAAAATTTAGTTTATAAAAAATCTCGAAGCGCTTATGATATTTGTAACAAGAAAGGACGTATAAATGTTTTAACACATGGTGATTTTCATATTAAAAATTTAATGTTTCAATTTAATTCTGAAACAAAATTGGCAGAAAAAGTCATATTGGTAAATATTGAATTTAATAAATTAAAAAAAAAAAAAAAATATATATATATATATATATATATATATATATATACAAAATTTTCATTTTATTAAATTTATTTTATTTATTATTGCTTTTTTTTTTTCTTTCTCTTCTTCTTTAAGGTTGATTTTCAATTGTGTGTATGGGGTTCAATAGCATTAGATTTACTCTATTGTATTTATATGATGATTGATGGTAAAAAACGTGAACATTTTGGTGATCAATTAATTTATGATTATTTTAATGAATTTATTGATTATTTAAAAAAATTAAATTATAATGGAAAAATGCCAAAATTTATTGATTTACAAATTGATATGTTAAGATTAAGTCGTATTGAAATATTTTTAGCGAATTCATTTTTACCATTTATGGTTAGTTTAGTTGAAAATCCTGAAATTGATCCAGATTCAATAATGTCAAATGAAGAAATTCAATTAAGTTTATTTAAATCAGAGAAATTTATTGATGAAATTGAAATAGTATTAAAACGTTTTCTATATAAAGGTTATTTAGATAGTATACTTGAAGATGATGATAATGATGATGAGGAATGAAAATGAAACCATAATTAAATATAAATATTTTAAATTTTTTTATTTTATTTTGTATGTATGATAATATGTACAAAAAAAATTGTATTGTTTTGTTATTTTAACACTAAATTTAAATTTTTATAAAGTTAAAATTTTTATTTTTTTATTTTTATTTGAAGATTAAAATCACAAAAAAAAAAAAAATTGTTTTATTTTATTATTTAATGGAATCATGTGAAAATCTCAAATGTAAATACCGATAGAGTGTGAGTTCAAATCCCACACGTCGTAAGCATAATTTCCTCTTACGGCATTTATAGTCACGCTTCAAAACGAGAGACCAATTTTCTTGTAACATTTATGTGGCAGGGGAATAAACTAAAAAAAAAAATAAAAAAATTCTAAATTTCGAAAATCTTTTTACAATCTTTTCCAGAGTAAGTGATTAAACGCTTTAAAGACTAATTTTCTTGTAACATTTATGTGGCAGGGGAATAAACTAAAAAAAAAAATTAAAAAAAATTCTAAATTTCGAAAATCTTTTTACAATGCATTCCAGAGTAAGTGATTAAACGCTTTAAAGACTAATTTTCTTGTAACATTTATGTGGCAGGGGAATAAACTAAAAAAAAAAATTAAAAAAAATTCTAAATTTCGAAAATCTTTTTACAATGCATTCCAGAGTAAGTGATTAAACGCTTTAAAGACTAATTTTCTTGTAACATTTATGTGGCAGGGGAATAAACTAAAAAAAAAAATTAAAAAAAATTCTAAATTTCGAAAATCTTTTTACAATGCATTCCAGAGTAAGTGATTAAACGCTTTAAAGACTAATTTTCTTGTAACATTTATGTGGCAGGGAAATAAACTAAAAAAAAAATCTAAATTTCGAAAATCTTTTTACAATGCATTCCAGAGTAAATGATTAAACACTTTAAAGACTAATTTTCTTGTAACATTTATGTGGCAGGGGAATAAACTAAAAAAAAAAATTAAAAAAAATTCTAAATTTCGAAAATCTTTTTACAATGCATTCCAGAGTAAGTGATTAAACGCTTTAAAGACTAATTTTCTTGTAACATTTATGTGGCAGGGGAATAAACTAAAAAAAAAATCTAAATTTCGAAAATCTTTTTACAATCTTTTCCAGAGTAAGTGATTAAACGCTTTAAAGACTAATTTTCTTGTAACATTTATGTGGCAGGGAAATAAACTAAAAAAAAAAATTAAAAAAAATTCTAAATTTCGAAAATCTTTTTACAATGCATTCCAGAGTAAGTGATTAAACGCTTTAAAGACTAATTTTCTTGTAACATTTATGTGGCAGGGGAATAAACTAAAAAAAAAATCTAAATTTCGAAAATCTTTTTACAATCTTTTCCAGAGTAAGTGATTAAACGCTTTAAAGACTAATTTTCTTGTAACATTTATGTGGCAGGGGAATAAACTAAAAATAAAAAAATTCTAAATTTCGAAAATCTTTTTACAATGCATTCCAGAGTAAACGATTAAACGCTTTATTGACAAAAAAAAAAAAATCATTTTATTTGTAATCTGTAACCTAAGAAGTGCACTTAAATCTTTTTCTCCTTCCAATATCCAATATTCTGGACATAGTGACATATAGAAAAGATAGTACATAATCAACAAACAGATAAGACCGACAAATTTATAACATTGTCTTAATATTTTAAAGTTTTTTTTTTTTTAAATAGATTTATGATTAGATATAAAATTGTTTTGTTTGAAAGCTATTTATCTTTTCTTTTTTTCTTTTTTAATTTAAAAAGTAAAATAGAAAATTTCTTATTTCCTGCTAAAAAAAAAAAGAAAAACAAAAAATTAATTTAAAAGCTTTGTCATTAAGAAAAATTTCTACAAAATATTTAAAAAAAAAAATGTTTAGTTTAATAAAAATATTGCAATAATATAAGAGAGATTCAATTAAATTTAAAATAACGCATAAATTATTCTAAAAAAAAAAAAAATTATTTTTAATCAATATGTCAGATATGTCAGATAATTATAATAATGATGAATTATTAACACCGTCATGGATAGATAATGAATTTTTTAAAACAATTCTAAAAGAATCAAAATATGGTAAAATTTTTAAATTAATTAAAGTAATTTTTGTTATGTATTGTTGTTTGTACCCATAGATATTTTCAAAGAAATGATCGCATATGAAATTGTACCAGCAACAGCAAAAGGTGATCATTATGGTAGTGTTATGTTTCGTGCACATGTTTTATACTCAGATCAATCAAATGAACATCAGCAAATTTATTTAATAATTAAAACAATGCCAGAAATAGATGGTCCTAAAAAAGATCTATTAAATAAAATGACATTATTTGAAGTTGAAATTGAAATGTTTCGTGATATTATACCAAAATTTCATCAAATGTTAAAATCTATTGGTGATCAAACAAAATTTTCAGCTAAGTAATACCTATATATATTATATATATTAAAATATTTATATGCGGTATATACGATAACTTCTATATTATATATTTTGAATTTATATATAGTATGTTGTATTATTCATTAAAACCACGTAAACTAATTGTATTAGAGGATATAACAAAAATTGGTTTTTCAACTCTTGGTCAAAGAATGTGCACATTAGAAGAAACAAAAATGGCATTAGATATGTTAGCAAAATGGTATGCATGTGGTTATATATTAAACGAAGAAGTAAGTTAACTAAAAATATATATATATATATATATATATAAAAAGAAACATTTGTGCCAAAAAACTTAAGATTTCTTCTTAAGCTCTAATTTGAAACTTTAAAAAAAAAAAAAACCTTTTCAACTAAAATTTTTACATTTTTAGACTAATGGAAAATTGGAAAATTTTACATGTGGTACATACAATTTACCAGGCACTGATTCAAATAATTTTTTTACAAAAGGAACTGAACGTGTACTAAAAATTGCCAAACAAACACAAAAATTACAACCATATATTGAAATATTGGAAAAAATTAAAGATTTAGTTTATAAAAAATGTACAAAAGTTTATGACATCTGTAAAAGAAAGGGACGAATTAATGTTTTAGCACATGGTGATTTTTCTATGAAAAATTTAATGTTTTATTTTAATCCAGAAAGTAAATTAACAGAAAAAATTATTTTTGTAAGTATTTAACAAGAGTATACCGGCCAGTTGGCAAATTTTCCCTTGACAACTGGACATTTGATCAGTGGCCATTTTGCAAAAAAGACAGCTAACAAAAAGACATTTTAGCAAAAAACATATTTAGCAAGAAGACACTTAAACAAAACTACATTAACAAAATGAACAATAAACATATTGGATAGACAACTGAACGTCCGAAACATGAACAATCAACAATTTAATTTTCAACTCTATAATTTTATTATCAATTCCATTGGCTGCATGAATCTGTGTCAAAATACTTAATATCGAAAATGTAAAGTTGATTTTTTTTTATCATTTTCCTTAATATTTGGACATTTGGCAACTTGCCCAAATCTTGAGTGTTCATTTTGCCAAATGTCTTTTTGTTAAGTGTCTGTTTTGCTAAATATCTCTTTGTTAAGTTTCCTTTTTACGAAATGCCCACTGATCAAATGTACAGTTGCTGAATGAGAGTTGTGTCAAGTGTAACATACCCATTTGATACAATATACCAAAAAAGAAAAACTTGATTGCTATTTTTGGATTATCATTTTTAGGTTGATTTTCAAATTTGCGTGTGGGGTTCAATGGCATTAGATTTATTTTTTTTTCTTTATATATCATTGGATGGTAAAGAAATTGAAAAATATCAAGATCAAATTATTTATAATTTTTTTAATGAATTTCGTAATTGTTTAAAGAAATTTAATTATAAAGGAAAATTACCAAAATTTATTGATTTTCAAATTGATATGTTGGAAATTTCACAAATTGAAATATTTTTAGTTTTTACATTTTTACCAATGATAATTGGTTTAATTGAAAATCCAAATATTGATCATGAAGAAATAATGACAAATGAAAAAGCTTTATTTGATTTATATAAATCACCAAAATATATTGATGTATTAGAACCGATTTTAAAGCGATTTCTATATAAAGGTTATTTTGATAAATTACTTGAAGAAAACCTACAAGAATAATAAAAATATAAAAATAATGTACAAATTAAATTTAAATTTTATTCAAATAAATGATATTTTTTTAAAAAATTCCAACTTTGTTTTCTTTTTCTAAAAGTGAAAACTAAATTATTTATAAATTAATCTGCAGTTTTAGTCATAAATTCATCATATGTAGTTTTACAGTACTGCTATAGGGGTAGAAAATATCTTAACCTTTATAAGATACTTAAAATCTTTTTTACTATTCAGTAATTTACGCTATATCCTATCTATAGTGATAGGAGTATACTATGGGTTCGCAAACTAAATGATACAAATAATTAATTTGAAATGATATCCATTAGTAAATCCAGAACATTAAGACCAGAAGACATGAAAATTATGTTGCATTAAGCAATATTAATTATGTGTCTTACCACTGTAGTTCGAAAGAAAGTTTTAGTAGTTTTATTTTAATCTGTCAATAGTAAACAAACAAAATTCTTACTATTAATTATAAAAATTTGAAATTATAATAATAAAATTGAATATTATCTAATATTATTGAGCTTGCATTTATCTTTAACTGATACCAAACGATAAATTTGCTATTATTAATAATTTATTGATAAAAAAATGCTAAAAATTCGAAATAAAAAACTTAACTTTCTTTTTCCTTTTAATAAGTTTTATATTCAATCCTTGAGTTTGTTGGACATTTGATTTTTGAGTTTGTTGGACATTTGATTCTGATTGACTAAAACTAAATAGAGTTAAAATCTAAATAAAGTCCTTGAATAATAACGGAAAAATATTCTCCTAATTGAATTAATAGATAGGACCGAAATTGTTAAGTGACAATTTTTTTAAAACTGTTCCCAAAGAATCAAATATGTGCAAAAATATTTTCTAAACTTTGAATATAACATTAGAAAAATTTCGAAGTTTAAGAGATGAATTCAAAGCTTGCTTACATTATAAATTTGGCCTGGCAACAATAAAATATGAACATTATGACAATTAGTGCAATTTTTCATGACTGCTGCTGAATATTGACAATTTCTGATAAAAACTGCAAGAAAACCAAAACCAGGAGATTTCAATAATTATAAAAACAATATCCGAGATGAAGATTTTATACTTGATTTATAATGAATTCTCAATATACAATGTTGAAATTCGATTCGAATGGAGATATAATACCTAAATTTAAAGAAATGTTACGAAAACTTGGTCAAAATCCGGTATTGGAAGCAAAATAAACGAAAATAACATTTTAATTTGTACAATTTTATAACAGTACTTTAAAATGTTTGTACAATTAAAAACCGTAGATACTCAATAGGTAGTAGTACGTAGGAATTTTAAATTACTTTAGTAATCAATAACTTCCCAGCGAAAATTTGTAATCTAGAAGATATCCTACAATATGAATTTTAGTCTTTTTTTTTTTTTTGATTGTAATTTTAAGGTAAGAGGGTAAGCTATTTTTAATTTTAGAAAGGTTTAAAATATAATTCTTTGTTCTCTGGTTTAGCTAGAAAGTTTTTATAAAGTAAATCGGTTCATATGGTCCATCGAGTACTATCTGAGTTATAATCTGAATACTCAAATGCCTCTGTTTTTATAAATGAAGACAATTTTTTCGCTATGATTTTTCCCAGCTAAAAAATGAACCGAAAATTTTTTTTTTGACAGACCTTGCTAGCTTCGATTTATTTCTGGAAATTTCGGTAGAATAACAAAAATTTGAAAGCTGATCAAATTATTTATATCAAAATATTATTTTTTTATAGGAATATTTATTTAAAGTTTTTTTCATTTTAATTATTTACAGTTAGATTCTCAAATTTTTATTTGGAATAATAATAGATATCATAACTTATAATATATTCATTTCATATGATGACTGACACTGATCTTAGTATCTATTGAAATTGAAGATGAATTTATTATTATATTATTGCAGAATTAACAATTAGCATTAAAAAATTTAAATTTTAAAGAAAAGTTACGAAAATCTCCAAATTTAAAATAAGATTTAAATCAATTACTACTTATATTTCTTCTTATATATTATATATTTTTAATCATCTATGACGATATGATTAAGAATGCAAGTGCAATAGAAAATTCCATTCTAAATTCATTTAAAAATTTAATAAGTTTTGACTATGTCATGTAATTAGTATTTTAAGATGGAAAATGCCATCTCCTACATATATATTTAATGGTAAGTTGGTAAGTTTTCGAATTTCAAAATAATTATTTTATTAAAAATTGGAAAGAAACTGGTGATGGAAACCTTCTTTTTGTGTGGAATTGGAAAAAATACAAGAGTTAACTTTCTGTAGAAAAAACAAATTTTCTATCAAAGTCGCTACCTAGTACTTCTTTTACTCAAAGATCATTTCTTCAATCATGTTTTAAATTACAAATTATTATTAAATTTTAATAGTCACTTCAATATAGGGATTTAATGAAATATAATAAAAGTATGAAAACAATTTATTATATTTTTTTCTTTTACAATTATATAATGTGTTAGAGAAAAGATGACTTAGCTATTTAGAATTATTAAAAAAAAAATTATACTAAACTATTTTTTTTATGTACAACAATTACAAAACCCAAAGATACTATAATTATTTATGAAATCATAAAAATTAAAATCAAATTAAAATAAAATCTTATGAATTTAAAATTTTAGAATTTTTTTAGAATTTTAACATTATTATGAAAAGTTTACACGTAGGTACAATTTTAGTAAATTTTTAAAAATTTTTATAAATCAAAAATAAACTGATCGCGTTCTCAAGGTTTTTAAGTTAATTTACAAAAAAAAAAAAAAAACAATAAACAATCTTCACATTTTTAAATTTTTATTAATTTTCTTTTTTTGTAAATTTTCTATTTCCTCGCTTTTTTAGCACAATTTTCAAAAAAATTTTGAAAAATTTGCATATTTTTTTCATTCTATCGATCCGTTTGTCCGTTTGAGATTAAGATTGAAATAAAATAAAGATTTAGTAACAGATATTTTTCATAAAAGAAGTAACAATTGTAGAGCAACATTTTTACATAGCCCCATTTGTTGCAGACTTGAAGCGTTACAAGGTTGAAAAGAGGCTTTTTTTTTAAATCGGTTATAACTTAAGTGGAATTGTTCCCCATATCATAGCTTGAATATTTAAAAATCAATATATATTATGTAGATTACTTCAAAAAAATTCTGCACTCTTCTTCGTTTAAGTAGTAAAAAATTAAAAATTTGATAATTTTAGAAACTTATATGAATCCTATGCAAATTTTTTAAAAGTATGTAATCATAATATTTAATCTGTAAATGGCAGACATTTAAAACCCTTTTACTCAATGATTTACCAACCAACTTTCATTTTTTCTTTTTAAATGATAAATATTCAGTATAGCCATCTTAGAAGATCAATATCTTTCCAAAATTTTCTGATTTTCATTATTAATTTTCCAGTTTTATAAAAAACCCATGTAAAGTATATACATATGTATCATATAGTATGTATAATCTATACCTATAATATACATATATTCAAAAAAGACGCTCTTTGATTCCGTTAAATTTTTGTTTTATTTTTCTTTTCGATTGTTGATTGTCGAAAATTGTCGATTGTCGATTGTCGAAAATTGTGTTTTATTTTTGATTGTCGAAAATTGTATTTTTACATTTTAAATAAGATCATAAAGAAACTCTACTGTATTGCAATTGTAAGTAATTAAAAACAAAAGTAATTAAAACACCTCGAAATTCGAGGGGCGGGCGAATACTAGTCTTATGTTATTCTTAATATTATTTTCTTAATATTTGGTTCAAATTGGAGAAAGTGTCTATGAATTTTTCATATTTTACTAATTTTGATGCAAAAATAATCACAATTTTACAGACATTTTATTTATTTATTTTTTTTCAAAATATGCTCCTTTTAAAAACTTTGGTGTTACATACTAGCTTTAGCACTTCCTCCCCTTCTCACAATTTAAAATTCTCTCAATTTAAATTTTTTACAAAAAAAAATGTCTAAAAAAAGCTACTTGTAGTCACAGACAGATTATATAAAAAAATTTGCAAACTTGTCTATTGTTACCATAAATAATTCTTTTCTCTTTTTACTTTTTACTTTTTACTAATCTATTGTACTCATAATTCATAAACAGTCAAAAGCTCAAACACTTAATTTTATAATTTGCTCAGACTACATATAGATATATAATATATTTGATCGTTTTTTATTCATTTACGTTTTTACTCAAAAATTTTTAAAAGCTAATTTAAATTACAAACTTTACTCAAGAGTCAAGATCAAGTTCAAAGATTTTTTAAAAAAAAAATAAAACCTGTTATGAAAAAAAAAACAAAACTTGCACGTTTGGCAAAATATCAACATTGAATATGACAAAAGTAAGAAAAAGAAGCTTTCATGACTTTCAATATTTTGAGAACTACAAAAAAAAATATCAAATTGATTTTCATATTAATTTATGACGTAGTAAAATATATGTATTTCAATGGGTATAATATATTATCTATATAAGATAGATTATATATATATACATATATATATAATCTAGGTAAATAATAATGAACTTGCAAAACGAGAATATCATGTGGTAAACAAAACAAAAACATTAATAACAAGCTATTATAGGGTTTATAAATATTCAAAATATGTAAATATGCTAAAACTCATATAATATGTATATGTATGTTCTATGTGTATTTGTTTTGAAATATATTTATTTGAATTAATACTGTTCATATATTATGAGTTATTTAATTTATGTATTTTATATTGAGATCCGAAATACTTAAGTATGTTTCATATTAGCAAAATTATGCAGGTTGGAGAATTATGCCCATTTTCATAAATGTCCTATATTTTTTTTTAATTAATGAAGGCTGATCTAACACGTCAGAATTCACTAGATTCTAAGTCCATAGTATACCTTCAAGTATGAGAAAATATTCGGCCATAGTTGTATGAGAACATATTCGGCCATAGTTGTTGTTAAGTTTCCCAAAAGACGGAAGAAACTTTGAAGACTTCTCAGATTCATGTCAGAGAATTCACCTAAATGTTAGAAAAAGAAACTACCAAGGTATTTTAGTTTTTTCCTTAATAGACTAGTACAAGTGCAGAGAAAGTGCTCCATGCTCCCTATCGCGTCAATTCCTCTACAAAATCTGCAGTTAAGCTCCACAAGCATTCCTAATCTTCTAACATATCTACCGTAATAACATCAACCATCTTTCTAAACCCAGATCCGACCACAAGGCTCTGCTTCTACTACAAGTTGAACCTGCTATCTATCGCCTTCTGGCAAACTCAACGAAGTACTTCTTAATATTTAATCGAAAGGTTTGTACAGGTACATGAACAAATGGGATAATCTCAAAGCTTAACTCAAACTTTGATTAGTGTTTTGCTAACTTATCCGCAAATTCGTTTCCAGTAATTTCCTCAAATGAACAAATGTTCTTAGTTTAAAATTAATTTTTCGGAATAGTCCCATTGTAAATTAAATCTTGAATATTGTTGAATCACTTAAGGTCTGTTTAATCACTTAAATCACTTAAGATTTAATCTCATTCATAAAATATTTGTGTATAGTATTGAAATTACAAATGCTTCTAAAAGCACTTCATAAACTGAAAATGTTCATTCTAAATGTTGCTTCTATATTCGAATAACCAACAAAATGTTGTTTGTATAAAAATTTTGTAATAATATAACAACAAAATATTATTATATCATCTTTAAACCCCTTAAAATATAAATTATCTCTTATATTATATCATAGATTTTATAATACAAATAAATTTTTTGTCATACTTTAAAATACCAACTAACAAACAATAACTAACGATTTCATAAATTTTAAATAGGTACTTTAGTTTCAATTAAAACGCACATAGTCCAACACGCAATTTTTTTTTGTTTAAATTAAATCTAATCCGATCCGATCTACAATTAAAAATGGCTGGCAAAAATTTAGCACCAAATTGGTTTAATTTAACATTATTTCAAAAAATTTTAGATAATTACTCAAAAGGTTTTTTTTTTTGTATTTAAAACTGAACCTATAATTAAATAAAAAAAAAAAATTAATTTTAAATTTCAGATGGTAAAGTAACAAATTTCAATATTTTACCAGCTACCAAAGAAGGTGATCATATTGGTGGAAATGTATTACGTGCAAATATAAATTATCTTGACCATAAAAATGACTCCAAAGAATTTTCAATTATTATTAAATATTTTAATGAATTATCAGATAATCAAAAAATTGATAAAAAATATAAAATTGAATTGAAAACATTTGAAACTGAATATAAAATGTATACTGATATTATACCAAAATTTGAAAAAATGCTTAGAGCAGCTAATGATAAAACATTACTTGGACCGAGGTAAATAAATTTTATTAATTAATGTAATTATTTTATGTTTATTTTTAGACTCTATTATGCTTCTGAAAATCCAAATAAAATTCTTGTTCTGGAAGATCTTAAAAAATCTGGTTACGAAGATTTTCCTAATAAATTGGCAGATGTTAAAATGGCTGAAACAGCAATTGATAAATTAGCAAAATGGCATGCATGCAGTTATAAATTACATTATGAGGTAAGTTTCAATTTAATTTTTACGTTTATAAAGTATCTATAATCAGTCAGTTTAAGAGCTAAAAATCTTATTAGGTTTTTTAAGACCCAAAATTTAAAATTGCCATAAAAATTTTGTTATAATACTAACGACAGAAGTCCTAATAAGATTATATCATCCAATCATAAGGACTGACAAGTACATAGTACATGCACAGTATTTCAACTGTTTAATTTTATACACTTTGTGTTTTTCTTTTCTAGAACGCAGATTACTTTAAAGATTGGGATAATTCAGTTTTTAAAATAAATGAAGATAATCCTGAAATAATGTGTGGTGGACCAAAATGTCTAATTAAAGTTTTAAAACCAATAGCAGAAAAATGTTTAAAACTTCAAGAAATCATTGATAAGTTGGAAAAAATCGATACAAAATTATATAAAAAATGTTCAAATATATATGAATATTCTAAAACTCAAACTAAATTAAATGTATTGAATCATGGTGATTTTCATATTAAAAACTTAATGTTTACATATAATGATGATAAAACTGTTCAAGATGCTCAAATTGTAAGTCCAGCTAAATTTATTATATCAATTTTATTTTTTAATCTTTTACAGATTGATTTTGCTTTATGTTTTTGGAGTTCCATGGCTTTAGATCTGATCTATATTCTTTATGCAATTTATGACGGACAATTAAGAAATCAAAAACGGGATGAAATTATTTATACTTATTTTAAAAAATTTGAAAATTGTTTAAAATCTATTGGTTTTAAACAAGAAAAAATACCAAAATTTCAAGATTTACTTTATGATTTAAATAATTTGGGATATTTAGATGTATGGATGTCAACAACATTTTTACCATACTCTTATGCTATTACACGATTAGAAAATTCAAATATTGAGAAAATTGTTAATGAAGAAAATTATCGTTTTTCAATGTATAAAATACCAGATTATTTGAATGATATTAAAGTGGTGCTGAAAAGATCATTAAATTATGGATTTTTAGATGAATCGTATTATGAATGAAGGATATTGAAGTACAATATTTTATAAGTTGTAATTAAAAATCTAATAGTACAAATAAAAATACATATACCATAAAATCTATTTAAACTTTTTTTCTTAGATCTGTATTCAGTAAATGGTAATTTTTATAATAGTGGATATTATAGTTTCAGATAAAAAGTAATACAGGATAATCCTTCTTTTTTCTCCACAGTTTTTTTAAATGAACCAATTGCAATATCATCATTCATCAGAAAATAATATAACATAGTTAAATAATAAAGTCATACTTTCATAAGAGTTCTAGATTTTCTGTTTCGGTTTGGTTTATTATAATAAGTTGTTTGAGAATTTTAATTTTTAAAAATTGTTTTATTAAAAGCTGAGGAAAACCTCGGATAGGTAGATTGAAATTAAATGAACATTGCAGAAAGAAAGTTGACATTATATAATTTCATATTTGATAAATTTATAAAATCTCTATAATAATAAATTAAAAAAACATTTTTTTTTATACTTTAAAATTAAATTTAATTGGCCCTTTTTCTAGTCAACAACATAAATTAACAACAAGAAAAAATAAGAATCCATTACATAAAAAAATAAATATTTGCAAAAGAAAAAGAAAATTACAAAACTTTTAATTTGTAACAATCCCAATTTTTTTTTTTATAAATCATCTCTTAATCTCAACAACTACCAGCAATTTGTTATTATATTTAGTTTGTATATGCCTATTCTCTATTCACTCCTAAATATTTTCCCTTGCTTCTTTGAAAGAAAAAAAAAATTTTTTATAATATATATTTAGAAGAATATTATTTTACCCTGGATAACACAGAAAATTAACAATTTAAAACAAAAATAAGATGTTTATTTAGTTTTTAAAAATTAAAAATTGTCTAAAGGCATTCCTAAAATCAAGTCATCTCGTATAAAATTACTAAAAATATAACATGAGTGCTAAACCATTCAATGTGATTATAAAAACTGTGGCAAAATTATCAATTTAAAATTAGAAAACATGGTTAGAATAAAAAGGCAGGATGAAAACGAACGACTTTTGAAAGCGTACATTTACCAAAAGACAATACAAATAATTTATAGAATAGTGGGAGTTGCACAAAAGATCGAAATTTTCGATAGAATTTTTTTCACATATAAGAAAAACTGTTAAAAATCAAGAGATATTTTTTTCAATTTTTCAGTCATTTTGAAGCTTTAATTTATTTCAGCAAAATTTATATAAATGTCAAATATTATTAATTTTAAATTTTTCAACTCTTATGGCTCTTGAACATGGGTCGTTTCATAAACTTATATTAATTCTGAAAGATATTTCATCTCTCAAAATTTCAAGGCTCTATCTAAAAGAATATTACGGTTATATGAAGCAAGCAAAATCTTGCCAAATTTTGCTTTCAGATAACGGTAAATTTAAATATTTAATTTTAAAAAAAATTTATAACTTTGATATTGATTATATAAAAAGTATAATATAACAAATACAAAAAAAAAAAATCGGTCGTTTGGAGGTTTAGATTGAAAAAATGTTAAGCAGAACCTCAAATAGTATACACATTTAAAAATAGGGTTTTTGTAGTTCCGTAACGGGTGGGAACTACATAAAAAAGTTATTTCTCAACATTCATTTTAAAAATATGTATCCCTTGTTAAAACTTCATTGTTCTATCTTAAACAATGTAGAAGTTTTGTAAACAGAGAGTCAGATGGAGGGACATACAGATAGAGTGAAACAAAAAAATTTTAAAAAATATGAAATAAAAAAGATATTGTATAACAGAAAAATACCTCTTAAGTTTTACCAACAGTTTAAGGTTAGACCGTAGAATTTGAGAGGTATTTAAAAAAATTTAATTTATTTTTTAATCTACTATTTAAGGTAAAGGTGAAGACAATACTACTATATAGAAATGTTTAAGGTAACAACCCAGAAAATATTTTTAACTTACAAATTAACGATTTTTATTTATCTGTTCAATTTAACCCTTCCATCACATATAATGTTATGAGGAAATAAATTAAAATTTACTTTTCAGATTGTTACGGTAAAATTATTAATTTATAATTATATTATTTTGATTTTACATTATATTATTTTATTTTTATATAATATTTTGGCCTGACTGACCGGTGTTTGAATAGATCTAGAGACCTTTCACCTGAAAAATCGTCGAATTACGCACTGCGCCATTGTTAACAATTAACGATTTTTAATTTATCTCAAAATAGCTGGAATTTTATACAAACTATTTTTCAATTTAATTAACTCAGTTTTAACCGTAACTGTATAATATACTCCAAATAAATAGAAAATATTTTTTACTTTTATTATATTATATATCTATTTTTTTTTTACAAAAAATTAGTATAAACGACTTAATTGTTTTTCTCTCTCTATTGCACACATATATATTCACATATACCAACAAGATCATAATATAACCTTAAAACAAAAATTATATAAAAAAACAACATTTGGTTCTAGAAAATTTTACAGGAAATGAAAGAGTAGTGTCAAAAGCAATCTTGTAATAGTTGTGGTATCAACAATAGTACTAAATTAGAGCATAGTAAAGGAAATAACAACAACAACAACAAAAACAAAAAATGAAAAGGATGTAACCAAATACAAGTTAAACAAATAAAAAATGACCGAAGGCAATTTACAAAATAAAATGTCAACATAAATATATAAAAAAAAGCAACTAAAAAACATAGAGATGAAAAATAAAATAAGAGAAGGAAGTTGAAAAAGACAACAGAAAGGGAACAAAATATAAAAAAAAAAACTTATGTACAAACAAACGTATCCTATTTCATTTCACTGTGTATTTAATAATAATAAAAATAAAAATATTTTAATGAAAATTAACACAATATTGAAAAGATATCCACTTATATTTCTTAAAAAGTTGAAGAAATAATCTACGGTCTTTTGAAGAGCTTTTTTATCTACAACTGATAAGAATATTTAGGGAAGGTGGGAAAAGAATAAAAAGATTGTAATTTATTTACAGAAAAAGATAAGAGTAAAATTTAAAAAATTTGACATTGAAGAATTTTAGCCTATAGCGAAAAGAATTCCAAAATATTTTAAATAGATTTGAAAACATTTTTAAAAAATTCAAACGATGATAAAATCTAAAATTTCGAAAAATATAAAATTATAATTTGCAGAAGAAAATAAGTAATTATATCAATTTCCATATTTCATAGAGATGTTGAGAAACCTACAATTTATAGATAACAAATAGTAAAAATAAAAATTGTTGACAATTTTTTCAATTTTTAATTTTTCATACAAATTATTTTATTTGTTTTTAGAAATCTGTCTAATACCTATACAGTATTCTACTCAACCTAAGATGGAACGCAACTGTGACATATGAGATGGCACTCCTTAAACTTATTGTTATAATTTATTAACTTACTTATTAATTTTTCTAGATATTTTGTAGGTATACCGATATCTCTTCTATTGGTCTAAATTCAATAATGTTTCCTTTTCTTTTCAGTGTCAATTTCGACACCGTAGAAATTCCTATATGGTTAAAAACTTGTTTTGAAAAATCCATTTATTGTAAGAACAGCTAAAGTGTAGATCAGACTTCTTTTCATGCAACTTCTAGTACATCCGTGAATTATACATATTGAAACATTTCGAAAAAAAAAAATCTAGGTTCATTTTCAATTTCACTTCAAACACTTTTCTATCATCCTATTTCCTTCCAATTCTTCTTCCCCTTACCTAAATCTACAATAATTTGGCATAAAAGAATTATGTTCTAGAATAGCTATTTTGGTAACTGTCATTTTTTGCATAAAATAAAATTCCAATAATTGTGTCAAATTATCTATCGGTTTTCAAAATGGAGCATAAAAAACTAAAAATGTATTGAAAAGTTTTAAATAACTCTGGCTGAATTTCTATGTAAAAATATCTGTATGTCATGTGGAAAAAATACGCTTTTTAAAACTTTTGGGGGATCTCGGTGGCCTAATGGATAAGAGCGTATAAAATACGCCGTAAACATCGAGGCAGCGTGGGTTCAAATCCCATACACGTCGTAAGAGTTATTCCATACATTTACAGCCACGTCTGAAAAGGAAAGGCTGTGTAATTTCCTGTTCACATTTATGTGGCAGATAAATTCACTAAAAAAAATAAAAAAAAAACATTTTATATTCGTATAAACATTTGTATATTGGTATCCATCAAGTTAATCAAGTTACTACATAATATACCTATTCCTATTTCTACTACCTCATATTTTTTTACCTTTACTTTCACTTTTTTTTTTAAATGTTTACGTATTGAGTGCCATTTAAGTGCCTTTATTTTATCCACATAGGTAATTAGTCTTACTTTTATTTTTTTTTTTTTTGGATTTTAAGTTTTTTTTTTTTAAACTTATTTTTTAACTTACTGGATTATTTATTGCCTTTTCCTACATGATACCGAAATTTTCTAAAAAATTATATAATATTGCCTTTACTGTTTCAAATTTCATCCATTTGCATCAGTATTTACCTAAACAATTTAAATGAAAAGCTTACACTTTCAGAATAATTTAATGAAATTAGAAGTTGATTCCCAATAAAAGAAATCAAAACAAATATACTTTTAATTAATTTACTAAAAAACAAAAAAAAAAATAAAACGTTTTTTTAAGTAAATTTAAATCTGAATATGTATTTACAAAAAACAACACAATTTTTTTTTTTAAATTGAACCTGAAGTTATTTGATTTGAATTTTATGCTCGTTTTATTTCAAAAGTAATCCTTGAACGTGCTATGAATATTAATTTCTAATTTATTTATTTATTTTTTTTTTTTAAATATTACTCCAGACCATTTACTACTTTTAAATAATACTTCAAACCATTTTAAAGTGAAATTTCATTACAAACCCTAAATTAGAAAGAAAATCTTCCATTTAAATTGATCAATTCAAAATGGCAACTGACCTCATTATTATTAAATAAAATCTGTCATGAAAAATAAAATATTAACCATTAAAAACTCAACTTTCATTTTTATCTGTAAGATTCAGTTTTGGTTACATTTTTCTCTATAAATCATTCGGTGTCAGTTTCCTCTAAATATTCAGTCAGTTTCTACTTCTTGAAGATTTTTTTTTTTTAGAAGGGAATAAAGAGATCCAATTTCAATGACTATGCAATAATTATTAAACTTTTAAATTCTACTCCAAAAAAAAACAGGATAATAAAGTGAAAAACTGAAGAAATTTAAAGGAAAAAGATTTAAGTTTTTTATCGTTATACAACTAGAAGGGCGTCCCAAATTTAATAAAAATTTTTTATGTAAATTCTAATGAATCCCAATCTAATATTTTTAGTAGAAGATAATTGTTTAAAAATGATTCTACATAATAAGCTCTGATTGATGAAGAAAGTGAAGTCATTTAGATTAGATTTATACTACTATTTAAGGGGTATAAAAATCACTGCGACCTTTTGATGTTAATCTATTATACTTCTATTTCTATTACTACGTGTTGTGGATTTTGCTCTTACTCTTCTGTCAGATTTATAAAGGATTTTTTGGCTGACAGTTCATCATTACACTAAATTACACTACATACATTAAAGCAATGTGTTCCTAGGTGCACATATTATCTTGTTCGGAGTAAAGTTCCGCAGTTTTTGAGTTTATTATGTCCTAGAGATAATTTTTCTTCAATGATGTAAAGTCATTTTTTATTAACGAATTTACTGACTGATCCTTCTCCAATAAGAAAAAGTTTAAAAAAAATCAAGTGATTGAGCTTAACACAATTAGAAATACTGATACCACATTTTTTTTATAGAGAAGCTTTTGCCGGAAATTGTAAGTAATTAGGAATTTTTCTAATTATAATAGAAAAATACAATTTGCTATTACAGTGGGAACATTAAAGGCATTCTTTATAATTATATAGGGTTTCAATATTAAATAAAAATTGTTGATTTTGTAACATGCTTTCTGTTTTTGGGCCTTGGGCGAAAATTTTCTAAAGTTTTTTTCATGAATAATTCCTCTGTTTAAATTATGATTTATTTAACACCCTGTCAACAAAATTTTTGACGCACATTTTAATTTCTCAAATTCCCTTAATCTTTATAGACTTCCATCTTTACAGCACATTAAAAAAGTCTTATCCGACAATATCGTTTCCTTAAAATTATATGTTAAATATTAACCCTTTTCAAATTGAATTTAATTTATTAATAATATTTTTAACATTATTTTAAAATTACAATCATTATAGTATTCAATTTATTATGATTATGACAATAAAGACATTTTCTATTTGAAAGAATTTTAATCTTAGATATACCATTAAATTTTTTATATTAAATACATGTATATTTAAATTTCTTAGAATTATACCTACTATTACATATTATTTTTATTATTTGTATTTTATTATTAATATTTTATATTTAATAATATAATAATAGCCATTGTCCAGAATATTATTCTTATTATTTGCTATTAAGACTATCTCTTTTAACAACTGTTAACGTTTAACATATTAAAATTGGGGTTGTTGTTCCCAAGCCTATTTTTACCGACCGCATACATGAATGTATGTTTATATAGTATAGGTATTGTTTTCATACCAAAAATTTGTACCCGAGATTTTTGCAAATATGCTGTACTCTGGTACATAGAAACCTGAAAAAAAAAGTATTTTTAACGTGATACCTGAGTATGTGTGTGTGTGTGTTTGTCTCTGGGCAAGTGTACGGCCTAAAAGATCGAGCGTTTAAGATTTTGACGTGAATATCTCGGATTTATAATCTTTTATTTTATTTTATTTTAATTACTAAAACAAGGTATGTGTACATTAAAAAAAAAAACAAAAAAGAACAGACATTATAACATTGATATTGAATATATACATGATTTCTCTTCACCTCAAATTTCAGAAGGATAAGGAAATATAATAGAACATCCTTCTACAAAATTTGAAGGGTCTTTATTAGTTTCGGATATATGCTTGATATGCTTTGGCAGGTCTGTGACAGCTGCCCGAATCGCCTCCCTTTCTTTCCTTATTCAAATCGAATTTCAAGAACAAAAAAGAGACATGATTTAACATCCTTGTACAAAATTTCAAGTGTCTATCCTTATTAATTTCGAAAATATGCTTATCAGACCTTGGAAGGTGTGTGTCAGCAACCCGAACCCATGATCCAAATCATCTAAAATTTCAGGAATACAAAGGAAGCATTACAGAACACTCTAGAATCAAATTTAAAGGTTCTATCTTTATTTTTTTTGTAGAAATGCTGTTTATTCTTCTACTCGTTCCAAAGCTTCCAAATTCCGAATCCATGGACCGATTTTTCCCGGTTTTAGGTGTAGGTATAAAAAACCATTTATATACATTATGTATGGATGTATGTGTCAATAAATGTACACATTTAGCGATCAGCCCAGTGGTGACTACAGCTGATTTTTTTTTTGCTCTAACATCTGTTTAATTTTTGTTTTTACAATAATATTCATATTAACATGTAGTTTATTAATTTAAGGGTATCTTTTTTAATTTAACAATAACAATAATAATATGCTACAAAAGGAATATAATAATTATTAATTTAAATAAAATAAAAATGGATATTTATACATAATTATTTAAACATAAGTCTATTAAAAATCAAACCCTTTAAAATGTAAATAATATCAACTAATGAATGAGGATTAAATTTATATTAAATATATAGATATATAAAAAAAAAAATTCCCAGAAAGAGTATTGGTGTATAAAGAGATATAAACCGGTTAAATTATATATCAAATATTCGTATGCAAGACTTCATAAAGAGTATAATTATTAAGTCTATAAAATTGGTCTCATTAACCCTTGGAATTGCTTGAGTTATGGAAACCCTTTTAATTCGTAATAAGTTTTTTGTCCATTTCAATCTAAAGCAATTACAATAATAACTTTGTAGCACAAATTAATTGTGTTAATAATAAAATTAGGTAAATTTATGCTTACCCACATCTAGTGCCCGAAAAAAAACTTTATTTAAATCCTAATATAAATAAAAAAAAAACAAGTAAAAGTAATAGTAAGTCGATGCAACCGACTTATTTATACCCTACACCTAAAAAATTCAAATTAAATTAAAAATCCATAAGTTATTTTAGTTAAGTATTTAATATAACTAAGCTAAAAAAAAAATGCTTTTACAACCTTTGTACAAAATGTCAGATTTCTATCTTTATTAAATTCGAAAATATGCTTGTTAGGTTTTGGGAAGTGTGTGAAGGCACGCGGACCACCACCCGAATTCATCTCAAAATTTAAAGACATCAACAGGGTAGAATATTCAAATCAAATTTTAAGTTTATATATTTATTAATTTCGAAGATATGCTTGTTTGGTCTTGGGAGTTGTGTGGCAGATACCCGAACAACCATTCTAATTCATATTAAATTTTGGACAAATGAGGGATTCAGGAAACAACACCCTAGTACCAAATTTGAAGTTTCTATCTTTATTAATTTCGAAGATATGCTTGTTCGGTTTTGGGAGTTATATGGGAGGTACCCGAACGACCACTCCAATTCATCTCAAATTTTAGGCAAATCAGGGATTTAGGAAACAGCACCCTCGTATCAAATTTGAAGTTCCTATCTTTATTAATTTCGAAGATATGCATGTTCGGTTTTGGGAGTTGTATGGGAGGTATCCGAACAGCTCCTCCAATTCATCTCAAGTTTTCAACAAATAAGGGATTCAGGACACAACACCCTAGTACCAAATTTGAAGTTTCTATCTTTATTAATTTCGAATATATGCTTATTCGGTTTTAGGATTTGTATGGGAGGTACCCGAACAACCACTCCAATTCATCTCAAATTTTAGGCATATCAGGGATTCAGGAAAACACATCCTCGTACAAAATTTTAAGTTTTTATCCTTATTAATTTCGAAGATATGCGTATTCGGTTTTGGGAGTTGTATGGGAGGTACTCGAACGCATGGTCCGATTTCGCCCATTTACAATCCCCGCCTTACCTTAGTCATTGTTAACCTACAGTATAAATTTCATCAAGATAGCATCATTATTTTTTGAGTTATCGTGCGTACGGACGGACGGACGGACGGACATGGCTAAATCGACTCCTGAGGTGATCCTGATTCAGAATATATATACATGTCTATATCTAACTCGCTTCCTTTTGGTGGTTACAAACACCATACCAAAGTTAATATACCTTATACTTAATGTGCAGGGTATAAAAAGGCGGCTAACGTAAAGTGTATTTATTGCTTCATTCTATACGATTGGATCACAAACAATATTACCGTTTTCAAAGAGAAAGTCATTTCAACAGTCTGAATGTAAATAAAAAACTGATAGAAAAAGTTGAACCTATATTATGCTAACATTTTTAAAAATATTCACTGTTTAGCTTAGTTATATAAATTCAACTCTGTTATAGAAGAATTCAAAAAAAAAAAAACGATGCATAAAAATTATAATAATTTATAAATTATAAGAAACAAATTACCCTTTTTTATTTATATGTAAACATATCCTTTTTATGTTAACAATTTTATTTGTTTATGTTGTCTATGTTTATACATTTAAACAATCCTTTTGTTTATTATAATATATAATTGTATTTAAGGAAATTAAAGAAGTTTATTGTAAGGTTAAAATTAAAAAAAAAAAGGTTTGTTAAGTTTCAAATTTATTGAAGTTGAAGTTTTATTTCTTTGTTTTAGTTTTTTTAATTTTTCATTTCCATTTCCATTTGAGTATTGCATACTCATATTACTATAAAAATTATATCATTTATGATACTTATATTACTTTTTTTCACTTTTCAGACTCACGTCTTTGGCCTGATGTTTTTAAAACTATCACAGCTATTCTACTATTCTATATGGAAATTAGGAACAAAAGATAGAAAATGATAAATTACAAAACTATTTTAAATTGATAACTCAAGAACAAAGAGCTCATAAATTATCATTTTGAAGCAAATTTTAAGATTCTAATAAATAATTCAAGGACAAAACAATAAAATTAATATTTTGTTCTAAAATGCTTAAGTTTCAAAACAAAAAATATATCAAAACAAAAGACTTTAGAGAATAATTCTCTAATTGTTTCATTAAAAGGATGCAGAGGTCTTTTCCGTTTGTGCAAACCCAAACAAACAATATTGAATCAATGAACTGAGATTTTATAATTTTATGGGTTTATAAAATTTTATGGATGTTAATTAGAAAAACATTTGATTAATGTAATACAAGAACTTTATTTTTAACACATTCCCAAAAAAAAATTGGAAAAATATGCCTATTAGTTTAACTCTGTCCGTCGATCTGTCCGTTTGTTTTCAAAACTTCTACACCGTTAAAGATAGAGAAAAAAAATTTTTAACTATGGGTAGATGTCATAAAAAAATTATTGTTGTAGAACAACTTTTTGATGTAGCCCCATCCATTACGAAGCAATAGCTACTCAAACGTTGAAAAGGCCCTATTTTTAAATGCTTATATCTTATGTTACCATTTTTTCAATCTGAAAACGCCATTCGACGATAACTTTTTCTAACTTTCTAAATCAATATCAAAATTATACAATATTTTTAAATTTAGTATTTCAAAACCAAATTTGTGAATATAAATTTTACTTGATTTTTCTACCTTCATACCTCCGGCTCGCTTTTAGATAGAAACTTGAAAATCATAAAAATTTTTGAATCACATCCTGTTTATAAGCTATTAGGGCTCAAAAATTGAAAATTTGCTATTTTTAAACACCTATAACTTAGGCACCTGTACAAATTTTTCTTCAACAAGACATAAAAATTAAAGATGCAGTAATATATTTTTATGTGCGTTAAAGGTTTTTTTTACTTGTGTAGCATTACGAAGTTGCAGCTTCTCAAAATTGCAAAAAAATCCTATTTCCACATTTTTTCAAATTTTCAAATTTTGGTTCAAGTCACAATTCTAAACAGTTTGTATTATCTTTTGTAAATGTGCGCTTTTAAAAACCGTTGATTTACATTCTGCCGTGTTTATTATCATTATTAGGTTAAATTAGGTTAAGCTGGCTGCCACAAAGGCACACTTAGACCGTATTGTGATACCACATAGAAACATTTTTATCACACTCGTTAAAACCAATTTGAGCTTTTTGCAAAGCGAAAAATGCCCTTCACATTTTTACCTGCTAAATCGCTAAGGTTGTTGAAAAGATATTTTCCCAAATGGGTGTTCCTTTTTACCGACAAGGCTGGGCATTGTGCATAGGATATGGAGAGTCGTTTCCTCCTCTTCTTCATCTTTGCAGGCTCTACAATGGTCGTTTGCCAAGTCTTTTGGCATGCTTCCCTATTAGACAGTGACCGGTAATTATGCCCATTGTCAGTCCAATATCTGCCATTTTAAGATAAAGCAGATCATTGGATCGTCTTTAATCGGTTTTAGGCCATATCAATCTTGTGATTTTGCACTAGGTCAAGTTTGACCATTTGTAATTTACCATATCCGTTATTTCCTTTTGAGTAACATTTTGCTTGTGGATAGAGGTACCCCTAGTCTTGCCTTGTCGGGCAGGACTTGTAAGGTTGTACCACGTTTTGCAAGTTCATAAGCTTTTTAATTTCTCGGAATACCTCGATGACCTGGTACCTAGCAAAGCTGAATGCTAAACTGCCTGGCCATATCTTTAAGAAGTTTTCGGCAGTTTATTACAGTCTTCAAGGTTGTATATGTTGATTCCAGAGATTTTAACGCAGCCTGACCATCTGACAGAATACTTGCTTTATAGTCAAAACGTTTCTATTCAATAGAGTCAAGGTTTCTTGGATTGCCATAATCCCCGCTTGGAGGACGCTACAATGGTCTGGTTGGTCTGGTAGTCGGAAATTATGAATGATATTCAGATTTTCTGAGAATACCCTGCATCCTATACTGCTGTTAATTTTTGAACCATCCATGTAGAATTGTAATCCTTCAAAAGTCATCACTGTTTTCGAGTTCCAACTCTCACGACTTGGTACGC
The DNA here is from genome assembly GCA_947095535.1 of Poecilobothrus nobilitatus. Taxonomy (NCBI): domain Eukaryota; kingdom Metazoa; phylum Arthropoda; class Insecta; order Diptera; family Dolichopodidae; genus Poecilobothrus; species Poecilobothrus nobilitatus. The sequence goes on from OX352774.1 coordinate 116,157,877, forward strand.
TCGTCACTTAAGATTTTTCGAAAAACTAAGTGAGGGACATGTAGTCCACCAAAACGGGAGTGGACTTGCATTGGTTTATGATATCTGAGTGACCTTCTCGTGAATTGATCAACTGGGATGTATCTTTTAATATTACTAATAGGCATTAGATTAAGTATGATGGCTAATGCCGCAGAAGTGGTTGTTATTAAAGAGCCACTAATACAAAGTGTGGCAGTTCTTTGAATGCTAGCGAATGCCTTGTGGTTAACCTCTTTATCGATTGCCTTCCACCATACTAGGACTCCGTACATAAGAATTGGTCTTATTACGGATGTGTATAGCCAGTAAGTCATGTATGACTAAAGTCCCCATTTCTTACCAATGGCTTTTTTGCACGAGTAGAGTGCTAAAGAGACCTACCTTACTCTTTCTGAGGTGTTAGCCTTGCAGTTTTAATTTCTGTCTAGAGTTAGACCCAGAAATATAGCCGTTTCGCTAAAGGTAAGAGTGAAGCCACTTAACGAAGGCGACTTTATTTTGGGAATTTTATATTCTTCCTTGTAAAGAGGACCAGTTCGTATTATTATTTTTACTTACTATCATTATTTTATTATATTTAAATTAAGATATAACTCTTAAGGGAGAAATCGATAAGTTCTTCTAAATCAAAGCGAAAAATAGCTAATGACACAATTTACAACTTACAAAAATATTTTGCTAAGCATTAAAGTTTATACTGTTTTTCCTAGCTCTATACAGCAGGTGAAAGGCAGTTTAACAGAATAAATTCTACAATAAAAATAAGAACAGAAAAAAAGGAAGTGAAGAAAAAAATTCACATAAATTAAATTAAGAGCTGTGCCTAAAAATGGACCAAACGCAAGCAAAGAAATATATCGCAACCGTAATTTTCTCATTGTTAAGAAACAAAATTTATGAAAAAAAAAAAAAATAATTCAATTAAGAACCTTTTTTTTTTTTAACAAACAAAAAAAAAATCGTAAAATATAATTATAATTATAATTACCTCATATTAAATGTTATAATAATTTTTTTTTGTTTTTATTTTACATTAAAATAAATGAATAAATTATAAAATGTAATATAATGTATAAAAAAAATATATATGTATATATATAAGAAAATAATCAATGTCAATGTGTCAATAATTATTATCGAGTGTCCTTTAGATTTTTATTTTCCTTCCTTTCCTTTATTACAATATAATGACACATTTTACATTTCACACATGATACAAACCATTTTTTTTTCGCCTTTATCCTTATATTTTTTTCTTTTTTTTAGCATTGAATTTCATCAGAACAAAAATACAAATGAATTGTACATTATTTCAGTAATAAGCATGATAGTTAAATATTCATAAACTCCTTGATATATGCAATAAAACTTTTAATGCATATATATATATAATTTAATTAATATGTGAGGGGTCTTTATAACGGAGGGTCTTACTGATGCTATTACAATTTATTGTATTAATATTAGATTAAATAAATAAATAAATAATATGTGAGGAACATCGGTGACCAAGTGCTTGAGAGCGTGTCGTATTAACAGAGGGACTGCAGGTTCAAATCTTGCAAACATAGCAAGTTTTATTTTAATTGGAAAGAAAATTACTAGAAAAAAAAAATTCTTTACTAATTTCCTTTGCTATTATATAAAATGTAAATATATATAATAATATATTATATAAACAAAGCAAATAATATTAATAAGTATATAAATTAATAATAACATTCAACCTATATATTATCCTATGTGATTTATAATATTAAAACTAATTAATAAATAAATAATCCTGTGATATGAAACATATATTAAATAAAGAAATAAAAAAATAGAAAAGTCAGGCAACATAAAAAACTCATGGCGGAGTGATGGAACAAAAGAATAATACCAAAATCAATAAGATTTGAGTTTGTTTAAAACATTTTGTAACTTTATAAATTATATTTTCTTTTAATAAATAACAATGTTCGTTCATTTGCTTTGTCACCTTTTATGATTTTCAAGTGTCCGTTAAATAGAGATCAACTATTGGGATCTCATTTAATGTAATTGAAGGCAACACTGCTGAATAATAATAAAAAACTAGATAAAAAAATGTAAAAGCGCGGTCTTAAATTCTTTCGTGAAAACCTTAGGAAACAAGAAAGAAAAAAATATTAAAAGAACACGAACTTAATGTTAATCAAAAAAATGTTTAAAGAGCGATTACTGAAACTTCCGGCTTAAAATTAAACAAGACTCTCTTTTTATCTAACAATTGTTTTACTGTTATATACCAAATATAAATATACTAAAAAAAAAAACCATTTGGTTAAAGTGAAATATTTACAGAATATAAAAAGTAATAAGACTTTTTATTTGAGGAATAACTTCTAAAAAAATCCGAAACAACTGAAGTGTAAAAGTGTAAAAAAAAAAACCAAAACAAAACGAAGTGTAAATAAAAAATATATTATAATTTTTACAAATAACAACATTATTATATTAGTCTGCTTATATATTAATGTATTTCTATTTACATATACATATATATTTAAATAAATATTATAAAAACTATTAAAAATGAAATATATAAATACAAATTACAATAATAATAATGTTAAAACATGGTGTTATTTACTAAAGCTAAACAATTTTAGCCCTTCACTTTATTCTATCTTTTTTCCTCTGTTCCTGAAATAAAATTCTTATTAAAACAGATAAGAAAAAAACAGCAAAAAAATTTTCTCCGAAAAATCAGGTCATCCTTTTGTTGTCAACCTTTGACAACAAAACAAAAAAAAAAAAACGACGAAGATAATGTATAGTTAACTGTGTCAACTCTAGGATGCTCGCATGAACATAATGCATTTATATGTATGTTGTCTCCGTCAACTTTAATCATCGTTTACAAAATTTAAAATTTCTCGCTTAATTAAGTAAGTAACAAAATATGAGAATATAAATTCTATAGCTGTATAACAGCTTTCTAAACCTATTGAGTTATATCAACTAAAATTTGCAGAGATTGTTGGTACAAAAGAGATCTTCATTTCAGATATTTAGCTTAATTAAGCATCGAGTTGCGGTCTTAAAAAAAAATTTATGGTAGCTACTTGAACCCATCGGTAGAATTTATTCATTTTCTTAAAAATTTCAGAATACTAATTAACGGTAATAAAAATTTAAAACTTTCAGTTTCATTAATTTTTGAGCAATCATGCGGGCGGATGGATGGGACACAAATAGGAAAATCATCTCTGAATTAAATCCTGGGGAATATAATATAGTATACTAACAGAAATACTCGGCGTTACCCGGAGTAGTTTGTTGGCTTTTTGAAATAAAAAAAAATTATTAACTTTTGTTTTTGCGTTAATATAATTTAATTAATACAGTTGAATTATTAACATGTATTTACAGATTCTGGTCATAATTTTTAGTGCTTTTCAAATTTAATTACGTTTCCTTCAGTTTTTTTTTTAGTAATTTAAACACGACAAAGAATTTAAACTCAATTCGTTTACAAAAAATCTTTAAAGATAAATTACATAAAATCGTATTTCACTTGTAAAATACAATACTGCAGTAAAACCTTCAGATACATTTTTTTCTGCAATCTTTAATTTTCATGTCTTGTCGAAGAAAAATTTGCACAGGTGCCTAAGTTACAGGTGTCTAAAAATAGCATTATCAAAATTTGAGGCGTAATAACTCTTAAAGAGGGGGTGCTACCAAAAAATTTTCTAAGGAAACTTATACTAATTCTAAAAGTTCTTTCTTGCCTCAAAATTTCAAGCCTCTATCTAGAAGCGTATCGGAGTTATGAAAGTAGAAAAATCATGCAAAATTTGGTTTTCACATAACGGTAAATTTAAATACTAAATTTAAAAAAATTGTATAATTTTTATATTAATTTACAAAGATAAAAAAAATACCTGTCGAATGAAGTTTTCAGATTGAAAAAATCTTAAGCAGAACATAAGATATATGCATTTAAAAATAGGGCTTTTTCAAAGTTTGAGGGGGTTTAGCTCCGTAATGGGAGGGGCTACATGAAAAAGTTGTTCCACAAAATTATTTTTTTTATGAGACCTACCCATGGTTAAAATTTTTTTTCTCTATCTTTAACGGTGTAGAAGTTTTGTAAACAGACGGACGGACAGAGTGAAACTAATAAGCACATTTTTTCAAAAATTTTTTGGAAATGTGCTAAAAATGAGCAGAATATTTTTAATAGGTACTCATGTGGTAATAAGTTAAAGAAAGTTAACAAAAATTTGTCACAGAGTTTATTTAGAACCATAAATTCATCCTGCAAAATTGAGCACAAATCGGAAACAAAAATTTTTTTGGTAGTCTCTCATGCCTAAATAGGTTAATGTATCATGACAAAATTAATTGAATGAGCTTCTGTACAAAAGTGCAATACTTGTGTAAATTTTCTTGTGCTAATTGGTTAAACCGTTTAAGCGCGACAGCAAAGAAATTAAAAACTTTCATTGAGCGCTAGTGCCAAAACGGGGTAATGGATCGTAACTAAATTAATCTGATGAGTTTTATGCTAAAGGTGACGAGTTTTGCAAATCTTCAAATCAATTGATTAAACTGTTTAAGCAGGACAACAAAAAAATTTAATGAACTTCGTCGGCTCTCGTGTCTACATAGATTACCAGAAAGTTATAAAAATTTTCCACAGCCTGTTTTTCAGACCATAAAACCTCCATACAAAATTGAACATAAATCGGAAGCAAACAATTTTTTGGAAGCCAGCCGAGCTGAATCCAGTTAATATATTATAACTAAAGCGGTACACCCCTAGCACTTAGAAGAACATTTCTACGAATTTGAAACTGAATCGGTCTAACCGTTAAGGCAGGACAATGAAAAAACCGAAAAGTTTTAAAAGGCTTTCGCGGCGCAATGGGTTAATGAACCACAACGCGATGTAGCCTACAACTCCTTCCACGCTCCTGAAAATGTTCCTGCAAAATTTCGTTGGAATTGGACTGGTGGTTTTTAAGTGATCATGACTCAAAAAAACAAACAGAATTTCTGCTTGATATGTTAGATATAGATTATGCCTTTCCATGTCTGTATCTATGATATCATATATACTTAATCCTCTTTAATAAGTTAATATGTTACAAATGCAATAACAATATTATTATATCGTTCAAAATATGCTTGAACTGGTATAAAAAAAATTAATATTATGTTGAAAGGATAGAGAAAAACTATAAGAAACGTAAATAATTACTTGACACAAGGACAATTGATTGGTCATTTTAAATATAAGTGTATGTAATTTTTTATATACCTATTCTAAATAATATTCAACTAATCATTCAATTTTCAGGGTGCAAAGGTAAATTAATCATTGTGGCTTGGTTTTTTTTTTTGTATAACGGTACTTATTGTTGCTCAATGAAAATTGTTGCTTCAGTCCTTTCTAAAAAAAACGTGTACAAATCAGAGATACAAAATAATTATAACATTTTCTTCATACTTTTTTATTATAAGACATTTTTGCAATTATTATAAATCTTTGGGCTAAAATATCTGTAAGGTTTTTATACAGTACTTTATACAAAGTAGAAACATGACATTTTAATTTTTTTTTAGTCTTCATATTAATCGTATTTTTTTTTTAAATAACTCAAAATACTGTAGACAAGTTGTAAGAACTATTTTGAAAAAGAAGAAAAATCAGAGCTAATGACTTAATTAGTTAGTACATTAATGTTTTCTTTTAAATAAACTTTATTCAAAAAATTGTTAAACTGCCATATTAATTTGTCATATTTCCACAAATATATCATATATCCTAAACCTTTTTAAGTAAGCTACCACCCTAAATTTTCAAATAGGGGTTTGAAGCCATCGGGTGTGATCATTTTTTGTTGTGTCCTATACAATTGAGGACTTGTGTCCTATACAATTGAGGACTTGTGTCCTATACAATTGAGGACTATCGTTTAGTATTAAATTTCTATACTATTATTAGTTTTTTGCTCTAGCTTCGCATTTTGCAGCGCTTTCACCTCTTTAAATTTTCACAACTTATTGAATCGAAATTGAAATCCAAATACATACTGAGCATTAATAGTCTAATATAATTGTCCCTCTCTAAGTTTTTTTTAGCAAAAATCTTAAGTTATTCGATTTAAAATTTAAATTAATCGAAAAAAAAATAAAAGTGTACTTTAGGATTAACCATTTTTAAAAATTTTCTTAATTTATATTGAAATTATTAAGAAAAAACAAAAAAAAATTAATTTTCATTTAAAGTACAAGAAAACTTGAAGCGTAAAATATTATGACTATTATATAAAAATCATTGTCATCATCATCATCATCACTTCCACTGTCATTCTAATAATATTATTATCATCAATATACGACATACGTACTTACACACATTTATTGACTGATAAAAGAATAACATTAATAATGTCATGCTAATGATGTTTTGGAAATGCGAGTTTATAAGTTTCAAAAAAAAAAAAAACCAAAAAATTCAGTAAAAATGATTTCTATTTATTTTGCAATTTAAAAGAGAAGAAACAGTTTGTTTTCTTTTTTATTCACTCTCCTTTTCAGCAGCTTCTATTATTTTTTGCTTTTATGTGAAATAAAATAAAATTGATGAAAATTCAGTTGTAGGAGAATTAGGTTTTTATCATGTGCAAACGGATACACATACATGTATGGTTAAATTAAATGAGAAAATGATATACTTACCAGTAAAACAATATTATTATATACAACAGTAGTCAACAAAAATTTACTTTCAATCAAAACTATATAAAAAATATTATATCAGAAGAATGGTTAAAAAAACACACAGGATAAAACTTGAACAAGATTTTGAAAAACTCCTATTACAATTTAAAGCCACCTTAATACAATCAATTTAAAGCCGGTTCCGGAAAATGGCAATACCTGATGGTTTCAAACAGCCATTTCAAAAATTTAGGGTGGTAGCTTAACATCCATTTGAAAATTTACGGTGGTAACTTATTTAAAAAGGTTTAGCCTACCTTGATTTTTCAGCCTACGAACATTTTTGCTTTATGCAATTGACTTGTAATTTTAAATGTATCTAATTTGGCTAAAGATCTTAAATCTAAATCTTTAAAGTCCGGCGGCTAATGGTTTAGAAGACAAAACAAAACTTAATTCAGTTTAGATAAATTTAATTAGCCTTCTAAATTGTCAAAGTTAACAAAATCGAACATAAACTAATCAAAATTAAAAAAACTAATATAAAAATACACACAAAAATAGAAAAAAAAAAAAAGTTCGCTAAAAATATACTGCTAAAGGTATACTGAAATCTAATTATTTAATTAAAAACATTTTTATGTTCTTATCTAAACTTGAATTACTGCAACAGCATTCTTTTTTCTTCAACCTTCTCAACATTCCAATGTATATAAAAAGTGCAGATACATGTATCTTAGAAGAATAAATTCAAATTTAAATGCAATGAAATTTACCAAATGATTTACAAATAAAGGTGCAAATGATTTACAAATCATGTCACCTCTAAAATACTCGTATAAATCTTAGGCGGCTAAGAACTACGACAACTTTCAATCAAAAATAAATGGAATAAATAAATATCTTTAAATATAAAAAAACGAAACTTATTAAAAAATCTAAAAACGTTAAGTCATCAACTTTGTTATTTCATGTCCTGGAATTTATCAGAAATGTTAACCTTATGTACCCTTATAGGTCAAGTACATAAATTCAATCCATTTTAAATAATAGAAATTATAAAATATCACATACATGTACATATACACACAAGCATACAAAAAATGTTAAATTTTTTGAATTCAATAATTTAACAATAATAACAACAATAAATTTTTAACTTGTTGAGCATCCTTAGAAAGAAAAAATAACAGCACCCTCACACAACTCCAAAAAAAATAACAAAACCAAATTAAGTTTAAAAGAGAACAAAAAAATAAGAATTTGTGAACAATAATAATAATGAGGAAAAGAAAGAGATAGAAAATTGTATTTTTATAAAAGAAAGGATAAATGTCCTGAATTCAATTATATTAGTTTTTTTCTTCTTTTTTTTTTTGCGTATTATTTTTTATTTTATATTCAATGTTTTTATTTATATATATATATATAAATATATATATATATATATAAATATATATATATATATATATACATATGTTTATGTGGTGGACCATAACCATTTTCTCTATATACAACATTATTGTGAATATTATAAAACAATATTGTCTATAGATAATAGAGAAATGAAATAGAAGCAACAGGGTTCTGTTGAAATTTAAGAAATGTTCCCAATATTAATAAAGATTAAAGAAAGAAAAAAAATAATATAAAAAAAAATGGAGTAAGAGAAAGAACAGTGAGAAGAAAGGACACAACGATGATCATTTTATTAGTGTCACAGTGTTATTATGTGCTCGTGTATATTAAAATATTTTTCTTTATAGTTTTACGCTATTTTTCTTCTGTTGTTTTGTTTTCCTGTGTATGGACTCGTGTCCTCGTGTCACATTTTTCTACATTCATATTCTCTAAATAAATATATACGTTTGAGTATGTGTATGAGTTTAAATTAGAAAATATTTTAATGAGAGATTTTTATTTCTTGTTGGATGATGAATTTGTGATAGAATGTTAGTTTTAAATTTCAATGGAACTTAAAGAAAAAAACTGAAGAATGAGAATAGGAAATTAAAAAAACAAATAAAAGGTTTTTTTTTTTTTCTAAATGAAATCTTATTTGAAATTAATAAATTTTTTGTTTTTTTATCCTTATTTTTCATTATAATTTTATTGGTTCATTTAGGCGGGTTATTTTATTTCTTTACATAAAAATTTTTAATTTCAATAATAAATCATCAAAAATTGTTAAACCAATAAATTTTATAATCAACAATACTTGAATTAACCCAATTTTAAACAGTAGTTATATTAATGCAAACAAAATTCTAAAAGTATAATAAATTTGCCATTACTTTTGTAACAATATAGACGAGATATATTAGAGAAGGTGTAAAATTCAGGCTCAGTATGTTCGTGTTAGTATCGTAGTGCGGATGTCCCCATCTCGTTTTTATTTCAGCATTTATTTACTTTAGCTGTAGTTTCTAAATTAATATTTCAATTTGAAACCAAATAATGAGTTTCATAAATTAAACTTTTAATCTTAAGTAATTGACAGAAAAAAATTATACGATACTGGAACTTCTGAAAAATGAGAATATCTTCTTGTGTTTAAAGTTGAATTACTAAAAATCTTTCTTTGAATTTTATCCTCACCATACGCTCCTATGTTTAGAATAAACTAATCGTAATTATTTTAATTTAAAAAGGCATCAAAATCATATATAATCCAATATTTTAAAACTAACATATTAATTTTTAAATTTATTGATTAATATTTCGAATATTTTTTAAATTTAGTGCATAAAGACTCTATTAAAAAACTGAATACTCATTATCATAATAACATTTAATCAATATTTTATATAAAATTAAACAATAATTAATAAAATCCTTTAAAATCCTTTCAAAAATTAAACTTTCATTTTGAAATCATTAAAAATACAAATCAGATACTTATATATACGTATGCATTTATAAGTAACTAACTAGTATTTATTGAGTAACTCTTATAATTTTAGACCACTTGAGCTAAATACCGAGGAAATATAATTAAATACCGTAAATTAATTAAATATTCTACTCTTCCAAAATTTCTATTTAATAATAATACTATTTAAAATACTTAAAACAATCTATGCTGGAAAAGGACCATAGAAGTAAATAATATATTTGATATACTACCATAATGCATTTATTAAGGATTGTTATGATATTGACTTAATTTATAAGTTTAATTAATCACAATTAAATAAAAATCTGTCATCAACCTTGATATGAATTTTATGAAAATATTATATAATAAATTTTTGCCGCTTAAAAAACCATGAAGTGTTCCAATACAATAAATACCATTCATTAATTAAACATTTATTTATGGAATCATTAAGCTTGAAATTAACAAACTTTCCTTTTTCTTTTAGCTCGGTAAATTGATGGACCTCCCCTACAAATTTCGAAAAATAAGTTGAATTCTTTGACATGACTTATTTCAAACGACTTCTTCTTTTTCATTTGTAAGAGTCTAATGAACAAAATTAGTTGTTTTGGTTGAATAAAAGGTCGAAACTTTAGTTTTTGAGTATAATTTTAATTAAATGTGTTTTAATCTTTTTTTATCTTTTATCCATTATCATTTCCCATTTAAGTTTATAATCAATGTAAAAAGTGTAAATAAATTTTATGTTAAATAGAAATTTTTATTAAGAATTTGAGTAAACAGATTTAATTCTATTCATCTCAATGCATATTGAAATAATTTCAAATATCCTTTTTTAATTGTTGTCATTAGTGATGCGTTATCCTTTTTATATTTTTAAAACCAGAGAATTTAAAAAAAAAAAAAAACTATTAATAAAAAGGAAATTTCGATTTTATCCATTAGCAACATTTAAATAATCATATTTATAATGAAATAATTAAAAAAATCAAAGACAAAAATTCTTCTCATAATTTGAAATTTATATAATTTCAAGATTTGTCTTTATCTAATTACAATTTGTAATCTTTAAATCAACAAAACTTTTTTATATTCAAAGAAAACGAAACCCAAACTCAAGTGAAATAAGAAACAAAATTATATTTGGAAAAAAAAAACAATTTTCTTTTGTACATAACGCACAACATTTTAAGTTGATTTACAATCATAAATATTGAAAATTATTAAAATTTATATAAAAATTATAACAATAATTAATTCTGATTATTATCTTCCATTATTTTGTTAAGTTTACAAATTATATAAATAATAATAATATAATCTATTATAATTCTTTGTTGAAGTATAAAAAGTATATTAAATGGTTATTTATTGAAATAAAAATCATTTTAATTAAGTTAATTGGTTACAATAAATATTATCATTGAAATTATAATTATCCTTATAGTTAATTTTCTTAAATCCTTTATTTATATTGATAAGGAGCTCCTCTGATTAATATTTTCATAGGATTTAAAACAACTACAAAGGAAGTTAAAAATAGAAGAGTAATGAAAAAATTGTACTAATGGGTGTTCAAAATTGAGGTATCATTTTAATTTTAATAAAAAAGACTTTTTTTTTGAAATATTAAATATATTTTTATTTTAATTTATTACAAATAGGTTCCGGTTAATAATGAAAAATTATGTCGGCCAAGTGGCCCCCTCTACTACTTCGGCAGGCTTCCAATCTTTTACCAAAATTCTGAATCACGTTGTTCAATAAACTGTTCTCAATGGTTGAAATCTGCTCGATAATGTTGTTTTTAAGCTCTTACATTGTTGTGGGATTATTGCTGTACAATTTCGATTTCACAAAACCCCACAAAAAAAATCCAACGGTGTCAAATCGCTCGATCTTGTTGGCCACATCACTCCTCCTCTACGAGAAATAATGCAATCTTCGAACTTTTCCTTCAAAAGATCCATTGTTTCTCTTGCTGTGTGGCAAGTGGCACCGTCCTGTTGAAACCACATATTCTCTACGTCCAAATCATCAATTTCTCGCCACGAAAAGCTTCGGATCATCTCCCTGTAGTGATTTCCATTGACCGTAATCGCATTTCCATTTGCGTTTTCAAAAAAATATGGTCCGATGATTCCTCCTGACCACAAACCACACCAAACGATAACTTTTTGTGGATGTACTGGTTGTTCTAAGATAACCTTTGGATTCTCTTCACCCCAAATGCGGCAATTCTGTTTATTGACGTAGCCATTGAGCTGGAAATGAGCTTCGTCGGTGAAGATTATTTTGTTAAAAAAATTCTCATTTTCTTCTTGTTTTTCGATTGCCCAAGAAACGAATTGCCGACGTAATGCATGGTCAGTTGGTTTTAATTCTTACGTCAGCTGGATCTTATAAGCCTTTAAATGGAGATCACGATGCAAAATGTTGAATAATGTGGATGGTTTGATGTTTAATTGCTGCGAACGATGACGAAATCAAGTTTTTGGATCTTCTTCAACACTTCTGCTCACAGCTGCTACATTCTCGGTTGAACGGCCACTACGTTGATAAATGTTGCCTCTGTTATCAAGAACAGATCCAGTTTCTAGAAATTTATCAACCATCAGCTTGATGGCACGATTTGTTGGAGCATTTTCTCTACCAAATTTTGTTCGAAATTTCCTAATTACATCTTGAAAACTTTTATCCTTTTCAAAAAATGTTGTAATAACAAAAACACGTTGTTTCTTCGTGTAACGTTCCATATTAACTAACCGGAATGCATTTAGAATATACCTAAAGAAACCTCGTATATATCAAAAAAAATTATTAAAAAAATCTTTTAATTCTAATTGCCAGCTAGTGTTTATCTATTTTAAATTTTATTTTTACTAATGCTTCGAGTCAGAAATCAATAAAAATAACAAAGATGTATTAGACCTATTTATGCTGTAAAACTGTAACTACATAAAGTTTCTTCCTGAAACTAACACTAAAATAAAGTTAGAGAACGGAACTATAGAAGACTTGGTAGCATAGCTATCTATAGACTCCTCTTCTTATAGTTCAATATCTTAAAGCAACTGGCGTACAAGTTCTACTTTGCACTTCATGGGATTGGACTTCTCAAGACTAAAAAAAAAAACTCCAAAATCGATAAATCTAGTGTCTGTTCTCTACGCTAGAATCGACTTCAAAAATCCTTGGCACCCAGAATGGGCGATCTCTTCTGCGATATATTTCATCATCCAAAGTATGTCGGTTAGATTTGGGTTTGTACATTTGTCACCCATATTCTTTAAAACTCTTTCAGTTTGGTAAAATTATAACGCAGATTGAAATAGCAATATATTGGTCAAAGTCGTCTCCAAGCAGGCAACGTTCCTGCAATTGTAGCAAACCACACATCGGATTGAAAGGTGGGACATATTTATTGTGGTGGTAGATTAGATCTATTTCAAAATTTCAATTTTGTTCCTTTTTAAAAAAATTCGTAAAATTTTAAAGTTAAAATATTTGACTAAACTAGACAGTCCAGCTCATTATTTCAACTTTGTTCTGTTTTCCTTGGTTGTATTAAAAAGTTTTTCTGGAAAAAGTATGCCTCGATTCTTCTGCTTGAAAGAATAAAAAGCATTACAGTTTTACACAATATTTGGTTCTTGAATTAATTTTGTTTTTAGTATTTAGTACAATTCGCTGAATTTTTTTAAAAAATATAAACAATTTATATACCTAACATAATTTTATTACTGAACAATATTCTTGCCGAGATCTTTATAAGATTATAAAACTATTTTTGATGTTTGGTTGCATTTTATAACGGTGAAATATGCTCGCTTTACCCAAGGTCGAATCACCTCATTATCATTTTTAAATATTGTCAACAACAAAAAAACAAAGGAATGTACTTTCATTTGCAGAAAAACATTAGTAGGTTATTTATTGTACATATATTTTTATGCTTATGTACTTTGGAGTATATATTTTATATGCTTTTATATTAACTCGTCGCTGTCGGTTTATTTATTTATTTATTTATTTATTTATTTATTCTGTCACGCTTTTTATTATCTTCGTAATCTGTTAGCAACATTTGTTAGTGTAGTATGGTGTAGAGGATACATGTAGTATGTACAGGTTTCAAAAGTGGGGATCATGTTGTTCGAATCCAGTTCACATGGAACTTTTTTTTTTTTTAACTATCTAATTATCAACATTTTTTAAATAAAATATGTATATATTTTGTATATATCAATTTAAAACTTACATTTTTATCTCTTATTCATGCATACAAACATACACATTATATTTTTGATCTTTCCTGGTGTTTTGTATTAGCATAATTAGCAAAACACAATCCATCAATATTTTTATGTATGTTGCTAAGTTATTTTGTTTACAACATTTGTTTAGTATTTAAATCAAAATATTTGCTGTCAACATTCTTTAATGCATATTGAATTAATGCATATATGGTGCAGAGGAAAGTGTACAGGTCTTGAAAGTGAGTGTTAATGTGTGGACTGTGGTTCGAAAAGAACCACGAACCCCAAATTTCTGTTAATCTTATTCCAGCAATTTACTTTTGTATTATAACAGGCCAAGATGCTTTAGATCTATAATCACTTTTATTTTATTTTCTACTTTTTAGGGGGCGAGTTCGATTTTGATAAAAGCATATTTTAAAAAATATTTTTTTTACATATTATTTTTTTCAAAAGAAATTATGTCATTAAAAATTTACCGCATGGGGTATGGCTTTAGCGAATACTGCAAAAAACCTCAAATAAAAAATTATTTGATGTCTTTTATGGCAAAGTATATATAAGGTTAGCGTAAGTTAGATTAGGTTAGAGTGGCTGCCAGAAAGGCATAGTTAAACCTTATTTGGTCCATTGTGATAACATATATTGTACATTGATAATCTAACAATATCAAAAAAGGTATGAAAATTCAGATTGATATTTTAAAATATTTGGTTTTATTTAACCTAAAATTTCATACTTAATCAAATAAAGAGCATATACCACACCTAAATACTCAGGCAAAAATATCGCAAGATTTAGATTGAAATAAATTTTTATAAAAGTTGAAATATTGTGACAGAACTTTTTAATAATTAAAAATTTTTAGTTAAAGAATTTTCAATATCCAAAATTCTGAAATTTATAATTTTTTTGCTAACATAATCAGAATTTTAGTAAATTGAGTCATCCATTTGCCTTAAAAGACGATACTATTAATGTTAAGTATCTAATTCTCCTAAAACAAATAAATATTATGTATAATTTTTATTATATACGTACATATATGTACATATTATTGTTATATTCTTAAAAACTTTTTTTTTCTGTTTTAGTGAACTTTACAATCATCTAGTGTAATTGTGCCAGAATATTAGAGATTAAATTTAAGTACCATATTTCTATACTTAATACTTGCTTTAATTTTGATAAAAAAAAAAAAACAAATAATAAAAATTTAATGATTGTCATGCATGCATGACATTTGCATACATAATGTATGTACAATTATTTTATATATTTACAAGTAAATATATATAAATGATGCTTTAGAAGATTGACTGACTGTTTATTGTTTTTTTAATATTTATGAAAATGTATTTGTGTCAATCAAAACGATTATCTATAATATATATATATATATATATATATATTTTGTACTTATATTATAATGGAGATGCATTAAAAATTAGGATTACCATAATTTATTCAGAATCTTCAACATAGGAAATTGTAAACGAAATAATTTTTAAGATCTTAAAAAATGCATTATTTCAAAACAATTAAAAGAGTATGAACTTATTTTAATCTATTTAATTTAATTTTATACAAATAATCCGTTGGTAAAACTCTTTTTAGCATATTTTCAAAAAAAATTTGAAAAAATGTGTTAATTAGTTTCACTCTGTCCGTCTATCCACCCGTCCGTCTGGATGTTTACAAAACTTCTACAACGTTTGAAATAAAGCAATGAAATTTTCACTACGGATAGGCATCGCCAAAAAGCTAATTTTGTGGAACAACTTTTCATTTTTAGCCCCACCAGTTACGGAGCTAGAGCCCTACAAAGTTCGAAAAAGCCCTATCTTTACATTGTTATAACACACAGGTTCTACAAGGTATATTTTTAATCTGGAAAAGTTTATGTAGCAGGTTTTATAAACTTTATATATAAAATAATATAAACTTTATATATAAATATATATAAAATAAATATGTGGCTTTGCCATGCTTTATTTTAATATACCGTTATGTGAAACTCAATAAAATGCGTAATTTATATTATTACAAATTTATTTTTCAAAATATGTACTCTTTACTCTAGGCTTATAATGGCACATTTTTTAATTTTGAAAGGTGCGTTTTTGAAAAGCCATGGTTTTCCCCAGTACTTGTTTTAACTAATGTTGGTAATGCATCCTCTAAATAATTAAGTAAACTCGTTCTTAAATCGTGCAATTCTACTAATTTATAAAATTTTAACTATTTTAAGTCACTGATTTACAAATTTCCTTTTCTTAAATAAAACTATAACTGTAAACGATTAAATAACAGTTAATTATAACCTTACAGGATCTGCCGGATAAAGAAAGACTAAGTGTACGTCTATTCACAAGTAAAATGTTACTTCAAAAGAAAATAACGGATATTGTAAATAACAAATGGCCAAATTTGACCTCATGCAACATTACAGGACTGATATGAACCAAAACCGATTTAAGACGATCTAATAATCTCTTAAAGAGGCAGATAAGTCGACTATCTCTTCAACAAGATCAGCGATCTAGCAGGTAAAAATGTGAAGAGCATTCTTCGCTTTGTCAAAAGCTCAAATTGGTTTTAAAGAATGGGATACAAAAGTTTCTATGCGCTATCACAATGAAGCAAATATGGTCTAAGTGTACCTTTACGGCAGTCACTTTAACCTAACCTAACCTTGTTTTGTAAACATTAATATTGAGCTCTTAATAATTTATTCTACTTTTACACCAAATTTCAATTTAAAATCGAAGGAAAAGATTTTTGGAAAAACAATAAAATTGTAAATATTCGGCAAAAAAATATTTTTTTTTTTAATTAACAACCGGCAACCTTACTAACATTTTTCAATTTATGTGTGATAATGTTATAAAAAAAAATATTTTATTTTTATTTTATTTTTTGCCATATTCATTCATAAAAATTTCTAATGCAAAGAGTCCTGTCTGTAATTTTATTACATCATAATTTAATTTCCAGTTGACATGATGTTAATGTTAATGGTAATAGGAAATTTTTATTTTTATTTTTGTTTTTGTTGTTATTATCCATAAATTTTATTTTTCACTAATCTTTATTTATTTATTTTTCCATCAGGAAAATAAATCAACTTTGATGTTTAAAAAAAAAAAAAAGAAAAGAAATAAGAAAATCGTTTTCAAAATTTTTCTTTAATTTTTCGTCTTTCTTTCTTTTTTTCTTTTTACCTTTTGATCTCTTTATTGTTTTTCTATCTTTAATGAGTTTTTCCTATTCCATGTCATTTATTCTCATGTCTCTTACAAAAAAAAAAAAAGAAAAAGGACAACTACCTATAAATATGACATATACTCTTTAGTATTATAATTTTTTTTTAAAAGAAAATCTTAAATTTATGATGCATTCCTATAGAAGAAATTAAGGAAGAAATTTTGAAAATAACTTTTTTCTGATAATTTAAGAAATGATTAGAAAATCTTTAAAAGGTTTTTTTTCAAATTTCTAAAATATATTAAATTTATTTATAGCTGAATTTCTGGTTGTTGAATATTTGGTAAAATCACTTCATCAACTTCATCTACAAAAAAAAAATGATCTTAGATGATAATTATTTTTGTATCTAAAATGTTTAACGTGTTAATGTGTTAAAAAAATACATAATAATAACAATTAAAAAATTAAAAAAGTTAATTGGATAGAAAAAAGTTTAGTTCAAGAAAGAACTACGTTAACTAGAACTTGCCCAAATGGGAAAGGAAAAGATGCCAAAAATGAATTGTTAAAATTTTACATTTTCATTAAATTTTCTTATAAAAAACCAATTAACTTTCACCAGGGCTGTTTCAAGAATTTTTTAAAGACCCCAAATGAGGAGCAAATGATTGAGGAATTAACGTTCTCAATCTATTACAGTGAAATATAAATAATAACCCAAAAAAATGGATATTCTACACGTCTGGAAAAAAAATTATTTTAATTTTAGAAATTTTTTATATTTATGATATATGGCGATTGTAGAAAACTTACTGATTCCTCAATTCCTGACATAGTTTGAAAAATTTACTTACCTAAAAATAAAAGAAAAAAAATACTTTAATTATTTACTAAAAAATACTTAAATATTTTAAATTACATTAAAAAAAATAAATATTAATTAAAAAATTTCAAATCTTTAATTTTATTCTACATTAAAACAACAAAGTCTTTCATATATATATATATATATATATATATATGTATATTATGTATATGTTAAATATATGATGAAAATTCATTTTTTCTCCTTTAATTTCACTAATGTTAAGCCTTTTTTTATGTTTTTCCTTTTTTTTTGTTTTTAGCCAAAAATAAACTGGGCGTTTTATTACCCTTTAATTTAAAAACACATTAAAAATTTTGTTAAAAATTCAACAGACTGTGGATTATTAACTTCCATTAAAACTTAAAAAAAAAAAATAACCGAAATCAAAAAAGCGAAATATTGTTTTAATTAATTAAATTAAATCATGATATTTATCTTCATACTATTCAAATTCATGCATGTACTTCCACTAGCAAATATTCATTATTCACCCATTAAAATTATTTGAAAATATATCAAAAACAAAATTTTTCAATAATACTTTAACGAATAAAAGATTACGTTGCTTTAAAAGCAGTTTGACAACAATATTTTATTATTAAAAATCTATTTGAGGCTAGTTAAAATTACATGCAATATTTTCGCCTAAAAATATGCAATTTTTTTCAAACATTTATAATACGAAGGATTATTACTGCAAACAAGGGGCTTCGGTAGCCTAGTGTGTAGGCGTGTGGCGTATTGATATGTCTATCCCAGACAAAGATAAATTATTAAAAAGAGATTATTGGTGGTTGGAAAACTCTTAAGACTAGCTTAAATAAAACAAAAATAAATAAAACCTTAAGTATTGTATACAACTTGTTTTTAATTAGATTAGGTTATTTAAGTTAGGATAAGTTAGACTAAGTTTTATAAAAAAAAAAAAAAAAAAGAGTTATTATTGGTTTTAATGATCCCTAACTTTTCCAATATTGATAAGAATAGTATTAAGTTTATAATTTAAGCCAATGCTTAAAATAAAAAAAAAAATATATTAATTCAAATTAACATAAAAATTAAAATACTAGTTTAAATGTTAATTGTAAGATAAGGAAAACCGTTTTTGTTAAATTTTTTGTAGGTTAAGATATTTTTAAGACACATAAAGGGAAAAATAAAGTTTAAATATTAAAAAAAAAAAAAAAAAGCGTGTGGCGTATTAACCGATGGAGTGTGGGTTCGATCTCTGCACAGGTCGCAAGTGTTTTTTTCTTTACATACCCCCCTTACGACCAAATATAATGCATTATTGTAAATATATAGTATATAATATAAACAAAATAAAATAATATTAGTATATAATTTAATAATAGTATAAAAACCTATAATGGCCGATGGTTCAATAATATTGTATTACATTTATGTATGTAATATTAATATAAATAAATAATTAAATAAATTATAATAGTGTATAATTTAATAATAGTATTCTACTTATAATGGCCTTAGAAGCCGATGATTTTGTAATATTGCAATATCCTATATGTGATTTGTAATATTAATATAAATAAATAAATACTGTAATATAAATAAATAAATGCTATTCCGATAATGGCCTATATAGCCGAGGGTAATAGTTTCTTTTTTATAATATTAGAATTTAAATAAACACTTTTGCTTGAACACCGACAATATATTAAATTTCCAAGTTAAATTACTGAATATTGTAGAAGAGTTTAAAATGAATTAAACATTTCACGATAGAAATTATTTAAAGTTATTCTTTAAACATAATACATAATATATTCTAGAATACCCTTTTACGATTCTTCTTCAGAAACTTAAAATAAATATAAAAAAATCTCTTCACATAATATGAAAATGACAAATAAACAGATATACAAATCGATAATTTTGAGTGCGTTCCAAAAACATCAAAAACAAGTGACCCAAAAAAAAAAAAAACAAAATTGGCAGGCATAAAGAATTTTAAAAATTTTTTCAAAAGATTTATTTAAAATATTCCTTTGTACTTTTATACAACAACAGCAGTTGATTAAAAATTTTAATTTTCACATATTTTTTAATCAAAATTATATAAAAAAAAAATATATCTACATTAAAAATTGAAATAAAATACTAATATATATAATATATATATATAAAATAAAAGCAAGTCCTTTTTCTTTAAATTCCTTTCTTTTTCAAAAAAAAAAAAATATATATATATAAAATAAAATAAAATAACAGCAAAGATATTTCATTGTTTTCATTTTAATTTTGAATCCCTATGTTTTTTTTTTTTTTTGCACAGTCATTTCCTAATAATCTTTAATACCAATTTCATGCTCTGTGAACAGCAAAAAATAAATATAAAGATACAAAATTACAACAAAAAATATACAAAAAAAAAAAAAGAAAAAGAAAGCAAAGGTCTTATTTTTTTAATCTTTATTGTTCCTATAAGAAAAATAAAACAAAAAATGAACAAATTCATTGGTAATTTCTTTGGTTCTTTGCCCCATCTTTTAAGATACCATAAAATTTTTGATTTGTTATTATGTATGTATATACACTAATGTGCCTAATATACTGATCCAAATGAATATAAATCAAATGATACTTAACTTTTGAACATACCTGAACTCTATTTAACTCAAATTTTGGTTAAACGTTAAAAATATTATTTATTCTCTTTAATCGTCTCTTAGTTTTTAATTTAGGTTTCTATCAACAATTAAATAAAAACCGTTCGATGGTTGGCTCGATAATGATATCCAAAATAATTTATACAACCTACCTAAGTACCAAACAGTTTTTTACATAGAATTGATCTTATAATTACTTCACTGATCTACACGACTATTGACATTCACACCCAAATCAGGATTAATTTATTAATCTTAAAATATGTGATAATTTTTCCTTCAAAGTATTTTCCTCCAAATTGCATCTGAATATGATTATTAAAAAAAAAACTTATTTAAATACAATTTAAATTTAATATGAATTTTTTGTAAGACTCAAAGCCTATAAGTTTAGATAACTACAAAACAAAGGAAGTTATTAATAGTATATGAATTATTTTATATAACTACCAACTGATGAGAAAATCATACCAAGATCAAATCTAAACGATCTTGGTATGGTATCCATTTATTTTTATTTTACTCGCCTACCACACAAATGTGACAAGGAAATTACACAGATTTTCCTTTTCAAATGTGGTTATAAATGTCGAAAGGAGGAATTATTCTTATGACTTGTTTGGGTTTCGAAGTCATACTTCCTCGAAGCCACCGAGCCTCTTATATGATTATTTTATTCCTTTTTATATTGTAATAATCATAACGCATCTTATATCAGTTACTGTTTCGATTTTTTGAAACCATCAGTGTATGTATTTACAGACAAATTATGTAAAGTGTGTCCATAAAAAAAAAAACTGAATACAGTGCAAATAGTCCAACTTAATAAGGACTAACAAAACATTGAAGGACTATACAAAAAAAAAAAACAAAAAAACAAAAATATAGAAATGAAAAAATTATTTTTAATGTTTTCTTTTGTTCATTTAATATCCAATCAACATTCAAACATTCACAATTCAAATACAAAACTTTTAAATACAAACAATAGCTGAATTGATCCTTTTATACATAGAAAAAATTGGGACTTCTAAAAAAAACGAAAAAAAAAAAATAAATTAGAATAAACCAATGAAGAAAATAAAACATCTGTTGTAATAATTCCATTTTCATACCATTCTAATAGAAAACTTATTGGAATTTTTTTGTGCTTGGACAAGGAAAAATAAAATTATTTTTAATTTTATTTTAATTTTCATTTTTTTCTTGTTTTGGTTTAGGATATTCACGTTTATTAACAGTCACGATCCTGTCTTTTCAGGATTAAAACAAATACAACAATATAAGTAAAATGAAAAAAAAAAAATTAAACCGTGTTTAAAATGGTAAGATTTTATAAAAAAAAAAAACCCTTAATTTTGTATCTCAGAAACTAAAGGAAGTATTTTCGAAAAGAAAAATTAAAACACCGAATATGAACAAATTTTGTTTTTCGTATTAGAGACGAAAAATGACAAGGTGTTAAAAATGGGGGCGTAAAACTTGGCAAAATCAGATTTCGTCGAAGTCCATTTATCAAAAAATTCAAAATGCAAAAAAACCTATTAGCAATATTCTAACAAAAATTAAAAAAAAAATTTAATAAAAAATACAAAATTATACTGGTAGATAAAAAAAATAAGAGAATTTACAAATTGCGCAACTTTTTTTCCTATTATAGAGAAAAGTCCTACAAATTTTTATTTAAATCTACTTGTCTTATCAAAAAAATTTCTAGAAAAGGGGGAAAAAATAGGAAAATTTTAAGTTAGTTTGTTAAATTAGATAATATTGGGAGCGTCTCAAAATTCCATTTATGGCGATCCCAAAAACATCAAAAATTTAAAATCATAATCCCAAAGCACATAGTCCCGAATTTCAAAATCCCAAACCAATTATTTCAAAATAATAAATGAGAAAATTGTCATTCCTAGAAATTTTCATACAAATTCTATTACTTGTTATTATGTTTAAAAAGAAAATAATTGAAAGGAATTTAGAATTGGTCAAATAGTCATAGTCAAACTTTCAATAATTTGTTTAGCACGGTTGTTAACTATTTATTCTATTTTAACTTCTTCGATACTTAAATCTGCATGTAACAAAATTAATTAGAATGTTACAAAATCAGAGTTTTACCGCTCTTACAGAATATGTTGTATATCTTATGTCCCCCATTAACATAACCTATATGTTATTTAAAACTTTGCTAAACAGGTATTTCGCAAAGTAAAAATTTGGCATTTGGAGTTTTTGTTAAATGAATTTTTACAAAAAGAGTTTTTTCTCAAACGATATTAGGCAAAGTGGATATTTACAAAGTGAGTTTTGATCAACTGCGTTATACCCGTTAAAATATATTCAAAAGAGCGACAATTGAAGTGCGGTAAAACGATTTCAATATTATAAAATCTTTAAAAATAAAAATTGCGATGTTATGCGCGAATATTTCTGATAAACATTTAATTTAATTTTTATTTCGCAAATATTTCTTAAAATCTTGAATTAAATTTTAATCTAATGAAAATTCCTTTCATTCATTCAAAGAAAATTAAAAATTAGACAAAAGTTTATATTGTTCTTTAATCAAAAAAAGGTTCTTCTACCGAAAACCTAAATCTATAAATTATTATCATTTTAAATATTTAGGAGAGAGATATTTGAAATCAAAGCATATAAATTTAAAAAATTTTATTGAATTGCATTTTGATAGGTTTATCTAGAAGATACTTATGTATACCATTATTCTATAACATAAATTTCCTTTCTTGTGAAATTATGAAAAACTAACAAAAATTATTTTCAATTACATTAAATGATCCATCAAATTTAAAAAAAAAAAAAAAAAAACATGGCCAACAAATGACAAATTTTATTAAAAAAAATTTAAATATGATTTGTAATATTTCTTAAAATATTTTTTTTTTTAAACTGTTTATAAATTATTTTTAATGAATAAAATTTGTCCATTTTCTTTTTTTTTTAAGTTAGCAGATTGTCACTACTAATTTATTTAGGGAAGAAAAAAAAATTGGAATACCCAAATGAATAGAAATATATGTGACATATAAAAGATGGGGGACAATGTAGGATCATTAAATCTTATAATAAAACGAGGAAGAGTGCAGTAGTCAACTCTGGGATACCCGTATGAACATAATATATCCTGTTTCTATATAACTTGATCATCTTTTAAACAATTTTAGATGTTCTAGTACCGTCGTTATAACTACCGGGATATATTTACAAATTGGGGAATTGTATCACGGCTACCAAAATCTATTGGACCAGGACAACCGAATTTTACAGAAGTTGATGCCATAAAACTTGATCATCATTTGCAAGATTGCAGACGCCTACCTTCATTAAGTTCCAAGAGGTGCAAGAACTCTGAACCGGCTGCTCTAAACCAACCAAAATTTACAAACGTTTTTGGCATGTAACGCAACACCTCTTCACAAAATTTCAGATACCTAGCTTTAATAAACATTCAGTTATTTACATTTAAAAAGAGAAGTTGTATGGCAGCTACCCGAACCCATCGTACCACCACAACCAAATGTTTCAGAAGTTGATGCCATAAAACTTGATCATCATTTGCAAGATTTCAGAAGCTTAGTTTCATTAAGTTTCACGAGGTACAAGAAGCCTGAACCGGCTGCTTTAGACGAACCAAATTTTACAAAAGTTGTTGGCATGTAACTCGACACCTCTTCACAAAACGTCAGATATCTAGCTTTAATAAACACAGAGTTATTTACATTTAAAAAGAGAAGTTGCATGGCAGCTACCCGAACCAGTCGTCCCAGCACAACCAAATTATATAGGTGTTGTTGACCTATAACTCGACACGATTTTGCAAAATATAAGGTACCTAGCTTTAATAGATACTGAGTTATTACTATATAAAGAAAGAAGTTGTATGGCAGTTACTCGAACCCGGCGGCAAAAAAAGCTGGATTTAAATAGCAAAACTAACAATTTTGCAAAAGTGATGTAAAAAAATGTTTAGCTTCCTAGCTCCTTTATTTTTTGAGTTACCGTGCGGACGGACGGACGGACGCACGTACATGGCTAAATCGACTCAGAATTCGATTCTGAGCCGATCCATACCTTTGAAACTATATCTGGCTCGACTCCTTTAAGGTGTCACAAACGTAATGGCAAATTTATTATACCCTTGAACATAGTTCATATGGGTATAAAAAATTGTCCTTTAAATCTTTTAAAGAAAAAAAAATTAAAACATCTGTACTGTTCTCTGTACATCTCTAAATCTGTACTACAGTAGAATTTTAGTTGAAAATTAGTCAATCAGTATTTTATAAGTTTTTAGCAGGATATTAATTTTACTATATCTGTCTGTATGCCTGATTACAAAACTTCTACGCCGTTTAAGATGGAGGAATGCAATTTTGACCATTGGTAGTATTTATAAGAAAATTAATTTTCTGGAACAACTTTTTATGTAGGACGATCTACTATGAAGCTACAGTCACTAATAGTTGAATAGGCCATATTAACAAATGTTCAATTTTAAAGTTCAAATAATAATTGTTTCTAATCTAAAAATTTTAAACGATAGGAATTTTTATAAAGCTTTATATATAAAAAAGAAAATTACATAATTTTATATAAATAAGTATTTAAATTTGCTGTTCTCTGTAAGTAGTTAAATTTAGCGCTCTCTGTATTCCAGAACACTTTTAGTCAAAACTTAGAAGATTTTTGAGGATAAACATAAAAAAGAATTTTTAATAGTAAATATAAGTTAGCTTAGAAAAAATGTTTGTACTTTCACCTGTGTAGAGCTATTAGAGGACAAAAATTTAAAATTTCCTATTTTTAGTTACATGTCACTCGTGCCAATTTCTTTTACATGTGTTATGTTTGTATATATGTTTACTGTCATAACAACTTTTCCTAATTGTTAAAATTCAACTGTTGCTGAACTAAAAGTTTATTTGGAGAATGCACAGCTCCCATCCTAAAGGTATTTGAGTTAATTATAACGGACAAAAATTTATATAGTGTCAACAATTTAAATGATCTACTGATTAATAATCTACTACGAAGCTACTTATGATACTATAAAGCACATCTTTACTATTAAAGAAAGATTCTAAACTGACGGGTTTTAGTAAAGCCTTTGATATCTTATCACCCAGTATCACATTATTGAAGCTTTAGAAATAAGACTTTCCATATCTAATGATCGCTCTAATATTCTTTCTTGTCATTTTTAAATCATGAATTTCTGAATCTTTCATAACTAATTCAGCTCTTTAACAAGGGATTCAATTTAGGTCTTTACTTTTTATATTATCTATAAATGAAGTATTTTTAGTAATTCTTAATTGTAAAAAAAAAAAAAAAAAACAATTTCTTTTTATAAAACGCGTTTCACGTAAAAAATTTTTTGATTTGTCCTAATAATTCGCAGATTATTTATGTAGAAATTCATTTCAGTATTAGAAAAAATCAAAAGCTTAAACAGAAGTTGTATAGGCAATTTGAACATTAGAAACGCCTAGTCAGAAATGTTGAAAAAACTAAACACTTCTAACATAATATCATAACTATAATTTATAAATTTATACTGACAATACTTTACGTATACTTCAAACATCAATCACCAGCTGTTCTATGCAATTTTTTGCTACTCTATTGGAAAAATATTTATACAATTGATTGGTGCTCCAACAATTATCTTTTTTGGAATACAAATAAATGTGCGGTCTTATCTTTTACATGTTACTTCAATACTATCTCTTTGGGCATTAGCCTATCAAAAGCAATAATTAAATTATCATTACTAGATTAAAATTTAATTCTTTTATTATTTTATAACTAAAAATATATTTTTTTATTTTAAATACTGCTTCCTTTTTGTTTTAAGTTTGTTTAACTGTTATTATCGCACCAATGGTACATATGAGAAAAAAACGACGAACTAAACATTTCTGGTAATTTTATTTAAAGTATTTTTACAAAACTTTTAATAGACAAATTAAATAAAGTTCTTGCATAAAATATGATGTCAACAAACAATAAAATTTCTTAATACAAATCATAAATTTTATAATTCTACGTTTTGGCGCCTTTTTTTTATTCAAAAGATAAACATAAAGCGGTCTCTGAAAGAGAGGAAACTTCTAACTTATATTAATATAAACTTTAACTATTTGATATTTCAATTCAAAAAACACTTATATTTAAACTAATGAATTAGAAAAATCATAATATTACCTAATATCGGAAACATTCATAGTTCGTTACCATATGAACCCTGACAGTAAAATATCAAAGTTATCACTTTGAATAATATTTTTTTTAGTGCATTTCTCTGCCCTATAAATGTGAACAAGAAATTACACAGCCTTTTCATTTCAGGCGTGGCTGTAAATGTTGGAATAACTCTTACGACATGTGTGGGATTCGAACCCACACTCTCTCGGTGTTTACAGCGTATTTTATACGCTCTTACCCATTAGGTCACCGCGGCCACGAATAATATGCATACAGTATAATACATAATTATTTCTCTCGCTAAAAATCATTAGTTTCTATTACTTATTATACCCGTATGAACTATGTTCAAGGGTATAATAAATTTCCATTACATTTGTTATACCTTAAAGGAGTCGAGCTAGATATAGTGTCAAAGGTATGGATCGGCTCAGAATCGAATTCTGACTCGATTAAGCCATGTACGTCCGTCCGTCCGTCCATCCGTCCGCACGATAACTCAAAAAATAAAGGAGCTAGGAGGCTGAAATTTTTTTTACGTCACTTTTGCAAAATTGTTAGTTTTGCTATTTAAATCCAACATTTTCGATCGGCGGGTTCGAGTAACTGCCATACAACTTCTTTCTTTATATAGAAATAACTCAGTATCTATGCAAGCTAGATTTCTGAAATTTTGCAATTGGTGATCAAGTTTTATAGCAACAACTTCTGCAAAATTTGGTTGCGGTGGTGCGTTGGGTTCGGGTAGCACTTCTCTTTTTAAATGAAACTCGGGTACAACTTCTCTTTTTAAATGAAAATAACTCAATGTCCGTCCGCACTATAACTCAAAAAATAAAGGAGCAAGAAGGCTGACATTTTGTATACGTCACTTTTGCAAAATTGTTAGTTTTGCTATTTAACTCCAGCATTTTCAGCCGCCGGGTTCGAGTAGCTGCCATACAACTTGTTTCTTTAAATGGAAATAACCCGGTGGCTATCCAATCTAGGTATCTGAAATTTTGCGAAATTTGATTTGTAAAATTTGATTGGTCTAAAGCAGCCGGTTCAGCCTTCTTGCATTTCTTGGAACTTAATGAAGCTAGGCGCAATAGATTCGGGTAGCTGTCATACAACTCTACAATTTACATAAATATATCTCTGTAGTTCGGTACTAAAACATCTGAATGTTTTTAAAAGATGAACAAGTTTTATAAAAATAGGATATATTACGTTCATGCGGGTATCCCAGAGTTGACACAGTCTACTCTACTGCACTCTTCCTCGTTTTTTTAATGAATTATATGAATTTTTTATAAGTTGAAATCAGAAAACTTTTCTTTTTTTTTTGTACAATAAACTTATAATAAAATAATGCAAATATCATGTTCAATTTTATAAATAGTTCTAATATACATATTTATGTACATATAGTATCTGTTACAATCATCATTGCCACTCTCTCCATTACAATTTAACATTTTTATTTCTTTTTTTTTATATACAAATTTTGATCCTTGACATTCCAGATTTAATATTAATCCTCCTGACAATTACAATTTTGATCAAAAAAAAATTTTTTTTTAACAATAAATAAAAAATAAAATTATTTAAATAAAAAAATGAAAAATTTTATTTTGTATCTCATTTTCTAATAGAAAAGTAAAAAACAATTTTGTAAAAAGTTCTAGCAATTGTTTTTTTTTTTGTCTACATTTAAAAGAAAAAATAAAAAACAAAATTAGTTATTTTTTAAATGCATTTTAATTTTAATGGTTTTTTTTATGGTACCAGAAGGCCCCTGATGTCCACTTTTCTAGAGTTTATCATTTTTTTTCGACCGAAATGAAACAAAATTAAAAATTTACAACAAAAAAAACAAAAATGAAAACAAACTAGGAAAAAAAAAAAAAACTAAAAAATATGTAATTCTGAACTACATTTTAGTTGTCTTTAAAGAAACAGGAGTTTAAAAAAGGTTTCTTTGCAATTTTTTTTAATAGTTTTTAAAAGAAGAACATTAATTTTTTTTTATTTCTTTCTGGTTGTTATATTTTCCTTCAAAAATTTATTTTTAAAGCAAATATGATTGAAAATATTACAGTATGCTTTATGAACAAAGGAGTAAAAATAAAAGAAAGGAGTCAAAATTCAGCGAAATATTAAAAGAGAAAAAAAAAAATTTTATAAATGTCCTTGAAGAAGCCAAGGAAAAACATTTTTCATTAATATATATATATATATATATTTTTTTTTTCAACTCGGCAAAGTACAAAGTACATATTATATAGTTATGAAGAACTTCATTTTTCTTTTTCGTTTCTTTTTATTTTTATTTTGTTTTTCCTTTTTTCAAGTTCAACTCAGCAAAAATAGTCGAAGAATAAAAATTACAAAAATAGAATATGGTGTATACATTAACATCACACTAATAATAGAAAAAACTACAAAGTAAAATTAAAAAAAAATATTAAAACATAAAAAAGTAAGTAAAAATATCAAAAAAAGAATAATGAAGAATTGTAGAAATGTAAACTAAAATAGAATTTTCACTATTATAAGAGCATAAAAAAAAAACTCTTAAAAATAATTATTAAAAATTCAAAAATTGCAAAGCTTTTATATACTTAATATTTTTTTTTTTTGAATAACATTAAAAGTTTTGTCGTTCTTATGATAAAAGTAGATTCAACATTGGGTAGGAGTCTCTAAAACGGCATTGGCGTTTTTGATTAAGCGCAAAATAGAACAATTCGTTTAATATATGATCCAAATGACATCTTAACCCACCCTCATCTGGGTTTGCGATGTTTAGTATGTTTTCTTACTCTTTTTAATAGATATTTAGTGCGAGTGAAAACTTATTCCGACGAAATAAAAAGTCTAATGTCTTCACTCAAAGTTTTACAAAGACAAACAAGTAGAAATTCAAAGTTGGAATTATTTACCACCTAAATAATTTTTTCTATTTTTCATAGGTGGACTTAATCAATTCACCTCTGTAATAAGCTTCAATCGTAAAATTATAAGAACTGATTCACGTTATCACAAAGGGTCTAAGTTGGTTTAGGTATACATATGCAGTCCTTTTCTATCTACCTCTATACCTATATTTACAAATGCAACTCTATTTACAAATACATATTTATTTTGGAGAATTTTAACGTATTAATCGCAAATATTCAAATTGAAGAGGTAGCTGAATATGAATAATGTGGAAGCATGATCACATCCGACGGAAGAACGGTAAAAGGTATAGAGCACTGATTTTCGAAAGCAAGGTACTAAAATAAGAATAATTAACGCATGTGTGAAATCTGCGCTACAATATGCGATCGAGATACAAAGAAATAAAAAATGTTGTAAATTGATTTAATAAAAAGCTGAAAAAAGATTATTTAATAAATTCTATTTATAATAAGACTGATAATTTAACTGATATTTTAACTGATAATTTATTTCCACCATAGTGTTTATTTTAATCTAACTTCAAGCTTTTAAACAAAATTATCGATTAATTTCTACTTTAGATCTACAAAAAAATTAATGATGTTAAAAAAATTTTTTTTTTTTTAGTGCATTTCTCTGCCACTTAAATGTGAAAAGGAAATTACACAGCCTTTCCTTTTCAGGCGTGGCTGTAAATGTCGTAAGGTGGAAATATTTGGGATTCGAACCCACACTCCCTCGGTGTTTACAACGTATTTCATACGCTCTTACCCACTAGGCCACCGAGGCCCCCTGTCAAAAATTATGCAAAATTTATTATTATTAACCCGTAATAACACACAAAAGATAATGAAGATTTTTCGGCCTGCAGTTTAAGATAATGAAAATGCAATATAATCGAAAATTCTAATTATTTTAACCAAGACTCTAGACGAAAAATTTCTATAAACATCAAGATATTCGGTTTTTGATCCCTTTTAAAAAATTTTAAAATAGACTTAAAAATAAAATCCAAATATTTATTCATAATCATTTCAAACTGTAATATTTTATACGTAACTTAAATTACGTTTTTTTTTGCACGTTATAAAACAATACTTAGAAAGGATAACAAAAGGATAAGAAAGTTATGTATTGTTTTCATGATCAACAAAGAATGAAAAAAGTAAACATAAAAAATGGAAAAGAGGGGAAGAAAATAATTCAAGGTTTTTTTATTTCTATATGTTTTAATACGTTAAAATAAAACTAACAGTTAAAAAAGCAAATAACTGTTGTTTACAGGAAATATAAACAAGAAGAATACCAGACATTATTTAAAAATAAAAAAACAAAATGTATATCTACTACTACACTACTATATTATAATCAAACACAGTTTTTATTGCTATGAAATAATAGTATACAAATAGTACCAGGATATTTTATAATATAACTGCTATAGATATGCATGTAACTACTTATTTAACTAAAATTAAGAAATAAAGTCCTTCATCCTTTTTTTTTTTGTGAATAACATATGCAAAACAAGAATGAATTATGATGTTTAACTATTTAAAATAAAATATTTTTTTTTTCCATTCAACATTACAATTGTAAACATTGGACATGATAAACTAAGACTGACTTTTACATAAAAAACGAAAAAAAAAAACAATTAATAAAAAAATATTTGACATAAGATAATAGTTTGAACGTTATTTCAATTGTAGTTGTATTGTCGTCTTTTATATTAATAAAATTCTTCAATGAAAAATCAAGAACATGTTATCAAAATAATTAACAAAAAACTTAATCGAGAAAATTTTACAAAATCGTACCAATTAAATTTAATATGATGACTTTCGACTAAATTAAGAGTAAAATCAAATACAGGCTTTTAATTATATAAAATACTTTGGTTTGATGGAACCAGAAAAATTAAATTTGACAGAATGTTGGACAAAAATTTACATTTTTATACTAAGATAATTAAAAAATATTCTCATCGTTAATTTATTTTATATAAAAAAAGAAATTTTTTCAAAATTATAGAGCAGATTCAACTATAAAAAAAAAAAAATTTGTACTTCAGTATTTAAAGAACTTCTTTTTTAACAAAAGACAAATTGATATAAAATTTTCCATCTAATGTAGAAATTTCTTTAATTTTATTATGCATAAAGTTTTTCAATTTAAAACTGTCATCAATTTAACCACTTAAGTCACTTAATTCTAATGAAAATAAATGTCATTTTTTTATTAGTCTCTATTATTAAAATTTTGAGATTTTAAATCGTGATCTATTAAAAAAAGATGAACTGATAAAAGAGAAATGAAATAAAATAAAAAGAAAAAAAATCATCATTTATGAAATTTTCAAAATATTTGAAGGTGTTCTAGACTACACAACAATAGTACTAATGTTATCTTATTCTCATATTAAATAAACAAAATAATTATTAAAGTAATTTTTTTATTTTGTTTTTACTTTATGATTTTTTCCTAATTAATCATTCAAATTTTAAGGATTATTAAAAGGAGTTCAAATAATATAATTTTTTTTTCGCCTAAAAGTATGCAAACTTAATAAGAATCATATTTTCTAATTATTCATTTTTTGGTAATTAGATGATTTGTAATATTACTACAAATAAATAAATAAATAAATGTTTTGGTGAAATCAATGACCAAGTAGACAAACAAGGAACCACGGTGGTTTAGTGATTAAGCACGTGGCTTATTAATCAAGGGAGTGCGGGTTCAAATCCTGTACAGGTAGCAAATTTTATTAATTGAAAACAAATCTCCCTTGCTACCAAATATAGTGTTAATATATAATATAAACAAAATAAATAAT
Organism: Poecilobothrus nobilitatus; assembly: GCA_947095535.1. Taxonomy (NCBI): domain Eukaryota; kingdom Metazoa; phylum Arthropoda; class Insecta; order Diptera; family Dolichopodidae; genus Poecilobothrus; species Poecilobothrus nobilitatus. The sequence goes on from OX352774.1 coordinate 116,190,440, forward strand.
ATTAGTCATATTAATAATATTAAAAGTCAATGTTTTGTAACATTGCAATATCCTATGTAATTTATGATATTAATTTAAATAAATAAATAAATAGACAAACAAATGGTTTATCACGTGAGAAAGTTTATTTATTATTTATTGTTTTAATTGGAAGAGAAATTGCTGAAAAGGCATGTAGGACTTTAAATAAATAATAATAAAACATTTAAGTTAATAATAATTTTCAATTTATATAAAGGTCTTTGTAGTCAATGGTTTTAACAATATTTTATAACGTAGTGATTTATAATATTAAAACAAAATCATCAACCTTCTTAATTTTCATTAGTTTGTCGGGATAAATTAACGATTTTGGAGCTTACGCTTAATTTGCGATCCAATTATTTAGGTATTATTTACTCTTCTTGATATACGTCGCAATATTGAAGCGTTATATTCCTCTTTTATAGATATCTTGTAGGTAATTGACACTTGTTCTATCGAAGTTAAATCAATAATGCTTTTCTTTAAAGAAGTCTAATACAACACTAGGGAGATGCACATTATTCTACACCGTGCAAATCCCTAGATGGTTTAAAACTGGTAATGGAAACTGACATATTGCGTGAACAGCTAAAATGTGGCACATGTTTCCTTTCAATGTGTTCTCGTCTGATACATATATCGCAGGTTCACTTTCTATTTTCCTACCAACTCCCCATTATTATACAATTTCCCTCCAATTCCTCTCACCATTATTTAAATCTATAATAACTTGATATAAAAGAATCCTTTCCTAGAGTTTGGGCAGCTTAAACAAAAAAAAAAATAAATAATACCATTTTTTTTATCATTTTCAGTTATTTTCAACATTCATCTCCATATACCCTGATTGTTCTAATATTCTTGGCTGTTTTAAATATTAAATGATACGGCCTTTAAAAGTTTTTTTTTTAAATGTACATTTAAATCGTTATGACATAAACCGAAAATGAAAAATTCTAAACTAATTTATTGTGGGTGAATATATCAAGGTTATTCTTATTACTGTTATTATTATTTTTATTTTTCCCCCTCACATTTTGATTTATAATAATAGCTTCACGGTTTTATTTTTTTACTTATTATTTTGGAAAATTTGGTTTCTGTTCTGTCAAGGAAAGTTTATTTCTTCATTTTTCTTTATTTAATGTCTAGTATTGGAACATTTCCAAAAAAAAAAAAAATATTTTATATATGTATGTATATTTGAATGTTTTTAGAGATAAATTGCATGTGGAAGGTAATATTTTTAAAGCTGCTATAATACTAATGTCCTTGATTGTAATAATATGATTAAAATTAAATTAAATTTGTTTTTGCTTTTTAGTATTACAACGATTCAAAGTTTCATTTTGATTTTCTTGCGAATTTTTGCAAAAAATTTGTAAAAATTGTAAATAAATTGTAAAAAAAATGTTTTTTTTTTTTTATTTCCAATTTAATAAATTTCAAGGCAATATGTGTTTCAAGTTTTCAATCTGTTTTGTTTTCTTTTCTGTAGAGCATATTTTGAATTTTAAAGTGTTTTTAAGAACTTTGTTCTGTTTATTTAAGATTTTCTAAGAAACCAGAAATAAATTTTAAAAGTTCGATTTTGCAAAATTTAAACATAAGAAAGAAAATCAGAACTTTGAAATTATCTCGGGAAAACACCTCAGTTACTGGTTAAAATATTTTTCAATATTTGAAATGAATATCTTTTCTTCTGTATATTCTACTTATGGCTTGTAATGACTGGTGTTATTGGTTTAGGCATTAAAATTTCCATGACGTTTTTATAAAAATCTCGCTTTTCTTTATATAAATATATTTATTTATTTCAATATACTTATCTTAAACATTTTATCTCAATTTTAAACACTTATGATTGTACAACAGTGACATCCAATAAATCATTAGTAAAGAATCTTATGAAGAATCTTTTCTATTAAAATTTTCAATATCCTCTTGCGTTTTTAATAAAGTGCACACCAAAATATACAACACCAAATAAATGTATCTTTAATATCTAACTCTAGATATGCTATAATTTTAGAAAAGGTTCTCTAAAACTTTTTAAATTCATAAAATTAGTAATTAGATTCTTTTCCCATAAAACAAAAACTTATAGCTAAGCGAATTATATTTCAATTTAACACATGTTATTAACTGTACCACAATGGGGATCTCTAAATTACTTACTTAATTTTAAATTACTATTAGAGGTTTTTAGAATGATTTGAATTTTTGAACAAAAGATTTTGTTTTGGCGGATTATTTCTTATTTCTTGCTATTGCTCGGAGCCCTGAAATTATTCAGACAAAAATTTTATTATAATATTTCTCTTCTTCTTATTATAGTTCTTATAATAAATCTTTATTTATTATAAGAATAAATAATTATTATAAGAACTTAATACCACAGCGGGGAAAAGGTTAGCATAAGGAAGATTACAATATGGAAGGAAACAGAATATGGTCAAATGACAGAACGCCCGAGGAAATAATGCAATTCTAAAATCCTTTCCAAAATCTCTGGGGCCTTAACAATGAGACAAAAGTCCCATGAAACTTCTTGCTCATTGAAGTGAGTCAAAAGTCCCAATGGGACTTCTTACCATGTGACTTCTGACATGTCACCAAATAAAATACAAACTCATAATAGCAACCTTAGTGTTACTAGTGGGCTTTAATTCTCTTTTAAAATGGACTTAAAACCGACGATCTACTGGAATTAAGACCCGCGAGCTTTATTTCTTTTTTGAAAAGGATTTAAAGCCCACGGGCGTTAATTACATTTTTGCGTTCTGTCATTGAAAAGCAGATATACTTATGTACATATTTTTAAGTTAGACAAGCCATCAAAACTAGTTTTTGTTAACTGATATATTTTTATCCTTGTCTAAAGTATTCTTGCAAAACACCAAATTACTAAAATTTTATTTATCAATATACAATTTCATTTTTTGTTTGTCACCCATCTATTAAAATGATACACAATTGGAACTTTCTCATCATTTTGGATATAACCATATTTATCAAGAATAAAAAAGCTTTAGGTGAAATAAAACCAATACTTAATATTTTTTGTATGAAATAAATCATCAAGGATTGACAAGAATATGTGCTGTGAGAAAATTAATGAAATTATCCATTCGGGTAATATCGACTTTATTGTGAATATATTTTTTGGTTAGAAAATATTTGAAATTGTTGTTTGGTTTTCGACATTCTCCAAGGCAAGTCCTTAAATATTTTCACTCGAAAATTCTTATTCCATTAAGATTTTTATGAATAAGGTTTTTATTAAATCATAAACAATTATTTTTACTCTGCTAGACAAATACTTTTTGGTATTTACGAAATTAAAATTTTTCTTTAACTAAATACTAAGGTACCTTATGGAATCTTTACAATTACCTTATGGAATCTTTACAATCGTCTTTAGCTTTGACCAAGAATTACTTCCAATTTTTGTAAATAGAATTATGACATTGTAAGTTATAGTTTCTAAAAAGAATCAGCTCACATTTGCTATAGTTTATTTTCATCCTAGTCTATGAAGATACATTGCTTTGTGCTGAATTAATACGTTAGGACATCAGCGAAGGTTATTACGGTTTTAATTATTACTTCTAAGGTATAAGGTCTTCCTCTCATCATACTATTACTTAGTCCGACGAGATAATTAAATAAGTTCTAGTCCGTAAAAGTATCTAGTATATATGTTAGATGCGTCGTCAAGCGGTGACTATTTTATAGAGAAATGCTGTTATGCAATTTAAAACTTGTTATACAGAAAATGTTTTTATACTCTGACTTAATGTGAATATTCCAAAGAATACTCTTCAAATTGAAGCTAAACTAGAGCTAATAAAATACCTTTTCCAAATTCTAAATTAATATTCAAATAACGATTCAATTAAATTATTATTATTTTTTATATAGATGCTACAATTTTTCTTATTTTTCATCCACTCATTTTTACATTTGTTAAAATCTCAATTTACAGAAAATCCATTAATTTCCAACAAGATTTATACATACATTTTTTTTTACGAAAATTAAAGGGAAAATGTCACTTTTAATATCCACATTACTTGTTTGATTATGTGAATCAGAATTAATTTCATTGTTCATTCGATTATTATTTTAAAAATAAAATCCGTTTTATTCTTTATATAATTCCAAAAATAAAAAAACGCATCTTTTTTTTTTATCAATAAAATAAAATAAAAATTAAAAGAGAGTCTCAAATAATTGAAAATTATTCTTTTTTCATGTGTTTCCAAGGCATCATAAAAAAAAAAAAAAACAAATAAATTATAGGATTCAATGAATCAACTATCATCAATATACATAATACAAACAAATATTTAACATTAAAAATCCTTGATCCTTTTTGTAATGATCAAAATATTAATTTTCAATTAAATATTTTTATAAAATCCATTACAGTTCAGTTTAGTTCATCTTTATCTCATTTCACTATTTATGTCCTTTTCCCTTAAATTTTCTTTTTATACCAAATGATTCTGTGAAAAATTATACATTATAGAACTTAAGAATGTATTGTATAATTTTAAAATAACATCCACTTAATCATTATTATTATGGTATGTTATATACTATAAATATTTTTCTGTGTAAATAATAGAAAATAATACCATTATTATATTATTTAGCATGTAACAATTTATCCTTTTCTGTATATTTATGTTTTTCAATCAAAATTACAGAAATAAACAAAACAAAACAAAGAAATAATTTTGTAGAAAAATTATGAATATCATTTTTCGAAAATAAATGGGTTTTAAATTGCTTTAAAATTCTCGAAAAAAAAAAAATTGTTTAGAAATTGAAACTTTAAAAAATATGTAAGAAACTATTTTGGAACTCTTTTTGTTAAAATTGTTATACAAAAAACAACCCATCAATTAACTAAAGGATACACTTCTGGTCGCATACTCTTCAATCAAAAAATTTGAGTTTCAAGTGCCGGTCAGATCACTGCAAACTGATCGTATTCACATAAACGGATTGGGTACGAAATACCATTTCTCAAAATACCAATCACAAAATCCCAAACACAAAATACTAAATTATAAAATCCCAAAATTACAAAATCCTAAAAATTTTACAACTTATCACAAAATCCCTATTTTTGGGAGTTTTAAATTTGGGCCTATGCGATTTGAGATTTTGTTATTTGGAATTTCGGCACGCTTCGGGAGCAACATTAAAAAAATATTCAATTTAATAAATAAAAAAAAATAAAATAATTAATGTGCCAGACAATAGATGGCTCAAATGTTTGTATAATATAATCTTATTTCATAGTTAAAATCGAGAAATCAATAGCTTGATTGATTGTCTGATTCCTTATTAAATAAATAATATACAAAATTACAAATAAATTTTATGATAATTTTCTTCTCGGATGTGGGCCAGTGAATGAACTTGATGATAAATATCTATTACGTTAAATATGATTAAGTCTAATAAGAATAATAAGCAATTTTATGGATATGCTCTATGAACTATTCTCCTTATAAAAGTGACGAAAAACAACCTATCATCATCATAGGCAAAATTTTGAGGCAAGATAGAAAGAGATTATCTCAGAAATTTTTTTTATACCACCCCCTGTTTAAGACCTATTAGGGCGCAAAAATTGAAAATATGCTATTTTTAGACACCTGTAACTTAGGCGCCTGTACTAATTTTTTTTCGGCAAGGTATACAAATTAAAGCTCTAGTAATATATTTTTACGTGTATTAACGGTTTTTCTTAGTTATATAGGGTCCTGGATTTACAGCCCCTCAAAATTGCAAATAAAAACCTATTTTCACATTTCTTCTCATATGAAATTTTCAAATTTTGGTGCAAGTCACAATTCTAAACAGTTTGTATTATCTTTTGGGAATATGCGCTTTTAAAAACCGTTGGTTTACATTCTGCCTTATTTTCTTTTCTAACGACGCATTTTTATTAATCTTAAAATGCTTACGAATATTGACTAACTACACTACCACACTAAGAATATGATTTGCATATGTCAAAAAAATTTATATAATTTATTTATTTATATATTGCATATATAAAAAATCGAAAAAATTTAAATAAATAAATACAAAAATGTAATTGAACTTGTCGCAAACATTTTTCAATTTTAACTTTGCCTTTCTTATTTCTAAAATTTTTCTAACTAATACAAAACGATAAAAAATCTGAATGGATCCCTAGAAGCATAACATATTATAATACTAATTCTCTTGTTTTACAAAAAGACATCATATTACCAAATTGATTTTCTTGTATTTTGACTCATTACATACATATATATGTTATATATCTACATATAACATATAACAGAATTATTTTGCAATTTTTTTCAAAACAAAAACAACTAAAAATCACTGTGAACATAATATGTAAATAATATCGATTTAGATATATGTGTATAGTCATAAATTATATATACACAATTTGAAAGTTTGTGTGGTATATATATATATATAAGTACATATATGTATAAACATGCCTATATATACATAGTATTATTTTTAATAAACTCCTTAAGTCGTAACAAAAATTAATATGAAGTGTACAAATATAAACACGTATACATAAATATCTACTTTTAATTTTAAGTACCTATACAAGAACATTACAATATGTGACTTCACACTTTGTAAAATAAGCGTAGGTGCACTTTGTTTTTATGTTAATCATAAAATAAAAATTAAATTTTTGTGTAGGTGATATTTTAATAATTTAAAAATGGCAAAATAAAATATCTCAGAATGTTAACAATCATAACGGTAATTTGTTATATAAATACATTAAATCACAATTATTAGCATTATATATATGTATATATTATGTAAATCTATTTACATAATATTTAATTATAATAAATTAAGAAAATTTAAGTAATCTGTTGTATTTAATTCTCTTAAGTGTGCAATTTTTTCCAATTTCCATTTTATCTGACTCATGGCGCAGTGGTTAAGTCGCCCACCTTTCAATCGAAGGGTCGTGGGTTCAAACCCCGGTCAGGTCATAAATAAAAAATATGTAGTACTTTTATATCGTAATAATGTACATCGTATAATTGATAGTAGTAATAATAACAATAATAATATTAATAATAATAATAATAATAGTAATAGTAATAATAACAATAATTATAATAATAGTAATAATAATATTAGCTGCTACAGTGGGGCTAACTTTGGTTATATCATGCAAGTAAGGTGTTATATACTGTTGCACGTTGTAATCATCAGCGCTGACTCTGTAGTAAAATAATAATAATATTAATAAGAATACTAATACCAATAATAGTAACCGCTACAGTAACAGTGGGGGTTACCTTCAATAATTACCTCATGTAGTACTATATACTACTACTACATGTTGTAACTGTTGTGACGGCTTTAGTCACAGTTAGCAAAATAGTAATAATAATAGGCGGATTCATTGTTTCCTTACAGTCCCACTCCCAATTCAATGTTTCCGTATCCATTTCTTATCCTTTCCTATCCCTACTCCCTAGCCAATATACTGCGTTCGCAGGTAGGGGTTTCATCCCATTATATTGGCTAAAAAGGGGGAGGTGGGTTTAGTCAGTAAAAATCTGACACTACTAATATAACCAATAATTATCTTTCGATCTCGGCACTAGTCAAAATCAAATGAATTAAAGGACAACTACTCAGACAACTCTATCCGCTATCCTCTAAAGATTTCAATTTTACGGTTTAGAAAACCAAATTTTGCATGATTTTTCTAACTTCATAACACCTGCACAACTTTTAAAATTAGTATAAGTTTGCTCAGAAAATTTGTTTGCATCACTCCGTATTTAAGAACTATTAGGGCTGGAAAATTAACAATTTGCTATTTTTAGGCACCTGTAACTTAAGCACCTGTAGAAATTTTTCTTCGGCAAGACATAAAAATTAAAGCTTCAGTAATTTACTTTTACGTGTGTTAACGGTTTTTTTATTTATACAGGGTTTCACATTTTTTATGCCAGTACGATAAATAATTTATACATATGTATAGTAAAAATTATTATACATTTGCGGCTTAGTATTAAATGGTACTATAGAATATTTGAAAAAGTTTTGGATTGATAATCGTTATGTGGAAGGTTAGAATCTGCTTTTGAAGAATGTGTAAATGTATAGTTTGAATATATATTTACAAGTACAACACATAGTTCTAGAAATTATAAAATTCACCCAAATCATTTTAAAATACTAAAAAACTGAAAAAATAATATTATAAGCAGAGTGATAGGCTATGAACATACTAACGGTTCGTACGGGTATCTAAGAGTTGACAAAGGCAACTGTATTCTTTCTTGAAGTTCAAACTGATTTCAAAAAATTAAGATTTTAAAAATTTTGTGATTCTATTGCGTTCCTTTGTAAGTAATTAAGGTCTATCTTATTTCTTTTAATTTAAAAGTTAATATCCAAAAATAATAACAGGCAATCGAATCGCTTTCAAACATTTGTTTGCGATAGAGTGGATGTAATACATACAAAACAAAATGAGGAAGATCGCAAACAAGGCGGAATAAATAATATAAAACAAAAGGTTTTTGAAGGAGCACATTTTCAAAAGCACAATAAAAACAGAATAGAATATTGTGATTTACAAAATTTGTAAACTTTCTTAGGGTATGTAGAAAAAAAAATTTAGAAAATAAGAGACACTTCTGCAAAAGGGAAAAAGGGAACTCTAAGTGAGTTTCCCAAAAAGGAACTCTACATAATTAAAAACAACCATTAACTCATGTAAAGTTATAATGTTGAAGCGGTAATTTTTGCATTTTGAAAAGTTTTGTGTATTTCTAAGTTCCAGATGTCTAAAACTAACAAATTTGTGGACAAATAAAGGGAGCAAAAGTTTTCTTTTTAAACAACAATAAATTTAACAACTAAATTGTAAAAAAAAAATTAAAAATTTTAAACAGAATTTGAGATGAACCTTTCAAAATAGTACTTCTTTTCAAACTGTAGGTGCTGTTGGCCCGTAAAAAAAAATACTTTTCCACAACGTTGATTTTTTTTTAGACCTAACCATGGTTAAAATTTTATTACAGCTTTAATCGGAGAGAACGACGGACAAAGTAAAAATAATAAGTAAATTCAATAATTTTTCATATCCTAAAATGAACACTGTTTTCTTATTTTTTACACGGTTCCCCTATTTTCACCTATTTTCATTTAAAATTTTCGATATGAAATTTTCAATAAAATAAAATTTAAAATTTCTTCCATAACATATCAAAATTTCATCCTTCAACTCGTAATTTAAACATTATATCTTCAGTAAAATATAATTTTGCAGTTCTTTTAGCATTTCATACAACTGCAATTTTGATATTTTAAAAAAAGGAGATTTTTCTTCTTCTTTGCCGTTACGTGCAGTAATCGTTTACTATGAAAAACGTTATTATTGAATGATATTGACGCAAATGTTTGCGGCTTATAAATTGAATTAAATTTAATATTGAAGTAAAAAAAAAAAAATATTTATTTTATTTTATATTTTATATTATATATTTTTTTTTAACCAAAATCAAATAAATCTCAAAAATTAAAAAATGGTTTTTCAATTAGCTCAAAAATGTCAACATAATATTTTTATCCTTGAATTTATTCAACCGTAAGTTTGTGGAAGATCTTTATTAGATTTATTGAGTAAAAAATTGAGTTTTTTATTTATACTTTTTGTCCACAAAATAATTTTATTAATATTTTATTTTTATAATTATTAAAATATTATATTTATTTTTTGGTCTATATATTATATTTTATTTATTTATTTTTTATAAAGCCTATACAGTATATATAAACATTTCGGCATGATTGCCATCATCAGGGCGAATACAATTTAATACATACTAGAAAATCCCCTGTGCAATTGCACAATTTCTATAGGTTCAAAAACATTTACGTTATCATACTGACTTCCTTAATAAACTACCTAAAAATTTCATTTTTACATCAGCACCACTAAAAAAACTTTGGAATCACTTACTTACTTGCTGTAATAGAAAAAAAACATAAAACAAATCTAAACACATAAAATTAAAAATGTTAGGTACAGTTTATTAATTTTTTCTCGCCGTTTTTGCGTGGCGGTAATTTTTAACAGTTTTTTAATCATTGAAAAAAAATGGTCCAAGCTAAAAACAAATTAAGGGTAAAAGTTCGTGCCGAAATCTCAAAAATTGTTTAAAACACATGTATAAAGTGCACAATAAAAATCGGCGAAAAACCAACCAACACCAACCGCTACTACATTTTTTTTTTGTTACATTTAAAACAATCCCAATAATCGAAATAATTTTAATATTTGTTAAAATTTTACTCTCTATTTTTCTTTAGTTTTAAAAAAAAAATTTTATGTCGATAAAAAACAGTTGTTTTCGCCGCGAAATTACTTTAATTACCAAAACTACTTTCAAGTCTTTTGCGTTTATTTTTTTTTTTGCTTGAAAAAAATTTGCTGAATTTATTTTATTTAAATGTACTTTAGAAAAGGTCTTTGAGGTATATTTAATAAAAGATTCATGTCTCTGAAAATGAAATTTCATAAATTTTCGAGGGCTTTTTTTTTGTGACGGTCGTTTTCGACAGCTTTTTAATTTAATGGTCTAATAATAAATTAATACAAAATTATGAATCTATTGTGAGAGAAGGCTTCTAAAGTGATATTCTCTATGTTAGTTTCTTTTTTTTTTTAAGAAAAATATCCATTTCTATAATATTTTGTAAGTTCCAGACTTCTGTTATGAAATATAATTATTTAAGTCTGCCGAATTTTATATTAATAAAAAAATTTCCAATATTTTATGTTATACCAGTTATACCGAAAATTTAGCTTAAAAATCTAAATTTCAACCTAAATAAACAAAACTACTTTAAAGTCTGTTACGAAACTTTTACCAGCTTTTATACTAATGAAAACAAAATCAAGAATAAAATCGGCCTATTATTTTTTTCTTATAAATATGAGGCTTACTATAAACTTTGCTCTTTTCACTTTCAGGCGTTTTAATTTTATTAAGAGTACCTATTTTTATTTTTTTTTTCCAAAACAAAGATTGAAAACGCCAACAGAAGATTAATAATTTATTTTTAATTTACCGCTGCGACCATTTCATAATGGATGTGGCGGTCAAATTTAAAAATTTAAAATTTGCTGAATTTATTTTAATTGAAAATGTGTGTTTTTTAAGTATGTACTTTTCCTTTTTTGACTGTACTCACTTTTAATGAACGGTTTGTGTCTCTGATTCTAGTGGAAAATTTGGTCTCGGGTAATAATATTTACTAAATTTATTTATATTTTTAATGAACGGTTTGTGTCTCTTGATAATACTTTGAGTCAAAGATTTGTGTCTCTGGTAATAAAATTTTAACTTATTAAATAAATATACAGAAATATCATCATTGCCAGTTTAGTTTACATTCAGTGTGAGTGTTTTATTATAGATATAAAATATATTTTTTTTACATGTTGTCAAGGTCTCGCCAACATCTTATGTATTATATTATAGATAAATTGCTAAATTGTATTCGCCCTGATGATGGCACTGATGCCGAAATATATATACCTAGACTTTATAATAAATAAATAAATAAAATTATAAAAATAAAATATTAATAAAATAATTTTGTGCACAAAAAGTATAAATAAAAACAAATTTTTTACTCAATAAATCTAATAATATTTTTTAATTATTTTAAAATTTATTTGACCAGAAATTGTAAGGGGACCAATTAGAAGACACATATTTTGATACAACCTACATAATAATAATTAATTAAATATTAAATGTTTACCAAAACTCATTTTTATTTATTGTTTTATTGTTGCGTGATTTCCAAATATTTGTTCTTTTATCCTTAAAATGAAACCAAAACATATTTTTTTTTAATATTGGAAATTTCTGCGGTTATTTATATAAAATATTGCGGTCTAACAACAATCATTTATTTTTTTATATTGAATGTTTTTTATTGAATTTTAAAAATGACTTTTAATAACAAATTTTAATATTAGTTTAGTACTAAATGTATCTAACGACTACTTAATATCATTTATTTTTTTCTGTTTATTTATTAAGTGGTTTTCATTAAATTTAAAATTTCATTTTAAAAATTTTGTAAAGCAGAATTTTTTTTTAAAGGTTTATTAATAAAAATAAAAATTTAATTTAATTAATAAATTAAAGTTAACATAAATTTGTTAGCCGAAGGAATTTGTATAGGTGTGATCAAAAAAAAAGTGCTGCAAATTAAAGATTTGAACAAAATTGTCTCAACTTTACGGCACTTTTGTATGGGAGGTATCCGAACTCTTCATCCGATTCGGCCCAAAAGGGATCTTCTACTAGAGAGCTCGTTATATTGCGCGAAAACAGTCTGTTGCAAAATATCAGCTATCAGTTTAACCGCTAGCATGCCTAAAGAGAACTTTCAGATTGACTAACAAATTTTTAAGCATTTGTGAAAAGCTATTTCTTCAGAACGGCTCAAAGTACAAAGACGAAAGTTTTCTTAAAATTTTTGTTGAAGCCTTCGCTACATTTCTTGTATGATAATTGTAGTACTTGGACCTATAGTTAATGGTAAAATTGTTCATTTATTAAAAAAAACCAAGAAAATTGGAAAGATAAGTTCATTACTATCTCAATAAGTTGTGATGGTAAAATTACCAATCACCAAATGAATGGATCCCTAGAATTAAGTTTCTTTCAGTCTTTTTCTTCGATCAATGGGAAAGTGAAATAAAAGAGAAACATCTTATAATATTGTTTTGAAATGTTTGTTTCCAGACTGTATAACTATTTTACTTTTCAAAGATTCATTACATATTTTAATTACAAAGGTATAAAATATATTAAGTAAGAATTGATAAAAAACTTTTTATGCAGCCACCAGCCTGAAGTTTCGCAACGCTTCATCTCCTTAAAATTTGACAATGTCCTATATTCAAAGGGCAATAATAATGCTCAAGTTCCACTAGATATTTTTTTACTTTGAAAATGTCAAACGACTAGAAATTTCTTAAGATTTATAAATTAAGACAACATAGCATTTGTAGCAATTAACAGCTTCTAGGCAAAAAAATTTAAATTTTTTTTAATTTTTGATAGCTGAATCTTGCTCGCATCATTTATAGCTTATTTCCAAAAAAAATTTGAAAAAATGTGCCTATTAGTTTCACTACGCCCGTCCGTCCGTCCGTTGTCCGTATGTCACAAAACTTCTACACCATTAAAGATAGAGAAAAAAAATTTTAACCATAGGCAGGTCTCATAAAAAAATTAATTTTGTGGAACAACTTTTTCATGCAGCCCTTTCCATCAGGGAACTACTGCCCCTAAAACTTTGAAAAGCCCTATTTTTAAATGCATATATTTCATGTTGCATTAAACATTTTTTCAATTTGAAAATGCCATTCTACAGGAATTATTTTTACCTTGTAAATCAAAATTACATATTTTTTTTAAATTTAGTATTTAAATTTACGGTAATGTGAAAACCAAATTTTGCATGATTTTTCTACATTCATAACTCCGGCACGTTTTAGATAGGCGCTTGAAATTTTGAGGAAAGAAAGAACTTTCAGAATTAGTATAAGTTTCCTCAGAAAATGTTTTTGGGCCACCCCCAAGCAGCTACAAAAATTGAAAATATAGTATTTTTAGACACTTGTAACTGAGGCTCCTGTACACATTTTGCTTCGGCAGGATATAAAAATTAAAGCTCCAGTAATATATTTTTACGTGTACTAACGGGTTTTCTTAGTTATTTAGGGTTCCCGATTTACAGCCTTTCAAAATTGCAAAAAAGTCCTATTTTCATTCTTTTTCTTATATTAAATTTTCAAATGATGGGACAAGTCACAATTCTAAACAGTTTGTATAATTTTTTGGAAATTTACGCTTTTAAAAACCGTTGGTTTACATTCTGCCTGGTTATACCCGTACGATAGGATCGGGTATAATAAAATTACTCCTCCGTTTGTAACACCTCGAAATAAGCGAGCTAGATATACCTTCAAAGGTAAGGATCGGATCAGAAAAAAATTCTAAGACTTTTGAGCCATGTCCGTCCGTCCGTCCGTCCGTCAGCACGCTAACTCAAAAACTAAGAAAGCTAGAATCTTGAAATTTACACAAAATATTTTGGGAGTAATTTGTAGGTTCTCTATTTTTTTTGGTTGAGTTTGCAGCAAGCCTTAGGGTAGCTCTCGAACACCTAACTTTTAGATCCCCACATTTTTTTTGCAATAGAGCTATGAAATTTTAACCACTGACAGATCTCACAAAAATATTAATTTTATTTTTAATAACTTTTTTTTGTAGCTCCACCCGTTACGGAGCTACAGCTCCCCAAAGGTTCAAAAAAGCTCCATATTTAAATTATTATAGCACAAGTTGTATAAGGTATATCTTCATTTTGAAAACGCCAAATGATTACTACTTTCATTAGCTTTAAAAGTATATATACAATAAATATATAATTTTGGCGTACGGTGTCTTAATTTACCGTTATGCAAAACTCAAATTTTGCAAAATCCTTTAACCTTTCCATCTTCTAAACGGTTAAAGTTGGAAACTTGAAATTTTGACAGAAGTTAGATCTTTGAAAATTAGTATGAGTCATTTCAGAAATTTTTTTTGTATCACCCCCCGTTTAGGAGCTGTAAGGGGTCAAAAACTAAAAATTTCCTATTTTTAAACATCTGTAACTTGAACACCTGTTAAAATTTTTTTGAAGTAATACACAAAAATTAAAGCTCCAACATTATACTTTTATTTCTGTTAACAACTTTTTTTAATAATATAGGGTTACTTTATAATTGACGAAAGTGTTACTTGATTTTTTCAAATTTTCTAACAAATTTCTTTAACGAATTTTTTTTGCATATTGTTTTACTCGATAATTTGAAATTGTTGAGGATATAATGCGTAGTACAAAAAAATGTAATTAAATAAACAACATAACGGTTGCTTGAAGAATTATTATTTATATGATATTGATATATATACATACTTATATAATATCATGTTTATTTACATATCGTATATGTCACTAGTGCATGAATGATAAGAGTATAGATGTATATTATATAGCGCCGTATTTACATACATATATGTATTTTATTGTACTTATAAGAAATTATTCTGTCAATAGAATATTTAAATATAATATAACATAATATTTAAAACTATATTTACTATTTTGTACTAAGTAAATTTAATATAAATTTACCGCTTAGTATTAAATGGTACTATAGAATATTTGAAAAAGTTTTGGATTGATAATCGTTATGTGAAAGGTTAGAATCTGCTTTTGAAGAATGTACATATAAACATATAGTTTGAATATATGTACAACCCATAATTTTAGAAATTATAAAATTCACCCAAATTATTTTAAAATACTAAAATATTAAAAAAATAATATTGTAAGCAGAGTGACAGGCTGTGAACATACTAACGGTTCGTACGGGTATCTAAGAGTTGACAAAGTCAACTGTATTCTTCCTCGTTTTTTAACAATTTTTCAACTATTCAAACAAGATTCTTCAAAAAACAATTTTAAAAATAATTTCATATTTTGATGGAAAACTAATAACTAATAAGTTCTAAATAGCTTTATGTCACATTTTGAAAATTGGCATCCTTAAAAACCTTTCGGCTTGTTTTCCTATTTGCTTACAATTTACTTTGAATACATTTTGACTGGTGTTTTACGTCTTATATATTAAATTTAAAATACAAAATTTAATCCATTTAAAAATATAAAATTATTTTTCCATTCACCTCTTTTGCAATGAAAAATTTCAATTTTAAATTGAAATTCAAATGAATATTCTTAAACCCGAAACCATCATCAAACAACCCTTTTCTTTTCTTTTTGTTACTATATTAAAAGCGCAATCTAAATTTTTCATGTAATGTCACTACAGTTCTAAGAAGAAATATAAGATTTTCGTGAACAAAAGTGACCTAAAAATAAATTATTCATTTACAAAAATTGGTTAAAGTCCCGAGTTGAATTGAAAAGTCACTATACCATCAGCACAACTAAAAGCTAAATTTCATATAAAAAAAAAAATCATTTGAATAACAAAACCATAAAAAAAAGGTACTCTTCTGAATGTCGAGACATTTTCAATAAATGAATTGATTAAAAAAAAATATTATTTCAAAAAGATGAGGCGCGGTACCTTAGATAATACAGAGTCGAAGAATATCAACAAAAAAAAAATGTATGCACGAATATCCAATTTTTCTTCTTGTGTTTAAAAATCAATGGATACAAATTACAGTCTTATACTCAAATAAAAAAATCATCTAAGGGTCGATTCTGTAAGGTGATATGAATAAATGGAAAGAAAAAATCAAAAATCAATTCAATTACGTAAAAAATATTTTTTTTCTCAACTTTAAAATATGTAAGTGTATATGTAATTTGGTACTGCCAGAAGTAGGCAATTTTAAAAAACTTCTGGGTTAATTCCATATAAATAGGCAGTAGTAAAATTCATTTCACAAATTTTAAAAGAGAATTTTAAAAACTTCATTCTTTATTATCTGAACGAGACTCTTTATACCTTTATAATTATTTTTAGCGCAATAATTACCCTTTTTAAAGGAACAAAATTACGGTGTCGTTTAAGTAAATAGACGATTAGAGATTGGATTACACAATAAACATTAACAAAGGAAAAAAAAGTAACCTTAATTTTTCCAATTAAATTTCTATAATCGAATTTAAATTCAATTCAATATTAAAATATCAAATAAATGAATATATACTTGAATTCTAAAATAAAATAAGAATTTATGCATTAATCCTTCAAGAATTCTTAAAGTACTTGTAAAGAAAAAAAATTCATAGACATGTTGGCACCACAATAAAAAAAAATTAATTCAATTCCAACACTTGACAACTATTTAAAAAGTTCTTCTAACACCCTCATATACAATACAAAAAAATATATGAAAATATTTTTATAAGGTTTTACTTTTTTTAATATAAGTATGCAAGGCATATATACCCATAACCAAATCATAATAATATGATCTATAGGGTATTTGCATAAAATTGTTTTGCACTTGAAAAACCTCTTAGCCATATTTTTGGAAAGCAAAAAAAGACAAATTCAAATAGAAAAAGGAATAGAAATAGGGGCAAAAAAAAACAGAATTTTATTAATAGAAAATTTTCTTGTATATCTGTCATGTACGACTTGTTGGCACTTCAGAACTTGAACTAAATAACAAATTGAAAAAAAAAACAAAACAAAAATAAGAATTTATATGTAAAGGACACCACCATATAAAAATAACATATATCTGTGTTATATGCTTTTTCGCGTATATCCTTTATTGTTGACTTAATATTTGTTTATTGTTACGAAAATTATTTATTGTATTAATATTGGAAAAACATCTTAAAATTAATTCAATGTTAACGCATAAGAAATCATGAAAAACATTGGTGCAAAATTCAGTATAGTGTAATATGTACTAGAACCAATTATTGAAGCTTTGAAAAGCGGAAAAACAGCTAAACAACGGGCGGAAAAGAAAAAACACCCAACAAAATTTAATAACAATTTGACTACTTACATTTTTTTTAAAGTTAAATCAGAAAAAACAAAAGTAAAATTTTAAAGGAAATTTTTGGTAGTATGGGATTTTTACCCACTAAAACCATATCCCTCCGTAACCAGTATTGTATGGAAGGAAAAGGAAAATTGATCATAAATTGTAGGAGTGGGATTGAATGGGAAATTTAGCAGATGCAAGTTGACTGACTACTTGAACCCATGTAAATTATACGACTCACGGAACACCTGTGGTGGTAATGTGTTCCACAATTTCGACGTATAAGCTAAGAATGAGTTCCTATATACTTCATTGTTCTAGTTCTAATAATCTCTATTACGTAATTATGGAAAAGACTCTGCGTGTATTGTGTAGGATAGATTGAAGATTGGGCATGATAATTTTAATTTCGCGAAAGATGTTGCCCAAAAGGTATTTATAAAAAAAGACAAGTAGCTTCTACAATTCGGCCATGACCTAAAGACCTTAAGTCTTTTGTAATTTTAAAATCATTAATAATTTAAATAGCTCTTTTCTGAATCTTATCCAGAAATTGTAGAGAAGTACTGGGAACGCCAGCGAAGATGTGTTAAAATAAAAAAACAAGGAAGAATACAGTTGACTTTGTCAACTCTTAGATACCCGTACGAACCGTTAGTATGTTCACATTTAATACTAAGAGGTAAATGTATATACAAAATATATAAATGTAAATATAAATGTAGTACAAAACAGTAAATATAATTTTAAATATTATATTATATTATATTTAAATATTCCATTGACAGAATAATTTCTTATAAGTACAATAAAATACATATGTGTATGTAAATACGGCGCTATATAATATACATCTACACTCTTATCATTCATTCACTAGTGACATATACGATATGTAAATAAACATGATATTATATAAGTATGTATATATATCAATATCATATAAATAAAAATTCTTCAAGCAACCGTTATGTTGTTTATTTATTTACATTTTTATGTACTACGCATTATATCCTCAACAATTTCAAATTATCTAGTAAAACAAAATGCAAAAAATTTTAGTTAAAGAAATTTGTTAGAAAATTTGAAAAAATCAAGTAACACTTTCGTCAATTATAAAGTAACCCTATATTATTAAAAAAAGTTGTTAACAGAAATAAAAATATAATGTTGGAGCTTTAATTTTTGTGTATTACTTCAAAAAAATTTTAACAGGTGTTCAAGTTACAGGTGTTTAAAAATAGGAAATTTTTAGTTTTTGACCCCTTACAGCTCCTAAACGGGGGGTGATACAAAAAAAATTTCTGAAATGACTCATACTAATTTTCAAAGATCTAACTTCTGTCAAAATTTCAAGTTTCCAACTTTAACCGTTTAGAACATGGAAGGGTTAAAGAATTTTGCAAAATTTGAGTTTCGCGTAACGGTACATTAAGACACCGTATGCAACAAAAGTATATTTATTGTATATATACTTTTAAAGCTAATGAAAGTAGTAATCGTTTGGCGTTTTCAAAATGAAGATATATCTTATACAACTTGTGCTATAACAATTTAAATATAGAGCTTTTTTGAAGCTTTGGGGAGCTGTAGCTCCGTAACGGGTGGGGCTACAAAAAAAAGTTATTAAAACTAAAATTAATATTTTTGTGAGATCTATCAGTATTTAAAATTTCATAGCTCTATTGCAAAAAAAATGTGGAGATCTAAAAGTTAGGTGTTCGAGAGCTACCCTAAGGCTTGGTCCAAACTCAACCAAAAAAAATAGGGAACCTACAAATTACTCCCAAAATATTTTGTGTAAATTTCAAGATTCTAGCTTTCTTAGTTTTTGAGTTAGCGTGCTGACGGACGGACGGACGCACGGACATGGCTCAAAAGTCTTAGAATTTTTTTCTGATCCGATCCATACCTTTGAAGGTATATCTAGCTCGCTTATTTCGAGGTGTTACAAACGGAGGAGTAATTTTATTATACCCGATCCTATCGTACGGGTATAAAAACTAAAGCATTACTGCACGGAATCAAGTTGTTTAGATTTTAGACAATCAAAACCGAGTACATAAATCAACTATTATCTGTTTGCAACCTCACCCTCGGAACCTTTCACGTTTAAAAGAAGAGATTTTATTTCAGATTTTTTTTTTTTTAATTGATATAAAATAAAAATACCCATGATTTTTATAAAACCTTTTTGTTTTTTCTATTAAATTACTTTTTTTTTTTTAAACTTTACCAAACGTAATAAAAAAACGAAACTTTTGCATTTCATTCAATTTTTTGTTTACTGTACTAAGTTTTCATTACCTTAAAAACAAAAGGATGAACCAAAATAATAACCGTTTTTCTATTGTTTTAAGAAACAAAAACAAAAACATAAAAAAAGCGAAGGAAATCTTTATTGAAAAAAATTTTAAAATTCAAAAAGTGTAAGTATTTATTTTTGAAAAGGAAATCAAAATTATTTACTTTTCTAAAAAGTTCCCCAGAACATCAGTCTTAAATTTTCATATTATAATATAGCAAAATTTTAAAATTGAATAGGATAAAAGAAAATATTCAAGGAAGATAAAAATTTGGAAATCAGGTACACTTTTCAATGAAAAATAAAAAAAACATCAAGTTATAAAAATTTTTCCTCTAAAAATACTGAAAAAAAAAAAATCAAATTAAACCAAGCGAACACTGAATTTTTGCGAAAAATTGAAAAACAAAATTTATACCAACCATTTTCCTATCCTTTTTTCTATATATATATGTATATATATATACCAAATTGTTATCTTTTCAAAACTTTTCTTTTTAAATTTTCGCATGATGTATTTTTTTTACTATTCAAAGTCTTACATAGTTTCTTCATACTCGGTTTAATTTGAATACAAAATAAAAAAACTAAAACGAAAATACTTCAAATTGAAAACAAAAAGTGAAAAAAATAAAATAAAAAAACTACGCTGTTTTTTAAGTATTTTTCTTTCGTAAAAAAAAAATAAAGATAAAAAGGGTTTAAATAAAAACAATGACGATGAAATTCTATGACCACTCATATTTTAAAAAATGAAACATTGTTTTAAATTGTAAAAAACATTTAAATTTTATTTTTAAATAAAACCTTTCCTTAAAAATGTAATAAAAAACAAAAAAAAAAACGAGGAAGAGTGCAGTAGAGTAGACTGTGTCAACTCTGGGATACCCGTATGAACGTAATATATCCTGTTTCTATAAAACTTGATCATCTTTTAAAAACATTCAGATGTTTTAGTACCGAACTACAGAGATACATTTATGTAAATTGTGGAGTTGTATGACAGCTACCTGAATCTATTGCGCCTAGCTTCATTAAGTTCCAAGAGGTGCAAGAAGCCTGAACCGGCTGCTCTAGACCAACCAAATTTTACAAAAGTTGTTGGCCTATAACTCGACACCTCTTTACTAAATTTCAGGTTCCTAGCTTCAATAGACACTGAATTATTCTCATTTAAAAGGATAAGTTGTATGACAGCTACCCGAACCCGTCGCACCACCACAACCAAATTTTGCAAAAGTGGTTGCCATAAAACTTGATCATCATTTGCAAGATTTCAGACGCCTAGCTTTATTAAGTTCGAAGAGGTGCAAGAAGCCTGAACCGGCTGCTCTAGACCAACCAAATTTTACAAAAGTTGTTGGCCTGTAACTCGACACCCCTTTACTAAATTTCAGGTTCCTAGCTTAAATAGACACTGAGTTATTCTCATTTAAACGGAGAAGTTGTATGGCAGCTACCCGAACCCGTCGCACCACCACAACCAAATTTTACAGAAGTTGTTGCCATAAAACTTGATCATCATTTGCAAAATTTCAGAAACCTAGCTTGAATAGATACTGAGTTATTTCTATATAAAGATAGAAGTTGTATGGCAGCTACTCGAACCCGCCGACAGAAAATGTTGGATTTAAATAGCAAAACTAACAATTTTGCAAAAGTGCCGTAAAAAAAAATTTCAGCTTCCTAGCTCTTTTATTTTTTGAGTTATCGTGCGGACGGACGGACGGACGTACATGGCTTAATCGACTCAGAATTCGATTCTGAGCCGATCCATACCTTTGACACTATATCTAGCTCGACTCCTTTAAGGTGTCACAAACGTAATGGCAAATTTATTATACCCTTGAACATAGTTCATACGGGTATAAAAACAATTTAATCCTTAAAAAAAAATTATTTTTTGAATAAACATTTTTATGTTAACAAAATTCATTTTCTTTTGTTTTTTAATTAAATTATTTGATTTCTGACGTTTAGTGAATTTAAATTCGTTATCATACTAACACGAGTTATTTTAAAACCATCTTCTGAAGACATTTTGTTATGGAATACACTAATAGTACTCGAATATACTGTCCACTATTTTACACAAACAGACAATGATCAAAAAGTGGCTTCCCAATATCGAAAATAATATTATATACATCTTGGCTTAGACTATAAAAAATATTTAACAGACAACAAAAACGATTACTATTTTCATTACTACCATTACATCAAATTTCCTTTTTAAACAATATAGAATGTAAACCAAAGGTTTTTAAAATCGCCCATTTCCAAAAGATAATACAAACTGTTTAGAATTGTGACTTGCACAAAAATTTGAAAATTTAAGAAATAAAATATAAGAAATTATTTTTAATAAGAAAAAATGTGAAAATATTATTTTCTGGAATTTTGAGGCGCTGTAAGTCCGGAACTTTATACAACTAAGAAAAACCGTTAACACACATAAAAATATATTACTGGAGCTTTAATTTTTATGTCTTGCCGAAGAAAACTCTTAAACAGGGGGTGGTGCAAAAAAAATTTCTTAGAAAACTTATACTAATTCTAAAAGTTCTTTCTAATCTCAAAATTTCAGGTTCCTATCAAAAACCGTGCAGGAGTTATCAAAAAAAAAAATCCAATGCAAAATGTGGTTTTGACATAACGGTAAATTTAAATAGTAAATTACAAAGTATTGCATGATTTTGATATTGCTTTATGGAGATAATAAAATTTTCGGTCTTCTAGTTGTTTTATATTGTAAAATTATTACTCAGAGCCTGATATATATACAACTGTAAATGGGGCTTTTTGCAATTTTGATTGGCTGAAACTCTGACACCCTATACAACTAAAAGAAATCTTTAACACACGTAAAGATAATACTGGAGCTTTAATTTTTATATCTTGCTGAAGTAATATGTGTACAGATGCCTATAAGTTAGAGGTGTTTAAAAATAGCAAATTTTCAATTTTTGAGCCCTAATTGCTCATAAGCAGGGGGTGGTACAAAAAAATTTTCTGTGCAAACTTATACTAATTTTAAAAGTTGTTTTTGCCCTCAAAATTTTAAGTCCCTATTTAAAAGCGTTCGGGAGTTATGAGGGAAGAAAAATCATGCAAAATTTGGTTTTCACATAACGGTAAATTTAAATACTAAATTTAAGATAATTGTATAATTTTCATGATAATTTCCAAAACTAAAAGAAAGTATCTATCGAATGACGTTTTCAGATTGAAAAAATGTTAGGCAGAACATGGGATATACGTATTTAAAAATAGGGCTTTATCAAGGTTTGAGCAGCTGTAGCTCCGTAATGGATGGGGCTAAATGAGAAAGTTGTTTCACAAAATTAATATTTTTATGAGACCTACCGATTTAAATTTTTTTTCTCTATCTTTAACGGTGTAGAAGTTTTGTAAACAGACGGACGGACAGAGTGAAACTAATAAGCAAATTTTTTCAAAAATTTTCTGGAAATGGGCTAAAAAGGTAGAATTAAACAATTCTACTAGAAACAACACAATTTAATTGTTAAAAATTAATTAGAATTTAGACGTCTCGTTGGCTTAGTGTGTAAAAGCGTATAAAATACGGTATTTACAGCCACAACTGAAAAGGAAAGTTTGTATGATTTCCTTGCCACGTTATTAAGTGGCAGAGGAATAAACTTAAAAAAAAAATAAAAATTACAATCTAGAATATTTTTCTTTAAGAAACAAATAAACAAAGTAAAATATGAATTATGAACTTATAACTACACAGTAAAGTTTATTATATTATTCAGCATTCCTTTCATAAGACCTGATCAGAGAACGGCGGCTTTGCAGATATATCTTACACTACAATCAGAGCAATGTGGCTGAACTTGAGAATAAGAAATCTCTCTATCTTTAGACTTGAAATAAGATAATAGTTTGGTGTTATTATGTACCATTCTCTTATAGTTAGACATGCTAGAAGATTAAGTACGCATATGAATTCTAATTGTAGATTTTACAGAGATTTCGTTTTCTTTTTCTTTATAAAAAAATCTAGAAAACACTGATACTTAGTGTATTCACCAGACATTAATTCTATCAACGGGGATTTGAAAAAATATTTTAAGCCAAATTCAATACACGATTTGAAAAGAATAAAAAACTAAGAAAATTTTTTGAATAACATAAAGCTAGCTATCTTAATTATTATCAATAAAGAGACTTTCATTTTACATTTTCTAAATAAAACTATGAAGAGTGCAGTAGAGTAGACAGTGTCAACTCTGGGATACCCGTACGAACGTAATATATACTGTTTCTATAAAACTTGATCATCTTTTAAAAACATTCAGATGTTTTAGTATCGAACTACAGGGATATATTTATGTAAATTGTGGAGTTGTATGACAGCTACTCGAATCTATTGCTCCTAGCTTCATTAAGTTCCAACAAATTCAAGAAGCCTGAATCGGCTGCTTTAGACCAATCAAATTTTACAAAAGTTTTTGGCATGGAACTCGACATTTTTTCACTAAATTTCAGATAGCTAGCTTCAATATATACTGAGTTATTTTCAATTAAAAAGAGAAGTTGTATGGCAACTACCCGAACCTGTCATATCATCACAACCAAATTTTACGGAAGTTATTGCCATAAAACTGGATCACCATTTGCAAAATTTGAGATACCTAGATTGAATAGACACTGGGTTATTTCCATTTAATGAAAGAAGTTGTATGGCAGCTACTCGAATTCGGCGGCCAAAAATGCTGGAGTTAAATAGCAAAACTAACTATTTTGCAAAAGTGACCTATACGAAATGTCAGCCTTTTAGCTCCTTTATTTTTTGAGTTATCGTGCTGAGTTATTTTATTTTCACTGTCCGTCCTGAGTTATTTTCATTGTAAACGAGGAAGAGTGCAGTAGAGTAGACTGTGTCAACTCTGGGATACCCATATGAACGTAATATACCCTGTTTCTATAAAACTTGATCATCTTTTAAAAACATTCAGATGTTTTAGTACCGAACTACAAAGATATATTTATGTAAATTGTGGAGTTGTATGACAGCTACCCGAATCTATTGCGCCTAGCTTCATTAAGTTCCAAGAAATTCAAGAAGCCTGAACCAGCTGCTTTAGACCAATCAAATATTACAAAAGTTGTTGGCATGTAACTCGACACCTCCTTACTAAATTTCAGATTCCTAGCTTTAATAGACACCGAGTTATTTTGATTTAAAAAGAGAAGTTGTATGGCAACTATCCGAACCTGTCATAGCATCACAACCAAATTTTGCAGAAGTTGTTAGCATAAAACTGGATCATCATTTGCAAAATTTCAGATACCTAGATTGAATAGACACTGGGTTATTTCCATTTAAAGAAAGAAGTTGTATGGCAGCTACTCGAACCCGGCGGCCGAAAATGCTGGAGTTAATAGCAAAACTAACAATTTTGTAAAAGTGATGTAAAAAAAAATTTCAGCCGCCTAGCTCCTTAATTTTTTGAGTTATCGTGCAGACGGACACTGAGTTATTTTCATTTAAAAAGAGAAGTTGTATGGCAGCTACCCGAACCCGTCGCACCACCACAACCAAAATTTGCAGAAGTTGTTGCCATAAAACTTGATCATCATTCGCAAAATTTCAGATACCTAGATTGGATAGACACTGGGTTATTTCCATTTAAAGAAAGAAGTTGTATGGCAGCTACTCGAACCCGGCGGCCGAAAATGCTGGAGTTAAATAGCAAAACTAACAATTTTGTAAAAGTGACGTCAAAAAAATTGCAGCCTCCTAGCTCCTTTATTTTTTGAGTTATAGTACGGACGGACACTGAGTTATTCTCATTTAAAAAGAGAAGTTGTATGGCAGCTACCCGAATCTGTTGCACCAGCACAACCAAATTTTTGCAAAAGTTGTTGCCATAAAACTTGATTATCATTTGCAAAATTTCAGATGCTTAGCTTCATTAAGTTCCAAGAGATCCAAGAAGCCTGAACCGGCTGCTCTAGACCAACCAAATTTTACAAAAGTTATTGGCCTGTAACTCGACACCTGTTTACTAAATTTCAGGTTCCTAGCTTAAATAGACACTGAGTTATTCTCATTTAAACGGATAAGTTGTATGGCAGTTACCCGAACCCGTCGCACCACAACAACCAAATTTTGCAAAAGTTGTTGCCATAAAACTTGATTATCATTTGTAAGATTTCAGACACCTAGCTTCATTAACTTTCAAGAGGTGCAAGAAGCCTGAACCGACTGCTCTAGATCAACCAAATTTTACAAAAGTTGTTGGCCTGTAACTCGACACCCCTTTACTAAATTTCAGGTTCCTAGCTTAAATAGACACTGAGTTATTCTCATTTAAACGGATAAGTTGTATGGCAGCTACCCAAACCCGCTGCACCACCACAACCAAATTTTACAGAAGTTGTTGCCATAAAACTTGATCATCATTTGCAAAATTTCAGAAATCTAGCTTAAATAGATACTAGAGAGTTATTTCTATTTAAAGAAAGAAGTTGTATGGCAGCTACTCGAACCCGCCGACCGAAAATGTTGAAGTTAAATAGTAAAACTAAGAATTTTGCAAAAGTGCCGTAAAAAAAATTTCTGCCTCCTAGCTCCTTTATTTTTTGAGTTATCGTGCGGACGGACGGACGGACGTACATGGCTTAATCGACTCAGAATTCGATTCTGAGCCGATCCATACCTTTGACACTATATCTAGCTCGACTCCTTTAAGGTGTCACAAACGTAATGGCAAATTTATTATACCCTTGAACATAGTTCATACGGGTATAAAAAAAAAACAAAATATTTCAATCTATGAAAAAAAAATAAACCAAAGACTTTTTTCAAAGAAAACCTTCTGCAAGAAAATTCAGTTCGATTGCATTTTAAACAAAAAAAATATAAAAAAAAGTGCATTGAAAAATCTTCAAAATATCAGAAATTGCATTTTCTTTCTCTGACCTCTTAACATTTTCAAACAGCATTACGAAATTTAGCTATGATTTTTATTATAAAAATGTTTATATTTTTTTTTTTTAATGGCAATAAAAATTATGAAATTTTCTTATAAAAATAAAAATTTATATTTTTATTCTATTCTCATCGATTAGTGTTAAAATTCAAAAAGTGCTAGAATAGAAAATAAAATATTTGATTGGTTCGATGATTTAAATTTTCATTTTTAAAATAAATCCTGAAGCTGTATTTACGTAAAATTATAAACGTCAATAAATGTTCTTTACAGAATTTTAGAAATAAATATTGCTAAAACATATCGGATTTATTTAAGACTAAAACTTTGCTAAAGAATACTTTACAAAAAAATAAGTTATATATTGCGCCAAAAAAATAAAAGAGTCTAATTGGAATCCACTAAATCCAAAACAAAAAATGTACTGCATATTATGAGAAAAATACGAGAGGGTAAGTGGAAATCATCCAAAGGTACTATATATAGACTTCCCCAGATCGACGCGTTTTTTTTTTTTTTTGCAACAGCTGCGTTTTTTTTGCGGCAGATATACATACGTCTGCACAAATAAATGCTGTTGACAATGATTTTCAAGGGATTTCCGCTAATAAACAATAGTAATGAAAGAGAAAATGAAGAACAAAGTTCAAAAATTATTTTAATAATTATTTATGCTCCCACTTACACTCCAGTTTTTACTTTTATAAACCTTTCTCAGACCAACGCATTTTTTTTTTGCGGGAGTGGCGCGAAAAAAAATTCGTGCGGAAATCGGACGGAATATACACAGATGCCCACCATCCGAAAGTTGTATTTTTATCTACAAAAGTAATAAATAGAAATAATTTTTTTAAATTTGAATATTTAATATTTGATTTATTATATTTGAATATTTAAAAATATTACTTGTTGCAAAAATTATCCGCATCACTGTCTCAGAAAAAACAATGTGTTGGTTTGAAAAAGGTTTATAGAAGTTAAAAGAGGAGGAGTTCTGTTTGACTGTGTGGAACTTTAATCCGCTAAGCAACATCTTATTTTTATAAGCAAAGAATATATTATGTACTAATGTACTGCTATAGGCTAGATACTTCTAGGTTCTGCTAGGAAGTAAATATTAGAACTTATAATAAAACATAAAAGAACCCTTCTGAACTAGTAGAATCGTACTGATTGAATTAATTTTCAAATAATTTTTTAAACCTGTTATAATTTAAAAATAAATTAAACCTGTTATAATTTAAAATAAATTTTTAAACCTGTTTAATTAAATTTATCTCTTACACAATGAAAAAGTAGAAAAGAAACATTGAATTTTTTTTTAGTTTAAATTCAGTAAATAAATAGTTTTATAAAGGGTTTCTAAAAATTGAACTCTTTTGCCACTTGATATTGTAAACAAGTCCTATAATATGCACTTATATAAAAATTTTACTTATAAAAAAAACTGGCATCAATATCTGAAGGATTGTTTCCAAATTCAAAAACCATAATTTTATGGTTATTTTACTATTTAAAATATTTTGTAGAAAACAGCGTACAAAATGAGGTTTTTCTAAGGAGTGTACTAGTATATGAACTAATAAAAACTTAAGCCTATATTTGGTAGCATGCACCTTTCTAAGTACCTGAGTACTCCAATTTTTTTTTCCTTTACAGTTTAACCTTTTTCAATCTTTAAAAATTCCTTAAAATAATTTCCTACATATTCAACATTTCAGGTAAACAGAAAATCCCTCACTAATGCGTAATTCATTTTAATTACGTTAAACAACAGCTGTCGAATTTTTAAAACTACACTCTTTTAATATTCAACCCCTCCTAAAAATTAAAATTTATATTCATCTTTTTTTTCTTTTCAATTTATTTATTTAAAATTGCAATTAAGCCATGACATGACAATGAAAGAATAAAAAATTTATTTTTTTTTTTGTTTTTAATATCACCATTCAACACTTTAACTCAGAGACTTTTTTTTTAAAGACATGCAATGAAAATCGATTCTTCCATAAATACTAAAACAAAAACAGAGACAGGAATAGAGACAATGTGACAGTAATTAATTGAATTATATTTTTCACTTAACACCTTAAATTTTTTTTTTTTTTATAATAATTACGTGCTTGGATCCATTAAAAAAAATTGCAATATAATATTATATCACTTCCACAACCCTATCCTATCCTACAATGACCAAAAGAACTGTTTTATCAAACAAATTATATTTTTTCTTTCAACTCTCACCTGACAACAGAAACCTATCACCAGTAGACAATTTACATATTATTATAACAATTCTTCGCATGTTCTTTTTATTTGATAACATAATACTTTCATTTAAATCTCGTAGAGTTTCAACAAACTACTTTTATACAGGTTATTCCACGATCAATTTGACACAGAGTAGGATATCAGAGGGCGAAAGAAACCGAAAAAGTGAAAGGCCGAAAGAATGAAAATAACTCTAGGCGAGCTGCGCATCAATATGCTTCAAGTTTTTAGTTTATATCCCAACCTCTTCTGATATTTTGATTGTTTAGATATCGCCTATCACATACAGCTCTACCTCAAGTTTTCATCTATATCCCAACCACTTGTCATAGAATATTTTGATTGTTTCGATATTCCCTACCATCTGCTGCTCTATTTAAAACTTATCGTGAAGCATTATTATATAGTCCGCTTTAGGCTTAAATTAAATTTTACTTATGGGTGTGTTTGCATGTACTGTATGTGTCATATAATTTAAAGAATTAACTAATTTAAGAAAGCGTAATAATTATACCGAAAATTTAAATTAAGATAAAACTATGTTTTTATGCTTGATTTAAATTTTTGCTTTCCTTTTGTATTGTGTTTATTTCAGCCCTTTTTATATAGAACAATTAACCTCTAATAACAATAAAATTATAATCGAAAAGGATGTCTTCTAATGTCACAAGTTTTATTTTCTAAGCAACTTTTTACTTCCTATTCCAATGGTTTTATCTAATATTGCGGTATAACTTGTCTTATCTCACTATAAAGTGAGTAAAATTTTTTATTTAATCTTACGATAAATATTAATTTTTAAATTATTTTTAAAATAAAAAAAAAGTTACACACTTTCTCGTATACGTGCACTTGAAATACCTAAAAAAAACGCGGTCATAGTTCATCAAAATTTGTTGAAAACTCCGATTTAATATACGTGTTAGGTGTGACCAAATAAACAATAACATAAGTAAGCAAAAAAAAAAAAATTTAACAAAAATCGGTGTTACCAGGAAAACAAAACATTGAAATAAAAAATTTCATTTGGGACCGGAACTAAAAACAAAAATAATTTAAGGTAAGAAATATCAGCAGGATGGGAAGAAAACAAACCAAAAAAGAAAATCAATGAAAATGACATGAAAATCTTGATTATTATTATTGTTATTATTACTGTAAAAGTACATAACATATAGGTATATAAAAATTAAGAGACTCGTTTGTCGGATTATCTATAGCTTTAACAACATTGAAACTAAAAAATCATCATTTTCTAAAAGATATTTTCAATTTAACTATTTTTCTTTTTCTAAAACAAAGTTTAATTCGTTACAGTCTGTTTTAAAAGTTGTAAATATACCAATTTGAAGAAATTATGCAAATAAGTAGAAAATTGAAAGAAATTTCATAAAAATTTATTGTATTAAAATTTTCGGTATGGTTGGAAGCGTTCTCTCTAGTTCTTATTTAAAACTTCATTACAGTTGGTTTCTTATTATGTAAATTTTTAATATTATAATTGCCTGTTGGGAGGAAGCACAAAAAATTATTCTGATGCACAAAATTTTACTTCTTTAAAAATTATTCCACCTTCCGAGAGCGAAAATACCTTTCACAAAATTTCATTTTTAATGAAATTCATCAATAATTATCAAATTTTAATTGCTTTATATGAAATGATGCAGCAGTTTTGTCTGACTGGCGCACGCTTTCTTGGCTCACCTTCACTTTTCTAAATTCTTCCAACTCATAATTCAAAAAACTCAAATTTCTAATGATAAAAACTAAAATTGTTTAAATTATATCAAAAGTTGAAAAATGTTCAATAATAATATTTTCATACCATCCTTTAGTAATATTAAAAAAAAATCAATTTTTCGTTACAATTTTCTACATCAACTACAATTTTTGCTGTATCACTATAGACCACAACACACCACCTAAGCTTGATCTAGAAAAATCATTTTTTTTTTTTTTTGTTGAAAATTTTTACTTTCATAAACCATTTATTGCCTTCGTCAAACTGACAAACAATCAAAAAAAAAAAAAAAATGTACGTAAAATTGCGATGGCTTCAAAAATATAAGATTCTGGTTTTTTAAATCCTTGAAGATAGGAGCACATTTTTTTTAAATCCTTAAAATCCATATTAATACTTACAATTTCTATTCATTTTTCAGGTTTTTTTTTTTGTAATTTTACAACGGTAAATCCTGGCACAAAAAATATAAAATAACTTAAAGGAGCTATTTTCAATCAATCTAAACACATTCTTCCTAACAACAAAAAAAAAAGTAAAGTCGGCAATTTTTTTTTTTTTTTTGGTTTGGTATCAACAAAATTGCCATTTAAATGGATGCCAATAAACATAAATTGTCATCGGCTGGTTGGCAATAATCAATTTTTTTTTTTTGTTTGTTGAAGAGTTCTTTGAAGATAAGTAGTGAATAAAAATTGAAAAAAGGAAAAAAAGAAAATAAATATTATAGTAAAAAATTCCTGAGTAATCTAAAAAGAAATTTACTACTAGACATAAGAAGCATAAAAAATCATTAGAATCTTTAATAATTTTAAACAGATCGCATATTTTAAAAGGATTACAATCTGTCTCTCTGTCTTTATTTATTTCAGATTCTATTTTATTCTTTATTAAAATAATTTTTGCATTATAAGCAAATTAATTTCAAACATAAATAATAATTTTCATCAAAAATATATTTTTATTGAACTCAAAATGCTTATCAAG
The DNA here is from genome assembly GCA_947095535.1 of Poecilobothrus nobilitatus. Classification (NCBI taxonomy): domain Eukaryota; kingdom Metazoa; phylum Arthropoda; class Insecta; order Diptera; family Dolichopodidae; genus Poecilobothrus; species Poecilobothrus nobilitatus. The sequence continues at coordinate 116,222,372 of OX352774.1, forward strand.
AAGCTTTCCAAAATGATAATAGCAAAGCCAAAATGTATGAATCCGTCTTTAAATGTTTCTTCAATTTGCATTCAGTTGTAGTCATAATAATGGTCTATGGTTCTATGGTTAATGGTCTATGATTAATTAATTGGTCGCAAATACGCAAAAAGATAATCATCAGAAAGCTGATGGTTCTAGTCCTTAGCAAACATTCACCAATTAAATATGTTCAAAAGGGCATGCAAACATGGCATGCATGCATTATTAATGTCAAATTTGACTTTTTAAAAATAAATTTTAGCTAACATGACATCAAATCTTTACAAAATAACCATATAATAGGGATTATAATTGGTGAAATTCTAAAACTTCATATTAGTTTAGCTTTTCATGTATGTTTTATACAAAAATCTGAAATATTTTAATCAGGATTAAAGTTTCAAACTCAAACCTCATAAAGAATTTTTTGCAAATGAATTATAAATATAACGCAAAATAAATATTATAATCGGCATGTCTATTTATAGCATTTTCTCTACATTGCTACTCTTAAGTTATGTCGAGCTTTTCATTGTATCATTTCCATTTTACTTATTCTACAGCATTAGTTATCTCTAACTTTACTTCATTTACTCTCTAATTTAACTATACTTTAATACCTTTTAGTTAATTTCTGGTCTAACTTGATAGGCGACTCTTTAATAGTAATACTGCTAGTCCTTTAACAGATATAATATCGGTAAACATTAAATATTAACTTCAACATTATTACCAGAAGACATTCTATTAGCCTTACCTTTAAATATTCAATGATAATACAATTTTTTTTGATTTTATTTAAAAAATTAACTCATATTAAAAGAAAACTTATATCCAAATCCTATAATTAATAACTAACGCGTAATTTCAAAGAAAATTTAAACTGTTTTCTTTTCTTTTGTGTTTTTAAGAAAAGAAATTGGACACCATCAATGAAGTCTACATACAAAATTTTTCATTGTTTTTTAGTCCCCGCCCCACCAACAAAAATACTACGAAACTGTTCATATCCGGTTGACATTTCACTTTCCTGGTCTCTTACTTCAATTTAACTTTAATATTTCCTTATGTTTTTTTTTTCTTTTTTTGTGGTGCTTTGATTACTTTTTGGTTCACTTGTGGGGGATTTTTATAGCAATTACCAATGCTTTTATTTCGATTTTATTCCATTGTGTTTTTTTTTTTTTTGTGATTTAAATTAATGACATAAACGTGATTTTAGGCTATATGAAGAAAAAATTAGATTTGTCTTGTAATGGATTTGTTACGGAATAGCAAAAAAAAAAAAAATAAAAAAATTGTAATTTTGGCACAAAAAAAAAAAAATTGTTTGTTTTAGAATTAAAAAGGAAAACTGAAAATACTTGGATATTTAAATTTATTTATTTTTACCTTTAGAAAAAATTAAAGAAAAAAATAAAAATTAATAAAGAATTTAATATGGGAGATTTTTTTAAAGTAAATCTTTAAAAATTAAAAAAAAGATCAATAAGTTGACAATTAAACTTGAAAAACAGTACAAAGCACCTACGACCTACACAAAACAAGAACGATGTTACGTAAAGTAAAGTTAAAATATATAAATAAATAATGCATGAAATGTTTTGCTCTAAATATAACGACATTGCGGGTATTGTAAGGTACGAATAGCACCTAAAATACTTTAACGAAAATTATGGATATAAATTTGAAAGACCACAGATAGATGTTTGTCCAACATGCGAAAAATTTTCTGTTAAAATAAAATCTACAATGTTAAACGAAACTGCAAAACGTCTAACTGCATCAGAATTAATTATACATAAAAGGAGAGCTTCAAAGTTTTATAAGAAGCTACAGCATGTAAAGGAATTATGCTGAGAAAAGGAAAATGATGGCATCGTATTTGATTATATGCAAAATTTATGCCGGTAAATGATATGTTTTATCTTCGGAAACTTTCGATGTATTTATTTGGAATACATGATCTCAAGAACAATACTTCAAAATTGTATACTTATCATGAAGGAATTGCACAAAAAGAAGCAAATGACATAGCCAGTTTTGTAAAATATTACATTAAAAATGATGTAAATGAAAACATTACTGAATTACACGTTAATGCTAGCCCTGGCCAAATTCGGAATCATACAATGATTCGATTCTTGCTAAGTCTTACAATAAATAAAAGATTTGAAGTTATACATCACTATTTTCCCGTTCGTGGCCACTCATTCCTACCATATGATAGAAATTTTGGTGTTATTAAGAGAATGATAAAAAAACATGATCGAATATATATTGTAGCACAGCATATTTCTTTGTTAAAAATGCACAAAAGATAAATAAATTTGTTTTGAAAGTAGTAAATACGAGAGATACATTAGATTTTACATCATGGTGGCCTTAATATTTTAAGAAAAATACTAAAAGTATCGTTGTTGGGAAAGAAAAATCTAAAGAATTATTTGCCATATCTAAATAATGACATTTTATTTATAATAGTCAAAAGTCAGGATACGTAATAGCAAAAGATTATATTGATGGATTCTTATCATCAAAATTCTATTTATCGAAAAGCGCAGAAACGTTGGGGTCAAAAGAGCTAGCTTATAACGAAAGAATCCCTATTAAAAAAAAAGTAAACTGGATGATGTAGCAAAAATCATCCAATATATTCCTGAAGAGAATAAACTATTTTACCAAGAGTTTTCACAATGGCCTTCAACTAATAATGATGAATACGATTCCGAATAGTTTTATGTATTTTACAAATTAATGTACTATTTTAGTTGTCAACGAACGATTTTATTTTATCAGTTTTATTTATCAGTTTCTAGTAGATTTTCCATAAAAAAGTAATAATTCATGGTTTATTTTATAAAAGAAACAAGTCCACTGGTTAAAACCTAATTAAAAAGGCCTTCTATTATAAAAAATCAACCTTTCTTGATAGGATTTCAGTTGAGCGCACAATTTCATCTACGGCGCAAAAATTGATCGGAGTTTTCATTTAATGTCTAATCCACTATGTCTAATGGACTTGTTTTCTTTTTACAATAACCGATTCATTTATTCATGAACGTTACAAAATAGCAAGACTCTTTTATTGAAACTCTTTTAAACTACACTTTAAATTTAGGATTCTTAACATCCTTAGGATTCATAGAAGTTTAAACAGAACCGAATCGAAACAAGACCTAATATAGAGTTATAAATTAATACGTGAAGTTAAAGGTTTTATAGTATTAAAGGTTTTAATTCCCCGACAAAATTGACAATTGAATAGCTGTCTTAATTGAAATTTTCTTACTATATTCATTATTAGAAACAGAAACCAAAATAAATGCCTTTCAATTAAATCCAAAGTTTTAAAAAAAAATTTTGAATCTGAGATTAAAAAAAAAATAAAAAAACAAATTTATGTGTTTCTTAACTACCTCAAATTTAAAATGAAAGTCTTCCATATCATTTCAATGCCATGAAACTTTACAGAATTCTTATAAATTGGAAATAAATAAATTTAATTCTAAGAAAAAGAAATTCCAACAAAATATTTTTTTCATTATTACCAGAGATTACATATAAAAACTCTATTTTGTTTAGTGGTTATCATTTTAAAATAAAAAACAAATCACAATTAGGCGCTACGTCATAAGCTCGAAAATGATTAGTACGAAAGAATTATTTAAAGACGAAAAAGTTGAAAATTTCGTACTTATGACATATGACATAAATACGACCTTACATCAACTATAAAATTCCTCCAAAATCAAAATTCTTGTTTTGTAACCACATACTTCCCTTTTCCAAAAACTTTTTGTTTTACCTTTATAATTTTGTGGTATATTTCCTGACGAAAAGGTTATATTCCCTATATTAACAAAAATTTTATTTTATTTAATAAAATAAATTATAATAAACTGGCCTAAAATGATTTTATTTCCCATTCGAATTCTTATTAGACATTACTTTTGAAATATATTTGTTAGAAAAAAATAATCTTATACGTAAATCTATACGTATATGTATGGTATAATTTTATGTGTAGCAAAAAAATCAGGGTTTTACACTTTTCCTAGAAGATATTGTGTACTTGTGTTGTTCTTTTTATTTTCATACGCCATTAGTACAAAATAAATTTTATAACATACGTACGTAAAATTTGGTGATACTTTTGTCGGTTTTATGTTAATTTTGCTTTTTAGACTTATTTCTTTCGTACTTATGACGTACCACCATACAATTTTAACTAAAATTTTGTAATGGATTTGATTTTATCATTTCATAGAATATATGAATTTATTTTATTTTTGCAGAAAAATAACAAAAAAATATATAAATGCTGCCCACGAAAAATTGTAAATATTTGTTAAAAAGCATTTCACTTAAAATCCAGATTAAAAAAAATAAATTAAAACTCTTTTTAACCGTAAATACTGCCTAGTGGAAAAAAGAAAAAATCTATATAAAAACAAATTATATAAATAACCTTAAAAACAAATTTAACCTATTATGCCAAAAAAAAAAGCCGGGTAATTACTATTTATCAAACGTTGTAGGTGTTCAAAAGAAAATTTTAAGCCCTCGAAAATATTTTGATTTAATAAATGATGGTTTTAATCGAACCTTATTATATTCAGCAAAACTTTCTTTTCTATTAAAACTGTTGCACACGTGCAGACTTTGAATCCATATTATCTCGATGAATACGTTTCGCCACCGCAATGAAACCGTTTAACATGAATATACAAATTAATTGCATACATATAGGCGTTTATTTTATATAAACTTTGAAATTGTTTTATTTCTTTATCAAAGACTATTATGTAATTTTTTTTTTTTTTTGTTAATAATAACAAATAAAAAAATGGAAAAGTTTTCTTTTTTTTTACTTTGTTTACATTTTTTGATTATATGATATACATAATGTATTTATTGTTATCCATCAGGTAAACCACCAAAAAAAAAATTTTTTTTTGTTATTCATTTTTCAAATCAAACATTTATTTGATTGATTTTATTATTTTAGATTATTTTTTTCGATTTTATTTTTCTAAAGAATTACATTATTTACTGTTATTCATTTGTATACAAAAAATAAAATATAATTTAATTTTTTTTTTTATTTTTCACGAATTTACAAATTTGGCGTCTATTGACAAATGTAATGGTAATTTTTTCGCTTTGTTATTCCGTTATTTTTTTTTTTTTTAAATTACTTATTATTTATCAAAAAGCCAAAGAATAGAAAGAAAGCCTAGAAATCTTTCTTTGTTTTCTTACATATTTAGAAGGCTTCATTAAAAATAACAAAACAATTTAATTTTTTTTTCATTGGATAGAGAGATGATATTTAAGAAAAAAAAAAATGTATATATACATATATATAAAATTTTTTGATTTATTGATTTCAATTATTGTCGTTTTCTTTGAATAAATTTTACGGAATAAAAAAAATTTCCACTTAAAATTAATTTATAAAAAACGTTTGTTATTTAAGTGAGTGAAAATGTAAGAGTGAGTTATTAAATTTATGTGATATAGATATGACTACGAATTTATATTAAAAGAAAAGAAACGAACATTCGAAATATTTTTGCAGAGTGCCCATAGATTACACCGAGAATGTGCGAGATATTTTACCTCTTATATGATATATTTTCAATTTTCATGATATCAAAATATTTAAAAAAATGTTCAAGTTCGAAATGTTATAGTAGGTGGTGGAGTGACAGAACGCCTGAGGGAATATGGCCCGCGGGATTTAATTCCAAAACTTTTGGAATTAACGTCTGTTGGCTTCAAATCCTTTTCAACAAAGAGTTAGAGCCCACTGAATTAAACAATCGTTACTATTATGAGTTTCTATTTCATTTAACTGGATTTTATTTGGTGACATTTCAGAAGTCCCATAATGATTTTTAAATAAACCAGTCGTCCCATGGGAGTTTTATCTCATTGTTAAAACCTCAGGGATTTAAAATTAGGATTCTACGCCTTTTACAGAATATTTTGATATATGCATATGCGAGTTTCTGAATTAGGAAAGATTTTAGAATTAGTTAGAAAATCAGGGTTATACGCTTTTTCCAGAATATGTATATAATGCTCCTAACTTAAAACTCGCATGTGCATATATCTAAATATTCTGTAAAATCCTGATTTTGAATTCAACTCTAAAATTCCTCCCAAAATCCTTGAAAATAGGAGTATTACTTATATATATATTTTGGAAAAGCATATAATCCTGATTTTGTAACCAACTCTAAAATCCCTCCCAATTCATAATCTCGCACATATATATATATATGTTAGTAAATATTCTGGAAAAAGAGATACCCCAATTTTTATTCAAAACTCTAAAATCCCTTCTAATACGTTTGCTCTACATATGCTATATTACTCTCTTCTTTCAATAACAAAAAATAGTGTCGGTCTTAATTCCAATTCAAAATGAATTAATGTCCGCTGGTTTCAATTTCTTTTAATTATGGGCTTTAATTGCAATTCAAAAAGGAATAAAGGCCGGTGGGTGTTGATTCGAAAAGTTTTGGAATTGAAGTCCGCGGGCTTTATTTTCTCGGGCATTCTGTCACTGCACCATACTAGGTATTGGTATTAATTAACAAATTTTCCTATTAATTTTCATATTAAACAAGATTTTATAAAAACAAACACCAGACAATTATCCTTCAGTTTTTTTTAGTATTTAAAACCAGATATTTGACTTCATTATAATTTATATGAACTACTATTTATTTCACTTTTTTTAAAACCATGCCTTAGCGATAAGTTCAATGTTCTTCTTTTGTTTTGTATATAATATATCCACATTTTAATAACTTTTAATTCTTTAAAACTTTAAAATTATTTTCTAGTAAATATTTTTTTGCTATTCTTAAACCCTAATGAAAAACATATTAAATTTGTTTTAGCTAAAAACAAAAGAAAAAAAAATTCGTTAAATTTTAGCCGTTTTGTTTTTCCACATTATCCTGATTCAGCAAAAAAAAAAACAAAAAATTAAATAAACAGAACGTTAGAAAAAAACCAAAAATAATAAGTATATAAAAATACCAAAATATCAATTTATTTCAACTTAATATCAAATATACACGATAATGGAAAGTAAAGATACCATATTATGTATACTAAATAAGAGCCATTAAACCACATTTGATATCAAATAGAAACAAACAAGCAAAAAAAAAAACAAAATAAATTATAAGAAAAGAATAACGATATAAACAACAGCAAAAAATAAATTCAACTTAAAACCTGCTAAATACCTGCTATAAAGAAAAAAAATTGAAATACCTAAATTGTAAAAGAAGGATATATTAAAAAAGGATATAATACAAAAACTGACCATGCAATTTAATAGATTAAGTTTTTTCAAACCTTTATATGTGTCTGTATTTTCTTTTCACCAAAAACAAAAAACATTAAAATTCTCAAATTATATTTCTATTATTATTATCCTCTTCTTTCTCTACTTTTGACATTTATACAGATACAAAGTGTACGAAAAGAACGAATTTTTGTAACTTTTATGATCAAATTTACCATTCAAGAGTGAATATAATAGAAAATCTTATAATTAATAAATAACTAACTAAGATAACCTTTTAGACCACCACACAACGTTATAAGTTCCAAAGCTGATCTTAGATTTTCGGAATACCGAAACGAAAAAAGCCGGATCAAAAAAAACTTACATAGATAAATTCGAACTGTAATTGAATCTGTATTTTATCTTATAAACATTTTTGGGTCATAGGTTTACGCATTTGAATACCATAAGCTTTCTATATAAATAAAAATTATAATTATTATACACCAAATTTCCTAATTTCAATCTAAGAATTCTTTATAAGTCTACCTATTAATAATTTGTAAAAATAAATTGAAGTAACTTGGGTTCCTTGAAGTAAGATCGATGCCAGACAAAGTAAACTGTTAACTAAAATGAACATGAAAGAATAAAATTACGTATTTCAAAGTAAACTTCCAAAATATCTAATGGGTTATCCAAAAAAAAAAAAAAATACAGGGTAATTTAGAAATGTTATAAAAATATACATATAAATATAAATAATAAAATAAATAAATAACTATTAAGATATGAAATTGATAACACATCTAAGCAACTAGAAAAATTAACCATCATTATTATTTTTATATTTACAGCATAAAATTTGTATAAAAAAAAAAAGGGATATACATTTTTCGTTTATTATTTTCAAGGATATCTACAGGATAATATTAAGGATGATAGGTTACACAAGAAATAAAAGATAATATCAAAAATTATTAGTCAAAAATATATTAAAAGATTTGTAAGGAAAAAAAAAAAAAAAAAAAAAAAATACATATTACTTTCAAAAAATATTTATAATACCATCTGACATATTTACACTTTACAGTGATGTTCATAAAAAAAATATAAATGCTCAAAAATTTTTTGCAAAAATTTGTTTTAATAAACCACTGAAAGTTACATTCAAGTTCAAATTTTCATTCATTTATAACAACGAAGATTTCTCGTCTGATTCAAATTTCAGCAGCTATAGAATCGAAAATTAAAAGTCTAAAATTAATTATTGGAGTATCAGCTAAATGATAATTTAGTATCGCATACTCGAAATGAATATTCAATTGTGCTAAAATAAAATTCTTAATAAAAATAATAACAGCTGCTACAGTGGAACTACCTTTGGTTTGGAACTAGTTTGGAACTACCATGCGCTAGAGGAGGTGCTATTATATACTACTGCATCTTGTAAACCACTAATGGCTCTGTGGCAAATAGTAATAATAATTAAAGCTCACACTAATAATAGTAGTTAATTTCATTATTATCTGATAGAGGAAGATGTAATACACCACTGCATATTATAACTGCGAATAGCTTCAAGGCTGATAGCAACATAGTAATAATGATAAGACGTTTTCATTGTTCCTTACAGTCCTACTTATCTTTACTTTGCAGTCAGTCCTTACAGTCCCAATTTACATTGTTCCTTAAATTCCCACAGTAACTTTTTTACAGTCAGTCTTTCCTCTCCTATTTCTATTCCTTAGCTAATATATACCATTACTTAGGGGTTCATCACATTAGATTGAGTAAAAGAGAAGGCGATTTTATTCAGTAAGAATCTATCACTTCCAATAAATCTTGGAAATCTTAAAAAGACACAAAATTATCACCTTCTTAAGAAAAAAAATATTTAATTTGAAAAAATTACTCACTTAAAATTATTCAATTCTTTCTTTTTTTCTTTTTGCAACATGTATATATGCTAGTTTATACTAATTCTGTAGTTCCAAATTAAGGCCTATACAAAAACAGTTTTCATATAACTTTATAGCTTTAATAATGCCAAGAAATTAAAAAAATCATATTGCCATTACTGTATTTAAATATAAACATATATATTTTGTATTTATTTGGTTGTTTTGTCCTTTAACGAACATTATATAAAATATTCAAAAGCTAAACACTAATATTATATACAATTGTATTTATTTTACCCTTTTGATGAGTTTCTCATCTCTGATAAGTCCCGGTTTTATTTTTCTTTTTATCTTGAAAAACAACTCAACCTAACCGAATAGAATTAGTTTCGTTACGTTACGTCCTCATTTCAAATAAAATAAAATTTAATAAAATCATGTTATCACACAATATTTTATCCATTAACTTTTAATCGTAGTGGCCGGTCTTCTATGATTTATGTAGTTTAAAAAATAAATAAAATTTAAGCGAAATTGTTGCAAGAGTTTTGAAATTTTAGAATAAATCCTAATTCTCATATTGATACACTCATTCTTGAGACCGTTCATTAACAAATAAATTGTCAACTAAAACTATATTTAATTCTATTGGGCGAGGCAGTGAAAGCAAGGGCCGTAAGCAAACTAAAATTTTATATATTATATTAAGATTTGACCTTCATCGGTAGTGCGAGATACTCTGATTGCTCTGAATACTATGAATTGACTGTGTACATATATTTATATGTATTTCTTTACAAAGCTATTCATGTACTTCTTTAAAGTAAAACATCTGTACTGGTTAATTCTTAACAATCAACAGAAAATATTGTTAGTATATCAAAATCGGCTTCAATATTAAAACAAGGACACATTTTTTTACAATAAAAACTTAATACAAAACAAAATTTCGGATTCTTCCTAAGTAGAAGAACATTATCTTCCTTATATATCATATCCAAATCTATATGAATCAAGATTCTTTTTCAGATATATTTTTGGTTCACAATAAAAAAAATCATCTTTTGTGAATAATAATACGAAAAGAAGCTTCAGAATCTCAAAATACTTCAATATGAATTATTAAAGCCTTCTTGTAATGATAAACAAGACATTTTAACATCATGTCGTTATTTTAATATCATTTTAAGCTTTAGACAAGTTTTCTAATAAATTTTAATTTTAAAAAAAGAAAATTTTGACAAAACATTATCAGTAAGGGACATTTTCGACAGAAATATTTTTTTTTTTTTTTTAGAAATTCTTAGAAATTTTGAGAAATTAAACTTTAAAAGTAATTGAAACTTTTAAAGTCCCCTTATTGTTCGTACTCGATTAAAGTCGCTTTTTATTATTCTTTAATAGAAAATATATAAAACGGAACTCAAACTTTTCTAGTAACCCTGTTTTTCCAAAAATCTTGTCTGCATTAAAAAAAAAATGTTTTAATATGAATTATTAATAGAAAACTCAAAACTTAAATAAACATGTCTAGTGACTTTTAACTGCCCTTTTTTTTCGTTGAAAAAATTTCAAAAACACGTAAAATTATTCCCCTACAATTAACATAATTTGAAGGTCAGCACAAAAAAAAAAAATTAATGTTTTAATCCTTATAACGACACCAACAACAGCAATGGTGTGGGATGAAAAACAATGAAATTACAATATTTTTTGTTTTTTTATGCTTTTTTTTCTTTGGTGTTTTGTTTTTTTATACTCAAATAACATGTCAACACGGCAACTCTTAATATATACTAAAAGAGGTTAATCTAAAATTTGGAAAAAAGCCTCCTGGAGAATTGCAAAGTTGAACTTTTTTAAAAGTCTTGTAAATTCTATAAATTTCAAATTAAAATTACTTTCAGAAATTTTGTAAAAAGTTCTCAAAGTCTTTTAAAACAAAAAAAAAACAAAAAATAAGAAAGAACAGTCGAAATTCTTTGTTTTATTTCGGCATTCGAAAATCTTCGTTTGCAAAAGTTCTTTATTATTTGATTACTAAAGAATTCCACTATTTCAAATGAATATTCAATCAAATCATTTATAGAGTTTTTTTAAAAGAAGAATTTTCCAGATCTCTCAATAATATAAGTTTGTTTAAGTAATATATAATACCTGATCTAAGCAAAAAAAAATTCGTTAATGTACACCCATCTTCAATAAAAAAAGAAAAGAAATGAAAAAGAAAATTTAATAAAATTAAAAAATAATGATAAAAAGGTGACCAGAATATTTAATACGTATTAAAGTAGAAAATTTTGATTTGAAATTTTGTTATTTCTTTTAGATTTAACTCTTTAAAAGTCGTTAACATTACTGTCGTTGTACAGCTGATCCATCAAACTCCGCACGAAACACTTATTTCTGACAAAAGGAAAGCACTTGTTAGAGGAAGTAAGTGCACTAGTATATAAAAAATTAAAAAATATATATCGCATATTAATGTTGGATTCACTGCTTCAGTACATTTGTGTGTTCGGAACTTGTGTTCCGAAAGAAATTTGTGTGTGCGCGCACATATTTTTTAAATAGAAATTTGAACTCCCTCAATTTTCAGAAACGTTCAGAACTTTTTTGTGCTCTCTGGAACAAAAATTAATTTAACTTTAATTTTTTAGTTCAGAACTATTTTTGTTTGCTGTCATTTTTAACTCTTTTGACATTTCTCACATTAAAAAAAAAAATATTAGACGACAGAAAAAGCGGAGTAATATTTTTTCCTGTCTAAATTATTTTTTTGTTCGGAACAGAATGTTCTGAAGCAAAGAATCGTTAGCGTTAAAATTATCTTTTAAAAAAATACTTCGGAACAAATATACTGAAGCAGTGAATCCAGTATAACTGTATACAACAGTTAAAAAAAAACCAATTAGGTAGCTAGAAAAATCTGTTAATGCAAACTTATTTAGATTTGCTTTGATACCCTGAATATTAGTTTTTCTAATTGAGATTTTATTACAAAGCGTTATATGCCAGTTATATCTACATACAACAAATCGAGAAGAATATTCAAGAAGAATTTTTGTAGAGATCTGTTTCTTTTAATGGTAAGAGACGAAGAGTCATATAGAAGATGAACGATTGATCATTCTTATTCTTCATTTTTGCAACAAAAATCATTTGAATTGCTAGCATACTTCATGATAGGACAATATTTCGGCGATATTTTGACGATTTAGAAATGGTAAGGTATGAAGAGTCGTATAGAAGATGAACGATTTATCACTCTAATTCTTCATCTTTGGAATTTCTGCAAAAATCATTAGAATTCCCAGCATATCTCATGATAGGACATATTTCGACGATTTATAAACAAGAGTCTATTAGATTGTTTTTGATCCATAATTTATGCTAACTTCTTTATTGGGTAACATCATATGACATTAACAAGAAACTTAAATAATTTTATTTATACTATACTGATATCGGATTAAATCAAAATTAATGTGTACAGAAAAATAGTCCATTTCTCAATTCAGGGAATTTTTCCACTATATTTAAAATAATAATTCATGTAATTATTATATATTGTTATATTTATATTGAAAGATTTTCATACCTCAACATTTCAATATATATGGCCATCTTATCATTGTGCAAATAAAAAATAAAATGTAAAGATAAGATACGCAAATGTAAAAAAACAAAAAAAATATAAAACAATTTTCCATAATACTTCTTAAAATTTTTCTCAATTTTCATTTCCTAATATTTTATTTGTTGATGTAATAAACCTCTTATGATGAACAACAAATATAATATAAACTACAGGAAGCAACAAGAAAAAAAAACAAGTACAAGCTACAACGACAACAACAACAACAACAAAACTTAAAAAATAAATAAAATAATGATAAAAATTCATAGCATTTCAAAATTCAGGATCAGGAAAACACAAAATAAAACAACTTATATGTTCCATTATTATTTATTATTATTATAGTTGTTAATGTCCTTGACATTTTTTTGCTTTTTTTATTGTAGTAAAAGTTGTAGTTTTCTTTTGTTTTTATTTTTTGTTTTATTATAATAGAAAATAATACTTCACTATTTTCAAGGATATTTAAATACACATTTATTTTGGTATTATTTTTGTATTTAAAATATAATTTGTTGAGAGAGAGAGAAAGAATGAAAGATAAAGAATACCCCAACTAAACAAAAAAAAAAATAATATGTATATGTTGATTTGTATGTGTATAATACTCATTTTCTGTATTTTGCTTCTTCAGTTTTATAATTCGATTTAAAGTTTTTTTTCCATTTCATTTTCAATTATCCTTATTTGAATTTGATAAATTGTATGTATATATATTATTGTATAAGAATAATATATGTATATTCATTTTCTGAACATACCATTTATACTAATAAGGATTAGGATAAAATTAAATTAAATGGAATAAAATGCAATAAAACAAAAAATTGAACTAGGCGCCATTTTTTAAAGGAGTGGGACAAAAATTCTGATATAATATGAATGTATGTTAAGGAAAAGTATAATTAAAAAATAATTTATTCATTTATAAATTATTTTATTTTTATAGAATATATTAAAACAAGGCAAAATATAAAACAACGTTGTTTAAAGACGCACATTTTCCAAAGGACTATACAAACTGTTAAAAATACTGTGACTTTCCACCAAAATTTCTAATTTATTTTCTTAAAATTTTTTATATAAGAGAAATGTGAAAACTTAAGAAAATAGATTAGATTGAAAATTTGTAAACAGAACTTGAGATATACACATTTAAAAATAAGACTTTTTCAAAGTTTGAGTGGCTCGGTAAAGGATGGAATTGCATAAAAATCATTTTTTCTAAAACCTATCACTGTTCACGGACAAACGTACATTGTAAATGGAATGGACAAATTTTTCAAAAATTTTTCGAAAAATATGTTAAAAAATATATCAAAAAAAAAAAAAAAAACAATTAAATTTGTGAAAATTTGAAGGTTGTTGCATTTTTAATTCAATTTAATACATTCCTTTTTTTTATTTTTTATTGCTCAATTGAATGTCTATATTCAAAACAGAATTTTTCATAAATTACAAGTTTTAACGAAAAATGAAAAAAGGATATAAGAGCTTATAAAAAAATTCATAAATGTTGTAATATTCTGATAAGGATGTGTTAATTGCACTAAGTTTTTTTAGTATAGTTTTTATGCTTTTAGTAGGAGTAATAAAATACATAATATAATTAGTATTTTAAAATAATAGTCAATCTATATGAATTCTCTACTATATTCTTTATACCAAAATCATCTAGTGATATTTGCATCTCTTTTATTAGCTAAGATACTTCATAGCACTCACTGTTCATATTAATAATATGTACAAAAATACGTTTTCTTTTTTTCAGAGATGTGTTTAAAGGATCTTTGTGATACCAGCAGTATGTAAAAAATATCAATTTAATATAATGACTTAAAAAGTTAATAAACAGGATCATCTAATATGACCATCTTTATTATTATACCCTACACCTAAAGTATAGGGTATATTAACTTTGGTATGGTGTCTGTAACTACCAAAAGGAAGCGAGTTAGGTATAGACATGTATATATATTCTGAATCAGGATCACCGCTGGAGTCGATTTAGCGATGTCCGTCCGTCCGTAGGCACGATAACTCAAAAAATAATGATGCTATCTTGATGAAATTTATATAGTAGGTTACTAATTACGAAAGAAAGGCTAAGTTCGAATCTGGACAAAATCCGTCCATGGGTTCGGATTCTGGAAGCTTCCGAATGATTCCGGAGCAAACGAGATTATCTCCAAAAGCAACAAAGATAGAACCTTCAAATTTTGTACAATGATGTTTCTTCCCGTTCGATTTATGTCTCTGAAATTTAAGAGGATTTGGTCCATGGGTTTGGGTTTTGGAAGCTTCCGAACGAGCACCAGAGCAAATGAGATTATCTCCAAAACCAACAAAGATAGAACCTTTAAATTTTGTACAATGATGTTCCTTCCCGTTCGATTTATGTCTCTGAAATTTAAGAGGATTTGGTTCATGGGTTTGGATTTGGAAGCTTCCGAACGAGCCCCAGAGCAAATGAGATTATCTCCAAAACCAATAAAGATATAACCTTTACTTTTGGCAGAATGGTGTTCTTTCATGTATGATTTAGGCCTCTGAAATTTAAGAGGATTTGGTCCATGGGTTTGGATTTGGAAGCTTCCGAACGAGCACCAGAGCAAATGAGATTATCTCCAAAACCAACAAAGATAGAACATTTAAATTTTTTATAATGATGTTTCTTCCAGTTTGATTTATGTCTCCCAAATTTAAGAGGATTTGGTCCGTGGGTTTGGATTTGGAAGCTTCCGAACGAGCTCCAGAGCAAACGAGTATATCTCCACTCCAACAAAGATAGAACTTTTATTTTTAGTACAAAGGTGTTCTGTTATGTTTCCTTTTCTGTAAAATTGGAAACTGTCATTTGAAAGAATTTGAACCATGGGTTCGTATTTTGGAAACTTCTGGACGAGCACAAGAGCAACGAGCATATCTCCAAAACCAAAAAAAGTAGAACCTTTAAATTTAATAGAATGGTGTTCTGGCAAGTTTTCTTTATGTTCCTGAGATGGATTCGATGAATTGGAATGGCAATTCGGGTAGTTGACACAAACCTCCCAAGGACTACCAATCTTCGAAAATAATTAAGATAGAAACTTAAAATTTTATACAAGGGTGTCAAGCATATCCCAAGCGGATGCCTCTTTTACGTTCTTGAAATTCGAGTTGAATAAGACAGAAAAGGGAAGAAGTTCAAGCAGCTGCCAAAAACACTTATGGATTTTTAATTTAATTCGAATTATTCAGGTGTAGGGTATTAATAAGTCGGTTGCATCGACTTACTGTTACATTTACTTGTTTTAAGTAGATTTTGACAAATATGTATATGTATATATGTATATGTATATTATTTAAATTTTGAAAAAGATTTTAAATTAATACATATATAATAGATATGAAATACATTTTTTTTCTTCAATACTACTACTCAAGAACTCTAATCAAGTTTTTTAATTTTTCCTTAAATTCGACAACCGTCGAAATTTAAAAGTGAAAATCATCGTCTAGATTACATTCTCTCAAGAAATTCATTGTATTTTAAAAAGAACATGAAACAAATATCGAAAGTAAACGAAATATGGAAGGTGGTATATAATTTCGATAGGTTTGAGGTTTAAAAGTACTATAGATAATTTCGATTTTTAAAAGCTATACAAAAGTATTTCTTTTGAAAGATATAAAATAAATTCTTGTAATAAAATAAATTCAAAAAAAGATCTAAACCACTTACGGTAGTAAAACCCGAAAGTAAACCAAAATTTTAACGAAACACTAATTTTTTGGAATAAACCAAACTAAACTAAACTTCTTCGAATTAAATTAAATCGTTTTTAAGGTATCTGGTTTTCGGTATCTGGTTTTCCTATATTTTATATAGAAAACATATTTGTGATAATTGCATCAAGTGAGTCATTGCATCTAGTTGAATCAAGACTCCCAAATTTCACCTTATTTCATTGAGCCGTTAGTGAGAGCTCACAAAAACAAAATCAATTCAAAGAATTTATCAAAAATTTACTTATTCGTGTTCTTGGACAATATAAACCTTCAAAAAAAACTTTATCTGAATTTCGATGGTTTTACCTTAGATGAGGTACTACTTTATATCGAGGGAGAAAGTGATATTACATTTGTAACAAAGACAATTAATTCCCCATTATTTTTCTTGAAAATGGAACATGTTTTAATTTCAAAATCTTTATAACATTACCAAAAAAAAATAATTAGTTTCTTATTTTGTTACATTTTGAGACTTTTGATGTGCTCTCGAAAAAAAAAAAATATATTAGCAACAAATTAAATAAGTTTTCCAAAACATTTACGAAAGTCTGGCAATTTACAACTTAAATTTATTTAAAATCATATTTCTTGTTTTTCACAAAATTTAATAAAAATTTTAATTCTAGTCATTTTATATTTAAAAGTTTATATTATCTCTAAGATTAAATTCAAACAATTTAACATTTGATTGAGTATTTTACATACAAAGATCCTTTCTAACTTGAATGTATATTTTTTATTCTTTCTATTCTACGTATTTCAATTTACATATTTTTATATTATTAAAACTTCATAAGAGATTTTAAGTTGTTTTAAACTCTTTTCCACAAATTTTCTCAACTTTTATTCATCCATCCATCACGAATAGGAAATCACGTAATCCTGTAATCGCTAATATTTTTCACTTAAAAATAAGAAAATTTATATCTGCTAATGAAAACTCAAACTGTTTATCATTATACTTACATAGATTATAATTGAATTAAAAATTGAAAATATTCATATTTAAGACAATTGAATGAAAATATTTGGTAATTAAAAAAAAACAAAAAAAACCAAAAGAATCCTTGAAATTTATTTTGTCTAAAATTTTAACTGCTTTCATTTTACAGCTGCTACATTTTCTTCCTTCGTAAAACTTTTATTTTGCCTTCAATCTGGTTTTAAAACTATATATGTATATAGAAGCAGTATTTTAAATGATGACTAATCCTACAATTGTAGATCAACATACATTAGACAATTTCTGGTTACTTTAAATGAAATTTTATAAATTTTAAGCAAAAATTGTGGTAATTAACTAAAAGAATTAGTGCATACAAATTTTCTAGGGCATAAATTCATTGGAATTTTAAATGTAAATGTTGAGTTAAATTAATACTTTTTAAATATGTCAAAATTAAAAGAAAAAGCTTTTTATCCATTATTAGTTGGCAGTCGGATGTAAAAAATTAAACAAAGATGTTATTAGAATTTTATGAATATGAAATGTGAATGCGACTAGAAAAACTGATAATATTGTTTCACACTCAAAAAATTTCCTTAAAAACCTCTTTAAAAATAACAAAAAATTAGGAATAATGCAGTTACCCTTGTCAACTATCAAATACGTACGAACCCATTATTGTAATCATAATCTATCACTCTGCTTATAACATTATTTTCTTAATTTTTCAGTATTTTAAAATAATTTGTTTGAGTTTTATAATTTCTGGAACTATGGTTTATATATGATTCTTCCAACACAGATTGTATTCTACCATCCTAAGAATTATCAATCCAAACAAATATGCTATAGTACCATTTAATATTAAACGGCAAATGTATAATAATTTACCTGACTCATGGCGCAGTAATTAAGTCGCCAACCTTTCAATCGAAGGGTCTTGGGTTCAAACCTCGGTCAGATCATAAATAAAAAAAATATGTAGTACTTTTATATCGTAATAATGTATATCGTATAATTAAAAGTAGTTATAATAACAATAATAATATTAATAATAATAATAGTAATAGTAATAATAACAATAATAATAATAATAGTATAATAATAGCTGCTACAGGGGAGCTACCTTTGCTTATATCATGCAAGTAAGGTGTTAAATACTGCTACAAGTTGTAATCCACTGATGGCACTGACTTTGTAGTAAAATAATAACAATAATAACAACAATAATAATAATAATAGTAATAATAATAATAATAGTAATAATAATAATAGTAATAATAATAATAGCTGCTACAGTGGAGCCATCTTTGGTTATATCATGCAAGTAAGGTGTTATATACTGCTATACGTTGTAATCCACTGATGGCCCTGACTCTGTAGTAAAATTATAATAATATTAATAAGAATACTAATACCAATAATAACAGCCGCTGCAGTGACAGTGGGGGTTACCTTCAATAATTACCTCATGTAGTACTATATACTACTACTACATGTTGTAACTGTTGTGACGGCTCTAGTCACTGTTAGCAAAATAGTAATATTAATAGGCGGATTCATTGTTTTCTTACAGTTCCACTCCCAATTCAATGTTCCCGTATACATTTCCTATCCTTTCCTATCTCTAGCCAATATACTGCGTTCGCAGGTAAGGGTTTTATCCCATTATATTGGCTAAAGGGGGAAGTGGGTTTAGTCAGTAAGAATCTGACACTACCAAGGGGGAACACTATTGTTGGTGTCTTTGGAAGATTCCGACTTTCCTTAGGAAAAAAAAAAAAAATACTATACATATGTATTATATATCATTCATTTATCAGTGACATATACGATATGTAAATAAACTAATACTAATATCATACTGTATACTGTATACTAATATCATATAAATATAAATTCTTCAAGCAATCGTTATAATTTTTATTTACTTAAAAATTTTTTGTATTACACATCATGCTCAACATCATGATGTTACAAACAGAGAAGCAATTTTAATATCCCCGAGACTATCTTATGGGAATAAACAAAGACTTAAAAGCTTTTAAAATAACAATAAAAAATTGAATTGCTCTATTTTTGACTAATAAATATTTTAAAAGCTAGGGTACACGGCTAAACAAAACACCTCCAATAATATATTTTTACTTGTGTTAACGGTTTCTTTTAGTTGTATAGGGTTTCATAGTTACAATCCCTCAAAATTGTAAAAAAACCCGATTTTCATATGTATGTATTTCAGACTTTCTGTAGTAGTTTTACAATCTAAAAACGCTAGAAGACCGAAAATTTTCTTAACTCTATAAAACAATATCAAAATTATGCTATATTTTGTAATTTACTATTTCAATTTACTGTTATGTGACAACCAAATTTTTCATGATATTTCTTTCTTTTCATAACTTCGGTACGCTTTTAGATGGGAACTTGAAATTTTGAAATGTTGGAATTAGTAAACTTTAAGCTAGTAAGTGTAAATTTTTTTGTGCCACCAATTGTTTAAGAGCTATTAGGGCAAAAATTGAAAATTTGCTATTTTTAGGTACCTGTAACTTAGGCACCTGTACAAATTTTTCTTCATATAGTTGCACGTGTGTTAACGATTTTTCTTAGTTATATAGGGTTCCGGACTTTCTTATTCAAAATTGCAAAAAAGCCCTACTTTGACATATTTTCTTATATGAAATTTTCAAAATTTAGGTGCTAATCACAATTCTAAACAGTTCGTATTATCTTTTAAAAATGTACGCTTTTAAAAACCATGGGTTTACATTCTGTCTTGTTTAAATTTCATTTTCAGTATTAATATTTATTTTGACTTTCCGATTTCATTTTAACAGACAAACGAGACTAATCTATGGAACTACAAGTTTCAAAAAATATAACTGAAAATAAAACAGGTTACACGGAAAAGTTCATTATTAAAAAACTTTCAAGTACATTTTCAAAATATGCTAGATACTCTGAAGTACCGATACTTTAAACACAATTTAAAGTACCGTTTAATATGAATCAATGAAATTTTAACCATCTATAAGTCTCATAAAAAAATTTATATTGTGGAACAACCTTTTTATGCAGAACCGCCAATTATGAAGCTATAGTCACTTCAAGTTGAGAAAAAACTTTATTCAACTCCTTATATCTCGAATGAAAACGTCAAACGTCAGGAAATTGTTTAGTTAAATTCAGCCAACTTCAATTTGATATGAATATGATATTCTAAAAAATATTTTATGTTCACCTTTAAAAACCTTTAGTTTTACATACTGCCTTATTTCCTTTTACAATAAAAAATAGTTTTCATTTATATTTAAATTTAGCACAACAATAAATCATCATGTCTGCTACAAAACTAAAAGCAGCAAATAACACTTTATTCGGCTCTTCAGCATTAATCCTAAAATGATTTTTTTTGTATGCCTTTTTTTAAATTTAAATAACATCAACATTTTGTGGTAAGAATTTTAAGTCTCTTTGTTTTATATCAGACACATGTGCGCTTTCTTTCAACCCTCTTCAAAGTTCATTAAAAATTAAATTTAACCACAAATATTGAAAAAAGAAAATAAACTATGAAGGACAAGTTCCATTCATTATTAAAAAGCCGAAAACCTACAAAAAAACAAAAGAAAAAAACTTAAATTAAGTCAGTTTTTTTTTAAATGATTTTAAACAAATAAACAATGGATGGTTATATGTATTGAAATGAATTTGTAATAATTTTGTAATTTTTTTTTTCTAAGAACTAAACAAGAAAAAACCAAAATAACCACATTTTCTCTTTTTTTTTGCCTTTTTCAGTTATAACCACTGAACCTGAATATTTTTGAATTCAAAATCAAGAAAAAAAAATCGATATTTAAAAGTTACCATTACTCAAAAGATTTTGTTTTCAGTTATAATAATTCTATATAAAGGATTATATTATATTCTTCATTAAACTTCCGGTAGTCTCTCTTTTTTCCCATTGACTGCAAAAACTCCATTTATATCATATTTAAAAAAATAAAGGAAGCATATTTATAAATATTGTAAAACTTCGATTAAAAATTTAATAAAACCTATTTAAAGTGAATCAACCCAATAAACAGACTTTTTTATCTACATTAGTTTTCCTTCCAAAACAAAAAACCTTTTTGTACAATCCTCTGGTGGGTTTATATAAGGTGGAAAAAAGCAATTTAATTTAATAATAATTATGGGTATTTTAAAAGAGTAGCTAAAATATAATATGAACTTATTACCCATACCTTTATACTCGTATATTAAATTATTGTTTCCTAGATTTTCAACCAATAGTAGTAAAAAAGAAATTGTAGGCAAATACCTAATAGTAGATTAAAATATGCAATGACTTTATATTAACCATATTTATTTTTACTTATAGCATATTATAAAAATTTTTGTTTTCTACTACTTGTAATAATCTTTTTATTGAGTTTTCCCCCTATAATGTTCAATTCAAAAGGTTTAAAAAAATATTTTTTCATAGGACTATTCTTACATTCATGTATACCAATAGTTAAAATTTGTTTGCATTTATTATTGGACTATTTAAGTTTAAAACAAGTAAATGTAACAGTAAGTCGATGCAACCGACTTATTTATACCCTACACCTAAAAAATTCAAATTAAATTAAAAATACATAAGTTATTTTAGTTAGGTATTTAATATAAGCTAAAAAAATAAATGCTTTTACAAACCTTTGTACAAAATTTCAGGTTTCCATCTTTATTAAATTTGAAGATATGCTCGTTAGGTCTTCGGAAGTGTGTGAAGGCAACCGGACCTCCCCAATTCATCCGAAATTTTAGAGGCATTATCAGAACATTTAGAGACATATCAGAATACTCTTATATCAAATTTCAAGTTTTTATATTTATTAATTTCGAAGATATGCTTGTTCGGTCTTGGGAGTTGTGTGGGAGATACCCGAACAACCATTCCAATTCATCTGAAATTTTAAGCAAATCAGGGATTCAGGAAACAGCACCCTCGTATCAAATTTAAAGCTTTTATCTTTATTAATTTCGAAGATATGTTTGTTCGGTTTTGGGAGTTGTGTGGGAGGTAACCGAACAGCTCCTCCAATCCATCTCAAATTTTAGACAAATCAGGGATTAAGGAAACAACAACCTAGTACCAAATTTGAAGTTTCTATCTTTATTAATTTCGAATATATGCTTGTTCGGTTTTGCAAGTTGTGTGGGAAGTACCCGAACAACTACTCCAATTCATCTTAAATTTTAGGGATATCAGGGATTCAGGAAAACACATCCTTGTACAAAATTTTAAGTTTCTATCTTTATTAATTTCGAAGATATGCGTATTCGGTTTTGGGTGTTGAATGGGAGGTACCCGAACCAATGAACGGAATTCGAACTTAGCCTTCCTTTCGTAATTAGTAACCTACTATATAAATTTCATCAAGATAGCTTCACTAGGTTTTGAGTTATCGTGCGTACGGACGGACGGACATCGCTAAATCGACTCAGGAGGTGATCCTGATTCAGAATATATGTACTTGTACATATCTAACTCGCTTCCTTTTGGTGGTTACAAACATCACACCAAAGTTAATATACCCTATACTTGATGTGTAGGGTATAAAAAAATGGTTATAAATTCGAGCTTCTAAAATTTACTAAATCAGGAAATGAAATTATTTATACTTAGTTGAAGTAGCACAAAAATTATGAAATTTTCATTGTTGAATTTTGGCAAGCAACCATTGCAACGTTGGTGACAATTCAACTCAATAAGATGATATAAATTTATTTATTCATTTTTTGTTCTTAAAACTGAAGCTTTCTAATCTATCCAGAAAAACGGATTTAATAAATTTATTAAGCTTTAATCGATTATTAGGTTATCTAGTTAAACTAGCGACGATAACATAAACGTAAGAAATTCCGGAGTACAAAAAATAAAAATCAGGAACCGAGCCTTAACAGGCTCTTTGTATAAAGAAAAAATGTCACAAATTCTCACAACTCGTCAATGGAATGTTTAGTACAAATTCAGCCAGGCATAGGATGAAACCTAAGAGAAAAGATATTAATTTTTGATTTATAAAAATTTCCCATAACTTTTCCGCCATATGAAATGATTAATGGAATATGAAGAAAAAATCGATTGAGTGATATTTTCATTTGGTTATTCGATAAAAGTCGATTGGTGATTCGATTTGATAAAATCAAAACGAAATCATTGCGTTAGCCAGAGAATTCTTCATAAAATTGCGAATGAAATAAAACCATTTTTATACCTGTACGATAGTCTATTGCATCTTCGTTTATTGCTTTACCACATTGAAATAAACATAATAGATATATAGATTCAAGTGTATGGATCAAAAATTAAAAAAAGTTTTTTTAAAAATAAATTAAAAAAACAAAAATTAGTTTTGGATTAATTGTAGGTTCTCTATTGATTTTGTTTAAGATCGGACCAAAATTTCGGGTAACTCTCGAAGAACTAAAGAATATCTCAAAATTTTATATCTATCAATAATTAATATTGCGTAATACGGTTGCGTGAAGAACTTATATGATTTTGATATATATATCGTATTATACTGTGTCATATTGTATGTATTATGATATATGTATGATATATTTAATAGTTAGACATAAAGTAGGGATAGTGTTATAATTCCATAAAAAAATTCCAAACAATGAAAAAAATAAATCCAGAGAAAAAATTCAAAAGACAATAAAGTTATATATTCAACAGACTATATATGTATATATAATTACATAATATGCATGTAAAAAAATAATTAGAAGAGATTTTATAGGTAGTTACAAAATCAGAGTATTCCCCTTTTCTAATATATTATGTATGTATTTGCGAGATTCTGAATTAGGAAGAATTTTAAAGTTAGTTTTTAATTCAAATCAAAACTCAATTCAAAATTAGAGTTATACGCTTTTTACAAAATATATATATATATATAATGTATACATATGAAAAATTCCTAATTCTTGAAATTAGGAGGGATTTGATCGTTAATCACAAAATTAGAGTTTCAATCATTTGTTAAGGAGGGGGTTAACAGACTGCAGCCCCCACTATTTAAAGATGTTGCTGTTAAATTTTTGGATTTAAGTTTTTTTAATAAGAATTTTTTTTTTGGAAATTTTTTTCTTGAATTGAATAAATGGTATGTTGGAAATGGACTTTTTTTTTGGAATTTGCATAGTATGCAATTTTATTTAAAATAAATTTTATGACTTTAAAATTAATAGCTACCAGCTACATAAGCATATTATTATCTTTTAATTTTGGTTTTAAAATTTTATACGAACGATGGTTCAAGAAATTATAAAATTCATTTAAAATAAATTGGAACATTATTGGATCAAAGTGTGAGATAGCTACCATTCAAATATTTGTGATTATACATATTTATTTTAAAAATAATGAAAATTTATAAAAGTAATTTTGTAAGCAGAACATTACCATATTGTATTTTGAACACAATATAGGGTTCGTACGGGCGTTTAAGAGTTGACAAGAGCAACTATATTCTTTGTCATTTATAGATATAATAAATAAGATATCTGATTTTATAAAATAGGATTTCTTTAATTAGGTTATTAGGTTTTCCTTTTGTTTTTTGTTCTTTTATCGAATAAATAATACCGCAGTTGTGGTTATTCTTAGACAGACAGATGTGATTATTCTAGACTTATTATAGGTATTAAACAAGTTAGATTCTCTTTAAAACTCAACTTGATAACTTTCAAAAGTATCTATAAAAATCATAGTGATATAAATAAATAAATTTGTATAGACAAAATAAACTGATTGACTTCGAGATATCCTTTTTTTATCCTCTTTACACTTTTAAATTACAAAGATTTTGTTTTCTAAAGTAATATAAAGTAGAAAAAAAATGAAAAACTAATTCTATTTTAATACACAAAAGAAAATCTGAAAGAAAAAAGTCTTTCTTTTATTTAATTTCCTTTTTTTTTTTTTTTCAATCTGTACCCTAGAAGTAAAACCTTGTAAGAAATTTTCTTAAATTTTCTTTTAATAAAAGTGGACACAAAAAAAAAAAAAAAAAAAAAAAAAATAAAGAAAATTTATATAAATGTAATAAAACAAACCTTTGTCACTTATTTTTTGTTTGCCATCAATTTTTTAGAAAGTAATAAAAGAAAAAAAAAAAACCAAAAGGAAAAATCTAAACCACCCACGATTTTTTCTTTTTCTAAAGTAACGAATTTTTTTTCTTGTTTTCCCCATTATTATAAAAAAAAAATAGAAAAATTCCTTATTAAAAATATTTTTCTTTTAACTTCATAAAATATTAAACTCAACAATATTGACAAATCATATTTTCTTACTGGGACAAAAAAAAAATATTAAACTGACCTGGAGTTTGGATTCTGTTTGAAAGTAATAATGGTGACACGTGTCAAAATTAAATGAATATAAACTCACAGTGATTTTTTTTATTTATAATTTTTATTTTTGTTTTGTATCAAAGCAAATTTTTTAAGAATTCCATGAGTAAAATTCTTATAAATTCCTAAAAAATGTTTTAAACTCATTTGATATCTTAGTAACTTCAATTTTACTAGTTCTACATGATAGAAGATTATGGAATCGTTATCATGAAAAAAATAAAAAAGTGCATATTAACAACACAAATTTAATTAATTGCAATAACAACTTAGCTGTACTCTTCGTTTAAAGTACAACCATCAAATCATTAAAACTTTACTGGCAATTTTTTTTGTTCCCACAGATATTTCAAAATTTTATAAGAATACAAAGAAAATCGGTTTCGTGATGAAGAAACTACAATCACCAAACAATGAAAAATTATAAAATTATCAATACTACACTGTGCTTTCTGAAGTATATCCTTATTCAAGAATTTATGGAAATTTATAAAAGAAAATTCAACTATTTAGGAGTTACTTTCCATTTACATTTAAAAAATTCATTATTACACTAAACCTATAAAATTCAACTAATTCCAAACATAATGGAACTTTTCAGTTCTATCCATTTCTAATGGATAAGACTGAAAAGTTCGTCTAATTTGATTCCATTAGAAAGCACTTATTTTATCTGTTACAAAATTCAGACTTATTTAAAATACAAAAAAAAAATGTTTGTAGAATTTTATTAATCTTTAATTTTTTCATTCAATTCTTTTCCAAAATATTTAAGAAAATTTACAATTTCATGATAAGGATGTAATAATTCGTATGCACTGTCAATTATACAAATAAAATTTTAAATTTTCTCCACTAAATTATAAAATCTTAGATAAAAATTGAGTTTTTTTTTTTTCTGAAACTAATTATGAATATGCCCTATACGCAAGCATAAGCTAATTTTACTCGAAATCTAGAATAACATTTAGCAAAAGCAGAAATTTATGTAAATTAGCTTAATAATTACAACAATTTTCTATACATAACAGTAAAAGAATTTTTTAGAACCTCTAACGCATTTTAGAATAAAAAAAAATTAAGAGGATGATATAAAAGTAACCAAAAATTACAAATTTTAAATAACAACAAAAAAAAAATAAAAAATAAAAACAACAAAGTAAAAATGAGAAATAAAAATGTTTCTACAAAAATAATAGGTACTAACATAAAAAGAAAAAAAAATATTTAAATTTTTTTTCATTGAAATATTTTTCTCTTGTAGCTTTGAACTTCCTTTTCGCAATATCAGTAAGAAAAAAAGGATAAAATAAAAAAAAATTTCTAAAAAAAAAAATAAAGATATCTTTTTTTTTTTATTTTGAAATTTCTTTTCTAAAAATTATTTTATTTAATTTAAAGATTGGTTAGCTTTTATAGCTAAGAAACTTTTTCTGATTCTATTGTGAACAATTTCATTTTTCTTTGGGTATTTCCTGAGTTTTCCTGAATTGTTCTTGTTTGTTTATTTTTTTTTCTTTTTTTTTTTAACAAAAATCAGTTTTGTTAAAACATGGGTTTTCTTTATTTTTGTTTTATTTTTTTTTATTTTTTATTTTTATTATTATCATTGTGTCCGTGAATTCTTTGAAAAATCCCCTCTAGCAATTGTTTTTGTGTCCATGAAAACTTTATTTCAGCCCTGGTTATTAGTTTCTTAACAAAAAAGTTTTTAATGAAATTTAAAGAAAATTTAGCTGTACGAAATCTATGAAAAAAAAAAAAATATTTTTGCTTCTTTGATTATAAAAAAATAATTAATTTAATTTTTTTTTTTTTATGTAGGTGGTTCTTTAAGTAGAAAAAAACAAAAATTAATATAGAAAGGGTTAAATTATATCTCTAATAAAAACAAAAAATAAAATTAAAACTTTTCTTTAACTTCTTGGGGCTTTTCGTAAAATGAAAGGCCAGAAATAATTTTTTTGTCAAAAAAAAAAAAAAACAAGAAAAATAATTAAAATTATCAAAAAAAAAATTAAAACAAATGAAAATATGGTTTTCTGGCTTATTTAGACTTTAATTAAAATAATTTTCTACCAAGAAAAAAAATTCACAATAACCAAAAATTTTTAAAATTATAGCATTGCATATTATTAGGAGGAAAATTTTAAAATGAAAGGAAATTGACTCTAGTGTTGTAAAATGTTATTATTTTTCGAATAGAAGAAGCGAATAAAACTTCAAAAATTTATATTTGAAACAAATATATTATAGAATAAATTTTCTATAAATTTTTTAATCTAAAAAATAATAAGTTAAAGTTAACTATATCAAATTCCTTAAATTTGTCTCCTACTTTTCTTTAACTCAGTATAAGCCTTCGTCATCCAAATATTAGAATATCAATTTATTACTATATGATACTTTTCTGATTTTATATCTAACAGTTTCCAGATTTTAAAATATTCTTTATAATGAAAACAAAATCAATGCTATAAATGTCTTTAGTAAGTTTTTCCATGTTTTGTTATTCTTTCAAAAGTATGAAATTATTAAAATTTCCATGTTCCATGTTCCATTTTGATCATCAACTATGCATTTTAGTTCATTTATAAAAGAATAATTGCAAAGTTTTGTTTTTTAATTTTTCTTTTCTTTTTAAATTTTCTTCCACTTTAGATCTTTTTAATTTTAATGGAAATTTATCTGCATTAGCCACAAGTTTTTGTTCTTGTTTTTACAATTTCAAAGAAAACTCATATTTTTCTATTCCATTAATACAATTCTAATGTTTTAATTTTTTCCTCCCAGTTATGAAAACTATTTTTTTTTTTTTTTGAACTTTTTAATCTTTATTTTTCAGGTAAAGCAACGAATTTTAAATTTAAAAAACGAAAAGAAAAAATTGTGCAGCAAATTGTGCAATTTTAAAACTTTTTGTTCTATTTATTTCATACAAAATTACTTGTCGTCATTTTTATTGTTGGTTTCTTCTACAAAAACTGTTTAAATTTTACATAAAATAAAAAAAAAACAATAACCAGGACAATGAACAAACACGTATAATTCTTTTTGAACAAAACTGACAGTACTAAGTGACGGTATCTGAATATTGAAAGAAAAAAAAAAAATAAATCACAGGTCTCCGCAAATTATTGTTTACATACTGCTCTATTTTGAAAATACAGAATCCATTTCAAGGATTCAAAGATTTTACGTACTTTGGCATTTATTATCTTACACTCTATGAAAATGAATACAATTCCTCTTTACATTCTACCCTATAAGAGAAAAAATATAGTACAAAAAATGTTTTTTTTTTTATTTTAATCCTTTTAAATGGAATGTACAAAAATAATAAACAAAATCAGAACTTATAAAATAGAAAAACAAAACTTTTTAATTTGTGAAGAGTGAATAAAAATTGCATAGGATCACAAAATAGAAAAAACAATGGAATGATGGTGTATTATGAATATATTATACCGTTGGGGACTCATTTATTATTTTCCATTAAAGGTTGATTTCACTTTTACACGTTCAGATTTTTTTTTTTTTGCTAAAAACAAAGCAATACAAAAATAGAAACAATTTGTCAGTTTGCTATTTTTTTTTTTTTTTTTTGATAGTACGCCAACTGAAAATACTATTTTGAAAAATCAAAAGTATTTTATAGTATTTAATTTCTTGTTGCTTAATTTTAATTTTCTTAATTAAATTTACCTTTACTTAGTAGATTTAAATATTAAGTCCAACATACTTTTTCTACAATCTAATTCTAGAAGATCTGAACGGTCTAATTAAATGATAATTTAATAAAAATCTAATTAATCATTCTTCAAAATCTTTTATAGTATTTTATACTATAGTATAACTGTTATCTTACAAATATTTTTTAGATAAACTAAATGTCAAAATATAATATGATTTAAAGTATTATTTTTTGACGTATGATTAATAGTTTATTTCATAGTATAGTATTTCTAAGATCGTGTGCAAGTGTCTTAAATCAAATACGGTGAATAGTTGTAGGAGACATTTAAGCAATTATGTTTAAGTTTTTTTCCTCTATTGATACGAAAATTGCAACGGAATCTTAAAATTCGTATTCTGTCTTTTATGAACTCTAATTTTTATAGGACGCGAAATTTTATAGTTTTTGTTAGAGTCTTAACGAAACTTTAAAGTATAGATTATCTTCTTATTAAGTAATCGACAGTGAATGATAGTTAAGAGGAATGAAACTGAATATAACACTTTCTAAACTCAAAGAATACTAAATTAATTCTTTGAGTTGTAATAATAAGATTAAATCCAATTCATCAATGTTGGAGTTTTTTTTTACTAGTTTCGAATGTAGAGTTTTAATATGATTTTAAATTTAATATTAATTTTAAATTTGTATACCAAATTATTTTCTATTATTTTTCCATCTTCTTCTGTACATATACTTGGACAGATACCTCATATGTGTACAAGTCGAATCAACGTTATTGTACAACATAATTTTAAATTTTTCTTCCCAGGACAGAAATATTTTCAGGCAGTTATCGAGAAAACAACCCAATTGACGTCATAGGAAAACTTTATTTTGAATTATTATGATGAAAATATATATATGTATATACTATATACTATATCCTAAAGATATTTTCAACTATAATTTGTTACCTACAAGTGATGAAAACATATGAATTGTTATAGAAAAAAATTTGTACCTATGTGCCAATGGAATTTCTAACAATAAATCCTTTTTTGACAAAAAAAAAAAAGTATAGGTACAATTCGAATGCGGTTTTTAAGACATTTTTACTTTAATATGAAATAATTTTAATCGCAAAGTAAAAATCATGTGACAAAGACTTAATTTAAAGAACTGTTTTAAAATTTTAATAAATGATTAAAGAATTAAAAAAAAAAAAATAATTACCTATAATAATATTATATCTTTTTAATTCTGTAGTACTTAAATTTTACCTATGTATGATTATTCTTTGTATTTGTATATTTTATTTTTAATTATAGACATTATATTAAATTTCTTTTAGTGTTTAATTTTTTTCATTATTGTTAAAAGAACATACAACATTCCTTAAGAAAAAAATATTTACAGATACATTACAAATACCAGCAATAGAATTATTAACCGCATTAACCGCATTATTAACAACAGCACCAGCATTATTAACAACAGCTAAGTGATGTGAATATGATAGAATTGTAGTATTAATATCAATAGCTGTTTCAAAAACAATTAGGTCAATTTGATAAAATAAGGATCATCACCAAATTAAAAACCATTATAAAAAAATAATCGATATAGAAAAATGTCCCCAGTGCCAAAAGTCATTACTATATTCCAAGAAATTATAAAAACATTTAGAGAAATAATGACAGATATCGTATTCTTATAATTTCTACGCGTTAATAATTAAGGAACACATAGCAATTAATAATGATCTGCATCTTTCTAACCTTCATCTATATATTAATAAATATAAACCTCTTACTTTCTTTAGAAGAAATAAATTTTTTTAATTTTGATAAGAGATTAAAATAAATAGATAGGTTGTGAAGCGAATCATACTTGTGATTAGAATTTAACGATGGATCAAAAACTTAAATTCAAGATTCCCTTCAAGATCCTCAAAGGACCTCAAGGTCAGTTATTAACCTTATTAATAAAACTTATTGTACAAAACAAAGTAGCTTTATATTGTTTATATATAGTATAAGACAATACTATATTACAGTACTTCCATCAAGTTTTGTTTTCTTATTGAAGATTTAATATTTCAAGAATTAAATCAATTCAGGAGAGATTTTTTTCGTTTTGTTTTAAAAAATTGATAATGATAAGATATAATTTATTTGGCTATTTATGAGGGCAGGTTACTTTTAATTAATTTTCATTATTTAGCTATAATCGTAGCGCATAGCATTTCTTTTATCCACTCGTAACATATTAAGCTTCAATATTAGCTAATATTATTTATATTTTATATATTATAAATAAAGAAAATTTGAATATTTTCAGATTAAACTCTTTGAATATTTTCAGATTGAACTCTTAATAACTGTAATATCCGAAGTCAGAGAACTAATTATGCTCAGAACAAACCAATTACGGTAATATTACATAAAGTCAACCAGTATATTCTCTTTTCTATATTATAGATAGTAATTGTGTACTAGAAACCAGACTGGGAAAGTCAAACAATTTTAGTTTTAACAATTTAATCATTTTAGTTAAATTATAGTTTGACTTTTGTTTCAGTATTATAATTTTATTTTAATTTTTATATTTGTTTACCAACTATCTTAACTTGACGTAATAATGGATTTATTTTTCCAATTTTTCATCATTTTTTTATTCAATTCCTACTCTCACCTTCACGTGATAGAACCGGTTAACCTAAGAAATCAGTACGAAAGATTTGGTAACCAACTGTAGTGTAAAGATCCGATCAAGGACATACGAGAGAGGAAGAAAGTCCTACCTTGTATCACTAAGATTGGATTCTCAAAGACTGGAACACGATATTTTTTATAGGACATTTTTTGGTAATAATTTATGTGTCGAATAGATTGTTGAAATAGTTTTGTTCAAATCTTTAATTTGCAGCACTTTTTCAATTTGGTTAATAGCTTTTTTTATATGCTTTTATATTAACTAGTCGGTGTCGGTTTATTTATTTATATATTTGTCATTCTGTCACGGTTATAATATTATCTTCGTAATCTGTTAGCAACATTTGTAAGTGTTGCATGATGTAGAGGAAAATGTACAGGTTTCAAAGTGCGGGTCATTTTGTTTGAATTCAATTCACATGGAACTTTTTTTTTTTTAACTATCTAATCATCAACATTTTTTAAATAAAATATGTATATATTTTGTATATATGAATTTAAAACTTACATTTTTATCTCTTATTCATGCATACAAACATACACATTATATTTTTGGTCTTTTCTCCTATAATAGTATAATAATGTCGATGTCCATTGCACATGGTGTTTGTGTTAGTTTGTTTTAGTATATTTAGCAAAACACAATACATACATACAATATTTTTATGTATGTTGCTAAATTATTTTGTTTACAACATTTCTTTAGGATTTAAATCAAAATATTTGCTGTCAACATTCTTTAATTCACATTGAATATGCATGGTTAAAAATTAAGATTTTATGTTCGTAATATGTTTAGAAAATATTTAAGTGTTGTATAGTGCAGAGGAAAGTGTATAGGTTTTGAAAGTGAGGGTAATTTGGTTTGAATCCAATTCGTGTATGTACACTTTTTTTTTTTGACTGTATTCATCAACATTTTTTGAATAAAATTTGATCTTTCACATATTATTTGATCTTTCCTCCTATAATAATTTAGTTCAATCAATCTTGATGTGTACATTTGTTTTGTATTAGGATTTAGCAAAACACAAAATATATAGATACAATATTTTTATGTTGCTAAATTATTTTGTTTTAAAACATTTGTTTAGGATTTAAATCAGAATATTTGTTGTCAACATTCTTTATTGCATATTGAATAGGCGTTAAAAATTAATGTTTTATGTGTTTTATTTAGGAACATTTATTATGTCGATTGTGTATATAGATATACATATAAAATTTCATTCAAAATAATTCCAATTGCCAAATTCAAACTACATACATACATAATATATTTTTGTATGTATATAGTAAAGAATATAAAAAGTAAAGATCATTACAAAATTATGCTTTTGCGCATTACGAATTATGATTTACAAACAAAATTTTGTCAATAAAAACTACGTTTGTAAGTATGTACATACGTACATAATATTATGTTAAACTAATTTCCTAAATTATTTTGTTCCGCTCCATTTGTTTATAATTTAAATCAAGATATTCGTCAACATTTTTTACTACATGATCTTATTAAGCAATTAGGTAGGTAGGTGTTCAAGGTTAGATGTTTGTTTGGATATACGATATACTACTAATACTACACTATATAAATATACAGTTAAATACATTTATGTACATATATCATTTTCATACGTGTTAGAAATGTTGCTTCAACTTAAATTGGATTGTAATATTTATAATCACAGTATTTTGGTACATATTTTACCCTTCGAGGTACTTTCATTATTTATGAATTACTGGAATAAAAATTTTTTACTCTTGCTGTATTGCAATCGATTTAACATCTCTTAATTTACTTAAAAATTTGGTATAAAATTGTAAAACGTATTTTATATCAGAAACAATAATTAATGTACCTATGTATGTGCGAATAAAAAATATCCCATATTTTTTAAATTTAAATTATCTATTTCATTTGAAACTAAAAAGTATAAAATAAAATAATATGTAAAAAAAATATTTTTTAAAATATGCTTTCATCAAAACCGAATTCGCCCCCTAAAAAGTATAAAATAAAATTGGTTGCAAAACTTTAGCTTTTTGGACTGTTATAATATAAAAGTGAATTATTAGTGCAAGCATTTTGGACTGTTATAATATAAAAGTAAATTGCTGGAATAAAAAAGAAACACGAACCTCAAATTTAACCAGATTTTTATTTAAACTTTTTAGAGGGCGAATTCGGTTTTGATAAAAGCATATTTTAAAAATAAATTTTTTTAGACATTTAATTGATGACAAGTGATGATGATGTTATGCTTGATCTAAACAATCATCTTATAATACGGAAATAAAAAGAAAACATTTGATGCATTTTTTTCCTACAAATGAATGTACATCTTATACAATTATTTAAAAAAAATGGTTTTCATTTAACGTTTTTCATTTAATTTTAATTTAACAAAAAAAATATATATATATAAAATACTTTTCATTCGAGGACAACGAAAATTACATATTACACAATAAATGTATAAAATGAATGGATGCATGACTTAAGTGGATATTACATAATGTTATTTTACCCATTTTTACTTGGTATTTTTTTTATTTTTTATGATTATGTGTATTACAAAAGTAAAAAAAGAAATTAAATTGTATTGCACTTTTCTTTCCCTATAATTTATTTATTCTCCCTTCTTGAATTTTTCAATCCAACCTCTTTTAAATGGTTGTAAATTAAATACTTAGTTATTGTACGTAATACCTGAATATAAAAAGTGAAATATAAATGCAAGGGTAACAACTTAACGATATTTTTTTTTCATTTTTGTAAAAAAAAAAAAAATTTTTTGTTTAAGAAAAAAAAATTTTTTTTATTATTTTAGTTTTATATTAAAGAATTTAAATAGTTTTTTTAGCAGAGCCGCAAAAAGAGGATTGCAGAACTTCTCCTATTTATTACATGGAATTGTATGGAAATTATATCAGTTTAATTTCTATTTTCGATCAAAAGTTTTCTAATAAATTCTTTAAATATTAATTTGAATCATCCCGAATAATCTATAACGGGTTATTAACGGGCATTTTCTTTGCTGTACTTTTCCTTCTTATTTAGTTAAATTGTGTTCTTTATTTCAAATTAATATACGAAAAAATAAAATTATTTACTACGAATATTAAAGAAATAATTATAAAATTGAAAAAGAAGTCGTTTCCTTCTCTAGTTCAATTTATTGGACCATGAGTAGAACTTTATCTAAAGAATTTTTGAATAATTTTTCAAAACTCTCAAACCTTTATATTAGAAATTAAAAAAATTGTTTGTGAGTTGAGAGAAGAATTTTAAATTTATGAAATTTAAAAATTAATTTTTTAATTTTTTTAACGTTTGATATTCCAAATCACTTCGATTTTCTCTTAATATTGTAAAAAAAAATAATAAACCTCTTTTATGTATTAGAAAAAAAAAACATAATTCTTATTGCTCGAACACCTATACTCTCAACTTACAACTGCCTATGTTTCATTTTATTTTAGTTTTATTCTACCGGTCACATAAATCTGGCAAAAAAATTTCACAGCCTTTCCTCTTTAACTGTGGTTGTAAATGTTATAAGGGGGTATTCACACTCTTATCAAGTAGGCCCATGAAGGCCTCCATTTCGATATTAGTTTTCGACCATTTTATAAGTTACAACTTATAGTTTATTTCTTTGATATTTCGTTAT
Source organism: Poecilobothrus nobilitatus (assembly GCA_947095535.1). Taxonomy (NCBI): domain Eukaryota; kingdom Metazoa; phylum Arthropoda; class Insecta; order Diptera; family Dolichopodidae; genus Poecilobothrus; species Poecilobothrus nobilitatus. Next base: position 116,258,463 of record OX352774.1, read on the forward strand.
TTTTTTTTTAATTTGGATAAAATAAATCTAACTAGTAATTACCAATATAAACTATTTTTAAAGAAATTTGTCACTCGTTAAATCACTTGTTCTCTAACAACTGTTAGATTTCACCGTAAATACTCACAAGCGATATACAGAGGGAAAAATTATTTTAGATTCTTTAGTGTATCCATCTTAATAACCCTAAACAAGATTCCTAGGTAAAAATTTATTTATTAGTATCTAATATTAATTTAGGACTAAATATTATTTTGCACGATCCATTTAATAATTTAGAAACTAAATAATAATGTAATTTCAACTGAACTTAAACCCAGTCGATAAATGCTAATGTTGCTAGTTAAAAAAAAAAAGTATTGCATATCCAAAGGGTAAAATATGAAAAATTATCCAATTTTGAATCTAATACCAAATTGAGTAAATTGTACACATTTTGTTGTTTTAAACATTACATTTACTGTTATTAATATGTTAATGTTGCGATGATTATTTAAAATTAAAGATTTTTATCTTTATGGGTTCCTTATGATTATTGGATATTTTTATTTTAATTGTGATAGTGAGAGTATTTGCACTTTCAAAATTTTTTCATATTAAAATAAAAGTTTCCAGTCTCGAATAAACTGTATTAAATTCATATTACGAAATAAAATGGATTCAAAACCAAATATCCAATTCTATTCTTTATTTTAGATCCAAAATAATCTAACACTCTGTCTGAAAACAAAAACACTTGATCTTAACATAAAAACCCTTTAATTACAAACTTTTTTTTTTTTTTTTTTTTGGGGAAAAAAATTACAATTTTTCAATTAGTCAACAAATTAAAAATATAAACTTCTAACTCTTACTACAAATATTGCCCGAAAAACACATCCTTAAAGATAAAATTAAAAGGGTCGAAAAAAGGTTATCTGAAATTTTTTTTTCCAAGAAAATTATATTTCACAGAAAGGTGAAATTTTTAAACAACTTTACTACAATGTTATTTGTATATATTCAACATAAATAATTAATTCATTACTTAGTTATGCTACTGCTGTTTTTCTTAAAACTTTTTCTGCTCCTGGTTCAGTCACTACTTTAACTCCTACTTTTGAAAATCCTTCTATTATTATTTTCTTAGGATAACTTATGAAAAAAAGGTATCTTTCAATGAACATTAAGCATTAAATGGTGACCAAATTTCTTTTCTAAACGATACCCACTTTAAAATCTTTGATTCTTATATTGTCTTTAATCCTTTCAATTTTAAAATAAGGTGTAATTCGAATGAACGGTACTGAACTTCCAATGGACGACTTATGGAGAATTAAGAGTGTGTTGTATAAAATAATATTCAATGCATAAAAATGAAATTAAAAAAAACTTCTCTAAAATATTTCAATAAATTTATACATGAATTAAACCTTTTCAATATCATTTGTTTATGTTTTTTAAAAAGGATTAAAGGATGTTTTTCTTATTTATATATATGCATAATCAAAACTAATGCTTGGTTATATAATATAAAATTAAAGTTAATATAAACTTTGAATCGCTACGAATTATAGAATACATTGAAAATATTTTAATTGAAGGGGAAGGAAAAACAAAGAAATTGAAGAAAAAAACGGTATTTAGGAAAAAATATTTAAAACTTAAAAACGTAACTAAGCTTTATGCCAGAGGACAAAACATTTATCTACGGATGGTTTGGATTTAAATTTAAAGATCAAGTTTACTATTAGATCACTAACCCTATTAATTTTTCTAGCTTTCTCCATCTTTTAAGATTTTTTTACACTTTCACGACTTAAATTAATTTTTTTTTCAAGTATCATATTTCAACCGCAAGATTCAATCAAAACTTCATAAATTTTAAATACATAACATATCATGGCATAATTCTCACTTCTCTCAATATGTCCATTTCATTTCTTTTTAATTTCATCTTAATTGAGAAGATCTGAAATCAAATATTAGTTTTTATTTTTAGACAATTTCATTAATTAATCATCTTAAGGCTCTGGAAAATTTTTGTCATGATCTTCATGATACAAAAATAAAAAAAAAAATGAAAAAAAAACACATAACCTCGTTTCTTACACAATATTATCTGCACAAGAACTCAAATATTTTTTTTACCATTTCACAGGATTTCTTTTTTTTTTTTGTTGTCTCTGATGGCGTATGTTTTTGTTATAGCTGAGTAAATTCCAAAGGGATGTTGTAATAAATTAAAAAAAAATTAAATTCCTAAAAATAAGAAATCAGGGGAAATATTTTCTTTAGAATTTTCTTAAAAATGAAAATGCCCAAAAAAGTAAATTTTTTTTTTGTTTTTGCTTTGTCAAAAAATTTCTACCTTGTTTTTAACTCAAGAATTTTCTAATAATTTCTTACACATTCACATTTATTAACGAAATATTTTACTATGTAAAATACTTGTTGAATTAACTTAGAAATGTTCTAATTTGATCCTTTATTAGTACGAAATGAATTTTTATCTTTTTATATATCTACATTTTTCTTTTTAGAGAATTTTAATATATATTATATTGTTTTGTTAAATGACACCTTAATAAGAGCCATACGCCATAGAATGGAAAATTAGGATGAGAATATAATTTCTAGATATTTTCTTCGTAAAGAATAGAGCAGAATTTGTTGAAGATCTCTTAAGGACGCTTAAAAGAGAATTAATAAGACAGTGTGTCCTGTAACAAAATATTCAATTCCTAAAATAATGTACAATGCCAGAAATTACTTTAGGTAATTTAAGAAACTTTAAAATATCTCTTAGATGAAATGACTGACATTAAAATTTCTTTCCAACTTGTTATAAACTCAATATTTATGGTAAGAATGAAAGAAATTCGATTAATGCGGGCAGCAAAAAAAATTATTAATGCGGACAGCCAAAAACATCAAAATTAGCTACAGGTATTTCCTATTGCATCAAAAATATAATAAAGTAAAAATTTTCTTATAATAAAGTGGATGTGAGAAATGAAAAAAGAATTTCAAACTAAAATTGTCTAACAACTTATAAAAATATTTAAAATGACAGACACAGCATCTCGTTTTGCTTAAGCAATATTTTGAATATCCTAGGTCTACAATTGACTCAAAATAACATCAACATATTTATTTACAGGCCAAGCCAAATTAAATAAAATAAAAATCAATTTAATATAAAATCAAATAACCAAAAAAAAAAAGAATTTGTACAATAATTTTTACAGTGTAGGTGTCCCCATTTATCATTTCGTTTTTTCTTTAAATGAAAATGAAATGACAAGTTAATTCTTCTTTTATTTAAAAAAAAAAAAAATGGAAACAATTTCAAATACAGGTAAATCAGTTTTATAAAAGTCTTATTGAATAACAAATTGAATTGGATTTCAATGAAACATAAAAATAAAACAAAAAAAGCAAGAACTGAAAAGAAAGGACCTGAATGGATGGAGTAAAAAGGACAAACATGGTTGATAAGTGATTATTTGAAAAATAATAAAAAAAAATATTTAACTTTCCCTACAAAGATGACCTTTTTTTTCCTCACTTTCTTTTTTTATTTTGTGACATACAACTACACAAGTCTTTCGTTATAAAATTTCCAAGGTTAAATCAATACTGGTAATTCTTAGCTTGTTCACCTATTCAAAATTTTCCCTTTAACTTTTCCAAAAAAAAAAAAACATATATATATATTTTGACGTAAAAATTTTACTGTCAAATAAAATTAAACAATTTTAATTAGTGTTTTTATATATTTTTTTTTTCTTTCTTTTGATTAAAATCAAGGAACCCTATGGGATTTTCTAAACTTTAAGGATAATAGGAGAAAACTTCTTTTTTTTTGTGTTCTGATGCGATTTTGTAAACAAATTCTTTTTGAAATTAAAAAGAACGAGGAAGAGTGCAGTAGAGTAGACTGTGTCAACTCTGGGATACCCGTATGAACGTAATATATCCTGTTTCTATAAAACTTGATCATCTTTTAAAAACATTCAGAGTTTTAGTACCGAACTACAGAGATATATTTATGTAAATTGTGCAGTTGTATGATAGCTACCCGAATCTATTGCGCCTAGCTTCATTCAGTTCCAAGAAATGCAAAAAGCCTGAACCGGCTGCTTTAGACCATTCAAATTTTACAAAAGTTTTTGGCATGCAACTCGACACTTTTTCACCAAATTTCAGATAGCTAGCTTCAATAGACACTGAGTTATTTTCATTTAAAAAGAGAAGTTGTATGGCAACTATCCGAACGTGTCATATCATCACAACCAAATTTTACAGAAGTTGTTGCCATAAAACTCGATCATCATTTGTAAAATTTCAGATACCTAGATTGAATAGACACTGGGTTATTTCCATTTAAAGAAAGAAGTTGTATGGCAGCTACTCGAACACGGCGGTCGAAAATGCTGGAGTTAAATAGCAAAACTAACAATTTTGTAAAAGTGACGTAAAAAAAATTTCAGCCTCCTAACTCCTTTATTTTTTGAGTTATCGTGCGGACGGACACTGAGTTATTTTCATTTAAAAAGAGAAGTTGTATGGCAGCTACCCGAACCCGTCGCACCACCACAACCAAATTTTGCAGAAGTTGTTGCCATAAAACTTGATCATCATTCGCAAAATTGCAGATACCTAGATTGAACAGACACTGGGTTATTTCCATTTAAAGAAAGACGTTGTATGGCAGCTACTCGAACCCGGGGACAGAAAATGCTGGAGTTAAATAGCAAAACTAACAATTTTACAAAAGTGACGTAAAAAAATTTTCAGCCTCCTAGCTCCTCTATTTTTTGAGTTATAGTGCGGACGGACACTGAGTTCTTTCATTTAAAAAGAGATTTTGTATGGCAGCTACCCGAACCCGTCACACCACCAGAACCAAATTTTGCAGAAGTTGTTGCCATAAAACTTGATCATCATTCGCAAAATTTCAGATACCTAGATTGAACAGACACTGGGTTATTTCTATTTAAAGAAAGACGTTGTATGGCAGCTACCCGAACCCGGGGACAGAAAATGCTGGAGTTAAATAGCAAAACTAACAATTTTACAAAAGTGACGTAAAAAAATTTTCAGCCTCCTAGCTCCTCTATTTTTTGAGTTATCGTGCGGACGGACACTGAGTTCTTTTCATTTAAAAAGAGATTTTGTATGGTAGCTACCCGAACCCGTCGCACCAGCACAACCAAATTTTGTAGAAGTTGTTGCCATAAAACTTGATCATCATTTGCAAGATTTCAGACGCCTAGCTTTATTAACTTCCAAGAGGTGCAAGAAGCCTGAACCGGCTGTTCTAGGCCAAACAAATTTTACAAAAGTTGTGGGCATATAACTCGACACTTCTTTACTAAATTTCAGATTCCTAGCTTCAATAAACACTGAGTTATTCTCATTTAACCGGATAAGTTGTATGGCAGCTACCCGAACCCGCCGCACCACCACAACCAAAATTTTACAAAAGTTGTTGCCATAAAACTTGATCATCATTTGCAAAACTTCAGACGCCTAGCTTCATTAGGTTCCAAGAGGTGCAAGAAGTCTGAACCGGCTGCTCTAGACCAACCAAATTTTACAAAAGTTGTTGGCATGTAACTCGACACCTCTTTACTAAATTTCAGATTCCTAGCTTCAATAAACACTGAGTTATTCTCATTTAAACGGAGAAGTTGTATGGCAGCTACCCGAACCCGCTGCACCAGCACAACCAAATTTTACAGAAGCTGTTGCCATAAAACTTGATCATCATTTGCAAAATTTCAGAAACCTAGCTTGAATAGGTACTGAGTTATTTCTATATAAAGATAGAAGTTGTATGGCAGCTACTCGAACCCGCCGACCGAAAATGTTGGATTTAAATAGCAAAACTAACAATTTTGCAAAAGTGACGTAAAAAAAATTTCAGCCCCCTAGCTCCTTTAGTTTTTGAGTTATCGTGCGGACGGACGGACGGACGGACGGACGGACGGACGTACATGGCTTAATCGACTCAGAATTCGATTCTGAGCCGATCCATACATTTGACACTATATCTAGCTCGACTCCTTTAAGGTGTCACAAACGTAATGGCAAATTTATTATACCCTTGAACATAGTTCATACGGGTATAAAAAAAAATTTTAGAAGTTTGCAATATAAAAAAAAAGTTATTGTCACTCGGCACTGGACCCAATTTCTCTTTCTTTTTTTAATCAATTGATGAAAAGATTAGCAGCGAATAAATGTAAGAACAAAAATAGATTAGTTTAACTAGAATAAATTTTGGATTAATTTCCAATAATAGAAGCTTTTAAATTTATATTTTTTAAGTTCTAGCCATTTTTTGTCCATGTATTGCCATACCCTTAAAATGTAGTATCTTACCTTTATCATCTAAACAACTTAATTTTTTCTCAGTATTAATTAAAATTACCGTTACCTAATCTATTAAATTAAAGTTTTTCATACAAGGATGGCCACTAAATTATATTTATTTTTAGTTTAATAATTTAGTCCTTCATAACTTTTTGATTAAATCCGAAAAATATATACCTTATTAAGTAAGTAAATATTAAACAAAAAAGGTTTATAAAATTATTTATTTTTTTTTTTTTACAAGGATTGGTGGAAAACTCGAAAGTCACCAAGAGGAACTGCACGTGCTTTCTCAAGGTAGTGTTGGACTTTAACCAACCAAAACCACCCCCTTTTAAAACCAAACTTTAGGATGGAACCTTTAATGCGAATGTACAGCTTGGTTTTGTGGATAGGGATGTGGGAAGGATAATTGGAGAATTTGGCATTGGGAAATCTGGATTATGAGGAATAGGTAGGAAAATTTGGAGGGGTATTTTGGAGAAAGATGTTAATGTTCTTCTTAAACTTAAGTAAATCGTACACATATGAATTACCAACCTAAGGGAACACATGCGATGGTATATGGTTCCACAAACGGGACGTGCGCATGACAAATTAATGAAAGATAAGTAACTAAGGCTGTATGTACAAAAAAAAAAAATTATCCGAAGTTAATTTTCCCTAAACGGAACTATCAAGGACTAATTTTACCTAAAAAAACGGAATAATTAAGATTAGTTAAATTTTGTCCGATTTTTAGACGGAGGAGATTAAAAATTTTACAAATAAAATATCATCTTTAATGTATGAATTTTTAAATATTCATATTTTCATCTTATTTTTATTTTTCACAATATTATATTAGTATTATAATTTAAGATTATACTTTCAATACTATCATTTTTACATTGAAGGACATTTTTATTATAAACCGCACCATATCAACTTATGGTAGCGGTTTTAAATACAAAAAAATTGTTGAAAATAATTACATACATTATTTTTGTAATATCTTCATAATAAATAATCAATTTCATATTACATAACTCTGAATCAGAAAAGCAAAAAAAAACATAAATATTCAAGGATTCTACAAAACAATTAAAAATCAAATACTACACAAATTATATATGGTATATGTATATTATTCTGAAAGATAGAGAGATATAAAGGAATATATAATATGGCGAGAATGTGTGAAAGCAAGAATCCATTATCTAAAATTTTTTTTTTTTAACCTTGAAATTTTTTTTTTAAATTAAAAAAAAAACTAAAATTGACATCTTCAATTTAGATTTTTTTCAATAATTTTCCTTTTTTTTTTTCCAATATACACATATAACATTTTTAATATGTTTTATATCCTGCTATATAGAAAAAAAAAAAAAAACAGAAAAAAGGTTCATTATGATATACATTAAAAATAAATTCAACATTCTTTTTTTTTTTTTTAATTTAAAGGAAAACGAAAAGATATAAATTTATAAATACGTTTTTTTTTTTCCTTTTTTAACTTCAATTCAAATAAATCCCTGAATCCTTTACGAACTTGATCTTATTTTACCATCACAATTTACACTTTACATATGTACATACGTATTATGACCTGACAAATCGAAAGGATAAAAAACCCATAATGGAACGAATGAATAAAAAATTATAAGAAAATTGTAAAATATTATATGTCTTAAACCTATAATTCTAATAAATTGTGGATTTAAATATGTTCCACTCCACATATATATACCTTTAGAGATTAAGAATTTTATCTTAAAGGTACGTAACATTAAAATGATGAACTGGGAATACTTAATTTTCTCTACCTCTAGTACAAAGCAGAAGAAGGAAAATATAAGAAAGACTTACGGAATAAAAAAAAAAAAAAAAACAAAACAAAACTGAAACTGAAACTTACAATACATTAATCGGGGGCAGGAAAATTACAAGTGAAAGAACTTTTTTCTTTGTCTCTACCCTTGCTGTCTAAAGCGGTTTAAAATAAAAATAAAAAAAAGAATAAAGTTAAGAAGGGGACTAAAAATGAGGCCTCAGAAAAACAAGGATAAAAAAAAAAGAAATTTTTGTTAAATCTTGAGAATAAAAAAAAACTTTAGAAGAAAATAAATAATAAGAAAATTTTTCAAATGAATTGAGAAATTTTTGTAAAAGGAAAACAAAAGTTAAGCTGTTGCAAAAACTACAACATTATAAAAAGAGAAAACAAACAACAATAAAAAATTAAAGAAGCAAAAGAAGTGTTTTTTCACCTTCGAAAATATAGTGAAAAAAAAAATATATTAATTTTTTTTTTTTTTTTTCTTTTGTTGAACACTGGTTGCGCATCTACAAGGATAAAAAATAATCCTGTTATATTTATATATAAGTATAATATATACATATACTATATATATATATTTATATATACTTAAATATTAATAATACTATATACCATTATTATTTTGTATATAATATTCTTTTATATGCCTAATGATTTTTGTTTTTGTTTTTTTTTTTTTTTTTTTTTACCATTAATAAGATGTCCTTAGAGTCTTTTATTTATTCAAAAAATTCTTTCTTGTTTTGTCTCCATTTTTTTTGCCTTTTTTTTTTATTTTTTGTTTTTCTTATTTTTCTTTTTATTTGGTTTATTTTTGTCTTTTTTTTTGTTTTTGTAGGTTTCCGATCCCCAAAAAAAAAAAAAATTATAACAAAATTTATTTATTTCTTTTTTGCTTTTTTAGAAAAATTTAAATAAAGATAAGAGAAATAAAAAGTTTCTTTTAGTTTTTACACCTGAAATTTACAAAAATTTCTTTATTTTCTTCTTACCTTTATTTTCCTTTTTGTTTATTTATTTATTTTTTTTTTTTGATTTTGAAAACGTTTTGTTATTGAATTTTTGTTTTGTCTCTTTCTTACACTAATAAAAAAATTATCATGTGCCCTTCAGACTTTTGGTAAAAAAAAACAAAAAAAACAAAAAGCAAAAAACAAAAAATCAAAAACTAAAGCTGTAATAAGGGTTTGAATCCACTTACTATAAAAAAGAACACATATATACACAACAAAATATGTCTTAAAATTGTTTTGGTTATTGATGAAATGATGATTGGGTTCCAATATTCTTAAGTTCAGGTTTTCTTGGCAATGAAGCTCAGGTATTTATTGTACAATCAATTTTTGGTTATATTTTTTTTTTTTTGGTTTGTTTTTGTTTTTCTTTTTTTTTCGTCTTGTACTGGTAAAATTTATTGTACAATCTTAGAAAAGTTTTTCTAAAGTTTTTATTTCTTTTATATTTCTTATCTTATCTTATATTTAAATTTTTTTTTCTTTTTTTTTTTGTGTAAGGGTCTTAAACTTTGTTTTCTAAGATACACAAAGGACTAAAAGATAAAAAAGAGAGAATAATTTCCTTATTCTGATTTTGATTATTGTATGAGTATATAAGATTATTAATAACCTAAAAAAAGAATTTAAATTTAATTAATTGAAAAATTATTTAGAATTATGAGGTTTTAATTTAGAATTAGCACTTTAATAAATTTATTAATAATATATCAAATTATATTTCATATTACAATATTATATATAATTTATGATCAAATTAAAATATATTAATTAATTTCGATTAATTATTAATTTTTTTTTTTTTTTTTTAATTAACACAGAAATAACTTCTTTTTTTTTTTTTTATTTAAGTTCAAATTTTAATTTTACCTTTTCAAAAAATAAATATTAATATCTAAAGAAAATATTTCAATATTGTTGATATGTTTTGGAATAAATAATATTAATCTTTATTTAAATAAAATCTTTATTAATAATACATTAAAAAGGTATGTATATATAATATCATAACTAAAAAAAGATTAATAATCAAACTGAATCTGAGAATGGCATAAAAAAATTAATAAAAAAATTAGAATTATTAGTTTTTACTTTTGTTAATTTTCATGAGTACTGAGAACTTTTAAATTACAATTCTATCACCATATATACATACAAGATTTCCTTTTTTTTTATTATTTTAAATTTTTTTTTTTTTTTTATTATTTGATTTTAAATTAATATTAATTTATTTTTTTTCTAAATATTATTAATAAATTTCGTTTTGTTTTTTTTATTATATTTTATTTATATTTATTTATATTGTTTTATTTTTAATTTAATATTATTTCAATAGAACAACCATTTCTTTTTCAAAATTTCAATAATTTTTGTTATTTATTATCCTTTTCAAATAAAATGATATTGATTTGAAATTTTGAATGAATATAAAAAAAAAAAAATTTATACCGTATACACACAATATTATATATTATATATTTTAATTATTTATTATTTTATTATATATCTAGCTATATTTTTTAAATCTCACTTTTATTCAAAAAATTTTTTTTTAATTACTTACTTATAAAAAAGTAAATAAAATATATTAATTAATTTTTTGTTTTTTTTTTTTTACTAATTATTTCATTTCACTAATATATTATTTATTTCATATTCATATGTATATATTTTATATATATATATATATATATATTTACCTTTATAAATAATTTCGAATGTATATATATATAAATTAATTAATATAGGTATATATGATAAATATTAACTCTTCTTATTTAAAATTTAATATAATTCCCGTTATTTCTTCATTAATTTTAAATTTTTTTTTGTTTTTTACTTTTTTTAAATCATTTCACTTAAATTTTTCATATTTAATTCTTTTATAATAATTGTTTTTTTTTGTGTTTTTTTTCTTCTTTTTTTTTTTTTAAATGATAATTTTATTATATTTTTTTAAACTTCATTTGTTTTGTTTTTTTTTTAAGTAATTATTTAAAAAAATAAAAAAACATTATTTTTCATGTTAAATTATTTTTAAATTAAAAAAATTAAAGAAAAAAATTAAAAAAACGGAAGAGTTTTTAATATTTATATATATATTTAAACTATATATAAATATATATGTGTATATATTATAACGGTACAATAAAAACTTAAAATTGCGTACCAATGAAAAGCTCGTCTCTAACTGGGGACTAACTCAAATTATTTTTCCCTGGGAAGTCTCCTAAAAAAAACCATTTAAAATAAAAACGAAAAAAAAGAATAGGAAAAAAGAAAAACGAAACAAAAAAAAAACAAAATAAATGAACGTTAAAAAAAAAAAAAAAATTTATTAATATTAAAATTAACTTTGAAATTGTATGTATATTAGAGTCCTTTAAATTGTTGCTTTTTTTTTTCTTTTTGTACTTTTTTTTGTATTTCTTTTTGTATTTGTGAGTGATATTAAAAAATAAAGAGAAAGGAAGAGAGAGAGATAGAGAAAAAGAGAAATTCAAAGAAAGAGAAGAAAAAATAAAATATTGAATTGTTTAAGTTGTATTTGAAGAAAATGAAAACATCGAATTCATTCTGAAAGATAGGGAAGTTCATTAGAGTGGTCGAAAAAGACATTTTTTTACCGACCGCATACATTAATGTATAAGGTAGGAATTGTTTTCATACTAAAAATTTGTACCCGAGATTTTCGCAAAAATGCACTACTCCGGTGTGGAGAAGGCTGTAAAAAAATTTTCAGCATGATGTCCGTCTGTGTGTGTGTGTGTGGGCACGTGTACAGCTTAAACGACTGAGCGGAATTTTTTGAAATTTCATATTTAAGGTTTTGACGTAAATATCTCGGATTGATAAGCTTTTGAAGCAAATCGGACAAGTGATAGTTTACTAGTGTACTTTTTAAGATTTTTACGAATATTTCGTAACAGCAAAATTTTGTGAGAAAAATTATTAAGGAAAAGTTATTACACAAGTAAAGAGGAACAACTTTGCCATAGAACATTTTTTGATCCGACTAACTTTAACTTTTATTTAATTTTTTTTCTAAGTCCAAATTTCATACGTAACACTCCATATGAATTTATATGAACAATTTTTTTTTGTTTTTTTTTTATATCTCTAAAAATTTTTATACATACATATGTATGTACTTATATCTATGCCAATGCATATTATTCATTTGTTGATGGCATAAAATTAAAACGGTAAAATTTTTGTTAGCAGATTTAATATTAATCTTATGTTTGTTTTGTTTTGTTTGTTTACAGTTTTTATTATTTTTTACTTTTAATATTATTTTTTGAATGAAAAAAAAATCATGTATCATGTAATGTAAAAAAAAATCATGTAATAATAAATGGATGTATGAATGAATGTACATATATTTTTACGAGTTCATTGCATATAATTATTTTTATTGAATAAAACAAAATGGTATTAAATTATTAGAAGTTATTTTGCTTTGATATAAATTATTATGTAAAAAATCTATAAATTTTGGCATTGTACTTTTTGTGTAGTGGCGGTCGGTCCTGTGGTGGAGACAGCTGATTTTTTTTATAAAAACAATTTGTTGCTTTCATAAATTTAATAAAAAAAAAATTAATGGAATATTTACTAATATTAAAAAATAATAACATTTCATTTAATTTTTATTAAATTTGTTCGTATCGTAGAAAATAATTGCATCATAATCTTCGTGTTTGCGTGAATTTTCGCGTGAGTAAGAATAACCAAGCCTAAGTTCATATATTTAATTAATATCTTTTGAAATTTAATTTAATTTAGATATTATATTTTTTAAAAATAACTTTCCTTCCATAATTGTTTTTTTTTTCGTATTAATAATATTATAGCATTATTTGCCGCATATAATAATATAATATTAACGTTGCATTTGGTTTTTGTTGTTTAGTACCGTCCATTAAGTTGCCTAGTATTATCTATTAAGTTGCTTTGTATCGTTCTTTAAGATGATAATGAGCATCTTAGAGCATGTTAGAATTTATGGAAACTTTTTAATTTTACCTAATTTTAACTGTGTTTATTCGTAAATATTAATCTGTCTTTTTTAATTAAATATACACATTCTTTTCTACAAATGTCTCGATATTGTTTTTTAATTTATTATCTTTTTTTTACCGCCAATTTTGAGAGACGATCTCTTGTTTGTTAGCATGAGGTTTGAATAAAAATTGAACTATTTTAATTTGAACTCTTTTAATTTAGGATCGCTGCTATGGTCGCAGCTCGCAGAAAGTTGGAGTATAGTTTTAAACATTTATAAAAATTTTACATTAAAATTTAGTGCTTGAAATATAATATAAATTTACCATTTAACAAGCAAAAATATTAGTCTTTTTTCTGTTAATTAAATTCTTTTATTTAGTTTGCTTTTTCTTAAAACTAATGCAATAAATACCTAATTATATTCAAAATTAAATCACTCATTCTAACAAATTGAAATTATGGAGTATATGAAGATTACGAAATTAACTATTGCTATGTCCTACTAAAATAGAATCGATTTAGCATAAAAATCAATTTAAAAAATCAATTTAAATTAAGACTAAAAAAAATAAAGTAAGAATACAATTAAAAATTTTTAAAAGTTAATGCTTTATTAAATGCACTGAAATAATGTAAAAAAAATTTTTTAAATAAAATACTTTTATCGAAACAAATCTAACACCCTAAAATGTAGAAAATAATATTGGTGGTAGATCTTGAGTAACTCAAATTGTTATAAGATAATAAAAGAATGTCACAAATTCTTTTAGGTTAGGGTAAAATCACAATCATTCAAATAAAATCAATTGCTTTCAGCTTCCCTTCACATATATTATATGTTTAAGATTTGAAAACTGAAATTATGAGCTGATAGCAGAGATTCCAATTTTACCTACCTATAGCTGCTAATACTACTATTTAGCTAAAATACTAAAACATGAATTTGTTTAAGAAAAAGGTAACCAAACGAGTATATAAACAAATACAAACCGCGACAAATTAATAAAAAATAATACTTACTTTATTATTCTCTATGTGATGACAACAGTGCAGACAGAAAAAGGGACACCGACGAGTTAATATTAAGCATATTTGATATCGTGAAAAATAATTTTTTTATAATAAAGTACGCAATAATGTGCTGTGTGTAAGTAACTGATATTCAACATCAATTATCTGACTCATGGCGCAGTGGTTAAGTCGCCAACCTTTCAATAGAAGGGTATTGGGTTCAAACCCAGGTCAGGCCATATAAATAAAAAATATCTAGTAATTTTTTTTGTAATAATGTATATCGTATAATTAATAGTAGTAATAATAATAACAATAACAATAATAATAGTAATAGTAATAATAATAGTAATAGTAATAATAATAACAATAATAATAATAATAGCTGCTACAGTGGAGCTATTTTTGGTTACATCATGCAGTAAGGTGTTGTATACTGCTGCACGTTGTAATCCACTGATGGCCCTGACTCTGTAGTAAAATAATAACAATATTAATAAGAATACTAATAATAACAGCCGCTACAGTGACAGTGGGGTTTGCCTTCAATAATTACCTCATGTATTAAGGTTTTATATACTACTATATATTGTAACTGGCTACAGTCACTGTTAACAAATAATAACAATAATAGACATATTCATTGTTTCCTTACAGTCCCACTCCCAATTCAATGTTTCCGTATCCATTTCCTATCCTTTCCTATCCTTACTCCCTAGCCAATATACTGCGTTCACAGGTAAGGGTTTCATCCCATTATATTGGCTAAAGGAGATATGGGTTTATTCAGTAACAATCTGACACTACCAAAGGGCAGTAACAATCTGACACTACCACTACTAAATTAAATTTTTTTTTTTGCAGTACTAAATATTTTGCAATTTCATCTGAAATGCAAAAGAAAATTATCAAAACAAGTAAAAAATATATTTTGTTCCATACTAATGAATTTTCTCTTTTGTTTTTTTATTTTAATTCTTGCAAAATATTTATTTATACACTAATATTAGATTTGTTCACATCATTCGAAAAAAAAAGTACCCAGTACCCACATACTAAAACGTATTCTCTCGAATTATATAAAAAAAAAATCAAACACAAAGTCAAAACAAAACCATACCTAACAATATAAAAATAAAAAAAAAAATTTTTTTTGAAACAGCAACAGGAGGACAAAAACAACAAATTTTACTTTCAAAATTATTTAAAATCACTCTCGCAAAAAAAAAAAAACTAAAAAACAACAACAACAACAAGAAAATAAAACCTATTTATTTTTAATATATTCGTTACTTTCCAAAGTAAATCACTTTCCATGAATTTAGTAACATACATTCAAACATTTGTTCATACATAAATACATACAGATTATGTACATATGTAAAATTTCAACCAAAATATAAAATTTAAAAAAATTTCTATAGATAGATGTGTACATACATATGTAATATAATGTACATATATTCTTTTCAATATAATGTTATTAACCCTTCTTACAATTTCAAAAAAAAAAAAAACAAAACAAAAAAATACATATTTGTAAAATTTCAAATTCAAAATAAAATTACAATAAAAAAAAAAAAAAACATAATACACACACATGCGCATTCCTATAACATTTTATTATACAAAATTTACTTTCAATATTTTTTTAAATAACCAAAAACAAAAAAATTATTATATTTTGACATTGGAAAATTATGGAAAAGCAACAGGATAACAAAATTCATATTGTTAAACATAAAAATAAAAAAAAAATACTTTTACAAAATAAAAAGCAACAACAGCAACAAAAAGAAAAAAAAATAACAAAAATTATATATAAAAATTCAACAAAGCAACAATTCAAAATAAAAATAAATACATATAATAAATTTCGATTCTCTCAGCAATATTCTTTCTTACTTAATTTCTCTCTCAATTTTCTTATTATTTATTTCTTATCTGATTCTTCTCTTCTAAATTGATTCAAAACTATAACTTGAACGGACTGGATCATGGGAATGGTATATTTCAACATGTGTTATTTTACTCTTTGAAGCTTTTTTTTTTTATATTATTATTGTTTTTTTTTATTTTGTTTTTTTCCTTACAAGTAATACTATGTATTTGTTATTGTAATTTTAGTAAACATAGAAGCAACTAGTGATTTCTTATATTATTATACACAATCACACACATAAATATTGAATAGAAGCATTTTCTATGTTATCAATATTCAGATATAGAAAAAAGCTTCCTTCTTGTTGAATGTCCTGTTTTTTTTTTTGTTTTTTTTTTTTTTAATAATTGTAGTCAATACCCTTTTTATAAAAAAAAAAAAACAAAAACAAAACATATACAGAGAATATTTTAGTGAGAGAGAAAAAAATTAAAAGTGATAAGAAACGAAAGAGAAAATTTCTGATGATAAAAAAAGATTAAAAGAAAAAAAACATCGAATTTTAAATATGTATTAAAAGTGTATAAACATCGCATCGTTAAAACAGCAAAAAAAAAAACGAAAATCAACTTGAAAATAAAATATACAACAAAAGAAAATTTGTTTAATAAAACAAACTGACATTCTTACAGGTGATTGCTTTTTATGTGCGAATTTATTCTTTTTTTTTTTTGTATTTTGTCATATTTTATTTTTCTTTTTATTTGTTCCTCTGTTTTTCGTTTTTTTTTTTTGTGTTGCCATTTTAAATGTGTTGGTTATATTATTTATTAGGATTTTATTATGGCATTTGTTTTTTTTTTTTATAATTCACCCAATACTATCAAAAACGCAACACAAAACCAATATTAATATATGTGTATAATATATAACAAATCAAGTAAAATACGACGTAAGCAATAAACAAAGTAAAAAAATAAAAACAAAAACAACAAATAAATCTTAAATAAAAAAAAAAGTACAGGTGCAAAATTCATTTTGTATTAATGGGTGATCCTAAAAAGTTAATAAAGTAACAATTAGGTGTATAATATTTAAGACCTTTTCTCCTTTTTGGAAATTTCTTATAATATCTTCTATTTATTGGTTCATTTTTGAATACAAGGTAAGTTATAACATAGGTTTTATAACATAAATTTTTCTTGAACCTCTGCTAATTTTGTACTTTGCTACCTTGTTTCGATACTATTTCAGTAAATTTCAGAGTTATTAATTAACGTTTTAAAACAGTTAATTATGATCCAGTTATTATTTTTTGGTTTGAATTTTCAACTAGTACCTCATTTTAAAAATTACATTATAAGGTTTATCATAGCTCAAAAGTAATTGGAGCTATCTAATCAAATTGGACAAATAACTCTGCGGTTATTGTGTAGTCCGTTAAAACAAAATATGAAAAAACAACTTTTAATACCTTTTTCAAATAAACATTGTTAGTTTCAGAACTATTTTATATAAATATTGAAACATCTCAAATACAACATGAATTATTTTGAGAATTTCCAAATTATTTTGAGAAGTTGCAAATACTTTAATTCATCTGTGTGTGTTAAGTGTATGCGGTCACAGAGTTTAATTGGCTGGTTAACAATTTCAGTTTTTCAATTCCAATTCCAACAATTCCAAATACTTTTTATAAAATAATAATTGATTTAACGAAACAACTCCAAAAAAAAAAAAACCAAAACTTCTTCCGAAGGATTAACCATTCTACTCTGATGAAAACCTTAGGAAAATTTTTTTTTTTTTTTTTTTTTGTTGTTGTTGTTTTTCTAAACAATAAACAATTCACCTTCATAAATTTGTTTCATTGTTGTTTTACATTGTATCGTCCTGATTTTTTTTCTTTTCTTCTCTTTCTAAATCATATTCTGCCTCTCTTTCATTTTACCAATTTTTTTTCCTTTTAAATTATATTCAATTCAAAATTGGCATTTAAGATGAGAAAAGTTTTTTAATTGGAAAAAATTCCGGATGTCAAAATAAAAATAAAAAAAATACAAGCGAAGAAAGAGAATGAAAAGGCAAGAAATCAGTAAAGATGGACTGTGTTAAGGTAACAATGAATATAAAAATATAAGGGAGAAGGGAAAAAAATTTATTAAAATTAGATATTTTTGAAAATATATAAAAAACAAAAAAAAAAAAAACACAAGAGTGTTGGCGGTTCATAATGAAATTTGTGAATTCGTAAATTCAGTTCTAAATTTTCATTTTTCCAAATTTAAAAATGTAAAAAAAGAAAAGTTAAATAATAAATAATTTTTTTGTTTGTTTTTTTTTTTTTTTGTTTTGGTTAGAAATGATTATTATTAGAATTAACAAAAAAAAAAAAAAAAAAAAACAAAGGAGAAATGATTTCAAATATCCTTTTTTTTGTTTTTGGAAAAAAATAAATCAAAAAATTCTAATTTATGCGATTTTGTTTGTTATACGATCTAAATTTTATTGTTTTCTTCTTTTTTTATTTTTTTTTTTTTGTTTTGAAGGATTTTTTAAGAGATTACCCTTAGAAAAATAATAATTTTACAGTGAATGAATTCAAGGTGTGTTAATTGACTATTTAATACCATAAGGTATTAGGTTTCATTATCAACGATTTTCATTGTAAATTTCACCCAATAACAATTTTTTTTTTTTTTTGGTAACTAAATTTGTATTTGAAGGTCTTTTAAAAGTTTAACTTTTTCCCCAAGTTTATGTCAAATTTTTTGAATTCCAATTTTCAAACTATGAATTATAAAGAATTCCTTTGACGCTCGGCTTTGTACAATTTATTATAAACTGATCGACCGCAATATAAAAATTTCATTATATGCCACAGTTCAGAATTTAACATTTTACTTTTTTAACCTTAAAAATGGTTGAGAGAAGTAAATTTTAATTATTTTCATTTTTACTTATTGATTCAATATAAGAATTTTTAAGAAAGTGGGAACTAGAATTAATTTTACCTGTGTGTCACATTTAGTTTTTTATTATCAACTGACTATAGTTTTTTTATTAATGAAAATTGTGAAAATATTAAATTTTTGTCTACACTAATCCTTTAGTTATTTTTTGCCATCAATTTCTCAAAATATTCTTGTATTATTATTCACATTTGAACAAGCATATAAGTCATTTAGAGATAGTTTGTATGTTAGTTGTTAGTTGCCAATATTATCCTTTTTTTGAATCTTTTGTCGTCTTGATTTAATTGCATCAAATTATTAGCAGAAAAATTTATTGTTCGCATGACACCATTATTTGAGCAAATATCAAAAAAGGATATATTTTGAAATGGATTGAAAATTTATATATAACTAATAATAATCTATCTTTAAAATTTATTTTTTCTACTCTAGTCCTTAATAAAATAGTACGGTTAATGAAACAAAATATAATCTTTAAAACTGATTTTTAAACTTAAAATATCTTAAGATATTTTGAATTAATTATACCTTTAAGTGTAAGTAAATATCCTTCGAACACAAAATTTTCTTTATTTATTTAAAAATATTTCTTTTTATTCCCAAATCACTTATCTTTTAAAATATTTTATTATACTTCTTTTTATTTTATTTATCTTTAAAGTCCTAATTTGACTTTTAAAGGACCTTGAAATATTTTACTTTTACAAAATTTTTAAATGAAAATTGTAACGAAAAATATAATTTAAATCATTGCTTATAAAAACTGTATGTTCTTGAATTTTCCTCAAAGATATATCAGTTCAATTAAATCCCATTCGTTATAATGTAATATTTAATACAATTTTTAAATTTAGTAAATTCATTTAATTATAAAAATAAAAATCAAAAAATATTTATTTAATATTATATAGAAAGTATATTATGTAATATGTAAGATTTGTTTTTAGTTCGTTTTTTCAATTCAAGGTCATGATGTAATGAAATTAAAATTTATCTTTTCCAAGATTTGTCGTGAATTTTTTTGTTATATAATGGCGTAATTTAAAGGACGAAGGTATAACTAATAAGCAAAAAAAAAATTTTTAAATCGTTGAATCAACCGAGAAAAGCACAATTTTTTATTTTTTTTAATATAAAATAATGTCATACATATATACAATATATACCTATATAATCAAATAATTTCATTGTTTCCCTTTGAATTGAAAAACTTTTAATGAAAAACTAAAGAATAAAAATAAAAAAGGATCTTTAGGACAAATTAATCCATATAATATTTTTATTGTTTTATCTTTTCTATAACAAAGACATAATATATATAAAATGGTATGTTTTACAATCGAAATTAAAATAATTATCTTAAAATAATTCCTTTATTTTTTTATTGTGATTTTTTGTTTTTTTTTTTCTCATTTTGTTGTTATTTCATTCATTGTCTAACAAGAAAATGAAATTAATAACAATTCGTTGAAAACGGAATGGTATAGATAAACAAAAAGATTATAAACAGCAAAAAAACAAAGAAGTTTTTCCATAAAGGAGCTTATTGTATCTTTGAAATAATAACAATTTATCACATTAATATATTAAAGTGAAAGAAAATTTTTAAGCACACCTTTTTCTCAATAATTTTATATTAATTAAATTTTGTGTTTTAATTGTAGTAGTTAACACTATATACTATTACAATTTCAAAAGTTACGTATTATGAAACTGAAAATAACAAAAATCTTTAGATTTTAAATCATAAAAAGAAATTCATAACAAAATTAAAAGAACTTTATCTGACTCATACCGTAGTAGTTGAATCGCCAGTTTTTTAAATGGAGGGTGCAAACCCTAGTCAAGTGACATAAAATATTGTAATAATAATAATAATAATAGTAATTGAGGAAGGTGTTATATACTACCATATGGTAACTGTTGATGGCTTCAAACAGTTACAAAATTGGAGGATTCACCCTTTAAAGTGCCATTCCTAATTTAAAATTTCCGCATTATTAACCTATCCTCTCCTATCTCCAATTCAATATATCCTATCTTTATTTCAACCAATATAAGACTGCATTCACAGTTAGGCAATTCATCGTATTATATTGAATAAACGGTGAGGTGGGTTTAGTCAGTATGAATCTGACAATACCTAATGGGTATTTTCCGTGTATGTAGATGACTTCCAACTCCCTTAAAAAAAAGTATCAAGTAAATATTGAGTTTTGTTTTTGTGTTTTATTATTTTAATTCATTATTTAATTTTTTCTTTATAACTTAAAAACAAAACTTAAAAGAGAATTCTATATTTATATATGTAAATTATATATACATGGCTAGGCAATATGCTAGCTCTCACAATTAATTTTATCTATTTCTGTTTGTATAAAATTTTATATAGTTATATATGTACATTTTAATTTAGTAATTTTTTATTTAATACATATAATATCAAGGTCTCTAATATCTAAAATATGTAATTTTGCTTTACATCATTTGTTCTGGACAAATGCTTCTATATTACCATATTATGCTTCTATATTAATTACCTAGACGTGAAGACGTGAGATGTCTGATGCTAATAATATTTATCACTAAATTTATTAAAAATAGGAATATAAATTCGCAATCAATTTTAGATAAAGCTATTAAAAGTTATTAAAATCCAGTTATTAAAAAGTATTACATATTGTTTAATAATATTAGGACTGAGGTTCCTTAGAACAATATTAGGAATGTTGTCGATACCGGTTGATGTTTTGTTCTTAATGTTTATAAACTTCTCAGTTAGTTCGGTTTGGTTAGTGAAATAATTATTCACAAGTCAAATATTGGTTGCCAAATTTATTTCCGAAAACTCGCAAATAGATATATTATTTGATTGCCTTTCTTCGCATCCTATACGAAAGTTATCTATTTTGATCGTCAATCTATTGTGAAACAAACTATTTGGTGGAATGTGTGTTTCGTGAATTTTCTTTATAAAATACCCTAAAATATTACATGTATCTGTATTATTACTAACTATGAATTCTCCATTTACTGTTTTTTCCAGATTAATATTGTTATCTTCTAATAAATCTCGGTCACCATTCTCTATTTTTAAATACTTTATAATATTTTGGTTTTGAATAGTTTTCTCAGAGTTCTTCACTCAAAATTTTTTAAAGCGTTAACCTACTTTTGTAAAGGAAGCGTTTCTTTTGTAGTTAGCAGAATAATATTTTCAATTTTTTTGCGGTGATAATTGATTTGGTCTATTTGAATATTTTGGTTATTTTTTATTTTATTAGAATTATTATTGTGATATTCTTTTTCAAAATTTATATCTAATCGCCGGCGAAATTTGTCCCAATTGGTTTTGTGGTATAACATTATTTTATTAATATCAGTATTGTATCTATATAATTCATTACCACGTTCTATGTTAAAGGGGAACAGTACTGCCATATGGTCACTATCAAAAGGGTATGTTTGCAAACGGTTGTAAGTTTGATTTTGTACTGTTTCAATTCTGTTATCCGCTATTATCATATCTAAGTTACGAGTTACTTCTGGGAAAAGTAGGAGAGTCAGATTTATAATTTTGGGTTCTGTACCGAATATTGTTTTGTTCTAACCAGTTATTTAACTGGATACCTCTAATATTATTGTTGGGTTTTAATTCAGCCTCTTTTATTTTATTTTTATTAATTCAACTTTATTTTAAGCTTTATATATTTTTATAAAATAAGTTAGCCTATAAAAATTTGAATAGGTATTTTTTCTTTTTTTTTATAAACATTTTTTTTTATTTACCTTTTAATTACATTATTATACCTAGACTACAAAAAGTTTAGAAAAACAGCATTTTTTTTTTATTTTTTTTTTTCTTCTCTCTCTCTATCGTTCCATTTTTAGTATATGTTCTGCCGAAGCAAAAATATTTAATAGGCATTCTCATTTATTTATTTATTTTATTTATATTAATATAACATACATAAATGTAATGCAATATTATTGAATCATCGGCTACTAAAGGCCATTATAGGTTTTTATACTATTATTAAATTATATACTAATATTATGTATTTTGTTTATATTATATACTATATATTTACATTATTTATTTACTTATTTATATTAATATTACATACATAAATGTAATGCAATATTATTGAACCATCGGCTACCAAGGCCATTATAGGTTTTTATACTATTATTAAATTATATACTAATATTATTTATTTTGTTTATATGATATACTATATATTTACATTATATTTGTTCGTAAGGGGGGTATGTAAAGAAAAACACTTACGACCTGTGCAGGGATCGAACCCACACTCCTTCGGTTAATACGCCACGTGCCTACCCACTAGGCTACCGAAGCCCCCTATTTACATTATATTTGGTCGTAAGGGGGGTATGTAAAGAAAAAATTGCATATATTTAGGCTGTAATCTTGATATTGTTCACTCAAATGATCTTAAAGCTTACGAGCAAGAAAAAACGATTCTTAATCATCGTGATAAAGCGTGAAAAAGAAACAATATAATAAGTATAAAAACGAATTTTTAGAAATTTTAAAAAAGCTTCAATTATTACGTCATGCAGGAAGGTGTTATAAACCACTGATGGATTCATTGTTCTTATACAGTCCCACTTCTGATGCAATGTTTCCACAACCTTTTTCTATACTTTCCTATCTCTACTCACTCACCAATATACTGCGTTAGCAGATAGGTATTTCATTTCGTTATATTGGGTAAATGAGGAGGTGAGTTTAGTCAGGAAGAATCTGACACTAGCAAGGCGAAATTTTTCGTGTTTTTAGAAGATTCCCACCTCCATTAGGAAAACAAAAAAAAGAAAGTTCTCATGTCTGCCAATCTTTTTGAAAAAGTAATTTCAATTTATCTTTGGAAGATTATTGGAACCCTTAGTTTTAAATATTCTAGAAATTATTTTATTCATTTCCTTTTTTGATATATGAGAAAAAAGTGTACAAAAAAAAAATTTAGATTATAAAACTGCAAATACACTAGATACTATATTATAGATGTTAATATTTTATTTAGGTATTTTTGATACTTATAAAAAAAGAAGCATTTATCAAAAACCTACTTATTTAATTTTGGATCTTAATATTTCAATATTTATTTTTTTTTTAATTTTTTTAATTTATTTGGTTACATAATTATCATATGGATAAAATATCAATACTACAACTCTACCTAATTAAAAATAAATCTATACACGTTTAATTTCTATATATACTTATAAATTTGTAATCTCACATGGTACAAATCTTGTATATTATAATACGCTTCAAAATTATCTGCAGACTGATTCATTTAAAGATACATTTAAGCATAAATATAAATTTTAAGGTTTTAGATGAAGATATATCATCAATATACATTAATCACCTATCACTCAATCAATCAATTATTTATAGGAATTCTGTTAAATATAAGCACTTTATCAGAAAAATTATACAAAAAAAAAAAATTTTCATGTTATTTTTAAGGCACAAAATTGATTCAGGTGAAAATTATGTCTCTGAAAGCTCATTCAAAGTTCTTTTTTTTCAGCAAAAACATTCAAAAATATTTTCATCCCTTTCTATTAAATATTATATAAAAAAATTTAATTTTTATTTTATTTTGTTTTTTTTTTTTTACTTCCCTGTCACTCAAAAATTCTCTTCAATACGTTTATGCTTATCCAATAACCTCAGAGAATCGTTTCAGTGTCCTGTGAATGTGAATATATTTTTCGGATCTCGATATTTAAATTTTTTTAATTTTTTTTTTTATACTACATATTTAATTTATCCACCCACCCAAAGAAAACTAAAACTGAAAATAATAATATATTCAACGTTGATTTTTATTTACCTTTACTATTTACCTTCATAATAAAAAAAAATTAAAAATAAGAGATTTGTAAATGAAGTAACCGTACACCATTTTTTACTTATCTTTACTTTGTATATGATTTGACCAACATCTAACCTCTTAAGACGGATATATGAATTTCGAAAATTAAATAAACAACTAGTAAATTATATACCAGGTTATAAAAAAAGCTACTCCTAAATTCTTAATTTTAAAATGTTTAGTACTAAATTTGAGAATTATATCATTGCATCGGATTGTATTGACACATGACATGACATTGCATAGGATTCTCGTAATCGTATATATAGTAGATACAATCTTACATACGACATACGATGAGGTGTGGATTATGCGGAGTTCAGATTATTTTCAACCAAACTAAATCAAAGTTTAAATACTTTTTTATTGCCCCAAACTAAATTAGCTTGTCTCATTAGTGATATTTAACCACAAAATGATAATATGTACACACCTTTAGTAAGTCTAAACTAAAAAAATTATTTAAGTCTTAAAAATACAGTATATACCTTCAAGTTATCAATATAAAATCTAAAGAATTAAAAATAAAATAAAAATTTAGCAGAATGGGGAAACTGTTAAAAAAATCTGATCTATAAATAAAAAATTAAGAACCTGGACATAAACTCTGATTAACTTCAGTTCAAGTTTATTTATAACTTTATGTACAGTTATTTAAAGGATATTCAATAAATTGACTTAATAATAATAAAAAAATACACTGATTTTCAAAGGATTCAAGAACAATAATATTCATTGAGAAAAAAAGGAAGACAAAAAAGTTATTCCTTTATGTTTTTTAGTTTGAGAGTAAGTTTTTTAGGTGGCAAAAAAAGATTGAAGAAAAAATTGGAAGACTTCATCTTCATCAATCACGTTAAACTGACATTAACGATATTCGAATTGGAAATTTAATTGCCTAAAAAAAGTTTTTTACTTTTATATTCATCATCGTTTGTCATCATGACGATTATTTTTGGTTTCTGTACAGTTTTAAATTCTAATAAGTAAGGATTTTGTACAATAATAAATAAACTTTAATAAATATATAGAAAAAAAAAAAAATTAAATCACTTACTTTTAATAATTTTGATTAACAATCCAAAAACCTTGAGAACTAGGGTTGATGAACATTTTCTCACAACTCAACTGCAGTGTAGCAGTTGAAGCATAACGTATTGTTATAAATTGTTTGTATGAACTTCAAATTTTAACAGACATCATTTCATATATTAAATTGTGCAGAAAACCTTTGGGACTAAGTGAGTATAGGCTAAGTTTGGTAGGAGTCGATTCTCTAGAAAATCGTTTTTGTTTTGTTGTAGTTTGGCGGATATTGTGTTTATTCAGCAGATTCTTTGCGACAAAATGTTTGCCTTGGGTATGTCTGAACAGCTAGATTACTACAATAGTGGACACACTTTGAGTTCTATAGAAAGCTGTTCACCGTACCTTTCCACTCACCTCATTGTAAGCTGTTCACCTCATCACTAATCAGATTATTGAAACCCTAAAAACCCTGTAAATCTCTAAACTGTAAACTCTAAAAACCTTAATTTTAACTGTTTTTTATAATTTAGAATTAAAGTTTTAGAGGTGATTGCAAAATCAGCATTTCAATAATTAACTTGGCGAGGGTTTATAGTCCGACTATTTGTAATACTTTAGTTTTAATATTGATATTATTATATTAACTTTTTTTATTGATATTAAAAAAATTAAATTATAGGAGTTCTACATTTTGCAAAATCAAAGCTTTAATAATTTGGTTAGGTCGAATTTACACTTTACGAATACATAAGTTTAGCTAAAAGCAGTTATAAGAGATTTTTATTTAAATTAAAGAACCACATGATAATGTGGAATTTTGACGCCGCAATGTATTAAATGTTCCCATATGATAACTTCGAAAGTATAAAAACTATAAATTTCGTTAAAAAGCCAGAAGATAAAAAAAATTTCTGACCTTTTAAGAGTGGTGATGATAAATCGGAATTAACATTTTGTGTGGTTCTTATTTTCGGCTAAATAGTTTAGCCAAGACAATAAATAAAACGAAAAACTGTTAATTTACACTAACGCCGTAATGACAAATAAACCAAAAATCTAATATTCATATTCTGTTTATACCCGCACTAACTATGTTCAACGGTATAATAAATTTACCATTACGTTTGTGACACCTTAAAGGAGTCGAGCTAGATATAATGTCAAAGGTATGGATCGGCTCAGAATCGAATGCTGAGTCGATTAAGCCATGTACGTCCGTCCGTCCATCCGCACGATAACTTAAAAACTAAAGGGGCTAGGAGGCTGAAATTTTTTTACGTCACTTTTGCAAAATTATTAGTTTTGTTATTTAAATCCAACATTTTCAGTCGGTGGGCTCGAGGTAGCTACCATACAACTTCTTTCTTTAAATGGAAACAACTCAGTGTCTATTCAAGTTAGGTATCTGAAATTTTGCAAATGATGATCAAGTTTTATGGCAGCAACTTCTGTAAAATTTGGTTGTGATGGTATGACAAGTTCGGGTAGCTGCCATACAACTTCACTTTTTAAATGAAAATAACTCAGTGTCTACTGAAGCTAGGAATCTGAAATTTAGTAAAGAGGTGTCGAGTTACATGCCAACAACTTTTGTAAAATTTGATTGGTCTAAAGGTGCCGGTTCAGGCTTCTTGCATTTCTTGGAACTTAATGAAGCTGGGCGCAGTAGATTCGGGTAGCTGTCATACAACTCCACAATTTACATATATATACCTCTGTAGTTAACGTCGGTACTAAAACATCTGAATGTTTTTAAAAGATGATCAAGTTTTATATGAAACAGGATATATTACGTTCATACAGGTATTCCAGAATTGACACAGTCTACTCTACTGCACTCTTTCACCTTTTCTTAAAGATTTAATATTCATATTCTCTTTTTTTGTGCTGTTTTTGCACAATTTTGCATAAGATTTTGTTGTCTTTTTGCACAAGTTACAAAAATTTAGCTAAATACTCAGATATTTTCAATAACAATTTAACTTTCTTCAATTATTATTTTTATCGCAATTTTTTTGTAATTTAAAGGAAAATTAAAACACACCGTGCAATTTCCTTTTTCACTCTCTAAATTGCGATTATTGTTGGAAATTTTTTTATACTTTTTTATTACATAAAACAAATACTAAACACCAAAAACAATTGTTCTAATAATACCTTTGCTTTATTATATGCACAAGTATTAGAAAATCATTTAAACACGCCGCCAAACAATTCAAATAATAATTTTATTTTTTTCAATTTCACTCTAAAGTTATAATTAGCTCCTTAAGAGGAAAAGAAAAATTATTTACCTCGACTCTCACCACCCTTTTTTTTCTTTTTTTTTTTACAAAATACCTTAGCAGTTTATAGTAGGTATTCTAAGTGTGTATCTATTTATAGGTAAATCTTACATATATTTTGATTTTCTATTTTTAAAAGAAAACTTTCTAAATATCATTCCTTTACATAGAATTTTCCAACTCCACAAATAACCCCCGCTCTATTGCCATTTACATAAATAAAACAAAATATGATATTTTGCTTTCGAACTGAAGTAATTTCAGCATTTAGAAAAAGTTACTGTTCCTGTTAAAAAAAAAAAGTATACGTAGGTACCAATTTCGGGAGCATTCCAATTTTTCTAAATGCAGTTCGCAAAAACCCATTTTGCCTAACACCATTTGACAAAAAAAACTTATTGTAAAAAGACGTAACAAAAGGAACACTTCGCCAAAAGACTTTTAACAAACAAATATAGTTGTAGCCCCACTATTTTAAAAGTTGTGTAGTTGAAATATATATGTAGGAAATATAATTAGGAAGGATTTTAGAGTTGGTTACAAAATCAGGGTATTCAATTTTTCCAGAATATTTATATATGTATATATATATGGCATATTCTGAATTATGAGGGATATGAAGTTTGTGACTAAATTCCATGTCTCACATACAATTTGGCTTCTTTCTCATCAATAAATGGAAGGAACATTGTAAGCAATTAAATAATAAATTTGTAATTAATTTTTGACTTTATTAGGCGAAAATATCGGCATTAGGTAAAATGTTTTTTTGCGAGATAAATTTAGGCCAACTGTCATAGCCACTAATTTCGTTTTACTTATATTTAGAAATTTTAAAATTACAAAAGTTGAAAGGTTTTAAAATAAAGGAATTAGCAAAAGGAATCCTCATAATGTGGACTGTATTTGATCAGAGATCAAGGTGCTGTTTATTTTACGTAAGTTATTTGGAAATTTTTCTAAATCATAAACCTCACTATGGAAAAAAATTATTCTGTTGCTTCAAGTTACAATCTATGTATAACTGAAGGTAAATTTGTATCTAAAATCATTTTTTTCTTGATATGATGAAGTTCAGGTAGGTAAAAATAGTACACAAAACAGAACAGTTCAAATAACGTTTACGAAAAAAATGTCATTAAATACAAACACTATTCCTCTACAAAAATTTTTTTTTTTATTTTGCTGCCAATATAAGGTGACATTTCAATATTTTGAAATAATTAAAATTTAATGCACTGAAAATTTTGACCATAACTGTTTTATTCAATATTATGTATATAGAAAATGTCAGAAATTAAAGATATAAAAATTATATACTATATAAAACGGCGGATTTTCCACTTTAGGTAAAATGACGAAAGGGAACCGAGCACCAGATACTATTATGGAAAGAAAAGATCATGTACCGTTATTTATTTTTTTTTTGCAGTCTCATATTTTCTTTGTTTTAGTTTCTATTTATTGGCATAAATTTATTTTCAATTGAAACAATTCCAGCAATTACTGTTTTTTTATTTTCT
This sequence comes from Poecilobothrus nobilitatus, assembly GCA_947095535.1. Lineage (NCBI taxonomy): Eukaryota > Metazoa > Arthropoda > Insecta > Diptera > Dolichopodidae > Poecilobothrus > Poecilobothrus nobilitatus. Next base: position 116,288,289 of record OX352774.1, read on the forward strand.
TTCTTTGGGCTATATAGTCAACTTTTTATTATATTCTTGTTGACTGTTAACTATTTTTTGTTTTTTTTTTTTTGTCTATCTCTTTTTTAACTTGACTATTATACTTATACCATTTACCTTTACCATTAACGTAGCTGCAGGAGAGTTAAGTTTCCTTCTTATTTTTCTCACTTAAAATATAAGTTGTAATGTATAGGCGGATAATTTATTTTCTATTTTTGTACTAAAACTAGGTGCTCTTAATAATTCTGAAAAATAGGAAATAGCAAACAAATAAAAAATAATAATCAAAAAAATTAAAAAAACAAAAAAATAATATGACAAACAAAACAGGATTTGTTGTTTTTAGTTATAAGAATCTCCTTTTTTTATTTTTTTTTTTTGTACCTAATTTTACTTCAGTTTACAGGTGTAAATACAAAAATAAAAAAAAGTCCTTCAATAAAAGAAAAAAGAATAAAAATAATAATAAAGTATAAAAAAGAATAAAAATAATAATAAAGTATAAAAATTAATAAAAAAAAGTTTTAATGTTTCTCAGCTTTTACTTCAGAATTACTTAGGAAGAAAATAAGAAAGAGATGAACTGAAAAGAAAAATGGAAACTTTTAATGATTAAAAATGAATGGTATTTTAGTGACCATCAAACAAACCAAAAATCCAATTGGACTCTTTTCTTGTATGGCTGTATTATTTCGAAGGATTGTATGATTAATATTTTATATTTTAAAAAATATTTATGTACATTTGTGAATTTTTTTCATCCTTTCTATTTTAAACATATCTTTATGAAAAAATAAAAAAAGAGTTTTAGATACCATTGTTTCAATTTAAACAACAACACTTTATTCATTCACATACACAACCAACATGTCTATGAAAAAAGAACGAATTTATAATTTTATTTTCTTTGTTTTTTTGATGTTTTTTGTAACTTTTTATATGTAGTAACCACATTATGTTTTAATATTACATAATTCATATTTATTTTTATATCACTAATAATTTATAGGATCATTAGGGTTACTATTATTGCATAAAAATTGAAAATTTAAAATAATAGAACGATTTTTACTTTTAGCTAACATCAAGCGTTGGGTCACTAAACTTGTTATAAAGTTATGTTATATAGTAAACATTAGTTCTAAAAAAATAAAAATAAATGATTCCTTCACTCAAGGTATTCCATAGAAAAACAAAATAGGCTACAGTTACTCAACTCTATATGTTACTCACATGCATTTCAATATTTGTAAAAAAAAAAAACTTTTCGCTTTGGTAGAACCATTTTTCACCACACATATTTGGTAATTATATAGTACGTACGGTATTTATAATCTTCTTCTAATCTACTTTTTAAATTTTAACTTATCTCACACAAAACATTTTATTTGTATAATTTGCATACCCTTCAGTTGGCAAATTTAAAAGGTAGTTACAATAAATTCAAGGAAAGCATCAAAAGAATATATAATCAAGGACAATTGTAATATTCATAATTTAAATAAAGGAAGGATTTATTTAATATTTTGTTTCAATTGCTGAAAATATTCTTAATATAATTAATTAAATTTAAAAAAATATGTTTGTATTTCTTAGGTTGAAATATTAAATGGTTATTCTTTCAACAGTGCTAATATCCTAAAAGTATGCAATTGTAGCCTAGTGTTTAAGCACGTGGATTATTAACCGTAGGAATGCGGATTCAAAACCTGTAGAGGTAGCAAGTATAGTGATAGTGTAAAAATATAATATATATTATAAACAAAATAAATAATATTAATGAATAAATTAATAATAGTACTCGAACTACAATGGCCTTAGTAGCCGAAGATTTTGTAATATTGCAATATCCTATATTCCTATGTGATTTGTAATTTGTATCAGATATTTTGCAAAACTTAATCATCAATTATGAATTATCATAATTAACTGATAAATTTTAATTTACAAAGGTTGGTATGTTAGTAAATGAGGTTAAATGTTAGAAGGTTAAAAGTTATTTTAATACTTATTACTACTGTTCTAGTTACTATTTATTCATGTATATATTAATTTGATAGTATCAGAAAGCTTCGACTTTGAGTTAGTCTCTCTCAAAAAAGGCAAAATAGCCTCGAATTTGACGAAATTTATTAAGTGGTGTGAAACATTAAAAAGTTTGAAAGAAACTTGCTGAACAAATATGATATCAGCCACTAGACGGCATGACTGAAGGAAGTTCAAATTTATTAAAACCAAGTCTACCTTTATAAGGAAGTATCTACTTCCGGATCACTCCGGATATCTACTTTCGGATCAGCCCAAGCAAGGATGCATAAAACGAAACGAAGATTTTTTTGTTTTGACTGATTCAATATGTGAAAGGTCTCTATCACGATAGAAAGATCATACTTACCTTAAATATTCAAGTATTGCTCTCTTATAGGTCAAAATTTTTATTATAAACTATTACTAATATGCTAAATTTTTTAATTTAATTCTATATTGGGAAAGAACAATTAACAATAAAAATGAAAATGAAAATGCGTGAAAACAACAGAGAACATGCAAATGAATTCAGATTTCATAAATATAATTAAATAATATATACATAAGTTCTAATTATTTGCTTTAATTACTCTTACTATACTAATACTATAACATATTTTATTTTGATAATAAATAAAATACTAAAACATAAATAAAGTTTAAACATTTCAATGAATCTTTCATTTATTTTTGATTTTTTTTGTTTTTTCCAAATTTTCATCAGCTTAAATTTTCCCAAATGCAGTTATTTCCAAAACTAAGAAGTTCAAAAAATTCCCAGAACATCAATATATTTAAGATTACTGACACTGTTTTACATCATTTCACTTATGAGTCTTAGAGATTATATTTTTAATTTTAGAGATTATGTATAAGATTACCCAAAAAAATGCAAACTAACATTTCATATAATATATAAAATACCAAAATTGGTAATCTTAATCCCATTCTCCCATTCTCATCTGTTACAAATTCACCATACTTATAAATTACCTGAAATATTATCTACAAAAAACAAACTTTTTCTATGGTAACTTTTTTATGATTTATAATTACTAAAAGTTATAATTAAAAGTCAAAAAAAAAATAAAAAATACTACAAAACTAGACAACATTTTTAACAAGAGCAATACCAGAATAAAAATCTGCTATATAAATTATACCCACCATCCATCATAAACTCAACTCTTTATTATGGAGAGGATGAGAAGATTTAATTAGAAAAACCATTAAGGTAAAATAAATTAATTTTTCATCATATTTGGAAAATTAAGAAATCTAATTCTAACCATCTGAACATATTTTCTATTTACTATAAGAAAAGTTTTTTTCATTTTCGGATAAATCAGAAGCTGAATCTGAAATTCCAAAATTTCAAATATAAATATTAATGAAAATATTTTGGTAATATATTTGAAAAAGTTTTATTATTTATTTAAAAATATTGTTCATGACATTTTTAACTCTTAAAAAAGTTATCAAAACATTTATTAACCATTTTTTTTTTTTTTTGTTTTGGATTTCTTGAAATTTTTCCTTTTCTTTTTTTTGTTTTTTTCGTAATCTAAGAATTTGATGTATCTTGGATTTCTAAAAATGTTTCCAAGAATTTATAAAACACATTTTTTTCTTAAAATTGAATGACGTAAACAGCATATTACTGTTACTCATATTAACTTTTCAATATAAAATAATATAAAGTCAGTTAACAAATCTCAAAGGATATTCAAGGATAAAATATCCTTTCTAATAATAATTTTGTTATCTTTTTAGTAGCACGGTCAACAACAAATACCTCTCTGATGTATTTGGAAACGTTTTTTTTTTTTGCATCCCTGAAAATTTTCTATATTTATATTTAAAAATTATTTATGTTGAGGTCAGACCTTCATTTTCTTTTTCTTTTTAATTCATTTCATTCGAACATTATGGCAATTATGTTTTAATTTTAATGTATAAAATCTAAAAGTCACTTATTTAAATAAAAATAAGTTAAAATCCTTTTAGTTATCCTTATAGTATATTTTGTTGTTCTAACTGAGTATATTTTGTTTCACACAAATTTTGTTACACATAATTTAAGTTTCAAGAAGTTCCATGAATAACTTAGCTTCTGTATATCGAATCAATAAATGTGCAAAAGGAAAACTAAAATCATCAATATTTCTATTACAGATAAAATAATTCTTTTGTATTAAAGATTATACTAAATTTGCTATTACATTTGTGACGCCTTAAAGGAGTCGAGCGAGATATAAGCTCAATGGTATGGATTGGCCCAGAATGGAATTCTGAGTTGGTTAAATCATGTACGTCTGTCTGTTTATTTATCCGCACAATAACTGAAATAAAGCAGCTAGGAGGCTGAAATTTGTTTTACATCACTTTTGCAAAATTGTTAGTTTCGCTATTTAAATGCAGCACTTTCAACTAGGAGCTTCGACTAGCTGACATTCAATTTTATTCTTTATATGGAAATAACTCAGTGTCTATTGAAGCTAGGTATCTGAAATTTTGTGGAATGGTGTCGAGTTATGCCAACAACTTTTGTAAAATTTGGTTGGTTTAGAGCAGCAGGTTCAGGTATAGTTTACACATCTTGGAACTTAATAAAACTGGGCATCTGAAATATTCCAAAAAATAATCAAGTTTAATGGCAATAACTTTTATGAAGGTTGGTTGCTCTAGTCTAGCAGGTTTAAGATTTTTGCACATTTTGGAACTTAATGAAGTTAGGGTTTGAAATCTTACAAAAAATGATCAAGTTTTATGGCACTAATTTCTGTAAAATTTGGTTGTGCTGGTGCAACATGTTCGGGTAGTTGCCATACAACTTCTCTTTTTAAATGAAAATAACTCCGAGTCTATTGATACTAGCTATCTGAAATTTTGTAAATAGATTGCATGTTTGTAAATAGATTGAATTTCTGTAAAATTTGGCACGGCTTGAGCAGCAGGTTCAGGTATAGTTTACATATCTTGGAACTTAATAAAACTGGGCATCTGAAATATTCCTAAAGATGATGAAGTTTTATGGCAATAACTTCTGAAATTTCGTGAAAAGGTGTCAAGTTGTATATCTAATAACAACTTTTGTAAAATTTAAAATAATTTGAAAATTTTCATTTTAAAAGAAACTACATATTTAAATTATTTCCTGGAATTAACGACATATGATGGAAAATGGAAATTACTTCTTCAAAAAATAGAAATTTTTTAAGCCCCTCCTCCAACCCTCACATAATGTTTTCATTTTTAAATAAATGACATATCTAAGAGCTGGCTAGTTCCTGAAAAACTTTAAAATTCCTACGCCCTTAAACAAATTAAACAAATACGCCACTATAATGTAGGACTTATATCCAACTTATAAAATGAATAGTACTCTAACCTTTATAAAACGAATAGTAATATCAAATGTATTTAATAGATCCTTGATCACATTAAATTTTTTATAGATTAGTATAAGTAAGACTAGTAATCCCAGTAAATCCTTTAAATAAAATTATTTTGTTTTTTTTTTTTTTAATGTAGTCCGTTCGTTTCACCAACACAAAAAACACACACCAACAAAAAAGTATGAACATGAATTTATTGTTGCAGCGAAATTTTTTTTTTAGATCTCAACTTCAATTTTAGTACCATTTCAATCTTTTGTTAATTTTTTAACTTTTCTCTTGGTTTATTTTTATATTTCCAGTGTAATCCGATAAATTTAAGTATAATTTTTCAATCCAATCAAAAATTCATCCTTTTCCAAATATTCGTCCTGTTATTTCCTCCTAATATTTTTTTTCGATTCTCAAACAGTATTTCATTGGCCCTTAAATTCTATATTACGTCATAATGATTTTATTTTTCATTTTTGATTTTCGACTAATTATTTCTTGAACTTTTGAATCATCCATTGATGCAAATGATAACAAAATGTAAAAAAAAACCTCATTTATTTATTCATTTATTTTTTCTTCTTGTGATTTTTTTTTTTTTGTTTTTAAAAATCTAAAAATATCCGACCAGCTTTCCGCAACTAAGCATTAACTTTATTATAATACACCACTAACTGTTATTTATAAAATATCAGCATCATCAATTCATACAATCCTTGCTATAGATAGATACATTTTTTGTTGTATCTACATTATGTTTAGCTTCGAATCATCGCATATATGTATACAGTGAATATATACATAAAATATTTTATGTAAATAATGGTATCTTGGAATAGATACTATATTTTATATAAAGATATATAATTCTAGAATAACTTTAGGTTTACTCTTAATATAGGTAAAGTTTATATTCCCTTTTGTTTTTTTTGTTTTGTGAATTCCACATCCTATTGCAGAGTGTTTATTATGTTACAGTTTTATTTTTACAACATTTTCGTTTTGCTTTAAAATTTTAATATGTTAACTTGAATGAAAACTGCAATATAATTTAAATTTAGTTCGGATTTTGATTATTAAAATTTTAAATTTCATTTCAAATATTTTGAGCACTGATATTCTCAGCACGGTCCACAGATATCCACAGATCCCACTGCATAACCACAAATATCCAATATCTATATATCCCACTACAGGCCTGATGGAAACAAAATTAAATAATTATATGAAATTAAAGCAAAAGATCTTGAATCATTACTTTAGTTAAAGTTGTATCTTCCTATCTAGGACAAAATAGAAATATTCGGAAGGTAAGTAATATTAAATATCTTTAATAGAAATCTAAAACTAAGGGATAAAACGTTAAATCGTAAAGCAAATTTAATTCAATATTGTATTTAATTATATCTTATAGGACACCAATGAGCAATTCGGCAAATGTAATTTTCAAGCAATTACCCAAAACATTTGGATTGAGTTCCATCAGACTCATCTTACTGTTACCATCACACTGTTATTCTTCACTGAGACTCATCACACTGTTATTCTTCATGTCTAAACTATATAAACTGCAATAACAAACAATAAACAGAAGTAACAAAAATTGCATAAAAAGGCGTACAAAAAGTTCTTAAAGTGAAATGATTCACAAAAACTTAAAACGATAGCCACAAGATCTAATATTTAAGAGATATTTAACTATTAGAGGATTACACAACTTTCTGAACCTTTTAAACTAACATTTTATTTCTATTTATTCAATTCTAATCAAAGAATTGAAAAATCTTCACCACAGGATGTTGTACAAATCACTACAGGATGTTGTAACAAAAAACAAAACCAGAAAACTTGAATTGGTCTAAACTACTACTGAAGCAACAAAACAAAAAAACATTAAATCAGAATGGAATACCAATATAAAATTTCGAGCTTAGCTAATAATAGACAAACAATTTACAATGAAAATAATAAAATAAAAATATATTATTGTCTGATCTGGTTTTATTTTGAATCATTATTAAGAGTCAAATTCCATTCAAAGGATAATTTATATAAAAAAAAAAAAAAAATAAGTAATAGAAGGATATTGAATTTCTTTATATTAAGTTATAAGAATTTTTATTAAAAATAATATTATATTTTTTAAATTCATATACATGTATGCAAAATATCGAATAAAAATAAAAAAAATATTGAAAATAGTTTAAAACTATTTTTAAATATAGAATTTTTTTTTTTTTTAAACAAAAAGAAAATTATTCATGCTTTTCTCAATCGTTATGCCCTTATAAATAGTTACTCTATTAAAGATTTTATAAAATAAAAATAGTTTTTATATATTTTTTTTTTTTTTGAGAACATTTTTAATCCTTTATTTGAAAATGTCCCTAAAGCAATTTTCTGTTAGTTGATTATCTCTTATTCCAAAATTAATCTGTTCTCTTTTGTTACTTTTGTTTCTGATAGGTTTCTAATTACTTTTAAATTAACATTTTGTTATCAGACTCCTAGATTGATTAATTAAATTAACTTTTATTGTAATCATTACACCCCCATTAATTTTAATTTTAGTTTATTAAATAATTTTTAAATTAATCTGCTTAAGTACGAGGAAAAATATAGTTGTCCTTGTTAACTCTAAAATACCAGTACGCGAACTCATTATAGTCGTTAAAATACAATACATATACTTTTATTATTTTGTAAAATTTTCATTATTTTCAAATTAAAAAAAAAATTGTATGCAGGTTGAGAATAAATTTTGGTATGATAGTTTCTCAAAAGTGAAGTACGATTTTAACCACAAACAATTATAGGAAGTTTATAAAATTGCTTTGAGACTATTCTTGGTGAATTTTATGACTCCGTCAATAATAATTTGTATGGGTATAAAAAATAAAACTAGAAAAACAAAAAAAATATATAGATATTATCAGTTTGTTTTAAATTTTATTTATATTAATTCAATTTTATTATATATGTACTGTTATTATATTTTTGGTACCCCTGTCATATAGTATGTAATGAGAAAATAAATTAAGCCTTCCTTTACAGATGTAGTTGAAGTACAAGTATTAAATTATAATTATTATAACTAGGAGTTGTCTAGGCAATTCAGCACAAATGATTATTGACGGAATCTCCTGAACAGTACAGTAGTGTTGAAGAACGAAACACTCCCAGAACTGTTATCATAAAATCATGCTTGTGGATCACTTTTTTTAATAACTTATTTATAAAAAAACAAGTAATAACCCATTCCAACCTTTTCAAAATTTCTGTAAAATTATATGTATTTTATTTTGTTTACATTATATTATTATATTTTATATAGCATTTTGACCTAAACCGAATTTGAAAATACTGATCCGACTTACGCACTGCACCATTGGGCAGACGAAATCTTATTTTACAAATATAATAACTTAATTTATATTAGTGTACAATAAAATATAAATAACTGTTTTAACGCAGATTCGGAATCTATCATTTATGGATTACCAATCAAACGTTTTACCAACAATATTACGTTGTACCATGTATATGTACACTTAACAATTAGAAAATATTATGATACCATATAAATTTGTTCTCCCCGCTTCCGTTACATAATTTATATATTGCAAGTTGTATTACTTTTCTTTACCCATATCATAACTCAAATAATTTTTTGTCGTACAGAATCTGAATAATTCAGATTTTTATATGAAAAAAATTGTTGCATCAGAGCGAACCGAAATTTTAGTCGAATCGCAACAAAAAAAAAAAAACAATATAGAGAAACCTAGAAATTATTGCAAAGATATTTTGCGTAAATTTCATGAGTCAACTCTTTTTAGTTTTTTTAGTTATTATATGCTAAAGGACGAATGAAAAGACATAGTTTAATCAATTTTTTTTCTCCCCCTTTTTAAACCTTAGCAAAGTGCTATGATTGGTCTCATAAATTTGATCTTTTTAATTCAGATCCGATCCCATACTCTTGGATCTACAAATATCTATCACGATTATTCTACGAAGGAGCAATTCTTATATATCCGTGACACATCTTTTTCTTTTTAGAATTAAAAATTGCCGAAATTTTTATTTTGTATTTATAGTGATCGGTCTGTCTGTTATAGAATTTGTAAAACAACATTTTTATATTATTTGTCATTTACTTTAAAATTATAAATTCCGAAACTTTCTTTCAAATTACCAATATTTTTATTGATTCACAATAAATTTCCATAATATTTATAGAAAATATTTAGGAAAATAAGGCTTAAAAAAAATGAAAAAAAATTTAGTGAAGCGGAAATTTGAAAAATTGATTTAAAAAAAAAAAAAAACAAAATTTCCTTTTTCATAAGTAACATAAGAAAAATAGTGGAATCACAAAATAAATTGACCATAACATTTTGATTAATCTTTCTTTCAAAAATTTTTTAAAATATTTTTATTACACACATATTACTTAACGGTTGATCAAAGAAAAGGTAAATTTTTGATTAAAAATCGATTTTTGGTTTGTTTTTTTTTTTTAGCAATTTTAAGATGAAATTTTAAAATACTTGAAAAATTTTTCATAATTCGACAAAAAACATTTTTCATTAAAAATAAAATTTTAAAATGATAAAAGAATTTTTTTATTCATTTTAAGAGTGTTTCGTCCTTCAACACTATAATAGACTCTTCAGTACGCATGTAGTATTAAATAGTGCCTACACAATTCCAACTTTAAATTTTCGATTAGTATTAAATAAAATTCTATGAAAATCATCTGTGATGTATAAAAAAAACAAAAAACAATATTAAAATTTTCTATTAATAACATTTTTGACCACAAAATCACAATTTTCTTGTCTTAAATTAAAATATGGTAAAAATTTTATTTTGACATTTTAATATAATTTTCCTGACCTGAATTTCATTGCATTTTCTTTTTTTTTTTTTATTAATAATAAAAGCTTTTATTTATAACTAAAAATAAATTCACATTTATTCATTTTAAATAGTATATGGTAATTAAATAAGACAATTTAATATAATATATTATAATATGTATGACGTAAATAATGATTATATATGTATTACGTATCTTATACATATATACATACATACAAAAAAAAAAAATTAATATAAATTAATGATTCGCATATTTTTGTTAGAAGAAAAAAAAAAAACAACAAATACATACATATGAAAAGAAAAATTTTCTTTAAGTCGTCCTACACACAAACCAAGAAAAAAAAACAACACACAACATTAAAAAAACCCCAACGCTGATAACAAAAAAAAAAAATCAGCTGTCTCCACCACAGGACCGACCGCCACTACACAAAAAGTACAATGCCAAAATTTATAGATTTTTTACATAATAATTTATATGAAAGCAAAATAACTTCTAATAATTTAATAACATTTTGTTTTATTCAATAAAAATAATTATATGCAATGAAATCGTAAAAATATATGTACATTCATTCATACATCCATTTATTATTATTATTATTATTGTAATGTAGATACATGATTTTTTTTTCATTCAAAAAATAATATTAAAAGTAAAAAATAATAAAAAATATAAACAAATACAAAACAAACATAAGATTAATATTAAATCTGCTAACAAAAATTTTACCGTTTTAATTTTATGTCATCAACAAATGAATAATATGCATTGGCATAGATATAAGTACATACATATGTATGTATAAAAATTTTTAGAGATATAAAAAAAAAACAAAAAATAATTGTTCATATAAATTCATATGGAGTGTTACGTATGAAATTTGGACTTAGAAAAAAAATTAAATAAAAGTTAAAGTCGGATCAAAAAATGTTCTATGGCAAAGTTGTTCCTCTTTACTTGTGTAACAACTTTTTCTTAATAATTTTTCTCACAAAATTTTTCTGTTACAAAATATTCGTAAAAAACTTAAAAAGTACACTAGTAAACTACCACTTGCGGTTGTCCGATTTGCTCCAAAAGCTTATCAATCCGAGATATTTACGTCAAAACCTTAAATATGAAATTTCAAAAAATTCCGCTCAGTCGTTTAAGCTGTAGACGTGCCCACAGACACACACGCACCCACACACACACACACACACACACACACACACAGACGTGTATTTTTGCGAAAATCTGGGGTACAAATTTTTAGTATGAAAACAATACCTACCTTATACATTAATGTATGCGGTCGGTAAAAAAAAACTGAAATATGAATAAATTTAATTTTTATCATTATTATAACAGAATCCTTTTAAGTATATTTATATATACTTGCTATACATTCTGTTATATACTATATTTATATATTATATATTATGCATTGTGTAAATATTATGATATATGAAAAATCCTCAAGGATATTTTCTTACAATAATTAAATATTATTGTTATTATTATTATTTTATTATTATTATAACAGTAATCTAATAAAAACTTTGAAATCTTTTCAAAATTAATAAAAAGAAAAATTTTATTACATGAAATTTTACATAACGTTTATTAAAAAAAAAAAAAAAAATCCACAGATTGTCCATTTCCTTTTAAAATGAGGGAAATAAAAGATCACTGTATTTTAAAATTAATTCAGATCCCATGAAAAAAACTAAACAAAACTTAAGTCCTTTCCGAAGGACAACAATCCATCTTATTATATAAAAATTATATTAGAAAATTTAACGGAAATAATCATAAATTTACTTTCAGACGATTAAAAATTATAATAAGAAACCTTAAAATATTCTACCTTACATAGAACATTGTTAGACTTTTCTTGTGATGGCCTCAAGTAAAAATCAATAATAAATTCATAATTTTGTTTTGAATTTGATTGATCCTTCTGAAAATGAGAAACTCTGGGCAAACGTTTCTGCATTTTAAAGAGTTTTTTCTTTTTTTTATAAAAAAACTTAAGGGATATTTTTGAAACTTTATGACATCATCACATACTCAATTAATTATCTGAAATTTAGATAATGTTTATAAAATTAGTGTAAGTACGTGTATGTTAGAGTATGTGTAGATAAAGTATGTGTATATGAAATTTTCCAATTTTCCAATTTGTACATTTTATTGTAATGGATAACATCTGATCTCAAAAATGTTTAAACGTATTTTTTGATAACAAACATAAGATACCTCAATGCAAGCACAAGTTTGGATCATCATCAGTAGTAACAAATCTTACCATATTTTATGGCATAAACTGCAAAACACCAAGAAAACCCAAATTTTTTTTGGAATAGATGTGAAGATTCAATGTGTTTAGCCCTAACCTCATAGTAAAATATCACAAATGTGTAAATGCAAAATGTGAAAATTAGTGAAAATATGGAAAATGTTGAAAAAATATATTTTTCATTCTTTTTTATTGAAATTTAGCTAAATTTTTATATAAAATGTGCTAAAGGTGTGGCTGGAACTTTTCTATGATGGTATTGTTTCTTTACTGCCATTGACAGAAGGGTTAAAGGCCAAAAATACTATAAAAACTCGTGAACATTTTGAACTGTATTGTAATTATTAGAATATAAAAAACTAATAATCTGTCATTTCAAATACGCTATAGTAATTACGATATTATATGAAGTAGGTACTATGGTTCAATTTAAAGTAATTTCTTTCTCGTCATTAAAAAAAAAAATCTTTATCTTAAATTTCTTTTTACTGTGTCCTTACATTTTTGTTCTTCCTGCTTTGATCTTAAATCAGTAGTGCTTGATGTAATTCATCTATAAAATCTATTTTATTTTGTTTTAATAATATTTTTAATTTAATCATCTAAATCATTGAGCTATATTTTAATTAACACCATATTGATAAGATGATAAATAAAGTAAACTCTATGGGTTTCATAAAAAGATAGTCTAGAGAATTTGACAACCCATACATTACAAAATACGACATTAATATGTTCCATTTTTGAGTACTTCAACCAAGTATGGTCTCCATACTGTCATCAATATAATGTATGAAGTGAATTAATACAAAAAAAAATTCTCAGATTTACTATAAGAAATCTAAATTGCGCTAATCCCCTTAAAGTGGCTTCATATGTGAATCGACTTAAATTAATAGGTATCGATACTTTAGAATCCAGAAAAATAGTATTGGGTATTTTTATTTTATTCAAGTATTTCATAAATATTATTTCATATTTTCGTTTCGTGTATGGGCATTTAAATCCCTAAAAACCATCTTCTTTTTTGACCAAACAAGAGGCTACATATATCTTCTTTAGTATACATGCTCATTTACAAGAGAAACTAAGCTTAGGGAATGAAAATTGATTTCAAATTGACCTTAAATCTTTGGGGGTTGTATTTGTAATCCTCGCCAATTTTAGGGAGCACATGCTGTGGGATATGATTCCACATCCGGGATGTTCATACCACAAATTTACAATATTGTTTTCAAATAAGTACACAAATGACTTTATTGACTTTATGGGCTGCGGTTATACTATATAGCTTAATATTTTAAATAGTCCTAGCTATAGCTTATATTGCTAGCCTAGCTTATATTGCAAGCGCTAACTCACATAAATAATGAATGATTAAAGTTAAGGTTAAATTTATTATGCCTTTGTTTACTTAACTCTAAATTTAATGCATTTTACATTGTTTTTTTTTTTTTTATTTAATTTTACTAAATTATAATGTTTGATTTAGTGATGTAGAAGATTTGTTGTTCCTGACAATCTGGAATTGAATTGAGATTTCTTTTATTTTATCTGGTTTATCCGTTTTTTTTTTTTATTTTTTTAGAAGACTTGCACCCGGTCTCCTGCCTTGAACTGTGCTAATTGCTGACTAGATTTTGAAAAAGTAAAAGCAATATAGAAAACAACACAAAAATTAAAATAATGAAAATTATAAGTATTTAACTCAAGCAGTTTCGTTTTTGTTTTTATTTTTTTTCTTTCCCTATTTTTTTTTTAATTAATTCCAAATTTTTATTCATAGATGAATATTACAATGAAACCTTTTCGCAAATTAATCAACCTCAATGTTGATTTTTTGTTTGGTTGACATATATATAGGCCATATATGGCCAAACATTTAATATTGTCAATATTTTTAAACACGGCGCTGCAGTTCTCGTTTTTAATAACACAAGGTGATAAATAGTACTTATCTCTAAAATTAAAGCTGTCTTCATTTTCAAAAATATTTTTAATTATTGTGTTTGGATGTATTTGTGATTTATTTTAGTATTTTTCCGCGATTGATATCATATATGACATTAAAGGATTTACCTTAGAGTTCTCGTAGATGAAGACGTTAGAATATCGTTTTTGTTGATTTTCAAAATTTTTTCCAATACAGTTCCTAAGAATTTTTCTTTCGAACAATTGTAATTTTTCCGCGAACGTAGGACAGATTGTAAACTATATTGGAAATACGTATGTTAGAATTGCACGTATCATTTGTTTACACATTAGTTATTTGTGTTAGTTGTTAAGTCTTCGTGAATGAAGAGGCCCCTTAATTCGGAATAAGTCATTGCTGCTTTTGCAATCGATGTTTTAGCATGTTGGTTAAATTTAAATAGATTGATGAAATTAACACCTAAGTACTTAAGATTTTCTTGTAGCGGAACAGAAGAACCACTAATTATCTAAAGACAGCAATTTATTTTTTTTTGCTATATTTCTTGGACCTTTCGCTCTTTCATTTCTTATGCAAATAAGGGCTGATTTCTCCCCATTAATTGTGATATTCCATTTTTTAAAATAATTGAATATTAAGTTTGAGTGGACTTTAATATGTTGAAGAGCTTCTTGCGGGTCTCTTGAGTGACTATGAAATCATGTACATAATAATTAAAAAGTTTAGGTCCCATTATTGGCCCTTGCGGTACTCCTCGGTTTACTTGTACCATTTTTGAATTTTTTCCTTCAATTGAGACCTAGAGATATCTTTCACTTAAAAAACTAAAAATCCTTTTTACCAATTCCATGGCGCATTTCGACAATAGTTTGCAGATTAACCCTTTCGTCCATACAGAATCGAAAGCTTTTTCACAATCTAACGACAGTAACAGCGTGCATAGTTTTACGTTTAGATTATTTGTGCAGCTATTATGTAGTTTAAAAAGCGCGTCCGTTGTGGAGGGCATATTTCAGAAGTCTGTTTGAAAAGATGGGATAATGTTTTCGCTTTCACAAAATTTGTCAAAAGTATCCGTTATAATTCTTTCTAAAAGTTTTCCCAGGTTAGATAATAACGAAATCGACCTATATTCTTTTGTTTCAAATAAATCATTTTTCTTTAAAATTGGAATTAACTTGGATATTTTCAAGCTTTGGGAAAATAGCAGTAATTTAAACAATTATTAAAAATAATAACTAAAAATTCGATAACTTTGTCTGAGAACTTTTTAATTAAAAAGTTAGAAATGCTATAAGGCCCGTAAGATTTTTTATTATTTAATTTTTTTATTAGTGATTTGACTTTCAACTTGTTTATGAATTTGTCATTATTAACTGTTGGGTCAAATTCGTTGGAAAAATTCTCTTGACGGGTGGAATAACCCTTTGTTTCAGTGTTTTGGTTAATAAATTCCTTAACTATTTCATCAATGTTTACAGATTGTTCATCAGGTGTATTTGGTCGATACAGGTCTCCATAGAAAATTTTAAATTCGCTTAATTTATCTTCAATTGTTATAATTATTTGTCCGTTTTTGTTAGTTTTATTTCGTTCGAATTTGTGGTTACAAAAATGTGGAACGCATCACGATTTTGCGTGTCATCCTTGCGCAGGGGCCATACCAATCTTCTCTGTATCATTCCAATTTTAGTATATGTTCTACCGAAGCAAGAACCAAATAATGAATGATTAGAATTATTAAATGATTAGCGCTAGTTAGTGCGAGAAAAAATTAGTAGCTTGGTTGGTTTTCTTGATTTTGAAGAAGAAATAACGAATGTGGTGCTAAGAAAAACTTAGTGGTGGTGCTAAGAAAAACATTTGGAAACGTCCATCATCTTCAAACTAAACTTGGGGAAAGCAAACAAAGCTTTTATGAATTATTTTATTATATTATTATAACACCAATTACTTTCGATTACAAACTAAGCACTGTTCAACCTTTCTTACAAAAATTATTAACTGCTGCCACTCCAATATCGCCAGAGGAACATTTTTCTATAACATTAAGGTAAAGAAAATTATTTATAGATACAAAAATTAGAAGTTTTTCTGACATAAATTTTTAATAAAATAATAAATCGTTAACTTTACATAATATACCTTAATTCTACCTGACATACCTGACAGTTTCGTTGAAGCCCCCCTTGTTTTTATTCTAGACTGGAGTTAACGTTGACTTTCTCAAAAATTATCTTCTCCGTCCGTTTTCCAGAAATAACTTAAATGATGAAAGTTTGTCTTATAAAGAAATATTGTTCAGAGCTCGCAAAACTATAAAATGAGCTTTTATAGAATAATAAATTAATAGCATAGAGAATTTTAAGTAAATCTTTGAAACCAAATATTGAAACATGCAGGGTTATCACAATATATATTTGTTTATTGAAAATATTAATAATAGATAAGGTAGCATAGATTCAAATTGAAACTTTTAACCAAAAGCGAATGATTAGTGGCGCTACAGTGACTACACATTCACCACATGGAGCAATAAATGAGAAGAATTTTTCTTGATGAATTATTTTCTCAAAGAATTGTGTTGGGAAGAATTATATTGAGAAAAATTGTATAGGAAGAATTGTATGAAATCATTTCCATGTAATAAATGGTGCATTGACAGAACACCCGAGAATATAAAGCCAGCGCGCGTTAATTCCTTTTGAATTGGTATTAAACCCCATAATTAAAAGGAATTAAAACCCGCGGGCGTTAATTCTTTTTTTGCATTTCTCTGCCAAATTACACAGCCTTTCTTGTTCAGGCGTGGCTGTAAATGTCGTAAGGGGGAATAACTCTTACGATGTGTGTGGGATTCAAACCCACACTCCCTCGGTATTTACAGCGTATTTTATACGCTCTTACCCACTAGACCACCGAGACTCCAAGCTTTAATTCCTTTTGAATTGTAATTAAGACCCCCACTATTTTTTGTTATTAAAAGAATAGAGTAATAGAATATGTAGGAGGATTAAATACACATTCTGGAAGCGTATAAGCGTATAATCCTGATTTTGTAACCAACTTTAAAATCTCTCCTAATCCAGAAACTCGCATAGGCATATATCTTAATATTTTGTAAAAGGCGTATTACTTATATACATATTTAGGAAAAAGTATATAACCCTGATTTTGTAACCAGCTCTAAAATCTCTCCCAATTCAGAATGTAGCACATACACATATTTATAAATTTTCTGAAAAAAGGGGATACCTCAAGTTTTATTCAAAACTGTTGTTAACAATGAGACAAAAGTCCTATGAGACTTCTGATCATTTGACTGGATATGTCACGAAATAAAATCCAGTCAACTGAAATACAGAATCATGATAGTAATCTTTGTGTTACTCAATAGACTTTAATTCTTCTTCGAAATGTACTTAAAACCCGCGATCTAGTTGAATTAAAGTCCATTCTTTATTGTCACTGCATTGTAATAAATTGATGAATGCTAGCGCTTTATAAGTATAACCGCAGTGTAATATTATTATACCCTACACATTAAGTATAGGGTATATTAACTTTGGTATGGTGTTTGTAACCACCAAAAGGTATAGACATGCATATATATTCTGAATCAGGATCACCGCCGGAGTCGATTTAGCGATGTCCGACCGTCCGTCCGTACGCACGATAACTCAAAAAATAATGATGCTATCTTGATGAAATTTATACTGTAGGTTAACAATGACTAAGGTAAGGCGGGGATTGTAAATGGGCGAAATCGGACCATGCGTTCGAGTACCTCCCATACAACTCCCAAAACCGAACAAGCATATCTTCGAAATTAATAAAGATAGGAAATTCAAATTTGATACATTTGATACGAGGGTGCTGTTTCCTAAATCCCTGATTTGGCTAAAATTTGAGATGAATTGGAGTGGTCCTTCGGGTACCTCCCATACAACTCCCAAAACCAAACAAGCATATCTTCGAAATTAATAAAGATAGAAACTTCAAATTTGGTACTAGGGTGTTGTTTCTTGAATCCCTGATTTGTCCAAAATTTAAGATGAATTGGAGGAGCTGTTCGACTACCTCCCATACAACTCCCAAAACCAAACAAGCATATCTTCGAAATTAATAAAGATAGAAACTTCAAATTTGGTACTACGGTGTTGTTTCCTGAATCCCTGATTTGTCCAATATTTAAGATGAATTAGAATAGTTGTTCGGGTATCTGCCACACAACTCCCAAGACCAAACAAGCATATCTTCTAAATTAATAAAGATAGGAACTTCAAATTTGATACATTTGATACGAGGGTGCTGTTTCCTAAATCCCTGATTTGGCTAAAATTTGAGATGAATTGGAGTGGTCCTTCGGGTACCTCCCATACAACTCCCAAAACCGAACAAGCATATCTTCGAAATTAATAAAGATAGAAACTTCAAACTTGGTACAAGGGTGTTGTTTCCTGAATCCCTGATTTGTCCAAAATTTAAGATGAATTAGAATGGTTGTTCGGATATCTGCCACACAACTCCCAAGACCAAACAAGCATATCTTCGAAATTAATAAATATATAAACTTGAAATTTGATATAAGAATGTTCTACCCTGTTGATGTCTCTAAAATTTGAGATGAATTGGGGTTGTGGTCCGCGTGCCTTCACACACTTCCCAAGACCTAACAAGCATATTTTCGAATTTAATAAAGATAGAAATCTGAAATTTGATACAAAGGTTGTAAAAGCATTTATTTTTTTAGCTTAGTTATATTAAATACCTAACTAAAATAACTTATGGATTTTTAATTTAATTTGAATTTTTTAGGTGTAGGGTATAAATAAGTCGGTTACATCGACTTACTGTTACTTTTACTTGTGCTAAATCCTTTTTTGTACAATAAGTGATACGTAAATTTTTTAACTTATAAATTATTAGTTTATTTAAATTATTAGGGTAACATAAATAATTTATATTTTTTCATCAATTTATTTATTCAGCTATTCATTATATTATTAAATTATAATTATATAGTTTTAATATAGTTAAATGAAACTATACTTACATGAATATTACAAATATTTAAAAGTATCTAAAAAAAAAGTAACATTGAAAAATTAATAATCCATTATGTACATTGTAATAGATATTATTTATTGTACATAATACAATGTACTGTAACAAATTATTAAAAATTCAAAATTCATAATACACATACGTATATTTGTATATGTAGAAAATATTTGATGAAAAGTTAAATAACAAATTTTTCAAAATAGTTATCTTTTTCTTTTTTTTTTTATATTTTACCCCTCTCTATCATTATAATATTATATAAAATTAAATTACATATTGATGGGTAATAGATACAATTCTAAACCATAATACATAATCCATGTCAAACCATTTACAATATAATAAATTTATATTACACTGGTATATATATATGTGTATATTTGTTTATTTATACTTATACCTACATTCCTGCATTCATATATATATATTAGAATCATATATTTCTTTTATTCTTGTTATTTGACTATTTAACTATTTCATATCTTCAAGGATCTTTAACTATATTGAAAATAAAAATCCACCATACCATACCATTTTCTATTTCTTTCCTTTCTTTAAGAAAGGAATAGAATTTTTTTTCTTTACTATAATAACTATAAAATATAATATGGTGGCTATATTATTTATAATATATTATAAAATATTAAATTACATATAAGAATATGGCTTTTACAAGTAATTTTAATAATAATATGTGGACATATCTATACAGGGGGATCATCATCATCATCAATATCATATACAACATATTATAATATAAATTTTATTTATTTTTTTGATTTTCCAACGTTCCATTCAGTAATTGAAAGCTCATCGTTATGAAATTAAGAAAATTTAACCATTTTACTGGTTACTTTAATTACTTAAAGTTCAAAAACATTATCCAATAGTCATCAAAAATTTTGTTGAGCTCTTTACTGTTAATATAGCCATCCTTAAGTCTCTCAGTCTTAGAATAATATTGATTCTCAATTAATACTAAATAACTTCAATGATGCCATTTCATCCTAGTTCAATATGTGAATCCTCTTTTCCTTCACTACTAAGTTTGAAAAAAATGAAATGAAAATAATAATAATATATGAAAAATTAAGACAATTGCATTTAGATGATTGAGAAAACATTATTGCGAAACCTGATAATAACATTTTGGCGCAACCTAAAGTAACCAAGTATCTAGAATCCAATCTCTTGGATCGTTAACTGACTTGTTTCTTTGAACATTTATACAAAAAGGATACAATTAATTACAATATAGTATAAGGAAAATATACTAACTCATTCGCAGAAGGTTTCACTATAGAAGAATTAACTCTAGAAAATAAACTCTTGCTGGACAAAGGTTCGGACAAAAATTCTTAAACCAGTTTTGACCTATAGTTCACCTTAGATAAACAGTGAAAAATATCAATAATATTGAAATATTACAGCATTTCAAAAATAAACGACTACAAACTTTAGTTGATCCAGCATCCATACTCCATGGTAATGTACCAAACTAAATCATAACGATCTAAGATCCTTAACATTTAAAAAAGATATAATCAAAAATATCAAACTATATTAGAAAATTATCTAAATATGTTAATAGCGAACAGCATAGCGCATATCAGATTTTTGAGAAATCATCTATACATTAGATCAAGAAATTGTGATCCCTGGAGTATAATTTTACGAGCTTTTATAAAACACAAATATTATACAAAGATTTATTTATGGTATTATCTTTAACACAAACATCATATAGATTATGAAAAAAAAAAAATTCCTTTCGGAGGAGCAGCATTGTGACTTAATAGAATAGAAATTCTTATTCTTATTAGAAATCAGAGAAATCTGAAAATCTGTAAGGGAGCTTTTTGTAAAATATTCTAAAGCGTTAATATTTTAAAATAAATTACAAAACTATTCACACACTGAAATTCCCTTAAATTGATTGACACTCTACTCTAATGCAATTTTCATTCTTTAGGTCAACCTGTACTTGTAGCCAATACACATTTTCCAGAATATATACATCGCATTTTACTTAATATGTATATAATAATAATAATTGTATTGCAGGAATTGAATTTTATATAATATAAAATTTAATAATAATACTCCTCTTAAATAATATAATAGTTTGGTTTTATAAAGATGGTTTATTTAATTAAGCATAAATAACATAAGTAAATGTGGACAAATGTAGACACATTGATAAATAACCGAATAAAAGTAATAGAATAAATAAAACTTTAAGAAAATTTTTTTTTAATAAATTTCACAAAAATATTTTTGAATGTCAAAATTATTTTCTTAAAAATTCTAAAAGTTTCTCTCTAATATCGAAATTCTTCATCTCAACACAATGGGACGATATAATGTAAAAATACACCAATAGGAACAACGCACCAAATCTAATATTCCAGGTTTTTTTTTATGAATACAACTAGTATTTGATAACAATTAGTATTTGATACCCAAAAAAGGGTGCACTGTAAAATTATGAAAGACCTTGGAAAATAGTCTTCAGAAAATTGAATTCCTCTTTCTAAACAATTTTGATACTATTTAAAGTTTAGCTAGCATCTTTATGAACAGTTATTATTATTAAAATAGCATTTTATAAGCCGGAAACAACAAATACGACATAACCAACAAAGAGGCAACAAACAAAATTAAAATAGAATATCCTTCTTTCAATGCAATAAATAAAAATACTTTTAGTTTATTCCCTTGCCACATAAATGTGACAAAAAAATTCCTTTACCTTTCCTTTCCAGGTGTAGCTGTAAATATCGTAAGAGGGAATTTTTTTTATGACATATATGGAGGTAGGTGGAATTATTCTTACGACTCCTTTCGAAATTATTCTTAAGTATAAGAAGCAATTGTTCATACGACTCTCTCGGTGTTTACAGGCGAGGTCCCATTATCTAAATTAAGTTTTAATCATTTAATTTATAGCTTCTGCAGCACAATTAGACTCAAGATGAATATTAATCAATAAATGAATTGAAAATAAAATTTAGAAGTTATTTTTAATTTTTAAAATATTATGATTAGTTGATGATTACCGATACAGGAATTATTTTTAGTCCTGCCATTCATTCAATATTGATTCTAAATATAAAATATATAACAAAATGTCTTTAATGTGAATGATTAAAGATTTCTATTCAGAGTGTTTTTGTTTTTTTTTTTTTAATTTTCTTGCAGAATCAAAATAGAACAAAAAAAAAAATACTTAGAACCGAATAGAAAATGATAAATAATGATAATCATGATGATGACGAAGATGATGATACCAAAAATAGCAAACTGTTGCTCAACCCGGGCATTACATTTTGTTTTTTCTTTTTTGTGTTTGTTTTTTGAAATTTTTTTTTAATAGGATGTGCTTCAGAAAAATTCATTTATTTTATTAGATTTTATTTGTTTTTATATGTGTATGGGTATAGTGTACACTTACTATTACGAAGAAATAAATTTACAGTAAAAATCATTTCAAAATTTTAATATTGCTTTAGTCGACATTATTTTTCACTCCAAAAATATTTGATAACAATAATTTTATTTGATTTTAAAACTAACAGGGTTTTTATTGTTGGGGTTTAATGGATTTAAATTTGAGCATGAGTATACGATTTGGAATAATATATTTCAATGCTACAACAACTGACTTCTGACAATTTATTTATCAGCTCATATTAATTTTTCTATGCATGGCTGATTGTTTTTCTCATCTTGATAACCTCGAATTATGTATTTTTTGGGTTAGTCACAGTTAGTCACTTAAATGTATTATGAATCCCTTTATATCACCCCTCCTTAAATATTTTTTTGTTTTGAAAGAATCAGTTTTGTTTTGAAAACTCTTATAAATATATTTTTTACTAACTGTTATTTTTTATTTTCTTCTACTGTTCTGCCTCACACATGTATGATTGTGAGTAAAAAATAAAATACAATTATATAAAGAAAGGCAAAGAAAAAAAGGATCATCAACATCCTAAAATCCATGAATTATGATTGATATTTTATAAGGGACCAATTTTAATTATGATAAATTAAATAATCGCTACTTAGATATTTTTATTATATTTATTTTTATTTTATAAAAAAAAAAACCATAAAATAAGAAGAATAAAATGATTTGGTTTTTTTATTTCTTCATTTTCTTCTTCAAAAAACTTTTAATAAAAATTTATTTGATCCGATTAACAACTATTAATATTTGTTAGAAATATTTCATACAATCATAATTTTAGAATATCATATAAAGATCCTGCCTCGGAACTCTATTTTTGGTAAATTGCCTGATTTTGTAAAACTTTTTGCGTTTTAGAAATGAAGTGTTTCATTTTTTTTTACATTACCCCCTTTTGAATAATTTATCTTCTTAAAATCAATAAATTAAAAAAAAAATAATAAAACTTGCTACCAATGACAATATATCTTTAATTATATTGTTGAAATTATTCACATGGGACACTTTAAATAGTAAGTTCTATAACTTCTATTAGCGTTTCATAATAGTAATTTATGGTAATCTTAGTATATTATATTTTATAATTTTTTATCATAAAAATATAAAAGAGATTTTCAAGTTAGTATTTCAAAGGAATAGGATATATAATTTCAAAAATACTCTTAATGCTGAATGCATACCGAAGTTTTAAAAAAAACATAGAATGTACTGAGATTTTAAATTACTCCAGAAATGTACACTGGTTATACATATATATAATTGTTTTGTATATAAGAGGAAGGTGGGAATCTTCAAAAGCTATCAAGAAATCCTAAGCTCCTTTTAATAAGACAGTGTGAAGTTTGTACTCGCCAAAATAATAAACTAGTTGTTGTACAAAATTGCTTTGGATTTAGGATTTGCTCTCAAAATTGACACATTCGTGTCCTTGATGACATTTTTATGCCCAACAAATACGAAAAAAATCTTGATCTTCGTCTTAGCTGTAACAAACGGCCGATTTTCATCTACGACTTACTCCTTTCTACTCTCAACGTAATTCACTGTATTTGTGAAGTCAGCACTCTGATGGCATCCTACGACTTGTAAAGGAAATCCAATGCAAGCTTAAAAAGTTTAATTATGGCCAGCTCAGTTAACTATGACCTAGACAAATAGCTGATTGGGATATATAACGCAAACAAAGTAAAATTCAACATTTTCAACACTCAAAGCAGTTTGACCTCTTTTTCTTAACTTTATTTTCTGCAAATTCAAGCGGAAAGTATTCAACGGTTGTGACGGTCCTTTGTTTATATATTTATGTTTGTGTAATTTTTCCTTTTAAATTAATTCTTATTAAATTTTTTATATAGCTATTTGCGAAATTAGATAATTTTTATAAAATTAAAAAAAATAAATAAATTCATAATACATATACATAATTTTGAAAAAAAATTAAAGTAAAATTATTATTTTTCTTATCGATTCCGATTAAAATTAAAAAGAAAAATAAAATTATTTGCTGTACCGGATGTGTTTGTTTGCGCGTTTTTTCGATCTTGATCGTTTAAATCAACGTTTAGGACGATTCCACTCTTTTAGTTTTTACTATATATGATAAATTCATTTTTTGTACGGCTATTTTTTAAATTTCCTTTCGGGTTAAAAAATCGGCCAGAGGGATGCAAAATGTAGCATTTAAAGAGTAAAGTTGCTCTTAAAAAAGAAAAAGAAAGAAAAATTTGTTTTGTGTAAAGATAAATTGTACAGTATAGATAAATATTTTTGTGTTGTGGGTTACCTAAAGCTTCCCTTGGAGGGGTAGGCATTATAACACGCAATTCGTGATGATGTATCCCTAGGAGAAAAGCAAAAATCCCACCCCAATCGGGCAAGTTAAGCTTACACACAAGACGTGCTATAGCTCATTCATCTGGGATCAATTCAACAGATTTTATGGAAAAGATTACATGTTTATATATCATTACACGGTATAAAAATTTAAACATTTCACCCAGCAGATAAATCAAAAAATGCTGTGTAATGAACAAAATTTTAAATTAGCGAAGAGAGCTACTAAATGTTTGAGTTTTCTCTCTAATTTCAAAGCTTATTTTTTTCCTAATATCTATAAAGCTTATATTCGACCTAGAATGGAGTACAACTCTAACATATGGGCTGGCGATAGATTGAATCTTCATTAGTTTGCCTGAATAAAGTTCAAATCACGCCTTACGCGTAATTGGCGATTCTATAATTTCCGTCTGATAGATATGGTCTATTATATAACTTGCAACATTTCAAAAAGAACATGTACATTTTCGCTTCAAATTTACTCTCCAACACTTATTATCCTATTTTCCTCCGATGTATCGTCTCATTATTTCCAATGAATCCTTTAATAGAATTTGGGCAGGTTGTAAAAATGAGTTTGGAGTAAATTTAATTGTTTTAAATTTGATGTTATTTTAATATAAAATTGGGTTATACACTAACTTTGGGTGTTTTAAAATTTTTTTAATTTTCAACTCTTTAGAGTTGTCTACACACTTCAGTGTTTATTCACTCTCTCCTTTCAGAATTTGGAATTAATTTAGTACTAGAGCAGTTAATAATACGCCGTCCAGAGAACTATCTTAAATTTCTTTAAACTAAAAGAGTAATAAAAGCATTAGCAAACCTTCTGAGTGTTCGCTATTATGTTCAAATATGTTTAAAAATTTAAGATCAGTCATTTTCTATAATAAAAACAATAAACAAACAAACTTTTTTAATTTCCATTTAAAAAACCAAATAACGATCACAAAAATAACTAAAAAGAAAAATAAAACCCAAAATAATAAAAATTAATATCTTCATTTAATATAATTTAAAATTAATTTTTTATTAATCAATTTTTTAAAATGAAAACAAAACGTTTTTTAAGTGATTTTATATTATTTTCATAATTTCGTTTTACATTATATTTTTTTTTTGAATCATCATCATCAACATTACAATATATTTTTATGGTATTCATCTACCATAAGAAAAATAATAGCAACAATTATTGTGCTTTTAATTCTTAATATCTGCTAATCAAAAAGAAAAAAACAATAATAGATGAAACAATTTCTAATAGATACAAACCAAATTGAAAGGCTGAGAAAAAATTGAATTAATTTGGTCTATAAAAAAAAATCATCAAGGCCGACCCAAAACGCATCACTATACAAGTAATAATAGAATAATAGGTGCCTCTGTATAGTTACTATTTCGATAATCCATATCTTAGAAGTTAGCAATCATTAAACCTTATATAAAACAAAAGTCAACATAATACTAATAGTTACAGAAGAACTACAATTAAAAAAACCAAAAACCTTGAAAAAAACCACACAAAATACAATGGAATAAAATTAGGTATTGCTTTGCCTCTTACCTAATTGAAGAACAACTTATAACTAAGCATTTAAGCTCTATATATGATCATTCTGTTTTATTGTGCATAAAAATAAAACTTTTGTTAAATGTTTATTATAGCTTCTTATATACCTAACTTCAAAATTGGTAAAAAAATAAATGTTTTTTTTTTTCTTATTTATAATATAAACAATTTTAAATTTCGGGAATTCACCATATTTTCACCACCATTTTTATTAAGTATTAAAATCAGAATACAAATATTAATTTTAATAAAAACGAAGAATGTAGAAGAAAGAAAATCTATAAAAATCAACAGAGGGTTACAGATATTTTTGAATTTTCTAAAATTACAATCCAAAATTAAAAAAAAAAACTAAGAAGAAACATTTAATAAAATCCATTTTATTATATTTTTTTCTTTGTTTTTCTTCCTCTCCTATTTTTCTAATACATATTTCTTTTAATTATTTTTTATTTTAATATAATATTACCAATAATTTAAACAAAACCGCATTGCTTAAGTTACCGAACTTTCAGTTTCAAAGCCTCTGATTCAAACTGCGGTCAGCCCTACAGTATTATGTTTTATGATAACTTTCTTCCGAAGCAGGTTTCAAAAATTTCCTTAAGAAATAGTAGACGCTATTTTTGTAAATCAAAATTTCCACCGATTTCCCCCCTCATCACATTGTATTGCTATTCCAAAGATTATAAAAAGTAATAAAAAAAACCTCTGTTAGACAAACTCTCTATAAAACTGTACGGTATGTTATACTGCTTCGAAATCGAAATTTTCTTAATTTATTTTTTTATTCAATTTAATATCAACTTATTTTTCCTTAGATTTTTAAATTTTCTAGTTTTTTTCTAATTATCAAAATTTCCATTAAGTGATATTAATATCCTGTAATATAATATACACATATATACATAAGTAAAATATAGATTTAGTCTATAGTACATTACATAAAATTATCCTACAAATTAATTTATATTTTCTTAATATTATTTTTATTATTTTTGTTTTTCTTTTTATGAATTTTTACTTTTGTTCTTCATATTTTCTCATTACTTTTTCATTTTCAATCTTTATAATATCATCCGGAGTTCAACTACTACACTTCCTATTCCAAAGCACCTCTTAAAAACAGGGACTAACTGTTTTT
This sequence comes from Poecilobothrus nobilitatus, assembly GCA_947095535.1. Classification (NCBI taxonomy): domain Eukaryota; kingdom Metazoa; phylum Arthropoda; class Insecta; order Diptera; family Dolichopodidae; genus Poecilobothrus; species Poecilobothrus nobilitatus. The sequence continues at coordinate 116,316,410 of OX352774.1, forward strand.
ATATAATATCTCTTTCTAAAAATAAAAGGAAAAATAAAAATTTAATAAAAACATTTTGGAATTTCATTTTCTTTTATAATAATCTTCATTCTTAATTCATTCACAGTAATTGTTTACAGTCCTTATTAGAACAAATGAAAAAAAAAAAAAAACAAAATAAAATAAAAAGTAAATAAAGAACAAAAATTCAACACAAAAAGTATTTGGCTATTCTATAAAGTGCTTAAATGTTTTACCACTCATCACCATCACAATAAACTCACTTCTTCTGAAAAATTTTTACCTTTTTTTTTGTATCCTCCACTTACACTTATCTTCACTTACAAATCTTAAATCGACAGTCTGCGGTTAAAAATAATCTCCATTCTAACCCAAGTCATTCCAATGTAAGATCAAAAATTCTTAATTTTGCATAACATCAGAAAAAAAAATATAATAAAATCCTATTCAATGTTCACTGTTACTATTTTGTTCATTTTTGTGTTTTCTCTTATCATTTTTGAAATTAATGAATCCGGTCGATCACAGTCATCCTACAAATGAAACCATATCCAAACTTAAGGTGATTGTAAAAAGAGAAAAGGAGCTGAAAGGGATTGCTAAAAGTGAGTGATATGAATTAAATATATGAAAAATAATACTTAGAACAGTACAATTAAATTTAAGGAATTAATATCAATATCTAAAAGAAAAATATAAAATAAAACAAAGAAAAATACCTCACCTTAATTTCCGTCCAAAAATCCAAATGTTTGTTATTATACAGATACTCTAACTGCTGCGTATAAAGAAAAAAGAAAAAGAATTAAAGATTTTCTATTAAATTATCACGCATATTCAAACAATCTCCTGTTAAATTTTTTTTTTTAGTTTTTTTTTTGTATTTCTTTATGGTCTTATGGCAATTCATAAAAGATAATTGTTACAGGATATTAAAGGATCTGCATTAATTAAAAGAAAAACAAAAAATAAAAGCAAATAAAGAAAAAATAAAAATAGAAAGACAAAGACAAAAAAATGATCAAAATAACTTTAAAATAAATTAGTGTTAAACTAGCGTTATAAAAATACAACAGAATAACTGTAATTTGTGGTAAATAATTGTTATTAATTATTTTTTTTTATTCATTTTATTATTTTCCTTTACATTTTTATTAAAATCATCGTAAAATTATGATTAAAATCGATTTTCCTTTTATTTTATTCATGCAAATGAATTCCATCACGAATTCATAAATTTTGCAGTATCTGTTTTATAGATTGTCTCATTATGTCACACACTTTGATCCGATAAGTGATCAAATAGATAAAGATAGCGTTGTTAACTACATGACCAAGTTTCGACTAACAAAATATACCGAAATATGGTTGTTGTGTTTTTGATAGTAGATGAAATTAAAAACTAGATACTCAAATATCTGTCATGTGTCCTGAATTTTCGTTTGTTTTAAATATAATTAGTTTCAAGCTGTAATACTTATTGGAACGGTCCATGGCAAAAAAAAAACATAAATCGAGGGACACAGGAAATTTTTAAAAATAAATCAACCCCTAGAGACATCGAGAACCAAGTTGTTCTATTCAACCGAGAGAGGGTGGGTTTTAATTCTACACAGGTTGTTTCATTTACATAATCCCCCTGCGACAATATATCTTATAAAATATATAATATAAAATACTGAGGAAAATTTAAATTAGTCGTAAGTTACCGTACGTTAGTTCTAGTTAGCTTTACGTTTTCAATAAAAAAATATTATCAAACAAGTTAAGTTTTTGCTTCCTTTTTCTTAATAAACAACCGTTCTAAGAATCATAGACATATAGTAATAAATGACGTGTTTTAAATATATACAATAAATCCGCAATATAATAAAACTCTGTGCAAATAATTTAGTTATTAAGAAAATTATATACAATTTTGAAAGAATAAATAAAGAATATATAATATAAACAAAATTAAAAATATTTTATTTACTATATGTATACATAAATTAATAAAAGTAAGACAGATGACCCACAAGTCTTGTAGTTATAGGACCCAAATCTTATCCAATACTTTAGTTGTAAGAACTATACGAAAATAAATAAATAAATAGTTAATCCTTCCAAATAAAATCTAAGATAGTGTAAAAGACCGAGTATGCAGTAGAGTATGGCCAGAATTACTTGCATATTTCATAACGCGGGGGAGGATACTGGTTCTATTTGACAATTTCATTCCCATGGTTTACTGCTGCTGTTTTTGTATTCTACCATGCGAAGTTGCATTGCTTGAGTTTGACTGTTATGATGTGTCTCCAAGTGTTGTTTAGCCGCCCGCTTCTTCTACTTCCTTGAAGATTCCATTCCATTGGTAAATCCATGAGGTTTATCTTTTTGTAATTTCTCCCTAGTATGTAGCCTAATCAATAACCACCTCAAGTTTTTTTCTTAGCGTTTTCAGTATGGGTACTTGTTCTGTAAATCTCCACAGATCCTGGTTTTATTCTGAGAGGTCAAAATATTCTGTAGATAAAGCGCAGACAACAGTTAACGAATATCTGCAGATTTTGGATGATATTGTTGGATATAATCTATGTTTTCCTACCATATATAAGCAACTACACAAGCATTGAAGATCCATAATTTTGTGTACTATACTGGATACAATCGTCCGAATGGCTTCGTTCTTAGGTTTGTTAAGTCTGCTGGTGATATCTGCCTCCGCACCTGCGCTAGTAGTAATTATGCTACCCAGGTAGTTGAAATGATTGCCGTATTCAACTTCGGGCAGTATGATGTGTTGGTTACTAGTCCTGTTTATTTTCATTGTCTTACGAAATATTTTCATCGAAGTGCTATATCGTCCGCATAATCTAAGTCCTCTACATGGCAAGTGCAGTTAATATCCCTATTTGTTAATACAATTAATATCCCTATTTGTTTGCAAACTTCGGACATTATATTGTCTACTCTAGAACGATTATGATTATGAACACGAGTGGTGATAGTGTACACCCCTATTTGACACCAGTATTAGTTTAGAAGGGTTCACAGATGTTTCCGTTGTGAAGGACAGTTAATTTACAATTTTCGTACAGCTCTCTTATTATCCAAATTATTTTGGAGGCGCACCGTTTTTCTTTAATGCTCTTCATATGGTACTTCTTGTTACTCTGTTGGAGGCCTTCTAAAATCTATTAATAAGATAGAGGGGAGAATGCCATTCAATCTATTGCTAGATGATAATTCACAGCGTTTTTGATTGATCTTCTTCTTTGTGCTTGCGTATTAATTATTTCTTTGCCATTCTAATCTCTTATGGGGTGTGTGGTTGAGCACTTGTTGTTGATGAGACAATTTACGATTTGATGTACTTTGCTCGAATAATCCTGCCCTATAGTTGTTTTTGCACAAACGGCAATTTTTGCAAGAAGCTTTCTTTTAGTCGGCTTGTTTTATCTCTTTTGCCTGATTGTTTTACCATTTTTACTAGAGCTCTGTATTGCTCCTTGGTGATTATTTTGATATCTAAATCTCTCTTAATTTCTTGCCTTTGTTATATGAGGTCCCATGTTTTTAGGATACAGATTACTTTTACTTTCTACCTCTGTACCGAGTATGTTTCTTCCAATTTTATAAACTATTTTGCTAACTTCATAGTGTTGCATGGCAGAGTAAAATTTTTAAATTACAGTATTTATTGAAACAAATAATATAAAATTAAGTAACTATACTTAACACATTCCTATTAGTTATACTTTTCTTTAACTTAACTATAATACTACATAATTATTTATTGAAATTTTTTTTTTAGTTAAAATATATCCTTAACTATATCATCATTCGATTAAAGTTACCTTTTTATAATTTCGTTTAAAACTTCTTAAATTACAAGTTTTGATTTTTTTTTTTTTTGTGTAAAAAAAATAAGGCGTCTGCAGAGCACCATCCTTTCTTTAAGTGATATAAGAAGGCGTTATAATTACTCCTACATATTTGTTCTATTCTTTAATGAAATTAATGCGTCTTTTTTCAAAGTTTTTTTTTTCTTGCTGGATTTTTGGAAGGGCAGATGATAAACCAATTTATTTTTATATTTTGATATTTTTTTATTGCTACTATATAGTTAGTTGTCTTTAAAGCAACAACAATCGTTGTTAAACATAATTGAAGTTTTATTTTTATAAAAATTTAATGGGTGTAATTCATGAGGCGTACCTTAAATATAATTTATATATAAATATATATTTTTTTTATTTTTATATACTCGTATAATCAATATAATGACAACACCTCTTCTTTTAATTTTTATATTAGTTTATTTTGTGGTGTCTTTTAATTTTTAAATCATCTTGAGAATTGTACTTGAATAGACAAGGGTTTGTTGTTGTTGTTGAAGTGGCGAAAGTTTAATAGAAGATACTTACACAAAAAAAAAAAACTTATTGACTATAAATTATATTTGGAAATTCTATCATATTAAATAGTAGGTGTCTAATTTGATAGGAAAGTATGTTCTAAAATTAGAAATTTAGAACTATTGTTATGGGAATAATTTTTGTTCTTTAAATTATGTTTCAAACCACTTTTTTTTTTTTTTTTTTGCGAAAATTTAAAAATAAATAATGTTTTTGTACAATTAAAAATCTCACCTTTTTCTCTTTTTTTTTAATTATAAAGAATAGATATAATTTAATTGATATAATTTAAGAAGCTTTAATTTTTATGACTTGTTGAAGAAAAATGTGTACAGGTGCTTAAGTTACAGGTGCCTAAAAATAGCAAATTTTCAATTTTTCAGCCGTAATACCTCTTAAACAGAGGGTCGTGCAAAAAAATGTTCTAAGGAAACTTATACTAATTCTAAAAGTTCTTTCTTATCTCAAAATTTCAGGGTCCTATCTCCAGGCGTGTCGGAGTTATGAAAAAAGAAATTTCATGCAAAATATGGTTTTCTCATAACAGTAAATTTAAATAGTAAATTACAAAATATTACATTATTTTGATAATGCTTTATGTAGATAATAAAATTTTCGGTCTTCTGGCTGTTTTAGAGTGCAAAATTATTACGCAGAGCCTGAGATATATACATCTGAAATTGGGGCTTTTTCGCAATTTTGAAGAGCTGTAACTCTGGAACCCTATACAACAAAAATAAACCTTTAACACACGTAAAAATATATTGATGTAGCTTTAATTTTTATATCTTGCCTAAATAGAATGTGTACGGGATCGAAGTAAAATGTGTACAGGTACAAGTTACAGATGTTTAAAAATAGAAAAATTTTCAATTTTTGAGCCCTAATAGCTCATAAACAGGGTGTGGTCCAAAAAAATTTTCTGGGCAAACTTATACTAATTCTAAAAGTTCTTTCTTCCCTCAAAATTTCAAGCCTCTATCTAAAAGCGTGCGGAAGTTATGAAAGTTGAAAAATCATGCAAAATTTGGTTTTCACATAACGGTAAATTTAAATTTAAAAAAATTGTATAAATTTGATATTAATTTACAAAGTTAAAAAAATACCTGTCGAATGACGTTTTCTGATTAAAAAAGTCTTAAGCAGAACATGAGACATGCATTTAAAAATAGGGCTTTTTCAACAGCTACATGAAAAAGTTGTTCCACAAAATTATTTTTTTTATGAGGCCTACCAATGGTTAAAATTTGAGGTCTACCCATGGTTTTTTTCTCTATCTTTAACTGTGTAGAAGTTTTGAAAGCAGACGGACCAACGGACGGACAAAGTGAAACTAATAAGCACATTTTTTCAAAATTTTTTTGGAAATGTGCTAAAAAGCGTCCCACTTAAACTCCTAGTCCTATGTACATTTAAATTTAAAATTTAATATTAATAATTGATAAAGAAACTTGAAAGACAATCATTCAATTATCAAAATAAGTATAAAAATAATATATAGGATTACTGTTTGATTTACATATTTACATAGTCTTAAATTGTGCATGAACAAATCATTTATTTGGTAAACGATTGTACTAAAAATATTTATCGCTTAACTGATTCGTCCCGAACGTGAACTCTTTTTTTCTTATAAAAAATATATATATTTTTTTTTTTTCATCCGAAAAAAAATCAACCTCACAATTTTTGATATCTAAATTTAAGATTTTCAAAAGTTCCAATTCACTTGAGCATAAATTCAAATGAAGCGTTCATTCCTGAAACATGTTTTGAAATAAAAGAAATTTTTTGCAATATTTTCTTTAAAGAAAAATGATTGATGGTAATGGTAGTGAATAATTGTATTTTCTATATATATATTTGTGTAATATTTTCTCTTATAACATATTTGAATCAAAAATCATATATTTTTCCTTTTGATTTATGTATATAAAAGGGCATAACCAAAAACGAAAAAAAAAAACCTTTAAAAGTCATATCCATTTGTTTAATTGAATTGATTTTCAATTTGAAATGTTATTAGTAATTATATCTGTAGGTAAATTTATATAATGAAATAAATCTTAAAATTCATTTAGAAAATTGTACCGTGACACTGACAGTAAATGTTTAGTTTTATTTTTATCAAAGAAGTTGATAATATTCAAAAGGTATCAAAAACCGTTTACCATACGTTCAAAATAGCTAGAATAATCACCGTCCTCCGTTTTTCACTGCATCTATTTGAGTACAATGTAATGTAATGTATATTTATACAGTAGAACTAGTCTATGTTCTATAAATACAATATAAATTCCATTGAAAAGGTTTTAGTTTTCGTATAATACTAATAATTCTATGAAAGCAAATTTTACACATCATAGGTACTATTGTATTGTTCTCCTTCAAATAAAGACTTTTAAAGTTAAGGCGAGTTTTTGAACAAAAGCTCATAAATTTTACAGTAGATTTTTTTTTTTAAAGGAAAAAAAATCAGTGTTTTATTCTTTTTTTTTTTTTTAGTTTGTTTTTTTTTTATTATTTATCATTTATGTAATTACAATTCAGGAGAACAAACTTATAAAACTGAATTCTATTTTATTTACTTAACGTAATGATTCGATAGTTAGAGAATTGCTTATAATTTTTTAAATAAAAAGAATTCTAAGGTTACTTTTTTTTTCTTTTAATATAAAATCCTAACCTAATACACTAATCTAATTTAAAACTAACTTAAAACTAATTTATAGAATATACTTTAGTAAGTTCTGTATGGAACTTTTTTAATTTTTATTTTTTTTTGTCTTTCTCCAGCTAAATATTTTAGCTGAATTTTGATAATCTGTGTAAATCTGAGCTAGTTGGTTCATATGATATGCTTTTGTTTGAAGCGTGTCTGTTGATATGGTATAGAATTGACTTTCTATTTTCATTTTGAGTGTAATTTTTTTCGTCTAGATAGATGAATGCTTCTAGTGGTATAAATCCGGTCATTAGCGACTGTTGTATGTATGGTTGATTATGAACTTGTGGGGGATAAATTAACGAATTGCTTTTAATTAATGAAGCGCTAATGATTGATATTATAAAGTTGTATATTCTTATTATTTTGGACATGTTGTATATTTGCTTGTTTGAGATATAATTCTTGAAATTCGTTTCCCTTTTTCTGTATTTGTTTAAACAAGCTCGCAGACATTTCCTTTCAAATACTCTCATCTTTTCCATTATTGATGCGCTCGCATTGAACCAAATCGCGCATTCATAATATATTGTGTAATGTATTATGAAGCACTGCAGGCATCTTTTGTAATAATAATACGAATTTATTCAACTAAAACGAAATCCCCAATACTAAATACTACTGACCTCAATACTACTGACAGTAAAGAAACTCTAACAATAAAACTAAATAACACTACTACTGAAACTAAACAAATTTTCAAATAAAAATTTTTTTTTTGTAAGAAATTTGTTAAATAATTGTGTTATATCTATTCATTATCTTCTCTATAACATTTACGTTTTTAAGTATAGTACAAATGAATTAAAAGATTCTTAACTATCGTCATAAATCCAGCTACCAGAAAATACAGTAACAACTAAAAAGAGATATTGAAAAAACATCGTACCAGAATTATTGATTAAATGAAATATAAGTAATGTTTCTTATATATTTACTACATTACACATTACATTCTTCTCTTTTTTATTTACTTAAAATGTTTTCCTTCAAAAATTAATCTTAATCTTCTACTTGAGGTTTTTGTTTTTTTTCTTCAAAATTCGTAACTGTGTGTAGGATAATAATGATTGTGCTTACTTATGTAATATAGTAGCCATAATGAATGCATTTAAAAGGAATCTAAACAAAGTATATAAGTAATTTTATTTTTGGGTTTTATTAATAATATATTATATATATTATATAGAATCAAATTCACTCACATTTTATATTTAGATTACAGTGCTTTACATATTTATAAGATATTTTAAATTTGTTACACATCATAAAAGTTATTCCAATATAAAATTAAAATTAATTTCTACATTATATGGGTATTTTTAGATTGGTTTAAAACTGGTTATGGAAAATCATTCATTGTGTGGAAAATATATATATATATGAAAATCAAAATGTGAAATATGCTTCCATTCAATGTGTTCCCATCTAATAAATATGGTTAATTTGCAACTCATAATTTGCAACTGGTTCATAATTTGCAACTTTCAAAAAAAAAACGCGTTCCAATTAACCTTCCAGCTCTCATTATCGTATCTCAGTATTCTGCAATCACTAAATCTACAATGACTTTGTATAAAAAAATGCTCTCTTAGAGATTAGAGAAAAAAAAATTTAACTTATTAAACATATCTATTCGAATAGTTTGTTTTGTATGTAGAGGATTCTAAAAATGGTACAATTTGCACATGCAATAGCTAAAATCCTGCCTACAAAAGTACTTTTATAAACAACTTTCAAATTTTGTTATCTTATCTCAAAGGCAACAGCGGATTTATTCTGATATCAAAAAGACTTAATATATTTTTATTTATTTGATATGTAACAAGCACGTTTTCATTTTTTTAAGTCACTGTGGGAACTTGGTTTTTTTTTCCTGTTCATTCAATTAAATGTCGCTGCCATCTTAAATACTTTTTTTTTAACTTGATCACAACTATTTAATTACATTCTAATTGGTGTTGTCAAATAATCAAAAAATGCACTGTATTTTCATATACATACATACATATGCATATCTACATAATTATACTCAATTTACTTTGATTACTTGTCAGTTATATTCCAAACCTACATATATATATAAACCAATAGAATTAAGAAATACACAGAAAATATCCTAAAACAAACTAAAGTTAAAAAAAAAATGAATTAATATTTGGAATTCCAAATAATCAGATCATTTTATTTTCTGGACCATATTTTGAGACACCTTTTATAACTCAATATTCATAGCTACACGTGCATACATGTACATATTATTTATATGTATATAGATTGGTCATGAAAATATTTAATTTAGAAATTAGAATATAAAAATAATAAATTAAAAACGACAATAAGTTATGATTCCTTACATTCTCACATTAATCCGCAAATTTTATTTATTACAAAAATAAACAAAAAAATTAAAGAAACTTTTTTAGAAACTTTGAATAGAAACAAAATATTTTATTAATAATAAATAGAAAATGATAAAAATAATAAAACATAAACTTTTTTCATTACACTAAAAATAAATTAATAAATTACATTTGTAAATTCATGATTACATTTTTAAGTAATTAACTGTCATTTACAATTACCGAAAAATAATAATTAATAATGAAATTTGACAATTATTACCAAAAAAAAAATAAATATTGTTTTAAATACCAATTAAGACCATAAACAAGAAAAGGTAAAAAAATGTTTAAAAGTTTAACTTATATGTAGGTGCGTCTGTTTTAAAAGATCAGTCATTCCTGCTTCCGGTTATGTCATTTTTGTGCTCCAAAATTAAAAATTTCAATGATCGGCACACTTTCGCTTATACAGTTGGGAAACGTAATTTTTTCGATTATTATAAATTGTCAAAACATAAAATATGTTTAAATAATGTATATGTATAGGTACATAACATATATAGTTGCGTATATAAAAAAGGAACAAGACGAGAATTCTAAAAGAAAAATTAAATTATATGTAGGTATGTGTTTTTTAAAGAATAAGAAAAATATTATAAAAATAAACCAAATATAAGAAATTTCAAACAGCAATATTTTTTTTTTTCATTATTATGCATTTATTCATCATTTTTAAATATTGTTACATATAAAGAATTAGATGACCGTAGCGTTAACCGCTCTCTGGTCATATGATTTTATACATTCTTAAATTAAACTTAAAAGTGTATTAATATATTATACAAAATAAATAAAACAAAAATATTAAAGTTAACTAATTAAATTTAACAAATTAATAAAAGGAAAAATAAAAAATAATTTCTTAACTTAAGTTATTAATTTATATCACAATTCGATTTATATTTGTATTTAACATTAAAATTTAAAATTAAAATCCTTACTCTTCCTTATGTATTCATCAAAGTATTACAATAATTCTTTCACTTCTCTTTTCAACACTACTATGTTATCTATTTGTTTTACAGATTGTGGTAGCTCGTTGTAGAGCTTTAAACAATTATATAGGCAGCTTCGCTTTTGTTTGTCTGTTTTAAATAGAGATAAATAAAAATTGGATTTATTACTGGTATTATAACTGTAAATATCAATGTTCCTATTAAGTATAAAATTGTGCTTAATTAAATTATTTATTATTTTCAAAGCAATTATATAGAGCTCCTTTTTCCCAATAGACACTAGACTAAGATACCTGTTTGTGTAGAGTAAATGAGATGGAAATGTTACAGGGAGATTATTTATTATTTTAATGGCTTTTTTGTTAAGCTTATCTAACCTTGATAAGTGAATAGCCGGTGAATTACTCCAAATAAGGTTTACATAAACCAAGTTTGATACAATAAATGACGAGTAGATGCAATAAAGTGAATTCTGATTTAAATATTTTTTTAATCTTTTTAAAATGAAAACGTAAGGAGCTATTTTTTTTGCTATATGTTCTGAATGGTCACACCATTTAAGCTTACTATCTATAAATAGCCCTAAGTAGTTAAGCGACTTTATAATGTCAATTTTCTAATTATTAAAAATAATTTCACTATTGCTAAAAGATTTATTTTCAAAGAACAAAACTTTTGTTTTGGTTCAATTCAACAGCAGGCGATGTTTAATAAGCCACTCATTAATAGTACATAAATCAGTAATTATAGCATCCCTTAAGTCTACTTCGTTGCCGTACGCATACTTTATGGCAGTATCATCCGCGTAGAAGTAACTGTCATTTATGTAAATTTTAAACAAGTCTGTCCCTAAAATGGATCCTCTTAGTAACCCCTTTTTCACTACTTAAACTTTTCTCAACACGCACCCTTTGGTCCCGTTCATTTAATGTTATTGATATTAAAGTAATATTGCGTAAAGTAACGCTGTTTTTTTAAAATTAGCGTTTGCCTGTTCAACAATTAACTGGTTGAAACAAAAGTAAAATGATTGAACGTCATTTTAGTATTACAGAAAGCACCCAGTTTATATTATAGTTTATGGGTTTGGCCATATAAAATAAACAGGGTAGAATGTAAACCAACGGTTTTTAAAAGCGCACATTTCCAAAAGACAATACAAACGTTTAGAACTGTGATTTGCATAAAAATTTGAAAATTTAAAAAATAGAATTTAAGAAAAATTTTGTAATAAGAAAATATGTGAAAATAACACTTTTCTGGAATTTTGAGGGGCTGTAAGTCCGGAACCCTTTATAACTAAGAAAAACCGTTAACGAACGTAAAAATGTATTACTGGAGCTTTAATTTTTATGTCTTGCTGAAGAAAACTTTTTTCACATGCCTAAGTTACAGGTATTTAAAAATAGCAAATTTTCAATTTTTGAGGCGTAATAACTCTTAAACAGGGGGTTGCAGCAAAAAATTTTCCGAGGAAACTTGTACTAATTCTAAAAGTTCTGTCTCAAAATTTCAGGTTCCTATCTCGAAGCATGCCGGAGTTATGAAGGTAGAAAAATTATTCAAAATTTGGTTTTTACATAACGGTAAATTTAAATACTAAATTTAAAAATTATATATAATTTTGATATTGTTTATAAATAAAAAAAAATTCCCGTCAAATGACGTTTTCAGATTGAATAAATGTTAAGCCAAACATGAAATATACCCGTTTAAAAATAGGGCTTTTCCAAAGTTTGAGGGGCTGTAGTTTCCTGATGGATGGGGCTACATGAAAAAGTTGTTCCACAAAATTAATTTTTTTATGAGATTACCCATGGTTAAATTTTTTTTTCTCTATCTTTAACGGTGTAGAAGTTTTGTAAACAGACTGACAGACGGACGGAGGGACGGAGGGACGGACTGACGAACGGACGGACGGACAGAGTGAAACTAATAGGCACATTTTTTCAAATTTTTTTTTAAAAACAGATTTTCATATAATAAATCTATATCAATCTGTATCAATCTGACCAATGGTGCAGTGCGTAATTCATCAGCCTTTCAGGCGAAAGGTCTCGGGTTCAAACCCCGGTCAGGTCAAAAATAATATATAAAATATAATAAAATACTGTAAACAAAATATTAAATATAATTAGAATTGAATACTTGTACCGAGATGGCCCACATGCTAAAGGCAAAAGGTTCCTAAAAATATCAGCAGATATTTATATATGGGCGATATAATATAAAAATAAATATTTGTACCTATAATTGCATTTATTAGATTTTAATTATTTATAGATTTTGTTTCATGGATTATTGTTAACAAGGCTAAGACTTTAATACAATTTAATGGAGAATAAATCATAACAAGCAAAAAGTGAGACAAACTACAAAACTGTATAGGAAGAAATATTTGAAAATGTATTAAGTTATAAGTCCACTTTAAATTATAAAAATTAAGTAAAAATTATACATTTAAAACCGAAGTATTTAAATTACATTTTAAGTTTAAAATAACAATAAATTTCTTTCGAAATACAAGGAATTTCTTTAAAAAAAAAAACATGTGTGGACTGTAAAATACAAAATAATCAACTATTTTGTTAATGGGGTCCTCATACCAGCTATTACTGCCTGGATTCTAATTCCTAACTCCAAAATTTATTTGAATCTCAAAAATTTTAATTTCACAAATTTTAATATTTTTAACTCTTTTCTTTATGTAAATAAATAAAAAAATATGTGCAATATTCGATTTACCCAAACACATAATTTTGATAAAGAAATTAATAATTGGGATAAAGAAGCTGTATGGCAACTCCCTGAACCTGCTGCTGTAAATCAATCAAATTTAACAAAAGTTGTTTGCATGTAACTTGGCATTTTTTCAGAAAATTGCATATACCTAGCACCAACGCAACCAAATTTTACAGAAGTTATTGGCAGGCAACTGTTGACATGTTTTCAAGAAATTTCAGATATCTAGTTTTAATAAACACTAAGTTATTTCCATATAAAGAAAGAAGTTGTATAGTAGTTATTCGAACCCGCCGGCCAAACTTGCTGGATTGGAATATAGAAACTAACAAAAATGACGTAGTAAAAAGTTCAAAAACCTAGTTCTTTTATTTTTTGAGTTATCGTTGGACGGACGAGCGGACAGACATGCATGGCTTAATTGACTTACACGTTTTTTCACATTTTCTATCATTGAAGTCTAATATGTGACAATTATCAAATATGTTAAGTTCTGACGTTTTTTCAAGACGCGATTGCGATAATTTATCGAATTATCCGATATTTTCATCACATAAAAATTGTTTGTGATAGTTGATGATATAGTTAATAGGGAAAGATTGTTTGGGACTTATGCTGCGTACAGTTGTGCTTTTCTTTTTTAAAAATTTCAATGGAAAAAGTGTAAGAAAAATAAAACAATTTTGAACAAAAATATTTTAAATTTTATATTTTTAGCAAAAAAATTCGTAGCGTAGCTTCATATTCGTAGCAATTCGAATGCTTGGTCGGATGGATAAAAATTCTACCATAGTAAAAGGATATACTGGTGTTTGTCCTGAATTAGCATGAATATAATGATGCCTGAACAAATGTTGCCAGTCAATTAAATAAGCTAAGGCTTCCCATTCGAGATGGGATTCGATTCAATTTATTCTTGTATCATCTTCACTTCCTTCATCAGACTCTGAATCTTATGAAAAATATAACGCAAACGACGACATTTTCATTTATTTTTTATTTTATAAAACACGACTTTTTATTAACTTTTAAATACATTTTTTTTTGTGTACCTATTTCGTTGATGTTTTGTAATTTGTTTACTATCAAATATTTATATAAACTCATTTTACATTTTGACATTTTACCTGAATTATAATTTATAACCTACAAAATTGAATATCCATCTATTTGTAAACAAAGAAATTAAAATTTTGTAAATACTGCCAGTTTGACATAATTATCACATCATAAGTCTAACATTATAGAAAATTTAAGTTTATGTCATGTGATAGTGGTGAGTCTAAAATGATATGGGTGTTAGAATTCGATTCTGATCCGATTCATACACGAGTGTTTAATATCTAGCTCGACTCTTTTAAAGTACAAACGTAATGGCTAGTTTATTATAGTCTTGAGAATACGTTCATAAGGGTACAAAACTATCAGTTTTTTTAGTCAATAAGAGCTGACAGAATATAATAAAGCATTATTAAAGCTCTAACGTTTAATCTTAATGAACGGTTTACTCCAATCTTTAATAGAAAATGCCATTTTTAATTTCCAATATTCTAAAAAGTCAACAAAAAATAAATTGAATAATTGAAAAGTCACAATATTTTTTTTTTTTTTTTAAATTAAATTTTATTTGAAATTTTTTTTTGCCGTTTTTTTTTTTTTTGTATTTTTATATCTATTTTTTTTTTTTTATATAATTTTAATATGATGCATATTATAATGTTCATTTTTTATCACTGCGTTACATTCATTTGAATATTTTCAATTTAATTATTTATTATTTGTTTTTTTTTTTTTTTCTTTTTCTTCCTTAGCAATTATATATGTATTTAACAATATTTTAAGTTTATTTATTTTTTTTTTTGTTTTTTTTTTTTATATTCCTTTTTATATCGTTTTGAATGGAGTTAAAATATAACTCGTTTTTGTTTTTAAGCTTAAATTCTCTCAAAAAAAAAAAAGCAATAATTAATTTACAATGTTTTGAAATAATATTTTTTTTTTTTATATATTTGTTTTTTTTTTTTCTTTCTTTTTTTTTTAATTATAATAATTATAATATATTAATAATTAATTTACCATACAGAATATTGTAAAATTTAATTAAAATTTAAACTATATTTAATTTAATTAAAAAGTAAAAATTTATTTCTAAAAAAAAAAAAAAAACAATTACACTACCTTCACACAGGTCAATATGAAAGATAAGTCAAAAATACATATTTAATTTATAAAATATCATAAAAAAAAAAAAAAAATTGCAAATAATTTGATATTTTATTTTATTAATTTTTAAAAAGCATTAGAGATTTTTATTTTAAAGTAGTGTTGTATTTAAAAGTAACAGACCTGTTTAAACGTTTCAAATTTAAAAATGATCAATAATGTGTTTTTTTTTTGTTTTTTTTGTTTTTATTTAATCAAAAATTTATTTAAAAAAAGAATTAAATTTGGGATGCATAAAAAATTAATTAATAAATAATAAGTATAATAATTATAAATTATCTTTCATAATTTTATAAAATATGAAAGATGAAATTGTCAAGAAGTGGCCGTATATATATGAAAAGAGTTCGTCGTAATAAAAAAATATTGAACAAGATTTTCAATAGTTATGTATTTATATATATATATATTATATATATTTTTTTATTTTTATAATGTGTAGTATTTATTTTGTTAAAATTCGATTAAATTTGTTCAAATCAATTAAATCGAATTTTTATTTATTTATTTTAAAAAAAAAAATAAATGCTTCTTTTTTTTTTTTTTAAACATTCAGAATTAATTATTAGTGTAAATTATTATTAATTATTAAATATATTAAGTAAAACTTAATTAATAATCTTGTTCAATACATAATACATAAATTAAAATTTCCGATATTATAACAGCTATAATATAAGTATTAATAATCAAATTCGATTTTTCGTTTGGTTTTTCTTTTATAATATTTTATTGTATTCGTTTTTAATTAACAGGAATGAGTTTTATTTTCTTTTCTTTTTAATTTTTAATTGGTCCACTTATATTATACATAAATTTATTTAGTTTTTTTTTTTTTTTTTTTTTTTTTTTTAGCAAAAATTATTACAATATGAAATAAATGCAAATTAATATTAATCATTATAAAATTTTCATTATTATTAGGATTTTTTCTTTTATTTACTCTTTTCCATGACAATTTCATTATTTTTTTCATTATTAAAAATAAAAATTCCAGAAAAAACAACGTTCAGTGATTAACTACAAAAATCTACAATTATTCTTTTTTGAAATTCAAAAATCACAAAAAAAAAAAAAAACACGATTTCAAACACCCCATTAAAGAATTTATTAAATAATTTCATTTTAATTATTTTTCTTTTTTTTTTTTTTTATTTATTTCTTTTTTTTTTTTTTTTTAAATTTAATAACAAAAAAACTTAAAAATAAAATTAAAAAGATTAAGTACAATCAAAAATATATTATAATATAATATAAACTTATTAAAGAAAAAAATTAAATTAGTATATTTTGTTTGGAATCTTCAAAAAGAAAAAAATAATTTATATTAATTTATTAATTAATTATTTATTTATTCCATTTTTAATATATTTTACTTTTTATATTTTTTTTTTTTTCAATATAAAACTTATTAATTAATTTAATAAATTTTAAATTAAAAAAAAAAAAAAAAAACTTTCAAAAATTATATGGTGAAATTATAAATGTATTAGTTTTTATTTAATTAAACTACAAAAATATATTAATTAAAAATGAAAAAAAAAAAAAAAATCACCATATTTTAATGTATATATATATATTGGTTGTTGATTACCTATAGATAATTAATTTATAATTTCAATAATATTTTATAATCATAATCTTGCTTTATTTTAATTATAATAATAGTAATAATAATAATAATAATAATAATTGATTAAGTTTCCTAGTTTTTTTTTTTTATTTTTTATTTTTAAATATTAATTTTCTCTTGAAATATGGCTAAGATTTCATCTTTTTATATTATTTTTTTTTATTTATTTTTTTTTTTTTTTTTTTTTGTTTACAAAATTAGAATTTTAATTAAATTTAATAATGTTTTACGATTAATTATAATAATAGACTTTAAATTATTTTATGGAAAGTATTTAATCATATTTTTGTAATTTTTATAAAAATGTTTACAGAATTAATAAAACGAAAATGTTTTAAATATAATTTTCTAGAATATTAAAAGTTTAATATAGTTATTCAATATAACTATTAATATACAGGATGTACCGCATAAAAGTGCAAACGAAAGTCCCAATATCTCGAAAAGGACTAATAATATACCCCTCTCACTCATACAGTTTTTTTTTCTAGTTTTTTAATCTCTGGATTCATCTTCTGAAATATTTTTACTCTTATGTGGGACACCCTGTATAAATATTTTTTTATGAAAAAAAAAAAATTGGTTAAAAAAGGTAAAAAAAATCACTAAAGTGAAAACAAGAAAATAATTAACTTTTAAATAATAAAACGTTTCTTTCGAGAAAAAAAAAACATTTAAAAATCTAAATTTTGTTTTTTTTTTTTTAATTTATTTATAAAATTTTAATAATTTTTAATTTTTGTTTTTTACAAAATCTCATATTCACATACGCAAAAATATTTTTATTTTTTTTCCTTTTATTCTAATAAAATCAATATTTCCCCGTCTTCTTTATATCTAACCCTTAAATGGTAATTATTAACTGGCACTTATTGTGTGCAATATATTAAAAAAAAAAAAAAAAAAAAATTAATTAAATTTTAGGTTTTTTTTTTTTTCTAAAATTTCAAATATCATAAAATAATTAATAAGTGTTTGTTTTTTTTCCAGAACTATCATCAAAATATAAATTCAAACTTATAAATTAAAATGCAAATTAAATGAAAATTTCCTTTGCAAATCAGAGGAACTTCAAAAAAAAGTAAGGAATGTAATATCCGTTTATTAATAACACACTCAATCTTAACTAAAAAACGACAAACATTAAAAAAAAAAAAAAAAAAAAAACAAAAACAAAAAATAATAAAAGAAAAATCATTTTTTTTCTTTGAAATTTTCATATATACGTATAAATATTTTAATGTGCCATAAATTCAAAGTTGTTACCATTTTTTTTTTTAAATTTTATTGAAAAATATTATATAATAATACCACTTAAGGGTTAATTAAAACTCACTGTAATACATGCAAGACAATTTAATAAAAAAAAAAAAAAAAAATAATGATTGTGATTAATTAATTTTAATTTTTGTTTTTTTTTATTCAACTTACTAAAAATAATAAATGAAGACTTTTAAAATATTCTAGAGAAACTATAAAAATTTTTAAATTTCTGATTTTATAATATATAAATCATTTTTAAAAAAATTACAAAAATAAACTTAAACAAATTATTTTTTTTTTGTTTTTTTTTTTTTTTTTTACTAATATAATATTAATTTTCTTAAAATTTTGCTTATGTCATGTGTGTTTATTGTAGTTTTTTTTTTTTTTTTTTTATTCTTTTAACTTTTTTTTTAAATTATTCTTTTTTATTTATTTCATTAAATTATATTCTATTTTAATTTAAATTAAAATTAATATACAAACAAAAAACAAAAATTAATTATAAATAAATTTTTAATTAAATATTTATTAAAATTAATATAAAAAAAAAAAAATTCGTTGTCAGTAATTCAAAACTTAAAAAAAAATATATATAATTTTTAATTATATAAAATATTTGAAAAAAAAAAAAAAAAATCAAAAATAATTTAAATATTAAGAAAAAATATAAAAATACATGGCTTAGCCAATTTAATTTTTTTTTTTTTTTTTTTATTTTTCCAATACTCAAACGAAATTTTAAAATTAAAAAGTTTTAACTGAAAAATATTTCCATTTTTTAAGAATTGGTACTTGTTAAAGCAGAATTTTTTAAAATGTAAATTAATTAACAGACTCACATTAGAAAAGAAAAAAGAATAAAACATTTATATACTTGTAGATCACAAGGTCAAATTAATCTACAACCAACGCTCTCGTTACGTTATTTTAACGCAGTCTACAAAAGAATGTTTACAATGAAATTGAAATTTATAAAATGTACTTACATACTTACAAAATGGCTTCTCTCTATCTTTTATTTTGATCCTATTCAATTATTTGACTTTTATTAAATTTATAAAATTTCGCTTAAACAACTTTTTTCACGGCAGCATTTATTGTAAAAACTTTTATACAATTTAATACATTTTTGACACTTCGGTGTATATAGCGAGCGTAATGAGAGCGAACAGTGTAGATGCAGTATAACCGTTAAAAAGTGCAAAAGCACAACGTATCCAGTCTTTATTTCAAAATTAAAAGTCTTGTATATTTATTATTGAGTTACTGATTTTCTTCAAACTTATAGAATTTTTCTATTTTGAAATCTATTAAGTGAAAGATAATAAATTAAGTTGGATTACAATAATAAATACTCGAACACCGATTTGCACCTTTTCAATTTAAAACCTTTCGATTTACATCTTGAGTATCACTTGATGTAATTTTTTTTTTATTTTACGCGCTTTTTGCCATTTACACCCAATTTCAATTTCTTATTGTCAATTATTTTTTCAATTTAAGCTAATATTTCGTTTTACGTTAATTTTTTTTTTTTTCAATCAAAAATTAAAATTATAATAATGTGACGTTGAAGACTACTTTATGAATCCTCATTTCGATTTAAATATCTTTTTTTTTTTTTACATCAATCATTTCGGTAACGCATACTGGTCGTAAATCGGGGTCAGATTGTATATAAATATTTCATACTGACAAAGATTAACTATTTCACTGTTGTTCATTAACCTTCGGTTTTTTAGGGTTAAAAGTGAATGACTAAAAATATTGATATGTAATATGAAGTATTAAATATTCGTTTAATCTTGCGTCTATCTTCTAAATTATCTATACGTAATTTGCGACTTTTGATTGGGGCGATTTCCGGAAAAAAAAAAAAACGAACATAAAATTTTCAAAATTAATTTCGTATGAGTATTAAAAAGAAATTAAAAAAAAAAAAAAAACAATATTTAAATAAAAAATAATTTTAAAATAAAAAATTAATTATTTAATATAATAAAATTTTTAATTATACAAATAATTAGGAAATATAATTAATTAATATTTCTTTTTTTTTTTATATATTTTGTACGTTATATAATTAAAGAAAATATACATATATATATTTCTTTTTTTAATTTTATTTTTTTTTTTTAACTTAATTATACATTTTTTTTTATTTTTTAAGTTCTTTTTTGTTTTTTTTTTTTTTATTTTCTTTGTATTTTTTATATATTATTGTTTTAGGTTTTTTTTTTTATTTTGTTTTTAATTTAATTGCTCTTTTTTTTATATATTATGTTACAAATTCATTGTTTGTTTATTGTTCTTTAAAATTTTTTAATTTCATATTTAGTTTTTTTTTTTTTTCATTCGTTATTTCGTGAAATTTTGTTTATTTAATTAAATGTTTTGTTTTTTTTTGTTTTTTTTTTTTAATATACACATTTTTAAATAATGTTTTATTTTTTAAAATTTTTTTTTAACAAGTTGGAATGATGAAAATTTTAATTTTAAATTTTAATTTTTTACAATTAACTCTTTTTTTTTTTTTTGTTTTAATATTAAATTTTTTTTTGAATTATGAATGCATGTATTGGTGTTGTTTTTTTTTATTTTTTTTCTTTAATTTTGTATTTTGTTCTTGTGTCCACAAATAAAAAACCATTTTGACAAAAAATTAACTAAAATGAAACCAAAAATAAAATTATAAAAAAATAAATGATTAAAAAATTTATTATACTATAAATAGAAAAAGAAATAAAAATAAAATAAAAAAAAAAGAATTTGTTCTTATACAATTTAACTTTTACGTTTCGTAAATTTATGATACGAATTCAAATTAATGGTGAATCATCATGAAAAAAAAAATTTTTCTAAAATTACATTTTATTTTGTATTCACTTAGCATTTGATTTTGTATTTGATATTGTAAAAATATCGAAAGTAAAAAAGGAAAAGCCAATCCGTATAATAAACCCTACGTAAATAGCGCTGTTGCATTTGCAGATAAAGTGAAAACCTCTCACCCTCTTTCCTTAGAATTTATTTCTAGTGGGAATATATCTGCTGCACTAGTGTTGCCGTTAAAAAAGATATTTTCGAAAAAAATGTTGTTGGAAATGGAATAATTGCGATGGTAACATTTTAAAATATAAAAGTTTAATACATTGGTCATTTTTACAAATTGATGTACAAGATCAATAATAGCTCTGTTTTTTGTCATTTGATCCAGGATCAAGGTTTGATTCATAACACGTAAAAACAACAACAACATAACCCATATATTTAAGTGGGTCACGTTCTGTGATCTGTACAAAAAAAATTCATATTCGCATTTTTAAAACTCAGTGTGGCCAACATTTCAAATTAATATGTGTTTTATTTGAGTGACTCATATCTTTTATTTCAAATCTTGATAGTGACCCAGATGAAAAAAACACAGCTAATGATATAAAAAGAAGTTATCCCTAAACTTTTTTTTTTTTGTTTAAAAAATTTAGCTTCTATTGAGAAAATAACGAAAACTATAGTATACAAAATAATATGTAATAATAGTGAGTAAGTAAAATTTCGTTCATAAGAGACTTAAAACGCATAAAAGACAAATGTGTATAAAAAAATCGCAATACACCAACATTATAATTGCTAGACTTTTTTATTTTTGCTTTCTATAAGACATCTCAAACTTAATGTGAAAAAGAAGTTATTAACGTTTGAAAATATTTTAATAAATAAGAACCGCTGACTTAGCCGACTCAACCAATATAATAATTTGTTTTTAAACAGACGTCAGCAAAAAATAAATAGAGTTGAGAATTATTTTTCATTTAATTTCGTTAGGATATTTACGATATATCATTATTGCGAACAAAACATTTTAATTTTGTTAACTTTCGCATTTTATTTTGCCCTTCACGTTAAGAAACACTTACACGTTTGTGAATTCTTTCGAACAAATTTTTGACGTTTGATTTTAAGTTTGTATTTGACGTTAAAAGAAATTTGCATCTTGTATGCTTTTTATAGAGAATGCAAAAAATTTTGCATCTAAAATGAGCGAAGGGAGAGCATGCCATGAATACGATATATATTTTCAACAAAACAAATGTTTGCATCCGGATGCATGCATCCCATGTGAACTTACCCTAAATCTTTAATGAATCAAGATTTAAAGTTTTTAGCCCATTTCCAAAAAAATTTTGAAAAAATGTGCTTATTAGTTTCACTCTCTTCGCCCGTCCGTTCGTCTGTTTACAAAACTTCTACACCGTTAAAGATATAGAAAAAATTTTTTAGCTATGGGTCTAATTCTAGCTTTAGGTCTGAATTTTAGCTTTAGGTCTCATAAAAAAATTAATTTTGTGGAACAACTTTTTCATGTAGCCCCATCTATGACAGAGCTACAGCCCATCAAACTTTGAAAAAGCCCTATTTTTAAATGCGTATATCTCATGTTCTGCTTAACATTCTTTCAATCTGAAAACGTCATTAGACAAGTGCTTTTTTTAACCTTGTATTAATAACAAAATTATATAATTTTTTTTACATTTAGTATTTAAATTTACCGTTATGTAAAAACCAAATTTTACATGTTTTTTCTATCCTTATAACTCCGAAAATTTACTATTTATAGGCACCTGTAATTTAAGCACCTGTGGAAATTTTTCTTCGGCAATACATAAAAATTAATGCTCCAGTAATATATTTTTATGTCTGTAAACGCTTTTTCTTAGTTATGTAAGGTTTCGGACTTACAGCCCCTCAAAATTCCAGGAAAGTCTTATTTTCACATATTTTCTTATTATACGAATTTTTCAAATTTTTGTGCAAGTCACAATTCTAAACAGTTTGTATTGTGTTTTGGAAATATGCACTTTTAAAAACCGTTTGTTTACATTCTACCTTGTTTTTTTTTAATTTTTATTTGTATCGTTATAGGCCTTAGTTATAGATTTATAACTGAAAGAAGTACACTTAAAAAAAAAATGGTCTGCAAAATATTAAAAATTCAAATTTTGGGCAGAGTATAATTTACGTCAGTCTGTAGAAACCCCCGAAAAAAGTGTCAGACCTCACACGTTTAGTCTTGAACGATTTCTTATCTGGCGTGTGTCTTTTTTTAATTTTTCAACTTATTTCAACTTTCAAATTATCAAATTTCCATACAAAATGTTAATAATATAAGGCCACATGATATTTCAATACTAATACATTTTTTAAACGTGTTGCCATAGTGCTGCAATTATTAGTGTTTTTTTTTTCTGACAAAAATTTTGACCTGTGATTGCACTTTTTTTGAAAATCATATTTTGTTTTTCGTCGTTTTGTTTTTTAAAAAAAATGTAACAATAAAAATTGAATTAAAAAAAAAGTCATTTTGACTTTTTTCAGTTTTGTTCTTTACAGTTAAACAATCTTTTTTTTTTCTCAGAAAAGAAAACGCTATAACTAATTACAAAAAAAAAAATGTTTAAATGGAAATTCAAAGGGTTGTATAAAATATTTTTAAATTGTTTTTAATATTGCAGATATTTAGAATTTATATAAAATAACAAATTTTTAAAAATAATCGTAGATAATCGTAGGTAATGAAAAATTGAAGTTAAACTCAAGCTAATATTGTTCTTTAAACTGTAGATTTACATTTAATATTAAAATTTATTCTGCTAGATTGTTAATAAACTATTAATTCAGTAGTCAAATTTTAAATCACACATATGAAATTGACGTCAATGCAATTAAATGTATTATATTTAAAACCAAAAAAAATAAAAGTTACTGTAACGGAACTTTAAATTTAATGTAAATATAAAACAAAGAAAGTTTTTGTTTTTTTTTTTTTTGCTTAATTTTTAATACAAGGAGATTTTATCAAGTGGATAAGGGATAAACTTAAAGGTATTAGGCAATGTCAAAACGTAAAAGGGAATGAAGAGCCTCAAATATGGTAATGTTTCGATATTGGCTTTATTGTATATTATCTTTAATAGTTACAGATCGTTTTGTAAACGAAATCTGGTAGTGAATAAGAAGAGAAAACGGTACAACATTAGAATTTCAATTTAAAGACATTTAAAAGTCTTGAAAAGTTCCGTCTGTCCATCATCCAAATCTTGGCGTTTGTATCAATGTGGGTGAAATACTATAATTTTAAGCACATGTCAATAAAAATACAGCCACAGATTGAGCCTTCTTTTGCAGACAGGTGGCTTTTAATGCTATGGTGGAAAACAAAAAGCCGATTTAAAGTGAGGGTAATACAGTAGGAATCGATGAGTTAAATTTACCAAACGGAAAAATTGTTCGGTCAAATTTAATGTTGACCGCGTTGTTCAAGATAAAATTCATTTTTTGGTGGAATCCAGAGGTGCAGTGGTAAAATATTCATGGTAACAGTAGTTGACGTGAAACCTTAATGAATATTATAAATAAATGGATCCTCCCTTCTATCAAAATAATATCAGACTGTTGGAGATCAATTTTCATATAAAAAATTCTACATTTATTTTTTTAATTCCTTACATTGGTCATAAAAAAGAAATATCAAAATTTTAATTTCTTGTGTAACCACAAAATTTTGCATTTTCATTAGCAATTACTAAAAATGTTTATACATATTTACATTTTATAAACAATTAAAAAATGAAATAAATGACAAAATATTTTTATTCAACATTGTTTTTTTTTTTTAATTTTTAATTTTATGTAAATCTTATGTACTACTCTTTACTACCTTAACATTTTCTGTACGATCAATTTTTTTTTACCATTTAAAAATTTCATTTTCCATTTTATATAATTTTCAAATATGCATGTATTTAATAGTCAATCAGCCATTAGTATACTAAAAACATGTGGAACTATTTTTGACAGATTGCAGTTAACTATACCCTTGATCTACAATTTTTTCATTTTTTCATTTTCATTTTGTTCTTATAAATCTTTACCCCATAAACAGCTACACAAAACGAATTGAATGATATTAAACTGAATTGAATGATATGACACTTTAAACATAAATGACTTTCGAATTTAAATTTAAAAATAAAATTAACTAAAATATAGCATTCGGTAGCATTTTATAAAATATTTTTTAAATTTCCTTTTTGCCGTAAACATTTTTCCTTATAAAATATGTTTAAATTTTTTTTTTTTTATTTTTATTATATATTTGAGTATCAAATTTAAATTTTAGCAACTAATATAAACAAATTTAAAAAAAAAAAAAATTAAATATTTGAAAGAATGTAAGTACTTATAAAAGATTCTTTAAGAAAAAACTTATTTCCATTACATTCTATCAACTATTTAAAAAAAAAAACAAAAATGGTGAATATTACTACATAATTTTCTTTTTTTTTTTTTTTAATTAATTTTAATTTTTTAATAGCATTTTTCTAATATATTCTTCTTCTTCATTTATTGATTAATATGTATGTTAAATATTCATTCAAAATAATTAAAATTATTAAAATTAAATTATTAGATTTAAATTGAAAAAAAAAATTATTTAATATTGCGATAATTGACAAAATATTAACCATCAATGAACAGAAAAAGAACAAGAAGAATAATAACATCTTAAACTAACTAATAATACATTAACCTCGAATTTTTTTTATAAAATTTTATTTTTCTTTTTTTTTTTTTTTTGTTTCTACAAAAATTGCAAAATAATTTAAAAACTAACGTGAATTATAACAATAATTTTTTTTTTCTCTTCTTTTTTTGTATAAAAATATTTTTATTTTTTTTTCTTTGTAATTTAAATGTACCTACATATAAAAAATTTTCTAATAAATTTAATTAATTTTTTTTTTTGTGTAAACTTTTTCGTACAAAAAAAAATGTTATACTTTTTTTTTTCTTTCCAATAGGATTTTCAAACGGACAATTTTAATCAAATACAAACAAAAAAAAAAGCAAATAAAAAAATATTATTATAATGTAATCTAAAAAAAATAAAAATGTGCAATTTTTAACAATTTCTCTTTATACAATAATGAGTCCTACAGTACAGTAGAATGTCTATAAATTGAATTATCAAAAGATTATTAAAGTGAATTATCATCTTATGTCATTAACCCTCTTAACATAAATTCATTTAATTGAATTCATTAAGTTTGTTTTTACCAAATTCTACTGTAATCTTTGACTCTTTTCTTTTTTTTTTTTTTAATTAATTTATTTATTTTAATTTTCCAGTCAATTTTTTGTTTTAATCAGTCAATATTTTTTATATTTTTTTTTTATTTTAAATTGAATTTAATTCATTTCTGTAAATTTTTGTAAATTTTAATGATATGAAATATTCAAATGTCAATTTATTCTTTTTCAAATAAAATTCAACATACTTAGCATCTTACCTTTTCTCTCACATTTAACGCATTTGAAACATTCATTTTTTTGTTTTGTTTTTTGTATTTTCCATTTTTGAATTTTTGACAATTCTTTAACGGTTTATTTACACTGCATAATCAATTTCACTCCATGTACCACCCATTTTAAAATCATCAATATTAAATAAATCCAATATATTGTCTTGACTAATTGGTAAATGTGCATTAAATGTATTATTATCATTTGGACTACAATTATTACTACAACTATAATCACCACCACTACCACCACCACTATTACCATTCATATGAAATTGTGGTGAATTTTGATTAGATGAATTTATTGATGATGATGTCGATGATGTTGATAATATTGAATTTGGACCATTTCTATTATTTGCATTATTACTATTATATGTGTTACATATTAGATCACTATTATTACTATTATTATTATTAATACCACTACTACCACAACCAATACCACCATCATTTGAATTTGAATTTGTTGATAAACCAGAAGAAAATGGATGTGGTGGTGTATTTATATTTGAATCTGGTGAAAAACTTGTTGAAAAACCTAAACTAACTAATGGATTATCAAAATCATCACATACATCCATTGGTGTTGTACTAAAACTATTATTATTTGTTGGTGATGATGATATATCAAAATGTGTTGTATCAAAAGCATTAGTTGAATCAGTTGCCATTGCTAATGGATTATCAATATTACCACCATTAACTAATAAATTTGAACGCCCCAAGCTAATTCCAACACTATTACTACCACTTGTATTATTACTTATATTATGATTATTATGTTGTTGATGTTGCATTTGATGATGTTGTTGTATTTGTTGTTGTTGGTTTTGTTGCTGTTGATTTCGTTGTTGTTGTAATTGTGATAAATTTTGTTGTAAATGATGATGTAATTGTTGTTGTATTAATTCATTTATTGAAGGTTGTAAACTAGGATTCATATCTCGCCTTAGTAATGATTTATTTTGTTGATTCTGTTGATGTTGTTGAAGTAAACCAGTAATGCTTCTATTATTATTTGTTGATGTTGTTGTTTGCGTATTTGATTGTGTTAGTGGTGGTGTTTGATCAATACACATTGATGGAAAATTATGACATGTTTCTTCACTAATATCCATATCTAATTGTTGACTCATTAATTCTAATACTAAATCATCAAAATGTTCTAAATTATTTGTTGCATTATTGTTGCTGCCGATGTTATTATTATTATGATTATTACTAATTCTGACGCTCATTTGTGGTTGTTGTTGATTAATATTATTATTCGTTAAATTAAATCTGTGTTGCTGATGTTGTTGATGATCATGTTGTTGAGCCTGCTCAAGAAATGCATCAATTGATTTTGTAACAACATCATCAATATGACAATCTGGTTGCATTGGCGATGCCATATCAATATTTTCAATTTTTAAAGGAGTGTTTAGAAGTAAATGTGTTGTATTAAACGGATCGGAGTTATCAAGAATTTGTCGTTGATCAACAGCTTGTGGTACTGGTGTGGATGATGTAGATGATAATAGATTTGCAGCATTAATTTTTGTATTAGAACCAACTCCATTAATTAAATTCATTTGATGTAAATTAGTAATTGCAGTAGATAAATTTGGTTGTTGTTGTTGTTGGATTTGATTTAAAAGATTATTTGTAGATCGCTGCTGTTGTTGTTGAGTCTTTTGTTGTTGTTGTGATTGAATAGACGCAAATAATAATTGACCATCATGTTGCATTAGATTAGAATTATTGTTATTGATATTAGGTGTTGTTGGTGTATCTAGTGCACTTTGTGGTAATTCGCCATTTTGTATTAAAATATCTAAAACATCTGATAGATTTTCAGATTTAAAAGAATGTGTCTTTAAATCACCACCACCGCTGTTACTATTATTATTATTGTTATTATTTTTATTTTTACTATTAATATTGCTATTCAAATTACTACTAGTTGTAACAGTATTATTTATTTGTTTATTGTTTACATTACTGTTATTTAAAATAGGCTCAATAACTTCTTTTTTAATTTTAATAATTGGAGGTGTTGTTGTGACCATTCCACCCTTTGCCAAATTTATAGTATTTTGATTTGTCGAAGAAGTATTAGTAGGTATTAAATGTGGCGGTTGTGGATTTAATTGTAATTTATGTTTAGCAATAGCTTCTTCATATAAAGGTGGTGGTGGTTTGATATCTAATTGAATTTGTGTTGGTATATCAATACTGGACATTGTTTGATGTACCAATGGTGGTAATGGTTTTGGTTCATTTTTAATGATTGGAATATGTTGCGTTGAATTATTATGTTGCTGTGCAGCAGCTGCTTGTATAGTGTGTTGTTGCTGCAATGTTGTTGTGGTAATTGGAAAAACAATACTTGGTAATGATGCTGTTCTTTGATGACCATTTATAATTTTTTTCTGATTTGGATCGTGATGATGATGTAACTGAGCCGATTGTGGAATTTCAACTAAAAATATTGTTTGATTTTCATTATTCCATACAAAACCTAAATTTTGCGTTGTTGCCGCTGTTGTCGGATGAGCTGTAATAGTTGCTTGTGGCTGCTGTTGTTGTTGTTGTTGTTTTGTATTATGAGTTGTAGTAGTTGTAATAATTGTAGCTTGACGTGATTTATCATCTTGTTTTGTTGGTATAATTAACGCTGGAGTGGCTTTAGTATTTCCTATAACACCATTTCCGATACTGACTCCGCCTGGACCAGCTGTAGCTGTTAAAACTAATTGTGTTGTGGTTGTTGTTTGTTTTTGTGCTGCTTGAGCAGCAGCTGCCGCAGCTTGAGCTTGTTGTTGTGCTGCTTTTTGTTTTTGTATTTTAGCCTCCAGTTGTTGTTTAACAACTAATTTTTGATTAATTGGTGCAGGTTTTGCAGATTGTACTGGCTGTTGTTGTTGCTGCTGCTGTTGTACAATCGGTTTTGCTTGTGTTAAATGAATTTGTGGGGTTATTGGTTGTTCAACTAATAAAATTTGTGCCTGTTGTTTACTTTGCCGCATTTGCAGTAATTCTTGTTGACTGCGTTGCAATTCACGTTTTAATTCAGCAATTTCACGTTGTTGCTCTCGAACAAGATCTTCATTTGATGGATGTTGTTGTTGTTGCGGTATTTGTTGTATTTGTTGTGGCACTTGTTGAATTAAACTAGATGCTTTTATTTGTTTAATGGTTGGTGTTTTTGGTAATGGTGCAATAGTAGCTAAAATAGTTCCAACTTGTGGTGTTGGCGTTACAATTGGTGTTGCTTGAACTACAACTGCAGCAGGTGATTCTATTTGAACAATATCCATTGATTCAGCTTGTTGCTGTTGATGTGAATGAATTGTAGTCGAGTTTGATTTAGGCGAATCGACAATCATGGCACACCGAGGTGAATTAACATACATAACGGTATCGTCACATTCATTTGTATCGGTCATTGTAACATCACTAATATTTGAATTAATTTGAACATTATTGTTACTATTTGTTACAGTAGTTGTTGCAATTGCAGTTGTTGTTGTTGTAGTTGTTAAAACAATATCTAATGGATCTAAAGGCAAATATGGTCTTAGACGTTCTATTAATTGAGGTTTTGGACCTGATACAGGTAAATTACGTTTCTTTAAATGTAATTTTAAATCAGAAACTTTCATTTTCTCTAAACGACCCAAATCTGATATTACTTGTGTACTAGAAACTGTTGTTGAACATGTCGATTCAGCATAACTACTTGGTGCTGGACTTGGTGGTGGAATTGACGAAATAATTGATAATGCAGGTGATGGCAGTGGTGGTGGATGTGGAATTGTCGAATTTGTTGTTATAATTTGTTGTTGACTATTGTTATTTGGTGTTTCTCGACCTGTTGTTGTTGTTGTTGACACAATTGTTGTTGGTGTTGTTGAATTAACATTATTACTTGGAGTTGCAGAGAATTTAATTGTTGTACTAGAATTATTATTATTATTACCAGAAGAGGTACTGTTGGCTGGCAATACAGATTGATTTTTATTCAAGTTTTCTAAAAATTTCAACAAGCAATTTTGTTGTTCCAACATTAATTGGTATGATGTTTCACATGTTGATTGATCTGTTTGCATATCTGATGAACTTGATGTAGAATTTAATTTTTGTGCAGCAACTGAATTTGGTGGTCCTTTATATTCATGAAACTTAATGGTACGTGCTTTACAAACTGGTTTTGTTTTACTTTTTTTACGATTTTTATCTTTACCCGGTGCATCTGATTTTTGTTGTT
This sequence comes from Poecilobothrus nobilitatus, assembly GCA_947095535.1. Classification (NCBI taxonomy): domain Eukaryota; kingdom Metazoa; phylum Arthropoda; class Insecta; order Diptera; family Dolichopodidae; genus Poecilobothrus; species Poecilobothrus nobilitatus. The sequence continues at coordinate 116,347,378 of OX352774.1, forward strand.
GTTGTTGTTGTTGCTGTTGTTGTAACTGTAATTGTTGTAATTGTAAAGCTGGTGATTGTGTTAATCGTGGCGTCATTGATTGTGGTGGCGATGCAACCGATGATAATGGACTTAAAGTTGATGCAGTTGAACCTAATGATGCTGGACTAGCAATTAATGGTAAAAAATTAGGACTTGAATTTGGCCCAGCAACAGATTGGCATAATTCAGCAAATAAATTTGATGTATCTTGTTTAACCTGAATTGTATTTGTTGTTGTTGCTGCTAAAGCTGTTGTACTAGCTAATGGTGGTGGTGGTGGTGGAGGAACTGGTGGTGTTGTAATTGCTGTTAAACTATTTGAACTTAATTGTAATGTTGATTGTTGTTGTAATTTATTATTACTAGTATTATTAGAAGTTTGAATTATTGGTGCTGATGTTACAACAACTTGTCCAGCACTAGTTGGAATTGTTAAAGCTAATGTTACTAAACCAGGTTGTTGTTGTGGTTGTTGTTGAGTTGCAATTGAAGTTTGTACCGATTGTTGTTGTTGTACAATTTGTTGTTGATTTTGTTGACTTAAATCAATTGATGCACAACTTGCTGGTGATTGAATAGGTATAGCAAATTCAGTTAAATCTGTTTGACGTGGTGGTGTATTTCTTGTATCACTTTCAGAACTTTGTGAATCATCTTCAAATGTTATATAACTATTTGGATGTTGTGGACGTGTTAATAAACCTTCAGATGTTGCTTTAAATGATACTAAACCTTCTTTAACAATTTTTTCAATTGGTTTTTCAGTATGTAAAATATTTTTTTTTATCAATTCTAATGGACCCGGTCTATGTGATATCTGGGAATTTAATTGATCAGCTAAACGTGCTTTTTTTAACATACGTTGTTTTTCAGCTAAACTTGGATCAACATGACTTTCATCATGTTCTAAAATATGTCGACGTTCCAATTCTTGACGATTTGGACGTTGCTGAATTTTTGCTTTTAATAAATCACCAGTTTTAGCACGCTCTAATTGTTTACATTGTTCATGTATCGCTGGAGAAGTTTTTAACGCTTTATGGTGCGATTATGCAAAAAGAAAAAAAAAATAAATTATTAAAGAGGACTTGTTTGATTTTAAAAACGTGTTACTTACAAGGTATTATCCCTTGTTCAACTAATTGTGTTATTGGTCTTCTCACCATTAGTTTAACTTTGAGAGCTGAAATAAGAGTAACAAATATAAAAGTCATCAATAATATAATAAAATTAAAAAAACACTTTTATAGTTATTTAAAGGCATTCATTTATCAGATTCATTATAACCAGTACCATCTAATAATCATTTTTTTTTTTTTGGTTTAGCAATATTTTTGTAAGAATTCACTATAAAATAATAAAAAAGAAACGATTACTCATGTAAAAGATTACATTTTTTTTTTATAGATACCAAAATTAATTACATTTTCATTGTTACTTTAATATCAAAGGAGCTGTTGTATTAAATCAATTGTAACTTTGTTAACTTATCAGGCAACTAACAAAAAAAAGTTATTTGTTTTTTTTTTTTCATGGGCACTGTTGGCACCCTATTTTCTTTAACTGGAAAGATTTAATTCAATTCATGGTTGGTTATTTTTTTCAATTTCTATTGAACTCAATCCAATTCCATTCAATGACAAATAAATTTTTTACTTTCAACTTATTGAAGTTCTAAGTTCAATTTCAATTTTTTTTCTTTTGTTTTTGTGTGTTCTTTGCTGGTTTTATCTCTGCTTTTTTAGTCCATACAGATTTACAGACTAGACAGACCAAACTATTTGTATTGTCTTACAGGTAATTATGATGTATTCTTTTGTTTTAATGTTTACACAACAAAACGAAAAACAATTAAATAAAAAGAAAATAAATTAAACAAAGAAGAAAAAAAAAAGTATTAATGTTAATAACTTATTCTTTCACATGGAAAAAAATATAAAAACCAATAGAAGAAAAATGATAAATGGTAATCATTTTATTTTCTTATACAAAAATTGTGGTAAAAACAAAAAATACGTGATTAAAATATTAATAATAGAAAATAAAAGTTATTGAAAGAGATAATTTTAACCTTGAAAGAAATATGAAAAAGGTGCATACTATTTTTGGAATATTACAAAATTTATTCAAAAGTATTATTTTTATTAAAAAATTTGTATCTATAATTTATAAATAGATCTATAGAGTATCTATTATATATAGTATTACATATTAGAAATCAAATTTAAAGTCTTGCCCTAAATTGAATGTTGTAAAAGAAGCTTAAAACTCTAATATCACTATACAACGATTGTTAAACAGTTAAATCAAATTACTATGATTTAAATTGTATGCTATGTTATGTTCATGGGACGTTGTTAAAATAGATAATGTTGAGAAGAAATTTTATGCATTCATTGCTTAACTTTTCTATCAAAAGGTTCTAAAAATGTTTTTTTTTTACTATAAACATTATTTAGGCAGGAAGATTTGAAAACTGTCTTGTTGGACGGACAGACCGAAACTGTCTCTATGGACGGAAAATATGTATAAATTAAAAACATCATATAACAGTGGTATCAATATTTACATTAAAAATGTTAAATAATAATAAAATCAATTGTTCAATGGTTAAACAATTCAAAATATATGATACGACGTTAGTTGTATCATATAAATATTCAACATGTAGTTGAATATTTAGATCCTTCAACCACTCAATATTCTTTCACCTTTTGACAATAACAAATAAATAATACTTTACTTGTTCAGTAGTCACTTGATTTCTACAAATTGATTGAAACCATTGATCAATCGTTGTATCGTGTGATAGACGCTTAAAGTGAAATTTAAAAATCAATCATACTTTTATTCACATTGTTTGCACCTATACTAGATATTTAGTTTAAAAAAGAATTTTAGTTTTTAAAAAGAATGTTTAAAAAAAAAAAAGTTTTAACTATACTCTTAAATATCTTGACTTTACAGATTTAAAAAAAAAAACAAATTTTATAATAAAAAGTTAAACATTTCTTAAGAAAAATCGAAAATATCTAATTGAAGCACAGAAAGTCCAAATTTTAAATTATTGTCGTGAAGGAGGATCTAACAAAAAATCGACTCAAAAGATACGCTGCCCTATAATATAATAAATAGAACGCAATATTAAGTTCGGTACTCCGGCCGTACGAAGTTATATTAATATTTCACTTAAATTCAGTTAGTTTAATGTAATATAATTAAACCATCGCCTCCTAAAAGCAATTATTATAGTGCCGTAATAATATTTATTTTGCTTATAGGTATTATTTATAATAATATAATTATACTATATTTGGTAGCAAGGAGGATTTGTTAAGAAAAACTACTTTTCAGAAATTTTCTTTACAATTAAAAACACTTGATCTGTACAGGATTTGAACCCGCACTTCCTCGGTAAATAAACCACGTGCTTAAACACTTGGTCTCCAAGATTCCTCTCTAATGATTTTTTTTTTGTTTTTTTAACTTTTTATTTAAATAATTTTATTTATTCAATTCATATGTTAAACTAAGAAAAAAAATTTCAAAAACGGTTTAAGGGCCTAATTTTGAATTATTTAACATTTAAAAATACATATTTTTTTATGTTAATTTATTGAGTTATATCATAATAATTTTATTTTTTGTTTTTGTTTTAATACTTAATATGTAATTCTAGGTTTAGGTTTTCATTGTAAAAATTAAAAAAAAACTAAAACTAAACTTAAAGTCTGTAAATATTAATAAAATCTAACCTAACTTATCTTAACTATCCTAACTTATACCAGAAATTATATATATATATAGATAACGCAAGCAGAACAAAATATGTCAATAACAATTCTCGAAATTTTTTGAGATTTCAAGTGCCCCATTTGCTCTCTAATTTTTTCTTATGCCCTTTTTCTCTTTCTCAATAGTTCTTTTAAAAAAATATCCTCGTGAATATTTGATTCTATAGGGTGTTCAAAATTGAGGTATCATTTTAATTTTAATAACAAAAGACTTTTTTTTTGAAATATTAAATATATTTTTATTTTAATTTATTGCAAATAAGTTCCGGTTAATAATGAAAAATTATGTCGGCCAAGTGGCCCCCTCTACTACTTCGGCAGGCTTCCAATCTTTTACCAAAATTCTGAATCACGTTGTTCAATAAACTGTTCTCAATGGTTGAAATCTGCTCGATAATGTTGTTTTTAAGCTCTTGAAGTGTTGTGGGATTATTGCTGTACACTTTCGATTTCACAAAACCCCACAAAAAAAAATTCCAACGGTGTCAAATCGCACGATCTTGGTGGCCACATCACTCCTCCTCTACGAGAAATAATGCGATCTTCGAACTTTTCCTTCAAAAGATCCATTGTTTCTCTTGCTGTGTGGCAAGTAGCACCGTCCTGTTGAAACCACATATTCTCTACGTCCAAATCATCAATTTCCCGCCACGAAAAGCTTCGGATCATCTCCCTGTAGCGATTTCCATTGACCGTAATCGCATTTCCATTTGCGTTTTCAAAAAAATATGGTCCGATGATTCCTCCTGACCACAAACCACACCAAACCGTAACTTTTTGTGGATGTACTGGTTGCTCTAAGATAACCCTTGGATTCTTTTCACCCCAAATGTGGTAATTCTGTTTATTGACATAGCCATTGAGCTGGAAATGAGCTTCGTCGGTGAAGATTATTTTGTTAAAAAAATTCTCATTTTCTTCTTGTTTTTCGATTGCCCAAGAAACGAATTGCCGACGTAATGCATGGTCAGTTGGTTTTAATTCTTGCGTCAGCTGAATCTTATAAGCCTTTAAATGGAGATCACGATGCAAAATGTTGAATAATGTGGATGTTTTGATGTTTAATTGCTGCGAACGATGACGAATCGAAGTTTTTGGATCTTCTTCAACACTTCTGCTCACAGCTGCTACATTCTCGGTTGAACGGCCACTACGTTGATAAATGTTGCCTCTGTTATCAAGAACAGATCCAGTTTCTAGAAATTTATCAACCATCAGCTTGATGGCACGATTTGTTGGAGCATTTTCTCTACCAAATTTTGTTCGTAATTTCCTAATTACATCTTGAAAACTTTTACCATTTTCAAAAAATGTTGTAATAACAAAAACACGTTGTTCCTTCGTGTAACGTTCCATATTAACTAACCGGAATGTATTTAGAATATACCTAAAGAAACCTCGTATAAAAATTACAGGTAGAAAAAAAATGGCGGCAAAATCAAAATGATACCTCAATTTTGAACACCCTATATTTTAATTTTAGATATGTAGTTACATACATGATAAATATTTTTATTAATTTTTCTTCAAAAACTTTAAAACTTCTTTTTAGAAGAATGCATTTGAATAAAAAACAATATTGCCATATCATTTGTATGATTCACGAAATTTTTTTTGAAACTAAAGTTTTAAAATTTTGTTAAGTATTTATTTTTACCTATAATTTGTACAACTCGAAACACTTATTAGATTATTTACCATTATAAAACTATTTTTAAAACTATTTAGGTAGTACTCGAATTTAGTAAAAATACACGACAACAAATCTCAAATACATGTATTCTTCGTTTCACACAACTTTAGTCACACAACAAAGTCGTAAACAATTAAAATATTTCAAAAATTACTTTGTTATTTATAATTATAATTAGAAATAAAGAAAAAAAAGAATTCACTTTGAAAATACCCTATTATTACAAATGGTATAATAAAATCTATTTATAATGTTTGTGTTTTTATATTTCAAAACTGGTTAGAAGAGTTGTCTATCAATAATTTTGGTTGTATTTCTTTGTTTTTAATTTTAAATATTTTATTTATTTAAAAAATAATACAAAAAACATATTTTAACATTTTTTTTTCAATCTAACAATTTCGCATAAATAGTTTTTAATATCTTTTGTATTTAAAAATTGAAGTAAATCAAATAATTATATATTATAACATGGTAACACTATATAAAAAATTTACTTCTGATTTCTTAAGTATTCTATTTTGGATGGACTGATTATGTCTTGATCAAGTGTTTATAATGTTTATTTATGTATGCGTTAGAATTTAATATTTTTTTTTTTTATATCAATAAAAATGCATGAGTAGTTATACCCGTACGATAGGATCGGGTATAATAAAATTACTTCTCCGTTTGTAACACCTCGAAATAAGCGAGCTAGATATACCTTCAAAGGTATGGATCGGATCAGAAAAAAACTCTAAGACTTTTGAGCCATGTCCGTCCGTCCGTCAGCACGCTACCTCAAAAACTAAGAAAGCTAGAATCTTGAAATTTACACAAAATATTTTGGGAGTAATTTGCAGGTTCCCTATTTTTTTTGGTTGAGTTTGGACCAAGCCTTAGGGTAGCTCTCGAACACCTAACTTTTAGATCCCCACATTTTTTTTGCAATAGAGCTATGAAATTTTAATCGCTGATAGATCTCACAAAAATATTAATTTTATTTTTAATAACTTGTTTTTGTAGCCCCACCCGTTACGGAGCTACAGCTCCCCAAAGATTCAAAAAAGCTTTATATTTAAATTGTTATAGCACAAGTTGTATAAGGTATATCTTCATTTTGAAAACGCCAAACGATTACTACTTTTATTAGCTTTAAAAGTATATATATAATAAATATATATTTGTGGTATACGGTGTCTTAATTTACCGTTATGCGAAACTAAAATTTTGCAAAATCTATCTTCTAAACGGTTTAAGTTGGAAACTTGAAATTTCTAACAGAAGTTAGATCTTTGAAAATAAGTATGAGTCATTTCAGAAATTTTTTTTGTATCACCCCCCGTTTAGGAGCTGTAAGGAGTCAAAAACTGAAAATTTCCTATTTTTAAACACCCGTAACTTGAACACCTGTTAGAATTTTTTTAAAGTAATACACAAAAATTAAAGCTTCAACATCATACTCTTATTTCTGTTAACCACTTTTTTTAATAATATAGGGTTACTTTATAATTGACGAAAGTGTTACTTGATTTTTTCAAATTTTCTAACAAATTTCTTCAACAAATTTTTTGCATTTGTTTTATTCGATAATTTGAAATTGTTGAGGATATAATGCGTAGTACATAAAAATGTAAATAAATATACAACATAACGGTTGCTTGAAGAATTTTTATTTATATGATATTGATATACATACATACTTATATAATATCATGTTTATTTACACATCGTATATGTCACTAGTGAATGAATGATAAGAGAATATATGTATATTATACAGCGCCGTATTTACATACATATATGTATTTTATTGTACTTATAAGAAATTATTCTGTCAATGGAATATTTAAATATAATATAATATAATATTTAAAATTATATTTACTATTTTGTACTAAGTAAATTTAATATACATTTACCTCTTAGTATTAAATGGTACTATAGAATATTTGAAAAAGTTTTGGATTGATAATCGTTATGTGAAAGGTTAGAATCTGCTTTCGAAGAATGTACATATAAACATATAGTTTGAATATATGTACAACCCATAGTTCTAGAAATTATAAAATTCACCCAAATTATTTTAAAATACTAAAATATTAAAAAAATAATATTGTGAGCAGAGTGACAGGCTGTTAACATACTAACGGTTCGTACGGGTATCTAAGAGTTGACAAAGGCAACTGTATTCTTCCTCGTTTTTATTTAAAATGAAAAAAAAAAAAATTTGTGACTGTTAACCCTAGTGACTTGTGCTTTTTTTGTAAAATTATCTTTCAAAATATAGTTTCTGACATTATGGGTAAAAAGAATTTTAACGTAAGAAATTTATAAAGAAAATTTAAATTTAAATTTGAGCGGTAAGTTATCCAATGTGTATAACTTGAATTTTTTTATTAAAATAAGTTAATTTTTTTTATAGAAGTGAAAAATTAAAAGTTGTTTTACAAGTTTAATAAAAAGTTAAAATTAAGTTCATATACATATGCGAAATATATAATGCACAAGTTCTTTTGTTCTTAATCATTCATCAATCAAGAAGTTGGAACATAATTTCTATTCAAAAAGTAAGAAAACATTTTTTTTATTATTGTTTAGAATTTGTTTCCAAATTTATTTGATTGTCTCAATTATTTTATTCATTAACTTGTTGCAAACCTTATAATTAAAAATTTTTATTTTTCTGACTCTTTTATTTATATACATACTTTTATTATCTTTTCCATCTATTTTGCTTTCATTAGCGAACGCAGGGAATCTGATTTTATATTTTAAAACATTCTAAACAGAGGATGAATATATTATCCTCTGTTTAGAATGTTTCAAAATATAAAATCAGATTCCCTACGTCACATGCAAAACTAGTAGGCTAAATTTTAATGTAAGGCTCTACAGATTACCAAAGGATAGCAGCTTGTTTGATATATGGACTTCAAAATGTATATATTTATCTTATAATTTTGTTTTACAAGAGTTTTTTATGCCGAATGGAACGTTTAATTGAATTCAAGGCTTTTTTTTTATTTTGAAACTTCAATTCGGCTTTTTCCCTTTTTTTAAAATATAGCATCAATAAAAATTAAATTAGGTCAAAGTTTTCAGATAAAATTATAATTTTTTCATCCAGTATAGAATTTTATACAGCACACGAGTTTTTAATCTTACATACCTTATTTATAATCTGTTTACAAAATTCCTAAATTGATAAAAAAGAAATAAAAAATTTACCCTCAGAGGTTAACATTTCGATGGGTATTTATAAAATGTAAAATTTTCTAAGCAAAGAAAAAATTAATATGCATATACATATACATACATATATACATGTATCTATATATATATGGCTGGCTATACTACTCTATACCCTCCATTCATAAATCATTTTTTTGGTTACTTCTTTTTATAAATAGTAAAGTGACTGAAAATAAAAAAAAATATAAACTATTCATAAAATATATGAAATGAATAGAAAAAAAAAATAAATCTAACAGCCTAACACAACACCAGACAACACATACCAATAACATCTTAAATAAAAATAAACCTTTACATTGTGACTTGTTTGATTTTTCGTTAGAAAAATAAAATAAATAAATTTGAAGAATGAAGAATGAGAAAGAACAAGCAAAAATAATATGTTCATTTTTTCAATTCAATGTTTTTCTCTTTCTTTGGGGCACTACAAATTAAAAAAAATTGTGAGAGATTTTTTGTTCTACTTGCGTTATCTATATATATATTATTTCTGCTTATACTTACTTAAATTACCTTAACCTATCCTAAATTATTAATTTACAAACATGTTTCAGGATATTTTTTATGAAGTACCTAAACCACCAATAAGACTGTTTAATAGAAGTATCCTTAAAAGGAATACTCATATCATATTTTAAGAATTCTCCATTTATGTTACTCGAGGTGTATTCAATGGTTTTGCATGTAAGCCCGTCTACTCTTCTTAATTAAAATTGCATTTAAATTGATTGCATATATTTGGGCTGAAAATATATTTAAAAAAAAATTGTTTTGTTTTTTATTGAATGAAACTAATTTGTAACTAACCCTTATAAATCTGTTTATTGTATTCAAAATTTATTGTATTTCGAATTTTAAACAGAAAATGTCAATCAAATTAAATAATTTTTGAATAAACAAATATTTTTTTTTTTATTTATTTACAAGAAAACCCATTTATAAAAAAAAAAAATTTTTTTTTTATTTATTCATTTCAATACCAAACACTTCTGATTTTGAATCCTTGGCCAATTTTCACAGACTTTTCACAACATTTAAATTTTCGTCAAATTTTTTTTATCAATTTTGTGGCATTATTATCAAAATTAAAAACTTAATTTGTTATGACCAGAACAAATAAAAATTCAAAATCACGAGTAGGATCTAGTGGTGATGGATCATCATCGTCATATTCAGGAGAAGGAACAAGTCATTTTCGTTTATCAAAAATTCGAAAAGATTTAAAAAAATTTAAATGTACAAATAGTAATAATGGTAATAGTAGTGGAATTAATAATTTTAATCAACGTAATAATTTAATATTTTCAACAAAATTAATACATTTACCAATGGAAATTATTGAAAAGATAATTAGTTATGTTAATATATGGCAACGTAATCGTATACGTTCAACATGTCGTTTATTACGTTTTGTAACTGATACATTATTGTTACATGAATTTCGTAAAGTTTTACATAAAAATTCTGATAATCGAAAACAATGCTATGAAAATGTTGCAATGAAGGTAAATATATTTTTTAAATTATTTTAAATTGTTTTAAATGATACAAGAGAAAATACACCCTATACCCCTATATACTAACAATAAATATACTGATCAAGTGCCGATAGATATTTCTGGTAGAAGTGCAAATATACCGTTCAAATAATTAAATTTTAAATAATATCATACCAGAATGAATGTTGATAAAATAAGGAGAAAATGCAATTTTGTCAGGTTTGCATAAACAAAATTCACCGTGCCATCACATTAAGATTTATGAAAGTTAACGTTTTTTGAAATTAAGTTTGATGGATTGAATTAATGGATTTTATTTTTTTTTTTTTTTGAATATTGTAGATTGTTCAAATAGCAACATGGCCATATGTTAAACATGGTCTTGTATCAATATTCCTTGGAAAGTTACTCTTGTTACTGCGAAATCATAATCCAAATCCATTTTCACCACCAATTTTTAAGGTGAAAAAATTCTTATTTGATTTCTATAAACTGGCACAAGAGCATATCGGACATCCAATGAGTTTAAAATGTCGTTTATTGTATGTTGTTACATTTCTAAGTATAATTAATGTAAGTTAAAAAAAAAATTATGGAAATCATAATAATTAAGTATCTTTCAATAAAGATTAAATACACTTATTATTATAAAATATATTTCTTTTTCTTATAGAAATTATCTAATTGTGAAATAGTTTCAACAGAGGAGATAAATTCAAATCATTGGCGGATTGTTTATAATTTAGAAGGATCATGGTTTGGTGTCTTATGTGCTGAAACATCATGTTCTTTACAAATTTTTAATTATTTTCGTAATGGTACAGAAATTTTAGTACTAATATCAATTTTATTATTAGTTGTTAATTCTGGTATGACATTTAGGTGAGCTTACATTAATAACTTTCCAAAAACAAAATACAATCACTCTCTATTAATTTTAAAATTTTTTTTTTTTATTCTGCCAAGAAGGGTTCATGAAGGTGAAACAATTGTATTTGTTTTGGGACATGATATAAAACGAAATCAAAGACAAAATATACCAAAAATTTCAATTTTATTTAATTTTCGTGGTTCAGCTAAAACGTTGGAATTTTTAAAAACAGCACCATTAAATGAAACATGGAATCAATTACCAACAGAAGAATTTTCTGTTATAATACGTATTTTTTGTAAAGAAGCTGAAAAATGGGGTTGTTCATCGTATTATAGTATGTATATTGGACCAAGAGAATATGAAGGTGACAATATTATTCCAACAACAGAAATACAAACAAATTGAGAGGAAAATGTTTAATATTTTTTTGTTGTTTTCTTTTTGGAGAAAATTGGGTTTGAGAGAAATTCTTAAATCAAGTTTTAAAGTCCAGTGAAGAAATCAAGCCAAAATGAAGTACAAAATACATTAATGTTTGTTTAAAACAAAATCTAACAAAATTTTATGTAATTAGAGAATTATAGAAAATTGTGAAAAATATATTATGAAAGTTTACTAAAGCTGTTAAATATTTTTTTTAATTATTTTTTTTATGATAAAATCAAAATCATCTGACATAACTCACATTAAACCTTTATTTCATGTCTTTATAACCGCATGAACTATGTTGGAGAGTATAATAAATTTGCCATTACGTTTGTGACACCTTAAAGGAGTCGAGCTAGTGTTAAAAATATGGATCGGCTCAGAATTCTGAGTCGATTAAGCTATGTACGTCCGTCCGTACGTCCGTCCGCACGATAACTCAAAAAATAAAGGAGCTAGGAAGCTGAAATTTTTTTACGTCACTTTTGCAAAATTGTTAGTTTCGCTGTTTAAATCCAGCTTTTTCGGCCGCCTGGTTCGAGTAGCTGCTTCTTTCTTTAAATATATATACTTCTTTCTTTAAATATATATACTTCTTTCTTTATATAAAAATAACTACATTTGTATTGAAGCTGCGTACCTGACATTTTGCAAAATTGTGTCAATTGCAGGACAAAAACATCTGTCAACAATTTGGTTGTGCTGATGCGACTGGTTCGGGTAGCTGCCATATAACTTCTCTTTTTAAATGAAAATAACTCTATGTAAGTGTCTATTGAAGCTAGGTATCTGCAATTTTGTGAAGAAGTGTCGAGTTACATGCCAAAAACTTTTGTAAACTTTGGTTATTCTAGAGCAGCTGGTTCAGGCTTCTTGCACCTTTTGGAAATTAATGAAGCTAGATGTCTGAAATCCTACAAATGAAGATCAAGTTTTATGGCAACAACTCTTGTATAATTTGGTTGTGCTGGTACAATAGATTTGCGTAGCTGTCACACAACTCCACAATTTACATAAATACACCTCGGCAGTTCTAACGTCGGTACAAAAACATCTGGAATTTTTTAAAAGATGATAAAGTTATATAGAAACAGGATATATTATGTTCATACAGGCATCCCAGAGTTGACACAGTCTCTACTTCACTCTTCCTTGTTTTTAAAATGATTTCATGTTTTCTTTATTTAAAAATATAATGGTGACAGCTGGTTTTTAACTTATCTGCTTAATTTTACCCTTTTAAGTAAATTTAATCTAATAGTTTTCTAGAACGTCATCTAAATCTACTAGAATTTCGACAAAAATAATCATTAGAAATGGTTGGATAGAGTAAATGCAAATTCAATACGTGTTTTCATTCAACAATTTCTTATACCATGCCAAACTATAAGCAGATATTATTTCGTCCTCCTCGTTAATTTTACTTTTAATTAATTTGAAAAATACAAATTTTTAACAAAAATTAACAACAAAATATCAATTTCGACCTATAAAAAATTAAAAAAAAATAAAAACAAAAATTCGAAGGATAAATAACAAATTCCATACAATTGTAAATAATGAATCAAATCCTCCAAAATAAAAAAAAAAAATTTTTTTTAAATATCCAAAGGCGTTTGTCGCAAAAAAAAAAGCACCTTATATTAATTTTTTTTTTCTTTTTCTTTTTTATTGGGATTATTTTTAGACAAATTCTTTTCTTATTTCCAAACATTTATTCATCGCGTCTTGTTGCCTTAAGTGTCAACTTATTCTTTAAATTTTTCTTGTTTTTCAAAAAATACTAATTACAAATTTCTGTTTTTATTGTCACAAAATTTTAAGAAAAACAAAAAAAAAATAATAAAAACCAAAAATTTTACAATAAAAAAATAAAGATTGCGAGGGGATGAATAACCGACATACTTTTTAGCTGTAGTTTTTTCTCTGAAAATTTTCAAGATTTTTAAAATAGTAAACAAGTCGTTTTTCTTTTTGTTAAAAATGTTTTCCAAAAAATTACAGTGACAAAAAAAACAATTAAAACACTACTTTTGAAATTTATTTTCCAACTAATCAGAATATTTGATTTGGTCATACTAAACATAAATCCTAAATAATTTCAAAATAAAAAAAAAAATTTTTCAAGTTTAAATCTGATTAAATTTCAAAAATTGATGAAAACTAAATTTTACAGGACACTGTAAAAAAACAAAACAAAAACAAAATTAAAAAACAAAAATAAAATTAATTAATTATTTGAAAAATACACTATTACGTTCTTTACGACATAAAACAACGCAACACGACAACACAAAAAAATAAAAATACGTTCAATTGCGTTTATGTCGTTCTAAAAATTTTCAATATTTTCTTTTATTTTTTTTTTTCATTCTTTTCTTATTTTTTTCTTATTTTGTTTACTATTAAGATAAAAAAAAAAAAAAAATATTTCCAAATCAGTGCCAAAAGTTCATCAAGGTAAATAACAAAATACAAAGTCTATATTTCATCATTTTCTCGTACCATTATTATAATAATATTATTTATATTATTTCGAGGTCATTAGATGATATGAATCAATTATTTTCGATATTATATGCATATATTTATATTTTTGTTTTGTTTTTTTTATACATATATATATATATTTTAGACATGTTCAAATATTAAATTGACATATAATTGTCACTGTCATTAAAACTATTTACAATATTGATGTTGCAAATTATTTTTAAAAACAAAAAAAGAAATTTTTAATTTTAGAAATTTCCAAGCGTTTTACACTCAAATAAAAAACAAAATTTTTATAAATTCTAATACAAAGACAAAAAAGATTTTACTTTTGTTTAAAAAAAAAAAAAAAAAAAAAAAAAACAAATAATATAATATAATACTAAATTATTCAAGGTTTATAATATTCAAGATAATATAATATCAATTATGCAGAAAGAAAACAAAAAGGTTATTCAGCCCTGCATATGTATTTTCAAATTAAAATACGGGAAATGTAATTTCAAAACGTGTGATGACACATGTCAAAACAAATTGTCAAATACTTAAATTTTCTATTTTGTTTTTAAAATCAAAATTAAAAAATTTTTGAATACTATTCTGCAACTGTAACTTTTTGTAATTGTACATACATAAGTTTGAACCCAAAAATTTAAGAAAAAAATTAAACAATAACAACAAAAAAGGAAAGTTTTAAAAGGAAAATTAATAAAAAAAAAAAACAATATATTTTAATTATAATTTATAATAATTCACGATGATTGAATAAAAGAGAAAGTACTTTTTGAAATTAGAACCAATCAGAAGGACAATAAAAGCGATAAAATCAATATTTAAGAAAAACAAAAACGATTGTGTTAAAATTCTTAGCTTTTTGAAAATTTAGTTTTTTAATATCTGCTTCAATAAATTCTTAACTTATCTTAAAATTTTATTTAATACCTTCCCATTTTTTTGTAATTTCACCAAAGAAAAATCTTTAAAAATTCAACAGAATCTATTTCAAAATCATATCACTTTTATGAACTAACACAATATTTTTTTTTATCCAACCACTGGCACAATGCATAAGTCATATGCTTTTCAGTCAAAAGATCTCAGATTTAAACGCCGATCACTGTTATTATATAAAATATAATAACATATGTAAACAAAATAAAATAATTTTAATTTAATAATTGTACACTTGAAAGGGAAAGATTGACTTACTACCCCATCATATTGTATGCGCGATGGGACACCAAAATAAAAAAAATGTTAAGAATATTATTTTTAAAACTAATTCTATATTTAAATGAAGTTTACTTTATATATGATGCTTTTGTTGCCTTGTCGTATATTTATTATCCTCCCCAAAAAACAAAACGTCATAAATGTCCTGTTTTATTTCTTTTTAGCACATTTCAAAAAAAAATTTGAAAAAATGTGCTTATTAGTTTCATTCTGTCCGTCCGTCCATCCGTCCGTCCGTCTCTCCGTCTGTTTACAAAACTTCTACACCGTTAAAGATAGACATAAGAAATTTTAACCATAGTAGGTCTCATAAAAAAAATTATTTTCTGGAACAACTTTTTCATGTAGCCCCATCCATTACAGAGATACAGCCCCTCAAACTTTGAAAAAGCCCTATTTTTAAATGCATATATCTTATGTTTCGCTTAAGATTTTTTCAATCTGAAAACGTCATGCGACAGGTATTTCTTTTATCTTTGTAAATTAATATGAAAATTATACAATTTTTTAAAATTTAGTATTTAAATTTACCGTTATGTGAAAACCAAATTTTGCATGATTTTCTACTTTCATAACTCCGGCACGCTTTTAGAAAGAGTCTTCAAATTTTGAGGCAAGAAAGAACTTTCAGAATTAGTTGAATTTTTTGGCCCACCCCCTGTTTATGAGCTATTAGGGCTCAAAAATTGAAAATTTGCTATTTTTAAACACCTGTAACTTAGGAACCTGTACACATTTTACTTCGGAAAGATATAAAAATTAAAGCTACTGTAATATATTTTAGCGTGTGTTAAAGGTTTATTTTAGTTATATAGGGTTCCAGATTACAGCTCTTCAAAATTACGAAAAAGCCCCATTTTCAGATGTATATATCTCAGGCTATGCGTAATAGTTTTGCAATCTAAAACCACCAGAAGACCGGAAATTTTATTGTCTACATAAAGCAATATTAATATTATGCAATATTTTGTAATTTACTATTTAAATTTACCGTTATGTGAAAACCACATTTTGCATTAAATTTCTTTTTTCATAACTCCGGCACGCCTTTAGATAGGACCCTGAAATTTTGAGAGCAGAACTTTTAGAATTAGTATAAGTTTTCTTAGAAAATTATTTTGCGCCACTCCCTGTTTAAGACGTATTAGGGCTGAAAAATTGAAAATTTGCTATTTTTAGGCACCTGCAACTTAAGCACCTGTACAAATTTTTCTTCGGCAAGACATAAAAATTAAAGCTCAAGTAATATATTTTTACGTGTGTTAATGCTTTTTCTTATTTATAAAGGGTTCCGGACTTAGAGCCCATCAAAATTCCAGAAAAGTGTTATTTTCACATATTTTCTTATTACAAAAAATTTCTTAAATTTTATTTTTTAAATTTTAAAATTTTTGTGCAAATCACACTTCTAAACAGTTTGTATTGTATTTTGGAAATGTGCGCTTTTAAAAACCGTTGGTTTACATTCTACCTTGTTTATATTAAAAAAACCAAACCAAATTTTCTACAAAATAAAATTTCTAAGTACAAATTACATTAATACGGCAACAATGTTTATAAACTTTTTATGTATTTACTAAATAATTATACATATTACATACATCATAATATACTGGATATTTGTCATACGGTAAAATATAAATCTAAAATACACAAAATTTTATTATTGTTTAAATATACATTACATTGCATTACATTTTCGTGGATTTTGTGGATTTAAAGAAATGAAAACCACAGATTTACTTGGACATTCACATTAGTGGGTTTTTGATGTCCTTTTCAATTTAGAAGTTATTTGTTTTGTAGTGGTAATGATTATTTCCCATTATAATTGATATAATATTACTTTTATTCGATATATTTTGTTATGCAATTAATGTGTATAGGTTGAATTTAAATTTTTAGATTATTTGTATTTATTTTAATGAGTTTCTTTTTCTTGGTTTTTATTTTTGGAATGTCCTTTGGAATTATTTGATATCATATGTATAAAATGTATATAAGAACGATTTAAACTAATTTTTTTTTAGAATCTTTACAACAATACTTATATGTATATATTATATTGTATTATATGTAATAAAAATTTAGATCCGAAAAAGAAAATTGCTCATTCGCATTTATATAATCTATAACTAAAAGTAAATAATTTTAATGTGGTAAATAAAACCAGAGTAAATCTTAGAGAAATTTTTAAATAATTCAACTATTACTCTTGTATCTCTTCTTTTAAGATAAATTGACTGCAAACTAAAGAACAAGTAGATGTAGTATTTACTGATATCAATAAGGCTTTAGATCTATAGTTCTTTAAAAAATTATCCTTGAAAATCATTACGCAATAGGATTTTTAACCCATAGTCTTAAATGGTTATCGTCTTTTCTGTCATATAGGTCATACCAAGTCCTTTCTTAGAACTACTATTTCTCCAACTTATGTTGCAAATTCAAGATTACTACATGGAAGACATCTAAATCTTTTATTTTTCGTAGGGTTGACCTATGTTAGTCACCTATGTTTATCCCATTCACATTTTTTTATTTTTACTGATGATACCAAAATCTTCAAAACTATAACCTCCACTTGTGATTGTGAGTTGTTGCAACATGATCTCATTCGATTTAGTTCATGATACAGAAACAAACAATTAAGCATTATACGCATTGGTCAAAAGAGTTGTCTGTTCCCTATATCAAGAAACAAAATATTGTTACTTACGTAAGACCGATTTTTGAATACTCAAGCCAAGTATGGGAACCCTATCGTGATATTTCACGTATTAAATCAGTCCAAAAATAATTTTTTTATTTCACGTTACGCAACCTTATTTGGGCTGATCCCATATATCTTCCTCCATTTGAAGCATAATTTTCTTTAATGACTTTAATTGACTTGAATTCCTCTACTCACGCTGTCTAGTAGCTGATGTCATATTCGTTCAGCAGCTGTAGTTCCCGACGATATTAACTTCTGCGAAGATTCAACTATTTACGAACAAATAAGATCTAGAGAAAATCCGAATAATTTGAGAATGATCGAGCTTTTTAATGTGTTACACCTCACCACAGACTATGGCAAATTAGAGCATATTTTGCGTGTGTTGGGATTGGTAGAGATTAACTCAAGGTCTGAGCTCTTTAATACTAACGATAACAAAATAAACCCTGAGAGCCAACATTTTAAATTCTCATAGTTTGCATGATTGAATCTCTCATTTCAATTTAGCTTGCATATTCTAAAGATTTTGTTTTGATGTTTTTTAAGATTTTTATATTGGTTTAGATTAGTTAGAATATTATTATTAATGTTACTAATATTAATAACTAGTTACTAACAGTATAGTAATAAAATAACTAATTAATACGTATTGACTATTAAGTTTTCTTACATTTAACATCATTTACTAACGTACTAACCCATACTGACTTTTTCAGTTAATTGTGCCATAGTTCACTAATGCTTGGATTAAGCAAAATACCTCTCCACAATAAAATAATTATATTAATTTAGTTCCATTAGTTTGGCCCGTTGTACATTTTAGATGCACACATTAATATTAAACTGTAATGGAACCTCTTAAAATACAAAAAAATATGTGTATATGAATCCCTATACCTCTATATAATGAATCCTAAAAATTTAATTTCTGAGTAGAAAAACAATTAAATTTCGTTTATGGTTATTAATTCACCTTTTTAAATTTTTAATTAAAAAATTTTTTAAATGTAATGATTTAAGTATAATTGAATTCTTCAAAACTGCTAAAAATAATAAGAAAACTCTTTTTTATTTGGAATATAAAGTAAACAAATTATTATAAGTTTTTTTTTTTTTTTGTTTTTTATTTAAAAATTTCGAAATTAAAAGCATTAATTTAATTAATATTTAAAAAAATATCAGTTTTATAACTTTATAAGTAATTAATATGCATTAATGATAAATTAATGGTAAGAATACTAATGACGCATATGACGCAGTATCCCCTTAAAAATTAATTGTTAAATTTGTATACCAGCGCTTGACTAATTTTTTATTCTCGATAAGAATAACAGAGTTTTTCAAATGTGTACTTTTAATCTTATACCACGTTCATAGGATTCAATAGGATTTTTAAAGTCCGAGTTAATTTTAAGGGTTATAACCAGGTTTTTGATTAAAATTATTTGATATTTTCGATTATTATTTGAATTTTTTTACATCCTTCTGCGATTTTGTTGCAAAATATCATTGTTGTTTATTTTTAAAAATAAACAAATTACCGTTTCTTTTTTTTCATTTGAATTTTTAAATGAAAAATTTTTTTATTTGTTATTTAATAAAATGTCGTCCTACAATTGCCACACCCAAATTTCAAATAATACTAGGTTCATGCATAACGATAGCCTGAACGGTTGATTTTGAAACTGGACTATTTAGTAGGTTTTTTGCGTAGTGTGAACATGGTATTACCTCTAATTTAATCTTAACTTTAATCTTAACTTTAATCTAAAGTAAATAATTTCATAAGTAAATATTTACTTCCATAAGTAAATATGTTAATTCCATCAGTAAATATTTACTTATGGAAATTAACAAGCAGCTTAATATTTAGTTGTCGCATGAAAAAATTAAGAAAATTATTCATAAATAAATTAAAACTTTCAAAAGTTTTTTGAAGAAAATAAACAAAAAAAAGATTGTTTTTGAAAAGTGAATGCAGTAGTAAAAAGTTTGAGGGACACTGATATATAGATATATTATAGATGTTATAAAAATAAATATTTAAAAAAAAAAAAAGATTCGTTCGTACGTTCATTTACTCACGTTCTATTCTTTTTCAATTTAAATTTCTACATTCTACATTTTAAGTGAATTTAATAATTTTGTTTTTTTTTTTTGTTTTTTTTTTTTTTATGGATGAATCATCTGTGGTGAATGGTGACATCTATTTATTAATATCGTAATTTTAAAAATTGTTTATGCATACGTAATAACTGTTCTAATATTAAATTTTTAAAATATTTTTTACTTGTTTTTCACTTTTTTTTTTTTCTGTAGAGAAATAAAATAAAAAATTGTTTTTCTTAACAAAATATTTAAATTTTTGGTGGTTTTCTTTTTTTCTAAATAAAGACGCCATCTATCAAGATCGTTGATGGAAAATTTTTTTTATTGTTACTTTGTGCGGAAAATTTTCTTTTATCTCTTACTTTATGAGTAAAATTTTACAATAAAAATTGTAATTTTTTTTAATTTTTTTGAAAATTTATTATGATTTTTTTTAAATTTATTTTAATATAAAAAGAAATATTTAGGTGAGAAAAGAATAATAAAACAAAAATCAAAACTTTGTTGCAGACACAAAATTAAAACAGAAAAAATGAGGAAGAGTGTAGAGGACTGTCTCAACTTTAGGAAACATTCATGAACATAATAATATGCTGTTTCTATAAGATTTAATAATTTTTTACAAAATTTCAGATATTTCATTAAAGATATAATGTAGTAACGATGTATAATATGAACTATAATATATATATATATATATGGTTTTTATATATATAAAACATTTATTATATATATGATATCGGGATATCCAGGATGTCCGAAACTCAAAGGTCACGAAGAACGAAGGTGATAGAGAAGTTCATAACTCAGTTATCAGTTATTATTAGCCAAGTTAATTACATACTTGGTAAGTAAACACATAGTTATATTTAATTATCTCAAAAACGGTAAAAGACTAGAGCAAAATGTATTAAATTAAATTGAAGTTGAGGAATAGGCGATTTTGAAAATGAAATAAAATTGATATATTAATAACGGTTTTTTATGCAAAAATTACAGTTTATAAAAACGGTGTAAAATATCAATATTTTTCTTATTTAAAACTTTGCAACTCCTCAACTAAGAAAAATAAATAAAAGTTGGAATATTACTGTGAAAGCAAATAACTTAGGTTAGATACCGACACTAAAACAAATCTTTTATGTTATACGGGGGCAAGGATGTTGTTATTTCTTTAAAAAGTTAACGAAATTATTTTAAAGGGTGTTATCTCGGAAACCGTTAGAAATAGATGCCCCCACCTCTCCAGAACAATTTTTTATTTGTTATGAACTTCTCTATCACCTCCGTTTTTCGTTACCTTTGAGTTTCGAACACCTTGTATATTTCGCAGTTGTATATGACAAGCAATCGGAATTTTATTACGTTAATTTTGCAGAAGTTGTTGACATAACTTAATTTCTTTTGATAAAATTTCAGATACCCAGAAATTGGATGGCAGCTAATTAACTTATTCAATTTGTATTACAAAAGTGACATTTATATAAAACTGAATAGGTAAAAATTTAGAATTCTAGCTCCATTATTTTTGGGACTTATCATATGTATAAGCGAACGAACACACATATTTAAATCGACTCAAAATTTAATCTGAAACAGAAATACTTTTCTATATCTACATAGTTTCCTTTATAGAATCACAAACGTAATAGCAAATTTATTATACCCTTAAAAATTATTGTAGGGGAATAAACATGAGCTATTTGATGATGATTATGACTAGGTTAATTTTTTGATGAAACCAAAAAAAAATGTTATTTTTTGGTGTTTTGAGTGCGGTCATAATTTTGGGAAAAAAACGGGAAAAAAACAAAAGAATAACCTAAAATATTTTTAAAAAATAATTTACCAATTTATAATTTAATTTGGTAATAAAATGTGTTGTTTGTTTAAAATATCATTTCATGTATTATTTTTCGAGAATCAGTAAATTGTATCTGGAACACTATTTTGAAGAATTAGTCAATGTTAAGTTATTTTCTGGATTAGTCAGTAACAAATTAAAATTAGTGTTAGTATAAATAAAAAGAAAAACACATGCTTTAATTTATAATACTAAAATTATCTTAAGATACTCTTTTACTAAATTTTTAAGGGTCTTATCGAGGGGTAATTTTAAATTTGATATTAATGATAGATTTTTACTTTTTAAATATTCCTCTAACTTAACAACCCCTGTCTGCACTACAGAAACATGTTGAAAAACGACCAAAGGTATGCCAGGCAAATATAAAAATATGATAAAAAATAAAAACAAAAAATGTTCTTAGAATTGATTTTAGTCATTTCAAAGCCAGTTTTAATAAAGTTTAGGTTATAATATATAAAATAGATTTAATATTTTTGTTTCGATATTTTGGCTTAAGTTTACATATTGAGTTATAAGATCTATAAAAGTAAATAACTTTTTAACGTTTGCATTTGCATTTATTTGTTTATATATGACATGTAATATTACCCGTATATTTGAATATTTGAATGCAGTATTTTTATATTTTCTTATCATTATAAATACAAATATTTACCATTAATTTGAACCAAATGGCGAAAGATAGCCAAAGGACGAGTCAGGTAAAAAAACTAGATAAATAAACATTGAAATTTTAATATTTACAGTGATTGAAAGCAACTTACTCTTAAAGGCACTCAACTATTGTGTCATACGCCTTACAATTACGTACATTTAAATTACATTTCAGTTTTTCTGACTATAGACTACGCAATTAGTAATTTTTGTTACCCCAAACTTTCACATTCAATAACCAGTTATATATATAAAGATCCGAAAATTTCTCCAAAACTCAAGTTATATCTTTTTTGATTAATTATAGTAACTAATTCAAAATCTAGTAAAGTTTTCTGTCAAGTTTACAGTTTACAGTAAAAAATCCTTTTTTAATCATTCATCTTTATTCTTAGGGAAATAAAGTTCATTTTATGATTCGGCAATCCTAAAAAAGCGGAACACTTTCAATCGATTTATTTCATATATTATATGAATATTTGTACCTATTAATTTAATTTTTACCTTGGTTTTTATCTAAAGTTTCTATATTTTGTTGTCATTTAAAAAAGAAAACTCTATATTGTTTTATTTTTCTTTTTTTCTGTGGGTCTCAAAGTTAATGTAAATTTTCTGAATGTAATCATGTTTTTTTGTCTTTTTTTATTTTTTTGTTTTTAATTTCTGCTATTGCGGGGTATTATTTAAAATATTATTTTTGAAAAACAAAAATATATATTTCTATATCATTCATATATAAAGTAATAATACTTTATTTATAAAAACAAGAAAAAAAAATATGTAGGGCAACATAAAAAAAAATAAAATTAAAAAATATATATATTCGAGTATATAATATAATAAATATAAAAATAATGAAAGTAACTAAGTAAAATAAACTAAAACAAAAAAAAAAAAAACAAAAAAAAAAAAAAAAAAAAAGAAATAAAACACAGAAAACACTCAAAATTTACTATAAGTCTTGTTTTTTCCACCAAAGATTTTAAAGCAGGTGATATTAGCGTAGGTTGGTAATTCAATTTATTATCGGCAAAGGTTTTAGCAAAACTGCAATTGGAACTTGAAACAAAGAGTTGTGAGTCAATAATTGTACAAGGGCAATATTCGTGTCCTAAAGACAACACGAAGAAAATTAACATACAGCAACTTTTACCTTTACGTTCATAGTACGTGTTAAGAAGAAACAAAACTTTGCCGACCGTCTTTTGGTGGGAAAATCCTAAAAGAACAAATGAATGAAAGGAAATACTTAAAAAGACTGCTATTGCTAAACTGTAAACTAATATGCGTCTCAATATTTTCACAGAGAAAATTTTCATGTCTTAAAAAGAACATGGCGTAAATTAACATATAGAAATTATTACCTTTGTATTCATGGTATATGGTAAGAAGAAACGAGACTTTGCCGATCGTCTATTGGTGGAATAATCATAGAAGAAGAAATTAATGAAAGGAAATCCTTAAATAAACTTCAATTGATAAAATGCAAACTAATATGAGTGTCAATAATTCTCACAGAGGGAACCTTCGTGTCCTAAACAGAGTATAAAGAAAATTAACATATAGCAACTTTTACCTTTACATCCATAGTACGTGTTAAGAAGAAAATAGACTCTACCGACCGTCTATTGGTTGTAAAAATCCTAGAAGAACAAATGAATGAAAACAAATACCTAAAATAAATAAAGGTAAAAATTTAGCTAATAAATTTAAAATTAGACCACGGTATAAAATATTAGAGAAAAAAAGCAAATAAAAATAAAAACAACAGAAAATAATAACTGAAGATAGCAGATGAGGCAGATTAATTATAGGAATGGACTGTAATAAAACAAAACGTTAAATTACGAAATTATGATAATCTGATTTATTATAATACCATATGATTTTTATTTTTTTAGAATTCACTGTAAATTTAAATGAAACATACATAAAAAAAAAACAAAAAAAAAATTTATGAGATGGCAGGCGACCTTTTCAGATACAAATTGTCTATGAATTTTACTACACATATATATGTGTATACCCTCTTATTTTTATTAGTTTGTTATTACAAGTGTGACACTTTTCTTATATTAGAGTAAATTTTTAAATGAAAAAAATAAGAAACATATTATTTAATTTTTGAGTAAAAAATATAATTTTTTTTTTTTTTTTTTAAGTTTTTTTTCTGTTTTTATATTGTAATGTTTTAAAAAAATATTATTCTATATTTAAAAAACAATTTTAAGAACAAAATTATTAAGAAATAATACGGATTATTTATGATGTTTTAAGACATATTGAATTGAACATATTTTTTTTTTTGCTATACATATTACCTATAATTAAATAGTTATGGATATTGACATAAGTACTCGTACATAACACATAAAAGTTGTTCATTATTTTAAAAAATTTTACTTCAGCTAACGAGATAATTAATTAAAATAGTCTGCAGTTCTGAATAGCAATTAATATTTAAACAACCGCATTAAATTGAGCATTGAACTGAAACTATTTTGGTTTTCTTTCTGGAATGGAATTGGAAAAAAAACTAACATTAAGAAGCAGTTTTTAATATCCTAAAATATACATATGTATATGTATTTCATATTCAGTAATTAAAAAAATGAGGGTCTAAGCAATTAATTTTTTGCGTTATTTCAATCATTTTCATCCATTTTCTGTCATCACTTTATAATTAATTTTCAAACAATTTAAATATGATATCTGATATGATTGATATCTAAGATAAGAACCAATTTTCAAATACATATATGATATCCAAGATAAGAACCAATTTTCAAATAATCTCGAAAATTTTAACTTTTTTATTACTTTTTTTTTTTTTTTGTTTTTTAACTATTTTCATTTACCTTTTAGCATATTTTTCAAAAAAAAAAAATTTTAAAATTTGCTTATTAGTTTAACTCTACTCTTCTGTCCGTTCGTTCATCCGTCCATCTTTTTTTCTGACCGGTCGTCTGTCTGTTTACAAAAGTTATACAAAATTTTAACCATGGATAGGCCTCGTAGAAAAATTAATGTTGCGGAACTACTTTTTTATATAGTCACATTACGAAACTACAGTTCCTCAATATTTGAAAAATCTCTATTTTAAAATATGCCTTAGGTTTTGTTTAAGTTTTTTTTCAATCTAAAAAGGTTGAAGTACTGGACATTAATGTTGCAACTACTATTAAATTAATGTTGCGATAGCTACATTACGAAACTACAGTTCCTCAATATTTGAAAAATCTCTATTTTAAAATATGCCTTAGGTTTTGTTTAAGTTTTTTTTCAATCTAAAAAGGTTGAAGTACTGAACATTTTTTCAGCTTTATAGATCAATACCGTTATGTGAAAAGAAAATTTTGCAAGATTTTGCCCCTTTCATAACTTTGTTCATACCGGAATATTTTCAGATAAAACTTTGAAAGAAGAAAGATATTTACAAATTAGCATAAGTTATCTCAAAAAAATGTTTGTACCTACAGGTTAAAAATTGAAAATTTCCTATTTTTAAACACCTGCACAAAATTTTTCATAGTAAAAAGTAAAACTTAAAGCTTCAAAATTATATGTTTATATGTAGAAACAACTTTTCCCAATTATATAGGATTTCCTAACTAAATAAGAATGTCTTGATTTTTCATAATTTTTTTCTTACATATAAAATTCTAAGAAAAATTACAAATTTTGGTGTAGGTCACAATTCAAATCTGTTTGTCTTTTAAAAAATGTACGCCTTTAAAAAACTTTAGTTTTATATTCTGCTTTTGTAATCAAATTTCTTATACTTACATTCTTTATTTTTATCCAATTGTGGTTGTAGTGGACTTGAATCAATAACAGCCTTCGGTGGTGATTGTCTGGCATCATATTCTGATGTACCATCAATTGATTCAGCCAATAATGATGATGCACCAGACGATGAAGTTGGTAAATTTTCTAAATGATCACCTACAAAAATTTTAATTTTAAAATTTATATACAAATTTTTAAAATAAAAATAATAAAATAAATTTAATTAAATCATTTTTAATATGTACAATGGAAGATTTTTGAAATATTTTAAAATACCAAAAAAAAAAATAATAATACGAGTATAATAAAATTTTCAATTTTCAAAATTTGAAAATTTTTCAAGGTTTTTCTTCCTTTTGTAGAAAATATTTTATAATAATCTACTTTTAATTCAAATATTTGTTATGACCGGAGGATATATTTTTGGTCATGATGAGCACTGATAATACAATAACAATAGCTAACGAACCAAAAACCAACAAAATCAAATTAGTAAAATTTTAAGAAAAACAAAATTGTAAAAATTCTTTTGAATTATTATTATATGTATTGTACTTTGTCAAAAAGGTAAACAGTACAGTTCAAGGATTCTGTAAAGAAATACATTTTGTATATATAGGTAAATATCTTGAAAGAACAATGAAAATTTATGTTATTATCAATGAACAGTACATAAAATAGCTTTTGGCTCATTTAATGAATGAAATTAAGTGATTTTAAAAGGATATTTTTAATTTATAAAAGAAGAAGAAGAAAAAAATGAAAATGATTGGGATCTAAAAATTATTATGTATTATTATTATATTACAATTAACTCTTGAAACTTATTTAGAAACATTTTCATTTAACAAAATAAATTCAATAGAATTTAAAATTTTCCTTTTTTTTTTTTTGGGGCATCAATTAAAATTTTGACATTTGTAAATTTAATTTAATAGGTTTGGTGTAACAAACAATAAATATAATTTCCATCAATATTATGAACTAAAAAGGGACTCTTCTTCTGACAAGGTATTATTAAATAGAAAATTTTGATCAGAAATATCTAATCCAATAGTGATGTACTCTTATATAGTTCTAAAGATCTATTGAGCACAACCATATAAATTTTCGAAAAAAAAGTTTGATGTAAGTAAATGTGCACTTATGTGCGTCATGCTTCGTCTTAATCCAGTCTGTTTTAATTATTCTCTATGTAAATGGTATTAGTCTTTGTAAAATGAGTTCTGTTAAAGACATGAGGGTATACTTTGATGATAAACTTAACAACTTTAAAATACATTTCTGTAATATCAGCAATAAAGCTAATTCTATGCTTGGTTTTATAAAACGTTGGTCTAGAGAATTTATTGATCCCTATGTTATTAAGTTCTTGTAGTTTTGTCTTGTTAGACCTAATTTGGAATATGCTAATCAAGATTGGTCGTCTTTCTATTAATATCATATCAATAGAATAGAGGCAGTGCAGAAAAATTTTTTAAGATTTACATTTCGAAACCTTACATTGTCAAATTCATTGATCTTACATCCATATGAACACAGGCTGAACTAGATTCAATTCAAAGTTTTATAGAATCAAGACGAAAAGTAACTGATGTTATTTTTATTACTGAAGTTAAGTATAAAAGGGAGCATTATTTCTTTTCAAATTCTGAATAGGATCAACATTAATTCAAACAATCGTATACGTAATAGTAAT
The DNA here is from genome assembly GCA_947095535.1 of Poecilobothrus nobilitatus. Classification (NCBI taxonomy): domain Eukaryota; kingdom Metazoa; phylum Arthropoda; class Insecta; order Diptera; family Dolichopodidae; genus Poecilobothrus; species Poecilobothrus nobilitatus. The sequence continues at coordinate 116,375,491 of OX352774.1, forward strand.
TTATTTATGTTAAGTTTCCATAGGACTAATTATGGTAATTAATTACGAACTGATCCATAGGATGTTGCTAATGGGGAACAAGCACAAGAATAACATTGACTTTATGCTGCCTAAACAAACACAAAAACTTAAATTGAACAAACGGCAACGATATTTGTATATTTTAATTATTTTAATTGTAATTTAAGTTAATTGTAATTTAGTTTGTAAATTTAATTGTTTTGATTGTATTTAAATATATATATATATATTTTGTATAAAGGTTGAGCTTAACTAATAAATAAATAAATAAATAAACTTCTATAATTCATGGGTTAGAATAAAATATTTTATTAATAATATAAAAGTTATAATCGTAAAGAATGAACTGTCAGATAGTGTAAGAGGATGATGTCATCTTAATGAAATGTCAATACTACATTGATATTGGTACCAAGACTTTGTTTTATCCGAGTTAAGTATCAGAATTCGAAATGGAAATAAGAAAACTTTATCTACATAATTTTTATTTTATTTTCTTTAAAAAAAAATGGAAAATTTATTATAATAATAATAATTAAACACTTACCGTCAGCCATTTCGTCGTATGATGTCTCGTCAAATATAATTTGATGAAATGTTTGATCTAATGTTGATATTGATGCTATTAAACCTTTACGATATGAAGGAAATAATTGTTTATCACTACTTCCAATACCAGATGAAGAAGAAAACGACGATGATGATGATGTTGATGATATTGATGATGACGGTAATAATAAATCAGTATTACTAACAATTGTTGTTATTGGTGACGTTGTTGTTGTTGTTATTAAATTTGATTCAGTTTCTTCTAATTTAATTGAATTTGTATTAAATTGTTCTAATAATTGATTTTGTTGTTCTTCTTCTTGTTGTTTTTGTTGTTGTATATTACAACAACAATTAATATTATAATTATTTATATTACAACTACAATTATTATTATTAATATCGTTATTTAAATTTGTATTTAAATTTTCTATTGAAGTTGTTGAAGATGGTGAAGATGATGAACCAATTAATGATATCGAAGATGATGATGATGACGACGACGTTGAAGGTGATGCTGAAGCTGATGACGAAGAAGACGACGACGAAGAAGAAGATGCTGATGATGATGACGATGATGATGTTGAAGAAACACCATTAATTTGTACACCACCAACACAATTATTATTATTACTTATACTTTTATTATTGTTATTTTTACAATTAGAATTTAAACCAACTGTTGAATCAATTGATGATGTTGATGCTATTGAAGAACAACCTGAAGAATATAACGATGTTGATAACGATGATATTGGTGATGATGATGATGCTATACTATTTGTATTTAAATTTAGATTTGTATTACTTTCAGTTAAATTTAAACAATCCGATGGATTATCTGTTTGAAACCAATTCGGAAAGCTTCCCTTCAGCGTGTCGATTAGATCCTGATCGAGCGTTAAACGCCACGATTCAGGTCCGTCCACGCTATGCGTAGACTCTGTAAAAAAAAAAAAACAAATATATATTTATAATTAAAATAAATTTTCTTGGAAAAAAAACATAATTTTAGAATTTACAGAAGTATTTATAGATATTTTCTGTTGCTAATATAATATTCAACTAATTTTTTATCATCTAAATTTTATTAATTCCTCAACAGTGTCATTAATATCCCTCTTTTTGTCTTAACTTGATCTTTATTTTTCAAATGCAATAGCAAATTATATTGAAAATATATTGCTTATAATTTCATTAGTTTCAAAACTACTAATATTAGTTGTATTCAAGTATAAAATTCAAGGTAAGTATATAAAAGATTTAAAAGCGATCACAACTTTTAGTTTCTAAAATACATCAAAATCAAAAACTAAACAAAGAAATTATTTCATTACTGCATGACCTTTTAACTTTTTTTAGGTTTTAGAAGATCTGATCCTTAAAAAAAATAAAATATAAGAAAAAAACAAGTTGTAAAATAAAAATAGAAAGGATTAAATGTGATTAAAATATGAATCTATTAGTTTCCTTACTGCGTCTTTTTAATATAACAATTGCACCCATTTCAATTTAAGAACATAAAAGAAGGATTAGTGATATATAAAACAATTTAATCACATGAAGGTTCATTTTCTTATTTTTTTTTTTCTTTCAGTATCCTTTAAAACGTAAAAAAAGGATAAAACAAAAATAAGAAGAAAATTTGAAATTTCATAATTTTTGATAAGAAAAAAAAAAAAAAAGTAATAATCCTATCTTTTGCCTTTATATACCTAACTAGAATAAATTTTGACACTCTTTCCTTTCAAAATTTTGAATTAAAATCAGATTTGAATATGTGTGACCTTCAGACCAAAAAAAAAAAAATCATATTTTTTATTGCCATTATCACAATATAAATAAAAAATAAAAAGACAAAATCAAAGCAATTCTCTGCTTTTTATTCTTTTTTTGTTTTTTTTTTTTTACTTTGTTACGGTCTTATAAGCATCGACACACACAGTTACTGGATTTCAGAAAAAAAAAAACCAAAAAGTTTTTGCATTCAGAATATTAATATTGTCTTTTATATCATTTTATCTTATTTTTCTTTCTTTCCCAAACATTTACAACTCTTATTTATCTGGTCCATGTCTTGATTATGTGGTTTTTTTTTTTTTTTTAATATTTTTGTTGATTCTCTTAGTTGGGGGGCCTATAAAGGTAACCTTGAATGACGTACATTGAACTAAACAATGAATAAAATTTTGAATTTGTTTAAAACGTAACTTTGTTTTCTTTTTTATATATTTTGGTAATGATTTGATGGCATCTCAACAAATAACAAAAATATTTAAAAATAAAAAAAAAAATAAATAAATTCAAATTTATGGTAATCCTATAGAGCTTATCCTTAATGGGGATTTGTTTCTTTCTCCTTTTTTTTTTTACATTTTTTCGGTATAAATAAAAAAGTTTTTTTTTATTTATTTTAATTATTTTTAATACAATCTAAACAATATTTATAATATATTAAATTTTTTTTTGTTTTTGAATGTAGAAAGAGTTGCAAGATTCATAAGTTTACATTAGGATGATTTTAGTTCATATGAAATTTAAAGTGAACTTTGAATATATATTTTACAAACTTTTTTTTTTTTTGTACATTATATTAGTGAACCTAACAATAAAACTTAAAACGATTCTCAAAAAATAAATAAATTTTACGAATTCTTTTCAATGACATTTACAATCAATGACATTTACAAATTACAAGTTAAGTGTTACCGCGACAAAAAAAAATTCTGTAAATTAAAATAAATTTAAGTACTTTTTACTTTCTGTCTTTAAACTTTCAATTTATTTAAAAAAAATTTTTACTGATGTTTTCTAAAAAACCAAATTAACCCATAACCAAATTAATCAAATTTGTTTAATCAAAATAAAGTTCTTTAGACTAAAAAATATAATATATATGTACAATATTTTAACTTAAATTTATATTTTAGCATAGAACATAAAATATTAGAGCTAAAAGCCTGCTTCTATTTATTAAAACACGACCAAAATTATTTCTTTTCTTAAAACTTCTGCATAACGGTAAATTTAAATACTGAAATGAAAAAAAAAGAAAAATTTCAATATTGATTTATAAAGACACTCTGACATTTGAAGCTTTTAGATTGAAAAAATTTCAAGCAGAACCTGAGATAAACACATTCAAAAATAGGGTTTATTCAAAGTTTGACGGGCTGCAGTTTCATAACGGGTACGTCTATATAAAAAAAAGTTGTTTCATAATATTAAATTTACCAACATACTTAACTTTAGCTTTAATGGTGTAAAATTTTTGTAACAGACGGACGAATAGGGTGAAACTATAAAAGCGTATAGTGCTAAGCTGACAAGAAATTTTCAGTAAATTAAATTTTAAGAAACTCGATTATGACAATATGAACTTTTGCAGAGCTGCCATTTTAATATAACTGTAAATTCAATGTAATATTACTACGGTATTAACATTTTTCTTTTAAACTTTAAAAAAAATCTAAAATTTGAGTTTAGAATTAAAATTATCACAAATTTTCACATATTTTCAATTTTTTATGAATATCAATTCGAAAAAAAAAATATTTTGTTTATTTTTATGGTTTTCTTCAATTTTAATTTTCTTGTTTTTCTTTTTCGTTTCAAGGTTAAACAAAAAACAAACAAGAAAATTAATTGCGTAACAAAAAATTATTTAAAAAAAAAAAAAATAAGTAAAACCATTGACTATTAAATAATATTAATATAAAAAAAAAAAAATAAAAAATAGCCCTTTAAAAAATTATTTTATTCAACTTATTGGTTTTTTTCTCTTTTTGATTTTTTTTTTATGATCGCTTTTGTTGTAATTAAAAACCACAGCACAAAATAAACAAAATTAAAAAAATCAATCTATTAAAAGAATATTTTTCTATATACACAAAACACCTGTTGGTTATAAATTTGTATTTTTTTTGCTGTTTTTTTTTTTTTAATTTAAAAAAAAACAAAAAAGAAATAAAAACCTCTTTTCTACGGTTTTGCGGAAGCAACACAAAAACATTTAAAAAAAAAAATACTACTATGCCACTGCGTAATTAATTTTAAAAAAAAAGTTACGGAAGAAAAGGCATTTGGCAAAAATTTATTCATTTGTTTTTTTTTTTCATTTTCCACCAATTAAAGCTTATTTAAACGTATATTCTATAATAACATCGTTATACGTCGTATAATAATAATTTGAAAAACAATATATAAGTAACTATGTATAATATGTCAAAATTCTTTTCTTAATAAGGACACTTTTAAACAAAAAAAAATAAAAATTAAATACTGAATAAAACCATTTAATCAGGAATTATTTAAAAGCATAAAATAAGATCCTTTAACAATTTTGGATACTAAGCTTAGAAAATAGTTACAAATTTAATCCTTTTACACATTAAAATAGGAAGTTTGATATCAAGCCAAGATATAAAACATAATAACAAATTTTAAGAGGGGACTCAGTGACCTAGTGGGTAAGAGCGTATGAAATACGTTGTAACCAATGCCACAATCGTGGCTTCGAATGCCACACACGTCATGAGACTACTTCCCTCTTACGACATTTACAGCCACGACTGAAAAGGAAAGGCTGTGTAATTTCCTGTTTCACATTTATGTGAAAGAAATGCACTAAAAAAAAAAAAAAAATTTAAGATCGAAATTGGAAAAAAGGCGAGAAGTTTGAAAGCGAATTTTTAGATATGTATTTTTATTACAATAATTTGAACTTCTGAAACCTAGCTTTAGTACAATAAACCAATTATAAATATTATATAAATGCTAAAGAAGTATTTAACATTTGTTCGAAATTCTTCAGAATCAAGTCTTCTGACGAACTTTTCACACTTTTCTTTTTATAAGATAACTACAAAATAAAAGCAAATAAACTATAAAAATCTCTTCTCTAAAATCAAATCTCTCAAAACGACTATATAATGAACGGGTTACTATTGCAAGCCTATATTTTATTTGACTGCATTTCATTTGTCTGTCGACACTACAGGCAAATGATAAAACAGGTAAATTGCAAAAACTACAGACAAATGATACTACGGGCAAATGAAATACAGCCATATGACACGCTCTCATAATTAACATTCCGCTGTTATGTATAGTCTAAAAACAATACAGTTGCTTTTAACTACAAACTAGAAATTTCCAATGAAAACATTATTTAATTTAAATGAGTAGATATTTTTAAAAATCCGGAATAAAATAAATTGTTCAGAGGCCTCGGTGGCCTAGTGGGTAAAAGAGTATAAAATACGCTGCAAACACCGTGGCAATGTGGGTTCGAATCCCACACACGTCGTAAGAATTATTCCCTCTTACGATATTTACAGCCACGCCTGAACAGGAAAGGTTGTGTAATTTCCTGTCCACATTTATGTGGCAGAGAAATACAATAAAAAAAAATAAAAATTCTTCAGTGCTAAAAATTCCTGATCACTTGTCATATATGTATTTCTGCTCTTCAAAAATTCATTAAGTAATTATATTTTTTATTATCTTAGTTTTAGTACTTAGTTTATTTAATTTATCACACACTGAAAAATAAACTTACAATATACGTCTTAAAGTATTAACACAACCTTAAAGGTAAATTCCTCTAAAGTATAGTAACATTTCATAGTAGCATCATAAAAGATGCAAATAAATTTATAAATTTAATTTTAATTTTTTCAAACTTAGTACATAATACATATTATACAATTAAAGAAAGATAATATAAATAGAAATGGAAGGTGGTTTGCTGGTAAGTGGTACTAATTCCGTTTTGTTTTTAACTTTATTGTTTGAATACAATCTTCAATCTGCTCTTGAAAATGAATCCACAATGGTTCGAATTCAACTGTTTTAAAAACCAAAAAGAGAACGTAAATTGTAAGAAGTTAAGATAGTGTTGTTTTAATAAGTTTAAAATTTTTTTTTGTTTTTAAAATAGGTACATACTTACAAGATTTATTCAAGTGAACCAATATTTGCGTGTGTCAAAAAAAAGGCAAATAGTTTTTTTTGTTTATTGGGTTTTAAAACAACTGAAATGTTTGTATGCTTTAACGATGATACGACGTCACGAATCTTAAAATTCGATACGAATCTTAAAAATTTTATTATTTTATTTATTAAAAATTTCGAAAAATAAAAAATTTTCAAACTGTAAATAATATTTAAATATTTAGGTACAGGGTGTTTAACAAAAAAAAACAATTTTTATTCTAACAAAATACAATTGAATGTGGTATAATTCACGACTATTAAGTACGAGTTATCATAAAGCAAAATAGTTCTTTTTGTTTTCCCCATCACTTCTAAACTGTACATCCCGATTGTCCTGAAATGTTTTGGAACTGAGACTAAGTTCGGGTGAAGTTTTAAGTTGTTAGGATCAAATCTTTGGGTAATTACAACTAAAAAAAATCTAATAAGACTAGGAGGTTACAAAATAAAATGGACGAATAAGGTACTAAGTAAAAACCTCTTTGCAAAGTTTCAAATTATTAGAAACAAGTGATCCAGTAACTGTCACACAAACTTCAACTCCAACTGTTGAATATCTTGAAAACGAATAGGCCTAGGGGAGACTACAAACTAAAATGGGCAAGTAAAGTATTAGGACAAACATTTTTTGGCGAAATATATGAGCCTTTGTTTTCCTCCTTTTTTCTTTTTTTTTCCGAAGTTTATGTTTCTATACAATATATGCTATTGCTATATATATAGTTTGAAATTTGAATATGATTGATATACAAATGTAATTATATAGCTACATAGTGTTAGGTATCTATAGTCTATGGCTATACGTATTTTTTGTTTTATTTTGTTTTTTATGTTTCTATACAATATACGCTATTGATATACATGTAGTTTGATATGAATAGTATAGATATGTATTTATGTAGCTATGTAATGTTAAGTATTTATCTACATATTTTTTGTTTCGTTGTTTCTTTTTTTTTTCTGTTTTGTGTAAAGAATGAATGTGAATATAATATTATAATATGTAAGAATTAGGTATATGATGAAATTGTGTGAGATTTTTTGAGTTACAGACAAATTGTGTATGAAAGTACATTTTGTAAAAATAAAAGCTAAAATATGTGTGCATTGTATATAAAAAATTGCTATTAATGGAATGAGTATTCGTAATTATTCTAATAAAAATTTATCGCTTCCATTGACGTATGTAATATAATATGAAAAATGTTTGTATTTTTATTTTAAAAATTGAATTGAATTGTAAACCAGTAAAAAACAAGTACATATGTATGTTTGAAATTTTTTTAAGAATAAAATTTAAGGGTAAATTTTTAAAATTTATAATAAATGTACAAAATAATTTTCGTGCAATTCACAAAATTATTTGTTGAAGTTTGCATCAAAATTAATATTATGATACATACATATGTACATATATTATTTATGCATCCCAAATCCAATAATATTGAATTTTTTTTATTCAAAACAAATATTTTTTTTCTTAAAAATTTGTTAAGAATTCATTAGAAATCTGATTGCTGAAAATAAAGTAAAATAACCGTTCAATAAGAGGTATATTTATGTATTAACAAAAATATGTGACAACGTTCTCAAACCATACTGAAAATATTTAGCCAGTCCTTAAATTTTATTTTTAATAAAATGTCAAACTTATTTGTTTTTTTAAATGATCATGTTATTGAAACGTAACCTTCAGGTAGCTGTTATAAATATTTTCGAATTCAATTTTTGAATATCTTGAAAACTTTGGCGAAGTTTCAAATTAGTAGTACTATATTTGAAACTACTGTATATAATTAGTACAGTTAGCTAGTAGGACTATGTTTTTAACTATTTTTTCAAAAATTTTCAAAACCTCATTTAAACAATTTTTCTGATATTTCATCCATATTGTGTGTACAGATATTCTCGTTTTTGTATAGGAACGAAAAGGACTATTAATTTTAGACATTGTTTTTCGAACTCGAATTTAATTTCACTTATAGGATATATAAGTATATATGTATATATCTATACTTTTTTTTCATTCAAGTTTTAGTTACAAAAATATTTCCTTTCTAGATTTTTGCCTTTTACATTTACTTTACTACTTTAAAATAAATTAAAAAGAATTTCAAATATTATTTCAGTATTCATTTGAAATCAGTTTCAATTAAAATAATTTACGAAATATTCTAAAATAAAAATTAAATTAAAATTATAAAGATGTCATTTAATTTTTATAATTAGTTAATAACAAAAGTTTCGCCTTTGAGTATTTTATATTGTTTTGTAGTAATTTGTCTTATATTACTTTTGAAAATTTTTCTTTGAAATGAATGTTTTCTTGTTATGATTGAAAAATATGTTTATGTACATAAATTTCTAAATACATTTTGACATTTTCAACGTAACACTTACGAAAAAAATTGAGAAAAATATATAAGATTTTGTTTTTTTTTTTAAAGATTTTTGCAAGAAATTTTTGATTCCTAAACAAATTTTGAAGTAAAAATTTTACTAATAAAAAAAAAAATTTAATTTACTTAATTCATTTACCATCTATCCCTGTCAATTAAAAGAAATTTTTGACATTTTCAAAAAAAATAATTTCTAAATCATATGATTTTACAAAATATTCAAAAATATTTGAGAGAAAAATTTCAAGAACAAATACTTGAAATTGGGTCTGGTACAAAATCTCGCTTTTACAAAATCTCGTTTGACAAAATCTCGTTTTTATTTTTGAAAATTTAATTTTTTTTTATTTTATATATTTTTTTAATTAGGTCAAGATTAAATTTTTTTTTTGTATTTTTGTTAGCTTTAAACAATTTATGTTACAAAATAAGTACATATTATGTATACATATTCTATAAAAGACAAATAACTCTGATTTTGAATCCATTTCTAAAATCCCCCATAATTCGGAATCCAGCATATATGTAGATATAATATATAAATATCTGGAAAAAAGGAATATTCCAATTTTGAATCCAACATCTATTAATAAGTTAAAAATATTTCTAAGCTATTTTAAAGTTAAGCCAAAAAACAAGATTTTGACAAAAAACGAGATTTTCACAAAACGAATTTATCAAAAAAAGGAGATTTAAAAAAAAAAAAAGATTTTCAAAAAAAAACGAGATGTTGTTCACCGAAATTTTGTAATAACAAGATTTTGTCCACCGAGATTTTGTACCGCTCTCTTTAAAATTACAAGAAAAAGGTAATGGAGGATAAAAACAATTCATTTTTTTAAATTATCAAATAGCAGGTATGTATGTATGTATAAATAAATATATAAAGTGTAAAGTACAATACATATTATTAATTTACTCTTTTGCAACATTGTTGCTTAACTATAAAACAAAAAACAAAATTGTTGATATTAATATTTTTATTTTGATTAGTTGCATAAAAGAAATTTTAAAATGGCCATCATTTTATGAATTTCCGCCAACATTTTTTTTTTTTTTTTGTCTTATTATTTAAACAAATAAAAATAAAGTAAAATAAACCTTTCAAAAAAAAAAAATTATTTGAAATATTTTTAACACTTTGAAGAACTTGTAACAATAAAATATAGAAACTTAAAAAAAAAATTAAAATAATTCAATGTTGCAAGAAATTATTTTGCTTTTCTCTTCATTAAGTTTTTAAATCATGTGTAAAACAGAATAAATGGTTAGGTCGCCTTAAAATCTTAAAATTAAAAAAAAAAAATATTTCATTAAAATATAACCCAAGAAGAGTAGAATAGAAATACTTCATTGAACGTCTTTAATGAATATAATGCTACTTTGATTTATGCATCTTAAAAAGATTTTCAATTTCGATTTTGATTCAATATGTTGCATCAACTTTGAATCACAAGAATATTTTGAATCATGAAAATATTGTTATCCAAAATTAATGAATATGGTATGAATATGGTCTTAAGGCAAAATTTATATATTATATCAACATTTTATTATGTAAAAGTTTCTTTACTGAATATCACTAATCGAAAATTCGGGAAATTCCGGAATTCCCTTAATTTTTGATGGTTTATTTTACAGAATTAATCATATTCCAGTAATAGTAAAAAAACAACCGTTACTCAGTTAAGGAAAGATTTTTCAAGAACCGTACCAGAAATTAATTTATATTTAATTTAAATTTACCATAGTAATCAGCAAAAATACTGATATTGATAGTCACCATTATTTTTGGAGTATGAACAGAGCAAATACGAGTAATAAGATCAGTAATCACCAATAAAAACCTTAAATATAAGTTTTCAATTTATGTGAATCTCTACATCAGTTCATCAAACAAAAAATAATAAAAATTAACTGTATTAAATTTTATTTAAAGTGGATTTAAACAGTTATAATTAAAATTACCTATCTACCTACTATAAATTTAAATTATCCGAAATTACGACTAAATAAAATATTTTGTTCAAAATAGAATGTGTCGTTTAAATGATTTTATACAATATTGAATCAATAATTCAAAAAAAAAAAAAAAATATTATGGTGCAATGCAATGAGGCAATGTTCACCGCTTCGTTAAATTTGTTCTGAACTATTTTAAAGAAAAGAGATTTTTTTAAACGACGATTCATCGATTCAAAATAATTTTACTGTAGAAGAAAAAAAATGTAAACAAATAAATGCGTCTACTCAACTCAATTTTTTTTTTTTTTTTGAATATATCACTTTATGTCACAAAATGACATTTGAAAAATTAGTTCTAAAGAAAAAATTTCCAGAGAGAAAAAAAACTTCATATAAAAAGTATGCACGCGCATGACTGCAAGTATGAAATATCTGAAGCATAAGTAAATAATTTTCTTCAATATTAAATTCGGAATGAGTGTATAAGTAATTCCGAATTACAAAATTTTGTATTTAAAAATTCTATATTATAAAATTCGAATAAGAAATCTATAGTTTTTGTAAAACACAAAATTTAAAAAAATTAGATCTTCTGTAATTTCGGAATTTTGATTGTGTTGATATTTGATATTAATTCAATATTCTACTGTGTTAAACGTACTTTACAGTTTAAAAAATTTTCTTGTATGGTGACCCGTTATGTTCTCTTTCTTTTTTTATAATATGTAAACAAATTATAAAAAAAAAAAAAAAGAAATATCTTTTATTATTAACGAAAATTAACAAAACTACTAATTTACATTTTAACAAAAACATGGTCAGTTCAATTTTAAATTGTTGACAATTGAACAAAATACAAAAAGTATTAAAATAACAACAGTAAATGCAAAAAAAAATAAGAATAATAATAATAAAAAAAGAGCGAAAAATAAGAAAAAGAGCGTGTCATTTAAAATAAAAACTCATATTTAAAATAAAAACAAAAACTATCTTTTTTATTTTTATTGGCAAAAATTGATTTAGAAAACATGCTATTATCACCCACCAATGCTAAAATGCATTTTGAAAGAATTTATTTTAATTATTATTTTTATTATTTTTAAAATTAAAAAAAAAAAAACAAACAGTTTTCTGCAACGAATATAAAAATAAAAAAATGTAAGCGTATTTGGAGCAGAATAAAGGTACGTACCGAAAAAAAAAAATAAAACAAAAATTCTCTAAAATTCAGACAAAATGGCATGCCAATTTAATATATAAGAAAAAACAAAAATAAGACAAAAACTGAAAAGCAAAATAGATACTAACACGTGCTTTGTTTATTTTTCACTTTCTAATATTTAATTTAAATAAAAAAGTATTGCAATCATTAAAAAAATGGCCTATAAAGAACAATCAACAATATCAGTATATAATTACATCCACAAACTCCTCGCTTTAATTTAAATTAACAAATTTTAGTTTCTTCTTTTTATTTAAAAAAATTACAGTTTTTTTTTCTATCATGACTAACTTTTAAAGATCAATTTACATAACCAAATTTTTATATCAGTGTTTAATGACCGAAAATAGACCACTTTCATCTAATAACAGAAAGGGAAAAAAAAATATCTCAAAACTTTTCAATGATAGCAATTTTTCGTTGTGCCTCTTTCCGAAACCTTTAGCCAAAAATTATAAAAACTTTGTTCAAATTTTTTGAAATAGAATTCGAGAAAGTATGTTTCCCTGGATTTACCGACTGAAAGCATCAATTTAATTAAATTATCATATAACTTTTCAAAGAAATTCTTCTTTTATCAAAGAAAAAACCCATGACGAAAAATCTTATAGTTTATTTTAATTTAAATTGACCTGAATTTAACTAAAAGAAAATAATTTAAATTAAATTAAAAAAAAATTCTAAATTAAAATATACATTATTATAATATATATATATAGAAATAAAATATAAAAATAACTCTGTTTTTTTTTTAATTAAATTCGTAATCAGATGTTTTAAAATATCAGTCAGTTTTACATTGACAATTGGAAAAATTCTCAACATCGTGACTTTTGCCACCTGTTCAATCCAATTTATGCTATTCTAAATTTTAAATAAATCAAAAAAAAGGGGTGGAAAGCATTTTAAAAATCTTTTAAATTAAAATAAATTTTTTTATTTATTTTAGAAAATTTAAAAGTCAATTAATTGTGCAATACTTGTTTAATAGTTTGAAACAAAAAAAATAAAAATTTTTACATTTTGTTTTTCTAATAATTTTAAGGGTTGTCTAGAGCGCCTTAATTTTGTTGCTTAGTTAACATGTACAAATTCGGTTTGTAGAAATCAAACTGAACGCATGGCTGGAATTGATTGCGCAAATCAAGATCTTCTGCAAACTGAAAAATGAAACTAAATAATTTCTAAAGGATAGAAACGAACGGATATAGCAAATTAATAGCAAAACTATAATTCAAAATGTTTATGCACCCATGGGCATTTGTGATATTTTGATTTTGATAAATTTTGTTTTCAAGAACTATGGCAAAAAATTAAACAAAATACGTTCGAAGACGAAGTTCGAGAAAGAACATCGTGATGCTTAGGAAACACTTTAAGGAACCAGACGAGAATATTGCAAAGCAGTATACTTGGAACTAAATCCAGAGGCTACTAACCACGTACCACGTACAAGAGCAAGAAAACCATACAGAATAAACTATTTTACTAGAAACAGCGACTCAAAGAAAAATATGGCTTCACCTTAAAATGATGTCAAATTATCGGGCCCGCGGGCTTTAATTCCAAAACTTTCGGAATCAACGCCAGTGGGCTTTAAATTTAAATTTGCATATGCGAGTTTTAAATTAGTAGAATTAGTAGAGTTGACAATAGATTGGCAATATCCCTGACAATTGGAGTATTACTTATATACATATTTCAAAAAGCATTTAACTCTGACCAACTCTAAAATCCCTCCCAATCTCGCACATATACATATTAGTAAATATTCTGCAAAATAAAGGAAACTCCAATTTTTATCCAAAACTCTAAAAGCCCTCCTAGTGCGTTTGCTCTGCATATTCTATTACGCTCTTCTTTTAATAACAAAAAAAAATTTTGAGTCTTAATTCCAATTCAAAAGGAATTAAAGCCCACGGATTCGAGAAAGAACTAAAAACGGATTTTAATTCCTTTTAATTATGGGCTTTAATTCCAATTCAAAAGGAATTAACGCCCTCGGACTTTAATTTTTAAAGTTTTGGAATAAAAGCCCGCGTGCTTTATTTCTTAGGGTGTTCTGTCACTGCACCCAAATTATCGTATAAATTAGGGGTTAAACGGACAATAGAAGAAATTTTCTTTCAAATCAAGAAACATCTATTGAATCGATTTTTCCACCACTTTCTTCTATTTTGTTTATTTTTTTTTAATAAGAACTTATTGTATCATATATGACAGTAATGACAAAAACCTATAAATTGAATACGCGGATGTAAAACTAATGATCTTTTCGTTTTTAAAAAACTAAAAAAAAAAAACAAAAAAACTGAGCGTCTGGGCGACCCTTTAGTAATTCTAACCTTTTAGCCATTCATATAAGTATATTTATTTTTAAAAATAAAACTTTATATTTAAGGTGTTGGTAATTACGAACTTATTTATTTTTAAATAAGAGAATAACTATTTTTAAATATTTCTATTAGACAAAGATAAAAATGGGTTGCTTTTGAAAAAAATGCAGGTTGTAAAAAAACTATAATTAAATATAAGAAAAAAAATTGTATTTAAAACTAATAATAGATAGGAATTTACAAATATTCTTCTACAAAATATCTTGTTTAAAAAAAAAAGTATCTATTATTTATTTAAACATTTTTTCTAAATAATACGAATTAATTACATATTTAAAAATTGTACACAGATATCAACGATCATAATATTATAAAGTTAATTAAAAAAATTATAAGGTTAATTAAAAGAGGGTGTAAAGTTCATTGTTTGACGACAACGTACTCAACTGATTTACTTTTTGGCAGAATTTTTTTAATCTTTAAAATATGTGTAGTAGATTTTTAATTCAATACATTGATTATCTATTTTTTTAAAAACAACCAACAAAAATTTTTAAAAATGAAAAGGAACTTTTTATTTAATTTACTTTGAATCAGTATGAAATGAATGATTTAATTTTATGACTTTTAAAATGAAGGAAACTGACTATTCATAGAAATAATTGCGTGAAACGAATACAAATATACGAAAGTTCCTTTTTCATAATCTAGTTTTATCAAAATCTCGTTTTTTATACCAGTATGAACTATGGTATAATAAATTTGCCATTACGTTTGTGACACCCTAAAGGAGTCGAGCTAGATATAGTGTCAAAGGTATGGATCGGCTCAGAATCGAATTCTGAATCGATTAAGTCATGTACGTACGTCCGTCTACCCGTCCGCACGATAACTCAAAAAATAAAGGAGCTAGGATACTGACATTTTTTTTACGTCACTTTAACAAAATTGTTAGTTTTACTATTTAAATCCAGCTTTTTCGGCCGTCGGGTTCGAGTAGCTGCCATACAACTTCTTTCTTTATATGAAAATAACTCAGTATTTTTGCAAAATCGTGTCGAGTTACAGGCCAATAACACATGTAAAATTTGGCTGTGCTGGGGCGACAGATTCGGGTAGCTGCCATACAACTTCTCTGTTTAAATGAGAATAACTCAGTGTCTATTGAAACTAAGTATCTGAAATTTTGTGAATCTGAAATTGTTTAAAAGATGATCAAGTTATATAGAAACAGGATATATTACGTTCATACGAGTATCCCAGAGTTAGTCCTCGTTTTTTTCAATTTATCCTAATTTGGGCAAATGTGACAAGGAAATTCCACAACTTTTCCTTTCCTAGTGTGACTGTGAATGTGAAGACTGTGAATGTGAAGAAATTTTCTTACTCTCTCGGTGTTTACACCATAGTTTTAACTCTCTTACCCACTAAGCCATCGAGGTTCCATCATAAATTTTATTTTAAAAATAAAGTAAAGTCAATAAAGAATTTTAAAGGATTTGTGTTAAAATCCAGAATTTCATAATCCGTATTCGAAGTTACGAAAATCGCAAAAACATTTGGAAAAATTCCAAAAATAAGTTTTGACCTACAAAATTCTTTTGCAACATTTTTTTAATTTTTAAGAAGTCTTATATTTTCCAATATAGATAACTACTTATCGCTGTCAAACCCCGCTAAAGATTAAAAAAATTATTGAAGCCGTGGGTTAGGTAATTAAAAATTGTTTTCAGTTAAAACCTAAATTTTTATAAACCGCATTGAGGGTTCACGCGTCCAAGCTTTCGCTATACAAAGTTTTTAATCCAAAAAACAATTGTTCGATAAAAATTCAATTTTCTTTTTTTTTTTCTCTTTTATTAGAAAAATAAATTTAAAAAAAAAATTGATTTTGATAAAAAAGATCATTCGCGGCAACAATCTAATTGCATTTAACAGAAAAAAATCAATTTAATTTTATTGTATCGCGCCTATATTATTAAAAACGTCAATTCATTTCCGTAAAATCGTGATTTCAATGAAGAAAATCATATTTATTTTGACATAAATTAATAGAAAATATAGTGGAATGAAAATATCTGACAATACTATTAAGGTATTATTAAAAACGCGTTCGATCAGTTTTTTTTTTTTAATTTATAAACATAATAACCGATTTAATCGATAAATTTCTTTTTTAAATTTTTTAATCTATACAGTTTTTATAACGTTTTTTTTATTCATTATTCATTTTGTATTGTTTTAGCAATGAAGAATTATAGAATTGTATTTATTTTTTTTATGATCGGACATAAAGTAAAGATAAAACGGTAATGATAAGTCTGATTCATAGTTATTTTTAGATCAAAAACCGAAAGTGAAATTGATATATTTTTCTATCGATTTAATGCGTTTTTTTTTTTGAAACTCTGTTTTGTAATAGTAAATATCACACGGTTTCATTTTTGACTATCTTGATCATTTTTGACTAGGATCAGATGGGTCTGGTACGAAAGGTTACAATTTTTAATACTGCTTTTCAAAATCCCACTTTTTTAATTGTTTTTCTTTTTTTTTTGTCAACAATTTAAATATTTTAATGGCTTTGAAATGTGTATTTGAAACTAAAGAAATTAGAAAGAAACTTTCGCTAAACAAATTATTGAATACAACTCTAAAATCCTCTTTAATTCAGAATCTGACATTGCATGCCGTAATAAAAATTAAAAAAAAATATATATTAAAAAAAGGCGGGATTTTGTCATGGTGGGTTTTTGAAAAAGGCATTTTGGGAAAACGGTATTGTGAAAAGCCGGAAAACTGCAACCTTTCGTCCTCCATATCAGATACATTGCACAGATTCATTTTCCCGATTTCATTCTCCGGATTAAGAACATTAAAGGCCAAGACTTTGATAATATTATTAGCACAGGCATCCATGTCTATACAATTAAAACTCAAAGTGTTTGTTCACGCACAATGATAACGACAACGACTATTACCATACAATGCAAAAACAAATTGTTGTTGTCGTTCAATTAAATTTTAAATTTAATTTTGTCATTGTGGAACATAATTTTGAAAAATTCCACAATGTGTAACTAAATGATATTTTTGTCAGTTTCGTTACAGATATTTTAGTCATTGTCGTTATCATTGTGCGTGGACAGTATGTCAATATATCTAAAGTGAACATAAAAATTTCTGATCCAAATACCGTGTCAAAGATAAGTATACACATTACTTATTTTTATTGAATTAAATTTTGTTATTTATAAAGATAACATCAATAGATTTGGTTTAATTTAATATTCAATTGGCCATCATTTTGTGCATTTGTATATATTTTAAACGGTATAATTTTAATTAATTTCTTCTTTTTTTTTTTTAATTTTTTATATCTAGTCAAAAACAAAAATCTAAAATAAGAAATTTACACCTTAGTTTCATAAAAAATTTGAAAAATTGTATAAAGCACAGTCGGCCTAAATAATTTTTAATTTTTTTTTTTTTTTAAATGTCCAAAATCAAAATAAAGTTCAAAAATTTATTTTTTTCACAAAAAAAATAAAATGAATTCTAAAATTTTTTTAAAACTTTCCATTGAACCATTTTTTTTTACCACCAATTTTTTCTTTTTTTATTTCAAAATTCTGACTTGAAATAGAAAATATTTAGTCACCATTTTTATCAAAAAAAAAAGAGAAATAAACCGACAGTATTGTTCCCTTGACTTTCTCGTATTTCGTTTCTTGCATATGATAAGTGTCAAATGTAGAGAATAATAAATTTATATTTGAGCTGGCAATGTTGTTTTAAATAAGAATCGTTCAGCGTTCAGTATTATATCAATATAATAAATATTGATGGTATTTGTATATATGTATATACAAAATTTTAATATTGAAAATGAAAAATTATCGGTTGTTAAATTTATAACTTTGAATTTAAATTCAAAATATATTTTTCCGTTTCAATTTAATTCGTTAACCGAAAATATAGAAGTTCGCTCTCTAAAAAAAAATGATTTTCGTATACTGAATTTTATTGACGTGTAGGTTAAATTTTTAAAATATATATATACATATGCATATATTTTGATTTTGATTATCATTTTACATGAGTTTTTGAAGTTTCAATTGTCAAACCTACTCTAAAAAGTTATAAAAAATTTTAACAACTAGATATATATGTATACAATTAAGCTGGATTTAATTTATTTATTTAGGTTAAAGTGATAAAGTATGGTGATATGACAATACTTTACTCGTTCCAAAAATGATATTTTTATAGACTTCATGAGGTTCAAAATAATAATAAAATATTGATATCAATTTTATTTCGCGATACCAATTCTTTGCTTAAACTACGTAGTAAATCATAATCGGCTGACAACAACATAGCAAATAACAGCCTTAATCAACATTTTTTATACATTAATGTATTTATACAAAAAAAAAAAAAATCAAAAAAAAAAAATTTTAACCAAATTAATTTATTTAAAATGTCAAAATTATTTACGGGTTTTTGTTTAGTGTATTTTTCTTTTTGAATATTTTCTAAAATTTTCTTCCATTTTCATTCCTATGCCCATTTTATTTCACGTTCGCTCTTTTATTCCTTCAGTTTTTCATTTTTTGTTGAATTTTACTATTTTTTTTTATTTTTTTTTTTTGCTCTAAAAATACATAATTTTTCACCCACGTGTGGTTATCTTTAAAAATTTCAAATAAAAAAGATAAATATATCTATATATATTTTTTTTAAATAGAATTTAAAGGGAGAAAAAAAAACGGAGGAAAACTGCAAAAAATAAAAATGAAAAATCAACGCATCATATAAAAAAAAAAAAAGAATTGTGTTCGCACAGTTTTTAAACGTGACACAGTTGACGTGCATTTTAATTTATTATAAGAAAGAGTTTTTAAATATACAACGAGATACAGGTTCTGTGCAAAAATTTAAGTACTTTTATTTGATATTAGTTTACAACCAAATTATAACTGCACTTTCTCTTTTAGTACTTTTATATCGATGACCAACTTTAATACCTCAATGTTAAACAAATTAATTCTCTATAACAGCAAATAAATGTTGCAACAACCATGTTTTGCAGCAGTGATCCCGAGTTCGGCCCAAATTTTAATTTTAGCATCACTTGAGATGTCATCATTCAATATATTCAAATAGTACAATTTTATTGAATCTTAGAGGCACATTTTTCTAATTTTCCTTAAAATGTTATGATTCTTTTTAGTAACTAACAACTTTGTGCCTTTTTTCATCTAATTTAAAACAAAACCAATTTTTTTTTCTTTTTTTTATTATTTTTGATGAATATTTAGGTTATTTGGCGCAATCATCAACTATAGAAATAAGTAAAATAAAGCATAAAAATGTCGCCATTTTCATGCAGAAAAAAAAACACAAAAATATAAATAAATAAAATTTATATTTGGTCTTAAATAAAAACGTGAAATAATTTAAATGATGATTTAGAAAAAAAAAAAATCAATTATGTAAGAGAAGTTCTAATTTTAGTATTTTTTAAATTAAATTATGTGAGAAATGATTCAAATTGATGCCAACATTTACAGTTGTAAACAACATTTCAAGTAAAACAAAACTAAGCTTAACCCTAAATCTGCACAATTTGGACACCATAGAAACATCTGTAAAACTACAAAATTGACAGCAAATACAAAAAACTATTCGAAGAGTATAGTAGAGTATAGAAGAGTAAGAGTACTTAACTTAACAAACTAAATCTCTAAAATTTCGACACCTTAGAAACATCTCTAAGATTGAAAACTGCAAAATCCATAACAAATACAAAAACCCCATTCGAAACGTATATTTATTTTGGCAACATCCATAACACACCTACAGATGAAGTGAAAAAGAGATATTGTATTATGCACAAATAAAGTCAAGGAATCTTTTACATATTTAATCAGTATCTGAAGAATGTCAACTCTATATGGTATAATTATAATCTAAATCCAATGAAAAATAAGTTTTATGCACACGTACCATATAGGTACCAAAATCACATAGGTTACCTACATCTCTGATTACCTTGAATTTTAAAAATATGGTATAAATATATCATTTTAAAATATAAAATATTAAATGTCATGTTGTGAAAAATCCTTAAATAGAGAAAGGTCAGGATTACAAAAATCCAGAATCAAAATTACAGTGAAGATTTAAAGTAGAGTCGGTGGAAAACTACTCGTATTTCCAAAAACGACATTAAAATATAAAATTACGCATCTTGAATATTAATTAAAATATACTAATTGAGTAGCGCCTAGATAGTTGGAAAATTACACTTTTAATACTTCAGTCATTTAATCAAAACAATTTTCTAACTCTTTCACTCATAAAAATTTTATACTCAAAACATTATATGAAAAGATTTTCTTTACAATGTAATTAAAAAATAAAATTGAAGTTTTATTCACGAAGTTTTTAATTGGATATTTACCTTCCTTACGAATTTGTGGATTTTATTCGAGTTATAATATAATTTTTAAGATTTAGGTTCCATTTTGCAAATTTATAGCTACAAAACAGCATTTTTTGTAATTTTTTTTCCTTTTACTATTGAAATTGCTTACCCGATTTATATAGAAAAAAGCTTCAATTTATTTTCTATTTTGTATCCACAAATAGTCTCTGATGTATATTCCACAAAATGTGATGTGTTATTTATCGCATTTCTCCCACAATCTCCCACTTATGGCGTGGAGGTTATTTCGACTATATTTCAATCGAAAGATCTTGACTTCAAACCTTGATTAGATCACATCCAATAGTAGCGATCTACATCGTAATAGTTTATATACCTATATATACCCTAATAGTATACATATAATATATAAAATGCATATAATTAACCAATTCTTGGGTAAGCTAATAAATGGCGTATATAATATTTATGTCTCATAATTCTGTAAAATAGTTACTGTAGAGTGTAGAATGATCCACCGCTTAGTGAATATAATCATTCAAGAAACTGAACCTAAGTCTAAAATTAATAAACTGTGACTTAGTGAATGCCCTATTCTCGTTATGGAATTGAAGCGGACAAAAAGAAATTTTAACATAATAATATCCGGCTCTTTAACTCAAATAATCAACAATCCTCACATATACTTAATAATAAGTATATGTAAAATCACAGACTAAATAAATAATACAGACGATCAGTTTCATATAAAAATTTTTTAGTTTTTTTTTTTTGAAGCCAGACTAAGCAGTTTATGGAGTTTAGACTAAGTATTTTACAATATTTAAATTACAAAAATAGAAAATACAAAAGAATATTCTATAAATTTTTGTTTTTGTTATTTAAATATCTAAAATACTTAGTCTGGCTCCAAAAAAAATGTACCTGCTGGCTCCTAAAAAAGACTTAAAATTTTTATATGAAACTGTTCGTCTGTATAATATATTTAGTCTGTGGTAAAATGCAATACATAACAACGTCAATGAATGAAATAAAACCCAAAAAATAACTATTTGAAACTGATGTTTCCTTTAATTTTCGGGAAAGATGAAAGCATGTCATCAAACTTAAAAGAAAAGTGTTTTTTTATTACATTTCCATGAAAATACAAATGAATTAATTTTTGTGTTAAAAATGTTTTTAAATAATATTATGAGTTGGATGCAATATTATAAGCTTTAAAATATGTAAATCTTTTACTGTCACTGATTTATGTAATATCTGCTCGTCTGGTCAAAGGGAACAGACATACTTAATTGTAAAATTTAAAAAATAATGATCAATGCATGGTAATGTAATAAACTCTTATATATTGCATGAGTTCTATAATAGATGCCTTAAGTATTCTTTACAATAAACTAAGTAGTATTGATCTAGATGTCAGGGTCATCAGATATACGTTAGTTAGATAATTCAGAAAAGGTTTCTCGTAAGCTCTGCAACAGATTATAAATATATTATTTTACATTAAGATGTATTAAGTTTCCTTCAGTATATTTAGTATGTTATGACTGCTCATTAGTTCAAGAGGTATGCTTTAATTCTAACGACCAACGACCTTGTTTATGCTTCCACTATTATAGTAATATACTTATATGTATATTCCTGCGGTTAATGCTACCATCTTGATTTTTACCTTATCCTAATCCTATAGAAAATAACACTATTTAAAAAGCTTGTTTTTGTTTTTTAATTAAAGTTAATTAAAAAAATTACTTGATTACAAATCCAATTTCTCATGAGAAAAAAAAGGTAATTTTAAAATTTTACTTCAACAAATAGTTCACAATCTACAGTTTATAGCCTAAACTACTACAATTTAATTTTCTCCTCTCCATTCTCTACTCAGTTGTTTTTTTTAAATTTACTTCTTCCATATTTATTTTTAATTAAAATTCAAACAGGAATGATAATAATTTTCATTTTTCGACAGGTTGATTATTACAAAAGTAATAAAACGAACTGTTGCCACCTCAATTATATCATATCATGCATATAAAATTGCATTTTTATGCATTGTAAAAAATTTCATAAACATGAAAAGAAAAGAAACATAAGAACTGTAGACAAAATAATAAGCCATTATAAAAAAAGTAAAGTAATAAAAGACAGCAACAACATGTTTTCCATTTTCTGTAAATTATTTATGTAAAATTGATTATGAAACAACCGCTCACAATTTATTTAAGCCAATAAAGTTTTTTTTTTTCTTTCATTTATTTGGTGGCATGTTTTTTAAATCACATCAATATAGTTTACAAATACAATGAAAGAATTTTTCTATTAGGTGTTGGATTCAATTATATTCATTTTCAGACTCTAGAATCATTTTTAAAAAGAATAAAAAACTGATTTCAAGTCTGGAACACTTCAATATATGACAAAATACTGATTGTAACACTTATGAAATTTTAATCACCATTAAAAGTAATTTTAATATTAATTGGAATACAAAAGGGTTTTTAAAAAAAAGTTTGTTTTTATTGATTGAAAAAAATTATCAGAATTTATACAGAAGTATAGGAAAATTTTCATCAAAATTTTAAACTTTAGAAATTTAATATAAATTTTTCATAAGAAATTAATGGTATAAGTTAGCTTTCAATAAACTACGACGGTCAGCGATTTCAGTCAGCTTTTAATAAACCATGCGAACCGCATGTCGTGCAATTACATTTTTTTAACGGCCCTTGAGAAAATTTGAATAATTAAAAATAAAATTTTAATTGTTGAAATGTGTAATGAATTATTTAAATTCCGGATCCACCTTCACTAGTTTTTTAAATTTTGGACGATACTTTAGAGTGTCGTCCTAACTAACTAAAATAGAGTACTTCATTAAATTTTGTTTATTAAATCACTTCACTTAACTATATTTCAATAAAGTCACAAAATTGTTCAAAGATTTCTAAGACAGTATTGTTATTCTACAAAAGTATGCAGTGCCTAATTCCTCGTTTTTTTAATAATGTAAATTCACCTACATAAAATTTACCAATAACTACAATTGGATTTGAATCAAGTATAAAAATAAAAATTTAAACTAGTTACTTGAAGTCAATGGCCAACTTAAATTATTCCAAATATTTGTTAAGATAGATTAATTTTTTGATTTAAAATAATTAACAGTATCCATCACATCTTCGATTGCAAGAACCTTTCCTTGTTGCAAAGACTTTAACAAATCAAAAAATGGGAAGAGGATAATTGGTGAAAATTTGACAAAAATTTGCTTTGAAAGTGGATAATCATGAATTTCTGAAGACTATATCAAAAATTCTTCTAAAAAAGTTTTCTTAAACCTATAGCTATGATTTTTCGTAAATATGTGGCAAAAATAAGTGACATCAGTCTTGTATGTAGCTTAGTGGTGAAGCTTTTTTTTCTCCACTCCTATAAGGAGCATAGGGCATCCACTAAGTCATTTATTATTCATATTTGACTAAGATTAAGTTTCGCGAATCATTAATTTCACTAAGGCGTTGATTACTCGGCTGGAGCTATTGTACAAGACTATGAAATGTTTCCTTCTATTTCTACAACACCTATTATATATCCCTATTATAATATAGCAAAATCTATATTATTTTTTTATTAATATAATGACACAGCCCAAGACCTTATGAAAGGCCGGTGTCTTAATTGGCTGGGTGAAACTGTTAAACAATTACATAGTTTAATTTTTTTGATCATTTTTGCTTTTGGTAGGGAATGTTTGGACAAAATTTTTACATTATACTATTTCCTAGATTACATTTTGAATTTACAGCTCTTTAGATCATAATATCTACGCTTAAATTTTCCTTGCAAGTTTGTTTGTTTATTGATGGTGTATATTATTATATACTTATACAGTGAAGTGAAGAGTCCTTTTCTTTCCGGATATTGGCCTAAGGTAAGTTTGTAAGGTAAGTTTGTTTGTTGCTATCACTCTAAGTATATGGAAGCCGTCCAATTTCTAAATAATCATTTTTCCACAAAAATAATCTCGACTAATCATTAATAAAAAACATTATTTCGGTTAAATGAAGATATTTTTTAGTCGAATTTCTTATACAGATATAGAAGTGCTAATGTTAGACATTTTAAAAATATTTAATGAACAAAAAAAAAGAGGAAACGTCACTGAAAGGACCTCTAACCCCGGTATTTGCTTTCAAATTCATATAAATAATTAATTTAAAATAAAAAAAATTAATTCTTTAAATAATGTCTGGTAATAATTTTTATTAATGAAAAAACATAAAATATTTTAATTTTTTTTTTTTTTTTGACATTTTTTTGGATCATTATCAGAATTTTCCCACCATTTCTTATTTATTTTATGCTTTTTTACTAAAGCGTATTTAAAAAAAAAAATATGATTAATGTTTTATAAATTATTTTTTTATTCTTACTATTTTTTTTTTATTTATTTATACATATATAAAAAAAACACATTTCTACAAATAAATATACAAATACAATTAAATTTATATATGTATAGGTATATATGTATACAAAAATTTTTACGGAAGTTTTTAAATTTTGCTTTTCAATTTTAATGTCTAGTCGATTTTTAAAATTATCTGATTGTTAAATAAGATAAGCGTGTACCTTTTTTTTTTTAATTACTTAATTTTACATAATTTTAGAAATTTACACGATTTTCATAAAACGAAACGAGTAAAACAAGTTTCTGGCCGGGAAGAAGAAAAAAACGGAATCTTCAACTACTCAAAATGAATATTTTGTATCAGAATTATGGAAGCGTTAAAAAATTATAGAAAAATAATTCATGGTGAATCGCAGTGAATGATGAGTCGTTGGAAAATTTTGGATTTTGAACTCAAAAATTGTGATTCCATTCATCATTCATAAATGTATTCCGCCTTAGCGTCAAAACGCGACATCTGAAAGGCAGTAAACGCGTGTGCTAACGCGAAACGCTTGATTATAGGGGTGCCTTTATATTGGTGCTGCAATGGATGATAAGAGCATCGATACTAAGGTAGTATAGAAAATTAAACACATTTTTTCAATTGAAGGGTTTATTTTGAAGGATCGTGTTGATCGAACGATAGGAGCATCAAAAAAACTTTATTATATTTTCTTCGCTCTTGTTAACTATAAAAAATAATTTCTTTTCATAAAAAAAAATTTTAAATCTTTTTTTTTTTAATTAAAAATTAACTTCTTTTTCTTTTTTTCTAAATCAAAGCTTTAATACAAACATAGAGAACAGTTATTATCGATTACCGATAGTCCCATCGGTGTTCTTATTGCACTAATTCTAGATCCAATATAAACGTCCCTTGACCGTTCAGTCATACATTACGAATTAACACTTTTACACATTAAATTTTCATACACAGATTACAAAACGGAAATAATTTAACCAACTTTATAATCCCAATAAGCACAGAAGGAAAGCTTAATCATATAAAAGAATACTGAAAACCTAATATTTATTAATTAAACGGGTATCAAATATAATTTTAAGCGGGCAAATGTAACCCTAATTAATTCTATAAGCTTAGTAATTTAATTTTTAAACTTCTTTCCCTTTAGAAACTATTTTGATATGTAAATAAAATTTTGAACTCAGGTTTAAAGTTTTTATACACTTTAAATTTTTATTCCATTTACAATTTTTTACAATGAAGTCAGTTAACAAAATAAAGGATCTGTTAAAAGAATAATAATGTATTTTTTTTTTTGTGTTAGTTTATTCTACTGCTACAGAAATATGACAAGAAAAGAACACAAACTTTTCTTTCCAGGTGTTGTTGTAAATGTCGTAAGGGGGAATTATCTCTGCGGTGTTTACAGCTAATTTCATACTCTCTTGTCCACTAGGATCCCAAGACTCCAATAATGTACTTTTTGTTATTTTCCAGCATGAAATTTTCGAAAAAAAAAAAAAACATTTTAATCCTATAACTTTTAGTATATGATTTATGAGTGCTTTTAAACAGATCATCTTTTTGATGTCATCAAGTCAGCTATTATTGTTATGTAATATAAACATTAAAACTATACAAAAAGGAGAAAAACTATTAAACTGTTGTACTGTACCAGTCCAATTTCTTATGTTTTACAACCATGACAGTTGTTTTTTGTCGCTATAGCAATTCACATGTTTGTCACCTCATAGTATGACGAAAATAACCTGTTTTACGATGCTTGATATTAATTCGTAGTTGTTTTTAAACAGCTGATCTTAAAAACTTAAGTTTAATTATAATCATACAAATTCTAACCAAAAAAACTTTATGTAATATATTTTGAAATTTTAAAAAATCTCTTAAACCATTAAAGTAGCACACAACAAAATGTGGATAATTAAAATAAAATTAAACACAAATTTTCCCTCAGAAAAAATTATGTGAAAATTTTGCTAGTTTTTAGCAAAATAAAAAATAAATTTTTCATTTAATGTCCAAGCATTGATAAATACAAGAAACAAAAATGAAAATTGAAGTTTTTTTTTTTTTTTTTTTTTTTGTTTTCTTAAAGTACAACCAAAAACAAAAAAAAATTATGTTTTTTAAAATAATATTTAAATTTTTTTCCCCGTTTCTCCAAACAAATCATAAATATTTAGAAAAAAAACAAAAGAAGAAACAGAATAGTATTTCGTGTTTTTCTAATAAAAATTAGGTTAAGGTTAAAGTATAACTTTTTTTTCTTCTTTTTATTAAAATTTTTTTTTTTAATGCGGAAAAACAATTTGCCATCACCCTAACTACAAAGTAAAAAACAAAACACAAACAAATTGTAGAAAAATGTAGAAAATATGTCAATTTAAATGACAACAAGGATTTTAAATGTTTTACAACTAATGGGAAATAAAAAAGAATAAAAAAATATTTTTTATTTTAAATAAAAAAAAAAAAAAAAAAATAATTAAAAATATTAAAATTTGTTTATTTATTTTGTTTGAAAAAAAAAAAGAAAAAACATCCCACGGGACATAAACAAAATGTTTCAAACACTTTATAGATTTCATTTTATTGAAGCTTTTATTTTAAAGTTTTTAAGCTTATTTCTATTTCTATAAAGCTTTCATGATATATCTTAGAATGATCCAATGATCTTAGAATGATCCTTTAATGAATGTCATAAAAAGAATAATAGTTTTTTGTTTTTCAAATTTTCATCATTATTGTTACTTAATCATGAAACCAAGAGCCAAGAAAGAAAATTGAAACGTTTATAATGTAGTAAGTCAGAAAAATTAAATTTCTGTTAAAAGAAAAATTCTGTGTCCTTTGTATGAAACGGAGAAATTGTGTCAGCCGTTTATACAAATATACTAAAAATCATTTAAATAATGGCTTTTGTATAAATTCCGGCGGTGCATTTACGTCAACGTAAATACAGTGGGTTTAAAATAATAAGTCGATTTGATCAAGTGTCAAAAACATTATAAATTAATTTAAGTATAGTGAAACATAAAGTAAAAATTAGGAGATATTTCGTTCATCAACATTACTGAACTGATCGGCATGTAGTGTTGATTTACGTAGACAAACTTTTAAAATATTTAGTTTTTCAACTAATTCTATATATAAAAGATTCTATACATTAAAATTAATTAAAACCAACTATTATTCAACTATATTCTTGGTATAGAACTTACATATATTTCTGGATCTTTCCTTCGTTTTAAAAAAAAAATGTCGTTTAATTAAAATTTCAAAAGCGTTCTCAGTTTTCTTACTTTTTAACATATCATTTTCATTGCATTTCTTTCTGCAATTTAGTTCAACAAAATTGTGTGTTCTTCTACCACCTACCATGAAAAAAAGCTACTTATTTTTTGGTTCATTTTAATTACAACTGAATTTATTACAAACCAAAAGCGTTGAAGCAATTCAGATGTGCGTTCCCGTCGGCGTAATTAATTGGAAACTATAAGTTTAACCGAGGCGAAAAAAGTGTATTTGTAAAATGCATATGTTATGCTTTTCATAGTATTTTTAATACTCACCTATAGAAGTATGTCACTGTTCATGTTCATTTTATTGATGTGGTATAGGTATTTTTACATAGAGCCATCTAAGGCGATATTTCCGATCTTTAATAAAATGATTTTTCCTCATAATTTATCAGTTATCTCAATTTATAATGTTTTTTTCCAGCGATAGAGAATGGGTAGAGAAGTCATTTGTTGATGCTATTCAGAATTCTAATAGAAATTTTAATTTATTTATGCAAAAATATGCAATTTCACTTAAATGCATTTCTAATTTTACAAAAAACTTAGAATATAAAAAGTGGTTTCGTTAAGTAAGTTCGTTAAGTAAATGTTATTAGTTTCTTTTCTTTTATTTTACTTTTAAATATTTAAATATTCGTTAATATACAAATTAAAAGGTGTTTTTCTTCTTTTTAGCACATTTTCAAAAAAAAAAATTGATAAAATGTGCCTATTAGTTTCACTCTATTCGTCCGTCTGTCCATTTATCTGTTTGTTTACAAAACTTCTACACCGTTACAGATAAAGAAAAAAAATTTAACCATGTGTAGGTCTCATAAAAGAATTAATGTTGTAGAACATGTAGCTCCAATCATTACGGAACTACAGCCCCTCAAACTTTGAAAAAGCCCTACTTTTAAATGTGTATATCTCATGTTCTAAGTACTTAACATTTTTTCAATCTGAAAACACCATTCTACCGGAATTTTTTTTTTACCTTTTTAAATCAATATCAAAATTACACAAGTTTTTTTTTCATTTAGTATTTAAATATACTGTTATGTGAAAATTAAATTTTGCATGATTTCTCTATCTTCATAACTTCGATACGCTTTTAGATATGGACTTAAAATTTTAAAGTAAGAAAGAACTTTTAGAATTAGTATAAGTTTGCTCAGAAAATTTTTTTGGACCACTCCCTCTTTATGAGCTATTAGAGTTCAAAAATAGAAAATTTTCTATTTTCCAACATCTGTAACTTAGGCAGCACCTGTACACATTTTTCTTCGACAAGACATAAAAATTAAAGCTCCAGTAATATATTTTTACGTGTGTTAACGGGTTTTCTTAGTTATATAGAGTTCCAGACTTACAGCCCCTCAAAATTGAGAAAAAGTTCTATTTTCACATTTTTTCTTATATGAAATTTTCAAATTTTGATCCAAGTCATAATTCTAAACAGTTTGTATTATCTTTTGGAAATGTGCGCTTTTAAAAAACTTTGGTTAATATTCTGCATTGTTTTCTATTTATTATAGTTACATATATAGATTTAGATCTATTTATATATATATAACTTGTTGTCCATTTCTGTTCTCAATTTAATATAACTTATTATTATTCTTGTTAATAATTTTATTCTAGTATTCAGCTGTTCTTCTTATTACTTTGCATTTTAATTTTTAATATATGTAATAAAAAAAACCAAAAGAAAAATTTCACAACTTGTTTTCTTCAACAGCAACACATAACAACAACAATAAGAGCAACATCATTAATAAAAAAAAAAAATTTTGAAATTAAAAACAAAATATATAAAAAAAAAAATTATTATAACTAAGTATATAGTTAGTTAATGTTGCTGTTGTTATTGTTGTCTTTGTTGTATATTCAACATTGTCGTTGTTGAAATAAAAAATAATGAAAAAATAGAAAAAACATGGTATATTATAATAAATAAAATTACTGGTACATATATTAAAATACAAATATGGTTTGGGACAACTTTCCTAATTTGATTTTTATTTATTTTTAACCATTTTTTTTTTTTTTTTTCTTTTTTTTTTTAAGAATTTAATTTATTTGGTTATATTAAATCGTTTTTACTTTTGTTACTTTTTTTGCTATTTTATACATACTATTTTTCTTTTACAGAACATTAGTAATCATTTATTGAATTTTGTTTAAATTTTTTTTTTTTCTTTTATTTTTTCTAAAACTTAAAATTTAATTGTAGATAATTTAGCTATAAGATACAATTTTTTATTCTTACGAGCATATGTTTATTCATTTTTCTAAGAAAAGTTTTTAAAATTTTTAATTGAGTTTAAAACTTTCATAATAATTTATTTTGATAATTTTATAATTTTTCAATACATGGAATTATTTTAAAATATACAATAAAATGATTTTAGTATATACTTATATATAAAATTTCATTCAAAATAACCGCACCTTAAATTTAAAAACAATTTCTTAAAATTTAAAACTGTTCTCAAAAATTGGGAACACAAGAACACTGTGATTTAAATTTTCTTATATACTTTTGTTATAATTTAAAGTTATTATTCTTTGATTCTAATTTATTAGTCTTTCATTTATTAGTATATTCGAAATAAATAATTATAATTTTACTGTTTATAACTGTTTATATTAAAAATTATTTGTATAAGGGAGCCCGTCACCATTTTTAAGAAATTTCAATGACTGCTTACAATTAAAATAAATTCAAAAGAAAATGGAAAATAAATAATTAACAGTAAACTTTATTTAATTCTTTATGTTAATATTGTACTTCAATACAATAATTATGTATCTATAGATTGTTTTAACATATACGAATAGTTGTTCTTTAAAAATGAGATGAAAAAATTTTGATAAAGAATTAGAGCTACTGTACTACTGTGCTACTTATAAAACGTAACGAATTGCGCCAAAGAAACTGCACCGATTATATTAAAACAAGATTAGCAATGGTAATCAGTTAAATTAACCAAAATTAAATGCCACTCAAAATCAAATGTAAAAAAAAAAATTAAGGTTTGTGAATGTTTTTATATTTCCAATATATATGCCACTGAACCATGTAGATCAGGGTGTATGAAGTAAGTAGACAGAAAATAAAAAAAAAGTTTTGAGCTTTATATTTACTGGGTATATTAAACGATGCTGAGAGTATCATATGGATACAACACCGCACAAATATTTTCATCTCACAAGAACTAAACCTCACATTTTCAAAAAAATAAATCAATTCTATACCTCAAATATTTTGGTTAGTTTGCCTGACAATCAGATGGAGAAACTATAGTTGAAGGAAAAAGTGAACAGAAAAAGAGCGAGGAACCAATCTCCTATAGATTGGTAAGATCAATCACATTTTTTAACAGAAAAAATATCAGCCGAATCAATTTATATGGCAGAAAATAGATGGGGCAGAAGCATATAAAGAATCTCATCATATAAATATTATCCCTGCGCCCTGAATTTAAAATTGAAAGGAGAAAAAGAAAATATGTAAAAAAAATCTTCATAATTTAATTATTATTAAAAAGACGAGATATTTTTGAAAACATTTCAAAATATTGCATTAAAAAGAGCAATCGAAACAAATTTGAAGCTTTCCTGAATCAAGCCTTAAATTTAAATGTTAATGTAGCGCAGAATTAAATAAAAATAATTGTCTCGCTTGTCTGCAATTCTACATTCTGTATGTGTATAGTATATTTTATTGTATTTATTTTCTATTTTTCTTTGAATGCTGGTTTATTTTAAAATTTAAGCATATTTTCAAGCAATATGTTTCAATTTATATTAAAAACGTTTAATTCCTAAGAAACATTTGTCCTATTCCATCTCTTAATTCAGTAACATTTTGATACCCATTTCTTATAAATGAAAATATTCAGGGATGCTGACTGCGCAAAAATTTACTAGTAAAAGTAATACCGAGGTTAGTACCTCTTGAATGTATATTTAATATGTAAGTAAAATATATGTATAATATTTATGTAAAGTATACAGGCATACAGCATGTCGTTTGAAATTTATGTGATGTGAACTTTTTTAAAATTTATTTTAATTTAAAGAATGATTAAAAGATCACTGATGGAAAAAGCGGAAGTGTATATTTCTTTTTTATAATTTTTTTCTTACATTAATGTACATATTTGCATTTTTCTTTCTAATTTCTTTACATAAAACGAAAATACTAATTGTTTAAGGTTTTTTTAATGCAACTGAACGTGTTTTTATATTAAGTAGACTAAAATTTAATTATTTTTTTTTTTAATTTTTTCTTCAAATCTTATTTAAAAATCTTTAAGTATTAACCCTTTAGTTCATTAGCATAGGTTCAGGAAATATCAATGAAATAATTTTGAAACTTTTAAATATTTTTAGATTTTTTTTTTTTTTAGTGGAATAATTTTTCACAGTCTAACAGTCAAACAGATTTTTCTTTATTGAAACGTTCTTATTTTTCTTTTCTGTACCGTTAAGAGTTAATTCTTAAGTTCATCCATTCATGTTTTTTTTTTTTTGCATTTAATTTTAAAGTTTTTTTTTTTTTCTTTTTTATTCTTTTTATTGTTCTCACATTTTTTATATTTTTCACCGGATACCGGTTATTTAATATTCGTCAGCACGCACTTTAGCAATTTAAAACTAAAAATAACACTTGTTTTTTTTTTTTGTAACTCTTTTTAGTTTTTAGTTACTTATAAAATAGTTAATAGGAGTTAACCATATTTTTATTTTCTTTTAATATTAAAATTTTACATAAAATTAATTTACTTTAAATGATAGATTCTCTGATAGGTGTTTAATCATTTTTATACACGGTGTTGAATGATTTCAAATCCTGTTGGAAATCAGCAAAATTATAGAAATTTGTTAAAAATATACATACATTACAGTTTCATACTTAGCTTACAATTTTAAAAGTAATGAAAATTTACAATTTATTACAATATTTAAAAATGAGAAAGAAAAAAAAAAGAGAAAAAAATGGGGTCATGGCGCTCTTACCCATATTAGAATTTAAAATTATTTTTAAAATATTATGTTAATACAAATCATACAATTTTTTTTTTTTTGTTAAATGGTTGAGATAAGTTTATCATTATTTATTACATAAATTTTTATTATTTATTATTGGGTGTTAAAAACTTTTAAATTTTAATATTTTTTAATAGAATTATTAATTTATAGATTTTAAAGTATATATTTACATAACTATAAAAATTTTTTATTAATGTAAGATTTATTGCTAAAAATTGATGAAGAATTATTTTCACAAGAAAGAAAAATATCCCAATTATATTGGAACAGATAATGGGGTAACGATAATAAAATACGGCTAAAGTAAATCTAAACAGAGTATAGTTGTCGATATACTTAGCCATCCGAAATAAGAAATCTCCTGCAAGGTTTCTTTTGACTACTTATGGGTTGGTAAACAACAGAAGAGTTAATACACAATATAAGAGGAAGTCACGGGATTGCATATTATTTTCTATGAAAACATCATGAATAAAAAAAAATGAAGAGGAACGATTTCAGGGTTCAGAATTCAGGGTCAAAAATTATAAAATATACTAGACTGTAGTGCAATTTTAGATAATCCAGTAATATCGAGATTTATCTCAAATTAAAAATTAAAAACAAAAGTAATAAAACAAATAAAATTATCTAAATCAATAACGTCGATAGTCAATTAAAATTTAGTTATAATTTTTATGTTACGATTAGCTCATTAAGGATCGAACTTTACGTGAAGTACATATTAAGGTTTAAATGGATTTACCTATGTATATTTTTTTTAGTTTTTCTATTGTATCTTTATTTTTTTAACCCACACTTGCCCATTAAAAGATATACGAACGCATTAAATTTCCAAGTTCTTTAAAATTATTAAACAAATCCATTTTTTTTTTTCATTTCAAAATTTTCAAAAAAATATTAATTTTTGATGTTTTTTTTTGTATTTTTAAACAATTAACAGAAAATCTCTACGTTTTCTTAAATTTATCGTTAAATTGTCACTTTTAAAGTAACGTTAACTTTCGTTCGTTAAATAGTAATCGTTTCATTTCGTTTATTTTGATTACCACATTAAAAATACATAAATGTAACATAGTATATGAGATCCAAATAATTTAATTTTAAAGTATGTACCTATTAGTTATAAAGAATGAAGAAACGTATTTTGGTATTATTTGATTCCAATTTATTTTCATTTTACTTTTATTTTTATTTTTGTCTTTGTCTAAATAAAAACTCCAATATAAACATAGAAAAATGGCATTTATTGACAAAAAAAAAAAAAAAAACAATCGTGTCACAGATTGTATTGACATTTTTTTTTTTTTTTTATATATATACTATTATTAAATAAAATTAATAACAATAATAACAAAAGAACCTTCAATATTAATTTTGTTCTCACATCATTGGCGAGTTCATATATAAATTTTACGTTTCTTTTTACTTTTTTTTTTTTTTTATACAATTTTTGTTTTTCTATCCAATTCAATATGTTGTACTCTCTCTAATTTATTAACTGATTTTGACATAAGTTTTTTTTTAATGTTTTTTTTAGTCTTAAATTTCAATTGAATTCATATTATTAAATTTTATAATGTTGAGCTCAACATTGAAATTTTTCATCAAAATTTATTTTTGTTCTTATTTGTTTACTATTGTAATACGATTCGAAATCAAAATTTCAATTGCCAAAAAAAAAAAAAAAAAAATAAAGAAAAATAACGTAAATCGAGAATTTTGTAGTTCGATTTTCAACGTAAATTAATTTAGTTCAAAAACCGTTAAGGTCAAATTATTTTATTTCTTTTCGTTTTAATTTTTTTTTATGCTATACATAAAATTATATTATTATGTACTTCTATTATTGTACAACATAAATTTTAAGGCTTGTTCTGGATTTGAACCTGAATCCTCTAACGTCAGGTAAAGAAAAATTAGATCTCCACCTATGCTCTTCTGGTCAAAGTATTATGTGAACTTTGTTTGGATTGTGTTGTAAATACAAAATAAAATAAAAAACCGACATTTCACGTTCTGCACGACTTAATTTTATCGTTTTAATTTTTTTTTTTTTAAATCAATAAAGAAAAAGTTTAGTTGTTATATTGTTGTTCTTGTTGTAATTATTGTTGATGTTGCCGTAATAATTTTACTACAAAATCATAAACAATATGACAACAAAATTGAATGAAAATAATAATAATAAAAGAAAAAAAAAAAAAATTAATTCAGTATGGATTTATCAATATTATCATCATTATAATTATGATAATCACTATAACAATCAATGGTCGTCGTAATGATCAGTAGTGCCATTTTTATAAAAATATCTGAATCTGATTATTAATAATGATGGCGCATCATGGCGTATGTGTGTACATAATATGTTTATAAAAAAAAAACGTGTCAACATTATTATTATCAACAATATTATTAAATTATGTTTATATATACATTTTATATATAACATAATGCACAAATTGCAAAACATTGCCAAAAAATAAATAATTTAATTATGTATATGTATTAATTTAGCTGTAGTATGAATAAATACATTTGAGTGTGTATATGTGTTTGTTATGCATAAATTAAAAGTATGTACATAATACCTAAGAAAAATTTTATAAATAAAATGATTTTATACAAGTTCTTAGAGCTAAATGACACTTAAAATTAGACAAATTAGAGACACTAAAGAAACTATAGGCACAATTAGAAACTAGACTGGTAATGAAAGCGTAACGGATTTCAGTTCTATCAATGAATCATGGTAAAAATATGTAATACTCGTAATAATGAAATTTAAACAAAAATAAATAAACAAAATAATATTATTATACCTGATAAAAGATGACGCACAAATATCATAATATTGTTTTATAATCTTGTACAATAACTGCAGAAAAGGAATTAAAATTTTAATAAAATTAAAGATTCAAGTAGAAACTAAATCATAGTCTAAGATATTTATAAATAAAATCTTAGTTCAAATTTACATATTTGGTCATATTTTACTTCATATGGTACTTTTAACTAATAATCATTTTAAAACTGTACTCGTACAATTTATGTTTTCTTTTTTTCTTAAGTAAAATCCCAAAATCGATTAAAATTATCTTATAGCTATTATTTAATTTTTTTTTATTTACTTTTATTTTTATTTCATAAACATAAAAGTGCATAGTCTCGTGTTTACTCCCTACTAAAATTGAAGTAGGTCTACTACTTTTTCATTCTTTTCGCTACCTTTTATAAGTGTAGTGTTGTAATTTACCAAATTGTTCGCCATTTTTTAAACTAAAATAATTAAAAAATTTGAATTCGTAAAAAACAAATTACATATACAAAAAGAAACATTATTTTTTATTTGTTATATGGCAAATACTCGAACTAGCCAAGCCAAAAAATAATAAAATGACATAAAAATGTCAAAATCCAAATTCCATAATTTTTTCAGTTATTATACGGACGTACGGACGTACGAAAGAAAGACTATAATATATTAACAAAGAATTCCAAAAAAATATATATATTTTCAACATCCATTTCGTCTCTTGTAAGGTATCACAAATGACAAATTTATAATACCATTTAACTATATTTATCTTAATATATAAAATCGTTGCAGCGTTTGTATGAAACCGCATCACGATTCTAACCCAAACCCAATTCTCATATTAAAGTCATATTTACAACGTATGTTTATTTGGTGCATGTTTTTATTTTTTTTTAGTTTTTTGTAGGTGGCCGTGGGGTCATAGCTGCCATACAACTTCAAGTATTTTTTATACCAAAAACTATCTTCTGATTCTCTAATTAGTCCAAAACGCTTCAAATAACCGGCCATGACTAGGGTAGTTTGATTCTGTGTACATGTATTTTCAAAAGGTTCACAGGTTATATTCAAATTAACCAAAAATATGTGCTTCTAAATACAAAAAATGTTTCCAAATATTGAAGTCAATTTTTCACACCATCAATGGTTAAGCGAACGAGCTATTTTAGAAGCAAAAAATATTGGCGTTGATGCCATTAATCTTACTATACAAAATAAGATTAATAGATAAACACAATTGTTTACATTTAAATCCATTGATACAGTCGTCGACGAAAATGAAGGAAATGAAATTTTTAAATTCATTGGACGTACCAGGTATACCATCACATTATTTAGGATTAAAAATTGGATCTTTAATAATTTTAATATTCAATCTGAAACCAGCAATGCAATGGTACCAGATTATAGTTGTCAAAAAAAATTTTGGAAACATCCTTGAAGCCACAATTATTAATGGACAATTATGGAGGATTATTTATCCACAATTATAATGGACAATTATTCCAATGATACCATATCTGATTCACCAAAACAATTAAAACGTTTGCAATTTCGCATTCGGTTAGCCTTTGCAATGACAATTAATAAAGCTCAAGGGCAGACTATTATGACTATATGTGGATTGAACCTTGAAAATTCATGCTTCTCCTATGGGCAATTATATGTTGCATGTTCACGTATCGGTAAACCACAAAATTTATTTATATACACAGAAAATTGAGAAACAAGAAATATCGTTCATAACTTAGCATTACAATAATAAAATTAATTACCACTTAATAAATTTTATAAAATTGAATTTGAAAATATTCATTTCAAACAAAAAACTAACTAATTGTTAACACGTTCTAAAAATTGAAATTTGTATAAATTATTAAAAAAAGATAAAAAAACAATTAAGTATTTGTGTATCATTTAAGGCGATATTTTTAATTAGATATTTAATTTTTAAAATTTCAGTAAATATTAAAAAATATTTATAATTTAGAAAAGAAAATGAAACAACGATTCAGCTAGATGTGTAGAACATTAGTTGAAAAAAAAATAGAAGAACGTTTATGTGGCAAAACAACATTTGCCTGGTCAGCTAGTACGGACATAAAAATGTTTTTCATTATACATAAAAAAAAAAGATGAACTGATGTTGAATTCACATTTTATTTTTTTTATTTTACAACATTTTACATTTTAAATTAATAAAATAATGAAAAAACTTAGGTTTTAAAGTTTTACTAAAATATCTTGGAATCTACCACAATATTATATTTTAACTATCCAAATATTTTAATAGGATGTCAACACTGACAATAAACATATAATATGTATATGCAAAACATATAAACATGTGTATATTGCCAATTGCTAA
Organism: Poecilobothrus nobilitatus; assembly: GCA_947095535.1. NCBI lineage: Eukaryota > Metazoa > Arthropoda > Insecta > Diptera > Dolichopodidae > Poecilobothrus > Poecilobothrus nobilitatus. The sequence goes on from OX352774.1 coordinate 116,414,407, forward strand.
ACCATATCTTCATTCATCGAAACAAAATACAAAAGAAAAATAAAAGAAAAAAACATAATTTGATTTCTGCAATCAATTATTAATTTTATTTTATTATTATGTTATTTATTTATTTGTTTTTGTTTCTTTTTATTAATTTTTTTTTTTCCTTTTTTTCGTTTCGTTTATTACTTCTCTTTATATAAAAACAGGTGGCAGACATGTTCATTATTATTTTTTTTATTCTTTATATACACGCATACAAATAAAAACATAAATAATTCAGACAATTTTTTTCTTTTTTTTTTTTTTCTTCTTAAAATAAAATTTAATTTTTGGCTTCATATTGAAATTTATGATAGATGGCGTAATTGAGAATAAAAAATAGATATGTACCTATTTAAGTACCTAAGGAAAAGTTCGAAGATCGCATTATTTCTCGTAGAGGAAGAGTGATGTGGCCACCAAGATCGTGCGATTTGACACCGTTGGATTTTTTTTTGTGGGGTTTTGTGAAATCGAAAGTGTACAGTAATAATCCCACAACACTTCAAGAGCTTAAAAACAACATTATCGAGCAGATTTCAACCATTGAGAACAGTTTATTGAACAACGTGATTCAGAATTTTGGTAAAAGATTGGAAGTCTGCCGAAGTAGTAGAGGGGGCCACTTGGCCGACATAATTTTTCATTATTAACCGGAACCTATTTGTAATAAATTAAAATAAAAATATATTTAATATTTCAAAAAAAAAGTTTTTTTTTATTAAAATTAAAATGATACCTCAATTTTGAACACCCTATACTTATGTAAATGTATTAAATGCAATATTCTATTTGCAATCAAAGAATGTACAAAAAAAAAAAAGAAAAAAAAAATGACGACTGCATTAATCGATAATTCAAATTTAATTAAAAAATCTAATTAATAATAATAAGAAAAATATATTAGAAAAAATATTGGGTAATATCCTTGGATGGTTAATTTTTCAATTTTTAATAATAAAATGCTTAATTTTGTTAATAATAAATATTTTCGAAAAGACTTCGATAGCAATTTTTTGTGACGTACATAAATTTTATAATGTCTAAAGAAAATAAACAACACTATATCATATTATAGACCAGTTAAACTATAGATAAAAAAAAGAAGTTTTAGATAAAACAAGAAACATCTTAATAGAACTGTACAGTGTTCTGTTAGACTGTACTGTTAGACACAAGAATCATAGACCCCAAAAAACGTTGTGTTAGCTGTTAGAAATCTTAATCTTAAACTAAATATGTACAATAGAAATTCAATTCTTACAAACTATTCCAAGAATTCAAATTTAAAGGAGTTTACAAAATACATATATGTTTGTATGTATGAATGTAGCAATTTATTATGCTTCGAAACAAACATTTCTTTTTACTCTAATTTACGTTTATTTGGATCAAAATTATTTAAATACAAATGGAACATGGAAGAATTAAGAACATATAAGAATTAAACACATGGAAGAATTAAGAATTATTTGAATAAACAAAAGAATAAAAAACAACGAGTCGAATGGGCATAAAATAGAGCTTGAACTCAAACCTAACTTTTTCAAACAAAAATTCGAGTTCAAGCGTAATTTTATGCATTCGAGCCAATGTTTAAAATTATACAATTTGTACCTCAGTTAAAATATTTATACTTAATTTGTTTCTGTTCCATGCTTCTTAATTAAACAAAGCAGTATTAAAACGAAAGATTTTATAGGAAGCATATTTTCAAAAAGACAATATAAACATATTAGGATTGTACATCTTTTCCATCAAAATTAGTATTTTTCTTTTTTGAATTTTCTATGTTATAAAATGTATACTAAATACGTACGTCAACTGTAGGAATTAGGATACCCTGACAAACGTAATTCCGTTTCCATAAAATTTAAGATGAGCATTTTTTTTTTTTTAATTTAAGATATCAGATTTAATTAAGTACCGATATAGTTGTATGATACCTACTCGACCCGTTGCGTCATACCAATCATAGAAAATATCCAATTATAGTCTGTTGCCATAAAACTTAATCATCCTTTACAAAATTTCAGAGTTGTAATTTTTTTAAGTATCTTAAGATATAAAGAGGATATAAATTTAGAAGCTATCCGTGTTAGAGTTACCAAATTTTGTAGTAGGTGTTAGCATGAAACTTAACTTCAATTAATAAAATTTTGAATACCCAGCTTATATATACAGATATAGAAATATTCATAAAAAAAAAAAAAATGTATGATAGCTACCCAAAACTGTTACCCTAAATCAATCAATTTTACAGTATCTAGGTACATTTGATTTGAACCCGGTAATAGAACTTGTTCAATTTCAATAGTCAAACTGTCATATACATAAAAATGAAATGTTAAAAATTTTAGAATAACTCCACTATTTTGTGTGTTATAGAATGAACTAACGAATGGACGGCCATTGCTAAATTCACTCAAAATTAAATCTTGAACATTAATATATGTACATATATACTTTCCCATATTTACCTTATTTACAACGTAATGATACATTAATTATATCCCTAAAGTTACTATCAACTTTTTTTTAAGAAGATCAATTCAAATAAAAAGAGTTAATTTTCACTTATTATTTGTAGAATATCTCTATTTTCCTAGCATACCTTTCCTTTTGTTCCAAGTCCAACACATACCATTGAAACAGACAGGCTTGTCATCGGAAGAATTAATAAAAAAAAACTTTCGGGCCAAAACAATTTCTAATTTTAAATTTTTTAATAACTCAGTGGACACCGTATGCAATAAAATTCTATTGTGAATTGATAATTGAAGTATGTCAATTGCAATATGGTTTATAAGGATTCATGACTACGCATTTGAGTATTTAATTCCAATTTCAATTATTTTTGTTCTGATATAAATTAAAGGGTACATAGAATTTCATTTTTCCATCAAAGTTATCAAAAAATGTTTTTGAAATATTATCGTGTATTCTTTTTCACAATTTTATTTAAGTTGGAATAATCTATGAAAATAATTTTTGTTTAAAACTAAACTGTAAAAACAAAAGCATGTAATCCTTTAAGTATTATCCTCAATAATATTATTATTAGCTATATCAAGAAATACTGTGAAGTGTGAACATAAAATAATTTCCTTACAATTTTAAAACATTAAGTATGTACCGCTATATCTAAAATATTAAAATGAAAAACTAAAATTTTTTTGTTGCAAATTCTCAAATAATAAAAAATTTAAGTATTATTTTCTATCCGATATAATCAAAAATTTCCAGTACATAAAAAATAGTTTAAAAACGATAAAAATATCATTCTTTTATTAAACTCAAAATAAAAATCGAAATATAACCATTATTTCAAAAAAAAAAAAAAAAAAACATGAAAATTTCGAAATTATTTTAACACAATTTGAAATTTTATTTCACAATATAAAATTTAATGAAGCCCATAAAAAAGATACAAAAAGTTCACATTCATACCAAATATAATAGAAAACAAAAATTAACTCTGATCCCACAACAGAAAATAAAAAATTTTTACCACTTTATTTCAATCAACCAAAGTGTAAATTACACCCAGCAATAAAAATAAAAAAATAAAAAAAAAAAACCATACCACACAAAAAGGGTATTGCATTTAGTGGGTAAAGAATCTGTTATTTAAACTAACGAAAATGCAATAGAATGAAAAAAAAAATATTTTTGCGATGAAACAAATGAATTAGAATTCACAAGCATTTTGTAAAAACCAAAAACCTCAAAAACCCTAAAATCTAATAAATTTTTTTTTTTTTTTTACCTCAAGGATTATTAAATAACAATAATAATAAAATTGTTCAATTTCACCCAAAACAAAAAAAAAAAAAACCGAAACTTAACTGTATTTTTATGTTATTAAATTTTGATCGTAAAATAATTTGTAACATAAGAATTTAATGGTTTCCTTACGTGAAAACTTTAAAATTTATTTAATTTAGTTTTAGATATTTATTCTTGTAATTGATGTAGTGATTCCTAGAGAGCAACAATTTTTGTTTAAATATTTAAACTTTTAAACTTTTTTTTTTTTTTTTATTTAAAATTTTAACGAAAATTCTTGACCTCGTACAGGGTGGGACGAAATTTACTATCTATCAAAAGTATGTAATTCATATATAGTTTTTTAATAGCTATAACGTTTTAAATTTTATTTTTAGAAACAATATTAAATATGAATTAACGGTAAAATATTGAACTACTTCAAAGTATTCAATATAGAGAATTACTTCATCTCAGAATATCAATCAGAATAGAGAATTACTTCAAAAGTCAGTCAGTCAATGGTAGTATAGTGTATTTATTGAAGAAAAAAATATCCTCACTTTTGAATTGTCCTGACTTTTTTATTTCCTGATTTTTCTCTTAGGAAACCAGATAAACAACAAAGTTGAGAACATTCGAGATGAAATACACACAATATTAGCATAAACATTGGGATTTGTAATGGAAAATGTGTTAAAAAGAAGCACCAATTAGCGAAGGCCTTTCGGCGGCTATCATATGAAAAACATACTTTTAAACATTAATCTTAATGAAAAAACCATGTTTGAAAAAAATATTTTATTTAAAATTAGTAAATTTTATTTTTTCTCATATTTGGAAAATTTTTCTCATATTTTGGGAAATTTTGTTACCTAATAAAGGAAGGGAAATATTTTTTGGCCACCAAAATTTAACTAAGGAAAAAGAATAAATTTATTTTTTTTTTTTTAAATACCTACAAACAAATACAAAATTTCTTCAAACTATGAGAATATTTAATAATAATGATTAATGTCAAAATAATCTCATTTCCTCCTGCTACCTCATAACCTTTATCAAAAGCAACTAGCTGTCAGAACTATCACCTTAAGTTGTAATATTAAAGTATATATGTAGTTATATTATATTTTATTTTTGTTTACATTCTAAAATTTGGTCACAAGTGAGATTTTTCGATTAAGTGATTCCTATATTCAAAATTCTTCAGACCGCTTCAAAGTTTAAACCCGTTCACCCCTCGGTTGATATACATGACAAGTACTTACTCACTCAAACAAACGTATGTCATTTTATTAAGATTAACAGCTCGGAAGTTCTTAATAGATAAAACAAGTCTAAGGAAACACGATATTAAAGAAAAATTTGTTTTTTAAGGATTCCAAAGTTTCTTAAACTGTAAGGAATATATTAGTTTATTCAAAGAATTCAGAATATTTTAATTAACTATTTAAAAGCTTCTTAATTTTAATTTTATATTTTGAAAACCAAAATTTGCAAAATAAAAATCAACGAACCAATAACAATATTTTTGTTTTTTAATTTTATAGCCTGCCTGATATAATAATGAACTTCCAAATTACAAAACAATTACAAAAAGGAAAAATACAAATGCAATGCATTGTGAGAAATTCACTAATGGTTTGTATTTTTATTTTTTTTTTTGGGGTGTTGTTACATACAAAAACAAAAAAAAAATAAAATGTTAAATTTTTATGTGATTTTTCTTTTTCTTTTTTTTTTTTCTTTTTTATTCAATAAAATTTTATTGAAAATTTAGCAACAATATTACAAGTGTCTTTTTTATTTTTTTTTTTTTTTTTATTACATTTTCACATCGATTGATGCTTAATTGTAATCATAAGTATTTTTGAAAATCAAATTAAATTAGATCTCAAATGCATTGTACAGAAAGCATAAAATTTCTTTAGGTTCATTTAAAAAAAAAAAAAAACAATTGTAATTTGAGTGGTTTTAATCTACGATCCATCGTATTTTTAAAAATTGAAAATTTTATGATCAATTCTTAAGAAAATCCATAGAAGTCCAATAAGACTTCTATTATAGTGTTTAATAATTTAACTGAATCTTTTAGACTCTATTACAAAAATTTTTTTTTCCTTTTTCATTCACTTGGGAAGCGTAAGGCTTTCCTAAAGTTTTTGTGTCTAAGTAACTCTATTTTGTGCTAGCAAATTGATTTGTTTTTACCTGTTTTTTCTATTTCTTTCATTACTGTTCTTCTCCACGTGATTTTGGACCTTCCCACTTTCCTTCATTATTGAAGATTCCAATGAAGGGCCTCTCTGGCTATCGAAGAGTTTTTTCTAAGGGTTTTTCCGTGGCCAATCTATTTGTATTTTTTCCCCTAATAACCAGATTTATGAATTTCTGTTTGGTCATAATCCATAAATCATTATTTGAAATCTTCTGTGGCATATTATGCCCAAACATCTGTTAAGGAAGACATGCAGTTTTTGGCTTATTCTCCCCATGACTAGCCATGTTTCGCTGCCGTACAGCAAGACCGATTTAACACATGCTTCGAATATTTTTAATTTTGTGGCTATATTAATTTGGAATGATCGCCAGTTCACACCACCACATTATGCATTCTGTTAAAAATAATCGTTTTTCAGAGAAAATCGTAGAATTTTTTATGCAAAATTGGTGTCATTCTGAATTTTTAACTAAAGTATATTGTTATATTATTGTGACTTGTTCATTGTGAATAAGTAAATTTTTTTTGCAATTGAAATCGAATAGACTATGGGAACTATATTAAAAAAACAAAATTTTGTGAACCTATAGAGATTATTTTGAATGTTTCGTAAACAGGTATCAATATAGATATCAAGGTTAATACTAGAAAATATAAGGATCCACATAGTATGAGACTTAAGAAACAAATTATTTATTTTAGCATAAAAAGTCAGAGTAATTTTTATGTGTCTGGAATACTCAATATCTATTTTCGACTCAAAACTAATAAAATTAAAAAAAAAATTTGTGTTATAATTTTGAAGTTCATTAGACCATCTTTTTTTCTCTCATTTTATTGCTTGCTATTCGTTTTATTTTCTTGTTTTATAATGTTCTGAGCTAATAAACAATGGTCATAATATTATAAAAATTGTAATGAAATCAATATTTATTTTTTAATATGTACTTATGACTAGTATTTTTCTATTATTTTGATTGGTTTGGTTTGTTGTTTTTTTTTTCACTTGTAATTCTTTAAAGAACATATTATTAATAATTTTATGGTACTTATTTTTATTATTTTTGTAATATTTTTTAGTACAATTGTGTTTTTGTACAATATTATGAGCATTAAAATAATAAAATAATAATTTTTACATTGAATGGGACTGAAAAATATTGAAAAAGAAAAACGATATAAGATAAATCTGTCAGAAACAATTTTTTTTTTTGCTTTCTTTAAAGATGAAAAATATTTTCTTAAAAACTTCTACAAATAATAATTTTACATTTTGCAAAATATGCATGCAACGTTACCTCATAGTAAAAATAAACAAGGCAGTTTGTAAAAGCAAAGGTTTTTATTTGTGCACATTTTCAAAAAGATAATAAAAAGCCTTTTGGAACTTCTAAGCCTTTTGAACTTCAAAAAGCCTTTTGCATCAAAATTTGCAGTTATACTAAAAAATTATAAAATATCATGGGATATTTTCTTCAATTTTAAGGATGCAGTAAAAATATATTATTGGACTTTTAATTTTTGTTTCCAATTAATGACAAATTTGCACAAATGTCAAATTGACAGGTATCTAAAAATAGCAAATTTTAAATATTTAACCTCTATTAGCTTTTTTCTGAGGTAAATTATGTTAACTTTGAAAGATGCTTCTGTTTCGATGAAATTGCTTGGCTTTTGCAGTGTTTCCCAAGCAGAAGTTCTGGCAATCCATATAACTGCTAACTTTGAATTGGTTAAAAATCTTTCAAACTATAAAATTACTAGTGGCCCTGTAGCTGGTGTATAAGTATATTTTACCGTAACATCTAATTTACAAAAAATTAGTATGGGATACAAATATGTTCTTGTATTCAAAACTTAATGGAATGTCATAATACGTTGATGTGGCTGAAAACTACTAAATTATAATTATAGATATTCTATTCTAATAGTGAAGCCGCAATTAAAACTTTAGCAGCGCAGTGAAGAAGTAGGTATTCAATATAAAAATAATATTGATAATAATCTCTGTACGGAACATTATCAAATTGAATTTGCTCCGAGAACATAAGAGTATTACAGGAAACGAGTTCAGCAGATAAGTTAAGCAAGTAAGTAAGTAAGCAAAAAACAGATCAGAGCTTGAGCTAAGCATATATCTTATCTGTTTGTACCTCAATAAATCGTCAGATTCAATATTAAGAAATTCCTTAGGTTGGCCAGAAGGCGAAAGCTAGCAGGTGCTATTTGCAGTATAATCAGTGCCTTGTGGTCGGATCTGATTTTAAAAATATTCAAATGTATGCTTTTTGTCTCTAGACCTGAAATAACACAATCGGTTTGTTTTATTTTAAACGCTGTAAAAATTTTGTAAACAGACAGACATAGTGAAACTAAAAATCAAATTTTACACATTTTGTTAAGAGAATGTCCTAAAAAGTGACAAAAATATTAAAGATAAAATTAATAAGAACGAAATTGTTTCAATAATGACCAGATTTTGGATAGCACTTAAAAGTAAAAACAAAAGGTTTCTGAACTATTTTATCACAAGGTAATAGGCCAATATGAATCGCAATTAAAGCATCGTATATGGAAAAAGCTTTAAAAAAAATATTATTAATAAACAAATCAAATATAAAATATATGTGCTGCTACAATTAGCTTGCGACAAACTGTCAAAAAAATTTTCCTTACAATGAATTATATACGTTGAACTTTCCGATGAATTTGTTATAATTGTCATAAATTAACCGCAAGATATCACCAAAACGGTGTAGTTTATGAGTTACTTTTAACATATGCCGAACTGTATGTATCTAATTCCACTGTTCAATTGAAACCTATATTTTGCTCCCCATAACTTTTCCTAGAATTTTTTTTTTTAATTTAGCTTTATTTGTACGATGGGGTGAGAATACGATAAAAAGAGATTAATTCCGTTATTTATCTATACCTTATAATATCCTTGAATAATTTTGAAAATATTTAAAATTTAAATTCTATTCGATTCAAAATTACTATCTATACTTTACAATACTTTGATCTTGACTTTTATTAATATAATGACAAAAAAAAAAGGGTTGGGGTTCTTCAAAACAAAAAAAAAAAACAATTCGATTTAAAAAAGGGCTTAGTTCTATATTAATTGATATCATAAAACAATGAATACATTCATTCTATTTCCGACATAAAAATTTACGTATCTGAATTCGCCCAGTTTTTTAAAATTGTTTTTTTCTTTTTTTTTAATTTAATTTGAATTATCGCAAACAAATTCGATTCCTACATATTTACTTATTTAATTTTTTATTTGTTTATTGATATTTAATTTTTATTGATTTTTTTTTTTTGTTTTTTTTTTTTTTTAATTCGATGACGTTCTAGGTTCTTATCACGTAAGACCGACTTTTCTACATATATTAGGTATAGAATCATTTATTGAATGGTATTTAATTTATAAATATGGTATCATATTATTTGATTCAACACAAAAAAAAAAAAAAATTAAAGTAAAATATTGTTATTAAAAAATTGAAAGTGGCAAAAAAAAAATAAACAGGGTATAATAAAACCTTCGAATGTCTATGTTTGCTGCCAAAAAAAAAAACACTTTGAAGAACAAATAAAAACATTTTTTTAAAAAACGAGGAAGAATACAGTTGCCTTTGTCAACTCTTAGATACCCGTACGAACCGTTAGTATGTTCACAGCCTGTCACTCTGCTCACAATATTATTTTTTTAATATTTTAGTATTTTAAAATAATTTGGGTGAATTTTATAATTTCTAGAACTATGGGTTGTACATATACTCAAACTATATGTTTATATGTACATTCTTCAAAAGCAGATTCTAACCTTCCACATAACGATTATCAATCCAAAACTTTTCAAATATTCTATAGTACCATTTAATACTAAGCGGTAAATGTATATTAAATTTACTTAGTACAAAATAGTAAATATAATTTTAAATATTATGTTATATTATATTTAAATATTCCATTGACAGAATAATTTCTTATAAGTACAATAAAATACATATATGTATTTAAATACGGCGCTATATAATATACATCTATACTCTTATCATTCATTCATCAGTGATATATACGATATGTAAATAAACATGAGTATGTATGTATATCAATATCATATAAATAAAAATTCTTCAAGCAACCGTTATGTTGTTTAATTATTTAAATTTTTTTGTACTACGTATTATATGCTCAACAATTTCAAATTATCGAGTAAAACAAAATGGAAAAAATTCGTTAAAGCAATTTGTTAGAAAATTTGAAAAAATCAAGTAACACTTTCGTCAATTATAAAATAATACCCTATATTATTAAAAAAAGTTGTTAACAGAAATAAGAGTATAATGTTGAAGCTTTAATTTTTGTGTATTACTTCAAAAAAATTTTAACAGGTGTTCAAGTTACAGGTGTTTAAAAATAGGAAATTTTCAGTTTTTGACCCCTTACAGCTCCTAAACGGGGGGTGATACAAAAAAAATTTCTGAAATGACTCATACTTATTTTCAAAGATCTAACTTCTGTCAAAATTGCAAGTTTCCAACTTAAACCGTTTAGAAGATAGAAGGGTTAAAGGATTTTGTAAAATTTGAGTTTCGCATAACGGTAAATTAAGACACAGTATGCTACAAATATATATTTATTGTATATATATTTTTAAAGCTGATAAAAGTAGTAATCGTTTGGCGTTTTCAAAATGAAGATATACCTTATACAACTTGTGCTATAACAATTTAAATATAGAGCTTTTTTGAACTTTTGGAGAGCTGTAGCTCCGTAACGGGTGGGGCTACAAAAAAAAGTTATTAAAAATAAAATTAATATTTTTGTGAGATCTATCAGCAGTTAAAATTTCATAGCTCTATTTCAAAAAAAATGTGGGGATCTAAAAGTTAGGTGTTCGAGAGCTACCCTAAGTTTTGGTCCAAACTCAACCAAAAAAAATAGGGAACCTACAAATTTTTCCCAGAATATTTTGTGTAAATTTCAAGATTCTAGCTTACTTAGTTTTTGAGTTAGCGTGCTGACGGACGGACGGACATGGCTCAAAAGTCTTAGAATTTTTTTCTGATCCGATCCATACCTTTGAAGGTATATCTAGCTCGCTTATTTCGAGGTGTTACAAACGGAGGAGTAATTTTATTATACCCGATTCTATCGTACGGGTATAAAAATAAACACTATTGTGAAAATGTTTCTAAATTTTTCTAAACCGCAGAATTATAATAACACTACAGTAAGGTTAAGATACACGTAAGAATTTATATACAATATAAATTTTCGAATATTTAGGTGTTATCGTTTTTTAATGGCTTATTGCCTCTAATGGAATTTATAGCTATTTTTCGTTTTGAAGTTAGATTACGGAGTTAGGGTCGAGTGATTACTGACACGTTAGCTCAGCTTTCCTCAATAAAAAAAACTAATTCTGAAATAAAACGAAAAAATAACAAATAAGTTTCAACTGTCATAATATAGAAATAGACTAATTAACAATCTATAATAACTAAATAGATTAAATTCTACAAAATATTTATCTTTATTCTAAAAAATAAAGATTTTTAGAATATTATTCTCAAAAATGTTAAACATAAAAATTCATGTTCGTTTCCAAAAAAATTCTGCTTCTAAATGTAACGTTTTCTGCATCTAAATTCTCGTTAGTTTATAATTTTTGCACTGAACATTCAGGCAACATAATAAAAAATAAAAATGAAAAGAATACACGAAAATGTCAATCACAATAACAGACAAACGTCAATCACGTCAACATGATCACTTTAAAATGTCAATATTTTTTAGTTGTTGCGCTTGGGTATTATTCATTTTCTACTAAAAATTCGAAATCTAAAATTTAAAATATACTTATATATGTATGTAGGTACATAGGTAGTTAATATTGCTGGGCAGCCGATATTTTGTTGTTTATATTTTAAAATATTTATCAATAAAAACAAAATCAAAGGAAAAGACAGTGTAGGAAACATTAAAAAACAATGTAGAATTTTTACTATACGTTTGTAAAATAAATGTGTCCAGAAGTCGACAATTTGAATCCGAAACTGCAAAAAGCCATAACATCAATTGAAATTTAATTAAATTACGATCTAACATCCAATGATCTATGCGCAGCATTTTAAGAAAAAACAGATAGATACTAAATTCTAAAATTTTACTATGATAATACTATAAGGCATTGATTTGTTTCAGTTTATTGCGTTCTACAAATTAAAACTCATTCAATATTCATATTATGAAATAAAATTTTACAATATAAAAACATACTTATTAATTCAATTTCCATATAAATTTAATCATCGGTTAAAAATAATATTATCCATATAGATTTAATCCAATTTTGTACTTAAAACTTTTAAATTATTTTTTTTTATTTATTTTTAATAATTTTTATTTTAAAAAAATTTAAATTGAATTTAATAATAATATTCAGAAAATACTTTTAATTATTTTATTTAAATTTTTACTTATATTTGACAAAAATTTTAATTTAACTGTTATCTATACAATTTAATTTTTTCATCAGTTGTTAAAAAAAAAAAAAACATTATTCTAAAACTTTTATTCAGCACTGTATTTTTCTTTTTTTCATTCAATTCACTTTTAATTAATTAACTAATTAACTAAATTAATTGAAAATTAAATTTCATTCAATTAAATAATTAAATATTTTAAAAACGATTTTAACTAATTATTATGAATCAATAAGAATTCACAATAAACATTAAATTATTAACATCATTCACAATAATTTTATATTTCTTCAAATAGACAAAAACATAAATCAATATTCAATGTAAGAATTTAATAACAATTTTTTTTTTTTAATTAGAACCGGCGTTTAAAACTTTCGCGTATTTAAAATTAGAATACGTTTTCAGTGAAACACGGTTTAATTGAAACTAAACTTTAACAACAGAAAATATTAAAAAAAAAAAAAAAAAGAGAGAATAAAATCGCTATCAGCAAGTTCAAAACCGCACCAAACGAAAAAAAAAAACACAGTAAGAAGACAAATAAAATAACAAAAATTAATAAGAATAAAACTCACAAACAAACAAATTACAGAAACAAAAACAGTAAACAGACTTAAAAAACCAACTCATGTAGAAAAGCATTGAATATAAAACAAAAAAAAAAAATAAAAAAAAAAGAATTGAAATATTAAAAATGTGAAAATATATCAGAATCAAAAAAAAAATGGTTGTTACAAATTATTATAAGGTATTTAATGGAAAATTAAAAATACAAGAATGAATATATAAAAAATATGAAAAGCGCCTTTTTTTATGCAAAACTAGATTTTATTATTGTACGACATTTCTTTAAGTTACCTTGACTCGACTAGATTTTGTTCATTAATTATTACCTTGATTACATAAAGCATAATAGGATACTAATTTGGTTTTAATTCATTATACAGACAGGTTATATTTCTTGAATTATCATTTGCATTATAAGCCGTTAGTTACGGTACAGTAGCTATTGTATAAGATTATTAGACGCAAATATTATTTTTGTCATCTATTATCTATTATCTTATTTATGTTAGTCTATATCGTAAAAATAGACGATATATTGTCTTTTATTACAACCTAGACTAATACTATGTAAATTATCAAGATATATAATACTACTATTGGATATTATCTGAACGGAGTTTGAACGCGAAATCATTTTTATTGGAATGTTGGTGACTTAACCACTATCGCTTAGTTAAGATAAGCAAAACAAATACTAGGAATAATATTGATTACTTATTTATAAATTAAGTTCAAAAATAATACAAAAACATATATTCCGATCATTTTCCACTAAAGCCATTAGGGGGGAGGAATAATGTTTATTATTTCTTTTTCTAAACTTTTCTTAATCTTATGGAAAAAGAACCATTATTTTAAATTAAGACAAATATGATATATAGTATTATACGATATATAGTATTATACGCCCTTGTGTTAAAGAACGAAGAAAATTATTGAAAAATTATTAGATTTGTCAATAAGTAGGCACAAATAAATCAAATAACATCAAATAACATTAATTAAAATAGATAAGAGAAAACTTTCTTGTAACAGTTAAATAAAAGCCTTTATGTCCTCTTCCTTACCCTTATAAGATAATAAATTAATAATCATGAAAATAAAAATATTTCATTTGTCACAAAGATAGAAATACTAATTGACTTACTCAGTATTCTAAACGGTAAATTATTTCACCACATTTTCATATCAATACCATAAATAAATAACAGATAAATCAAAAAAAAAAAAATTGGTTAAAAGATTTTAAACTCTTAAAAACGATTCATAAAATTTCAAATAAACAATTCAATTGAATATTTAATATTCATAGAACGATAAAAAAAAAATTCATAGGTATTTAAAATAAAATAAAAATCACCTCATCCATTCACATTGCAACAATACAATATTAAAAATAAAATTGTTCGCAATATTTTTTTGACATTTATTTATTCAGGAATATTTCTTACTAAATCCCCATTCACCTCGACAGTTAAATTCAAAAAAACAAAAAAATTAAAAGAGATCAAATAATCTATTTCTCTTTCCTCAAAAAACAAAAAAAAAAAAATGAGAGAAAAAAAACAAAAACGAATAGGCACATTCATATTGGCAAAAATAAAATATAAAATTAACCACAACAAAACACCATAAGCTGTGGTGAATAAAATTAAATGAAAATGCATCATAGCCTAAAGTGAAGTGCATTCAATCACAACATATAAATAATAAAAGTTTAAAAGAAAAATATATAGCAAAGAACAGGTAAAATAAAAATAAAAAAACAGGTGATTCCAAACCTTGATTATAATACAATACAATTACTAAATGGATTTTCGAATAAGAAATTGAAAAAAAAAAAAGAAGAAATAACATTGAAAAAAAAAATTGTATTGGATTTATTATGTTGCATTTAAATGGTATCCATCATAATATGTGGAACATACATAAATAGTATATGTATATATATGTATATATATATGAACATACATATATAGTACATGTTATGAATGTAATACTCCACCTGCAATATCTTCAACATTTATTTATTTATTTATTTGGTATCTTATCTAGTATCAATACTATAGTCGATAAATTTTCAGATCTTCTTCCTGTTTTAAACCAGCTCCTTTTGTTAATGTTATATAATTTTATGTATTTTTTATTTGGATCCGAGCTAACGGGAGTTTAAACCCTAGACTTTTCTATTGGAATGGCTACTTAAACATTACCCCATTAGTCATATTATTTTCAACATTTGAAGTATTTAATTTAGAACAATATTTTCTTCGTTAATATCTTCATTTCGATTTTCAAAGGCATCATACGGCAAATTATATTTTATTCTAATATTTACTAGTTGCTAAATAATTAGTTTCATACAATATCTGCTAGATTTTATTTAATTGTTAATTTTTGTACAACTTAGCGAAATTCTAAAAAAAAAAAAAAAAAATTAACATTAACATTAACAGTTATATAATGCGACTCAGATTAAGTACACTCTTTGAATAACAGTTAATCATCTCAAATTGCCTAGGTATTCTATAAATTATTTTTCTTCAAATTCCATATGCATCCTGGTACTCTTTAAATTATGAATAACTCAGTGGTTTTGTACTATCACTTGAACAATACTACAACTGATCAAATTCTAGAATTTCTCCAAAATAAAATAACTTATAGATTGCAATCTATAAACTTTATGGTGTAATAGTTCTGATTTTATTTTTACCATGTATTAATGAAGAATAATTGCCTTTTTAAAAGAAAAACATTAATAATTCATTTATGTTAATTCAATTTTCTTGCAAACATGATCTAATTTTTAAATAATAGCTGGCAATGGTACGTAATTTCACATTTTAAAATTATTACAATAAAAAAGATCCCAACATTAAATAAATAAAATCAGTAACAACCAACCAAACAAAATGATTTAAAAAAAGTATATTTAGCAAAGATATAACGTATACGTAAAAGATTTAAAAATTAAAAGTGAAGAACCGAGAACCGAAAAAAAGAAAATTTGAATCATAAGCATATATGAAAATTGCTTCTCATCAGTAAGCAATGAAATTTTAACAATAGTTAAGGTTTCATTAAAAAAATAATGAATGTGGAATAACTTTTTTTACGTGGCCCTTTCTATTTTGATGTAGCCTCACCCAGCTCCTGAAAGTTCATAAAAGTCCTATTTTGAAATGTTTATATTTAAAATTCTGCTGAACATTTTTTTAACATAAAAACGTCAAAAGTATAGGGAAATTTTTTTAACTTTATAAATCAATATAAAAATCACAATTTTTTTTTCCAAACAAAATTTTTAGTTTTTCCGCATTTTCAAAATCTTTAAGAACACGAAGAGTTTTACCCCATTTTCTCAGTTAAAACCTTGAGAATAGGAAGAGGAACTTGAAAAAAAGGAAGATCTTTGAGAATTAGCATATCTAAGTTATCATCAGCAAAAATGTTTATACTTTCCTCTGTTTAAGAGTTTATATTAGGAATTAAAAATTGAAAATTCGTTATTTTTAGACACCTGTATCTTGAACAAATTTGCACAATTTTGTCGAAAATAAGATATAAAAATTAAAACATGATTAAATAAACAGATAAACAGATTTTTTTTAACTATGCCATTTTTTTTTTTTCAGCTGCTATAAAATTGAAGAAAGTGCCCTTCAATTTTTCACAATTGTTTCTTACATAACAAAGATGACAAAGTACCAATTCTTGATGACAAAGTACCAAATTTTAATTCAAAATTTCAACTCCAGACTTTTTATTGTCTTTTTCGCAACGTACGCCTTTAAAAATCTTTTGTTTCACGTACTGCCTTATTTATTTTTGGACTCAATGATTTTATTACAAAACTTAAAAATTATTAAATCGAAAATATCATTTTACTATGCATTTAAGTCATTTTAAATCTGATTTTGCTCTAATATAATAATTTATCCTTAAAATTTTCAATTCTTCAATCATTTGACATGACATGTTATACACATAAGTACTTTAAAATAAAATATATCATAATTATAGGTAGCTTAATAGTTTCATCATAATTGTAGAAGTTTTGTTCTGATCTAACAAAGATTCCCCAACTTGATATGTACAAACATATAGATTCTTATGCTGGAGGAATAGATATGGAATCCTTCTATTGTTTTCTAAAAGGACCGAATGGTTTTAAAAAGCACATTAGTGTCATGCATTATAACCTTAAAAAATTCTGTCTTAAATTTCCAAAATCCTAAAAGTCAATTTTTTTTATAAATTAAAAAAAAAAGCAACGAACTGAAGAAACCTCAATAATATTCCGCAACAACGCAGAATTTCATTCAATAATCAAATTCAAAAGCGGTTTTTAGCACATTTCCAAAAAAATTTTGAAAAAATGTGCTTATTAGTTTCACTCTGTCCGTCCGTCCGTCCGTCTGTTTACAAAACTTCTACACCGTTAAAGATAGAGAAAAAAAATTTTAACCATAGGTAGGTCTCATAAAAAAAATAATTTTGTGGAACAACTTTTTCATGTAGCCCCCCCCATTACGGAGCTACACCCCCTCAAACTTTGAAAAAGCCCTATTTTTAAATGCATATATCTTATGTTCTGCTTAAGATTTTTTCAATCTGAAAACGTCATTCGACAGGTATTTCTTTTATCTTTGTAAATTAATATAAAAATTATACAATTTTTTTAAATTTAGTATTTAAATTTACCGTTATGTGAAAACCAAATTTTGCATGATTTTTCTACTTTCATAACTCCGGCACGCTTCAAAATAGAAGCTTGAACTTTTGAGGCAAGAAAGAACTTTTAGAATTAGTATAAGTTTGGTCAGAAAATTTTTTCGGACTACCCCCTGTTTATGAGCTATTAGGGCTTAAAAATTGAAAATTTGCTATTTTTAAACACCTGTAACTTAGGAACCTGCACACATTTTACTTCTGCAAGATGTAAAAATTAAAGCTACAATAATATATTTTTACGTGTGTGAAAGGTTTATTTTAGTTGTAAAGGGTTCCAAAGTTGCAGCTCTTCAAAATTGTAAAAAAGCCCCATTTTCAGACGTATATATCTCGGGCTCTGCGTAACAGTTTTGCAATCTAAAACCGGCAGAAGATCGAAAATTTTATTATCTATATAAAACAATATCAAAATTATGTAATATTTTGTAATTTACGATTTAAATTTACCGTTATGTGAAAACCACATTTTGCATGAAATTTCTTTTTTCATAACTCCGGTACCCCTTTAGATAGGAACCTGAAATTTTGAGACAAGAAAAAACTTTTAGAATTAGTATAAGTTTCCTCAGAAAATTTTTTGGTAACACCCCCTCTTTAAGAGTTATTACGCCTCAAAAATTGAAAATTTGCTATTTTTAGACACCTGTAACTTAGGCACCTGTAAAAATTTTTCTTCGGCAAGACACGAAAATTAAAGCTGCAATAATATATTTTTACGTGTGTGAAAGGTTTATTTTAGTTGTAAAGGGTCCCAAAGCTGCAGCTCTTCAAAATTGTAAAAAAGCCCCATTTTCAGATGTATATATCTCGGGCTTTGCGTAATAATTTTGCAATCTAAAACCGCCAGAAGATCGAAAATTTTATTATCTATATAAAACAATATCAAAATTATGTAATATTTTGTAATTTACGATTTAAATTTACCGTTATGTGAAAACCACATTTTGCATGAAATTTCTTTTTTCATAACTCCGGTACCCCTTTAGATAGGAACCTGAAATTTTGAGACAAGAAAGAACTTTTAGAATTAGTATAAGTTTCCTCAGAAAATTTTTTGGTAACACCCCCTCTTTAAGAGTTATTACGCCTCAAAAATTGAAAATTTGCTATTTTTAGACACCTGTAACTTAGGCACCTGTAAAAATTTTTCTTCGGCAAGACACGAAAATTAAAGCTGCAATAATATATTTTTACGTGTGTGAAAGGTTTATTTTAGTTGTAAAGGGTCCCAAAGCTGCAACTCTTCAAAATTGTAAAAAAGCCCCATTTTCAGATGTATATATCTCGGGCTTTGCGTAATAATTTTGCAATCTAAAACCGCCAGAAGATCGAAAATTTTATTATCTATATAAAACAATATCAAAATTATGTAATATTTTGTAATTTACGATTTAAATTTACCGTTATGTGAAAACCACATTTTGCATGAAATTTCTTTTTTCATAACTCCGGTACCCCTTTAGATAGGAACCTGAAATTTTGAGACAAGAAAGAACTTTTAGAATTAGTATAAGTTTCCTCAGAAAATTTTTTGGTAACGGCTCCTCTTTAAGAGTTATTACGCCTCAAAAATTGAAAATTTGCTATTTTTAGACACCTGTAACTTAGGCACCTGTAAAAATTTTTCTTCGGCAAGACATAAAAATTAAAGCTTCAATAATATATTTTTACGTGTGTTAACAGCTTTTCTTAGTTATATAGGATTCCGGACTTACGGCCCCTCAAAATCTCAAAAATGTCCTATTTTCAAGTTTTTTCTTATTACATGAAATTTTTAAATTTTTGTGTAAGTCACACTTCTAAACAGTTTGTATTGAGTTTTGGAAATGTGCGCTTTTAAAAACCGTTGGTTTACATTCTACCTTGTTTTTTTCATTTTCCATGATTTCATAAATTTAAGAAAGAAAAAGAATTTAATATCAATTAAAAAAATATATATAATTTTTTTTACTGAATAACTTTAACTAATTTAACCCACGTTTGTGAAAAGCGTGAAAATAACAATAAAAAAAAAAAAAAAACCGCAGACAACTTTTCTTTTCATAAACCTTAGATAGAGAAAAAAAATACTACCAACAACCATACGGAAAAAGAATACATATTATATTTTCTTTTAAGTTTCTTTTCAGAAAAGAAATGTTAAACAAAAAATTAACACTTTTAATTGAATTTTGCAAAATTTTAAAATTGTAAAAGATTCAAAAAAAAAAACAAAAAATGAAAATTTTTTAATAGCATGGCTGAACCATTATAATTAGTTACCTTTTTTTCACTATTTTTATAACCAAACTAATTAAATTTTAAAATTAAACAATGAATAAATACTTTAACACATTAACATCCAATGTTTTAAATATTTCCTATAAAGAAAAAATCTGATTCTATTATTGACTTACATAATAGAAATTTATTCAATTTTAAAATATTAAAATTGAATCCTCTTTAACTGTAGAAACAAAAGTCAAAGTAAAAGATAATAAGAACAGGGTAAAATAAAAGACAACCTTTTACATGGAACTGTGTAATAAAAAGAAATAATGATTCATTATAAAATATATTATTTGCGTATCTTTAAATATTTAGTAAAATTAAATTATATATTTAGCAAAATTAAATCTATTCAGTTTTGCTTACTTACCCCTATTAAAAGAAGTTATAAAAAAAAGTTAACAGAATCAGATTAAAATAGAAACTTAAGTACAAATCTTTGAAATAATTTTAATCTTCTTTGGGAGGCTTTGTGTTAAAAAGTCATTTACCATTATCAAATACCCGTTGTTTAATTCATAACCATTATTTTTAATATAATTTTTATTTTTTTTTTAATTTTATTCACAAGTTTCTTATTTAAAGAACACATTAGACTGGGTAAGAAAAAAAAACGGCAGGTTAAATAATATACAAAAAAAAAAAAATCTGCCGGATATAAGTAAATTAATGAAAATACTTTCAATTACCTAGGCAACAGAAAAAAAAATAAATAAAAGGAAACAATGTGAATACTATAGAACCGATTCGTACAGTTAAAAACAACTTAACACTTCTTTTTAAGCAAATAGAGAAAAATTAAAGAAAAAATTAATTTTGCAAACAATTTTACTTATTGTAGAATATTAAAGTTATTAACAAAAATGAAGCAGAGGTGAATGATATGTGATTATAAAGAATTCATCAACTGAAAGTCATTATTCGAATCAAAAGAACGGAGAGATCCCGGGTCAATATTACAAATTGAATACATAAACAAAGGCAATAAATTTAAAATTTTGTTCTTTGTTATTAGAAAAGTTCAGGTGGAGCATAAAATTATATATTCTTATACATTATGTTACATCATACAATTTTTCACAACATAAAATAGATTTCCTTTAAGACTATAAAGTAATCTTGGTTCTGAGGATTCTCGTAGAAGAAGAACAGATTTCTGATAGAAAATCAAGACGATTCTGGTAGAGAAAAAAGAGGATTCTTGTAGTTGTTTTTGAACTATGAATTAATTTATTAATTTTGGATTAAAAGCAAGAACTAAAATGTTTAATCATTTTAATAAAATTTTAAGCTATTGAATTTTAATAACACCTCAAAAAACAAAAAAAAAAATTCAAAGGAGGATAGTTACCCTCTAACCCTAAAGATAATTAAATGCTTATTATCCCGTAATGCCTTATAACGGGACAAAAAGAAAATTAAATAAATCCTAGTTTTTTGTTCAAGAATGTATAAACTTTTTATTCCGAATATCCAGAAAAGGAAAATGCTAATTTATATCATCACTTTATTTACAAATAAAAATGTTTTTAAAAATGTAATTAAATTCACATAATATAGATCTTTAAGATTCACATCTTTAAGATTTTAGTCGAGAAAAAAACTACATATTGTGTATAATTGATATTATACATTTAATGATTTAATGATTGGTTTGTGTATATATTATCTAATTTTAAAGATTGGTTTGTATCTTCGATTTATTTCAAAAAATAAGTAATTTACTACTGCATGTTGTAAGTGTTGATGGCTATAGTCACTAAACTTAACTAAATAGTAATAATAATTGACGAATTAATTGTTACCTTACAGTCCCACTCCTAATTAAATGTTTCCCCATCCTTGTCCTATCCTTTCCTATACCTACTCCCTAACCAATATACTTCGGTTTTCATCCCATTATAATAGCTAAAGAGAGAGGTGGGTTTTGTCAGTAAGAATCTGACACTACCAAAGGGGAATTCTTAGTGTCTTTGTAAGATTCCCACCTCTTTTAGAAAAAGAAAATGTATAATATTCACTACATTAAGTAAAATAACACACTTAGTATACACTGAATACTAAAATTTATTTATTACTTCCCAGATAATTTTTTAAATTTTACTACAAACTGATTTAAATTAAATTTTCCTACAAAATATTCATTCTATTAAAAGAAAAAGAAAATATTGAAATATATGTAATTAAAAATTTATTTTATGTAAAATAAGGCTTCCTTACAATAATATATAGTTAAGCTTAAATCTTAAATAATTCAAGAGAGTCCTTGATATTATTATAGATTCATCCATACATAGAATATAATATCTGATTCTCAAATTATATTTTATATTCATTTAATGTTTTTTTTTTTTTTAATAAAACAAATCAAATAATATAATTTAATTATTTATTAAAATAAAAAAAAAAACAAAAATTTCTTTTTTAATTCTAAATTTAATAAATATAAATGAAAAAAAAAAAAATTTAAAAAAGTGCCTTAAAATCATAAAAAATTCATATCACATTTCCAATTTATTGCAATGTAAGACTAAGAAGTAAAAAACGAAACATTTCGGAATACTAAAAATTCTCATAAAAAAATCATTTACATAAAAAAAAAAATATATTATATATATATGTATATAATATATATGTATAATTATAAAATTTATTTATATATTTAAAACAATATTTTAAATTCCAAAGAAATTCTTAAGTTTTTATTAACCTTAAAAAAACCAGGATAAACATTTATCGGATAGTAACAAAAAAAAAAAAAAATTAAATTAAATTAAAAATCAATTTTATGCATATAATAAAAATATTTATTATAGTTTACCACAAAATTTTCTTTTATCATGTCTTCATGTCTCTCAGAATTTTATTATAACCACAAGACTTTTTATCAATATAATCTACTCGTTTTCTATGAAACGTCTTCTCAACTCCTTCTTAAATCCTAGCTACGTAAATTTTTAAATTTCTAATCTATAACTGGATATTAACTATTATTTTACTATCACTTTTAATTTAAATAATTTAAAATGTAATCAAAAGTTAGAAAAAACCTCAAATTATTTATTATTTAATTTTACTTACTTATATTAAAACTTCAAAAAATCTTAAGTAAAACTGAACTTACCTGAAAATAAATAAAAAAAAGAAAATGAATAAAAGTTTCAGTAAATTTTGTTTTTTTGTTTTTCCAAAAAAAAAAAAGAAAAACAAAAGTAAATATTTAGGTACAATACCAAAAGCGTTTTGATTACTTAAAATTCTTTAAAGATTAAAAAAATTTTAAAGTTTTTAAGTATGGTCTTAAGATAATACGTGTAATTTCCTAAAAGTATGCAATTATTAGTCATTAAAATATTAAATGATGTTCCGTTTTAGCTTTAGTATGGACAAAAGTGTTTATGGCAACCAAAAATACTTTTCTAAATTATCAATGAAAGAGTAAAAGTTTTAGCATATCAAATTCTCATTAGACCTGTTTCTCATATGCCCATTGAACCCATTTGCTTCAAACGTAAGTGCAAGTCTAATAGAGAAAATAAGAAAATTTGAACGAAAATGCATAAGAGCCTGCGTAAATCTACATAGAAAACCCGCAACGGATTACAAACATTTTTATTCCAATAAATATTTGGACCGTATGGCTAATATTGTCAGACTCGATAACTCTTTAATAAAACTAATACGAAATCACTTTGATAGATCTCTGAAAACGTTCGAAAATGATTTAATTTCCCATATATATATTGCCATAATGAAGAGTATATTAAAAAAAAGTTTAAAAAACGGGATTTATAGCACCCGAACACTTAATTTATCTTGATTCCAAGGGTTATATTCAAAATCACGATCATGTCCTCCTATTATAGGGAGGGACATGATCGTGGACGGGCCACATGCAAGTGCATAGAATATAACCCTTATAATATAGAAACGAATTTATTTAAATATGACATGTTTATGCCAGAAAGGGTTAAAAAAATAAATAAAAATCACTACTGATGGTTAAATTAATAGAATAAAGTAGAAAATTGATCTAGTAATAAAATAAATTAGTCTAAGTTAGTTGTAAGGTGTACGTTAAGTTAATCTTAAGTTTTTATAAAATAAAGATAAATAATTTTTTGGTTTTTTAAAATTTCCTAAAATAAATCAACTAATAAAAATGTTCTAAGAAACTAACTAAAAAGATACAGATACGTAAATTCAAAATAAAAAAATATAATTATATGATGATTATATGATTAATTATACGATGATTTCATTATAGTAGAACGGCTGCATGCACAAAAATAGAATTTGATCCAAGTAGTATTGACATTGGCAGCTTAAAATTCATATCCTCATACAACATATGTTTGAATATAGAGATTATTGATGGTTAAAAAAAATAATTTGATTTGGTAATAGATAAACATAATAGCTATTTTAGGTGCCTAATCAAATATAGGTTAAGATAGTTTTAAGATTTTATCTCATATATAAATGAAAATAAATTGATTTTTTACAAATTCTTACAATTAAGCATAATCAAAAGATAAAATTACATAATTTTTATACTATAAATCTAGAAATTAAAATAAAAGGATGTTTTATTTTTACATTGTTAATCAATTTATATGAAATTAATTCGGTTCTACCAACTAATTCATCATCAAATCATGTAAATTAAAATAAAAGGAATAAATAAAGTATAAAAAAAAAGTTTTAAAAAATATCAATTATTAGTTTTCACGTTACGTAATTCTACTTAGCAATATCTGTCGACAGTCGAAAAAAATTAAAATTATTCTATAATTTTTACTTGCTGTATTAAAATTGACGTAAAAATTTACACTGCTTTATTAAAATTGAGGTGAAAATTCACACGATATACCCAACAGTTATGGCACAACACAAAATCAGTCAAAGTTAATGATAAAGTCCGATGACAAAGTTCCAATGATTTAATTATAGAATATTACATGTACTATCAAAACCCATTTATAATAATTGTTGATAGTTTACAATTTAAATAGTAGCTTCGCAAATATAACCTAAACTAATCAATTTAAAATAAATTAAAGCTCCTACTTGCAAATTTTTGAAATTGCAGATTTGTTTTTTAATTGCAGATTAATTAAACAACTGTCCAACTTCGTCAAAAAAAATATTTCGATCGTTTCTTTTCCCAAGATTTGAACTCTCTAAAATGGATTTGAGAAGTTTTCAAAGCTTCTACGTTAGGTCAACATCAATAAAAAAAAATAAAAATAAAATATTAATTTAATAAAAAATACTCTTAAGCATATTTATTAATCGTCTAATGCAAGCTCTGGTATATTTACCTGTGTTATTAAGCTGTTCGACAAGTTAAATAATTTTTGTATTGCTTTTACCGATTTATTTTGTTGACAAAAAAATTATAATAACTCAAAAAAATATCTAAAAATTATTTAAATCTTTTAGCAGATTACAAAATGTATTTTTACTTTAACAGAGAGAAAGTTTCTGTAATTTTGTTTGTTAATAAAAAAAAATCATAACTTTCTTATATGAACATTTAAATTTGAATATGTATTTTGAAAAATAATTGCCTAAAAGTATGCAATGGAAGTAAATCTTACAAATTAATATATTAAGATCTACCAGGTAGATCTAGATTTGAATCTACCTAGATCTACCTAGATTCAAATAGTTACATTCAAGATCAAAACCATGTCCCGTTATTATTTCATTATAATAGGCGGGCCACGTGCAAGATCATTGACTACATTCCGCGAAACGTAGATTATTCGATGTTGAAATTTGATAGACATATACCAGAAAGGGACAAAAACATTAGTAGAAATTATTGGTGGTTAGAAAACACCTACATAGAAAATTAAAACTATTTTTAATTATTTAGGATAAGTAGGATAGCATAGGATAAATTAGATTAGATATATAGGTTAAGATAGGTTAAGATATGTTAACATAGGTTAAGATAGGTTAAGTTTTTATTTTAAAACTCAATAGAAATAAATTTGGTTTTTAAATTAAATTTTTACCAAAAAATAATACATATAAGATTGTAAAATACCATGGAACATTCAAAGATTTCATGTAATATTGAAATATAAAACCTAAAATTAATAAAATAAGAAATCATGCCATCTTAAAATTAATTAAAACAAAGAAGTAAACTGATATTTTTAAATTTTTTTTTGTAAGGTATATTTACAAGATCTAAATAAAGGATAAAAAAAAAACAGAGAAAAAAAATACCTAGGGGCTTCGGTAGCCTAGTGGATAGGCGTGTGGGGTATTAACCGAAGGAGTGTGGGTTCGATCCCTGCACAGGTCGTAGGTGTTTCTTCTTTGCATACCCCCCTTACGACCAAATATAATTTAAATACATAGTATATAACATAAACTAAATAAATAATATTAGTATATAATTTAGTAATAGTATAAAAAAACCTATAACGGCCTTGGTAGCCGATAGTTCAATAATATTGCGTTACATTTATTTATGTAATATTAATATAAATAAATAAGATCTAGTGGGGGACCTCGGTGGCCTAGTGGTTAACCAATATCCTATGTGGTTTGTAATATTAATATAAACAAATAAATAAAAAAGATCTAGTGGTTAAGAAACAATAATAATAATAATATTAAATAATTAAATTGGAAATCTATTTTAAATAATCAATTACATCATGGATATGATTATCCTATCTATTATTGATGGACTAATTTATAAGCTTATCAAATATAAGTTCGCAGAACATATAATCATTTTAATAATGAACATGATATATAAAAACTCGTTCTATATGGCACATAATAACAAAATTATTGCGACGAAAATGGATTGCAACAAGGAACAGTAAACTCCCAATTTTTTTCTCTATTTATATAATAGAACTGTAAAATTTACTTAATTCAATAAAAGGCGATACGTTCTTGTTTTCAAGGACGACCTTGTAGTATACTCAGCAAATAATAATATAGAAAGTATCAAAGTTCTTTACAAAAAATGTTCAATATAGGTGCAGACTACTGTAAAATATGGTTATTAAAAATAAATTACAACAAATGCGAAACGATTCTTTTTCGAAATACAGTAAATAAGCTTAACACAAACATGAGAAAAAATTGAAAGAATTACTTTATCAAACAACACAATAATGTAATGCTAAAAAACAAAAAAAATGGTTAAATATTTAGGAATTCACTTACACCAAAACCTAAACCTAAACTGAGCACATAAATAATACGCTAGATAAAGCAAGCAAAGCATTCATGGCCTGCAAAAATTTATTTTATAATCAAACAATAACTCATCAAGATCAGTCAAGATCATATGTTATAAAACACTCATTAAACGAATTATAACACATGCATCTCCAATCTGATACAATATTAGTACCAGCTAAACGGAAAAACTTCGCAAATTCGAAAGAAAATGCATAAGAACATGCATTAATAAATACCGTAAACCCGAGACTAATTATAAACATTTTTATTCAAATAAGTACATATACAAAAAGACACGAATTGACACGAATTGACAATTTTATTATAAAATTGATCAGAAATCATTTTGACACAGCATTGAAAACTCCTGAGAATAGTTTAATATCCTACATATATTATCATAACGAGGAGTACATAAAGAAAACATTAATATCGGATTAAATTGCACCCGAACATTTTATTTATTTGGATAAAGAAGGGTATTTGCAAAATTACAACCATGTCCCCCTATTATTTGAATATAATAGACGGGTTACAAGGAAAAAAATTGAATTTAATCCTACTATAATATTAATCCCCAGGACCTGAGATTACAATTACAGATTACCTCTACAAGAATACTATAGATAAAATAAATGTTTGGTGGTTAGGTAGAACATAGTATATTACATTAGCAATATGCAAATTAGTTTTAGGAATTGGGTTCGAATTTTGTTAAGGTGTACAAGTTTTAAGTTAAAGTATAAGTAATATGCAATAATGATTCTTTTTCAAACTTATCACCACTAATTAAAACTTGGAAATATATATGCTTAATATGTCATCATAAAAATAAAAATATTATAAAAAAAATATAGATGAAATTTAACAAACAAAATACTATATTTTACATGTTAATCGTTATATTAATAAAAAATGAAAAAATATCTATTTTGTAAACTTTTTAGGATAAAAAATGTAAGAATTTTTAAATTGCAAATAAAAGTTAAAAAACAAAAATCCTATCCATTTAGTTAATATTAAGCAACAGTTATTTTATAAATTAAGAAATTTGTAGTAGATATTGTTTAATTGTCAAGTAACTTTTTCAAATAAATCTATTATTTTTCTTGCACCTGTAAATATTGTAATGCCCTAGCAGCCGAAAGTAATACTAACATTACAACTTTTTATGTAATATTTATTTTTTTTAATGCATTTCTCTGCCACATAAATGTTGACAGGGAATTACACAGCCTTTCCTGTTCAGGCGTGGCTGTAAATGTCGTAAAAGAGAATAACTCTTACGACGTGTGTGGGATTTGAACCCACAATCCCTCGTTGTTTACAAAAACTTGTTGTCATTTCACATTCTTGAAATATGTGTGTTGCCATAAACGTATTTTGATAATGCGAACATTTTGGCGCGTTGGAACGCTCGAAAATGTATTTTTCTGGTATATGTAAGATATGGGCGATATGGTCTAATAGAATTCTACATATAGTTTTATTTGTAAAATTTTTTTATTGTCTATATTTTTGCGTTGTTTGGGTATGTGTTTGATCAGTGACTTCTCACACAAAATAAATATTTTTATTGTATAAATGTATTTTCTTCTTATTACCCTACAACCCGCGCAGGCATCTTTCATAATCAGTTAGTTTTAATTTAATGTTATAATTTAATTACACAAAGCAAAAATATAATATGTAATAAAGATTTTTTTTATTTTTAAACAATTTTTCATTTCCATTTAACAAAACAATTTTTTCTTTTTATTAATTTTAGATTTTAATTAAAATCAATGTACAAATAATTCAATTTTAATGGTTCATATTTTTTTCCATATAATTATTACAAACCATTTGCATAAAATTAAATCATCAACTTAAACATTTATTATACAATCCTAATTACAAATAAATTTATTTGAAAATTTGTTTGATTATATGTACGGTTTGCACCTGTTTGCACCTTATTCATTTTTTCTTATTTTTGATTATGAGTAGGTGCTAATAATATGTTTAACAGATACTTTCCATCATTTAAAAAACAAAAAAAAAACTTTTGGATATTAAATTGTTTTTAATTTGGTTTTAATATTAAAAATGTTTTCTGATGATTTAAAATTTCAATAAAAAAGAAACAAAATAATATTTAGAAATATATTATACAAATAAATGGCTTGTTATAGCTTTCTAAGAACATTTTTGTTTATTTACAATATATATAAGGTCATGGAAATATTTGAATATACTGCATTTAATATCATATTTATTTGTATTATTAAATGAATTTTAAAATATTGTATAATTATTACATAGTTAAAATATAAAATAAATTGAAAACTGATTAAATAAAATAAAACGATAAAAAGTTTGAACAAACATAAATTTGTTTAAAAAGTTTAAGTACCAAATAAATAGTTTTCATTTACGTTGCGTTGACAAAAACGGAATACCAGAATAAAAAGATTGGACATACAAATTTATTATAATACTGTACTCTTATAACTAAGTATTGAATGTCTTCATGTATCGGATCAAAATTTTTTATTTATTTAAGAAAATGTCCCTAAGCGCATGCAATGTTAGAGGAAAGCTTTTCTCTTTTTTGGGTATGGAAGAGGGATAAAGGTTTAAATAGTCTAATGTTATCATTCAATATCTAAAATCTCAAAATTGTGTGCTTCTTGGAAAATTATAGTGGTTAAGAGGAGATCAATAAAAACATATTTCAAGACTATTAGTATATACCTCGAACCATAGAATCAATGTTGGAAAATTCAATGTTTAACAGTGGATCAACAGAAACAGATTTGAAAAAAGACTATATAGTGTATCTCGAACCATAGAATCATATTACAATAATAAACCAATTTAATTAATTACCATTGTAAATTGTTCTTGAAAATTTATCGTAGTCTAATAATTTAATATTTTTATTTGCTTTTATTTAAGGTCAAAAAAATTTAATAAATATATGTTATAATAATGTCAAATAAAATTTTTTCCCCGCCAAAAAAGAAAAAAACCTATCTAAATCAATAAATAAAATTAAAATTAATAAATTATATATAAATTTTTTTTTATTTTTTTATTTTATTAATTTAAATTAATGAATTAAATAATGAAATTTATAGCCTAAATTTTTATTTTCTAAAATTCTTTAAAAGATTTTACAGCAACTTGGGAGTTCTAAAACATATATACTTTGTTTGTCTTTTTTTTTTTTGAATTTAGTACGCGGAAAGTCTTAAAAAAAAAAAGAAAATATTTTTTTTTTTTTAATAAAAATTTTAAACAATTACTGAAGCGTTTAAAAAAATTGAATTTTTTTATTTCTTCTTCGGAAAAAATTGTCAATTAAAATAAAATTATTGGAAAAATAAATTTCATTATTTTTAACCAATTAATTAAATTATTATATATATAAAATATATATGTATGTATGTATGTATGTATTTATATATAAAATATGAATATATAAATATAAAATTAAATGTAGTAAAATAAATATTTTTCTTTCGTACAATTATTTAATATAAATTTTAAATATAAAAAAAAAAAAAAAAATAAATTCATTTTTTCATTAAAGAAAATAATAAAATTTTCTTCCCATTTCCACCCACTATAAATTTTTCTATTTTGATTTCTTAATTTCTTCAATATTTTAAAAATAAGTACTATTTAAACTTTCTCTATCGTCCTATAATTTACTTTTCTCGTATATTATAATAATTATTGTAATACCTAACTAAATTAAAAAAATATATTAAATAAAATATGTGTTCTCATATGTGTTCTCATGTACGTACGACAACAAAAGAATGGACAACCTATTGAAACTATCTCAGCGGGACATAGCCAGAGCAATAGGTGTCTTCACGGGACACTGGCCAATTGGCGAACATGCGGCCAGATTAGGTATTCCATTCAACACATCATGCCGTAGTTGTGGTGAACAGAATGAGAAAGAAACCATTATACACTTCACGTGTAAATGCCCGACGCTGGCCAGGGCCAGAAGAGCGGCTCCGGGTAGCCATGAATTTAACGATCTCAGCGATCTAGCGGCTAAGCAACCTGCAGATATGAAAAGGTTCCTGAATGCCGCCAAATGGATCTGAAATTAAATCCGTTATAGCCTAAATTTAAGCCTTGTGGTCACGGAGGTGGTAGCAAAACGGTGCTAACGCGCTAATTGTGGTCTTGTCATGGTTGACAGCACCAGCCACGTAAACCAACCAACCAACCATGTGTTCTCATTTTTAAGAACAAGTTTAAAAGAAAAACTAATACAGGACTAACAACAGAGAAAATATAATATTAAGCATTCTGTTCTGATGTGTAAATCTGATCTTTAAACTTTTAACAGTTTTAAAATTTTACAATTCTAGAATAATTAACAATCTTTTATTTTAAGCTTCATTAATAATCAAAGAATCAAAATATCTAAAAGTATACTTTTAAGTTTTTTAAATTTCATGTTTCAAGCAGTAAGTATTCATGATCAGCTGCAGGATTAGTAAAAAAAAATTTAAAAATTAATTAAGTTTATAATGTGTGTCTAATAAATAGTTCTCAAAATTTTCTACGAACAACTGACTGTCCATTTTAATTTATAATCTTTATTCTAAGGTTAAAACTTTTAATAAATAACAAATATATACATGTGTTTTGCAATTTATATGATTTTCTTTAACTTTTGTAAAAAATATTTCAATGTCAGTGACTTCATTTATGACGTGACTGAAAATTAATTTCCAAAGAAAAGTGAGTCGATGGTACTTGTCTAAGGGATGTTTAATAAATCGAATGTTTTTTTTATTTCCGTTGACTTTTATTAAAAATATTACAATTTTAGAGATTTAACAAAAAATATAATTAAACATTTTTTTAAATTACTGCCATTTTGTTATATTACGGTATTACTAAAACGGTACATTTCTAGAAATTTCTGCAAAAAATTTATTATCACAAAATAAACTCAGAAACGTATACCATAAGTTCGGGCTACAAGAATACAAGACTACGAAACACTCTGTATACCTACATAATATAGTTCATATATATTACATATATGTATATATCATAATATTTAATCTGTAAATGACAGACATTTAAAACCCTTTTACTCAATGATTTACCAACCAACTTTCATTTTTTTAAATGATAAGTATTCAGTACAGCCATCTTAGAAAATTAATATTTTTCCAAAATTTTGTGATTTTCATTAATAATTCCATTTTTATAAAAAAAACCATGTAAAGTATATACATATGTATCATATAGTATGTATAATCTATACCTATAATATACATATTCAAAAATGACGCTCTTTTATTCCGTTGAATTTTTGTTTTATTTTTTCGTTTCGATTAAAAATTTTAAAATATTGGTTGTATGGTAGGAGTAGGAATTTCACAATATAACTGAATATAAACATTTAGATTTCAGTTTAGGTTTTAGTACAGCGGTAGAGTGTAAGGTTATTAATAGTTGCTTTTTAATCTTGCAAGTTCGATTCAGTTGTTTTTTTTTTTTATATTTTAAACGAAATAAATTCTTACATATCATAATATCATCATAATATTTAATCTGTATTGATAGACATTTAAAACCCTTTTACTCAATGATTTCCCTTCTTAGGCTTCTTATAATATATATATAATAGGTATATATTGAGTTTCCAATACTCAATAAATCAAGGGCAACTTCTAAACGATAATAATAACCGTTTTTTTACAAAAAATATCATTTGCAAAGAAATTTTAAATTCATAAAGGCTTTAATTATTGAAAATTGTATTTTTACATTTTAAATAAAATCATAAAGAAACTGTACTGTATATACTGTATTGTAATTACTAATTAAAACACCTCGAATTTCGAGTGGCGGGCGAATACTACTAGGTATTTAATTTATAAAAAAAATCAAGAAAATTCTTAACTAAAACTTTTATAATAGTCTATACAAAATTTTGATCTTACCTGTAAAAACAAAAAAAAGCTAAGACTAAAAATGCCTCTAGAAATCAATAAACAATTGATAAAACTTAAAGAAAAAAGAAAAAATAAAGGACAAGAAGTTAAAAAAAAAAAAAGAAAATTAAAAATTTTCAGACAAATTTTCAATATTTTTTTATCAGAAAAGAAAAATGTCGCAAATTATGATATCATTATTAAAAACTTTTATTTTGTATAACCTTAAGATATTTGATATTGAATAAGAAATCTTTTGATTAATGATTTTCTTTTGAAAAAGGAAATTTTTATAAATTTTACATAAGTACTTATTGTATAAATTAATTTAATATTATAAGTATATTAAAATTAAAAAAAAAAACTTTACACTTAAGGCCTTTTATCCTCTATACTTTGAACAGACAAAGAATAAAACTATAAACATAAAAGCATAATTCTTCTATACATTTTTTTTTTAGATTAAAGTTCAAATATCCTTAAGAAAAGAATTTTAACCGAATTATGAGAAAAAATTTTATAATATATAAGGACATACATAATAAATATTCTTTGATTGAAATTACTTTAAATGGTTACACAACCTTTGCATTCAGACTATGACGACTAAAATGACTAAAATCCTATTTAAAAGGTTAAAATGTGTTTACATCGATAAAATTATGATAAAATTATAAAATAAAACAAAATTGGTATTAAATTGACAAAAGGAATCAAATGTATAAGGAAAATCTTCATATAAAATTCCGACTGACAGTAATCGAAACCGCAATTTTATACAAATATAAATTAAAATAATTATCGATTTAATCATGCATTGTTTAACAATACTTTAATTTTATTCGAAAAATTTATTTTATTTTCGAAATTAAATTAAATTTTAGGGTCAAAAAAAATTCTGTCTGTACTCAAAATATGCATTCACTAAAGTGTTAATAAACATTATAATTACATTGTAATTGTTAAGTTTCTTTTTCGTTACTTTGTAAGTACCTGATCATTATTTAATATTTATCCCAATTTTATTATTAGAACTTTTCATATTTTAAATTAAATATTTGTCAATTGTCTGTCATTTTTCATTTTCATTTTTATTATAGGCGACAATTGTAATTTTAAAAAGAATTTAAAGAATTTTTTTTTTTTTTTTTTAAATAAAATGACTTAAATGGTTATTATCTCTATATTATGAAAGATGATTTTAGAAGATAAAATAAACAAAATACAAAAATTGTCCTCTTATTAACGTCATTGTTTTTAATTTTTTTTTGTTTAATTACCTAAAAATATAAAAATAAAAAAATATTTTGTTTAAAAATAAAATTTAAAGTGTTGTTTATTGGTTTTTTTTTTCCTTTTTTTTTTTGTTTTTCTTGTATTTTTATTTTTGGTTATTTAATAAATGAATGAACAATAATTTTGAATGACATTTCACAATGGCTTACGAAAAATTATGACATTTTCTTTCTCATTCACTCTTTTTGCATGTATGTTACTAATGTCATATGACTAATATGTCTGCAAATGTTCATTAGTAATCATATAATATACAATTTTTTTTTTTTGTATTTTAATTTTCTTTTTTACATTCTGATATGAAAAGAAAATTTAACAGGATTATAATTTAAAATAATTTACAAAATTAATTACGATAATTACGAAAATAAAAAAAAACACCACAAAAGGAACATTTATTAACATGATCAGTATTGATTGATTCATTTTAAAAAGTTAAAAGGTTAAAATTTATTTACAATAAAAAAAAACGAGGAAGAGTAGAGTAGACTGTGTCAAAACGCTGAACGTAATATGTATATGTTGCTTTCATAAAATTTGATAATTTTTTGGAAAATTTCAGATGCTTTAGTACCGATGTTAAGTACCGAGATATATTTATACAAATTTTAAAGTTGTAGAACAGCTACCTGGACCTGTTTCACCAGCAGAACCAAATTTTACAGAAGTTATTGTCACAAAACTAGATGATATTTTGCAAGATTTCAGACGCCTAGCTTTATTAATATTCAAGATATGCAAGAGTCTCAGCAACGTAAAGGCAAATTTATTATACACTTGAACTTAGGGGTCCATAGGGGTATAATAACAAATAGATACATATAATTAATTGGATGAAACGGTCATTAATTGTATAAGGTACAGAATAATATTGTAAAATAATTATTATCAAAAAAAATTACCAAATATAACAGAGGAAAACTAATTTGCAAAATTATTTACGAAACAGCGGTGGAAACTAATATGGCACCTATATAGAAAGAAAAGTCAACATAAATTGTATACTCAAAAGAAAATCATATTAGAAATTAACTGCAAAAATTGTAATACAAATTATCAAACACTTTTTTTTTTTTGTTTATTATAAATGATAAAGCAGCATTAAAATCACTTTTAAGTCAACTCTTTGAAGAATTCTGTTAAAGCTACTATAGGCTACTATATGAATAAATTAACTCATGGTGTGATTGTTAAGCAACAAATCAAAAAAATTTACTCCATGGTTTACTAAAATAATCAAATATTATTATTTTTTACTTTACCAAATTTTAATTTTGAAAATAATAAGTAAATTAAATACTTTGTCTCGTAAGACCTCTAAGACTCGTAAGACCTCTAGAAAATTCTCATTAATTGACAACCGGACATTTCCAAAGTTAAGAATTTACAAAAAAAATTTTTATCTTCTAAAAAACAATTTTAAAAGATTTGAAAATGCTAAAATATTGAAATTAACTAATTATTGAAAGTTATAGAAAAATTCAATTGGTTTTTAACCAATAACTTTTTAATAAGATTTTAAAATAAAATAAAAATTCATTTGTCTGCTATTTTAAAAAAGAACTCTTTTAAATTCTCTCATTTCAAATTTTAAAGTTTTTCTAGACGTTAAAAAAAAACTTTATTTTTTATATATTTTTCCCTCAAGTCCTTTTGATACCTGGCCGGTTTATAATTTTCTATATTTTATTCTTATATTTTTCTTTTCTTATTGTTTTTGTAATGATTTATGTAACTTTTCATTCATATTTATTTATTTTTGCTATGATACGGTATGTGATAATATGTTTCAATGTTAAAAAAATAATAAAAAAATAAAGAAAGAAAAAAAAAAAAAAATACAATAATTTTTTTTTAATTTGAAAAGAAAATTTTCTATTTTTATATTCGAAAAAAAAAACCAAACAACAAAAAACATCTAAAAAAAAAAAAAGACATTTTTCCGTACATATATAATATATGATAAGAAGACATTAACATTCATTTATTTTATTTTTCAACATATTTCAGCACATTTTTATTTGTTTTTTGGGTTGAAAGTTGCAAATTCATATGTGAAGCTCTAGCTTCTCTTTTATTATCAGTTAAAAATTTAAAAAATGTTAAAAAAAAAAAAAAACGTGCAAATAATTGATATTATTATTATCATAATTAAAGAAATGATACAGTGAAGGCTAAAATTATAATAATTCTCTAATATACAGTATGGCCGAATGTCAAACATATACTTCCCGAATATGGGTGATCAGAAATATTACGACTAATAATAATGTTCTGGAAGAGTCGGTATATTTCAAACCGTTTTTTAAATAACGGTACTAATCCGTATATAACATAGCAAGTTGATTTAAAATGTTTTAAATATTAATATTGTAAACTTTCGTACAAATATCTAAAAAAAACTATTCCCGTTATCTTCTATTTGAAAAATAATACCGTTAATAAAATACCGTTACTATTTTTAAATTTCCTATAAGTAAGTTCTTATTTTTCATTTTTGTTCCAACAATTTGTACATCTGTTATTATTTTTAAAAATAATTCAATAAAACCCTAGTTGAAGGCATATACTCAATATTATAAGTTACATAAAAAATACTTCTTTTTTAGATTTTCTACATACATTTTTTTGTTAGTATTTTCGTGTTGTTACATCAAATTGATGCTTTAAAGTTTAAAGCCGAGAGTTTTAAAAATGATTGTGTCGAGAAAACAAAATTTTTTTTTTTCACTTTTATTGAAAACGCTCATCATAAGAACGATCAGACATCTGTTTAATTTACAAATCTCCGAACAGTAATCAAGAATAAAAAAAAAAGAAAATATAAAACCTAACTGAGATCTTCCGAAAATTTCTAAAATTTTGTCTAAATAACACATTCTTTGACTAAATGTTTAGCCTTTTTGTAAGGTTGCACAAACAATTCTTAAGAGTAAGAGTATAAAGAATAAAGTTTGGATTAGAAAAGGATAAGGCTAAGACTAGACATAAAAAGTAATTTTAGAATTCGAGTTTCATATTTGAATTCTTTCGTTCGATCTCAATCTACAAGCGAAATGTGAATACTTTGTTTTAATGGCTTTAGAAACTGACCAACGAACGGCTAAAGTAAATAGTAATCAGCACATTTTTTGTTTTTTGAATTGTGTTACGAAGAGATTCAGTAAAATTTGTTTTAATAACTAATGCAAAAGTCTTAAAAGTCATGCGAAAAATTTTTTGCAGAAAAAAATAAATTGGGAAACAAAAAAAAAGATTGAAAGATAAATTAGATAAAATCTAAAATATTAAAAAAAAACGTTACTATTATTTTTTTCCCTGAGAATATATTTAATTTTGCAATTTCTTTCCTCTATGTTTTTGGTATTTCAAATTTATTTCCTCCTATTGTTTTAATATAATACTAATCTTTTGTTAATCCTATAAATAGAAAATCCATAAATTTCAAACACGTGTGATCTATAGAATCCAAAAAAAAAAAAATAGCAGTATAATGATGAGAAGGAAAATTTATTAGAATTCTTATCTTTTTTTGAAAAATTTATATATTTTATTTGAGTTTTTCGTTTTTTTTTTTTATTTGTGGTTAATAATGTGATAAGTTATATAATATTATTATTATTATTTTGTTTTTGTTTCGTATCCAAAAAAAAATTGAATAACACGAAACAAGCATCTGATAAATAAAAAATAAAATAATCTTTAAATTATCGTGAAATTATCAACACTTCCATGATTCTTCAATGAAATCGGCACATAAATAAAGAAAGGACTATTAGAAAAATGTTAATTGATCTTGAATATCAGCAAGCAAAGCACTTTATCAATCTCTGAAATCTGAAATTAGCATCAAATTATGCATTAAAAATATTAATATAAAGACGCTAATGGAAATATATCATAAAATCTTATAGACTTTAGGTCAAATTCCAATATATTACATAATCCGACTTCAGAAAATGTGATAGGAACATTCCATGTGTGCATTAAAATTGATGAGAATCATATAAACAACGTTCAAAGATTTAAGATCAAAATTAGCAACTTCGTTCACAATATTTCTGTCAATCTAAAAAAAATTCCACTCCCTAACCTAAAATTTTCTTGCCCAAACACCACATAACGAATTGTTTGGTCAAAAAATCCAGGTGGTGTTTAGAGGATTAAAAACCCACACTATCATACAGGAGTCGTGCTGCTGACGGACTGGTGCTCGTTTCACTCATCTATAATCTTTTTTTTTTCGATAATTTCTATCCACCTTTGCAAAGCACCACAAATAAAATAAAATAAGAAAAAAAAAAATAATAATTACCTTCTCCTCATATTCCCTACATTCATCCCTTCACCTCCCTTACTCCATCATCTTCTATAATTCTAAATTTCCCTAACCCCATTTAACAAGCATTTTTCCTACATCCTTATGGCCAAAACCAAACTGTACATTTGCATCAAAGACCCCATCGCAGTGGTGGTTTTACTTGGTTAAATTCCGACACTACTCGGCAAAAACTCGTTCATTTTCTGTACATGATCTTCGGTGTTTTCGATCGACCCTTATAAAACAAAATAAATCGGAATTTATAAAAATTAAATTATAAAATTTATTACATTCTTAAGTTAAATACCTGTACTAAAAATATTAGTCATGTTTTAATTTGTATCCCAAGAAAACAATGACATTTAATATATGTATAAACACATAATTAATTTATATTACTTACGAATAATATTTTTTAGAAGAATAAAGGTTTTTCACTATTAAATTTAGAATATTTTATTTTTTTTTTAATTAATTAAAAAAAATATACATTTACTTTAAATAATTAAAATTATATTTTTATTAGTTATAAAATTAACACAAAAGCATTAAAAGAGAAATGATGAAGTTCTTGTGTTAAAAATGCAATTTATTATTTTAATTACTTATTCAAATATTATGGCCTAATTTAACCCATTTAAACTCAACATTTTTAAAAAACGCCTGTTCAAATGGTTAGCTTTATGTTGTTTATTAATAGCAATTTAATTTAGAATAAAAGATACAGATACTTTTTAATACCAAAAATTATTTAGAGTTTTATTCCCTTCTCAATCCTATAAGGAAAGGTAAGCGGAGTACAATGTCATTTATTCATATTAAACTAAGCTTCAGTTTCTTGAATTGTTATTTGTATATATTATCACTAAGCCGTTTTAGATCGACGGAAAAAAATTTTACTACTATTGGATATGACCTTACCTGAATTCAAACCCAAAACATTTTGATTGAAACATGGACGTTTTTAACACATCTCGGCATCAATTTATAAAGCATTATTTTTTCATAGAAGGAAACAATTATTTACTCCATTTGTTAAAAATTTTAAAAATCAAAATAAAACCATTAAATTTTAGTGATATTCTGATAAAAATTTGTTAAAAAAAATTTCTTCACTTTATCTAAATCTTTTTGTTCACATCACATAACAATTTCTGCAAAGAGTTTTTAAGATGTACATCTTGGTACATAAAGGGTTAAATATTAAATTATTTGTACTTATATTAAAATTTATTTTTGATAATTTAATTACTACAAAAAATATACTATAATATATCAGATATTTACTTTAATTAGTTTTTACTAGAAATAAAAACTAAATAAATTTAAATTTTTGCATTGAATGTTAAATTTGTTTTGAATTTTATTTCAAAAAAAAACAAAAAAAAAAAGATTTTTTGATTTAAAGTGTATAAAAAAAAAAACAATCTCTAAATTATATCTGTAGACCGGAACGTAATACATTTTTTTTCCGCTTTTTATACTTGACACCTATACTTGCATTTTTTAAATGCTTGATAGACTATAAAATTTGTTACTTGATGTT
The DNA here is from genome assembly GCA_947095535.1 of Poecilobothrus nobilitatus. Taxonomy (NCBI): domain Eukaryota; kingdom Metazoa; phylum Arthropoda; class Insecta; order Diptera; family Dolichopodidae; genus Poecilobothrus; species Poecilobothrus nobilitatus. The sequence continues at coordinate 116,454,848 of OX352774.1, forward strand.
TATAAAAGAATTATTTGCTTAAAAATGTGCATGCATACATTTGCAATCACCATTATTAACTTATAGAATTAAATGTGAATGACTCGTGCATCTTTTTTAACCAAATTATTTTATAACAGTAAAAAAATGGCGGACCTGTATAGTATTTACTCAAAATTTTCTTCAACTATTTGCAACAAGTTTTTACAACTTTTATTTAAGAATAATTTTCATTGGATTCAATTTATTATAGATTTTCAAATTCTTGTCATGAAAATAATTCCCAATTAATGGACACGAGCTTTTAAGATAACGTTGCAAAAAACTGATATTTGAAAAAAATGTTGTATTTCATTTTTCGGCCCCTAGATAGTATTTGTGGCAATAATGACGCATATAAATTGGGAAGCATGATGTCATAAAGTACCGTTATACGATGACGTCATCTTACAAGCTCGAGTCCATTATTTAAAGGACAGCCTAAATTGCAATACTCGTAAATAAAATATTTAACAGCCAATCAAATAAAACATATGTTACAGAAATTGTCACAAAATTATTGAAAAAGTCACAATAATTGTCAATTATCTATGATTTTCAAAGGAAAACAAACAAAATATATATTCAATCGAAAGGACCTTTAATTTATTAGTAGTTACTTATTAACAACGAAACTATTTATTTACGAAAAATTTACTAATTAACTTCACTCTGTCCGTTCATCTTTTCGAACGTTTATTTACAAAACTTGTACATTGTTGTACAATGTTCTACAAGATGAAGCAATGAAATTTTAGCCATCGACTGATGTCATTCAAAAATTCTAAGATATTTAAAGTTAATTTTGATGTAAGAGGTTTTTTATGTAGCTTCATTCGTTTCGGATTTACAGTCCCTCAGAGCTGAAAAAAGTCCTATTTCAAAATGTTTTTGCTTAATATTTTTCTTTTCAATCTAGTAACGTGAAACAACAAGATCGTTTAGAATTTATAAATCATTATAAAAATTAGATAATTTTTTGAAATTTGAAATACATATTTTAATTTACCGTTATTATTTACCGAACGCTATTAGTCAGAACCTTACAATATTTTTTGAAAGCAGATATTTGAAAAAAAAAAGCGGAAACTTCCTAAGAAATTTTGTGATGTTTAAGAGCTATAAAAGCTTTCAAATTCTATTTGTTTCAATGGTATTTTTAGACACCCATAAATTGAAGAAGAGTGCAAATGAAAATAAAACCTTTATATTTTTACATATATTAACAGCTTCTCTTAATTATTTAGGGCTTTCTTAAAATTGAAACAAATATCTCACAATTTTTTCTTGAATAAAAAATTCAAAAAAAAAAAAAAAAACTTTTACAATATTTTGGTAAAAAAGTAGTCCAATACTAAACTGTTTTTATTATATTTTTGAAAATGGCGTCCTTTGTTTGGTTTTAAATACAATTAATCTTTTTAAATAATTTTTTTTTTTTTTTTTAATTTATACTGACTAAATCTAAAATAAACATTAAATGAAAAATTTCCAATCACAAAAGAGAAAAAATTATTTTTCAAATAATCATCTAAAGTCTACAAAGTTACACCCTCTTTATTATATTGATTTGTTTTAAAAATTCCAAAAATTTTAATTGACATCATTTAGAACTATTAACTGTTATCATTTTTCATTCATTTCACCAATTATTACATCTTCAAAATCTCACAAAATTTTTATTGAAACAGGAAAAAAAAGAAACACAAGTAAACATTTTTATAGAGATTATTTTTAATGGATATTAAAATCCAAAATAGTTTTTTCCTTTATAAATTTAATTTTTTCCCAAAATCTTTTTAAAATAAATTTATTTTTTTTTTTTTTTTTTGTTTTTTTTCCTTGATAGATCGAAATGATACGTGATTTATACATGGAAAATTTTCTTGTACAACAAACAAAAAAAAAACACCAAAAAAATAAAAATGAAAATGAAAATTATAATCTCATATTAAAATAATCTCGTTCATTTATTATTAAGAATTCATATATCTATGTATATATATTATGTATAACAATAAAGTATGTGTACATATGATGAAGACAAGTTAATATTTATCATTAAAATAATTTTTATTTTCGTTCTTTTATTGTTGACAAACGACAAGAAAACAAAAAAAAAAAAAAAAAAAAAGTATCAAACCAATTCAATCCAATTTGAACAACGTTAAAAATCATTCTAAAGAATGAAAAGAAAAACATTTACTAAAAAGATTTAAAAACTTTCAAAGTGTCTTTTGTTATAGGGATTTTCATGTTTTTTTTTTTTCATCTAGACTTTTCATTTTTCATCATGTATGTATTTTCTCCTCTTTTAACATAATTTTTTTTTTTTTTTTTGTTTTCTTGTTTTGTTTTTTTTTTTTTTTTAACTAAAATAACACATGTGTTTCGTATAATATACTATTAAAAATAACTAAAGTTCCTTTTATTTTTTATTCTTTTTATTTTTCTTCTTGACATTCACAATCCCTACAACAATGCCACATCTTTGACCAAAATTTTCAAGCAACAACAAAAAAAAAATAAAAAACACAACAAGATGCAGATGGGTATTAAATTAAATCTGACCTTAACTTTAAATCCTTATTTTCAACAAAATCTAAGATATTTTTCATTCCAACTTAAATCCTATTTTTCCCATTAAAAACTTTACAATGTAGAAAAAGAAAGAAAAATGAAATGAAATTGATAAAAATGAATATAAAGATTGCGTAAAGAATATAAGAACTGAATGAATATTATGGAAGATATTTAAAATAACAAAATGAGATTAGAAATAATTTTTATATAAATACATTGTATTTTCAATGGAAGTGAAGTGAAGATCCAATATATTTATTAGAATTTGTTAAGTAGAGGTAATAAGGATATCCTTTTTCGTTTAATGATTTATTTGGTCAAAATAACACCGTCTTCACACTCATTAACCGTAATTTTGAAATTAATGATTCTTTAAAGATATTTAGAGATGTATGCATTGAAATGTTAAAATATTACGGGACTGTTTATTAAATTGCCAAATTGTATATAAGTTTTTGATTTTTCTTGCGGGAAGTGTAAATCTTCAAAAGACACCAAGTAAATCCTAAACCCCTTTGAAGATTTTTACCCACTAAAACCACTTCCCCCCGTAGCCAGTTTAATGGCCTAATCACCCTAACTGCAAAGTAGTATAATGGCTGAGGAATAGGATGAGGAAAGGAAACGGGATAAGGAAGAGGAAAATTTGAACTAAAATTGTAGGAGTGGGAGTTTTTTTTTTCATTTCAAAATCATTAATCATTTTTAGCTTTCTTTTAAATCTTTTCCAAAAATTGTGAGAAATGATGAGAGCGTCAACGAAGATGTGATAGTTATATTCAAATCTTGACTGAATGTACGTTTTGTATATCAGAAACAGATCGGAACATGTACAGCATTTCTTATTTCTTACTTTTGCTTAAAATCAGAAAAGTGCAAATCAAATACAAAAAGACTCCAAAAAAAAAGTTAAGCTTGAACTTTTAAAGGAAAGAAAAGGAATTTAATAAATAAAAATTTTATCTTTTATTTTTCCTCATTTAAAAATTCAGTTTTTAATTTTTAAAAAAAAGTTATTATTAATTATTTAGTAAATAAAATACACATTAATTTTGGTTTTTAATATTTTGTATTTTAATGTTGACAGTAATTTGCTATGGCTTATTAAATGATCATTAACCTGGAAGAGTCTCCCAGGTTTTTATAATTTAAAAGAAAATAATTAAGATGTTGAGGTAAATTGAAAAAAATAAATTGTAAAAGTTTAAAAGACTCTTTTCTTTTTTAACATGACAGTTGAAAAGCGTTGCATTATTACATTCAAATCAAAAAAAAAAAAAAATTGAATATGACATTCCTTTTATACGGCTGAAAATTAAGTGAAAATTAATGAATACCTTGTGAATTTATAAATGGTTTTGCTTTAAAAATTTAATTAATATTTAAATATTTAAGGGTTAAAATTATGGTAAAATATCTTTTAATAGAATTTTTTTTATTATCTAAATTTGTAGCTAAAATTATTAGTAAATTTTTATCAACTAAAAATGAAGAGTAAAGGTGATAACCCAGTGCTCGCTTCACCTCGCGCGTCGTTTTTAGCGTTATCCGCTGCTTTTTAAATAAAATGATGACCAAATGTTCGCGTGGTTTTATGAAACAAATTAAATTGTGTATGTAAAAATTATGAAAATTATATTGTCAATGACAAGAAAAAACCAATATAAAATAAAACAAAAAAAATTCATTGTCAACTCGACTAAAAGTAGAAAGTTACTCTGCTATAGCTCCGCTTCGTTACGAGCCTTTTTGCGGCGCCTTGTATTTAATCAAGTAGTATTTAAATTAATGTATTCTATTTAATTGGCAAAGCGGCGCGAGTAGTGTAGCAAGCATTCGGTCATCACCTTAAAAAAAATACAAAAAAGCGTTAATTAAATTTTCTGTTCTAAATTATTTTAAAGTGTTTGACATTTAATCGTGTGCTGTTGTGATCTAAATTTATATTAAATAAACCAGTTAAATAATAAAGTAATAAAATTTTCAAATTTGACAAACAAATAAATAATTTGTCACTTTTTCATGACATTGATGCAAAATCAACTAAAAAAATACAAAAAAAGAAAAAAATTGAAAACTATCATAAAAATGAAAAAAAAAAAATTTTTGGAAAAATATTTAGATTGATTGTCAGTTTTTAAAAATATTATTTTGAAATATAACTGATTGAAGATGGCGCTGGAATTATTTTAAAAAGCGAATAACCTTGGCACGTGCCTTACCTTGTGTTTATTTCAAACCGAACTTTTTCCGTGAAAGGAACAACAAAATGTAAACAAAAATATAATATGTCTAAAAATTTTTTTAAATATAAAAAAAAAAAAAAATCATAAGATATGAACGTAGGTTTTTTTTTTGAAATTTCGGCCTTTTAAAATGTTGATAAATAAAATTATTTAACGAAACATTCTTAAGGCAAAACGAAAAATAATATTTAATTATATTTTTTTACATTCATAAATAGATTGAAAAAGTTAAAGGATAAAGAGTTAAAATCGCTGTGATAAAAAGCCCCAACTTAGAGTTTATCGGGAAATAAAATATAATATGTAGAAAAAACTGAAAATGTTCTGATATTTCTTGAATATTAAGAAATAGAAGATAACAGGATATTGGAACAATAGACCATACAGTTAAAATCTAATTACTACAATGTGACAATTAATGATTCAAAGAGAGTATCGCAAAAATTGTATCGTAAGTAAATAGGGGCGTAATACTTGTCAATACTCAAATATAATAAACATCTATTTCGCCCAGGTCCATTTATCAAAAAACTCGAAATGCAAAAAAAAACAATTAGTAAATTTCTCACTTATCAAAATTGCAATTCGCAAATATCCAGTTGTCAAAAAATTAAAAAAAATCTCTTTAACGAAAGTGTTGACAACAAACAGTATTTGCAAATTTGCTGATTTTATTCTCTTACAGAGAAAAACCTGCAATTAGATTTTTTAAATCAACTTGTCTAAACAAAAGTTTCTTGGAAAATGATAAAAAATTAGGAAAATGTTAGATTAGTTTTTTTTTAAAATTAGATAAAATTGAGAGCGTTTCGAAAATTTCTGAAAATTTCAAATTTACAAAATCGCAAAAATTTTAAAATTATAATCCCAAATCACATAATCGCCAAAATTAGAAAATCCCAAAATTGGATATTTTCAATGCAATTTATTTTTGTAATTTACTTGTCAGTAAAGAAAAATAATAAATGAAATAATTTCTATTCGTAGAAATTGACACTGTTTTATTGTTGTTATTGTGTTTGTAAGAAAATAATTGGAGGAATTTTAGAGTTACAAAATGAGGGTTTCAATCATTTCTTTAGCAAGACTTTGGGAATGGCAGCCCTCACTTTTTAAATTCTTTAATGTTGAAATATGGATGTCACAAAAATAATTAGGAAGGACTTTATAGTTGGTTACAAAATTAGAGTTTTACGACTTTTACAAAATATGTATACTTAATATTCCCCATATACATATTGCTACGTTATTTGATGTTATTTCAAAATTTGCCAAACGGATGTTTCGCAAAGTAAAAATTTGACATCTAGACTTTTATTTAAATGAGTTTTTGCGAAACAAGTTTTTTGTCAAATCAAATTAGGCAAAGTGGATATTTGCAATGTGAGTTTAGATCAGCCTCTATATCCTAAGTAAATATAAGGTAAAACCTTAATATTAAAAACAAAAAACGAAACAACACCAAATAATTCAAAATGAAAAAATTACTTTTGACCATTTGATCTCATTTAATCCCTCAATATAAATAAAAAAGTTTAAAAATAAAACATCATTTAAATTATTTTAGGTTAAGATTAAATAAATTTATATCATCATATTTTGACAATCTGCTTTTTTTCTCAATTCCTTTAAATTATAGTATCACAAATGCAATGAAGCAATATTTAAACATTTTTTTTTGCGTATATGGCAAAATAACCAACAAAAACCTCTAAGACTTTTTTTTTTTGCTTGCATGCATTATTAAGAATGCCAATACGTCAAAAAATAAATTTTCAATTAATCTTAAAAATACACAAAATTGGATAATAAACACTTGAAATTAGCGCAATAAAACTGTCAAATATTTAATGTCACATTTTTCTTTTTACTTAAGTTTTTTTTTTTCTTTTTTTATTACAAAATATGTAAAATGTCAAAAACTAATCCACCCGTTTTATAGAAAAAAAATAATTCCAAATGAAATAAAAATGAGAAAAATTATTATAAATAAAAGAATAAAATTTTTCTAATAGTTTATATTATAAAGAACTAAACGAAAAATTGTGGGACGGAATAGTTTTTTGTTTTTTTTTTGTTTCGTTATTTGTCAAAAATGTTTTCTGTTTTTGTGATATTGTTAGAATTTTTATTAATAGATGGCATTACTTTGTTTTTGTCCCACAACTTATTTTCTTTGAAAAAATTTAGCCCAAAAAAAACTTAATTTATCTTTTAAAATTTCGTACACAAATTGGCTTTTTATCCTATCTGTCTATTCACAAAACTTTTACACGAATTGAGGTAAATCAGTGTGATTTAGTTTGGCTTTGAAAATAATGATTGTAAAACAATTTGTTTTATGTAGTTCAACGCGATACAGAGCTGCAGCTCCTCAACGTTCGAATGTACCATTAGATTAAAAACTTGAAACTTTGAAAAAAGATAGAATAAACATAATAAATTTTTGTCTTCTCCCCCTTTTAAGCACTGTGAGAACTCAAAAAATCAAAATATTCTACGTTTAGATACCTGTAATACGAATGTCGGTGCGTACATTTTTTAAAGAAATGTTGGAAATATCAGCATTATTTTGTTACATAGAAAAAAAAATCAGAAAAAAACCAAAAATTTCATGTAAGTATTTTTATTGTTTTTATTGCCTATTTTCAAAATTAAACAGAAAACTTAGAAAATTGTATGAAAATCCTTAATTTATCAGACAATAACAGCAAATTAAGAAAAAAAAGTTTGAAGAATTAAAAAAATTAATTGCTTAAATCAATAAAAGAAAATGTAAAGAATAAAATTTAACTATTATCTGATTGACCAATACAAATTTTTTCTAACCGACTCTGAGCGTTTCTTCTCAACATTTCTTCTTGAACAAATTAGAATATAACCAAATGTATAACTAAATGTATAGAACATAGTAGAAAAGTAAAAAAAAATTTTGTTTTAGTTTTTGAATTTTGAAAAACTGACCAAAATAACCAAAAAATTTCATCACTCAGAAAAAAAAAAAAAAAAAAAAAACATTTTACCTTAATTTATCACATATTTACACCTCTTTTTCTAGTATTTTCTTTCTTTTTTGTCATTTTATATTGAAAATTTCATTCTAATGATTAAATAAAAGTACACATACTAAATTTTTATACTTTTTTCAAGTTTTTCTTTTTATCTAACATTTTCAATTTTCATACAAACAAAATACAATATGCATTTTTCTATTACATACTTTTATTTTCAAAGAAAAACTATAAAGTTTTTGTTATTTTTTTTTTTCTAATTTTTTTCCTAAAAGTATTTTTCAAATTTTTTTTTTTTGTTTTTCTTTTTAAATTGCGTGATACTTTTCTTTTTGTCCTATAAAAATTTAAATTTTCTTGGCAATAATTAGGAAAAAAAAAAACACAATTGAATAAAAAAGAAATGGACAGAATGTTTTTATGGGACAATGTGTAGGGTAGAACTAATGCCAATAATATTATTGTCAAATCTAAATCCAAATACAAAAAAATAAAAAAAATAAAATTGGTTTTTACAACGTTGTATAAACTTAAAATCAATAAAAAAAAAAAAAAAACAACTTTACACTCACTTCTATACATATGTCATTCCATGTTGTGCATTACTCTATTGTGAATGGTGTGAGTCTAATTGGAAAATGCTGCGTTCTCATAATTTTAACAAACAAATACTTTTCCTTTATAACTATAGGCGTAAATTATCACAAATCATAATAATTAATTTTTTGATTGCTTTCTTTAAAATGAAAAAAAAAATTAAAATTGAAATAAATATGTAATTATTTAGTTTTGTTTCTGCCTACAGTAGCCTACACAGTGTAGGTGAATTCAGTTATTAATGATTAAACTAAAAAAAAAAATCTAGAACTACAAAATAAAACAAGTAATGAAAAAAACCAAGGATTTTCAAAAGAAAAGAATATTTCTAAAATTTAAAAATATTCCATAATAAGCCTATAATAAAGAGTAGATATATATTGAAAAATAAATTTATAATAATATAAATTAAGTATTTTATTATAACAAATTATGAATAATAATAAAAAAACAATAAGAAAAAATTGAGAAAAATCAAATCATACTTTCATCAATTATAAGGTAACCCTACACTATTAAGAAAAATTATTAACACAAACAAAAATATAATGTATATTACTTCAAAAAATTTGGAAAGGGGTCCAAGTTACAGGTGTTTAAAAAAAGAGGATTTTCAGTTGTTGATCCCTTATAGCTCCTAAACGGGAGGCGGCACAAAAATATTACCTGAAATGACTCTTATTTCCACACTTAGATCCCAAAGATCTAATTCCTCTCAATTTCAAGCTTCTAAGTTAAACCGTTTGAAAGATAGAAATAGATAATAAGATAATAAGATTCAAATTATTGCAAAAAATTGAATTTTACATAACGGTATAATAAAATACCGCATGGCAAAGCCACATATTTATAATATATATATTTATAAAATTTAAAAAAACTAGCTAACGTTTGGCGTTTCCAGATTGAAAATATGCCTTATAGACTCGTGTTATAACAATTTAAAGATAGAGCATTTCGAACTTTGTGGGATGTTATAGCTCCGTAACGGATGGGGCTATAAAAAAAAGTTGATCCACAAAATTAGTTTTTTGCCGATGCCTATCCATAGTTAAAATTTCATTGTAATATTTCAAACGGTGTAGAAATGTTGTAAACACCCAGACGGACGAACGGAAGGACAGAGTGAAACTAATAAACACATTTTTTCAAATTTTATTGAAAATGTGCTAAAAAGAAATATATAAACAATTATTTTGAAAAATTTAAATTAATTATTCAAATTTAATAAAAAAAACTCATTTTTTTTATATATTTAATCTTTACTTAATTAAATTTATAAATAAGGGATTAGGAGACTAACAAAATTATTTATTTGTAATGATTTCTTTAAGCCATAAAAGATTTTTTTGCTTTTCTACAGAATCGTTTTCATTTAATGAACAATATTTAAATAATATTTAAATAATAAATATTTAAAATTATAAATTAAAATTGATTAAATTATATATTATTAATATATAAAATAAAAAAAAAAACAAATAAAAAAAAAAAACAAATAAAAAATTTTTAATCTCCAATTTATACAAAGAAAATCAACTTCCCTTAAATTCATAATCAGAGGCGGATTAAATTCCATAGATGCCCTAAACACCTAAAAAATTGTTGACACTTATTATCAAAATATTAAAAAAACATACCACATTTTGCGAAAATTTACATGCATTTATATTTATATGAATACAGACTTTTTGATAAACAACCTACGACAATACAGTGGCATAGTTTAGGAAGTTCCCGTATCTTGGAAAAACAACAGTACAATATTATTATAGGTTTGCTTACAATAGGCTGGCCCAGTGTACGATTGACCAACCTGACTAAAATTTATTTGTATGAAATTTTTTTTAAAAAGTGACACTGTTCGTCATTGCAGAATTTCTGTGGTCTCCTAATTATCATGATGCCCTAAGCAAGTGCTTTGATTATTGACTGTTCATAATACATATTCATTCCACATTTATTTCAATGTAAAAACGAGGAAGAATACAGTTGCCTTTGTCAACTCTTAGATACCCGTACGAACCGTTAGTATGTTCACAGGCTGTCACTCTGCTCACAATATTATTTTTTTAATATTTTAGTATTTTCAAATAATTTGGGTGAATTTTATAATTTCTAGAACTATGGGTTGTACATATATTCAAACTATATGTTTATATGTACATTCTTCGAAAGCAGATTCTAACCTTTCACATAACGATTATCAATCCAAAACTTTTTCAAATATTCTATAGTACCATTTAATTCTAAGCGGTAAATGTATATTAAATTTACTTAGTACAAAATAATAAATATAATTTTAAATATTATATTATATTATATTTAAATATTCCATTGACAGAATAATTTCTTATAAGTACAATAAAATACATATATGTATGTAAATACGGCGCTATATAATATACATATATACTCTTATCATTCATTCACTATTCACATATACGATATGTAAATAAACATGATATTATATAAGTATGCATGTTTATCAATATCATATTAATAAAAATTCTTCAAGCAACCGTTATGTTGTATATTTATTTACATTTTTATGTACTACGCATTATATCCTCAACAATTTCAAATTATCGAATAAAACAAATGCAAAAAATTTGTTGAAGAAATTTGTTAGAAAATTTGAAAAAATCAAGTAACAGTTTCGTCAATTATAAAATAATCCTATATTATTAAAAAAAGTTGTTAACACAAATAAGAGTATGATGTTGAAGCTTTAATTTTTGTGTATTACTTTAAAAAAATTCTAACAGGTGTTCAAGTTACAGGTGTTTAAAAATAGGAAATTTTCAGTTTTTGACTCCTTACAGCTCCTAAACGGGGGGTGATACAAAAAAAATTTCTGAAATAACTCATACTTATTTTCAAAGATCTAACTTCTGTCAAAATTTCAAGTTTCCAACTTAAACGGTTTAGAAGATAGAAGGGTTAAAGGATTTTGCAAAATTTGAGTTTCGCATAACGGTAAATTAAGACACCTAAAAATATGTGCTAAAAATATATATTTATTGTATATATACTTTTAAAGCTAATGAAAGTAGTAATCGTTTGGCGTTTTCAAAATGAAGATATACCTTATACAACTTGTGCTATAACAATTTAAATATAGAGCTTTTTTGAACCTTTGGGAAGCTGTAGCTCCGTAACGGGTGGGGCTACAAAAAAAGTTATTCAAATAAAAATTAATATTTTTGTGAGATCTATCAGTAGTTAAAATTTCATAGCTCTATTGCAAAAAAAATGTGGGGATCTAAAAATTAGGTGTTCGAGAGCTACCCTAAGGCTTGGTCCAAACTCAACCAAAAAAAATAGGGAACCTACAAATTACTCCCAAAATATTTTGTGTAAATTTCAAGATTCTAGCTTTCTTAGTTTTTGAGTTAGCGTGCTGACGGACGGACGGACGGACATGGCTCAAAAGTCTTAGAATTTTTTTCTGATCCGATCCATACCTTTGAAGGTATATCTAGCTCGCTTATTTCGAGGTGTTACAAACGGAGGAGTAATTTTATTATACCCGATCCTATCGTACGGGTATAAAAATTTATATAATTTGTATTACAAGAAAAAATATTCTATGCTTATAAAATTTATTTAAATTGAAAATAACTTCTAGAATATTAAAGAATATCGTATAAAAATTTATCAATTACATATAACAAATTAGTATAGACATCTATCGGAAAGTGACAACATATATATTACATTTTATATAATACGTAATAATACGTATACATATGTAAATATATGTCAGACAATTTATACATAATATATTTTTTCTTATGGTTTACCACAAATTATTCTTTAATCATGTCTTCCATGTCTATTGAAATTTTTTATTAACCACAAACGTCAATCCCTACATTTAATTTTTTCTCTATATTGTTAAATTTTTAAAAAATTTAACTTGAATAAGTTATTATTATTATATCTACATCACATTTAATTAAGTAAAATGTAAAAAGTATTAATAAAAGTTTAGAAAATCTCATAATATTTATTTTCATACTTTACTTACTATAAAAAATTTAAAAAATCATGACTCCAAATTGACTCACCTGAAAGCAAAAAAAAAAAAACACATTTGTTAAAAAACTAAAACTTTGTCAAAAATAAGCAAAAATTATTTTAATATTTTATAAAATGTACAAAAAAATATAAAATAAGAGTTTTAGATTATTTAAATTATAAGAAATTTAATTCAAATGACATAATGACGAAGAATATTAAATTAATTACGCGTCGCTCACGGTTCACGCTTATCACTTTAAACCTTAACTTAAAATCAAATTCGTATGTTTCCTGCACATGTTATTGAAATTATCGAGCTTATTTAAATTTTAATTTTTGCAGTGTTATATCGTAAATAGAATTTAAGTGGTGATGACACTTCAAAAGTTAAAACTATGAAAACCAAAACAATTAATCACCATGAAAGTACAATGTATATCAAACAGTTATAGCAGCAATAACGCAAAATTTTCTTAACTTTAACGAAAAATTTCTCTGTTGACAACTTTACTTTATTTAGTAGTTGCTTTTTATATTTGAATACAAACAAAATAATAACATTTTAACGCTTGCAACAATTGTATTTAGAAAAATCTGATAGAGTTACGCTTTTGACAATTTTACAGAAGGAGTGCGTTTCGTTTCTTACTCTGAGTAGAGTTTAGGATTAACACTACACTCACAAACAGGGTTAATTTTATTCTGGCATTTCCAAAAGATAAGAATAGATTTAAATAGACTTAAATATGAATTTAAATTGTCAAAATTAGATGAGAACATTTCTTTATTTCAAATAAATGAAGGAGTTTCAAAAAATTAATTTAAATTCTAAGAAGTTTAAATAAACGATTTCGTTTACAATTATTGGAACATGTAAGTTTATAATATTAAAATTTGAATATTACAAAAAAATAATAATGACACTTTGCCATTTACAACGCTAGTTTACTCTCCTTCCGTGAAGTATTAAAAAAGTTAACTCTGTTAACTCAAATGAACCTTTTGAAACGCTAATTGACAACCATATTATATCATATGTTAAAAATTTTATCTCACATACAAACACACAGTTAAAAACAAAATTAATAAAATAATAAAAAAAATTTTTTGACAGTTACAATTCCCTTTTTTTTTTTGTTCTCTTGATGCAATTGACAAGCTAATAAACTAAATATTGAATAATAATGTCAAAAAATGTATTCCACCAATTTGACGTCCTTCAACATTTTTTATATCTGATATTTTTTTTTTTGCTTTTCCTTCATCTCAAAATTTATGAATAGATTAATAATTAAAAAAATAATTTATGAATATGAGCTTTTTTAATTAAAGAAAATTAAAATTTTTATTTTAAATGGGACTAAAACAAATAAAAAACAAAAAGAAAAAAAGAACTAAATAATTTTTAATTTTAAAAATAGCCCTCAAACTGTGGTCACTTTAAACTATAAAATAAAATAAAAAAAAAAATAATATTATTCACCTTTCTCTTTCTTTTTTTTTTTAGGTGTTGCAAGTGTGTAGGTGACACCCTAGTTATATATGTTTTTTTTTTTTATTAAAACATTTGCAAAAAGCGTGAAATTAAATTGACGAAATTAGACATATTCTGAATTTTTGTTTTATTTTTATATATCATATGTATATATTATATATGTATGTATATATTATATATATTTTTTTTTTCTTTTTTGTTCCAATTATTATATTGAGTAATTTTTTCAACTTATATCGGCATTTTTCAGCCATTAAACTTAAAACGGCATCATAAATATAAACAAAAAAAAAAAATTTTTTTAATTAAAGAAAAATAGAAAATGGTTTTATTAGTGAGTGGAAGTATGCAACATGTTGCCATATACAAATATTTGTAATAAAAGGAACAAAAATATATTTAACGAAAATTTTGAATTTAAAATAAACAAAAACAATCTTTCAATACAACTTGGTTTTTATCAAAGGTGTCAAAAAATATACATAGAAAGATATTTTTAATAATTCTTAATAAATTTCAAAAGACAGAATTTTTGAAGATGACATGTACGAGAAACAAAATAATATGATCTATTAAATTTAATTGCGAAGAAAAGACAATTATGGAAAGTTTATTTTCGGTAGACGGTAACTGAACTCAAGGCTTAAGGATATTGGAGAATGAACTTTTATGAAATAATATAAAAGGTAAATCTATGGTAAGGGCAGAGCAGAGCAGTTTATTGAAGACTTCAAAGGTTTTTTTGAAACAATGCAGAATTATTACCATATTTTAGAAGACGGCCTTCTAGTAAAAAGGTGACAAAAGATTTAAGCCCCAATCACGTCATATCTATAACTAAAAAATACAAATACGTACATAAATTTAAATTAAGCTTCACGCGCTTTTATTATCAGTTTAAGTGTATTTTCGTATAGCATCCAGTGTATTTTTAAACTGACTGTTATTGAAAGGTTGTTTTCTTTTATTTAAAATTGAAAACTTACGTTAAGTATATTTTTGTTCCTTTTAAACTATTATTTCAACTTCCTTTTAAGAACATTAAGAATTGATCAGTATTACAAATACAAATTTAAATATATCAACTTTTAAAAATTATTTAAAATTTTTCAAAAAATTCATAAAAACGAAAAATACTCAAAAATCTCAAAAACTTTAATTTAATTTTAAAAAATCTTTTCATACGGTAACACTTAATTTATTGAATGTATTTAGAAAAAAAAAAAATTTATTTTATTTTCCTTTTTTTTTTTTTAATATAGATAAATGTTTATATATATATATATATTTATAATTTTAATATGTTTATAAACCATTTTGTTTTTATATAATATAATATGTAAATAAATTTATTTAAATTTAAAACATAAATTTTTATTATTTCATTTTATTTGTTTTCCTTTTTTAAGATTTTAACATTGAAATAAAAAAAAAAAAAAGAATAACTAAAAATTAAAAGAATTTAAAGATACATTTCGATATTAAAAATCATTTTTTAAAAAATATAAGTAGATATACTTATATGATGACCTAGTAACATAAAACAACTTAAATAAATTTTCATTTTTAATGGTAAATGTTTTCAATATAGAAAAAAGAGAAAAAAAAAGAGATATTCAAATTTTAAATATTAAGAAAATAAACAAGAAATTTATTTATTTTAATTAAAAAAGAAAAGGAAAATTAAATTTTTGAGATTTATTAGAAATTGCATTTTGGTGGTTTTCATTAACATATTATATAAATGTACTTTATATTTCAGCAAATTATTATTTTATTTTTTATATATTAAGATACAATCTGGTACAATACAAGTCTTATTCAGAGTTTGATTTCTACAAAGTTTACTGAATTTGTTACTAACTACAAATTTATCCCCCTACATAAAATCAATTCTCTAAGATACATGCATTATAAGATATATTGAATATAAAATAAAACATTAAACATTTGCAATATTTTTGTACTTAAAAATTCTATTAAAGATTAAAAATAAAGATTAGATGTAATTTCTTGGATATTGTTACAACCTTAAATTAAAATCGACCAAAATTGCAGTAAAAAGTGACCGTTTATATATCCATCTTTTGGATCAATTGTTCAAATTTAAAATGTATTGACTTTTAAAGAAGCAGCGCAGCTTAGCAACGGTGAGGTCAATTAGATCCTAATATTAAAAGAGAAGACAAGGGGAAGTATTAAAGTGTTCAAAAAAATTTTTCTTAAGGTACGTTCACATGGGATACGATTACACTTTACCTTTTAACAGAAATATTAACAAATATTTTCCATCCAACATGCATCCAATCGTTTATACTGCACACGTAAGAGATTTTCATTTTAATATATTTTGACCGGTGAATTTAAAAAAAAAAACGATATTATTATCGTTCTTCAACGATAAAAAATGATATTAGTGTACAAAAGATTATTTTGAATTCGAAATTTATAAAAAAAAGTAAAAATAAATTTTCTTTTTGTTTTAATTTTAAGAATTTAAAATATCACTGGAAAATCCCCTGCGCAATTTGCACAATTTCTATAGATTCAAAAACATTTACGTTATCATACTGACTTCCTTAATAAACTACTTAAAAATTTCATTTTTACATCAGCACAATTAAAAAAAACGTTGGAATCACTTACTTATTTGATGTAATAGAAAAAATAAAATAAAACAAATCTAAACACATAAAATTAAAAAAGCTATATACAGTTTAAAAAAGCTATAGGTATACAGTTTATTAATTTTTTCTCGCCGTTTTTTCGTGTCGGTCATTTTTGACAGTTTTTTTTTAATCATTGAGAAAAATGGTCCAAACTAAAAACACATTCAGGGTAAAAGTTCGTGGCAATATGTCAAAAATTGTTTGAAACACATGTATAAAGTGCACAATAAAAACCGGCGAAAAAATGCGGGCGATTTTTTTGCCCGGCTGAAAAATTTATATTTTACAATTTTGTAGCGACGAAATCAATATTTATAAGTTATAATTATGACATTAAAATTCAAAAACAATTTTTAATGTCATTTTATTAACATTCGCAGATAGGCTAAGATAATAATATGTCATTTGAAGAAAAATTAATCGAGGAACTAATAAGGAAAATAGTAAATTAAATGAAGACACATTCATTCTTGTTAGTTTCAAAAAATGTTCGTCATCCTTTTCTTTTATTTCCATATAATATTTTACGAAAAAATCATCTTGTTCCGATGTTCATTTGCTATGAACAACCAACCGCTACGACATTTTTTTTTTGTTAAATTTAAAACACCAATAATCGAAATATATTTAATATTTTTTAAAATTTTACTCTCTATTTTTCTTTAGTTTTAAAAAAAAATTTTTATGTCAATCGAAAACAGTTGTTTTCGCCGCGAATTATTTTATTTACCAAAATTACTTTCAAGTCTTTTGCGTTCATTTTATTTTGCTTGAAAAAAATTTGCTGAATTTATTTTATTTAAATGTACTTTGGAAGAGGTCTTTGGTATATTATTTAATAAAAGATTCATGTCTCTGATAATGAAATTTCATACATTTTCGGACGCTTTTTTTTTGTGATGGTCGTTTTCGACAGCTTTTTAATTTAATGGTCTAATAATAAATGAGTACAAAATTATGAATCTATTTTGAAAGAAGGCTTCTAAAATGATATTTTCTATATTATTTTTTTCTCTTTTTTTAAGAAAAATATCCATTTCTATAATATTTAATAAGCTTCTGATTTCTGTTATGAAATATAATTATTTAAGTCAGCCGAATTTTATATTAATAAAAAATATTCGAATATTTTATGTTATATCAAAAATTCAGCTTAAAAATCAAAATTTTCACCTAAATAAACAAAACTACTTTAAAGGCGGTTGCGAAACTTTTACCAGCTTTTATAATAGTGAAAACAAAATCAAAATAAAATCGGCCTATTATTTTTTTCTTATAAATATGAGGCTTACTATAAACTTTGCTGTTTTCACTTTCAGGCCTTTTCATTTTATTAAGAATAAGTATTTTTATTTATTTATTTTTTTTTTTCAAAACAAAGAATCATTTCAAAACTGCCAACAGAAGATTAAGAATTTATTTTTAATTTACCGCTGCGACCAAATTCATAATGGATGTGGCGAAAGTAGTTTATAAAAGGAAAGAAATCTTAAAATTCTTACTTTTAATAAAATTTTTTGTCTTTGATAATAATTTTAGTTGAAGATTTGTGTCTCAGATAATAAATTTTTAAATTATTAAATAAATATACAGAAATATCATCATTGCCAGTTTAGTTTACATTCATTGTGAGTAGTTTATTATAGAAATAAAATATTTTTTTTTTACATGTTGGCAAGATCTCGTCAACAACTTGTGTATTATATTGTAGATAATTCTATAAAATATAATTAGTTGTATTTTAGCCTTAATATATATATTTCTTTTCATTAATATTTTTTAAATATGCATTTTGTGTGCATCTTACAGTAAATGTGTAAATGAAAGAGTTCGTTATGGAAACGATATATATTTTCAATTAATCAAAATTTTGTATTATGATACATGCATTATGTGAACGTAACTTTAACTAGAAATTTTTTTTTTTTTTCTTTTCCAAATTTTCTATAAGTTTTAAAAATTGATAACATATTTAAATATTATTTTTAAATATTTTATTTTTTTTTTTTTTTTAAGGAATTCAAATACTTCTGCAGTAAAATTTTAATATAGAAAGTATCTATTGATAAAATATTCAAAAGAAAAACAAAACATTATTAAATGTTGAAGAATATTTTAAAATAAAGATTAAATCATATACCATTTATTATATTATAGTTAAAATTTCTAGGGGAAAAAAAACAAAAACAAAATTTAATCGTTTCATTTTGTCGAACAAAATTTAAGAAAAGTAAAAGTTATAAAAGAAAATAAAAAAAAAAATGTTGTTTTTTAAATCTGTTTTTCTTTTTCTACTGAATTCTATTGAAAAATAAAAACTTTAAAAGAAGATTCACTTGAATAGTTATAAGTATCTTAAAAGTTATAAGTTATTAAAACTGATAATGATTGAAATTTGTTTTAAATATATTTTTTTTTCTTTTGACGTAACTCTTTTTCTTCAAGAACTCTTCTTCTAATTAAAAAATTCTTTTGTTTAGTTTTTTTTTTTTTGCTGAAAAAAGGATTTTAAATATATAAAAGTTGTTTTTTTTTAATTAATGCAAATTTTAATTGGACAAATATTATATTCCAATATGAAACAAGACAGAATGTAAACCAACGTTTTTAAATGGTGTACATTTCCAAAAGACAATACAAACTGTTTAGAATTGTGACTCTGCACCAAAATTTGACAACGTCGCATATAAGAAAGAAAATATGTTTGCAAAATTTTGTTTTCCAATAAGGGTAAATTTAAAAAGTAAATTGCAAAACATTGCATAATTTTGATATTGTTTTATAAAAGTAAGAAGTTCCGGTCTTCTAGCGTTTCTAGATTTTAAAACTCTCACGTAGAACCTGAGATATACATATTTGAAAGTAAGGCTTTTTTGCAATTTTGAGAGGTTGTTACTCCAGAACCTTACACAACTAAGAAAATCCGTTAACACGCGTAAAAATATATTTCTGGAGATTTAATTTCGAAGAAAAATTTGTACAAGTGTCTAAAAATAGCAAATTTTCAATTTTTAAACCCTAATAGTTCTTAAAAAGACGTCGGTACAAAAATCCGTATTCCCTCAGAATTTCGAATCCGTAACCAAAAGCGTGCCGGAGTTATGAAAAAAGAAACATTATGCAAAATTTGGTTTTCACATAACGATAAATTTAAACACTAAATTTAAAAAGATCGTATAATTTTGATATTGATTTATAAAGACAAAAAAAAATCGTGTTGTCGTTTTTAAATTGAAAAAATGTTAAGTAGAACAGATACACATATTTAAAAATAAAACTTTTTCAAAATTTATGGAGCTCCGTAATGGATGGGTGAAACAGTTCTTCTATATGGAAAAGTTGTTCTACAAAATTAATTTTTTTATGAGATCTATCCATGGTTAAAATTTAATTTCTCTATCTTTAACGGTATAGAAGTTTTGTAAACAGACGTACGGACAGAGTGAAACTAATAGGCACATTTTTTCAATTTTTTTTTGGAAATGTGCTAAACACAATATGAAATTATTGGTTTATAGTAACTATTTTTTTTTAATTTGTTTGTTACAAAATCCTAAACAAATTTTTTTTTTTTTTATTCGACTTCATTTTTTGAATATTTTTTTTTGGGAGTGGAGTTTTACTTTTGAAATTCAATTCGCTGACATTAAAACTTTAACATAATAAAGACTCCGACAACATTTTCTACAAAAAATGACATCTATAGACAGTGGCGGATTTAAGATTGTGCCGCCCCTAGACCTTATTAATTATGCCTTTAAATTCAATTTTTTCTAACACGTCGTGTTCAATATGCATTATGGAAACGTCAATTAATTTCGTATTATATGTCATTTGTGAACGAAGACAAGTTTTAATTCTTTTTAAATAAGAAAATTACCTTTCAGCAGAACAATTTGTTACTGTGTCAGATAAATTCTAAAGAGGATTTCCACATTTCGAAACACTTTATTAACTATATTTTTTTTTGATATAAAAAATTGTTCAAATTCAAAGGCAAAATATCGTTTTTTGTATTGAATATTCATTTAAAATTTTTCATGTTTTAAAAAAAATACAACAGGTGCCACCTTTCAAAATTTTTAAATTAACAGTGAATTTGTTAACATCATTATAATATTGGAGTTTGAGTAGTTTTAGTTAAAAAAGGGGTAGTGTAGTAAAAAAAATGAAAATTTATTGAAAAATGGAGTAGATGTACTTCTATTGCAGTAAAGTGAGAATACTGACGTATATGCATACAAAACGATGAATATGACATAAGTACAATCTTTTTCTCTATGTTATTAATTTTTACATATTTAATCCTAGAAAATAAAAAAAAATTAATCTATTTTTGAAAATTTGAATTATCTTTAGCTAGTACATGTAAATTTTTTGCCGCCCTTTCAATATGCCGCCCTAGAAAGGTGCCTAGTGTGCCTATTCGTAAATTCAGGACTGTCTATAGACTACATACTAATATTGAATAGTAAATTTCTTATCCATTTAGTTAAAATATAGAAAGTAAACTTTCCTCGGAAATTAAAAATTCAAACTATTAGTTTAAATAATGCAAAACATTCAGTTACAATGGGTCTATCCTTTATTTGTTATTTGAATCTAATTTTTACAAAATCTTAAAAAAAAACAATTTTTTTTTTCATTCGGTTTCATTTTTTGAAATTTTTTTTTTTAAATACATACACGCATACTTATATGTATATACATAAATATATTTAGAAAAGAACCCTATTACTTTGATTTTGTAACAAACTTAAAAAATCTTTCTAATTTCTTAAAAGAATCTTTCTTAAAAGCATTTAAAATAGGGGATGGCAGCTTAAAATCCCTAGTAATCAAATTTTTGAAACACTCTTAATATATACAAATTTTTGGGAAAACATAAGATTTTTTTTAGAAAAAATACAATTTTGGAAAATAAAATAAGATTTTAGAAATAAGATTAAAAAAATTAGTATTTTGGTATACGCTCCCGTGTTACAATGTATTTACACAATGTATTTATATGAATGTGTCTGGTCATAAAAGTTAAAGTCCAGAAATTATAAACGTTGTTTTTATACCCTACACATTAAGTATAGGGTGTATTAACTTTTTATACCCTACACATTAAGTATAGGGTATATTAACTTTGATATGGTGTTTGTAACCACCAAAAGGAAGCGAGTTAGGTATAGACATGTATATATATTCTGAATCAGGATCATCGCCTGAGTCGATTTAGCGATGTCCGTCCGTTCGTCCGTCCGTACGCACGATAACTCAAAAAATAATGATGCTATCTTGATGAAATTTATACTGTAGGTTAACAATGACTAAGATAAGGCGGGGATTGTAAATGGGCGAAATCGGACCATGCGTTCGAGTACCTCCCATACAACTCCCAAAACCTAATACGCATATTTCGAAATTAATAAAGATAGAAAGTTAAAATTTTGTACGAGGGTGTGTTTTTCTGAATCACTGAAATTCCCAAAATTTGAGATGAATTGAAGTGGTTGTTCGGGTACCTCCCATATAACTCCCAAAACTGAACAAGCATATATTCGTAATTAATAAAGATAGAAACTTCAAATTTGGTACTAAGATGTTGTTTCCTGAATCCCTGATTTGTCCAAAATTTGAGATGAATTGGAGGAGCTGTTCGGGTACCTCCCATACAACTCCCAAAACCGAACATGCATATCTTCGAAATTAATAAAGATAGGAACTTCAAATTTGATACGAGGGTGCTGTTTTCTAAATCCCTGATTTGCCTAAAATTTGAGATAAATTGAAGAGGTTGTTCGGGTACCTCCCATATAACTCCCAAAACTGAACAAGCATATCTTCGAAATTAATAAAGATAGAAACTTCTAATTTGGTACTAGGGTGTTGTTTCCTGAATCCCTGATTTGTCCAAAATTTGAGATGAATTGGAGTGGTTGTTCAGGTACCTCCCATACAAATCCCAAAACCGAACAAGCATATATTCGAAATTAATAAAGATAGAAACTTCAAATTTGGTACTAGGGTGTTGTTTCCTGAATCCCTGATTTGTCCAAAATTTAAGATGAATTAGAATGGTTGTTCGGGTATCTGCCACACAACTCTTAAGACCAAACAAGCATATCTTCGAAATTAATAAATATATAAACTTGAAATTTGATATAAAAATGTTCTACCCTGTTGATGTCTCTAAAATTTGTGATGAATTGGGGTGGTGGTCCGCGTGCTTTCACACACTTCCCAAGACCTAACAAGCATATTTTCGAATTTAATAAAGATAGAAATCTGACATTTTGTACCAAGGTTGTAAAAGCATTTATTTTTTTTGGCTTAGTTATATTAAATACCTAACTAAAATAACTTATGGATTTTTAATTTAATTTGAATTTTTTAGGTGTAGGGTATAAATAAGTCGGTTACATCGACTTACTGTTACTTTTACTTGTTTTTATGTTATGTTAGTAAAATTATCAAAATATATCACAACATTATAAAGAATTATTTAAAATTATTCAACTTAATTAAGATAAAACATTTTGTACAAATATAAAAATTAAAATAAATGTATATAATTACTTACTACTTATTAAGTTTAACAAAAAATAATAACTTCAAGTTATTTCATATTGTAATTATATTATTTTTATTGAAAAACATTACCTTAATTATCTAATAAAATACAAAATATAAAAAAAAAACAAACATGTTATAGAATATAGTTTCAGTTTTAATTTAAAAAAATTACATTTCATTTAAAATAAATTTAATTATATCTACATTACACATCAGTCACTGAACCACAATATTCCTATATATAAGTATACATTCTACTATTATATTAACTCAACCATTACAATGAACAATTAATGAACCATTTCAAAAATATTAGTTACAATTTAACTACAACTGAATAACAATAAAACTAAAAAAAAAAAAAAATTTTGTTTTTAAATTACTTAAAATATTAGGTACTAAAACAAAAAAAAAAATCCTAGGCGATAAAACAAAAAAAAAAATCCCAGCAACAATTAGTCTGTA
This sequence comes from Poecilobothrus nobilitatus, assembly GCA_947095535.1. NCBI lineage: Eukaryota > Metazoa > Arthropoda > Insecta > Diptera > Dolichopodidae > Poecilobothrus > Poecilobothrus nobilitatus. Next base: position 116,478,522 of record OX352774.1, read on the forward strand.
ATAACAAAAAAAAAAAAATACTATATAATATATTGTTGCAACAAAATATATCTATCTACATAGTTGCTAAGAACTTTTAAGAGACTTCTAATTACATGGAGAAAAAAAAAAAAACTAATAAAACTTTACGTAATTATTAAATTGTATTTCTTTTAGTTTTAAGAAAATTTTTAATTTTTATTATTTATTAATCATCAGTAATTATTATTATTATTTTTCTTATTTTTTCTTTTTATTTTGCCAGCAACATATTTTTCAAATATTTTATTTTTGAAAAAAAAAAAAAAAAAAAGACTTTAAAAATCAAAAATAATAATAATTAATTTATTTCAGTCTCTATATTTTTTCGGTCAATTTGCAATACAACAAGTTCATTGTGCTAAAATTTAAATATTTAGAATAATAAAATATATATACTTATTATATATAGATATATATATATATATTATATAATATCTAACTATAATATACAGAGTGTTAAAAAAAAATACATACAAAATAAAAAGCATAAGAAATATATATTTTTTTTTTGTTTAGTTTATAAGCATTTATTATATAATGCTTCTACCATACGGCTTCTTTGGGTTTAAGTTCGACAATGCCAAAATAGAAATATGGTTAAGACATGCGTGTAACAGACATCTTCGACATCATATCGTCAACATCATGTTCTTTAAAAGAAATTGTTTATTCCTAACATTAAGGTCAATCATTCGAATTCTTAATCGTTATGGACTACTCTGTACTCGTTCGTCTCTATAAATTCAAATGAAATTTGGAATGCTTAGACCAATATTGATCTTTGTTGTAGATTTACTTAAAAGTTTTTAAAAATAACCTTGTTTAACTAATTTCCGTTAATCCATTCTTCTTGAATTCATCTATCCATAATTTTTAAGACATCCTGTATCATTATTTCTATAATTAATTTTAATTTCTTTTAATAATAATGATGAATCATTTTCACACTGTGTCAACATTGTAAATAACCACTTATAATTGAAATTTAAGTTTTGTCTGTAAAGCGAATCAATTTTTTTTGTTTTTTCTTTTTCAATATTTAAATGTTAAAAAATATTCGTATCGAAAATTTTTTAAATTCATATTTAAAAGAAAATCATTCACCTTCCTTTTCATTTATATGGAATATATTATACAATTTACTTTATGTCGATGAAATATTCAATTTAATTAATTAAATTTTTTTCTGACTTCTAGCGAAAAACAAAAAAAAATGTTATTCGCGAAAATTTCCAAAAAAAAAAAATTGTGTTTGTGATGTGAAAATTATTAATTAATTCTAACATGTCAAAAAGAAAAAAAAGTGTTGGAAAAAATTTTTTTAAATCGATTAAAAAGAGAAAAAGAAAATTACATATTTCTGTTGCACATTTATCATTAATAAAAGAAAATTTTTAAAAAAAGTAATTATTTTTAGGGGTTTTTTATATACCTACGTAAAAAAGCGTAGGTTCAATTGAATTTGGCCATCATAATTTTTTTTAAAACAAATTTTTAATATTATTTCTAATTACTCCTACTACAGCTAGAAGACGAGGACTACCAAGTGCAACTTACAACCTTATGACCAGATCTGAGTTTCAAAAGATTCAAATACATACTCTCTCTCTCTCTAAACCAGCAACAAGACAATTGGTTGATTTTATTACAGGTATGTAAAAAGATTAAGAATGCATGTGTGTTTTACTTGTAGGTTTTGCAAAGGAATTGATGCGATAGAGAGCTCGGAGCAGTTTATCTGCAAGTATCCAAATCTGTCAAGCAAAACGCGGAAATATCTAGATAGTTTCTTTTTCCAAGATTTAAATGAACTCTCTGATATGGATCTGAGAAGACTTCTTCTTCCGTCAGAGTGACATCATCTTTGCATAAATTCAGGGAACTAAACACCAACTTTGGCCGAATAGACTCTTCTACGTTCTCCTACATTTTGAAAGTACACTACCGATCTAGAGTCTAGTGAGTACTGAATGCGATAGCCTTCATCAATAAAAAAAAACATCAGCCTTCATCAATAAAAAAAAAATAATTCGTATCACGGACAAGATAGTACTCTAACATATTTTTTTTTTTGAATTCTTAAATGTACCTCTTCAAATTTCTATCTTACGTTGTAAACCTCAGTTTTGAATTGTTTGTGTTATAGTTCAATTATATCTAATCTATACGTTTTACTATTTATTTCAGAGCAGCTCTTTATCACGTTATTTGAAATCTCTTCTAGATTTTGCAATTTTTATCTATGAATTTCTAGAGTTTTAAGGAGTGTTTGGTGAAAAATTGTTTTGGGTGGACATACAAAACTATTTGATACCAAGAGGTAATAGAAACTGATTTTCAACTACTACAGACAAAACCTCTCCTAAACTAGACTAGAACCTTTCTTTAACTAGAACTTTAAAGTACTCAAAAGAAAATTTTATAAATTATTTGAGAAAGAATGGAAATTTTATAGTACTCAAACAAAAAATTCTAAACAAATCCTTAAAAAATTTAATCTTGACAAGAACAATATTAAAATAAAATCATAAGCTTGTTAATGTGCCTTAGTATCTTAATGTGAATGTATCTTAAGAATATAAACTTAGTTAACTTTAAATTGGTAAAAGTTTTCTTTGAATACTACAGTTTAAATATAAGTTTGTTTTAATTTAAAATCACTGAACCACTGATTCACTGATCCACTGAGAACAACTGATTCAAAAGAAAATTGTCTAAAATTCATTCAAAAAATTATTGCAGTAAAATGAAGCTCAGATTCAAATATTTATTGAATAAGTTTAAATTTAATTATATTGATATTCTTTTTATTCGAATTTTCAGAGTCTTATAAAGTTTCCTCATGAAAAATACCCATTTCATCCCAAAAAATTTTTCTACTCTTTCATTATTTTAATAAAATTTTAATTTGCAAAACTAAAAACAAAATAATAAAACTAAAACAGAAAAAGTTTTTTTATTTCTTTTTTGCTCAGTCAGTCAATCAGTCATTTTTCAGGTAGTGGGTTGGTGTGTCATTCTAAAAACAAAATTAAAATATAAAATGTTAATATGGTTTTGTTGTAAATGAATATTTTTTTTTTTAAAATAAATTTTTTTTTTTTTTGCTTTTTTGTAATTTTTTTTTTAGTTTTTAAAATTTTTTAATTCCCATAATTTCTAGTAATTCTAAAAATATATGACCATATTTTCAATTTTTTGGTTTTTATTATTTTTTTTTTTGTTTTTGTCTACTTTGGGGGCTTTGACATTTGTAACATATCTAGCATCAGAGCACACACAAAAATATTTTTTTTTTTTCTGTTTACACATCATTTTCCATTTTCCATTTTCATTTTAATTTTTTTTTTTTCTTTTTTTTTACATCTTTATCAATTTTTTCAACATCTTTTTTGTATATTTAGTTTTCTTCTTCGTAACAATTTCATTAACATCATCAAATGCAATAAAAAAAAATTTAATGTTAATATTACAAGAACAACTCCAAATCTATACAACAGTTCACAAATTATTATCTAAAGAAAACTGAAAAATATGACAATATTTTTGTTATATATGAAAATTATTCTTACTAAAAATAAAATATTGTTTTTGATCCAGTTGAATCATTATATGTAAAATATTTAATCACTTTTGTTTTTTTTTTTCTGAATGGTTCTGATTTTATTATTAGGGTTTTTGTTTGCTATGCATTTAATTGTTGCACAATATTTTCACCGCAAAAGCCAAAAAAGAAAATATAAAATTTCAAAAATAAAAAAAAATTTTGTCTGATTCATCAAAGAAAAAAACAAAAAAATTATTTTTAAGATTGTTTTTGTTACCTATGCAACAAATACCTGTAGTATGCATAGAAAAAATGCATGAGTGCTTTTATTTAATTTTTATCTTAAAAATACCTGTAAGAATCATCGAATGAACCACTTTTCAAAAGTGCTTTTCTTTGTGTATTATTTATTTATTTTTTTTCTGTTTTATCGGTTTTTGTCAGAGATTTTGAAATCTATTTATAATTTAGAAAAAAAAAAAAAATTAAATTAAAAAAAAAGGTTATTTTGTGGGTGCTCTCAATTGGTACTTAAATTTTTTACGAGTAGGTATATTATGTAGAAGGTAATCATAGAAAAGTTCATGTAGAGAAAGTTTAAAATTATTATTTTAAAGCCAGAATTTTATATAACTTAAATTAATTTTAAATCAAAAATCAGTACCTAAAAAGATTTTTAAAAGATTTTCTTATTTTTATTTATGTAAAATTATCTTTATTGTCCCTATTTTTTGCGGAGAACGACTGTGGGATTTTTTTTAATTGATGTTTTAAATGACTTGATATTATCTCTAGTGATGTTATAGGTCCGGATTCCGGGCAATATTCTTAATTTAAAAATTGTAAGAATATTTGTTTTTTTCTATTTATTAATCTCAATCTAAGAATAAGTTCCTTTGTACTAAAGAGTGGTTGAGACTAAATGGGATGGGGTACGGACAGGAAAAATGCGAATAAGGGGGAATTTGATAGTAATTGTATGATAAATCTGTTAAAAGTCGTCTTGAATTTAGGAAAATTTTAAATCAAAAAAACACCAACTTTTGGAAACACCATCACCAAAACAGAGAATGGTAATAGGTTCTACATTTTTACAGTTCTGACAACAAACAAATAAGCATTATAGAACCACTTAGGAAATTCCACATAATAGACAGGAGCATTTGAAGTCTCTCTAGACTAAATGGGAATGCGGTGGAATGTTTTGAGTAAAAAAATTCCAAAGGCAGAATATTTTTTCTAAAATAAATCCGGAGAATTTATTTGTTTTATACTGCTTAGCACAAACAATTTACAAACATTATTATTACATAAATTATTATAAATAAAATTAAAACAAAAATTTAAAATTGGCAATCATTTAGTGGCAATTTATAATGAAACTACAAAACAAAACAAAAACAGAGAAATCCTAATAATAAGAATTGAATAATTTTTGTTTTTGACAATGTTTTGATAGTATAAATTATAGTCAATTTTGAATTTTTATTTGTTCCCTATAATAAGCATTCTATTAATAGGTTTGAATTTGCCTTAATTAGTCCTATGACTGCTTATTTTAAATAAATTAAAAAAGTGAAGATGTTGAAGATTTTATGTAATAATATAAATGATAGTAAATTTTATATTGGCTTTTACAATCTCTGTAATGAAAATAACGTTAGAAACGTCATGTTTCAAATTTATTGTATTTAGATCAATTAACTTTAGTCTTTTCTCATATGGTGACAAGATGGTAGGATTACACCATGACAAGTGGTGATCGATCTTATCAATGTTTACCATATAATACCATGACCAAACTTGACTTGCACATTCAAAGTTCGGTCTGACAAGACAAGTGTACATCGATTTAAAAACATCTGGATTTAAAGGATCTGGAAATTCTTTCGCCGAACGTTTTGTAATATCGAACGAACGACGTTTTGTAATATCGAATTAGCTTTATTTACAACATTATTATAATAACTTTTAAAGCTAAGATGAGAATCAAAATACACTCCTAAATCTTTTTTTGAGGCAACTTTAGATAAGCTAAAGGTGCTATTGCAGTTGTTAAAATTTTGAAGGCCATTTTACATAAGGATAATACATTGTTAGAAGTAATCTGTTTAATCTTTTTATATCATCAGCGCAAATTTCTAGCTTATAACATAAAATGGCTGAAATAACATCATTTACAGAAAAAATAAAAAGTAAAGGACCAAGGTGACTACCTTGTGGGACCCCAGAATTGGTATGTAAAGGTTCCAAAATAGCGTTTGAAATATGGCATTATAAAAGCGTTCGTCAGGTAAGAATATATCTATTTAAGGAAAAATTCTGGAAAGCCATATTTTTTAAGTCTCAGTAATATGGTATGTACGTATATGGTATGTACTATGATACTATATAGTACGTATATCATATTGATCAAATATTTTACCAAAATCAGTATGCAACATTAGTTTGGAATCCTTCTTCCATATTTTTCAGAAGAAGGGATGTTGTTGTTTCTGTAAAAATAACAATTTAGAACTACCGACAATTACAACTGCAATAAAATTAATATGTATGGTCTTTTTTATCCGTTTTGGTTATAATTAAATTAGAATGTCTAGAAAATGATGATGAAGTATTAAAGTAGGTGGGAAAAAAAAAACTTAAAAGAAAATAAAAATTTTTTTTCTTCTTAAATGAGTTATGTTTTAATCAAAATATTTTTTATATCTTTACATTAATTTTCGAAATTAAAAATTCGAAATTATATTATTTTTCTCAAAATTTTTTTTTTTTTTTGTTGAAAATTAAAAACAAAACAAAAACGAAAAACTTTTCGGGACTCTTTAAAATGAAAACTTTTAATTTTGTATTTTTAAAAATAAGAAAAATTTTAATTTTTTTTTTGTATTAAGTGATATTGTAAGTATATCATCATCGTAAGTAAATTTTTAAATGCAAATTATAAAAATACGTATCATATATAATATTATTTATATATATACATATAATATGTAATACATGTATATAATATACATTTAGCGCTAAAAAAAAAAAAGAAAATTATGATTTTAAAGAATTTCAACGCCACAATTTGTTGTCATAAATTTTGCGAATTCAAGCGTTACAATTTATAAAAAAAAATATATACATTTATACATATATATATATATATATATATAAATAAATATAAATATATATATTTTCAAAAACCACCTACTTCCTAAAATCTATTTAACTATAAAATAATCAAAATATCAAATGAATTGATGATGATACACATGTTCAATGTTCATAAAAAAATTAAATTATACAAATTGGTTACAATTTAATTAAAAATTAATCAAAAATTAATCAAATAAAATTTATTAAAATATTTAAAATCACAAATGAAATTATTTTTATAAATTGTTCATTTAAATTGTGAATTAGGACATGAAATTAGACACAAACTGTAAAGAAAAATTTATAAAAATTTAATTTGTTTCAATCATTACGGCAATATAAAATTAATTGTAAAGTTTTTAATAAATTCTGACTGACTTAAAGGATTTATGATACATGTATAGATAGTAAAATTTGTATTAACTTAATAACACTATTAATTTTATAACTAATAGTTTATAAGTATTTAAAGTAGTACTCATCATATAACGAATAAAAGAAAAAATTTAACAAATAATCAAAAGAAATTTCAATTTTTTGATAACTAATTCTAATGTTATAATATCAGTATAAAAATGATTATAGAAATAAAAATTTAAAATTATGTTTAAAATATATTAGAATAGTATTTAAAATTTATAATAAATATAGTCTAACATTGTTGAATAAAGAAATAAAAACAAAAATTACTACATTACTATGTACATCAATATCCCTTTAATTAAAACAGGAAAAACATTTCAATCATTTCTTTTTTTTTTTCGTATTTTTTTTTTTTTTTTTTAAATATAAAAATAATAAAATGAAATTTTATGCACTTTTTAATACAAAATTAGAAACAGAAGGAAAAATTAAAAAAACAAAATAAAACATTTGAAAACTTAAAAAAAAAAAAACTCTGAAACTTGAATGGGAACTCTGAAAACTAAAACAAAAAAACAAATTTGTACTAAAATAAATTAAAATTTAAACTAAAAACAAAATTTTCTAAATAGATTGCAAGATTTTTTGTTTTTTTTTTTTTACTTTTCTTTCTATTTTTTTTTTTTCCAAGTTTCTCTTTTTTCTTTTTTTTTTCTAATTATTTATTGCTGTTGCTATTTTTTGTCGAATGTTACGTTTTTGGATTTTCTTTTTATTTGTCAAGAAAATTTTAAAATGAAAATGAGGACGATGTCTAAAAAATAAATGAAAACATAATACAAATACAAAAACAAAAAAAAAAAAAAAAAAAAAAAAAGAAAATAACGCATTAGAAATTTAGTTTTAATTTTAGTTTTTTTTTTTCTTTCGACCTAAAACCTTTTTTGTTATAAAAAAAAAAGAACTGCAAAGTGATTTATTTGTTGTTTTCTTTGTTCTTATTTTTCTTTTTGAAAATTTTTGTATTTTTTAGTTAATTAATGGAATTTAAATTAATTTAATAAAAAATGAGTTATATTTAAAAATATATATATATATATAATGTACAACTTTTAAGTTCTATTTTTTTTTTCAACTTTTACATCAATTCAAAATTTTCCAAAAGATGTCATAATTCAGCATATAAAAAATTGCTTGTATTTCAAAAATTGTGAATATGAAACCATTTTCTACCTAATATTTCCCTAAAATGGAGAATGATTTCATTTTCTATTTAAAAAATTTAAGTAGAAAGTCTATATCTTCCTTAACAATATTCATATAGATTTTAAACCTATTTTCACCCCAAAACAGAATAATTACCCGAACTCTTACCCAAACAATACAATAGTACCAAAGTTACCCTAATGTATTGTTTAATCAAAAAAAGGGATGTCGCGTTTAGCTATTTAAAGCCCCACACTTTGATAGAGAAATTGTACCAGTTCTGCAACTTTTTAGCGCTGTTCGATGATTTCCATCTTCCCTCAAAAAAAAAATATTTGTTTAAAGATATCGGCTTTGAGAAAGAAGTCGAAAAACATAAACCAAAGAATTAAATAATGAAAAATATTTACATTTATAAATTTACAATATTTTCCAAAACGCCAACTCAATAACCTGTTCTAGTTTTATTTAACAAACTGATGCTATATATGTATGTACGTTTTAAATAATACGAAATTACTATGGGTTTTCAATCATATATGATTATCATGACAGTATACACAGGGTGTTCCACATAAGAGTGTAAATATTTCAGGAAATAATCTTTAGACTAAAACTACGAAAAAATTGTATGGTTAGATACTGAGTTTTCTATTTTACATTATTAAATGCCGAATTAGTCTTGTATATTCTGTTAAAGTCACAATTTTAATTCAACATTACTTAAAAGTTTAACATAACTTCAATAACAACTATTTCGAAATGCCATCATAAGTATGTATTTATAATACACAATTTTCAAAAAATATATAAAATTTATATTAGAACAGTATTTCTTTTACAATGGATACGATCAAACATTGTTTATTTTAAATGTTTCATATCTATATTCTATATTTCTATCTGTATTTAAAACAAATACTAATAAATATTTAATATAATTAATATCATTCGTAGATTGGATTAATATTTTAAGTGATATAAGTAACACTGCAAGCTTTTGATGTGTTGTGATCCTCCTATTACTACTTGCTGGTGATTTTGCCCTCGCTTATATTACTTCTATCAGCCCTACTGTTTCTAAGAAACTGAAGATCTGTAGAGGATTTATTAATGTGAGTTCATCTGCGGTAAAACAATATACTCCCAAATGCACAGAACTTGTTCGGAGTAAAACTTTGCAGTTTTTGAATATGTGTTCTGGAAATTCTTCTTCTTCTTGACAGAATCTGCATGTATCGTCATTTTCTATTTCAATTTTATTAAAGTTCCCCTTTAGTCGAAAATGTTTCGAGAAGCTTATTAGATTTCATAATTTATTTTTACTGAATTATATCATTTATGCATACCTTTTCTGGTTATAGTGTTTGAGAAGCTCCTTAGATTTTTTACAGCTCAGACTTACTCTATAGTTTTCTCCTACATTTATCCTCAAACTAATTGGTATCTAATTTCTTGTGAGTATAGTGCCTGCTGCTTGACTTTTTATCATATATATGGCTGCTTGACTTTTTGATAAAAATACTATTCTTCTATTACCATATTCTCGGTCAAGGTTGCATTTTAACCATTTTCGATTGCATATACTTCAGTTTCAAATATATTGGGAAATTTCTCTAACGATTCTGAGTATTTGATTTTTGGCCTTTGTATTCTAGAGTCGGTTCCTTCCGATGTATTTTAAGCATCAGTACATTTTTAATGTATTTTAACCATCAGCAAATGTTGTTCAAGAAAACCATTACAAACCATTACTCTATTTTCTTACTTAGTTTTATACCGAAATTTTTTATAAATCTGTACTTCGTAGTCATTTCATCTTAGGCTTCCCTAATTAATTATTGAATTCAATCTTGGAGGAATTTAATTAGTATATGATTACAAATATCTAGAAATGTTTTGATCAAAATAAATATGGTAAATTTAATTCAATGAAATGACAAAATTTTGTAGGACTTTTTTAACGTTTTTCTTCCTAGTGAAAAAGGATTCAAATTCAGCAAAGATAGGATATTTAAATATTTTATACTCATATAATTTGTAAACAAAATCTATTTAAACAAAAATATATTTCTCAATTCTTTCTTAAAGATGCAAATTTAAAAAAAAAAAAAACAAATTAATTAAATCCTTGAATTTCAATTTTTGATAGGTTATAGTTTAAAAGTAAAAACAAAACTTTGCATAATTTTTTATTAAGTTTTATGCATCTACAAAATACAAAATATGTATCTATACTATTTTTTTTTTTTTTTTTTTGTGATTATGTTGTTTTTATTATTTTGTATGTATAAATTAATTATACGCATTTCAATTCCGTTTGTTATTTTGAAAGTCATTCAATCAACAACAATCTGTTTTTCATTATTATTTGTTTTCACTTTTGTTTTTGTGTTGTTTAATTTCTTTCCTTTTTTTTCTTCTTTTTTTTTTTTTTGGCAACTATTTTATTTTCCTTTTCGTTTTGTTTTTTATTTTGTTTTAATGCAATCAAATATTTGAAATTTTTAATTTTATTCTGTATTGAATGTGTTGCAACAACAGCAATGAAAAAAAAACAACAAAAACAACAGCAACAACAAAATTCTATACACAAACTGATTTATTTTATGCCTTTAAATTGCAAAATTGCGTTGTTTATGCTTTATATAGAATTAAAATAAATTAAAAACTAAAATTAATTGTATGTAGGTATATACATACGTAAATAGATTTTTGAAATGAATTTCGAATTCAAGGATTTCGAAAAATTTATTTTAATTATTTTTTGTTACAAATTTAAAAAAAAAAAAAAAAACAAATCTTTGTAAGACATTAGAAAAAAAAAAAAAATTATTTTAATGAAGTAACTATAAAATAAAATTGCGTAAATTTAAAGAGGATTTACATTTAGGGTTAAATCTAATTTAAAGATTTTTCTTTTTAATTAAATTGATGGAAATCTTTTTTTTTTTTTAATTGTGTTTACTTTCAGTAAAATGACGTGTAATTTAATGGACAAGATACGGTCAGCTGTCTAGACTCTAGAGGATTAACGATAATATTGATAATTGAAACTAAAGTTTCTGTCTTTTTGTTTTTTATAATGTTTTAAGGTGCATTGGGCATTTTTCAAAATATTCAATCGTATATAAGTATAGTATAGGATGATAAAACATAACAACATTTTTCCAGTCACTTAGTGGTTAAAAATCTGCTAGTAGTTTAAATATCTTATGGTCAAAATTTAGTAGTAGTTTAAGTGTCCAATAATCAAGACAATGACCTGAAAAGTAACGGTGATTAATACAGTAAAGGATACTTAATAACTACAGCAAATAGCAATTCTGTGTGAAGTGAAAATCGCTAACAGTAGTTAAACAGCCGTGCAGCGCGTTTACGTAGTCAAGAATGAAAACGTGTATTTTTTTTGTTTTTATTATTTATGTTACTGAAACTTTATTTATATTGTTAAAAGTAAACCATATCTGTCATTAATAAATTTTTTTTTTTTTAGTGCATTTCCCTGTCACATAAATGCAACAACGAAATTACACAGCATGTCCTTTTCAGGCGCGGCTGTACATGCCGTAAGGGCGAATTACTCTTACGACATGTGTGGGATTCAAACCCACACTCTTTTTATATGCTCTTACCCACTAGGACACCGAGGCACCATATAAAATTCATTATTATATAAATTAAATCATCGTCCTTTTCACTTATTTTGTGTTTTTGTTTAAGTATATTAAATAGTTTACGTGTGGTTATAAGTACATATATGGTAACTATTGTATTGCTGTAATCTCCATAGCTCATTATAAATGACGCGCCGAAGTAAAATAAAACTTAGTACTTTAAATTTTTAGTCTTGACAGGAAATTCTTTACAATTAGATTTTTTAAAATAATATTTTATTTATTTATATTCAGGTACCGTGGTACATAAATGTGCCAGGTAGCTATAACCCCTGTTTCCTGGTAGGAATGTGAGGTGTACGAGATATTATGATATGTAAAGTATTTATATATTTGCGATATATGAATATTTTTTTTTTTTATTTTATAATTATAATTATTGTACCCAGCCGAAAATCGAACCCGACCCCTCTCATTCTCTTATGAATGAGAAGCGGTGGTCAACCACTGCACCAATGGCAGGAAAATGATATTTTAAATAAAAATATTTAAGTTTTAAGACTAAAAAAAATATTGTCTCTAATTCAATAAATTTAATATTTTATGTAATTAAATTTAAATATCTAACAATCTTTAATAATATTATTTGATAGCTCATATTATTTTGATACCAAAAAAAATGCACCTTATTATGAAGGAGAGGCAATTCCATTGAAGGAGGGGCACTTCCATTGAAGGAGTAAATTAATTTTCTTCTCGTACTCGAATATTAAACTCATATTTGAGAAGATTTTCAAGATTAATTTCTTTTTAATGACCATACATACAAATTATTAATATTCATCAATGGTCAATAATTTAATATTAGTTGTTGACGGTTTGAACGTAATTTTTACCACTTAGTTTTTTGTGTATTAAAATTTTAAAATTAAAATTTACAATCAAATTACTTTTTTGAATTTTTATAAAAATAAATACACAAGCAGTTCTTTCAAGATTTTTAGATAGTAACCCAATGTCCGCCTTGTTAAGAATTGCTTCGATCGTCGCATTGCACGGCGCGTCCAAATTTTTTTGATAACCCAATGATATCGTCGCTTTATTGTCATTTTATATTTTAACCCCAGCAAAAGGATCAGATATAATTTAAATACACATATTCTAGTTAAATGTCAAAACGACGAGAGATGCGATGGGTGATGAGTAACAACCTATAGTCGTGCATTTGAAAAAAAATCCACAATAGTTAAAAGTTTTAATCTGCAAATATCAGAATGACTGTAGTTTGTCTCAGCAATCAAATCTCCATGATTTCACAAATAAATAATTCAAAAAATTGATACAAAAGAATTGCCAGATTATTCAAGTTAATGAAAATTGATGAATTGACAAAACAAATTTATAAAAAGAAACGATATGGCATCGAACTGACTGAAGACAGTATTATACGAAAATTATTTATATTTTAAGATTATACATTTTATTTTTAAAACTAAAAGTGATTAAATCCATAATAATTTTATTACATATGAATTAGCGTATTTATATATAAATCGATAGACTATATACATATGTATTTATACTATTTAAGCGGCAACCAAATTAACTTGTACCATTTTGGTTGATATGTAATATATTTGTTTGTAAAATACTTAACCATAAATATCAACCTGGGAAATTCCAAACAAATAATTTTGTATATTTTTTAAAAATTATAATGGAGCATTTAAAAATTTTAAGTTCATTCCAAATTTTAAAAATCTTTTTAAACAATATACAGGCTATTTCCAATTCCATATTTAATATAAAACTACATGTCACAAAAATAATCACAACTGACAGCTGTAGCAACAATTATGACATTTAAAGTAATAGTTTTTTCTATCTATTTATTTAACCTCATTAAGAAACTGCACATAATTTAGCTTGTTAAATGTTGTGTTAACACCAGTGCTACAAATGTCAAACCATTTAGCAAAAGTCGATTACAGTAAGATTTTATCCCTTTTAGCAGACCGGTGAATAATCTAAGCTAATACTTACTAATATTCAAACAGGTACTTTTTTAAAATAGATTTTAACTTCAGGTTTAAATAACTTAAGTTTATGCGATATGCTCGTTAATGCAATGGGATAATATCCCTCACAACATTATTTTCAACGCAAATATTCAAATTTAAATTATCAGACTTCTATTTGGATCTTCAAAATTTTGATTGGGTTTAAGAAATTTATCAGTATTTAAATTAAGTTTAACAATTAGTAAGAAGGCGAAGATTAGAAGTTTTAATTCTGTCAAAAGGCTATCAACATTTTGGTATATAAAGCCCACTCCTATAACTTCTTCTCCTTTTTTCTATAACCCGACATTTTAATTTTATTGATTAAAGTAAACCATGTGATTTCGAAGTAAGTTCGCAATAAAATAATCTCTTGAATAACTCTTTGTTCTAATAACAAAATTAGACTAAAGACTAAAGACTTAAATGAGACTAAAATTAGACTATTCATAAAGTCGCTTCAGACTATATGAATTATACATCTGACATGGCTGAATAAAAAACAAAAGAAAAGTCAGATAGAATTAAAACCAGTTCTAAAATAAAATTTACATATGTAATGTCATCTGATATTTCTAAAGTTCCGTTCCGTTTTTTGAACGTTCACACTGTCTGTTTTTACATCTGATATGCTGAATTCAGCGTGGTCGGATGTAAAATACAAATAGTCTGAAGCGGCCTTAAGCTAACATTTGTTATGGTAACACTTGAATGTATACAAGTTAGAATTTTCTAGATTGGTTTCTTTTTTTTTTAATTAAATTGTATTATGAATCTATATCGTTAAAAATATGTACGTATGATTATTGTATTATTATGCAATTTCATGCCAAACACACATATGATATAATGTATATTTAAATTACATTATATCATAGAGTTTGTCTTTGAAATTTAGTGATATACAATCAAAAACTAAAACATAAATAAGAGTATAACGACTTGTTTTAAAAAAAAAAAAAATTTTTTTAATTACATAAAAAAAAAAATATAATATGTAACAAAATTTTACATTCTGTAGAATTCACATAATATACTATAGAACGAATCATCATTTGTTCATATATGCAATCAAATTATATGTGTGCATTTTTTTTTTTTTTTTTTTTTTTTGGTTTTATTTAGAACATTTTTGGCAGATATTTCGAAATCATGATGAGAAGAAAAAAAAAAAATATTTAATTCCTATTTAAAATAGGAAGGCTAAATATTTTTTTTTTTATTTTTTTTTTTTTTTTTTTTTTTTCTTATTTATTATTTTGCAACAAATATTTTAAAATTAGATTTTTAATGTTTTTTAATTAATATTGATTTCTAATTTATTTTGTTTTTTTTTTCTTTGTTGCAATTTTAAGCATAAAAAAAATATTTAAAATATTTTCATATTAAATTGAATTCATTTTTTTTTTTATTTTTTTTTTCTTTTTGTTAAGGATAGGCTCATTTACAATTTAAATATTCGTGCATTATTAGTTTGCATCATAAAGTACATACTTTAAGATATAAAATAAAAAGTACATTAATTTCGGTACTTGAATGGATGAATGGATAATTTTAAATTAATATATTCTACAATTTATTTAAAACAAAACAAAAAATAATAACAAAATTAATCTAATTTACCGTAAATAAATATCTTAAGTTAGATTTTAATGAGAACTGATAAAATGAAAGATCTGAACTTTGAATTATGCTCAACACCAATATGAATAGAAGTGATCAGTAGGTTGAATAAAAGCTAGATTTCATTATATGTCTCGAGGATCTGAACATTAGTATCTTTAGAATCTCTACACTTAAGTAATGCTAAATAATAACTGCTTAGCCCGTTCTCATCAAAAATATGCATCAATTATGATTGTTTTGGTCATCATTTTAGGCTTAATCAGAAAATCTTCTTGAGAAATTACAAAACAATTTCATTAGTTTTTATTTTTCGAAATTAAAAATGGAGCTCTAATATTTATTCTTATTTAAAATTGAGAACATAACTAAACATGTAATACAATATAAGAAGATGCATTATTGCTGCACTGAAATTCATTAACGGTGTTGTTTGTGGTGTATCTAATTACAATAATCATTATTCATACTTTTGTATTGGAATTCTGATTGTAGTACTAAAACTTCAAAAGTTGTACGTATTATATGACATAGAGCCAAAATATGTAATGAGTTATGAGTAACTACTTCAATATTTTTGTTACATACTATATTTATTACACAGTGTTATATAACTTATACGGTGTTATAGTATACCTTATTAGTTAAAAAGTTAAAACACATGATATTAGTAACAATCTTCTGTTTGTAAATTTATTAATCGCTAAACTTTTAATTAACACATATACCATTATTTCGTTACATATAACGTTTGGTTATATCGTGTAAGAAGGTGTTATATACTGCTGCACGTTGTAATCCACTGATGGCGCTGACTCTATAGTAAATAATAATATTAATAACTAATACCAATACCAATAATAATTGTTGCTACAGTCACAGAGGGGGCTGCCTTCAATTACTATCTCATACAACTGGGTGTTATATAATGCTGTATTGTAACTGTTGATGGCTGTAGTCAATGTTAGCAAAATAGTAATAATAATGACGGATTCATTGTCCCCTTACATTCCCACTCCTAATTCAATGTTTCCGCATCCTATTCATATCCTTTCCTGTCTCTGTTCAATGTTTCCGCTTTCCTGTTCCTATACAGTTCCAATCCCAATTCAATGTTTCCGCATCCTTGTTTTATCTTTCCCTATCCCTAGGCAAATAGAGATTTCATCCCATTGTATTGGCTAAAGGAGGAGGCGGGTTTAGTCAGTAAGAATCTGACACTACCAAGGGGAAATTCTTGGAGTCTTTGGAAAATTCCCACCTACTTAAAAAAAAAAAAAAAATCATATACAAAATTTCTTTGCTAGTGCACTATGGCAGAGTAACTATAGGTATTGTAAAAAATTTAAAACTTCTCTGTCAAGATGTTAAGTTTCATGAAAATCTCTACCAAAATTCTATTTTTCAAGATTGATCATCTTTTCTATTATTCTATTATTCTACAATTATAAAATTATGAGGTTCAAGTTAATGAGATTTTACTGTAAAATAAACATATTTTCTATATATTTAATATTATTCATTTAACGTCTAATAAATTTATTATTAAAATTTATTTTAACTTTTTTTTTTTTTTTCATTCACATATAACATAGATATATATAATAGGTACATACATATATATAATAGGTATGTACACATTGAATATATATATTATGTATTGTATATTTATGATATCGTCTAGGTGTCTAGAAAATATAATTAAAAAAAAATGAATTTTCTTTTTTTAAAAATATGTAATAATAAAATCAAATAAAGCTAATAAAAAAAAAATGCGAAAAACTTTGGCAAATTTTTGCGGTTTATAGAATTTTGAAAAATTTTTTTTTTTTTTTTTTGAATTTTTTTTGAAACTGACAAATTTTTAAATAGCGCTTAAATTATTGCGACATTGCTTGAATTATTTAAAATTTGTATACATATAAAAAAACGTGTATTTTTTTTTTTTTTTTAATTTTTTTTTTTAATAAATTTATGTATTTTTTTTTCTAAATATATCGTTTGATAAAGTTTTAAATAAATTAAAATGAATATATAGTTATTCCATATAAAAAGAACAAACTTATCGCTTTATTTATATAAGATGATCATAAATCTTAAATCTTTTACTACATGCTGACCCGTAATTCAGCAATATAAAATAGGATTGTCCACGTGATTTAAAGTGTACACAAAATTGTTGAAAGACTCAAACTTTCTATATAATACTATCCTGCAATATTGTTTCATCATATCTACTTCTTGTAATTATACAGAGTGTCTATAAATTTTCTTTTATTTCAATGAAAAGAACTGAAAGGTTAAGCTTAATTAAAGTTACGAAGTTTAAATTGATTCCCCATACAGAGTTTATAGTCCAAAAAAAAAAAATAATAATATTTTTCACTATTTCAAAGCAAAACATCAATATTAAAAAAATTCAAAAGAACTAATGGAAAATTTTTGTTTTTCCAAATATGTATATTCCCATTTTCACTTTAAATCACTTTCATTGATTCACTTCAGTTATAATAACTAAATAGAGAAATTTATGACATATTTCAAAAAGTACTGACAGGACAGAATAGTTATATATACTCTTAGGCATAACTAATCAATATTGTCAGTTGAGGAATTGTTTATATTACTATAACAGAGTATTCAGCCAATAGTGGTGAAGTGGTTAAGTTAAGACACTGGTCTTTAATTCAAAACTTTTCAAAGTTTTACTAATTTATATAATCTCCTAATAATAATAAAAAACTGGGGTTTAAACTCCCAGTTGGATCATATAAATTAATAAAATATATATAGAAATAATTAAATAAAAATTACAAGAAACCTATCATATATTAAATACCATATTGTAATGTTATATATAATAAAAAATAAAATAATTCGTGTATAAGCTAAAAGATGGCGTACAAATTAAAAAATATTTCCGTTTCATAGTCTTAAACAATAACTACAGCTGAATAATTAAAGGTTTAGTGAAACTAATGATTCCAGAAATCGAAGCTTAGGCAAATATGAATAATAAATGACTTAGTGGATACTCTATGCTCTCTATAGGAGTGGAAGAGAAAAATAAAATATGAGAGTATATACAATATTTTTGAAAAGTGAACAAATAAATAATTTTATTATTTTCTCATCTATTTTGGAATAATTCTGTCACAAAAAGCAAGAAAACTTACTTGAAAAAAAAATTCAACAACTTCTAATCTAAATTCAGTAGAAGCAAAAAAAAAATTACTTTTGTTAAAATTTCAATCAGCCTGTGAGTAAGAAAAATTAAGTAATGAATTCTAGACATTATAAAATACTCTGAAGAAAATCAAGTACTTATAAAAACAATTCAAGTACACACACATAAAAACAAATTAATGATTTTATATAATATGACGTTTCATTATCTATTAACAGCTTAAAACCAATATAAAAAAAAATATATAAGTAATTATGACAATAATATTTAAAATTCAACGTCAATTACCAGGAAATGTCAAATAAAAATATAAAAGACAAATAATTAAATTTTTATAATCCGTCTATACTGTTTAAAACCAAATAAAAATCTATTTAATATTAAAATCAATTTTTTTTATATATATTTTATTAGACACGTGCCAAAAGCAACAAATAGAAAAATTTTTATTAAATATTTTGTTTTTATTTTAGTTCTTAGTTCAAAATAAAGACATTTTCATTTTAAAGATTCTATAGTTTTGTTTTTCCTTTTTCTTTTTGTCGTTTTGACAATAAAAAACTTTTCTTCCAATAACTATAATGAAAAATTTCTTATTTTTGAATTTATTTACTATCAATTTTCTGTTTCCTGTTTAAAAATTATTATCTTATATTAAATTTTACTTGGTTTTTTTTTTTCTTTTTTTTTTGTTATTATTATCTAAGATGGGTAATTAGCATTTAAAAATTTTAAAAATTGTATACAATATGATTAAAAATAATATTTGAAAAAATTTTGAGAATATATATATATATAAAATATAACTATAAAAAAAAGCATGAAAAAAAATAAAAATTCTTAAAATAAATTTATTTAAGTTTTATTAAAAATACCCATACTCCCACATAAAATTTTTAACAGGTAAATAAGTTTAACAAATTCCGTTTCTTATATTTGAAAAAAAAAAAACACAAAATGAACAATAAAAAGAAACTAAAAGCTCTAATTTTAGCCATCATCTATTAATCTTAATGACTGTTGCTTCAGGTCAGTATGTAGTCTTGTACTCCTTCCCTTTTTATTTTAAGTTATATAATCCTGATTTACTCCTTCTTCTTCTTTTTCTTCTGTCCGCAGTAGAACCTTGCCTCCTTAATCATTATCCCTCTTCCAATTCGCTCAATCTTGAGCAGCAGTTTTCCAAATTTGCTCTTGGGAGCATTAACAAATCGTCTAATTCGACTACATCAAACCATCGATTTCAAGACTCCCTTACTAGTCTTTTTCTATTTAACACTCTGTTCAGTACTTTCTTTGGAATGCGGAAATCTGGCTTATAATGTATGTAACCAGCACATTTAAACCGTTACAGCTTGATGTATGTTACAACATCGTTGTCAATATATACATTGAATATCTCTACATTGTGCCAAATTCTAAATTAGCTAATCCGAGATTGTTCATGTTTCAGTGCCATAACGCAACTGCGGTCTGATAAAAGATTTGTACAACTCAAATTTACATTTTCTGTTCATTTCTCTGTTCTTTTTTGTTCTTATGCTTTGTCATAAATGTTTTTTTAAAATATTCTCTAGAATTTAAAACTTCTCTAAACTTTTCTTCTTACACAAAATTATTGAGTCATATATATATATGTAGGATTGAAAACTAGTAATAAGTAGCTATTTACGTTAATTTTACCATTTGCCCGTCACATATTTTAAAATAAAATAATAACAGTTTAATTTTTTTTGTCTCCTCTTACATTAATTTTGGCTTTAGTTTTGGTATATAAAATTAGAAAACACATGTTGTAAAGCAGTTGTTTAAGTTGAACGAGAAAGTAAAGTCGTATAGCATTAAATATAAGAATTGAAAAATCAAACACATTCATATTGGATAATTTTATCAAGGCTGAATTTAATTTTTTGTTTGTAATTTTTTATATATCTCAATAAGAATAAGAATTAGAATACTGATGTAATGCTGAGTATAATAAGAAACAATTAGGCACTAGTATTTTGGGTTAACTATATATGTAATAGTAAAGAAAACTACTTTGGTTTTTATTTTTAATTACTACAAACTATAGGAAATAGGAATAATTATTTCTCTACGGTAAAACAACTTCTCCCAATTTCCCATTATAACGATGGGTATAACGATGAAAAATTTACAGTAAAAACTGTTATATAATCCATTAATTTGCATATATAAAAATTATTAACTTCTTATGATTTGCTCCTCAAATTGAGAAGTTGAACAAGAAGAAGTTAAAATTTACGATTGAGAAGTTTGACTTTAACAATTGACTTTAACAAGAAATTGACTTTAACAATTATGTTGTAAACTATATTTTCACTAACGGCACCAATTTTATGAGAAATAAGACCCCGGGGTGTTATTTTCTAAATGAAAAATAACATCCCGGGTCTTATTGCTCTTTAAATTTAATCTTCGACTTCTTGAGAAATAATACCCCCGGGCTTTATTTCTCAATTACTATGAGAAATAACACCTAGGAGTTTTATTTCTCAAAGTACCTAATTGGAGTTAGATTGGCACTATGGAGTTTTATTTTTTAACTTTTTTTCAGGTAGATTATGATAACCAAACTGACTTAAAAAAAGAAGTATATATTCCCCTTTTGCAGAATATTATTTGATAGAACACCATATGTATATTCTGGAAAAAGGCAATATACTTTTTTTTAATTCAATTTGGTAATTTTTCTGAATGTTGTTTATTACTTTACTATAAAGCTATGATTTTTGAATTTTTTCCAGGTTTTAGTATTACAAAAGAGTGGATTTTATTACACATGTAATTGAGAAATAAAACTACAAAATATGAGATTTAACTCCCCGGGGCTTTATTTTACATTCAATGAGAAATAACACCCCAGGGTTTTATTTCTCAAAAAGTCGAAAGTTAAATTGAAAGAGAAATAACACCCCAGGTTTTTATTTCTCAAATTTTGCGGTGTTATTATGAGGGTTATTACATTGTCTAAAAAAAAATGTTTGATCAATTAATCGATCAATGTTTTGCATCTTCTGTATACTTTAGAATTTTCTTTTTATTTTAAGATTATATTTTTATCTTATAATCAACTAGACAAACTTTATTATATTTATTTTAGTTATTTTTATAATTTTATATTTAATTTTATTTTTTGATTTTCATTTCTTTTTTCTTTTTGTTTGAAACTATAAAATGATTCATCTAAATATGTAACAATAAAAATATTTATTTATAATGGTCAGGTGGGATTGTCTGACTATATACACAATATAATCTCTTTTTCATCAATTAAACAAAGGTATATATAAAGAGATAAATTATATATAAACATATTTGCAAATTTTATTAATATGTATATAGAAAATATATAAATATTTATAATTTCTAAAGTGAAAATTAAAAAAAAATTTCAGTATTGGCCTTCAAAAAAACAGTAGTGATCACTTCAAGAACTATTTTCTTCTTTTTATAAAAGTTGAAAGAAAAACAAAAAAAAAAACTGAATTTAAATTTAAATTCTACCTATGTATATTAAAAAATACTTTTTTTTTATTACAAATATTTGAAAAAAAAAAAAACAATTATGTTGTATGAAAACCTGGAAAATGTCGGAAAATTTTTATCTCTTAGAGGATTGTTTTTTTTTTTTTGTTATTTTCAAGGAAAAATAAATTAAGGTTGAGGTTAAAATAAAAACAAAACAAATCTAATCCTCTTCATACGTTTTCTTTTTTTTTTTTTTTTTTTTTCATAAAATAATATTAAATTTAAAATATACATTTTTTTTTTTTTAATTTAAAGGTATTTAATTAAAAATAAACAAAAAAAAAAACATGTATATACATATATACAATATTATGTCAAAACAATTATTTAAATTTCAGGGTTTTAATTTACATGCATTTTTGCAAATCTAAAATTTAGCATTTATTTAAGTATTTTTGATATCTTTTCTTAATTTTCAAAATAATATTTAATTTAATTAAATAAAAATTTTATACTATATAAATTTTCATCATTAAAATTTTAAATTATTAAAAACAAAAAAAAAAAAAAAAAAATTAAAGTTTTAAAATTTTAATTATGTTTCGGCCTCGTATTTTCTTGTAAAGATGATTTGGTTTCTTAAGTATGTGCGAAATTTTTTATTAGAAGGGACTTTACAATTGGATTGAAAATCCGATAGTATTCTTTTTCCTGAGTATTTATACATTCGTTTATGTAAGATTCTATAAATTAGAAGGAATTTTAGAGTTGGATTCTGGAAAAGCTCATACTTATAACCCAGATTTTGTAACCAACTTATCCTTTCTAATATTTGTTTTTTTATATTAATATTGCAAAATCAAAGAATTTAAAACTGCCGCGCTAGAACCCTGCAAAGCAAATTATTGAAACCCTGATTTTGGAACCAACTTTAAAGTCCTTCCCATTTAATTTTTTATGTATATATTTCAACATTAAAGAATTTCAAATAGTGAGGACTGCCGTCCCAAAACACCCGCTAAACAGAGGTTTAAAGGCGGCAGTTATTTTGATTACAACTTTAAAATCTTTCCAAATTCAGATTTTTGCATTATTTCAACTATTTAACTAACCTTTTGTAGAAATACACTTGTAAGTATATTATTAAAGTACAGTATTTGTTATTTGAAATCAAAAACTGAAAAGTCAAACTTATGGCCATTTTATTTGAGATATAACTTTCAACAAAAAGACCTTCCATTGGACCTTAAGTCTATTTCAAAATGAAAATAAATTCCATGGAACTTAAGTGCATTTAAATCGGACATAAGTGCCATGGAAGTTAAATCATCCCTCCTTATATAATAGTCCTATATATTTAAAAAAAAAAAAAACTATTTAATAATAAGTATTAATTTAATGTTTAAAAATTTTCTAGAATTACCAGACATGGATTTTTAATAAAAATTTTAGTAATATTTTATACATACATCGCTCTAGATATAAAAACATTAGCGTGGAAAAAAAAATTAAAATGATATCAAAATTGTTACAGAATACAGTGGTAAATTTCTATTGATTCCCAATGCTCTTAAATGGAATAAGAAATTTATATTAATAATTGTATATAATATAATAATCATGACAAATAATGAAAGAAAACTAAAGGATTCAGAAAATAAGTCATAACGGTGAAAAATCATTTACATACACTTGGCTTTGTACAATTCTTTATTATTCTTTGCGTTTTACCTTTAATTGCAAAATAATAAAAAAATTTCGAATGTAATAAAAACAAGTAATGGAAAAACCAAGGGTTTTTAAAAAAAGCACATTTTCAAAATTAAAAAATATTCTATAATAATCCTAGAAGAGTAAAGAGTAAATATATTGAAAAATAAATTTATAATAATATAAATTACGTATTTTATTAATATAAATTATGAATAATAATAAATACAATAAAAAAAAAAATTTAAAAAAATCAAATCACACTTTCGTTAATTATAAGGTAACGCTATATTATTAAGAAAAATTATTAATACAAACAAAAATATAATGTTAGAGCTATAATTTTTTTTATTTTACTTCAAAAAATAACAGGACAGAGGGCATTTTCAGGTTTTGCCCCCTTACAGCTCCTAATCTGAGCGCAACATAAAAATATTTTCTGAAATGGCTTATACTTATTTCCAAAGATCTAACTCCTCTCAAAATTTTAAGCTCAAAAGTTAAACCGTTTGAAGGATAGAAGGGATGCAAATTTTTACAAAAATTCAGTTTCACATAACGGTATATTAAAATACCACATGGAACAACCACATATCTATTAAATATATATTTATAAAATTTATTAAACCAACTATCGTTTGGCGTTTCCAGATTGAAAATATGCCTTATAGAACTTGTGTTATAACAATTTTCTTACTTTGTAGGGTTTTTTCGAACTTTGTAGGGCTGTAGCTCCGTAACGGGTGGGACTACAGAAAAAAGTTGTTCCACAAAATTACTTTTTTTGGCGATGCCTATCCCTAATTAAAATTTCATTGCCTTATTTCAAATGGTGTAGAAGTTTTGTAAACAACCGGATGAATGGACGGACAGACGAGCAGAGTCAAATTAATAACCACATTTTTTCAAATTGTTTTGAAAATGTGGTAATAAAAAGGTACTAAATCATTCTTTTTTTTTTTTTTGTTGCAAATTAAATATTTGTCACCAATTTATTAGAAATAATCAAGAAAACGCCAAAAACAAATTTGATATTGTTTTAAAATTACATCCGGTGAAATTTTTTTTTGTTTTTTTTTGATTTTTTAATTATTTTTCTATTTTTTTGCCAAATAAACACAATTAATTAAATGCAAATTCATTACGAAAAACCACATAAGCATATAAAATATTGTCAATTAAATGATGGTAATAAATACTGTGAAAATTTCCCCGGAACTTCTTTAAAAAAAACACAAATCAAACTTCTAATTTTTATCAATATAAAAGTAAAAATGCAAATCAATTTATGATGAATTGCTATAACTGTTCAGTTCTGCAAAGATGCATCTCTAATGTTCCACCGTTTAACTTTTCCAAATTTAGAACAAAAACAAGATTATGTCATCATTTGTTTCTGAACGGTACTGCAGCTTTAATCCAAAACAAAAAGTATTGTAAAATGGTTCTATTGGATTATAAAATTCTCCATTAAAGTTTATTTTCTTAACATGGTTAGTGCTAATATATGGTATGTACGAAATTGTGATTTAAATAGGGGTCTAAAAATACCTACTGCAAAAGAAGAAATAAAAAATATGCAGTAAAACATAAGATCCCCTTAGAATGGCACATAAATGTAGAAGCTTTAAAATTCTTACATTTCAAAAATACCAATAGAAGGCTCAAAAGAA
The DNA here is from genome assembly GCA_947095535.1 of Poecilobothrus nobilitatus. Classification (NCBI taxonomy): domain Eukaryota; kingdom Metazoa; phylum Arthropoda; class Insecta; order Diptera; family Dolichopodidae; genus Poecilobothrus; species Poecilobothrus nobilitatus. Next base: position 116,504,165 of record OX352774.1, read on the forward strand.
CTAGGCTACTAGACTTATCAATAAACCAGATCCACCTTCATGCACATCTGCAATTCTGCAATAAGAGTTAACGCAAAATTAATGGTTAGTCTTTCAGACTAGTTTAAATATCTTAAAACGGGGCTAGTGAATTAAATTTAGTCAATTAAAGTTTCACATAACTGTGTTGCGTACAGTATTTTTCGCTGATTCTCACTAGCCTTACCCAAAGAAAAAAAAATTAAAGTTCATAATGGTGAAATTTTTGTTTTTTACATTGGTTCTGTCACGACATACAATATAATGACAAAATAATTATATTTTGTTTTCATTATTTTATTTATTTCATATAATAGATATTTATTTATTTATTTATATACAGGTACCGTGGTACATAAATGTATGACAGGTAACTATAACCCCTGTTTCCTGGTAGGAATGTGGGGTGTACGAGATATTATGATATATAATGATATATTATGATATATTTATATATTGCGATATATGAATTTTTTTTTATATTATAATTGTTGTACCCAGCCGAGAATCGAACCCGAAACCTTTAATTCCTTTATGAATTAATAGATATTGACCTGATTGACGTTTGAACACGAAACCTTTCGTCTGAATGGCCGTCGACTTATATGTACTGCGCCTTCGGTCGGATAATTGACTAAATTAAAGGACAAAATAACAAACAAAACAGAATATTTAAAAAAAAAAATGTCAAATAAAAAGAAGGTTAATGATAAAATGATTATTTTGAAAAGTATTCCTTTAGTATAGTCTACAGATTTTTGATATGAAAATACCATATGTAATATGTAAAAATCATTCAACCATTCATTTAAATACCGGATATTTTTGGTAACAATTATAACAAAATTTAAGTAAAAAAATCATAACAGACAAAAACAAACATCAAATAATTTTTAGTCAAAAGTCTGGCGCTTCTATATTTCTTTTTTTTTTGTTTTTTATTTTTGTTTTAATTTTAGAAAGAAATTTTAAAAATTTTTTTTTAATTAAAAAAAATTTTTTTATTTATACCAAAAATAAAACAAAAAACAAAATAACTAATGCGAAAAATTAAAATTAGCAAAATTTGGCATATATATTTAATTAAAAACAAAAAAAAAAAATAAATCATCTGATCATTTTCATCTGAAATTATCCTTTTTATTTTTCTCAAAACTAAATTAATTACCTTCATAGATACAAATCTTTTACTAAAAGTCAAATTTAATGAATTAAAAATATATGTATATATATACTTGCAAGTATATATATATGTATTAATAGTGTAATTTTATAGTAAAATAAAGATTTTAATTGATTCTATGTTTACTCGTATAGAATTAATTGTTATTAGATAATAATCTCAAATATAAACGTTAAGTATTTTAAATATTCAGAAAAATATTTTTATATTCAATGTAATAAAATGAAAATAGAATTTTTGAATAAAAAACAGCAACAGCAAAACATATCTCTAAATTCAAAATCCCAAATATAAAAAAATTCAAAAAAAAAAAAAAATCCAAATGTACTAAATCCCAAGAAAAAATTTTCCTACTTAAAACTATTACTTTTCCCTCACTAAACAAATAACTAAAACGCAGGTTTTGTAACACAAACTGTAAGATTCCTCTTAATTATTTTTGTTAAATATAAATTCCAGTAACAAACACTAAAAATAGTGTTGGCTGATGTCTAAAAACTCACGCGAAACAAATTATTGAAACTCTGATTTTGTAACTAACTGTAAAATCCCTTCAAATTTCAAATCTGTCATAAATATATCCATACATATTCTGGAAAAACCGTTTAAGTTTGATTTTGTAAAAAAAACTCTTAAACACACCCTAATCCTTTTTTTTTACACATCTACTTGTAAAAATTGACTTAAACAGTAAAGTATTTAAATTAATGAGGGCAACCGGCCTCAAACCTCCGCAAAACAAATTATTAAATTCCTGATTTTCTAACCAACTCTAGAATGCTTTCTAATAATTTTTATAAGATCTATACTTCAAAAATAAAACATTTAAAATAGTATATTTATCACAATTTAGAGGAGGGATTTTACAGTATAGTTTAGTTAATGTCAATATAAAAACATAATTTAAGGTAATGAATATATTAAAAATATATAAACAAAGTAACAGATAAAATGTTATTGATTATTTTTTATGATTAATTTTTAAATGCATAAAAAGATATTATTTTGATACTTGGGACTTTGTAACATTGGAATGGTTGTTTTTCCTTAGGATTTTGTATCATTTGTTATTTCTTTTTTGGGGTTTATATGGACTTCCAAACAGCATATTATATGCTGTTAACTATTAATAAATTTTAGTATCTCATTTGTCGGAACACTTTACGATTCTAATTTCTGTAAATTCTAGACAATCAGATTCAAGAGGTTGTTTTTTTCTCAGTTAAAGCAGGAAAATTTCAGTCCTTCTTCTTCTATAAATTTTTTTTTTTTCCAATATATTTCTGATTATAAAATTACAGGTGGAGGATATTTTTTACAGAAATTTAAATCGATTTTTGAAAAAATATCAAATTGTTTTAAGAATAAATATGCAAATACTGTGCAGACAACACTTTTATAAACTCATCTGTAAAGAATACAACACTTTAATATAAACTGCCATCTTCCATATGATCAATGTAATATCTCATAACCTCAAAAAATTATATTCATTCCAATTTCAATTGAATTACTTTGCAACATCGAAAACAATTTTCTTTTTCGAAAACATTTTACTATGTATTTTCAAATGTCGTCCTTTATTATTACAAAAAAATAAAAAGTCATTGCAATTTAATGAAAACAATGCCCCTATTTAAATATTCAATTTTTTCCGAATACATAAAATATAAATTTACATATTTAATATAAAATATTTGAAAACAGCTGTTTAACATTTTGAATTTCTTAGAAATAGAATCAACGAAATTTATTTAACCTCATTTTCAGACTAAAAATGATTTCGAAAATTACTTTTTCATTCATTCATTTTCTTTGATTTGTTAACATTCATATAAACAATTGCAGTATGATAATAAATAATTCGAATTTATATAACAAAATTTGAAGAAAAGCTTCCCCCGTATGACATTTAAATAATATAAAATGAGCTTTTATATATATATGTACATACATATTATATGGACCGAAAATGAGTCTACAGCAAAAATTATGTGTAAGTACAAAAAAAACGGTAGCAAAAATATCAGTATAGCTCAGACTATATCAGACTATTACTTATAGGTATATTCTAATTCAAAACAACTGCAGAAGTTGACAGCCAAAAGACTAGTTATCAGGAAAACGGAGTCTATATATAACTAATTCTTCGAGTCTTTATAACTGTTCTTCCTTATCTGAAAACTAATTATAAGGAAGACTGAAAAACACCTAATTTTACCATATTGTTTAATTTTAAACTTACCTTCAGTTTTAAATTTACGGGATTTTAATAGATTGCAACGCTTAACAATACAAAAAAAAAACCAATAAAAGGTAAAAAGTTATATAAAATTATATAAAACATATTTTTCCTAGTTACAATCCCCGCCCTTGTTTCGTAATTAGTAACCCACTATATAAATTTAACCAAGATAGCTTTATTAGTTTTTGAATTATCGTATGAACGAACGGACAGATGAACGAACAGATACTTTAAATCGACTCAGGAGGTGACAACGGTTAAGAATATATATATATGTACGTGTTCATATCTAACTTGCTTCTTTTTGATGGTTACAAACACCATACCAAAGTTAGTATACCCCATACTTTAGGTAAACGGTATAAAAACCATTTTTTATTAGAAAATAAATGATAGAAATAGTTTCCATGACCTTTATATGTCATATACATACACAACACAGTTCAAACAATATTTTTACACAAAAATACTCGTATTTTATCATCATCACAAACTATAGATATGGTACATACATACATATATAGAAATACCTAAACATATTTTTTACTTCATTTTTACATTTTCATTATTTTTTTAAAATCGAAAAAAATTTTTTTTTAGTAAACTTCTGGACTTTACGGCACAAAAATCCCATTTATTATCGTATTCCAAAGATAATTTTTTTTTGTGCAAAAAAAAAAAACATTCTAACACCATATGTTCAAAATTTTCCCTAAACACTTTGTTTATTTGATTTAAGAACAAAAAAACAAAAAAAAAATCTAAAAAATATTTTATTAGAATAAATCATTTAATTTCAAACTGAAAATTTCTAAACAACTTCTCTGAATCATGATAAAATTTTATTTGAACACATGATAAGTTCAATATTTCATCTACAAGATACAGAAAAAAAATTATATAATAAAAACAAAAAAATATATGTAATATATATATACATAATTTATATGTATATATGCAAAATATTTTATTCAGAACGTAATGTTTTTTTTTAATTTTTCGAAAATTATTCAAAAAAAAGTCCTAAAATATTTTACCATAAATAAGAAGTTGATAATTTCATAGTAGCTATTTTGGCCCCACTTGAAAATAATCACTTTTATCATTTCTATATTAAAAAGTCATTGAACTCGTATCAAAAACAATCACATACAAAAAAAAAAATTGAAGAAAGCTGTTTTAATAACAGATGTAAAAGGTCTGGCAAGCCTGCAATCCTTTTTAAATTTCAAACAAATTAAAAATATTAAAGGAAAGATCTGATATGACAGAGAATAGTGAATATTAATCTAATTAAAAGTTGTAACATTTAATTTTCTTACAAAAAATTGTTTTCGTACTTTCATTGTATAGTGCCAACTTATTTTGTATTTTCAATCGCAAGTGGAAATCATAAAATATAAACATTTAAATACATATTATAATAGCCATTCTTTAATTTATTAAAAAATTATTTAATCTTATTCCGGTATTAGTACTAAAAAAGATACTCAACTAATACAGATTTTCCTCGATAATTACAAACCTAAGATAATAATCAACAAGGCAGAATATAATTCAAAGGTTTTTTAAAAGCGCATATTTCCAAAGGATAATACAAACTGTTTAGAATTGTGAATTGCACCAACATTGGAAAATTTCATATAAAAAAAATTTTATTTTCAATTTTTGAGTCCTAATAGCTCTTAAATAGGGAGTGGTATAAAAAAACAACAGTATAAAATTTCTGAGGAAACTTATACTAAATACTAATTCTAAAAGTTCTTTCTTGTCTCAAAATTTTCTACCTAAAAGCGTACCGGAGTTATGAAAAAAGAAATACATATCATGCAAAATTTGGTTTTCATATAACGGTAAATTTAAATATTAAAAATTGTATAATTTTGATATTGATTTATAAAGGTAAAAAAATGCCTGTCGAATGGTGTTTTCAGATTCAAAAAATGTTAAGCAGAACATGTGATATAAGCATTTAAAAATAGAACTTTTTCAAAGTTTGAGAAGCTAGCTCTACGTTGCGGCTACATGAAAAAATTGTTTTACAACATTAATTTTTTTTTTGAGACCTATCCATGGGTAAAATATTTTTTCTCTATCTTTAAAGTTGTAGAAGTTTTGTAAACAGACGAATGTAAAGAAAGAACAGAGTGAAATTAAGAGACAGATGTTTTCTAATTTTTTATTGGAAATGTGCTAAAAATGGTCCTTAATATAAACATAATATATTCGACTGACATACCTATTCAAAAATAAATATCCAATCCTGTCTAATTTTATAAATATTTTTTAAATAGTCCCCGTTTAAATAGTCTAGTTTATTCTCTTTAATTTATCTGAAAAAACAAAACGAAGTTCTAAATTACCGTCTCGTGGTCAGGTCAAATGGCCGTCTCCATTAGGATACCATTACTCTTTTTTTGGGTGAATATTTTTTTTATATAAGTAATTTATAAAAAACAAGTGGTGATCAAAATTTCTTTAAACACACAATTTTTAAAAGAGGAAAAAAAATTTGACCCCTTAGGATATTCACTACCTACCAAATATTAAGATAAAATTAAATATTCAACTAACTGTGTTTTAAAAAATCTTCAAATTTTTTTTTTTTTCTTGTTTACCAAAACCAAAAGTTATTTTCCCTTTTTTTTTTTTTAATTAAAACTTTATTAATTTTAACCACCAGCTGATCTCAAAAAATAAACCTAACAATTTTTATTATAAATTTTATAGAAAAATTTTAGAATAAACTAATTTTTCAAAAACCATTAAAAAAAATGATGTGAAAAGGTCATTAACATAAAATAAAATCAAAAAAAAAAAAATTCTTTTTTAAAAAAAAAATTTTCAACTAATTTGTTTTTTTTTTTTTTTTTTTTTTTTTGAAATTTCATAGTTCAATTGTCCTATATTTTTCACAAATTGTTCTAAAATATCTTAAGATTAAAATTAATAATAAACACAAAGGAAAAAAAAAAAACTCTTCGTTGATTTTAAATTTTGTTTATAAAATTTAATAAAAATTTTGAAATTTGAAAAAAAAAAAAAAATTTCATTATTAGTTTCCCATAAATTTAAGAAAAACGATTATAAAAATTTTGCCACGCGATAATTATCTACTAGCTACGCAAAAAAATAAAAATCAAAACAAAAAACTAAAATAAGGCAGTATATAAAACAAAAATTTTTTTTAAAAGCACACATTTTCAAAAAAAAAGAAAATAAAAATAATTTAGAACATATGACCACTTTTGCATTAAAAATTTTTTTTGTCTTTGAGAATTTTAGAAAAAACAATAAGTAAGGCACTCTTTAATTTTAAGCAAACGCTATATAATGTTGAAAAAATGTGTAAATACATGTCCAAATATAATCTTTGTATCTTACTTTTAAAAAATTTACATTAGAAGCTCCGACATTTGCCTTAAATTACCAAATTATTAATTTTGGCCCTTTACATAGCTGTTAAAGAGGGGGTGGGGGGAAGTTATATTCTGAAATAACTTAAGTTTATATTTAAAGACCCCCTCTGCCACTCTTCTCCTGTCACTTCCCCTGGCAAAACTTGTTCCTCCCTTTCCTCCCTCTTAACATTTTAAATTTCTAATTTGATTTGTTCAGGATCTTCAAGTGGTACAAAATTTTGGTAAAAAGGTAAAAACATATTGAATTTGACATAACGCAAAATTTAAGTGTTGATTTTCAAAAAATTAAATTGCTTTTGTACAACTTTATACAGCTTAAGAAAGATCCTGTCCTGTTCTTTGGAATTTTTTGCTTTTTTGTTTTTTTGAAAAAAAATGCTAAAAATACCATAAAGTTACAAAAAAACAAAATAACATAAAATTTTAAATTTTATTTAAAACATACGAAAAAAAAAAAATATATAAAAAATAACTGAATAAAAGCTTCAAAAAAAAAATATGTATTTTGTAATAAAATTTATTGAATTTTTAAAACATTTTACAATATTAAAATAATATTGAAAAAGTAATGTATAGTATATTTTACTTTTATTTTTAATTAATTATTAATAATTATTTACAATAATCAGAACTAATTAAAAATTAATGTTAAATAGATTTAACAAATAATCCGATTTTTAATTTTTTTTTTTTTAAATTTAAGTATTTTGTACATATTCATATACAAATATATACACAAAAATACATTTTATTATGTTTCACAAGTGTAATTTTAATAAACAACTTTAAAAATTTATCCCACCCACCGTTTGTGGGATATAAATTTAAAACTTGATTATTCGACGTTAAGACATATTAAAAATTTAAAAAGACACTGTAAAATAAAATCTAATTATGTATATTAAAATCTCTGGCCTAGGCAACAAAACAGATAAACAAAAATTAGGTGGGGCCTCGGTGGCCTGGTGGGTAAGAGTGTATGAAATATATATATTGTAAACACCGAGGGAGTATGGGTTCGAATCCCACACACGTTGTAAAAATAATTCCCCCGTTCGACATTTACAGCCACGCCTGAAAACGAATGGCTGTGTAATTTACTTGTCACATTTATATGACAGGAGAATATACTAAAAAACAAAATTAAGACAAGAATTACATACACAAGAATCGTGTAATGACCAGTATAAAATTTTTTTTTCGGCAATTTACCTCGAGAAGAAACTGCTACACAACTTCACTTTCCTAAATTCATTTAAGAAATTAATGTTCACTTCCAACTCTTGCTAGGAAGTACCTTCTCGTACTATGTGCGTTCTACTTCAAGGTGATATACAATTTATATTTTTGTTTAGTTAGACTACAAAGGTTTCATGTAGTTTCTAACGTATTCTTTTGCACTAACTTCTTCATTACCAGAAGAAACTATCTTCAAGAGATTCACAACTTAAAAAAGAAAAGAAGAGATTCAAAACTTCAAATAAACTTTAAATAATAAATACATATTTTTCATTAGTGAAAAGAGGCGTTATATTCAAATACTTTCGAAAAGAGCAAAAAGTAAGATTCAAGTATTAGCACCATACCTTTCGAAAATCCTTAAAATAATGTTAAATAAATTTATAGAAATATTGAACTTCTTTTATGTATCGTATCCTGCTTCACATCCCTAGTTAAAAGTTAATTAATTGGCTGTTACAAAGTCTGTAGTTTAAAACTCTTTCATTTCATTTGTTTTTCTTTCGCCCTAAAAGTAAAAGATTACTAATTTAACACTTCAACATAGCTTCTCCATCTTAATTTATTTTAGACCATTTGTTTTATTTCTGCTCATGTCTTTACGTTCTTTTTTTGGGTATTGTCCTTCCCATGACATACATGCTCTTCTTATTTTTCTTTTTCCCTGTGGATTCCACTCTAATGATTGGCGAGCTATCGCGTTGGATTCTTTTTGAAGTGTGTGTCCTGCCCGCTACCATTTCTTCATTTTTATTTGAAATGCTATTAGATATTTTTTTGATAGAGACCATAGATTTATAGAAATTCGATTAGGCCTGAAGATCTTAAGTATGGTTTTAGCCATTTATTCAAAAATGTTTACAACTTATTGGTTGCAAATAACTTCTTTACGAACCAAGTTTCTGATTTCTCTCATATAGGACTGATTTTACAGAGGAATTAAATATTCTTATTTTGATGCCTCACTAGTCACTAGATGTGAATATCTCTATACAGACAATAATCTGTCAAATGCCATTCTTGCTTGTTTCAATTTATTTTTAAGGTCTTCACCTGCTCCTACATTTCTATAAATTATACTACCGAGATAGTTTCTAACATTTCATTTGATAGAAAACTGTAATTAGCAAAATTAAATAAAAGAAAATATGTTCACTAGTGGACTGCAAATAGATTTAGTATATAAAATTAAAATTTTCGGAAATTAAAAATACGAAAAATGCAAAAAAAAAAAATTAAACTTTACATTTGATAAAATTCTAATTTTTTAAGCTTATTACTTATAAATATTTTAAAAGTTTCAAATTAATTTTATTTTACATTTACATTATTTGTTAAACAATAATTCAATTTTAAATTTCATTATTTTATTATACCATTAAAAAACAAAAATAATACCATGTACCTAAAATACTTATTTAATTTTCTTCAATTTTTCCCTTGTTTTGAATTTTCCAGTTTTTACAATTTAATTTTTTTTTTTTTTTTCCTTATATGAAGCTAATAAAAAAAAAAAAAAAAAAAAAAAACAGAACAGAACATAAAAACATAAAATCAACAAAATATTAAATCAAAATGGAAAAGAAAATGAAAATTGGATAATTTTCTTCATTTGTTCGACAACAAGGAAAAATTTATGCAATTTATAACTAAACAAAATAATCTTTAGATATTTAATGTAAATTAAAAAATGTTTAGAATGAAAACGTGTATGTTTTGGATTTTTTCAAATATATAATATATATACATAAAAATTATATATATACATATGTATGTATATTATTTATAAGTCTTAAATTAATTGAAAAATGTTTTAAACAAAACTTTTTTTTATATGTAAAATTAAAAATTAAATAAAAAAAAAATTAATTGCTATAATTTTATACATTCAATAAATGAAACGATAAAAAAAAAAAATTATGGAAAATTAAAAATTTTCCATAGAAACATAAATGCAATCATTTTTTTTATTTGTTTTTGTGCAATCAAATTGAACTTCTTTTTTTTTTTTTTTCAATAATACAAAATACATTTTTTTTTTTTTTTTTTTTTAATTTTTTTCCAAGGTTAAACATATGTAAATTTTAAATCAATTTATAACATATGTATATAATAGAACCGTTTTAGAATTTCTTAATAAAATTAAATTACATTGAAATTTTAATTTAGGAAATTAATTTAAAATAAAACGATTATTTTGAAAAGATTGGAATGTACATACATACATATATATAATATATATTGCATTTCACCCCTTAATAATCGGATTAATTTTTTTTTTTCTTTCATTAATAAAATCTAAAACAAATGTAAAATTTAAAGAAAAAATGACAGACGGTATGTTAATATATTATTTTGGATTTCAGAAATTTTATGTAGTATAACAACTTGCCAACTCATTTACTTCTTTGAATTACCTCGATCGAGTTTACAAATACGCCATTTGTACCCTTATTAATGATCCAGTTGAGATAAATATTCTCATCTCTCTTTTCATTCGTTATAATATTCGAGCTCTTCTCTTTTTTTTATATAGATATTATCTTATGTAATAACACTGCCTTTTTCTTACTAACGAGACCTTCAGCCATATAAAAATAGTTGATATGTAACTTTATGTAAGTATGTTATATGACTAACATTTTTTGTTGTAAAAACAATTAGTAGTCCAAAAAATCTACTTTACACCTTTTCAAGGCACTAATTAATATTTTAGCATAATATTTCCTAAAGAATCAATTGTACGCGTTACAATAAGAAATGGAAATTTGTCAATAAAAACAATTGTGTAAAAAAAATAAAAAAACAAGGTAGAATGTAAACCAACGGTTTTTAAAAGCGCACATTTCCAAAACTCAATACAAATTGTTTAGAAGTGTGACTTACACAAAAATTTGAAAATTTCATGTAATAAGAAAAAACTTGAAAATAGGACATTTTTGAGATTTTGAGGGGCCGTAAGTCCGGAATCCTATATAACTAAGAAAAGCTGTTAACACACGTAAAAATATATTATTGAAGCTTTAATTTTTATGTCTTGCCGAAGAAAAGTTTTTACAGGTGCCTAAGTTACAGGTGTCTAAAAATAGCAAATTTTCAATTTTTGAGGCGTAATAACTCTTAAAGAGGGGGCGTTACCAAAAAATTTTCTGAGGAAACTTATACTAATTCTAAAAGTTCTTTCTTGTCTCAAAATTTCAGGTTCCTATCTAAAGGGGTGCCGGAGTTATGAAAAAAGAAATTTCATGCAAAATGTGGTTTTCACATAACGGTAAATTTAAATCGTAAATTACAAAATATTACATAATTTTGACATTGTTTTATATAGATAATAAAATTTTCGATCTTCTACCGGTTTTAGATTGCAAAACTATTACGCAAAGCCCGAGATATATACATCTGAAAATGGAGCTTTTTTACAATTTTGAAGAGCTGCAGCTTTGGAACCCTTTACAACTAAAATAAACCTTTCACACACGTAAAAATATATTATTGTAGCTTTCATTTTCATGTCTTGCCGAAGAAAAATTTTTACAGGTGCCTAAGTTACAGGTGTCTAAAAATAGCTAATTTTCAATTTTTGAGGCGTAATAACTCTTAAAGAGGGGGCGTTACCAAAAAATTTTCTGAAGAAACTTATACTAATTCTAAAAGTTCTTTCTTGTCTCAAAATTTCAGGTTCCTATCTAAAGGGGTGCCGGAGTTATGAAAAAAGAAATTTCATGCAAAATGTGGTTTTCACATAACGGTAAATTTAAATCGTAAATTACATAATATTACATAATTTTGATATTGTTTCATATAGATAATAAAATTTTCGATCTTCTGCCGGTTTTAGATTGCAAAACTATTACGCAGAGCCCGAGATATATACATCTGAAAATGGGGCTTTTTTACAATTTTGAAGAGCTGCAACTTTGGAACCCTTTACAATTAAAATAAACCTTTCACACACGTAAAAATATATTATTGTAGCTTTAATTTTTACATCTTGCAGAAGTAAAATGTGTACAGGTTCCTAAGTTACAGGTGTTTAAAAATAGCAAATTTTCAATTTTTAAGCCCTAATAGCTCATAAACAGGGGGTGGTCCGAAAAAATTTTCTGAGGAAACTTATACTAATTCTAAAAGTTCTTTCTTGCCTCAAAATTTCAAGCTTGTATCTAGAAGCGTGCCGGAGTTATGAAAGTAGAAAAATCATGCAAAATTTGGTTTTCACATAATGGTAAATTTAAATACTAAATTTAAAAAAATTGTATAATTTTGATATTAATTTACAAAGATAAAAGAAATACCTGACGAATGACGTTTTCAGATTGAAAAAATCTTAAGCAGAACATAAGATATATGCATTTAAAAATAGGGCTTTTTCAAAGTTTGAGGGGGTGTAGCTCCGTAATGGGGGGGGCTATATGAAAAAGTTGTTCCACAAAATTATTTTTTTTATAAGACCTACCTATGGTTAAAATTTTTTTTCTCTATCTTTAACGGTGTAGAAGTTTTGTAAACAGACGGACGGACGGACGGACGGACGGACGGACGGACAGAGTGAAACTAATAAGCACATTTTTTCAAAATTTTTTTGGAAATGTGCTAAAAAACTGAAATTGGATAGAGCATAACACTATAAATTAGAATCCGCAAGAAAAGTAAAGATGTGGACATCTAAAAAACGTGTTACTATCACAAAACTGTATTTTATTTGACTGTATGTCATTTGCTTGTATTTTCATTTACATGTATTTTGATTTGATTGAATTTCATTTGCTTGGTAAGTTTAAAATCCTCCTTAATTATTGGTTTTACATTTATGGGAACTGCCGCCCCCAAACCACTGCTTAACAAATTATTGAAACCCTGTTTTTCTAACCAATTCTAAAATACTCCAAATTAAGTATATGTTTTACATACATAGTAAAATGAAATATAGTCAAATCATAATTCAGACGTATTTTGAAACGCTCCTCCAAAAAAAAACTCCTGGAAAAGCACGATTTTCCAAGAACTAACTTCAATTAAAAACACCTACAAAGATAACCCCTCCAAACAGAATCAGTTGAAGACTTCTAGTATTAGTACGGTACTAGGTTACTAAGATTAACATTCATTTTATGCTCCTACAAAAAAATTATAAGAAAAAAGTACAACAAGAAAACAATAAGATATAATTTCCAAGGCAACAAGAACATAAAAAATATATTAAAATTGAATCAATTATTTCATAAACCACATTAAAACATAGGCAAAACAAAAAAAAAAAAACATAATTTTAGGGTAATTTATAAATAATTTTCACAAAATTTATAATGAAATAAATCCCACATCATACGTGTAAAATTTTCATATCCATTTTTCTTTTTTTTAAATATTTTCACTGAATTTTATTGGATCTTTATACCCGTATGAACTATGTTCAAGGGTATAATAAATTTGCCATTACGTTTGTGACATCTTAAAGGAGTCGAGCTAGATATAGTGTCAAAGGTATGGATCGGCTCAGAATCGAATTCTGAGTCGATTAAGCCATGTACGTCCGTCCGTCCGTCCGTCCGCACGATAACTCAAAAAATAAAGGAGCTAGGAGGTAGAAATTTTTTTTACGGCACTTTTGCAAAATTGTTAGTTTTGCTATTTAATTCCAACATTTTCGGTCGGCGGGTTCGAGTAGCTGCCATACAACTTCTATCTTTATATAGAAATAACTCAGTATCTATTCAAGCTAGGTTTCTGAAATTTTGCAAATGATGATCAAGTTTTATGGCAACAACTTCTGTAAAATTTGGTTGTGGTGGTGCGACGGGTTCGAGTAGCTGCCATACAACTTCTCCGTTTAAATGAGAATAACTCAGTGTCTATTGAAGCTAGCAACCTGATATTTAGTAACAAGGTGTCGAGTTACAGGCCAACAACTTTTGTAAAATTTGGTTGGTCTAGAGCAGCCGGTTCAAGCTTCTTGCACCTCTTCGAACTTAATAAAGCTAGGCGTCTGAAATCTTGCAAATGATGATCAAATTTTATGGCAACCACTTTTGCAAAATTTGGTTGTGGTGGTGCGGCGGGTTCGGGTAGCTGCCATACAACTTATCCGTTTAAATGAGAATAACTCAGTGTCTATTGAAGCTAGGAACCTGAAATTTAGTAAAGAGGTGTCGAGTTATAGGCCAACAACTTTTGTAAAATTTGGTTGGTCTACAGCAGCCGGTTCAGGCTTCTTGCATTTCTTGGAACTTAATGAAGCTAGGCGCAATAGATTCTGGTAGCTGTCATACAACTCCACAATTTACATAAATATATCTTTGTAGTTCGGTACTAAAACATCTGAATGTTTTTAAAAGATGATCAAGTTTTATAGAAACAGGATATATTACGTTCATACGGGTATCCCAGAGTTGACACAGTCTACTCTACTGCACTCTTCCTCGTTTTTAGCACATTTCCAAAAAAATTTTGAAAAAATGTGCTTATTAGTTTCACTCTGTCCGTCCGTCCGTCCGTCCGTCCGTCTGTTTACAAAACTTCTACACCGTTAAAGATAGAGAAAAAAAATTTTAACCATATGTAGGTCTCATAAAAAAAATAATTTTGTGGAACAACTTTTTCATGTAGCCCCCCCCATTACGGAGCTACACCCCCTCAAACTTTGAAAAAGCCCTATTTTTAAATGCATATATCTTATGTTCTGCTTAAGATTTTTTCAATCTGAAAACGTCATTCGACAGGTATTTCTTTTATCTTTGCAAATTAATATCAAAATTATACAATTTTTTTAAATTTAGTATTTAAATTTACCGTTATGTGAAAACCAAATTTTGCATGATTTTTCTACTTTCATAACTCCGGCACGCTTCTAGATAGAAGCTTGAAATTTTGAGGCAAGAAAGAACTTTTAGAATTAGTATAAGTTTTCTCAGAAAATTTTTTCGGACCACCCCCTGTTTATGAGCTATTAGGGCTTAAAAATTGAAAATTTGCTATTTTTAAACACCTGTAACTTAGGAACCTGCACACATTTTACTTCTGCAAGATGTAAAAATTAAAGCTACAATAATATATTTTTACGTGTGTGAAAGGTTTATTTTAGTTATAAAGGGTTCCAAAGTGGCAGCTCTTCAAAATTGTAAAAAAGTCCCATTTTCAGATGTATATATCTCGGGCTCTGCGTAATAGTTTTGCAATCTAAAACCGGCAGAAGATCGAAAATTTTATTATCTATATAAAACAATATCAAAGTTATGTAATATTTTGTAATTTACGATTTAAATTTACCGTTATGTGAAAACCACATTTTGCATGAAATTTCTTTTTTCATAACTCCGGCACCCCTTTAGATAGGAGCCTGAAATTTTGAGACAAGAAAGAACTTTTAGAATTAGTATAAGTTTCCTCAGAAAATTTTTTGGTAACGCCCCCTCTTTAAGAGTTATTACGCCTCAAAAATTTAAAATTTGCTATTTTTGGACACCTGTAACTTAGGCACCTGTAAAAATTTTTTTTCGGCAAGACATGAAAATTAAAGCTACAATAATATATTTTTACGTGTGTGAAAGGTTTATTTTAGTTGTAAAGGGTTCCAAAGTTGCAGCTCTTCAAAATTGTAAAAAAGCCCCATTTTCAGATGTATATATCTCGGGCTCTGCGTAATAGTTTTGCAATCTAAAACCGGCAGAAGATCGAAAATTTTATTATCTATATAAAACAATATCAAAGTTATGTAATATTTTGTAATTTACGATTTAAATTTACCGTTATGTGAAAACCACATTTTGCATGAAATTTCTTTTTTCATAACTCCGGCACCCCTTTAGATAGGAGCCTGAAATTTTGAGACAAGAAAGAACTTTTAGAATTAGTATATGTTTCCTCAGAAAATTTTTTGGTAACGCCCCCTCTTTAAGAGTTATTACGCCTCAAAAATTGAAAATTTGCTATTTTTAGAACCCTGTAACTTAGGCACCTGTAAAAATTTTTCTTCGGCAAGACATGAAAATTAAAGCTTCAATAATATATTTTTACGTGTGTTAACAGCTTTTCTTAGTTATATAGGATTCCGGACTTACGGCCCTTCAAAATTTCAAAAATGTCCTATTTTCACATTTTTTCTTATTACATGAAATTTTCAAATTTTTGTGTAAGTCACACTTCTAAACAGTTTGTATTGAGTTTTGGAAATGTGCGCTTTTAAAAACCGTTGGTTTACATTCTACCTTGTTTTTTTAATATTCAACATACGAGAGGAAAAAATTACGTATACATGGGTCCATATGGAATAATAAAAAAGCATATACCCTTAATTAGTTTTATATTACTAAAAAATAGTACAGAATAATTGTTTAAATATTTTTCAAAAAAAAAACTAAAATTTTTATTTCTATAATTATTTAAAATTCACAAAAAAAAAAAATTTGTTTACAGAAACAATTAAAAAATAAAAAAATGTAAAAATGTTAAAACAAAAACATAATACACGACCACAAAAATTATAAAATTTATATCTAAAAAGCAAAATAAAATATTTTTTTTTTATGTTTTAATTAGAATATAATTTTATTTAGATCTAATTATTAGATTGTTAAAAAAAATGAATGCTTCATGGAATCACCTATTCATTATAATTTTAAAAATATTTACAAAAATAAAATAAAACTGCATAAGCTTTTTCCTTCCTACATGGTTTGTGAGTCAACAAATGAGCTCATTATGATTAGATCTATTCTAGGATATTTTTGTTTTTTTTTTTATATAAATTACAGTCTCATTCAAAAGAATAATCGCTTAAAAACATAATCAAAATCAATTCACCAATAAACAGTGAAGAGAACTTAAGAAAACAGTTCCAGTTTGTTTCTCACCAAGACGATATTTGTTTATTAAAGTTTATTAAAGTATTTTTTTAATGGAATGGATTTGAGTCTTTTTACGGGAATCAACACAGGCCATCTGATGCTAAAGCTTACGCCGAAAAGATAGGAATAACAGAAACAAATCTATGCAGCGAATGCGGGCAAGAGGTAGTAACCGTACTTCTACTTCACGTTCTGTGCCAATCCTCAAACTTGAAATCCCAAAGGAAAAGAACTTTGGGAGTCTCGAGACTGGACAAGCTTCTCTGAAGTAAGAATGCTCAATCAGGAAGACATAACACGTTTGATGAAGAATGTAGAGTGGTTTAATTAGACGCTGTAGGAGGCGATAAATAAGCTCATTATCTTTAGATCTATTCTAGGAGATTTTTTATTTTTGTTTCTTAAGTACAGTCCAATTCAAAAGAATGATCGCTTAAAAACAAAATCAATTTCTGAAAAATAGTTCTTCTCTTAACTAATAGAACGTTCCAGTTCTTTTTTCAAAGCGAGATTTGATTCATTTATTATGAAATAATTCTCTTCACTAAGAAAAACAGATATTCTTTTTCAAAATCGATTCTTTTTCAAGCGAAATGAGAGTTTAAAGAGACACTTTTTTGACCTGAAACTTTTCTAAGACTTTCTTAACTTTTGATTGTAAACCTTCTTTAAAGTATTTATAAATAGAAATTTTAATTTCTTAACATAAACTATGGTATATTACAGCTTCTTAATTTTAAAACGAAAAACAAATCAACACAAAAAAAAAAACAAAATTTAAGGGGAAAAATCTTTTAATTCAGTTGGGACGCCTTATGTTCTAACTCCCCACTAAACTACTTTAATGATCGTTTTATTTTTTTTTTTTTTATGAATTTATTTTTTCTAAAAATAAAATTTTAAATCGCCACCTTCACAACTTAATTCTTATATTAATTTTTTCTTTTTTATTTCTGTAGCAACCACTCCACGCATATTGCAGTGATCACGATCACTTTTCTTTCATTATTTTGATTTTTTTTTCTTTTTTTAATTTACCGTCCTCCCTCAACTGTTAACCCAGTCTCCTAATGAGTAAACAAATTAAGTAGATATATATTCAACAAAACAAAAATTATTGTTTTAATTACTTATTTTTATGCTAAAAACATGTGCTGCATTAAAAAAAAATTAAAATTAGAAGATTCTTTTTGTTGTTTTTTTTTTTTTTTTTGAAATATTTCAAAAGTTTCATTATACACTAAAAAAAAAATTATGAGATCACTTTGTTTAGTTGTTTACTTACATCATGTTCATGTTCATCATAAAATAATTTAAGTTTACTTGTAGAAATTATGTGAATATTTCAATAAACTCAGAAAAATTTATTTTGGCCAGAAAAACTCAAGACCCCCTTCTATGCCTTAGTCAAATACATATACTATCTTCTTAACGTTTGATAGTCTTGCAAACTAATTTAATTTTAGTTGTCATCAACTAAATTGTAGTTAATGGTATCTGTTTTTAAACTACCTCTATGAACCATGCAAACTAATCAAATCTTAGTGGTCAGCAACCCAACGTTAGTAATTGTTAACCCAACCCAATAAAAAACCACTGTGACCACTACCACTCAAACTAGAATTAAGGACAAACTATAGATAATATAATGACGATTTGTAGAGCATCTTGATAACATTGGCGTGTACTATTTCTGAAATATCAGCTGTTAAGATTAGTAAAAAGTAAATATTGTTTAAGGCTCAGTTAGAAATTAAAAGAAATTAGAACGTTAGATAAAGCGTGCAATATTGGATTTTTAAGTAAATTTAATTTAAATCATGCCTTCTACAACTAGTAAATTGCTAATTAACATCAGTTTTTGAAAAATAAAAATAAAACCCAAAAAGAGACATCAAAAAGGCAAAGGTAACCCAGAGAATTTGTCCACGTGATTTTTTTTTATCAGTGTAAAATTGTTTATACGTACATACCTTGTTTACAAATCATTTAATTTTTTTTTTAGTTACAAAATGCCTTGGATTTTCTTTTCTTCGAATGGTTTTTTTTTTTTTTCTTTTCTTAAATACAAATTTTTATCCGAATTCAGCAAAATTTTCTTTTAATTTTTTTTATTTTATCTAATTTTCATTAGAAAAATCTTCACCAGGAAAATTTTATAGTTTATGTTATTCCTTATATACACAAAATAAAAATCGCATTTTTTTTTTGTTTGGTTTTTTCAAAAAACAAAAAAAAAACTCTTAAAATGGAATAATTGCGTAATTTTATGTATAAATGATCCAGATTTTTTTTTATACAATTACAATTTAATAAACATTCACAATATGCTTTAGATTTTAGAATAAAGAGACCAAAATACAGTTTAAAATTGACTCTTATTACATGCCATGTGACGACAATGTATTTTTTTTGCACTATTCCGACGACGGCAACTTTTTATTCTTAAAATTTTTTACAAATAATATGAAATTGTCGTTGTTGTCACATTGCCCTACCCCCATATAAAGACATCGTGAATTTGATTTTGATATTAAATTTTGATTGTTATTCATAATATACTTTGTTTTTGAGTATATTCACAATACCGGCAACGACAACGTGATAATATTTTACAGGCAAAAAAGAAATATAGTTGAGATTTAAGAATAATACTTTTAATCACGGTACGGCGTCAGTATGTCGTCTTTGTTGTTGTTCTTCAGTGTGGAATAATAAAAATGAATTTTACTCTCGATGTCGTCATGTACCGTTGGAGTGAAAATCGACGGTAAATATTAATAAAAGAAATGAAAAACTTACGACTCTTCTTCTTTTTTTTTCGACTTTACAATCATTTATCTTAATAATTAAAAGTTGTTCTAAATTATAGTGTAAAGTTACCAAACCAATAACAATTGGTTCTTTTTTCCTTTAACAACAATTACTTGTTATAATTATAAATCGCAGAGCATTAGTGACCTATCATTATAGTTACTGAAACAAAACTACTGTATGAGATACGAGGTATACATGAGGTATGAAACGGTAATTTTTTTATGTGGTATGTAATTAATTAATTATTTTTACTTCTGAAGAGGAGCAGAGGAGATTCAGTGTTTCCATTTCTAAAAATTATAAATGTAAAAATAATTAATCTATCAAACCCTATATAAATATATAAAAAAAATCTTTTTCTATCAGCAAATAGATGTCGTATATTTATATACCTAATAGAATAGCTGTATTATGACATCTGCTACACTTGTATTATGACAGCACTGCGTCTGTATACATCACAGCACAGCAAAACTTAAAGAAATCAAACTTATAGTTTTTTCAACTGACTTTATAAAACTATCTCAACCAATATTCTACCATCAAAACAAAAATAATATACAAATGGTCACCCTGTCATTATTTTGTTGCCATAATTTACAATTTGAAGAATAAAGAACAAAAAATTACTTTATAGCATTAAAGAAAATTTTTTCTGCGCAAAATTATTTTTTAATTTTATTTCTAAAGTTCAGATTTTTCGATTTACTTTTCTTTTTTTATATATTTGTTTACTTTTATTTTTTATTTAAATAAAAAAAAAACTAAAATAGTTTTTTTTTTTCTTGTTTAATTTTGCTTAGAAAAAAATGAAAGGATTATAAAAAATATTGTATGAAAAAAAAAATTAACACACTAACCATGTAAATAAAGTTTTGATATTAGTTTTAAAACTAAACAGATATCTATTTTAAAAAAAAAAAACAAAAAGAAAAATAAAAGCAAAATGTTTGTAATTAAATATTTTGGACTTGATATCATTTTAGAAAAATGATTTCTGCAAAAAAAAATAAACAAAAAAAAAAACTAAATACTAAATTAGAATAAAAGTACGCCATCAAAAAATCTGAAGCAATGACCAATCTTTTGTTACATAAATTAAACTTATAATGTATAAAAGCATTGAAGTCTATATTTTATTTAGACGTAATATTGAGAAAGAACTAATTTTATATACCGAACCCCCTTCATTTCATTAATGCACCTACAAATTGTTATAATTATACTTTTAATTATTAATCTATTGTACATTAATGTGTATATATATATATATATATATATATATACGATTACAAAGATTTAGATTTAAGTCACTTTCTCGAAAATGTATAAAAATGTTAAAGATGTGATTTTAGAATACATTCATTCAATAATTTAAAGAATGATCTCTGTAATTTGAATTTATACTATTTATACTTTTTTTTGTTTGTCAATTCATTTGAATAGTTAAACTGTTCTTTAAGTAAAGTTTACTCTAAACTCACTAAAGTCTAACGTAATAATCTAGAGTATACATATATCAAAATATGTATATTTATACTATTTAAAGGCGTATAGAAAACAAAAATTGTTACAACTCTTCAATTTACAACTTTAATTTGGCTTACGAAAAATTGTCATTTGTGGTACAAACATCACGAATGTGTTCCCTAGAATTGGTGAGGAACTCATTTTTATTCCCTAATATTTATTTTCTTTAACAAAGTAAAAAATTAATACTAAAGGACATATTGTTTGGTCATAAAAGAAGTGTGGTGTTTAGTGGGTTAAAGTCCCACAGAGGACTTGATCTCCTCTACAATATCCTCAATCCACTCTGGCAAATAAAAAACTAAAATTTTTCGTAAAAGACAAAACTGAAATTTTGTTTTTCAAATGGTATACCAATTTAAAAAAAAAAAAAAAAAATAATCTAGAATCTAAATAATATACCAATATTTCTATTTTTCGTTTATCTAATAAAATAATTACATGTTTATCATAATTATGTACGAATTACGATTAATATGTTATACCACTTATTTTAGGTATATATACAGTTTAAAAAATAAATTATTCTTTCTTCTTTTCACTCCTATAAGCAGAATAAAATAACCATCACTAAGTTATTTATTATTCATATTTGACTAAGCCTCAGTTTCTGAAATCATTAATTTCAGTTAGCAGATTATTACCCCGCTGTAGCACGTAAGTATAGAAGGCTATTAAACGCAAATAAATATGTTTGTTCGTTCGCCATCTGTTATCAAATACAAGAATTATTTAATTTTTTTAATTTATTATATATTATATATTATTTCGTTTTGAAATATTTATTTTCGTATATATTTTGTTATAAATTATATATATGAATATGATTATTTTTTTATTTATATATATTATACTAATAGTATATTATATTTTAAGAAAAATTTTTTAAATTTATATCCCTTAGCCGAGTTTTGAACCGGAAAACTTTCGAATGAAAGTTCGGTGTCTTAACTATACTTCAATTACACCATTCGTTTGACACAAATAACATAAAATAATAAAATTTAATTTTAATTTTTGTTTTTTTAATTACCGTCACAAAGTTTGCAACATTTTGCTGGCGGTTCATCAGAATCAGCTATAACCGGCATGGTCCTCTTGGGCCCACTTTTTTAATAATTTTTTTTTTTTTTTTACTTTATAAATTTTAACTATACAATAATCAAAAACTTTATTGAACAAATCACTTATTTCTTTTTAAATTTCAATGAAATTTGAATTTAATAATAATTGAATTAAATATATAAAAATAAATTTTTATATTTATATATTTATATTTAAAACAAAAAATGTATACATAATTTTGTGATATTTTAGAACAACATTTTTTTATTTTTTTTTTTTTTTTAATTAAAAGCAAAATAAAAAACGCAATGAACGCAAATTTGTAACATTTTTGAAATCAATTTTCTTTTTTTTTTTTAATTATTAAACATAAGGGTGCATAATTTATACATATTAATAGTTTATATTAATGTTATTTAAAACTTTATTAACAAATACATTTATTTCTTTCTTTTTATATTTATTTTATTAAAATTTCAATATAAAGGTAATTTTTAATAATAATTATTTAATTTAATTCCATACACTCAATAATAATTGTATTAATTATAGTTAATGAAAAAATAATTTCTTTTCGTAATAAAATATTAAATTGGTTTTCTGTACATATTAATAATTTTTTTTATTTAAAATTTTTGACATTAAAAAAATTTCTTTTTTCTTTATATGTAACTTATCCCATTTATTTAAAATATATATTATTTAAACTTGAACTTTTTATTTTCTTTTTTACAATTAAATTTATTTTATACACAACAAATATAAAATTTGAATTTAAATAATTTATTTAAATTCGAATTAATATGCAATAAACAACAATAATCCCTTATAATAAGTTCGTTTTTATTTTTTAATTATTAACTAAAAATCAATACCGGAATGTTCTAAATTAATTTGACACACTTTTAATATTCTTTATTAATTAAATAATTAATTAATATAAATAACATTGAATTGATCAATCTATTAATATATTAATAGAATATAATATTATATGATATTTTAGAATAAAATATTAATATAATAATATCTATTTAATTATTTTGTTGTCATTCTTATTGTTAAAACAATAAGAGTTTTTTTTATTTTCATTGATTTCATTAATTATTATATTAATTAAAAAAAAAAATAATTAAATAAATTCTTTTTATTTTTACATTTTTGTTCTTTACATATTTATGTTATTCTATCAGTATATAGTTTTTTTTTTTTTTTTTTTTTTTGATTTAATGTTGAACAATTAATAATAATAATTATCACGACATTTTCTTTTATGAAATTATTAAATATATTTTCTTTTCAGAAATATTATTAATATATTTTCTTAATTGTCAATATCATAATTAATTAATTTGTATGTTTGTCTTCTGCATTTCTTTTTATTATTAAATTTATTAATTTGAATTAAAAAAAAATAAAATAAAATTATAAAATGCATTAATTAAGATATTTATTTTATTTAATTATTATTAATTATATTATTATATAAATTTATTATATAGGCATAATAAATGTTAATGTGGTCTAAATATGATCAATAAAAGATCAATATTTTTTATTTTTTAATTTTTTTTTTTTTTCAATTTGAATCCAACCAAAGTGTCATAATTTATATTAATTTATTATATTCATAGTTTATTATATTTTTTTCTAATATTAATTTATGGTTTTTTAATAAGTAATAAATATTTATCAATAATTTATATTATTAATTAATTAATTTTTTTTTTTTTTATTTATTTATTTATTTTTTTTTTTTTTTGAATTAATTTTTAAAATTTTTTAGAATAAAAATAAAACTGAGCCTTCTTTTAAATGAAATTAATAATGAATTTATTCATTTAATTTTTAGTAATGGCAATTTCTAACACAAAAGAACCACCATTCGTTATTATATTATTATTATTTTTTTTTTTTTTTTTTTATTTTTAAGCTTTAGCTCACATTCATGAACAAAATAATAAGATGAAAATGAAAAATTTTATTTATTAAGCAGCAAATAATTAATATAATTTTAAAGATCGGAGTTAATTTTGAAATATTCTTTCTTTTTATTAATTTTTTCCTTTTTCTTTTCACCACAAATTTTTTTTTTAAACACGCATTAGTTTCGATATATAAATTTTAGTTATTATTTTATTTATTTATTTCTTTTTTTATTTAAAATTAAAAATAAAATAATATAAATATTTTGAAAAATTTTCTTTTTTTTTTTTTTTTATTGGAAAAAATAAAAATAATAAAAAAAATAATAATAAAACACCACGATCAATACACGAAACCTCCGTAGAGATTACTGATGATTCCGTAGAATCTCTTTTCGAATCGAATCGAATTTGTAATAAGAAAAAAAAAAATTTTTTTTTTTTAAATATTTTTATTTTCAAAATTTCAAAAAAAAGCTTAAAATATTTTTTTTGAGTGAACGCAAAATTAGAATTTTGAAATCAGAAAAAAAAAAAAAACAAATAAAAATCTCGCAAAATACAAAAGAAAATCAAACTTCATAATATCATCCAAAATTTACGAAATCTTTTTCGAAATCTAAAAAAAAAATAAAACACATTTTTTGTACTTTTTTATGTGTTATCCACGTCTGTCCATTTTTACTCTTCTTTATATTCTTAAAGTACTTGAAAATAGATGAAACAAAAACAAATAGATGTTATATACTATAGTGATTCTAATGAACCCCAATATAATGGCGATCTCACTACAAAAATAAAAAACAAAAAACAAATCTATTCAGAGCATATTGAGAACAACAAAATAAATCAAAAAAAAAAAAAAAAAAACGTTGTACAATACCTATCATAAGCATAAACATCATTAACAGGAGCATCATTTTATTAGAATGATGCAAACATCATTATCAAATTCTCTCATTTGACCAATAGTCGATAGTGATGTTTTCGTCGTCGTCGTCGTCGTCGACGTTGTCGCACCGGTACACACAACGTAAACTTAATTGAATTGCGTTTTTTTTTTTTTCTAAATATGTGACGAACGGTGATCATGATTCAAAATGAGAAAAGAAAAACAGAGAAATAGAGAAGAAAATTTTTAAAAATAAAATTTAAAAGAAAAAATAAATAATGCTACTTTGATAAAAAAAAAAAAAGAAAAATGTTCTCTTTAAAAAAAAATTTTCACAAAAAAAAAAATTCTATAATTAATTTCTTTTTTCAATATTTTTTTTTTTTTTCAATTTAACAAAAACAAAATCCCTATTAATGATATTTTACATTTATTATCTTATTTAGAATAGACATAATGCAATTTTCTTCGGCCTAACTTTTAAAATTTAAAGTGAATCTAAATGATTCTGATATTCAAATGAGTTTTTTATTTTAACTTGTAAATTAACGCCATAATTGACAAACAAAACAAAGTTATCTAAATTAACTCAAAAAATGATAATCCCAGCTTCCATCTCTAATGAAAAGCATTTCTAGAAGTTTTATTGGACAGTAAAGACACTCATATATAAGATTGATAAATAACACACATATATGAAAAAAATAATCGTCCAATACAAAATTTTCTAAATTCTGTTATTGTAATGTATCTATAGATTAATTCATCACAACTTTTAACCCTTTTAATGTTAGTTTAAAAAAGTTAAGTCTATTTTGCTCATTTAACAATAGGTCCTGATATATTTTTATATTTTCGTCAATTTTAGATACCTATTTAGGTTCCTAGTTATTAAAAACGATTTTCTATCAACATTTTTTTCAATGAAATAAAAACAAGTAATTGAAATCGTTATATAAATAGTAAACATATTTTTTATTTTTTTTTTATTTTTTGATACCTATGGTATTTTAATATGAGATTCTAAGTAGACACAAGAGTACAGGACATTTTAGAATGCATTACTTATGTTAAACAGCTGATCAGTCAAAAGTAAATTGAATATTGATGACAGTACAAATGGTTTATTGGTTATCATTTATATGTTACATAAAATAAGGATGTTAAATGACTTTTATTTTTACCACCATCACATTATATGACTACTTTTGTATTGTGGAATTTGTATATTACAGCAATCGAAGTCATATAACAATACACATAGTGTGAAGTGGTCCAAGTTTAAATAATTGGAGTAAAATTTCTTTGATATCATCTTCTATTATGATATTTTTACATGACAAAATTATTAAGAGTTTTTTAACAGAAATTTTATTATTTGCGTGATTAGATATACATAATCATTTATTATAATCTGAATATTATATAAAATATAAAATAAGACCATTCTTTTACAAACACAAATGGGCGCTTTTATAAAATTTACTTTGTTACATAATAATTCAGAGTTTTAAAATATTCACTAAAAACAAATATATATTTTTAGATTCATAATTGAAATTTTTGGTATTTTTTCTCTTATACTTCTCAACTTCTCGTAATTAAAATGATTTTTCACTAAAACAAAAAAGAAAAGAAACTTAAACACGATTTAAAAATGGTATATCACGATATCCAAGTAAAATAACGGCATTTAAATAATATTTATAGATACTATTAAGGAAAAACAAAAAATTATGATAAAAAAACCAATTTTACCAAGTTTATATCAATTATCATTAAAATAAAAAATACCTACATATATTTTAACAACAGTAAATTTGTATAATAAAAAAATTTTCATCCAAAATAACCCTGAAAATTTTAATAATGATAACTAAAGAAAATTTTTTTATCTAATACAATTACTATTAATCTTTTATCATACTATACTAATACAAACATTTATTTATCTTATCTTATTCTCAAATCTAACACATCAAGGTTCGTTAATATTCTCTTAGACATTTAGTAATAAAAAAAAAAAAAAAAGAAAAAAAAAAAATCATTTCTAAAATAAAACGTAAGCTTTTCTATCACTTAATAAAAGTTATCATTATACTGCAGAAAATCATCAAATTTTTATCATTATAATAATTATCAATTCCTTTGCATTAATCATCACCATTCACCACTAATCAATTATTACGGTATAAAGAAAATTAAATTTATATATACAGTTACTTACATACATATTTAATTAATTGTAAATACCTATATGTATAAGTTGAAATAAGTTGAGTGTTTACGTCGTAAATTCTATTATCTAATTTAAAACCCAAACAAAAACAAAAATAAAGAAAAAAATAAAATTTTGTGAATGAAAAGTTTTTAATTTTTTTTTTTTTTTTTTAATTTTAAAATGGCAAAAAAAAACGTAGAGAGAATTTTAAAACTTTTCATTACAATGCGCACGCAACTGTTTTTTACACACTTGCACACACTTGCAAAAACTTGTGCATTAAAAAAGTGTTACCGTTTTGACATTTTAAAATGACAATTTAAATACAAACAATTTATATTTAGTGACGCCATTATGACTCTTGATTTTTTTTCTCTTTTCTTTTTTTTATTTTCTCCTTTTTGTTCTCTCACTATTTTTTTTTTTACCGCTCTAGCAATTAAAAAATAAATTATCGAAAAAAGAAAAAGTTAATAGTATTAAAGTAAAAGCTTTTAAAATAAAAAAAAAACAAAAAAAAGAAAAAAAAAAAAGAAAAACATTTAATATAAGGTGAGAAAATTACTTTTTTGTTTATTTTAAAATTAATTTTGAAAAAAAGATATATATATATATATATATATATGTATATATATATTTTGATTTGCTGTTACTTTCTGTGTTAATTTTCTTTATTTTGTGTAGGATTAATAGACGCCATTATAATTTTAGAAGAAAAACTATTCGAAAAATTAATATACATATATATATATATATAAGTATATGTAAAGAAATATATAAATATGTATATAAATATTTTTTTTAAATATGTACAAATTCTCTAAAATATATGCAAGTGTTTAAATATGTAAGTTTAAAATTTATATTATATAAAAAAAAAAATATTTAATAAAAAATATATTTTTAAAACATTTTATTCACTTCTTTTTCTTTTTCAAATTTTTACAATTTAATTTGATTAAAATAAATTTAGCGTTAATTAAAAACTTCCGAAAATATGATGAAAACCGTTAGTAAAAATTAATGTATAAGAAGTATGAG
Organism: Poecilobothrus nobilitatus; assembly: GCA_947095535.1. Classification (NCBI taxonomy): domain Eukaryota; kingdom Metazoa; phylum Arthropoda; class Insecta; order Diptera; family Dolichopodidae; genus Poecilobothrus; species Poecilobothrus nobilitatus. The sequence continues at coordinate 116,532,606 of OX352774.1, forward strand.
GTGCCTAACGTATCCGCCTACAAATATTATAGGTAGGTAAAAATATTATAAAGAATTGTAGGGGTCTTCACATAAAAGTGTAAATTGGTTTTGCATGGTAGAATGGAAGGATCGTGAAAATTTTTGACAGAAATTATTGTTCTTTCATGTATAAAAATTATGGAACGAAATTTTATCATATAGACTAAAATATCCGAGACTTCAATCCTATTGCATATTTTAAATATTTTCTCTTGCATATATTTGAAGTTTGTTTTTATTTAAATTGACAATTTTAAAAGAAAACAATCAATCATTTCTGGAAAGATACCAATAAAGATTTCTCTAAAGCAATCAACATTTCTTCTATCTGTACTTTTTTTTACCTTGCAATTTATATTTTGCATTGAAACGCTGACGTAATGTAGCACTTTTGGATTTTATTTTCGTTTGATGTACTTTTACGTGAAGACGCTATTATACAATGATGTAGTAAATAAATAAAAGAAAAATTTTGTGTTAAATTACAAATATTAAAATTTAGTCAAAAATGTTTGAAAAATGAAACATATTTATAACAAAATCGTTATAGGCAAAATATAAAGATTAGTAAAGTAATACGGTTAGAAAACCACATAGAATGAAATTGATAAGCTAGTAAAACAGAACAAATAAAAAAGATTCACAATGTAGAAAGATGTTAAATATAGCGGCACCTATAAATTCCTAAACGTTTGAAAATTAAAAATTAGATTTTCTTTTATTTCACTTATTACACTAAATACTAAATGCATAAATAAATAGTTAAGCCTCTTTCCTTTCGGATATGGGAGATCTGGATTTTATAAATATTAAAATGCAAGAAAAACCGGCAATAATCAATGTGACTCCAAAATATTCAATTTTTAATATATGTACATATTTTACAAAACAATATATACACTAAAGGTCATATGTTCATGTATAAATACAGATTATCTCACAAATAATGCCCCTTTGGTAGCTGTAAAATTTGAAACTTAATCTAATTTACATTGGAAGTTGTATTTTGACTCATTAGCACTCCCATTTCATGATTTCATTAGCGTTTTTTTTTCTTTTAAATTATATCTAAGCGTGTAAATTTTATTATATTTGAATTTTTTCTTTACATTAATTTTTTAACAAAATGACAATTTTCACATGTCAAATCAAATGTCATTCGGAATGATAATCCAATTCGGGCGTAAAGTTAACGGGTGTTACAAATTATTGTTGTTTTATTTCAAATTTTAATATTATAAACTTACATATTTAAATAATTCTAATTATAACCGTACAAATTGAACTAATAATACTGTTTAATATTATAATTTGAAGGTTACATTATTTGTTTCAAATAAATTTATAAATTTTCTTCATCTGATTTTGACAGTTCAAATTTATATTTAAGTGTAAAAAAAAAAAAAAGAAAGAAATTATTTTTCTATCATTTATGACCTTTTAATATGGCATTCAATAAATATGTTCTATTATACATGATACCAGCTTTTAATCCCATAAATTAAAAAAAAATAAGAATTTTTTCATATTGTCGCTACATCAAAACAAATAAAGCTGTCTACCTCAGCTAAAAAGATTGTTTAGACTCACTTGGTATACTTTCGTTTTATTACGTATACTATGAGCATACCTATGTTGGACACTAATTAAAAAAAAAAAAAAAGTGAAAAAAACAACAACATATAAACCATATTTTTGTCAACCTAACTCATATTTTATGAAATTTATGGAAATTTTGTTTATATGACACGGAAGCTTTTTTAGTTTTTCCCTTAATTAAAAAATAATTTTTTTTATAAAAAAAAAAACTATAAAATTTTGAAATAAAAAATATAAAAAAATGATTCATCCTTATAAATTATGAGTTATTTTATTATGGTTGTCTTTGTCACAAAAGAAAGTTTTTCTTTTGTGGATTGAAAAAACAAAAAAAAAAATGAAGAATGCAAACATATGGCAGACATTATAATAACACAACAATTTAATAATTTAATAAAAACCAAAATACAATATAAATATTTTTATTTGTATATTTTTTTCAAAATAAAAATTTTTAAAACTCATAAAAAAAAATTTTTTTTTTTTGCTGAATTTTATTTAAAAATTTTAATTTATTACCAAAAATAAAAAAAATAGAAAAAAAAATGGCGCATTAGAAGATGGTCTTTTTAAATAAATTACGATAAAAAAAAAAAAAACAATAATCTTAAGGATTAGTCTTAAACATTAAAATAAATATATATAAGAGCCAATCAGTGCCAAGTTATTTTGTATACACTGGACTAAAAATGAAGTCTACAAAACAAAAAAGTGTCATAATCTTTTTAGCCTGTATAGAAAAAATTTTTTTTAGAACATTTCTAAAAGAAATTTGAAAAATTAGTGTTATTATAATGTACATTTTCCATTCATTTGTCAGATTGTTTCCTCAAATAATTTATTTTAACTGGTTAATAAAACTTTTTTTTAACCAAGTGAGATTTTTTTAAGATAATGTTAAAGAAATCTGAAATTTCACACAAATTCCAAAATAAATACGTTTAAAAATGTTTTGAAAAACTGCAATTTTAAAACTCCTTAGTAAATACTTTGCCTAAGGCGCCAGTTATAGCTATCATTGAAATGCTTCCGGAAAATGTTTATTTTCAATTTTTTTGCAGCAAAGACATATAAAATATAAAAAAAAGTGTTGATTTAATGATTAAATAATTTCTAAAGAATAAATTCTGCTACGAATTTTTAAATTTTAAGTTAAATGTTTAAAAATAAAATCAATTTTATGATTTTCCGGATTGGTAATTATTTTCCTGAACAACTGATCAGTAATTTTGCTAATGAAACAAAATTGTTTCAATGACATATGTTTCATTTCTTGCCATTTCAGTTTGTCATTGAAAAAAATGCTGATGCAATTTTTGATATATTTCATTATGATTTTGTATTTTAATGACTTTAGACTTAAAATTTGTTTTTTTATTATTTTGTTTAAGTTTAGTTTTAAAATGGAAATTTTAAAAAAAGTAAAAAAAAAAAATTAATTCTAGAAAATTTTTACTTTTTTATTCTTCTCATTTCAGCCAATGTCATTATTCAATAAAAAAATCTTTTTTTATTCTTTAGTACCATTTTCTATCAATAATAATTAAATAAATTAAAATAATAAAATTTTATTTTGCAAACATCGAAATAACGCTAATAACAATTTAAATTTAATTTTTATTTTTATTTTGTCTTCATTATTGTCATTTGCCATTTTTACAGATAATTTAACTCACAGTTTTCTCTGATTGCTATAATCGCCTATACGGAAAAAAGTATAAGTTTTCAATGCAACGTTTTTTCTGGAAGCATTTCAATGGTAGCTATAACTGGCGCCTTATTCCATTGAAGTTATCAATTTTAATAGTTTTAAGGCGCTTACGTCATATAACTGTTTTAGGGGTTCCTTTGCTATAGATTAGAATATTAGATTTTTCATTTAAGCGTTTTATTTAGAATGAATTTTTTAAGCTAAAATTACTGAGAAAAGATAAAATATTACAATTAGATTCTTCTTTAAATGACGTTTGCATCTCTTTAAGAATAACAAATTAGCTTTATATAACAAGTAACGTTTTTGCGTGTAACGAGAAACTTAGTTTTTTTTCAATCAGGTTTCATAAAGATTCTTTTTGCAAAATGGGTGGAATGCATAAAACTGAGCTTGAATTTAAATTTCACTTTTTTTTTTCAAACAAAAACTATGAGGTCAGTTGTATTCATTCCAGCCTTTGCATCATTTATTTTTTAAACTCATTGGAATAAGAAATCATTTGAGTAGAACTTGTCTTGCTGGACACATTACATTTTGATCAAAACTTTAAATTAATTAATAAATAATCGCTCCTATTTTTTGTTGTTTTTGTTTTTAATATTTTTTTTTAATAGTAAAGCCACTTTAATTAAATTTAAGGCGTAATAGAAAAAAAAAAACGTATGTAAACATGCATTATTTTTTTGTTTTCCGTTTCTGAACTTCGGTCTAACAAACTAAATTAAGAACTATTAAGAGAGAATATTGTTAGGAAACACCGATACATATTTTTGTTGAAATATTTTTTTAGCCAGTAATAAATTTATAATATTCAGCAATTTGATGAAAGTCTAGTCAGTTAAAAAATTATAAAAACTTTCTGTATTAAAACAAGAATATGTTGGTAATTTTATTTCCATGTGATCAGTTTTTTAATTCAAAACAGCAAGAAAAACTTCACTGAAAGTGAAAATAATTTTTGTGTAAGTTTCTGGAAAGTTTTATTTTTTGTATACCAGAAAATTCAAATATGCACTTACTTAAAAATAAAAAAAAACAAGAGCATTGCACATTTACAAAATCATATTCTATAGAAATTTGATTTTTCCGCTGTATTTAATACTTTTTTAGTAGATAACGGAAACAAATAATTTAACACTGTCATTTTGTAATAAAATACTGACAAACCTAATAATTACTGCAATCTTTCAACTTAAAATTCATCTAAAAAGAATAAGTTTTTATTGATAAAAACCTTTTTTTGCTTCTACCTAAAAAAAAAAGTATTTTTACAGGACAAGTGATAACTTTTTACTGACAAAAAATTGATTTTTAATTATAAAGTTAATTAAAATACTGTAAATTTCAAATTTAATACTGATCATAAAATTAAAAACTTTTTTTATGTTGTAACTTGTGCGGCTATTCTGCTTCATTTTTCTTTTTTTTTTTTGTTTAAATTTAATTTTAAAAATAAAAATATTGTGTTGTCTTTTGTTACATTGTAGTATTGTGATTAATGATGGGCGACCAAAAATGAAAATATTCTAAAATTTAAAATTAAAATTTGACAAAAGGAAAAACGTAAAAAATTGTTTTGTACTGTAAAACAAAAAAAAGCTAGACAAAATTTAAATTTAAAATAAATTATCTTTAAAATGATATAACGTAAGATATTTGAACTGTGTACTAATACTTTAAAAGAGATAGTAAGCTAAACTAGTCAACAATTATATTCAATTTTAAAATTTTAACCTATTATGTGCGCTAAGGCTATACATTTTGTTTTCAGAAAATGTGATTTTTAATATTCGTAATATTTAATATCCGTTTGCAAAATTTCAGATATCTAACTTAGTTCAATACTAAAATATACCTATGAGAGATATATAATATAATATACAGAGAGATATTATTAGCTAACATAACAGGTATTTTTCTCAGTGATCGATCAATGTAGGTTCATTCCTAATTTATTTAATATTATTTTCGGTATTCTAAGTACTTACAATTGAGCTAAGTATACTTCAATTTCCCACATCCCAAAGGTAAAAGAAGTACACTTTGTAAATCTTAATCCTAAAATTATTAATTTTTATAAAAAAAAAAAAACCTTAACTTAAAAACAAAAATTTTAATTTAAAGATGTAGAAAATATTCACTTCTATACGATGGACGATGAGTCGATTTTGGACCAAATTGTTTTCATTATTAAGATTATATAATGTATTTTACAATCTTGGTACCGGACTTGTATTTTAAAAGCGAATAAAAATTTTGGAGAAATAACAGATAAAACAAAATGGAAAAAATTATATAGAAGCAAATTTAAACTGTATAACCTTTAGGTTTCTCCATAAAGTTGGTTTTATTTTTTTTTTCCTCACAGTTCGGGCGACGGGTAAGATCATAGATTAAAAAGAAAACCATCATAAATACATTTTTGGGAGGAATTTTATTCAAATATAAAACCAGCTACCGACATTCTTCTTAAAGTCTTAAAACAACCACCCCTCACCCCTCAATAAATAAAACACATTGTTTTTTTAATTAAAAATTATGTTATTCAAAAAAATTATCACGAAAAATTATTATAGCTGTTGTGTCGCAATTGATTAACAGAACTAGACTAAAAAATTATTAAACTTTCTTTTAGATCAAAGCAGTACTTCCCAAAACAAAAATTCCACCAATCGTCGTGCTCATTCCAAATTCCAAGTCTGTTAATAGAGTGAACTCCTCTGTCAAAGAGCAATACGTATTCAAAATTTGAAATCAATCAGTCAAACCGTTTTTTTTTTTTTTAGAGCAAAAAAATTTAATATTAGCACCAGAACACCAACTTGGTAGCTCGTTAGAGCAAAATGGTTAGCCGAGAAACAATCCCCGTACCTAAAAACCTTTAAATACAAATTTTCTTAATGATCAGCTGAGCAGTTTAAGAATCTATAAATCACAAATAAACTAACAAACATTCGCTTTTATATACATATATAGATTATATATTTTAATATAACATACCCTTTTAACGACCACACATTACAAACGGAAAATCAATTAAATTTTTACATTTTCACACTTGTGGATTGCATTAGACTGAAAATTAGCGTTAGACTAATCACGCGAAAATAAATAGAAATACTGATCGATGGCCCTCGAAATTAAAATAACGACAATTTGGTTGGCAAAGAAAATAAAAAATAAAAATTATAACAGGTTAAAAAATTAATTGAGAATTTTGCATTTGTAATGAGTGATGCGATCATTTAGACATACCTTAATTACCAAAAAAAAAAAAAAAATCACCCACAATTTAGCAGGCTTTTTAACGGGGACGAGTAAGAAAAACATTAGGAATTTTTTTTTGTTGTTTTTTCTTTTCCTGTTTTTCTTTTGTGTCAGAAAAACAAAAAGTGGAAATATTTTTCTTTTATTTTAAAAGAAAATATTACACATTATTAACAAAACAATCAAAATAATTAAAATGATTTTTAAGAAAATTGCAATAGAATTAGTTTAAGTTTTAATGCAAAAATAAAGAAAAATCTGATCCAAGAAAAACAAAATATAAATAAAATATCATATATACGTTATAACTAACAATATATGAAATTTATACATATGTAAGAAAAAATATTTTCTTTTCATGGGGCATTAATTAAAACATATTTTAATTAAAAAAACAAAAAAAAACAACAAAATTTTTAGATTAGATAATGTTGCACTTATAATTATTATTGTATAATATTGGGTTTATGGTACTTAAAATATATACATAATAAAAAAGGGAAATAAAATAAATAAAGTAACAAAAAAAAAAATTAATTAAAATATTAATTAGATAATAAATTTTAAATAAAATGCAATTGATCATTTTAATTGCATTTTTTTATTATAATAAAAATGTCAACATTAAAACAACACCTTGATTTCAATAATATTAAATATGTATAGTATTATTAGGGTATAATTTTAATTACCACCCAGCTTCAAGCGTTATTTATTAATATAATTGCATTTAATAAAATTTTTAATTTAAATTTTAGAAATCTCCCAAATGTTTTGGTATTTTTTATAAATATTAAAGAAAATGTGCTAAGAAGGAAAGGCTCTGCGAAATAACGTCTAATTAAATAAAATCTAAAAGTAAAAAATGAAATCTAATAGAAAATTATCTAAATAAAATTGAGACAAAATGTTATAGTTATAGATGTTGTTATAGATGCTATTTCATTTATATATTATTAATTCATAGTAAAATTTTACTTCATTATGGTATTTTGATCTCCCGCATTTGTTTGAATGAAATATATACATTTATAAATATATACAATTAAAATAAAAATTAATTACGTAAATAAAAAAAACTCTTTTTACTTATACTGGAAAAATTCGTAAATTTCAAACGCCGAAAACGCACAGAAAATGTTTTTGTGAATATACAAGCGAAAGAAACTTAACCGTGGCTGTATATAAGAGTTAGCTCACAAACAACCAACCATCCACTATTTAATTATTTTTCCACATCAAAATAAAGTATTAACAAGTAAAAGTAACAGTAAGTCGATGCAACCGACTTATTTATACCCTACACCTAAAAAATTCAAATTAAATTAAAAATCCATAAGTTATTTTAGTTAGGTATTTAATATAACTAAGCTAAAAAAATAAATGCTTTTACAACCTTTGTACAAAATTTCAGATTTCTATCTTTATTAAATTCGAAAATATGCTTGTTAGGTCTTGGGAAGTGTGTGAAGGCACGCGGACCACCACCCCAATTCATCTCAAATTTTAGAGACATCAACAGGGTAGAACATTCTTATATCAAATTAAGTTTATATATTTATTAATTTCGAAGATATGCTTGTTTGGTCTTAGGAGTTGTGTGGCAGATACCCAAACAACCATTTTAATTCATCTTAAATTTTGGACAAATCAGGGATTCAGGAAACAACACCCTAGTACCAAATTTGAAATTTCTATCTTTATTAATTTCGAAAATATGCGTATTAGGTTTTGGGAGTTGTATGGGAGGTACTCGAACGCATGGTCCGATTTCGCCCATTTACAATCCCCGCCTTACCTTAGTCATTGTTATCCTACAGTATAAATTTCATCAAGATAGCATCATTATTTTTTGAGTTATTGTGCGTACGGATGGACGGACGGACGGACATCGCTAAATCGACTCAGGCGGTGATCCTGATTCAGAATATATATACATGTCTATACCTAACTCGCTTCCTTTTGGTGGTTACAAACACACACCGTACCAAAGTTAATATACCCTATACTTAATGTGTAGGGTATAAAAATTATATACTTAGTGAAATTTTTAGATTCCTCCTAGAGTTTGTTACAAAATCAAGGTTTCAATAATTTGGTTAACGAAGGTTTGTGTACGGCAGCCACAACTATTTTATTCTAGTTGGAATATACTTAAGTATATATAAAAAAAACAATTATGAAGAATTTTATAGTTGATTACAAAATTAAGGCAACAAATTTAAAAAAACAAAAATTTGTAGATTTATCCCTTTATTTTGATGGTTAATTCATTTTTCTTTATCAGATTTAATTATTTTTTAAGTTTTTATTTTGTTTTTTTTTTTTATTTTTAAATTTCATTTCATTTCTTATCTCATTAGACGCTATATCTCTTAGCCGGACGGAAATATTGTACAGAAGGTAGAAGAGAAGGTTAAAATAAGTAAAACGCTTCATAGACGAGTTTGCATCTCTAATAATTCTTAAATTAATTCTTAAATTAATTTAAATTTTTTTAATATATCTATCATCAATTTGAAAACATATAATAAATATATATCATAAGATACTACTATACTATCCTAAGATACTATCTGCATACTAAGTACTATCTACAAATAAATATTTATTTTATGATCAAGGACTACGTCAAAATATTCTTAATTCATAATGTAGTATAAAAAAAATCAGAAGGATGTTAAGTATGTTTTTGATTTTGTAATCCGGAAGTTTTAAATTTTGAGTTTTCTTTTTGTGGTATCGGTAATTCTATACTGAACTTGTTTTACATTAAAGGCAATATACCATTTTGTTAGACACAATACAATTAAAATAGTTAGATTTAAATTTAGTTTAAATTTTTGGACGGATTTAATCAAAACCAAATTTTTTTTTCAACTTTTTTGTAGATTTTATATTTTTAATGTTAATTTAATAATAAATAAGTATTGGTTTTCTATTCTTTTTTCTTCAATTTTTCTATCTACAATCAATAATTTGTTCTCATTCTTCATTTTTTATAAGGTGTTAATTGATTTGGATAATAAATTCATTCCATTTGCAACTCCATTTTCAAATATAGTCTTCACCCTTTATTGATTCATTAAATAATATATTATTTTATTTGTTATATATATAAGTAATTTTATTAATAGGTAATAGGATAGGTAGGTATTGTAATAGGTACTTACCGACTTAATAAATTCAATTATTTTTAGATAACTTTCGATTTTTCCATTTATTCAATTCCTTATTGCCTGCAAAATAAAAAATTAAATTAAATTAAAATCAATTCAAACTAATTTAAATTAAAGATTGTAAGAAATATATTTTACTAAATTTACAAAAAACAAAACTACATTTATCCTACTTGTTTATGCACTTATAATCTGATTCAAAAATATAGAGGGGGCCGGAGCAAATTGTTAGATGGTAAAACTACATTTATCCTACTTGTTTATGCCCTTATAATCTGATTCTAAAATATAGAGGGGGCCGGAGCAAATTGTTAGATGGTGTATATATTAATACAGACTAAATAACTTTTTCAATTAAGCAGCTCATTTTTATATATAGAACTAGCTGAAAAACTTAAATTTTAGGAGTTATCTAAACAAATCAACACTACATGCCTACCGATGAGTTCAGTATAGTGTTGATGAACGAAACATCTTCTTATTTTTACTTTATGTAAATAACTTCAATTTAAAACAATTTAGCCTACTTTTTTCTTTTCTATTTAAAAGGTCTCGGTGGCCTAGTGGATTAGAGCGTAAAAACTAGGCTGAAAACACCAAGAAAGTATGAATTCGAATCTCTGGCACATCAATAAGAATAATTCCCCCTTACGACATTTACAGCCACGCCTGAAAAGGAAAGGCTGTGTAATTTCCTTGTGACATTTATGTGACAGGGGAATAAACTACAAAAAAAAATGAAAATAAGTAAATACTTATCATTTTATAGATTTTCTAATCAAATTTCATTATCTCTTATAAGTATTTCATATTTAAATAACAAAATTTTTAGTTTCAACTTTTTAGGTCTGTTAAAATTTTTTTGGGTTTTAAAAGAGTAAAAACGATAATATGATTTATTTATCAATATATTTTGCATAATATAAATTGTTGTTTTTATATTTAAAGAATTAAAATGAATAAAATTAATTAAATACCATTAATTTTTTAAACATTTTAAAATAAACAGTGCTAGGGCAAAAAGATGCGGAGTTAATTTGATACATGTATCAACTTGGGCATACATTTTAGCCCAAGCTTAGCTTAGAGCTAATATGTATGCCCATTTAGGGGTAAAGTGCACTTAGCCCATTTATGTACAAGAAGAATATATTTCAATATTTAACTTAATTGTTCAATACTTTATTTATGAATAAAAAATTATAAAAGAATAAATAGAGGAAAATATTTCCCTACAGAAACTATAGAAGTAGTCCGTAAAGTGTGTCTTAGAATAAAAAAAAAATATTAAGAAAACTGCTCGACAATTTTCAAATCAGTTATAATCGATATCAAAATATATCAAATTATTTGTTACAATTCAATTTCCAAAAAAAAAAATACATTAATTCTTATTTGTTATTAGCATAATAGCAGTTTCAACCTACCCTGTACTCCCCTATATAAATTACAGAAATTGGACTGAAAATTTTATAACGTTGTCACAAAATCAATCAAAGTATGTATGTACTTATATAGTAATCCTTTCTTTTTATAAATAGGTGCTAGGATGTTATTAACTATTTTTAAAATCCAAAAATTTTGAGAGGCAACGAAAACCGATATAAAAATGTACACCTTAATAATTAATTTTTATCGCAGAAATTTAGTAATGTTCAATAATTGACTATCAAAAAAGGAGGAGAAAAAAATTTTACTAACATCATAAAAAAAAGAAGTCATATGATGATTATCATAATTAAGTTAAGAAATTATTAGAAATTTGAAAGGATTTTTTTTTTTTAATAAAATTTTAAACAGCTCCACTATTTATAGGCGTTATTAACATTTTATTATGTTTTATTTTTTTTAATTATTTAATTAATGACCATAAAAATGGTGAGCGCCCACCCATATTAAAATGTCATTTTTTTCTTAAATATACAAGAAATGTTGAAAGAAAATATATGTTTTTTTTATATTTATAAAATTTGTAAAAAAAAAAAACAAAAGTATTAATTATGTTTAATATATTATTTTAAAATAAAATTAATTATTTTATATTTATGAAAACTTTTTATTATATTTCTTTATATTTAAAATAAATATAAGAAAATCTAACGATGAAAAAACACATACTTATAGATAAGAATTATCATAAAATAAAATAACTTGAAGAATATTTGAACTAAGGCCAATGCCTTTATAGTTTTTTAAATATTATAAAAGATATATATATATATATATATATTTTTTTTTGAAAAATAAATTTTTCTACTTTTTGGAATATTTCCAGCCTAGCAAAAAAAAAAAAAAAAAAAAAAAAAAAAAAACCAATTTATTAAAACAAATAAAAAAAACCATTATTTTACCTCAACTAAGGTAAAATTTAATAATATAAAACATTTAATTTTAAGCTGACAAAAATTTTAATATATATGTTGAAACAAACAAAAAGAGTTAATGACTTCCAGATCAGTTTTATATATTAAACATATTTTAAAGGTCAAACATTTATATCAGTAGCAGCTAATTAAATAAAATTTTGTTTACAGATTTTCCTCAAATTAAAATAATACATTTTACATTTAACATAAAATATTAAATATTAAATTTTATTAAATTAAGTATTTAAATATTTCAATACTTAAATAACTCGAAACAATTAAAATTAAACAAAATTTAAATTGAAGAAACCTAAAAGTATGCAACGGAAATTTAAAATTCTCTAATGAATTTTTCTAGATATTGTAATTTATTGAATATAACCCGGGCAATATAAATGGAGAAAATTTAAAGTACGATATGTCCATTCCGGACAAAGATAAATTAATTAAAAGAAAATTTTGGTGGTTGGAAATTGCTTATGAATTAGATTAGAGTATTAATAATACAGATTATTTTATCTAGATTAAGTAGGTTAGGTAGGTTAGGTAGGTTAAGTTTTATTTTATAAAAATTATTTGAAATAATATCGGTTTTTGTTTGCCCGACTTTTCCAATAGTCACTTTATTATAGTCACTCACTTTTTTAGCTTTAAGTTTTATATCATATAGCATAAAATTAGCATATAAAAATTAAAATTGTAATTTAAATGTTAAATACTTTTATAAGTTAAAACCGTTTTTGTAAATTTTTTTAAGGTTAAGTAGTTTAAGATTGTACAATGGGTAAAAATAAAAATTTAATTTAAAAAAAAAAAAAAAAAAAAATGTAATTTAACAAAAGGTAACAAAGTTTTCATGTTTACAAAAGAAAACTTTTTTGCAATAAAAGCAGAAGTAAAAGAGTTAAAATGTTATATATATATATATGTTATTAAACTTTAATACGACTAACACTTGAATATATATAGTTATAGAATATAAACAGAGCAAATAATAAAGTTTATATGTACAAGCATTAACACAAACTTACTGGAACCTTTACATAAATTCGAAAAAAAAAAGTTGATAAGAGTTTGTACCAATATAAACCGAAATCTTAAATCGGATTACAAATATTACTATTCAAATAAATCTTTGTTCAAAAAAGTAAAAATCACAAGAATAGATAATGTTGTTATAAATTCAATGCGAAACCACTATATCATAGAATTGAAAATACTTCTGATAATGGTTTAAGGTCACATATTATATTCTATCAAAACAAGAAGCTAATTGAAAAGATTATGCTCATTCGCTTTACACCTCCCAAGTATTTTATCTTTTTAAACAAAATGGGTTATATTCAAAAACGCATAATCATGTGCCAGCAACAAACACTATTATAATAGACGCGCTACTTATATGTAAAGTTATATGTAAAGTTAAAATGGAGCAAATTTACAATACGAAATTTTCATATTGCAACATAGATAAATTAGTAAAAAGGGATAATTGGTAGTTGGAAAATATTTATGAATAATATAAAGTATTATAATTCCGAAATCCCATTTCTCAAAATCGCAAAAATTTCAAAAATTTAAAATCATAATCACAAATTATAAAATCGCACAATTGGAAATTTTCAATGTAAACAAAATAATAAATGAGAAAATTTTCGTTCATATAGAAATGCTTTATTGTTTGTCAATGCTTTATTGTTGTTATTATGTTTGTAAGAAAGTAAAGAGGGATTTTAGTTAGTTACAAAATCAGAATTTTAATAATTTGTGTAGGGGGGGTTCGGAGACGGCATACCACAATATTTTAAATTCTTTGATGTTGAAATATGTGTATGTAAAAAAAAATTAAATAATTAAAAGGAAGTTCAATAGTTAATTGACTTATAAAATATGAAATAGGAGAATTTTGAAACTGTCCTTACACATTTTGGGAAATTTGTCAATATATGTTGCAACTTAACCAGTAACAGGTATAATTACGACATATTAGAATAATTATAAATCCCAACACCTTATTACAAAAAAAATAAAAACAAAATGATCACTTATATTTTTTTGTTAAATATAATTTTCCTTTTCTCACTTAATTTATTAGTTTTTGCTAAAAAAATAAATACCTTATTTTCATTCCTTTGTTTTATTATTTTTTATTATTTCTTTTTCTTTTTGGATTTTTTTTATTATCTTTTGTTTTAACTTCTAATAAAATTTAAATTTTTTAGAAAGAAAAAAGTTTGAAATTTTATTTTGAAATTTAGCCAAAAACAATTGGAAATAAAATACCAATTTTTATTAACTAATATAAATTATTAATAAATTTATTAAATTTAATTAATTTAATCAATTTAAAATTGTAAAAGTAATTTTTTTTTTTCAAAATATGTAGTGAAAAAATAGGTATTTTTAATTAATCTAAGATAAATTTCTGATTTGGATATTATTAGTGAAGAGAAATTCATAAGAAAAAGTTTTCCTTTTGAGTGGCTTATCAAAACATCCTTCATAATGAATGGCTTCTAAAACATCGCTTTTATAAATATAAAAAAAACTAAGATCATATTTTTCGAAAAGAAAACATTTAGTAACAAAGAAATTTCCTTTTATAATCAAATCTTTCAATTTCTAGATACAATAATTATAGTTAGCTAACTTAAATAGGGCCATCATATTGATTATAGCCTGTATCTAAAAAAAAAAATATTCTTTTACGTGTTTATTGTGAAGAGACTAAAAAAGTACTTAAACTCATTGTACTGTATTTACTCACAGTTACTGCATTTATTTTCATTATATAAATTGTTTCAAGCTTGGTTTATGTGAACCCTATGTGGAATAGATCTTCTGCTTTCCACTTAGTAAAACTGAATAAAAGCTAAATAAAAAAGCTAATAAAATAATATATGACTATAAGTACATATACCCCAATCTATTCCTCGTATTTGCTTTACACAAATAAGTACCTGATAAGGCTTGTAAATATTAGCAAAAAGGAGCTACATATTATAGCTTTTAAAATATGTGGAGTGTCATAAAGCCATCTTGTATCTTTCTTTACTATTATTGAAGCTTCCTAATTTTAATAGTTATTCAAAAATAAATTTTTTTCATTCACATTATTTCTAACACTACTTCCATCCTCTAATGTTAACTCGGTCACCAACAGATTTCGAGCGCCATGGCTATCTTGTTTTTTCACAAATCTAACCCACCATCGTGATTTGGATCTATTTACTTTGGTACAATTTAAAATACAAATCGCGATACAAGTACCGATACCTGTATCATAGTGTAAACCAAGCTTAATATCTATTTACATAAAATAATTTTCAGTAAATCTTCTGCGGTTTGTACGAGTAAATTCGTTTTTTATGAGAGCATTTTTATGAGATAGATCAAATGTATGAACATTGTATGAGATAAAATATGCCGACAAAAAGCAAGAAATGTAACGTATTGTAAACACAACTTAAGATGGAAATTTTTTATAAAATTTTAGTTTTAATATTGTTTTATATATCTTTCTATTACCATTACTATAAGATTCATATTAATAGTCAAGATATTTCGCAAAATGAACAATTGCCAAAAAGACATTTGACAACTTTAAGAACTGAAAATTTGACAACTTCGACGCTTAACTAATTTTACAAGTGGAGATTTCACAGCCTTTTCAGATTCAGATTCAGATTCAATTATGTTGAATTAAAATCGAAAATGTAAAGTTAATTTTTTAACAAATATTTAATCTAAAATAAATTTGTATATGTAAATAATAACGAAAGAAATTTTTAGAAATAATTATTATAATTTTTAATTTCCGTAATATTTAGGCATTTGGTAACTTTTATTTATGTAGGCGCTCAGCGCTAAGTTGAAATATAAATAAAAGTTGCCAAATGTTCAGATTTCAAGTGTCCATTTTGCTAAAAACATTTTTATTAAGTGTTCATTTTGCTAAAAACATTTTTATTAAGTGTCCATTTTGCTAAAAACATTTTTTTAAATGAAATAAAAACACTACTAGCAAGATAGTGCACAAAAACATGAACATTTTTTCAACTATTTTCTCCACTGTCTTGATATTTTTCTAGCTAGTAATTGAGATAGTAATTTGGCACTTCGAACAATAAAAAATGGTGACAAATGGAAAATAATTAATTTCATTTTAAATAAATTTTTTGCAGTTGATTTATTTTTAATTTAGTTAATATTTTGTTTCTGTATATTTTAAATATGAAATTTTTTGAAATAATATAAAATAAACTTGAAAAATTTTGATAAAATATAAAATAAACTTGAAAAATTTTGATAATAAATGAAATGTCTTGATAGTAAAAATGTCACATACGTCACACAGACAATAATTTGACATTTCGTATTACACACTCGCAAGATAGTAATACTGTCTCATCTGCCTGCCGGGTTAAGTATATTTTTTGTGAAATGTCCACTGATCAAATGTCAAGTTGCTAAATGAAAGTTACCAAGTGTACCGTACCGATGTACACTTCTTCTCTTACTGAATAAAGAAAAACAAAAAAAAACAATCTAATAAGTAAATAAATAAAAAAATCAAGTTAAATTATTTACTTATTTTCATTAATTATACACATCCTTTATAATACGTATACAATTTTCCACCTTCATAAAATACACATATTTCTATAGATTTATTAATAAAATAATAAAGTTCAAGTTTTTCTCATGGTTTTTTTGTTCCAATGGATTTATCATTGATCTTCAACACGAATACTATTAACAACTGATCCCAATCGTCAGTCTACTAAAATATTATTTTCATTTATTACGTGAACGGAAATGAGTCTCAAAAAAAAAAAAAAAAAAAATTGCCTTTAAGGAAATTTTCGGAAAAAATTAAAATCAATTTAGGAAAACTTAATTAAAAAAATACTTCGATGTTTTAAACAATTTTTAATTCATTTATTGCTTATGTGTATATAATATAATATATAAATACATATTATATATATTTTTATCATATATATATATTTAACTTAATTTAAAAAATAAAAAAATAACTTAATATAAAATATAATAAATTTTAAATCTTTTCTTTTTTTCTTTTTATTCTTCTTTTCGTTAATAAATAAATTTAATTTTGGCAAAATAAGAAATATTTAAAAACTTAAATAAAAATTTAGTACTTTAATTATATATGCGAGTATACCTACATATATACATATATTATAATTTCGAAATATTATTATATTATTAGTTGTCATGAGAACTATAAATATACATATACATATGTACATATAAATTTTGCACCAATAAATTTATGTAATAATACCATACTAATAATTACAAAATAATCCTCATATAAAATGACATTAAAAAAACAAAAATAATAAAAGATTTATTATTGTTAATTATTAAGTCTTAAAATTCGCCTTCACTCACATTTTTAACGAATTTTCAATAAAACATAAGTGTAAACATACAAATGTGAATGAAAAATAAAATAATGTGCCAAAAAAAAAAAATATTTTTTTTTTGTATTTTGAAATTTACCTTAAAAATTATTATGTAGATTGTAGAATAATAAAAAAAATATATATATATAAACTTATATATATATGTATATGTAAATATATAAATTATTAAAGTAAACAAGGCAATTTTCTAAAATCAAGGGCTTAACTATATTATCTACATTTAAATATGCCATCGATTTTTACCGTTACTCAGAAAGATGGTGCCAAAAGCGATAAACACACAAGCCTCCTAGAGGCCTCTAGTCTACATTTAAATGTATATCATTTATTCTTAGGTTATATATGCTCATTTTGAAACCATTTATTTAACTGAAAATTACTAGTTTCTGCAATGGAACATTCAAGAAATACCAGGAGATTCAATGTTTTTCAAAACACATTGATTGAACATAAGTAAGGATTAAGGATAACTTTAAAGTCAAATTGCAAAACTTTAACTTTAAAGTCAAAATACATGATATTTGTTATTTTTTGATTTACTTATACCAAACGAGAAATTAACGAATATAGTTTACATACCTATAAATTTTTGGACGTTATTTTATAAACATATATGTACTTTACAATGCATATAAGTCTAACTTTTATCATTAAGTAAAGATAATAGAAAGAGGGTCAACTTCATATAAACTTTTTTAATATGAAATAGATATTTTTGAGGAAAATTAAATTTCTTCAATCACTTGATAGTATTAGTGGACATTTTACTAATCTACTCTATTTAAAAAGTGATTTTGTTTTGTTAATAAATAATAATATATACACACTTTCGTAATAAATTTATATACACACTCGTGACTCGTTTATACATATATATATTTCCTAAAAAATAAAATTTTAAAGCAAATTTACACACAATGTACACATCAACGCACAAGGCAATAATATATACACACGATACATAGCCATTACATATTTTAAAAAAAAAATATACATATACCTACATACTCAAACGAACTCAAATTATATAACATTTTCTGGTCAAATCTAGGTATTTACTAAATATTCTCAGGTATTTACTAAATATATTCAGGTTTTTGCTAAATATATTCAGGTATTTACTAATAAATTCAGATTTTTTTTTTTTGCAATTAAAAGTTTTACTAAATGAATTCAGATTTTTACTAAATACTTTCAAATATTTTTTTTTTTGGAATTCCGAATTTTACTAAAAAAATTCAGATAATTTAAAGTTCAGTTTAAAGTTTACACTTTTTGACATATGTAACTTGAAAAATACATTTATCGTTTTATTTTTACTATAATCATATCAAAAATTAAAATTGAAGTAAAAGAAGAATATCTCCGAAACTTTTCGAACCTTTTAAATAGCCGAGATCTTTGTTGATTATACTAATAAAGTTTTTTCGTTTTACTCTAGCTATATGATTATTTTTTTTTTTAGAAAAATTGCCTTTGAACAACCCCCCTGAAAAGTTTTTCAAGAACAAAATGTTGTAATTTTATATTTTGAAAATATGGAATATTTCAGATGTTTCATAGGAATTTCATTTTTATATGAGATTGTAGAAAAGGCAACATTGTCGATTAATGATTATTGATTAGTGATTATATTGATTAGTGATTACTAATAAAGTTTGCAAAATTATGAATGTATACATTCTTTACCCATATACATATGCATATGCATTATCATATGAATCAATGCGGATTTATGAATATTATAATATAGTTCGCCTAATCATGTACGTATATTTATTTTACATTTTATATTTTAGAAAACATATAATGGCTGTGTATCGTGTGTATATATTATTAGCAGAGTACCCGGCGTTGCCCGGAGTATTTTATTGGCTTTATGAAATAAAAATTATTAACTTTTGTTTCTGCGTTAATATAATTTAATTAATATAGTGAACTTATTACTATGCATTTACAGATGCTGGTAGTTTATATTCTATTTTTTATTAGATTTAGTTAAATTGAATAAACAGAGAAAAGCATTAGAGACAATTCTTCTACAAAAAATTTTTAAAGGAATCAATAATCTATTGAGTACACAATTACGGCGAAGTGAATTTCCACAATATATTCCTTAATACCGAGACATAAAATCGCATTTCAATTATGACCATAATGTAATTAATTTTTTTTGTAAGTAATGCCACTTCATGTTTTTGCGAATTATCCTTTTAAGCACATTTTGTAAAATTTGCTATTAGGTTCGCTCTGTCCCTCCGTCTGTTTACAAAAATTATATATTCGTTAATGCCGAAACATAAAATCGTATTTAAATTATAAAAGACCATAATGTAATCAATTTTTTTTTTTGTAAGTAATGTCATTTAATGTTTGGTGAATTATCCTTTTAAGCACATTTTGAAAAATTTGTTATTAAGTTCGCTCTGTCCCTCCGTCTGTTAAAACTTATATACTGTTTAATAAAGAGCAATGAAATATTAACTATGCATAGGTCTCTTAAAAGAGTAATGTTGTAGAACAACTTTTTTATGTACTCTCACCGTTGGAGATCCTACAGCACCGACAGCTCTTCAAATTTTGAAAAAACTTCTTTTTAAATGCGTACATTTCAGGTTCTGTTTAACATATTTTCAATATAAAAAATACATGATTGTTTTTTACCTTTATAAATCAACCAGAATTTTTTTACGTTTAGTTTTTCTAATTATGTTTCCAAATTGATTGGCTAAAAATATGTGAAAAAATTGTATACGGATAAGAATGTAAGGTTTTCTGTTCTTTAAATATGTATGTACTCATTTTTGATTAAATGATGTATAGAAATGTGAATATGTTTTCTAATTTAATTGATTAAGTTTATAGTATTTTTAAATATACGGATATTATACATTCCATATGTAAATATTTCAATGATATTTTATGGGAAACATGTTATACACATGCATCTCATATAGGTAAACCACATGTAAGTAATGCATTTCTGAATGATGACATGATGATTGTCTAATGTAGGAGATTGTTTCTGTTTTTTAACAACGGCCGAAAATGTTATGTTGTTAAGACTTAAACACAGTATTTTTAAGATACTTAATAAGGTTACTTTAATTACTGTTCTATATTAGAAATTTGCATTGAAAGGTTTTTATGAAATATGAGAAACAGTATAGATAAAAGTAAAAGAGTGTTGGAAATATCTTTTTAATAATAATAACAAGTAAATGTAACAGTAAGTCGATGCAACCGACTTATCAATACCCTACACCTGAATAATTCGAATTAAATTGAAAATCCATAAGTTTTTTTGGCAGCTGCTTGAACTTCTTCCCTTTTCTGTCTTATTCAACTCGAATTTCAGGAACGTAAAAGAGGCATCCTCTTGAAATATGCTTGACACCCTTGTAAAAAATTTTAAGTTTCTATCTTTATTAATTTCGAAGATTGTTAGTCCTTGGGAGGTGTGTGTCAGGTACCCGAATTGCCACTCCAATTCATCGAATCCATCTCAGGAACATAAAGAAAACATGCCAGAACACCATTGTACTAAATTTAAAGGTTGGTTTTTATTGGTTTTGGAGATATGCTCCTTGCTCTTGTGCTCGTCCGGAAGTTTCCAAAATACGAACCCATGGTTCAAATTCTTTCAAATGTCAGTTTCCAATTTTACAGAAAAGGAAACAAAACAGAACACCTTTGTACTAAAAATTAAAGTTCTATCTTTGTTGGTTGTGGAAATATACTCGTTTGTTCTGGGGCTCGTCCGGAAGCTTTCAAGATTTGAACCCATGGACCAAATCCTCACAAATTTCAGAAACATAAATCAAACATGAAGGAACACCATTCTGCCTAATTTAAAGGTTATATCTTTCTTGCTTTTTGAGATAATATCATTTGCTCTAAGGCTCGTTCGGAAGCTTCCAAAATCCGAACCCAAGGACCAAATCCTCTCAAATTTCAGAGACCTAAATCAAACGGGAAGGAACATCATTGTAAAAAATTTAAAGGTTCATCTTTGTTGGTTTTGGAGATATCTCGTTTGCTCTGGGGCTCGCTCGGAAGCTTCCAAAATACGAATCCAGGGTTCAAATCCTTTCAAATGTCAGTTTCCAATTTTATAGAAAAGGAAACATAACAGCACACTCTTGTACTAAAAATAAAGGTTATATCTTTGTTGGTTGTGGAGATATACTTGTTTGCTCTGAGCTCGTTCGGAAGCTTCCAAGATCCGAACCCATGAACCAAATCCTCTCAAATTTCAGAGACTTAAATAAAACATGAAAGAACACCACTCTGCCAAATTTAAAGGTTATATCTTAGTTGGTTTTGGAGATAATCTCATTTGCTCTGGTGCTCGTTCGGGAGCTTCCAAATCCAAACCCATGGACCAAATCCTCTTAAATTTCAGAGACATAAATCGAACGGGAAGGAACATCATTGTACAAAATTTAAAGGTTCTATCTTTGTTGATTTTGGAGATAATCTCGTTTGCTCTGAGGCTTGTTCGGAAGCTTCCAAAATCCGAACCCATGGACCAAATCCTCTCAAATTTTAGAGACTTAAATAAAACATGAAAGAACACTACTCCGTCAAATTTGAAGGTTATATCTTTATTGGTTTTGGAGATAATCTCATTTGCTCTGGTGCTCGTTCGGAAGCTTCCAAAACCCAAACCCATGGACCAAATCCTCTTAAATTTCAGAGACATAAATCGAATGGGAAAGAACATCATTGTACAAAATTTAAAGGTTCTATCTTTGTTGGTTTTAGAGATAATCTCATTTGCTCTGGTGCTCGTTCGGAAGCTTCCAAAGCCCAAACCCATGGACCAAATCCTCTTAAATTTCAGAGACATAAATCAAACGGGAAGGAACATCATTATACAAAATTTAAAGGTTCTATTTTTGTTGGTTTTTGAGATAATCTCGTTTGCTCCGGAATCATTCGGAAGCTTCCAGAATCCGAACCCATGGACGGATTTTGTCCAGATTCGAACTTAGCCTTCCTATCGTAATTAGTAACCTACTATATAAATTTCTTCAATATAGCTTCATTAGTTTTTGAGTTATGGTGTAAACGGACGGACGGACGGACATCGTTAAATCGACTCAGGAGGTGATCCTGATTCAGAATATACATACATGTCCATATCTAACTCGCTTCCTTTTGGTGGTTACAAACACCATACCATAGTTAATATACCTTATACTTTAGGTGTATAAGGTATATTAATAAGTGCTCGTGCGGAAATGGGTTAACAAACGTTAACAAACATTTTGTCACAGGCTTAATTTAGAACCATAAATTCATCCTGCCAAATTAGACAGAAATTAGAAATGGATCGTAACCAAATCAACTCAGTAAGCTCCTGTGGTAAAGAGCTACATTTTTGTAACTTTTCAATTCAATTGGCAAAACCGTTTAAGCGCGACAACAAAGAAATTGAAAAATTTCATTGAGTCCTGGTGTCGAAACTGGTTAATGGATTGTAACCAAATCAACTCAGTAAGCTCCTGTTGTAAATAGTTACACTTTGATAAATTTTTAACTCAATTGGTCAAACAGTTTAAGTGCGACAACTAAGTAAATTACAAAACTTCACTGACCCCTGGTGCCGAAACGGATTAATGGATCGTAACCAAATCAACTCAGTGAGCTCCTGTGGTAAAGAGCTACGCTATTGTAAATTTTCAACTCAATTGGTCAAACCGTTTAAGCAGGAAAACAGAAAAATTTAATGAACTTCGTTCGGCTCTCCTGCCCAAACAAGTTAACGGAACTTTATAAAAATTTGTCACAGGCTTTTTTTCGAACCATAAACCCACCATACAAAATTGGACATAAATCGGAAACAAAAATTTTTTTGGAAGCCCGCCGGGCCGAATCAGGGTAATATATTGTATCCCAATTTCTTGGGCACCAGTCCAAAGCTAAAAAGAACATTTGCACAAATTTGCAACTCAAAACGAAAGGACAACAAAAAAACGAAAAAGCTTTAAATGGCTCTCGGACAGCAATGGGTTAATAAACCAAAACACCATATAGCCTATAACACTTTCCGGGGTCGTAGAAATGTTCCTGCTAAATTTGGTTGCAATCGGAATGGTGGTTTTTACGTGAAAAGGGCACAAACAAACAAACAAACAGAATTTCTGCTTTATATATTAGATTGCCGTGTGCGTTGCTGTGTGCGTTGTATGTATATTTGCTTTAAAATTTTATTTTTTAGGAAATATATATACTTATGTATAAACGAGTATGTATATAATATTATTACAAAAAGTGTGAGAGAGAGTAGAGTAGACTAGTAAATAAAATGTCCACTAATACTATCAAATGATTGAAGAAATTTTATTTGTCTCAAAAATATTTCATAGTAAAAAAGTTTATATGAAGTTGGTCTTCTTTCTAATATCTTTACTCAATGCTTTTATGTTATTAATTTTAGGAGTATTTCGTCTTTCAACACTATACTGAACCTTTTAGTAGACGTGTATTGCCTAAAAAACTCTTAGTTTAAATTTTCGATTAGTATTTTATTCCCACTTCTATAAGAATGATAGGGCATTCTTCAAAGCGTATACTTTAAGTCTCGTGCTGTAGTGAAAGTGCTGAAGGATCTGAATGTTAGAAAGTCTACCGATCCTAATGGAATCCCTGACATGGTTCTCAAACATATTGCCTTCCCCATTTCGAAATATCTGCATCCGAGTATGGCATCCTGCTCTTTTGCGCAAATGTCAGGTCATTGGTTTGGGTTCTTCGTTCTTTCTGTTCATGAATGGAGGATTTTCTTTCGAATCAAGAGTATTCGTGTTCTTATCGACAACTTTATATCTAATACTTATAAAATTAATGTTGGCGTTCCACAAGGCTCCGCCTTATCACCTACTCTTTTCTTGATTTTTATCAATGACTTACTCTCTTCTACCCACAATCCCATTCATAGTTTTGTTGACGACAGAACTCTGGTGGCATCCTATGATTTCTTAAGGAAATGAAATGCCACTTTTACCCTAATCAATTTGAAAAGAAACTTAATGTCTAGCTCAATTAACCATGACCTAGCAGTAATAACTGATTGAGGTAACAGAAACAGACTCGAGTTCAATACTTTTAAAACGAATGTCTCTTGCAAAAGAGATCAATTTGTCTCAACTTTGCGATTTAAAGTAGAAATAATACAGCGGTCTGAAAGTCTAAATACTTTAGGTATGCAGCTTAATCAAAAAATGCTGTGGAATGAGCATATTTTGGTTATAGCTACAAATGCTGCCAAATGTTTATGCATAATCTATAAAGCTTACATCCGGCCTAAGATGAAGTATAATCCTCAAATTTGAGCTAGCGTAACTCAAACTTCACTAGGTTACCTAGTGAAGACAAAAATAAAATCATATAAGACAAATTTAAAATCTCGTCGGAACAATGGAGCATTTTCTCTTTTATAGATATCTTGTAGGCAATCACTTGTTCTATTGAACTGATATCAATAATGCCTCCCTTCATACAATTTAACGCAAAATTAGGGAAGCTTCCAGTACTCATTACTACACTGAGGAAACTCTTAGGTGGTTCAAAACTGGTTGTAGTAACACATTCATTGTAAGAACCGCTAGAATGTCGAACATGCTTCCATCTAATGTTGTTCCTCTGATAGAATTGGGTCATATTACAATTTGCAACTTTTCAAAAAGAATCTGTTCGTTTAGGTTCGTTTCCGTTTCCAATTTATCTTCCTACTCTCCTCTAACATCCTATTTCCCTCCAAATCCTCTCCCTCTTATCGAAACCTACAATGGCTTTATATAAAGGAATCTTTTTTGGGGTTGAGTTTGGGTAGCGTGTAAAAAAAAAATTTCTGTCATTAATTCAGTTTCCCTTTTTTGGAATCATTTCAATTTCACTCAGATTAAACTTTTATTAAAATTGCTTTCCATGACATTTTTGTAAGATACAATTGTTGGTATGTAAATACCTAAGTAATTTGCCCTAGTTCCAACTACCTAAGAAAGAAGACTACTTAATTCCAAAAAGTAAGGAAACGGAACCTCAAATTTTTCATAAAACGATTATTTTAGAATAATAAAACGTTTTTTAAATAAAATTACTTTTTTTTGGAAGATAAGTGCATAATATGATTTAAAGAAGTGAAAAAAAAAATTTGTAAATAAATAGTGATATTTTTTCTATTTTCGACCGCATTATACTAGTTTTCCTAATAACGACCACACGTTAGCCTATTACTGACCTAGTATTCATCTTGTCAAGAAATTATAGCATTTAGAAAGAATGGTAAAAATTATAATTTTAGATTTTTTAACTCAGCATTTAATTCAATTAATTTATAAAAACTTAAAAAAATAAAAGAAAATTAAAAATTCTTATTTCTTCATTGGTAAATTAAAAAGTAAGTAAGTTTTCATTAGATCAAAAATTAATAAAACATAATATTTTCTTAAAACTAATAACACAAATAATTAAATTACTTTCTTAAATCGTTTATTTCAGGAACATTATGTGTTCCACGACTAGTTATTATTGCTGGAGGCTCAATTTTACAAATTATATCGCATAGTGCATAATCGAAAATGTCTTCCCTTTCTGGCCATTTCCAATTGGTTCCACTCATAGTCATTGTTTTTATAGAGAATTTGTTATTATTTTTGTCTAATATAGTGCCCGGAAAGTTTTCTCCTTCATATTTTATTATTACAAATTCACCTTTCTCATAATATGTATCTGTTTCATTTTCCCTTATTGTTTCAGTCTGATTTAATGTTTTTTTTACTAATATCTTCATTGCCCTCTAATCTACTTTTCTTATTAGAATCTTTTGTTTCCAATTTACGCTTTTGTGCTCTTTTCATTTTATCTTCTTTTTTTGTTTTTTCTTCAAAAAGTCTTCTTTGATGGTTAATAAACTCTTCATTAATGGCAACTGTTGGTGTTATTTTTGGTTTTCTTCTTGAAATTGTACTTACTTTTTTTTTATTTGCTCCAGAAGCTTCAGGCCAATATAATGATTTTTTAAATGGAGTTGGATATTCATTCGGATCTTTATTATTAATTTGTTTAACAGATGTTGGTGTTGACGTAGCTATAGGAAATGATGAAGGATCTAGGAAATTTACTACTCCATTTGTTTTAACTATTGCTTCTATGGTGTTGTTATTTTATATCTAAAATTCTTCGTCTATATTTAAATTATTTACTGTTATTTGATCAATTGGTGGAAAATTTTTTTCCAAAGTTAAGTCATGAGCTGTATCATGACTTATCTGTATCATGTTAATATTTTCATTCACTGAACTTTTCCATAATTCGAATAAAGCTTTATATCCCACATCGCCGACCCATTCACCTTGTACGCTTTTAAATTTTTCCATAACTTTTGGACATATTCTCAATTCTAGTTCTGTTAAAAACTGAAATTCAGTTTTCCTGGTGCTAGAAATAATTTTTGGTTCTGCAGTTGTTATCATACTTTGTTTCGTGGCTATAGAATCAACTTGTTTTAAAAGTTTTGTGTAGTTTATATTATTTTCATCAAACGGAAATAAACCACAAGTTTTAAAAGAATTTTTTATAGTTGTTTGTGTTGCTGCTTCATTTAATGCAGATTCGAAAAGTGTGGCGAATAAATCACGCTGCAGCTTCTGACCAACATTACCCATTCGCCATTCAGATACTTTTTTACGACAAACGTTTTTTACGGGAAAAAAAACACCAACATCAAGTGTTTGTGAGCAATGAGTTGAAATAGAATAAAATGTTGTTAAAATTATTCCTTTTTCTTTACAAAATTCTGAAAAAAGCAAATTAATATGTGAGGAATGACCATCTAAAAAAAAAGATAACTGGAAGCTGAATTTTATTTTTTTCTATCCATGGGTAGGAAACATTGGTCATATATTCATAAAACATATATTTATCATCCACCCCGTTTCGGTTCGTCCTATACCCCAGTTCTTTGGATAACGAGCATGAATGTTGGAGGGTATTCGTTATATGGATATAATTCCATTAGTGGCTGCAACGCTCCATTCGCGATTACTTCTTTTGGTGACAAGTAAAAACCTATCGATATCATATTAAAAAAAAGCGGTCGCAAAAAGTTAAATAGAAAAATCATTGTCCGAATTATCGACTACCAATTTTAAAACATATTTCAATAGCAATACTGCTATAATAAGAATTGTTTTAGTTGAATTACTCAATAATGAGATAGTTTTTAGTAGGTCGTAATTAGGGTGTACGTTAGGTAAAATATTTAACTTTATATTTTATTCAAAAAATTAAATATTATTTTGCAAAAAAACACATTTATAAGATTTTTGAAAACATATGAAATTTTGCCTTATAACGACCGTTGGTCGTTATTAGGGCAAATATAAAAATTCAACTTTCGTATTTCCGACCGCTATATTTTATTATTTTTACTCGAAATTTGAGCAAATTATGGATATTTAATGGTTTTACATTATTTTTAAAT
This sequence comes from Poecilobothrus nobilitatus, assembly GCA_947095535.1. Taxonomy (NCBI): domain Eukaryota; kingdom Metazoa; phylum Arthropoda; class Insecta; order Diptera; family Dolichopodidae; genus Poecilobothrus; species Poecilobothrus nobilitatus. The sequence goes on from OX352774.1 coordinate 116,560,700, forward strand.
AAATAACAGTTTTAAATTACTAATTTAAACTTACTTTTCTTAATTAATGTTATTCACGCAAATTCACTATTTTTAAATTCAATAATTTAAGATTTCTTGAAATAAGAACACCATTCACTATGCATTTCTGCAACAAAATGACGAATTTAAATTAAAATGATGATAATTATGTTTTGACTGACACAAAAAATGGCGGGAATTTCATTAAATTTTAAATGGAAATAGAAAAAACGTTTTTAAATTTGAAAAGAACGACTTTATTTAGAAAAATTCTAAGTGGTCGGAATTTGGAAGATGGTCGGAAATAGGAAACTTTACGTTATATATCAATTTTTGATATTACACAAAACCAACTATTGAAAACTAGTTAAGATCCAATTTTGCGGGCTTTAGTTCATAATGAATTTTATTATTCTTTGTTAGCTTTAGTTTGTGTGGGCTTCAGTTTGTTGAACCCTTAAGAAATACATTGTTCCTTGATATTTTTAAATTGAAAAACTGTAAAACGTGAATTATAATAGATATAAGGCCATTATAGATCGAATACTATTATTAAATTATACACTAATATTATTTATTTTGTTTATATTATATTTTTACACTATATTTGGTAGCAAGGGATATTTGTTTTCAATTAATAAAACTTGCTACCTGTGCAGCATTTGAACTCGCTCTCCCTCGGTTAATAAGCCACGTGTTCCTGAAAGATCTATAACACGATAGAAAGATCATACTTAGCTTAAATATTCAACTATTGCTCTTCTTATAGCTCAAAACTGGCATTATAAACTATGTATTAATAAATATTTCAATTAAATTGCATACTGTTAGGGGACTTATGTCTGTGTACACGCAATACCTAATGGCAAAGTTGTTCAATATTTTATTATTATTTTTCTTTCTTTTAAAGAATATTTTGAAAAGTGAAAGTGAAATGTAAAATATGTTGTCAGTAAAATTGATTTTGCAACAAAATAATATCAATATTAATATTTGGCCTTTTTAATTTTCTTTTAATCTTTTTTGGTCATTTGCAATATGTCACTTTTTTTTTAATTTTTTTGTTTTTTCTTATTTTAAAATTTTGATTTTCAAATACCATAAAAATTGAAAGCAACAAAACAAGGTAAATAAAATACTTTGAAAACAAAAGCAAAAAAAAAAAAGAAGCAAATTAATTGACATGAAATATTTTTTGTTTTTTATACCATTATTTTTTATAATTTGATGGTCATTTTTTTAGAAAAAAAAAAAAAACGAAAACAAAAAATCCATTATATTTCCTTGTCATTTTTTGGAAATTTAAAGAATTCTGTTGTTTTATAATTTTAGAAAATTGCAGCTGCCAATATGGAAATAGATTTGAAAAAAAAAAAATATATAAAATAATAAAATTTTAATTTTTCCGGAGATAAATGTTACGTAAAAGTCACTTTTTAATTTTAAAAAAGTATTTCTAAAAATGCCAAAAAAAAACCTACTGGTTTTTTTTCTTCGAAAAACTGAAAACCATGGCAAATATTTTGTGGTGCACCAACTCAAAAATAAACAAAAATTTCTAAAATTTTATATAAGAAAAAAAGAAAAACAAATTTTGAAATTTTCTGCAACTTTGAAATTTTTTTTTTTTATTTATTCTTATAATTCATGTTTCACAAAATTCCTTTTGGGAATGATTTTATTTTTCTATTTTTTTTTTTTTTGATTTTTTATTCTTGTTTTAATATGTAGGAAGTTAAAATCAATTCACTTCACTAGATGATAATTATTAATGTTTTCTGTCCACCTTTTTCGTTTTTCTTTTAAGGATTCACTATATATACCGTTTTTTTTATGAATTTTTATATTCTTTTATGAATAGATACTTTTAAACGTTTAAAAATATTAATTTTTATCTTTCGAAATAAGCCCACGATGAACCTACCAGTAATGTTTCACCATTTAAAGCATTTTAAGTATTATTTTTTTTACGAGGGTCGGTGGAAAATTTCAGAAATCACCCAGATGAATTTAAACCCAAATCTAAGAATGGCAGTTTTAATACTAATGTACAGGTTTGATTTATGGAAAAGCATATGGGAAAGATTCTTGGGTATGTAGAATGGGTAAGAAATTTTCAAGAAAGATGTTATTGTTCTTCTTAAACTAGGTACTTCTAAATTGTACACATATGATTTTGGAAAATACATGCAACAGCGATTCTACAAACGTGACTTGCGTATAACAAACACTGAGTACCGACATCCTAGAAGTTCTACATAGTAGAAATGGGAATCTGGCGCACTCCTTATTTCGTGTATGAAAATTTTGAGTGAAGGTATTAAGTAACTGTTTTATTCCTATAGATCAGGTGATTATCCCAACAAGAAATGTATAAAACAAGTTCAATGACTCAACTGCACGACGATGGCTGCGTAGAGTGAACATCGAGGTAACACAGGGATCGTTAATAATACTTATCTTTGTTTTGTGCATTACTGAATTTCAAAAGTTTTTGCTTTACAATTTTTTCCATTAATTTGGAAAGGACAGAAGTTATAGTAAAATAACGGTAGTTAAAGGGATCGTAATATTTTTTTCGGAAATTGGAAAAACATGCGCAACCTCCCATTGGATAGGATGTATACCAAAAATGAAGTAGGGGTGGAAAAAGTAGTGTTGCATATTAGAAATATTGGTGTAAGAATTTATTAGTACTATGGTAGTGATACCATGCGATAGATTTTTTTTGTATTGATCAGTTACTGCCCGCGTTTGTATTTATCAGTTACTGTCCCGCAGAACTTGTCATGTTTTTCACAAAAAGATAAAACAAATAAAATTATAACACATATAATGCACCTAAAATTAAAATTATAACTACCAGAACCATCATTAAGTATACATAAATAGTTTAATTTTTATTTCCTCGAAAATATTTTAAATATTTCGAAATTCTATAATTAATTACCTAATAAAATAATTATGTATATATTATACGTATATATATATATTTTTTTTTTTATATTTTCTTGCTTAGTTGTTCAAAAATAAAAATTTTTAATTATTTTTCTGAACTCATAAAATAACTCATAAATTTTGGGTTCGTAAACGCCATTCTTTTAATTTAGAAAGAAAACATCAAAATGCTGATAAAGAAAAGAAAGTAAGAACAAAAAAAAATAAAACGTCATTAGAATCATTGAATAAAATAAAAATAGAAGAGAAAAAAGAAAATAAATGATTTTAAAAACAATGTTTTATTATTTGATTTTCAATTAAAAGAAATTCCTAGAATTAAAGAAGACTACATTTGTTAATTAACCAGAAGGGTATACAAAAACAAAAACCAATAAAAATATTTATTTTAGCCGTTAAATGAATTTTTTTTAATAAATAAATGAACAAGTAAAAATTTTAAAATAAAGTCATGGTTACTTAGTTTATGTTAATTTTTCAGTTCCACCTTCTCAACTTCAATGTAAACATTTCATCTTTTTCCTTTTAGAAATTAGCTTTTTTGGTCAAAGTATCCTTTAGCAGGATATCAACATTAACAAAAATTTAAAATTATGGAAAACAAAATTACTCTTGTTAAAAACTACTTTTTACCACATTTTTAAAAAAATCTTAGAAAATGTTGCTTATTGTATATATCACTCTGTCCGTTCATTCATCCGTCTGTTTATAAAATTAATACACCGCTTAAGATACAACAATGAAATTTTAACAGTGGATAGCTCTAATCAAAAAAGTTAACAATCTTTTTATGTTCCACCTATTATGATCCCACTTATTCCGAGGCTTAAAGCGCCTCAAAATTTTCAAATGTTGATATCTCAATTTCAGTTGTACATTATTAAATTTTTTTATTCCGGATCATAATGTCGCAAAAATATGGCATTGTAAAAAGGTCGGAAGCAATAATTTCGTAGCAAAAATATCATATTGAAAAAATGGCGCCGGACAAAATGTAGCAGCAAAAATTTCGCAATAATTTGTTTAAATTTAATTGAAAATATTTTAAAAAAAGAGGTCTATTTACCCTAATTTTTAATACAACTCCAAAATCCATTTTTTTGTAATTGAATGTTAAAAGAATATTTCCAAGATTTTTGTTCGCCCATATCTGAGAAAAATTAGAAAGAATTTGCAACCTTCCTGTTTAATAGATATAGGGAACAAAAATTGAAAATACTATATTTTTACACATCTGTGCAAATTATGCCTTAGCTTAGTATACGTAATTAAGTATATAGGACTTCCTTAAAACTGAAAAAAAGTGCTTTCGTCTCTTGATTTTTCATTTTTTGTGTGTAATGCATACTGCCTTGTTCTAATATATTATATGTCATTTTTTATTATTTCAAAGTAATTTAAAATACAACTTTGTGTTTATAAATCTATAAAAATAATTTGTTTATTTTTGTGGTAATTAAATATAAAATAATGAAGAAAAAAAATTAAATCATAAATATAATTTCAATTCAATTTTATATTTTTACTATGATTCAATATTCACTGCATTGAAGTTTCAGTGCATATATAAGTATACATATTATGTATTAATCGTATACTTATAGTTCTATTTTTATAATTTTTTCTGCGATGCCTCTATAGGTTTAATTTTTTGAGTACATGACACCGATTAATATATAAGATTTAAAATGAATAATCGATTCAATTAGTTAAAAGAGTTTATAAAAAAAGTTAGTATTCCTTGAACTAAATGAACCAGAATCCTTATATGCCCCAAACATCTAAATTAACAACAAAATTGTAAATATTATGTAATGGGCACAAGTGCGACCATCGACGAGAAATTCGCCAATAAAAAATTAAAAACATATAAGTACATTCTTATATATACTCACAATATTGAGTTCATCGACATCTTACAATTTTATCCATTAGAAATAAAATTGTGAATAATAAAATGCGAATGTGAATATTAATACAAAAAAATCATATGGAAGACATAAGTAAGTACTGCTGAAGTCTCATATCAAGCAATGTTGCGTTCCTTTTACACGAAAATAGTAGTTAAGAGTAGTTGGCAGTAGTTGGAAAATGGGACGCTACTTTAACATACTTAACCATATTTACTCTTACCTACTCTTTCTCAAAAGTTGATGTAATTAGGAGTAGAAGAGAGAAGTTTATTCTGCAAAAGGAACAGAAGCAATATAAATCGTGAAGCAGTAATCAATTACAATATAAGTAATTAGATATAAAAACCATAACTAAAACAAGGCCTCTCTTATATTTTCCTATGTAAGTATAGAAATAAATGCGCGTGCGGGTGCGTTGAAATCGACACCAAGTAATGCACTAGATGCACTTCTTTATCTCCTCCCCGTTGACCTCCATATAAAATTTCTAGCCTGTTGTAGTGCGGTCAGACTCAGAGAAAATGGGCACTGGCGCACAAAACCTTATGGTCATAGCAGTATTCTAAGCTCGACAGCTTGGGATCTGCCAGATTCCACAGACTACACTATTCCAAGTTTGGAAATTGTTAAGAATTTCAAAGTAAAGATTCCATCAAGAAGAGAATGGAGACAAGGAAACCCCTTGGATGAAGTAGACATCACACTCTTCACTGATGTGTCAAAAATGGACTGCGGTGTTGGCGCTGGTGTCTACTCAGAAAAACTCAAAATAGAACATGCTTTCAGACTTCCCAATAAATCCAGTGTATTTCAACCTGAAATGCTAGGAATCTGGAAAGCATGCCAAATACTTAGGAGCAATACTTCTCTGGGGGTAAGCATTGCCATTGTCACTGATAGCCAAGCAGCAATCGCGGCTCTTAACTCTGCGGTGATAACATCCAAGTTTGTCAGAAAATGCTATGACGAGCTTAAGAATATAAGCCATCAATACAATGTTACATTACTGTGGGTTCCGGGACATAGGAACATCACGGGAAATGAACATGCTGATGAATTAGCAAGGAGGGGTTCCAATCTGAATACTTCCCTGGAAGAACAGGTGGATCCACCACTAAACAGCGTTAAAACTTAAAAGGGATATCTTTCCACACTTTTTATCCATAGCGAAAAGAAGGTGGAAAGAATTAACCTCATGCCGTACGACCAAGAAAATAAAAATAAAAAGAAACAATTTAGCATTCTTTTTTTTGCAAGATCAAATAAATCACATTTAAAATTAAGTTTCTTTTTGGAATTATTACGTAGACAATTTTTAGTCGAAAATTTCATTGTAAGCGTCATCACTTTTCATTATTTTCTTTAAATTAGTTATGTCATCAAATTACAATACTCATACAAATCAACATACAATTTAACAAACTAACAATTTGTAAGAAAAACAAAAAAAAAAAGTTTGAATCATTTCATTTAAAATTACTAAAAAATATTATTATTGACATTTTCTTTTAGTTATTTTAGGAAAGCAATTTTTAAAAATTAATTTTCTAATGGCATTATTTTTAGAGTGTAGCTATAATAAAAGTATATAACTTATAGATAAAATACAAAAGAAATTTTTATCCGTTTTCTCATATTTTTTTTTTCTTTTAATTTTGTCATAATTTATTTAACCTCGAAATAATTTTTTACTTTTTTTATTTTTATTTTTCTATTTCTTTTTTTTTATTTTAATTTTCCTTGTATAAACCAATTTGCAATATAAACCGTCCCACCTCATCTCTATGGCGATGTCACTAATAATTTTCCCATACAAAAAAAAATATTTAAATTTAAAGAAGATTATCTAAAACAAAAAAAACAATTTAATAATATTTATAAATTTACACATTATATGTACAAACATTTGTACACAAATAACTTTTCGGAAATGCTTCCAAAAAGAAAAAAAAAATGGGTTGAACTGAACGATTTTATGATACTTAATGAAATGGTAATTAAATACATATAAAATATAATATAGGAATTAATTATCTCTTAAAAATAATCCGTTTTTCTTGTGCTTTACGAGATTAGTAGGAAATTAGTATGAAACTTTAATGCGACCTTATTTATTTCATAAAATCTAATCATTCGAATGAACGTCACAAGTACAGCTGTAGAAGATGCAGGACTCCTTATTCATTCACATTCCTTTAATAATTGGTATTTGCCTTGTGACCATTTGCCTTTTTTTGTCAAACGACAGTTCCTCATTAGAATAAATTATACCTTAAATTATGATTAATCATAAAGAGGACGTTTTTACATCTTTACACTTTTTTTTTAAATCATATAGTTAAATACAAATATAAAAAATTGTAGATGAACCACATCTAAAAAGAAAAGCGCCCAACCTTTATGCGTAAACATACCTTCAATAAAACCTTAAAAACAAAACAAAAATGTATTTTAAATTTGACTCTATACACAGAACATTAAATAACTACAAGATAATAAGACTTTAAAAATGAAATAGTTAAGGATGAATTTTGATTTTAACTTTACTATACGGATTCATTGTTCACTTACAGTCCCACTCCTAATTCAATGTTTTCGCATTCTTGTCCGATTTTTTTTTATGCCTACTTCCTAGCCATATACTAAGTTAGCAGTTAGAGGTTTCATCCCATTATATTGGCTAAAAGGAGAGAGTTTAGTCAATACGAATCTGACACTGCCAAGGGAGTATTTGAATCTGACACTGCCAAGGGAGTGTTTAGAAGATTCGCATCTTTGGGGAAAAAAAAACTATAATGTACTATAATTGGTAATTTATATTAAACTCTTGATGACTTTTCGATGTTTGATTCATAGAATTCACAAAATGTATAAAACCATGCACTTATAACATATTTAAAATAAAGAGTAGGATATTCAAACAAAATTCAATTAAGTAAGTAGTTAGTTAATTATTAAAGACAATACTTAATAACAATTCTTTTTTTTAGTAATGGTACTTAGTTTTTAAAATTTTGATTTATGGACCATTTTTTTATAATTAATAAAAAAAATTTTCCTTATTTGAGTTCGCTATAAACGACCATCATATTCTATAGGCAGGGTATCAATAAAACTGATATTAGCTATTAAATAATAATATTAAGAAATAATAACCAAATCTTAATCGATATGCTTACCAACGATACAGATGCTAATTCATGTTGAAGATTCAGCTAATCTGAGACTTCTAATAGTCCTTGATATTCTAATGACCTTTACAGATTATTTAAATTTAATTTTATCATACTTTTTTAGCAACGTTCTTTAAAATTGTTTGTAGAAAAATTTTAAAATAAAATGGTCATTATTTCATTTTAGGACTTTTTTTCAAATTCCTTATAAAAATTCTCTACTTATTTATTTTCTTTTTATTTTAAATTTTTATTTTAATTATGTCGTCACTAATATTATACCCATACGAACGATAGTCACGTCCTGAGTATATTAAAATTTCTCCTCCGTTTGTAACGCATCAACATAAGTATGATAAATATAAACTTAAGTGTATTAACTTAATCAGAATCAAAAAACATGTAGCTTACGTTTGTCCCAAGATAAATGTCCGTTCGTCCGTCAGCAAAATAACTCAAAAACTAAACAAAATCTATAGAAAGATGAAATTAACTGCTTTTTACTCCTAAATTAATATTAAATTAATAACATTAATATTTTTGGAAATAATGAAACTTCTGGTAACTCTTCAACGTTAAGTTAGTTAACTTTTCTTGTAAAAATTTTGTGTGTATACATACATAATATATCGATTAATAACATGAGTATGATACGTCGTAATGCAAACAAAATTCAAATACTTAAGTAACTAAAAAGTGTAATGGTTGTGCGAAGAACTTATTTAAGGTTTGCTACATTATCTTTTACGTCAAACTCTAATGCGACAAAAACTTGCATACAAAATCTTGCTTTCAAAAATCTTTTAAAACAAAATCTTTTTTCCAAAATCTACTATTACAAAATCTTGCATGTAAAATATTCTTATCAGAATGTCACATATTCTTATATATATAAATATTCTGGAAAAAGCGGCAAACCTGCTTTTGAATCCAACTCTAAAATCCTCCTTAACAATTTGTTTATACATACTTTAAAAACAAAGTCAAAATCTATTGCATACATATATATAAGTAGTTACATATTTATTTTGCAAGATTTTGTAATGCAAGATAAAAAAAAAAAGCAAGATTTTGTCGCAGGTTGATTTTGGCGTGCAGGATTGTGACCTGCTCCCACTTACTTATTATGCTGTATATTGTGTGTATCTTGCATTATGTATGGTATTGGTATACAATGTATATATATATATATATATATATATTATATTATTATGTTATAACTATTGTACCAATGTATATATCTTGTATGGTATATATTTATAATAGTATAAAATATGGTGTGTATATTGCGGTTGGGACTGATATTCCAAAACACAAAATCCCAAAACAAAAAATTCCAAATGTACAAAATTTCAAAAAAAAAGTCCAGTGTATAAAATTCCAAGAAAAAATATTTCCTATTTAAAATATCCCTTGTCCCAAAACCCAGGGTAAACTAATTATTGAAACCCTGATTTTGTAACCAACTATAAAATCCAATTCTGTTAGTGTTAAGCACATAAAATTTTCAACAGCAACTAAAACAGTTGGGACTACCGATGGAGATTTTTTATAATTGGAATTTTTTTTTGGGATTTAGATGTACTCCCGTATATTGGGTACATATCGTGCAATATATGTATACATAATAGGTTCAATATACTTCTTAATTAATAATTAATCATATTAAAAAAATGTTCATAAACTTTTTTGGGTGTTCACCACACACTAATAAATTTTTGCTTAAATAAGAGTATTTTTCAGTATTTTTTACACTGGTTAAGAGTAATTACAAATAAGATGTCATTAAATAAAAATGATAAAATATTCGAGCAAAATACTTTCTAATGTGTGATGTGATTTCTCTAGACCTTAGGCGTGTTGTAAAACTTTTTTTAATTCTTACATATCTACTTACCTTATAACAAATTCTAATATTTCTGATTTTCTTTTTTAATTTGTCAATTGTGGCATTCTTTTGAATTATTTTATATAAGTAATGGTAGCAAACTTTACCATTCTTCATCTCATTATCATTTATTTTTATATAAATTTAAAGAAGTTTACCATAATTAAGGTAGTTTACGAAATTCCTCAAATAAATTTAACTAGTCTTTATTATTTTTTAAGGATATTTTAATTAAATAAAAATTATTATAAAAAAAAAATGTTTTGATGTAAACAAGACAAGAATTTACTGACAATTGACTTTACTTACTTATTTATGCTTTAGTTTATAAACTTCATCATACGCACTACTCAGAACTTATGACTACGCCCACTCAGAATCAAAAAATTTGAATCCATCTATAGCAAGTTTAGAAACATGTTTTTAAACAAATTTACTGGTATATGAGGCCACCCCCCCGCATCAGAAAAAAATTAAATTAATCAAATATTTTTAAAAGGAAATGGTGATACATATATATATATAAGTACATATATAGGACGATATGTATGTTATAACAATATGTGTATTACTTACTTTGTATTATACATATTATATTTGATAGCATAAATTTAGAAAGTAAATTTGTCGCTTATTACCTAATACATATTTACCAACTATTCTAGTAAAAGCTTGAATTAATAATCTTTAAATGGTATGTTCGAATCCCTGAGTTCGTTGGAAGAGCCATATTTTTTTTAATATTACATATGCATATATATACTTATACTTACAGGTTTTTTTTTTTATAGAATGTTAAATGAAATCTATTAAAAAACTAAAATTTCGGCATAGTACACATGTATGTAGTAACTTAATTTTTATTATACCAGTATGAATAAGACTGTTTTTGGTTTTAACATGTTAAAATTAATAAGTACTTATGACTAAAAAACACAAACTTCATAATTATTGGAACAAGATTTAGGATAGCTCCCATTGGATTTTTTTTTTTTATTAAATTAAAAAGTGATAGTAGTTATATTGTACTTTGAATACTAAAAAGAGTTGGGATTCATACTCTAAAATACCCGGAGTTGACAAGAACAACTGCATTTTTCCTCGTTTTTTTTTTTGTTTTTTTTTGTCATATTATTTTACTATTATGTATATATGTATGTATATTTCTTTTTTCTTCTACTATTAAATATGTTTTCCACCTCCCACAATTACGAAATGGACAACTCATATTAATGATTTTTAAAAGAAAATTTAAAATTTTCTTCATACTTTAAGTCATTTTCTTTAAGTTTTTCATTACTTATGTTTTTTTTTTTTTCTTTTTTTTTTTTTGTTATTTTTATTTTGTTTTTTAAATAATAAATTTAGTGGAAAAATACGTTTTAGATTAATAATTATTAACCTTACATATGTATACAACATAATATGTTTGTTTGAATGTATATGTACATCATTTAATTTTTATACTTTTTTTTTTTTTTCTCTAATTTTTGATGATTATTTATTGTTTTATAATCACGAAAAATTAAAATTTTTTTTTTTTGTTCATAATAAAAACCACAAAATATTAATATAAACATACATACTTACTTACGTAAGTAAGATATATATAGGTGATGTACTTATATATGGTGAAAATATAATATTATATTGCGTCTCTTTAGTAATCAAATAGTGTATATGAAAAACTATAGTTTCGAGTAATTCACATTTTAAATTTAAGAAAAAAAAATTTTTTTTTTTTGGAGTTTATAACTTTTATAAAAATATGTTTAAATTCTAAATGCAGACGTATTTTTTTAATTTTTTGGGGTTTTTAAAGTACACTTTTTTGATTTGAAAGTTCTAACGGTGATTTAGTTATTAGTAATAAGACCATCAAAGTAAAGATGTTTATTATACGTTATTTCATTTATTGCTCAGTTTCATATTATGATCTTTTACACCATTTCATTTTTATTATACTTCGTTTTAACGTGAACCCTAAAAAATTAAATTATGTAAATTGTGTACACATTATTTTAAATTTTTCTAAAATTATTTCAAAAATGATGTACAAATGTTACCAAATGTTACCATATTTGAGAAATGTAAAAGAGTAGGTATACGTTTTTTAAGTACAATATTTTTTTACTCACCTTAATTTTTTTTTTGCATAAGTAAGTATACACAATATTATAATTTTTCGCTATAAGAACAGTGTTTGACAATGAAAACAAGTAAGGGGGAAAGTTTTTCTGATAAAATTTAGGTCATAGAATCCAATTTTACGATAGTCATATATTAGTGTATAAATGATATATACACCATTTCATTACTAGAGAGACCATTGTATACTTAATATAATTATGTACAATAGTGGTCAAAAGATTAAGTAAACACAAAATTATTACTTTAAATATATGTGTACATAGGTATAAGTACATAATTGGTTTGAATACATAATTCCGAATAATAAAATTTTGGCTTCAAAAATCCTGATTCTCAAAATTCAGTTGCAAATTGACGCTTTTTTTGGGAATAAGTGGTGTGAAGCACCTTATATTTAGCCACGTTTTTGTTCGTCTGATAATAGAGGAGGAGCAGATGTTTAACTCCACCTATTCTACAGAAAAAGACTATTCTTACATAATTAAGTCTACCTTACAAAACCAAAGTCTACCATTTAGCACAATAGGGATTTATTGTATGAAACGTTCTGAATTGATGCGCGCGCATGTTGTTTACATATGAAATCTTAAAATCTCTAATTTTTCAAAAAAGTTTATCTCTCTAAAAAAAATTATCATTTTTAACTATTTTTAGCAGAAAAAGTAAAAATAATAAAGAAGCAATGAATCGATGGAGAGGGATATCTTTTTTAAAAAAAAAAGTGCGCCAACAATTAATCTATAGCATTAAAGCCATCTTGTCAATTATACTATCAATTAATTGTTGACTAACAGATGCTTACACTTTAATAGCTAAAGATTGACAATGATTATTGAATGAAGAAATGAAACATAATTTAAATTTTGTTAACAAGATTTGGACAAAATCACAATTAAGAAAAAAGTTAGAATATTGTAATTATGGAATTCTGATCGATATCTTTTTAATTTGAAACAATTTGACCTACTTATACTTATAGAAAAATTTAATGTTTTCGGAAATGATTTTTAAAATAACAAAAACATTCTTAAATATTTACATAAGTATAATTATAGTTTTATCTTGTTGTTTAAGTTTTTAATGAAAATTTCTTTTAATTCCTCCCGTCCTTAAAACATATAGGACATAAAGTGGCTTATTAGGTACTTATTGAAATGAAAGTAATACTTACATACTTATTTACTATTTGTTTATGTTTTCATTTTGTAATATTTGGTTTTGGTATATAATCCACCCCAAAAAGTTATACTTGTAATACTTTAATTGTAAATTGATTACAAAACAAAGTTTTAACCCATCATGGTATATAGGGGTAAAACTAATATAACAACAGACGGCTAACTAATTAAGTAGTCGTTGGTGATTTTGTACCTTCTGTGACTTTTAAATACTATATATGTATACACAAGTATCAAATTTAGTATTGGAGTATTTTCACGGCACTTTTATATAAATTCGGGTCAAAAATAAAAAATTTTATAAGCAGCTAAGTACAGAATTTTTGTAATTTTGGAGCGGTACAAAATCCCAAAAGTAAAAAGTATAATCATATAGTCATATTATAGCCTATATAAAAAGCACAAAAAAACAAGTATTTAAAATGGTAAGTATCCAATATATGGTCACCATCACCACCGCGCTGCTGGTTGGATATGACACCCTGCTGGTTAGATATGACAATGCCTGCCATGGATATGCCTGTTAGTTAGTCACAAAAGAGGAATATCTGCTTTTTGTAAAAAATTTATAAAATTAAGTTAATAATTTTATAAACACCGTAGGAGGGGTGGCGACGGCGTAGCAGCATCCGCGATATCGATTGGTTCAACGCGCCGCGTTCTTGTTGGTAAATTAAACATCATATTCTCTTTTTCCAGATGTGTTAACACAAAAATGCAAGATTTTGAAAACGTCAGATTTTAAAACACCAGATTTTATACTCAACCCGGTTATTTTGCTTTTTAATTTAAATTACAATAAAGTTAATGTCACTGATAAAATTCATGTTGTTATTTATTTTTAATTTTCTGACCTATTTCATTTTCTGATTTTTTAACTTAACTAGTTCATTTTCGTTTTCTAACTTAATTCATTCTGACATAATTCATAGCGCCTATTTTCACTTTCTCAACTTTTTTTTGGATTTTAATCATCAAAATCATGGGATTTTGCACATTATTTTGTATTTCTTAACTGAACATACAAGAATAACTATATATATATATTTTTTTTAATGCATTTCTCTGCCACATAAATGTGGACAGCAAATTACACAGCCTTTCCTGTTCAGGCGTGGCTGTAAATGTCGTAAGGAGGAATAACTCTTACGACGTGTGTGGGATTCGAACCCACACTCTCTTTTATACGCTCTTATGCACTAGGCCACCGAGGCCCCTAGAAGAATATTTAAATTCGAATATTTTTAACGTTGTAAGTATATGAATATTAGTAATAAGTAAGTACTACTTAAGTATATTTTTTGAATAAGTTAGTTTTTTAATATTACATCTTTAATTTGTTATTTACTTAAACATACAGAAATAAACAAAAACTTCAGCGTCATAACTTAACATTTTGGTCTAAAAAACAACGGTAAACGATTACATTTGAAATCGCGCGCAAAAAATGACTAATTTAGTAATTAGGTATTGAAATTATGATATAAGTAATTTAGATATTTTTTGTATGGGAGCACCACATTTACCCTAAACCCATTTCTCAAAAAGACATTTGGTATAAACTTAATTACATAATATAAAAAGATATTTAGCAAAATTCCAATTATCACTGTTTAAAATATGATTGTAAAAAAAAAGTTGTTTGGGGAAAATTTAAGTTTCAGCGTTCTTCAGTTTAAATTTAAATACAGAATCATAACCACCATTAACCACCATTATGATCATCATCATTATGACCAACACAACCGACCTTATTACCTAAACAACAACATAAATAAAGTATCATTTACAAAAAGTTAATGCCAAATATTCCATTTGCTATTAAAAGATGTCTTTTTATGTTAACTTGCTTTTGCTAAAAGTCTTTTTTATAATAACTGTCTTTATGCCAAGTAGCTTTTTAGGACATTGATTGATGCTAACTGTTACTGACCCTTTTTGCATATCTGCTCTAATATTTTTACTTTCATTATTTAAAAAAAAAAATAAAAGTTAAAAAAAAAAGTAGACATTCTCCATTATACCCGCAACTCTCCACTATACCCAAACTTAGCTTAGTTAGTAATTTTAATTAAATCTTATAAGAGCAAATTATGTATGTAGTTATACGTAAATATGTAAAACTTTAAGTAACTACATATATTACTTTACTAAATAATAAATAAAACGTCATTTACTCATTTCAATCTAATTGTTGCATAATAAATGCAAAATTTTTTTATCTACTTAATTAATGTCATTTTTAATTTTAACAAAAAGTTTTTAATCTTTCGATTATTCTTGATACTGATATTTATTTTTTTTTCTTTTTTTATAATTAAAAATAAACTTTATAATCTTCTTTAAACATTAATAAAACAGAACTAACTATTTAATTATCAAACTATTTAAAACAAATATTAAAAATGTATACAAAGTATACACTTAAGTATATATATATATACGTAGAAACTGATATCACTTAATTTAAAGACTATTGTGAATCAAAGTTGGCGCGATGAAATAACACCGCAAGAATTAATGAAATAACACCGTAAAATTTTGTAATAACGTCGCAAGAAATTCGGCCTTTATTTCATTTTTATTCCTTTCGCAATGAAGAATTAAAATAAATGATTTCACCTGTTTTATCTTTGGATCTGTAGTTATATTTTTATTCGTTGAAATAATGAACATACTCTAACTGTTAAATTTTTATATGATAATGATTTTTACTTTATTCAAATAATAATGAAATTTGCACAAATAGAGTTTTTGATCAAAGACTTTACTGGGCATAGATATTCACTTCATTAATTGAATTTAGTTCTGCACTCCAAAAAAACATCGACATCGTTAACAGAAAGTTCAGATTTCCTTAGGGAACATAAGATACACTAAAATAAAATGTTAAGAAAAATATAATGCTTACGTAAGTAGTCAAATCGACTAGCTTCAATGCAGTACAAATGAAGTTTAGTCGGTAAAAATCCAGTAAGTATATACATTCTACTACAGAACACATTGTATCTTTTGAAAATTTCCACCAAGTCACGAGAAACGAAAAAGTCAAGAAAAGAAAAAAGATAATTCATCTGTGAATCTGTGATTCAATACTTTCCATCTCCAATTCAACACTGTGAATCAAAGCCAGTCATTATAGGAAGAAAAGCACAGCTCACCAAAGAGTAGAAGGCTTCTACATGTGAATTATAAAAAACCCTATAGTATAAGTAAGTATATAAAAAAAAAACTAAGACCGTGTCCGAAATTATCGCACTTCGTACTAAATACTAGCAATTCACACTAAATTAATTCCGAAAAACTCCGAAAACTTTTTCGTGCATTCGAAAATAGTACTTACACTAAATTGTATGATCGCACTTTGTAGATTTTGTATTGATTACCTATCTGTCAATCTTTTAATGTTCTCTCGACTACACTAAATGTTCGCCCTAAAAGAGTAATACACGTAAGAAAAGGTTGTCAAGTGTCTAGTGTCAACTGATAGTGCGATAGATTCGAAAACGGCCTAAGTATCTATTTTTCTCTACTAAGTACTTATACAGTTATAATTAAATAGAAAAGTATAGTAATAAATAACCCTTGAAAATTTATTTATTTATTATTTATCTTTTATTTTTATACTTAAGTATGAATTTGTATTGGATAAATAAATAAAAATAATAATAAATACTTAACTATGTAAAATATAATTACTTAATTAATAATAATAAAAGTTTTTTATGATTACTTAAATAAATTTTTAAATAAATGAAAATAAACTTCAGAACATCTGACATGCATATACATATATATATATATATATATATTACACAGTACAAAATTCTACAAATTACAATTCCAATTACAAATGAATAATTACTACCTATATATTTAGATACATGAGTTTGTATATATGTATACAATTATACATATACATATAATAGGTACACAATACAAATACATATTCTCATTTTTTAATTCTAGTTAATGAATCCTACCATAAAAATATCAAAACTCACTGACAAACACTTGTCATACATTACGTGTTTAACACATTTGTTCGTTTGTATGTCACCTATATTTTACAAAACATTAACTTCTAGCCATAAAAAAAAAAAATAGAAAAAAAAATAGAATGAATAATAAAAAAAGTCAAAAATCAATCGTAAATCCCACAAAATGATGCAAAATAAAAAAAATTAAAAAAAAAACAAATAAATAAACAAAAAACCACCTTCCTTCAGTCCGTCTCTATTCAAGCAACAATATTTCAACATAGATGTTAAGATTGTTGAATACTATGTGTTCCAATTTTATTTTTTTACTAAATATTTTTTTTTTTTTAAAACTTTCAAATGCATGAAATTAAATAGAAAAAAAAATTTTCTACCTAAAAAATTGAAAGAAAAAAAAACCGAAAATGATTTAGCGATTTTTTTTTAGCGATCTTCAAGGTTATCATGAATCTATGTTTTTTTTTTTATTTTTGTTAATTTTTCTTTTTTATCATCCAAATCATTAGGGGCTACCCAGATAAAACAGAAAATGAAAAACTATACAATGACATTCAATATCATCTTTTTTTTTAAACTTCGAACGATTCCAGCTTCAGCTGTACTGTTCTTGCAAGTGGCAATCTTTGTTTGTCTGACAACTTTGTTATAAAATGACTATGCATACTATTTTTTCTTTGGATTGGGTTTTCTTTTTTAGTTAAGAGCAGAGCCAGAACTATCAAAAAAAAAATTGTGTTTCTTTTTTAACTCTAAATAATCAGAGTTTATCTTTTGTGTTTCTTTTTTCATTCAGAGTGCGCTCAGAGTATGATCTAACTAAATGTTCGATTTTCATTTACAGATACTGTAGAGTATTTGAATTTAAATGTCAAAAACTTTATTTTTATATGATTTGACACTTTTGACAGGTTAAAGCTCTATAGTCTATTGTGTTTCAAAATTATTTCGGAGCGTTTAGAGATAAAATGAAACTTTCACAAAAAAAAACTCTTCAATCGAATTCCATTTTATATCAATGCTTTCATTTCGGTCTATGATTTACCATATTTATTGAGTTCGAATCAAACTGTCATCTTCTGCGTTATTCGCAGTCGCTTAATACACTAAAACTTTTTTATCTTCTGCTGATACCATTACATTTCTGTCAAACAACAATTATACTTATTTACATATTATGTCTTTTCGGATTGTATAACCGATCTATTTTAATGTTTTTTTTCTTTTTTAGAACGGTTTTTATTGTTTCTTTGTTTCTTTAGCTTTTAAATATCTAAATTTTAAAGTTAAAGTTATAGTCAAAACTCAAAATATGCCTTAATCTGAAGCGATATCTAACTGTTATATATATATACATCTTTACTTATGTTTTCTTTATATTATAACTACAATTAACGCTCTTGTTTCGCTCTCTTTACGCAGTCTTTAGTTTTGCGAAGCTTACAAATTTTAGTTTGAGAGAAAAAATTATTTTAAAAATATTCCAAAAAAAATAAATAACTGCACTTACTAAAACAAAATGGTTTCTTTCTCTTTTTTATTTTGATACTATTCAATTATTTAACAGTTTAATTCTGAAAAAAACGAAAATAAACAACGTTTTCTATGGCAGCAAAACGGCAACGTTAATAATGGTCGATACTTTCATACAAATTATTATATTTTAGCTTTACTTTGACAGCTGGTTACGTACAGTGATTGAATAAGAGCGTTCACTTTAATTGCGCTATTCCTTCTATCTAAGAATTTATTTTTATTTCAGAAATATGCGTTGAAACATTAACACACGTTAATGTTATTTTTATGACATGATAAGATCATTAATGATGATCTTAGACAACCAGTTCCAAATTTCCCACGTTTTTATAACGCATATTTTGTTTTTGTTTTATATAAATAATGTAGTTAAGTATATGAACATTGTTACGTCTTGTATTAATTTATCAAAGATTCTCTCTAATCATAATAAATTAGATAATATTATAGTTTGGTGTCAACTGTTTTTTTGTTTTTTTTCTTTTAGTATATGTAATTCTACAGATATGTGTGTATATTTTTTTAATTTTCATTAAAAATTTGATTTAAAAAAAAAAAAATGGTAACAAAAAATAAAAAATCAAAAGTTTTTGATTTTTTTTTTTTAATTTTTTATGATTTTTAATTTTATTTCATTTTTATGTTTATATTTTTTTTTTTGTTAGTCGGTCTCTTGGGAATTGAAGGTAAAAAATTTTCGGAAGTTTAAAAGTTGTTTTTGCTCTAGTGTGCTATGCTTTTCTTACTCTTACATCAAATATGAAAATACATTTGTATTCGAATATTAAATCAGTATATTCGAATACAAATGTATTTTCATATTTGATGTAAGAGTAAGAAAAGCATAGCATTTTCATTTATTTTATAAAATTTTTAACGAAATGGGAAGAAAAAGTGTAACCTAGTTATTAGAATACTTTCTTTTAAGCAATTTTTTTTTTTTTTTGTTGGGCTTATTGTAAATATGAATTTTATAAAGGAAAATGAAAGAAATATCGAAATAAACTAAAATTTTGTAGTTAGATATATTTTCGATGGATGCTTATCAGATTTAAATGGAGAATGAATGATCTTACATAAAAATATTGCTTTAGAAAAGCTATAAGATTAATTTTATTTAAAACCTCATCCTCTGGCACTATATACTTTTTTTAAGTAAACTAATTAAGTATTTACATATACTTAAGGGATTTGGATATACAGGGTGTTTCCGACTCGATGGTCTTCCTTAAAATGCGTGACCGGTCATATCAAGACGAACAAAAAATTGTATTGGAGGGGGTTTATTCTAGACCCTTTTCGAGATAGTGAGGGGTTAAAAATGTTTTATAGACGTTTCATAAAAAAATCTATAACTTTTGGAGTGTTCCCTAGAGAGATAAAACAATATGCATTTTGTAGAGTAAGTTCTCAGCATTCATTTTTGTGTACTAATGGTCCCCATATATCCAACAGTTACAATATTATGAAGGTTCAAAATTATTTAAAATTAAAAAATCAAGTTTCAAGCTGAATTTTCTTTTGAAACACCCTGTATTTGGGCTATTTTTATAGCATATTTCGAAACAGCTTTTCAAGCCCTATAATTAGTACCTAATAACTCTTTTTCTAGCTCTTACCATTTTTGAGATATAAAGAATAGAACAGTATGTTGTTTTCAATCGCTGTATTATTTTCAATCACAATAGAAAGGTGTGTTAACAGTATTAAAAAATGTGCTAAATTGTGTAAATAAAAATAAAAAATTTAAAAAATAACAATTTGTTTAAAAGCTTACTAAACTCATCTATAAGCTTAGTAGATCTAGTTCAAAAGTTGACAAAAGTAAATATTTTTGATACAAATAAGTAACCACAATTTAAATCTTTTTTAAGTTATCGTGTTTTCAACTTTGGCTTCATATAACAGCCCTCACTTGTAGTTAGCGAACCTACCTGACTAGATCATATTTATTTAAGAGCTGATTAATATCGCGAAGAATTCGATTGCTAAAAAAGATACCTTGCAAACTTAAAATTCGTGGCCGCACACATTTACCTACATATGTAATACACAAATTCTTTTCAGACAGTTTTCTCGTATTTCTGGACCCTAAAAACTTCAAAAATAACTTTATTTTATTTAAATTTTTTTTTTATGCCGATTACTATACTTTATCACAACCCAAAATATATCAAGAAAGTAAAAAATGATATTAAAAGATAAAAATAAATTCCCTTTCCGCTACCATTAAAACTAGCTATCATCAAGAAAACAGAAAATTTATGGTAAACTATACTTAATTGATATTTAAGTTGATGAGTCATTTATTATATTTAGGACAAAAATTAGGACGAAAAAAATAGATAAAGATTTTAATTTCGAAATTTGGACAAAAACACATTTTTTTTTTGTCTTTCAAGAGTTTTTGATTTTAATTTCTTCATTTATTAGCTGACATTCAACTTCTTTTTGTAAATGAAAATAATTCCAAGTTTATTGAAGCTAGGTATCTGAAATTTTGTAAAAAGATGTCGATTTCTACGCTAACAACTTCTGTAAAATTTGCTTGGGTCAGAGCAGTAGGGTCAGACTTGTTGCACCTCTTGGAACTTATGAAGCTACGCGTCTGAAATCTTACAAAAGATGGTCAAGTTTTGGGGTAATAACTTCTGTAAAATTTCGTTGTGCTGGCGCACCGTGCAATAAATACGGGTAACTCTCATAGAACTCCACAATTTACATAAATATACTTACCTCGGTAGTTAACGTCGGTACTAAAACATCTTAAATTTCTTAAAAGATGATCAACTTTTATAGAAATAGGATATAATACGTTCATACGGGTATGTCTACTCTACTGCACTCTTCCTCGTTTGAGATAAAATTTATATAACCAAGTATTTAACCACTGTTTAGACACTTCAGAACTGAAAATAAAACATAAAACAATTAAGTATGGACCAAAATACAAATAGAAAAAAATGGTCCTCCAACTAAAATTAAAATGTAATCCATTTGAAGCAGACATGTTTCTTTATAAAAATTGACATTTAATAATTTTCTATAATTTACACACTTACTTATGTGTAGTTACTTAATGATTAAATTATAATATAGTGGTCGGTTTTCACTTTACAGCTAAAATATAGAATTTGATTTTGTTTATAAATATAATATTTTAATGCAACATTAATAAGAGGAAAGGAGGTCAAAACCTCAAAATAATTTTAAAATTTTATTTTGTTTTATTTGTACTTAAGTACTTACTCGGTGCAGGTGACATTTTGCACATGAACTCGAAATGGAGCCTAACTTTGAAAAATGAACTTGGAGCGTAATATTTTGTTGTCTTCCATAACAACAGTGATTTCCTGTTTACTTTAATTAAGAGATAGTTATACTAAAGCTTTTATAATGACGTTACATTTTTCAATTATGAAATTTACGTGTGTTAATAAGTGATAGGTTTTTCTCTAATTAAAGTACTAAATTGGAAATTTATAATACAAAATGATTTAGAGAAAATTTTCATATTACGTCGCTTTTGAATATAATTATTATATAAGCAAATTACTTAGTTATATCAAAACTTAAAAAAACTTTAGGCCCCTTAAACTATCTAAAGAATTGAGAAAATAGATTCCCTTCTCCCACCCCAATGTAGTTCAAATTCCCAGATACCATAATTCGACTTATGGGAATTCGTTTGTGGTACGAACATCGCAAATATGAAACCATCTCCCACCTCATGTGTTCTCCAGAATTGGTAATGATTACACTTACAATGTGCAAAGATTCAATGAGAATATTACTTAACAACTTTGTTGAAAATATACCTGCCAATTTTAAATCAATTTTCATTTCCTAACTCAACTTTCTTTGAGTAGGCAGTGTTCATGAGTACTATAAAGTCATATAACTTATTGTTTGGTCAAAAAAGGGAGTATTGTTTAGTGCGTTAAAATCCGACTCGTGCTAATTTCACTCCTCTGTCTTTCGATGATTCCCACCTACCCTTGCAAAAAAAAAAAAAATGTTTTAAATCTTGGTTCTTAATATACTGAAGACGTAATAATTTTAAGTCCTAAGTAGATAAGTAATTGTATTATTAACACTTAATTAACTCTACCAAAAAAAAAAAAAAATTCGTAAAAATTTTCTTAAACTAAAAAATTTGAATTTCAAGAATTAAATTAATAAAATTCCAAAATTTGTTACCAAATTTTAGTTCAAACTATAAAGTTATTAAGTACTTACTTAACCATTTAGTATGGTTATTTATTTTTTTTGTATCCAGACAATATTAAAAGCTCTACTTATGGCTCGAATCTCAATTCAATAACAAATTTTAATTATACATGTATCACAAATCTAACGTAATATGGGTGTAAGTAAGAATTTTTTAATATTAAGTACTTACTTAAGTAAAGTGGATGATTTTTTAAAGTTTAAACATGACCTTCTTAAAGTTTAAACATGAACTTCTATACCTCATTTCTCATATTATATAATTTCTCAGTTACTTAACACCTGACTACTCATTTCTTTTGTACCCAGTTTTTATATTATTTTTAAACTCCCATTTTGATCATTTTTTTCATACTTATCAACCTTTTTATTAAAAAAAAAATTGACCCAAACCCCCTTTTCTTTTATTTGAAGCAAAAATTAATAACCATACTTACATTTTTAACAAACTCATCATTATTTCAAATTTAAAAAAAAAACAACAACAAAAACAAATGGGATTGGTTCTTAAGTATTAAAATGCCTGATAAAATTCAATTTCATGCAATTAGTTAATAAAAAAAAAAAAAAAAAACACTACTAAACTAACTAGTTAAGTATACCACTTTTATTTCAGGTAATTTTAATTTTTCAAATACAGGTGAATATACCTTATACAGGTAAATCGAAAAGAAAAACTACAAAAAAAAATCAAAAAATCATAATTTCTATCATACGAACTTAAGTAGTTTGTTAAAAATAGATAAATGATTAGTTAAGTAAAGGTTTTGCGTGGGTTTTCAACTATTATAAAAAATTAAAACTAAGACTGAATATTAAGTAAAACAAATATAGAAAATTCTAGATATGAATGGTCATACACTATTTTGAACCCAAGGTGAATTTAAAACATATATATATATACGTTTAGATAGTTAATAGGAAAACTTATTTGGTCACTTTAAAAACTTGATAATTTTGATGATTTTTTAATACTCACTTATAGTTAGACATTGTAAAATTTATCTTATCTTATCTGTAAAAATATTATTGAGTTATAATCCGTTATAAAATTTTAAACCTAATCAGTTGTAAGTAGTCAAAGTTGTAACGTGTACAAATTCACAAATAGGATATACCTATAAGTAAGTCGGTATATAAGTATGTAACTAAGTATGTAGTTAGTTATTAAAAAAAAACTAATTAAAAGAAAACTTTGTTCCTATGAAAATTCTGTACAGATTGAAATTAGTCTTGAAGTTAGAAGATACTTATTTGTATATGTATTGAATTTAAATTTTATTATTTCAGTCATTTTGCTTAATATAGTGTTTTCCAATTTGAGTGATATGATTTCTAAGTGACGTTTCGACCTTTTGTAGTATGCCATGATCTGTAATTTTGTTTTCATTGTATTCAGTAATATTTACAATTTCATCATGAAAGAACACGCAAGAACAACTTTTATAAATTATTCAATTTTATTATCAAAATAATCGTTCTCCCATTGCAACTTTTCGTGCGCTTTTGCCATTTGAGTGGTGCGATAAATAAACAAAACTGTCGATTCTGGTGCGAAGAAAATCAACAAATTATTCATGAACAACCATTATATTCACCTAAATTGACAGTTTGGTGTGGTTTTTCGTTCCTGCAAAAGAAGTCGTGAAGGCCATTTGAATGACGTTTTATTCAGAACTTAATTGTATCGATTGTACTTTACGTTAAATAAAAAACATTTAAATTTCCTTTACAATTAGTGTGTTTTTTTTTTGAAAAGAAATCATATCACTCAAATTGGAAAACCCTGTACAAACATCTGTTACGAAAAATATAAAATATACTTAAATACTTAACTACTTTTTCTTTAATATTAAGTACTCAACACTTCAGTGTATCATTTTTAATTTTTTAACACATTTCCAAAAAAAAATGAAAAAATGTGCTTATTAGTTTCATACTGTTCGTCCGTCGCTCCATCCGTCTGTCCGTCTGTTTACAAAACTTCTACACCGTTAAAGATAGAGAAAAAAAAATTTTAGCCATGGGTAGGTCTCATGGAAAAATTGATCTTGTGGAACAACTTTTTCATGTAGCCCCATCCATCAGGGAAATACAGCTCCTCAAACTATGAAAAAGCCCTATTTATAAACGCGTATATATTTCATGTTCCGCTTAACATTTTTTCAATCTGAAAACGTCATTCGACAGGAATGTTTTTTACCTTTATAAATCAATATGAAAAAATATATATATTTTAAATTTAGTATTTAAGTTTACCGTTATATGAAAACCAAATTTTGCATGATTTTTCTACCTTCATTACTCCGGTACGCTTTTAGATAGGGGCTTGAAATTTTGAGACAAAAAAGAACTTTTAGAATTAGTTAGTATAAGTTTGTTCAGAAAATTTTTTTGTACCACCCCCTGTTTATGATCTATTAGGGCTCAAAATTTGAAAGTTTGCTATTTTTAAACACCTGTAACTTAGGCACCTGTACCTTATGTAATTTACCGTTATGTGAAAACCAAATTTTGCATGATATTTCCTTTTTCATAACTCCGGCACGCTTTGAGATAGGAATCTGAAATTTTGAGACAAGAAAGAACTTTTAGAATTAATATAAGTTTCCTTAGAAAATTTTTTCGTACCGACCCTTGCTTAAAACCTATTAGGGCTCAAAAATTGAAAATTTACTATTTTTAGGCACCTGTAACTTAAGCACCTGTACAAATTTTTCTTCGGCAAGACATACAAATTAAAACTCCAGTAATATATTCGTACGTGTGTTAACGGTTTTTAGTTATATAGGGTTCCAGACTTACAGCCCCTCAAAATTCCAAAAAAGTCTATTTTCACGTTTTTTTCTTATTAAGTATACTTATGAAATTTTCAAATTTTTGTGCAAGTCGCAACAATTCTAAACAGTTTGTATTGCCTTTTGGAAATGTGCGCTTTTAAAAACCGTTGGTTTACATTCTACCTTGTTTCTTATTACATGAAATTTTCAATTTTTTGTGCAAATCACAATTCTAAACAGTTTGTATTGTCTTTCGGAAATATACGCTTTTAAAAACTGTTGGTTTATATTCTACCTTGTTTAATTTAAATGTTCGTAGTTACTTATGTTAACAAACCATCACTCAAAAATGCAGGTGTTCAATAACCAGGGACTCCACTTTATCTGCAGAATATTCTAACCACCCAGAATAAGCAACGAAAATCAACGAAGAGACTCGCAGAAGATAAACCTACATTGAAACAATTAAGAAAAAAGAATTAAAAATTAGGAAAACATAAACCGAATGAAGTTTGGAATGAAAATGCCAATGAAGTAGAAGACAAGGGCGCCCAAACAACATTTGGCAGCGCATAATAATAGCCAAATTCAAGCAATGCAACCTCATATCGGAGAATGTAAAAACAGCAGTAGAAAATTGTGTGAGATGGAAATATCAAACGGAAGCCCTATGCTACCTCGCTGAGTAAAGTGGAAAAAAAAAATGTTAATAAATGACACGAAAGGTTAAGGAATGAAATGAAATTAAATAAGTAATTACTTTAAATACTTAAGTACTAATATTATGTGTACTTAAGTACTAAAATGTTGTTAGAATAATAAGTACTTAACTAACTAAGTAAATAATCTAATAACTTAAATCTAAAACCTTAACTAAACCTTAAAGACAAAATAAATCAAAATATTTTTTTAACTAATTAAATAACTAGAGATCTATGATCTGTACAAACATTCTAATTAAAACATTTACTTACTTAAGTACTTAATGAAAGATATAAAAAATTAAAAACTAATTAAAATAAAATTTAATTAGTTTCTTAAGATTAGCACTTTGAACGCTGAAGTACAACAAAAAAAAAAAATTAAAAACAGATTGATGTGTCGAAACAAGATTTAGTACTCCCGAATAATTACGTAAAAGTTAACTACTAAAAGTAGTTAGAAACAAAAAAAAGCAATAGTAGGTACTGTAGGACGATAAATCAAAAATACGATGATTTATTTTAAAATTTTCTATTTCTTATCAATTTAAATATTTTCCAAAAGATGTGTGATACTTAAGTGGGTAAATGACCTTGAATAAAAGAATTTTCAACAGTATTCACTTCCTTTATCTGCAATTATTTTTATTTTTATTATTTTTTATTTTGAGAAACATGAAATTTTTTACATTTTTTCTACTAACAATAAGGTATGAGATATACTTATACGTATATATATATATATATGTATGTATATTTCAAATATCTTTTAAAGTTCATAAATATTTTTTTTTTGTTTTATTTTCTTTTGTTTTATTTAATTGTTGTTCATGTACATGTGGTTTTTTTTTTATTTTTTATTTCAAATTTTCTGATGATTATTATATTATGCATATTATATAAAATAATACAATACATATGTACTTACTTACTTAATATACTTAATGTGATATTTGTGATATACATACATGCAAAACTAAAGAACCATATCTTAAAAAACATTCTCAAAATAAATATTATCCCAAAAGAATAGTTGATAACTGTATGTAAAAAATATTTTATTTTAGAAAAATGTCGGGCATATCTTGCATTTTTTTTTTTGTTTTTTAATTCAAGTGTAAAAGAACTGCAGAGATTATTTGTTTGAATCAAGAACAACAAACACATATGTGTGTCCATGTTGGGGCCTATATGTATATTATGTGGGGCCTTGGTGGTCTAGTGGGTGTAAGCTGTAAGCTCCGAGGGTGTGTGGGTTCGAATCCCACACACGTCGTAAGAGTTATTCCCCCTTATGACATTTACAGCCACGAATTGAACAGGAAAGGCTGTCTAATTTCCTGTCCACATTTATGTTTTATGCTTTAAAAAAAAAAAATAAATAATTTATGTAATATTCAATAAAATTTTACTATATATGCACTTAGGTACTTAATACTTAAGTATACTTATCAAAAATTTTAATAGCATGTTCTTACTTCATCAAACCATATATTAAAATAACAATGATACAGATTAGCATGCCTCCTGCGCAAGTATGATACGTAAAAACATGAAGCGTCTTAAATTTTGCCAAGATGGTTAAAAATATGGCTAAAATATATAAGTAATCTCTAAAAAAAACAGATCTCAATGCATATTAAAAATATTAGGCAACAAGCATGAAACAACACAATACCCAATGCAGAAGATTACACAGCCAAAATACAAATACTTAAAACAAATTTAATACTATCCTTCGACAGAGGAATAAACAGACAGAGAAACAGGAATAAATATATCGAGAGTTAGGATAGAGTTGCATATTATAATCAGATAAACACTTTTTCAACGGAGACGATCGATCAACTTGTCGATTTTGCAACAACACGCTATCTAACCTATCAAACATCTATTCATCGATTGTAGCGAAAACAGAAACTTTTACGCCAACAGGAGTTCCAGTCTGGGAAAAATAATTAAACATTTAAAAACATCAATAAAATTTGGAAAAAGATCTAAAAATATAATCCTAATTGTAATTTCTAATATTTATTTAATGTTTAAATATTTAGTCATTAGTGTCTAATATTTAGTATTAAAGCTGACCCATATACCTTTCATCCAACCGGCCAAAAATTATTGTACATACTTATATTTATTTATACTAGGTGTAACTAATAATAGAAAATAAAAAATAATAATAATAAGTACAGTTAATAAAGTGCTTAATTTATTTTAAACTATGCATTTTACTTTATAATTTACTTATATTAAATTATCTAAACCCTCTCAGTTCCTAATAATAATTTAAGCATAAGGAAATCTTTCAGTAAAATGAGATCATTAAAACATATACATAAACATACTTTAATTTACAAAAATAACAAAACAACTTAATAACTTAACGCAACAAAAAAAGTTAATGTTGCAGTAAATCTAGTTGCAACAAAAATACAATCCACTATTCCACTATCATCCAATCAAACTAAAAAATAAAAAATAAAAAAATAAAACCCAAATATAAAACAAAATTACAAAAAAAAAAAAAAAAACTATGAATCAAATTTAGATCACGTACAAATTAAATTGTAAAAAAAATTGAGGTTAGGTTGGCTAGATATTTATTTTTAGCATCAAATTAATTCAATATAAAAAAAAAATAAATAAATTAAATTGCATGCCTTTAGTATTTAAATTAAAATAAAAAAAAAATTTTTTTTTTTTACCTTTTTCTTAAATTTCAATAATTTTATTTGAAATATCCTAAATTTATTTTTTAATAATTCCATCCAAGTACTGATTTTTGTTTTTTTTTTAAATCCCATTCAATTACTTTTATAGTAAGAATATTTTATTGTGCATTTTTTCTTTTCTCTTGTCTTATTGGAAAATAGAAATTCCAATAATAAATGATTAAATTTGTGTTTATTAAGTGATCAGTTGATTGGTATACGTATATTCAAGAGAAGAAAAAAAAAGTAAACAATGAAAATTACGCAAATTTTTGTGTAAATTGTTACCTATTTATTTATTTTTTTTTTTGTGTTGTTAATATTTTTTATATTACACAGTTGTCATCATTTTGATTTTTTTTTCTTTAACACAATTTATGAAATTATATTTATTTTAATTTTTACGTCTTCTTCATTTTATTGACAATTAAAACCTTAATATTTTTATTTAGCACTTTTTTTTTTTTATTAATTAAATTTCTTTATTTTTTTAATACACAGGTAAAAAAAAAAAACAAAAACCAAATTTATGTATATTTAATTAAATATGAAATTTAGAACATTTTATTTTTTAAATTATTCATTTTTTTTTTTAAGTGGGTGGGGTGGTGTTCATTTTCATTTTATTATTTTTATAATTAGATATAATATTATAATGGATAAAATAAGAAAAATAATAGCATCGCAAAAAGATTCATCAGTATGTATTTTCTATTTTTTTTTTTTTTTGATTTTTTTTTAATTCTTTGCACACATAACTAGAACTCGCCTTACCACTTTTTTACTTTTTTTTTTTTTCTTTTGTAATAATTGCACACAATTTATTATGTATTTAAAAAAAAAAAAAGACAAAAATCACCTTTTTTTATCTATTTAAATAATGCAATTAAATTTTTTTATATAATTTAAAAAATTTTATATATTAAGTAAATTTCTATAATAAATAATGATTTTAAGTAGAAAATTTTTAAATAACTTGAATAATTTATTGATAAATATAAAAAAATTGTCACAGACTTTTCTTAATTTCTTATAATATTAATTTTATATTAATTTTAGTAACTTCTATCTTTCTTATTGCTCTTACATTTTCCTTTTTTATTATTATTATTATTTTCTTTTAATGGCTGTCAAAATGTTGTTCTAAAAAGTTTATTTTGTTCGGTATTTTTGTATTTTCTTTTTTTTTTATTTTGAGTCATATTTTTTTTTCTTTACGTTATAATGTCAAAAGAGAAATGTCAAATTCGTAGAGATTCATTCAAATTCATTTCATATACAAGAAATTTTTAGTAAATGTCATTTAAATGTTTATTTAAAGTAGTAGTGTCATAATGAAATGTAGATGTCAGGGTAAACATTGATTAATTATTTTTATAAATTTTGCGAAAAAATGTGCTGAAACTTTAGTTTAGAATCTACATACTTATATTTCATTTGAAATTTATAATATAAAATAATTTTTATCATACATTATATTTGTAACAGTTTCTACTGAAATGTATAAAAATATGATTGTGTTTAATGACACCTAGTGGTTGAACCTTTTAAAACAAAATAATTTTTTAATTACCAAGGTTAGTTTTCAATGTGGTTTTTGTCTTTGTTAATAATAATAAACAAAAAGAAGAAATATCTAATATGATTTTTACAAAGTTTAAGGAACAGTGATAATTAATTTTGATTCCTTAAAAGTGCTGCTATTTAAAAATATTTAAAAGTTCTTTCACCTTATTTTTTTTTTTTTTATTACTATTTACTAACCAGACCACCTCAGTAGTCTAATTGGATTTATTATTTATATGGTTTTGAAGTTATATTTTATACTTATAAGTGTTTAGTTATTTTTGAAGATAATAAATAAGTAAATCAATAATGTCAGAGTGGGAACGACGTGAAACTCGGGTAAATATAAGAAAAATAACACAAGTTTTGTACATATACATATTAACATTTAAAATTTTATTATGGTAAATATAATTTCACATTTTTTTATTTTTCACAATATACAAAAATATTTTTAAGTTTTTTTTTTTTTTAAATAGAGTAAAAAATGTAAAAATATAAATTTTTCATATATATATATGTATAATATTATTATAAAAAAGAATGATTTTTTATAAAAAAAAAAAATAGTGCATTTTTTTTCTTTTTTTGACATTAAGTATTTATAAATATGTAATTAAAAACAAAAACAAAAAAACAAAATTAATATAATAATAACTTTCTATTGTGTTCAAAAAATTAAAATAAACAATTTTTAATATGTCACTCATCTGAAAATTCTATCCCTTGTTTTCAATTTAATCCTGTGTCCACTACAATTTAAAATAATAATTAAATTAAACAACAAAATCTTTATATATATTTTTTTAAAATAATTTACCCTTAAATTAGGATTTCCACCACCCATTCGTGCTAAATCCTGTTCTCTTCTTTCCATTTCTTCAGCTCGAGCCTAAAATGTTTAAAAATTTAATTAAATTTAATTAAAAAGTTTTCACTTTTTTTTTTTTTACTACCTGTTGTTTTTTCACTTTATCTATATCTTTAATACCACGTCTTTCATTTTCAAGTCGTCGACGTTCAGCAGCCTCTTCTGCTTTTTTTCTTCTATCCTCCTAAATAATAATTTATTACAAATTACTCAATTTTAATAGTTATTAATTTAATTTACAACGGAGACGGTTAACGTATCTTGTTCTTCGTTATTTCCACCACCGCAACATGATAAGCAAATACCCATTGTTTATTAAAAAAAAAATAAAATTTTTAAACAAAACAGTCAAAATGAATTATAAATTTTTTTTTAATTCGTATAGCCGATTTATTCGCCGAGCCGAATTATTTATACCGATAATTATAATAAAGATAAAAAAAATATATATGTAAAATGAACACTTTCAATTCTTTTGTTTACGGATTTTAGTTTTTTTTACGAAATGAATAAAAAAAATTAAAAATAAAATAACATCATATACAATTATACAAATGTCATTAACTGTCAACTGAACTGATTATTGTCAAAAGTTATGAATTAGTTTCCGATATACAAATTTTTAATTCATAATTGCTTAAATTTTTTTTAGTACTAAAATATTTTAATTTAGAAAATGTGTACCTTTATTTGATAATTTAATTAATAATGATTGTTTCCACTTTAAAAAATATGCGAAATAAACAATTACTTAAAAGATTAATTTTTAAACTGGTGCATTTGCTGTAAATTTTAATTTTTAGACTTACAGCAGTTATATTTATTGAAATACATGTAATTCATAAGTATATGTATTCAATAAAATAAAATAAAAATTTTCCTGTTTTCTACATTCGTTTACAAATACATAACTTTAAATAAATGTTATATTTGAATTTTTTTTAAATATTTAAAAATTATAATAAAATTGTGAATAAAAAAAAAATCTGAGTAAAATCCATTTACACAATATGATCTGGGTACTTGGGTAAATTTTGATGTTTTGTTTTATTTTTATATCTTTTAATTCTTTTATTTGCAAATTCCATATGATTTTGTAGTAAATTTACATAATTTCTCCTCGAATTATCGTTTTTTTTTTTATATCTTTTTGTTTCTTTTATTTTGATGCTTGTTTGTGGCTTTGTGTTGTGATGAGCCATAATGACTTCTTGTTGAAATGTCAAAATATTTTTCGGTACTTTTTTAATTTCCTATAAGACACTATACTTTACAATTTTCTTATCGCTCAAAACAATTTATTTTATTATTTTTGTTTTTGTAAATTTTTTTATAAAAATAAAAGAAATAAATTTGTACAAATCTACATTCATACATACAAATATTTAAAAAATTATATATATATTTATATTTTTGTGAAATTGTTATTCATTGAAAAACAAAGAATATTTTTGTGAGTTTTTAATTAGTGTCATTTATTTAAATAAATAATTTTATTTTTTAATTTTAATACAAAATAATAAAAAAATAAATATTATAAAGCACAATGTTGAATGTTCCAAATGAAGGAAAGGTAAGATATTTTTTATAATGCATTTCTATTTTGGTTCTACCTATTCTTTTTTTTTTTTTATCATTTATAATGTAATAATGTTTGGTTAGATTGGGTATATTCTTTTAATTTGAATTCTTATTGAATCCTTTACGACCTTGAAATGACCTACAGTAATTATAGATGTAAAATTCTTTTTTTTGGAACTTCAAAAAAAAAAAAAAAAAATTACGATTTTTAAATTTATTTTATATTTATTATATATCGTATTTAGAAGTTCGAAATATTAATAGGGTTAACAATGGTTTTGTAATATCTTATATAAATGTTATTGGCCATTGCTATACATATATGTTAAGAGAATTGGATATTGGGATTGGGCAATAAATAGCATTTCTATATTCTCTAACAAAACAAAAAAAAAATAAAGAAATTACCGCGTAGGTACCTATGTACATATTTGTTTTTTTTGAAAATAATATATGCACATATGTATGTAAGTTTGTAGGTACATACATAATAGCATTAGTTTTAATAGTATATAATATACAAAAAATGTTCTGTTTATTTTTTTATACATATATATATATATATGTATGTATATGTTGGATGTAATTTCTTTTGCCGTTATTAATAGGTGATTTACAAAGAATTTTATGTACATTAATATATTTAATATATACCTACATATAGAATATTTCCGTTAATTATATACATACATACATACATTCATATTTAAAATAGTACTTACATATTACATAATTAATTAATTTTTACCGGTAAAAATATTTTTAGTTTATTTTTCATTTAAAAAATTTGCGGCATATATACTTATGTATATGTATGTACATAGTATATATATATGAATATAAGAACAATGCATGATATTCTACAGATTACATAAAGAAATAAAAATTGTGATAAAAATGGCGCTTTTTTCACATTTAAATCATTTTTTAAGAAAAAAAATAATTATTTAATATCTAGTTATAAAATATGTATTTTCATCAAAATTTCTAAGATACTTTACTCTCTAAAAGAAGCTTTGTACCTACAACATTTTAAATAAAATTAATATTCATTTTTTATTTTAAAAAATAATATTTACACCTTATAATAAGTATATTTAGAATTAAAAAGCTAAGTACATGTGATGTCAAAGAAATTATGACTGAAAAAGTAAATATAAAAATGAAAAATTCATGAAATCACGTATAATTTCAAGGTTATTTCATTGTTTTTATTTTATTTTTTATTGAGATAACAAATAACATGTCAAGGGGGTGACTATTATAAGCGGAGGGCACAAAAATTATATATTTTTTTTTTTGACAATTTTTTTCTTAATTCATAAATCATAAATTTGTGTACATTATTTACTTAATTATTTTTTTTATTACTGTATCTATTCGTTATTCGTTTATGTATTCGTTTAAAAAAAATAAATATTCTAAAATTAATGTATTAATTATTTTAAACGTACGTATGTACATACATATATGTATATATTTGTATATTAATATATTATTATGTTCCACATCATAAAAGAATAATTTTACTGATTATAATATATGTAGGTATTAAATATTTATATTTATTAAACATTAAATAAAGCATCCAAATTGATTAGTGCTAGTTGAATGCTAAATTAGAATTGATCACAAAAAAAAAAAAATATATAAAAATTTTTGTCGGGAAAAAATGTTGAATGAAATAATAAATAGTATAAATTTAACTCATAATAAAATACGAGTAAGTTAAATAATTAGTGATAATATTGGATATAATATATATATGTATATACATACATACATATGTAGATATATACATACCTATAAGAATTGAAAAAAAATATAATGATTATTGATAAATTTTGATAAGGTGTGTGGTATTTAGCTTTCTAAGTGCTTTAAGTGATTACAAGAAATTAATTTTTATTTGATTTACAATATTAAAGCTCCTGATTACGCGCTCTATACGTAGTTTTTAAAATCTACAAGAGTATATCCAGTATCCCATAATGAAATTTGAGTCTGCAATAACAAAAAAAATTATGTAGGCTGCTACCTAAAATAATTAAGCTTTAATTTTACTAAATTTTGGTTATTTCTCTATTTTAACTAATAATTTACAATTTAATATTTTATTTTTAAAATATTTTTGATTGAGTTGGAAATTATTTAAAAAAAAATCGATGAAAAATAAATATATTATCTACTGTTTTTGCTTCTTTTTATTTTTTATTTTGATACTACATATTATATAATCAATTATTTGACACTTAAGGTGATGACCTAATGCTCGCGTCGCTTCTAGCGTTGCTTCTAGAGCCGCTTCAAGCATCGCGTTCTAAATAAAATAAAGACCAAATACTAGCGTCACTTTTTGACCAACAACCAATATAAAATAAAAAACAAAAACAAAAAAAATTATTGTCAACGCGAGTAAAAGTAGAAAGTTGTTCTCCTCCAGCGTCGCTTTGTGTGGGCTTCTAGCGTCGCTTTTCTATTTGGTCAAGTTCTATTTAAATCAATGTATTCTACTTAAACGTTAAAGCGGCGCGAGCCCAATGGTCATCACTCATCACCTTTATGGTTCGTATCGAAAGCTAGAAAAGTTAACAGTTAAGCAATTTTTTTAACGACTGCGAAGCGATAGTTTTTATTGTAAAATATTTTTATACATATAATTTAATCCATACCTATAAATTAATTACATTTTAACTCTACATTGACAACTGGATGTGTATGTATTAGAGAGCGTTCTTTGTAGCTCCAGTATTATTATAGGCAGGTTACCAACATTTAAATTTTTAAAGCGTATGTACATATATTTATTATACATATATTTATCAAATATATTTTTTTATTAATCCGAAAGTGCTTTTATTTGTTTTCATTACAATTATTAATTCTAGATTATCTAATTTTCTTTAGTCATTTATTTACATAATGTAGTAAAAAGGTTTCCATTCAAAAGTAGTAGAAAGGATTGCAATCCTATGAAAAATCATTTTAGATAATAGGTATTAGAAAATTTTAATATCGTCCAAAACAGCGAGCGTTTATTTCCAGTAATAAAAAATAATATGCTTTAATGTCCAATATTTAAACAAACATTTAAATGTCATTTTAAATATTTATAACCATGCATAACCATGCTGAAGTTCGGTGAAAAATTTTTCGAATGAAAAAGTCCGTTCCGCATTCAAAAAAATTGGTATGCTGAAGTTTATTCGGCTGCAAACACTTTTTACAGATGTCAAAGTCATATGTTTCGTAATATGTTTTTTTTATATCTAGCATTTTTTGGTAGATATTTTTTTTTTGTGTTTGTTCAGTAAAAAATAATTCAAAAGTAATAAAATAATTTGTATAAATCAATGATGAATATTGTATCGGCTTTAGAACAATTAAAAAAAGAAGCGAAAATTTCAAAAGATTTACGATTAGAAAGAAAATTACTTCGAGATTTTTAAATTTATGTATGTATGTGCCTATAAGAAAATATTTTTAAATTTATAAGTAATTTAAAAAAAAAAAAAACTTATCAAAACATTAATTATGTATCTTTTTTTTTCTTTTAAAAACTAAAACTTATTTAGCAGTAAATAATATTTTCTTCTTAATTGTGTCAAAACTCGAAAGGAATTTCAGTCATTTTTATTCATTTTGCATTTCGACGGACGTACAGCATACTCAAAAAAAAAAAATTTCGAAATAAAAATGTTGTTTCGCAGCCGTGAATAAAATTTTGATTCTGCATATACCATATGTGGAATTTTTGTTCATCGAAATATTTCGCCGGACTTCAGCATAATCATATTAATATGAAAATACCTTTTTTTGTTATGATTTTATTTAAAATTTGACTGTTACATTTATTTTGTTGTTACATTTACACCTTCGCTTATTAACAAAAAGAAATGATCTTTGCTGCAGATATTACGAAATTTAAATTCTATTATCTATAAACATTTATTTAATTCCAGTTCATAATCTCCCATATTATTGTTTTAGTCAAAATTAAAATTTATTAGGGCATTTTTAATTAAATATTTAATTATTTTTATTTAAAATATTTATTTTCATTCAGAAATTTTTACATTTTTATTCCAATTAATTATTAATTACTTTAAAATTATTTTAATTATATACATAGTATAAAATTATATACATAGTATGTATTTATAGCAAGTAAATGATATCTGACCTTGCATTGTATATTCTATTCAAATTGTGACAAATTTTTTATTTATTTATTTTCTGAATAGGACGGACATTTTCAAAAAGAACGTAAAAAATAATCCCATGTGAAAACTCAAAAAAAAAAATTACATAATTCATTTAATTCACTTTTATTTTTTCATTTTTCCATAACTATTATTTATTCTATCATATTAAATTTAATATATTTCAATAAATTAAAATTTTAAAAAATTAAAACAATATACTAACAATCAATTTATCAATTTAATTTTATTATACGTATTTTTATTAGCACAACAATACATTAACTTAACAAATATGTATTTTATTTTGAAATGAAAATGAAATCGAGACAACACTTTACTTCAAAACTTATAAGTATATAGTTACATAACAAAGAAAAGAAAAACAAAAAATGAAAAATATTTATTTCATTGCGAATAATTTAGGCAAAAGATAAAATCATCATTACTTGTACGTTTTCCTATATATATAGTAATAATAACGGCGCTATGAATTATATTACAATGAAATAAGT
Source organism: Poecilobothrus nobilitatus (assembly GCA_947095535.1). Taxonomy (NCBI): domain Eukaryota; kingdom Metazoa; phylum Arthropoda; class Insecta; order Diptera; family Dolichopodidae; genus Poecilobothrus; species Poecilobothrus nobilitatus. The sequence continues at coordinate 116,598,655 of OX352774.1, forward strand.
TAGAAAATTGAATTAAGTTAGAAAACACAAAAAAATTAAAATCATAAAACCAATTTTAAATAATTTCAGTTTTTCAAAAATTAAAATCGAAAGAAATTTTAAGCAATGAATTTAAAATCAGGGTTATACCGCCTTTTACAGGAAATATACATGTCTATGCGGGGGGATCCTTAATTAAGAGGAATTTTAGAGCTGGATTCAAAAAGAGGATATTCCCTTTTTCAAGAATATTTTTGTATATGCAAGATTCGGAGTTATATGAGAGATTTGAGAGTTTTACAAAATCAGGGTTATATGATTTTTTTCAAGAAGAAAATGTGTATGATCCTCCTAGTACAAAAACCTGCATATACATGTATATAAATATTCTCGAAAAAGGGAATATATTCTTTTTGAATCCAACTCTGAATTCCCTGCTAATTCAAAAACTCGCATTATACACAAATATTATGAAAAAATGAAATAGCCTCTTTTTGAATCCATTTTTAAAATCTAAACTCTAATAAATATTTACAAATGTTCAAGTAAATCGGAAGCTTAACCTAAGTCATCATCTTTTAACCAATCGCAGGAGACCCTCTTAAATGCTTGCAGTGTTTGACAAATCCTTTCAATATTGTTTTGCTTCCGTGACGTCATCTTAAAATATGTCACTTATATCAGATGTTGCTATAAGCTGAAGTACGTGCAGATAGCCAAAACAACAATTACCTCTGTCCGTATTGTAGAGAAATTGTTGAAAATTTGATTCAAGTATTTACGTAAATTAAATTAAATATTTTTAATTTAAATAAAATTACATTATTAAAAATTGGTAAAATTCATGTTGTTATTTATTTTTAATTTTCTGACTTAATCCATTTTGAAATTTTTTTAACTTAGTTCATTACGAATTAAGATAGAAAAATAAAAATAAAATCTAACGTAATTTATTGTCAAATTTATTCTATCTTAGTTAATTTTTTTTGTAACTTAATTCATAGCGCCAATAATAAGTAATTATTCACATTTAGTTTTTATCTAAATTTAAAATAAAAATGTTTATAAAAATAATTTAATATACAAAATCATCTCTGATAATCAATAACTCAAATTGTTTTTAGCACATTTTCCACAATAAAAAAAAGTAAATTTTAATCTATCAGTTCGTCTGTCTGTCTGTTCGTTTGTCTATTTACAAAACATCCACACCGTTTAAGATTAAATAATGAAATTTTAATCATGGATAGGTTTTTAAATATAATTAATGTTTTTAAATGTAGAGCAACTATTTTATGTATCGCCTCATCCATTGCGGACATGCAGCCTCTCAAAGTTTGAAAAACCTCTATTTTCAAATGTGTGGTTATGTGTCAGGTTCTGTTTAATATTTTTTCAATATAAAAACGCCATACGATGGGTTTTTTTTTTTTTTGCTTTATAATTCGTAATTTAGTATTTAAATTTACTGTTATGTGAAAAAAAAATTTGCAAGATTTTTCTTCCTTCATATTTCTCAAACGCCTTCCTTCCTTATCAAACACTTTTACCTAGAATATTACTTAGAACTTAGAAATTTTGATAGAAGAAAAATCTTTCAGAATTAACATTAGTTGCCTTAAAATTTTTTTTTTGTATCGCATCCCGTTTAAAATCTATTAGGCATCGAAAATTCGAAGTTTTTTTTTTTTTTGGAAATCTCTAATTTAGGCACCCGTTTGTTATTTTTTTTAAAGTATGTAAAATGTAAATAATTATAAAGGGGTTTCTTAAAAGTGAAAATTGGATTGTCTTTTGATTTTTGACAATTTTTTTCTTATATATACAATTATAAGAAAATTTACATCACAATTCAAAATTGTTTTATTCTCTTTTGAAAAATGTTCGCTTTTAGAGACCTTTTGTTTACAATCTACCTTATTTTATTTTGTTTCTAAAATTTTTTTTTACGAGAGTAAATTTAATAATTTTTGACTATGAACTTGCTAAATTGTTTTCCTCTTTCATTATTAGTGCTTTACTTTTTTTAACTTATGCCATGAAAAAATTTGGGACCTGAAAACAGAGTTGTACCACCTTCTTTTGAAAGTCGATCCGCTTTCTCATTTTCTTCTATTCCCAGGTATCCAGAAACCCAGTAGAAGGTTAATTTATTTTTTGTTCATAAGTGGTTTAGCTTCACTTTAGGATTTAATTGTTTGTGAATTTAGTACCTTTATGGTTGCTTCACTGTCTGATAGAGTAGCTATTTGTCCATTTCCATATCCTCTGTCTATAGGTTATATTATACGTATCTTTTGACTGGATCTTCTGATACTGAATACTTCAGAATTTTACAGCTTACAATTTAACATTATTCAATAAAAGGAAACTTATCCTTGTCTATATCAAAAATCTTTAACACTTCATTCCAACAGACTAACTACTAACACTCTTTTATTTATATTAGTTCCAAATTTTAAACATCTTGCCACCATTGAAAACAAGATGTAGAAATATGTAATTATTAAAAAAAATTTTACTAAGTACCTATAAATAAAAAAAAATTCTTTTATTGATTAGACACATTGATTTGGAACTTTAATTAGTTCTAACAGTTTTCTTTCATTATAGAACGGTAATTTTTAATTTCATTTAAACGTTTAGATCTCTATTTATTACTTCATTTATAAACTAAATCCATTATTCTCTTCAATTTTTATGACAAATATTTTTTATTGAACAACACTCGTATTTTATTACAATCATTGTTTTCAAAAGTATTTATATTTTTAAATGCTTGAATTACATAATTAACAAAATTATTTAATAATAGAATATTAATTCTTTACTTCACTTCATTTAACTTTTTAGCATATTTTTAAAAAAAAAATTTGAAAAAATCTGCCTATTAGTTTCACCCTGTCCGCCCGTCTCTTTACAAAACTTAAAACAAAAAAAAATTTTAACAATGCGTAGATTTCATAAAAAAATTAATGTTGTAGAACAACTTTTTCATATAGTCCGATCCATTACGGAGGTACAGCCCCTTAAACATTGAAAAAGCACTATTTTTAAATGCGTATAACTCATGTTCTGCTTAACATTTTTTCAATCTGAAAACGCCATTCGACAAAAATTATAAAATTTTTTTAAATTTAATATTTAAATTTATCGTTATGTGAAATCAAATTTTGCATGATATTTCTTTTTTCATCCGGCGCACTTTTAGATAAAAACTTGAAATTTTGAGACAAGAAAGAACTTTTAGAATTAGTATAAGTTTCTTGAGAAAATTTCTTTTTACCAACGCCTGTTTTAGAACTATTAGAACTAACTACTATAGAACTAATTGTAAATTTGTTATTTTTAGACACCTGTAACTTAGGCACTTGTAAAAATTTTTCTTCAATAAATGAAAATTAACGCTTCAGTAATATAGTTTTACGTGTGTTAATGGTTTTTCTTAGTTATATAGGGTTCCGAACTTAGCCCCTCAAAATTGCAAAAAAGTTCTATTTTCACATTTTTTATTATATGAAATTTTAAAATTTTTGGTGCAACTCCCAATTCTAAACAATTTGTATTAAATTTAGAAAATTTGTGCTTTTAAAAACCATTGGTTTACATTCTGCCTTGTTTAATATTAATCTGTCAATCATATTCAGTTAATAACTATTCAAATAAAATGTTAATGAATCGACAGTGTTGCCGGTTTGACTTTCTCATGTCAAATATACGTAAATTTAGTTTTGTAGAGTGAAGTATAGAAGTAAGACTAATTTTTGTTTTAAAAATGAAAATTTTCAATGTAATACGGCTGTTACATTGAAATTTTATTTGCTTAGGTAGATCAAATAGTTTCTGTATTTGATCCTATGATCTCATCACTTATTTAATAATTATGGTACTATGTAATTAATAAATAAATTGTAAATAATAAATTCTTGTCTAATATTTCAAGGTCAAATCGCTTTATTCACTAACAAACATTGAGAATTCCTAAACTTCGGTGAGAATAACTTCATTTCTTGCATACTATAGGGTGCATTGATTAAAACTCGAAGAACTTTAATTTCGAAAGTTTTGTATTATGTTATATTATATTCGATGTTTATTTATAACATTTGCCTGTATTTTAAATCATTTTCATAATTTTTTTAATCATTTAAATCATTTTAAATCATAAGAGTTTTGTCTCGACAATACATGCCTATAACCTTTTGAAATGTTAAAAACGTGCATTTGACGCATTTTATATTTTTTGTGATTACTCGCAGCATGATTGACATTATAACAAAACAAAATAATAATTTTAATATAAATAAATTAAATAAAATTTACTTATTTTAGTATTATTTTTTTCTGTTCTTTTCCTTTTAAACTCCAAAAAAAAAAAAATGTCTGATACAAAATAAAAATTCAATTTCTTATTTGTAACCATAAAAATATGGTATTCCATAGCGTGTTGGGTACGTTAAAATAAAGTTGATTTAACTTTCTCACCTTATACGAATGTCGGACGCATTTCTGGCACGTCAAGATTCCATACATTTTCTTTTCATACAAGTAATAATGATTTGATATTTCAAATCATTATGTGCGTCGAGATAAACGATGGATGATTTATCATAATGGACAAATAACTGATTTTCTATTTGTCAAATACGCACATATGTATATTTATTACAAATTGTTATATATGAACTTAAAAGTAAAAAGATAAGGGCAAGAACAATTTTCATAACCAAATACTAACTGGTATTTTTTTCTGTTTTTTTTTTTTTAAACGGAAACATTTAAAAATTGATAGTAATTTTTTTCTATTCTTGATAAAATTATTAGATCATTTTTTCCTTGTAGTTGTGATTTCATAACTTTGCAATAAGAATATTTACAAGAATATTTTTGTTCTTTCTTTTTTTGTATAACAACTGATTCTAATGTTCTATCAAATCACAGACTATCCCAAAAAATTTGATATCAAGTTTTAGTTTTTTTTTTTATATAATTTTAACTTAGACAAAAATTATCGTTTTAGTGAAATCCAACTGAAACGATCCTTCAAAAAATATTAGTAACATACATATATAAGCAAGAACAGCCTATGTTATTTTAATATGTTACACTGAATTAGGAACTTTAAATTAGGAACTATGAACACAGTTCAAACGAAAAAAAATTATGTAATTAAAAGAAACTATAGACATTTGGTTTTTTAAGTAATGTTGAAGTTATACTGATACGTGAATATTGCACATGTTATTTTGTTATTTTCTCTGTAATGTTTACACTATTCTAAACAGAGATATCCAGTTCCTAAATTTATAATATTTCAGCTTCAATAACTTAATAGAAAATCAGCTCTTGTTTAACATATTTCCAAAAAAAAATTTTAAAAAATTTTCCTATTTGTTTCACTCTGTCCGTCCGTCTGTCTACAAAACTTCTACACTGTTAAAGATAGAAAAAACAATCACTAATCACGGGTAGGTCTCTTAAAAAAAATGTTATAGGACAACTATTTCATGTAGCACCCTCCATTACGGAGCTACAAGCCGTCAAACTTTGAAAAAGCTCCATTTTTAAATGCGTATATATCTCATGTTCTGCTTAACATCTTTTTAATCTGAAAACGATATTCGACAAGAACCTTGTACCTAACCTTTTTTTTTATCTCTATCAATATTAAAATTATACAATTGTTTAAAATTTAGTATTTGAATTTACCGTTATGTGAAAACCAAATTTTGCATGATATTTTTCTTTTTTTATAACCCCGGCACGCTTTTAGATAGGAACTTGAAATAAAGAACTTTAAGAGAATTAGTATAAGTTTCCCCAGAAAATTGTTTTGTCCTACCCCCTGTTTAAGGGCTATTAGCGCTCAAAAACTGAAAATTTGCTATTTTTAGACACCTGTAACTTAGGCACCTGTACAAATTTTTTTTCTGTCAAAACATTACAGCCCCTCAAAATTGCAAAACAGTCCTATTTTCACATTTTTTCTTATTATATGAAATTTCCAAATTTTGGTGCAAGTCCCAATTCTAAACTTGTTTGTATAAGCTTTTAGAAATGTGCGCTTTTAAAAATCGTTGGTTTACATTCTGCCTTGTTAATTTTGCTTTTACATCAATTAATTTTTCTGCAGCTTTATGATAATTTTTGATTGCTCAATCCATATAATATATTTCATTATTTTTTACTTTAATCTCTCAAGAAAAAACAATTTTGTAGTCATGCTGCAAATGTATTGAGTTGTGTTGTAAGGAAGATTTTTACAATTAATATAATTATGATATGAAACATTTTCTTATGCGATCTAATGCGATCTTTCTTATCTAAGAAAAGAGTCATCCAACTTTCAACTTTTATGATTTCAATTCGTTCTGAAATGTCAAAAATACGTTGTTATGGCATGGCATAATATATTTCACATTAATATTATAATTTTGTTCCTTCGAATTAAAGTTAATAAAATATAATATAATAAATTTAAAAAAATCATTTTTTCTATATTTTAAAATTAAAATTTATTAAAATTAATTTATTTCTTTATTTAATTAATTTCTTTCTTCAATTGATACAAACAAAATTTATTTAAATTTTTTATAGAATAAGCACAAACTTCATAAACAAAAAACAAATGTCAACACAAAATTAAATGTCATTTTTACGTTTGTAAACTTTTTCTAATATGGCAGGAATTTTTCTACACGACGTAAATCGGTGTAAAAAAATTTTGATTGTAGTGTAGCTGCACAGTAACGAATCTATCAAAGAATATAACTACACCCTAAGTTAATTTCTTTTTTTATTCTTCAAAATATGTTATCAATTTTTTAATGAATATAAAAAAAAATTGATGTTTTTTGTTCTTTTTTTTTTTGTTTGATAAGAAAAAAATAATTTTGAGACAGAAACAGAAACAGTACTTGACATAATATTGTGTTTGCGTTTCATGTTTCAAGCTTTTAAAATTTTTATAATTATTATTCAACTTGAAAATTAAATTAAAAAAAAAAAACAACAATAACAATAACTTAATTAAATATTATTTTATAATACATATTCTCTTCCAGAATTTCCAACATTTAGAAATTTGTTTTTTATTCCAAAAAAAAAATGAAATGAGTGATTATTTGTTTAAGTTAATGTTTTGCTTAAATTTATTTGATTGTTGGCTTATTGCTTTTTTACTCTACTATAGCTTCAATTCATTTTATCTGTTTCTCAATTCTCAATTTAAAATATATAAGTAATATATGTATATATACATATATATATATAATATGTAAGTTTATGTACAACAATAAAGTTTTACAATCTTTAATTTAAAGTAATGAACTTGGTGCTATCTTTTGTCAGTATTTAATACACAACGCTCGTAATGACAACTAAAAAAATATTAAAATTCTGAAAAGCTTAAGGGAATCATTCTTTAAAGTATTTTTATTTTAAGTGCTTATTTTACAAAAAAAAAAAAAAAATTAAAATTTTTTATTCTAATTATTCATTTATTTTGCGGCGAATTCAACTTTTTTAAAAGTCAGACGCAAAAAAAAAAAAAAAAAGAAGAATTTGTTTATATTTGGTTTTTCTTTTCGTGGGGATTTTCTAAATTAATATTTTAACATAATAAATTATTAATAACTAAAGTTTATCTGATTATAAAATAATAAATATATGTATGCATATATAAAACAAATATTTGGAATGTAAATAAATACAAAATAGAGAATTTAAATTAAGAAAATATAAAGCAAATAACAAAGAGGTAAAATTGATTTTCGTTATAGTGAATTCAAAAGATCTGAAATTAAAAAATCAAAAAAAAAAAAAAAAAGTGTTAATTGATAAATTATTGTTAAGTTTTTGTTTTTTGTTTTTATTAATTTTTTTTTAATTTTATTTAAAATTAAGTGTTTTTTTTTTATATAATTTATAAATAAAAATTGTGATCGTTATTTAAATTTGATATTAAAATAATAATACATAATTTATAATTAGTTAGTTATTAAAATAAAAAAAATGCCCAGACCGATTGATGTTTTATTGGATAGAGTAAGTGTTTATACTTAATTAAATATATACTTATGTACATATATTTACATATATATATATATTGTATCTAGATAGATATATAGATAGATATTTTACTTTGTTATTTCTATTAATGGGACTTTTTCTTTTAAAATGTGGCCCATTTATTGTATTTAGGTTTAGGTTTAAATATAAGAAAATTAAATATTATGAAATTTTTTTTAATTTTAATTTTACGTACTCACACCTTAAGTTTTTTAAAAATTACTGTGAGAAAATTTGTTATAAATGTTACTTACCTAAGTTATCCTACTAAAGATTACTAGTTTTTGTCTTTTTTAAATCTTGTGACATGTTGACCTAATTTCGAATGTAATAAATTTGTTACAAACGCTAATTGTCTAATCCAAGAAGTATTTCGCACGGAAAACGTATTTCTTTCCATCTCGAAACGATTCACACGGAATTTAGTTATATAAATACACCAGAAATCCAATAGTTTTGCTTTGAAGAGAATTGACCCGAAATGTTCTACACTATATATTTTTGTATTTATATGTATGTATGTGTGCGTGTTACGAATTAACACAAAAAACAATAGGAATTCCGTTCACCAATCTCTAGTAAAGTCATACACATTTCTGTTGCGGATTAACATCGAAAAAAGTATGATTTCGGTTGAACGATCTATGTATTTATAAGAAAGTGGTCTCAATCGATCTTTTTTTTTTAAATATAATAAGTATGTATATATTATAAGTATATATAATAAAATATATATTTAAAATTAATTAAAACATTACTTAAATAAAAAATGTCTTCTGCAAATCATAATAAACAACACAATAATATAAATAAATAATTATTAATAACTATGTAGATATAACTATACACAGTCACGTATAGACAAAGTTCACATATTCATTCACATATATAAATATAGTTTTAGTAGTGCTCTCTTTCGTTTTTGGTGAACGGAATTCGATTCTATAATATAATTATTTTCGTGAGGGCTCTACAAACGCTATACTATTTTTCGTCTTCTATGATTTGTCTTCTATAATTTAAATTTTATGTTGTGGTGTCTTAAGATTTCAATAGTTCCTGATGTGCGAAAATTTGTTCCAAAAATAAAAGAATCTCGCTTATCCAATTTTCTCCTTTCTAAACATTACCATTTTCTCGTCTTCTCTAAATTCAAAGTGACTGTTCACTTAAATTTTGAATATTAGTCAATTTAAAATGTGCACTTTATTCTCTTTTCTTGTGGAGGTGTCTCAAAAGTGTTTTAATTATCTTAAATATGTTTTAATTACTTTATTTCACGATTCTTTTTAATTATTCATTATTTTTGTTTTTTAATTACTAAACAGTAAGTAAATTTTTTTTTTTTGTTTTAATTAAAATTTTTGTTTAAATATAGTCAAAGTGTTAAAATAATTCTCAACAGTTGCACTAAATTAGCTTATCATTTTTTGTTTTTTGTAATTTAAAAGATAACCAAAACAAAAAAAGAAATAAAAAATTATAGTCTGTAATACAAAATAAAAATTTTATTTATTATTATTGTATTATAATTTAAGTATTACAATTTAAAATTGTAATGAAATTGATTTTGTGTAAAAAAAAAGAATTTAAATATTTATGATGAGAATATTATTATTTTTGTTTTTTTTTTTTTTTAACAGAGCGAATTTTAATTAAAACGTCCCATTAAATTAAAGTTTAAAATAAGGCTATGGAACTATTATAATTTTATAAATTAACTCTACATATCTTTGAGACTCTTATGAAATCAGATTGCAGTATTTCTTCAATGTGTATAGTATCAATTGTAGACTTAACAACTCTTCTAAGAGCTTGCAATTGAAAATTGATTTTAAAGTCATTCAGATGGCTTCTTCTGTCATTTCATTATATGTATATATATTAATCAAAGATATAAAAAATATATAAAGGTTGTAACTTGTATACATAATTCAGCATATATTCATCTGAAATTTAAACACAAGATGGGATCCTGATGAAAATATTTACCTTAAATGAGTTAAAACAAGATGTGAGAAAGCATTTATTATCAGAATCTCGAAAATTATACGAATAAAACACCATCGTTCTATTTGTTCCCAGAAATTACTCACTTCGACATAGGGGGTTAAAGTAAAGTATAGTAGAATCAGTCAAAAAATCAAAATTGATAAAAATTTGTTTTTGATGTTTTGGAACTTGCTTAAAAAAAACGTTTTTTCCTTCTATATTCTTTTTAATGGTTATCAGATTTAAAAGAAATACGAACTAGACCTGATGACAACAAGTGCCAGTGGTAGTTAAGAAAAAATTTTAAAAAATCTGTACAAAATATTTAAACTTCCTTTATCATATCTTCAATAAATTGAATTCTTTACTTCTTTATCTATAAACTAAAACTTATGAGCTCAGTACTAAAGAAATTCCCTCCTATGTTTTGGTTACGCATTTAAAAAAAAAATACACATCTACTAAAAATACGAAAATACAAACTTTTTTTTTACATAGTTTAATTATAATAGAGACTTTTATAATTTAAATAATTAAAAGAATAGCTATAAATACTGTTTTTATATATTTTAATTTGTTTTTTTTAGCAATTAAAATTAAAACCAAAACTTTTTTTTATCAATAAATTATTAATAAAAAAAAAGTTTTTTCAATTAATCAATAATTCTTTTATTTTAAAAACTTAATTTCCTATAATAAATTCTTTTTACATTAAATAATTTAAGTGTGAAATCAACGTTTATTTTTTGTTGTTTTTGTTGATTCGTTTCGTTTGAATTAAACTTAGAATCAAAATATGATTGTCAAGGTTATCATTGTTATCAATTGTAACTTTTTTTAATTGTTTTTTTATACTATTTCATATTTTGCAAAATGTTTCTATTGATCTAAAAAAAATTAAATGTTATGATTTATAGAAATTTAATTTTGGTAATAAAATTACATTGAATTCCTGAAATACTAATCAAAAATTCTCATTTTTACCGCTCCATTTTCTAATGAAAATATAAAATTAAAAAAAAAAAATGAGGAACCCTCCAGTCTCAATTCAACCTCCAATTTTTTTTTTCTAATGGAGGTATATGAATCTTCCAAAGACACCAAGAATACTTCTTTATCTAGGGATCAGATTCTTACTGGGTAATAGTAGAGAAGAGAGAAGAGACAAGGACAAGGATCCGGAAACATTAAATTGAGAATGGGACTATAAGGAAACAATTAAAATTAAAACCTATTATTATTACTATTTTTCTACCAGCAACAGAGTTATCAACAGTTAAAACATCCAGTAGTGTATATTTTTTTTTTCCTAAGGGAGATGGGAATCTTCCAAAGACACCAAGAATTTCCCCTTGGTAACATCAGACTCTTACTTTGTAAACCCACCTCTCCTTTAGCCAATAAAATGGACTAGGAAGTAGTGATAGGAAAGGATAGGAAATAGGATGCGGAAATATTGAATTGGCAGTGGAACTGTAAGGAAAAAATGAATCCGCCTATTATTATTATTATTTTGCTAACAGTGAATATAGCCGTTACAACAGTTACAACATGCACACCCTACTGCCTGAGATATTATTGAAGGCAACCTCCACAGTCATTGTGGCAGCTATTATTATTGGTATTAGTATTCTTATTAATATTATTATTATTTTACTACAAAGTCAAGGCCATCAGTGGATTATAACATGCAGTAGTATATAACACTTTCCTGCGTGATTGATCAAAGATAGCTCAACTGTAGCAGCTATTATTATTACTATCAATTATACGATATACATAATTACTAGATTTTTTTTTTATTTATATGACGTGACCGGGGTTTGAATCCAAGATCCTTTGCTTGAAATGCTGGCGACTTTACCACTACGCCGTGAGTCAGATAATAATATCTTCCTACTTCAGGTATATAACATCTTCCTACTTCAGGTACCTAATAATTGAAGGCAACCGTGAATATTTTACACAACATTTTTATTTCCGAATTTCTCAAGATTTTAAAGCTCTATACAACTTATCGATTTATATGCAGATTATGTGGCCGGGAAGTTTTTCAATTTAATTAATACCATATGGTATTATGTGACTTTCAAGTTGTCTATTAATGCCACAATTAACATGTGAACTTGAACATTTTAAAATCTGAAAATCTCGTAAAGAGAATTAAGCCAGAATAATATTTGGGTACATTATGAATTTATTCCATAAGGCTAATATTTCTGCTTTTAAAATAAAATTCTGTTAAATGGTAATACGGACAAATCAAATACAGTCAAATGGTAATTCAGACAGCAGACAAAAGATCTAATCAAACAGCAATTCTATGGGCAAATTAAATATAGGCTTATTATATATGCTACCAATTGAAAGATTTCCTTTCTTTTGAAATAGAAGTTTTTCAACAACAAAACTATGTATTATAATATACGCTTTTCCAATTCTCCACGTGACACAAATTATTTGAAAATTGAATTCAAATGCGCGCTTAACCTCTGTTGAAAACTGTTCAACCTCTTTTGAGGACTGTAAATTGATATATAAACATTTTATATTTAATTTGTCGATAAATTGTAAAAAGTATAAGCTAAATTTTTCTTAATTTTATTTCAAAATCCATATAAATGCAATAAAAATAAAAATTTTTGTTTTTGGCAAAAAAATATTATTTTATGTTATGAAATTAAATCAATTTGTTTAGAACATCTGTTTAAGTCGTTTTAATTCGATTTTAATAATTTATATACATACTTCACAGTTCAATAAGATTTCATTTATTGTGGCGCTATTAGATTTTTAGAAAATGTAATAATACCTAATAATAAGTTTAGCATTATTTTCCTTAAAGAGTAATAATTACCATATGGTATTATCGGACTTTGGAATGTTTAAAAAATCTGTCAAAAATTTTATCTGCACTAATAAATGTTAAAAACTACTATCAAAATCACACAAAAAAATCCATACAATATTCTATACTAAAAATAGAAGACTCATCAATATCTATTGTTGTTCTTTTTTATTCTATTAGATTTAATTTTAAGTTTTCCTGAAAAGGAGATATATCCCATTTTCCAGAAAGTTTATCATAAAATGTTTTTGATTTAGTACAACTTGTTTTAATTAATCCTCCTGGTTAAAAATTAATATCTGCCTCATTCCTCAATCACTCATAGTCAACCCAAAGCCAGGCATGTATTTTTATAACCTTCCCGAAAGCAAGAAAGAAACTCTCAAGAATAAGCGGAACAAATAATATGTTCTGATTACAAAATGAGAAAAAGATAAAAAAAATATATTATTTGGAAAACTGAAATAATGCCGATTCAACTTTATATCTCTTTTAAAGCAATTCAAGAGATCTTCTTACCAATTTTAAAAAAATCTTTATTACTGCCTTGATGCCGATGGGCTTTATTTTTTTGGGTATTATTTCAGGGCACCGTATTTTTCTTAATTTCTTTTCAACATTTGGTTAAAAAACTGTTTTGTTGTAAATAAATAGAAATTAAATCAAAAATAAATTAAAGTTTTAAGAAAAATATTTTACAAGTTAATGACAAATCAATAAACGAACGAAATATGAAGATGGATGATATATATATTATGGATGGATGATATATCATAAATAACCATTAGACAAAAATATTTCAAACAGAAATTTAAACTGTGAAGGCATATACTGGCATATTTATTTATTTATTTATTTATATACAGGTACCGTGGTTCATAAATGTGCCAGGTAGCTATAACCCCTGTTTCCTGGTGGGACTGTGGGGTGTACGAGATATTATGTGATATATTAAGTATTTATATATTGCGATATATAAATTTTTTTTTTATATTATAATTATTATACCCATCCGGGAATCGAACCCGAGACCTCTCATTCCCTTATGAATGAGAAACGGTGCGTCAACCACTGTACTAATGACTGGGTTACTGGCATATTGTATAGGACTCATATTGATGAAACGATAGAAAAATACAATGAAGTAATCAAACTACTATTACTTATATATGTATGTATGTGTTATCCTTTAATACACCTTAAAACTTTCTAGTTTATAATTTTCAAACAAATTGAAAACGTCATCATGCTGATATGAAATTGAAGATAAATGTGCTATAAGTATATAATTTTTTTATGCTACAGCCCTAATAAAAAATGTCTTCAATTTTAGCGAAACGTTAATAAATTTCTTTATACTTAACTTAATCGATTTATTCCTTTTATATTCCAGCATTAAGCTTAACTTTTACTAAATTAAGTTATTAGGATTAGGTTTTGGAATTTTTCCTGAGAAATAAATAATAATTAAAATTTTCAAATAATTTGTCTAGCATGAAAGCATAGACTAAATAATAATTACGAACAAAATCTATTAAAAAAATTGTTTTTAGAGATTAATTAAATTTTGTATTATTGAGTTTAATTAATTTATTTCATTAAAGCGTTTTAAAAGCTTAAATAGTTATTACATTTTTTCAAATATTTACATAAAATGAAACTGTACATATACTTCTAGGAATGTGGTAGTTTTAAAGCGTCCCTATTTGACTTTGAAATGTTCGAAATCATTTTTAATACACATATATAGTAAATTGATGACTATAGAAATATAGTTCCTATATTACATAAACAATTATTATAAGTTTTCAAAAGTGATATAAGAAATATTTCCATTAAATGGATTTACTATCCATTTTACAGTATCCAGTTTACAAATATTGACTTATAATTTTCTTTATTATAATAGTAGTTTTTCATTTTTAACAAATTTTATTTTTTATATTAATAAAATATTTGTTTCAATTATTATTTTTCAAATAAGAGTCTTCTACAGTCTTCATGCATGCAACCTGATAAATGTTTGACACAAATTTTCATTTCTAAAAAAATTGCAACTACTTTTTTTCAACCTCAATTTTATTGAAATGATACTCCGGATCTGTTATTTCCTAATTAAATTAATTAAATCATGGGGAGCTTATTAGAAAGCGCGCTGCAAATGTATTAAGCCCATCTCTGATATAGACTGAAGAAGTGATTTAAGAAGAATTTAGTCAGAAATATTTTGTTTCAAGAGAAAAAGTTAATGGGATACTTCAGATTTCTCCTAATGAAACCATGAGGAGTTTATTACAAAGGGCTCTTAATTGAATATATCCATCTAGGACAAATCGCAGAGGTTATTTAAATCTTCTTTTAAAAGTAAGTATTAGGTATTCACACAATAGGTAAACGATTAATTCTTCTTCTTCTTCATTTTTGCAACTTTTAATTTGCAAAAGTCATATGACGTATGTCAAAAGTTTGTAGTATGGCTGCCATTAGGAATCATATTAGATTACTGTGATTTAAGAATAAAAGTTTAATTGATTGTTTTCGATCAAATTTAGGCCAAATCTGTTTAGACCGAGTCTGTCTAGTACAGGTACTACAAGTCCGTGAGTGTATTGATTTGTTGTAAGACCAATTTGTACAGGTTATTGTTATAAGAGAAACTAAAAAATTATCGTTTTCATGGAGAATTTGAAAGTATTTTATCAGTTCTACAGTTTGCTAAGCCGTTGCGTTCACACAATGTAGCATCTGTATATTTTAACTAACTAAAATATGAATTTTATCAAATTGTGTTGTTTACAAAAAGAAAAGAATCTTAAAAATATATTTCAATCCTTTCCTGTTAATTTTTTCTATAGTTCATTATTAATTCTTATTTATTTCAAGAACTATGGTGTATTGTATTTTTTATTGTTCTATTAAAAATAGCCTATTTAAAGATTTATCAGATAATGTTTCTTTTTTTTGTTAAGAAATCATTTAAAAACATTTAATTTGCAAGTGCAAGAAGAATGTCTTATATGGTTTATTTGATTATGTTGATTAAATATTTAAACAAAATTGTATGACTTTTAATAAGTTTTAAAGCAATGATAATTGAACTACTAGTAAATAAAAATTTCCTTGACTTTACAAAGTTAAATAAATAAAAAATAAAAATTAATAAACAAATAAAAAAAATAAACTTAATTCTAGCAATTAATTCATTATGCAATTAATTATATTTTTATATTTGTTGAAATATTTTCACATCTTATCTTGTAATTTTATAGTTTAGATTAAAAATAAGAAATTGTAATTAAGTTTTTTTTTTTCTAATTGCATAATATTTAAGTCAAGTTTGAAAACAAATTAAAAATTATATATGTTTAAATTATTAATTTTATTATAATGATAAGATAATCCTTAATATAACCTTTAAATCAGACTATATTTTAATGAGAAATTAATGCTCTTTATATACATATTTACATGGGATTTGTTTTTTTTTTTTTAATTATAACGTAAATATAGCTTAAATGTATTTTTAAATTATACAATATTAAGTATAAGTATGTTATTAAGTTCTCTTAATCAACTGTTAAACTTTATTTAAGCTAAGTTTAAATTCACATAAAAAAAAATGTAGTAATGAATAAATTAACATTTTCTTTCCAAACCATTTTAGCAAAGAACACAGTCAAACTCTCTTCAAATTAATATTGTATTATATAAAAAATGGTAATCTTTTTTAGCGCATTTTCAAAAAATTTTCAAAAAATGTGCCTATATTAGATTCACTCTACTCGTCTGTCTGTCTGACGTTTGAAATATACTCCTCCTCAAGAACAATTTTTTGCATGTTATGAACTTCTCTATCACCTCCGTTCTTTGTGTCCTATGAGTTGCGAGCACCCTATATGTAGGATATTATTATTATATAATAAATTTTTATTTTTGATTTAATTATTTATAACATACCTATACGAGTACCATTATATCAGAGGCTAATAATATTTTATAGGAAAAATTTATATTATCTTTTATTAATTTACATGAGTCAACCGATGTTTGAGCTCACGTTCTTTCAAATGAAAGGCCGGTGTTTTAATCACTATACAGTTGACTGGATGATAATGGTAATGGTAATAATAACAATAGATAAAAATAAACTTAAATAAAATAGAGCTTTTGAAAATTTAACAAATAAAAATGATTATCGGGTTATTCAAAAAAAAAAAAAATTTAAAACATTAAATTTAATTTATAACATAATTCAAGGAATTAGGAATATATAAAAATAATCTTAGATAAAAATTAATTAATTTCTAATAACTTTAACCATACAGAAAATATTTTACCGAAAAATTTATATGGTTTTATATAAATGAAAAGTCAGTATTTTAAAAAATATCGACATAGGATGATAAAAACTAAACCCAAGTGCACTAAATCAATTCAAACTCTTCAGTATCTGCTCTATACAAATTATTGCAAAGGATATTTTGCTGTTTCCGTTTCCTTCTACTTCTTTGATTTCTGTTATTTATTGTCGAGTGGAGGATTGAATAAAGTATAAACGTATGGCTAATGTTGCAGAGCTTAAGTTTTTGGCCTTTTAGGAATAAATTGTCAGCCCAAATGTTTCCAAATCCAAAATGGCCGGATCATGTAATTTTGAAAATTTGTCAAGTTCTTCATAATTGGGAAAAATTAATAAGAGAAGAATTTATTAATTATTAATAAAAAAAAAAATAATAAGTATAATATTTTTAAAATTAAAAGATACTTATTAATCATTTGGACACATAAATTCAACTTCATAAAATATGTGTATATGTACTATGTTATAAACAATGCAGAATGTAAACCAAACGTTTCTAAAAATACATATGTATTTTGCAAAAGGCAGAATTTTTTGGTTCAGTTTAGAATATTATCAGTTGTAACAAAAAGAAAAATATTGTGAAAAATCAAGGGATCCTTTTTTTTAATTTAAAGTTCACCCTGTACAATTAAGAAAAGTTGTCAAGTCATGTAAAAATATAATATTAAAGTTTTTATTTTTATATTTTACTTTGAAAAATTTTGGACAAATGCTAAAGTTACAGGTGGCAAAAAATGTTTGATCCTAACAGCTTTTAAATAGGGTGTGGCACAATAAATTTTCTGAGGCAACTTTTTTTTTTTCATCTAAAAGCCATTCAAAGATATGAAGAAAGCAAAATATTGTTTTCACATAACGGTAAATTTAAATATGAAATTTCAAAAAATTGCATAATTTTGATATTCAATTATAAAGCTTAAACAAATTTTTACTTTAATGAGATCTAGCCATATTTAAAATTGCATTGTTCTAGTTTTAACGATGTAGAAGTTCTGTAAACAGACGGACGGACAAATAAACAAAGTAAAACTAATAAGCGATAATATTTTAAATTTGTTTTTGAAAAAAGTACATAGGTACTAAAAACTGAAAATAATATTTATAAATTGAATAAATATTTCCTATAAAAATGTTTCTTATAGCTCCAACAGCTCCCGTTTGAGGTTTTTGGATAGTTTCTTTTTATGTAGGCATCATGATCCTTCGCTCATATCAAATTGAACGCAAAAAATTTTTTTAAATCCAACAATATTGACTATAAATAAATGAAACTAAATAAGAAAAATTGCGATCCCATCTATAACTTCCTTTTATAGTAAATAAAAAATTTCAATTATTTGATGAATTTTATTAATTAATTGTTCTTTAATTTGTTTTGTTCACATATAAAATTAAACTTCCTTTTAAAACAACAATAAAAATATTCCAAATAACATCATTATACAGTTATGCGTAAAAGTCTAAGACCAAAAAATATTTTATCTTCATTATTCAAATTTTTGCTTTTTCCAAATTTTTATTCCAAAAAGTATATAATATATATAAAGTATAACAATTAATTATTTTAAGACCAACTTAAACAAGAACAAAAACATAATGGAAACAAAAAAAAAGAAAAAAATCAAAAAAATGAGATGCGTATAAATTTAAAACCATTGGATTTGTTGTTCTGCAAACTTAACTCATATTCGTATTTCTTGGACAAAAACAGATTCTTAGTTCCGTTATTCAAATTAAAATGATTATTCTTGGTTTCTTAGCTTTACTTGTAAAAAAATATTTTAATATGACATTTCATTTTGGAATTTTTTTTGATAAACATCAATTGCGAGAATATTAAGTTCTAACTATGGGAAAAAAAGCAATTAACACTGAAAAGTTGTGTCAAGTACCTATGTGTTGTTTTTCTTCTTTGAGTAAACAATGTAAGTAATTTAAAAATTTTAGGTTATTAGCCTTTATAAAATTGGGTGTTAGTAAAACATGCGTTCACAATACAATAAGAAGATATCAAAAAACTGGTTCTATAAACCATAGAAACCGGTCTGGACACACTAAAAAAGTGACGTCACGTGTAAAAAGAGTTTTAGTTCGGTTGGTAAAGCAAAACCAAACTGCAAAAAGCTTTGACTTAGCTGAAAATTTAGGGGGAAAAAACTAATACATATATCTCACCAGGCCATGTCAGAAGGGTGCTCTGCGGTGTGAATTTAAGAAGAAGAAACTGTAACAAAAATACCATTAACTAGCAAAAATTCTAAACGTTGACTAGAGTGGTGCAGAAGGCACAAATTATTCACTGTTGTGGATTGGAGGAAAGTACGTTTCAACATTTTCCAAACAGACAGAAAACTGTTCGACGCTTTCCATCTGGAAAATAACACGTTTCTTGTATAAATTCACAAACTCAATATCGTGGAGGTAAAGTAAAAATTTGAGACGGCATTTCCTGGTATGTTTACACAGGCTTGCACATTGTAACAGAGTCAATAAATGTTACAAGATACGTGCATATTGTAGAAAATAAGATGCTACCATTTATAGAGGAAGAAATACCATTACTCGGGGCTATATTTCAGCAAGATAATTTCCGACCCCATGTTGTCAGAACAACCTTACAGTTGTTTTCTGATATTAAAATTGATGATGTTACTATGACCAGCGTGTAGTCCTGATTTGAACTTTATAGAAAATGTGTGGAAAATGTTGGGTGACAGAGTTGCGAGAAGAAAACCTGAAACTGCGGAAGAACTAAAAGACGTTTTGAAAGAAGAATGGATTGCACTTCCTATAGAGACTTCCTGAATCAATTCCCAGAAAAATTATAGATTGTATAGCCTCCAAAGGTTTCTATTTCAAGAGGTAAAATTATAGTCTTAAATTTAAACGCAGCTCATTTTTTCGATTTTGGTTATTTTTTTTATTGATAATAATAACAATAATGAATTGTTATACTTTATATAATATTATATTCTTTTTGGAGTAAAAATTTGAATCATTAAGATAAAATATTTTTGAAATTTTTTTTGGTCTTAAACTTTTACGCATAACTGTACTTCTGTTCAAAATAAATAAAAAAAAAAAATCATCGTTAGTTTTTATTTCACAGGTGGTGAACCCATAAAAACAAATAACGTATTATAAAACTATTCGAAATTTTTTCTTGTCGTTGATTTGTTTTTTTCATTTTATTATTTATTTTTTTTTTTGCTAATGTTCACATTTTTTCTCACACGAACGCTCTTGAACTTGAACTTAAATATACATAAATATAAATAAAAACAAAAATTTTTTTTTTGTTTTTTAAAAACAAATTTGTGTTAGTAGTATAATATAACAGTATTAATGACAATGATCATTCACAGAACAGTGATCACTGATCGATCAGTGATCGTAGTAGTAAATAAAATATGATGACGTAACAAAAAAAAAATTTTTTAGCTATAACTTTATTTTGGAATCAGTTTTGATTTATTGTCGTGTTCATGAAAAATTAGTGATACAAAATGGTATCACTAATTTTATATGTATAATTACAAGTAATTTTACAAAAAATTAAAAAAATTACATAACAATCATTATGATCATTGATCACAATTTACGATAATTTATCATTTTCATCATTAAAAATGATAATAAGTTGTTTAATGTTTGTTTAATAGATACGTTTGGAGTAATGAAAATAGAAAATAAAGATAAAAACTTTGTTTATAAATACATATGTATGTGCATTTATTATTATAATCTTATGTGATTTTCCAACCAGTTTGTTTTTTTTTTATTAGGTAAAACTTTGATATAAAAAAAGCATTCATAAGATAAGAATAGCGAGGAGTATATGTCTACATATGTATTTAATTCAAGTGGTAGAAAACTTGTAAAAATTAGTTTAACTCTGAGAATGAGACCACACCAGATGATACTAGCAAGATAATGCACAAATTCATGAACATTTTCGATAATACAATTACATATTTTCTACTAGCTTGATATTTTTCTAGCTAGTTAATTCAGCTAGTAATTTGACATTTCGTATATTTCAAAATGGCGAGAATGTTGTATAGTGTTTTTTTTTTCAATTTAAAATAAAAAAATAAACAAGGCAGAATGTAAATCAACGGTTTTTAAAAGCGAACGTTTCGAAAATACAATACAAACTGTTTAGAATTGTGACTTGCACAAAAATTTGAAAATTTAAAAAATAAAATTTTAGTAATTTTTTGTAATAAGAAAATATGTGAAAATAGGACTTTTCTGGAATTTTGAGGGGCTGTAAGTTCGGAACCCTATATAACTAAGAAAAATCGTTAACACACGTAAAAATATATTACTGGAGCTTGGAAAATAGCAAATTTTAAATTTTTGAACCCTTATCAGGTCATAAACAGGGGTTGGTTCAAAAAAAATTTCTGAGGAAACTTATACTAATTGTAGAAATTCTTTCTTACCGCAAAATTTCAAGCCCCTATCTAAAAACGTGCCGGCGTTATAAAGGTAGAAAAATCATGTAAAATATGGTTTTCATATAACGAAAAATTTAAATACTAAATTTGAAAAAAAAAAAATGCATAATTTTGATATTGATTTACAAAGGTAATAAAATTTCCTGTCGAATGACGTTTTCAAATTGAAAAAATATTAAGCAGAAAATGAGATATACGCATTGGAAAATAGGGCTTTTTAAAAGTTTAAGAGACTGTAGCTCCGTAATGGATGGGTCTACATGAAAAAATTGTTCTATTATTAACATCAATTTTTTTATGAGACCTACGCATTGTTAAATTTTTATTTCTCTATATTTAACCGTGTAGAAGTTTTCTAAACAGACGAATGAACGGGCGGAGAGAGTGAAACTAATAGGCACATTTTTCAAAATTTTTTGGAAATGTGCTGAAAATTGAAAGAAAATAAATTAAACAAATATTGATAAATATCTTGATAGTAAAAATGTCATTTACATCACACAGATATTAATATGACATTTTGTATTACACTCTCGCATGATAGTAATAATATCTCGTTTATAGCTCGTTATAGTATCATATTTAAATAGATACTATACTATTGTCATCAATAATTCATTACTTGTATGACATTTTAACAAAGCTTAAAATGATTCTGAAATGGAAATCAAACTGACTAATTTTTTTTAATTCAACATAAGAAAATTATGAAAAATACTCATGTTTGACCTTTTTGACCTTCAAAAAATCAAAAATATTAATGAATGAATTGTAAATCTTAGATGGCGCAGCTAAATTACTTCAAATTAAAAGATAACAAATTAATTAAATGTATAGTAAGTATGTGCTTGAAAAAATATGTCGCACGAAAATTAATTTATGAAAAATTTTGCAAATCATCATTAAAAGAGTAAATTCAGATACTCATTATCTATGATTTTAAACAAGATTTCAATCAAAAATAATAATCTTAAATATATTTTACAAGTATAGTGAAAGCTTTTAGACTTTTATTATGGTATTAAAATTAAAGCATATTATGTATATAATATGTATATCTAATGTATATGTATGACTATATCTAATGTATATGTACTATGACTTGTAAATTTGTTTGTTTACAAAAATTTCATTGTTTTTACATGTTATTAGGTACTTCACGTTTTTGAAACGATAATTTTGATAAAAATATTTTGTTATTTTAAAAATAAACTACTAATCATTAGTACTTATTATTAACATTCGGATTATTTTGATAAAACGCAATTATACATTTTTGTTGAATTACTAATATAAATATGTAGCTTTGGTACAATAGCCAATTCGAATATAGAGGTAATTCAAAGGTTTTAAATAAGGTGGTACGGATGTTGGTAAATGAATGGTGGTTGGTTTGTTCCTAATCAAATCACATATTACAAACGATCTAAGAATATCATCAATGAAAAGTGAAATATCAAAAGATGTGATCAAATATAAAGTAAAGCTAGAATCTTGTTAGAAAAGCCTTGCTCGAGATTTAACGAAATGAATCCTGAAAGAAGATTTAGAAGATATTTTAACGCCACTTAATTTAAGCTTAAAATAAACAATCACTCTGTCAAAGTATAATAAATTATGTGGTTACTTCGCTGGAAGAACTAGTTCTTTTCAGAAAGTTTTTTTCAGGAAGTTTTTTTCAAAAAATCTTGAAAAAAAAAATCTTAAATTTAGAATTTAGTGAAAAACTTTTGCATATAGCAAAATCTTGACAGTCTAATATCTATTTTTTAGATTTCTTATTTTTCATTTTCTAAATCAATTTTTATCAAAACTTTCAGTAAATTAGATATTATAATAAAAATAGGGAAAGACAATTAATTTTACAACTTACTCTGCACTTTAATAACAATTAAAATGGTTTCTCAAATATTAAAATTCATTTATTTATAATTTTATTTTCAATTCATTTCATCATTTCTTAAATAATTTTAATTATTTTTAGAACACTTTACAAAAAATTATTGGAAAATTTTCTTATTAGTTCATTTTATCACTCTATCCCTCCGTACATTGTTTTACAAAAGCAATGCAATGATTATTTGACCGTGTGGCCTCATTATACATGCATGCATCCTAACTTATTACATCTATTAAGAGAACTTTAAGAACTTCTCAAAGTTAGAAAATGCCCCATTTACAATTCTTTATATCTGAATTTCTACTTTTTTTTTTTTTTTTACGAGGGTTGGTTGAAAACTCAAAAGTCACCAAGAGGAACTAACTGCACGTGCTTCCTCAGGGTAGTGTTCGACTTTAACTAACCAAAACCACCCCCTTTTAAAACCAAACTTTGGGATGGAACTTTTAATACAAATGTACAGTTTGGTTTTGGGGGTAGGGATGTGGGAAGGATAATTAGGGAAATTGGTTATGGGGGGATAGGTAGAAAAATTTGTAGGAACATTTTGAAGAACGATGTTAATGTTCTTCTTAAACTTATAAGTAATTTTGTGGTGGGGAATATTTTTGAGAATTAAAAGTTCTTAGGATGCTAAAATTGAAAATTCTCAATTTTTAAACACCCAAGTATGTAAATTTGACGGAAGTGGATATAGAATATAAAAATTAAAATAATATTATATTTTTATATGATGTTACTGACTTTTTTTTTAATTATATAGAGCCCCCTTAAAATTGAAATATTTTCCTGTTGAAAAATTTTAATGCAAAAATATTACAATATTGTCCTTTTGAAAATATACGCCTTCAAAAAAGCCTTTACTTTTAGATACTGCCTTGTTAATTAACAATATAAATTCTCTGAAAGAAACAATTTAACATTTTAAGTAAAAAATCCATTGCAAATAAAATTTTTGTTAGAATAACTACTACTTATACTTAGTATGCAATAAGCAAAACATATGGTGACCAGATAAATTAGACAAAATCGTATTGTTGTTTTGCAATTATATGTTTCAAATTTGTTTTTTAACTTGTTTGCGATGATTTTTTACAATGTCAAAAATAAAAAATTTTATTTGAAGAATGAAGTCATAGATATTTTTTTGAACAAACCATCCTTTTGTTAAATGTGATCTCTTTTAAACTAATTATCTTTAATAATGTTTACTGAATTCCTGACCTTCCGCATTTTAAGTTTTGTGTACCGACTGAATATTTTGATTGGTAAAGAAATAAACCGAGTTTTTCAATTTAAATTTTTTTTTTTAGATTTCCAAAATTCTTGCATTAAACAAACCTTGAACCTTTTACAGAAAAGATACTAAATTAAAAGTTTCGACAATCGTTCTGTAATAAATTGGTAATATTAAATTAAAATTTGTTAACAGGGGTCTTCACGTAAAAGTGCATCGAAGGAAATATTTCTTACTTTACGAATGATGCAAAGTTTAAATTACAGATGACAGATATGTTGATTGGTTTAGAGAAACGTTTATTGGTATCTTACAAGAAATGTTGATTGCGGTATTTTTAAAAAATGTTAGTTGGTTTGGTTGGTATCTATATGTTATATTATATTATTATTTGAATAAATATTTATTTTTCACTTAGAAAAACTAAAATATAATTTTTGAGTTTTGATTTTTGAAAATAAATAATTTTTTAATTGCATTGCTAGAAATTATTTAGTCGAATGTGTTTTAATGCACTCCCAATAAATTCCAAAACCGAAACCAAATAAATTTTAAAAACGAAATGTCAAATTAACTTCCAAAAAAAATTTTCTCGAGCAAATAAAATATGCAATAGAGTTAAGGTAAAGGATATTTTAGTCGAGGATTGGAGGATCAGTGCAAATTTTTTATATATGAAACAACAACAATTTCTTCAATACATCCGATAAAAGACTAGTTTGCACTTTTACGTGAAGACCCATAATATAAAAATTGTTTATTTTATCAAAAAAAAAAAAAAAAAAACCAATCCATAAGATATTTTTTATGATAACAACACTACACTTACACTACAGTTCTATTAATAATTTTTTATCTTATATCTATCCCTGCTAATTACTATTCTTTCTTCTACTCTTTCAACAAATTTAAACTTTTTTTTTTTAATTTTTAACTATGTATTTGAATTTTTAGTCCACTTTTCCATTTCTTGGTATTGCTCTGGTTCTTTTATCACTAATCCTTTTAAGAATTTTTCAAAATTATTGTTATTTACTTTATGTTTTTTTTTTCTATTTGGAGGGAAAATAGATGGAAATTCCGAAACATGCGCTTAGATGCTTTTAAATCAAATATTGTGTTGGAAAGGAAGATTAAGTAGGTTTATGAAGTTAAAAAAGTTGGAAGAAATTTTTTACTTTTAAAATTTTTGATAATTGAATTTTATGATGTGTTTGATTCACGTTAACAACAAAAGCAGTATAAATAAACAAAAATAAATAAAAACTATATTAAAATTTTTATTTCTACTTTTATTTTCTGTGTGTCATAATATAATAAAAAATTATTCTAATATGTATTACCTAATTTTGATAAAATTTTAATCAGACATTTTTTGGTTTTTTTTTTTGTTATGTTTTTTTTTTTTTAAAGAGAAACGAGCCCCTTTTTGTTGATTTATTAAATAACAATCAGCTTTCTTTATTTTGTCACGTAAATTAATTTTTTGTTTTCTGTTTTTAATTTAAATTTATATACGTACATACCTATATACATTTTATTTTTGAAAAAAAATTTTGAAACAAGTTTTATATTCTGTATTTCTTTTTTTCCTTTCATTTTTCATTTTTTAAACAATAAAAATAAATTTTATTTTAATGTACGTCATTGTTTTTGATGTTGTTGTTTTTGTATTGTTTATTCCTCTAATACCTACCTATAAACATTTATTTTATACATTTGTATACATTTGTACATATAACATACCTAAATATAATTCCAAAAATAAAATTTTTACTAGTGAAATTTAATAAAAATAAAAATTTAAATATTTTATTTTTATAAATATGCATATCTCCCACATAATAAAAAAAGAAAAAAAATTTTCGATTAACAAAAATTAAAAATAAGACACGCGTTTATCTTATTTGTCCCATATGACCGATGCTAAATATTCTTTTATTTAAAGATATTAAAATTATTCCAATTTTTGATTCAGTTTAAGTTTATTAAATTCTCTTGACATTGTAGTATAAGAATAAAATCAGACAAATATACACAAGTGTTTTTTCTTTAATTTCTTTTAATTTTTTAATAATTTAATATTATTCCA
Source organism: Poecilobothrus nobilitatus (assembly GCA_947095535.1). Taxonomy (NCBI): domain Eukaryota; kingdom Metazoa; phylum Arthropoda; class Insecta; order Diptera; family Dolichopodidae; genus Poecilobothrus; species Poecilobothrus nobilitatus. Next base: position 116,625,599 of record OX352774.1, read on the forward strand.
TAAAATTCACATATTAATTAAAGTTTTAAGCACTATCAAATTATCAAAATGGAACCAAAAGTCAGAATTTGATTTTTTTTTTTTCGCCTAAAAGTTACTTTAACCATTTTTTTTTTTTATTGTTATTCTTTTCAGGTCAGAGGCCATCAAAGAGTGCCATCAGATTCAAAAGAATTTCATGAAGTAACTAAACGTGATGCATTACAATTATTGGAAAATGAATTGGATAAATTATTACAAACAGCACCTGATGCTAAACGTTCTGGTCTTAGCAATGAAATGAAACGTTTTTCAGATCTTTTTGGTAGATTTTTACAAGAAGGTGAGTAAATTAATTTAAATTTGAAATATTAATTTTGATAATTCAAATGTTTTAATAATTTTTAATTTTAGAGGGACCATCAATTGATTGGAATAAAATTCAAAAGTTACCTGAAGAAGCTGTTAAAGATTATAACAGTTTAAAACCACCGAAAAATGATGATGCTGTAAGTAAAATTTAGTATTTAATTTTTTTTTTTTAAATGTTTATCCAATGTATGTCTCTTTTAATGTTTCTTTAACTTATAAAATTTAACCATATTTAACATTTTTGATTAAATTTTAGATCAAACATATGTTGGACAAATTAATTGTCATAAAATTGAATGGTGGTCTTGGTACCAGTATGGGTTGTCATGGACCAAAATCTGTTATACCCGTAAGATCTGATTTAACATTTTTGGATTTAACAGTTCAACAAATTGAGGTCAGTCAGTTTCTTGTTGTTTTTTCTAAACATAAACTAAAATGTTTTTTTTTATAATATTTTTTTAGCATCTCAACAAAACTTACAATTCAAATGTTCCTTTAATTCTTATGAACTCATTCAATACTGATGAAGATACTGAAAAAATCATACGAAAATATCAAGGTTTTCGTGTACCAATTTTTACATTTAATCAAAGTTGTTTTCCACGTATTAGTCGTGAATCATTTTTACCAATTTCAAAAGATTTTAATATTGAAAATGATATTGAAGCATGGTATCCACCTGGTCACGGTGATTTTTATGAATCATTTCAAAGTTCTGGTTTATTAAAACAATTCATTGATGAAGGTCGAGAATATTGTTTCTTATCAAATGTGGATAATTTAGGTGCAACAGTTGATTTAAAAATTTTAAATAAATTGGTTGGTGAGGAGAAAAATGATAAACCAATTGAATTTGTTATGGAAGTAACAGATAAAACACGTGCTGATGTTAAAGGTGGTACCTTAATACAATTTGAAAATAAATTGAGATTATTGGAAATTGCTCAAGTACCAAAAGAGCATGTTGATGATTTTAAATCTGTAAAAACTTTTAAATTTTTCAATACAAATAATATTTGGGCGAATCTTAAAGGTAATTTTAATAGTGAATTTAAATATGATGGTTCAAGAAATAAAAAAATAATGTTATATTTTGTTTTTTAGCAATTGATCGTGCCATTAATCATAAAGCATTAAATATGGAAATTATTATAAATAACAAAACATTAGAGAATGGTTTACGTGTTATACAATTAGAGACAGCTGTTGGTTCTGCAATGAAAGTTTTTGATGGTGGTATTGGTATTAATGTACCACGATCACGTTTCTTACCAGTTAAAAAAACTTCAGATTTATTGTTAGTTATGTCCAATTTATATAATTTAAAGAACGGTAGTTTGGTTATGTCACCACAACGTATGTTCCCATCTACACCATTAGTCAAATTGGGTGAAAATCATTTTGCAAAAGTTAAAGAATTTTTGGGACGTTTTGCTAATATTCCTGATATTATTGAATTGGATCATTTAACGGTATCTGGTGATGTTACATTTGGCAGAGGAGTTTCATTAAGGGTAATATATCGAAAATTAATTATATTTATATGATTCTTGTCTTGATTCTAATAACATTTCTTTTTTTTGTTTTAGGGTACTGTTATTATAATTGCAAATCATGGTGATCGAATTGATATTCCAGCTGGTGCTATATTAGAAAACAAAATCGTTTCTGGCAATATGCGTATTTTGGATCATTAATTTGTTTCTTTTTAAGTAAAAGTTGAGTGCAATTGTAATCACTAAAAATATTTTTAAGATAAAAAAAAAATAATATATCAAAAATGTATCAAATTGTTTTCAAAAACGCTCAAAAAAGTGAAATGAAAAAAAGTAAATTATTGTTGTTAATTCTGTACTATTTTAAAATATTTTAAAATGTGCAAAAAAACTGCGAAAAGATAAAAAAGAAAATTGATATAGGTTTTTCTTTTTTTAAATTTTGGTCGTAGTTCTGTTTTAACGAATTTACGTTTTGAAAACGAAAAAACAAGGTTTTACCTTTAATTTTTTTTTTAGAAATCTACCAAATGACATGGAGATTTAAAGAAAATTCAGAATTTTTAGTTTTGTTTTAATTTGTAATTTCAAAAGTTGTAAAGTTTTTATTGTAAAATGTAAGTATAAAACAAATACATAGTTTGTTAAAAAGAAAAAAAAAACAATATAAGAAAAAATAATTGAAAATAAAAATTTGTAAGTTGTTAATTTTCAAATTATAGTGTAAATTTGTTTAATTTTGTCAATTTCAAAACTATTATAACAGCTCTAGATACATACAAAGTGTTTCTATTAAAAATAAGAAGTAAGCCAATAGAATAACATATAAATGACTTCTGTATTGCAATAGGAATATTTCAGTCTTTGAAATTTGAATAATTTATATAATTTATATAATATTATATAATATTATAATATTTCAAATAATTTATACAATATTTTATACAATATACAATTTTAATTTATATAATATTTCAAATAATTTATACTTTAATATTAACCTAGAAAATTACGTATTTTCTAATTTCTTATTTAAAAATGAATTTCAAGGGGCCTCGGTGGCCTAGTGGATAAGAGCGTATAAAATACGCTGTAGACACCGAGGGAGTGTGGTCTCGCATCCCACAGACGTCGTAAGAGTCATTCCCCTTTACGACATTTACAGTCACGCCTGAACAGGAAAGATTGCAATTTTCTGTCCACATTTATGTGGCAGAGAAATGCATTAAAAAAAAAAATTGAACTTCATTGACTGAAATTTATATTTTTGTTTTGTATATTGCTTATTCAAAATGATTTAATTAAATACATATACAAGTATGTCTATTAAGTTAATCCATAATGTCACTAATATCAATTATTAGAGAAAATTATTGAATAGACGTATGGCGTAGCTTCCTCATTCATTAGTTATTTACTCTCAGTATTTTAGAATTATTGGAATAATTCTATAACCAAAAAAAAAAAATTATTGCATTTAATTAAAAATCTTGAGGTTAGAGGTGTAGAGCACATTATAACTTAATTTTCTAAATTCCAAAAATAAGCTAAATTATATGTGTTCAGGCAAAAATATAAAAAGATATTAACATAAAGCTTAAATCCTTGTATAATTTATCAAAAACAATTTTTATTATGTTAGAATATCGTTATTTATAGTGATGGAACTACCATCTGCTACCATCTACACAATCAGGTTTAGCAGCACGTAACTTAACGTAACTGGTGTCTAATTAAATAAAATAATCTTTTTCTTTTTTTTTTCTTTATTTATTATATAAATGAAATCTACACGATTTGAATGTAAATGACAATAAAATTTTTTTTTTGTTTTTATATAAATCAAGGACCTTAGCATAATGCTGTATGGTCTTATAAATTTTATAATATCAATTAATTAATTATTTAACAAACAAGAAAAGAGATTACTCTATTAATATTATAGTTTCCATTAATTCACACTTTATTTTTTTTTTTAATCTTATTTGGTGTTTTTAGTTTATTTATTAGTTAGTGTTTTAGTTTGTTTATTAGTGTAATTAGTATATTTATTATTATTTTTTTTTTTCTATTTCTACTAGTCTTTTTAAAATGTTATATGCTAAATATGATTGATTTTATTTTTTGTTTAAAGAAATTAACTTCAGGTGTTCTGGCAGTTCATTATAGGCTTTAAGACAGTTATACAAGAAATTATGTTTTTGATGTGCTGTTCTAAACAGAGAAATGTAGAAGTTGGATCTATTCCTAGTATTATGATTATGTATGTCTAGGTTCCTATTTAGAATGAAGTTATGTTTTAGTTGGTTGTGAATGATTTTAAATGCAGTTTTATAGAGTTCAAATAATATAATATTTTTTAAGCTTAGATATTTATCATTGTATATAGAATCAGATGGGTGTAACATGGGCAGCCCTTGGGCAAACTTGACACATTTTTTATGCATCATATCTAATATGTTTAGATAATTTTGTGTAGCTCTACTCCAAATGGGTAAAAGGTAGGAAATGTGAGATTTTATATATGATGCATATATTGTGTATATTGAATGATCAGAAAGCAATTTTCGTAGCCTCCTCATTAAGAATATGTATGGAGATATATTTTTAATTACTTTTTCTATATGTGAACTCCAATTTGATTTGCTGTCAAGTATTAAACCTAGATAGTTGAAGTTTCTGCCAAATTCTACATTCACATTATTATACTGCAGTGAGTTTATAGAGCTATGTGTCTTATTTTCAAACAATAATATTTTAGTTTTTTTTACATTTAATAAAAGCCGATGCTTGGTTAGCCATTCCTCAATTAACAGTAAATCATGTTATATAAATGCATACATATTCACCTCAGAGTCCTCGGCATATTTAATTACGGCATCGTCTGCGAATAACTGGATACAACCCTTTAACTTCAGGTGAGAGATATCATCAATATATAATTTAAATAGTAATGGGCCTAGTATTGATCTTTGCGGGACCCCTTTTGATATTGTTTTTTCAATACTAAAGCTATTGTTTATTCTAACTTTTTGTTTACGGTCTTGAAGATATGTTTTAAAAAAATTTAACTGACTTGATGTGAAATTTAATTTCTTTAATTTTGATAGAAGAATATCGTGGTCAACGCAATCAAAGGTTTTTTTTATATCAAGAAATACACAACTAACGAATTTACCATTATCAACATTTTTTGAGATAGTCATTTAAAAAGAGACAGGCAGCTGTAGTATTTGATTTTTCTTCAAAACCAAACTGTTTTTCACTTAGTATAGGATTATTTTTAATAAAAATGTTAAGTCTATTTTGAATGATTTTTTCAAAAATTTTTGACAAGCCAGATAATACAGAAATTGGACGATAATTCGAACAGTCGGTTGCTAATCCACCTTTGTACACAGGTGTAATGATAGCTGTTTTTAATGAATTTGGATAAGTATTAGATTGAAGTGCATTATTAATAAGAGTGACTAAAGCAGGAGCTAAACGGTGTGAAAATCGTTTTATTAATTTGGTTGAAATGTTATCGTATCCCGTGGCAGCTGCCGAATTCAGAGATTAAATAATTTTAGGTATTACTTCTAAATTAGTAAGATAGAGGTCGAAATTTGTATAGATATTTCTTCTAAATTTGTTTATATAATTAAGATCAATGCTATCAATTGGAATATTTATTTCCTTTGTAATATTCGAAAAATACTCGTTAAAGGCGGTGGCAATATCACTTTCGCGTTCTAGTATCGTGGAGTTGTGATGTATTATTTTTATTGTTTGTTTTACATTAACAATATTGGAATTAAACAAAATGTGTTTATAGCAATCCCTAAGCTTCTTATTGGAGTTGTTAATAATTAAATTAGAAAAATATTTTTTTTTTGCCTCGATTAATAAAGTTTTAACTAAAAGTTTGTGTTTTTTGTATAATATTTCCCGTATGGGAATCATCTGGGTATTTTTTTTTAAACTTAAACAGTGAATCTCTTATTTTCATTTCACTTAGGATTTCTTGAGTGATCCAAGCCTTTTTTTTCTTATTTTTTTTAATTGGAGTAATTTGCGTGTTAATATTTATGATATCTTTCATTTTAAGAACTAATTCGTCAAAATTTGCGATTGATTTGTGATTTGTCATTTCAAAAGTTATTCGCACTTATATTTTCATAATTTAGAATAGTTTTAAAAGAATTGTTTATCTCTGTAAAACATTTGATGGTCAGATAAGCACAAATCTAAAACATGAAACCAGTATTTACTTTGAATAATATCACTAATGAAATGATGGATAATGGTCTTTGAATTCCTACCAAATCTAGTAGCAAATTCTTGATCAACCTTATTACAAATAAGGAACCCGTTCCTTAATAGAGTGTTTGAATATAGATTTATCTCGGATTTTTCTGCATTTAGTAAATTTAAATTAATATCGCCTAGAATTAGACTTTTTTTGAATTGCGATGTTATATAATATATCTTATCAATAAAACAATCGATAGAAGTTTCATGTGCCCTGTATATACCAAAGATATTAGTGTTCTGTTTTGGTAGTTTAACTCCCAGAATATTACTTTTTCGAAATTCTTCGCCGTATATTTGGTAACTATGTATATCATTTCTCACATAAATCGCAACCTCTCCAAAAGAGTTGTCCCTATTGGCAAAATAAACATTACACCCTTCAATATTGTAAAATTTATTTTCTGTGATATGCAACCAAATTTCAGTAAGTACAACTACATGAATTTGGTTTTTGTTAAAAAGAAAGTTTGTTTTGGGAAAGTTGTTATTTATCAAAGCCTCTACACTATATAATTTATTTCTTAAGCTTTGAATATTTAAATAAGCTATGTTAAAATTATTTTTGTACATTTGGTTTTCTTTACTAATATCAAAATAGGTAGAATAATCTATGTTTAATAAATGTTTTACGTTTGCTATATCTATTTTTAATCCATAAGTATTTGCAGTTGCTGTTGTTTTTAATTTGCCTGGCTTCGTAATGCGGTCTTGATTGGAGAGGCGTAAGATGTTCTCGAAAAAATATATTACGATTGCCTTTCTCCGCTAAATCAGTTTTTGATGGGTATATGTGTCCTGCTATTTTTTTCTTGCTCATTATTTCAGCTTTGACAACATCGGATTTACATTCCAAAAGGTATAGATTTGTATTTGACATTATATTTTCTTTGGCTTTTATTTTAGGCTACAGTTCACTAACCGAGTTGATGTCCTGAATTGTGATATTTGCCTGCATGTGTTTACTTAGGTTAAAAACTATATCTTTCAGATTACTTAATTTTGATGGTAAGCCTGCTATTATTATATTGTTTTTGTTTACTGTTTGCTGCTTTTCATCTAACAATTGCTCTACATAATTCAGTCGCTTATTCAATAAATTAGTTTTAATTTCAGCTTCATTTAATTTAATTTTGATTTCGGTATTTTCTTCTTGTATTCTTGTATTTATTTTTAGTAGGTCGTCAATCCGATTGCTGAAGAAATCAAATGAACAATGAAATTCCTTTACCACAGACACCAGCTGATTCACCACAGAGGCTAGTAAGCTTACCGAACATTCAGCTGGAGTTATATGGTGGAGATCGGTGATGTAGCTTCTTTTGTATTAAGTGAAGAAGCGACTGTGGAGTCATCACCACCCACAATTACAAAGGATTCATTCGAATCATTTGGACAGTTTTGGCACTACCATGTTTCAGAACCAGTTTCAACTGCCAAAACCACATCTTCTGCTATAGAGGCACACTTTACACGGAAGAAGCTCCGACATAGGCTGCATTGAATTCCTTTAGTTTTGCCTGAGAAAAGTCTCTTACATTTCCAGCATTGTTTGGCCATATTTGATGTTTTAGATATTGTATTGAATATTGTATGGGAGTTCCAAATATGTATAATTTTGCCGCCAAAGTTAATATGGATGCGTATTTTGTTTTTTAATTTTACGTATATTTATCGCCTAGTTTGTTATAACTCAAATTTATTTTATAGTAATATTTTAGTAATTTTTAATTAAAATAGATTTCCAAATTTTTTAATATTGTAATTATTTAATTAAAATTTTTCAAATTTTTATTTTAGCGAGCTTAAAATTTTGTAATCAACTTTCTCTTAACTTTTTTCAATTCTTTATTAGTACCATTTTCTATCAATAATGAATAACAAATTAATATAATAAAACTTTATTTTCCAAACATCGAAATTACCGTTGACAACAATTGAAATTACTTTTATTATTATTTTGTTTTCATTATTGTCATTTGCCATTTGACAGATAATTTTACTGCCACTTTTCTCTGATTGCTATACCTTTTTATTGGTTTAAGTAAAAGTTTTTTTTTTTTAACAAGTTTTTATTTTTAAGTGCAAGTTTTTCATTCAACAGCAAGGTTTTGATTTTAAGTGCAAGTTTTTGGTTTAACAGCAAGGTTTTACTTTTAAGTACAAGTTTTTCGTTTAACAGCAAGGTATTGCTTTTAAGTGGAAGTTTTTTTTTAACAGCAAGTTCAGTAAGTTAAAATTATAAATAAAAAGAAATTAATTGAAAACTGAAATTTATCGTAAAAAAGCAATTTGTTTTTCGTTTTGTCTTATAGTATTTTATTTTTTTTTTTACTCATTTACATTAATGTTACAATGTAAAATTACAATTAATAGAAAATTTCTTTTCTAAGCTCTAGCAACTCAGGCTTATTCTGTCTATCAAATTCTTCACATTTTTTTTTTTTATTTTAATTTGTACATAAAATTTACAACAAATTTTTTCGTAGTTATTTAAATATTATATTAGCATTAATGATATATTTTTGTTCTTTTATGAAAGGATAATATTATATACCCTAATTGTAAATTACTTAATTCTTTTTTTTTTTTTAATAATTAGAATTAATACTATTTATTAACAAAATAATTACTTTAATTTTATGTCTTTGCTGCAAAAAAATTTAAAATAAACATTTTCCGGAAGCTATAACTGACACGCCTTAAACAAAAAATGGCTGAAACAAACAAACTAATAATTTGAATTTGAAGTGTTTTGACACAAATATTTTGTTTCGTTTCTTTTTTATTCGAATCAATTTATGTGCTGCCGTTTGTTTCGAATATGATCGATACTCGATTAAAACAAGTTACGTGCTGCCATTCAGTTTTTTAATTCAAATTAATAATCATCATCAATTTAACTTCATGCATTTGGTATTATTATTAACTTCCAATGATTTTTGGAAGACTTCTGATGCTGAGATCGGTGAAAATCCTGTTAAATAAACCTTATTACAGTCGTGTAAGGATATATTTGTTTTTTAAAATAAAACACATGTAACTCAATGTTTTTTTTTTTTAGAAAACAAAAATAATTGTTTTTCATTAAGAATTTTTATTAGCTTATTTTTATTTTATTTTTTATAATTACAATGAAATTTTATTGTATATAGCAAAAAAAAAAAAAAAATGTTTTTTTAAAAGATGTTTACATGTTATTTCTATTATTTTAATAAAAAGTATAGGTATTTAAATTATAATTAATTTTAGTTTTTCTTTTTTTGTTTGTTAATTTTAATTTTTACATTATATTTGACAGTATGTTCCCCAAAATTACATAGATTTTTTATATTAAAGCATAGTTTTTTCTTTATTGGTTTTAAATATTATATAAATATTTTTCTAATATAGGATTTTATTAATTTATTTATTTCGAACTTATAGGATTATTATCATAAGAAAATGACGAAAAAATTTATTAAATGGTTTGTTTCCTTTTTACTTTAATTTCTAATATTTAAAAAAAAAAAAATGTTAATTTTTCATTCTAAAAATGTTAATTTTATAATATTTTATTAATTTTTATTGAATCATCTCTTTTATTTTTTTTTTCTTTTAATAATATTAAATACATTATTATTACAATAATACTTTGAAAATGTTACAAGATTTGAAAAATGAAAAAAAAATATCAATTTATTTTAATTATTTAATTGTTAACTTACAAGAAATTCTTTTTCGTTTCATTTAATTTCTTTTTTTTTAATAAAATGTTTGTAAAATATGAATAAGACCATTTAATTTTTTCGGCAACAATAAAAAATATTGAACTTATTTTTCAATCTAGGTTATTTTGGTTAGGGATAAGAAAAACCATTAAAGATCTTTCAAATTAAATTACTAACATGTATAATTTTAGTTCATATCCAATTTTAAAAATAAGAAATTGATATGCTTTTTAGAGTAGATGAGATCTTAAAAAATAGAATTATCAAAAAATGTACGAGATTAAAAGGAATTGCAGCATCCAGCTATATGAAGAAAATGGTGCGAGGTAGATAACTATATAATTTAAGAAGTAGATTGGAAAAATAAGTGCCATATTATGGAAAAAAAATGTTTCCCCGTTTCAAATTTTTTTCTTTAATACAATATTTCGAATTATAAAATTATTGTTGCCTTAAAATAATGTTGTTAAATTTTTTAATTAACTTTAGAATGCAATTTTTGTTTTTATCTAATAGCTACTTAAAAACTTTTAAAATATTATTTTACTATATTTTCTTTTAATTTTTTTTTTTATTGAATTTAGTACAAAAAATAGAACGAATTTTAAAAATTTAAAATGGTTTTTTTTTTATTTTTTCATTGAAGGCCTTTTTAGTTTTAAATAGTTTCGAATATATTTTCAAATTTAAAATTTTTATAAATTTTTTCTTTTTTCAAAAAAAAAAAAAACATTTTAACATTTACCAAAATATGGAAAACATTTTTTTGATTATGATATTTAAAAATGGAGACGTAAAATTTATAATCGATTGATTTAGGACTAATTTTAATTTTGTTTTATTTAAACCGTTTGGCACTAAAGTGTAACCAAATCCTTAATACACATTTTATGTTCAATGTTTTTTTTAAAGATTAGTTAATTTATAAATCAACTTTATCTTTGATGATTTGTTTTACTTTTTGGTTCAACAATTTTGTCTTTTCCGAGTTCTTTTTTTTAATCTAGATGACAAAATATCACCAATTTGATAAAGATCAACTTGCTATAAATTCGAGCTAAAAAATTGAAATTGAGAATTGCTATACTATTAAAATTTAAAAAATCGTTTGAAAGAAATCCAGTAACATCCAAATTGCAAATACGTAATGGGTATAAGGTACCAAAGGAATCAAAACTCATGCTTACAAATGTTTTTATTTTTGACGTTTTCGGACTCTATTTATTAAGTAATTTACACATTGAAATTTTCTCAATGTTTAACAATGACAATTAAAGGCTAATAAAAATGTATTTAATATTTTGATAAATCATTTTCACCTTTATACCAGCATATACTAATTAATTCTAATATTAATTTTCTTTTATCGATTATGAAATCATTACCAAATCTTACAAAAGTAAGTACCAATTTACATGCACTTACATTATACACTAAATAAAATGTTGAACTTAGACAAAAAACTTTTGAATTTTAAAGTTTGAATGAAAGTTTCTTTAAATTGCCGTTGTACCACAACGGGTTAGAAGAACTTTACACAAAAACATTATGATTAAAAAATTAACCACGATTCGGTTAGAATTTTTCTTTTTTTGACAGATTATCATGCCGAAAATGATTAAATGATCGTAATCAAATGAATCCAGAGAAGTCCTTTGGTAAAGAACTACTTTTTTTTTTACAAAGGTTGGATTTAATTAATCAAAGCTATTATTAATATAAAGCTATGAATCTTTCTTTTCATTCAAAACGTCGGTTTAAATGAATTAAATAAATTTAAATAGAAAGAAGATTAAAGTAGGACAGAAAAGGAAACAACAAGGCAGAATGTAAACCAACGGTTTTTAAAGGCGCACGTTTTCCAAAAGAACTCTTTATAATTAAGAAAAACAATTAATACATGTAAAATTATTAAGTTGGAGCTTACTTTTTTTTGTTTTTTTTAAGTGCATTTCTCTGCCACACAAATGTGACAAAGAAATTGCAGTCTTTCCTTTTCAAACGTAGCTGTAAATGGGGGAATTCTTCTTACGACGTGTGGTGCAGGTGCTTAAGTTACTGGTGTTCAAAAATAGCAAAATTTTAATTTTTAAGCCATAATAGGCTGACTTCAGCATTTATTTACATTGCATATAAAGTTTTTGAAGTGTAAACATCTGCTTAAAATTGTCAAGAACTATTTTACTTCTTTTTGTTTTTTTTTTAAAACATCCAAATTCATAATAACTCCAACAAAAATAAATAACAAAGATGAAAATACAAAACCATTTGAAATGTATACTAAAGCATCTACAAATTTTTGTATACATAAAATACCCACTTTATACACATTATCTACATATAAGAAACAATATTGAATGCAAAACTTTCTGCATATAAACTTTTTGAACGCTATACTTTGTAGTACTACAGTACATCTACAATTTTGAAGTCAGGGATAGTCTTTAAACAGGGCGTGGTACAAAACAAAAGGTTGCTAAAATTATGTAGGAAGAAAAATGATGCAAAATATGGCTTTCATATAACGGCAAATTTAAATACTAAATTTAAAAAAATGTATAATATTCATATTGATTTATAAAGGCAAAAAAAAAAGTCCTGTTCAATGCCGTTTTTAAATTGAAAAAATGTTAAGCCGAACTTGAAATATACATAATAAAAATAGGGCTTTTTAAAAGTTTGAGAGGCTGCAGGCTCGTAATCGATTATAAGTTATTCTACAAAATAAATTTTTTTACGAGACCTTATTCACAACATTAATTTTTCTGTGAGACCTACCCATGGTTTAAATTTTATTGCTCTATCTTTAACGGTGTAGAAGTTTTGTAAACATACAAACAGAGTGGAAGCTTTTTATGTGCAAAAAGGAGAAACGAAAATAAAAATTTATACCATCTTCTTTAGGGCAAAATAAAAACACTTCAAACATTTTTTGATGGGAAGTTAAGATTGCATGATAAAAAGGTTATTTCTCTAATGAAAAAAAGGAAGTCTTTACTACATTGTCGTAGTAAAAAAACGGGTTGACTTTAATAAAAATGATCAAAATAAAAAACAAGTTTAGCTGGATTTAAAAATCGATATTGCACCTAAAATTTGAATATAAAAGTATCATATTTACTAATTTTTTTGCAAGTTGGAGGTTATGGATTCTAAGTACTTTAACGAATATTTAAAATAGAAACCAAATCATTTAAACATGAGCGCAAAGAGTTATAATATAAAAAATTACTGTTCTTAATAATTTTCAAGAAAAGAAAAACAAAAAAAAAATGTATATAATTAATAATTTTAATTTATTTGTATTTTAATATTAATTTTATAATAATTAATTATAATTTCATTTATACGTTTATATAATTATAATATAATATTAATTTAATTATAATTTAAATTTATTTATTTTATTATTTTTTTTTTTAATAATTGTCTCCATATATCACTTAATTTAGCATTATTATTTCCTTTTTATTTTATTTTATTAATTTATTTTAATTATTTATTTTTTAAAAATTATTACATTGGAAAAATAATAAAAAAAAAAAAAAAAAAATTTCGAAAAAAAATAAAAGAAGGATATAAAAAGAAATAGAATTTTAAATATTATATTATTTATATTTTTTTTTTATTTTATTAAATTATTAATTATTTAATTTAATTCACTTTTTTTTTTTTTTTTTTTTGCATTTCATATCCATTTTTTTAAATTTTTTTTTATTGTTTTTATTTTCCTAAACTAGAAAAATCTGATGCTTCTGATTCATCATCATCTTTAACAACACCTATACAATGTATACCATTTCTTAACATTGGTGTACCTTTACCTTTACCCAATACTCTAGCAACAATAATTAATTTTAATATTTCTTTTGAATTTTTTGTATTAACAATTTTAATTGTTTCTTTTAATAATTTTTCTTTATATGCAAAAAAATCCAATTTCATTTCATAATAACCATCTGATGTTATTGGTTTACCACTAAAATCTATAACATGACAATTTAAATTTGGTACATCACTAGATACATCAGGTACAAATGAATTTGTAATATCATCCAATTTTGTAAATTCAATAAAATATTCTGATGGCAGTTTTAAATCAATTGTATATTTATGATTTACTTGTAAAAAACCTAAATTAACAGCAATACTACCATCATCGGTACGTTGATATGTTACATAATTTTCTGATTCAAAATCATCTTTTAAACTAGCTGTATCAAAATGTACATGATGATGAGTTTCTGAAATTAAATTAAATAAAAAATAAATTAGTCATAATATTGAAAAAAAAAATACAAGTTTAATTTTTTTTGTTTTAATAATTTAGTAAAAATGCTAAAAGAATTGCCAACGATATGGTACTAAAAAATTAAATACCAAATCCACCGCCATTAACACAATGATGTTATCTGTGACAGACGTAATCAATAATGACTTAGCTAAAAGTCAAACAAAAAAATTGACTTCAATAATGGTGAAAAGCTTAATGCTGCCTGATTTTAAAGCAAAAAAAATCAAATTTTAATCCGATTCCAATCTTTCAGGGATACTATTTATCCCAACAATCAGAAATGCTTACAAAAAGCAATTGAGTTTTTTTTTTTCTGATGAAGGTAATCATATCTATTCTATTAAACGTTACGATCGAAATTGTCCCCCGTGTTACGTATGTCAAAATTCGTATTCTGGTAAATGCGGCGTTGTGGCGTCTCCGTCATTAACCTGAATCGTTTTCTTTTTGGTATTCTATCTAGTAAACGCCACATCAAATTTTTCTTACATTTCATATAAATATTTCTCAACAACTGTTGAACTGTTGAGTCGTGGAACAAATCCAATCATTGAATATTCCAATATTGAATGAAATCCAATATTATTGAACCATCGGCTACCAAGGACATTATAGGTTTTTTTATACTATTATTAAATTATATACTAATATTATTTATTTTGTTTATATTATATACATACTATATATTTACATTATATTTGGTCGTAAGGGGGGTATGTAAAGAAAAAACACTTACGACCTGTGCAGGGATCGAGCCCACACTCCTTCGGTTAATACGTCACACGCCTACCAACTAGGCTACCGAAGCCCCCAATGTAATTTAAACATAAATTTAATCATTTTTATATTTTTTTTTTTACCTTTTTGTTAAATGATTTATTTAATGTTTATTCAATATTTTCTGGTAATTCTTGTGTTTATATAAAATTTTATGGAAAATTATAAATAAAAATAAACTATTTAAAAAAGTAAATAATAGATAAACTACTTTATAAACTGTCAATGAATCAGCTGATTAACTCAGTTAGTTCACTGAAGGATGAAACATTTGACGTATACAAGCTAAATATAAATATTTCTCCGCAATTCCGTGACGAACACGTTCCGCAGGAGTAATGGAATAGACATGAATGTTTGTTTTCTTTTCTTAGTATTACTAAAGTGTTCATTTTACGACACAATATGGAATATAACTGCAAAATAAAAGCTGGCGTGCCTCTTTTACTTATTTTTTCCACAGCAGTATCGAACCATATATAAAATCGCTACTGCTTAGTACTGTACTACAAAGGAACATATTTCTAGATTATGAATAATTTTTTTTTTTTCTGTTATTAATTTTATTTCAACGTTCTTAAACTAAAAAACTTGGTTCTAATTTGTATTTTTTTTTTCTTGCCACTCCAATGAGGAGTATATAGGGCATCCATCCACTAAGTCATTTATTATTCATATTTCACTAAGCTTCAGTTTTGTGGATCATTAATTTCACTAAGCCGTTGATTACTCGGCTGTAAAGCTATTGTACAAGACTATGAAATGTTTCCTTTTATTTCTAGAATCCGTATTATCTATCCCTATTATAATATAGAAAAATCTATATTATATTTTTATTAATCTATATGAACCCGAGACCTTTCGTATGAAAGGCCAGTGTCTTAACCACTACACTACTACACCATTGGCTGGGATTAAACAATGACATAGTTTAATTTTTTTGATCAGGTAGCTTATTAAAGGTTTTAAAGCATTTATACAAACAATTTTTATTTTGATTACAAGTTCTGAAGAGACTTAAGTAAAAATTCGATTTGTTCCTTGTGTTGTTGCATTGATGTATGTCTAAAGCTCTATTCAATAAGCAATTGTGTTTCATCTTGCACTAATAGTTGGAAATCTAATAAGTTATTTATGTATTGTTTTAATTGCTTTTTTATTTAGAACGTTTATATTATTTAGGTTAACATGGGAAGCAGAGGTCCAGATAGGATTTAAGTAGTTTAAGTGAATAAAGTGACTTATATAGGAGCAAAAAATGAAATATAAAGTGTTGTGATTTAAGTATGATCGTAATCTTCGTAATATAAAGATGTAAGGGCTAATTTTTTTTGCTATGTAGTCAGTGTGGTGGTCCTACTTAAAATTACTGTCAACAACCAAACCTAGGTAATTGTAGGTTCTGACAACTTCTAGCATATTATTTCTAAACTGGAACACACTGTTTTGAAAAACTTTATTTCCAAAAAGTATTATTTTAGTTTTTTTAATTTTTAATTTTAGCTTATGTTTTTCTAGCCATTCTTCAATTATTAGAAGATCATCAACGATAGCATTTTTGATTCTTAATTCCTCATATCGGAATATTTTAACACCGTATCATCCGCGTACATCTGAATTGATCCCTTTAAGTTTAAATGTGCTATGTAATTGATGTAAATTTTAAATAGATCGGGTTCAATACTCAATACTTAGTCCGTATACCATATACCACTTGCTTTGGAGCACTTATTGAATTATTTATTTTAACTATTTGGTACATGTGGTAGAGCTATATGATTTAAAAAATTGGATTTGGCTTTCCGAAAACATGGAGTTTAGAAAGTTAGTATATTAAAATGTCATGATTGGCACAGTCAAACGCTTTCTGTAAGTTCAGAAAAACACATCCAACATAATTTCTCTTATCAATATTTCACAAGATGAAGTGCGTAAGATTTAGGCAAGCAGCTGTAGTATTGGAATTTTCAGTTTTATTAACTATTTTAACTAAGTTTATGTAGAAAATGTATTATTATTCAGTTAAGTTCTATGATATGATACTCTGGCACCCGTTACTTGCTACAAATAAATTAAAATCATTCAATGTGAACACTCTCCATTTATATGTCAAAATCTATTCAAAAATTCTATTATTTGAATTTTAAACAAAAACAAACAAAACAAAAACGAATAAAATAGAAATTGACTAAAAAAATTTAATCATTATAAATTACATTACGTCCCAAAAAAACGGAAATATGTACTTCCTTAGGCAAATTTATTAAATATTCTGTATTTTATTATCATAAGCCATAACACTTTGTTTTTTTTCTTCAAATTTTTCAAACTCAAAGCAATAAAATTTGTTGTAATGTAATTTAATTTTCAAAAAAAAAAAAAAAATGATATGTAAATTTAAATTTATGTGTTTTCATTATTTTTTGCATACATTTTTCGCAAAAATACACAATTTGGCAAAAAAAAAAAAACGAAACAAAGGGAAAACATAATTTTATTTATCGCAATTATTATCAGGACTGGAAAAAAAAAAATTGTTTGAATATTTTCTGTATTTTGTATAGTGATTTGTTTACACGTCATGAATGGAAATATCCAAAAAAAAATTTTCCTTTTATAACAATTTGTTTTTTTGCATAAATGAAGAATGAATTATTATGTTGAACTAAAATTGAATTGAATTTTTTATAAATGCATAATGATTATAATGATGACTCCATTGTGTTGATTTCGTTTAAAAAGAAAAAGGATTTTTTATTTTTATTTAACAGACACTAACGGATTCTAACGAAATTTTACTAAAGTTAGTTTTTAAAGATGGAAATTAAATCCAATTAATAAATCTTAAATAATTTACATTTTAAAACACGCTTAAAACAAAACTAGGTTACCGTTATGCAGGTCGCAGATTAGATTAATTCAAGGAAATGGGAAGAATTTATTTTGTTTATTTGATTTTTTTTTTTTTTATTTAACTTTCATATATTATTTAAAAAATCTTACATTATTATCCTTAATAAAATATCCTTAAAAAATTTTACATTATCATCATTTTTTAAAAAAGAGGAAGAATACAGTTGTCCTTGTTGTTAACTCTTAAATACCCGTACGAATCCTTTATTGTATTCAAAATAAAATATAGTTAGTAACACTAAAGCAAAAAAAACTCTTGTCAAACAGAAATTTTGTATGAAAAACTCGGACTTGAAAAAGTTTGTTGTTCGTGAGCTACCCGAAGTTTTGGTCAGATCTCGACCAAAAAAAAAAAATAGAGAATCTAAAAATTAAGCAAAAGTAGAACATAAAAAAAAACAAAAAAAAATCTTATTGTTGTATTCCCATTTTATACTTAATGTGTATAATGTGCATACATGTGTATATTTGCGTGGTACTTAACCATCAAACACGTTTTTTATCAAATGTACTCTTGTAAAAGATGTGGGTGTCAAATATCAAGTTTTCGGAATTATTATTATTTGTATTATAAATATTCGATTTTTTTCATGTAGCCCTTTTATTATAATGAAATGATTTTCGGAAACATGATGCGGAACATGATTTAGATTGATTTTGTAAATATAGCCTTTATTCAAAAAAAAAATAAAAACTTGTGGTGGAATGTATCCTTTTGTTATGATGATATTAAACCCAGGTTCTCAAGTTTGCGATACTATGTCAAAATAATTTCTGATCAATTTTATAATAAAATTGCCAATTCGTGTGATATTTGATTATCGTTCTCGTTTACGATTTTTATTAAAATATGTTCTTATACACACTTTCTCTCGAATTTGTCGTAGTTTTTTCATCAAACTACTAATGTTGTACCACATATGAGTTGTGCAGGTGGTAATTGGGCTTATGTATGTTTGATAACATATAATATTGACTATATCTTGACTAATTTCTATAATCTGTGTTTGGTAATTTGTTGTATAATAAAATAGTTAATTACAGATTATGATGAATGTTTTGTTGCCTTTAATCGTTATTAATATGTACGTAACTAATTTAGGTTTTGCTGTTTTGATAGTATGTATTAGTATAGTCTTCTTTATTTAATCTAATATTACATAAACACATAGGAATTCCGTAATATTAATTAAGTCATTGGCTGCTAAGGTTATTATTATGGAAAGATCTCTTAATTGCATTATTTTAGAGTATTGCATACGTTAAGGGGTTTTAAAAAAATAGATTATTTAATTGATGTGTCCTATAAATTTTAATATTAAACTTTGACATTCTACATTCTATTTAAATTTATACTCCTACTCTGAAGGTAAGTACTTTTTAAAAAGCAAATGAAGTCTAATTTCATTAAAATTATTACAAAATTTTAATACAAAAAATTAAACTAACTAAAGAGTTTTTATACCCATATGAACATATTATGTTTAAAATACATATATATACTGAATTGGCCATTACGTTTCTGACACCTTAAACGAGTTCAGCTAGATAATACTTAGGCTCAAAGGTATAGATCGGTTCAGAATCGAATTCTGAGTCGATTCCATGTATGACGTCCGTCCGCACGACAACTCAAAAAATAAAGCAGCTATGAGGCTGACATTTTTTTTACATCACTTTTGCAAATTTGTTAGTTTATAAATTTTGTAAAAGATGATCAAGTTTTATGGAAATGACATATATTACGTTCATACGGGTATCCCAGAGTTGACACAGTCTTCTCTATTGCACTCTTCCTCGCTTTTAAATAAAATTCAATTTTTAAAAAAGTTTAGTTAAATTTAATTTAAAATTGCATTATCCTTGAGTTGAAACAAAATAATAATTTTGTTTTAATTGGATATTTTAATATATAAAATTAATTTCAAACTTTAACTACTACTACACTCTCACTGCAAAGTCCTGATGGTATAGAAAGAATACAACATATATTATATTCATTGTTATTTAATATATTAGTTACTTCATTGTAATGAATTTAAATTTGCCAGTAAAATGAAGAACAAAAAGAACAATTTGTTAAAAGGCTAATTTTCAATCGATTTGTTTTTATCTAATCTTAAATATTGAACATAATATTACCCCAAATACGGCTTGAATTTGACACCCACATCTACAAGGGTAATTATGTTTTTTTTTTTCGAGCGTGAGTGGGAATTATTGAAAAATGCTATAGAAAAATGGAACGATCACAGTTGTCTATGAGTGTGTGGCTTTAATCCACTAAACCCCATCTCCTTTTTATGACGAAACTATTGTTGGTATGATATGATATTTGACCTTTAGTACTAATGTACTCTGCTTCGTCAAGGGATGTATATTTACTTAGGTAATTAAAATTAATTTTTAATTGATGATCTAATTGATCTCAAATCTTCAAACGTTATAAAAACGCGGTGTTCTATCAGAATATATTTAACAAACCTTTTAATTTATATCTAAAATTTAATTGGTAGCTTTAAATATTTCATATTTTGAATCAATACCAGGTTAATATACTTTAAAACTACGATTTTTACATTTAATTAAAAGTTAATAGAAGCAATGTTATTTTAACTTTATTTTTATATACTAAGTCTATACAATTATTTTTATTTGAAGAAGTTGTGTATTCATTCTTAACCTATAATTAATTCTATACAAATATTTTTTATGAGTAAATTTTGTTTTTAGAATAGGTACCCATGTACAAATACTAAAGTGTTATGACCCATTTTCTTTGTTTTGAGTTTTTATTTACATTTTATTAAAATATGCATTTTTAATTATTTAAATAATGTTATATAGTACTTCATTGTAGGAGTGAGAATAAAGTTAAATTTATTTAATTATCAGAGGGAGATTTTCTCTTCAAATTATTATTTACATTAGCTTCAAAGATGATAAAAAAATTACCTTACAACTAAATTCATATATAGGCAAAAAAATGATTGTGAAATTTTCATTTTTAAATCCTTTTTGTCGTTAGAGAATTATAATCGTTATGAGAGGTTCTTTTTTTTTTCTTTATTAAAATAAGATTAATAATTCAGGATATGTTGAAGGTTTAATAGAATGTGTCCTATTTTTAATATTGCACTATTGAATTTGTGGGACATAAAAAACTTTAGAATTTTTAGAACTAGACTGAAAAGAAAAAACTGAAAACTGAAAACTTTAGAAAACTGAAACATGTCTGCCTACAATAAAAGTATAAAACAAAAGAAACACTGCCTATAATAAAAGTATGTAACAAAATACTGCAAAAATAAAATGAATGCTTGGAGGAACTTGCTGGAATTTGAGTACAACTTTAAAATTGGGTTGGGTGCGAATGCTCGTACCTCAAAATCTCGTTTTGTAAAA
Organism: Poecilobothrus nobilitatus; assembly: GCA_947095535.1. Lineage (NCBI taxonomy): Eukaryota > Metazoa > Arthropoda > Insecta > Diptera > Dolichopodidae > Poecilobothrus > Poecilobothrus nobilitatus. Next base: position 116,646,841 of record OX352774.1, read on the forward strand.
TCTTGTTTCTTAAAATCTCGTCTTTTTTTTTTTTTTTATCATGAATGAAAAAAATGTTGAATGTAAAAAATGTTGAAAACAAAAATATCGAAACATAAATATGGACATAAAATATTCTTTTTTTAAATTTGACTCTTTAATAATTTAAACGTTGTAAACATGTATGCATATGAATAGTGATTTTTAAAGGAATGGGAGCTACCGCCAAACCCCCGTTAATAAAATTATTGAAACCTTGATTTTGAAGCCAACTATAATAAAACCCATTCTAATTTAAAATCTCACATATACATATATGAATACATATTCTGTAAAAGGAATAAAACGCTGATTTTGAATTCAACTCTAAAATCCCTCCTAATTCTAAATCTCACGTATACATATAAATATTCTGGAAAAATAGCAACTCTGCTTTTGAATCTAACTCTAAATTTACAACTAATAGTATATCAAGGATTAGAGGCTTTCCCACAAATGTATTAAATTTTAACATTTCTCTATGAAAAATAGTAAATTTTGTAAAAATGTTTAGGTTTATTATATGAAGAAAATCAATTTTGACAATAACATTGAAAATTTCTAAAATATAAATATTACATTAAACTTTTTATAATAATTATTTTCATAAGTGTTTTATTTTTTTTTTACATAGAAAATGGTTTCATTTTATAAATTTTGTTCAATTTAAATGAAAAATATAAAATATTCTTCGATAAAAATTACAATTTTTTATTTTTTCCGTATTTTCTGAAAAAAAAGGAGATTTCAGACATTTTAAAAAAACGAAATTTTTGATAAAACAAGATTTTAAAAAACTAGATTTTAAAAATCGAAATTTTGATAAAACGAGATTTTGAGATACGAGCATTCGTAGCATTAAAATTACTGCTAGAATCAAAGACTAAAATGCAGCCATGATTCAAATGCCTTCAAAAAAGTTCAAATGTATTGACTTGAATATGGAAGATGCTACAATGAACGAAGTCTTGACGCTTACTTACGCAACTAAAGAAAAAAATTTATCAACTGTTAACTTTTATGTTTTTCATACACTTTAAAAAGTCAAATTTGTTGTATTATCATATATTTGTTAATCACATTAATATCCATATAGTATTCATATTTCATATCTTTATATTTCTTTATTTATTCTTTTTTTCTCTCAGAGAAAGTGAAAGAAAGAAATTAATGTAAGAAATAAAATTTAATCCGGTATTAGACAAATAATTTATTTGAATTTTTCAGAATATGCAAACTTCTTAAACAAAACAATTGTAATTTTTAAACTCCTAAACTAAACATTTTCATTGTGACAGCAATTTTTGTACAGTGAGCAAAGCTGCACATTAAAGCTCTGTATATTGCAAATAAAGAAGGTGTATGATGAAGATCTATAATATACGAAAATTAATAACATTAAGACTAACAACAAAAAAACCATTATCAATTATTATAAAAGGAAATTAAGTGACCAGAGAGACTTTCAGGTTAACCAAGTTTAATATTTAAAAGTTTATATTACCAACTTATCTCCAGTACAATACTTCCTTTTTAGAACACGACATTGTTGCAAACATTATTCTAAATTTTTACATTGAAATAAAAAATGATTTACACATTTGATTGATTCTTCAATAAATAGTGGAATTGTAAGAAGAGTAAAGTATTTACTTAAATAGAGAAGAACTAAAATTTATACATAATAAATTTGTAATTTATTATACCCTACACCTAAAGTATAGGGTATATTAACTTTGGTATGGTGTTTGTAACCACCAAAAGGAAGCGAGTTAGGTATAGACATGTATATATATTCTGAATCAGGATCACCGCCGGAGTCGATTTAGCGATGTCCGTCCGTCCGTCCGTCCGTACGCACGATAACTCAAAAAATAATGATGCTATCTTGATGAAATTTATATAGTAGGTTACTAATTACGAAAGAAAGGCTAAGTTCGAATCTGGACAAAATCCGTCCATGGGTTCGGATTCTGGAAGCTTCCGAATGATTCCGGGCTTTTGGAGATAATCTCTGCAAACGAGATTATCTCCAAAAGCAACAAAGATAGAACCTTCAAATTTTGTACAATGATGTTTCTTCCCGTTCGACTTATGTCTCTGAAATTTAAGAGGATTTAGTCCATGGGTTTGGGTTTTGGAAGCTTCCGAACGAGCACCAGAGCAAATGAGATTATTTCCAAAACCAACAAAGATAGAACCTTTAAATTTTGTACAATGATGTTCCTTCCCGTTCGATTTATGTCTCTGAAATTTAAGAGGATTTGGTCCATGGGTTTGGATTTGGAAGCTTCCGAACGAGCACCAGAGCAAATGAGATTATCTCCAAAACCAACAAAGATATAACCTTTAGATTTGGCAGGGTGGTGTTCTTTCATGTTTTATTTAAGTCTCTGAAATGTGAGAAGATTTGGTCCATGGGTTCGGGTTTTGGAAACTTCCGAACGAGCCGCAGAGCAAACGAGATTATCTCCAAAACCAATAAAGATAGAACCTTTAAATTTTTTATAATGATGTTTCTTCCAGTTTGATTTATGTCTCTAAAATTTAAGAGGATGTGGTCCATGGGTTTGGATTTTGGAAGCTTCCGAACGAGCCCCAGAGCAAATGAGATTATCTCCAAAAACAACAAATATATAACCTTTACTTTTGGCATAATGGTGTTCTTTCATGTATGATTTAGGCCTCTGAAATTTGAGAGGATTTGGTCCTTGGGTTCGGATTTTGAAAGCTTCCGAACGAGCCTTAGAGCAAATGATATTATCTCCAAATGCAACAAAGATATAACCTTTAAATTAGGCAGAATGGTGTTCCTTCATGTTTGATTTATGTTTCTGAAATTTGTGAGGATTTGGTCCATGGGTTCAAATCTTGGAAGCTTCCGGACGAGCCCCAGAGCGAACGAGTATATCTCCACAACCAACAAAGATAGAACTTTTATTTTTAGTACAAAGGTGTTCTGTTATGTTTCCTTTTCTGTAAAATTGGAAACTGACATTTGAAAGAATTTGAACCATGGGTTCGTATTTTGGAAACTTCCGGACGAGCACAAGAGCAACGAGCATATCTCCAAAACCAACAAAAGTAGAACCTTTAAATTTAATAGAATGGTGTTCTGGCAAGTTTTCTTTATGTTCCTGAGATGGATTCGATGAATTGGAGTGGCAATTCGGGTAGCTGACACAAACATACCAAGGACTACCAATCTTCGAAAATAATTAAGATAGAAACTTAAAATTTTATACAAGGGTGTCAAGCATATCCCAAGCGGATGCCTCTTTTACGTTCTTGAAATTCGAGTTGAATAAGACAGAAAAGGGAAGAAGTTCAAGCAGCTGCCAAAAACACTTATGGATTGTTAATTTAATTCGAATTATTCAGGTGTAGGGTATTAATAAGTCGGTTGCATCGACTTACTGTTACATTTACTTGTTTATTTATTTTATTTATTCGCAATATACATTGAGACGACAAGTCTCTAAAATATGTATATACATAGAAAATGAATTCAATTAACCCAACACAATAATAATAATAATAATAATAATAATAAGGTTCTCAATTATATTAATACAATAGAAAATAACTAAGTATACTAAACTAAAATTAAATTAAAATTCAAACATTAATTCTATTAATTCTAACATTATAGGTAATAACACAATTTAAGAATAATTATTTAAAAATTATTCATTTATCTTTAAGATATTCAAAGTAAAGCTTTAAAAATTTATTTTGTGTTTAAACATTTTTAGCATCATTTGGAAGGGACTTCCATAGGAACGCAATTCTTACAAAAAACGATAGAAGACGTATCCGGCTATTACGCCGAGGAACAGTAATGATTATTGATCCGGTGGAATCTACCAAAGCAAATTTTGTTATATATATTTCAGTACTGAGGAGTTAAAAAGTAATCAGATTCTGCAGAAAACAAAGATACTTAAATTGAAGATAATTATTGAAAGAACAATTGCATTTAGACACATCTGATATACTGTCAAATCTTTGGCGATTAGTAACAAACCTCGTACATGCATTAAATATTACTCTAAGATCAGCACTTTCACAGGCACTCATAAAAAGTAAACTACATCACAGTAGATGAAATGTGGTAAAATAAGTGCTTTTATTAACCTATACACTTGGTCTGAAAAGATTCCAATTATAGGCCAATTTCCAAAGTCTGTAAAGTAAAGGATACACTCTATTGGTGCGATATGTTTAATATGATCAACCCACGTAAGCTTAGTATTAAAAACAACACCCAGGTTTTTAGCATGATCAACATATGGAATAGCATTGTCATTTATTTTAAGTTTAGGTAAATAGGTAGTTGGAATTGTTTTTGAATAAATAACAAGGTATTGAGATTTAGCTGCGTTTAATTTAAGATTGTTTGTCACCGCCTGATAGGATATTGAATCAAGCTTATCATTTATTTTGGCAACACATAATGAAAACTTTGAAAGGTGGCAGTTCATAAATATCTGAGCATCATCAGCATAAAGTCTGCAGTGAGCTTCACTCATGCATTTGGGAAGATCATTTATAAAAATTGAAACTAAAAGTAATATCTTTATTTAAAAATATTTTCCTTGAATATTTTCATTAAACCGAGACGAATAAATAACGCAAATTAATATTCCAAAAAAAACGAATGTTTACTTACTACTCATATTTTCCCTCCAATAAAAGTTTTTTTTTTTAAAAACTTTATTTTTATTTTTGTACACAAAACAAAATGACATTTCAATTAAAGTTCCTGAATTTACTCAAAGTATTCGTAGTGTTCACACCATGTGTACTTAACCTACTTCAAAAATGTTTTAAAAAAAAGTTTATATTTTTATTCTTACATTATTTTTTAGTTTTTTTTTTTTTTAAATTCTGTTTTATTTATTATTTTTGCAGAGTAAGTAACTCATCAGAAAAAATTGTTTTCATTATAAATTGAATACAACTAAAAAAAAAATTTAAGAAAGTGCTAACATTAGATATTAAAGCATTATAATCGGTTAAATTTCTTTTTGCTATGTACATATATTTGTCTTATATGTTGTATTCGTGTTGTTAAATCAATTTAGCTCAAAATATGCTCCGTCTTTGTAACCATTTAAAGATGTGCAATAAATCTTAAAAGTTGTAAAAGGACAATACTTCAACACGTTTCATTAAAACTAAAATTACTGCTGAAATTATTACGTGTTAAACCTTTTTTTTATCCAACTCTACAAAAAAAAAACATTGCACAAAATATAAAAAAAATGGAAGTTATTGTCTTAAATATTAAGAGGAAAATCAAAAATATCCAGTTAGCATATATTTTCAAAACTACTGTGTACACATACTTATGTATATCTTTAAATCTAACCTAAAAGGAAAGTTTGAATTTATTGAAATTGAATTTAATTACAAGCGGGATGACTTAACTTCCACGAACATAAATTCCATGGAGCTTGTGCCCTCTTACATGGACTTTATTTTCGAGGGAAGAGGGTACAAACTCCAAGCTTCAAGTGCCATGGAAGTAAAGTCCGTTTTTAAATAGACTTATAGTTAAAATAGAGACAAAAATTCCTTGGAACTTATGACCAATTTGTTATGAGACATAAGTTCCATTGAAATTATGGCAATTTTGTTTGAGTCATAAATTCCATCGAACGAAATTCAATCATATTTAAATTTTGTAAAATTTCTGGAAAAAGCGGAAATGTACATACATATATATTGTATGTGTATTGAAATGTATACATATTATTTGCATGAGGATGTATGAAACTTTACCGAACAAATATTCCGTATTTAAATTTTGCTGAAAAAAATCCTTAATGCGACAATATCAGAATTGCTCCTTTTTCCACAGTATAAATACATATGTAACTATATGCATATATGTATATGCGAATTTCAAATTTAGAAGAGGTTTTTAGATTCAAAATCAAGAAATTGCCTTTCCAGAATATTTATATATCAGAATGTGTGAGATTCAGAATTAGAAGCCATTTTAGAGTTGAATTCTGAGAAAGCGTATAATCCTGATTTATTCAAAAAAAAAAGAAAAATTTTTAATAACAAAAAAAATACAGATGGTGTTTTGTGAAGTGAACAATTACAACCAACTCTAAAATCCTCCTTATAATTATATTTTTATGCACATATTAGAAAAATGGAACTATGGCCATTTTATTTTATACTTAGTTGTGGTCAAAGTGGTCAGTACTTCCATGGAACTTAAGCCCATTTAGAAATGGTCATAACTTCAATGGAAATTAAGTCAATTTATGAGGACATGACTTCCATGGAACTTATGTCCGTGGAAGTCAAGTCATACCCCCTAATTACAAACTTAGAAATAAAATAAAAATTCAATAAGTATATACATTTTTTTATTAAATCTGAAACCTTATAATAGTTGGAAACAAATTATTTATTATCATTATATATTTTTAATATAATTTAAAATATGTTCTAGTTTCATATTAAAAGAAGCAATCAACCATTAACAGACAGTATCATCACCAACCTTGAAATCAACGACGAAAAAAAATAATCTTTTTTATGTCATGTTGTCTTTAAATCGTTCCCCCTTTTTTCATTCCTCTTTCTCATATATATATTAACAATTTATTTTAAAACAAAATCATTTTATTTTTACTTTCAAATTTCTTATTTTGGTTTTTTTTTGCATTCTAAATTTTTAATATTTAAAAAAAAAAATTGTCTGGCAAAATTCCAAAAAGAAATTATTTTAAAATATATAAAGGTTGGCAACTCTTTTCAATATAATATCTTCATTACTGTAAATAATGTCACGTGATGGATGATGATATATTAAAATATTCTTTTATTAGTTTTATTTTCATTTTCCATTAATTTTTTTTAACAATTTTTTTTGGTTTTATTTTTTTTTCTTCCCGTACGCATAGTTTTTTTTTTGCTATTCAAGGATCAAAGGAGATTGATCTTTTATAACTAATTGGTTTATTTTTTTTAAATCATTTGTTTTTTTTTTCCACTACATTAAAAAATCAAATATATATGATTGAATTTTAATTTTATTATTAAATAGTTGTACAACATTGAAACGTAAATAAAAATGGTATTATAAAAATAAAATACCGATAATTGAACACACTTATTGATTCGTCGATTTACTTTTATATATAGCAATAATTATAGTGCCGCGATTACTTATTTAGCTGTAGTAGTTTGGTTTCATTAATGATCCATTAAAATAAATTTAATGATTTACTGTTTATTGATGAAACAAAAACATGTATGCTCGTCTTCACTAATTCAACAAAACTGATTAATAGAATAGATTAGAGGATACCTCCTCCCACACAGTTTTGAACTTTGAACCAAAATTACATATCATTATATTAAATTTGAATTATTAGATTTATTCGATAATAAATCGATTCACTGCTATAATAAGAGATGATTCACTATTCATTCTGGTTTGGTAGAAAAAAGAACGATTTTTTAACACGAATACGGCTATTGTTTAAATTTTAGGAAATAAATAATAAAATAAAGTTATGGAAAATTTGACCAATAACTGAATCAAAATGAATCATTATAAATGTAATAAGATGTTATTTTATGAAATATATAAACATGAGTTCAAATTCTTGAATCTCGACTTCTATTAGTTTTCCCCAAAATTACAAAGCAAAATAACAGCTATTGTAATTGAAATATCCATAATATTACATTATAAATGGGAACAACTATTGCAACTGTTCACTTCACAAAACACCATCTGTATTTTTTTTATTATTAAAAATTTGTCTTTTATTTTTTTTGAATATTTTTTTATGGGAGCACACCTTTCTATGAATTTGTGCAAAACGGAACAAAAAGCCAAAAGAATTATGTAATGTAAAAATTTCTTTTCAAATATTTATTAAAGATTGAAGATTTGACATTTTTGCCTTGAGCTAAAAATCAGAGCAAAAGAAGACGACCAAAATAAACAAAATGAAAAGGAAAGAGAATAAAAAAAAGGATATTTTATTTTAACAAAAAAGGGGTTATATTTTAAATGTGGCATACAAATTAGAAAGTAGACATATAAATTTTAAGAAGAAAAAAATTGGCATGAAACTTTTTGTAACGCAGGTGTATTGTTTTGAAATGAAAAATCTGGCTTAAAAGAAAAATGACATGTTTTTAAACCAATAACCTAAAGAATAGCGTTAAAGTTGACATATATTATAAATATGATATTTTATTATCTCTTATTTATTTGTTACCCTAAAAATTTAACTTTAGTATTATGGTATACTGAAGTTGTCTAATATGTATACAATGTTTAAAATGCTTTTACTTTCGATAATATCATCACGCACTTAAATTCATTCATTCACACTAATATCATTCACAAAAAATTTTATCTATTCGTATCAAAATTGCTCTACCCATTCGACGTCCTTCGAGATCAGACAAGATTTAGAGAGAATCTAAACAAGATTCAGATCGATCGAGCCTTTTAATATTCCATTCCAATTTAGGAATATAGTTACGGAATTAGGTTTGAACCAATTCCGAGAATGCTGCCAGAGACCAGCTCACAGTCTGAACTTTTCGATATTAATTAATTAACATTTAAAAGCCAGATTCTACAACAATGAAGAATAATAGTAGTCCAGTAAATATTAACCGCAGTTTGTATATTTTTAAGCCGAGATATTTATATACTTCTTGTGATGCCTAATCGATAGTATATTTCTATAGCAATTAATTAATTTATTAATTAACAAATCTAACTTATTATTTAACATCATTTACTAACATACTAATATACCTGTAAATTATGACTTAATCTGTTAATATGATAGTTCTATGGCGGCCTCTGTGGCCTGAGGGAGTGGTGAGTTCACACACACGTCGTAAAAATAATTCCCCCTTACAACATTTTCTTTTTGGAGAGGAAAGGCTAAGGAGAGAAAAGACTGTAATTTCTTTGTCACATTTAAAAATTATAGTTCTATAAATAAACAATACAACTCAAGCTTGTGTTAAGCAAATGTGGGATACATTAAAATACTCCCCTATATTTCCTTAGAAGGTTACTTACTAAAACATAAGAACACTTAGTTTTCCTATAGACTAAAAGATCGCAAATTCTGAAAAATTCTATTATATTTCCACATGTTATTTTCATCATCAAAAGTTTAGTCTGAAAATCAATTTTAAATCAATTTAAAAATAGAAAAAAATAAATGATGCGTGTATTTTTAGAATAATTTTGTAAATCTTTATATTTTTTTAGCGATTTTTATTTATTAGGTTATAAAACCCATATTTTGACTAAAATATCAAATAAAAAACTAAATTTAAAAAAAAAAACTTATTGACCTGGAAGTTAACATTAAACTTAAAGTTCATACACTTGAAACTTTTACATGGAGCATTGCCAATAAATTTTTTAAACTGCAATAAAAATTGTGAATTATTTCAAGTGTAACTAACAAAAAAAAAAATTTCAGCATTATTTTAAAATCAAATTCAAATCATGCTGGGTGGCAACAAATGTGATGTCTGTCATTGTAAACTTATTTTGAAAATTTTATTTTAATTAAATATTAAATAAACTATTAATAATATAATACTTATATACAAAATGGTTTAAATTGCAAAATTAATTGATAGTTTTGATATTTTGTACAATTTTAAGCCATATAAAAACTGACACTTTCAAATAAATTTTAAAAAAAATTTTGAAAAAGTTTTAATTGTGTTGTGAAAGGGTCAAAAAAAAAAGAAAGTAAAGTTATGTCATTATTTTATTTTATGTTTTTTTTTCTCTATTTATAAAAAAATAAAAATAAAAATAAAAAAAAAAATAAAATAAAATTTTTTTATGTTATTTTATACATAGCTGTTAGAGAACTTGTAAGATTTCATTTAATTTTTGTTGGTTAGGTTTATTTTTTTTTTGTTTATTTTGTTTTTTATTAAAGAACTTTTCAAAAAAAATAAAAAAATATCTGCAATTTTCATTCTTTAAAATATACATATATAGTTAGTATAAAACTTCAACAATTTAACTTGGTATTCTCAAAAAGTATTTATTTGTTTGAATATCAACATTCATTATAATTGCAAAAAAAAAAAATTTCTTTCGGCACTTTAAAGAATTAAACAAAAAAGAATGTAAAGGTTATATGTTTTTTTTTTTTAAATAAAGTTATTTAAACAAAGTTTGGACAAGTTTTACTTAATAATTTAATAATTTTACTTAATTGAACCAAGGCAAGTCTGAAGTAAATTTTATGTCATAGAAATTAAAAGAAACTAGGTTTAGATAGGAAGTAGATAGGTAAATACCGTTACAAATTAAACTTAATACAGAATAATTATTTAAGGCGAACTTCTAAAGGAAGTGATTTAATCAAGGAAAGGTAAATAAATTGCCAGAGTTGATTTGAAATATAGCTGGGAAAAGAATAAGCAAAAAATTTATTTTATAGTATTAAGTAACTTATTTTTGTTTCAAATAAAAAAAAATAAAATTTAGATTTAAAAAAGTTTAACATAAAATTTTAATAAAATAGAATAAGATCGGCGTCCGGAAATAATGGTGCCAAGAAATGAGATTGAAACCGGTTTATTTGTTTTTTAAAGCGGTTCTAGGGTTGAAATTTCAGTTGTTTATGAAACATTGAATTAAAAATAAATAAAAAATCCATTGTCGAAAAATAATTAAAGCCGTTTCGGTCTTATTTCTTAAACATTATTTCTGAGCAGCTTAAAAGATCATTTTTAAATTTATTTAATTACATTTTTTTCGTTTTATATTCAGAAAATTTTGTTTGTTTCGTTTATTACAGAAAGATTCTGTCGTTTTTCGGAATAATAAATATCTGGCTTCGAGTTCGCAATAAATGTTTGTATAGTGATATATCCCCTTTTTGCGGAAGCTTTCAGCAAAACAAATTACCAAAAGCCAAAACATATTATAGAAAACTTAAAAAAAACACAAAAACGATTATATTATCCTCTTTTGTAGAAAGCCTTAAATTAATTAAAAGGGATAATTCTAAATGTCCTGTTGTTGAAAATAAAATTAATTAGAAAATTTGTTTTTGTTTGATAGGGTTATAGTTTTTTCCCAGAATGTGTATACCCATATATGTATAAATTGGCTACAAAAATCAGTAATTTTAGAATTGACTGCAAAAATCAGGGTTTCAATAATTTGTTTAGTAGGGGTTTACAATTATGACAATTGTATACACTATTTTATAAAGACTATTTTAAGAATATATTTTTAATAAAATAACTATTAGGTAACATATAATAAAAAAATCCAGTTTTAATAAAAAATACTTATTATAAATAGTATTTTAAATTATTGGGTATTGCAGCATTTTAAGTTAAAAAAAAATTTCTCTTGTCAAAAAGAATTAAAGCTGATTCGGTCTTATTTTTGGAGCATTATTTCTGGATAACTTAAAAGATTATTTTTAAATTAATTAGATGCCGCATGGTGCATTTGTCTAAATATGTTTAACATAAAAATTCATGTACTCATACCACCCCCGAAAGAGATTTACTCACAAATTCTGGTTAATCTACAAAAACGAAATGAAGGTTAAAATATTGAAAAATTCTCTTTTAAAGTAAAAACAAACTGCTAGAAACAGAATTTTTTTTTTTATTTTTCAAATCAAATTTTTAAAATGTAAATGTTTAGTAGTTTTGTTCATTAGAAAAATAAAATAATAGATAAACTTTTGTATAAAATATTTATAATAAAATTTATTTTTACGAAATTCTCATGATAATTTTTAATATTTTTTTCTTTGATTTGTTCTTTTTTTGAAAGAACAAAGAAATTTTCATTATTTACAATTTTTTTAATATTCTAAATTTTGATTTTAATTCTTGTTTTGTTAGTATTAGAATATAATATAATGTAAATTGTATAGTGATTTTGTGTTCAGTGTTACATTTTTGCTTTTATATATATGATTTTATATTAAAAATAAAAGTTTCGTAATTAAAGCAACTAAATCTGGCATATATACTTAATTATAATAAAATATTTTTCTTTTATTCTTAAATATTTTACGCTTAAAAAATTTTTAAAAATGAATTTAAATAAATAATTTTTTTCTTAACTTTAATCTTTGCCAAAAAAAAAAATTAAATTAAATTAAAATGTACTACATGAAAACTAAACATAAATTTCCTATGTGTATAGAAAATATACAGGATGTCTCGGGATTAAGTGTAATAACTTCATGAGATGATTGTCAAAGTGTCAAAATAGGGAATAAATACAATTAATAAAATTGAGTAGTTAATACCGAAATTTTTTTAATAAAAGGGTAAAAACAACTTTTTTTTAGCAAAAAATTGAAGAAAATTTTATTTTAAATGATAATATCTCTTAAGAAACATGACCTATAATCTTACTTCAAACGGCAATTAAAACTTAGCTTTCTTAAATTAAAACTTAGCTTATTTAGATTAGCTTTCAAAAGCGCTATAAAATTTTATTCAGAGTCAATTGGCTCCAATTTTATAAGGAAAAACTTGAACTTTTATATTTTGAATATAAAAAAACTTTAAGCCCCAATATCTCGGAAACGGGTGAAAATAGACACTCCGATATAAAAGTATTTTTTATTTGTTTTAATATCCTAAATCATCTCCTGAAATTTTTACACTTATTCGCGGGACATCCTGTATAAGCAGAAGAAATCGTTATATCGCAGCGTTAATACATAATAAGTGTAAAAAACTGAAACTATTAAATTGTAAACTATGAATGTTGACGATGCAGTTCATACTAAAAAAGGCAGACAGATGGAAGTTCTACCTATATGTAGTTCGATTTATTATTTTTTCTTCTTCTTAGAAGTGTACAATGCTGTGTAATCACTCTCACAATCACATAAACCCCATTTATATCAAACGTTTTATTCATTTACTTTTGTTTGTTCTTAGCATATTACAGATTCGGCATTACATACTTCTTTATATAAATGCTTTTATTATCAGCCGGTCTGAACTAATTTTATTTCACGCTTGTTTAATTCAATATCGAAACTAATGATTTCACATAAGATGAAATGGTAAAAAATTAAAATTCTAGCTCCATTATTTTTTTAAGATATTCTGCGAATGGACGGACGTACATGGCTAAATTAATTAAGAATTGGATTCTAAGCAAGGATATATATAAATACTTTTTTTTCTCATTTCTTTGAAGGTAACACAACAAACGTAATGGCAAATTTATCATACCCTGACAACTATATGTTCGTGTAGATTTAAATAAGATTCACTAAATTTTGTCTAGACTTCAAAATTTAAAAATAAAAAATTTTTAAAAAATGGTTAACTTACGGTCCTCGTCAACATTTGTATATATATATGATTAAAGGATCATTCTAAAAGATGTTATGTTAATCTATCAACTGAAGATTTCAATTTCAATTTGAAGAAAAAAAAAAAGAAAAACATTTTTAAACTCCTCAAAAATAAAAAAAAAAAATTTCATGTCCTTCGAATTAAGGTACATTTTAATTAATTTAATTAAAAAAACCATTTTGTTAATTTAGATCTAATTATTTAAAGAGAATATTACCTTTCTTTCCTCCTTTCCACCTTCTTTTACGACTTTAAAATTAGATCAAAAAATAAAAATTTTATTCATTCATAATTTAATCAAATCATTTTTATAATTAAATCTGGAAAACTTGGAAAGCTTAGATGAAATCTTTTTTTTTTATAAGAATTTAAATGAAAATATTCTCTTTTATAATCTTATAATTAATCTTCATCATTTTTTAATTATCATCATTATCATTATTTAATCAACATCTTAAATAATTCATTACAAATTCATTTTTTATACATTATAATTATTAGGACAAGAGACAAGGGGTAATATTTTTTTTTATTTTAACCTTAAAAAAAAACCTTTAATGGTAAAATGAAACCCTACTCTTCATTTTAAATCCCACAATTTGTTTCATTAGTTTTAGAGATATTTTTTGTATATTATTTTAAAAATTCTTTTAAAAGTAATATTTTAATTTTTAAGATAAATACAATGTAACCATTAGCTTTCATATCCCTCCCTTTACAATATCTGTATTGAATCTCCTTGAATTATCTCTCATGCTGGGAATTTTTTTCCGATTAGTATGTATTATACATTTAGAGAATTATAACCTAATTTTAGTTTTGTTTCTATTTAATTTTCTTTTTATTTACCTAACATAAATTTCAATTCATTAGATTTTCAAGTGAAAATCTACATCAGTTCTTTTTTATACTTTCCATATCGGTTAATGTAAAATACTGATATACAAAAAATTTGTAGAAGAGTAGGGAAATCTTGAAATAATAAATGAAAATCATGAATCAAGACTATATAAGTGCAGAGAACTTGTTTGTTTATCTTAACAAAATCGAAAATATTTTCCAGACTCATTTTTTTTTTGCCACTATTCTTTTCCTCTATCCTATCCTCTTCTATTCATACAAAACAGAAGACGTATACATTTTTTTCCCTCGAAAAACCGTATAAAATAAACTACTGAGCGCGACTGGACCGCTCTTTATAGAAATTTTTAACATTAAAATTTATTTAAAACTTACTGCATTAAAAATAAAAACATTTCTATACAATTTTATCTTTTTAATATTCTGTAAAATTGGGCACAAAACAAAAATAGAATAAAAAAATATGTATATACTTACGGGTATAATATCCTTTTCATAAGGATTATACATATAATGAATACTAAACAACCATTAAAAACATACATATGTATATATATACATATATATCAAATATATGCTTTAAACCTATCTCGTCCTTAATTTCTTTAGATAAAAACAAAAATGCTGACTATCTATAAAGTATTTTTCTTGTTGTTATTTTATAAAACCTTTAAAAGAGTAAACATTTTTTTTCTAAAACATTTCAACTTTCCAGGACCATGACAAAAATCACAAAAAAAAAAAGCAAAACAAAATTATAAAATTCAAATCCACATCAAAAGTTTAAATTCTTAATATTCAATTGGAGTATAATTTCGCAAAAAAAAGCCGTAAGGACGAAAAGTAATATGAAATTTTTAAAGGATAAGAAAATTTTTGAATGCTCGTTTTATAGGGACAAAACTCTGAAGAAAAAGAGAATCAAGAGAGAAAAAAAAAATGAGTTTTTTTCTGTAGTTATTTGAAAAACTATGAAAAGAATAAACTTAAGAACCATCCAGGAAGATGAAAAATTTTAAGGTCTTTTAATATTATCATGAAAAGGTATTAAGTGTTAGACCTGTATAACTGTAAAAGAAAAGAAATGTCCTATATTAGAATAGGTTTTTGTTTTTTATAAATAAAATATAAAAATGTAAAGATGATCAAGTGAATTTTCTTTTCTTTAAAAGTAAGAAGGAAATCAAATTTCCTGAAGATAGAAAGTACTCTTATATATTTTTCGATATATGTAACATCAAACATGTAAGTAATATATATGTATATATATAATACAAAACGGAAATAACCTGTCAAATGAAAAAAAAATTAAATAAACCTAATAAAATAAATTGGGTATATTCAAATTTTGAAGGTTGTCTCCAAAAGAATTTTTCAGATAAAAACGGAGGAATGAGAAATGAATAAAACATTTTTATTTTTTACTTTTAACAAAACGGAAAAAGAAAAATAGCAGTTTTGATTTCAAATCATGATGACGCCGAAGAAAAAAGAAAAATCAAAAAATAACTTCTGATTATGACTATACATATATTTATTTGGATTATGATTTTATAACTAAATTTTTATTAATTTTTTTTTCTTTTCGAAAATATTCGATATTGTTTTTTATTAGAAGTCATCACGTTCGCAATAAGAAACACAAAAAAAAAAATCTAATGTAAAAGAATATATATATACATATATAAATAATTATATTTGTTTACTTATATATATGTATGCTTAGATGTAATTAATAAAAGTTCAGTGAAATATCAAGGCACATGTATATTAATAACGTTTTATTAAACATCACAAAAAACAAAAACGAGGAAGAGTGTACACTAGACTATGTCAGCTCTGATACCCCTCTAAACGGATACCCCTATGAACATAATATATGCTGTTCCCATAAAACTTGATCATGTTTTACAAAATTTCAGATGTTTTACTTAATTAAGTACAAATATATGTTTATGTTTTTTAATTTTGGAATTGTATGAGAGCTATTCGAATCTGTTGCCCCGAATCAACCAAATTCAACAGAAATTATTGCCTCAAAACTTGAGATTCCGTTATAGAATTTCAGATGTCTAGGCGAATTAAGTATCAATATATGTAACCTATACCTGAACCTGCTGGCTTATAGCACAACCAAAATTTACAGAAGTTGTTGTAATGCAACTATAGCAAAGAGTTATTTAAAACGAGTAATTTTAATATAAAAAGAGAAGTTCTAAAACTTTTACAAAATTTCTAGGAGGCAAAAAGCTTTACAAAAAGTTAGGAAGCTTTCAATTCGCACTCAGTTATTTTCATATAAAGAAAGAAGTTGTATGGCAGCTACTCGAACCCGCTAACCAAACTTTCTAGATTTAAATAGCGAAAGTAACAATTTTACAAAAATGACGTAATAAATTTTCAGAATTTTAGCTCCTTTATTTTTTGATTTATTGTCCACGAAGGGCGTACAGATGTACATGGCTTAATCGAGTCAGAATTTTATACCGATCCGATTAATATACTTGAGTCTATATCTAATTCGGCTCCTTTAAGATATCATAAACGTAATGGAAAATTTATTATACTATACCTTTAAATTATTTTCATTCGGGTATAATAAAAGATATGAGTTATTGATATAAAAATTGTTGTTGTTTTTGTTGATATGTTATTGAATATCGATAAAAAAAATTTATATTTTACTTATTAAAACTTTGCAACAATTTAAAGATATAAACTTAATCGCGTATTATTTTATGCAAAATAATATAAATTATTATTCTTTATAAGATTTATTACAAAACGTATTACTGTTTCAAAATTTATTTTGTTTCTGTTTTTTGCTATTAGAAGCATAGGCCAACCACTATGATCGTCGGTCGGGTATGAAATCTCGATATTTTTAATCTCGCTTTTTAATATATCGAAAGAGCTCGAAAAATTTTTAATTTTTTTAAATAATAATAAAATTTTTCAAAATCGAAATATTAAAAATGTCAAGATACCGCTCCCCATCCACTAAGTCATTTATTACTCATATTTAACTGAGCTTTAGTTTTTTTTAATCACTATTTTCATTAAACTGTTAGTTATTCGTCTGTAGCTATTTTACAAAATTATATGAAACAAATATTTTATATTTGTGCGCCATCTATTTTTTTGTACAAAAAACACTTTATATAAGGATTGAATAAAAAACATTTAAATAAATTTTCTTTTTTTTTTTTTTATTCTCTAATTTACTTCTACGCCTCATTTTTCCTTCTCTAATTTTTATTTAAATCCTTTTCCTTCTCTTCCTTAAGGCCATCAAATTATATTTTTACATTAAGCATTCGTCGTTTTAATATTCCTTCAGCACATTACAAAAGAATACAAACGGATGTTTCATTAAAAGACCAACAAATACTCAAAAAAGCATATTTTGCAAATAGAGAAGTTGTAAATGCTACACTTTGCAAAATGGAGTTTGTAACATAAAAATTTGTAAAAAAAATCGATTTCGTAAAACGGCATATGTATATAACAAATATATAGAATATATAGTTTTGATTAGAAAAATAAGATATATTTCCGATTTTTCAACAAATTTCAACTGATTTGAAAGCATCAATGCAGTATCTTTAAATAAATTGATTAGTTTTTTCCGAAATTACATTTAAAAGTGACGTCTTTTCACATACACGTTACCTAATTTTGGATTTGGTTTAATTTTTCACTGTGCGAAATTTATATTTTTTCTGCTAAAAATTATATTACAATAATTAAGTATTGTACCTTTAACAATAAACTTTAATGTTCTTCCTATAAGAGTTTCAATAATTTATTTTAGGTGGTTTGTGGATAACAGTTGGCCGCTGTGGGAATATTTTTTTTTTTTCGCTAAAACACTAACCATCGTCACCAATCTTCGTCAGCCATCACTAATTAAGACCTACTATAACTTTTATACACAGCATATGGAAGATAAGCTGATTGTTTGATCTTTACATTTAGGTAACATGAAAATCAAGTTTTTGGTTTTTGTGCTAAAGAGCATTAGTTCCGTTTTATCTAGATTAACAACTATAGAAGTCTAAGCGTTAATTTTTCTCCAAGCTCTCTTCATGATTTTCCTTATCACAAGGAAAAAAGAATCTGATATATGCAACTAGCTTTATCATTAGCAGTGGAGACTGCTTTGAGGAGAGTGCTTTGAATAACAACACTGTTGCCATTAAAGAAAAGTAAAATTTTATCTTTTTATAATAACCCCTTTTTAACACATTTTCAAAAAAATATTGATAAAATGTGCTTATTAGTTTCACTCTGTCCATCTATCCGTTCGTCCGTCTGGGTGTTTACAAAACTTCTACACCGTTTGAAATAAAGCAATGAAATTTTAACTACGGATTATAGGCATCGTCATAAAACTAATTTTGTGGAACTAATTTTTTCTGTAGCCCCACCAGTTACGGAGCTATATAGCCCTACAAAATTCGAAAAAGTCCTATCTTTAAATTGTTATAACACAGATTCGATAAGCCATATTTTCAATCTGGAAACGCCAAACGATAGTTGATTTTATAATCTTTATAAATACATATGTATAAAATGAATGTGGCTTTGCCACGTGGTATTTTAATATACCGTTATGTGAAATTCATTTTTTGCAAAAATTTGAAGCTCTTCTATCTTTCAAACGGTTTAACTTAGAAACTTGAAATTTTGAGAGGACTTAGATCCTTAGAAATCAGTATGAGTCATTTCAAAAAACAATGTTTGTGGCGCCCCCCGTTTAGGAGTTGTAAGGGGTAAAAAACGCAATTTCTCTATTTTTAAACACCTGTAACTTGGGCACCTGTCTACATTTTTTGGAAGTAATATATGTAAGTACAAAAATTAAAGCTCCAACATTTTATTTTTGTTTGTGTTAATTTTTTTTCTTAATAGTATAGGGTTATCTTATAATTGACGAAAGTGTGATTTGATTTTTCTCAATTTTTTCTTACCAAAAAAAAAAAAAAGCAAATTTTATTTTTCAATGTATATATACACTTTACTCTAGGCTTATTATGGAATATGTTTTAATTTTGGAAATGTGGTTTTTTGAAAACAATTGGTTTTTTTTCATTACTTGTTTAATTTATAATAGCCATATCTCTATATTTTCATCAAATATTTCATTCCAATATTTTTGTTTCTACGAAAAAAACAATAAAACAAATAAATTCTATAATCCATTACGGCTAGGATTAAAATTTATTGGAATTTGGAGAAAAATTATTAGAAAAATGAATAATTATTAAAAATTTTCCATAACTCTCGTTTAATTGAATAACAAAGTTTTATGATTAATTCAGCGAATCAAAATTTTTATTTAAAGTTATACAATTGTTTTTTTTTTGTTATTAAATATTTAATCAAAATCAAAATTGAAATCGTGCATAAAATTGAGAAAAAAAGGTATTACCTAATATTTAAACAAATTTTTGTTAAATAAATTTTTTTTTTTTTGTTATTTTTATTAAAATAATAAACTTATTTCGGAAAAATTTAATTGTACATATTTTCAAAATAAAAAAATTTTTCTTTATAGTTTTTAAAAGTTTCTAAATTTGCTTTTTTGTTCTGTTTATACCCGTATGAACTATGTTCAAGGGTATAATAAATTTGCCATTACGTTTGTGACACCTTAAAGGAGTCGAGCTAGATATAGTGTCAAAGGTATGGATCGGCTCAGAATCGAATTCTGAGTCGATTAAGCCATGTACGTCCGTCCGTCCGTCCGTCCGTCCGCACGATAACTCAAAAAATAAAGGAGCTAGGGGGCTGAAATTTTTTTTACGTCACTTTTGCAAAATTGTTAGTTTTGCTATTTAAATCCAACATTTTCGGTCGGCGGGTTCGAGTAGCTGCCATACAACTTCTATCTTTATATAGAAATAACTCAGTATCTATTCAAGCTAGGTTTCTGAAATTTTGCAAATGATGATCAAGTTTTATGGCAACAACTTCTGTAAAATTTGGTTGTGCTGGTGCAGCGGGTTCGGGTAGCTGCCATACAACTTCTCCGTTTAAATGAGAATAACTCAGTGTTTATTGAAGCTAGGAATCTGAAATTTAGTAAAGAGGTGTCGAGTTACATGCCAACAACTTTTGTAAAATTTGGTTGGTCTAGAGCAGCCGGTTCAGACTTCTTGCACCTCTTGGAACCTAATGAAGCTAGGCGTCTGAAATTTTGCAAATGATGATCAAGTTTTATGGCAACAACTTTTGTAAAATTTGGTTGTGGTGGTGCGGCGGGTTCGGGTAGCTGCCATACAACTTATCCGGTTAAATGAGAATAACTCAGTGTTTATTGAAGCTAGGAATCTGAAATTTAGTAAAGAAGTGTCGAGTTATATGCCAACAACTTTTGTAAAATTTGTTTGGTCTAGAGCAGCCGGTTCAGACTTCTTGCACCTCTTGGAACCTAATGAAGCTAGGCGTCTGAAATTTTGCAAATGATGATCAAGTTTTATGGCAACAACTTCTACAAAATTTGGTTGTGCTGGTGTGACGGGTTCGGGTAGCTGCCATACAAAATCTCTTTTTAAATGAAAAGAACTCAGTATCCGTCCGCACGATAACTCAAAAAATAGAGGAGCTAGGAGGCTGAAAATTTTTTTACGTCACTTTTGTAAAATTGTTAGTTTTGCTATTTAACTCCAACATTTTCTGTCCCCGGGTTCGGGTAGCTGCCATACAACTTCTTTCTTTAAATAGAAATAACCCAGTGTCTGTTCAATCTAGGTATCTGAAATTTTGCAAATGATGATCAAGTTTTATGGCAACAACTTCTACAAAATTTGGTGGTGGTGGTGCGACGGGTTCGGGTAGCTGCCATAGAAAATCTCTTTTTAAATGAAAAGAACTCAGTGTCCGTCCGCACGATAACTCAAAAAATAAAGGAGCTAGGAGGCTGAAATTTTTTTTACATCACTCTTGCAAAATTGTTAGTTTTGCTATTTAACTCCAGCATTTTCGGCCGCCGGGTTCGAGTAGCTGCCATACAACTTCTTTCTTTAAATAGAAATAACCCAGTGTCTGTTCAATCTAGGTATCTGAAATTTTGCAAATGATGATCAAGTTTTATGGCAACAACTTCTACAAAATTTGGTTGTGGTGGTGCGACGGGTTCGGGTAGCTGCCATACAAAATCTCTTTTTAAATGAAAAGAACTCAGTGTCCGTCCGCACGATAACTCAAAAAATAAAGGAGCTAGGAGGCTGAAATTTTTTTTACGTCACTCTTGCAAAATTGTTAGTTTTGCTATTTAACTCCAGCATTTTCGGCCGCCGGGTTCGAGTAGCTGCCATACAACTTCTTTCTTTAAATAGAAATAACCCAGTGTCTGTTCAATCTAGGTATCTGAAATTTTGCGAATGATGATCAAGTTTTATGGCAACAACTTCTACAAAATTTGGTTGTGGTGGTGCGACGGGTTCGGGTAGCTGCCATACAAAATCTCTTTTTAAATGAAAAGAACTCAGTGTCCGTCCGCACGATAACTCAAAAAATAAAGGAGCTAGGAGGCTGAAATTTTTTTTACGTCACTCTTGCAAAATTGTTAGTTTTGCTATTTAACTCCAGCATTTTCGGCCGCCGGGTTCGAGTAGCTGCCATACAACTTCTTTCTTTAAATGGAAATAACCCAGTGTCTATTCAATCTAGGTATCTGAAATTTTGCAAATGATGATCGAGTTTTATGGCAACAACTTCTGTAAAATTTTGTTGTGATGATATGACAGGTTCGGATAGTTGCCATACAACTTCTCTTTTTAAATGAAAATAACTCAGTGTCTATTGAAGATAGATATCTGAAATTTAGTGAAAAAGTGTCGAGTTGCATGCCAAAAACTTTTGTAAAATTTGAATGGTCTAAAGCAGCCGGTTCAGGCTTTTTGCATTTCTTGGAACTTAATGAAGCTAGGCGCAATAGATTCGGGTAGCTATCATACAACTCCACAATTTACATAAATATATCTCTGTAGTTCGGTACTAAAACTCTGAATGTTTTTAAAAGATGATCAAGTTTTATAGAAACAGGATATATTACGTTCATACGGGTATCCCAGAGTTGACACAGTCTACTCTACTGCACTCTTCCTCGTTTTTTTTTGAATCTAAGCTTTTTTCTAAAAAAAACATTTGAACAAATGAAATTATTTTACAAAAATTTTTGAAAATTTAAGATTATTAAATTTAAACATTTTGATTCCGTTCCTATGAATGCAGTTCTTAAATAAAAAAAAACTCTTTAATTCTGCTTTTATCCCTCACAGATTATAGTGTTATTATTTTCTTCATTTTAGCCGATGTATATGGAAAGTTATGAAAATGTTTCATTGATCACAGGGAAAAACGAATTTAAGGAATAACATATGTATTCGACTACTTT
The DNA here is from genome assembly GCA_947095535.1 of Poecilobothrus nobilitatus. Classification (NCBI taxonomy): domain Eukaryota; kingdom Metazoa; phylum Arthropoda; class Insecta; order Diptera; family Dolichopodidae; genus Poecilobothrus; species Poecilobothrus nobilitatus. The sequence continues at coordinate 116,669,516 of OX352774.1, forward strand.
TATATTAAATCATTATATTTAAACTTCACAGAATTTTGTTTATGGTAAGTAGCCATAAAAGTAAAACATTCACTTCACTTTAAGTAAGTAAGAATACGCATATCTATTAAATGGTTCATTCAAACTTCAATCTGTGTATAGGTACAACTAAAAGAGTCTATTTATAGTCTATTTATTAAATTTTTAAATTAAGCTTTAAATACTTCAATTTTTTTCATATTAACTACATAATAAAATCTTATCAACTTGATTCAGGTTCAAAAAGTTTGGTTTTGCGATTTAAATTGCTAGAATAATAATTTTTTTTTTCATTTTAAATCAATTTCATAATTTTTTAATAAAAAGTACAGCATTTTCTCAAAATCAATCACAAATCATCGTTATGCATCATATATAAAACATATACCTGTCAAACAAACCTTGAATAAAAACTTCAAAAATTGAAATTGGAAAAAATATTAAAGGAAAATAATAATTTTTTTAATTTAATTGCTTGAAATGAAAAACTTTTTCTTCTTTAAATAATAATTTTTGAGTTTTTGATTAAAAGTTATTCTCCTCCCTATTTAAAAATTAAAAAACTTAAGTTGAACTTTTTTTTATTAAAGTTTTTATCGTTATGAGATCTAATCATTTCTTGAAGATAATAAAAAAAAAAAAAAACATTAAATTATTTTTTAAATAGTTTTAAAATTTTTATTAATTTAAGTAATTTTATTCTTTGCTTTAGTGTCAAAGTAAAAACTCGTCTCAGTAGAAATTGGATGTGATATACAACGATTTTAATTTTTGTCATTGTAAAATTTTTGTTCAAATATTGAAGAGTTATCAAGCTGTTAGCCCTGAATTTTAACTTCAAATTGGACTTTAATGTCATTGAATTGGAGTTGAATAAAATCTCTATAAGTATACCTTAGAATTCGATTCAATTTGTTGTCTAGCCTCTTATTATTCATATTAGACCAATTTTTCATTGGTTGGTTGATTTATATTAGCTACTCTTTAGAAATCTATCAAGCACAAATAGTACAAATATGATGCCGTTTTGATATCATTTTCTCATATTTTTCGTTGCAGATTTTACTTTTGGATTACTGGTTTATATGTGAGAAGCTACTTATAGGGAATTCTTAGATTTTCAGTCTGATCCTAACTAGAACCGGACATTCGCAGAAAAAGTGATGAAAAGTCCCCTCTATGCCTTCCTTTTTGCAACTTCTATACTGTGTAATTTCAAGAACACCTATACCCAAACTAATTCAACTTTCATGAATTATTATTTTATCATTATTTTACTAAATATTTACTACCTCATCAATCTGTAAGTAACTATTGCATAATATTATGAAATAGAAATAGTAAATACTAGGTTTTTCATTTATCATATCGTATATATCATTATCTTATACAAGAATCAATTATTTATTTATTTTATATTACAATATGAATTATAACAATTGAATATGACTTGTATTGAAAGGACATCCTTATAACCACTAAATATCGATCTCTGTCTCTAAGACTAAAACTAATAGGATCTATAACTATATAAGAGTAGAAATTCGAGATAATTTCTGAAATTAGTAAAATCAACTTACTCTTAAATTTTTTGTTCAGAACTTTAACATAATTATCATAAGAGTTTTTTTATACCCATATGAACGTATGTTCAAGTATCTAATAAATTTACCGTTATATTTGTGACACTTTAAAAGAGTCGAGCTAAATATCTCAAGTTATATAGACTCAAGTGTATGGATCGGATGAAAATCGAATTCTGAGTCAATTAAGCTGTGTACGTCTGTATGTCCGTCCGTCCTCACGATAACTCAAAAGATAAAGGAGCTAGGATTTAGAAATTTTTACTACGTATTTTTGTAAAATTATTAGTTTCGCTATTTAAATTCAACAAGTTCGACCGGCAGGTTCGAGTAGCTGCCATACAACTTCTTTCTTAATATAGAAATAACTCAGTGTCTATTGAAGAGCTACGTATCTGAAATTTTGTGAAACTATTTGCATGCCAATAACTTCTGTAAAATTTAGTTGTGCTGGTGTATCAGGTTCAGGCTTCTTACACCTCTTGGAACTTAATGAAGCAATGTGTTTGAAATCTTACAAAAGATTATCAAGTTTTATGGCAATAACTTTTGTAAATTTGGTTGTGCTGGTGCAACAGATCTGGGTAGCTATCATACAACTTCTCTTTTTAAAAGAAAATTACGCTAGATATCTGAAATTTAGTCAAAAGATCTCGAGTTGTATACTAACAACTTATATAAAGTTTGGTTGTCCTAGAGTAGCAGGTTTAGGTAGTTTGCAAATTTTGGAAGTTAATGAAGCTAGGCAATTGAAATCTTACAAAAGATAAAGTTTTGGGGCAATAATTTCTGTAAAATATAGTTGGCAACAGGTAGGAGTAACTGTCATATAAAGTCTTAAAATTTACATAAATATATATCTCGGTACTTAATTAAGTAAAACATCAGAAATTTTGTAAAAGATGATCAATTTCTACGGAAACAGCATATATTATGTTCATACAAATATCCCAGAGTTCATACAGTCTATTCTACTGCACTTTTTTTTTATGGAATAATGAGAAAATTTTTCGGCTTATATAACAATATTTATTGCTTATGCAAAAACCCTGTTTGTGTTCTAATTTAAATATATTATATAGTAAATAAATAAATTAAAGCAAAAAGCTCCTATTTTTATACAATTTTTGGATTACCTTAAGTCTTTTCAACTGTATATACTTATACTAGTTTCGCTTAAAAATTTTTACGAAATGAATACTCCATATTTTATAATACATATAAATTAATAATATATACATTGTTAACCTCAATAATTTCATAAAAGGACTTTCATAGTCACGTCTTTATTTGTGGTGAAAAACAAGTATAGAAATAAAAAAAAAATATTTATAAATTTATAGAAATCGAAAGATATCACATCTGTCACGTTCATCAGATAAAAAACGTAACATTATATAATATATAACATGTATATTATATATCTTATATTATAATATTCTAGGTGTATTTATATAAAAATTTTGAGTTGAAATTTTAATTCAGTTTAAAATTAAATAAATATATAAATTTTCATTCAAAATTGTTGCAATTTAAAAGTTATAAAAAAAAGAACATTTTTAGGTGAAATAATATTAAAAATATATCAAAAATTCAACATAATTTGTTATGACATTCTTGACTCACCAAACTGCATCCGAATAAAATATACTTTATGAAAAAAAGAATATTTTATATTAGTATATGTACTTTATGTCAGAAGAAAGGGATATTTATGACATAAGTACATAAATTTAAAAAATTTCATTATTTCAATATTATTTTTAAAATATAAGAAATTATTATATAGGATTTTGCAACCATGAATTCATAGGTTAATAAGGACATTAAAATCATAAGCTACATTATAGAACTAAAGTACTATTTATTATTAATTGAGATAATATTCTTTAATTTGTTTCAACTATACAGGGTGATATTTCGTAAAATAATGTAAATTAATTATTTTACGAAAGGAAAAGAATATATCAGAAGCCGATTTCTGACTCTAAAACTAGAAAAAAAATTCGAAATAATTTCGGAATAACTTTTGACTCACATACTTCACAAAAATAACTTAGTCTTAAATAAATTGAAAGCTTATTCTTAAGGTTTCATATGCTAAAAGATTTATTATCCTGGAATATTTACTTTTTAAATTAAACCTAAAAACATATGAACATTTTATATTTAAAAAAAAAATCAATTTTTAAATAATTAAAGGATTTTCTTTCAAAAATGTCCTAGTTGCAGTCAAAAGAAATTTTTGTTTCTTTCCTCTTATTTAAAATAAATGATCATGTACTAAAAAAACTAAAAAAATAAGGAGTAATTTATACTAATAAATGGTCGTTAAAACCTTCACAATATATACATCATATATACTATTTTTATAATAAAATATGTCCTTATTACCTGGAATCAATTGAAGTTGTATCATATGGTATACCAGTATGGTATAATATAAGCGCCAGTCTCATGGGAAAAATCAGAAAATTTGAAAGAAAGTGCATAAGAGTATTAAATAAATCACACAAACCAAAATCTGACTACAAATGTTTTTAATCAAATAAATATTTGTACAAAGAAAGCAAATATACAACAGAATCGATAATTTTATGATAAAACTAGTATTGTGTGCTTGCACTGCATGATGAAAGAGCATGTTGAAAAAGCATTGCATCACTGATTTTTATGGTAAGGGATCATAAACGCTTTCATCCTCCAACAGAATGGTCTTGAACCATGGTCAAGAAAAAAAAGTTGTAGAGCTGGTCAAGATCTGTTTAATGATACTCCGCATGAAATATACCGTTGTCTTTTATATTAAGGGCCTATAAACAGTTTGAGGAACCAACCAGGGCGTGCTTGACAATGGTCCCCAAACTAAAGTTGAATAGTTCGCCAAGATCTTTTCAATAATACCCTACATAATCGTTTACAGTTGATTTTATATTAAGGACTAGTAAAAGTTTTCTGAACCGAAGCGGGGCCTCCAGAAAACAGAGTCCCCAAACAATAGTTGTTAAGCTCGTCAAGACTTTTTTAATGATACCACACATGATAATATATAGTTTACTTTTATATTAAGGGCTATAAACGATCTCAGGGACCAAGAAGGGCGTCCTAGAATACTGGTCCCCAAACTAAAGTTGAAGAGCTCGCCAAGATATTTTCAATGATACCCCACATGATCATATATAGCTGATTTTATACCAAGGGCTTATAAACGCTTTCTGGGCCCGAGCGGGGCTCCAGAAAACAGAATCCCGAAACAAAAGTTGTTAAGTTCGCCAAGACCTTTTTAATGATACCGCACATGATAATATACAGCTTACTTTTATATTAAAGGCTTATAAACGGTCTCAGAGACCAAGAAAGGTGTCCTAGAATATTGGTTTCCAAACAAAATTTGAAGAGCTCTTCAAGACCTTTTCAATGATACCCCATATGACAATATTAGGTTATAAATATTGAAATCCCATACAACATATAAAGGGCTAAAAAGGTTCCTTTGGAACCAAAAAGATGTAATTTCAGATTTTTCTGGATGGTTTCACACCAAACTCTATTAAATGCTTTTTGCAGCTAGTCTCTAGCACATCTAGAAGTGCTTCATATTTTTGATACGAAATGAGTGAATGGTTTCAAGCATTTGTTAGGAACAGCTTTATATATATAATTAATTCGAAATCATTATGTTAGAGCAACAAATACTCCAGAAAATGGTGTAATTTCTCATATATTTTACTTTGCTCTCGGGTTTTATAGCCTTTGAGCATTTTATATATCTAGATAAAAATGGTTATATTCAAAACCTGAATCATGTCCCTATACTATATCACTATTAGTAGACGGGCTACATGTAAAGCTATTGAATATTGATCTTGGTAACATTAATAGAGATCTCTTTAAGTATCAAATGAGTATTCCTCATAAGGATAAATTAATTAGGCAAAACTGTTTGTGGTTAAGTATAGCATGAAATATATGGAAACATATTTTTAGTATATATATATTAGCGTAAGGTAGGATAAGCTTTTAAATTAGTTTAAGTTAGCATAGGCTGGATTTATAAAAATTTAAAAAAAACATTGTGTTTTAAAACAATTTTTTCAATTAAAATTTAAAGAAGATATGAAATTATATAAATATGTATATTAAAAGAAAAAGCTAATTTAACATTGACATAACTTAACATAAAAAAAAATTTAATTTTTAGATGTTAAAAAAGAAAAAAAATATTGATAAGAAACGTTTTTGTAAACTTTTTTTAGGTTAAGGTAACTTTGTATAAATTGAAATAAATAAAGTTGAATTAAAAAAAAAACAAAAAATCAATTGAAGTTGTCTTAAATACTTTTAATAATTTTAAGGAAGTATTTATTTAATAAGGATTTATAAGCATTGTCAACTCAATAAAATTACCATGGCAAAAATAGCTTATGTTCTTTTTTATTTCACTTATATGTACATATATAAATAATGAAAGCGTAAAATATAAAGAAATAAACTTCATACAAATTATATACAATTATGTATATAAAAATAAATATATGTATATACATATAGATATATGAATTCAACATTACTATGATATACGTACGTATGATATACGTATACGTACATACTTACTTAGTTATGCTCTATTTTTTTCGCAGTTTATTCCAAAAAAAAACATGAAGTAAGATTTATTTAATTACGACTTTTCAAATAAAATCCAACATAAATTACGTATGAAAATGAACGAAACATTTTAATTATAAAACATAAAAAATACTAAAAGGAAAAGAAAAAGGATATTAAGTTAGAAATCAAGTGTTTTTCATATTATCACTATAAGTGCATACTATTCACCGGAAAGATATTTAAAACCTCTTAGTTATATCATGATTTGTTAATTCTATTGAGTTGACTTAAAATTGTGGGAATTATTAAAAAAAAAATTAATGTTTATAATGAAAAAAAAAAAAATTCTATAGAAGAGCAATTGTCAATAGCAAAACATACTTTTTAACTACACATTTTAACCTTTATTTTAAAATATTTAAAAGCATTATTCAATTTGAATAGTATATTAAATTGAAATGTGGTCAAATACGAAATATTAAATTAAAAAGTAAAATGTAAAAATTGTGAAAATTTTTTTTCCTGCTATTCATCCGAAGGGATTTTTTATTATAAATTGTTATTTTATGCCATAAATAATATTAATGTGCCAAGCCAATGATTGGAAATATTAAATCTTAATTTAATATAATTTTTTCCCAAAATGATTTACTTTAACACAAAAAGAAGAGATGTATTTTTAAATAATCATCTACATCCTTTCGCTATCCCCTTAATTTAAAATATTCATTATAAAAATTTATTTGAAAAAGTGGTTTGTTTTTAAAAATAAAATCATTAATTCTTAGACCTCAAAAATACTCAGAAACCATTAATATAATTTTTTATTTCATTTTATTTCAATTTATTTTTATACGTCATATTGCATACTTATAGGATGAACAATTTATAATTTAATTTTAAAACCATTTAAAAGAAAATTAAAATTTTAAATGGTTTAAAATTATTATGTTTTAACACTTTCATTTCATTTTCTGGTGGTTTTGTTGTTTATTAGTTAACATAGAAAAATATAGACAGTTATAATTACTTTTTAAATTGAAAATGAAAAAGAAGATGTATAAAATAAGTAATTCTTTTTTATAATTAAGTATTATGTTTATTTCCTGTTATTATTTCATAATCAAAGAAATACGAAGTTAGCTAATCTTCTTCTACTACAACTACTATTACTACCATTTTTGTTATATAATTAAGTTCATCAGTTAAGATTTTTTTTTTCCCCCATGGTTTCCATGTTATTGATTTCATTTTTTTTCTCTCTCTTTTGGTTTCACATTTCTTTTTTCTCGTGTTTTATTTTATTTTTTTGTTAGTAATTTTTTCAGTCAAACAATTTTGTAATTAATTTTTTTTTTCTTCAAATTGTATTAACCGAGTACTCTTTTCCCTCTGTTGCTCTTAAGTAGGAGAAGCTACACAAAAAACTCAATTTATTCTATACTTTTTTTTTTCAGAATCATAAAATTGAAGAACCTAATAAAGAATAAATAACATACAAAATTACAATTGCTTTAAATACGTGTTATAAAAAAGCAAGAAGAATTTTTTTTTATGATTTCATAAATTGATTGATTTTCAATAATCTTATTAAAGCATTAAATGCCTTTCATCGTTGAAGTAAATAAACTTAGTTTAATACTTTCATATTCAAGGATAAAAAATAGAATTAAGAATGTCTACGTCTGATTTTAAGTTATAAAATAAGGTTACAATATTATACTATTTTTTTAGGAAAGCATCGACTGCAACTAGCACATACTAGATAAATCTAACTTGGTGAAAACTATAATACGTTGAGTCTTGAACAAGAAAAAACCATTGAGCCCTAAAATTTTATGGTGAATCGTTAATATACACACACGCCGAGATTATAATACCTACTTAGAGGATAGTTATAACTCATCAGTCATAACAATTAAAGTAAATCAAATAACATACTAAAAACGGCTCAAGGCTCAAAATAAAATGTTTACAAACAACATCTTAAATAAAATAATCCGTAAAAAAATTATTTGACGAATATAAACATCGATTGCAGGGGTGGAAGCACGTATCTCTGTTTCACAAAAAGTGTTTCTTTTTCTCTCAAAAATGGCAGCACGTAACTTTGAAACGCTTTTTTTCCATTTCGTTTCGCTTTTTGTGTTTCGTTTTTTTTTGTTGTACTACGTATCTACGAAACGCTTTTTTAGCGAATGTATCATTTTTATTAGCTATACTAAATTAGTTGATGCTTTTGAAAAGCGTAGTTGCGAAGGAAGAAAAGTTAGGATTTTAAAGAGTAAAAAAATAAAATTAGAACAATATTTTAAATTTTTAGTGAAAGTAACAAGAAAAAAAAGTGAATTTAAGTGATTTTAAAACAAAAATTATATTTTTTGATGAAGAAACTTGGTCAGATGAAGAATATACTTTATTAAATATAATAGAAAGGCGCAGATTGAGATATTTGAGTAACATTTTTGAATTGTCATCAACAGAATGAGATTTACTTTAAGTTAATGCAAAATTCTTGTAACTTTATGTAACTTTATTATTTTTAGATTTATGAAACACTTTAGATTAAATAAAGAAGCGTTCAAAATGATATTGGCTCAATAGTCATTGGCTCAATTTAAAGAAATTAAAAGAGCCACAGGAACTCCACCGACCCTACAGTTAACAATTATATTTTTGTTAATAGGTTTAGGTTCCTATATGAAACTGTTAAAATTAAAAACAATAAAATATATAATGAATTTATAATATACGTCGGACCCGCTTATAAGCACATCGAAAAATGCAAGGTTTTGTTGCTTATGTAAAGTTTTTCTTATAACGGTTTACATAAATTTTTATAAGCATTACCTACTAAATAAGTAAGTATGTACATATTTTTATAAATTATTTTCACAAATATATTTTTAAAAGTTAAAAAAGTAGTACTTGTGGTTTGTTTTATATAAAAAAAAAAATTTTAAGCTAAAAAAAAATTATGTAAAACGGTTCAAAACAACAATCTGAGATATTGTAAATAGAAACAGCTCATAAATTAATTTATCTGTTTATACCCATGTGTATTGCCAATGATCAAATTAAAATGTTTTAACAATAAATAATATACATACTATCTATATTATATCTATATTACAAAATAAAAAGGATATGAAATACTGAATCAAACCATACAAAAACATATCCATATAAAAAAAACACAGTGTAAAATCGAAAAAATATTATTTACAACACTAAAAGCGATGGTTTAACGTACACTTTCTGTGACTATAAAATTGTGACTGTAACCAGATTTTGATCATAAAATTTTTTATGTATATAATTTATGATGTAGGCTGGAAAAAAAAAACAACATTTTCCAATGCTTTCGATATTTTTATAAAAAAAAAAAGAACATTTTCCAATGCTTTCGACATTTTTATAACTGTAGTACTTAGACCCTTCATATGAGATGCATGTACAGTGACTGAAAAAACTATAGTAGTGCCTGTATTTTAATTTTTATTATTTGTTGTATCTTTAGGATAAATATATCTGGTAAATTCTCATATTTATTTAATTCTTAAAGTTTGTCAGTTGTAATTTTGAAAGGCATATTTTCGATAATACATCGTCAAAAAGTCGAGGTCCAATTTCTTAAAATTGTGTACAAAAATTTTTAACACAATGAAATAAAATATTATACACTAAATTTTCAGAACTTGCAGCCTATGTAAGTGGACAACTTAGAAAACTCTTATTTTATAAACAAGTTATAGAAATTTTTGCTAGTTGTGTTTGATCTACACATCTTAATAAATAACACACTTTTTTAAATATATTTATAATACGTGCATATTTTTTTGTTTATGACTGTACCTTTTTAAAACATACATTACACTTTCCTTAATTCATAATAAAATGTTTATAGTGTTGAAAAAACATCATATTCTTGTGCGATTACTAAAACTTTTTTTTCTTGCAAAAAAAATAGTAATAGTCAATTAAATATTTTGTTACTTTTATTATTTTAGCTTGGAATAAAAACATATTAAATCGGGTTTAACATTTTTTTCTTGCTCTGTTACCGTTGTGAAAATAAGAAAAGGAATCACTAAATTATTTACAAAATACATACAAATTTTTTATTTCGAATGATAAAAGGATTGTTTTTCTGTCAATGGTTTAATAATAACGCCGTTATTAAAAAGGCAAAAAGAGGATTTTTAACTTAAAACTTGCCCTTGAGTATCAATACACGTTTCAAGCAGTTTAACAACTTAATTTAGATTTTAAAATCTCGTACATACACACATTTTTTTGACAAAACAAAAATAGATAATCAAAATATTTCCCAAGCAGAAAATATTAAAACGTTTATTTACTACGTAAAACGACTTTCCAACAGTATATAATAACTATGGCATGGCTTGGTAAATCGTCCCACCAGAGGTTAGAAATGCGAAATTGAAATATGAAAAAAAAAACGTAAACGTAACTATATTGAAATATAGTTTTTTAAAAAGCGTCTTCAAAGTTTTTGCAATCATTCATCATACTGTAACTTATCCATTTTTTTTTTTAAATTAATCATACTTTAATAGAATGTACATTTATTGCTTATATTATCGGGGGAAGTTTGAACTTTCCTCTTTAATTTGGCAATACCATTTTTGTGGATGGTCACTTTTTGCTCTATAGCGGCGATATGTGAGATTCCGAGTTAGGAGGGATCTTTTTCTTCAAAATCAGGGTTTCAATAATTTGTTTTTATAATTTGTTTATAATTTGTTTTAGTTTTGGGGGCGGCAGCCCCCCTAAATTAAATACAATATTATAAATAAATAGATGGGATTTTATAGTTTATTATAAAATTAAGGTCCCAATAATGTTTGAGGGTAGTAGCCTCCTCCCCTATTTAAAATGCCTTGATATTGAAATATATATGCTCTTCAAATAGCGCTAAATACACCTTCTCAAAAAATTATTGGGACTCTAATTTTGTAACCAACTATAAAATCGCTCTTAATAATATAAACTCTTGAAGAAAAATTTTATTTTATACCAAAATTTTAAATTTTAACTGCAATATTTCTAGCAGCACCGTAAGATGAAGCAATCTGTATATTAAAGGCAATATTAGATTTTACAATATTGTAGAATATTGTAGAATATTGTAGAAAATATTTTATACAATTACTTTTAAATTTGCTTTTCTGTAAAACCTTAGCCTATAAAATTCATTTTTTAAAATTGTAAATAAATGCTAAGTTCAATTTAAATTAGTAATATAAATAATATATTCTTATTTTTATTTATGTTATGTCAACACAGGTTATGGTTCCACCAAAATTATTTTAGTAAAATAAATTTTTTTAACAAATTTAAAAAAAATATCTATCATCTTCTTTAATTGAATTTATGTCTGTTTATTGACAAATTTTTCTTTGATCATTCAACGCACACAAATATTCAACATTTACTTTTCTTTTAGCTAAATAAATCAGTACATTAGTACATACATATATAATTCGATTTTATTGGATGAGATGACTGAATTATATTTACTTTTTCACCCGTATATGAACATAGTTTTCGATTGTATATATAATAAATTTGACATTACACGTTTGTTTCACCTTAAATGAGACGAGATATATATATATGTGGAAAAGTATTAGACGATATATTATTGGTTCTTTACATTCTACGTTGATTTAGTTATTTAGCTATGTATGTCCGTCCATCCGCACGATAACTCAAAAAATAATTAAATTAGGATTCTGAAATTCATGGAATTTATTAAGATCAAACGACGAGCTCGAGAAACTACCTGATTAGTTATACAACTTTTTTTTATATGAGCATAACTCAGTGTCTATGTAAGCTGTGGAAATAAATTAGGTTTTATACCCACGACTTCTGTAAAATTTGGCTGGTCTAACGGAACAGGTTCGAAAAGTTGCGAAATTTATATGCCATATCTGGGTACTTAAACTTAAAATATACTTAAAAACATATATAGAAGCCATCTGAAATTTTAAAAAAGATAAACCAGTTATATGACAAATTTTGTAAAGTTTGGTCTGTTTGGCCCAAGGGATAGAGTAGTTGTCGTGCAACTTCGAAATTTACAGAAATATATTTTGATATTTAATAAGTCCGTCCGGTCCGATATGATAATTTTCTAAAATATGATTAAATTTTATGGAAGCAGCCATATATTATATTCGTGTAGGTATCCTAGAGTTGAAACAGGCAACTCTATATTCTTGTTTGATTTTTTATTACAGTTGATAACAAGAAAACAAAATCAATAATTTTCATGTAAAATGGTTATTATTTAATTATTAGTACGTTCTTTATGCTAAGGATTTGTGAATAATAGTTTTAAAAATTTAATAAATGGTAATAAAAAAATGTTATTGTGTGATGAAAACACAAATTTTTATTTTGTTAAAATGCTAAAAATCGATTTTTTCGTTTCTTTTTAAATTTTAAACATTTGAACACTTAAAAATGTAATCGTGTAATGAAGAAATTTATTAAAAAATAATGAAATTGTTGCTGAATAGCTCAACAACAACGTTATTTAAGTATATAACAAGACAGAATGTAAAAGATCTTAAAGAGCACACTTTTCAAAAAAATAATAAAACTGTTTAGAATTTTGACTTGCAACAAAATTTGAAAATTTCATATTTCAGACAAATTATGAAAATAGCACTTTTTTGAAATTTTGAGGGGCTATGTTCGGAACCCTATAAAACTAAGAAAAATCGTTAGCACACGTAAAAATATATATACTAAAGATTAATTTTTATATCTTGCTGAAGAAAAATTTGTACGGGTGTCTAAGATACAGGTCTTTAAAAATAGCCAAATTTTCAACAAATATTGTATTGTTTGTCATTTTAGTATCATATACGTTTACGATTACTATAAATAATCAAACAAATTACTAATTAATTATAGATATTGTTTTAATATTTTTTTTTTATATATTTTTTTATTTCAGATGCAGGTAGAGGCTAATGTATACTTTTAAAGGTATTTAAATCATTTTAAATAAAAAAAACCCATAATTTACATAAAGTTATTGAATAATCATTAATTTTATCTTAGCATCTGTTAGCATCATCTGTATTAATAATAAAAATTAAAAAAAAAAATCTAATTAACCTTTATGAAGGTCATAAAGGTATTTTTGTTCCATACATAAAAAATATTTTAATATTTATCATATTATATCGTATCGTATCTATTATTGTAAATTTATTCAATATTTCTTAAGAGTCTGTTTAATTTTTTTTTTCAAATAACTACGTTAAATTTGTATTACTGAAGCTTAAACTTGGTTTTTTTTTTACTGAAGCTTAAACTGGAATTACTGAAGCTTAAACTTGGTTTTTTTTTTTTTTAATTTGAAAAAAATTGTATATTAATTTCGTGCAAATAAAATATTTTTATTTATTTTTCTCATTGTTTATTTTATTTACCATTTTTAAAAAGATTTTTTTTTTTTTTTTTTTGTAAACTTTTGCTTTTCAGATAATTAAAACTGAATAACTAACATTTGATTATATAATTAATAAAAATTGTAGTTGTTAGGCTCCAATTTTAAAACAGAAATAATTTTCACCATTTTTTTGCTCCAATGGATGAAATTATCATAATGTTCATCTAAAGCAAGAAAAAAAAAACGAGTTTCAAAATGCATAAGAGACAATCAGTAACACCGCTATAGTATTTTTTTGTTACATACAATATACTAACGCGTAAAGTTTAAAAAACCCAAACATACTACATACTACACTACCATCCAATTTTTTTTTCTACTTGCGAAACTTGCGAAACATTTACATATCCGGTGTATGTATTTTTTATTTTTTGGTATAGTTCTACAGTTAATCTTTTTATGAGTATAACTGCTAAATTGCTAAAGGAAAATAATTGTCGTAAGTATCATTTTTCTATGTTTGATGATACGATTCACATAAATTTTGTACAATATGGCTCTCTCTGGGTTTATTATGATGTTCAGAAGATCAAAATTTAGATAATCATAATTCAATTCGGACAATTAAAATTCGGATAAATCAAAATTCTGACTTTTTACAATTCAGACAATTTAAAATTAATGCAATTCAAAATTCAAATAAGTATTTAAAATTCATACAATTATTCAGAAAACATTGAACTTTTAATAAATGATTGAAAACCTGATTTTGTAACCAACTCTAAAATCCCTCCTAATTATTTTTTACATACATATTTATTTACTTACTGGAGATATTTTAACATCAAAGAATTCACGGTTTTTCCCACTAAATTTAAATTCGTTTATTTGGTTTTCTGAAATTTTTTCGTTCGGGATTTTTTTTTTAAAGGGCATAGACTCTATAATAAAATGTTAAAAAAGCAAGAATTCTGATACTTGGAATTCAAAAATTGTCTAAAATTTTAATTTTTTCGAATAAGTAAATTGAATTTGTTAGAATTTTGAATCATCTGAATAGTAAACAATCATAATTTTCTTATAAACCCCATTCTCTAAGTTAAGAACTTGAATTGTACCTTCTTTCCCAAAATTCCTCGGAATAGAAAGTTGTTTCCGAATGGCATACTTATCATAATTTAATTCAAAATTTGTCAGGAATTGTAATTAAATACTGTTGGAAACTAAATACTGTTGGTATGTTCCAAGGAATGAAAAGCAACGGTTCATCTACTGTCATATACTTATTATTATATCTATAGCCTATATGTTTTGTTAAAATATTACTGGTAATTTTCGTTGAATACTTCATAGTTGCTCTATAATCAATCTTAACTAGTTAAATGAACAGAACGTTCTATTAGCATTTGGATTCATTTAGAATTTTTGCTTTGAATTTTCTCTTTTTCTTCATCTTCCTTCTTCATTTTATTTCTAAAAACTTTTAATTCCCGTCAAAAAAGAAAAAATTTGATCCTTTAAAAACTTTTATAGACATGTAATTTATTTTCATTAAAATGTAATTCCGTCCAAATTTGTAACATTTTGAATTCTTGACATACCAAAAACTAACAAAATAAAAGTTAACATACATATATAATATACATATATGTAATTGATCTACTAACTCAAAACAAAAATTTCATTTTATTATAAATGTCACGTTTAATGTCACATCTTATACGTAATGTATTTGAGTATTATATAAATCTATGTGTGTGTTTAATAACTTGTAACTTATTTATTCTAGCGGTTGTTGATTTACTAATGAATTTCATTTGTATTCAAAAAAACTTTAATAGTACATTTTACGTTAGTACATATTAAAGTATGTTTTGTTTTTTGTGTCTTAAAACATTTTGACTTGATTTGAAAATTTTGAAATTTTGAAATTTTTGAAAGTTTGGTTTTGTTAACAATGTTTTGTAGTAATGTGTAATTTATATGATATTTTAAAATTTTAAACTATTTAATTAAATATATTTATATAAGGTATGTGGTACAGGGTGTAACACTTACATATTTCAAATTTGAATTATTTACTGTTGAAATTTTAAAGGATAATGATTATCTTAAGGAATTTACGATAGCGACAGCAAAAACAAAAACTAGAAGAAAATAGGCTAAACCGTTGTCGACCTAAAAGAACCACCACCATTCACCAAAATTTCTGAAGAATCAAAAGAACGAAATAAATTTTTAAATTGTCAATCGTCTTTAACAAAAAAAAAATTCAATTCTGATACGGGATAAAAATTGAATTATTTTGGATTTATTTGGACAAATTAACACTTACATAGCATGAAAAAATCATTTATGCTTGTAATCTTTTCATGCTGCGCAAAATCTTAATTTTTGCAAAATCTTTTCAACTAATCTGAAGAAGTACTCTTAAAGCTTAAAGGTACACTCTTATACAATTGGTACAAGATTTCAGCATGAAAAGTTTTAGATAAAGTTAGAAAAGGTATTCAAATATAAAATAATTGATCGAATTTTATGATTGGTTGGGTTTTACAGTGTAAAAAAAACTGTTAGTAATACTTATACAATAATTTTAGGTTCAGCTTTTCATGATTTTTGATCTAATTACATATAGTTTTGCTACCTTAGGTATAGTGAAGATTAAAATAATCAAGTTAAATTAAACATAGCTCCTTATTTTTAAACATTTGCTAAATTTAAAACATTTGTTTAAAATTACAAAAACTTTAATTTTCTTTGCTTTTGAGGATGACATGTACAAGCTAACATTTAATAGCTTTGATAATGATTCAATTATACATTTCCATTTACGTATATTTAGATAGTAACTAAAGTAGTAGTAGGTACATAATATAATATATATACATGTATATATAAAAGCCGTAAACGTTTGCAACAATAACATTTTTCATAGCGAAAACTAATACTGCACATAACAGAAAAAAATTTATAGAGTTGGGTACGTAATCTCGAAAATAAATTCCAAAAATCAAAATCCCGAAATATCTAAATCTCACATAGTCATACATATATGGATATATAAATATTCGGAAAAGGAAAATACAGTGATTTTGAATCCAACTTAACACTTACAGTATGCCCACATAATATATTGGTATATATTTGATTCAAAAAAAATTAAATTTTCAAATTTCCATTTGAAAAATAATTAATTTTGAAACTCCCGCTACAAAATTATTGAAACCCTAATTTTGAATTCAACTCTAAAATCAATACTAAAGTATGTCCATGCATGTACAGATTTCCATACAAAAAAAAATAGTGAATTTTATACGAATGTAGACATTTTTATGAAAAAAAAAAATTATATCCACACCCTCACTACAAAATTTTGCTTTAATTTTCTTAGTGTTGTCATCTGCGTTTTTACATCTTTATACCCTACGCATTAAGTATAGAGTATATTAACTTTGGTATGGTGTTTGTAACCACTAAAAGGAAGCGAGTTAGGTATAGACATGTATATATATTCTGAATCAGGATCACCTCCTGAGTCGATTTAGCGATGTCCGCCCGTCCGGCAGTCCGTACGCACGATAACTCAAAAAATAATGATGCTATCTTCATGAAATTTATACTGTAGGTTAACATTGACTAAGGTAAGGCGGGGATTGTAAATGGGCGAAATCGGACCATGCGTTTGAGTACCTCCCATACAACTCCCAAAACCGAATACGCAAATATTCGAAATTAATAAGGATAGAAACTTAAAATTTTGTACGAGGGTGTGTTTTCTGAATCCCTGATATCCCTAAAATTTGAGATGAATTCGAGTGGTTGTTCGGGTACCTCCCATACAAATCCCAAAACCGAGCATATATTCGAAATTAATAAAGATAGAAATTTCAAATTTGGTACTAGAGTGTTGTTTCCTGAATCCCTTATTTGTCGAAAATTTGAGATGAATTGGAGGAGCTGTTCGCGTACCTCCCATACAACTCCCAAAACCGAACAAGCATATCTTCGAAATTAATAAAGATAGAAACTTCAAATTTGGTACTAGGGTGTTGTTTCCTGAATCCCTGATTTGTTCAAAATTTAAGATGAATTAGAATGGTTGTTCGGGTATCTGCCACACAACCCCCAAAACCAAACAAGCATATCTTCGAAATTAATAAATATATAAACTTGAAATTTGATATAAGAATGTTCTACCCTGTTGATGTCTCTAAAATTTGAGATGAATTGGGGTGGCGGTCCGCGTGCCTTCACACACTTCCCAAGATCTAACAATCATATTTTCGAATTTAATAAAGATAGAAACCTGAAATTTTGTACCAAGGTTGTAAAAGCATTTATTTTTTTTGGCTTAGTTATATTAAATACCTAACTAAAATAACTTATAGATTTTTAATTTAATTTGAATTTTTTAGGTGTAGGGTATAAATAAGTCGGTTGCATCGACTTACTGTTACTTTTACTTGTTTTAAATTTATTCATATTGTTAATGTCAAAAGTTAAGTATTGATAAAAAGAATATAGTTCTCAAAAAACCTTTTTAAGATAAATAAAAAATTTATTAGAACAGAAAGATCTTTCTTTTTATTTCATTAAAAAGCTAAGTGACAAAAAACCAATATTATTTCTAGATTACTAAAATACCAGTATTATTTCTAATATTACTTCTAGATTACTAGACTAGCTACGCCGGGGTTATCTAGTATGTACATATATAATATAAACAACAAAATTAGTGCAAACATTTATTTTTGTCTAAATAAGTAAGATTTTAATTACTGGATTCTAAAAGGTTGTTTTGTATGAAGAAGAATTAGAGTTATCTATTTTTGCAATTGGAGAAGGTTGATTAGAGTTTCCACGAAATTATAATTTTGTTTTTTTGTTTATTTTAGCTGAACCGAGCATACCAAATTCATTTGTAAATTTATAATATTAAAACAAAAATAGCTTAAAATTTATAATATTAAAACAAAAATAGCTTAAAATAAACTTAACATACAGGATGATTTCGTTACTTTTGGCTAGTTCCTTGGTTAATTTGACAAAACAAATCTTACAACTGAGGGGGGTCCATTTTTAATATATACTATGAGTTACAGGATGTTTAAGGCAATACTTTCAGAGTTTCATCATCGATTTTTTTTTTTGCCTTGCCACTCCAATGAGGAGCATAGGGCATCCACTAAGTCATTTATTATTCATATTTGACTAAGCTTCAGTTTCGTGAATCATTAATTTCACTAAACCGTTGATTACTCGGCTGTAGCTATTGTACAAGAAGACTAAGACGTTTCTTTTATTCTACGCCATCTATTATCTTATACAAGAATTTATGGTTTATTATTATTTTATTATATAGCTAAAGCTATTACAATATGATATTAATTATAATTTATAGGACATATGTACTTAAGTATTTTTAATTTAATTATATTCCACTAATTATATATTATAAGAAAAATCTATATTATTTTTTATTAATCTATATGATCCAGCCGGAGTTTGAACCCGAGACCTTTCGTATGAATCATCGATTATTAAATATTAATTTCGGAACTACTTATTTTATTAGTGTTCTTTTAATAAGCTAAAATTTAATGCATTTTTTTTTTGAAATTAATACTTACAAGTATATATGTATGTCTTACTAAAAAAAATATAATGAAAAGAAACCAAAACTGTTTTATTTAATTTCGAATATTATTCGAAAAATCATCGATATTCAATTTTTGTAGATATGAATTTTCAGCATATTATTTTCTTTAGATTTTAACAAAAGTCAGTTCTAATTCAACTTTTCTTGATGAATTCTCAACAAATTATTTTCTTAAAATGTCAGCAATTATTACTTGAAATTCATTATTTTGTTGCTGCAATATTGTAGCAACCTGCAATTATTGCAGTATTTTAGTAAATTATTGCAGTATTTTAGTAAATTATTGCAGTATTTCAGTAAATAATTGCAGTATTACAGTAAATTTTACCAAAAAGTTTTTCTAGTGTAATTATTTTAGAATAATTTATGCAAAATAACATAACTTGGAAGTAATTCTCTAGAGTTGTAATAGAACAAGCCATTATGTAAAACTAAAGGTTTATAAGCGCGCGCTCATTTTCCGAAAGATAATAAAAACATTTTAGAATTATTGTGGGTTGCACCAAAATTTGTAATCTTTGTTAAACTTTTATATTATGTATAATTGTATATATATATATATATGTGAGAATAAATTGTGAAAAATCAAGAATACCAAGGAACATTTTCTTCAATTTTAAGAAACTCTATATAATTAAGGAAAGCTACAAAGTGACATATCTAAAAATATAATGTGTTGAAACTTTAATTTTTACGTTTTACTTTGACAAAGTTGTACTTTCGACAAATTTGCAAATTATGTATTGCTACGTTCTTACTTACGTGAGAGAAAATAGAAAAAGAAGATAATTAGAAAATTAAAATGCGCAATTATATAAAAGCTAATTCATTAAACAAAAATGCAAAGCGGTTTTTTCTAAGTTATTATTTCGTTCACTGATAACATTAGCTATTATAAGTCATCGTAATGTATGATTTAAAAGCAATTTCATGCAAGTGAAAAATACGAAAAAACAAGGCAATAATAAATGTGTTGATTAATAGTTTTCAATGTAAAAAAAAAATTTTATTAATTATAAATTATAATAATAATAATAAATAATTAAAATTCATTAAAAAAATTAAACAAAATTTTAAAAATGGCATGGAAATGAAATAAAAAGAAATTAATTTTTAATCAACATTTTTATTAAAATTTATTGTAATTCAATTTAAGTAATTAGTTCAATTTAAATAAAAAAATGTGTTGCATCGATTCCGATTTTTATACCTCGCATGAACTACTATAGGGTAGGGTATAAATTTGCCATTACGTTTGTGGCACCTCAAAGGAGTCGAGCTTTCAGGTATGGATCGGCTCAGAATTGAATTCTGCCATACAACTTATGTATATTGAAATAACAGTATCTTTTGAAGCCAGGTATCTGTAATTTTGTGGAGAGATGTCGAGATACATGCCAAAAACTTTCGTAAACTTTGGTTGGTCTAGAGCAGCCGGTTCAGGTTTCTCGCACCTCTTGGAACATAATGAAGCTAGGCGTCTGAAATCTTACAAATGATGATCAAATACTTCTGTAAGATTTGGTTGTGGTGGTGCAACTGGTTCGGGTAGCTGTCATACAACTTCTCTGTTTAAATGAAAATAACTCAGTGTCTATTGAAGCTAGATATCTGAAAATGTGAAGAGGTGTCGAGTTACATGCCAACAATTTTTGTAAAATTTTGTCGATCTACAGCAGCCGGTTGAGGCTTTTTGCACCTCTTGAAACTTAATGAAGCCAGGGGTCTGCAATTTTGCAAATGAGGATGAAGTTTTATGGCAACAACTTCTGTAAAATTTGGCTGTGCTGGTGCAATAAATTTGGGTAGTTGTCATACAACTCCACAATTTACATAAATATATCTCGGTAGTTATAACGTCGGCACTAAAACATCTGAAATTGTTTAAAAGCTGATCCAGTTGTATAGAAACAGGATATATTACGTTCATACGGGTATCCCAGAGTTGACATAGTCTACTGCACTCTTCCTCGTTCGTATTGAATTATTAAAGATATGCCACCCTTTTCACACCTTACATAATTTTATTAATTTCTTAAAGAAAATATTAATACTTACTCATCAAAAAATCCAAAAAACCTCTTGCCCTTAATTTGTGGTCTAAGATGAATATGCACAAGAATGTAGCGTTTTTTCTTTAAATTTTTGTTTGTAATTATAAAATATGTAACTTCAGTTAAAATACTAAAAAAAAGGAATAGCTTCCTCCTTTCTCTCCTTTAAGTAAAAGCAATGTAAGCAAATAGTAACACAAACATTAAGGTATATTTATATCATTATTCTGGCTATTGAAGGAAGATATTGGACTCACTGTTTTAAAATATTTATAACTTCTAAGTTTTTAATTTTTAAAAACAAAATTTTTTTTTTGCAGATTATAAACAATTTTAAGAAATTCTATAATGGCTACATAATCAGTGCAAGAAAATAAAATTTTGATTATGTTCCCGATGATCTATTTTTATAACTGAAAGAAAATATCATGCTAATTTTAATGTTTTAAATGAATATATAAATAAGCAGAGCTGTACAGAAAAGTCACCCTGTTAGATGCACTATATGTACTATGCAGCTAGTACATTCATCGGCCCATTATTTTTTTGGTAACGATTTCATTTACAAACAATTTCAGCGGCGGTATTCGGAACCATAATTTTTACGTCCAGCAGTAATTAATGTAGAGAAAAAACGTCTCCGTTCCGCAAGATTAACCGCACAAGATTTTTATACCCGTACGATAGGATCGGGTATAATAAAATTACTCCTCCGTTTGTAACACCTCGAAATAAGCGAGCTAGATATACCTTCAAAGGTATGGATCGGATCAGAAAAAAATTCTAAGACTTTTGAGCCATGTCCGTCCGTCCGTCCGTCAGCACGCTAACTCAAAAACTAAGAAAGCTAGAATCTTGAAATTTACACAAAATATTTTGGGAGTAATTTGTAGGTTCCCTATTTTTTTTGGTTGAGTTTGGACCAAGCCTTAGGGTAGCTCTCGAACACCTAACTTTTAGATCCCGACATTTTTTTTGCAATAGAGCTATGAAATTTTAACTACTGATAGATCTCACAAAAATATTAATTTTATTTTTAATAACTTTTTTTTGTAGCCCTACCCGTTACGGAGCTACAGCTCCCCAAAGGTTCAAAAAAGCTCTATATTTAAATTGTTTTAGCACAAGTTGTATAAGGTATATCTTCATTTTGAAAACGGCAAACGATTACTACTTTTATTAGCTTTAAAAATATATATACAATAAATATATATTTGTGGCATACGGTGTCTTAATTTACCGTTATGCGAAACTCAAATTTTGCAAAATCCTTTAACCCTTCTATCTTCTAAACGGTTTAAGTTGGAAACCTGAAATTTTGACACAAGTTAGATCTTTGAAAATAAGTATGAGTCATTTCAGAAATTTTTTTTGTATCACCCCCCGTTTAGGAGCTGTAAGGGGTCAAAAACTGAAAATTTCCTATTTTTAAACACCTGTAACTTGAACACCTGTTAAAATTTTTTTGAAGTAATACACAAAAATTAAAGCTTCAACATTATACTCTTATTTCTGTTAACAACTTTTTTTAATAATATAGGGTTACTTTATAATTGACGAAAGTTTTACTTGATTTTTTCAAATTTTCTAACAAATTTCTTTAAAACGAATTTTTTCCATTTTGTTTTACTCGATAATTTGAAATTGTTGAGGATATAAGGCGTAGTACATAAAAATGCAAATAAATAAACAACATAACGGTTGCTTGAAGAATTTTTATTTATATGATATTAATATATATACATACTTATATAATATCATGTTTATTTACATATCGTATATGTCACTAGTGCATGAATGATAAGAGTATAGATGTATATTATATAGCGCCGTACATATATGTATACATACATACATATGTTACATACATATATGTATTTTATTGTACTTATAAGAAATTATTCTGTCAATGGAATATTTAAATATAATATAATATAATATTTAAAATTATATTTACTATTTTGTACTAAGTAAATTTAATATACATTTACCGCTTAGTATTAAATGGTACTATAGAATATTTGAAAAAGTTTTGGATTGATAATCGTTATGTGGAAGGTTAGAATTTGCTTTTGAAGAATGTATAAACATATAGTTTGAATATATCTACAACCCATAGTTCGAGAAATTATAAAATTCACCCAAATTATTTTAAAATACTAAAATATTAAAAAAATAATATTGTAAGCAGAGTAACAGGCTGTGAACATACTAACGGTTCGTACGGGTATCTAAGAGTTGACAAAGTCAACTGTATTCTTCCTCGTTTTTTATAGAACTACTTAAAAGTTAAAAGAACAAATTTAACTGAATAAACCACAAACAATAAATCTTCTAGTAAACTATTCGTAAAAAAATATCAAATTTAGAATCATAAATGTTGTACGTACCGTATTGCAAAATATGCATTAGAAGATCCATTACGTTAAGAGCCAAAAATGTGATATTATTTTTCATACTTAGATCATAAAAAATTTAAAATATATTATGATTATTGCAAAAAATAAAATAGTTAAATTACAAAGGCAATTGTATTTTACATCAGTCACTCCAAGTTGGCCCTGTACTATTACTTCAATTTATTTTCCTCTCAAAACCAGATTTTTTTTTGTATAAGGTGCAGATAATTAGCTAACAAATTACTATATCAATATTATATACAGCAATATGTTCTTGATCGTAAAATAAATTCATTGTACACTAAAAGCTAATTTTACACAAACATTTTAAGATTTATAATTAGTAAAGAATATAAGAAAAACAAAAATCAATTGAAATTTTCCAGAAAACTTTCCTATTTAAATAAATTCGGAAAATATCAAAAAGTTTACAATAAGGCTTTTTAAATACAACTCATTTATTTCTTCAAGGTTAATTTATTTTATTATATTACTTAGGTATTTGTTCTCTTTATGAGGTTAATTATACCCGTATGAACTATGTTCAAGGGTATAATAAATTTGCCATTACGTTTGTGACACCTTAAAGGAGTCGAGCTAGATATAGTGTCAAAGGTATGGATCGGCTCAGAATCGAATTCTGAGTCGATTAAGCCATGTACGTCCGTCCGTCCGTCCGTCCGTCCGCACGATAACTCAAAAAATAAAAGAGCTAGGGGGCTGAAATTTTTTTTACGTCACTTTTGCAAAATTGTTAGTTTTGCTATTTAAATCCAACATTTTCGGTCGGCGGGTTCGAGTAGCTGCCATACAACTTCTATCTTTATATAGAAATAACTCAGTATCTATTCAAGCTAGGTTTCTGACATTTTGCAAATGATGATCAAGTTTTATGGCAACAACTTCTGTAAAATTTGGTTGTGCTGGTGCAGCGGGTTCGGGTAGCTGCCATACAACTTATCCGGTTAAATGAGAATAACTCAGTGTTTATTGAAGCTAGGAATCTGAAATTTAGTAAAGAAGTGTCGAGTTATATGCCAACACCTTTTGTAAAATTTGTTTGGCCTAGAACAGCCGGTTCAGGCTTCTTGCACCTCTTGGAAGTTAATAAAGCTAGGCGTCTGAAATCTTGCAAATGATGATCAAGTTTTATGGCAACAACTTCTACAAAATTTGGTTGTGCTGGTGCGACGGGTTCGGGTAGCTGCCATACAAAATCTCTTTTTAAATGAAAAGAACTCAGTGTCCGTCCGCACGATAACTCAAAAAATAGAGGAGCTAGGAGGCTGAAAATTTTTTTACGTCACTTTTGTAAAATTGTTAGTTTTGCTATTTAACTCCACCATTTTCGGCCGCCGGGTTCGAGTAGCTGCCATACAACGTATTTCTTTAAATAGAAATAACCCAGTGTCTGTTCAATCTAGGTATCTGAAATTTTGCGAATAATGATCAAGTTTTATGGCAACAACTTCTGCAAAATTTGGTTGTGCTGGTGCGACGGGTTCGGGTAGCTGCCATACAAAATCTCTTTTTAAATGAAAAGCACTCAGTGTCCGTCCGCACGATAACTCAAAAAATAGAGGAGCTAAAAGGCTGAAAATTTTTTTACGTCACTTTTGTAAAATTGTTAGTTTTGCTATTTAACTCTAGTATTTTCTGTCCCTGGGTTCGGGTACCTGCCATACAACGTCTTTCTTTAAATAGAAATAACCCAGTGTCTGTTCAATCTAGGTATCTGAAATTTTGCGAATGATGATCAAGTTTTATGGCAACAACTTCTGCAAAATTTGGTTGTGGTGGTGTGACGGGTTCGAGTAGCTGCCATACAAAATCTCTTTTTAAATGAAAGAACTCAGTGTCCGTCCGCACTATAACTCAAAAAATAGAGGAGCTAGGAGGCTGAAAATTTGTTTACGTTACTTTTGTAAAATTGTTAGTTTTGCTATTTAACTCCAGCATTTTCGGCCGCCGGGTTCGAGTAGCTGCCATACAACTGCTTTCTTTAAATGGAAATAACCCAGTGTCTATTCAATTTAGGTATCTGAAATTTTGCAAATGATGATCGAGTTTTATGGCAACAACTTCTGTAAAATTTTGTTGTGATGATATGACAGGTTCGGATAGTTGCCATACAACTTCTCTTTTTAAATGAAAATAACTCAGTGTCTATTGAAGCTAGCTATCTGAAATTTAGTGAAAAAGTGTCGAGTTGCATGCCAAAAACTAAAAACTTTTGTAAAATTTGAATGGTCTAAAGCAGCCGGTTCAGGCTTTTTGCATTTCTTGGAACTTAATGAAGCTAGGCGCAATAGATTCGGGTAGCTATCATACAACTCCACAATTTACATAAATATATCTCTGTAGTTCGGTACTAAAACTCTGAATGTTTTTAAAAGATGATCAAGTTTTATAGAAACAGGATATATTACGTTCATACGGGTATCCCAGAGTTGACACAGTCTACTCTACTGCACTCTTCCTCGTTTAAAAATAAAGTTAATTTATATTTTTATGTACTGGAAGGCAGGCGTTTTTTTATATTTAAATAAATATATGTTGGATTCAGCCTATTGTTAATAAAATGAAATTTTAGGAAATTTCATAAACAAATTCTTACTGCAATAAGGGTAAGAATACAGGTACCATATTTTTTTTTTTTTTTACACGCTAGATATATATATACTAGAAATGGATTCCTTTCTGCTAATGTGAGTTTGTGGTTTAGATAAATGGAAGAGGGACGCGGGATTCTATTTGAATTGCTGCAAATTGTAGAACGGAACATTATTGACAGAAGAAAACACATTTGATGGATGGATGTCCCACATTCTAGTAGTTCTCAAAAGAAATTAATTTCCATAATCAGTTTTCAGCCACCCATAGAAATTTCCACTGTATAGAAATGAGGGCTTACTGCCTCTCTCATTATACATTGGAATTCTTTTAGGGGAGGCATCATTATTTTAGTTGAATAGAGCAAGTGTCATTACCTACAAGATACATATCTATAAAAGAGTGAAATTGCTCCAATTCTTCAACGAATGTTAAGAATATGGTTAGTGCTATTAGTTAGACAAGATCGCTAATTAAGGATAAGACGTGGTTTTCAACTTTATGGAAGTTAATCAAAAAAAATGCGCCAACCCGATAATTATACTCATGATATTATACAATATGATAATTGTACTCCATCTTAAGTTGAATAGGGAAACTTCACGCCGATCTTTACACAGCATTTTTTTCATTTTGCTGAATTCCTAAAATGTTTAGACTTTCGGACGGCTGTATAATTTCTCCTTGGAATCGTAGAATTGGGTTCAACTGAAATCGCAGAATTTTGCAATAAATCAGCTTTAAGTTTCGATGTGTTGAACTCCACTATATGTTTGGTTTACCTCTATCAGCTATTTTAGCTAGATATAAATATAGATAGGATAAAGATAAATATTACATAGGAACCTGCATAGGAAATAACGATTTGAATAAGATATCTTAAGAATATCTCATATTATCTTATGTATTATGTACATAATACATAAATACTTACATTTTGAGAACCTGGTAAGTGATAAAAGAAAATCAAAATTAATTGATCAACATTAAAAAATTAATAAAAATATTTAAACTTTTTAATTCTAAAAATATATATATATATTATATACATATATATATATCTATAGACTCATTCATAAAAATGATTCAAAGAAAGATCTCTATGAAAATTAATCTAAAAAGAAATTCAAATGTATGAATCCTATATGGGATCAAATACATATATTTAAATGAAAGCACCGAAATACGCGATGTACTGTACGTCAAGTTTTAAAAACTTTTAAAATTGAGAAATCGAAGGCATTGGTTTTTAAAAATAAAAACAAAAATTTTAAAAATAAAGCACAAATGAAAAATTATGCACGCGTATCAATTTCGGGATACGTCGAGGAATTAACGTACTGGCTGGCGTACAAAAATTTTACGTTCTACGCTTTTGTTTAGGGCGAGCGCTATGTTTTCAGTAAATAAGTAAATGAAGTCTAGAAATAAAATTTTAGATTAAGTGTATAAGTTACTTCATAAAATTTATACAAATTATCTTAAAAAATGTATGCTTAATTTATGCTTTAAATTAAACAACTGTTGACTATAAAATTACAGGGTAAAATGTACATAATGAACTTGCAAAACTAAGATTCAAAGTCACAGTTAAATTTTCTTTGTATTTAATTACTTTAAAAACTTTTTTTTGATGTTGATTTAAAATTTATTTTTTTTTTTTGTAAATATGCAAATGATTTTTATTATTATTATGCATATTTAAAAATTGTGTTTTTTTTTTTAAATACGCCGTGTATGGCAAATTTACCGCACCGCCTGGGGCAAATACGTCTAATATAGGTAACTCATGTAAGATGAAAAATAATTTTTCTATAAAATGCATACTTAACAAAATTTAATAATAGATTTTTATTTTTTTTATTTTTTTTTAAATAAATAAAATAAAAAGAACAGTAATTATTATCAAAGCGTTACAAATGCAAATTGAAAACGCTTTAAGATACTTTTCAATATTTAATTAAGAAAATACAAAAAAAATTTCTTTACTTTTGATTTTAAAAAAAAAAGTTTTCTAATTTTATCGTTTTATTTATCGAAATTTAGAATTAACACAATAATTTTTGTAATAAGATTTTTTTAACTGAATAGAAAATTAATACGATGCAATACTTACGTGCATTGTGTTAGAACTTATTATGTATAATTTGGGCATTTTTGAATAATGCTAACTAATTTTTTAGGAGTGTTTCGTCCTTTAACTCTACTGGACTCTTTAGTTGGTATGTAGTGTTGAATTGTCTAGAGTCTTATAATTAAATGAAATTTCATAAAAATCATCTGTGAAGCATAAAACTAATTCGAAAAATTTTCGTAAAACCTTTTATATTAAAAAGTTTTGAAAAAATAAAATTTTTTTTTTAAATTAAATTTTTGAATATTACTAGACTTATCTGATAAGGCAGTATACCGACGTTGTTTAACATATATACCGTATTAAATTATTATTTAACATATATACCGTATATTGTCTCGAAATTGGTAAACGGTATAATCATAATAGTGAAACTAAGTTCTAGAAAAATTTAAAAATAATAAACAAAAACTGTATTACATGCCTTAGTTAATTCTTTTTTACTTAACTTAAAAAAAAATATTTAAGAAAACCTTATAAAAGATTCTAAACGATATTCTCAGATAATTCTTTCCCGAGTAATGCTTCAATCTTTCTACTTAAATCTTTTCTTATTTAAATCCTTTCTTTCACATTCTTCGGAAAAATAGACATAAAATAAGAATTTAACTTACTATTGAGACAACACTTCTATAGAGTTACATGTGCTGAATGAATTTTGAAATTTTATGCAACAGTTTAAGTACTTTTTAGTAATACTTTTTGTATAGAAGAGAAACCTTCATTGATGTTAATTCTCTAAAAAATATTTTAAAAAACTTGTCAGTTCAATAACAAATAAGAACTGACTTTTTTTAAAATGAAAAAAATTGTAAATAATATATGGTATACAAGGACCAGAACAGGAAGCAAACTCTCAGAATCGTTATGGAAATTGCCTAGTACTTATATTAAAATCTACAAACAATGCTGCATACACAATCGAAAGGTACGTGTGTACAATCGAACTGTTAAGGATGCAGAAATAGGTAAATAGCTGTTCTATCAGACAGTCAAGCAGCCATAAAGACTTTAAACTTGGAAGTAATTAAATCCTAATTAGTTTGAGATTGCTTGGTGAAACTAAACCGTTTTGGAATAAATATTAAAGTAAACTTCATTGGGTACCTGGACACGTAGGAAAAGAGGAAGCTGGTGGACTTGCAAAAAAAGAGCTGCAACTTGATTTACAGGTTCCGAACCAGTTTGCGATATAGATATACAAAATAAGAGAAGCTTTAAAAATGGAAGAAACTCTAGAAGCAAACTATGGAATGACAATTCTAGACTCAGGCTATTTAAAGAGCTTCAAGAAATCATAATCGGGAGAAGATATAAAAAAAATCATAGGATCCAGTAAAAGTAAACTGAGAAGTTTAACAGGTTTTCCGTCGAGACACTGTCCCCTAAAGAAGTATTTAAAAAAAATTTAAAAGAAAGAATGGGCGCTACATGCAGATTCTGTCAAGAAAAATTTTCAGTATACATAGATAGTCATCATTCGAAAAGTAGAGCTTTACTTCGTGCAAAATATGTGCATTTAGAAGCATATTACTTTGCTGACGATTAACTGCCAATGTCACGCCTTGAATAATCTAATCTAATCTAATCGTATACATGAATCTATTAAATTTTATTGATTTAAAAATTACTTTGTTTCAATAACTGTTGTTACAATTATTCTTTATCTAGATCAACGGCAAACTTTTTCCCCCAACAGTTTTAAACAACCATTAGCTATAGAAATGTGTAATATTAAATCTGTAAATTATTCCTTTATAGACATTTATTTTACCATCTCTACGGTCATAAAATTTAAAATTTATTTCCAATAAATCTCATACTTTATAAATTTTTTTGTGTAATTCAGAAATAACGAATTTACTTTATTTTCTGTATCATCATAAATCTACAGATTAGTATTTTATGTTCAATTAACTTTTAAAAAATCAATGTACCACTGATCAATTTAAATGACAACACAAAATTGTTATGTAAAAGTAAAGTTTTTTTTTTTTTATTTTTCAAAGGTCATTATTTGATCCAATAATTTATCAATCAAAACAATGTAGATACAAGTTAATTCTTTCACAATTCATTTATTGGATCAAATTTAAAAAGCAGAAAAAACAAAAAAAAAATTACTTTTTATTTCTTTTCTGTTCTTAAAATTTGTATGCATTGTGAAACATAAAACTTTTTCAATTCAATTTAATTAAAACACAAACAACGTACAACGAAAACGCGAAAGTACAAACGTATTTTTTATAGTTGTGGCACGAGAGATCATCGCATCAATTTCAAACTTCAAAATAAAAATGTCAGAAGATTTAAAACTGTCAATTTGACAAATACTCAAAAAAAAAAAACATGACACGAATTGTTTAGATCAACAGAATCATGTCACTTTTATATCGGAGTAGTTAATGTGAAGACTGTAGGAATCATTTTTTCAAATCAAATCAAACTAAGTCACGTATTGTAGACACTGTTCTACCGAATTACTTCATACGCATGTCTAGGCATTATGTCAATAATGTAAAATCTTATCACTTTTTTTCAACAACTTTAGTTTATAGATATGTAGGTATGTATTTATATGGTATGTAACAGAATTTTTTTATTTTCCAACATAAAATCATTCAAAGTTTATTAGTATGTTTAGAAGCATGTATCTAAAAATTAAAATAAAGTGGCGCTTTTATTAATGAATCATTGAATGATTTGTCGTTCATCGAATAAATATAGAAGGCGCGTGATAGTTGATTTTTTTTTTTATTTTGAATATTTTTAATTCTATAATTGAAAAATTTTTGAATGAAAAACAATATTTTATTATTTTTTGAGTTGTTTTAAAAATTATTGACACGTTCAATGACATTAAAGTTATTAGAGGTCCAATGAAAATTAACATTTATTCAATAAAGAAACATGACTGTTTAAGTACAAAAATTTGTTAATTTATAGTTAATTAAAGTATAAAAATCATTTTTTAGGATAGGTACCTAAATATCAAAGTGTGAAACTTTAGTGTGAATATAAGAATTGGATTCTCAAAATAGTAAATTTTATTTTAAGTGCCAAAATATAAGTTTTAGCTTCAAATTATGACACAAAACCGGTAGATGATGAAAAAGGTTAATTCTTAATATAATAATAGACATTACACCACACGTCTTCAACTTTGATTTTTCCCGCAACAAGGATACTTTTACTTTGTTCTGCTTTTTTCGAAAATTTTACAATACAAAAAACGGGATCTAAATAACCTGAAACGGACTTTCATATTTAATCCCTGTTTTAAGTTAGGTGAAGGAAATACATCATATTTATTCTATGTTAAAATGTTATGTTTCGAGAAAATGACGTTTTCGAATTTTTTAGGTACATATGTATCGGGAAACTAAATTCCAAATTATTACAAGCTAAACTAATAAAATGTTCTAAATATAACCACAAGCGACTAACAAAATGTTCACTATACAATAACACTAGTTAATTAGCATATACAAGAACGTCAACGGGAGAACACTATCTGTTTATTTTGAATATTTTTTAAGTTATCATCAATCTCAGAGATTTATGTTTAAATTAGCAATTAAAAAAATTCTAAGTATTTATTTAAATATTTATTAAAATTGGACTTTGAAAATTAGATATACTTTATGATTTTTATATAATTGAAAATTTAAAATGTTTTCATTTTGTGGTAAATTGAAAAAAAAAAAGGAAGAAAAAAAGAAAACTGATTTACACAATTTTGTTGCGCCATGTTTAATTAAGAGTGAATATTAAAAATTGTTTAACTTTTTTTGTCATTAATATATCAGATTAAATGAATAAATAATGAGATTTTTAAATATGTACATTATGGGTATAATATATTAAAATTTATTGCTTTCATTTTTTATTTAATTAAAAATTAATTCAAAAGTCCAAAAAATTCTAAAATAATATACTTAAGTATGTATGAGTTTTTTTATAGTGAATCTAAAGTGTTTTTTTAGTAACTTGTTTAATTTTTTCTTAGTTAAGGACTAAAACGATTTAAAATGAATCAAATAATTAATTAATTTTATAAGAAATTCACTGTTTTCTCTTTTAAATTTTTTTATTTAGAATGAAAATGTGTTACTATGAGCATAAAATCTTTGAAGAAATTAAATTTTTCGATTCTGAATTTTTATAAAAGGTTTTTTTTTAAAGCCCCAATGGAAAAATAAGATTTTTCAATTCAAGATTTCTTTTCAAAGGTAAATATGTATATATATATATTTTTTTTTTTGAGTTCTATGACATATTAATATACTTTCAATAAAATTCCAAGAAAATTTATTAAAATTTTGATATTTTTTTTTTGTACACCTAAAAATGAAAGAAAGAACAAAAAATTCTGATGAATTTTCATTTTACCTATCTCAAGTTTTAAATTTAAATAAAAAAAAAAAATATAAAGGAAAAAGTTTTTTTTTTGCTAAGGACAAGGACTTCATTAAATAGCTTTATTAATGTTTTATTTTTGTAGTATATGCGAACATCAAATACCAGATTTTTCAGAATAGCCAAAAATAAAATATAATCTTTTACTTTTAACATCATAAGTATCAGAGATTTTAGGCTTAGATTATTTATAAAAATATGTATGAGTATATCTTGAATTTGTTTTTTATTTGAAGGTTAAAATCATAAGGAAAACAAGAAAAGAACTTCCAAAAAACGAATCTTGGTTGTTTTTGAAGGTTGAAGCTGAATAACACCATTTTTGATTTTGTTGTAACTGTGACAAAGTATAATTACACCAAAGAATAAAGTGTGTTACAAATGTTACAACAACTCTTTGCAAGGACTTTACGGTGAGGCAACCCTTTGAATTATATATAAATTGATTTCATTTTGAAAATAATCTATAAATGTAAACAGACGAATTGACAAGTTTCCTTTATACAACTATACATTTCTTATTATATTCTTCTATGATCCATTATTACTTTACGCCTTTGGAAGACAAAACTTAGTTATATATTTATGTATAAAAAAATTTTGTAGAATAAAAACTGTTTTGTAGTTTAAGTAGAATGGTTATAGGGAGAAAAATTTTACAAAATACAAATTCTGATCAAAAACAATGTAAATTAGGTATAGTTTCAATTAAGGAGAGAAATCCAGCGAAAAATGCTGTAACGATGAGGAAGTCTAAATGTTTTAGGGATCAAAAATTATGTTAAATGATTATATTTTTGATATAGCGAATAGAACTGCCAAATGCTTGTGTTTTCTCATCGGGTGTTTTCTCATCAGATCATATGATCATACGTGTAGATTGTATTTCTTTTCCAGGAATCTGATTAATATCTATCTATAAGTATATCTATCTTATGTCTAAGATGGAGTACAATTTACACATACTTATGAGCTAGCACCTCATTTACGTCTTCTGAAGTAAAAATTAGTTTGAGCTCAAAAACGCTCCATTCGTCTACTTTATGACACGATGGAGACTAATACTTTCACTTCTCTTAACATCCGGTATTGGACGGTTTTTTTCTTTTTATAAATATTTTGTACGTAATGAGACTGGCTCAGATAAAATAGAATCACTGATGCCAGCAAATTATTAAACTTATTAAATAAAAAGGAAAGTTATTACAATTCTTCTCCTTTTAAATAATTGCAAGTACTTATCACTAAAGGGGCTGCATTTGTTTATTCCTACTACATACATGGAACTACCTAAGCGGCACTCTCAGAACTCAGACAGAACTTCAAAAATGTGGAACTTATTACCATAGAATGTATTCTCAAAAGTTGACGATTACTCGATTTACAGCCTACCTTAACATCTTTCTTCAAAATAGCTTTATAAATTTTCTCTTGATCCCTTCATAATCCTAATCATTCGAAACCTAATTTCCTAAACCCCAAAAGCAAACTGTACAATATGTGACTGTATATTAAACGACTCATTTTAAAGTTTGGTTCTAAAGGGGGTGGCTTTGGTTAGGTAAAGTACAACACTATACTCAGAGAAATCTCATGCAGTTTCTGAGTGACTTCGGATGTTTTTTACCGCCCTTCATTAAAGAAAAAGAAAAATAAGTTCTGAATCTAAATGTTCATCATGCACGTACCTTATCTTTATCTGAATTTTTAGCATACATTATCGCGTCAAATAGTCTGAATTACTTTTAGTACATTGAAACATATTCTTAGATTAGAAATGTACAATTCGCTATTAACTATAGCTGAATCTCTATTTGTCTTCAATTTCGCATATATCTACATTTTTCCTAATCTCTCATTGTTAAATAATCAAATGGTTTTTTTTTTTTATTAACCCAAAACACACGACCAACAAAAAAAAATTTTTTTTGAAAGTACCCCCAGAAAGTTTTTATTGTAGCAAAACATTGACAACAGAAAATAGTAATTTCTACTTAATTAAATTTTGCTTTATTTTATCCTAAAAAGAAAAATTATTAAAAGTATTTTATTTTTCTTATTAAATCTAAAAATTTGTGTCTTTGTTTTTTTTTTTTTAAAAAGACCGAGGCAAAAACAAATTTTAATATAGTTATTGAATTAAAAATACATCTTTTGTATAATGTAATTGCTCTCAAACCCATAATTTTAAAGAAAAATATGATTATGTTGGGAATAGTCTTAAAAAAAGTTATATTTTTAAAAAATCATAGCACGTACTTCGTCTTAAATAATGAACATGATGTCCAAAATATTTTTGTCATTTATTAATAAAAAAATATTAAACAAGAAAGAAGACGTATAATAACGAAGTTCTTTTTTTTTTGTTTTTATTTGCTGGTAGATCTAACAAAAAATAATGTATTCCATCTTTTAATAATGGAATAATTTTTATAATACGAAATCTAAAAATGTGTCAAAAATTCATTATGGTTAAATAGTATATTTCCTTTGTCACAACATTAATTTTTTATCGTACAAGAAGAAGGAACGAATAGATTTCAATGCATTATCCTAAACTTCTTGTCAACAATTCATTGGTTTTATTGAAAAAAAAGAATTTTTTTTAATTTATTCATTTATTGCCAGGGATGATTAGATTTTTACATTAGAAATTTTTGTTTTTTTTTTTTTCTTTAAACTTAAAGTATCCCCCCTACTAAGTCTTCTCCCCCAACGAAATTTTTGCCTAAGGATTTCTATCTATTTACCCCACAATCTACTCAACTTAATAGTTTATGGTACACAGTAAAAATCGTTAAGAAGTTTGAGGCCGATTTTATAAAGAAATTAAACAAAAACGATTATCTAAAAAAGGATAAATTATTTATACGAAGAAAAAATAAATAAATCGATTTAAGCAATCATTAAATTATTTCGAAATAAACCTTACCTTATATATATATTAAACCTTATAGGTTAGTGTATTTATATTATAAATGTTATATGATAACGAAATATAAATACACTAACCTATTTATATAAAAAATCTATTTATCACGAACTTTTTCTTTTATCACGAAAACAACAAGTTCAAAAGTCATCTTATTACATTTTTTATTAAATTTAGTTATAAAAAAATTTAATATTAAATTTTAAAGGCTCTTATGAATACAAAATCAAATTGAACTCCTATTAAATTCTTATTCTTTTTGAATTCTTTTAAAATTTTAACAATAACATGACAGATGTTAAAGATTTCTGTAAATAAAAAAATGAACAGAAATTTTAAACAGGATTTTAATTTAAGAAATAAAAACATAAAAAAAATATTATACAAAAGATTTTCATGTTTAAAAATAAACCTCAGCCCCCTTTGCCTCTACAAAATTTAATATATTAAAATCAAATATTCTTTTTTTCAATTGTTATTTAAATATTTTTTATAAAATAAAATCAAAATAAAATTCATGACTACTCATCTGTTTCTACTATTCTATGCTTATATTGATAAAAAATTACCTTTCAAAGTCCTTTGAATTTGAAAATTTAATCATAATCGATTTAATCAATAATTTTGTTCAATTTATTTTTTAAACTTTTTTATTTGTTTTATATGACCGAATGGCCGCATCAGATTAACAAGGAAATAATGGCTGTGTACTCGTATATATGAGGAAACAATACATACATATATGTATATGAATTCAACTTAAATGTTTGCAATTTTATTTGATACAAATAAATTAATTCCTAAAATTCTTTAATATCTGTCAAACACAAATCATGAGCAGAAAAAATCATTCTGAGATCCTTATCGAAAAAATTCAAATTAAATTCTTTTAAAACTGCATTGGGTAGGTCTTTAAGTTCTTTAATTTTTGTCTTTGCAGAAAATATATTAAGATTTAAAGTTTTTTTTTTTTTTAATGTATTTTTCAGCCACATAAATGTGGACAGGAAATTACAGAGCCTTTCTTGTTCAGGGGTGGCTGGAAATGCCGTAAGGGGGAATAACTCTTACGACATGTGTGGGATTCGAACGCACACTTCCTCGGTGTTTACAGCGTATTTTATACGTTCTTAACCACTAGGTCACCGAGGCCCCAGGGTTTAAAGTATAACTAAAAACATTCACAAGACTAGAAAGAGATTAAGTTACAGTTTTAGAATTTAATACTTAAATTTAGTGCTGTAAATTGAATTAATATTCGGCGTATCTAATTCTAACTTTTAATTTGAATACAAAAAGTAACTCCTATCGTATTATAAATAATATAAACGATTTCAAATATACTTAAATTACAATAGTACTAAAGGTCTCCTAAGACCTAAGTTATTGTTGGGTCACAAAATGGAGGTAGTGTTTAATGGGCTAAACACATTCACACATTATTTAATAGAAGAATCGTGCTTGTACAGTTTCTTTTCAGCGTTTTTCGATGTTTTTGACATATACCCGGAAAAAAAAATTAAAAGGAGAGTTAAATTTTAATTGAACCACTGAAACCATTATAACCAAATTAATAAAAAACATATGTTGTGTTCAATAAAAAAACAAAAAAAAAATTAAAAAAAGTGGGTTTAAAAATATGTATTTCTGGTTCAATTACATAAAAAACCAATTTTTTTTTTTTTAATACATGTTACAATTTTTTTTTTTATTGCAAATTTTAAATAATGTTTTATCATGTTACACATATTGAAGGACTAAATGTAAGAGGATTGTATTAAAACAAAAAATATATTAAATGAATTTTTTTTTTAATGAAAAAAAAATCAGATAACACTGATATATACAGGGTGTTTCCTCATAACTTTATAACTGTTGGAGTTATGGAATCATTAGGGCATAAAAATTAAAGCTAACAACTTACTCTATAAAATAAATTTTTTTTTATCTCTCTATAGTAAGTCGTTCAAAAGTTGTAGATTTTGTTATGAAAAGTCTCTAAAAAATCTTTAACCCCTCATATCTCGAAAAGGGTCCAGAATAGACCCCCCCTTCCAATACAATTTTTTGTTCATCTCGGTATGCCCGATCACCCATTTCAAAGAAGACCATCGAGTCGGAAACACCCTGTATAACTATATATATATACTTACATGTTTTGAAAGAAAAAATTATTTTCAAAGTGATCGATTTTTTATCAATTAGAACAGACCATATTATATTGGTACCTACATTAAAGAAAGAAGGTTTGAAAACATTAACTTAATATGATGTTTAAAGATTAATTGTTTTAATCAAATCCACTGGTCTTTATAAAATCAATTTGAGATAGATAAAACGATCTTAAATTCTTATAGTTTAGAACCATAAACCGTGAATTTTGTTCTGAATCTGCCAGATGAGTAATAATTAAAAATCAAAAACTTTTGACTAAAACTTTTTGAAAAAACTAACAAAATTATTGTTGGACTACTGATTTGATTGAAAAATCTTTTTTTTTCAATTTTCCCAAATTACACGGTTAAACTTTTCAAACACATTTACATAAAAAATTTACATAAAAAAATGTATAAGTTTATAATTTTAATATTATGTAAAATTGGGTAGGCCACGAAATTCCAAATAGAAAATCCCAAATACAAAAACCCAAATACAAAATCCCAAATCCCAAATACAAAATTCAAAATCTCAAAATTAAAAATTCCAAATTACCAAAGCAGTTTTCTTATCATAATTCCTGTTGAATTTTTTTTATTTCGGGTGTGGGTCGATTTAACAAAAAAATTGAATGCAAAAATTGTAAAACAAAAAATTTAAACAAAAATGTCTGTTTGCGAAAAATGTTGGAAAAAAAATGTAAAAAAGAATATATCCCTACATATTTATATTTCTTTTTCTAAATTAACTGTAAAATGCGTAAAACTCTGATTTAGTAACCATCTTCTAATTATTTATTTTACATATATTTGAACATACAACGTAGGAAATTAATTTTTTTCTTAAATATTTACCAAATTCATTTTTTTCTTAATAATCCTGATAGGCTTATCAGAAATTAAGAAAACCCCTACTAAACAATTCCCTCATTTTGTAGATAATTCTTAAATCTATAAATTTGCTTAACTTTGAAATTTTTCTATTTTGATATTTTGGGATTGTGATTTGGGATTTTGTCATTTGAGACTTTTTTTTTTTTGGGATTTCATGGCGCTCCCGTAAAATTAATATATTATAGTTATCTTACGACGCAACCTCAGCTTACGTAAGGCTTACGTAATTATTATGGTAATGCTTTGACATTTGAATAATAAATTACCTAATTATTTTTTTTTTATATAAAGTCAAAATTTAAAAAAAAAAAATAATGAGTAAAAAATTTCAATGCTATTTCTTAAAAGAAAGAGGAGGCAGCGCAGCATTGAGAAAAATTTATGATCTCATAAGCGTATTTTCTACATTTACAAGTTTTAATACCAAAAATATTAAAACAGTCTTATTTTGAGTAGTGGATTCTACAGTTGTCTATCTTTCGTTTTATTGAAAATCTTAGGTAGAGTAAAACAAAATATAAAACTAAAGCTCTACAAATTCTATATACATAATTTAAAATTGATTTAATTAATTTCAACACCAATTTTAAGTTATAATGTATATGTATTCTAATTTTGTCAACAAGTCAATCCATGTCCGTCCAAATAACATATTAAATTGCTGCTATTCTGCTTAAATTTTTTCTCAACCATTTTAATTATATATTTAGTTATTATTTAATTTAATTATGATATTTCTATAATTAAAAATTTTACTTTCCTAACACTTTAATTTTTTTTGAAAATTCATTATATCATTAGCACAAATTATTATCACAGGGAATATAATTTTCACACTTTTAATAATACAACACGAAATAAAATAAAAAAAAAAAAGAGTGTAGAGTTGACTGTGTCAATTCTAAGATACCCCGAACGAACAACAAGTCATATTGTAACAAATTTAATCATCTTTACAAAATTTCAAATATCTGAGTTAATTAAGTACCAAAATATGCAAATTTCTGCAGTTAAATGACAGCTACTCCAATCTGCTGCTTTAAACTAGTCAAATTTTAAAGAAGTTGTTGACGTGAAATATGAATTCTTTTCACAAAACTTTAGTTACCCTGCTTCAATAGCCACTAGGTTATTTTCACATATATATAAAAAAAAAATGGCAGCTACCGGAATCTATTGTGGTAGAGTAACCAAACTTTACAGAAGTTGGTAACATAAAACTCGATTTCTTTTCACAAAATTTCAGAAGCCAAGCTTTAAGAGACACTGAGTTATAAAGACAGATGTTGTATGGCAACTACTCAAATCCGAGCCCCGAAGGTCGAAATTACAGGATTTCAATAAGGAAACTAACAATTTTACAAAGGCGAAATCAGAATCCTATAGCTTCTTTATTTTTTTAGTTATCGTGCGGACGAATGGACGGACAAAAGTATATGCCTTAATAGACTCATAATTCGAACTTATATTCTTTTAAATATCCACTTTGCCTCCTTTAAGGTGTCACAAACGTAAGGGCAAAATTATTATACCTTGAAAACTACGTTCGTACGGGTATAAAAAGCAATAATTCTAATACATAAACGGCTCCCTATAGAAATTACGTAAAAAGAAACAGAAAATAAAATTTGTATAAGTTGAAACGTTTAGTATATATTTAAATTGTTTTGGTGAATAAC
This sequence comes from Poecilobothrus nobilitatus, assembly GCA_947095535.1. Classification (NCBI taxonomy): domain Eukaryota; kingdom Metazoa; phylum Arthropoda; class Insecta; order Diptera; family Dolichopodidae; genus Poecilobothrus; species Poecilobothrus nobilitatus. The sequence goes on from OX352774.1 coordinate 116,710,102, forward strand.
GAATAAAGATATGATCTAGTTATAATACCATTAAAACTTTTTATATCTATCTCTTTTTATCTTTAATACAAAAAATATTTTTTTTAAGTAAAACAAAATCGAATATGAAATACTTATATTTATATTATTTTCCAATATTTTGATTTTTATTATTTTTCAATATTTTCCTACCATTTATTTTGATTTTTATTAAAAAAAATTATCTTTGTAAACAACCCTTTATAACTCAGAAAATCTATAAAAATGCGATATATTTCATCCAAATTAAAGCTTTCTTGAGTACATTGGATTTAATTTGGTATTCAGCTATTTCATTCATATCAATATTATAAATCAATTGTATTAAATTACATAGAGGGGTAATACCCACTGTTAACTGAAACAATTAAAACAAAACAACAAAAAATAATAACGGTAAATAGCCGAACTGAATCAAAAAATTAAGAATCGAAAAAAGCAAAGAATATGAATAAGAAATTAAATATTTCTCTTCAATTAAAAAATGTGTTCATTTTTTATACAATCAGAATTACGGTATCAATTTTAACTTAATTAACTATTAATCGTCAATGTTTTTATTGTTGAAAATTATTTATATATTTTACAAAATTCTGTTCAAATAATCATTTGTAATCATTTAACATAATAACAATGGTTCTTTATTTTATGGAGTCCCCCTATTTCAATTTTCTTTTTTAATTGAATTAGCGAATAACACGCGATAGATGTCGTTGCGCTGTAATTGATATAGTATGTAAGTGTAGAAATAAAAGTTATGAAAACAAATTTTATTATACATGAAAACATGTTTATGTAAACGATTTATCATATTATCATATATATCGTATTTTATCGCATTTTTATATTAATAATAACAAAATCGCTTTTAAACATAAAAACATAAATGAAAATATAACGAAGTACGTTTCAAATTGTTCTTTTACATTTCTAAATTGGAATGTTTCTTTAGAGGAAGTTCAATAGAGTTCTTCTATAGTATGCGGTGTTATTGTATTGCTTTCATATCTATATTCTTATATTTTCATGATAAAATTTCAAATTCTTACATAACTAAACAAAAGAAATCTAATAGACTTATTGTTATAGTTATGATTTAAGAATGTCAATGGAAATACTTAAAGACAAGCAAAACGGTTCATTTTTCAACGATAAAATAATAATAAAAAATTTCAAATCAGACAAGAAATAGAACAAAAAACATAACACAAAATAGACAAAAATTAAACTGTAATAATTGCAACTAAATTTTATAGTTAAAATTTAAAGCATATAGTTACCACTTAACTATATCTACATACATTAGATAAATTAGATCTAAAAGAAACTCTTTTAAGTAAGAACGTCATAAGAATCAGAATAAGAAACTGGAAACTGAACACACAACATAATTTTAAAATAAGATGAAAACGATGGTTCTTTGTTGCATCCAATCTTTTAGTCAAATTGGCAAATTTCAATAAGTGCATGAGCATTTTGGAACAAGGATTTTTTTGAAAAAAAATTGCGAATTGGAATAAAATATTTATTTATTTATTTATATAATTATTACATACATAAACGTAATGCAATATTATTGAACCATCGGCTACTAAGGCCATTATATGTTTTTATACTATTATTAAATTATATACTAATATTATTTATTTTGTTTATATTATATACTATATATTTACATTATATTTGGTCGTAAGAGGGTATCTAAAGAAAAAAACACTTACGACCTGGGCAGGGATCGAACCCACACTCCTTCGGTTAATACGCCTACCCACTAGGCTACCGAAGCTCCCTTAATTTTACAAATCATAGAATAATCTCGGCCTTCTGACAAACAAATTGCATATTTAAAGGCGCACGTACATTCAACTTTCCTTGTAGCATATTTTCCGAAATTTTCAAAACAAAACTTGGCTAAAACAAAAAAATATACAATAAAAAGAAAAGTTTAGAGAAACAGAAACGAAGAAACAAAATATGTAGATAAAAATTAATCAAGTATAATAATGGGTGGTAATTTTCTCATTTTTAGCACATTTTCAAAAAAATTTCAAAAAATCTGCTTATTATACTTTCACTCTGTCCGTATAGGCATCGCCAAAAAAATAATAACAAATTTTTTTCTGTATCCCAATCCGTTACGGTGCTACAGCCCTAAAAATTTCGAAAAAGCCCTATTTTTAAACTACTATAATACAGGTTTAAGGCGTATTTTCAATCTCAAAACGCCAAACGATAGCTGGTTTATAAACTTTATAAATATTTGTATATAAAATAAATGTGTGCCTTTGTCATGCGGTATTTTAATACACCGTTATGTGAACCTCAATTTTTGCAAAAAATTGGACCCCTTCTATCTTTCAAACGGTTTAACTTAAAAGCTTGAAATTTTGAGAGAAGTTAGATCTTTGAAAATAAGCACGAGTTATTTCAGGATATATTTTTGTGTCGCCGTCCGTTTAGGAGCTGTAAGGGATAAAAAAACTGAAAATTCTTTATTTTTAAACATCTGTAACTTGGACACCTGCTAAAATTTTTTTGAAGCAATATACAAAAATTGAAGTTCCAACATTATGTTTTTGTTTGTGTTAATAATTTTTATAGTGTGATTTGATTTGATTTTTTGTTTGTGTTATAATTGAGGAAAGTGTGATTTGATTTTTCTCAATTTTTTCTTATTCATAATTTATATTAATAAAATACGTAATTTATATTATTATAAATTTATTTTTCAATATATCTACTTTTTACTCTAGACTTATTATGGAACAATTTTTAATTTTGGAAATGTGGTTTTTTTCGTTACTTGTTTTTATTTTTTTTTTTATTTCTTGTAAAAATTCAAACATTTATTTAAAAAAACCATAATAAAAATATTCAATTTAACATAATTCCATAGCATTAACTACAATTTAAAGCACTTAAAAGTTCATAAAAATAAAAAACACATTTTAAGTAGCAAGGTTTTTTTTTTTATTACAATACATTAAAAAAATGCACGTGGAATTAATAATTTCGATAATAAAAAAAATATTTTTTGGTCTAAGATAAAATAAAATTATGGTTAAAGGTTACCCCCCCCCCCCCCCCCCCCCACCAATTACGTTTTCTAAATTAAACAATTCAAAATATTCTAAAATATTCTTCTCCTTAAAATAAGTTTAAAAACGATTATGTTAATGGATTACCTTTAATTATTGCCAAATTGATTTTAAAGATTATGGAAGAGAAAATTCCGTTAAATTGAATAAAATTTTCGTCACTACCATTGTTAATAAAGTATGTAAATCGGGTTATACGACTTTTGTAAATTTATTCTGCCTAAAAATAATAAGTCATTCATAAATTTTTTGAAAAGTAAATGAAATAATGGCATAATATGTAGATTGACATCTGAGCAAACGGAAAAAAGAATTAGAATTACTTTCGGTTTAATTTATCTACTTAGCAAAACAAAAAATTACATTCCTAACTTTCTAAATCTTTAAAACAATTGTTTTTTTGTCAAAATTTTATGAAACTTCAGGTTGATATTTTTATTTTTTTTTTTTTTTCGAATAAATGAAAAAATTATTTTTTACTTTTTTTATAGCTATTGTGAAAAATCGCAATTTATTAGAAGAAGAAGCACATCATCACCTAGTATATGTTTCAAAAATTTGTTCGATTCAATGAATGGTAGTTCTTCAAAACTAATTTGAGGTAAAGAAGGACCGTTCACGAGATATACAGAAAGACTTTTGGAATAATGAAGCTGCACTTATGTTAGGAAGTATTTACAAAATCGGATGAACTCGGACCACTATGTTTGCAAAATTTTGTAAATAACATTAATAACTTTAAAAAAATTTGCAAAAACCCTAATTAAATTCATTCATTTACAGAATTTTAATTAGAACCCCAATAGAATACTTTTTTGGATTAATTAATTAAAAAAAAAAAAACAAGCACAGTTGTAGAATTTTCAAAAAAAAAAATAAAGATTTAAAATAATTTTCGACAGTTTTACTTAAAACCCTTTATTAAAATTAAAAAATTAACCATTTTAGTTCCACTTTCAGATCATTACAATAAATAGCGCCCGCGTCGATACGTTTGAATTGGCCATCCTTTTATTTCTATAAGAAAGAAATTTATTATCCTTTTCCAAATAACTAATTAGATTTTTATTACCTATTCTCCATATAATCTAAAATTAAAGGAATTTTACAATAAAATTTAAAATTAAATTTACTTTTTTAAATCCAATTAACCAAAAAAAAATGTCACTCAAAATAAATTTTATACCTTTTCTCATAAACATTGCCTTCGACAAAAAAAGATTTTCCAGAAAATTTTAAAATTTGTTTAGTATAATTTGGTTTTTTTTATTATGTTTTATTCTGTTCTAAAATTCAATTTTCAATGTTAAAAAAAAAACAAAAAATCCCATCAATCTTAATAATAATGAATTAAAAAAAAAAAATATTTTCACTTTCAAAATGTTTTTTTTTATTTCTGCTCTGATAAATTCAAAACATATTATATGTATGCAGTCACTAGACAGTGTAAGCATAGTCAGTGTATCGTCATTGTTTATTGTTGTATAAATCTCCTCTTGCATTCATTCATTTATTCGTTCAATCATTTAATTAACAGGTGAACTAGATTTCGTCTACATTTATAATATATGGGACGCCATATATATACTGCGTGTGTACCTAGTTATATTTATTTTTACAATAGAGTTATAAATATATGTATATAAATATTATATGTAAATTCTTTACGCAATTTTCCATTTAAATTTTGATTTTCTTTTATGTTCAGTAAATTAGAAATTATTTTTTTTTTTTGTTTTTCATGAAAACTATAGAAGAATTTAAACATTTTAGTCATATTTTATTTAGACGAACTGTTGGATTTCGTATAAAAATAAATAGAATATGTAATAATTAGGTTGCTTGCGAATGTTAAGTTGATGATATTGAAAATCTACATATTGACACATAGAAAACTTTGCTGAAAATTTTTATCTTGTTTAAATCCTTACAATGTAATGTATATAAATTTTATAAATCTCATTAAAAATCAAATCGACTAATGAAATATTAAGTAACAATAAGTCATAGTAGAAATAATGCAAAATTCAGAAGGAATTGTCTGAAATTTATCTCTAATAATCTAATATAATGTATTACATTCTATCGAGATTATATATATATAGATTCTCTATTTAGAATTAATAAAAATCAAAATAAAGAAACAGAAAAATTAATAACAAAACTAAAACAAAGCTCTTTTCTTTCTCGCCCTTCACACATTTCATCATAATAGTATACCGATCACTAGTTAAGAAAAGTGTATAAATTAAAATGATCGAAAAGATCCAAACGTAAACCAATTTAGGATAAACCTAATTCCAAAAGGTGACGTGTTAGAAATCTTTGAAGTGAGTGAATAATGCGCCATGGGACTTCTGACTTACCTCCCAAAAAAAAAACAAAAAGGGTGAAAAGTCCCAATGGTAAAATATTTTTATTCAAAAATACCAAAATTATTAATGTATAGTTATTATGTGTATATTACTTATGCCAGATTCTGAATTTAGAGCGATTTTTTATAGATGATTTCAAAATCAGAGTTGTTCCTTACATAGATATGTATTTATATGCGAGATTTTGAATTAGGAGCCATTTTTTACTTGGGTTCTGAAGAAAGCGTATAACTCTGATTTTTTAGCAAGCTCTAAAATTCTTCAAATTATTTGTTTTACATACCTACATATTATTTCAACAAATTTTAAATGGTGATGGGCTATATGCAGCCCCATACCTCTCCGCTAAAGTAAGATTAAAAACTATTTGTTTTAGGGCAGCAATAAGAAATCAATTGAAAATTGTTAAGGAAAAAAGCGTATTGCTCCCTGTAAATTAAAGTTGACACTTAAATATTAATACTTAATTGGTACTAAATTTTGTAACAATCCCATTCAGGGACTTCTGTCCTTGAACACTGAGACAAAAGTTCTATTGAATTGAATCAAAAGTCCTATTAGGACTTATTTCTGACACGTCACCTTCCAAGACATTAATATTTTTTTAATCTAATTACAAGGATCTAAGAGAGAGAAAGGAGAATCTAATTCAGAAAATTAAGCTCAGAAATCAATTATTTATAATACATAACTAGTTACTAGATTCATAACTAACTATGCTATGTATAAGTATTTAGTATAGTATGATATGCATAACTATGATATGTACAAGACTTTCATTTAATATGAAGAACATTTTTGCCTTTTTTCATCAATCCCGCTCGACAAATTTTAAACTGAATCCACTAATTTGGAATACAGTTAAAAACTGATTTTAAAATCTATTAAAAAAAAATTCTACCACAAATTTTACTTCTATACAACCATAATAACGGCAGTTTCACTGTTACTAAAATATCTCATCCCTTGTGTATAATAGGTAATATATTGTGGTTTGTGGCATTTTTTATTTTTAATTATTTTCCACAAAGATTTAATTTTTCATTAAAGATAATTAAAATCGTAAAATAAAATAACAAATTTGTATGCCAAATAAAGTCGTAATTAGTGTTTACATTTAACATTACAAAACTATTCATATATATATATATATATAATTAACATATTCATTTAATATTTAATTTTCGTTCTTTCTCTTTTTTTTTAATTACAAATTCACTTTAAATTTTAACTTTAATCGGGAAAATAAGTAGAAATCAAGTAGAATTTAAGCAAATATTACAGGGTGTTTGGCATAAGAGTGCTAAATATTTCAGAAAGATTTTTGAGACTAAAACTACAAAAAAATCGTGCAGAAGCGGGGATATCTTAAAAGTTTCATATGCTGTGCTGAGGAATACCTTTTTCTGGATTTGTTCCTTTTTAAATTAGGGATTTTTAGAGAAAATGAATTTTCAATACATACAAACATTTTATATTTTTTTTAATTCTTTCAAAAATATCATATTAAGGTATCGTTATTATGTTAAGTTTATAAATCTTGAGAAGCTGCCATAATTTTGTGTCAACTAATTTTTTACAGTTTTCCAGATAAACGTCAAAATTTAAGAACATTTTTCACACAAAAAGTTTCGAGATTTGAATAACAAACTCTTCAGGACAACGAAACCTTTAACTAACCATTCAAATAAAACTAATTTAGTTTCTATATAGAGCATGTGAGTCAAAACCAAAAAAAAATAAAATATATAAAAGCTTCAATATCTCGAAAACGGCTGAGAATAAACATTTCACATTTCTCCAATACCATTTTTTCCCAATTTTAACCTCAGAAATTACCCTCTATTATATTTACACACTTATACAAAACACCCTGTATAAGATAATCATAAAATAAAAATAATTCATATTAATTCTTATGCACATTTAAATTTTGAATTTTATTTTATTAAATTAACTCACACATGGCATTCCGAATAAATTGTTATTTATTTTAGATTTTATATCATGTTTCTTTAGTTTATTTAAAAAATTTTCCATTCAGCATAAAATTTAATCAACTGACAATTAAAAATAATTTAAAATAGGTTCTCGTTTTATTAAAATCTAAAAAATATAAGTTTTACTTTTAAAGTAAATGGTGTTTGATATTTTTAAATTGTTCTTATCAAACTCGTGTTCTTATTTTTTTTAAATTTTAATTTTATATTTTTTTTAATATTATCTAAAAAAGGAATCTAAGATTGAAAAAACAAAACTAAAGATTATTATTTAAATGAAAATTTTAATTTATCACATGCGTTGTGATTTAATTCTATACTCTATTAAGAATTCTTTAATATTTTTGTCAATGAGGGTTGGTTATTGTAATTTAGAAAAGTTTTTACTCTTTGTTTTATAGTCTAGCTTTACATATACAAAATGAAAGACTCTGAAATAAAGTCAATTTGAATTTTATATTATGGTTATAAGTATACTGTTTTTTGTTTTAACAGAAGACATTTTTACTTTAAGTGAAAATTTTTTACTTAAAGTAAAGACATTTTTACTACTTTAAATAAAAATTTTTTCTTTAAATGAAAACATTTGTACTAAAAATTAAAGTAAAAAAATAAATAATAAATATATATTTAAGTATACATACATATGGGGAACGTGTCATATGTCTATATTTCATTTCCCCATAGTATGATTTGTTTGTATTTTTTGCAATGTACCTGTATTAACATTTGCCTGTATTTCATTTGTCTGCATTTTCATTGGTCTGTATTTCATTTGACTGAACATATTTCAACGATAAGTATTAATGATATGGAAATAGATAGATATTAGATTCCTGATAAATCAGGGAATATATGAGAATCTGAATTAGCAGGGATTTTTCAAAATGATTTAGTAAATTAAAAATCAAAGTAAAAAGCCTTTTACAGAATATTTATATAATATATATTTTTGTACAATATGAAATACAGGCAAATGAAACACATGCTTACGATAGTAACTCACATACATATACATACATAATTATCAGATCCAAATACACATGCATTAAGTAAATTGTATATATTTATATTAAATATTTATATACTTATCTAACATAAATTACTCGATTCTTCATTTAAAATATAAAAGCCTTCCCTTAAAATAAAAAATATTTCGGTGACCTAGTGGGTAAGAGCATATAAAATACGCTGTAAACACCGAGGGAGTGTGGGTTCGAATCCCACACACGTCGTAAGAGTTATTCCCCCTTATGAAAGGTACAGCGACATGTGGCAGAGAAATACATTAAAAAAAACAAAAAATATTCACTTAAAGTAAAAAGATCTTCACTAAAAGTAAAAAATATTCACTTAAAGTAAAAAACAAATTACCACATAAACAAAAAAAATGTAATAATTTAAAATATCTTAAGATATTATATATAAACAAGTCAGGTACAAAAAACTATATGCCTATAAGAATAGTTATATTAATAAAAAAATAGGAAATGGATGAAAATAAAGATTCAATATGAAAAGCTAAGATACAAAAGTTTCATTCATATATGTATATAAAAATATATATATATATTATATATATTATAAATAAGTATATAATAACAATTATCATTTTATAAATCACGATTTATTACAAAATGTAAACCTTGTAATTAAAAAATTTAAGAAATCTTAATAAAATGAAATTTTAAATTTAAAAAAACATGTAATCATGATAATCATAGTCTGGCATAGTTTTTTTTAAAGAAAAAGTGTTGTATAACCATTTTTCAGAAATAAGATTTATTATTGTTAATATATTATGTACTTTAAACAAAAAGGATGAGAAACAATTTCCGTCATTCTAATTGTTCAACAAGTGGTCTTAGATAAAGAATTAAATATATACATTATACATAATATATATATATTGTACATATTTATTTTTTATTTAAAATTAAAAAATCCAAAATATGAATTTGCATGAAAATTGAGACCAAAAAATGGTACAATAAATATTTATTTTCGGGAAAATCTTATTATTCTTTCCTTGTTGCGCACTTTATTTCTATTCTGTCTATAAATATAAATTAAAACTTACTAAAAAAGATGTTCCATAAAGAAAAAACTGTTTTAATCAGCAACACTTACCTGAAATTAAAAAGATTATAATACATTTAGTTATTTTATAAATATTTATTTATAGGTATACATTCTAAATAATGTAAAAATTACAAATATTTAATAAAATAATAAGCAGTTATTTTTAAAAAAAACTAGGCAGAATGTAAACCAACGGTTTTTAAAAGCGTACATTTCCAAAAGATAATACAAACTGTTTAGAATTGTGACTTGCACAAAAATTTGAAAATTTCATGTAAAAAGAAAAAACGTGAAAATAGGACTTTTCTGGAATTTTGAGGGGCTGTAAGTCCGGAACCCTATACAACTAAGAAAAACCGTTAATATACATACGTAAAAATATATTACTGAAGCTTTAATTTTTATATCTTGCCGAAGAAAAATTTGTGCAGGTGCCAAAGTTGCAGGTGTTTAAAAATAGCAAATTTTTTTGATCTCTAATAACTAATAAACAAGGGGTGATCCGAAAAAATTTTCTAAGGCAACTTATACTAATTCTAGAAGTTCTTTCTTTTCTCAAAATTTCCAGTTCCCATTTAAAAGCCTGCCGGAGTTATGAAAAAAGAAATATCATGCAAAATTTGGTTTTCACATAATGGTAAATTCAAATAGTAAATTACAAAATGTTGCACAATTTTGATATTGACTTGTAAAAATTTCTGTCGAAAGGCATTTTCAGATTGAAAAAATGTTAAACAGAACATAAGATATACGCATTTAAAAATAGGGCTTCTTCAAAGTTTGAGGGGCATTTAGGAGTCTATAAATCACAAACGAATATACAGACAAACATACGCTTTTATTTATATAACTAGATATATATAGATAGATATATATCAATAGATAGATATATATAGATAGATACACAAATTTAACTTACTAACTAGGTTTCAATAGTTGACAAACATACTTCTATAATATATAACCTATGTTCTATATGTAATTCGTATTAAATATTTTTATTAATATTTTTTTACTGGATTTCTCAGTCAACCTATGCTTTTTAATCAAAACTTATAACAATTATGTAGAACGTCATAAAATAGATTTTGTTGGTTGTTCTTAGATATAAATTAGATGTTAAAATAAAATGATTGTCATGGTATCGAAAAAATATTTAAAATTGAAATAACTGAAGAACTACTTAGAAAAAAACACCTCAAAATGATAAACAATATATTACAATACTGTTATTATAATACAATAATGATCAGAAAATAAATTTATTCAGAAAAGAAGGTCGTGGAAAAGATAAAACTAAAAAACATTTTTGAAAAAAACATCGTGAGAGAGATAAAATTGCATAAGTCTTTGAATTATTTAAATAACCCGTAATAAAAAATTTCATCTTATAATTAAGTATTTATTTACTATTTATTAAATAAACCCAACAATTGACTTAATTTTTAATTAATTTTATTTTATTTATTTATTACAGAATGTTCCTCGCATTAAAACCCTATGCGGTCTTTAACAGTTAGGGGAGATAAAAACTATATAAGGGGTATTTATCACATTTCAAAAAAGCAAATTTTATAAAAAAAATACTTCAAGGTGCAGAAAAAAATGTGCTTATAAAACTTCAAACTTTGTAATTGCTAAATATATGAAGATCATTAATGTACTATAAATTACAAAATTCAATTTTTGTTACATCTTTCTAAAACAAGCCGTTCAAAAAAAATCTCTAAAAAGGGCCATATCTCGAAAATGGTGCCAGAGATAATAATTCCCCTTACCCAACAATTTTTTGCTAATTATTATCTCCCCCACTCTGTCGCAGAGTGGATAGGGTTGTTATGCAGGAGAATTTGAATATGTAAATCTACATTACATTTCTTTCTTTTGTACTTATTTTATAATTGTAATCCCACTGTAATAGATTAATGATAATTTTCCAGTCAGTCAGTAGTCAGTACTTTATTGTATACATTGTACTTATAGTATTTATTATTATAAATGATCTGCTATTTTTTATTAATTAATGTTGTCTTTTTTAGTATTTATTTACGATTAAAATATTTTAATTAATTAAATTCTAATTAATTAGAATTTAAATAAAAAAAAACGAAAAAAAAATTTCCCGGAGATTTACCCGGAATTTTATACTGTAATTCGTTGTATTAAAAAACGTTTTATAAATTTTAATGAAAAATAATATTTTTTGTTTTATGTAACATTAATAACCTTTTTTTTAAATAGATTTTTACGTAATTACCTTACTATTATTAAATATTTTTACTTACTTATTTGAATGTTTTATGCAATTTAATTTCGTATTCATTTTACTGGTTTGTTTTTACAACTTACTAAAAAAAAAACTATTATTTAATAAAACTATTAAACTATTGATTTATAAACAATTTCTGAGATAAAAAGCAAAGTAAAAAAAAAACAAAAATGGATTGATTTTTAAATTTTATTTTATACTTACGTCTTTTTTGCCCATTTATAGAATTTGCTATTAAATTTACAATTTCAAAAAATGAATTTTTTTTTTAATTGACATTTTACTTAAAAATGGTTTAAAAAAAACATTTTCACTTAATTGAAAAATAATATACAAAATTGTTTATTAAATGTGGAACAAGTAGGTTTTTTTTATGATTTTATTATTAATAATATGTATTACCTTTTTTGTAATATTATGAAATTTTACTACAGTGTGTTTAATTTTAATTAAGACTTAAAAGTTTTTGATTATTTTAAAAAGTTTGTATTAATTGTTATTGTTTCTATATAGAGAATTTGTCTAATTTATTCTAATTTTAACATTAGTTAAAATTCAAAAATGAGCTGAAGAAAACAGATAAAGATGGTGCTTTGTGCTGCTGTAAAACTGACTTTTCTTCAACCGACCTTCTCTAGATCTATAAAACGTACATTATTCCGACAATAGAGTAATACTGTACACATTTAGGCTAGAGTCCCCTAAAACAGTGCTGGATTATTTCGACAAATTTCTCTTATTAAGAACCCCAGTGTTACCTTATAGCTCATTCAAAAGAAATTTAAGAAGTACATTAACATCTTTATTCAAAAAATCTTTTCAAATTTTCTCCTTTAATTTCCATAATCCTAATTATTCCAAACTCAATTTACCAAGTAGTTAATCCTTTTCACATTCTTATGCTGAAAACGAAATTGTAATTTATGTTATAGGTATTAAAGGACCTATCCTAAGGTTTGCTTTTAAAGTGAGTTGTTTTATTTGGTTAAAGACCAACACTATCCAGGAAGCTGCATGCAGTTCTCCTTTGAGTGACTTCCGATGTTTACCACCGTCACTCGTAAAAAAAAGAAGAAAAGCAATAAGGTCTGAAGAAATAAGACCTAATAAAATATAAATTCGAATTCGTAATAGAATCTAATTCGCGAAGTTCTAACTACAGTTTTATTTCCCATTAGTTTAGCACTTACCTATGGTAAATAAGACTTATTTCAAAAATAGGCTACCAATTCCAAAAATATTAAGTCTAGGTAAAAGAAAATCATAGTTATATTATATTATTGACATAAAACATACGAGATTATGAATTAAGGATGGATTTTATAGTTGGTTAGTAAATCAGGTTATTAATAATTTGTTTAGCGAAGGTTTGGAAACAATAGTTCATACTATATGAAGTGATTTGTAAGTAAGAAAAATAACTAGTAGTTTTACAACTGGTTAAAAAATCAGAGTAAGTATATGTTTTTTCCAGAATATAAATTTTACATGGAAGATTCTGAATTTATATATAGTTAATTATAACATTTTCGTTCACCCTTAGAAATGTTTTGATACAACACTGATGTTAATATTAAAACAATATTCAAGGTCCATAAATATATTAAAAACATCTAAATAAAGTAATAGATAAAAAAAAAATAAAAAAAATACATTTTATTAAGTACCCAAATAAGTTGTAAATTTTTTTTTCAAAAAATATTAATTAGACCTTATATTTTTAATTCGAATGGGTAATAAGATCTTACGAGGCCTTTTTCGGGTAAGTATTTTTCTTTTAAAAAACCTTATTTCATTAGGTTTCATTACCTTCCATCTCCCCTCTTCGTATATCATCATTATTTTCTTTAACACAAGAAAGTTAGGTCAACATGTCAATCTTTATCACAAAAATTACTAAAATCAATTTTATTATTTTAACTTTCAATTAAAACTTCTAACGATGAAAAAATATTATAATTTTTTTTAAATTTCTTATTATACCGACCTAAGAATTTTTAAAAATTTAAAACAAATTTATTAATATTAATTTAATAAAATGTAATAAAAAATGCATTATATTTAAAAAAAAAATTAAAGGATTAACAAAAAACAATTTTTTTAATCTATACCCTTTATATAGGATATAATTTTCATAACATGAAAGATTTTATGAAAAGTTTACCAAGTATAAAGAAAATATATATACAAAAAAAAAAATTAAAGAAAAACCAATAAACAATTAACTTAAATTTTCTATACCTATAAAATATTTAAGCAAAAAACAAACAACCTTGAAATTTAAATTTCCACACTGTATTTTCAACCCTCTCTACTAACACTAAAAACAATTTTCTAACAACAATTTAAGTGGTCTATTGAAAAAAAAAGCCTTGCCGGATTTTTTGTTTTTTTTTTTTACATTTTTTTTTTGTTTTGAGTTTTTGTTTTGGTATAATGTTTTATTTCTCTCTAGAGATAATTGACAAATACAAGGAATAACAAAAGAGGTATATAGAAACAATGACACTTCTTCACACACAATACTGATACTAAAGTTTAAATAAACAAAATATTTAACCTAAGTTTTAGCTTCTAACTATATAATATATCTCTACTGTTTTAAAGTAAGTATCTTCCTTTGTTCATCTAAAGATATATTTTTTTTTTATCTCGAGACAAAAAAGAAAAAATTAACAAAAAGCCATAACGTAAAGGAAAATAAATTTCAAAAAAATCCCTGAAAAGAAAAAGTAAAGCTCATACATAGAAAATCGTTGGTGAAAAAAATAACAACACAAGTACACAAATAGATACTATTAGGACACTTAGGCATCGGAATGCACTGTGATTTTTGTTATATTTTAATATACTTAGTATACGTATTCTATTTTGATTCTATTTGGATAAGGATCGTAAATAAATAAAGATATAAGGAAAGTTACTATACCGCATCATATTCATTATAGAGAAGGATTTATATTTTAAAATAAGCTATGGGGAATGCAGACACATAACAATTAGGTACTTAGTTTTAAAGTGTCTTAAAACCTATTTTTAATAATTTCTTATTTACTTATTACGAAGCTAATGTATTTTTTTCTTATTCCGCTCCTTAGAATCTTCCCAAATCTGAAGAAACAGATATAGGAATACATAGTAAATTTAGTAAAAAAAAAAAATAAGTAATACAAATATGCAAAGACTAACAGAGGAATGAGTGGTAAAAAAAAGTGTAAACTAAAAAGGTTTTTCGAGCAGCCTTTGTAATTACGGTCATATCTATTCAAAGAATTAATAAATTCAAGTTTCATGCTATAGTTACCACATTTATAAAAAAAAACAAAATATATTAATAACTTATTAGTTATTAAACAGATATGAAACTAAAAACTAACAACAACGTACAAAACACCCAAATAAAGAAAACTTTTTATCAAAAGATGTTTTTTTTTACAAAAGAGGAAAATTCATTCAGTTTATTTCATTTTAGAAGTAAATCTCTTTTAAAAAGTTTTTTTTTCAAAAGCTAGATAAAAGCAAAAAAAAAGGAAAAAAGGAGGTAAAAATTTAATATCCTTTAGTTTTTATACTCACTTCATTTTGTTTTTACTCACCATTCATCGGTTTATATATATATATATATCCTTTTTGAATAAAAATGAAAAGCAAAAACAAAATATTCTTTTAATCATTACATTCTTTCAGAGGATCTAAAATGGATCTATAATGGATTATTGTGCTTAAATTTGTTATTTTTTAATGTGCAAATAATATTAAGAAACTGTTTTCTACTTCTGCTCAAAAACAATGACTCTATAGTTCAAAAAAACGATATAATAAAAAAAATAATAAAATAGAAATAGAAGATGATGCACAAAGTAAGTATATGATAACGTATAGATTTAGTTTTTTAAATTAATAAAATTTATTTTACTTCAAGATCTACGTAAAATATAAACATCCCATAGGTGTTTAAAATGTATTTAAATTTTTCAATTGTGTTATAATTTCAAAAGATGTCTACATATGGTCACTTTTTAAAATTTTGTTATATGCTAAGATATTTGTACTGCGTGATAAGAATGTATTCTAATTACAGGTAAAAATCTCAACTACTTATTCATATAAAAAATATAACGTTTAACAAGGTTTAATATAAAACAAAAGAAAGGCCATCGGTGACTTAAGAGGGAGTGTGGGTTCGAATCTTACATATGTCGTAGGAATAATTCCCCCTTACGTAAATGTCGTAAGCCACGTAATGCACTAAAAAAACAATAGTTAACAAAAAAAAAACTTTTGAATATGAGACATTTAAATCCTTGATGAGTTCATTTCTGATTACTTAAACTTTTTCTTTTCCAGAAATCTTCTCAGAAAGTTCATATATAATTTAACTCTTAGGGTAAGTTCACATGGGATGCATGCATCCGGATGTAAACATTTGATTGGTTGAAAATATATATCGTATTCATGACATGCTCTCCCTTTTGTTCATTTTTATTAAATAATTAATAAATTATATTTAGTTTATATTAATTAAAATTTTTTCTTACAATTCTGGTTTAACCATTTTGTATTTTGTAAATAAAAAATTTTTTCATCAAATGTCAAAACAATATACAATACTAGCCTACTAGGTACTTTCAAATAAAACTTTCAAAATAAAAATGTTGCCGTTTTGCATCTCGTGAACGAGGGGATGCAAAATGGATGCAAAATATTCGTTAATATTACTGAAGAGAACACGAAATGTAACCGAAATTTTTGCATCTGGATGCATGCATCCCATGTGTGATGTAAACATACCCTTATTGCAAATTTTTGCAAATATTATAGAAGAAACTGTGATTCAAAGAATAAGAGGTTCAAAACTATAATAGCTGCCTTCCTATGGTCCATTATACGATTTTATTCCATTTCAGAAATTTTGATTTAACTTCCCCCCAAAAAAAAGCAGCAAACATTCACCTAATATTTTAAATTATTTTATCATGTTAACACATTTTGCCATAGTATTTTTTAACAATCCTTTATTATTCTTCAACAAATAATGGAAATATTAAAATATATGGAATAAGTATAATCTTGTAATATCTAATCATAAAATACGATTGTACTTAATTCTGTCTGGAATTTTGTTTTAAGTTATTCTTCTTTTAAATCGTTAGTAACACATTCTTTTCGCGAATAATAAAATCATTAAATATAGCATTAAACCCATTTGTTTTAAAATTTAAAGTAACAATATGATCCAAATTTCAACACAACACTTACTTAAGTATTTCTTTTTTCTACAATATTATTCTCTTCTTTTTTTCATCTCTACTTTTTCAGTCTTTCACAATAAAATTGTTTTGAAGGATGAAAAAAAATGAAATTCTACTTTTTAAGGATTTTTTTAACAAAAATTGTTTGGATTTTTAACTGTTTTTTGTGGTTAGAAATTAATGGTATGAAATTTGATGGTAATAAATAAGTATATAATAAAATAATGTTAATGATAATGATGTTGATGTTGATAATCATTTTAATAAAAGAAATGAAATTTCGAAATTAACGTGCGCGTAAATTTTGCCATATTTTAAAAAAAAGCTAAAAGTTAAATAAAATTTATCTTTGTCATAATGGTCAAAAATAAAATAAAAGTTTTTAAAAATATTCCTTCAAGTATGCAATTTTTTATTATACATAGTACTGGGCCCCTTTTCTTTTATAGGTATATATTACATTTAGTGTTCAAGTATTTTTTAAGGAAAATGGCAAAAACCTTATTTTATCAGTTAGCTTATTTGCATTTTAACACATGTTCCCCATGCAGTAAAATTGGTGGGATGACGGTCGGTAGGAATATTAATAATATATGTAAAATTTCTATTTATATGGAATGGGTAAAGCGCTTGCTAGCAAATGCTGACATTGGACAGGAGGCTTAAGTAAATTTGGAAGATTAGAAGTATAAATGTTATACAGGGTAGGACCTAACACATTACCTTTCACAACTCCTGCATAAACCAAAACAAAATAGTAGTCAATTCTAAAATGCTTTTTATTGTCTTATTATAAAACGTAAATTTTAATGAAGCATTATCCGTCATAAAACTAAAAACAAGAAACCAAAGCTTTAATTATATGTATATATCAAATTACTTTTTCCTTAAGACTAACACAAACAGTTAGTTCTACAAAAAAAAAAAAAACATCCAATAAATTGTAGTCAACAATACAATAAATTTTTAAGATACGATTTTCTAATCCATTAGTATCAACAATAAATCAATAGATATATAACTATTTGTGATCCCTTAAAAAATATTTGAACAATTTGTGTTGAAAAAAAACAACAACAACAACAAACTTTGTTTGAAATTTTTATAGCAAAAAAACGACATTGAAACACTAAACCATTTTTTTTTTTATTTATTTCAAAAAACTATTCAAGAAAAAAAGCTTTAATAAAAAAAAAATCTACAATATTGAAGAATACTGCATTAGAGTACCAAAGAAACAAATGTCACTTTTAAATCTTAAGAACGAAAAATGAAAAATATTTTACAAAATTTTACAACCCAAAAAAGAATAAAAAAATAAAAAAAAAACAAAAATAACAGCAAAGAAAAAAAAAGCCATTATTATATTCAACTTTAAAGTTTTTCACCAGAATTTCTGAATTTCAGGTGTTATTATTCTCAAGAAAAACACCGATTATATTATAATACACACATACATGTACATACAATGTACACAATACAGCAATTAACCTTTATAGAAAAAAAGAGAAAGAAATTAAAGTAACTTAACTATATATGTATATGTATATATATATATATATATATACATATAGTTAGTTATAAAACTATTTTTATTGTCATTATCTACATGCACAAAAAATATGTTATACTTATTTATGTATGTGCGAACAAACAAACGCACAAACAAGGAAAACAAATTTACCATCATTGTACGATGATTGTATAGTAAAAAGAAAATCTTTTAGTATTTTTAATAAAAAAAAGAAAAAAATAAAAATTAATGCAATAAAAAATTCATTTTTAAAAAAGAGATTTTTAAAGTTTGTTGAATTCTCATTTTTCTGGTTGGATTTTTCTTTTTAAAGAAATTTTTTTTTTTATGGTTTTTATTATGTTCGTTGCAAGGATAAAAAAAAAAAAACAGGAAAAATAATATTGAATATTTTTTATTCCCATATGACATGTTTCTTTTTTAATGTGTCGTTTTTTTTTTTTTTTTTTTTGGTTTTTTCTATATATGTGATTGAGTGTTTGTATATACTAAAGATTGTTAAGAAAAAGATAATATTGCTATACATAAAATACAAATTTTGCTATTTTTTCACTTTTTGAATAAAATTAAGCACGTTTCAAAATAAAGAAAAAAGAATGTAGGAATGTATTAAGAAAAACATGGAGAAAAAAAATACTGTCAACAAAAATTTTTAAATTCATGTTTTTGAGTTAGTATAAGTATATATATGTATATATAACTATATATATTTTTACATTTCATATTTAAATAAATTTTTTTTGTAAATCTGAAAATTGAAATTTCTTTAAAATTAAAAATAAAGACTTCTTCGGGTTTAATTTGACAATGAAAATATAAAAATAGCATTTTTAATATGTAAATATATATATATGTATACATATATGTATGTATTTAAAATACAGAGACGATTCTTATATAGAATTAACCATTTTTTTTATTTATTTTTTTGATAATATTTTAGAATTAACGAAATGATTGAGACAGTTGTTGCTTTGACATTCTTTCGGGCATTCTTTGACATTCTTTCGGAAGAATATACGTATACTTGCTCTATAGAATAACAGGCACAGTATTCTGAAGTCAGTAGTTCACTGTTTAAGAGTTCGTAATTACAACTTAAATTTTAATTCCGTTCAAAAAGTTTTAATAATTGGTTACCTATAGTTAAAGTTTTTTATTAAATATTTATTTCGACAACCGCGCAGATTTCTTTCATACTGTTTCTTAGCCAATATATAATATATGTTGATGTTTTTATTTTTCGAAAATTTTTATTGAAATTAACCTTTTTTTTGTTACTTAAAGAGATCATATATATCACGTCACGATACAACTATCCATTCAAATGGGATTCACAGAATTTGTCAACTTGCATGATACAATTGAAGTATTTGATCGGAAATAGAACCGGTTTAGAAAATGGTAAAATTTTTTCGAAAACTAAGAAGTAAAGTGCAAATTATACATGTGAATTCCATTAGTGAGTTCTTTATTAAATTTCTGATTGCAAAAATATACGAAATACATAAAAATAATGAAATATACAAATTTGATAAAAAATACTCAAAAATTACTTGCAAACAACATATGTTTAGGTAAGATATGATTAGGTTATGAAAAGAGAGGTTATTTTCTCCTTATGAAAATCTAGTAAAATCTAATAACCAAGCGATCAAATATTATGATGGCATGGAACTAGCAAAAACAGTCCCATATCCTAATATCCGCTAGATTGAATAGTTATTAGAGTGCCGATCTCTCTTTCGCACAGGCTTGAATCCTGTAAGTAAGAATCCTTGGTAAAAAAGTGAAAAAGATTCTTTATCTGATTTTCGATCTGATTCAGCTCCCCATTCGTCATTGCATTCAAATAATTATTATCATCATTGCCATAATAATTAATACCTTATATTACTTATATTAATAATAGAAAAATATATTACTTACAATATAATACTTACATATAACAAATCAAATATCAAATGTAAACTACCAATTTTAATTTATATCTTATAACTCACATAAAAATTATAACGCCTAAGTAATATTAAATTATAACAAAATATATAAACAAATAAAATTGTGATAGGCCTAATAAATACTAAATGAATGCAAATTAATTGAGATCAATTCTAATAATAGGGTATATTCCCACTTCTCTTATCCCATTACCCATAATCAAAAATATTCCCAGTTTCCTAGCGTACATTTATCCTTATTCCAACATATACTTAACAATTAATTTGGCTCAGTTATGGAACTGATGACAATTGAAAAAACCGATAAATTTTGTCGAATTATTATTTTTTTTTTTTTTACACGCTACCCAAACTCTAGGAAAGTTTTGAAAGACTAGGTTCTTTTTGAAAAGTTGCAAATTGTATAATGGACCATTTGTATCAGAGGAGAACACGTTGGATGGAAGCATGTTCCACATTTTAGCGGTTCTTACAACAAAAGAGTTTCCATAACCAGTTTTAAATCACGTAGGAATTTCCATGGTGTAGAAATTGGCACTTGAGGCTCCCATAGTGTTGCGTTGGAATTGTTTAAGGGGAGGCATTATTGATTTGCATTCAATAGAACACGTGTCGTTACCTACAAGATATTTATAAAAGAGAGATAAAGCTCCAATATTTCGACGTGAGTTAAGAGGAGTAAAGGTTTCCTGAACAGTAGCGTCGCCAATCAGGCGTTAGGCACGATTTTGAATTTTGTCCAGGTAACTTAATGATGTTTGAGCAGCGCCAGCCCATATGTGAAAATTATACTCCATCTTAGGTCGAATATATGCTTTGTAGATATTGGCCAGATCACTAAGGAGAAAAATAAGATTTACAACGAAAAAGAAAACCTAAACATTTGGCAGCTTTTTTGGCTATATCAAAAATATGCTCATTCCACAACATTTTTTGATTAAGCTGCATGCCTTAAATATTTAAATTTGCAGACCGCAGATTGCAAAAACAAAAAAAAACTGGGTAAATTAGCCTTCTTGAATATCTCCTCCTGCCCTTATAATCAATACTTGTGTATTTTGTTAGTCATATAATTGAATTATCTATTATTTTTAATTATTTCCGTTGTTTCTTTTAAATGTGTTCAATTAAATTTTTAGCTTCCAAAAATTTTTCTAATAAATAAGTTAAATATACAATTTATTAGATTTTTTTCAGTTAATTAAGTTCTTCTAATAAGAAAAGCAAAACAAAATTAATATAATAAAAATCAATACTTAATTTTATAATACTATCAAAAATTGGAATGAGAAACGAAAACAAAGCTATTTACTTCACGTAGGTAGGTTTCATAGTTCATTTCTCCAAAAAAAAATAAATAAAAAAATGGAAAACATACAACATATTCATAGTTATACTTATATACATACAAACACCATTAAGAATTTTTAGAAAAATATCAGAAAAGATTTTCAAGATTATGAGTGGGAATTTTAGAATATTAATAAAAAAAAAAAAATATTCCAGATCACTCTTTCATTTAAGAGCAATAAAAAATTAATTTTTCTGTTTGAACATTTTACGAAGTTGTTTTTTTTTATTGTTTCAAGGTAAATACGACGTATTTTATATTAATTACAAATAAGTATTATCTATAATAAATTTAATACATACTTAATACACAATATTATAAATAACTACATCTTAATTGCTTTTATGTTCAAAAATTAATTTAAACTAAGTAACTAGTTATTTGTTATAATTCTTTCAATATTTATGCTATACTTCTTCAAGGATGTAATTTTTTAAATATCTTCGAACTTTCCAAAAAATTACCAATATTCAAATTCTAGAAATTTATATGTCTTCGGCGGTCATTAAAGTTTATTTTTTTTTTTTTAATTTTAAAAATATTTGACCGAAATTCAACTTACAAGTTATTAGTTCATTCGAAAGTCTCATTTTGGTCAAATATAAATCTAGAGAAAAATCTAGATTTATATTTACTAGGGCAAGGATTTTTAGGTGTTAAAAATTCGAAAAAAGGTACTTAAAATATGCTGGAAAAGAAAAATAAAAAAGATATTCTCATTTAAAAACCAGACATTTTAATAATTCACATTTTATTCTTAATAGTAACATAAATAAAACCAAAAAAGTTAACAAAAAAAAGTTTTTATAATAAAATAATAGGAACATAAAAACCTCTTCATTACTGCTTTATGTATTTTGTTCTTAATTTTTGGGAATAGTTAATAATTGAAATAAATGAGAACGTTTGCCGATTTGGTTTTAATACATTTTTGTATAAACTAAAAGACCTTTCCACTTCAAGTGACGTTATAGGTGCATATTTGAAGGCTGATAGGTACATAGTTAAATATTAAAAACTAGCAACGAATTTACCTTTTAACGGTAAGAATATTCAACTCAAAACTGATATTTCATTTTGTATATACTGTCTATGTACACAATTGTTTTGTTTTTTCTGTAAATCTATTTCTAAAAAAAGATGGAAAAGATGAACATGGACATTAAGCCGATGAACTATGTTCAAGGGTATAATAAATTTTCCATTACGTTTGTGACACCTTAAAGGAGTCGAGCTAGATATAGTGTCAAAGGTATGGATCGGCTCAAAATCGAATTTTGAGTCGATTAAAGCCACGTACGCACGTCCGTCCACCAGTTCGCACGATAACTCAAAAAATAAAGGAGCTATGGTTGGATTGTGATGGTACGACAGGTTCGGGTACCTTCCATATAACTTCTCTTTTTAAATGAAAATAAACCAGTGTCTACTGAAGCTAGGAATCTGAAATTTAGTGAAGAGATGTCGAGCTACATGCCAATAACTTTTGTAAAATTTGGTTGGTCTAGAGCAGCCGGTTCAAGCTTCTTGGAACTTAATGAAGCTAGGGGTCTGAAATCTTACTAAAGATGATCAAGTTTTATGGCAACAACTTCTGTAAAATTTGCTTGTGCTTGTGCAATAGATTCGGGTAGTTGTCGTACAACTCCACAATTTACATAAATATATATATATCTGTAGTTAACGTTGGTAAAACATCTGAAAGTTTTTAAAAGATGGTCAAGTTTTATAGAAACAGGGTATATTACGTTCATACGGGTATCCCAGAGTTGACACAGACTACTCTACTGCACTCTTCCTCGTTTTAATATAAAACAAATTATAAATGAAAATAACAAATTATGGATATGGGAAGATACATCTGTAAGTGTTAAACTAAATTTTCAAATTTTTTGTCTCGTTTTATTTTTTCATCTTTTTTTGTTCATGGTCTAAATCCGGCATATAGTACAATGTATTGTAAAGTACTAAAAATGTATCAGTAATAAAAAAGTACTTTTAGCCACATTAAAGTACCAAGTAAAGTAAAATTTGAAATAGTTATTTAGACAATTTTGAAAAATAATGGAAAAAAATTACATTAAGGCTAAAATATGCATTTTAGGTAAAAATATTCTATAATGAAAAATATATGCAATTTTATACTTTTATGTATAAAATAGTATAGTTTAAGCTTTTTTAGGATTTAACCTAAAAATCCTTGCTCTACTTATTACTATAAATTCTTTAGTCTAGACTCTATAATTATGGTGAAACACAAATTTCAAAACTAAATAAATAGATAAATATGACGATAAGGATATTTATTATGTAGAACCAATCCCCCCCTGCAATGAAATTTATATTTTTATATAGCAATTTTTATTTTTTTATCTTCTACTCTTCATTTTATTAAAATAGTAGAAGATATTGAAGAGACTTGTTAGAGGTGATGTCAAGTAGGTATATAACACACCGTTCCGATTAATGTTAATTTATGGCATAAACTCATTTGATGTCAGAATTTAATATGATGGAAAAAAAATTTTCTGAACAAATGACGATTTGATTTTTCATCATTTTGAACATTAATTTAATAGAGAGTAAACAATCTCTATTAATCTCTATTAGTCGTGTTGCTTTATTAAAATAGTAAGTAATAGTAAATAATTTATTAAAATAGTAAAAATTAAATTCATTTTGACGTGTAAGTTGAAGTCAAGAAGCTTCTCAATATTTTGGAGTCATGATACCAAAAGAATCACAGTTGTTGTCTCCATTTGAGTTTCTCAAGAATTAATTTGCGTCATACGTTAAACTTGAATTACACATCCGACAATTTACAGTCACTATCGTCTATTACACGTATAGTTTTCTAGACAAAGATCTAGACTTTCACAGTCACTTGGGACAAGCATAGTTTTCTGCACAAAAAAATTAAATGCTATGTAAAAAAACCAAATGTTAAAGTTAACAAACCGATATTTATATTTTAGCTAAATAACATGAAATTTATCGTTCAAATTCCATAAAATATAAATTGACTTTAGACTCTGAGAGAACTGTCAAAAGAATAGAAATTTCTCTAATTTATGTGTTTGTAGTATGAGTCCAGTGATGGCACTTCTAGATTTACAAAAGGTAGTGAGCCGAGAAAAAAAAGGTAGTAAATTCAGAAAAAGGGTAGTAAATTTCTTAGATATATCCTTATATCATTAAAATTTAAAACAAATAATTTTTTTGTATTTTTTTTATTAAAATTAATAACGAAACGTAACATAAAATTTAATTCTTTAACAAAATATATGAAAAAAATTTAAACAAAACAATATTAATCTTCATAAAACATAAACCCATTCTAAGACAATCTAAACATTACTAAGCATAACCTGTATTTCAATTTGTTTAAATTTTTTTTTCTATTTACTTGTATACATATTAGTTATCTTATATTAAAATATTTTATTACATATTTACATTTTACATAATTTACAGTTTTGAATATTTCCCATCAACAAAATGACATAAAAGAAAACAATTCAAAAGATATTTGAGCGGTTAGTAAACACTATTGTTATACATAATTATTTGATTCCCTGAATAACAATATTGAGGATACATTTTCAATCGTCAATTTATTCCTCTTATCTGTTTTTATATTTTTTAAAATTCGAAAATTTTCTCTCTGCAGCTGCATTACTACGTGAAAGACAAAACGAGTCGTAACATAAGTTTTGTTAAATTTGGAAAAAGTTGCACCTCTAAAACATTTTGTTGTTTACTTATAAGTAAAACCAAAATTAAACCACTTATATTTCTAATGAAGATTCTTTAATTATATTATATTATCTTTCATAGAAATGAAAAGCCGCCAATTCAGAATTAAGAACCTCAATATACACTGATTCCAAAAAAAGAAAAAATTTTACCAAAGGAACATTCATCATCGAACCCGATAAAATCTTATTCGGATTAATATATTCAAGAAGCTTATATTTTGTATCGTTAAAATCAAAGTGCATCTTCAACTGCTTACAAAGTTCAATATAGAAAAGAAGTATAGAAAAGTATATTTGATATACTTACTTTAATTTTTCAAATGTCAACTAATTGCCCACTGGCCACCAGATTAAAAATCAATGTTGCATTGAAATTTCTGACTTTTTCTGGCAAATTCCCTTCTCCTTAAGAAAGAAATTAAATTATGAATAGAACCAGGGGCAAATTTTTTTTTTTTTTATGTTTTATTAAAAAATATTTTGCGTAGAAATAAATAAAATAATAAATTCTTTTTTGAGATTGGGGATTAAAGATTGGAATGATAGGGAGGAAAAGTAGTAGATTAGCTTGAAAAGTAGTAGAGTTGTATGGAGTGTCTCATGGTAGTAGATCTACTACGATAGAATTAAAGTGGCATAACTGAGTATGACCCAAACGATAAAGTTAAATACTTAATCTCTTGACTGTGACAAAAACCATCCGCTAACTCGCTTCAGATTAGCTAAATATGAACTATCACAAAGCATCGTCAATATGTGGAAAGCGCAACTACTTACAGGTATATGTACATATACCTATGTAAATAAACAATCATATTATCATATAAACAATCATATGTAAACAGGTATATGTACATATGTATATATGTATATAAACAATCATATGCAGCTTCTAGATAATATTATTATAAGGTTTTATATAACCTTTTAACAAAAAGCAAAACTTTTTACTTAAGTATTCATTTTAAATTTATCAGTCATCAAATTGTATATATGTATGTATATATATATATATTAATATAATACAAATAGAAATAAGTAAATAAATTATTGGATAACATAAAATTGAATATAAAAATAAACAAAGAAAACAATAAATTAATTGGAATTTATTTGTAATTTTTAACTAATGCCATGTTTCCATTTACCCAAAACTTAATATTTACAAAAAAAAAAAACAATCCGGAGTGTTTCCATTTCCCAAATCTCTTTGATTTAACGTTAAGTAAGTAAATAAGTATATAGGTACATATATAATAACTAATATGTATTTAACTTTTTTGTTTTCAAATATTTATTTTGTTTATAATTTTCTAGATTTTTAAGAATCCAAAAAAATCAGCCACCTCCACCACAGGACCGATCGCGACCGAATACGAAAAGTATTTTTTTTATTCAATAACAATAATAATTAATAACCAATGAATACGTAAAAATACCTGTACATTACATTCATTCATACATCCATTTACATATGTAAGTAGGTACATGATTTTTTTTTCATTCAAAAATATTAGAAGTAAAAAATAATAAAAACTGTAAGCAAATACAAAACAAACATAAGATTAATATTGAATCTGCTAACAAAAATTTTGCCGTTTTAATTTTATGTTATCAACAAAAGAATAATATACATAGATATGTATATATATACCATATATGTATATAAATTTTTAGAGATACAAAAAAAAAACAAAAAAAATTTGTTCATATAATGTACATTTATACGGCGTGTTGTAATATGTATGAAATTTGGACTTAAAAAAAAATAAATAAAAGTTAAAGTTAGTCGAATCAAAAAATGTTCTGTGGCAAAGTTCTTGCTCTTTACTTGTGTAACATTTTTTTCTTGATAATTTTTGTCATAATATTTTTCTGTTACGAAATATTCGTAAAAAACTTAAAAATGATACTAGTAAACTACTACTTCCGGTTCTCCGATTTGCTCCAAAGCTTGTCATTCCGGGATATTTACGTCAAAACCTTAAATATGAAATTTCAAAAAATTTCGCTCAGTCGTTTAGACTGTACACGTGTCCACAGATATACACACACACAGACATCACACTAAAAAAATTTTAAAGCCTTCTACGCACAGGAATAGGAGATTTTTTTTCCAAAATCTCGGGTACAAATTTTTGGGCAAAACAATACCTACCTTATACATAATTGTATGCGATCGGTAAAAATAATGTAACATTTTTTCGTAAAATAAAATAAAAATAATAAGTATTTATGTACGTACGTATAAAATTACAATAAAAAAATATTCCACTTTTAATTGTGAAAAACGGTAATTTCTTATGAAGAAATTTAACATTTTCAAACAGTTAACGGTGGATATGTACAGTGCAAGTAATTTCGTAGATTTTTCGAAAAAAATGCGAATAAAGAGTTGTAAAGTAGCGGACAAGATGAATCTAATTAGATTTATCTTAAATTTATATTATATCTTGAATATAAGAGAAATCACCAACTTTTGAGAAAACTAATTTTGATGATAAATTCGATGTATTTGCAGTTCTAACAACAAAGGAATATTCAGTTCAGTACCACTTAGGAAGTACGAATTGCAGCAACCCCTCTAGTGATACGTTGTGTTAATTGTTTGAAAAAGTTTGAAAAGCTACCTGCCTAAAATGATCATTCTGATCAGAAATTGGAACCTCAGAATTGGATTATAAGTATAATTTCTTTTTTTTTTTTTTAATTTCTGAAAGCATTAAGTTTTATGGTGATGTTAAACATTAAGTTTTATGGTGAAGAAAAGTATTAAGTTTTATGGTGATGTTTGATTAAGTCATGGTAGATCCTGTTCATAGCTGTATCAATGGTGGTGTGATTGAGGCATTCGATTTCTTAGAGAAATTATAGGATATCACCACAGTTGTGTCGTCGGCAAACTTGTGGCAAAATTTGTTATCGTTAGCAAATTGGATTGGAAGTAGAAGATAGAAGATCGTTGACAAAAATCAACCTTGTGGAACCGTCAGCGTTTATTAAATTGGATTTTTATTGTTTTCTTTTTCATAAAACAATCATAAATCAATCAATCAAAAAATTTTTGTTAAAATTGACATTAACATATTGCTGAATAGTATTGAATAAATGTCCGGGATGAATCAATAAATATATTGATATGTGATTTAAAATATGTGATTTCAAAGTAAATTTTGTTAAAATAATATAATTTAAAATCTCTTATTTATATGGGAAATAACATGGGAGATGTAAATACAGATTTCGTTAAATCTATCGAAATTTTATTTCGGGTAGATGGAAGGAAACCTACTAAAAATATTCTCAGTATTAAGTTGTAAAGATATTTAAAGGTAGATATTTATAAGTTGAAAATCTGAATATGAAAACATATGTAAGTAAGTATTTGTTTTTTTTTTATTTGTACTTATATAAGTAGTATAAGTATATGTGGGTAAGGTAAAAGTGGGTATAGTGGAGAGGTGCTGGTCTTAGATGAGAATTTGCATTTTTTTAATCAAACTAGATAATATTAAATGTTTTATGCTTTTAATTTTTTTTAAATGATACACAAAAAATATCAGATACACAAAAAATATCTAAGTTCTATCATAATTTTATATTAATATAAAAATAGTCTTTATTTATTCGCGGTTTCAAATTTTGCTATTTAGCAATATTGTTTTCTTATAAAAATCATTAAGAGAACTCACCAAAGTTTTTGCTTATTTTTTACGTTTGAAATTAAATAAGTTTATAATAAATGAATAATTTATTATTAAAAAAGTGTATTCTATTATTAAATGTGTAATTTAATTAAAAAAATCTAATTTTTGTAATTTTAAATATGTTTAATTTGTATCTCCATTACACCAACACATAAATTACTTGAAGTGGGTTTAGTGGATACAATCGCCGCACTAAACATAAAATTTGGAGTTTCAGTTATTAAAAAAATAATTTAGGAGCCTCGGTGGCCTAGTGGGTACGAACGTATAAAATACGTTGTAAACACCGAGGGAGTGTGGGATTCGAACATTTATGCGGCAGAGAAATGTATTAAAAAAAAAAATAAATAATAAATAAATAAATAATTTAACAATTTAGATTAAAATAAAAAAAAATTATAGAAAATTAATTAATTTTGGTAAAATTATTGAATGGACATACTATATTTGTTACAAAAAGGCTTCTAATATGTTCTAAAAGTATGAATATTTAAGCAATCATATCATCTTCACAATTTATACATAATATTATGCATAACACCATAATGCATGCATATTAAAGAAGAATACCGTAGTATTTAGGTTCTAATTTTTGTCAATAATATTTTTAATTTAATTTTTACTTTAACTATAAGTAAATGTTTGTTTTTTTAACTATTTTATTTTTCTTTGTTTTCTTATAATACTTATAAATATTTATGAATTGTTTTTTTTTTTTTTATTAAACTGAAATATAACTAACTTATAAATATTCTCTATTTTATAAAAATAACTAATAAATATTTTTCAAGGAATTTTATAAAATCTGCCTCAAACGCTTGTTTTATGTATGCATTATTACTACTGAATATAATAATGTCTCCACTAAATCATCATTTTGTATAGCCACTAAACAAACAAAAATTTGTTTCCTATATTCCAGCATCACATAGTAATGTTTAAAATTTAATTAAAAAATAAAAAAAATATTTAAAATAATTAAACCAATTAATAAAAAAAATAAAAACTTGAAAAAAAAAATAACTAAGTACTTTATGTTTAAGAAGCTATCAAAGGCTTGTTACAAAATTATATCGCCACTATACCCACTTTTACCTTATCTATTTTTAAACAAATAATTAATTGTTTATTTATATATTGAAGAAGTTAAAAAAAACCGACAGTTTTTTTTTCTTATATACAAAGTAAGTAATTGTATAGGTAAGATTATTTACTATTTGTATAACAATAGTTTTGTGATCACACGATTAACGATCAATAATTTTAACTAATTGTTTTTTAAATAATGAGTTTTGTTATCATTGTAATATTGATTACTTGTAGGGTTGTACCCTTTCATAAATATTAAATAAGTAGATAATATTTTTAATATATAATTGAAAATAAATAAAATAAGAATTGATAACAATCAACATTTTATTAATTAACTATTAAAAAATTATCATTAATTATTTTACAAAACAAAATATAAAGAAAAAAAAGAAATAAAAATGGGAATAACAAATTTTTATTTAACAAATTGTTATTTATTTTAATTTATTTGTTATCAAATGATTAATTTATGTTATTAATGAATAATAAACAAATACTTTTTGTCTCTTGTTAAAATGAAAAAATTCAATTTATCCATTACGTATTTAGTTATTTACAATTTAAATAAAGAATGGTGTATTAATGGAAATTAAAATATTTGAACGTTAAAATGAATTTAAAAACAAGGCAGAATAATATGTAAACCAATCGTTTTTAAAAGCGCACATTTGCAAAAGATAATACAAATTGTTTAGAATTGTGACTCTACACCAAAATATGAAAATTCCATATTAATAAGAAAAAATGTGAAAATAGGACTTTTTAGCAATTTTTAGGTACTGTAACTCAGGATAACTCAGGATTTCAGATACAACTAAAAGGAACCGTTAACAGACGTAAAAATATATTACTGGAGCTTTAATTTTGATGTCTTGCCGAAGAAAATGTATACAGGTGCCTAAGTTACAGATATTTAAAAATAGCAAATTTTCAATTTTTGAGCCGTAATTGTTCATAAACAGGGGGTGGTCCAAAATAATTTTCTGAGGAAACTTATACTAATTCTAAAATTCTTTCTTTCTTTCTTACCTCAAAATTTCAAGTCCCTATCTAAGTAAAAGTGTGCCGGAGTTATGAAGGTAGAAAAATCATGCAAAATTTGGTTTCCACATAACGGTAAATTTAAATACTAAATTTAAAAAAATTGTATAATTTCCATATTGATTTATAAAGGTAAAAAAAAGTGGCGTTTTTAAATTGAAAAAATGTTAAGCAGAAATTGAAATAAGTATATAGTTACATAATTAAAAATAGGGCTTTTTCAAAGTTCGAGAGGCTGTAGCTCGCCGTAATGGTTGGACCTACATGAAAATTTTGTTCTACAATATTAATTATTTTATGAGACCTACCAATGGTTAACATTTTTTTTTCTCTATCTTTAACCGTGTAGAAGTTTTGTAAATAGACGTACGGACAGATGGACCAACAAAGTGAAACTAATAGGCCATTTTTTCAAAAAATTTTTGGAAATGTGCTAAAAATTAGTTTAAAATGGCGTTAAAAATATATATTTTTTTAAACTTAAATGTCATTCTATGATTACATTAAAATTCGCGGCGGCAACCGCCGGCGAATTTTTAATTTTGTTGTAAACGCTCTAATTGAAATACATTGTGTTTTAAATAGTTTTTGACATATCGTCATAATGACCTTGTTTTTACAAGGATTGATGAAAAACTTCAAAAATCACACAGAGAAATTCTTGCAGATAGTGACGTTAGACTTTAACTAACCAAAACAACCTCTTTTAAAACAAAATTTAATACGAATATGATCTTTAAGACAAATGTACAGTTTTGTTTATAGATAATGTGGGAAGGATTTTTTTGGAAAAAAGGGATATAGGAAAATTTTATATAGTTAGTAGGGGTGAGAAAATTCGGAGGGACATTTTAAACAAAAATATTAATGTTTTTTTTTAAACTTTTACTAAATCGTACACAGATGAGTTACCAACTTTAGGGAAAACATGAATTCGCATATTTGATTGAACAAACGTAATAAATCCATGGCAAAAGAATTTCTATAAGCTGTGTGGATTATGTTATCTTATAAATTTGACAGTGAAGCGATGGGCATCTGTTGCACTCATAATATGCTAAAAATTTTTGATTTTAGATTAAACTTTTTCAAAATTTTTAGTACATATCCAAATTATGTTAAATTATAATGGTTTGAAATGGTATTTAATAAGTTACTAAATACGATTAAAATGATAAGTATATGTACTTAAATATTTATAAATTTGAAAAAGAAATCATTATTTTTGTTAAAAACAGAATTCATTTTATTATATTTGCTTATATAAGTAGTTATTTGGTTTTATTTTCTTTTATTTGAATAATAAAATTGATTAAACAAAAAAAAATTTGAAGATTTGTGTAGATATAAGTATTTAGTAATACTTATGTTAAAAATGAAATTACATAACACTTCTTTACATATTATTCTTACATATGATTATTTGTCATAAACAAATATGATTATTTTACGTGAAAAACTTCTCTGACAAATCATTTCTCTATAACGTAATGCATAATACAAAACAGTACCTACGATAAGTAAGTAGTTATTGTTTTTTTTTTTTTATTGTTATAAGTGGTTTTGTACACATCACTCTTTCAGAAAATAAACAGCATAATATACTATCATTAAAATTGGTCATGTAATTTAATAAATAATCAACTTATCAGTTTCCAAAAAAATCTATTAATGATAATAAGATCAAGATCCTAGCGTAATTTCTTAATTTCTTTTTAAATTTTTAGATAAGTACAGTTTTATTCCCTAATTGAAAAAAAAACATCGTAATCAAAAGAAGAATAAGAAATTGTATTTATGTTAGTCAAAATATGTTAAGATATTTAAAAATAAACATAAGCTCTATGTTACACCTTAAGCGCAACCAGGATCTATGTGAATTTTTTTTTTAAATGTTCATTCATTTACAACTTTTACACACTTACATACTTATTTTACAATTAGATTTATTTAAAAAATTGAAAAAAGTATCACTTGTATCACTTGTTTTTTCACAACTTTCTTTAAAACGGAAAAATTTCAAATCAATTTTCTATGAGAAAAGGGTTACCCCCAAAGGTACTGAATTGTTTAAATATTTTCCAACTCTCAGATGGAAAAGATCATATCATGTAACTTTAATTGTAGCTAAACTGCAAAATTTATTGTAAAATATATAGTCAAATGAACCTATACTTAGTATTTGCTAGCAGGAAGTACAAACCAATTTTAGTCAAAATATTTCTTAAATACCCAAAACAAAAAATGTTCTTTTCTACAAATTTACTAAATAATTTTGAAAACCGCCTCATCAAAAATTCTAAATAACCATATATGTACATATATATATATAATATATATAATATACAAAATTATATAATAAGTAATAGGATGAAAAATTATTTTTCTCACTTATTATTTCGCAATTATCATTAAGTATTTACTTTTTTTTTTTTTTTTTTAAATGTTACTTAAGATATTTTATGACAATAAGTCTGTCAATATTACTTAGGAGTAACAAAAAATAAAATGTTTTTTTTTTTTTTTTAATTTATTTACAAATTTATTTAATTTGTGGCAAAATAAATAAAATTACTTATTTAATTTACAAAATAAAATTGAAATTTCA
Organism: Poecilobothrus nobilitatus; assembly: GCA_947095535.1. Lineage (NCBI taxonomy): Eukaryota > Metazoa > Arthropoda > Insecta > Diptera > Dolichopodidae > Poecilobothrus > Poecilobothrus nobilitatus. The sequence continues at coordinate 116,744,248 of OX352774.1, forward strand.
GGAAAAGAAAAAACAAGAAAATTTGCACAAAAAAAAAAAAAACTTTAATTCGCTTAACTGAAAGTTGTGGTGAATTTATATATGATGAAAAATACGCAGGCAAAATATTAACTCAATTTATAGCCTTAAGAAAAGTTTTTTTTTTTTTTTTTTTTACACAAAAAGTTTTAACAGAAATTGAATTAACAGCTTTCCGAACAAAATAATAAACATTTTTTTTTACAGAGCAAAAGATAAATTAACTTTTTTTTTCTATTAAAAAAAAAAAAAAAAAAAACCGTAAATATCGTATCTATTCTAATTGGATAAAAAAATTAATTTCTTACGGGCTAAAACATTTCTTTTTTTCTATGGTTTTTTTTTTTGTTTTTCTTTAATTTTATTCTTTTTTGTTCTTAATATGACTTTTTAACCTTTTCCTTAAGTATATATTATACAATATTATATTTAATAATATTTTTCAGTCAAAGAAAATTTTTTGCTTTCGTTTTGGTACTTAAAAAAGGTTAAAAATAATTGTAAAATGTTTCTATAAAATTTTAAACCTAAAAAATATTATTTATAATCTTCTCATAAGAATAATTTTGATTAATATAAGTATACAAATGTATCGTATGATTTTATCTGAACTACTTGCTATGAAGATATGAAATTATTTTCTTTCTTCATAGCTGCCATTCCCTTCTTCTTAATGTTAGAAAGGTAATCACCGTTATGTATTACCACTCGTAATCACAAAATAGATTTTAAGTGCTTTGCTTTAAACTGTAGAATTATCTGGGCAGATAAGTAATTTCATAAAGTATATAGTTATGTTGTTAGTGAATTTGAATATTTGTCGAATTGCTAAATGGTAAAAACTAATACAATATAAATTTCGGATAGGTTTATAAATATTAAGTATATTTCTTTTACTTACTAGGTACTTAACATTCCTTAAAAAATTATTTTTTATATGTTCGTTTTACAAAAATTTAGAGGAAAAGAGTAGAGGTTTTTAATAGTACCTCTGCACTTGTTTTTTTTTTTTTGACAAGGAAGGAAGGAAAAGTACTGAGCCTTTCCTTTCCAGGTGTGGCTGATGAAGCAGGTGTGGTGTGGCTGTAAATGTTTTAAGATGGAATTATTTTTACAACGTATATTCGAATCCACACTCTCTTGGTGTTTTTTACAAATTTTATATTCTATTATCCACTAGATCATCTTTTACCATATCCTCTTACACACTAGAGGCCCCAGTATCTCTATTAAATACCGAATTACTTTATAATTTATTTTCTTCTCGAGTTCTCCTTTAACTGAAAATCACAATTTATCATTTAAGTAAATGTAGGGAAAAAGTTTCTTTCTGTGGTTCGTTTAAGTAATTATTGAGTAAAAAAAAAACTTTCTTTAAGAATCTGTTAATTTGAATATCATAGAGAGAATAAAAGACAGTATTTTTGAACTTTTTTATTATTTATAATTAAAACCATGACTTGATTTAAAGCTATTACTTACGGATGAAAACCTTTTTTTTGTTCTTTTTTTTATCGCTTTAAACACCGAGGTATGTATTTCAAATTATAAAGTACTTATATTATAAGGTATAGGATTATAATTTGTAAGGATTTAAAATTATTTTCTTCAAATCAATTATGTAAAAATTATCTTTAAGAAAATAAACCGTTTTAATTTGTGTTAATTTTTTTCTTTTTTGTATCAGACATTTTCTCTCACTTTTGAAAGAACTGAAATAGAATAAGAAAGAAAACACTGCCTTTTTTTTTTGTTCAAAATTCATTTACCATATTTTTTACTAAAAGAATTTTTTTTTTGTATTTTTTGAATACTAAAATTTTCACTTTTTCAAATCAATCCAGATTACATTCAATTCGATTCAAGCGACGTCCAGTCTTTGTTTCTAATTAAAGTGAAAAAAAAAAACTAAGATAACATAAAAAAAAAAAAAAAAATTTTGTTCAACTCAGGTGTTTAGCATCAGTAACTTTTTTTATTTTAAGTATTTCAACGGAAATTTCATAAAGTTGGAAATAAAAATGGAAAAATTTTTTTTTTTACAACAATACTTAGATGAGATGAATTGATTTTATTAAAAAAAAAAAAAAATCAGAATAGATCAGTATTTTCCTCTATTATAGAAGGAAAAATCAAAAATTAAAAAATAAAAATGCAAACGATAAAAAAAGCGCAAGTATTTCGAAAAGTTTTATCTGAAAGTTGAAGAAAAATAACCAAACAAACCAGTACTTTTTATAACCTCTTTAAAATTTATTCATGCTAAGTATTTAGAAAACTCGTTTATAAATAAGTACTTAGTTTAGGGGCAAAACTTCAGAATTTATAATCTATAACTTTTGACAGGAAATTTATTGAAGTGTCTGCATTTGAAAAACTACACAACATGCAAATTAAAAAAGTAAATGCAAAACAGAGAAAAGTAGAAAATGTTAAATTTTTAATAGAATTTAAAGCTAGAGGAATAAATTTTTAAATTTCTATTGTTGACAACTTTATTATAAAAAAATCACCAGTCCTTGAATAAAAATTATTTAAATTATTAAATTTAAAATTAGTTAATATAAATTACAGTTAAATTTTAAAAACCTAAAAATTTGATAGATTTCAGTCACGTGACTTACAAAAAAAAAAACCAATTACTATTTTACGTTATTTAAACTGATAGATAATTGCTTCTCTTTTTCAAAGTTTTTTTGTAAATAATATCAAATATTTTTTTTTGCATTTTACTTATGACTTGTGTCCTTGAGTTTTTCCATTTTTTAAAAATATATTTAAGTACTTATTTCTATTCTCTTCTTCATTTTTATTCTTATCTTTTCAAAACGTTCTAAAATTAATGATATTTTTGTTTGTCATTTTCATTGTTTTATTAAAACATTAACCGAGTAATCATTACCATCATTACCAAGTATATAATATACAATATTTATAATATGTATACATATATATATATATATATATGTAATGTAACATAATTAATGTATCAGAATTTTAAAAATTTAAAATGAATTTTTCACAACTACCATGAACACATATAGCTACTATCAAATGACGGAAATTCTTTTGCCATTTTTTTTTTATTTCCTTCTTCTAACATTGTTCAATTTTTATATTTTGTTGATTGTCAGGTTATATGAATCCTGAGAATGAAATTTATATAATTAAAGGAGCATATTAAAAAGGACTTGTTTTCAAGGAAATTTTTTTTTTTTTTAAATCATTACGGAACTATCAAAAATAACGTTAAAAGAAAATGAAAATGAGAGAAACAAAAAAGTTGGACTTTCTTCTAGTCTGACTTTTACTGTCTTATTTTCTTCCCTAACCTAACTCTCAAAGTTTAGTTATATTTTACATGGATTGTTAGTTGTTTTATATATATTTGAGACTCCTGTATAACTTTTGTATCTGTTAATGTTTATAATTACCAAAAAACAAAACAGAAACTAAAGGATACTCTTAAGGATGAAATATTTTTGTTTTATTTTAATTAAGGCACTTACTAATGTATATAATTAGGTATTCTTCTTTTAAGAATATTTTCATCAAGTATCATTTAAATTATAATAAATAAAAGGAAATTAATTTAATGTTTAACCGGAAAAATTAAAACCTAAAACAAAATTCTAGTAAAATTTGTATATAGCTATAAAATAATTAGTTAAGGAAATATTAATTTTTCGTTTAAAATCAAATCTCCTTTTATTTTAATAATTATAATATTTTTGAAAATTTATTTTATACTTAATTAACAAAATAAAAAAGACCTCAATTTCCTAGTGGTTAAAAATGTATTAAATACGCGATAAACAACGAAGGAGTATGGGTTCGAATCTATCCCCAACACGTCGTAGGAATAATTCCCCCTTGCGATATACGCATGAAAATGAAAGGTTGTGTAATTATTTGATAAAAAAAAAATTAACTAAATTTTTACCCCCATTTTTATATTAAACAAACCTATAGTTCTTGTACAAAATGTTTATTGTTAACCAGTTTTTATACACGGTCAAAATTTAAATTTAAAAAATAATTTTATAAATGATTCTGACCCTTCACCCTCACTCATAAAGTTGTATATAAACTTTCATATATATATATAAGTATAACTTCCAAATGTTATAGTATATTTTGAGTTCGACTTAACACCAAATTTAAATATTCTGTACAAAATTAGTACTTTTAGTTACTTAAATATTCTAACTATACTTACTAAGTAAGAGCTTATCTATAAAAATTTTAATTTAAGCTGATTCGGACAAGGATCGATGATTTTAATTTGAATCGAAGAAAACCATATTAGTTACTTATACATATATTTTGAAGTCTAAGTGGTCTATAAGTCTTTAAAAAACGAATATTTTTATTAAGTACATAAGTATTGTTTTTTTTTTTGTTAAAGCTGACTCCAAAAATTATAATTTTAAAGTTAATTGATTAAATTGACAACGCCTCAAATCGAAACAATATAACCTAGACTTAATTTTATTTATATTTAGATTCAAACATAACTTAAAAGAATAAAACTCAATGGATATAAATAGTTTAAAGTATATGATTACATTTTTGCCTATCAAATATAATTAAAAATATGGGGCCTCGGTGGTCTAGTAAGTATAAAGCGTATAAAGTACGCTGTAAACATCGAGAGAGTGTGGGTTCAAATCCCACACACGTTACGACACTTACAGCCACGCCTGAACAGGAAAGGCTGTGTAATTTCCTATCCACATTTATGTGGCAGAGAAATGCATTATGTACTTAATTTTGTTAATCAACCCAAAAATATTCGAAGTACTTAAGTAAACACAAACATAATCTCTTTTTAAATAAAATTATTAAATATTTAATTTATTACATTATGTTCTACATAGATTAAAGAATAAATAAGTGCGCTATAGTTAAGTATATGTAGTCACGACTCAAAATATTAACTATTTTAATTTGAAGATCTTTTTGAAAAAGTTAGCTAATTATCTTTTATAATGTCAGAAGGTACTTTAGTTAGTTAAGTATAGTTTAAAAATTTAATTGTCGCAATTAAAGATTACAATTTTTAAGATTTTTTAAATATTTTAACCTAACTAAATCATTTCTCTTCCGTCTCGAGTGGTATCATCAATGTAATGACTAGTGACGCGTTAGCTCAACCTTTATCAATAAAAAAAAACCTAACTAAGTAAGTATGTACTATGGGGACAACATTAAAGGAATAATTACTTCCCTTACTTACAACCTTATTCATTTATGTATGCGGTCGCGGTTATGTACAGAACAATACTTACGACCTTATACATTTATGTATAGTGGTCGGTAAAAAAGCACAACAAACGCAATTAGGTAATGCTTCTGGAAGTTTGGTATAAATAAAAGTAAGTAATTCTTCATTTTCTTAAGAATTTGTTAATAATTTATTTACAAATTCAACAAATAACTTGCAGAATATAACTAGACATTTTGAGTGACATAAAAAAATGTTTTTGTACTATGATTCATTTTTTTAAAAGCTTATCCATGGTTAAAATTTCATTGTTCTGTAAAAGTATAGAACTTTTGTAAACAGACATTCGGACGGAGAAAATGAAACTAATAAGAAAAATTTTCAATTTTTTTTTTTAAAATGTGTTAAAATCAAAATTTGCATAGACTTTTTATTTAGTGTTAAATAAAGAATTTTTTCTATTTTAAAATTTATTGATTTCATATTTTGATTTTGATTAAAAGAAAACTTGTATGGTAATCTAAAATCGAATTCTTTAATATTAAAAAATTGTTATCTACTAACTACTACTATAAATAACAAATCTATCTTATCAATTATAAATAAAAAACGAACAGAACAAAAAAAAAAATGTAAGTAAAAAGTTAAAAATTAAAAACATTAACACTTAAACACATTATAAAATATTATACTTCTAGACTTAATACTTACTTAATAATGTATACCTATACATAGTTATGTATACATAAGTACTTTTATATCTATAGATAAATAGAACACATATGACTTAATGCATATATACATATATGCATATCATATGGCAATAAAAAATGTGTGTACATATATGTAATACTATCAATAAGTATGCATAAGTATCTAAGTAATATGGTAATATGATATTTTTTGAGAATATTTAAATTAAAGTTATCTTAAAAAACATAAAAACTTGTATAGATTAATTTTAAACAAGTTAAGTAGGTACATACGTATATATGTATATCTCCAGTTGAAGCAAAATTGTATCTAAGTTTTTTTTTAAGTTTACAAAAATGCGATGAATAAGTAGCTATATAGTTTTCTATAATAATTAAATAAAGGGGGAGTTGGATATGTATAATACACCGGTTTGATAGGAAAATAATTTTTAAAAATATGCGAAGAAAAGAATGTATTTAACCATTGGGAAGCATTACCCTTTACAGTGAAAAAGAAAACCTCCTTTTTTTTTTTAATAAAATCAATAAGTATCTTATAGCAAAGATTTAAAGAACCTTAATTAGACAAAGTGCAAATATTTTTTATTATTATTAGACTTAATTCAAATATTTATTTTTTTTATTTATCAAACATCAATACAACGAAAGACTTTCAATTCGATTGTTTGGAGAAGTAACTAAGTATATTATTTTGTAAAAACATGGTTGGCATAATAAATAATGTTGTCATTTGCCAATAAACTAATTTTGTGATGAAGATTTTTTTATTTTTGTTATAAGTATAGGTATGTTTTTTTGACATAGGAAGATATTAATAAATATAATATGCATATATAAGTATATGTATGTAGATCTAAAAACTTTTGAAAAGGTCAGTAAAATTTCGTCTAACACATCTTCATGAAAAATTTAATAAAAATAAATTAATTAGATTAAAAATTAAACTAAAATGAAATAATTTTAGTTCAAGATAATTTTATTTGAAAGAAAATAAAAGAAAAATATAGTAAGTAATAAAATTTAACTTTTATAAACTAAAAACAACCTTAACCTTCTAAAAAATTTTTTAAATAACATACAAACTGAATTTTATGATATTTTAATAGATAAACTTAGTTTATTAAATGAGTTCATGAGCACAAAAATGTGTGTTCAGATCAATATAACATTTTGAATCAAATTTAAAATCTAAAACTCAAATTTAAATCTAAATATGTACTCAGTTATGTACAGCAATATGTAATAATATACTTTTAAGTACATATGTACCTATTTTATTTAATTTTCTATTTTTTTCTATGCCTCGTCCGTCATATCAGATTTTAACAAGCATTGAATTAGATAAGTGAATATCAGTGTAATAAATCCTGGTTGAATCCTGAAATATTAAATAATGCATAAATCATTGAAAAGGTGTTATTCCCTGATTCCCGTCCAGGGGATAACAAAACAAAATATGACACACAATAATATAACACTATGTTTATGTACAGAAAAAAGTATACGTTCAAAAGGATTTACATAATATATTTATTATTATAGCTACATATCTACATGTTATGTATATTATTATGTAGTTACCTATTAGTATTAATAAATGATTACATACCATAAAAATCCTCACATTTCACAAGAACACAACACATTACGATAGTATGTATTTAGCAATCAAATAGTGTACTATATACATATGTAGTTTTGTTAGGGTAAATAGATAGTGCAAAAACACTGCAAAATTGCCAAAAAAAAAAAATTGCGAGTAAAAACATTAATTTTTTGTCTGATCAAGTTTTTAATATAATGTAATATAACACGAACACCTATAAACACTTACCTTCTCTTCCTTCACTCCTTACTTCACTTTTCGCTGACATTCTGGTTTTTTGTTATTGATATTTAAATTTGTAATCCCAGTTTTTATTTATGAATTTAATTTTTAGTTTTTTTTTTTTTTTTTAATTTTTCCTAGGAGAGTTTTAGTAAACCGTATAGGAGTTTTTAACTGACACTATATAATTGTAGCTTGAATTCCAAAAAGAGAAACGAAACTATCCTTAATTTCAAAACAAAATTCAAATTATTTTTAATTTAAATTTTTATTTATTTTATAATTTTGAAATATTGTTATTTTAATTTCGAAATTATTTGGTATATTTAATTCAAAAATTTTTATTTGAATAACCAAACACAAAAATATTTATTTTTTTTTTTTTTTTGTAAAGTTGAGAATTTTATATAATAAACACAGATAATAAATTCAGAATTGCATGCACTAGATGCGGTCGGGCGGTACGGCGGCAACTCTATTTAAATTGAACGGGTCACTAAACTCTTAAATAAATATTAATTTATTTTTTTTTATTAAAGCACTGTGTAATTATACTTTTTATTTAAATATAATAGGTATAAGAATATTTATTTATATACATATATGTATTTTATTTTCGATCAAGTTAAAATAAATGCCACGAAGTTTTTATTTCACCGTTCTCGTCTACTTTGAAAACAAAACAAAACTATTTTATTTCATCAATTTGTAAATTTGTATTGAAAATTTATTTCAGCCAGCAGCAGACGAATTTTTCAGCCTTTTGATTACAAATAATGATTACTTTTTTTGCAGAAATAACCAAATTAGTAATTAAACTTTATTATCAAAAACTCAAACCAATATATAACTTTAACCCCTCGAATATACTCGACTTAAATAACGTGCCTTTGACCATAATATTTTAAAGTGTCAATTATTTTATTAGGATAACTTAAGGTTTTTATATTTTGTATATAATATACGCATTGCAAGGTATTATAAAAAACAACTCAATTTTAATAAACTGTCAAGTATATCTTCGCTAAACGAACTATAGTTGAAATATTAAAAAAAAAATTAATAAATAAAATTAATAGCTAATAATAACTTTGCAATAAAATTTTAAATGAATAAATTTTTTTTGACTTTTCTGTTCTAGATAAACATCAAAATGTACTTGTCAATTTATTATGTTCACCTAAGGTAAGTGTTATTTAAAAAGAAAAAACACGAAATATATTTTGCCAGGTAAAATATAATACCAAAGCCACCTTTATACTGAATAGCAGAAATATGAATTTTAAATGGCCACCGTAGTGGTTATGAAAAATGTCAACAAAAGTTAGTTTTGTATGAATTTCTCCATGTCGTTTTGTTTTATTTTTTTTTTTACTATTAAAATAAAATACTAAAATTAGATAATTGGAAAATATAAATTTAAAAAACATTAATTAATAATGAGAAAGTGTTTTGTTTAATTAAATTTTATTTATGTTTAAGTAAATTAAAATATATTTAAGTGACCATAGTTATGTAGCACTAATAAAAAAATATGGCTATAAAAAAAAACTTATGTTTTACTATTTTAATTTTAGTTTATTATTCACTTATATCAATGTTGCGGCCTATCAGTATATAGGTAGCTTTATCATTTACTAAATACTATGCTCTGATGAAATGCACTATGCTCAATTTCAATTTATCGTACGCGTACTCACCCAACCCAAGGACGCTTAGAATATCACATTTCTTTGTTCACAAATACAAAAATATATTTTGTGGTAATTGGTTGAAAAGAAAATGAAGAGAGATAACTTAGAAGAAAAATAATAATATTGAAGCAAATAAAATATAAATATTAAAATCACGTTCAGATTTGAGAATAATCATAGAAAAGTTTCAAACGAGTTATATTCACGTTGGAAAAACATATTTTAAAAATAAAATAAATTTGAGCAAATTTTGTAAACCATAAAAAGCTATATACCTAGAGTTTTAATGTTTCTGTTCGTACAGAGCACAAATAACATAAACTAGGTCTAGATGTTATTATGATACATAATACTCTTTATTATTTTTTATAGTTTCGTTTTGGAATTGCAATGCAACTCTAATAAAATTTCAAGACAACTAAAAATTTCATCTTTAAAATGTAAAAATTTTCATGAAAATTTCCGTTTAAGGTGTCAAAGAAAATAAATACACACTTTTGCAATGCGAACTTTGTACGAGCTGCACGAGGTATTTTAGAAAAGAGTTTGGTTTAATACAAAGATAATATACTTTCATGTTATTTTGCACAGTGTGTAGATGATTTTTTTAAAGTTTTTTTTAAGGTTTTAAGGTTTAAACTTTCGCTAATTAAAAATTGAGTAGAATTCATAAAATTTATACGGACTTGAGAGTAAAGAAACAAAACCAGAACCGTCTGAAATGAAGCTAACATTTCAATTATTTCGAAAAATTATATATGTATGTATGTAATTTAATCATTAATTTAATTTTTACATATTATATAAAAAAAACTATAAATTTGTTCCAATAAAAGTTATTTAAAACTTCCATGCGTTTACATTCGTTTTAGTTTGATTAGTTTACGAAGAAATTTGAAATTTTCTTGGATTATTATTGATTTACCTACAATCAACAATAACAAATAAGTTACTAATTAAATGCTGTTTATAAATTATATATACGTATAAAACCCACATATAAACGTTTCAAATATTATTAGTTAAAACGTTTAAGGTATCATTATTATGAACATAAGATATTATGTAAATTATTAGGTAAATACTTTATGTAAACATCTTAAATCGTTTTTTGTGTTCAACCTTTAAAAAATTTTTTAATCTATTGTAAATTTTTAAACCTATTCACAATAGACAAAATTTATATGACATTGACAAATGACAATATTTAATGTCATTTTTACTATACCATAAGACCATAAATATACGCGTTCTCTTGCATTTTGGCATCAGCCATATTTTAGTTTGCACATTAAAAATTACGAACAAATATTCTATAAAATTAAATAAAAAGTGAATAACAAAGTTAATTTTAATTTGGAAGTTATTAAAAAATGGCTGGTGGTGGCATGTCCACAGGAACTAAAGTGGTACAAATTACCAATATAGCCCCACAAGCTACGAAAGATCAAATGCAAAGTTTGTTTGGGAATATTGGAAAAATTGATGAAATAAGATTATATCCAACCGTTCGTGATGTATCTTGTCCAGTACAATCTCGTATCTGCTATGTTAAATATTTTGAAAGTAGTTGTGTTGCTGTTGCTCAGCATTTAACTAACACTGTATTTATTGATCGTGCTTTAATTGTTATACCGGTACAATCAATTCCAGAAGAATATCGTGCGTTAGAAATGTCTAAAAATGGAACAATTGTACCAGGATTACAAAAAGCTGATTCAAAATTACCCCCAGAAGTTGTAAATCGTTTGGAAGGACAGACGCCGCAGCAGGTAAATATACAATATTATAAGAGTTGTGTAATAAACGTTTATAATCGTTCTTTCATTTTTCAGGTTGTAATGACTTACGATCCAAAATTAGAAGAACATAATTTACCTCCATATCCAGCTTTACCAGCACATTTGGATAGCCGAAAAATTGAAGAAATCCGTAGAACAATTCTTGTAGTTGATGTACGAGATGAATGGCGTTTAGATGATTTAATGGAATACTTTTCACGAGCTGGGGAAGTTAAATATGCTAGGTGGGCTGAAAAAGATGCTAAAACACATTGCATGATAGAATTTTGTCAACAGCGAAGTGTTATTGAAGCATTAAAATTACAAGGAAGTGAATTTAGAAGTGGTTATTTGAATATTTATCATTCAACTGAAGCAATAGCAAAACCTGAAGCAAAAAGTAACGAAGCAGCTCAAAAAGAAATTGAAGAAGCTATGACTTTGGTTAAAGAAGCTCAAAGTATGATATCAGCAGCTATTGACCCTGTAATTGGAATGTTAGCTAAGGATAAACGGCGTCATGGTTCCCGTTCTAGATCAAGATCCAGATCTAGATCAAAACGTTCTCGTTCAAGAAGAAAAAGTCGATCAAGATCTAGGACATCAAGACGAAAGAGTAGATCACGTTCAAGAACATCAAGACGAAAAAGTCGTTCTAGATCCAGAACATCAAGACGGAAGAGTCGTTCTAGATCAAGAACATCAAGAAGAAAAAGTCGATCAAGGTCTCGTGGATCACGACGTAAAAGTCGGTCACGTTCTAGAGATCGCCGTCGTAGTTCGAGATCACGTCGACGAAGTCACTCACGCTCAAGACGTTCAAGATCCCGAGATCGTAAAAAGTCACATCGCAGTAAAGAGGAACGTAGAAGATCACGTTCTCGTAGTAAAAGACGTTCCACATCACGGGGACGTAGTAGCCATTCAAAAGATACAAAATCAAGTTCGTCTAGGAGAAGATCACGTACACCAAAAATAAGAAAAATTGTGGAAGAATCTATTATACGTGACTATGATGCTGAAGAGAAAATTGGTTATAATGATGATAAAAAACGTTCTCCAAGTGTAGAAAAATCTGATAATATGGACATTTCCAATTCACCATAAATTTAAATACGAAAAATATTGAAGAAAATTGAATCTGAATTTATTTAAAAAACAATAAAAATAGACGATTAATCAAAAAAAATTGAAAACCAATTTAAGTCTTAAAATTTTAATTGACAACTTAAAAATTCAACCGTGTGCAAATGATTTTAAAATATAATTATGTTTTCTCTTTAGAAGCCTTTCAATAAAGTTAAGCACACAAAAAGAAAAAGAATTTGTTTCATTTATTGTATTTATTTTCAGGATTCTAGATTTTGTTGTTTATTTCCATCATTAATTAGAAATTTTTAAATTATACAAAAAACTTTCTATGAAGGCAAGCTATAATTTAGTTGGATTATAATATTCATTATATACATATGTGTAATATTAGTTAGCAGAATTATATATGTACGAGTACATGGCTATGCTTCAATATTTTACAGAAGCGTGTCCTCTTCAACTGTTTATCATAATTCTGAAAAAAATACCGAATGTATCAGAATCAGACTTATTAGTACAAAAACACCTCTGCAAATTAGATCTCCAAAACTCTAAAGGTATTAATTTTGGCACCAGCTAAAAAAATATTGAAAATTTAACTGTATTTGCTTACATATGATTCTTTTTTTTTTTTCATTTTAAAACCCTATTACAAATTTTGCCATAATTCCTCATTTTAGAACGAAAATTTATTTGTTTAAAATTAAATAATAAAGGTAAGACTTTAGTAAAAGCAAGTAAAAGCCAACATATGATTGGTTGATTTGGAAAATTATGGCTTAAGAATAATAGCTGATTAAATTTTTCCATATCATTTTCACATTCTATGTTTACACCATAGAATTATTACTTTTTAGAGTATAAATAATAAATATATGTATGTATGTAATTCCATATTCCATACATAGATGGAATGCCAGTAGAATATTTCCTATTTTCTTGTAAATGTAATCTATTTACATGACATAACAATTTTTTTTAGACATTTTTCCAAGATTTCTCTCACAATACTGGCATTCAAAATTGGCATTCATTCAAAGGGTAGACGAGGGTCATGGCTTTTGCTTTAAGTAATGTTAATTTTGGTAGAACGAAAATATGAAATTTTCAAATTTTACATGTAATCTTAATTTTTTAATTCTTAAAGGAAAAAGCAGTAAATTCTTATAACGCGAAAAACACTTTGTTTTTTTAAATTCGTCCCAAGGTGGTCTTAAAATTTTTCTTTTCTATGTTATCTGATATAACATTTAAAGAATATTAACATTTTAATTTAACAATAAATTCAAGAAAAATTATTCTCGATTTATTTTTCTACTATAAAAGCTGTTTTCACTAATTAGTTGTTATAAATAGCTTCTCTCATTATTTCTTTGTCAAAATGTCACAGAAGAAATAAACAAGACTAGAAACTGTAGCTAAAAATTAAATATAAAACTTGCTTAAATATTCCATCAAATTTATTACGAAAATAATTGATGGGCTGACGAAAACTTATTACGAAAAGTAATAGGAAAAAAAAAGGAAACACAAATATGTCACTTTTAAAATCTTTCTCATGGCGTTCTCTCAAAATCATTCAAACAGTTTTCTTCCTACACTACACTATAATATAATGGAGGATGGTCCTTTACAGTTTTTGTTTTAATGTCCTTATTAACGGCTTAATATTGTTTTGTTATCCATTGTTTTGTTATAATATTGTTTTGTTATCATAGTATTAACTGTGGTTAAACAAATATTCGTTAAGTTTTACGGATTTTCAAAACTTATCGTTGAAAATTTCTACAAGTTTTTGTTTTGATTTAAATAAAAACTAAAAAGATGAAATATGAATATTCTTTTAGTTTCTTTCTTTTTTATTTTATGTTATATAACAAATAAGTTTTTTGTACAGATCCATGAGCTACAGAGACAGTTTTGTTTAGTAATTTCCCCAAAAAGATGGAATAGGTCTTTATTAATTATATTTATCTTTAAATGGTTTAATGTAAAAATAAAAAAGAAACTTATATATGTATTTACATATATAAAACAAAAATAATACCTACATATATAGAACGGTATATAATTTTTAAATAAAATAGTAAAATAAAAAAATGTAAAATTTGTAAAAAAATATGTATTAAAAATATTTAAAATAAAATTAATAAATTACTTGAAAAGCCCAACACATTTTGTGTTAATTATTAAATTTTTTTCGACTTGTCTTTTTTATACTTTTAGTTAAAATACAGTTTAATTGTTAAGATGAAAAGAGTGAAGATAATTAATGTTATTTCTTAGTACCTGTGAAACCAGTGATTTCTTGCATACCTGTGATTTTAAAGATCATTAAACAAGAATCGTTTTTAAACATACCACTATGCACTATACTATATGCCAGTGCTCAGTTCAGTTCTGTAATAAAATAAGTAATCACCAATCCGTATGCCACTCCACTGTTATTTTGTTTGACAGGTTTCCAACTTTTTTTAACACCTTAAAAATATATAATATTCGTGTGAATGTGTGTACACTGTCATCGGCATGTCATTTAAAATAAATAAAATTATACTAGAAAAAAATAAAATAAATTTGTTATATATGTATTTATGTATATTGGTAATCGGTATATCTATTTTTGTCTAACTTTCAATAAATTAGAAGAGAAAAAATTCAAAACAATGCAAAAGTTGTAGTTCTCTCTCTAACGAATGCATTTAAAATAACGTAAATATTGAAAATTGGCAACAGACCTTTAAATATTTTCTATACAGAAATGTAATGTTTACATATTTCTTTGTTTCCTGTTTATTATTTTATAAATTTTTTGGTATTGTTTTCGTTATTTTTTTCCGTACTTGCTAGACTTGTATTAGCAGAAACTGTAAGTAAACAGCAACAGAGTACAGAGTACATTACAATACAATACAATTACATACTTCAACAGTACAAAACAGAGTACAGACTACAGGCAGGGCAGGCAAATGACTTTTATTTTATTCAACAAAATAGTAGTTCATTCATGTCATTCTCTCTTTGTATTTTGAAAGGTGTAGTCGTATAAAATTAAATTCTTTAAATTTGATCTGTGTATTTACAGTTCTGTCAAATTTTATTTTTGAAATTGTATTTTTTTTTCTAATAAAAATAAAAGTTTCATAAAATAAACAAACGAATTTAAAAAAAAAACAATATAAATTATATTTTTTTCTGTGTACCTATATGCATTATTTGTTTTTTAAAAAAAATATTTTATTAATAGTAACAATTTAAAAAAAAAAAAGAAATAGATTGGATTTATTTATTTTATATATTTTTTTTCTACAATTGTGTTAAAAATATACAAAAAATAAAAATTGGTGTCATTTTGCGAGAAATTGCTAACATTATAGAATTTCTATAACATAAAATTTTTTTTGAAAATCCTTTGTTTAATCATTAGGGGAAAGTAAAAAAAAAATATTTTTTTGTTAAGGAAATAGGTTGTTGGTTTTATGAGGTAGAAGAAATAAATTTAACCAAAATTGGTCATCATTTATTTTTGGTTTTTTAGGGAAATTTCTTAAATCTTGTGTAATAAAAAAAAAGTAAAACAAAAAGTTGCGATTGTGTGTTAATATATAACTTAATATATAATTTATATATCTATATACATATAATATTATAAGTATATAACGTAATATACCAGTAATATTATAATTATATCTATCTATTTAATTTATTCAATTTTAACAAATTAAATTTTTTTTTCGGTATATACCTATACCGTTCTTTAAAATAAAATAGATATAAATTTAATATAAAATAAAAAAAAAATTAAACCTTAAAATATGGCGGATGTAGAATCAGCTTCAAGTTCATCAGTTTCACAACCACCAACATCTACGAGCCATATGAATCCAATAATACCATTATTGGCAGCAGATATACATGTTGAACAATCATCTTCAACATCAAATATTGGTTCAACTGCTAACAGTAGTAATAATAATAATATTGCATCATCATCTACATCATCTTCATCTTCGATAATTATAACAAGTCAACAACAATCTTCATCATCAAATGTTGCTACTGTAGCGGTTGCTGCCAGTAGTATTCATAGTCCAATACATGCTGCAACATCAAGTAGTAATAGTTCATCTTCCAATATTGGAATTGGTATGGGGGGTGGTACAAATAATAATTCATTAATTGGTGGTGGCAATAATAATACATCATCAGCTGCTGCAAATTCAACAACAACAAATAATACGAATTGTCGTAAATTAGGGCATGATGATGAACCAGAATCAAAAAAAATTAAATTAGATCATAATAAAATGGCCAGTTCACAATCTGGTCAAATTGAGAAATTAGAAGCCAGATTATTATCGGCATTATGTTGTGCTGTATGTTTGGATTTACCAAAAACTGCTATGTATCAGGTAAGTTTATTAATTTTTTTTTTTTTTAATAAATTTAAATTTTAAATGAATTAAGTAACATAAAATAAATAAAACAAGAAAGACTCAAGGGTTAGTGCTTTTTGTTTTATTCAGGGATGGGGAAGAGTAAGAATTGATTTTGTAAGTACCTAATTGACGGTTTTTTTTTTTGAGTCGTGTAACACAAAAAGGAAAACATAAAATTTATAAATGTGTCAATTTTCTAGAGAAAATTTTCAAAAGGGTTACATAAAGGAACTACAACCAGAATTTAAAGATTTCATTTTCTTTTTGGTTAATTTTTTTTTTAGTTTTGACTGTTTTCAAAGTTTCTTTATTGTTTTGGTTTTAGGAAGTTGTAAAAACGATTTTTTGTTTTTAATTAATTGTTTTTAGGTTCAAAAAATACAAGCACCAAGGTAAGAATATTTTTTCAAGGTTTCAGATAAAAAATGAACAAGCAAAAAACAAACAAACGAACAACTAATTTAACAGATACAAAAATTATACTTTTATGTGAAGGGAAGGGAACTGGAAGTATCTGTTAAGTATGAAATTAATTTATGAATTAACAATGAATTACACTCAGTTAATTGTTAAAAATAACAAATATCAAATTTTTGTTAAAAAATAAAAAACATTTTTAAAAAAAGTAAATACACTAAACTTTAAAGTTTTTTTCCACCATTAATAGAACAAATTGAAAAATGAAAAACCAGAATTATTTTTATTTTTTTTTATCAAAAATATTTCATCAGAATATTCGTGTTCGTCGCCATTTTTATGTGTTCAAAAAAATAAAATTACATACATATGTATATACAACATTATATATATTAAATATATAATTAAGTATATTATGTAATATTTATGTACGTGTATACATATATTTAACAATATAACAACAAAATCAAATCGTAATAATAAAAGAAAAAAAACACTAAAACATTACGTAAACAAAAACGTCCTTGACTTGATAAATTTTATTTCGAAATTTTACTATTTTTTTTTTTTTTACCTTAGAAAAAAATTTATTTATTTTTTTTTCATTTGCTTACCAAGAACTAAACAACACACCAATAAATAAAACGATGAACGGCTACGATTACATTATCTATAATAATAATACATCGTTACATTTACATATTTTTATTTTATTTTTATTTTGAATGAACCTTGTGCAAATCGAACCATCTTATACTGCGTCAAATATTAAATTTAAATTAAAATGCAAAATAAAAAAAGTACAAATTTACATATATAGGTACTATAATTAAAACTATGTACCTAAAAAAAGAAAAATATTAGGAAAACGGTACTTTAGTTTAAACGGTGAAAAAAAAAAACAATTTTATAACAAATTTAAAGTTTTCAAGTACCTATCAAGAAAAAGATGTGTTGCACCACGAAACTGGTTTGATTATACATATTATACGATATCTAATATAAAATATTACATTAGCAATCTGTACTTTTTCTTTTTTTTGTTCACCTTTTTAATCTTTAAAAAAAATAAAAAACTGTGGGTGATTTGATAAATAAAATATTAAATAGAAAGAATGAAAAAAAGTTCAGATTGTCATAAAATATTGTATGCACATATATATTTATATACACACATACATACACAATATCTAATATAATGTACCTAAAATATTTTATTTACATACATATTAGATATTAGGTAGGTACATATTCTGTATTTTGATAAAAAAAAAAAAACAATCAAACACTTCACAAGGGATCGTTTTAAAAAAATTTAATTTAAATCAAAAATTCAAAAATTATAACTAACTAAATATCTTTTCTTATTAAATAAATATAAAAAATTGATACCCATATAGCAGGTACATATATACATAATATAAATATTATTTTTGTTCTGTACGATATTACAATGTAAATTCATGTGTTTGTTCGAATATTTATAGGGGGTTATAGAAAATAACAAAAACATTTCAAACATTAAAATGTCGCTGTATCACACATATGTGAAAAATTCTTTTGTTTTATTTATTTACCTATACCTAATATTTTTTTTTTTTTTTTATTTTATTCGAAACTATTTTAACAAAATGCAAAATTAAATAAATAGAAATTGTATTCCAAAGTTTTATTACAGTAACAAAGATATAAAAAAAAATATAATTAAGAAAAAAATTTATTTAATTTTATTAATACAGAATTTAGTAGCAATTATTATACATTGGATCAGTGAATCATAAACAAAACTTTTTGTTTATTAATTCAAACATATGCATACATAGGTACATAGTTAATGTATCTGTAAATAAAAAATTAGCAATTAAATTAAAGAATTCATTTCTAGGGTCATTTTTATCTTTATATTTTAAAATTATAAAAATATTAACCTATACATAAAAAAATAATTTTATTTTAAATTTTTGTTTTTTCAATACAGTCGAATCGGATTATAAAAAACTTTAATAAAGATTTGTCTGTTTAATAAATAGTAGAATAGAAAAGTATTATTCATTAGTTTTTGAACAGTATTCTTATTTGTCCAAAAGTGTTCTCAATTTTGCTCATAAAGTTGAGCGATAAAGTTTGTACAACATTTTTTGTGGTTGTTTTCTTTTTGTTAACATAGTCTAAAACTGATTAAATATATGATTATAATGTTTATAAATTGTAATTAAAATTGACGAAGTTAAAAGTCAAATATACGACATCTGGATTTTCAATTTAAAAACATAATACGGACATAAGTCTATACAAAATAAAAGTAATTTTATTATTTATTTGTTTTTTTTTTTTTTAATTATTTAAATGTACAATTTACAATCACAATATTAATTTTCATATTTACATTTTTAATATTTTTTTAATTTATTACATATAGAAATGCCCGCGTAAGGTGTTCAGCGATCGGCGGTAGTTGGTAGTCTTACGTTATCAATTAAGTTTGTCTAACGGTCTAACTTAAGCGGTAACCAAAATGATATAGTTCGACATATTATGTAAATGTCATATGTTATCGTCATGTTGGCATAGACATTTGTCAAAACATGCAACGAACCATAATAACATAAGCAAACATAAGAAATATAACAAAGTAAAGAGTGTCATGACATTTAACGAAAAGAGAACTCAGTTAAAGAGCGTCAGGTAAAATAAGTATAAATATGTTCGATATAAATAATTAAAACTTTAAATGGATAGCATATAATAATATAAGATGAGGAAAAAAGTTATCAACGTCAAACAAATGTGAAATTTACTATATCAATTCTATTCTAATCAAATCAACATAAGAACAACAATGTTTAACGAAGCTTAACCAATTTGATTAATATGTCAATAATTATAGACAATAAACATTTGATTTCTATAAGCTATATATATCACTATTTACACATGTTGAACTATGTCATTTTGGTTAACAATTTAAGGTTTCCTGACTAAATTTTCTAAATTGAAACAAAAGAGGCAAATTTTATTTTTTCATTTTATTATAATTTTTAGCAGACATTTTTTTCGTAAAATTGGTTTTAATTTAAATATTTCTTAAAATTTTATTTAACTTTTCTGTATCTTTTTTTTGTTGATTTTATAATAATTAAACAATTTTTTTGAAATTTATTTAAATTAAGTCTGTTCGCGCGACTCGCAAAAATTTACAAATGAGAGGACAATTGAAATTTGAGAGAATAATTGAAAAAATTTACTCATTTTATACAGATGCTTTCATTTAAAAAAAGTATGCAAATTGGAAACGCTTTTACAAAAATTTACAAAATTTTAATAAATGTCATAAATGGTCATTGTGTTGTGTTTACCTACTTCAAAAGTGAATTAAACAAAAGAAATTAGAAAACTTTTTAATTCAAATACCTATATGCGGGACAAAATTTATGTTTATTTATTTTTGACAAATTACAGTAAGAAAAGCAACAATAACAAAAAATAAACGTCAGCACAACAAAAAAACTCTCAGTACGCGAACGTTTTTTTGGAAAAATTTTGCATAAATTTTTAAATTATGAAAATTTTTTTATGCGATAGAACGGAAGAAATTGAAAGAGGTTTCAAGGGCATTCTACTAACAACTTATAATTATATGTTAATTTAAAAATGTCCCCATATTTTTTGCAATACAAGTAAGTTTGGTCTCCCATTAAATTTCTACTGGCGCAATAGAATATTACTGTGCTTAATTTTTCTACCGTCATTTTCTGTAGACTGTAATTGATGTTCGTTTAATTGTTGATGTTTTTGTTTTTAAATAATAATATATAATAAGATTTCTATTTAGCAGAGAATATGAATAATAAATAACATTTTAACTATAGAATTATTATTTCGTTTTTTTTTTTTAAATTTTATTCTGAATTATTCAGGTCATTTAAGAATTCTGAAACTCTTTGAGGAAATTTTTTATTGGTTCTTTATTCGATTTAAAAGAATATTTTGTTTTCTTCACTTTTATTGATAATTAAAAATTAAAAAAAAAAAAATTTGTACGATTTTAAATGGGTAGATAGGTGTACCTATTCATTTTTCTATAATATGTCAGTATATAATATAATGTATAATATATCATATAGATATACATCCATATGTATATAATAATTTATTCGTTTACTTTTCCATTTTATTTTTTTTTCTGCTTAACTTTGAAATAAATTAAAGGAATACCATACCAAAAAAAATCAAAAACCTAGAAATCTAAAAAAAATTTAAGCGTCTAGATAATATGTATACGTATACTACTACTAGAGATTATTATTAATTTTATTTAAATTTTTTTTTTAATTTGTATGAAGAAAAATGTTTGGCCCTGCGCCTTGTTAAAAAGTTTTTCCTACTCTTTTTTTTTTTATTGTTTTTTTTTTTTTGGAATTTCACCCATTTTTTATTTGTTATATACATATGTATATAACATACATATATATTTTTAATGACAAAATAAAATATAATATAAAAAAAAAAAGCTGCAGTAGGTACCATTGTTAATTTTTTTTTTTGTTAAACTTTTTACTGATTTTTTTTTACAGGCAAAAATCAAAAACTATTAAAAACAAAAGTAAAAAAAAAAAATTTTAGTTATTGCCTTTTCACATAAAATTTAATATTCACATGTGCATTTTGTAGTTTGTAGTTTTGTACTTGTACCAAGTATAAGTACAATGTACATACATACATCTTATATTCATATTATGTATGTATTCGTAATGAAACGAGCCCATTTTCTTATTTTTTTTTTTTTTTTTTTGAGTACTGCAAAATTATTGACATTTTTGTATATTAGAATTCTGCGCATTAATTTATTATTATTATTTTTTTTTTCTAGTTTTTACTTAATGACAATAAGTAAGTAAAATCTATTTTTCCCTTATTTTTTTTTATTTAGAAGGGTGAAAAATATTTTCTTAATGCAAAATATGTAAAAAAGAATTCATATTCTATTGCGTAGTTTTATAATATTTTTTTTTTAATGTATGTATAGATATAAGAATGAAACTAAAAAATGTTGTTATTATAAATTATATATTGTATTGGAATAGAAAATTCTTTTAAAACAAAAACAAAATATTCTTAAAAATGCAGTCGGAAACTTTTTTTTTATTTTACTTGTAAAAAGCAACAAAAAAAAAAAATAATAATAAATATGAAGTATTCAAAATTTAATTACAGTTACGGATATAAAAATTATACATACATATGTATATGAAATATGTTAGAATAGAATGTATCGTAAATAAAGTTTAAAACTAAAAAAAAAAAAATTTAAATATGTGATTTAGAACTCGTTTACTTTCTTTTTGCAGAGTAAACTATTTTTTTCTACTTCCAACTACACCAGCATTTTAGAAAGTGTAGATGATTTTTCCTACAGATACCTTTAATTAAAATTTATCAACAAAAACTTAATGTGCTATTTACCAACTACTCTTTTTATGTAAAAAGACTCAAACATTGTAATAGATACATTAATGAATGAATCATTACTAAATACACTAGTTATTATTCCTTTTTGATGATAGTTACACACTATAATTTCTCTTCTTCATTTAAAAAAAAATCATAACAATTCAGGTACATTATATATTCTAGTTGCCAAATGTATACCCCTTATTAAACTTCTTCAAGATGAAATAACTACGATATACAGTTTTACAACAAATTTTATGAACTAAGTACCAAGAGAGAGAGTGGAGTAATGACACTGCCGGCTATTCTGTTGGACAACATGCATTGAAATGGTTTAATGATGGTTCAAAAACATCGGAAGGAACTGAGTCTGGCGTAAAAAGACCAAGCACGAAATACTCATAATCGTTGGGGAAATTTCCTAGTATATTTCAAGCTGATAGAAGATATAGAAATAAAAAAATAGCTATTCTAACAGACAGCCAAGCAGCACTAAACTCACAAGCAATTAAATCCCCATTAGTTTGGGAGTGCTTATAGTGAAACTAAACCCCTTGGGAACAAATAATAAAGTAACCCTCTTCTAGATAACAGAACACCTAGGTATAGAGAGAAATGAGGAATGTAATACTTGCAAAAGGAGGAACTGCAACACCCTTTACAGATCCCGGACTTTTTTGTGGTATAGATAAACGCAAAATAAAAAAAGCACTAAAAATTGAAGAGGTAGCAGGACACCTAGATATAGAGAGAACTGTGGAAGTGGATCTACTTGCAAAAGAAGGAGCTGAAACTCCCTTTATAGAACCCGAACCTTTTTGTGGCATAGAAAAACACAAAATAAAAAAAGCACTAAAAATCGAAGAAGAAAAATGTAGGAGAAAACTATGGAACGTACATTCTGGGTTCAGACTATCCAAGGAGCTTCTGGCAAACTATAATCGGAAAAGATATACTAAAATTATATGATTCAGTAAAAATAAACTGAAAATTTTAACAGGATTCCTGGAAGACTGCCGCCTAAAAGGACACTTAAAGAAAATTAGAATAGAAAGTAACAGTCCAGCAGATTCTGTCAAGAAGAATAGGAAACTCCAAGTCACATACTCAAAAACTGCGGAGGTTTATTCCGAGCAAGATATGTGCACTTAGGAGCATATTACTTTGTCGAAGATAAACTGCCAGCAATAAAACCTATACAAATTTTTACTTTCTTATAGGCAGTAGGGCTGACAGAAGTATTAAAAGTGGAGACAAGATCCACAACACGTAGAACAGGGGGAGCACAATAGATCTACATCAAAAAGTTCAGTGTCATTTTATACCTCTTAATAAATTTAATCCAAATCTAGGTACACATAAATCAAAAATTTTTAATCAAACATTGAAAAAAATTTGCAAAAAATTTTGAAAAAGTTTTACTTTTGGTGAAGAAAAAAGTTGAATGATTCAACAGTCAAAAAAAGAAAAATCGTGACATCTTCAACAATTGTGTTCTTTATAAAGTTTTTTCAAGTGAAGTTTTTACTTAATGAGAAGTGTCAAATGTCACTTTTTGTTTTTATTAAAATCAAAAATAATAAATTTGTTTGAAATAGGTTGAATAATGGGTAACATTGAAAAAATTGTTGAATAATAATGTACCTACATAACATATTTTAGATATCTTATTATTTTCAAAATATGCATACATTTAAACTTACATTAAAGGTTAAAAACTGTGAGAACAGTGCACAATGGTTATTGAAAGTATTTGCAAGAATTTGGTTTTGTTCATTTTCATATTGGATAAATTTTACTTGTCCAAATAAATGTTTATTTTCTCTATAATATGTAGTTATTTTGTTTCTTTTTGAAACTTTTTATAGGTTTTTACAATGTTCAGATAATGTTTGTAAATAAAAACTTTTGCAAAACATTTTGCTAAATATCAGGATAACAAATTGTTCAATAACAATAATATCTTTTAGTAAATAGGCTTGTAACCGTCTTGTAAGTGAAAATAGAAATGGAATAATAAGCCTAAAATTTCCAAAAATTTTAAAATTCTACACTTAGTCTTATAGGCAAAAAAAAGTAGGCAAATTTTAAATTTTTTATACTAGAAAACTAGAAAAATACTAATTTTGTTTTTTAAATTTCATCCAAAAGGAAACTTTTCGTCATTTTTACGTCATCTGAAATACAAAATAGATATTGTTTTAGTTGAATGAAAGTTCAACTTATGTATATTAAAGTTTAGATTGGTTCATAATAACGGAAACTTATTACAAAAATTGATAAAAAGTAGTACTTATTTTTGTTTAAAAAAAAAACACAGAAAATATTTTTTCAAAAGCTTTCTCTATGATATTTCCGTAACTGTAATTGATACACACTATATATGCATATTATATATGTACTATGATATAAATATATTAATTATTACATACTTTTATTATATAATAAAACTTTTTACATTTACAAGTAAGAATCTAGGAAATGATCTGTGATAAGATAATATATATACATATATAATATATATACATATATAATATATATATATATATAATATATACATAAATAAGAATGTATTTTAACATTCAATCAATCAATTTATGTTAGTAATTTTTTTATGTTTTTCTGTTATATTTAGTTTTATCTTAAATGTTTTTTTTTCTGAGTTCTGTTTTTGGTGACATGATGTAAAAAATATCTAAAAGTAGGTGATATTTGTATTAAAACATAACTACACGCACATACTCACATAAGTATCTATGTATAATATGTATATGCCTGCCTAAAATATATTTTTATTGCGCAGAATTCAAAAAAATTTTTAGTGTCTTTACTTTTATTTTTTATATTCTGTTATAAATAATTATGTATAATAGTTTTTGAAGAAATATACATAAAATATATTTTTACCTAGTAAAATTTATTATGTACATAGGTACATACAAATTTTTTTTAAGTATATTACATAACATTATTATGTATTTATAAAATAGTTCAATAATTAGTAACAAAAAACATCAAATTTATAATAAAATTCGATATGAATTTTTTTTTTTTGTAAAATTCGTATTTTATATACATATATACATTCATATGTACATATAAGCTGGTATATAAGTTTGGAATTTATAATTTAATGAAAGAATAATTAATATACATTCATACATATGTATGTATGTATGTATGTATGTACAAAACTATAACTTAATTTTGTTTTAAATAATGTAGGCATTTCGATTAAATTGAATTTTTTTTTTTTAATTGAAAAAATTTTGAAAAAAATTGTCTTTTAGTATCACTCTGTCCGTTCTTCCGTCTGTTTACAAAACTTCCAACATTAACACAGATAACCGTTACACCATTAAAGATAGAGAGAAAAAAAATTTAACCATGGGTAGGTCTCATAAAAAAATTAATGTTGTAAACAACTTTTTCATCTAGTCGCATCCATTACGAAGCTACAGCCGCTTAAACTTTGAAAAAGCCCTATTTTTAAGCCTATTTCATATTCTACTTAACATTTTTCCAATGTGAAAACACCAGGACAGGATATTCGACAGGATATTTGTTTTAATCATTATCAAAAGTATACAATTTAGTATTAAAATTTACCGTTGTGTGAAAACCAAATTTTGCATGATATTTTTTTTTCCATAACTCCCGCACCCTTTTAGATTGGAACTTGTAATTTTGAGAAAGAGAGAACTTTTAGAATTAGTATCAAGTTTCTTCTGAATTTTTTTTTTTGGATCACCCCCTGTTTATGAGCTATTAGGGTTCAAAAATTGAAAATTAAGCTATTTTTAAACACCTGTAACTTAGGCAGTTGTACAAATTTTTCTTGACATTGCAAGACATAAAAATTAAAGCTTCAGTAATATATTTTTACGTGTGTTAACGGTTTTTCTCAGTAATATAGGGTTTTGAATTTACAGCCACTGAAAATTGCTAAAAACGTTCTATTTTCACATTTTTTCTTATATGAAATTTTCAAATTTTGGTGCAGAGTCACAATTCTAAACAGTTTATATTGTCTTTTGGAAGTGTTTGCCTTTTGTTGGTTAACTTTTTATCTTGTTTAATATTTCTTTTGTTTGATATGGAATTTTAAATTAACAATTTTCTTATCAAATAATTCGAATTTTCTATTATGAATTCTTATTAGTACATTCATAGTATGTACCACAAAAGGAATGAGTAAGGAAGGGGTTAAGGTAATGCTTTTTTCTTTAAGTTTTACAATATAAAAATACTAAAAGACCGGAAATTTTCTAACCTCTCAAAAACAATATTAAAATTATGCAATATTATGTGATTTACTATTTAAATTTACCGTTATGTAAAAACCAAATTTTGCATGATATTTCTTTTTCCATAACCTGTAACTTAAGCACCTGTTCAAATTTTTCTTCGGCAAGACGTAAAGTTTAAAGCTCCAGTAATATATTTTTACGTGTGTTAACGTAACGAGTTTTTCTTAGTTATATAGGGTTCCGGACTTACAGCCCCTGAAAATTCCAGAAAAGTCCTATTTTCCCATTTTTCCTTATTTACATGAAATTTTCAAATTTTTGTGCAAGTCACAATTCTAAACATTTTATATTGCCTTTTGGAAATGTGCGCTTTTAAAAACCGTTGGTTTACATTCTACCTTGTTTCTTATGAAATTTAACAAAATATTCAAAACGCACTTGTTGAGACAAACAAAGAAAAGAAAGCATTGAGTTGAGAGTTTTGATTTCCATATTTTGTTTTGAATACCTACTTTGACATATTAATTAATTTTTTAGTTTTTTAATTTTTTTTTTTATCACGAATAAGAGGTGGTATCTAATTTATTCAAAATAGTGAGGTAAAATAAAAAAAATAAAATCTCGATAAAAAGATATTTTTGAGATTGTAGAGAGGTAAATTGAAAAAAAGTTCCAGCTGAAAAGGTATTTTTTAGCTGATAAAACAAAGAAATTTGCTTCAGATAAGGGAAAATTCCAGAGAGTTAATTTTCAATATAAATCAGTTCCAAGATTCAAGGGGATAGAAGATCCCTTCACATAAGGAGAAATTCCTAATGTATAGCTAGCAAGATACGGCGGTTTCACTGTATGTATTTCGCCTATTAACTTCTGTTTTATAAGTTTTTTTTTGTTTTTGTTTTTGAATATAGAAAATAAACAATTTGAAATTAACTTTTATATAAGATTTATATCTAATTTAGTTTCTATAATATTGACCGATATTTATGTATCTTGAACAAATCTTGAAAATCATTTAATTAAAAATCTGAAATCATTAATATATCTTACTTAATGATTAAGGTTAAGTTCACGTAAGATGCATGCATCAGGATGCAAACATTTGATTGGTTGCAAATATATATTGTATTCATGACATGCTCTTCCTTTCGCTTATTTTAGATACAAAATTTTTTTCATCCTCTTCCTCAATAAGAAGCATACATGATATGCAAATTTGTTTTAACGTCAAATACAGACGTAAAATTAAACGTCAAAAATTTTAAACGTTAAATATTTGAAATATTTTGAAGATGAATATTGATTTGTAGTTAATATTAAAGAAAAAAAATCACAATTACTTTAGAAGATATTAATAATTATATGTGTATTATTAATTATATTTAGTTTATATTAAATAAAAATTTTTTTCATCAAATGTCAAACAATATACACATACTAATTACTAGCCCTACTAGGTACTTTCAAATAAAACTTTCAAAATAAATATGTATGTGTATAAAATATAAGAATGTCGAATGTCGTTTTCCAGTCCTTGGTTTCGACTTCAAAATTTAAATTTCTCGAGCTAAATTCTGATTTTATTTGTTAAATGATAACCAAAATTCGACATTCTTATATAAAGTTCGACATACTTATGTAAATTTCTCTGTTCGACATTATGCTCAGTTTCGCTTATGGAAAACTAATGTTTTAAATTGACAATTGACATACATAACATATGTTACATTCGTTAAGTTTCGTTAAACTTAGATTTTCTTATATTAATTCGATCAGAATGGAATTGACAAATGACAATAGTAAATTTGTCATTTCTTTGTTATTATAAGTTTTGTGTTTCTGTTGCCAATGTCATGAAGACAAAGCCGTAGTCTGTGTCTGTTTATAGCATAACTAATTCTGCCTATGTATATTGATTTTAACTTAACTTAGCTTAACAATTTGTATATGTATAAATGTACATACCTTCATATTTAACATTTTCTTAATGAATTAAATAGAAGTACGTTGAACGATACTTAAATAGAAAGTAAATGTCATGTGTTAATACATACATATAAGCTACTTATATATGATTATTACACAAACTCACTAATGAACTGTTAAATGACTGACTGAATGACAGTAATATAATGTTATTATACATCTATCTAATTACATCATAAATATTTTTAAATTAAACCTTCATAAATATCTAATCAAATAATTCATATAACAACTTTGTTTCTCTATTTCTTTTTTAATTTTTTGCATTAATTTATAATTCCATTTAAATATGTATACAATGTATTTACATTACGTTAAACAAATTTATTTTTACATAATATTATATACACATACATTCAGCCATTAAATGTCAAATTGGTCTTAATTTATGGTATGGTAGAATAACTTAAGATTTAGAAAAGTTTGCAAATTAAACAAAATTAATTATTGATTACAAAATTTTTATATTTACTCCTAATGGATAAGAATTGATAAGATTGCATTGAACTGTAATTGAATGCAATGATAATAAAATAATTTTCAAGTGATAATATGCATGTAATCCTCATCATATTTTGTTTTATGTTTTATTTTACATTGTTAAGGTCATAATTTAAAAGTCATTATCATTAAGTAAAAATAAATAAATGGAAATATTGATAAGTTCATAATATGAATGAATTGTTGTTTTTAAATGAAAATGAAATTATTTTGTGGGTAAGTACATATTTTTTAAATTTCACATTTATCTAAGAAAGTAATGAATGGATGCGGATTTTGTTGATTCTAAGTTTAAGTTTGCATAATAGTAAAGCTCAGAATATGACACAATTAAGTTTCAGTTACATATAGTATTTTTATTACTTTTATTAACATTTTACTGAAACTTCGTGTAATTTCATAAAAGCAGAAATAACTTAATTACTTTTTTTTACTTTTCCTCTATGTCCAAAGATTAAAGATTGTCCTCTATGTCCAAAGATTAAAGATTCGAAATTCGTTTAATCAACAGGCAAAACATTTTAATTTATAAAGGTGGAGAAGTGGAGAAGAAGTACAAAATCTGAGAAAAATAAAGATATTAATATAAAAGTTCAGTTTCAGCTGTGTATCGATACCTAAACGAATCTTGCATATTGTACAGGGGCGAAGATATTATACTTTTAAAAACTTAACGAAACACTTTGAAGTTCGTTATTTCGGAAATCGTTAAGAATAGATCACACCTCCGGAACAATTTTTTAATTGTTTCGATTTACCCTTTCACTTACTTTCTTCATTACATTCGACTTCCAGACATTGGCTCATCCTTTATTTTTGAAAAGGCAATAGGTAGTAAATTATTTTATGTATTATTAAATTATTCCAAACAAGCAGCATTATTAATACTAAATAGGATTTTTTTTTTTTAACAAATTGTATTAAAATTTATACAATAATTTTCAATAACATTTAGAGACGAAACACCAAAACCCCAATACATTCTAATTAGTGTATGTAACAAAATTTTATGATCAATACTATGGCAGACTTTTTATAAATCAATAAAAATACCTGTAACCATATTAAAGTTCTCTAATTTCTTTCGAGATCTTAAGGGGCAACGGATATTGACGCCTAATTAAAAAATTGAGTTAAACAAATAGCGTATTATTTGGCCGACAAAGTTTGAAAAACCATTATTTCATAATGACAATTAGTTTTGAAAAGTGTCATTCAAAAGAAGGGGGATGTAAATATTTCTAAATCTTTGTTTTTTTTAAATCTTTTTCTTAAGGCTTTGTAGAATCAACCAATCTAGGCAGGCATTTACATATATTAAACTACTTCGAAAGGATATTTTGGTTGAATAAAGGCTTAGCTACGTGTACATTTAAGATATGTAGCAATAATTAAATTTTATGCACATATGTATGTATGTATGTAGGTACCTATATTGTATTTAAATTAAAGATTTTATTTTGCATTCTTTTGTTATTACAAACAAAAAGATGAAAACTTGAAAACAAAATTCTATTAAATAATTAAAATTCCATCTAATAATTTTAATAAAATAATAATTACGTCATAACTTAGTTATTTAAAACTTGACATTCTTTACAATTAACAAGGCGTATACATATGTATGTATATTATATATGTACATATAAAATTATATTAATTAACAAGGAAATATATGTGTTGTTTTTTTTTTTTTTTTTTAGATGTTCAGTAAATGTACATACATACATATGTATCTTAAATTTCATCAATTTATGAAATAGAACTAAAACAAAAGAAAGAAAAAATTGAATTAAAACTGAAAACTAAGTTTCATATTTCAAAACAAAAAAAAAAAGTTATGACTTATGACAAACACAGAAAAACAAACAATAATAAAACAACATGTATAGCAGCCAGCAGCATCATCTGATCAGTTGTTTTCGTTTTTTTTTTGTTCTCCCCTTAAATTGTACATTTATGCAATATACATATTTAATATACCTATTATATATTACTTACACATATAAAATACATATACATATGTATAAATTTGTGTTTAAGTATGTTAAAAATTAAAATCCCTTTGTTATTATTTTATTAGTTCTTTTTTTATATTTTTATTTTGCGTCGTTACATTATTTTAATATTTTCCAATTTTGAAATGTTTATTATTATTATTTTTTTTACTGCACATATTCTGTATTAGTTTATGCACTAGTTTATGTTTTCTCTTTTCTTACCTACATAATATGTAATCTGTTATTTATACAAGGCAAAGTTTGAAAAACCACTATTACATATTTGCAAGGTTCTTTTAATTTTTCAAAATATTCTGCAAAATATGCATTACTGAATACACACTGACCAGTGTTTACTGAGTCTAGTATAGACTCTAGATTTCGAGTGGTGGCGATTTAAAAATACATTATTACAAACTGATTCTTATTCTTTAAATGTTACATGCAATGCAATACGTAGTTACATCAAATCGAGTCTCGACTCATTTGTATCATACATATTTTGATAATTAATTTAAAAGTTTTTGTTCTCTGAATAAAAATTCAAAAGTATGTTAGTATTAAACTAACTGTTTTTTTTTTCTCTGAGTATTTTTACTTTTTCATCTAAACATTTTTAGAACTATACTACTATATAGTAATTATTTGTTTTCGTATTTTCTAAACATTGCTTTGTTTTATTGTTTTTAAAATATTTTTTTAATAAGCACTTAAACGTAAATAAGTTATTTATGTATTCAATATTACATCCGTACGTAACGTATGCATTTATTAAAAGAATAAAACAATAATATTCGTATACATTTAAAAACACATGTGCAACTAATACCAACCTATATTTACAAACAGAGTAAAAAAAAAATTATATTATTTTAAATTTGCATTAGGATTTGTGTTTATAATTTTATATTATATGTAAATGTACATATCAATTATTATCCCATCAATTTGTAATACCTCTGTACATATTATTTATGTTAAGTTTTATTTATTTTCTATGTGTTTATGCGTCGCCTCGCCTCGCATCACCGTTCACGCCAGACCTGCTGAGCTGAGAAGTGAGATGAGATAATATCAAAACAGAGGAAATTTGAACTAAAGAACAGTAGAGAGAGAGATTCAACTCACCAGCACCACCCCACCAGTCACTAGCATCACTCACCAGGCACCACTCCCAATCACCAGACACCACTCACGACTCATCACACGATAAAGAAAAGATAAAATAAATAAGCCAAAACTAAGAGAATCAAACAACAGAGAAGAGAATAAAGAAATATTCCAATTTTGAGAGAAAAATAAAAAAAAAAGTAGAAAAATAGGATAGGAATTGTACTAAAAATGAGTCATATAATATTTTAAAATGACTCCGTACAAAAATTTTATTTTTGTTTTGCTTTTTCTCATAAAGTTATTTATTATTTGAAAAAACCAGCTGTTTTGTTTTGTGGCAGTATAATTTATAAGTAATTGAGCATATATAAATCTATAGATAAATACATACATATGTACATGCGTATCTTATGTTTTTATGTTTATGTGCATAATATACATTCCGTATATAAATATATATGTATGTATATTTAACAAATTTATCTTTTCTATGTTCAGTTTTTGTTTTAATGTTTATATATCTCAGCTGTTTGGGTGCTCACTGCTCAGTTGACTTGTATTGTATATGTGCTGTTCGATGACTTTTATATTTTTTTTGCATTTAAAAAAACTTGTTTTGAACAAAAAAGAAAATATTCCTTCTGAATGTATGATATTTGATTTTGGTTTGCATGTATCAATTTTTTTTCCCGTTTTTTTTAGCAAATGTGTTATTATGTGCTATTGTGTTTTGCTTTTTAATGTGTTGTGCTGTTGTTCTTAAGTTTAAATTTTGATTGTTTTCTATTTCATTTATGGCAATTTCAAAATTGTCTTATTAATTTTTAAATAATGTAATGGAGTAGTAGTAGATAATATTATACATATGTATATATGAATGTGTGTATGTATATAATCAGTATAATATAATAAGTATGCAGTTTTGGGTTTTAATTTATTTTTTAAAGTTGGATTGTTATGAATAAATATTAAATGAATGAATGTATGTGAGTAGCATTGGATTGGGTTTTTGATTTCGATAACAGATGATTAAGAAAGAAAAGGGATGGCGATATCAGAAAAATTAAAAGAGCCGGGGAAAGGTTTTCAAAATAAAATAAAAAAGAAAAATAGAGTTAGATTATTAAAAGGTTATTTTATTTATTTATTTATTTTTAAATTAATTTAACGTTTTTTTCAAAAATAGAATTTATTTCATACATACATGCATATGTTTTCCAATTCATATGTAATGTGAAATATAAATAAATGTATTCATGTATCTAACTATCTACGTTCATTGTTCATAAATAAAATAGAAATAAAAAAAAAAACTAAACAAAAACTTACAAAAATAACGTTCTAAATAAATTAATTTCAAATAATCTAAATAATCTAAAGACATATTTATTTCAAATTTCAAATAATCTAAAGACATATTTATTATTAACACATTGATAGATGCATCTGTAGATACATATATCTAAGTATGTAGTTTACTTATGTAGTTATTTAACTGCTGGCATTCATAGTTAATTTATTATTTTTATTTTTTAAATGTTTTTTTTTTATTATTGCTCATAGATTTTGTATTTGTTTACATTTTGTTTTTGTTTTAAAGTTTAAAGATGGTTGACCTTTCCCTCTTTATTTCGTTTTAGTTTCGTTATGAAATTTTAATTTAGTTAAAAAGGTTGTTTTTCAGAAAAAAAGGGGATAACATATTTTTATATCTATGAATGTGCATACATATACCTATAATATATTCATATACCTATATATGTTCCTATACGGTGTATAAAAATTTCCCGTTTTTCTTTGTAGGCATACATTATTATCTCCATAATTTCATACATACATACATAAAATAATGATAAGAAAGAAAGTCTGTTTAAAAAAATGTAAACAAACAAAGCAAGTTACATGTTAATTCTTACGTGGTTTATTTGTTTTCAAAGTGCGTTCTTTTAAATTTTCGTTTTATTTTTTTTAATAACATTATTTTATAACGATACGAGATCATTTTACTAAAAAGGGTAATATTAAAATACAATCAATTAATTAAAATAACTTTGTTAAAATATTGTTTAAAATGTACATATTATCGAAGTTAGCTAATATTTATAATTAAAAAGTTCAATTTATTATTCATATTTACTGCATACACCTACTTATGTATGTAATTAGCTTACTTCGAATACCTAATTAATTCTAAAATTTATTATCTTTAATTTTATGAGTAGGTACACACATCCCTAAATACATACATATGTCTTTCTCATTGAGTTGATATTAATTTTTCATTCTTTTTTCAATTTGGATCTTTTTGGTAGGTACGTTTTGTTGTAATTGTGCAATTTAGAGTTTATTTGACGCCTCCCTATTAGGTACGTACATACTTTTTAAATAAAAGAAAAAGGCACTGCATTGATTTTTATTTGCCTAATACCTAATAGGTACCTTGTAAATAAATCTTAATTATGTAAAAGTTTAATGTTATTTAAAAGGCTACATGTACTTATGTATGTACATATATCCTTAAGCCTTAGGCTCGCCTTAAGTTTGAAAATAGCAAATCTTTATTATTTTTAAAACTGAATTAGGTAGGTATGATGGATAGATGTACATATGTATGTACATACATATAACTTAAAACGATAAAAAGTATGTATATGTGTGTAATAGACTCACATAATAAGTACATATTTTTTTGACAACACCCATAAATATCAAAATCTAAAGTTTATTGTTAAATTCAAATATGTAGGTACCTAGGTACTGTTTTTCTTTATTTCTTTTTTTTTTTTTTAATAACAAGTAGCTAAATAAATAATAGATTGATTCCATTTTTTGTAATTCTTTGTTCTTTTATATATTTTTAGTTTTTGTTTTTCTATAATATTTAATAATTATTTTTGTTTATTGTATCAGTTAACAAAATTTTGTTATAATAATTATGTATCATCTATGTATGTACATATACGTACATCGATGTTAGATTTTTTGTTTATAGATACTTAAATAACACTAAAAAAAAAAATCATCAATAAAAGAAATAATTGATATTCCAAAGTACAAAAAAAAAAAGAAAAAGTTATCCTAAATTTTATATTTAACCTAGATTTTATCATTCAACTTTATTTAGGTCACGAAAATAGAAATAACGTTATTATAAATTGAAAAAAAAAACAGAAAATATCAATGTGAGTGAAGATATATATTGTAGCCATCTTTACTATTTAAAAAAAAAAATTTAACCTAAAATATATTTTTTTTTTTTATTAAATTATTCATTCATTATACATATTAAATATTTTATTTTTAGAAAAATATTTCAGTCATAATTATGTATGCCTACCCATTTTTCGAAAATTATGATACCTATTATGAATTTCGAAATTGCGTTAACATTATGTTATGATAAAGTTGTAAAACATTCTTTTGCAAAAAGAAAAAGATCGTCATTTTATATTTCAGTATTTTTTGATTGTTGAATAGAACTGTTTTTATATTTTACAAACATACATACACATATAATGTATGTACTTAAGTAAACTTTGAAAAATTATGAAAATGGAATTAAAAATATTAATTAATTTTAATTGAAACTGTTAAATATCAATATGCATAATTAAATAATTTAATATACTTATACATATGTACATATGTATGTGTACCTACTTGTAAGCCTTTATTATACATACTTATGTATGAATGCACATATCATATGTACCAAACTTCCAAAGGTAAAGCAAAAACCAGCTATTATCCTATAATGTACCGTATGGGTGGTGGTTAATAAAAAATAATTTTTAACTATATAGGTAAGTAATAACTTTTAGCTTTTGCTTTTAGCTTTTGCCAGAAAGAAGTGAATAATCTTTTGCTAAGACTTAAGAGCTAAAGCTACAAATTTTTAGGCTTTGTCTAATAATTAGGTGAGAAAATTACATACACATTATATTACATTTGATAGTGTTTTCACCTGTTTAATAAAATTTCCTAATAAAAAATAAAATATTCAGTACCTATGACCCAGATCTCATCTTAAAAATGTATTAAGCATATTCAGTAGTTTAAAACAAACCAAAAATTGTTTTGTAGGTGTTTATCTTTCACGATTCTCGAGATTGGTGGGTCTAAAGTTTTGGTTTTACTTTTCGTTCTGAACGTTTTTAAAAAATATTTTCAATTTCTTTTTAAATGACAAAGCAGCACCTCTTTTTTTCGTTGATACTTCAAAGAAAATATACACGTACGATATGAATTTCAGTAAATATAAGTTATAGCTGTAATTTTGTTCTACACAACTTAATCTTTCCCGATATGATTTCCGAGTATACGATAATTAATCGAAATAGCCACTCTTCACGACGATTAGAAAACAAATGGTTATTTTAAGATTACTCCATATGCATCTTGAAATATTTCAAGATTTTGCTCTATATTTTCAGTTTACACTATATTTTTTTTCACTTTTTTAAGTATATTTAGTGTAAAATACAGCTTATACTAAAATAGAAAAACTAGCACCTTTAGCTTTAATTTTTGTTTAATTTTAATTCACTAAAAGCCGATGATTTACTATAAAAATACTACATAGTTTTACATTTTACTGTCGCTTTATTCACACCACCCTAAAAAATAAATTTTCAATGAATTATATTCAATAGCTCATAAACTTCACTAAATAAAAGTATAAGTAGTTACTTACAAAAATGTACATATAAGTAATGTATCGTGAATTTAACATTATGAAATTCTTTAAAAATATACTTACCTTTTGACTTAGAAGAAATGAGAGAATAACGATTTGTAAATTGAATTGAATTTATTTTTTTTTTTTTTAACAGAGATCGAACAGGGACGGATTTTTCAAGGACCTTAAATATTAAAGATTTTAAAAGAAAGGATTTTTTTTCTTTTCATTACCAGCCACCTATTAAAAGGACGATAGGGTATCCACTAAAAGTCATCTATTATTCATATTTATTTATCCCCTAAAAGAATGAATAAATATGTTTAAATATAATTAATAACTACTACTCGGAACTATTTTTTTTTGTTTAAAAGGAACTCCAATATTATATGTTATACTAAAATTGCACAATGCCAAAAATAGACAATTTATTTTAGTTTTTACTTTAGTTTTTCTTCAATTTTTTTTTTAATTAAAAACAAATGTTAATGATTAATTATTGCAAACAATAATATTATCATAATGGCTTTTTATTTTGTTCTCCTTTTTAGCACATTTTCAAAAAAATATTGATAAAATGTGCTTAGTAGTTTCATTCAGTCCGTTGTCGTCTGTTCGTCCGTCCGTCTGGATGTTTACAAAACTTCTACATCGTTTGAAATAAAGCAGTGAAATTTTAAAAACGGACAGACAGCCAAAAAACTAATTTTTCTGTAACAAATTTTTTTTGTAGCCTCACCCGTTACGAAGCTACAGTCCTACAAAGTTCGAAAAAGCCCTATCTTTAATTTGTTATAACACAGGTATATAATATAAGGCATAATATATTCAATCTAAAAACGCCAAACGATAGATAGCTGATTTTATAAATTTATATAAAATAAATATGTGGCTTTGCCATGCGGTATTTTAATATACCGTTATGTGAAACTCAATTTTTGCAAAAATTTGGATCCCTTCTATCTTTCAAACATTTTAACTTAGAAGCTTGAAATTTTGGGAGGAGTTAGATCTTTGGAAATAAGTATGAGTCATTTCAGGAAATATTTTTATTTCGTCTCCCGTTTAGAAGCTGTGAGGGGTCAAACACTGAAAATTTTCTATTTCTAAACAACTGTAATTTGGGCACCTGAAGTAATATAGAAAAATTAAAGCTCCAACATTATTTTGGTTAGTGTTAATAATTTTTCCTAATAATAATGGGTTACCTTATTAATTGACGAAAGTGTGATTTGATTTTTCTCAATTTTTTTTTATATACTCTTTACTTTAAGGCCTAGGCTTATTATGGAATATTTTTTAATTTTGGAAATGAGCTTTTTTGAAAATCCTTGGTTTTTTCCATTACTTATTAACTTTTAAATTAAATCATTCGTATTTATTTTATATTTTTTTTTTGTTTTCTATATAAATAAAACAAATTAATTTTTGAAGAAAATAGAAGGCATCATATAAATACCAAGAGATAATCTTTCTTTTTATACATAAACATCCAAAATAAGTATAATATAAATATATACAGTTCATAACACATAATATTTAAAAATAATATAATATATACATACATAGTTTAATTTTCTCAAATATAATTGAAAATATTTTAATATGGTACAAGTTCTGGATTTTATAGTTTAAGAAGCCCTGTATTTTGTACCATAAGGTTCTGTTTTTATAATTGCATGTGTTAGCTCTAGAATTGCCACAGTTATCCAAGTAACTATTAACGATCTAAAGAACCATAACCGATATAATTGAGCCTTTTGCGATTTCACTTTTAATGGGTTGTATGTACAACCGCTTTGTATTTTGACGTTTAAGTGGCCGCACTATGTTTGATTTAATTTAACAATTACAGAATTTATATTTGCATCTGTAAATATATAATTTTGTTTGGAAATTATGTTCTGTTGTTTTTTTTTTGGCCGTCGTTTGTCGAATATTTTATTTTGTGGATGTGGATATCTATCTATACCAAACAAAAAAAATACACAGCCTACAAGCCTACTATTTGTTATTTGCTTTGTGTTAGTAAAATATCAAAATGAAGCAACAAATAAAACTAATTTTTACAACCAAAAAGTACAACCCATAAAGAATACAAAAAAAAAATATAGTTTATAGAAAAAAGGGATGAAGTGTTGAACACATTGCACACAAAAAGAGTGATTGCATGTACAACAACTCAATCTGGCATGGGGTATTGTCTATTTGACTAACTTTTCTAATAATATGACTTGTGTCATTAAAATAAAGAAATTTTTTGGAAATTAAATCTAACGAGTGACTCCTTAAATTCTGATAAAATTTTATATTAATCAATTGTTACATTTTTTTATTTAGGGTTCTGGTAAATGTAAAAAAGATTACCTTAAAAAATTCCAATAACTTTAATATTTTTATAAGACATTTCAGATTTAAATGCCTTTAATCATGTGCTTCTGATTGTATTTATATATTTATATATTATGTACCTACATACCGTAGCTACTTATAAGTATTTTTAGAATTCTGATTGTCATTATAATAATAATTTTCTCTTTTCCACTTTTAATTTGGATTTTGTCAACTTTTTTTTTTCGTATAGAACATAAATGCTTATGTATTCCTTATGTCCACCTCCCTTCCGATATAATACATATAGAATTTTTCATGTTTTTAAATATTATGTACAGCTATATTAGAAACCATGAATATTTCAAATTTAATTATAGAACAAGAAATAGAATATTGAAAATTCTAAAATTAGATTTCATTATTTATAAACTGACAAAAAAGACAAAAGACATGTTTTCTAAAATAACTTGCTAAGTTCATATAATTATAATTTTGTTTTTGTTTAACAATCGTTTCATACTTTTTTTTTTCCAACTTGTTCTAATCTATAGGCAAAGATAATGCTATAGGGTTCCATATATTTTATCTTTATGTTTAAAATTAAATCTTGCGTGTTAAGACATTAAGACGAAAAAGTTCAAAATGCTGGTATTGAAATTCGAAAATTTATGCTGGTTTGGCAATCTTTTACATATTTTTCATTTTTAAATTTTTATATCATATGTAATTTTTTTTTTTTATTTTAATATGCGACACCATGCAGTTTTTTTTATAAGAAATTAATAAAAATAAATAAAAAATTAAATTCTTTATTTAGAATTAAATAAGCATTTGTATATTCAAAATGAATTTTTCAATATTCACAATTTGTTACAAATTGTTGATTAAAAAATAAAAGTCTGTAAAAAAAATAAATATAAAAAAAAAAAAGATGAACATTTTTTTTTTATTAATTTAAATGTATAATAAAAATATAATAATATATATATATTATGTATAAGTACATAAGTATGTATTTACATTTATTTATTTATTAAATTTAATTTAATATACCTAATCATTTATTATTTAAATCGTATCAAGTTGAATTAAAATTTGAGTTCAATGTCAAAACTCAAGAGCCATTACTTTTTACAGTATGTATTTTGAAGTTTAGACTGATATTGTGATTTGTGTTGTGTTTGTGTGATTTTTCTCTTTCGTGCTCTCTCAATATATTTTTCTCTTTATTAAAATACCCTTGACTTTTATAGACAAATTGTCTAGATTTTGTTTAATTTGTAGTTTTTTTTTTTGTTTTTTTGGTTTTTATTAATTTTTAATTGAAGAAAAAGAAATCATAAATTTCTTTTGTAAAATTATAATATTTTAATTGATAGGAGTCGGCCAATAAAAGAAATTTTTGTAATAATAATTCTTGATTTAATTCAATTTAATATAAAATTATAAATTCATTTATAAATTCTTAAAAATTTATTATGTACCTAATTATTTTTCTGAAAATGAAGAGATTAGAGACATTCAAGAAAAAATTAATTAAAAAAAAATAAAATTAAAATATGTAAAATAAAATAAAATTTATTTAAAAAACATAATTAAACGTATGAATTTATTAATATATGTTTTCAAGTTTTGTCAGAGACAATCAGACAATCTGGGAATTCCTTATGTTCACACACATAAACCAGCTGTTCAAAAGTAAAATTTTGAAGAAATAATTTTATTTCTGAACTTTTATAAGTTGCTTATAAAACATAAGATAACCAAAAATGTGAAGTAATCATATCAAACCGACATCATTATTCTGTTCTTGTTCTTTCTAAAATAAATAAACCGGCATCTCGATTGCTTTTTAATAAAGACAGAGAGCAGTCATGTAAACTAACCAACCAAGTTTTGTCAGCTTATTAAGTCATATAAAATATATATAATATATATGTAATATATCTTTAAAATTTTAAATAATTAGACATAGTTTAGAGAAGTTTTGTAAATTCTCTTATATTTAGAACACATG
Organism: Poecilobothrus nobilitatus; assembly: GCA_947095535.1. Taxonomy (NCBI): domain Eukaryota; kingdom Metazoa; phylum Arthropoda; class Insecta; order Diptera; family Dolichopodidae; genus Poecilobothrus; species Poecilobothrus nobilitatus. The sequence goes on from OX352774.1 coordinate 116,785,790, forward strand.
CAATTCATTATATATATAATTGTTCTTTTGTTTTATTATTTTATTTTATTATTTTATTTTATTTTTTTTACGAGGGTTGGTGGAAGAAGAAGAACTGCACGTGGTTCCTCAGGGTAGTGTTGGACTTTAACCAATCAAAACCACCCCCCTTTTAAAACTAAACTTTAGGATGGAACCTTTAATACAAATGTACAGCTTGGTTTTTGAGGATAGGGATGTGGGAAGGATGACTGGAAGGATGGTAGGAAAATTTGGAGGGATATTTTGAAGAAAGATGTTAATATTCTTCTTAAACTTAAATAAAACGTACACATATGAATTACCAACTTTAGGGAACACATGTGATGGTTTATGGTTCCACAAATGGGGCGTGCGCATAACAAATGAATTTCCATAAGCTGTATTTCGCCATCTTGATAACTCTACATGATAGGGATGAGCTTCTGTTGCACTCCTTCTTTCTCGTTGGAAAATTTTGAGGGAAGGCATTAACTGTTTTTTATTTTCTATTTACTTTTTATTTTTTATTTTAATAATCGACTAGTAATAGCTAAACAGAATCTTAAAAGTATAATTTAAATTATAGTAATTTTAATTATAAGCACCCTATCAAATGTTATCGCTTAAGATTAAATACTCAAAGTGCTGTTCATCTATATAAGATTTCGTCCAGGGTATTTTTTTTTTTGCGATTTCTTTAAATTTTCATTTAGAAGGTATTAAACCTCGATGTGTGCTCCTCAGAAATTTTCATTTAAGTTAGATGTTATCCTCTGATCTATAGCTGCTGGACAGATGTGACCCTCTAATTTATAGTTACTATAGACAGACGCGACTCTGATCTATAGGTGCTAGGTGATCTGCTAAACTTTTTTTTTTGTAATTAAATCTGTTCAATATTTAGTGAAACATCATTATAATTAAGAATACAGTATTTCAGATGCTTTGGTTAGACAGCTTTTCAAATAATACTTAAAAGTTAAATACTTTTTCTAGATTTCTTAAGAAAGAATTTGACCTTTGATTGCAAAGAGCAATAATAAGATGATTATGTTTAATCCGTTTATTGATCTTCTGTATGAATGTCTAAAATTGGTTTTAACTTTGTTATATTTTTATATCTCTAAAAAAAACTTTTTGTCTGTATTTCAAAAAATCGTTTTAATAGTGGTGTACATTATTAATTATGTATATTTGTTAATAATAATTACTGATAAAGAATAATTTTAGTATATATTTTTATATGATTTTGTTATTCATTAATAAAAATTCATTAAAAAAAAACAAAATAGGTAATCATTTTTTAATCATTAAATCCTAATTATATAAATTTTAAGTACATTTTAATTAGAATTAAAGTACTATAATATGTTTTCAATTTTTTTATTTTTTTTTATTTTAAAACTAATTAAGTACTATTTATTTAAATAAGTTTTTTTTTCCAAAGATAATAAAATTAACAATATTTAATTTTTTTTAGTAGTTTATTGACACTGTACAGGTATTTTAATTTTTTTACTTTTTATTGATTACCTTTTTGTAGGCAATATTATTTGCCTACTTTTCATAATTTATGTGACTATTTTAATAAAATTTAATATCTTAATTGTTCGAATTATTTTGAAAAAAAATTTTAAATCTTAAGATACTTTTTATATAAGTATATTTAAAACAAAAATTTAATTACTCGTCTGCTTGTATATTAATCACGAGATTATATTAAAAGTCTTAGTCTTTAATTTAAAATTTTGTACATACATAGTTACATACATATATATGAAAACTAACAGAATTAATCGGTCAAAAGAAAAAAAAAAACTTCCTAATTAAATTATCTAAATTATAATATTTCGTGCTAATGATAAGTATTTTACTTTACAATTGTCTAATCTAATTATTGGTTAAATACATTATTATTGCATTTACTTTTATGTCTTATTAAATTTATAATGAAAAATCAAAAATTATGATACCTGCCTGTTTGTCTTCATGCATATATGCAATGTCTATATACAATAATTGCAACAAAGTATTTATGCATGTTTATGTATGAACTAAAAATCATAAATCGGAAGTGAAAGTTCTTCGAAAAATTTAAATTAAAAAAAAAATATATGTATATATATATAAATGCAAAATTACTAACCATCCGATAAATAAAACAAATAAAGGTAGAAAAATAGAGAAGAAAAAAGATTTATTTTTGTTTTTTTTCTTTTTACCTGTTACCTGTTTGTTGCAATAAATCATTATGAATTTCATTTAAGATTTAAAAGAAAAAAAAATAAAGTATAGATTATTATTTACAATAAAATGTAATAAGAATCATATCTTATATGTTTATGATATATGTATGGTATTTTAATTTGTTGTAAAGTATCTTATATCTTTATTTGTTTTTTTATTTAGATTTTATTTAAAAAAAATTCATTTTAATTTTAAAACGAATGAAAAATTATTATGAAAAAAATATGGTTTTTCTTTATTTTGTTCTGTTGAATTTTTGTTTTTTTTTTTATTAAACTAAACATGATCGAAAGATATTTATCTTGAAAATACAATGAAAATAAAAATATATGTAGGTATATAAACATATAATAATCAAGATAGGTAACAGCTGAGGAAGAAATATGAGAACTGTTGATAGTTCTATTTAATAAAAAAAAAAAATAAAATATAATAATATAAAATTAAATTAACTTTTTTTTTTAATAGTTTTTTTTTTTATATAATAAAATAAAAAAATTATATCGTAAAACAAAATTGGCTTGCAATCCTTATTAAAAATTACTTTTTTTTTCTAATCTTTGTCTTACTTATGTTAAAAGATTTCTGAAAATATTTTCAACATTTTATTTATCAACCAATTTACATTTTCATTTACTTTAATTATAGGTATTATTAAACTTTACCATAACTAACACTAAAAATATATATTTAGAATTAAATATATTTTTGTTTTCTGTACTACATAATTATAAATTTAAGTATTGAAAGTATAACATATCCAGTTCCATTCTTTCCTTTTTATTTGAAGTGCTATTGGTTCTTGTTTCGTGAGAGACTACAGATCTGTGCTGGAAATTCGCCTAGGCCAGAAGATTTTAACTATGGTTCTTAGGCATTTATTCACGAATGTTTGCAGTTTGTTGGTGGTTAACTCACTACGAATCAAGTCTCGTTCCCATGGACTGATTTCACACAGGTATTGAAAATTCTTATTTTGGTGTCTCTATTTAGGTCTGTGTCTGTTTGGTGTCTCTATTTCATCTGTCCCTCTATTTGTAGTAATTATACTACCGAGATAGTTGAAGCACGAAAAATCTTCTATTGTATTATCATCTATCTTAAGTTGTTGGCTATTTGTGGCGTTTATCCGTAATGATTTGATGATGTTTTTGTTTATGTTAGGCAAAAGAAGTTGGGCTGACATAAATAATTTAAGTTTTAGTAATCATAAAAGAATTATAAAAGATTGTCTATAGAATATATTATTCCTTAATGATTTGTATATATATGTATTTATTTAAGTATATATGTATGTATATATATTATTTATTTTCTAACTTTATTTAGAAAATTTTATTTAGTAAATTTATTTTCTAACTTTTATAGTGGTGGCTGGGTGGCCTAGTGAATAAGAGTGTAAAAACACGCTCTAAACATCGAGATAGTGGCGAGTCAAATCCCCCCTTACGAGATTTACAGCCAAATCTGTAAAGGAAAGGTTGTGGCTAATATCCTTGCCCCATTTATGTGGCCTACCTTTAGTAATAAATTAAAAATTTTTATATGATGATTACACATGTTTTTCGTTTTTTTTTAAGGACTTTTTTCATAAAGCAGGAATTTAAATGATGAATGTATAAATAATTCAAAAGCAGGATATTAAATGATGAATGTATAAGATATAGTACGGAGAATGTTAACATTCTACGAATTTTTTTTTTTGTGTTACAATAATTCAATAACATTTCTAGTTTTTTAGTAATCTTTCTCTCTAATATCTTTTTACTGTCTGCTGAGATGTTATAATTTAAAAAATCCAATCTAAATATTTACCTAATTTTCTACATCTTAAAATTACTAATCTAAAGTTTCTAGCTTTAAGTGTTTGGAATATTTCGATTTAACATTTTTCTAGATCTTAAATAAGACACTTGGTTTTTGTGTCATTATATGCTATTATCTTATCGGTAGACATTAGGCTAGAAGATTAGGTTTTAGATTTGCAGAGGAATCGACGTTATAGAGAGTATATTATCTAAACCTGTTCCAGTTTATTAAGAAAAAGATAGAAATAAGTTGTTAGTTTTTTTTCTAGACTATGAGACGTTTTTAATTCTATGCCATCTATTATCTATTATACAAGAATTATCTTTTATATGTATATATTATAAGAAAAATCTATATTGTTTTTCTTATTAATTTACATATATAATGAACCAGTCGGGGTTTTAACTCCAGACCTTTCATATGAAAGGCTGGTGTCTTAACAACTACACTATTGGCTATGGATTTATTTTCTTTTCTGGTATAGATCTGAGAAACTTTTGAAGCTTCCTTCATAAGAATGGTATTATCATCGTGGCATAAATCTAATTACTGACGCGTTAGCTCAGTCTTTATCAAAATAAAAATTCATATAACCGTAAATTTAAATATCCAATTTTAACGATTTGATTTTATTATTATTTATTGAATACAATTTAAATTACATATGTATGTATGTATATACAATTTAAACATTTAAGTGTTATTTTCCAATTCTTAAAGACTACAGTTGTACTCTAACGGCGTAGATGTTTTGTAAAAACTAACACACAAACAGAATGAAATCGGTATAAGCATATTTTATTTACATATTTATTTTCAATGTGCAAAAATTAAAAACGATTGAAATTTTTTTTTTTTTTTTTACGGTATATACTCGTAATTAGTCATTAGTCATTACATGTTTTAGATTTGCTTTTCATTATAAAAATACACGTTTTAAAATGAATCAATAAAAAAAAACAAAAATCCATTCAAAATTTATAAAAAAGAGACTGACAAAATTAACAAGTTCAATATCAAATTTCATCATGTTTCTTTATTTGAAAAAAAAAAGATTAAAAAGAATATAAAAGGAATAGAAAACTTGAACATGGCTTTCAAAAAAAAAACTTTATTTTAAATATAAAAAAAAAAAAAAGTCTAATTTGATATTACTTACATAATATCTAACTATATACATGTGTATAAATAAGTATAACCTTTAACGGTTAATCGTTTCGTTATTCATTCTTTTTACTATATATACTAAATATTGTTATTTTTATTATAAAAGAATTGTTACTATATACTAAGTATATAATATGTACATAATATACTCGTAATATCGTGATATTTACTTTGCAATTTTTTTTTTTTCGTTGCATTTTAAAGTGCACAACATTTTCGTTATTGCAACAAATAATATATAAACATATATAAAAATGTACATACTATATGCACCTATTAGTAGTTTCTTTTAGAAACTTTCTTATAGATTTATAATAGTATCTTATTATTAAATATATCTATAGATAATTTTAAAAGTCTTTGTTTTTAAATTTACTAGTTTTTAGTTTCTTTTTTGTTTTTCGTTTTTGTTGATTTGAATTTAATGTAATAGTAAGAGCTAGCATCTGATGATTGCAAAGTAACAGTGCAGTTGTGTACAGGTGTGCTTTATTAAAACACAAAAAAAAAATGACCGTTGATAAAAAAATAGTAAAAAAAAAAAACAAAAACACTTTTTAAAGAAAAAGAAGAGGAAAAATATAAAAACAAAAACTTTAAAACCTGATTTTTTCTAATTTTTTATATTTTTTTTTATTTTACAAATATCTATAGATACACAACCATAGATTCTACCAAACAAAAAATAAATAAAATCTGATAGAAATGTATAAAGAAAAAAATACTTTGAATCTCCTAAAGAAAAAAATAAGTCAAAAAATAGAAAACATTAAATAAAATAACAACAAATGGAAGGCTTGTTTTCTTGAAAAGATTTAAAATAAACAAAAACAACAATAAAAAATACAACTAAAATGTACAAAAAAAAAAAAAATACAATAAATGTAAAAAAACGTTTTTCTTTGATTTGAAAAATAGTTAGCTATTTTTTTTTAACAGGGATACCTTTTTTAATATTATTTGATTCAAAGATATATTTTATATTGATTTGATACATAGTATACTTTATACCTTATTAGGTTTTTCGATCAATATCAAGCTTAGAAAAAATCTTACTCTTAGTCTTACTCTACTTAGACTAGAGAATAATGCATCCATGCATAATTTTAGTTTTGATTTACTCTTCATTGAATTTGGAACTTAAGAGCTTCAACTCTTTTAGGTTTCGGATCTGTCACTCATATTCTTGAAGATTTATCATACGAAAAGTATCACTGACGCGATGCTTTTTTATTCTGCAAGATGGTAATGTTTTTAATTTGAGGTTATGTCATATGTCAAAAACGTCGTGTGTTATTTAAGTTCTTTTTAATTTATTAAGTTCTTTTTAAAATAATTTGTTTTTTGTTATTTACTGGTAAAAATAAATAATGGATAGAGTAGAAAAGTAAGTAAACATTAAAAAAATGAAATTTTGTTTTTAAAAATTTGGAAGTTTTGTTTTTTAATTTTAATATTAAAAAAATCACAAATGTAAAGTAGTTTGAGCTGTTCTTAAAATTAATCGAGGTAAATCTAGAAATTTCTAATTTATTTTGTTCTTTTTTTTAATCAATAGTTTTATTTTGTGTAACAAAAATTTTTATCGTACGTCTTCCAGAAATACATTTTTAACTATAGAAGTGATTTGATACATTTTTTCATCGCTTTAGTGATGAGTCTAAAAGAATATGGGTAATAAATTTTTTTTTCAGTTCTCTAAACACGATTAAAACAAAATTTGTAAAAATTCAAATAAGGTAATCTAAAAAAATTATGTCTATAACATTAAGATTTGTAGGTATATTTAAAACATAAGGCGATTTCCACTACACCGGCACGTGACGACGCCGTATTATATTAAATTACGTTTCCGTCACGGTAGCCTATTCAAACATAACGTCTGGTGTATTTTTACGTATCATCCATAATTTTTTATTTAATTGATAAGGCATGCATTTCTTATGAATATATTCATACTCTACTGGCAATGACGACGTCGGCCGGAAAAATAAAAATATCAATATTTTATATCAGAAAAGAAATGCATAGTATGAATAAAAATTACGGTACAGCGTCCTCACGGTTTCCGCCATATACCGATGTAGTGAGAATCGGCACTTTGATTTTATTTTGTTGAGAACATGAAAATTAACCAGTCACGCTTTTAAATGAGGCAATTCTGTCTCTCGTAATAAACATATATTAACTTTTTGAAGAATTATTAAAATACTGTTTATAGTCACTCTGTACTTAAAAAAAAAACAAACAAACATGTTTGTCCCTAATCGAAAACTAAAAAAACAAAAACAAAATAATTTAATTTAATTAGAAGTTAAGTAATTAAATCTAAATTAATTCGTTAATTTAATTATATTCTTTATAGTCTATGGTATCTAAAGTCTATATAGTTTTAAAAAAAAATTAATTAATATTTTTAATTTTAAACCATAATTTTTATATTTTTATTCTACCATTTTGGTTTTTATAATTTCATATTAAATTAGGTTAAAAAATATATTAATTTAATTTCTTATATAATAAAACTTTTACATTTCGCATATGATTATTATAATATTATTAAATTTAATGAAAAAAATTGTGGTTTTTTTTTTATTTTGATTGAAAAATAATGATTTCTTTTCAAATATTTTTATAACAAATTATTGATATAAAGCTTAGTATGCTGTTCCCGTGTTTCATAGCCTATCTTCATCCATTAATTAAAAAGAGAGAGAAATAGCCGTGAAATGGTCGTGAAAATTTCATGCCGCAAATTTTCATTTTTGGGTACGCATTTCACGTGTAAAAAAGAACTTTTATTTTTCACCGCCGAGTTGTGGTACAAGAAGACATTTTTCACGCTGTTTTTTCACGCACGCTTCACACATATTTGACAATTCAAGCTACGTCATATCTAAAATAAAACAATTTAAAAAAAAAATGGCTGAGGTAAACACATAATTGTAATTTTTTAAATAAAATAAATTAAAAACTATGTTTATTTACAAAATTTAGTATTTTTTCAAAATAATTCAAAATGCCAAAGGATTTGATTTATTGAGTTTCTTCCAATTCATTTAAATGCGTTATTTTTCATTTATATTTATTTGAATTCAACAATTATTTGACATTTCAGTTTATTTTTCAGTTGTAATTTTTGACTAACAAATGTCATATTTCATATGTACAAAATTTCATGTGAAATTTTCACTTGAACAGCCATACTACTAAGCTTAAATAACAAATTGTGGTTTAAAATAAAAAAAGATATAAAAAATTGAAATGAAAATTAAGGCAAATATTATTTATTTAAAAAAACAGGTTGAATTTATATATTTTAATTTTTATCGAGTTGATCTCCCACCTATTATTATAAACCTACTTTACATTTTATAATTCTTTTATACATTAATATGTTGTACATGATATTTATTTTAGATCTACGTATAAAAATTAAATTAATTACGATTTATTTCAAAACAAAAGACTTTTTTTTTTTTTTAATTTTTTACTGTACTTGTTATGCAGATATATTTTGTTTTTTTTTTTTTTAATATTGAAATTTTATTTTTAAAAGAATCAATAATTAGTAATTGATTTAAAATTACGTGTTCAATATATCTTAAGTTTATATTGATTTTTGGGTTAGGTCATGATTTTAAATTTTTAAGAAATGAAAATATTTGGATGTATTTATGTATACCTTTATTATTTTAAGATAAAGTATTATGGCTAATGGTCGAAGTCTAATGGCTTGGCAGAAAAATTTGTAGATACAATAAAAATGTTATTACAAAAAAATGTGCTGATTCTAGTACGCATACATAGCTTTATTGCATTACCGCACTACAGCGAACATTAATCTCAAATTCATGTCACGCAACTTACGACATTAAATTGCGACATTAAAACAAAATTTAAAGCCTAAAACTATTGGCTACGAAACTTGAAAGAAAAATGAAATTTAGACAAATGTCAACAACGAACAGTAAAAAATTATAATAAGGGTTCAAAAAAAACGGGCTTTAAACGAGAGCTTTAAAAAATTATAATTCAATATGATCACAAGGCACAAGAGAGAATAGGGGAAAAATTACAATTTCCAATATGGTATTTTTTTTTTTTCTTTATTTCATAAATTGTAATAATAAATTTTACAATTTACGGTTACTTTACACCTTTAGCATTTGCTGTCTGGCTTAATAGAATTAAATATAGTTTAAGTTGACAATATATTTTGTTAAAAGTTCGAGGTGTTCTTTTTTTCAATTAAATTCAATTATTATTTTTCACTTAAAATTCAATAAAATTTAATACAAATTCAACAAAATACAAAAAATTCAAAAAAAAACAAAAATAAAAACATATTTGATGAATGTATTTCCAATTTAAGTGCAAACATTTTTATTTTAAATGTTAGGTTTCCTTTTTAATTGCAAGTATTTTTTTTTATTTTGTGTAAGTTGAAAAAATGATTGTTAATTGAACCTTAATATTAATAAAGTTTTGTCTGAATGACTGCATATGGTATTTTAAATTAAAAAAAAAAAAAACTATATTTTTGTAGTCTGTTTATTTATATTTTTGTTGTTTTTGTTGTTTTTTTAAAGAATAATATATACATATAATTATTTTATATGTATGTATACATAATTTCTTGTAACAAATTACATAAATACAAAAACTTGCACTTAAAAAGAAAAATTTGCACTTATAATATACCTACATATAATTAATTATAACTTATAAAAAAATACGTAAATACAAAAGCTTGCACTTAAAATGAAATTTAATATTCCTTTCTTATATTATTAAAATACGTGATTAGAGTATTTTATTAACTTCAGAATTAGTAAGTAGATACTGGTACATCACAAGAGTGATTTTAATTAAGGAAACAAATTATTAGGATACTTGATTAGTAATTATTAGGGTAATACCTTGCCTTGTTTAGAAATTCAATGTAAAAGATAAGTAGTAGTAATAGTATAAAATTAGTAAAACTAAAATTTCACGTGATCAAAATTAACTTTTACAATATTATTGACAATATTTACGTTATTAAAACTTTTAAAGGTAAAAGCAAAGTAAAAAGTTATTAAGATATTTTTTTTATTTTTGATTAGATAAATAATTTAGAAAAGAAAATAAAAATTTTTTTTTAATTAAAATGATTATGCAATTCTGTAAATTGTCTTCTATATAAAAAAAAAAAAACTTCTACATATATATAAAAATTTATTTAAATAGATACATATATATCTTAAGTATCAGTAATTAAAATAATTTAAATATATGTAAGTATTATTTGCAGTTTATTTTTTTTTTCTTTGTTTTCTAATTTTTTTTTTTTTTTATTGATTTCTTCTATAGTTTTAATTAACTGAGCAAAATTTTAAAATCTGTTCCATAAAAATATTATTTATTTAGTTGTTATTTTATATTTTTGTTTATTGCTTTAATTAAAATTTTTACCCTACAAGAGGGCAGCATCAAGAGAGGGTAACATCAAGAGGGTAAAAGAATTAAAAATAAATCCTGTTAAAAATTCTTGAGATTTGTGCAGGATTTTAATTACCCTGATACGATATACGGTTACTGATTTTTAATTGAGGAAATGAAAATAGGTACATAAAATTTTAAGACCTTTACTCTAGATGCATTATTTTATTTTATTATTAATTATGATACTTTTTAAATCTATTGAGTTATTTAATTATAAGATTTTCCTCGTAATAACTTTAACATCAGTATCGTATAAATAACTAGGTATGTATGTGTGATTCAACATCCGTAATACACGGTATACTGTATTAACTGTATTAGTGTCAAGCGGCTGGATATGTGTTAAAGAAAAATTAATTAAAAAAAAAAATTAATTTTATATATAAAATTATATAATATAAATTTTCAATTGTTACTGTAATAAAATAAAAAGGAAAAAAAAATACAAATAATAAATAAATAAATTTATTAATGACAGGAGAAATTTTATCAATAATTTAAACAGTTCGCGGAAATAGAAGGGAAAAAACTTAATTGTTGCTTTAAAACACTTCCATAATTATTTTATGCAATATATTTTATATTTATACAAAATTTTTTTTTATTTTTATTATGTTTAATTGTGAAAAGAATTAAGTATTTAAATTGAAATTTTAAACGTCAAACTTTAATTAATTATTTAAACCAAAGGATTTTTTTTTTTTTTTATAAATTAAGTAAAATTTGAAGTTATCTTCGACTATAAAAACGAAAACAAAAAAACAAACCAATTTTAATTTACAATTTAAAGACAATTAAAATAAATAATTGAATAATCATGAGGTTTAAAAACGTGTCATTTACTAAAAAAAACAAAAAAAATCTTCAAATTCCGATACGATTTTAAAAATTTAAACGTGTTATTTTTATTTTTTCATTTAATTTTTTGATAATCTTAAATTTATAATTGAGGTATTTTTTAAAAATAAAAATAAAAAAAGAACAAAAACAACATTTTTTTTTTCAATTTAACTGCTAAAATATTTCGCATTAAAAAGTTTAGTTATAAAATTAATTGCTTGCTTTTTTTTTTGATTCTCACTAAATCGTTACATTTTTAATTACCGTTATCGTTACATTTTTTTTTATTTCGAACCAGTAGAATGGAAAAATTAAACTATTATTTCTTTTTCTTTTAAATTTAATCGTAATTTTTTTTTGTTCCTTTTATTTACCTATCCGAAAATCACTTTGATTAATTATTTACACATTTAGAATTTAATTTATGTATAATATATTTAATCGGTCTGGATATCCTATACATAAATAATTGTAAAATATTTCATTCCCATATTGTCATTTCGTTTCATAACGGAAACGATCCTCTATTTTCAACATTTTCAATTAAATTTTAATTAGTTGGAAAATTTTTATAAATGGGTTTTCGTTAATTAATTTCAATTAATGAAAATGTGATAATTTAAATGATTTGAGGAGGGGGGGGTGTAATTTTAATTTTGCATAGAAATTATTTATGGAAATTTTTTTTCCATTCGACGAAATATAATTGAAAATGTTTAAAATAAATTACGTACAAAGATGACAGTTTATTTGTCTTTTGAATAGCAAATTTATATGAAAGCATGATATGGGAATATTTTTTTTTGTTTTGAGAAACGGTACTTTGCAAAAATTTTGTTTCTTTTGAATTTCGTGTTTTGCTGTATAAGGGGTTATAATAACATAGTAACTTAAATTGCTCTTTTTTTTTTTTATTTTTTTATTTAAAACATTTTATAAACCATTTATTTAATGGGGAGTTAAAAAAAAATCTGAATAAAAATTTGCTATTCAAAAGTATTCAAGTATGTCAACCAGTTGTCACACGTTTCAAGTTCTATTTCCAATTGTTTCTTCACAAACATTTTAAAACAAAAAACAAAAGGAAATTATTTAAAAAAAAATAAAAATAAAAAAAAAAAAATAAATTGAAATTAATTTAATTTAAAAACTAAATAATTAAATAATTTCTTTAATAAAATTAAAAATTACCATATTATAAATATATACGAAATTTGTCTTATATTTTGTGCAAAATCAAATTTCAAGTAGTTTTTATATATTTTTATAATTTTTTACATGCAATTTATATAATAATGTAAATAAAAATAAAAATTTAAATAAAAAAAAAAAAAACAAAAAGAAATAAAAATTAAAATATGAAAAAATTAAATTAAAAAAAAAAAAAAATTTAATGTTAATTTTTTTTTTAAAATTAAAAGAAAAAGGTAAAAACAACAAAAGAAAAACATTAAAAAAAATTTGTTAATTTTATTTGTATTTACATTGTTTATCTTCTTTTAATTTGAAAATATTACAAAAATAGAATTTAAAATAGAAAAAACAAAAAAAAAAAAAATAGATTTAAAAAAAGGCATATTTTATATTTTAAAAAACAAATCTAAAGTACAAAAAATATTTATAGAAAAATATATAAGAAAAAAAACAGAAAATACAATAAGAAAAAAAATTGTGAATAAAAAATGTAATGTTAAAAAAAAAAAAAAAAATTAAAATTCAAACAACCTTAAAAAAAAAATATTGTGAAAAAAAAATGATACAAAATAAAAAGTAAAAAAAAAAAAAAAATGGGGTTTCAATAAAAATATATTTTAATGCAAAACTAAAACTTTTACTGTTTTTATTTACAAATAATCTACAGAGTGAGATAGAGAGAGATAGAGCGAAAGAGAGCAGAGTATTTACAAAGAGAGCTAAAACATTTATTATTATTTTTTTTTTTTTTTATTTATATATTTATTGTTTTTCTTTTAGTCATAAGAGGCATTTTTTTATGTTTTTTTTTTTTTTTTTTTTTAAATTTTTATACCTAATTAATTTATTGTTTATACTAATTTTTTTTTTGGCTGTTTTATATTATATATGCATTTTTTTTTATTTATTATTCAATCGATTCAAAAGCCATTTATTATTTTATTTTTTTAATTTTTTTTTGAAAAGTTGCTTTATACACATCCCTTTTTTGTCAACACGTACATTTCAAACAAGTAAAGTGTGACATTCATAGGGATGAGTTTAAAATAATGAAATTAATTATTAAATTTAAGCTTTTTTAAAAATTTCAAATTAATTCAACAATTCTTTAATCATTAATCATAGTTTCCTTTCCTTATATTCCCAAAAAAAAAAAAAACAAAAAAAAAAAATAACCATTATTTTATACTCCTCCTATCACATTATTAAAAAATTCACCACCAACAGCAAATCACTAAAAAAATGTTATGTAAATTCCATTTTAATTCGTTAACACAAAAAACAAATTGAAAATTATAAAAAAAAAAAAAAAAGAAAATACAAAAAAATAAAAAAAAAATGTATCAAAACCATATACTTACTGATTTATATTTTTTTTCTTTTTTTTCCTTTTTGACAGCTTAAAATAGAAAATAAAAATAGGTATATCGTATATTGCAAATTATGTAAAAAGCAAAAAAAAAAAGAAAAAAATCATATGATTTTTAAACTTTTTTTAAAAATGGATTAAAAAAAAAGTTAATTTTTTACATTTTCTTCAAAAAAAAAATATATATATATATATATGTAACTATATATGTTTTTTTTATATTCATTTTTGGATATCAAATTAATTTACATATTTTTCTTCTTCTAAATTTCAGAAAAAATTCCTACAAAAAATAATACAAACATTTTTTTTTTTTTTTAAATAAATTTTTTTAAATTAATTAATTTGAAAATAAAAATAAAAAATTAATATAATTTCAGTTAAAAAAAAAAAATTATTTTTTCTTATATTTTTGACATTTAATAAATTAAAAAAAAAAATTTCTCTATAATAATTTCAGTGTCAAATGGGACACCTTATGTGTGCTGCATGCTTTTCTCATTTGCTTGCAGATGGGCGGTAAGTTCTTATTCTTCTAATTTTCATAAATTTTTCTTTTTTTTTTCTTTTTTTTTTTTTTTTTTTATTAATTTAATCAAATTTTAACAAAATCACCCGACATCTTTTTAATTTAATACCGTCATCATATTTTCTTATTTAATTTAAATTTTTGACGGTTATCACAATGTTTATTTAAAAGGTTATTCACATTTTGACAGTTTTTAATATTGTAATTAGTGCACCACCCTATAATAAAACTATTTCAATATTTTTCTTATTTATTTTAACAAAATTAATGAAAATAAAAACAAAAAATAATGAGATGTTGTGAAATTTTTGTAAATTATACAAACAAAAACAAAAAAAAAAAGAAAAAAAAAAAGAAATTTAGAAAAGAATTAAAAAATATCTTTAAAGGAAAAAAAAAATTAAAAATCGGTTTAAAAATTTATAATATTTTCCTGTATTTAATTAGTAGTAGTAGAGGGAAAACATTATAAATTTCCCAAAATTTAAAGCCTGAAATTTTTTTTTTTTTTTCATAAATTTTCAAGTCACACAAACCGAATTTTTAATTTTTTTTTTTAAAAAACAAAAAAAAAAAAAATAAGATTTAAGAATTTATGAAAAAAAAAAAAAAAAAAAACTATGATATTGCATTAAATTCGAAAGAAAAATTTTTACAAGTTGTGAACTTTCGAAATCAAAACTGAAACAAAACAATGCAACAAGAAAACTTAAAAAATCAGGCAATACTACAACATCCTTAACGATTAACAACTCTTCTTCTTCTTTATCAAACAACAACAACAACATCAACAACAACTACAAAAAAAATTGCATTTCGAAAATTCATAAACTTAAAAAAAATCATTTTAATTTCATATCAAATAGTCTAAGGGATCAAATTGCAACATGTCCAAATTGCCGTATTGAAATATCAAAAAGTTCAGCAACAAGAAATTTAGCTGTAGAAAAGGCGGCATCTGAATTACCGAGTGAATGTCAAGTAATTTTAATTTTTTTTTTTTTTTTTATTAAATACTTAATATGTATATGTATATACTTATTATTATAATCTATAATAAATTTTTTTTATACTTACAATAATATTTTTAAATTTCATAATTTTTAAAATAAAAAAAAATAAAAATTTAAAAATATTCTTTATAAAAAAACAAAAAAAAAAAAACAAAAATCTTTTATGGTGGGGACTTTTTTTTTTTTTTTTCTATTTCTACATATCTATTTTATAGTATTGCAATATTGAATATCCATATAAATCATTGGAACGTCATGAACAATATGAATGTCAAGAACGTCCAACCAATTGTAAATTCAATAGAATCGGTTGTCCATGGAGAGGTCCAGCACATGAAAGTAAATATATTCTTTTTTTTTTAAATTTCCGTTTTTTTTTTTTTATTATTATTACAAATTAATTAAAAATAAAATTTTGATTTGATTTGGATTTAATGTAAATAATTTTTGTTTTTTTTTTTTTTTTAGCACCAGATCATGAATCTGTTTGTTCACATCCACATAAATCTGGTTATGAAGTAATGTCAGCACTGGAAGCTTACGATGCTAAATTGGAAAAAGATAAAAAAGTTTTTTCAACTTTAATAGATTTATTAAGTTATGAAAAAATTATATTTAATGGTAAGTTTTGTTTTTTTTCTTTTGTTAATTTAATTGTAAATAAAATAATTAAATTAAGATTAGAAAAAGAAAAAAAAAAAAAAAATTCCATTATCTTAGGTAAAATTATAACATATTTATCAAAAGGAACTAAAAGATTATTAGAAAATTCGTATGAAATAAATGAATTTTATGAAAAACATATTAATTGTTTCTTAATGGGTATTATAAATTTACTATTATTCCAATTTTGCTTTGTGCTTTTGTTTTCAAATTTATATTTAAAAAAAAAAAAAAAACAAAATTATGTTAATTTTAAATTTAAAAATTATATCTTAAAATGGAAAAGAGAGAAGGTTAGATCTATAATATTGTACAAAGTTATAGCACAAAGCTAATGGAAATTAATAGTTCTTAATTTAAAAAAATTATATTATTATTTTTATAGATCTAACCTTCGCCTCAAATCAAGTTATTATTAACTCTTTCACAATTTAATTAGTGATTTTACCCAGTAGCACAAATGCTCTAGTTGTTTTCCTTAAAAATCAGATCTAAGAATTTATTTTCATTAAAATTCGTCACAGAATTCTTAAAATGAGAGAGAGTTCATTACATTTTACACCGGCCACTGTATGCACTTAATTTCTTTTTAAACAGTTTGTCAATTTCCAGAAGTACTTAGAAAAGAATTAATTATAATTTTAAGCTATAATTGGAAAAAGAGTGTAGTAAAACATTAAAAAAGTTTAAAGAACTCTTAGGCTTAAAATAAAGTTTTATATATTTTTAACATATGAAGGTGAATATGATGATCCCCAAAATTCGCTCCAAAAATAATTGTGAAAGAGTTAAATAAAATTTTTTGAAAATTTTGTTGTATGTCGTTTAAATTTTACTTTCAAATTTTTCGAAAGCTGTGTAATGTGTTCATCCTTTTTGCAAATAGTGGAAAAGAAATCTTTTAGAAAAAACAATTTAACAATTTCAATTTATTTTAATTTATTTTGTTTTAAGTTAATAAAAAAGGAGTAAGTTCGGAAAAAGGCCCGCGTCTGATTCTAATAAAATTTCATATACCGGTATAATGGTTACATCAACGAACATTTATGTGAGTGGCTGTGGTTCTTAAAGGTAAAAAACAGTGGTGAAGATCCATTTTAATAAATGTATATCCTACAGTTAAAGAATGAAAATATGAAAAATGTTTGTTCAATTTCATATCATACCATTGAAAAGAGCGTAAATAAATCTTTCTAACGGTATAATAATAAAAACATAGTAACTTTGAAAACTTTCAAAATATCGATGTTTCTGGAAAGTCTGAAAAAAAATTTTTTTATACCAAACATTTGTTTTTTAACTCCAATGTCTCTGAAAGGGTAGAGTAACACCGATTGAGATTACACAAGATTCATATTAAAGTTTAGAGAGCTCCCTACAATCTTGTATCTAAATCGGTTCTATATAATGTCATAAGCAAAATATATAACGGTGTTAGTAAACCGTAAGTTTTTAAATAATCAATTTGACCTTTAAATGACCTTTGTGCAAAAAGTGTTGTTCTATGAAATATTTGTGATGTCAATAGGTACCATTATGTAAAATTTCATTATAATCGACCATGGACCCTATTCCGAACTTTATTCATAAACAAATTAAACGATTTTTAAACAACGACTTCAAAATTTTTAAAATATTGTAATTATTATTATGAAAAAAAAAAATTAATTCATTCAATCTTTTATTTTTTTTTTTTTTTTTTATAAATTTTTTATCTTAATGAAAATGTTATTTATTTTCTTAATTTTTTTTTTGTGTTTTTAGATTTACAATTGAAACCATATCGTACAGATGAATATGTTCATAAATTATATTATGAAACATCACGTTTTTCAGCATTCAATCAACAATGGGTTGTAAAAGCTAGAATTAATAACAGTCAACGTGATCCACACCAATCAAATGAGAGAACAATAACATACCAAGTAGGTGTTAATTTATTTTTTAAAATATTATTTTAGTTTATATAAACTTTTCCCCTATTTTATTTTTTATTTTCGTTTTATTAAAAAAAATATATATATATATACTTATATTATTATATAAAGTTTAACAATTGAAAATATTGTAGGATTAAATTTTAAGAAAAATTATAAATTATATATTTTTTAATTTGATTGTTTTCTTCTTTTTTTATTTTTTTTTTTTAGCTTATATTAAAAACAAAAACCAGTACTCCAATGAGTATTCATTTTTTTGCGTTAAAAGGTCCATTCTCAGATATGAAAGTTGGTACACAAATATATAAACATGATTTTACAGACCAAGTAAATGGATATTTTCTTAAAATAAAAACAAAAAAAAAAAAAAAAACATTTCAGCTTAAATAAAATTTAATTTTAAAATTATTGTTTTAAAAAAAAATTTTTTTTTAGAGCGCTGAAAGTGATTATTATCATTTACCTTTACCAGACAGTTCTGAATGTAATCGTTTATTGTCAAATAAGGCTATTAATTTAAGGTAAATTTAGAATTAAAAAAGAAAATTACATTAAAAATTAATTATTTTTTTTATTTTTAGACTTTTAATGTTTTTGCTTAGTAAATAAGAACTTTTCAAAACTTTAAATTTAATTATTTTAAATTAAAAAAAAAAAAATAATATTAATGATTAAAATAAAGATTATTAAAATTAATTATTGAAAAAATGAAAAAAACAAAAATCGTGAATTCTAAATTTAAAATTACAAAAAGAAGAAAAATAAAAAAAAAACAAAATGTAATAATTTTAAATATATTTTTTTTCGCATTAATTATATTTAATAAATACATAATTTAATTAACTTTTTTTTTTTTAATTTTAAATTTACTTTTTTTTTTGTTGTTTTGAGCGTTATTATATGTATAAATACTATTTTATATTATATTGCATACAATTAGGCGTTATATTAAGCTTAAATTCTAGTTTTAATTATTTTTTTCTTTCATTTTATTTGACTTTAATTTTTTTCGTTTGATTTATTAATCAAAGAAATGAATATTTTTATTCTCAACATTTTCTTAAAAGTTAAGAAAATGAAAATGTTTTCTTTTAATATTTTTTTTGGCAAATTTCATTAAATTTTTAAATTCATTTTAAATAATAAAAAAAAAAGATAAATAAAAATGTAAAATTTTACTATTTATTTTTTTTCTTTGTTTTTCAAATAATAATATTATGTATTCTCAATTTCTAAGTGATGTTATTTCAAGTGCAAGAAATTATAAAAATAAATAAATAAAAAAAAAAAAATTAAATAAATATATATATTTTCAAATTTAATTGATTATTAAAAAATATTATTAATTAATAAGATTTATTTATATGAAATTTTAGATTTATTTCCATTATTTACAAATTTAAAAAAATATATATATATATATATATATATATTATATATAAAAACTAAATAAAAAAAAACCAACAAATTAAAAAAAATCAAATTTTGAAAAATATATAAAAATAAATATTAAAAAAAACAAATTTAAAAATTTTGTGTTTTTATTTAAATTAGATATGCATTAGGAGAATTATATCCTGTCCTACAAGTCTATTAAGGATTAAAAGCTGTCGCTAGTTTGAATGGAGGTGAATTTTGTTATTTCTTTGAAACAAATTTTTTATCCCTGCAAAAGGTATCTAATAAAATGAGATCAGTGATAACATTAATATCGTTAATAAAATCAATAGCTTGATTTATAGTTCAAAACGCTTGTTTTACTTATGAGTCACAATATGTAAGTCAAAACTCATACTCTATTTTCGGTTTGAAGCATTTCTGAAACAGAGGCCACGGTGGCATAGTGGGTAAAAGCGTATAATACGCTGTAAACACCGAGGGAGTGTGGGTTCGAATCCCACACACGTCGTAACAGTTATTCCCCCCTTACGATATTTACAGCCACGCCTGAATATTAAAGGCTGTGTAATTTCCCGTCCACATTTATGCGGCAGAGAGAAATGCTTAAAAAAAAAAATTTGAAAACAGCCGTTATCTCATTATTATTATTTTAAACCTATAGACGAGATAAAATTCATTCTGATAAATCAAAATATTTAATTCTGGTCAATGTACGATTTGATTTTTTTTTCTATTTACAGAAAAGTCAATTTATGTTCACATAAATATTTATTAGTGAAATCATTATATCAACATTTTAAATTTTTTAAGGCTGGAAAAAATTTAGGAAAAAGGAAGAAAAAACTTTCTTTCTAATTAAAATTAAAATATGTAGATGGCGTGGATGATGACGAAGAAATCCTTTTTTAAAAAATTTCAATATCTAACTTAGTAGAGTTGAAACGGAAAACTGTTTTAGGCCTAAGTGAATCTTTGGTCACTTCTGCTTCGTAAAATAAAAAAAACATAATATTTAAAAATTGAAATTTACATTTAATTTTCAACAAACCAATCTAATCAGCATAGATGCACTTTTAAGTCTTTTTAAACTTGGTAACTCTTACTTGCAATAAACTAGTATTTTAAAAATAAATTTTTTTTCTGATATTTTGTTTATAAATTTGTATGGTTAAATTGAAAACTGTCATTTATGTATTAAAATGAGCTGGTTCACCGCTTAAATATTGGTTTTCTTAAATTTATAAGGTATATAAAGCAAAATATTTACATATAGTAACTATAAGAGAAGTTTTTAAATTTTGGAATTTATTTTAAAAGGGCGATGGTTAATGAAGGGCGAAATTAAGAGACTGAAGATTATAAAATTGTTTAATTAAGTTTAATAATGTGTGATATTGAATATGTTTATAAATAATTTTAAAGTAAATTTAAGTTTTTCACATCAAACGGTTGTCAATCAATGTTTTAATGACAATGAATTTAGTTATAACTCTAATTCAATCGATTCAGTAGGATAATTAATTACGTGACAGGTGACTTATTTTTAATTTAATACACTTTTAATAACTTTCGTGATTTATTCAAAAGTTGAACTACATTTCAATTTCCATTAATTATTATAATCAGAGTAAGAATGATCACCCAAATTTCTTATCCTTCGTATTCTTTTATTCTCAGCAGTATTTCTTCCTTAAATATTTCGTTCTTTGGTAAATATACATATCTAGTTTTATATTTAAGTTCATTTCACTTAATTTATAAAATAACAAGCTTTCATTTAAAAAAGTAACTTTCATTTTCGACAGAATTTCTAAAAAATATTGTTTAGTACTCTGGGCTTTATTGCACCAAACACTTATCACTAATCAATTAATCATTATAAAAAAATGATTTTTTGATTAGTGATAGTGGTTTCCAGTTTCAAATTGTTTTATCTTTCGTTCAAAAATTAATAAAATAGATGTTATTTGTACAACTAATAAATATCAATTTTGAAGATAGAAATTGTTCTTAAATTTAGATAGTAATATCAGTAAAACTTTAAAAATCTTTATAAGGGTAGTCGTTTGTTAAACACCATCTGTAATAATAATAACATTCTACAGTAACCAATATCTAATTTCGAATTAATTTCTAAAACATGTCAGATATAAATTTTGTATTATTATTTTACAAAAACAATGTAAAGTGTTAAATTTGTTGATAAATTTATAGTAGTGATAAATAAATTCTTCAAACTAATGGTGAGAAAATATTTTAAAAAAATTAACAGAATTAAATTCTTTTTATTTTAATTTGTATAATTGAATGAAAGATTTAAAATTTTTTATTTATCAAGATTTTATTAACTAATAAAAAGTACAATTATTTTAATTTAGATTAGATAATCAATTAATTTTTATCATTAGCTATGAATTTTATATGTTCTGCAATAGCTTCTCTTGGATTTTGTTTAAATTTTTTATCTTTTAAAATTGCATTAAAACTTTTATATCTATCCATAAATTCTTGTTTCTTTTCTTTAATTTTTTCTCTCTTTCTTAGCTTTTTATTAGTTGCCGATTTACCTTTATCAAATTCTGCTATACCAGTTTTAATTTCATCTGGTTTTAATTTTAATAATTCATTTAATGATGGTAATGCATCTTTCAATGGATTTAAATCACCAATAATTCTTGTTTTCTCACGTTTTTTTCTTTTTGCATTTTCTAATTCTTGTTCTTTTATTAAATCAATTTTATGTAAAAGTGCTGTATGTTTACTTTTTTGTTTTTCTTTTTTAGATTTTAGTTTTTTCGGCATAATTGACTTTTCAAAAAGAATTTTTGAATTATCTTTAACTTTTTGATTGTTTTTATGATTATTCTTTTTCATTAAATTTGTTTTCTTTATACCAGGTGTGAAATTATTTTTAGGAATAATTTTAACTTCTTTTTGAGTTTTAATATCTTCATCATCTTTTAGATTTTTATTAATTTCATTTTTTGTTTTAGGTGATTTTATTTGTAGCTTTTTATTTAACTTCCCCATATTGAATGTAATGTAAGTACTAAGTAGTAAAAGAAATTTAAATGTACTTTTTTATATTTTGTTTATTTTGGTTCTAAACTGAAATCTTAAGCACATGCACTTTTTATAGAATATTTATTTAAAATTTTGTAAATAATTCAATAATTTGACAGTTTTTTATTATCTATATATAAAATTAAATTTGTAATACCAACACTGTGAATAGCGAATGAAAGTGAACAAAAGTGAAATCTTGATTAAACCCTGTACTGTTAAAACTTAATTTTAAAAACCAATTTGCGAAAATTGTTTTATTTTTGATTTTTTAAAATTGTACGATTTTCTATAATAATAAATAATAAATAAAAACTAAAAAAAAAAATTAAATAAATTAATTATTAATAATTTTGTTTGTGAAACAATTTGATAACTAAATTTTATTTTTAAAATAAATTGAACTTCAAATTAAAATTTAAAAAGGTTACTAGAAAAATTGAATGAGCTGTCATCGTCAAATTAATTTTTAACATGGATATTCGTATATTATGTTCTGGATCTATATGTCATATGATAATAATTGCAGCCAAATGACAAAGTAAAACATATGTATCTGGCTGTGCAATTTTTGAACATTGGTTTTACTTGGTTTTATGTGACGTCTGTCATTTTTTCTTGGATAATTTTGAATCTGATTCTCAAAAAGTTCTTGTAAGTTGCATAACTTCAAAAATTTAATTAAAAAATTTTTGTAATTATTATTTTTATTAATAATTATTTAACAATAATTTTTGTTTTAATTTTTATTTTATTTTTAGATAGCCTTTACTCAGTGTTGGATATAAATTCTAATTAAATTGGAAAAATGCCTTCTGCTGCTGAAATAAAAACTGTTCCATTCGATCCACGATTCCCAAATACAAATCAAACAAGACACTGCTATCAAAGTTATGTAGATTTCCATAGATGTCAAAGAATCCGAGGAAAAAATTATGAACCTTGCCAATATTTCAAGAAGGCATTAAAGTCATTATGCCCAAATGCATGGGTTGAAAAATGGGATGGACAAATTGCTGAAGGAACTTTTGCTGGTAGAATCTAGTTAACTTTATTTAAAAAAAAAATATATATTTATTTATTTAAATTAAATTATTGAAACCATCTTAAAAAGAAAAAAAAATTTTTGCCGAGATGGTTTGTAGTTGTGTTAAAATTTAAACCAAAGATGGAAATAAAAAGTTAAAAATAGAATAAGTTCGAAGTTATTATTTTTGTTTTTTTACAAAATCTTGCGCGAATCATTTACAATTGAAGTAAAAATAAAAGTGATATAATATATGATTTATGGAAATATTTAATTTTGATAAGCTTCCAATTAAAATCAATTTCAAGGAATAATTCTAATGTTAAATTTATGATTGATAAAAATTTATTTCAAAATTAAAATTTTTAATAACTGAATATGTTATATAAAATGAAAACTCTTTTAATACTTTTTACATATTTTTAATATTTTAAATTATATTTTTTAATTTCTACTTAAAAGAGGTTCTTTAATTTTGTACCTTTTAATCATTTTTTGAACTAAATTCATATCTAAGGTACAAATTGCTTGTACTGTTTCATTTGGTGCATTTGCTTGTTCTTGTTTACTTATTGGTTTAACCATTGGTAGACCATCATCATCGCCATTTAATATTTGAATTGATTTATCTCTAGCTAGAAAAGCAATTTGAAATGAATTATCAACTGTATTCATAAAATTTTCCGGATCAATTATTAATTTATAATACGGTATTGGTTGTTGTTTATTATCTATATATATTTTGCAAATTTTTTTATATATTGTTGTTGTTATTTGTTTACTACTACCACCATCACGTTGTTCAATTTGGCTTAAATTTTCTGGACGAACTTCATCACCTTTTACTGTTTTTTGTCTTCGTTGACGTTCTTTTAATACTGTTTCATTATTAGAATCAAGAATAAAGTTATAACTTGTTAAAAAACTTGGTGAAAATTTTGCTACTTTACAAATATTTGTTGCAATTTCAGCTATTGGATCCCAATTTTCTTTATCATTTTTATAAACCATTGCAATTATAGCATTTATCCATTCTTCTTCAACAAATTCATTTGTAATAACTTTTTGCATTACTTCACCAATTAATTCATGGCTCATTTGTACAACTTGTGCATCCATAACAACTTCAGATGTATTACGTGCTCGTTCTTGTTCATCTCCTATTAAAATTAATTTATCCGTCTCTTTTATTATACTAGTTATCTTTTCAAATACTTTTGGATCATCATCTTTATTTTTTCGAATTTCTGTACCCAAATCAAGTAATTGTTTTAAACGTGATTTTCTACAAGCACTATCCATATTTTCAGACATTCTTTAGACACACTTTTTGTACATTTATATTCTAATTAAAAAAATATTTGTTTTTTATAATAAATACTGTAGATATTAAATAATTTAAATAATAATTTTAGCGGAATTATTAAATCAAATGAATTTTTAAAAATTCGGTAAGCAAAGTGGGTAAAGTAGGCATCAAATTTGACATTGACATTTATTTCTTAATTTTTTTTAACGAAATCATGCTATGCTAAAATGTAGGGTCAATTTAATTTAAATAAAATTCTCAATCATGGTGAGTTTCACTTTGCCATTTGCCAAACAAAGGTCGCGTTCAGCAGTATGAAGCGCTACAAAAAAACTGCAGCGCTCGATAAAATTTTTTACAGAACGATTTTTTTATCTAGCGCTACAATGTAGCACTACATGAATTTTGCAGTAAGAAAATTTTACGCTAAATTATGTAGCAACTTTTTATTGACGCTGTCGTTTATGTGTTTACATTTAATGTCAAAAATTATTGTTTACAAAATTTAGTGAGCATTTTTTTAAAAATTGATAAATTATTAAAAAATATAAGATTTAAAAAAAAAATATAAGATTAAAAAAAAAAAATACGGTTTAAATAAAATAAAAATATGCAAAATGTCACACAAAATTAAATGTCATTTAATTTTACTGGAAATAGTTCAGTTCTCTAAATGCTACACCGCTGCAATTCAGTATAGCGCTAGATCCTGTTGAACGCGACCAGGACCAAAACAATGCATTCAGCAAAGCAATCAGCATTGTATTTTGAATTGAGTTAGATGGACTTAGGAGGAGTACTATGAGAAACCTGGGCAGAGTATAGCTTTAGGTCTGCTCGCGTACTTTTATTTGCATTGCAAAAATTTACAAATGAGAGGACAATTAAAATTCCAGAGAATATCGTAAAAATTTACTCATTTCGAAAAAATGCTCTCATTTAAAAATAAAAGTACGCGAACGTTTTTTTTGCACAAATTTACAAAATTTTTAAAAATGTCATAAATTGTCTTTGTATTAATTATGTTTACCTACTTCAAAAGCAGATTAAACAAAAGAAATTAGAAAAACTTTTTAATTCAAAAATGTAAAAAAAAGTATTAAATACCTATATGGTACGAAAATTTAATGTTATTAAATGATACTGTCTTTTTTCGTTTAACTTTTTTTCTTCATTTACCTTTGGACAGTAAAAAAAGCAACAACAACAAAAAATAAACGTCAGTAAATTTTTACAAATTTTCACAAATAAAAATTTTAAAAAGAGATCCGTCTCTTTTTTACTCATTTTTCTTGTTTTTTTTGATTTTTTTTATAATATAACTCAAACCTCTCAGTTCGGGAACGCTTTTTTTGCGAAAATTTACATATATTTTCGAAATTTTTTGTACGCGAACAGACCTTTTATGACAGTCGAGTGCGACAACTGCATTGCAAAATGCAATGCAAATGACAAATTTTGTTTGACAGTTCTTAAAGTGCCATTCCACGGTCAGTATCAGCAGTCAGCACTAGCAGTCTTGTTTTGAGTTTGTGTCGTGTCGCGATAGAAAAGTTGTAAAGAAAAAATTTTCTATATTTGTTTTTGATGAAGTGAAATAATTTTGCAAAAACAAAAAAATAATAATAAAAGAAAGTTATATAAAAATTATATTGAAAAACGAAATAAATTGCTATTTGCATACATATATGTATTAAAAAAAAAAAATACGTTTTTTATAATTTTAAAATAGAAAAAAAAAGAAAAATTTGTTAGAATTTAATTTACATTTAGAAAAAAAAACGCCATTAATTTGACGGTAAGTAATTTGTTGGCATTTTAAACATGTTGGTTGTTTTTACAAAAAAAAAAAAAAATAATAAATTGACATGGAATGGGATATTACGTGTTCAATATTGAAAAACATACGATTCAATTTTCCTTCTATTTTGCTTACCATACAATATACAATGTACATATGTAGATATACATATATCCAAATATTTAAATTAAATATCTGTAATTTTGCATTTATAATTTATAATCAATTATGATGTGATGTGATGCCTAATAGCTATGATTATAATGTTAAATCTTGTATTGTATGTATGTATATAAAAAAGTCTGTTAATGAATTTTTAATTTAAAAATAAACTAATGCAATTTAAAACATATGTATGTATGTAAATTAAATTTAAGTATGTACTTATAATTTAGGTACCACCAATCATTATTGATTTGTCTATAGAAGAAAAGAAAAAAAAACATAAAAATTCAATAGATTTCCATAGTATCAAGAAAACAAAATGATTCTTCTATAAAAGAAAACATAGAAGGGAAAGTGACAAATCATAAAATGTACAAAATATGCTTACTTAAATCGATAAAAATAAAATAAAACTTAAATACAGTGGGTGGCTATAATATTTGTTAGATATTATGCTAAATTTATATTATGGTGCATAACATAAAAAAAATAATGTTTATGACATAATAATGTACATAGTTATGTATGTACATGGTAATGGTATGTACTTATGTACGTATGTTTTGTGTGTTATGTACGAACTCTTGGATTACAGAGGTATTTTCTTGTAATAAATAACTTGTAAAGAAAATTATTTTGATTAAAATTGAAATTATTATATATAAATATGTACATATTTATAGTATCCATATTTATGTATACATATTTCTCTAAGTAGGTTTAATAGTAGATTTGAAACCCAATTTCTAATACAGCGCCTTATTTACCTAGTAGCTGGCTCTTTTTTTACTCTTATTTTACATTTCGTACTATTCGTACATTTTTCCTAATTCCCAGATCTTTTGCTTCCAAATAATATTTTCATTAAATTTCGATTTATTTATTTGGTAGCATAATAATGCTTTTTAGTTTAAATAAAAAATATAATCCTTTAAAAAAAAATTAACAAAGTTAGTAATAGGTACTAATATCCAATAAATATACTATAAGAGTAATTAATAACAAAGAGAAAGAAAAATAAATTATGTTTGATTTAATATAAAAAATTAAGAAAAAACAAAAACAGTTTAAAATTTAAAGAGAAAAAAAATAGAGTCTTCAATGTTTCACTTCGTTTCAAGTCTTCAATGTTGCACTTCGTTTGTTGCACTTCATTAAATGCTTAGTGAGAGCCTAAGGCCTACTATATTTAGTAGGCCATTAAACAACTGCAAACCCTTATAAAAAACTGTATTTTATTTGTAGGTTCTTTTGTATAGGGATAGTCGAAAATTTCCTACTGATCTAAAGTTATTATGGTGATGAATCGCTTACATATCGTAAATTTATATGCAGATTATCGGATATACATGCCGTATTTCATTTTGAACACAAATATGACAATATTAAATTTTAATTTCGAAATATGTATGTATGTAATTCGAAACTCTCAGTTTAAAATTTATCATCGAAATATTTGTTTGAAAACAGCAATGTTCGTTTTTGGATATGCTTTAACAATAACATTTTAATAACTAATGAGATTCTCCCAGAATAATTTATGCGATTTAAATAACGATTAGTATTAAAAAAAAGTTGTAGTGTTACTAATAATATTTCACCCACTGTATCTTTTAGTTTAATTTTTTGTATTTACCAAAAAAAGAAAATAAAAGTAAAATATGTACCTATTTTTTATATATTATGTATATACAATATGTACATAGATAATAATACCTTCATATTTACAGAGTGTAAAAAATGAATTGGTCTCATTTTCATTACTCACAAGATAGTACATAACTATTAACTATAGGTATACTTACTACATATTTATACATAATAAGTACATGAAAAAGTTATCAAAAATGAATTTTGTTTTAGAAAAGAAACGCTTTTTTTTTAAAGCTATAAATAATTGAATATCATTGAATTAAGGATTTTTTTAAATTATACATTCTTTTTTTTTGTTTTTTTTTTTCAAAAGAATTTAAAAATTAAACATCAACATACGTAAGGATATTTTGGGGATTTTTCTTCCGCATAGGTCAATGATTTATATAAATACATACATACATATATCACAATTTCAACACAAATAAATATTTGGTATACAAAATACTTGTATTTATATTATGTATATACATATGTATGTATATACAAAATTGATTTTACTTTTTAATAATAAAAACAAAAAATAATTCCTACATCTTTTGTTTACGGAATTGCGTCATATTTCCAAAGAATTACTATGTAATTTATGAATATGTACATACACAATAAACTTTAGGTACATACTTACTTACTCATCCATCAGATAATAAAAAACTATATAAGCGATATTAATCACCTGATTGTAATTTTTTGAATTTTCAAAATTGTTTAAAAATTGGTGATTCAATTAGAAAAAAAAAAAATTTTTTATCAAATAAAAAAAAAAGCACCAGTAAAATAATAGTTACAAAAAATTTTTACATGGAAACTATTTATATGGACATGATTACATAAATCTGGTTGATACTCTAATAATATTATAAGAAAAAAAATTATTTCCTTGTTGTAAATATGTAATTATGTAATATGTTCAATTAGTTACTGATTGACAAGATAAGACTTCTTATTTCTATTATTCACTTTAATTCAAACGATTTCTATTTTATGAAATAGGTAGTTAACGAAAAATACCTATAAAAATTTAAAAAAAAAAGTAATATACGAAAATTATTGCAAAAAATTTGCGATTTTAACAAAAAAAAAAGAAGGCAATTAGGTACCTATAGGAGGTGCGAATTGCTCGTCGTACCGAAAGAAGTTTTATTTATTTATTTTCAAGGTATTCAGGATATATGCATTTAATTTGATTCTATTTACATTAAAAGTATGTATTCATCTGATATGTTCATAATCTGACGTAATCATAGTATTCATCTGATCTTTAGTTTTGGAATTTTTCACAATTAACTACTTAATTGTTTTTATTTTAAATTGGTTATTTTTACTCACGTATTTCCTTAAGGTTTTATTTGGTCGGGAACTAAATAATTGTTTTTACATATACTTTTAATTTTAGTAGCCGTTAACTAAAAAAATCTGTCGAATTTAAAGAAAACAAAACCTAATTTTATTAAGTCAAAGATTTATTTTAGAAAATTATTTTTGAAAACATTTTCATCTTTCATTTTACATAAATATGTTCGTAATTAACCTAACAAGTGCTTTAATACAGCAAAGTAAATCAGAAAATATTCTTAAATGGCCGAATACTAATGCTTTCACCCTATACATATTTTAAATAAATAAAATCTGATAAAAATCTGATAAATAAAACATATGTTTTCAAAATTTTGAAAATATTTCAGAAATTCTTTTTCTAAAATTTTTATAATAATGACCACAAGCGATTCATTTATTTACTTATTATAAAATTAGTGACGCAGTACCTACTTATACAAAAAAAGTACATACCTACAAATGCAAAATTAGTTCAAAATTATCTTTTAAATTATTTGTTGCTCATAGACCTGAAAAATGTAACTAAAATATGTATGTCTATAATTAATTAATAATATTTCGGTTTGTTTTTAGAGAGGTGCAATAAAATAATTTAAAATTTGTTTTTTTTTTTTTTTAATCGAAGGTACGCATACATTTTCTTTGTTATTGCCAAGAATTCCAAATCAAAATTATTAAACAATTATGTACATATAAAGTACATATATAAAGCACATAGGTATTTAATTTTATTTTGGCTTTCAAAATGATTTCAATGATGATTTTGTTTTTTTTATTTTTATTTGTTGCATTATTCAGCTAAGTTTAATTTTTTTTTTCCTGTTGTAAGCAATTGAACATATCTGTGTACCTATTTTTAGGTAAATTTAATTTTTTTTCTTATACAGGGTGTTTCCAACTCGATGGTTTTCCTTGAAATGAGTGATCGGGCATATCGAGGCGAACAAAAAATTCTATTTTAGGGGTGGGGGGTCTATTCTAAAGCCTTTTCGAGATATGAAGGGTTAAAGATTTTTTAGAGACTTTTCATTAAAAAATCTACAACTTTCGAGAGATAAAGTTGTTAGCTTTCTCTCTCTTTAACCGTTTAACTTTTTCTCTATCTCTAACCGTTTTTGAGATATAAAAGAGATAATGAGATGAGAATAGAAAAGTGTGTTATTTTCAATCACAATAGAAAAGTGTGTTATTTGAAGACGCTGAAAGAAGTTCAGTGAAGACAATCGAGTCGGAAACATCCTGTAGTTATATTTCTGATACAAAAAATTCCGATATATCATCGTTTTTACACCGTAGCAATTATTAGCGATTAATCCAATAAATATTTTTAATATGTTCACAGATTATAAAATTAATTAATTAATTTACAAATTAGCAAAAGAAAAAATAAGAGAAAAAAAAATCTTGACGACCGTTTCGACTTATGCTAATCATTAAATTGTGACCACACATAGTCACATTTTTATTAGCCCATTAAAAATTAATTAAAGTAGGTATTTTTTTTTTTTTTTTTTAAAGTCATTCTTACTACAAATTAATTTAGAACTATAAAGTTAATATAAAATGTAAATGTAATTATTATTTTAATTACCATACCGTTTATATACGTATACCATTATACATATAATACGTGTGTTAATTGTATTTTGACTATTAAGTTCACGGTTTAATTTTTAACATTTATATTTTATGACAAAATTATAGGTGTTTTTTTTTTTTCTTTTTTACAGGAAAATGAATTTATAACAACAGAAAAAAAAAATAAAAACAAAAAAATCATGATATAAAGCATTAATAATGTTACAACATCATTATAATCTTAAAAAATTTCATATATAAAAAAAATTTTTTTGAAAATTTTGATCTTTGTACTAAATTTTTGACCTTCTCGCTTTTTTTTTTCCATTTTTTCTTTATATTGTATACTTAAGTTTAATTAAAATTTTTGTTTCTTAACTAAAACAAAAAAAAAAAAAAAAATTAATATAAAAAAAAAAATTACGAAACCCTCAGTTTAAAGTCCAAAAATTGTATTATACATATTCATAATACCTAAGTATTCATTTGTTTAAGTTTCTCTTTGTTTTGGTTTTTTTTTTTTTGTATTATTTTTTCTGTCTATTCCATTTGAAGTTCACTCGTGATTTATTTTAAATATGCAGTTTTTTTTTTTTTTTTTTTTACTTTATAAAAAAGGGATTATGATGATTATTTTATTTTTAAAAAAATATTTGCAATATAATTTAAAAATATTTTTTTTTTTTTATAAATAACAAGTGGTTGCATTATTTCAATTCTCTTTAATATTAACCTTTACCCTAAATGAGTTCCATTCAAATGATTATAAATTATTACATATTATGTATTTGGTTAATTTTCATATTGGCAAACGTAGGATAAAATTTTAATATGATTAGATATGTCTACATATAGGTGAACATTTTTATTGGGTCGTCGAATGCATAAAACCGAGTTTGAACTCAAATCTCACCTTTTTAAACAAAAACTATACGCTGGAACTTGTATTTTTGTTTGGAAAAGTGATTTGAGTTCAAGCTCAGTTTTATGCATTCGATCCCAATGAGCATAAATTAAAAATGTCGTGTGATTTAAAATCATAGATTAAGTACAAAATTATTTTTAGACTATAGTAGTCACTATTGTAATTCTTGATTTTACATACATAGTACAGATTTTCGATTTTAGAGACCATAGCGTGTAAAACAAAAAAATAAAATAAAGAAATTAAAATTTAAAATTAGACTTTACTGGAGTCTATCACAATTACTTTGATACTGTACATTTTTTTCATGAAATAATTGGATAAAATTTTAAAAAAAGGAAATACTTTGAAGAAGAATTTTTTTCCGGGGTTTTCTTTAAAACAAAAAACAAAACATTTTCCTTCCCATTTAACATCATGTAAGTGTTCATATATATTTTAGGAATACGATATCAGACGATACTTTTATAATTTTGAATAATCAATTAAAATCGATACTTTCTATAAAAAAACACAAATATTAATTTTTTTTTATATTAAATATTAAATCAAATCAAGAGTTTCACTAATCAAAAATAAAAAAAAGACATGCTTTTAGTCATGCTCATTCGATTATACAATTTTAATTCATATTTAAAAAAATGCTAGTTATATATATATACGATACAATATGTAGGTATGTGCTAAGAATTTTTAATTAAAATTCATTTTTTATTTTAATTATGAAATTTTTTTTTTAATTAAAATTAAATTTTTTTCAGAGATGCTCTAAATACTGTGTTTTTTTTTTTATTGTTATTTTAATCTGTTTTGTCTTATATAAACACATTTTTTAAATTAATATTTCTTATTTGGGTTGAATATCGAGATTAGCACCCATATCATGTTAGAATTGTGATATACGTATCACCAAAAATTTGTTATTTTATTGATTTGGGGTTCCAGCCATATGGAGCTTTTTTTATTTGTTTGAACACAAAAAGTAAATAACATTGTCTTTATGTGCCAAAATAGAAATAAAAGTTCTATAGTTCTATATTTAATTTGGTGACAAATTTTGATTAAATACGTATATCACATTACTATAACATTATAAGGCCATTAATCAATATTTTATGTCATCAAATGATGATTATTTATGTATTTATGATTTGATTTAACTGATCGTATGATGTTAAATCATAAATTTTAAAAGGATATTAAAATCTTTGGATCTTAATAGTTTTTATGCTATCATTTAAATATATTTCCTTTTAATTCTTCCAACTTTTTCGGATCGCACAAAGTATTTAAAAATTAGAATAAGTAAAGGATCTTTATATTATAAAAAACTTATATTATTATAAAGGGGAACCCTATATATAACTAAAAAAAACCGTTAACACACGTAAAAATATATTAGTAAAGCTTAAATTTTATATCTTGCCGAAGAAAATTTTTTACAGGTACCTAAGTGACAGGTGTCGAAAAAAAACCAATTTACAATTTTTGAGCCCTAATAGCTCTGGTGCAAAAAAAATTTCTGATAAAACTTATACTAATTCTAAAAGTTCTTTCTTATCTCAAAATTTCAAGTTC
Organism: Poecilobothrus nobilitatus; assembly: GCA_947095535.1. Taxonomy (NCBI): domain Eukaryota; kingdom Metazoa; phylum Arthropoda; class Insecta; order Diptera; family Dolichopodidae; genus Poecilobothrus; species Poecilobothrus nobilitatus. Next base: position 116,819,886 of record OX352774.1, read on the forward strand.
CTATCTAAAAGCGTGCCATAGTTATGAAAAAAAGAAATATCATGCAAAATTTAGTTTTCACATAACGGTAAATTTAAATAGTAAGTTATAAAATATTGTAACTATAATTTTGATATTTAAAAAACGTAACACACGAAAAAATCCATTACGGGGGCTTTAATTTTTTAGGTCTTGCCGAAGAAAAATATTTACAGGCATGTACCTGAGTTACAGGTATCGAAAAAAAGAAAATTCTCAATTTTTGAGCTCATAGCTCATAAACACGGGGTGGTCGAAAAATTTTTTCTGAGAAAACTTATACTAATTCTAAAAGTTTTTTCTAACATCAAAATTTCAAGTCCTTATCTAAAAGAGTGGCGGATTTATGAAGGTATAGAAAAATAATGCAAGATTTGGTTTTCACATAACGGTAATTTTAAATACTAAATTTAAAAAATTGTATAATTTTGATATAGATTACAAAGGTAAAAAAAAAAATCCTGCTGAATGGCGTTTTCAAATTGAAAAAATGTTAAGTAGAACATCAGATATAAAAATAGGACTTTTTCAAAGTTTGAGGGGCTGTAACACCGTATTGGATGGAGCTACATGCAAAAGTTGTTTTACAACATTATTTTTATGAAACCTACCAATGGTTAAAACGTTTTTACTCTATCTTTAACGGTGTAGAAGTTTTGTAAACAGACGGACGAACGAACAGAGTGAAACTAATAGGCCAATTTTTTTAAATTTGTTTTAAAAATGTGCTAAAAATAATTTTTTCTCAAATAAAACTGCAAATTCTATAATTTAAGCAGTATTAAGTATTTAATATTATTTTTATTTTTACCAAAATGAATTTTAAAAAATTTAAAACATAAAATTTATACATTCGTTGATGAGCGGATCAGTATATTAATTTAAAGTTAAATTGATTTTAAGTCTACCTAAGCGATTTTAATGTACAGATTATATTATAAAACCATCCTCATATAATTGTACATCATAAAAGCACAAATTTTTTAATAGTAATGAAAGGGTGACTAATAAACTTAAAAATATATCAAACACCAAATAATTTTTATTTTATTGCAAATTGTATTTTTTTTATTTAAATTTATGGCAACAGTTTTTAAAGGCGTACATTTTTAAAAAAGACAATAAAAAACATTTTAGAATTGTGACGACTTTTTAATCAAAATTTTACTTTAGAATTTTTTAATGTAAGAAATAATTTCAAAAATTCAAGAGACCATTTCTTTATTAAAATTTAAAAATAAAGCTGTCAGAAAAATTAAAAAATGATGACAACATATAAATGTGAAGCTTTAATTTTTGTGTCTTATTTTAATCAAATACCTATCTACAACCAGGTTATATTATAAGGTGTCTAAACTGAAATTTGTTTTTTGACCCCTAATAGCTGTAAAACGTTGTATAAATTTTTTGAGGTAACTTATGCTACTTTTCAAAGATCTTTCTTCTCTTCAAAATTTCAGTTCTTACTGAATAAGCGTTCCGGAGCGTTACCGAACAAAAAATATTTTGCAAAATTAAACTGTAATTAGAAAAAAAAAATAGTAAATTGCAAAAAATATATAATTTTTATATTGGTTTTTGAAGATTGAAACACTTTTCTGTCGTTTGACGTTTCAATATTGAAAAAATATTCAGCAAAACTTGAAATATATAAACATTTAAAGATGTTTTTTTTTTCCAACTTTGTCGGATTTTGCAAATCAAAGTGGACTGCATAAGATATTTGTTAAATAAAGTGTTATTTTTTTTTATAATGTTTGTCTCTAAGCATAATATTCAGCTCGTACAGAGTGTTTTAAAAAATGTTGTCTTTCTTTTTTTATTTTTTTTTTGTTTTTTATGATATATAGTAGAACAAATATTTAAAAATGTTGCAAAAAGTGCTGCCACATCGTTAAATTCAATAAAAAGTTTTAGTAAAGAAAAATTGAAAATTTTTTGTGATTTTTTTTATGTTTGTGTAACCGCCTGATTATGTTTTTTTTTCGTATTTTAAAATCTATTTAAATGCAATGCAATTGACGCAATTTCTTCAAATTTTTTCGCTCTTTTTTCTTTATTTTTTTTTTAAATTTTCGTTTTATGTATTTTTATTTTAAAATAAAAAATTGTGCAAATCATATACCTTAAAATGTTTGTGTTTTTTTTTTATTGTTGACGGTTTTTAAATTATATTTTATTTAACTTGTATGTTTATTATATAGAATTATTCACAAACGTACAAAATGTTGAATTAAAGCACTTTAGCTTTGCATTCTACAAAATAACCTTTTGATTCACCGCTGTTAGATAAGGAAAACTTTGAAAAATCTTTTAATCAATTTGTTGCATTGGTTTTTAAAAATTGTTCTTGGGGTATTATAGTAGAATTAAAGCAGTAGTTATTTTATAGGTTTATGGAGGAATCTATTAAATTTATAATATAGGTACTTATTTTTAAAATAAAAAATTTTTTTAAAAATAAATTACCAATAAAACGAATCAAACCAAACAATTAAAAATATGTTTTTAAAACCACAGTTCTTTCCACAGATTTTATAAATCTTCATTTTTCAAATTAGACCTTATTAAAAAAAAGAAAATTGTACACAAAATAAATAAAACACTAATTATTTCAAGTTGGGTACGAAATCCTGCGTTCCAAAAACTTGCATCCCAAATTTCCGTATTCTGCAAATTTTATATTCTAAAGTCTTTCCTAATTATTTCAACTAAGTACAATAGTTTTACTATGAAAGTACGGGATTTTTTATTTACAAGCTTTAGTATTTACTGATTGTGTATTTACAGGATTACATAGATTTAAGGGGTTTCCGGAATGCTGCGGTTATTAAGGCACTCCCAATATTTTTTTTTCGGAGCACTGAAAAAAATTAAATTTTATTAAATAAAAATTTTTGAATACTGAAGTAGGTACTAGGCCTTAGACAAAATATTTAGTGTTTTTAGGCGGGTTGAACCTAAAAAAAGTTTTAAATTTATATTTGACTATTTTCAATAGGATAATTTGAAGAAATATGTAAATATAATAAGTCAAAATTGAATATTTAAATAAAATCGAAATGTAAATGTAAGATCAAAATTTAATTTACATTTTAGGCAGTAGCGATGCGCTATGTTTTTTGAGTGAACTTTTTTTTTATTACCTTTTATTATTAAAAAGTTTTTTACCTATTGTAAATGTACCTATAAGAGGGTATAATAGTTCTTTCTTTTTTTCATTTACTAAATGCAAGGTTAGCAAAATTGCTTGTTTTTAAATTGTATTTTCTTTTCAAATAGCACATTTTTGACAGCCTGTTGTTTTATTACCATGGTGTTGATATCTGACAATTGATCTTTTTTTTTTTTTGTTTTAATTATTTTTTTTTTTATACATATTTTGTCTCCCCACATTTTGTCTTTTTTCTATTGTATCAATTCACGCACTCATTATTTTATTTACTCATTATCAATTCACGCACTCATTAACAAAAAGAAAAAAAAATAGTTATGCAATAATAAAACAATAATAGAGAAACTGACATTTTCTTAGATGATTATGATGTAACATATGTATGTATGTATATCACATACCTATAATAATACCACTGCTATGCTACATCTATTTTAAATTAAGTATTCTTTATTTTTTCTACACCTAATATAAAATGACCTAAATTTTTCATTATACCCGTATGATATACCGTAGGGTATAATAAATTAGCCATTACGTTTGTTACACCTTAAAGAAACCGAGCTAGATATAAATTCAAGTGAATTAATCGAGACAAAATCGAATTCTAAGTCGATTAAGCTTAGTAAAAAAGTCGATCATGGTACGCCCTTCCGTTCGTCTGTTTGTGTGCGCGATAACTTAAAGGAGCTAGGATTCTGAAATTTTTACCGCTTCGCTTTTGTAAAATTGTTAGTCTCTCTATTTAAAAACCTGCAAGGTCAGCTATTTGAGGTAGGTATTTAAAATTTGATGAAGAGGTCAAGTTGAATGCTAATAATTTTGTAAAATTTGGTTGTGCTAGAGCAGCAGGTATAGGTAGCTTGCATATTTTGGAATTTAATAAAGCTAGACATCTGAAAACTTGAAAAAGATAATCAAGTTTTATGGTAATAATTTCTGTAAAATGTGGTTGATTGGGGACAGCCGATTCGAGTTACTGTTATACAACCCCACAATTTATATAAATATATGTCGGTAGTTAACATCGGTACTAAAACACCTGAAATTTTGTACAAGAGGATGAAGTTTTATGGAAACAGCATGTATTATATTCATATGAGTATCCTAGAGTTAACCAGTCTACTAGACACTACAGTTTACACTCGTGTTTCTACGTTAAGTATAAAATATTTTAATGATTCTATTTAATTATGATACAAAAACAATTATATGTTTAAATAAATAAGAGATTTAAAGAAGCATAAAATTAATTAATGGATTAAAATGTATACCAGAAATAGATAAACAATATGTAAAAGATCAGAATTTTTATAATTGTTATAAATACATATATTTAATTAAAAAAAACTCTAATTAATTAAATTCTCATAACATTTGTCGCGTCTGTCTCTAATTTTTATATTAATTATGTCTTTTTCATTTAGTATTTTCCAATCATATAAAATGATCACTTTAAAATGTAGTCTTTAAGTTTATTTCAGACTATAATTTAAGGACATTCACTTTATGCATTTTTAAGGTGTTTCTGAGGGTTAATCTATTTTGTGAAATATTTTCATTCACTTAAGGTCCCTTGGAACTATGTTTATTTGTCAAATGACTTTTTAAACAGCTGATCGGGCAAAAGTTTATTGAATATCGATAAATATCTATTTTGTGTTCATTATTGTCATTTATATATTATATTGTTATTGTATTGTCAAAGTCAATTTTTTTTCTGTTCACGGTGTAAAGTGAAATTATTTTAAATATTTTGGCTAAAAAAAAAAAATTTAATTATTTACGTTTCTTTCTTTTTACTTTGTCTTTTGACAATACAAATGGTATTCAAAACGATCGGTAAACTGAAATTTGTCATTTGATAAAGATATATATATACATATATATTACTTTATTAAGGATGTCAAAATAATGACACTTTTTTTACGTTTAAAATATATAATTCCTTTTGTATTGTGGAATTTGTACAATACACATTCCAAGTCATATGACAATACACAGAGATAGTGTGAAGTGGCCTTTTTTTAGTTAGTTACTATAATGAAACAGTATTAGAATAACAATATGACAATGACATTAATCATGTTTTGCTGCAATGTATTTTTTTTTTTGTTCGTTTCACTACTATTAGTAGTATATTGCATCCACTTAGTTAAATATTATTCTTATTATACTTAGCTTAAGTTTCTTGAATTATTATTTTCACTAAGCCGTTTATATACCGGCAGTATAGCTATTATAGTACAAGACTGTATTGTGTATTGTACAAGACTATATAAAACTCAAATATTTTTATGTCTGCGCCATCTATTATCTTATACAAAAAATATTATTTATTTTATTATTACAATATTGTATATGATCTGATCGAGATTTGAATAAAAGCTCGATGATTTAACCACTACGCCATAGCTTAGATGCAATGTATATTCGTTTAAAATGTACCCATTTTTATGCTTAATATTGTTACTGTAACTACATTTGTATCGAACTGCAAAAATGATCAAAACACCATTTTTTTTTTATTCAATATTGGTTTAGATAATTTTTAAAGTATTATTAAATAAGCGCCAACAAAAAAAATGTACCTACACTACTTTTATGTAACATTTTATTAATCAAATATTCTGAAATTACAAATAAAAATTCAAGGACTTACTATTTATAATTTTTTTTCTTGATTAATTTTGAATTACATATAGGTAAATATATTTTAAAATATATGTATGTACCGATGTAAGTACAATTTTTAAAAATTTTTTTTCTTATTTTTACATACAATGTACATCACGTGTGTAGAAAATAAAAATATTTAATAATTTATTACGCAACAAAAAAAAAAAATTATAAAGCTATAAAATTAATTGTATTTTATTACGGAATAATTATGTCAGTGAGCCAAACAACCTATTAAACCGTCAGCCAAACTAATACAATTATCTGGGGTATTTATAATATAAGAAAAAAAAAAAAAAGTACATAAACATATGTATATACAAAAAAACAAAACAATAAAGATTGATAATTCAATTAACCTGTAAAAATGCTTTATATTGAAATACAAGTGTTTAAAATAATATTTTTCTTTTTATTTAATAATAATTAAACAAAATATGATATATAAATATTTTAGTTTTGTTTTTATTTTATTCTCCATATTGTATCTGTAATATATCATATTATAAATTATAATATCTTATAGTACGTCATCGATCACCTTATTTTGTAGTTTCACTGTTCACACACATGCATGCATAATTTATCATTCAGCCAGCAGAGCAGACAGAAATTTTTATTCTCACAATTACATTAATACATTTTTTTTTTTTTTTTTTTTAATTTTTATTTATTACGTCAACAAAATAGTATTTAAATATTTTAAATTGTGTTCTATATAATATACATACTACTGTTATAGATTTAGCTAGCTTGTTATAGCTACAATCTAGATTCTAGACGACGGCTGCTTATTTCTTCCGAACGAAGCATTGGCCTTTCAGTTTTTAAACTGTTTTTTTTTTTTGTTTTATTATGATTTGATCGTAAATTCAAAAAGAAAAAAAAAATTGAATTCTATGTTTATTTTTTCCGTTATGTCACTATTTTTAAAAGTAGTATCAGAAAATAGAAACAATATACCAAGTATTTAAAAAAAAAATAATTTTCTAAAAAAAAAGTATAAAATAAAAATAAATAAAAATTTTTTTTTTTTTAAATTTATTAAAATTGAAAAAACTTAAAAATAAATAAAAGTACTTATTAAAAATATTTTTTGTAAGAAATAAAAGATCAAATAACTAGAAAAATAGAAAAAATATTTTAACACCTTCTAATATGTCGGACAATAATATGTTCTTTTATTCTTCGATGAGTTTTAATATCACGTTATTGATAATCAGATGATTTATGACATATTGACTCCATAAATATACATACATAATTCAAATTTAAATCTCAACCCAGAGGGGAAAAGAAGCATTCCAACATGTATGCTGGAGGCATTTCCAGTAAGGTAAGAAACGCTTCCTGTTCCATTCTTTTATTGCTTCTTTTTTTTTCATATAGATGTCCGCAAAAAGAAACAACGCGTTCGTACTTTTACTTCGTAAGCTTCCCTTTGATTGATTCAGAATACATGAATGGGAAGGTATCTAGAAGGTATAATTCGGAACGCATCTAAAAGACATGACTGAGAAGGCATGTAGAATGGATGATTAAGAAGGCAGGTAGAATGCATGACTTTGATGGCATGTAGAATGCTATGCATTAATAAATTATAGAAGGATATATTTCAATCTTATAAGTGTACAAATTAAATAACAAAAACAAGTTTTCCTTTTAATATATAAGAGTTCCTTTATTTTATATTTTTTTATGAAGCTTTTTAAATAAAACTAGTTTAATTTGATTAAAATTGTATAACAATAAATAATTTTATCAATATACATATTATATACATAAATAAAAAAAATAGTTACATTAATATTATTAATTTAAAAAGTTTAAACATTTTTACATCAATTAAATGTTTTTGCATTAGCGTAAATCACAGTGCAATGAATGAATCATCTAATAATTTTTTTCTAACAATTATTATTTAAACATAAAACAAGCAGAAACATATTCGTAACGATATTATCGATTACAACAAAAATTCATAACCCTGATAATAATATGTATGTATATGCATTTCAGAGATATACAAAAAAATATTTCATTTGCTTCGGTTTAAAAAAAAAAACGAAAAACGATCTCATTTGCTTCGGAAGCGCCCTTTTAGAAGCGTTCTTAGAATGCATGATTTATTGCTTCTCATTCATGACACGATTTTTTTTTGTTTTAAATGAGTGCTTTTAAATACCTTCCAGAGGAAGCGCTTCCCTTTTTCCCGTTGCGAATCTATTTGATCATGCAGCGTAGTTCCTATATGTACATATGCACGTATATATGTGTATGTCGTCTTACTAAGCTATAAACTTTATAATGAATTTTCTAAGTAGAAAATAACTTTCTAAGTAGAAAATATGAAAATTATATTAAAACTATGCTTTGGTAAAAAATATTTTTTATAAATTTTTTTTTTTTGCCTATTTGCTAATTGAAATCTTCTAATTTGAAATAGGAGAGGATAGAACAAGGATCCGAAAACATTGAATTGGGTAGTGATACTGTAAGGGAACAAAGAATCTGTCCATTATTATTACTGTTTTACTATCAGTGAGTGACGAAGTCATCAACACAACAAGCAGTATAGTATTTATATAACACTTTCTTGTATTAATTATTATTACTATTTGCTACAGAGTCACTGCCATCAGTTGATTACAACTTGCAGTAGTATAGCACCTTCCTGCATGAGGTACTCATAGGTAGCTCCACTGTAGCATAGCTGCTGTTATTATTATTGTACCGCATATACATTATTACGATATAAAATTACTACTTATAAAGACTAAGGCTAAAAATATGACCTTCCGACTGAAAGGCTGGCAACTTAACAACTACGTCATGAGTCAGATATTAAAAGCGTTTTTCCATATTTCGTTTCGGATATAATAATTTCTGATTGATATTATCGGTTCCATTAAAAAACAAAATAACACCTTATCTATTTTATATTCAATTTAATCGAATTTTACTTCAAGTTAATAAATTTGAAAATTTCGGATTACAAAATATTTTCGCAATTTACCAGTTTAGAATTTTGTTTCTTTTTTTTATGGTGCTTTTTGGCGTCATCTTGGCTTATCGTCGTTTCTTTTTTTTTATATATATATATAGATTCATTCCTATATTTTGAAGTGAAGTGAAGGTTAAGCTTTGTTGATTATAAAAGTATGTATTTATATTGACAATTTGAATGCCGGCATATTTTGTTTTTATGATGTCCAGAACATTTCTAAAATTAGATTTAACCTTGAACTTAAAAGAAAACGTGAATGGAAAAATAAAAATTGCAAAATAATACAATCAGAAATTTAAAATTTTAATTAATTTTTATAAAAAATTTTATTTTATAATAAATATGTTGAGAAATTTTTTATCAGTTAATTTATTTTTTTTTATTGTGGTTGCTGGTTACAATGTCAAATGAGGTACATTATGAGTAACTTTTGACTTAATTCACATAGGTAGGTCTTCCATAAACTTTTTGACCATTTATCATTAAACCATTATCTTATATGTATGTATATGTATGTAATTAACAATTTGTATTTAGAAATGATAAAAATTAAAATACTCTTCCCAGGAATTTTATTTTTAAATTTATTTTCGTTACCCCATGTTTTTTTTAATTTCAACTAAGTAGACCATTTTTTTTTTTCGAGAAAATTGATTTGTAAATTGTAATTCCACTTTTAGAAAATTTACTTGATTGCATGTAAATAATGGTAGCTAGTTTTTCTCAGGTTTCACGGATAATTAAATCTCTTTCAAAAAATATGTATTCCATTTTGAAAGATTTTGTTTTAAACTATTATTCTAATATGGGGTAAAGATTTTAAAATAGTATACATTTCTAATTATATACAAATAAATATTTAGAATTTGTTAATAATGCCATATTGGGTTCTAACCCTTCCTTTTTTTTTAAGAGACACATCCTACAATTTTCTTTATAAAAAAAAAAGAGGTGCAATTGCAAAATATAATGTAGACTGTAGCATTGTTTTATTCATTGTTTTTAAAAGGTTTCTTCACATCTATCATCTGATGTGATAGTGGTTTGTGTGTAGTTATATATAAAAATTCTATTGAATCCCATAATATTTGTAATATTTTATTTTTTTGTTGCATAGTCATTTTAATAGTAATCTTTAGATACCTATCTTTACTTTGCTGCAGCTTATGGCATTTCGTCGTGCAGTGGTTGTTTTTTTTTTTTACTGAATACATATGCATGTATATGTAATGAATAAATCGTGTGATGAATTGTTGCTTGCATTGTTTTTGTTTTTTGGATTTTGTAATAAAAATTTTTTATTTAAAAAAAAAATTTCCACAATATTTTAGGTATAATAAAAAAAAAAAAAGCAAGGTAAATATTTTTAGGTTATTATGTTATTTTAACATTTATTTGGAGTCATCAGTCTAGAACGAGGTCTAATAAAAGTAAAAAACAATTACAAAAAGAGAAAAATAGAAGTGTTACGAATTACGATATTTTTTTATTTTTATTTTTCAGATATTTTGTCAATAACCTTATAAAATTTTTTTTTTTTGGAAATAAAAAAAAGATTATTATTTTCTATATTTTTGTTTTTGTTTTTTTTTTCGTTTTTGATTTATTGATTTTTGGTTTTTTTGTATTGTCATTATTTCTACTTTTTTTTCTATTTAAAAACTTTGTCCCATTTATTATTTACGAATGGAATCACCTAAAAATAGGAAAATTATTGTTTTTGTTTGCATTTCATAATTGTGGGTCTGTTTTTTTTTATTATTTAATATTTTATACTTGTTTTAAGTTGTTGAACTTTTTTTTTTGTTCTAAAAATCTAATAAAAGACCCGAAATATGGATACAGTAATGGAAAAAAATTAGTAAGAACAGTATAGAAATATAATTTCATGATTATGGTTGGTTCATACATGATTTTTTTTTAACAGCTCAAATAGCATAAATCAAGTGGTGTCACATTAATGTAATTTCCCGTCTAATCGAAATACATTTGCGATGTGTTCGACACCTCGTCTCAAAAAGTTGACGATGTGTTATAATCGAAAATCGTTTGACAATGTTTTTGCACGACCTTGTAAACACTAAAAATGTCAGTCAAATTAAGTATTCAAAATTTTCTGTGCACCGGTTTTGATTCTTTGTTATTTTGAGTTTTTTTTGTTTTTGTTGAGAAATAGACGAGTTTAAGTAAGTTTCAATGAAAATAAAAAAAAAAAAAAAAGAATTTTTAATTTTTTATAAACTTTAATTTTAATTTCAATAACACAAATGACGGGCATCGCATTATTTCTGATCGAAAACGTCAAATAAAACATTGTGTTATTGTTGCATTGTATCGACAATTTAAATTGACAATTTAATTCTTTCGATAAGACGCTTCCTTTTCTCATAACATATATTGATTTCTTGATTATAATTGTCATCTTTTTAAATAGGTAAATAGAAATTTTTATGATGTATCATATAATTTGTAAGCGACTGTATCTAATATACAAATTTTATTGTATACATTGTATATATTTTTTTTGGCAACACTTAAATGTTTATGAAATTTTATTTTAAAAGATTTAGGGATTCCACATTTTTGTTTTTAAATATGGAGCATTAAACTTTAGTGCACTACTGTTTTTGTTTTTTAAATTTATGCATTAAGAATTTTTCTAAAAAATTCTGAATATGTTGGTGAAAAATATCTCATCAATCAAAATTTAAGCTATTTTCCAATCTGTTGTTTATTTTAAGACGTTATCTATTTAAATAATAAATTTAGTTTATGCTTTAGTTTATGTTTATGATATATGTATGTACCTATAGATATTATAAAGAAAAAGAACAAGTTTTCAAAATTTTCTTTTACTATATAGATATTAGGCCTGTCTGTGTACTTTACTGAATAATTTCTTTGACTATTTTTTTTTGAGAGAAAAGAGTAAAATTTCACGTTTTTCTCATTTTTCATTTGTAAAAAGTTTAGCTGGTGTTTGAGGTCGTCCCTTTATTCTTTTAAATACTTGAATCTTTAAATATATATAACTAAAAAAATAATTAGGAGGGATTTTATTTTATAGTCGATTTGAAAATCAGGGTTCCAATAATTTGCTATTTTTTGGTAAAATCAGAGTTCTAATGGTGGCCGCTTCCGTTATTTTATTATTTCAATGTTGAAATATGTTAATGTAAAATAATAATTTGGAGGGATTTTATAAGTAGTTGATTACACAATCAGAACTTACTTTTTTTTAAATGTATATACATAAATGTATGATGAAGGTGTGTAATTTAGGGCAAATTTAAAAAAATAAAATGGAATGAAAAAGAAAAGTAGTGAAATAAGATGTCGGTGTATACTCCATTATTTGCTATTTTCTATATCGATCGTTCACATTTTTTAATAAAATTTCGGAATGTATTTGAATTTCTATAGATTATAGGAATAGTGTTGTCAATATTGCTTACCCAAATCAATCAGATTAAAGGATTAGGAAAAAAAAAAACTGAATAAGTAGTTTAAATATAATTAAAGTGGATTCGGCCTATATTAATTTTTTATAAAATTTTATTAAATTGTTTTCATTTTTATGATCTTAGTTATAAAAGGTAGGGATAAATATAAGGGATAATATAAATCTTACACTTGGTTCTTTTTTCTAAAGATATTTTTGTATTTCTATAATAAAAATAACCTTGAGTGACAAATGTTTTAAGTAAATTATGCCTTTCTGAAGTTTCGTAACTTATATGACATTTAATGTACTGTTCAATTCTAAAAAAATTTTTATTTTATTTTAAATAACTAATGCTTTTGTGAATAATTTTAATTGCTAATATATTAAAAAAAATTATTTGGAAATAAATTAAATTATACATAAATATAAATAAATTGAATACATACATATTTGAATAAATATATATGTATGTAATTTAGATTGGGGGGGAAATTCATTAAAACAGAAAATTTAAAATTTAAGTACCTTGAACAAAGTGCATATTATTTAAATAATATATTTAATTAATTTAATACCATATTTCATTTCTATTGTTAATTTCATTCCAGTTCTATTTAAATAATATTTATTAATTTTATTTGTATGGTTTTTTTTTTTTTTGGTAAATTTTATTAAATGCTTTTTTTTTTAAATGTGGTTTACTATAATTAAATCGGTTGCATTTAAACCACTTCGTTTACATAATAAATAAAACAAAAATAAAACAATAAAAATAAACAAATAAATATTTCCGGATACGGAAGTTTTTAATTATTTTTTTTTTTTTAATCGGTTTCTATTGCTCTATATTATATTGTTAGAACGTGATATAATGTGAATACTTGCTTATTCTCTAATGAAAAAGTACTTTTTGTTACGATTTTTTATTATTTCTATTTATAAATAAAATATCTTCTTTTTTTTTTTTTCTGAATCTGATAGTTTCTTAACTAAAATGTACCCCCTGAAAATGTTTTTTTTTTTTTTTTACGTAGGTACCTATTATTTTTTGTTTTGTATAATGAAGGTCATGGTTTCAATTATTTCAAATGTTTTTTTTTTTTTTGTAATTCTTTTTTTTTGCAAATATTTAAATTATTAAAAATTATGAATATTTTTCTGTCCGAATGAATTTCTTTATTTCGCTTTTAAATAAAAATTTATTCAGATTTTCAGCTAAATTAAAAAAAAAAATTATATATATAACTAGATATGTATATGTATAATTTATTTTTAGACTTAATTGCAATCATTTTATCGAATAGTTTGCTTACTTTTTTTAGAGATCGATTCTATGACATCATAATGAACGTAATTTGTATTTTGTTTTAATTTTTAATTTTTTAAGTATATATATAGCGAAATTCGTATCAGGTCGAATTTTTGAATTTAAAATATTCGAATAAAGATACAAATAAAGTTGTTTTTGTTTTTGATTAAAGCTCTTAAAATTTGAAACTAAATTGATTAAAGCATTTAAAATTTACTCTTTTTTGAACTCGCTTTTAGAAGGTTACCTTTTCTTCTAAAAACTTAAACTTTTGAAAATGATTTAAATATCATTCTATAGTTAGATCAGCTGATTGTGATTCATTCTAATTTTAATTTCTATAATTCGTTTGTATATACATATATACAGTTTTTACTTTAATAAAAAGAATGTATGTATGTATTTCAAATTTAAGTACTTATATAAGTATGTACGATTCAGTAAAGTTTAGGAAGAACATTAACATCTTCCTTCAAAATGTCCCTCCAAGTTTTTTTACTCATTTTATAATGCTAATTTTTTTCTAATCCCTTTTTCCCCCCCAAGACCCGTTCTCACATTTCTATCTTGAAAGTCAAATTGTATTAATTTGCATTTAAGGTCCCAATCTAAAATTTGTTTTAAAAGGGGGGTGGTTTTGATTGATTAAAGCCTAACACTATCCAGAAGAGTTGTAGTTTTCTACTGACCCTTTTTTTTTACTGTAGTTTTCTAAAAACCAAAAAAAAAAATAAAAGTGCAAGTATTTTTTTTTAAATGCGAGATTTGCTTTTTAATTGCAAGTATTTTTTTATTTAAAGCAAGTTTTTCTTTTTAAGTGCAAGACATGATTGACCTTATTTTAATGCTTTGTCTAATTGAAATTGTATTTAAAAATTCACATTTTCTAAATAAAATCTATATTGTTCTTTATGTAGCCTGTTTGAGATTTTTTTAAAGAATGATATAATAATATTTATATATTTATAATATACATTTATATATAACTCCTTATAAGTACAAAGTACTTAAATATTTGCATTTAAAAACAAAGTACTTGCACTTACAAATTAAAAGTTACACTTAAAATAAAAATTCGTGCATTTAAAAACAAAAACTAGTATACTTAAAATAAGAATCCTTTTTGTTTAAAGCAACAAAATGTATATATACAATTTATTGCCCCCATACAAAAGTTTTGTCTCCACATTATTTCATACAAGGTGATATATGTGAAGGCACTCATTAACGAATCACCTTGTATATAGTTAAAATCTTAATTGTTGATGTTATTTTGTGTTGAATAGAACAGCTATGAAGTTCCTTGAAGTCACTTATGTGTATAGTTTCTATAAAAAAAAAACCCTAAAAGGTTTTTTTTTGTCTAATAGTATTACCAAAGAGATACATATACTTATTAAGTTTTCATTCAAAAGTTCCTTGTTCCCAATCAATTAAAAATTTCTTTAAACAAATAATTTAAGGTACTTGAATTTTTCCTTTGTATGTGAGTATATACTTGCATATGTATGTAAGTTTTAAATGCAAGCACATTCCTTTTTTTTTCTTCGTTTGAATTTTAAAATTGATATTAAAAATTGTATCTTTTGTTCAATTGCAATTTTTTTCATTTAAAATTAAAAAAAATTTCAAGAATTAAAAGAAAAAAAAACAGATTTCTCCATTAATGAAATCTTATAACATTTTCTTTTGTTTTTCATAACAATTTTTCTCTTATAAATTTTGTGAATTCTGTAATTGGAATCCACCATTCAATCGTATTTAACAGAATGAAAATAATAATAAATAATAAACAATAAGTTTTACGTTTCTTTTAATTTGTACTGCTTTTTCAATTAATACTAAGTATTTCTTTTGTAAATATTATTTTGAAGTAAAAACAAAAAAAAAAAAACACAAAAAATTAAAACAACAAAATTTAATTTTAGTTATAATATTTTATATTATATAATTATATTTAATTCAAGTACGTACTTAAGATATACATAAAATACATACTTAGGTAACAAAAATAAAATCGAATAATACGAGAATATGTATGTGTGTTTAAACAACAATTAAAAATTTTAAATTACCGGTAATTTATTTTTTATGTAGTTGCAGAATTTTTTTTTTTTTATTGCGCAACAATTCGAATTAAATTGCACTTTACTTTCAATCCTTCTTTTCTTAATACCTTCTTTCATCTTTTCACCTTCTCTTTAAAATAGTCAAGTTTTAATGATCAATTGGTAATCAGTAGTTATTTACATATATTAGGTAGGTAGGTGTTTTTTAAAAGAGAGAGAAAAAGAAAGATACAAATATTTCAATAAACCAAATAAATCTATCTATAGAGATAGAACATATGTGTACATATATTATGCAAACAACATTTTTTAATACAAACAGACATAGTATATACTATATAGCATATAGCGCGCTGTGTGTATTGAATATTTTTTTTTTCTTTTTAAATGACACGTTAATTTTTTTTTTTTATTGCCTCAGAAGAATTATAATTCTGAACAAAAATTTAAATAATAAAAAAAAAAAAAAAAAAAACAAAAAAAGAAATTGTATATAACAATGTGGCGTGATGTGTTTATTTTGTATATTGTGGCACCATATGATTAAGCGGAACATTAACAGAAAAAAAAAAATTTTAATTTAAAAATAAAAGTCAAAAGAAATAAAAAACATTCAAGTAGGTACCTACTTTTAAATTTTTTATATAATATATAATATGCATGTATATAAAAATTATGATAAGAAATAAGTATGTATGTTGTTCTATTTGTTATCTTATCAGAATTAGACTTTTTTTTTTGGGGGGTTTTTGTTTTTGGAGATTTTTTCTATTAACTTCATTCATAATTAAAAATAATTGCTGTTATAAAAAAAATTAAGATTGTACTGCAATGTTGATAGAGAAACTTAATTGAAATATGTATGTATCTACCTACATACACACATATACATACATTGTATGTAATAATGTATATGGAATGTAAAATTCATATTTTATAAATTGAAAGAAAAAGGTTGATATATGTATGTACATATGTATGTTTAGGCAGGTAAATATATTAAATACACAAAGTATTATAAATTTATTATTATGTATTTAATGTGCATACTTAAATAAGACCCTACTGTTTTAAATACATAAAATCCTGCTGCTATTTTTTTTTTACTTTTGGAAATCTGGTTATACATTGTAGGTTATAATTTTTACGTTTATTTGAAGTGTTATAAATTTCAAATCTTACTGTTAAAATTTTTTAAGGCGACGATACATGCAGATAACCTTATCGTATAGGTCTAATTTAAGTGTGCTGTTCTTTTGATCCGATCTTTAACATGTCGGGTGATATATATATGTATGTACATATAATAATTATATACCTACCTATAATATTTTTTTTGCAAGGATAGATGGAAATTTTGAAAAACACTTATGAAATCAACGCTCGACTTCTCTTTGGTAATGTTGAAATTTACCCATTAATTGCGTAAATAGTTATGAGCTTAACGTCGATTTAAATAGATCAAATAAATTTAAATAGATAGGTATAATATAATATATGGTTTCTTTGAATAAAGATCTGTTTATAGTTATCTCGACACTTTTTAATTTGTGACTAGCGAGATTTAAAAAGTTTCGTTTAACAGAATCATTTTTTAAAATCAACTTGGACATGCTCTATAATAGTTATGTGTGTTTTTATTTCTTTTATATCGAAGTATCGAATCTTTTATGTAGAAAGGGTAGAATTTTTTTTATTTTTTATAATATTTCGATAAAATTCAATAATGGTATAAAACTTAACCGTTGTATATAGAAAAAAACACTTCTTTTATTTTTTATATTTCTTTTCTCTATATCAAAACTAGATGAAAATTTATACGTATACATAATATGTATGTACCTATTTATATTTTTAAGTGTTTCATTTTTGGAACATTTTCCTAAATTGTGTTTTGAATTTTTCTTAAATAAAAATTTTTTTACTTATAAAAAAATATGTGTGCATGTGTGTTAACTTATTCAATCATAATATAGATGAGTCGTCAAGAAGTTGATTTAATCATCAAAATTAATTGAATATGATATTTTTAAAATTATTTTAGACAGTTTTTTTTTTTTTTTTTTTAAACAAATAGCAATTTTTAACTTCAAGATTTTTAGTTGTTTATTATTTTGATAGTGTTTACCTTGACCTTATCAATTATCAGGGTAATGTGAAATATTAGAAATAAAGTAAAAAAAAAAAAAAACTTTTACAGATAATAATTTCTTTAAAGTATTTTTTGACGACAACTCAAAAAGTATTAGTTTTAATAGTATGTATATTATAAAATATTTTTATCCTATAAATATATTATATATTTTTGTTAATTTTTTAAATTGAATTAAAAAAAAACTTGAAAAATATTATGCAATAATGAAATATTTATTAATTAATGACTGAAGTACTTTCTTTATTATTAATTTTAATGTAAGCATTAAGTACTAAAGTTTAAAAAAAAAAAAATAAAAAATGACGAATTATTTATTTTCAGATTGTAATAAAACTATTAAGAAAAATTACTTTAATATGAGTTTAATATTTAGTGTGTCACTAATAGTTTTAATGACTTTCACAATATAATGTCATTAATAAATTTTCTTAAAATTCACTTTGGTATGTTTTATATATATGTATAGTGTAATAAATTAATTCTGATAATAATCAGTGTAACTAATCAATTAGTGTTATTGATAAAATATAATTAACTTTAGAATTTTCAACTAATAGAGTCAGTTTATTGGGCTAATTTCCTTTTTGATTGATTAATTAAATAATTATATAATTCTTTTAATCATTTTCTCGTCTAAATTGTTGGAAATTTTTTCCAATACATACCATAATTGGAATATTTAGTTCATCATTAGTTCAGCAGCAGCATTTTAGCATATTGTTAATTCAATTTTATTTTTAATAAGACAAACCTTTTTTAATTAAAAACGGAGGAATAATTTAGTGGACATTGTCAACTCTAGGATATCTGTATGAACTTAATATTCAAAAAAACTTGATCATCTTTTACAAGATTTCAGATGTTTTAGTACCGATGTTAAGTACCGAGATATGTAAATTTTGGAGTTGTGTGACAGCTACCAGGACCTATTGCAGCAGCACAGCCAAAAATACAGAACTTATTGCCATAAAATTTCATCATTTTTTATAAGATTTCAGATGCCTAGCTTCATAAACTTCCAAGATGTGACAGCTTCTTTAATCTGCTGCTGAAGCACAACCAAATTTTACATATATTGTTGGTATGTAACTGTACACCCTTTTTACAAAATTTCAGATAACTAATATAGGCTTCAATAAACACTGATTTATTTCAATATAAAGAAAAAAATTGTATTACAGCTAGTCGAACCCTCTGGCCGAAAACACTGGATTTAAATACCAAAACTAAAAATTTTGCAAAATTGACGTAAAAAACAATTTCAGACTCCTAGCTTCTTTATTTTTGAGTTATCGTACGGAAGGATAGACGTACATGGCTTAAACGACTAAGAATTTGATTCTGAGTTGATCCATACACTTGAGCCAATATATAGTTCAACTCGGTTTCTCAAATATAATGGCAAATTTATTATATACCTTATACAGGTATACAAATTATTTAAGTACTCTTTACAGGATTCAAAATCACGCTTTATTTGATCACTCTTGATATTTACAAATTTTTTCTAAAGTCAAAAGTGAATACATATTTTAATCCAAGGGAAATTCTCTTTTATAATTTAAATAATTCAAATTTAAGATCTATAATTCCAATATAAGACCTGTCTGCTAAGAAGGAATTTTCTTCAAAAATATCTTAGATTCACGGTATAAAAAATATGTAGGTAATTAATAAACTAAAAAAGAAAATTTTTTTAAATAATTTTTATTTAATTTTTTTTTTAAAAGCTTTCATGTGTGATAAATCATTCCCCTCTTCGCTTGTTTGTTATTGTATTTTTTTATTAAACCAACCACAAACAAATTTTATTTTCAAAGTCGCAATGTCATTAAAAAATAAAAATCATCAGTCTGAATTTTTTATTCTATTTAAAATTTATTAAAAAAAAGAAAAAAAATTGGAAATAAGTGTGGAATCAATTTAAATGCAATAAATTTAAATACCAACAAGTATTTATTTATTTATTTATATTAACATTACATACATAAATGTAATGCAATATTATTGAACCATCGGCTACCAAGTCCATTATAGGTTTTTTTTATACTATTATTAAATTATATACTAATATTATTTATTTTGTTTATATTATATACTATATATTTACATTATATTTGGTCGTAAGGGGGGTATGTAAAGAAAAACACTTACGACCTGTGCAGGGATCGAACCCACTCTCCTTCGGTTAATACGCCACGCGCCTACCCACAAAGCTATCGAAGCCCCTACCAACAAGTATTTTTAATTAAAATCCAAAATGTTTTATGCATTTATTGAAGCATGTACTTACATTAATGTTATTTATTTATATCACATAGAATAAAATGCTAATTTTATTAAATTATTGATATTACTAAACCATCGAAAGCCTATTATAGGTTGAATACTGAATTTGGTAGTATTTTGTATGTATGTATTTTATTGTGTATTCAGATTATATTTTGTAAACGAGGAATTTGTTAAGAAAAATAACTATTTCACTAAAAAACCTATGCCCTTGGATTTAAATCCTTACATCCTTCGTTAATAAGTCACTTGCTTAACCACTCGGCCACCAAGGTTCTCCCATCATCTAAAAGGTTAAGGAACTTTTATGAATAAAAATTCATAAAATTGCATACTTTATGGCGAAATTTAAAGTATTAAGATACCATAATAGTACAACATCTGCATTCTAGTGATCCTTCTTTTATTGTAACTTTTATTTTTGTATTATTTTAGCCTTTATGATACTCGATAAATTTAAAATGTCTGTAGACTCTATATATATAAAAAAATATAGTCATCCTTAAAATGAATTGCAATTTGCAATTTTTTAAAATTATATTGGGCATAATGCCATATATCTGAAGAAACGTGGATGACTTAACTGAAAATAAAAAAATGTATTTAATAATATTTCATATATTTTCATTATAGTGGCGAGATAAAAGATTAATTATAACTTATAAATAAAGTAAAAGTATAATTTGCCAAATAATATACCGATGTCAATGATTTAAAATCTAAAATAATTTATGCTTAACCAATTACTAGGAAAACTGATTAATAAATACAATATATATATATATATATCTTTAATATGTGATGATTATTGATTAATTGGTGACAAATTCAGAATATTATATAAAAAATATGTGGAAATATAAAAAGAAAAACAATTCATTTTAATTATGTCTTCTCAAACTGTGTTAAATAATGAAAATGTGCCAAATTTTATTTTTTTGCAATGCAACTATACAATTGACAATCATCAACCGATCTCCATTACGAATCTGTGTATGTCTTTTAAAACAAAAGACAAAGTCTACTAAAGATGATAAAATCTTCTAAGAACAAGTCCTTGAATTTAGTTTTAGATTAATAAAAGCCTATATATTGTGAAAATTAAAATAGAGTACTCTCTCTTTGATCTTCTTTTGTTGCTCTGTCTATGTCTGTCTAAGAGACTTGCTCTTGGACTTCCTTAAATTTTGAAAAAAAAAAAACATTTTATAGTTACAATATCTATAAGCTTATTTAGGTCGGTGATGAATTGAAAAATACTTTTGATATCAATTTTAAAATACTTTTGAATGGTAATAAATTTAATTTTGATAACGATTTTTGTTTTAAATGGGTTTTTAGTGTTGCATCAAAACATAGAATAATAGTAAAAAAAAAATTTATATTTTTTGACTTTATTATACTACATATTTATTTACATCATACAATAATTATAATTTTTTATTTAATATTTGTTTTATTTTTTTTTATTTTTCAATAAATTTGTTTTTTTTTCTTTTTGTTTTCTTGTTTTTCAATTTGCATACTGCTGTTAATTAATTGTTCTATTTTATGAGACAATTTGATTCACGTGTATCCATACTTAATTTTTTTTTTATTTTCAATTATTAATATATATGTATATGTACATCTATACATACATATATATTATTATTTATTCCTATCATGTAAAGTAAATGACATTTAAAAATTAAATGACACTAAAATGACGTTAACAGAATTTTTTTTATTGACAATATATTTTATAGAATAACTTAATATTTTGCTGCATAGACTTAATTTATTTCAGTTTAATAAAATGTTATATTAAAAAAAAAAAAAAAAGAGATTTTAATTACATTTTAATTAATTTTTTATTTATTATTTCGAAAAATTAACGTAAAATTTAAAATACATAGAATAATATTTTATTTAATTATCGTTAAAAAGAGATAACAAAACAATTAAGTTATTAACAATAAAACAAGTGTTAAAGAGTTTAAAAAAAAAAATTAAGAGAAAGAGAAATTGAGAGAGATAGAAAGAATTTCCTTTTGTTATCTGTATGACTGTATAATAAAAATAATATGTACATACAATAATAAGTGTGTATGTTTTTTATTAAATAAAATATAGTATGAAAGAATTTATTGTATTGTTTGTTTGTGAATTTTGTTATGCAAAAAAAAAAAAAAAAAAATTATAAAACTAGTGATAGTGACCTGTAAATTGTTCGTTGTTTTTTTTTTTCTTTATTCTTTAATTTTTAATATCCGTCTATGTATGCTCTCATGAATGTATGAATGTTCAAATTTATTTTCACTATTTTATTTATTTTTATATACTTACATATATATTTATTCTTTCTTAGTTTTTTTTTATTATTTATAATTTATATATATATATATATTTTTTTATTTAATGTACTTTTATTAAGTGTTTCCTTTAGAGTTGCCAAAATTTTTTAAAATTGATAGAATATACTCTATGTATATTTAAGTAATTTAGTTGTAGAAGTTTACGCGATGTAATTTCTTATTTAAAACTTTTTTTATTTTACATTTTAATTTTATTTTAATTATGAATTATAATAATTCTTATTAATTCGCTAATTAAGTAAAATGTATTTCTTTATATAATGCCTAACTCCGGAAATAGAATGAAATTAACCATTAGATTTTGAAAGCTGATTGTTTTATTTGTTTGTCGTTCATATTTGAATAACGGTTAAAACGCTTATTATAACGTATATTGCATTTGAAGAAATTTGATAACTATATGTATTTCTTATAGCTGTATAAAAGCTAGACTACTTCCATTCTATATTGGTCTCTAATTCTATTCAGTATTATAGAATTTGGAGTTTGGGAATATGTACTTTTCAATATGATAGCTACATTATAAATATATTTACAGTAATTTTCCCATATGAAAATAAAAACACGGTAACACTTATTATTGTTATCTTTTACATTTTTGTTTTTATTTTAATAATTTTAGTGTATTGATTTTAGTACAAAATATTTCTCTTTCTCTTATTTTTGTTTTATGATTTTATTTGTGATTTTATTCTGTTATTTTATTTTATCAATTTATTAATTCAGTATTAAAGTTGACGTTGTTGTATAAAGTGTAGCGATCAGCTTTTTTTTTCACAGTGAATATAACAAGTCTTAAGTGAAATCTGATTTTCTTCATTCATTTGTGTTTTTTTTTATTTTGAATATTGTTAGTATTAAAACAATAAAATATTAATTTTTATTATTAAATTTATTCAAAATATGTATATTGCAAAAGAAATAACAAAAAAGAATTTTATTTATATATTCTCATAAATATTTAATAGAAAAAAATATTATGATAATTTGAAATGTGTTAAAGTTAAAGAAAAGAAAATAAATATAATATTGATTTCGTGGCGAAGTTTAGAGATTTTCATTTTTTATGTTTTTAAATTATTTTTATGTAAATCTTTTTTTTTTTCTATTAATAAATATTATGGGTTTTTTTTTTACTTATATTTTTTTAATGTGCTATTAAATAAAAAAAAATTTTATTTTTGCGAATTTAAAATTTTGGCTAATAAAAATGAAAAAAAAAAAAAAAAAAATGTTTTGAATAAATAACGGTAAAAAATAAAAAAATAAATCTTAAATTGTGCACAATATAAAAATACATAGTTATTCATAGTTTTATAATAGAAAATATAGATTAAAGATGGGATAAAATAACGGTTTCAAAAAAAAAAAAAAAACAAAACTAACTGAAATGAAAATAGTGTTTTAAAAAAAACTTATGCACATAAACATTTTTAAAATGTGTTGTTTTTTTTTTATTTTTATTAATATTGATAATTCTTTTTTCTTTATTCTTAATTTTTATTAATTATTAACTAATTATTTAGTTACATATGTATTTAGTATAGTTTATCCAAACGCAAATAAATTTTATATAACTTTTATTTATTTTATTAATAACGGTACTTAGAAGTAAATAAGTTCTTAAAATATGTATGTATGTACATATCTACTTAGGTACATTAATTTTGTTTGAAGTGCTGGTTCTATACAAATATTTCAATTATTTTGTAACAGCTTGTTAAAATAAATATTTAATTGACATGGTTGAATTTTTTTTTTTTTTTTGTTTATATTTAACAGAACTTTTAAGAAGTGTTTTTTTATTTTTCTTTTAATCAATATTTTATCAATTACCAAACATATTATGCTTATTATTTTTTTTTTTGTGATGTTGTGTTTCAGTTATTTTCACTTTTAAGTTTAATAAGAAGTATTCCATTATATAAACATATAACATATAAGTAATTATATGATACATATGTAACATATAGGTAATTTTTTTTTTATTGATTAAAAAAAAAAAAAAAAAAAAAAAAAACAAATTAGTATTTCATAATTAAAACAATTTATGTAAGAATTTTTATACATAGTGCATTTTCTTTGGTGGGTGTAGTAACCAGGAAACCGACTACGTATAGGTAGTTGATCAATATTTATTTTTATATATTTTTTTTTGGTGGATAATTACTGAAAATTATTAAATTAAATAAAAAAAAATAAGATATTTTAAATTGATTTGTTAAAAAAATCATTTATATATATATACAAAATTGGAAATTTTTCGGCCTCTTTTAAATTTTTTCGAACAAAATAAATATACAATTTAAATGACAACCCTACATACATACACATATATACGTATATATATTTTTAGCTTCACTTTCAGATAAGTTAAATAATGCTTAGGAAAATATTCAGGACTTTTCACAAAAAGATACTTAGATTTATTTTTGAGTAATCACAAGTTCTTGTGATGCCTCAGTACTTTTTTTTGAATTAGAATGATTTTATTAGTATACAGAATATAAAACTTAGTAGAACTACTATCGATTTTATCTAATATTGTAGGTATATTCGCCTGTTTACACTGGTTGCATTATTCAGTTGCAACTTTTTCTTTCCCACTTCCTCGCTTCTTCTTATAAAAAAAAAATTACAAATTAAAAACGACGAAAATGCGTAAAATTCCGAAAACCTTTATTCATTTTTGTTAACCAAAATTTAGCTGTTTTAGCTGCTACAAGTCATCAATACATGTAAAGCAACAATAAATAATTTTTAATTAGTAATTAGTAATTTTATCAGGTCAAAAAAATAAGTTATAATATTAACGCACACATATAAAGTTGCAACAGCAAAATACAACATAATGTAAACGCGAGAGTTTTGTAGCACATACAAGAATGAATACATCATTGCATACAGAAATGTTAACAAGTGTAAACAGGGCCTATTATATTAAAATTTTAGTACGTATATCTTGTTGTGTTTATAACCAAGTAAAAGAGCCTAACTATTGGGCTTTATATTTATATTAATTTTTTTTTTTTGGTCCTAAGAAATTATTTAACCTTTTAGGAATTTAAAAAAAAAAATAAAGAACGAAAATCGTAGAAAGCAGAAACAATTATTTATTCTTTTAACAAATTGCTGGGACACTATAAAAAATTTCAAAACTTATTTATTTAATATAAACAAAAAAACATCTTTAAGTAGCAAATTATGTGTATGTATGTATCTATTGTTGATATATTTGATATATACCTAATATAAGTGTAGTAAAGTAATTATTGATTAGAAATTGACTTTGTTTTTTTTTTTAATTTATTTAAGATAAATACAATATGACTCAAAAAAATAACAAGAAAATTATATTAATAAAATTCTTATATTTATTTATTTACTTAGTCAAAATAAATTGTTTTTATTTATAAAATAAATAAACAGATTGGTATATATATAAAATATTTATTTGATTCTATTTAAAAATTTAAAAATATTTTGCCGGTTTCTATTTATATTTGTATAATTTATATTTAAAAGTTGATTTAAATTATTTCATGCTTTTTATTTTGATTAAAAACATTGACATCAATTAATTTATTTATTTTTTTTTTTTGGTAATTAAAAATCAATAAAAAAAAATAGAAAAGATATAAAAGAATCTTTAGTAATGAGGTATGTAACCAATTTTAGAGTTAGATTCAAAATGAGGGAATTATCTTTTTACAGAATATTTTTATATTCATATATGGGAGATGCTAAATTAAAAAAGATTTAAGATTCTGTAAAAGGGTATAATCCTGATTTTACAACTAACCCTGAAATCCTCTCTTAAATATTTTATTTATATTCATATGAAAAAAGTGGAATTTATGGTCATTTTATTTGAGACTTAACTTCCAACAAAAGATATGGTCAGAATTTCCATGAAACTTAAGTCCATTTAAGAAGAAATTAGTTAGACATGGAACTAGACATGGAACTTATGTCCGTGCAAGTTAAGTCACCACTTTTTTAGTAACACTGAATTATTTCATTAATAAAAAAGAAGGTTTTTGTTTTAATAATCAAATATTAAAACAATAAATTAATTAAAAATTAAATAAAATTAATATTAATTTTAAATGAATGTTAGAAAAGATAGAGACTGAAGAATCCAAAATCATTGATAATAATAGTATTTATTTAAATATTAACTAGGTATACATTAATTTTTAATAAATTATATAGCTATGTACATTTTTTTTTGTGGCAAAGGTATATGGAAATTTCGAAAGACACCAATGAGATCATTATGTGAATTCTCTCTCTTTGGTTAGATCAAACGTCATTAACCAAACACCACCTCCCTTTTAAATCAAACATTAAGTTAGAACCTATGGTAAAATCTACTGTTTAGTTTGGGGATTGGGAAAATAGAAATAAAGGATAGGTATAAAGGACATATGGGAAGTTACTTACTTATGTAGTATTAAAAAGTTTAAAATATAGATTTATTTATTTTAACTATGTACCTATATATGGTTTCAACATATCTAATGGTTATTTTTTTCTTTTTGTTATTAATAAAAGCCTTAGATTGTATTTAAATAATGATTATGATTCATTCATGGCATTAAAAATAAGTTAAATACAATATACAAACACAAATACATATAAAAAGTTGTTGTTGAACTTATTAAATTTCATATACATAAGTGGGATTAAATATTTGAATGCCTGCTTATATTTAGTGAATACAAGAAAACCTCATTAGTGATAAATTTGAAAAAATAAATTAAAATGAAAAATTGTGTGCGACATTAATGAAAAAGAAAGGAGCGTGAAAATTCAAAAGAAAACAATTTTTCATAAATCATAGAAGATTAAAAAAAAAAAAAAATTTTCACATTTTAAATAGAAAATTTACGATGTTTGTTGCAAACAAAAATAATTAGAAAGAATGCAAAACAAAAAAAGAAGAAAAATAATTTTGATATTTGAATAATAAAAAAAAAAATTACGATATTTAAAGAATAATTTACGATCTTTGTTATAATGATAGATATACATATTATAAAAGAATCATTTTGTTTTCGTAACGTTTATTTTTATTTTTGTTTTTTTTTTTTTTTTCAGAACAATAAAAATAATTACGACATTATATCATTTCTCACTTTATTTCTGATTATACATAAATCATATTGTATATACGTATGTATATATGTATATAAAGTACACATATATAAAATTTTTCTTAAATTTAATGACTAATCAAAAAGTTTTCTCTTAACATTTTGTAATAGTTACGGGGGGCATTTGTATCATCCTTGTAATGTATCTATGTGTATATTTCTTGTTATTATATTATTTATTTCATACATATTAAAATTTTCCTTTTTCTTAACAAATGAATAAATTGTTTATGGTTTATTGTTTTTGTTTTTATTTTTTTTTAAATTGTTTAAAAAGAAAATTCATCGAAATAAAAATTGTGAATTTATTGTAAACAAAAATGTTTTTTGAAACAACAACTGGACCAATTCATTTTGTATATGCCAAAATTTTGTATATATATATATACAATGTATGTATATGTACACACAAGTAAAAAAAAAAAAAAACAAAATACATAATAAAGATCGTAATAAATAAATATGTATTACTTGTAATTTGCTTTTAAATTTTTATTTTTTTTATAAATTTTAATTAGTTTGTTACAGAAATCGAACTTGAAAGGTTCATTTAAAAAATAATTGAAAAAAATTTTTATTGTGCTAATTTTTTTTTTGTTTTTGAAAAAAAAAGATTTACAAAAAAAATTTTAATAATATTAAAAAAAAAGTTTAGAATAAAAGTTTATTTAAAAAGTTTGGTTTAAAAAAAAGTTATATTCGCTTAATTAATTATAAATAAGTGAGAGAAAAGTAATTTATTTTCGAATTTAAATTTAAAATTTATTATAAAAATAATCTATAGGTTATTTGGTGTAAAATTATTCACTAAAATTTAAAACGAATAGGTTAATAATTGTTGATTTAAAGCCTGTAGTCATTAAAACTTAATTCTCTATTATATACCCTTTTTTTTTACATCTATTAATTCTTTTTAATGTAAACAAAAGTCTTCTATAACAAAAGATTACCCTTTTTTTTCCAAAACTTTATATACAATTTTAACTTTACTCTTCTAAAAATGATTAAGAAAAAAGAAAAGTATGTGGATTCTTTGTGATCAGTGAAAGCACCAGTGGAACTACACTTTTTTTTATTTTAAATCCGTTATCTTGCATCAGAAGAATCAGAATTTCTTGATCTGCTTTTTTTTTTTTATGCTTTCAAAAGATCCTTTTTAGATTTTTTTTTTAGTTTTCTTTTCTTATCTTGTTTCTTATATCCACTTAAAAGTGGAACCAGTGGAACTACATTTTTTTTTTTTTTTTAAAACCGTTAAAATCTTATCTTGAAGCAGAAGATTCAGTATTTCTTGATCTGGTTTTTTTTTTTATTCTTTTAAAAGATCCTTTTCAGATTTTTTTTTTTAGTTTTCTATTAATGATTTTTTCTTTATCACTTTTATTTTACTTGAATATTGGCTTTAGAAAGTAGATATAAGGTAGTATTGTTGGTTTTTTTTTTTTTTGCGTTAATGTCTTTAAGTAAATTGTATACATAATTTATTTTTAAAATAATCGTATCGATTAATATTTCCTATAAAGTTAATTTTTGATAACATTTACAATACTTGAAACTTGAAAGCCTTGCAAACCCAAAAAAAAAAAAAAAAAAAACAAAATAAAAAAATCCATGACATTCAAAATGAGCGATGACATTGACATACAAAGTTTCGAATCTTTTTTTCTGTTTTATTATTTTGAAAAGTTCAGTTTAATTTAAATATTTTTTTAATTCATCAGAGTAGATATTTTATTAATAAATTAATACCGGTTATTAAATTTAAATACTAAGAAAAAAAAAAAAAACTTGTTTAACTAAAAGGTATATAGTGTAATCAGGTATATATGTATAGTCAAGTTGTCATAAAGTGTTAATTCGATGAAATAATGAAAAAATAATGCAAAAAAACTTGTTTAATAATCGATTATTATAGGTAATAATTTGGTTAAAACAAGATTTTCCATTAAAATAAAAAGAAATTATTTAATTATGTAACGAATAAAGTAATGGTTAAGAAAAAAGACGTTTTGAATTTCTTTCAATTAAAAATCAAAAGAAAAAAAAAAAGTGGGTAGCACTAAAAGAAAAAAAAAAAAAAAATATGGTCAGTATTTCACAAGTAAAAGAAAAACTTGTTTTAAAAGGAAAAATAAAAATAGTATAAAACTTCCTATTCAATTGACACTGAAAAATATCAATTTTCAAGTTCCTGAATATACGTACAATGCAATTTATAAATTATTTGTGTCAACCATTTTACGAATAATTTATTTCATTTCATGGTTTTTCTTTTTGAAAATTAATTTCAGTGTTAGTTAATTATAGTTAGTTTAGAGTCGTCTTCTTAAAATACAATTTAATACTTTTTTTTCTTCTTATTTTACCTTGAGATATTATTAAAGAACTCATTTATATTCAAATAATTCGCGTGTATTCAATCAAAAAAGTAACTATTGAGAAAAAAAACATTTTATTGTATTTTTTGATTTAAAACATTAAATCATTTCCACCACCTTATGGTTTTACTATACTTTACGTTTTAAATAAATAAGTATAGAATTATTATTCTACTTATTTATTAAATAAATTAATACTTAAGTACATATATGTAGCAACATAGGTTCATATCTGATAACTAAAATACCTAGTGAGATAATTTTATAAATTTCGGTGCATATACATACGAACAAATGGTGTTCCTAGCCATTATAACAGCTATTTAATAAATATATAGAAGTTGTTTCGTTCTTCCAGTGGAAATGATTTAATTGTTTATGTTAAAATAATAGCATAAAATATAAATTTAAGTTATCTAGGGGCTTCGGTAGCCTAGTGGGTAGACGTGTGGCATATTAACCGAAGAAGTGTGGGTTCGATCCCTGCACAGGTCGTAAGTGTTTTTTTCTTTAATACCCCCCTTACGACCAAATATAATGTAAATATATAGTATATAATATAAACAAAATACATAATATTAGTATATAATTTAATAATAGTATAAAAACCTATAATGGCCTTTAGTAGCCGATGGTTCAATAATATTGCATTACATTTATGTATGTAATATTAATATAAATAAATAAATAAATAAATAAAGTTATCTAAAAGTATAAGTTTGACTTTACAGTTAAGTTCTATTAACTCACAGGAAATTTTTGTGAAGTTTTATATATAAAAATACTCAAAAATTTGAAATTTGATAGTTATCGTGTCTAGACTCTAGGCCTATTGACTAAAGAGTTCAGTATTGTTGAAGAACGAAACAACAACATCCTATATTTATAATTCTATATTATTGTTCAGTTTTCATTTAAGAACTCTTGTGATGTTGTAAAAGTATGAGAATGAGCTGATGCCTTACCGCGTACTGCTACTTTCGTTAAATGAAAATCACATTCGAAAATTTGTAACTTTGAAAATTGAAAATCGCAACGTTGCGGGTGCAAAATTAAATTTTTAATACTATATAATGCTTACACAGTTAGTCACCATATAAAAATCAAAATTTTAATTTCACATTCGCA
Source organism: Poecilobothrus nobilitatus (assembly GCA_947095535.1). Taxonomy (NCBI): domain Eukaryota; kingdom Metazoa; phylum Arthropoda; class Insecta; order Diptera; family Dolichopodidae; genus Poecilobothrus; species Poecilobothrus nobilitatus. Next base: position 116,851,054 of record OX352774.1, read on the forward strand.
ATCCTACGATTTTCGATTTTCAAAGTTCCAAATTTTCGAATTAGATTTTCGTTTAGAGAAAATAGCACTACGCGGTAAGGCACCTGTTATAAATGAAATTATTTTAATAAGAAAAGAGGCCATTTTAATTTAATTTTAATAATTATTTTTTTTTTAATCAACTGTTAATATACAATATAACTAATAACTGAATTTCAAAACTTAACTGTTGTTTTTCTTTAATAATAACTTTAAAAATATTTTAAAATAAAAAACAATTTTATTATTTTAAAGAACTTGCTAATTATGGCAATAACAAAGAAAGCTGTTATAAAGTAATTAATACAAATATTATATACAAATCTATAACATGTGTATATGAAGTTATTTTTAATTCTTATGGGATGTTATTCATAAGTCATGAGTCATGATAATAAATTATTGGTATATTTATTTTTTTTTTGCACGTAACTATTTAAAAATGGGATTGCAACAACCATTTTTAACACCTCAGTGAGTTAACATACTTATAATTTACATCTTTTTTTATATACATATTTATATGTATATACTTATGTATTCTTTTTGATATATATGGTATATACATAAGTTAAATATTTTTAATATCTGCAGTTTTTTTTTTTACACGTTACTTATAAACAAATTCCAAACCAAATATTTATTAAAAAAAAAAAAAACAAACATAAGAAAAAAAAAATAAAGTAAAAAAAAAAAACTTTTGTAAGTTCATTTACTATTTAAGAGAGGGTTTCATTTTTGTCTTTGTGTCAATTTTTCATATGGATTTTAAATAATTAAAAAAAAATTAAAAAATTAATAAAAAACATTTTTTTTTTTTGGCACAAACCTTTTTTGTATTTTGCAAATTGAATTTATATTTGAATTTAAATTAAATACACATTTGCAAATTTAATTATCTATTCAAAGAATTCAGGAATTTGAAAGTTAATCATTGAAATTTATATACGATGACTTTTTGTAAAAAAAAAAAAAACAAAAAAAAAATCATTTATATAATAAATGAGTGTTATTGTGCAATTTAAATCGTATTTATTTTTTTTATTATATTAATACATATTACAAATCAAATAGGATAATACAATATTACTAAACCAACGATTACTGAGATCGACCATAAAAGGTGTCGGAATACTAAATTATCAATTTATGTATATACAAAAATTTATTCAGTACATAATACTTATTATTTATTTTGTTTATATATTATTTACACTACACTTAATAGGAAGGGAGATTTGTGGTCAAATAAAAACTTGAACTGTGTATGATTAGAATTCACAATCTCTTTATTCGGTCAATTTGCAAAAAATTAAGTTGTTTTCTATTTTTATTGCATACTTTCAGGGGTTAAGAAAATCCAATAGATAAAACCAATTTATTATTTTTAAAGTATTAAATGTGATGAAACATAAAAATAAAAATGAAAATCTTGTTGAAATATCAATAAAGTTTACAACATTTTGTAAATGATAGTTTTCTGCACACTTTAAGTAATATCAACTGGAACATGAACATAATTTAGAAGTGTAGATTTTAAATTTGTAATACCTAATAGTTTTATATCGGATAAAATATCAATATTTATCTCTTTAGTTCTTGAAAACTTTTTTGAAGTTCTGAAATATTGTTTTTAAAGGTAAAATTTTTGTTATTGTGGCTAGCACAAAAGATAGTAAAATTATTTTTGAAATTACATAATATATTTAATAAACGTTTCAAAAAATGAATTTCTCCAATTTTTTCATTCTTATTTTTGAACACTTCAAAAAATTAAATTACTTATTTTTTCATTTTATTTTTTAAACGCTTCAAAAAAGTTAGACTCCTGTTATTTTAAAAATGTGTAGAAGAAAAGGGATTAAAACAAGAAATAAAAAACATTGACGTCTAACCACAACCTTAAACTTTTTTAACTTAACCTGTGAAAAGTTTACAAAAACGGTTTATATTTTAATATTTTAATTTTCTTAACATTCAAAATTATTTGTATTTTTTTTTTATGTTAATTTAGTGAATAGTTTTATAATTTTTAGTTTTTTCTTGTTATTTCTTATTTCAATTAAATTTGATTTGCTTATTTGGTTTTTTTATTGTAAAACTTACCTTAATTTATAATAACTAAAATTACCTTATCCTATCCTATACATTTTTAAAGTTTATGGCTCTGTTTGACAATATTTTTTATGATGCACCCAACCATTAATAAGTTCTGTTTAATAGTAATTAGAAGGAATATTCATATCATATTTTAAGAATTCATCATTTATGCTATTCGGATTATATTCAATGATTTTGCATGTAGAGCACATCTACTATTATAGTGATGTATTTAGTAGTGGAACATGATATTGGTTTTGTATATAATCTTTCATATTTAAAAGTTCTTAGACCATTAGACCATTTTATGCTTAGACCATTAGACCATTTTTGGGACCATTAGACCATTTTATGCTTTCGAATCCGTTTTATCATAAAACTATCGATTCTATTTATGTTTGATTTTTTGTACAAACATCAACTTAATTTTAGAAGCTTATAGATTTTAAATTTGTAATATCTATTAATGTAATGACGTATAAAATTTCAATTTTTATCTTTTTAAGTTCTTAAGATGTTTATATTTATAAGACACATTTATAAGTATTTTTATAAGTATTTTTTTTCTTTTATGATCAACAATTAAATATTTTTGTATCATGTAATGGAATTGAAATAATTTACTTCTTAATTACAAATTATAAAAATTTTTTTTTTCGTTACTCTTTTTTTTAAACATTTTAAACATTATTAAGATTAATTTAAAAAAAAAAAAAAAATACCAACAAAAAAAAGTTTTCATAGAACAATTCAACAAAAACTAATTGATCTTTAAATTAAAATTAAATTGATTTTAATTAAAACAACAATCTATGATTAAAACGAACTTGTTGTTTATTATTCAATTTAATTTAATTTAAACAAAAATAATAATTTTTTTTAAATAATTTTTTTCAATATACATATATGTAAATTTTATATAAATTTTCTTTTGTTTAAATATTTTTTATTTATTTGTCCTTTCTTTTTCTTTCTATTACAGATCAATTTTTATTCAAAAGTATCATCAATTGAGTGAAAGTTTAATAAATAATAATTATTGAATTCAATAATAAAGGAATAAAAAAAAAAGCTCAAATTAATAATTAGAATTAATTTAAATAAGTTTTAAGGAGACAATAAATAATAAAAGGGCGGAAAAAAAAAGTAACCAATATATCAAAGTTACCAAATTACTTTAAACGAATTTTAAATTAAATTTTAATTATAAAGTCACATTTTGTATTGTCTAACAATTTAAATTAAAACATTTGCAGAATCTAAAATAAAAACAAATTACAAATCAAGAAACAAAAAGAAATTTTTTTGGTCGTTATATTTTTTATTTTTGTGAAATCAAAGAAATTCTCAACAATTTAAAAACAATAAAATTGAGATTAGAAGCCATCACTTTTAAAAGTTACTTCTTTTGTTTTTCATTTTTTGTTTTTTTATTTTTGTTTTTTATTTAATTTATTGGTTTTTTTTTTAATAAAAAAAAAAATAAACCGATAAAAAGAAGAAAATTTTTATAATATGGCATCATCGATTTTATCATCAAATACAACAGCGACAACAAATAATACAACAAAATCAAATACGACGTTAACGTCATCATTATTAACTGCAACATCTGCATCTTCAAGAAAAAGACCATATGACGAATTAATTTCAACAACGACAACAATAATAACAACACCAACAAATAATAATAACGGTAAAACATATTCATCATATTTAAATGGTAATGGTAATAATAAAAATCAATATAATATAAAATCAATGGATATGAATAATATTGATAGTAAAATAATAAAAAATAAATTATTATTAGAAAATGGTATAAATAATGGTAGTACAATTACACAACAAACAGCAGCAGCAGCAACAACAACAACAACAACAAATAATGGTACAACAAAAAAATTATTACAAAAAAAATCACCTAAAATGATGGTAACATCATCATCATCATCATCTGGAAGAAAAAAATTATCAACAACAACAGCAACAGATTTATTATCATCAAATAATGAATTAAATAATGTTATCACTAGTAGTAATAACAGTACATATAATTTAAAAAATGGTATTGGTTGTAGTAATGGTATATTATCTGATGATAATGATCCTGATTATGATGATAAAATGGATTTAAATACTGAATTAGCTTGTGGTAGAACAAATAATGGAGATATTAGTACAATACCATTACTTTCTGTCAATTTTCCTGTAAGTTTTTTTTTATTTTTTCTTTTATAAAATTAAATTTTTTTTTATTTTTTGTATAGTATTTTTTATTTATGAAGAATTAAAATTTATTGTTTTAAATAGAAATCGTGTTATCTTATATCAAAAGGATTCTAATATTGGGGACCTAAGCTGACATTGCATCATAATCCACTTTGCCTAATATTACTTGACAAAAAATTCGTATCTCAATGAGTATAACAAAATGTTATACTCTAAAAATCTTAAATGAGTATAACAAAATGTTCAGATGTCAAATTTTTACTTTGCAAAACAATCCGTTTGGAAAATTTTCAAATAACCTCAAATAACATAGCTATGTGTATATGGGGAACATTAGGTATAGATATTTTGTAAAAGATGTAAAATTTTGATTTGGTAACCAACTAGAAAGTCCGTTCCAATTATTTTCGTTACATGTATATTTTAATATCAAAAAATTTAAAGTAATGTGGGTTCCCGCCCCGAAACCCTCATTAAACAAATTATTGCAATCTTGATTTTGTAACCAAACTCTAAAAACCCTACAATTATTTCTTACAAATATAATAAAAACAATATATATGTAGCGTTGAGAATTTCTATGAAAGGATTTTCAATTTGGAATTTTGTGTTTGGGATTTTCTAATTTTGGTATTTTTATATCTTATGCAATTATGTGATTTGGGACGGATTATGATGATTTGAATTTAAAAATTTGAAATTTTTGTGATTTTGTAATTTTAGCATTTTTAGAAATGGGATTTCGAGAAATTTACAAGTACTGCTATTTTTTATTTTACAAATGGATACTAACCAATGACTTGGGAGAAATAGATGTTTGTGATCTGAGGTTTACAAAGTGTCACGCCTCCCTAATATTGTAATAATTGTTAAATATCCCAGAATGAGATATCTTACTACAACCTCATTATTCTTCAATTTGAATAAATTTTTTTTTATATTGATTCAGATTCACTTATATTATAACTTAAAGAAATCGTGCGATTCCAATTTTTCGTCAGATTTTTGATTCTATTTTATACTTACCTAAGTATATATAAACATTTATTCGTCTTGCAAGTTTCAAACCTTGAAATAATATTTCTTATAAATTTTTCCCTTCTTTCTTTGTTAATGTTATTTTAAATGTTATTATTTATTACCTTGTACCTGTTATAATTTTTTAAATTTCTCATGTTTTATTTTGATTCAGTTGCATTTCCATAGAAAATATCATTTATATACTCGTTTTTTTATAGATTTAACACTTATCCATTATAAAATTGTTTAAAAATCACGTCATATATTGTATAAATATTCCATAATTTTATAAAAATCTACTGTAAGTACATGTGTACTTAATTTTCATTTTAGAATTTTTTTTTTTTGCTTTTTTTTTTTAACATGGAATTAAAATAAAAAAAAATTTTAAATTTTAGTTTTGTGTGGTTGCTAAAATGAAATAAATATAATATTAAATATGTACATAATAAAAGAGAATCTATTTACAAAATTAAATGTTTGTAGATAGTTATTCTTTTATATTTGTATTTCAGGGGCGTGTGATGCTTTTTTGTTTTCAAAATATAATAATTAAATTTTTTTTTCCATTAATAGGCTTACAATTTTAAAAATATGTACATTCAAGTTGTAATGAAATTCTTTTATATTATATGCTGATTTTTTTTTTTGAAATTTTAAAAGAAAACGGTCAGATCAAAATACAGTCAGTTTCAATATTATGTATTTACACACCACTAAATTTGGTTGGGACTGTGAACTGAAATCAAAATATCTTCTAAAATTTTAATCAAATTGAACTCAAACTTAACAACTTAATTTAAAAGATTCTTTACTATTTTTTCAACAATTCAAAAAATAAAGCAACAAGAAAAAAATAAAAATTAATAACAAAAAAGTTACAAACAAAACAAGAATTTCAAAATTATTTGCACACGAATTAAGTGTTTCAATATTATTTACACATCGTAAGAAAAAAAAAAAAATAATAATAAGATAGTAATTTTGGAAACTAAAGAGGCATTTCTGATGTAAGTGGAATTAATTAATATTTTGTATTTCCGCCCTTGCCCTTTGCCAAACATTTTCGATTATGTTAAGATCAGAGCTCTGTGGAGGCCATTTTAACAAATTTTGTTCAATACCCGATAAAAATTGTGTTATGCATCTTACTTTATGAATGGGAGCATTATCATGTTTCAAAATAAAATCCTGATTAATCAATTCGGCACCTGCAATAAGTGCAACATCATTTAGAATCATTTAGTTCATCTTTTCTGGGCATTCGACAAGTGTACTAAAACCATTATAAGAAAGACATCCCTACAAAATGATTTTTCCTCCATTTGAATGACCTGTTGGAATATTTACAGCTCGCTTTTCCTTTTCACTTGGGTGGGAATGATAAAAGCGCTTACCCATCTAATAAAACAGCTGTTTCGTTCCTCCACAATATACGTCTCCAAAATTCTTTAGGTTTATTTTTATACTCCAAAGCAAATTCTAGCCGAAGTGTTTGGTTTTTAGGAGAAATGTAAGGTTGTTTTCAAGACACATACGCTTTAATTTTCTTTTCTTTGAGCCTTCACCAAATTTTTGTTTTGCTTATTTCTTTCTTTTTGTTAAGGTTAATATTTTTTTGAATGTTTCTGAAACTTTCGGTCGGATTTCTTTTTACATATCCAAAAATATAATTATCTTCTTTCTCATTTGTTACCCTTTTCCCGCCTCTTCCAGGTACATTTAAAAGACTTTTTTTGTTGGTGTTTTTGGAAAGCTGATAATAAACCGTACGCTTGTGACATTTGTATTTTTTTGAAAGCTCAGAAACCGAAATTCCACTTTCCAGCAAAGATCGCTAAACGTGTTTCGAAATTTAACTCTTTACTTCGTGACATTTTTATTCTTTTTAATTACCTTATTATGATAAAAAAATAAAACTCGAATGGCTATAAAATCTCTATTTCAATAAATAAGTTAACTGATGTAGTCACACATACCTTCTTAGTTTCCAGAATTATATTTTTTTTATTTTTTTATTACGATGTATAAATAATATTGAAACACTTAACAAGTGTGCAAATAATTTTGAAATTTTTGTTTTGTTTGTAACTTTTTTGTTTTTAAACTTTTTTTTGTTGTTCTTTTTTTGAATTGTTGAAAAAATAGTAAAGAATTTACAAATTAAATTTGAGTTCAATTTGATAAAAACTTCTACAATTTTCAATATTTTGATTTTAGTTCCTTTAGTTCCAACATAATTTGGTGGTGCGTAAATAATATTAAAACTGACAGTATATAGGTAGTATTATGGTAATAAAAAAAAATTCAATAATTATAATTTTATACTTGTACCGCACTACACCTAGAAAAGGAAAAGTTTATTTAATTGATCGGGAAATTTCTTTGTATGTGGTGGAGAAACCAAAAACAAAAATGGTGTAAATCGAAAATCCAACTCTCAATTAAAATTTTGGAATATTTTAACCAATTGAAATAAACAACACATTTGTTGATACTAATGGTTATTTTTATTTTGCAGCTCTGATGTTCTTTACAAATAAAAATGAAATTAAAAGATTATAATTAAATGTTGTATCTCCTTTTTAATTTCTTCATTCTGTCAAATTTTTATATATGCATTCATTTTTTTATTGAAAATTTTTGAATAAAGGAGAGCATTGCTTCCTCCATTTGAATATTGTGTCTCTGGCATATTTTATAAATAAAAATTTACATATTATCATCTTAAAGTATTTATTTCAAAACAAAAAATGTTGAAAGTTTTATTCCTTCTCTTTTTTCTGTTCTCATATAGTTATGGGATCGTCGTAATTATACACTTTTTCTGTTCTCAGTTTTCAATTTAGGTCTCATCTTCTTATATACAAAATTTAGTGAGAAATTTTACTAATATTTTTGCGTTTTTTTTTATTATTTCAAATACTGTGAATGGAATTTAAAATACATAAGAACTTTTATTTCTATTACTCACTAAATAATTAGGGGTCTCGGTGGCCTAGTGGGTAAGAGCGGATAAAATACGCTGTAAACACCGAGGGAGTGTTGGTTCGAAACATATGTCGTAAGAGTTTTCCCCCTTACGACATTTACAGTCACGCCTGAACAGGAAAGACTGTTTAATTTCCTGTCCACATTTATGTGGCAGAGAAATGCATTAAAAAAAAAAAAATAATTAATTAAATAAAAAAATAAAAAAAAAAAGCAAAAAAAAAAAAAAACTATACAGATCAGATCAAATCATACCATATTCAAATTATTTATTACTCTTATATATGTATATAAGATCTATTTTTAGTTTGTATTAATAATAGTATTGATTAACCAAGCGGTTGTTATTCAATTTAATTCTTGCTTGGATACATCAGAAACAAGAAATTCAATATGAGATGATAAAAACGATTTTTTAAAAATTTAAATTAAATTTATGATAACCTTAAGTTTATAATATTATGGTCTGTTTGTATTTTGTTGTTTTTGTTTTTCATTTTTAGCTATTTCCGGAAATTTTTTTTATTTATTTTTATTTAAATAGTATTTAAATAATGTTTATAAAATAAAAATTGATTATAGTACTGAGTCAGTTTACAATTTTGAATACAATAAATGACAAATATTTTTTTTAAAACATGGTTTTTACGTAAATATTTAATTTTAAATTAATATTTGAAAGTATTCTGAGAATTTTCTTTTGATAATATTTTATTGTATGCATTTTTGTAGTTTAGCAGGTCAAGTAAATCTTTATTTAAAAAAAAATAAATTTAAGTCATTTTATTCAATTAGAAGCTTTAGTTTGATATTTATATATGAAATTGTGTACAAATGATTTAAAACCTTACTTTTTTTTCTTACAACTCCTGTAGGTAGCATTGGACATTCACTAAGCCTTTCCATCTATTTCTAATTTGCGTTATAGCCTTCACTTGTAACCATGTTTTGTTATTTTTCAATAGTGTTCTTATCTAGTTGTTTCTGGGTTTGCCTATTCTTCTTTCTTGTGGTTGCTAATCTCACCTTTTTTGGCAATTATATTTTCTGGTCACCTGATTATGTGCCCGATAAATTTGTATGTTTTTACTTCATATTTAAATTTCAATGGGATCTTCCTCCTATTCTAGAGTACTCTACTCATATACTCTACTCTAGATTTCGCTGTTGGATATTCTGTTTGGTGCAGAATGTCTGGCAGATTATTCGTAGGTATTTTTTTTTATGAAGCTAGGTAATTTATTAGTAAGCCTGTTAGTGGTTAGCCAGGTTTCACTCCCATATAACAGAACTGATTTTACACAGGTGTTGAAACTATTCAGCTTTATATTACTTGAGATTTGGGGCCTCGAATTTCCGGATATTTCTGAATCATACATCCAATAGGATTTAAAGGGTAATTAGCTTTTGTTGATAATATATTCCATATATATATATTAAATACATATACTTAAGTATATTTGAAACTATAAATATTCATAAGGCTTTATTTAATGTACATATCAAACGGGATGTTTTGTGAAAATGAAGTGATACTTTTTTTATGAGTTTATCTGAAACTGTTTTCACATAACGGATAAATTTACATTTAAATTCCAAAATTTGTCTAATTTTGATATGGATTTATAAATTTAAGGTCAGTGTCCTGTCGTTTGGCGTTTTTAGATTGAAAAATGTTAAGCGCAGCCAGATATATATATACATTTGAAAATTAAACTTTTCAAACTTTGAGGGGCTTATTAATGGTTGGGACTAAATTAAACAGTTGTTCTACAACATTAAGTTTTTTAAGAGACCTGTTCATGGTGAACATTTAATTATTCTACCTTAAAGGTTTGTACAAGATTTATAATTTATTTGAATTGATGAACAGGCGGACGGACAGACGGATGGATGAAACGAATAAGCAATGTTTTCAAATTTACAAAAAATATTAATTTTTTGTTTTGAGAAAGATTTTTGTTGACTTAAATTTAGTTACCTTTACCTACTTGTAACGAGTAGATTAAATTTAGTTCTGTACTAAAAAAATCTAATTGTAGAGCAAGAGTTAATTTTGAAAATGTAAACAAATAATTAATGTTATAACTTATAATTAAAAAAAAAAAAACCGTTTTTCAATTTTATTATATATACATATGTCAGTATATATATATGATAAGAAAAATAAATGTTTGTTTTGTTTGTTTTTCGTTCTTTCCATTTTAAATCCACCAGCGTATATTCGAATTCGATTATATAGTCTACCGATTATTAAAAATGATTATTGATTGTATAATGGCCGTATGGTGTGATCATGGTCAAAGTCTAGACAATTACTTTTAATTTTAAATATTATAAGTAATTGCGAGAAAAAAAAACGACATACTTAATGAATCACTATGAATGAACCTTATAAATAATATAAATTACTTAAATAGAGTAAATTTAATTAGTATACTAAGTCCCTAGTAAGTAAATAATAAATTAAGTACAAATTGATTTAAATTTTTTCAAGTATTTTATTTGAAAAATTATTTAATCTTTAAGATTTTTTATTAGGTTATAAAAATATCGGATGTTTTTTTTTTTTTTTATTTATTTTCAATGGAAAACAAAAAAAAAAAAAAATTGCTTATAAAATTTGACTTATAATTTTGTGATACAAAATTAAAAAAAAAAAAACATCTGATTATAAGCACGTTCATATTTATTAATAAAACGTCTGATAAAAAGGCTTTAATTTGAATTTGTCATATTTTTTTATTCATATATAAACCATTAATTAATAAAAATAGAAAGGGTTATTATTTATATCAAAGTGATTTTTAAAAAATAATTTTTATTAGGAGTTTTTTGATAATTTTTATTTATCAGTTAAATACTAAATGACCTAAACGTTTTTAAAGTGATTAAATATATCACCTGTTAATTAAAAAATTCGATATCTTGTCAATATATTATGATATCTATTAAGTAATTATTAGTCTGCATTAAAAATGAATTAACAAAAAAAAAAAAAAAAAAAAAAAACTACTTAATCTGATTTCAAGTTGAAACTAGTTAAATCCAAAAACACAAAACTGAAGTGATATCAAAAGTTTAAAAATAATTATTTTTTAGATATTTGCCGATTGGGGGGAAAATGTATAATTCTTATTTGAAATTATATAATAACTTTATAAATATTCATAATTCTGTATTTAATTTAGGTATCAAATGGGAAGAGTTTATTGCTAAGTTATACAAGGCAGAATGTGAAACGAAAGGTTTTTTAAAGGCGCATATTTTTAAAAAGATTATAAAACCAGTTTGAAAAAATCAAGAGATAACTACTTTCTTTAAGATTTTATTTAGAACTGTTTTCACTCAACGGTTGTTTATTTAATTTACGATTTATTATTTAAATTTATATTAAATTGCAAAAACTTTATCTAATTATGATATTGATTTATAAATTTAAAGGTAGTATTCTGGTGTTTGCCATTTTTAAATTGAAAAATGTTAATCACAACCTGAGATAAGTATATATGTACTTACACATTTGAAAATCAGGCTTTTCAAACTTTGAGAGATTGTAGCTTCTTAATGGTGGGGCTGCATAAAACAGTTGTAGAAACAACATTAATTTTACCCATTTTGAAAATGTCATTTTCTATTTTAAACGGTAAAGATTTGTAAACAGATTTGTTACATTTAATGAACTGAAAATTGATTATTTTTGACCTAAGGTACAATAAGTTTACATATATATCTTTACATTAACATTTTTCAAAGAGAACATTAAAATCCTTTCTTTAAAAAATCTTCTTCAAAGTTTTCTTTTCATCCTCCACAATCCCAATTAATCCTAGGCTAATTTTTCAAGAATTCTTCCCACATTCTTATACCTAAAATCAAATTTTAAGTTATGTTACTATGTATTAAAAAACCCATCCTAAAGTTTGGTTTCAAAAGAAGTGGTTTTGGTTAATTAAACGCTAATACTATCCAGATAAATATGGTACAATTCTTTTGAGAGATTGTGGGTATTTTCCACCGCCCCTCGTTAAAAACAAGAAAAAAATGTTAAATGTTGCATAGATATTTTTCTATAAGAAATTGTATAAGAAGCAAAGAAAATGACTTAAATAAGACTTTAAATAAAAGTTCACTTTAAGATAAGCTGAATAAAGATAGTTTTTAAGAAGTAAATAACAATTTGTTTTTTTACCGCCCCCGATTTTGCTGTTGATATTTTTGAAAGTTGTTTTTTGGTTATTGAAATCCAAATAAATTGGTGCTGTAACCATGAATGTAAAAGCTAATTAAAGTTTGCCAATTTTATATTGTGTAATAAGTAATAACTAATAATGTGTGATGTTTCAGAACTTTATTAACTTTTATTTTTATTTTATTCAAATAAATAAAAAATTGAAAGTTAATTGAGTGATTTTAATGTAAAATTTTTTTTTCTTATATTATTTTTTTCTAAATATTTTCAGGGGTCTAATACAGTAACGGACCTTGAAAATTATGATAAGGTACCTTTTAAAAAAAAAAAAAAAAATATTTTTAAAAAATGTCAATATTTAATGTTTAAATTTTTAGTGTTTTTTATTTTATTTTATTTTTTTTATTTCTGTTCTTCTTTTTAATTTTCTGTTTTCTGTTATTTACATACATATATAAGTAATTGCAATGAGTTCAAAATACTTTCGAAATTATATCATATTCGCTTTTTTTTTATTAATTGCTTTTAGTTAATTGTTTTTTCATAAGATATTTTAATTTTGTTCAATTTGTACTTATAATTTTAGTCTTAGATTAGTGATATTATTAATACTGTACTTGCTAATATTAAAATTTCCATTAGATCTTTTTCTAAGTTGCAATTTATTTCAATTTTTTTTTTCTCAACATTAATTTAAATCTAAAATAATTTTAACCCTTTACTTACCAAAGTTGTGTTGTATTTAAAGAAACATGATAACTGTTTAGAAAAATTATAAAATCCATCAAAAGTCATAATTTTTAATCATAGGGCAAATTCTTTAAGTACAATCCAAAATAGACGAGGCAAGTAAAAACTCTACCATTATATGTAAATAAGCGTTAAAAATGTCAAAAAAACAGCAGGAAAGATTATATGTCATATAGACGGGAAAAATGGCACGTAGAGTCTACGTAAAAATATGCCATTAAGTATGTTTTATTTACGTAAAAACTTGTTTACAGCCGCTTTAAATAATAATTTTTTTTTTTACAAATTTTATATAAAATATTTTCGCAATCGAAATTATTTTGCATATCTTTATTAAGCCTTTCATATTTCTCCATTTTAAAAATAATTAAATCTGATAAATAATAAAATTACTATTTAGAAATTTAAGACATAATTTGTAAACAAAAGCATATGATTTTATCGTCATTCATTACGTTTTCATTTTGGTTAGTTACTCGTTTAGACTTCGCGAAAGAAACTACGAAATTTCTTGCGTTTCTTTATCGTCGCGTCACGTCTATTTTGGGCTTAGCTTTTATTGTTATATATCAAGACTCATATGTTGCGGAAACAAAATTGTTGATAAAATTGTCATTGAGTAAGTCAAATATTTTTCTGTCATAAGTGGTCATAAACAATTTGGAATTTGAAAGGCTCAATTTAAAAATTTTATTAAAATGACGAGTGTATAATATATATATATTGAAATGTTTAAAATTAAAAAAAAAATAAGCAGTCTTGTCCGAGTTTCGTTCATTATCAATCCTCTTTTCCTTTTAGAATATGTAGAGAACAAACGACAAAGTATAAACAAACAAAGAAAATTTGACATTCAGATTTTAAGATTTTAAAGCAATAACTTTTGATAGTAGAGTAATGAACGGCTTAGTGAAATTAATGATTCCTGAAGCTGAAGCTTAGTCAAATATAAATAATGAAAGACTTAGTGAAGAATTTGTGGCAAAGAAGGAAATGGCAAAAGAATTTGCCATTTAAAGAATGTTTGATAATAATGAAATGAATTTATTTAATATATGTATGTATGTATGTATAAAAAGTTAACAATACATTAGTATTATCTTTGAAATATTGATTTTTTTTTTTTTTAAGGAATTGTATTTTTCTCTATTGTTTATTAATTAACACTTTAAATAATTTGTTTTTCGATCTGTTTTAATTATATGCATTAAAGGATGAAGTTTCGAGAAATTTCAATTGAATGTAAATGAGAATGAAATTAGCGTTTTGAAAACTTCAATGATAATTTAAAGATTAATACATATTTTGTTTTTTATTTCAACCTTTGAAGAAAAAAATAATTTCAATTTGTTAAATGATTTCTTTCCTATTTTCTAAAAATCTTCATTTAAAACGTATTAAAAATTGTTTACATTAAATTGCATAATTTCAGTCTAACCCTTTATTTACTGAAGTTTAAAAATGAACTTTAATTGAAGATGAAATGAATTAAAATGTTTTTAATTCGAGATTGCTTAGTATCGGATTAATAAAATGTTTTCTAGGTATTAGATATTTTTGTATTAACTTTTGATGTGAATTACTAATATAGATTATATTAGCTACACGTATGAAAAACTTAGTTGGTAGCTAAAGGGTTAATGCTTTTTTAAATTTAAGTTTTTTTTTAAAGTATGTGTTGTAAAATATTTGGAAATTTTGTTTCAAATCTTTATTTACTTAAATCAACTTTTGATTCTGTTTTATTTTGATTGACAATTGTGTTTAAGGTATTGTAAGTGGAACACTGCATTCATTTATGATTGCAAGTGGAACACTGAATGAACAAAAAATTTGTTTTAATTTATACCGATTTTAAATAATCTTTGGAATCATTTTAATAAAAGTAAATAAAGGGTTAATTTTTATATTTTTTTAAATTATTAATTAATTGATTGTCATTTTGATTCATTTTCAATTTGAATGTCAATTTAATTTTTATTTATTTTTCATATTTTCTTTTTTTTTTTAATTAAGAATTTAGAAAAAAAAAATTCATAAAAATTTATAAAATTTATTTTAAATTTTCTACACGAAAAATTTTATTTTTCTAAATAATTTATATATAAAAAACAAAAATGTCAATTTTAAATATGGAATCTTATGAACCATCATGTTCTTCTCATAATTTTCAAAATGTAAACAAATATTTCCTATTATTTTAAATATTTAACTAATTTTTTATTTTTTCTGAACTATTTTTTTTTTTCAGACTATTTGTAAACCAGCACCATTTTCAACTGAAGAAGATGCAATATGTGAACGTGAACGTTGTGATTACGCACAAAAAATTACAATACAAATGGCAAAAGCTGGTAATACAACACGTCGTGTTAGAGTATATGCTGATGGCATTTATGATTTATTCCATCAAGGTCATGCCAGACAATTAATGCAGGTAAATTATTTTTAAACTTTATTTAGAAAAATATTAATTCGGTTTTTTTAATTTGTTTTAAGGCTAAAAACATATTTCCAAATGTATATTTAATTGTTGGCATATGCAGTGATGAATTAACACACAGTAAAAAAGGACGAACTGTGATGACTGATAAAGAACGTTATGAAGCTGTACGACATTGTCGTTATGTTGATGAGGTAAGAAAAAAAAAGAAAGTATATAAAATCTCAGTTAAAAATGAATTATTTCGAACATTTTAAACATAAAATTTTATTTAATTCTTTTGGTAGTGATATTTTAATTTTATAATAAACAAACACCATTTAAGTTTTAAACATTTAATTTTATTTATTTTTTGTATTCATTACCGCTATAATATCACTATCAAATCTAATTAATGAATGATTAAAATTGATTTATGAATCATAAATTCTAAACCAGAGTGTTTTAATTTGCTTTTTATTATTGAACGACGTTTGCCAAATCAATAAAAAAGGTGTTAAGGAATTATTTTATTTGATTTTCAATGGTTTTTTTTTTCAATTTTAAGGTTGTTCCTGATGCTCCATGGAACATTGATGATGAATATATTGAACACCATAAAATTGATTTTGTTGCTCATGATGACCTTCCATATACTGGTGAAGGTGTAGATGATATTTATGCACACTTAAAAGCAAGAGGAATGTTTGTTGCTACTCAACGCACAGAAGGTATAAAAACGTTTTTTTTTTTAAATTGATTAGAAAGTTTCTTATTTTTTTTTTTTATGTTTAAAATTTTTAGGTGTATCAACATCTGATATTGTTGCACGTATTGTTAAAGATTACGATATATATGTACGTCGTAATTTAGCTAGAGGCTATTCTGGTAAAGAATTAAATGTATCATTCCTATCTGAAAAGAAATTTCGTTTACAAAATAAAATGGATGAATTAAAAGATCGTTCAAAACGTGTTATGAATGAAGTTAAAGAAGATATAATTGGTAAATGGGAAGAAAAATCACGTGAATTAATTGATGCATTTTTATTATTTTTTGGACGTGAACGTTTAAGTAATATATGGAACGAATCAAAAGGTAAAATAATGCAAGCATTAAGCCCACCAAGTAGTCCAAGTGGTTCAATAAATGGTGATGATCAAAACGATACAGATGATGAAGATGAACATTGGGATGATGCTATTGAAAATGGACATGATTCTGTTGATCGTGGTACATCATCTCCGCCATCAAAAAGATCACATTCATCATCACAATTAAAAAAAGGTACATCAAATGGCGGTGGTAGTACATATTATTTAAGTAAAAGTTCTAGTACGAATAGTTTAAAAATAACACGTGCTGCTGAATCATTTGCTGATGAATATGAAAATTTAAATCGTTAGAAAAAGAAACGACAACGGAAAATAATAAAATTAATAAGTAAAAATATAAATAAAAGTATAACAGTCATCATCAAATCAGTAAAAGAAAACGTCATTACAACAAATATTTAAATTTTTTTAAGTAAAAAAGGAAAAAGGATAAAGAAAGCTTAAAAATAATAAATAAATAAATAATTTATGAGATTGTCCTAAAGTTTGTAACAAAAAAAAAAAAAAAAAATTGCATCAAGAAAACATTCTTCAATTGCATTCTTTATGCAAGAAAATAAGAAAGAAAAAAAGTTACAAAAAATTGAATTTTGAAGGGTACAGGAGCAAGGAAAGCGGATGATAAAAATATTAATGGAACATAAATAGAAGAAGAAGATTAGGATGATAACTATAAAAGTAGAAGAAAAATCGAAAGAAGTTAATTTAGAAAAAAAAAGACAAAAAAACAAAATATGAATTACCCAAATGATTAATTTTGTATTTATTTGTATTTTTCTTTTATTTTTGTTAATATTCAATTTAATTTAATTTAAAAATCTTTTTATTTTTTGAAAGAGAATCAAAGAAAATTCCTTGTATATGATGAAGGTTATTTAATTTCATATTTCTTTAGTATTTAAAGAATTTGTACTTGTTCTGAAATTAATTCAGAATTTTTTTTTTATTTTTAGTGTTTTTTTTTTTTTCTGTAATTTAATAACAATTTATTTTATTTTATTGAACTTGGAAGAAATATTTTTATAACATATAGAAAAAACAAAACAAAAAAAAATATTATTTATATTATAAAATTATTGATTGTTTTGTTAAATAAATAATTTGTTATATTTTTTTTTTTAATAATTTATTATTGTTTTGTTTTTTTTTTTCTTAAATTGAAATTTAAGATGATAAAGACGGAATTTTTGAGAGC
The DNA here is from genome assembly GCA_947095535.1 of Poecilobothrus nobilitatus. NCBI lineage: Eukaryota > Metazoa > Arthropoda > Insecta > Diptera > Dolichopodidae > Poecilobothrus > Poecilobothrus nobilitatus. The sequence continues at coordinate 116,869,089 of OX352774.1, forward strand.
TTTTTTTCAAGAATTAAAATTTTTGGTTTTTTTTTCTAAAAGAAAATGAGAAGTTGAAATTAAGTAATAATTTATTTGTTACTATTTAAATTCCAGAGAATTTATAAAAAAAAAAAATATGATATGTGATAATATAATACGAAAAAAAAAAAAAAACAAATTCTGTAAAAAAAAATAAATAAAATTTCTTAGATTTATTCAATTTAATATTTTAAATATGAAAAAAAGAAAAACGGAATTCAAAAGATATGGTGGAATTTTTTAGAAATTTTTTGTTTTTGGAAGAAATTGTGCCAAATTTGATAAAAATTTGCATTTTATTGAAATATATAAGAATTAATATTAAAAATATTTAATTCATTTGAATTTATAGAACGACACAAAGTTTAGATTCGATTTTGAATTTCTGAACTTGTGTTTTAAAAAAAAAAAATAAACGAAATAAAAATTTTGTAGATCACTTTTGAAAAAACTAAACTAAAAAATTAAAATATTAACAAATGAATTAAAATTAAATATTAAAAATATATAAAAATTTTAAAAGATATTTTTTCTTGCGTATTAAATTGAATTTAGCTAGTTAGATGATTGACAAATGTTAACAGTCATAATCAAAACTCGTAAAATATTTAAAAAATTGGCAAAATTGTTTAAAAGCTTAAGTTCTTTTTATTATAATATTATACAATTGAATGTATTCGTATGAACATTATAATTTATGTAATCAAAAATAAATGGCTGTGTTTATCGGAAACGTCAGTTGCATATCGAATGCAAAAAAAAGAATATGCATATATGCAGAATCAGCCATTACTTTATTATAAGTTGTCTGCGTTTAAAATAATACTGCAGTAAGAGCAACTGATGCGCAAATGACGTTTCTGATTTCAGCTCTTTTTAAAAAAAAAAAAATTACGACTGTTAATAAGAACAAAGTTTTTTTTTTTTTTTTTTTTTAACTAAATGAAGAGAATTGCATTATTGATAAAACAAATATGACAATTATCACAACTTTTTTTTTTTTTTTTTTTAAATTGAACAACTAAAATAAAATGTATAACACCAAAAATTTTAATAAATACAATAATTATAAAAAAAATAATTAAAATAAAATATTTGAGGAGGAAAAAAGGAGAAACTATTATAATTAATATTTAAATTAAAAAAAAATTATCAAGAACTTAAAGAAAACTGCTGTTGTATAGAAAATATATATTCAATATATGTTTTGTTTTAAATATCAAAAATCATTTTCTGTTATACTAATATGAAAACATATTGAGATAAAACAAAAATAATTATATAAAATTTCTTTTAAATTAACAGCAGAAAATTAATTTAATTCAAAATTTACAAAAAATTTTGTAATAATTTAAAAGATACATATTATCATTATATACTTTCATCTTCTCAGTTTCTTGATTTAACAAAAAAAAAAAAAAAAATATATTGTTAAGCAAATACAAAGACAGTATTAAATTGTTTTGTAATTGTAAGATGAACTTTTATTTTCTTCTAAAAAAAACTCTTATTATTATTATTATAATAACATGCTACTATTTTCTAAATTTATATCATAAATAAACGATTCATAATTTTGATTCATAAAATCCAAAAAAAAAAAAACAAAAAAAAGAAAAATTTTAAAATATATGATGCTGCTTGTTTTTAAAATTTAATCGAAGCAATAATTGTTATTGGAAAATTTTTAATAATGACTTATCAAATTAATTTACAGACTTAGGTTCCTCATATCAGGCCTTAGCACCTTCTAAAAAAAAAAAATATATATATATGAAATGAATTTAAATCACTTTCCTTATCCTTTAGCTCAATTACGAAATTACATAAAATATAAAATATGTTTTTATTTTTTTCATTTTACAGAGCAAAAATATAGTTAAATAAATAGTTTAGATATTGAATAAAATTAAAAATAAAATAGAAATTAAAATTATGTAAAAAAATTTTTATTAAAAGAAAAACAAACAAAAAAAAAAACTTAAATAAAAAACTTTAAATTTTCACTATACATATTCTTTAAAACAATTTAAAGAAAAAACGATTCTTTTTTTTTTACTGCAAATATTTAAACAAAATATAAAAAGAGACAACAATTAAATATAAACTTTAATTTAAGGATAAAAGAAAAAAGAAAAAATATTAAAAAAAAAAAAAAAAAAAAACTACATATTTAAGAAATCTCGTAAAATAATAATAAAATATTTTTTTTTTTTTTTATCTTTAAATTAATTATTAAATTATTGAGTTAAAACATTTTTTGTACACTCTGCTGTTTAATATAGGAATACAAAAAAAAAAAAAAAATAATAATTAATTCCAAGTCAGTTGGTTGTAAAAACACAAAAAACAAAAAATGATTAACATTGTTTAAAATATTAACAGCAATAAAAACAAAATTTACAGTCTTTTAACAAACAAATCCTTGCTTACCAAAACCAACTGATTCTGGATATGGTTAAATATGTTTTTTTTTTTCTGTTTTAAATATAATTTAATTAATGTTGAAAATTCATTTTTGTTTTTTTTTTATCAGTTATATTTTTTTTAAATATTATTAGAATTAAAGAAAAAGTAATTAATATTTATTAAAATTAAGTTATTTAAAATAAAAAAAATAAAAAGAGAAAGCTAAAATAAAAACAAACAAAAAAATATATAATATATATATTTAAGACAAAAAAAAAAATAATGGAAAATTAAAAAAAAAAAAAAAAAATAAAAATTAATATAAAAATATGATTAAAAAAAATAAAAATTGATTTTGAAAAGAAAATAAATTTCTTTTTCTTTTTGTTTATTTAAAATTAGTTTGGTTTTTTTTTTTTTGGTAGATAGGTTTCTAAAAAAAGAAGTATGAATTAAAGTTTAAAAGTAAGAAATTATTCTTTCCTTAAATCTTAATAAAATAAAATTGAACAAGACGAAGAGAGTTTTCTAGATTGCAAAGCCAAAAATTTGAGAATCACAAAATTTTAGAGATTGCGGGTTTGATTATTATTAAGTATCCTCAAAATTTGTCACTAAATTAAAGGTGTAACTATACAACTTTTAATTCTATTTTAGCACAGTAAACCTTTTAGGATGGTTTTTTTTCGCTTTTTGTTTCGAAACGAAATTGCATGGTTGGAACTACATTAAATGACAAATTTTGGTGATAAGTATCCATATACGGAAGGCTCGGTGATTATCAATCTGATCGAGGGACTTAAATAACTGTTATAAAGTTTTAAAAAAAAAAAAATTAAATATTTGTTTTTTAATATCAATGGTTTCACCTCATATTTTAGCAATAGACATGGTGCATATGGCGGAGTTGCTATTTTCATACGAAATGACATAGATAGTAATCTAATCTTTAGTGAGGAATTGGGAAATAGTAATATGATAGGTGTAAAATTATTAATAGAAAATAGCAATATTATAGAAATATATAGATCTCATGATACTCGAATGAATGATTTTTTAACCAAAATCGATGAAATAACATTTAAATACAAAGTGTCACTTATAATAGGTGATATGAATATCAATTTACTAAAAAGCAATAACTCTGACAACAAGTTGTATATTAATATGTTGCTTAGCAAGGGCTTCATAATTTTTAATAACATTTCCGAAAAATATTCTACCAGAATCGGCACGTACTCCAAATCAATAATCGATCACTTTATTACAGATTTAGTAAAACAAAAATTTTACTTCCATATAATAGATACATATCTTTCTGATCATCAAATGCTTTTTATTAGTATAGTTCACAAACCCACAATAAGTACAAGACCGCAATGTAGAACTATATTAAACTTTGATAATGTTGCAAATGATAGAATATGGTCAAATCTTGACTTGTACACTGGCTTTGGAGAAATTGTTTCCGATCTTAGGTCAATTATTAAAAATAACACACAACAAATACCCGTTAAAAATTAAAAAAAAAAAATGAGTGGATCACAGAATAAATTTAGAAACCATTCTTTAATTATTCATATTAACAATTTATATTTGCAATATAGAAACGTAAAAAAGTTAATAGTTGAGGCTAAAAAAAAATACTGTTCTGACAAAATAGCACAAAACTGTGATAGTAAAAAAAATTGGAATTTATATAAAGAAATAATGTTCAATGAAAAGCAAAATGGTGAGAAAAAAACTCAATTAAAGGCTCTTTCTCTTTGTCATAATCAAACATTAGAATCTCCAAAGGATTGCTAATAATATTGAATTTTCTAATGACAATATTGATTTCAATTATATGAATAAATTCGAGAAAACAATTTATTCGAAATTTCAATTAACCCTAACCAATGCTGATGAAGTTCGTGTTTCAATTAATTCGTTAAACTTAACAGCGGCGACAGGGTGTGATGGTATATCTACGAAATTTATAAAACGATTCTCAGAGGAACTAATTCCTATCATCGTCAAATTTATTAACAAGACTTTTCAAACAGGTCTCTTCCCGTCTAATTTAAAAAGTGCCATTGTTACTTCTATTTATAAAAACGGAAATAGTACAGAGTGTTCTATTTCCGTTTTTATAAATAGGAGTAACAATGGCAATAAGAAAATTTTATAATGCATTTTTCGACCACTAGATGGCGCCATCGGTAATAATGACATATATATTTGGAACCGTGACGTCATAAGGTACCGTTATGTGATGACGTCATCTCGATATCTTGGGTCCCCTCTGCGGAAGTATATCCGTTTTATTTAGCAGAACTCCAAAAATATAAAGTAATCCTTTCATTTGACTAATAACTAATAATAATCAAACTATTAAAATTCAAAATAAAAAAATTCAAGAAGTTTATAATTAAAAACTACAATTTTTCAATTTCAAACTGTTTTCTATTTCATTTTAAATATTTTTTTTTGAAAAATAGAAAAATAAAACATTTAATTTTTGCACTTTAATACAATGCAATAACTTTGTTCAATTTCTTACGCATTTAAAATATTTGTAGCAGTTGACTGATATCAATTATATATATACATATATATATAGATATCTTATTAATTAAAAGTAAAAGCAAATTTATTTTTATTTTTTACTTTAATTTATCCCCTACTCGTAATCCTATACAATTCATTCGAAAACTGTAAAAAAAAAGAAAATTCTAGAAAACAGCCGGAATTTGATAGTGTTCAGATCAATATTATTAAATAAAGATATAAGAAGAAAATTAATTGCAATTCAATTCAATTCAATGTTTAACAGATAATTAATTAATTGAGAACAAAACAAAACAAAAAAAAACATTTCTTTTTTTTAATTCAATTCAATTGTCTAAAGATATCTAGACATAAAATCTGTAAATCTATCTGTAAATTTATAGATCAATTAATTCATTTTTTATTTTTCTTATCTCTTCGTTTTATTAAAAACTACAGGATAATTTTATTAATATATAAATATATAAAAAGCACGTGTTATAAACTTGTAAGTTGTGATATTCAAAACATTATGGTGCCGCAATTATTGTTTTATTTGTTTGAATGGTGTGCTGTATTCCTAATTTCTATTTCCAATAAAACAACAAATATATGATACCACTTGCTATTTTACAGATATGACCAAGGGATGCCAGACTAAAAGACAGTGGTTTTAGAATTGCGATATTGTATACAACAGTTAAAATTACCAAGAATTTACCGTTTACATATTTAGATTTTTAGCACATTTCCAAAAAAATTTTGAAAAAATGTGCTTATTAGTTTCACTCTGTCCGTCCGTCCGTCCGTCTGTTTACAAAACTTCTACACCGTTAAAGATAGAGAAAAACAATTTTAACCATGGGTAGGTCTCATAACAAAAATAATTTTGTGGAACAACTTTTTCATATAGCCCCTCCCATTACGGAGCTACAGCCCCTCAAACTTTGAAAAAGCCCTATTTTTAAATGCATATATCTTATGATCTGATTAAGATTTTTTCAATCTGAAAACGTCATTCGACAGGTATTTTTTTTATCTTTGTAAATTATACAATTTTTTTAAATTTAGTATTTAAATTTACCGTTATGTAAAAACCAAATTTTGCATGATTTTTCTACTTTCATAACTCCGGCACGCTTCTAGATAGAGGTTTGAAATTTTGAGGCAAGAAAGAACTTTTAGAATTAGTATAAGTTTGATCAGAAAATTTTTTTGGACCACCCCCTGTTTATGAGATATGAGGGCTTAAAAATTGAAAATTTGCTATTTTTAAACACCTGTAACTTACGCAGCTGTACACATTTTACTTCTGCAAGATATAAAATTTAAAGCTAGAGTAATATATTTTAATGTGTGTTAAAGGTTTGTTTTAGTTGTAAAGGGTTCCAAAGTTGCAGCTCTTCAAAATTGGGAAAAAGTCCCATTTTCAGATGTATATATCTCAGGCCTTGCGTAATAGTTTTGCAATCTAAAACCGCCAGAAGATCGAAAATTTTATTATCTATATAAAACAATATCAAAATTATGTAATATTTTGTAATTTACTATTTAAATTTACCGTTATGTGAAAATCATATTTTGCATGAAATTTCTTTTTTGATAACTCCGGCACGCCTTTAGATAGAAACCTGAAATTTTGAGACAAGAAAGAACTAGAATTAGTATAAGTTTCTTCAGAAAATTTTTTGGTAACACTCCCTCTTTAAGAGTTATTACGTCTCAAAAATTGAAAATTTGCTATTTTTAGACACCTGTAACTTAGGCACCTGTAAACATTTTTCTTCGGCGAGGCATGAAAATTAAAGGTTCAATAATATATTTTTACGCGTGTTAATGGCTTTTCTTAGTTATATAGGATTCCGGACTTACGGCTCCTCAAAATTTCAAAAATGTCCTATTTTCACGTTTTTTCGTATTACATGAAATTTTCAAATTTTTGTGCAAGTCAAAATTCTAAACAGTTTGTATTGGGTTTGAAAATGTGCGCTTTTAAAAACCGTTGGTTTACATTCTACCTTGTTATGTTATTCTTCTATAAGCAAATAGGACTGTTCCTAGACCTAGTGAGAATGAGAAAAAAAGAAATTTTTTTATCATCTTGAAGTATATAAATGTTACGTATAACGGTTTGAAAATAGTTCTGTACTATTTTGATTGTTTCGCGTCACTTCCATTTTATCTGCATTTTTTTTAAAGATTCAGCCATACGTTATTTTTTAGGTTCTACATCTATCAGATTCAAAGAACTCGTCTGATTTAAAAGTAAAAATATAATAGCTGGAGCATTGTACGATTAATATGAATTTATATGAAATTAATACGAAGATAAAAAGTGAATGTGGTAATAAAATTATAAACAGTACACAAATAAAGTTATTTTTAAATTTGAACAATTTCTAATTATTTTTAAAGCCGTTTCGAATAAATTTCTGAATTTATGAGTGTATTTTGAAAAAGATTATTTAGATGCAGAATTTAAGAATTATAGTTTCAAACACTATATATTAGAGTCTCATCTTTTCGTCTTGCGTAACATTTCCTGGAACGTATTACTAACACAACTGGATCCTCTGTGTTCATAAAACTTTAAAGAACAACATGAATTGTTGTTTAAGATATTTCTTTTTTTTGTTTATTTTTTTTTTTGTTATAAAATAAGTTCCTTAATGAAATTATTACAGAAAAGACTAGACCAGACAAAATTATATGCATAAAACAAAAAAAAAAGAAATAATTTGGGATTCTTTTTGTTAACAGGGAATTTAAGACGAATTTGTTAAATTGAATTACAAATAAATGTTTTACAAAGGGTATTATAATTCAATTAAAAACATTCTTGTCCCATTAACAATTCATTTTAATATTTTTTTCCAAAAATGTATCGATTTTTGAATTTGAAATCAAAATAAAATAATTTTTAAGACATTTTTTTTATAAATTCCGATAATAGGTTTTTGTTCTTTAATCTTTTGTTTAAATTAAATTACACATTTTTTTTAGAATATATCTGTAATATATTTAAAAATGGGTACAGTACACTTGGCAATTTTCATTTAACTAGTGGACAATTAATCAGTAAACATTTCGAATAAAAAGCACTTAACAAAAAGATATTTGGCAATAAATACACTAAACATTTGGGCATTTGGCAAATTTTATTTATGTTGGCGCTCAGCGTTGATAAATACTATAAGGCAGTAATTAGCTTGAAATATTAAGGGAATTAAAAATAATAATTATTTTTACAATTTTTTTTTAAAAACGAACTTAAGCTTTTCGATGTTAATTATTTTGACAAAGTTTCATGTAGCCTATGAAAAAGATATTTAAATTATAGAGTTGAAATTTAAATTATTCATTGTTAAAAGTTACGAAATGTCCACTTGTAAAAGTTGTTAAGCATTCAAGTTGTTAAGTGTCCAGTTGATGAATATCTTTCTTTTGCGAAATGTCCACTAATCAAATGTCCTGTTCTCAAGTGAAAGTTGCCAACTGTTCGGTTCCCATTAAAAATATATATAACTTTATTTAATATTAAGGTAATATTTTAAATTAATATGAATATATGGTACTATTTAATAAAAAAATTAATAAGAGATCTCCTTATACTATAGTTGTAGTTTTCTACTGTAGTTATAGATATTTGAAGCAATGGATTTTAACAATTTTAACAATATTAGGTTATATTATAAAATCATGGATGGATATATATAAAAAATGGACAATATTTAATATTTTTAATTCTTATTATATCTTGAACACATAAAATATTCATGAACATGTTTTAATCAAACTGTAAACATATATTTATATTCATTATAACCTCAATTTTTTAAATTAATTATGTATAACATTTTTCAAGATTAATTACTAAATGTGTTGATTCCCTAATGAATTTTAATATGCAAAAAAAATTAGCTTTTAAATGACAACAAAATTAATAAACAATATTATTTTAGCAATACTTTCTAGCCTCTGATTATTTAATAACAAAAGAGAAAGTTTCCGTATTTATCCTTATTACAATTTTTTTCTTTTACAAAATAAATAAACAATTATTCAACATCCTCATATGTATATACATACATGTTGATGTATATATGTAGATATACCATATATGTATCTCCAACATTTTTAATTCATACAATAAAATAACTACTCTTTATTTATTTATTTAAAACATTTTCTCTTCTCTATAATTATAACGGAAACATTTTAAATTGATATATCCGTATCCTCTTTAAAAAAAAATTCAATAAAAATAACAACAGTTAACTAACAAACATTCACTATTCAGTTAAAATTTAATGTAAATATTTTGACAACATCAATAAATAAACAAATAAATAAATAAAAAGTACCATATGATTGTATATTTGTATTTAAAAACCGGTTTTTACCTTTATGAAAAGAAAAAGCTTTTTGTCCTTTTCATTTTACTTTGTTTACACTTTAGAGAAAAACGATTCATAGAAAAACACACTAAAAAAATTAAATAAAAAAAATGTAATAATCTAAAAATTCATAGAGCTTTTACTATTTTTGTTGATAGGGAAAATGTTTATAAACAATGTTTTCATCAACATTCAATTGTTTCCATACGGAACTAATTTTATATATAACGATTAGTTTGTTTACAATCGTTAACTTGTTAAGATGTGTTATGGTTTTTCGGCAACGGTAAAAAAAGCAAACAATATTTTTTTCTATAACGGTGATTAGATTACTGATTAGTGAATACATATATAAAAATAACGGTTAAGAAATAAAAAATTTTAAATTTGAACTAAGAGAATATTGAAAAAAATTTAATTTTTAAATCTATTAATAAAAAATTTTATGATCGACTTTTTAACTAAAATTTCCTTTTTGAAATAAATATGTAATAAAAAATAACAGTGAAATTTTCAAGTAGAAAAAACAAAAAAACAGATTATTTAAGCAGTTAATTAATTAATTTAAAATACATTTTGAACCTAAACTGCTTAAATAAGTGAAGGAAAGACTTTAAAAACCTCGTTAACTAACTTTTAATATTAAATAGAATTATAGAAAATTATATTTTTAAAATAATACAAAAGTAAGAAAATATATTAATAGATGAAATAAAATTGTCTTGTGGTTCTTTTACCAAATATTAATTTTCAAAATGTAATTTATTAGTTATATCCTAAATCTTTTAAAATATTTTAATAATGTGTAAATAGTTAAAAAAAATGGTTTTTTCCAATGACAGATTTCATTTAAAGCGTCCCATATAAATTTATTTAGCATAATTTGCCTAATCTGTTTATAACAACTGTTTATTAACAAGTAATAAAACATAAATCCATAATTCATTTATTTTCTCTACCATAAAACTTTATTTTTTAATGATCCTGATTAAAGGACTTTGTTACTAAATTTCTTTAAAAACATTTATGATACCTTAAAATTTTACTTAGTGCTTCTAGTCATTAAAAATGAAAAATGTTAAACCATTAATTTATAAACTATAGAATCTGTGTCAAAAAAATGGTACAAAATGCTATTTTGAGCCAAACTAAAACTTTCTACTTAAAACAAACAATAGTTAGAATAAAATTGACTATTTAATATCATCTCGCATAATTTCAAACTAAGACTAATATAAAATTTATTCTACTACATAATACATCCCACTTGTTCTTACCTACACTTTTGATTTAAAATAATATTTTAATAATGTGCTTAATTTTTGTTTTCAAATTTACTTCAAAATAAATTTTTACGATATTTCATTTGTTGACATAACAAATAAAAAATTTTTTTTTTTTATTCTCAATATTAAAACAAACTTTTATAGATTATATCGTAAAAATATTTTATTCACTTAAATAAACTTTTAGTTTTTTTACAATATCAAAATGCTTCAAAATATTTTATTAAAAATCAATCAAGAAAATAATAAAAAGATATTCAATTAATTTATATACATACATATATATATATATAGTATTGATATAGTATTGGTATATATAAACATAATAATAATAAAAATTTATTTTATTGATTAATTAATTTATAATATAAGTACTGTTTTCAAAATTTTATTGTTAGATATCGTAATTTTTTATTTTCTTTCTTCTTCTTATTTTTTTTCTCATCATTAATTTAAGAAAAAATTAAAAAAAAAATTTTTTTAAATTTTTCAAATTTATTTTGTTTTCTTCTTTTGTTTTACATATGTTTTAAATATTTTCTAGTCAATAAATTAGTAACATTGAAAAAATTTAAATAGAATCATTCACTTTAGAATAAAAGAAAAAATGTATATATATATGTATATATAATTTTTATTATTAATATAATACTAAACGATCGTGAAGTATTGTATCGTTTGTAACTTAAAAAAAAATTAATTGAACATATTAAAGTTGTAGTGATTTTTATTATTATAATTCTTGTGCATAATTAAATTTCTATAAAGTAGGTACATATATATATATATGTATATATTTTGTATTAAAAATTTTAAAATTAAATTAATTTTGATTGAAAATGAATGTTTATTTAAAATCTAATAAAAATCAATAATAATAAAATACGATATAAAATATTTTTATAATAAAAATGCTAATTTGTATAAAATAAAAAAAAAAATTATCATATTTTTAATAGTTTAATTTTTTGCTCTAAATAATAAAATAATCATAAAATTTTATTTAAAAATTTGTTACAATATTTAATAAAAGAAATTATTGTACTTCCGAGTATTTATTTGTTTAAGAAAATTAATAAATATAAAATTAATGATTTACGATATTGAATTTATTGATATAAAATTATCAATTTAAAAATGGCAGTGATATAAGTAAGAATGGATTTATATTAGCTTTTATCATATTAACTTTTAAGTAATGTTAAGATATTTTATAATTTATACAGTCAAACCTTTCTATCTTGGTACCTCTATATATTCGGGATTACTTTTTATCTGAAACACATTTGCTATGCCCTTGAGGGTTAAAACTAATATATATTGAAAATAACTCTCTAAGTGGAATACTCTATATCTGGAATTTTTAAATATCTTTTTTTTTTGGCGAGGGTTGGTGGAAAACTTTAAAAGTCACCCAAAAGAAATGCACGTCATTCTTCCGAATAGCGTAGAACTTTAACCAACCCAAACCTCGCAGAAAACTAAACTTTAGATTGGGACCTTTAATACAAATGTATAGTTTGGTTTAAAGGATAGAGATGTGAGTAGGAAAAAAGGAATTAAAAAAAAAATTTTGAAGAAAGATGTTAATGTTCTTCTTAAACATTACTAAATCGTACACATATGAGTTATTAACATCTCCAAGAGATTTCTATGTCTCTTTATCAGCTAAAAATTACCTTCTCATCTGGAATATTGAGTTCAATATATTACCGCACTATTTTGAACAAATCTGATATCACCTTTGATTCGTGATTAAAAAAAAGATTATTTAGATGACATTTAGAAGATGTCATTAATTTTTCGGCTAATACAAAGTGGAGGTAACAAAAAAACGAGAAAGAATACAGTTGCCTTTGTCAACTCTTAGATACCCGTACGAACCGTTAGTATGTTCACAGCCTGTCACTCTGCTCACAATATTATTTTTTTAATATTTTAGTATTTTAAAATAATTTGGGTGAATTTTATAATTTTTAGAACTATGGGTTGTACATATATTCAAACTATATGTTTATATGTACATTCTTCAAAAGCAGATTCTAACCTTTCACATAACGATTATCAATCCAAAACTTTTTCAAATGTTCTATAGTACCATTTAATACTAAGCGGTAAATGTATATTAAATTTACTTAGTACAAAATCGTAAATATAATTTTAAATATTATATTATATTATATTTAAATATTCCATTGACAGAATAATTTCTTATAAGTACAATAAAATACATATATGTATGTAAATACGGCGCAATATAATATGCGGAATAATATAATGTGCGGAAAATGTGGAATAATATAACAATTTTGATAGATTCTTTTAAAATTACATTTTTTTTTATAAAAATTTTTTGGCATTTATTCATACCTTAAAAGTATTTTTTAATTTTTAATATTTTTTTTTAATTCTGCCAAAAAAATTCAAACAACCAAAAATTTAAATTTGTTTCAGATTATCACTGTATTTTATACGGTCTGATGATTATTTTGTTAATTTTTTTTGTGATGTGGAAAAAAACCTGTTAAAATTACCTATTAAAATCTTTCCCATTAACAAAAACAAAAAAAAAGGTTTTACCAGTGCCATTATAATGACTTGTAATTGTTATACAGTTCAAGTGTAAATTATTTATTTTTTTCATTATATTTAATGTACCAAGAAGTGACAAAGTGACAAATAGACAATTCTTGACAATAATAACAATAACAACAATAATGACAATACCTTTCAAAGAAAATTTATTTTAATCTTTTTATCATTTATGTCAGGGTCTAGTATAAAATATTCAAATCATGTTTGGTCCTTAGTAAACTTTTATTTAACTGAAACGAAATTTTAAAAGATATTTCTTGTATTTAATCAATTTTCGTAATATAAATTAATGGCTGAGATTTCATTGGCGTGTAAAAATGTATTACTAGTGAACATTTTTAATAAAACCGAAAAAAATACATTGTTACTATTGATTTGTTTGTTTTTTAATCCATTTTCATTTTGGCACTTAAATAAATAAACTAATTAAACACTTATAAAACCGGTGAGAGACAAACAATAAATAAGCCCTCACTAGGCATCTAGGTATAGATGGAATTGCGTAAGCGGACCGACTTATAAAAGAAGGAGCTGTAACTTCTTTTGCAAATTCTAAACTTGTTTATGGTATAGGATAACACAAACTGAGTGAAACAATAAAAATGGAACAGGAAAACTGTATAGGAGTAAATTATTGAGTAGAAATTTTGGCCTTAGAGAATTTAAGTAGTTTTTGCGAAACTATTCGGAAAAAATATGATAAAATTATAGGAGCCAGTAAAAAGAAACTGAGAATTTCAACAGATTTGCTGTCTGGATATTGTCGGGTGAAGGGTTGGTTAAGAAAATTGGAATAAAGAACGACGGTACATGCAGGTTCTATTCAGAAGAATAATCTCCATGATACCTTGGCATTAGTTTAAAATAGGTTGTCTGAAATTTATTTACACACCTCGCATCTAGTTTTTCTTATTTTGTGAGGTAAATATTTATATTTTAATATTATAATCTCTTTTTAATTTGTCTTATCTAAGAATACTGCTGGTAATTACATCCTAGTTAGTCACATTTTATTAATTTTTTTTTTTAATTTATTTTAGAAGGTTGAAAAAAGCTGTATATATTTTTATAATTATTCTTTGCAAGAAATTGAAAAAACAACTTTGTTTTTGGCACTAAAATTATATTTCTGCTGATTATGGTTATTAGTTCTGTTAGTTTTGAAAATAAAACTTGTAATAATGAAATCTTAGAATTTTTACAAACTTCAAGTTAGTTATATCAAATATAAATTTTATGATTCCATTGAGAAAATTGTTGAGTTTGTATTTGTTTTTATTATTCACTTTTTATATTTTGATGATAAAATTGTACACCAATAAAATCTAGAACCTAAACTGAATTGAACATAGAAGATGGTCTTTATGGAACATTTTAGATGGTCTTTAAATTTTATTTTATTTTATTACCATTATTTTTTTATTGCGACATTATGACAGATGTAACATATTAGTCACTCGATATTTTCTAAAAGATAATTTTTACTTCTTAATAAAAGTCAAATTAAAAATTAAACAAGGCATTAATAAAATCGAAGGTTTTTAAAGGCATCCTTTTGTGTTATTATCACTACATTTCCATTAAATTTAAGGTAAGCTAAATAATATTTAAGCTTTAATTTTTATATTTTACTTATTTAGTTTGCCTTGTTAAAGCATAGTTGTAAAAATTAAAATTTTGTACAATAAAGCTTGAAATCGCTTAAGAATTATATAATAATAATAATAATAATAAATTTAAACAGTTAAACAGGTGTCTAAAAAATATCAAACTTTTAAATAATAGAATAAAACTTTCAATAGCTTTTAAACAGGGGGAAGCATAAAATTTTTTTTTTTGAGGAATCTTATGCTTATTTTAAAAAATCTTTTTTCTCTCAAAATTTTAAAGTTTAACCAGTGTTCTGAAGACACCACGGAGACATAATTATAGAGAATTTTACATAACGGTAAAATTATAATAATATAAAAAATTTTTATATTTAGGGCTTATCGCAATATAACTATATAAGATATAAACATTTCAAAATAGAACTTCTTAGAACCTTGTTAGACTGTTGGTTCGTAACAGGTTGGTTAACTACATGAAAACGTTCTTCTTTAAAATTAAATTTTTAATGAGACCTTTCGATCGTTAAAATTTCATTATTCTATCATAAACGGTGTAAAAGTTTTGTAAATAGAAGGACGAACAAACAGAATTAAATTAATAAACAAATTTTTCAAATGAAAAATGTGCTAAAATAGAAGTAAAAATCTTCTAAGGATATTCAATATAATTTATGATTGTATAGGGAAATGATTTTTGATTGAAATATGAGCACCATTTTATAACACAATCTGTTAAATTTAAAAAGTTAAATATTGAAATGCCATGTAATAGTGAAATTTGGATGGATAATTTTATTGATTATTGAAAATTTTTGTTTTTAACCAAAATAGAAAACAATGTACATAGTATGAAATTTTGTATCAATGATTTAAAGTACATTTACTTTTAAAAATGGAATTATAAATTTTTATTAAAAACTTTTAAAGCATTCAAGTTCACATTTTTGTGGAATATTTATATCCAAAATTAGAAAAGTTTTTTTTTAATTTTAACAATGCTTCACTGACATACGATTTTTGATTTTGAGTCTCGATTCTTGCGGATGCGAACTGAATGAGAAAAGGTAAAATTTATAGAAACACGTATTAAATACTATAAGGTAAATAGAATGGTAGAAAGAAATATATTTTAGTTAGAACTTACAAGATAATCTATGAGTGATTGTAGTCATATTGGTTACATCCCTAACCTTCTGAACATTGTTTTATCACTCTCTAGTGCTAAGTAATTAAACCTTACAATATTTTTGAATCTTAGAATCAATTTAATCCTTTCCATCCTAGTTTTAAATTAAATTTAAAATTCTTTTTTTTTAATTTTTCCATAAAGGAGTTTAAAGTTTAAAAATTATATATTATTAGATAAACCCAAAAGCATTTAACAAATTTAAATAATATCGTAAAAGCGAAACAAAAACGATCAATATATGAAATCCCTTGACTGCTATTAAAAAAAATTTATTTATTTATTTATTTTTCTTTTAGAAATTTTTTATACGATTGTCTAATATTTTATTTTTCCTCATCATCTGTTTATTTAAATAAAATTTTCTCATAGGAAAAATAATTTATTTGTTCTGCTTTTTTTCATAATCAGAAAAACTATGCTAAAAAAAGTTAAAATTTTAACAATGTGTAAAATATTGTATTAGAATTGATTTTTGTTTTTGTTTAGTGAAAATTCGATATTTAAAATAAAAAAAAAAAAAATATGTTTATTGAATAAAAATAAATTTATATTAAAAAATTTTAGAGTCAAGGTGATGACCCAATGCTTGCGTCGCTTCTCGCATCGCTTTGATCTTTACATAGAATACATTAATTTAAATACAACTTGTCCAGATTCAACGCGCGACAAGAAGCGCCACAACGAAACGCTACAACGAACCGACGTTAGAGCAACTTTCTATTTTTAGTCGCGTTGACAATTAATTTCCTTTGTTTTTTTTTTTTAATAACGCTAACGCTAATATTTAGTCATCATTTAGTCGCTAATATTTAGTCATCATTTTTTTTAAAAATCGGCGCTAGGGATGACGACTTGCGAGGCGTAGCGAGCACTGGATCATCGCCTTTAGCTCCAAAAGTAGAATCAAATCAATTTATCTGATTTTTTTATGTCGAATTAAACTCTTTTCTACTTTTTTTGTACATTAATATGTCATCTTGCCTATACGATCAGAGTAGCTATGGTATCCTTTACATTTCTATTCCTCACAATTGCAGTTTTGTTTTTAACATATTGGTTTGGAAATCAACTTTCTCGATAAAATCGCTTCTGTTTCTAAATAATTTAGTTTGATTTGTATTTACTTCAAATTTAAAATATTATTGTTTTTGTTGGATTTATTCTGGGCTCTATAGGCCCATTTTAAAAGTTCTTTAAAGAAAAAATACCTTAAAATCCAGAATACGGAAGTTTATCTTTTTGTTATCATAAATAAACATTGAAGTATTTTATTTTTTATTTCGATGTTTTACATTTTTATCTTCAAATATTTGTTATGGGAAATAATTGCCAATAAAATAAAAAAAAATTAAAATACAAAAATTGATAAAAATATTGAATGAAGTGTCACAGTGTCACAACATTAAAATTCTTTTGAAGGCAAAATAACATATTATAATAATATGTTATTGTATATAAATTCTATTATAATCCTTCCCATGGCTCATAGATTTTATGCTATTTTTGTTTTTATCTTGTAGAATGATTGATTTGTCTAGACAGACTTTTTGTTTATATTTTCAAATTGTTTGTTGATGTTTTTTTTTTTTTAACATATGTCAGCTCAATAAATAAAATTAGAGGTGCAACATGGTATAACACTAAGCCAGGTAAAGTTACAGCAATATGATAGATGTACTAGGTTCTATGAACATAATTTAGTTCAAATTTTAATAATTTATAGTTTATAAAATGCTTTAAAATTTATACTAATAAATAAATAAATAAATAAATAATAATATTAAAGACATGTCAATAGGACATTCTAATTTTCAATGCCATTTAATTCAATTAAATTAAATACATAATTTCTTTATGAATTGCAATATTAAAAGGATTTCCCTATAAAATATTTTACAAAGATTGTATATTAAATATGAATTATCCTTCAAAACATAAAATGTATTGCATTTTTAAGATTCTAAATTTATTAGAATAAAATAATATGTGGATAATAAAAAGTTTTTTCTGGGTATGATGAAATGATAAAAATAAAACTTTATTTAACTTTCAAAAAATAAGGTGAAATGTAAAACGAATTTCTTCAACATTCAATTGAATTTACAACGGATTTACGCCCGACGAATAAATATATATAATAAATATAAATAATAATAATATGAAAATATAATTAGAAGGTATTTTAGAGTTGTAGAAGGTATGTAGAGTCAAGGTGTCAATAACTTTTCAGCGGAGGTTAAAACAAGGGTAAGGGTATACCAATATTTTCGAAAAACCGGTTTTCGTCACCAACTCTACAATCCCTCTTATATATTTATGTACAAACATATTTCAACAACAAAGAATTTAAAATAATGGAAGTGGAAATTCTACAATTCCTCCTAACTATTCTTTGTAATATTCATTTTGGAGTCATAATTAGTCGGGCGTAAATTACTCTCTATAAAATATTACTTGTGAGGATTTAATTCATTATGAAAAAAAAATATTTTTTTTGGGACGTTTTTTCGTTTTTATTTTGCAGCCATAATTCATAATAATGTATCGTCCTAAATTTTGGGAAAGCAGGGTATACGAAGTCAAAGCAAAAATAATAAACCAATATTTAAGAAATCAGGAAAGGTTCATTAAAACTCGAATGGAATACACTATTTTAGTATTATGTAATTTATATGTAAGTTGGAATTCCACGATTGATGGATAATGATAGTAGTTTAATGATTTAGTGAAAGTATAATAATTCCAGCTTAGTTAATTTTTTTTCCTAAGAGAGGTGGAAATCTTCCAACATTCTCCCTTGGTAGTGTGAGATTCTTACTGACCAAACCCACCTCTTCTTTAGCCAATACAATGGGATGAATTCTCTACCAGTTAACGCAGTATATTGGCTAGGGAGTATTGGTATTAGTTATTATATTATTAGTTACTACAGAGTTAATGCCATCAATGGATTACAACGTGCAGTAGCATATATTATCTAACACCTTCCTGTATAATATAACGAAATTTAGCTCTACTGTAGCGGCTGTTATTAGTATTATTCTTATTATTATCATAATTTTTTTTATTATTATCATTATTAATAATTATACGATATACATTATCACGATATAAAATTACTACATTTTATTATATGACCTGACCGGGGTTTGAATCTCCAAAAGCCTCCGATTGAAAGACTGGCGACTTAACCACTATGCCATGAGTCAGAAATATGAATAATAAATGACTTTGTGAACTCGCTACGTTCTTGATAAGAGTGGAAAAACAAGAAGAAAATGAAAATTATCTATACAATGAATTGTTAGGCTTTTTTCAATTAAAATTGTTAAAATTCCATGTCCTTGGCAAGGCTTAAAAGGTGACTAAACAATTAAAAATTTAGAAAATAACAAAGTAGATTAAATATTATGTTAATTGGCGACTGTTTTGTAAAACAAATCAATTCGAATCTTAAAAAATTTCTGACTTTGGGTACCTAAACTTATATAAAAATGAATATCTGAGGTTTACCTACAGTAATTTTGCACTTGTCTTAATTGGAATCTTATATTATAATGGACTCTTCAAAAAATTATGTTCTTATGTTATGACAATTTTTAATTTGTTTAGTTTTCAAAATAAATTTATATTTATTAAATATGATCACTTAAATAACTGTCAGTAACACCAAAAATTAAATATTATTTTTAATCTTTTAATAATGACTGAATGTTTTTATTTTAATTAACTTTGTTTTCCTTTAAGTTATATTTTATATCCTTTTAATTCAATTTGATTTATAATTAATTATTTATAAAGATAACAAAAACCAACAGAACTCTCATTAGATGGGTCAGGTTAGTTTATTTAATCTATGGGTCGAACATATATACACCCCAAGTAACCACAAAAAATTTAACCACAAATTGTTTAAAAAAAAAAAATTTAATCATAAGACAAAAGTTTTTATTATTTTAAGCACTTTTTTTTAAGTACAAATAAAAAGAGGGAAAACATAAATTGTTTTTGTTCTTTTCTTTTCTTTCTGATATAACCCTTTTTTCTTAACCCGATTTCTGACATTTTTATGGATTATTTCTTAAAAAAAAAAAAACAAATAAATAAATAAAAATTGTTTTCTGTTATTTAAATATTTAAGAAAAAAAAAATAGAAAAGAAAATAAAAGTAATGCAATCAAAATTCCATCGTAAATTCCAAAGATGATGAGATGCCTACATTACTTGATTCTTGAACCCATATATACAGTATTGCACAAAATCAAAAAGAAACATACAAAACTGTATAAAAAGTAACATGAAACATAGCTGTTGTACTATTTTATGAAAAGTTTTCTATACAAAAAGAAATATGTATTTTGCGAAAAGCAGATGTATTTATACACTTCTCGAATATGTTCTAACACTTTTGATTGAATCAAAGCCAGAAACACAGATAGCATTTGTGAACCTGAGCCAAATGATGGCATAGATATTTAGGAGCTATCATGCAAGAATGTGTTACCTGCTCGTTGTAATCCATTAATGGCCCTGGCTCTGTAGTAAGTGATAAAGATATTAATAATTAACAGCAATACCAATAATAATAGTTGCTACAGTGGCAGTAATATTGCCTTCAATTAGTACCTCATGCAGGAAGGTGTTTTATATATATATATTTTTTTTTTGCGAGAGTAGGTGGCAATCATCGGAAGACACTATACCGGAATGAAAATGAGCACGAGTCTTCTATAAGTGTGTGAGACTTTAACCCACTAAACACCACCTCCCTTTTTTGACTAAACAATAGGCTATACGACCTTTAGTACTAATGTACTGCCTACTCAGAGGAAGTTAAGTTAGGGAAAGAAAATAGATTTCAAATTGGCACGCATATTGTGAACAAAGTTGTTAATATTCACCTTGAATCTTTGCACTTTGTAAATCATCACAAATTCTGGGGAACAGATGAGGTGGAAGATGATTCCACATTTGCGATGTTCGTACTACAAACGAATTTCCATAAGCCGAATTATGCAATCTGGGAATTTGAATTACATAGGGGTTGGCAGTAGACGCTCTCCTTGTTTCTCTTTGGAATGCTTTGAGAGGAGGCATCAAACTTTTAATTTCTTTAGAAGAAGAACGCATCCCTATGAGGTATATATAAAACAGGGTGTCTTCCTGTTAGACGAGGGAGAGAACGTAGAGGTGACATGGGGATCGTTCATTAGACGAAAGCTCTATTTTGTACTTTATCGAGAAATCCAATTGCCGTTTTGGAGGCACCCGCCTAAAATATGTGCATTTTACTCCATCTTTGGTCTTATATATGTTTTCTAGATATTAAGGAGATCAGAAGATGAAAAGAAGGCTTTACAACGATACAAGAAACCCATACAGCACTGAGTTTTCTTAGAGTTAAAATCGACTCTGTTGATTTTGCTTCAGTTGAGATCTTGTCCAAATCTAGATTTAGTTTCGTAAGAGGCAACGAGCGTGACGTCGTCTACAAAACTGTGGATTGGATTGGAGGTTATAATTAAAAGATCGTTTATAAATATTAGGAAAACTGACGGCGAGAGAACTGATCCTTGCTGGACTCCAGCACTAATTTTGAATTGTTCTGAACAGTAACTATTGACCAGGACACGAATCAAACGATTCGAAAGAAAATATCCAATCCATTTTACAAATACATTACCGAGGAATTTAGCAATTAACGCATCACGTCTGACTTAGGCAAAAGCTTTAGAAATATCCAGAGCGGCAACATTAGACTCCCCCGAATGGTGGAGGCTGATGTTGAGCCTTTCCCAGAGGCATGTCATGAGATCACCTGTTGACTGATGGGTTCGGAACCCATATTGACGATCATTAATTAATCCTTTGCTATGTAGATATTTCGGAAGCTTTCTATTTATTAAATTTCCCATTATTTTGGAAAGCACTGAAGTGAGTGAAGCAATAGGGCGGTAGTTCGACTGATCGCTTTTTTCCCTTTTTTTGGGATGCGATATAGGTGCGCTGTCGACCACTGAGTAGGATATCTACCGAAGAGAGGGATAAATGGAAGATATTACGCAATGGTTTCGTAATAGTAGAAAAAGTGTTTTTTAGAACTGTGGCAGTAATGCCATCAGGACCGGCTGACGTTTTGTATCCAAATTCTTAAGAGCTTTGAAACTGCCCGAGTTCTGAAGGGAATTCTACCTAAGGAGCAGTTAACGTCGGGAAGACTGCATGGTCTTTGTGCTAACTGGGGCAACAATGAGTTGGAGGCGGAATTTTTGGAAAATAAATCTGCTTTTTCTTTGAGATCGGATACAATTTAGTCATTGTTATCAACAAAAAACGGGAACGAGGAACCGCCACTTTTACAGTTAAGGCTCTTTGCAAAGGTCCAAAAGGGTTTGCTATTATTGGGAAGATGCAAAAGTTGTCTTCTCAACCGTCTGTTGTGCAAGAACTTTTGCTTGTTGATAACTCTCCTACATCAGTTTCTGATCTCGATATAGCTCGCCCTATTAGTTTCATGTAGGAGTTTCATACCATTATGTTAGCTAAAGGGGGAGGTAGGTTTAGTCAAAAAGAGTCTGACACTACCAAGCGGGAATTCTTGGTGACTTGGGAAGGTTCTCACCTGCCTTAGAAAGCAAAAGGTAAGATTCGGATTCGGCCGGTAAAAATACTTGAACAGGATTGGAAGGTTCAAGTTCGGGTATGGTTTGCCCCCTTATTAACATATTTAACGAACAAACATCATATTTCTAAAGATCTAACTATTTGTTAAGCACCATATCCGCAGCTAGTAGATATCTGGCTCACATATAGTGGTATGAGCGGATAATGTTCGGTAAGTTGTTTTGGTCAGCTGCGGAGACGTATAGCTTTAGATCAACTACTCAAAATAATTCTTTGATCCATTTTTTGAATAATTGCAGGTTCGGTGCGAGTCCAACATGATCTGATAATTCATTGAATAGTTCAACGCAGTTATACAAAACATCATTATTGGTTAGATGCAGCTGCACGAGATTCCGATTTCCTCCTCCTAGTTCAGAAAGTGTTGTAGTCGAATAGTCATATCAGAATAGTTATATTAATAATAACATATCGGACCTCGGCTTTATGATTTAGATTAAAATGGAGTTAATCAAATCTTATAGTTTTAGTCGCCAAGAAATATGTTTAAATCGTTTGGTTTTGTTATAAAAAATTCTCTTTGTCCGATTTATTGTAATATGTTTTTTCATTGAAACAAACATTTTCTTAGGATGTTTCTTTTAAAATATTAAATGCATAAAATCTACATTTCAATAAATAAAATTCAACATATTTAATATTTGTATCCAACACTGTTTATTTAAACGTTTGTAAATAGAAGTTTATTAAAAAAATATTATATATTTTCAAGTGTTTTCCTTGTAGGATGATTAGAGACAGTCTAGACAAGACAAAATTTTAAAGTTTTACAAAAAATAAAAAAAAAATTAATTTTAGACTTACTATCCGCAGATATTTTTTTGTTTATCTTGGAAACTGAGTAGGACATTAAATTGAATTAGATTGGATTATTAGATAAGTTAGGATTTGTTTTTTAAAGAACACTTATGTGATCCTTTTTTTCTAAATTCTTTGAATATTCACTTGTTAAATAAAGGCCATTATTTAACAATAATGGCTGCCATTTAACAAGTGAATATTCAAAGAACCTAAAAAAAAAAAAAACTCAATAAAATTTGATAAAATTGATAGGAGAGAAAATGATAGAAAAACTTTAAATGAACTTTTTGATCAAAGGAACTGAAATGTCCAAAGGATATGTCTAATTTTTACAGAATTTTAAACTTTTAATTCAAAAATTAAAATTTTGTTTTTATTATATTTAAAAGTATGAAAACAAAAAAGATACCGGCAAACGGAATAAAGTACATAGGGTTATTTTTTAAATTGAATTAATTTATAAGAGACTCTATTTATTTACAGAGTTTTAAGGTTCTAACAATATTTTAATTTATACGTTTTATAATGTTTTGATTATGATAATTAAAAAAACAAAATTTTTTAATTAATTAAAATCTCTAAAATTGATAAAGTATAAAAATTAAATAAAAGTTAATTAATTTTAAGCGTGGCAAATTTTTATTTAAGTGAATATTTCGCCTAAAGATTTGTTTTACATTAATTTTTTAATTTGAAAGGAGTAAATCTAATCCTTTAAGTTACTGATTTTGTACTTTAAGTTAAATTTTTTATTTACTGATTTTTATGAATTTTTATCGTGCAATCTACAACTTTAAACATTAATAAAAAAAAATCAAATATTTTTTAAGAATGTTATATTTTTTATTTAAATTGTAGAAGAAAAATTTTGCCTTCATCTTTAATCTGTTTTCTCTTTTCACAAAACTTGTACTTAAGTTATTAAATTTTCAAAAAAATAAAAAAAAATTCCAAAATAAAAATTTTTTTTACCAGTTCATTGTCACTATAAAAGATACTGTAATTTTTTTTTTTTTATATATAAGTCCCATGTGTAAGTTCTAACACATTAACGTAATCATTCTTGGTAATTTTGTAAAATATAAGTTCCATAATATTTTGGCTCAAATATTATTAAGAAAAATTATTAAGTAATGTATGTTTAAACCAGAAGGGTTCAATAAAATTTTGTAGAAATTTAAAATTTTTTTTTATATACTCGTAGCTACATAAATAAATGTTTGATTTTAGATTGAATTTAGAAAAACATTGCAGTCCTATTCTGAAATACCAAAAAAAAAAGGCATTGTCACTAATGAAATATTTAAGATTTTAATTTACTGAAGTAATTCATTCGCATTAAGGTTTTTAGAAATTTAATTCAGTTTAGTTTTAAAAACGTATCATTGCTAATTAACAGCGAATTGACAACAACTTACGCCTTATTTCATTGGATGGTTTATGGCTAATGATGAGGTGAGTCCAATGTTGAGTTGAGTGCATTTTATTATTCGATTTAAATTTTTTTCATTTCTTGGGTCGAATGCATAAAACTGAGCTTAGGATCAAATCTTACTCTTCCAAACAAGATTACGTTTGAATTCATAATTTTCGTATGGAAAAATGAGATTTGAGTTTAAGCTTATATTTATCCATTGAACGCAAAGTTTAGCTCGTTTGTTTTATTTCATTCTCTTGAATGTGTTCAAATGAAGTAATTTAAAAGACCGAAGCTCATTTTTAAACTAAACGTTTAAGAAGGTAAACTTGAAATTATTTTATTTTAATTAACTCCGAAACCTCCATTTTTAGTTTTTTAACTTCACCCATCATTTTATCAAAATGCTACAACTTTCTCTAGTTTGGTATAAAATATTCAATTTCAATTGACCATAAAACGTAGAATAAGATGTTTCATAGAGGGTAGCAGTACCATAAAGCGTAATCAAAGTGCAGTTTAGCTGTTTCGTAAAAAACTAGCAAATTTTATAACTGATAAAATCATTCTAAATAAATTGTAAGACATCGAAAATTTGAATTTTAATTAAACAGAAAATTAATATCAAAAGAAAAATACACGAAAGATAGATTGAAAATGTACAAAAAAAAGAGCTAAAAGAAAAATCATTCAAAAAATTAATTTTAAGTAAGTTCGAAAGTGATATAAAATATAGAATTGTTTGTGAGATTCCTTTTAGATTTAAAATTGATTTAAAGGGTTTTGGATATAAATATAGATTTGGGTTTTATTGATAAGGGTTATTTTTTTCCTTGAAATTATTTGAATTCTTTTGATATTAATCAAAACGCAAATAGAAAAAAAGTAAAAAAGAAATAAGGGATAAGGGATAATTCCTTTGAGAAATACGAATTTGAATTTCTTCGTGTATATATTGTCACTTCAATTGAATTTTGGAATTTTGTAAGATGAAATATTAAAAGATCGATTCATAATTATTATTTTGATATCTAATTTCTAAATATATCATAACATCTTCAGACTCTAAAATCTGAATAAATTTTTTTCACTATACGAGCATATTTTGTATATCTGAAAATCACTGACTATTTATTAAAAAGAAAAGAAAAAACTGAATCATAAATTTAAATTTTTTGTCTTAAAAAACGATAGTAAGGATAATGTAAAATAAGAATTATAAATTTTGAAAATTTCTGTATGTATCAACGAATATGTATTTTCTTAATTTGCATAAAAATAAAAAAGGAAAACAAAATGATACTTGTATTTGTCAAGTCAGAAATTATGTTAATTTGTTTAAATATGTGTATACTGGGCTCTAAGAAAAGAAAAAAAAATTGTCATTGAAAGTTTTTTGATCGATTGTCTATTATGTATTTTGTTCATTTTTTTTTGTTTTAAAACTGTATTAAAAGTTAAATCTTTAGACTGAATAGAGTAATGAAAATAAACAATCTAAATACAGAACTTAACCGTTTTGTTACGAAGAGTTCTTTTTTAATAGTTTTTCTTTCAATTGAAATTGCTTACAACTTGTGAACCAGTACACCCTCAGTTAATATGTAATTAATCCCTCAAATAATGAGGCCATTAACAGTTTTATATTTTACAAAAAAATGAATCAAACTTTATGTTTATAAAAACCATTGCATACTAATAGGCGAAATATTTAAATATTAAATTAAAAAGAAAAGTTGATGATATTCTATTCATGGAACTTCAGTACTACTGTAACGACAACAAAAAAAACTATTACCCAAATTTGTTACACTGCACTAAAAAATGAATAATTTTTTCTATCCTTCTGAGAAAGAACAGCAATATTTTAACTAAGGGTTAACTAAGATATATGTTAAATATATGCAGAGGACATTTTAGTTTGTATCAAAAAAATTAGTTGACCAAAACCTAAATATGCTGATTTTTTATTCAATTTTTCATTATATTTTTTCTTTTTTTTTTTGAATAAATTTACACACCAGAATTTTATTCAAGAAAATTTTATAGAATTTTTGATGTCAAGTAATTTGGGGTTTTTTTTTTTTTTAATTGAAACCGAAAGAAACAAGTCCGAAGGTAAAACAACGGTTTTTAAAAGCGCACATTTCCAAAAAATAATACGAACTATGTAGAATTGTGACTTGCACTAAAATTTGAAAATTTCATGAAAAAAAAAATGTGAAAATAGCACTTTTTTGTAATTTTAAGTGGCTGAAAGTACGCAACCCTATATAACTAAGAAAAACCGTAGAGTGGCGGAGTTATGAAGGTAGAAAAATCATGTAAAATTTGCTTTTTCCTTAAATTTTCTAAAATACTAAAATACTAAATTTAAAAAAATTTTGATATTTATTTACAAAGATAAAAGAAATTCCAGTGGGATGCCGTTTTCAGATTAAAAAAAATGTTAAATAGAATATGAGATATAGGGCTTTTTAAAAGTTTGAGGGGCTTGAGGGGCGTATTGGATGAAGTTTTGTAAACAGATGGACAGAGTAAAAGTAATATGCATATTTTTTGAAATTTGTTCATGGAATTGTGCTAAAAAAACTTTAAGTTGACATTTGAACTATTCTTTTTTAGCTGAAATTCGGAATTTTGTTTAGATTTATGTTGATGTCCATCAAATGATAAAAGACTGGAATAAAATTCAATTATTCAAATATATTAAGTATCTAGATTAGAATCTCTTCTTATATGATTTTTGAACATAATTTTTCACATGTCACCTGTATATTTGTAGAACAATATTCTGACACCAATATGAGAAAATTATTATAATATTATGTTGGCATAAGAAAATTTTTATTAAAAATAAAATCCATCTTATAAATGATTTTTTTGCCAAGTAATTTTTAAGTCTAAATTTGAATATGTAAATGTACAACTTTTAGTTTTATAATTAAAAGCAAAAAATTATTTAATTAGATAAAATCAAAGAAATTTTGTAGATTACGGGAAGTGAGACATTTTGGAACGTACTTTTAGTACTTCTTATTAATTACTTAGCGTTTTGCTAAAGAATACATTTTATTCTGGGATTACTCTTTGATTAAGAATGTCATTTTCTAAAAATTCTAACCGTTATGAAGCTTTAAGGGTATCATGGATTCCTGCTTTCGATTTTCGACTCTTTTAATTTAGATATTATATATATGCAAAGTAAATTTTAAAATAAATGATTAGCGGACAAACAAAATAATACGAATTGTTGTAATACGAGTATATAACAAAATTTTTTAAAATGATCGAAATAGCCGTACTTATTACCACTTATAATCTTCATAATTTTCACTCATAATCATTTCTTAAAAAAATAACCTTATTTCTTCTTTGTATGTTATTGTTTTTAATAATTGTAGTCAAATATTTTCCATCGTGAAAAACTTTTTCTTGCAGTTTGTGAATTTTATATTGAAAAATTCAAACTTATCTCTGCGGATTATTTAACAGATAACACTGGTTCGAAACACTAGTTGAGATAAACACTAGTCCGAAATGGATTAACTAACAAATTGGATAAAATTATCCAAATATCTGCTTTTATTTTTATTATTTACATCCTTTAAGAGAATTAATTACAAGTATACGGTTATTGAAACGGATGTTGAATCGATTAACGTAAACGTTATAATAGTTGATGTTAAAATTTTACTGTTCTTATTTTTAATCTTTTAATAGTAAAATAAATTAGAAAAAGGAATTAGTTTTAATATAATTTATATTATTTAAAATAAAATAACGCGATAAATAGTTATAAATAAATAGATAAATAGTATTGTCAAGTTCAGGTTTTAGATGTTTTATAAATCGTACATAAATAATTGTTTATTTTTCTTTAGTTGTATTTTGCTTATAATTCTTAATTATTATATTTCAGAATTTTAAATTGGCAACACTATTTTTCTGTGATTTTACATTTTTTTTTTTAGGTTAGTTTGGTATGGCAATTCATTATGAATAGACTCACGCCGGAACCACGTTTCCAAATTGTTCAAATTTATTTTCAAAAACATGGTTCTATTCGAGAAACTCATTTGAAAATTTTGTTCAGTGATGAAGCACAGTTTTGGTTAAATGGATATGTCAATAAACATAATTGCCGCAATTGGTGGACGACTATTCATAAGATAAGTAACGAAATGCCATTACATCCAGAAAAAATCACTGCTTGATCTACTCTATGAACCGGTGGAAATATTTGGTCCATATGTTTTCAAAAATGATGATAGTCACAACGTAACAGTCAACTGTGAATGGTACAGAGACATGGTTACTAACTTTTTCGGGCCTCAATTGGAATGTATTAAACTTACAGACATGGGGTTTCAGCAGAAAGGAACCACATGCCACACAGTGCGCAACACAATTAATTTACTGAAAGAAACCATTGACAAACGATTAATTTCTCGAAATGGATCTGTTAACTGGCCACCTTGTTCGTGCGATTTGACGCCATTAGATTATTTTTTCTGGGGTTATGTAAAGTCGCATGTCTACGCCGACAAACCAGAAACAATTGAGCACTTGGAAGCCAACATTCGAAACATTATTGGCGAAATACAGCCTGCTTTACTACGAAGAGTATGTGAAATTAGACCTCCAGATTATGCTTTGTACGCGCCGGGCCGAGGTGGCCAGATACCCGAAATCATATTCAAAAATTTATGTCATACAATTATCTGTCAAATAAAGGCAATTTAATGGAAATTAAAAACGTTTTTCTGTGTTTTATTTTAACTTAAAATTTTCCGCCTCAATAAAACACACCCTATACACCCTATACTATGAAACAGTTTAGTTAATTTTAATTTTTTTTTTAACTTTAAATTGTCCATTCTTTGATATATTTTTAAAATTTACCAACTTTAATTCTTATTTAATGTTTATTACGTGTACATAGTTATTTTACCCTTCGCACCCAAAAGAGATATCGTAAAAAATGAGATATCTTAAAAATCTTCAAAAATATAAGTATTCTGATCCCACCTTACATAATTGCGTTAAAATTTTCGTTTGAAAATATGCCATAAAATTCAGTTTCTTACACAGATTACATAACTCATTTGACCCGCTAGAGGAAACTATTATGAGTGAAAATATTTTCGATCAAATAAACGAAAATATCATTTTTCGATCAGATTCAGATTTCAGTTTCGATCAGATTCAGTTCAGAAATTTTGAATTCACCTCCGAAAAAATAAATTGTTTTGACGGGTGATTTCAACATTCATAACAGGGACTGATTACACTATTCCGGCAACATCTTTTTGAGTCTAAACTCAATTGGAAAGCAACTTGAACAATTTTCATGTTCCATCTTTCTGAACTTGTCAAAAATAGTATCCAAAAAGTTTCCAAGCTTTAAAAATCAGCTGATAGTATCACTACCATGATACTTAAAATATCTACTCTAATATTTTAAAAAGTCTACTCTTTAATATTTTAAAACCTCTACGCAATCCTTTCTACCACTACTTTATTTCGGGTGTACATACCCAATGCAGGTCTTCCTAATTCCTTATTAAAAAAGTAATAAAAGTAACTCCAATAACTACCATTGCCATAACTTCAGTTCTTTCTAAAGTATAAAACGTATAGCTATTGCATTGTAAACTATGAAACACAAATATGTTTTATTTGTGCTCCATCTATTATCTTATACAAGAATTATTTTACTTTTATTTCTCGTTATGATATTAATTATTTTATCATATATAATAAATAAGGATATAATGAATTTGTTATTACGTTTGAGACACCTTAAAGGAAACGAGATAGATATGATAAAGTACATATATTCTTTACTTTCGTATTTACGTTCGTTCACTCGCTTGATAACTAAAACATAATTAATCTAGAGTTTTGAAAGTTTTACTCTTTCACCTTTGTAAAATTGTAAGTTTTGGAATTGAAATTGAGCAGGTCCGACGGGTGAGATCGAGTAATTATATGAAAATAATTCAGTATGTAAATTGAATCTAGATATCTGAAATTTAGTGAAGAGAAGGTACATGCCAACAACTTTTGTAAAATTTGGTTGGTCTGGAGCAGCCGGTTCAGGCTTCTTGCATCTCTTGCAAATTAATGAAGCTAGGCTTCTCAAATCTTACAAATTATGATCAAGTTTTATGGCAGTAACTTCTATTAAATTTGGTTGAATTGACGTAACCTGTTAAGGTAACTGTCAATTCTCATTACTTGAATAAGTTGGTTATCTTCAATTTTCTAAAAAATGATTAAAATTTATGGCAACATCATAACATACTACACTCGTACAGATATCCTAGAGTAGACATAGTAAAATATATACTCTTCCTCCTTGTATTTTTTTTTGGGTTTAAATTAACTAAAATTTCCTTACTTGAATATTTAATGACCAATGAGAAACAATGATATTTCATTAATTTTCCCCATTAAATATTCTTGCTTTTAATATTTTGTTTAATTTTTTTTCATCCAATTACATTCAAAACCTAATGGAGTTTAGAAATGTTTTTAGGCTAAATATTAAGAAATATTATTATTAAAAATTGCTTGCTATTAAATTATTTATTAAATCTGGCGAAAGTCTTATAAGGTTTATATAACTTTGCACTAAAAATTACAATAAAAACTTAAAGTTGCTAAAATTGAAAACAAAAAAAATTAAAGTTGTTAAAATTTTAGTTAAAAATACTTTACTTTATACTTTTTTACCCAATATTTTTATACCCGTACGATAGGATCGGGTATAATAAAATTACTCCTCCGTTTGTAACACCTCGAAATAAGCGAGCTAGATATACCTTCAAAGGTATGGATCGGATCAGAAAAAAATTCTAAGACTTTTGAGCCATGTCCGTCCGTCCGTCCGTCCGTCAGCACGCTAACTCGAAAACTAAGAAAGCTAGAATCTTGAAATTTACACAAAATATTTTGGGAGTAATTTGTAGGTTCCCTATTTTTTTTGGTTGAGTTTGGACCAAGCCTTAGGGTAGCTCTCGAACACCTAACTTTTAGATCCCCACATTTTTTTTGCAATAGAGCTATGAAATTTTAACTACTGATAGATCTCACAAAAATATTAATTTTATTATTAATAACTTTTTTTTGTAGCCCCACCCGTTACGGAGCTACAGCTCCCCAAAGGTTCAAAAAAGC
Organism: Poecilobothrus nobilitatus; assembly: GCA_947095535.1. Taxonomy (NCBI): domain Eukaryota; kingdom Metazoa; phylum Arthropoda; class Insecta; order Diptera; family Dolichopodidae; genus Poecilobothrus; species Poecilobothrus nobilitatus. The sequence continues at coordinate 116,901,212 of OX352774.1, forward strand.
TCTATATTTAAATTGTTATAGCACAAGTTGTATAAGGTATATCTTCATTTTGAAAACGCCAAACGATTACTACTTTTATTAGCTTTAAAGTATGTATACAATTAATATATAGAGGTAGCATACGGTGTTTTAATTTACCGTTATGTGAAACTCAAATTTTGCAAAATCCTTCAACCCTTCTATCTTCTAAACGGTTTAAGTTGGAAACTTGAAATTTTGACAGAAGTTAGATCTTTGAAAATAAGTCATTGAGTCATTTCAGAAATTTTTTTTGTATCACTCCCCGTTTAGGAGCTGGAAGGGGTCAAAAACTGAAAATTTCTTATTTTTAAACACCTGTAACTTGAACACCTGTTAAAATTTTTTTGAAGTAATACACAAAAATTAAAGCTCCAACATTATACTCTTATTTCTGTTAATAACTTTTTTTAATAATATAGGGTTACTTTATAATTGACGAAAGTGTTACTTGATTTTTTCAAATTTTCTAACAAATTTCTTCAACAAATTTTTTGCATTTTGTTTTACTCGATAATTTGAAATTGTTGAGGATATAATGCGTAGTACATAAAAATGTAAATAAATAAACAACATAACGGTTGCTTGAAGAATTTTTATTTATATGATATTGTTATACATACATACTTATATAATATCATGTTTATTTACATATCGTATATGTCACTAGTGAATGAATGATAAGAGTATAGATGTATATTATATAGCGCCGTATTTACATACATATATGTATTTTATTGTACTTATAAGAAATTATTCTGTCAATGGAATATTTAAATATAATATAATATAATATTTAAAATTATATTTACTATTTTGTACTAAGTAAATTTAATATACATTTACCGTTGAGTATTAAATGGTACTATAGAATATTTGAAAAAATTTTGTATTGATAATCGTTATGTGGAAGGTTAGAATTTGCTTTAGAAGAATGTATAAATATATAGTTTGAATATATCTACAACCCATAGTTCTAGAAATTATAAAATTGACCCAAATTATTTTAAAATACTAAAATATTAAAAAAATAATTTTGTGAGCAGAGTGACAGGCTGTGAACATACTAACGGTTCGTACGGGTATCTAAGAGTTGACAAAGGCAACTGTATTCTTCCTCGTTTTTCATTGTAACAAACATTTTCTTAGGATGTTTCTTTTAAAATATTAAATGCATAAAATCTACATTTAAATAAATAAAATTCAACATATTTAATATTTTTATCCAACACTGTTTATTTAAACGTTTGTAAATAGAAGTTTATTAAAAAAATATTATATATTTTCAAGTGTTTTCCTTGTAGGATAATTAGAGACAGTCTAGACAAGACCAAATTTTAAAGTTTTACAAAAAATAAAAAAAAAATTTTCTTGTATTTTTTTATTATTTTAAAAAATTAAAACAAAAAAAAAACAATTTTAGACTTAGTAGGACATTAAATTGAATTAGATTGGATTATTAGATAAGTTAGGATTCGTTTTTTAAAGAACACTTTTGTGATATGTTTCTTTAAATTCTTTGAATATTCACTTGTTAAATAAAGGCCATTATTTAACAATAATGGCTGCCATTTAACAAGTGAATATTCAAAGAACCTAAAAAAAAAAAAAACTCAATAAAATTTGATAAAATTGATAGGAGAGAAAATGATAGAAAAACTTTAAATGAACTTTTTGATCAAAGGAACTGAAATGTCCAAAGGATATGTCTAATTTTTACAGAATTTTAAACTTTTAATTCAAAAATTAAAATTTTGTTTTTATTATATTTAAAAGTATGAAAACAAAAAAGATACCGGCAAACGGAATAAAGTACATAGGGTTATTTTTTAAATTGAATTAATTTATAAGAGACTCTATTTATTTACAGAGTTTTAAGGTTCTAACAATATTTTAATTTATACGTTTTATAATGTTTTGATTATGATAATTAAAAAAACAAAATTTTTTAATTAATTAAAATCTCTAAAATTGATAAAGTATAAAAATTAAATAAAAGTTAATTAATTTTAAGCGTGGCAAATTTTTATTTAAGTGAATATTTCGCCTAAAGATTTGTTTTACATTAATTTTTTAATTTGAAAGGAGTAAATCTAATCCTTTAAGTTACTGATTTTGTACTTTAAGTTAAATTTTTTATTTACTGATTTTTATGAATTTTTATCGTGCAATCTACAACTTTAAACATTAATAAAAAAAAATCAAATATTTTTTAAGAATGTTATATTTTTTATTTAAATTGTAGAAGAAAAATTTTGCCTTCATCTTTAATCTGTTTTCTCTTTTCACAAAACTTGTACTTAAGTTATTAAATTTTCAAAAAAATAAAAAAAAATTCCAAAATAAAAATTTTTTTTACCAGTTCATTGTCACTATAAAAGATACTGTAATTTTTTTTTTTTTATATATAAGTCCCATGTGTAAGTTCTAACACATTAACGTAATCATTCTTGGTAATTTTGTAAAATATAAGTTCCATAATATTTTGGCTCAAATATTATTAAGAAAAATTATTAAGTAATGTATGTTTAAACCAGAAGGGTTCAATAAAATTTTGTAGAAATTTAAAATTTTTTTTTATATACTCGTAGCTACATAAATAAATGTTTGATTTTAGATTGAATTTAGAAAAACATTGCAGTCCTATTCTGAAATACCAAAAAAAAAAGGCATTGTCACTAATGAAATATTTAAGATTTTAATTTACTGAAGTAATTCATTCGCATTAAGGTTTTTAGAAATTTAATTCAGTTTAGTTTTAAAAACGTATCATTGCTAATTAACAGCGAATTGACAACAACTTACGCCTTATTTCATTGGATGGTTTATGGCTAATGATGAGGTGAGTCCAATGTTGAGTTGAGTGCATTTTATTATTCGATTTAAATTTTTTTCATTTCTTGGGTCGAATGCATAAAACTGAGCTTAGGATCAAATCTTACTCTTCCAAACAAGATTACGTTTGAATTCATAGTTTTCGTATGGGAAAATGAGATTTGAGTTTAAGCTCAGACGCAAAGTTTAGCTCGTTTGTTTTGTTTCATTCTGTTGAATGGTTTCAAATGAAGTAATTTAAAAGACCGAAGCTCATTTTTAAACTAAACGTTTAAGAAGGTAAACTTGAAATTATTTTATTTTAATTAACTCCGAAACCTCCATTTTTAGTTTTTTAACTTCACCCATCATTTTATCAAAATGCTACAACTTTCTCTAGTTTGGTATAAAATATTCAATTTCAATTGACCATAAAACGTAGAATAAGATGTTTCATAGAGGGTAGCAGTACCATAAAGCGTAATCAAAGTGCAGTTTAGCTGTTTCGTAAAAAACTAGCAAATTTTATAACTGATAAAATCATTCTAAATAAATTGTAAGACATCGAAAATTTGAATTTTAATTAAACAGAAAATTAATATCAAAAGAAAAATACACGAAAGATAGATTGAAAATGTACAAAAAAAAGAGCTAAAAGAAAAATCATTCAAAAAATTAATTTTAAGTAAGTTCGAAAGTGATATAAAATATAGAATTGTTTGTGAGATTCCTTTTAGATTTAAAATTGATTTAAAGGGTTTTGGATATAAATATAGATTTGGGTTTTATTGATAAGGGTTATTTTTTTCCTTGAAATTATTTGAATTCTTTTGATATTAATCAAAACGCAAATAGAAAAAAAGTAAAAAAGAAATAAGGGATAAGGGATAATTCCTTTGAGAAATACGAATTTGAATTTCTTCGTGTATATATTGTCACTTCAATTGAATTTTGGAATTTTGTAAGATGAAATATTAAAAGATCGATTCATAATTATTATTTTGATATCTAATTTCTAAATATATCATAACATCTTCAAACTCTAAAATCTGAATAAATTTTTTTCACTATACGAGTATATTTTGTATATCTGAAAATCATCTACTATTTATTAAAAAGAAAAGAAAAAACTGAATCATAAATTTAAATTTTTGTCTTAAAAAACGATAGTAAGGATAATGTAAAATAAGAATTATAAATTTTGAAAATTTCTGTATGTATCAACGAATATGTATTTTCTTAATTTGCATAAAAATAAAAAAGGAAAACAAAATGATACTTGTATTTGTCAAGTCAGAAATTATGTTAATTTGTTTAAATATGTGTATACTGGGTTCTAAGAAAAGAAAAAAAAATTGTCATTGAAAGTTTTTTGATCGATTGTCTATTATGTATTTTGTTCATTATTTTTGTTTTAAAACTGTATTAAAAGTTAAATCTTTAGACTGATAGACTGAATAGAGTAATGAAAATAAACAAACTAAATGCAGAACTTAAGACAATTTTGTTACGAAGAGTTCTTTTGCAATAGTTTTTCTTTCAATTGAAATTGCTTGGAACTGTACAGGAATTGAACCAATACACCCTCAGTTAATACGCCATATGGTTAACCCTTCAAATATTGATCAAAGGTTTTATTTATTTATTTATTTATATTAATATAACATACATAAATGTAATGCAATATTATTGAACCATCGGCTACTAAAGGCCATTATAGGTTTTTATACTATTATTAAATTATATACTAATATTATGTATTTTGTTTATATTATATACTATATATTTACATTATATTTGGTCGTAAGGGGGGTATATAAAGCAAAAAACACTTACGACCTGTGCAAGAATCGAACCCACACACCTTCGGTTAATACGCCACACGCCTACCCACTAGGCTACCGAAGCCCCAAAGGTTTTATATTTTACAAAAAAATGAATCAAACTTTATGTTTATAAAAACCATTGCATACTAATAGGCGAAATATTTAAATATTAAATTAAAAAGAAAAGTTGATGATATTCTATTCATGGAACTTCAGTACTACTGTAACGACAACAAAAAAAACTATTACCCAAATTTGTTACACTGCACTAAAAAATGAATAATTTTTTCTATCCTTCTGAGAAAGAACAGCAATATTTTAACTAAGGGTTAACTAAGATATATGTTAAATATATGCAGAGGACATTTTAGTTTGTATCAAAAAAATTAGTTGACCAAAACCTAAATATGCTGATTTTTTATTCAATTTTTCATTATATTTTTTCTTTTTTTTTTTGAATAAATTTACACACCAGAATTTTATTCAAGAAAATTTTATAGAATTTTTGATGTCAAGTAATTTGGGGTTTTTTTTTTTTTTAATTGAAACCGAAAGAAACAAGTCCGAAGATTAAACAACGGTTTTTAAAAGCGCACATTTCCAAAAGATAATACGAACTATGTAGAATTGTGACTTGCACTAAAATTTGAAAATTTCATGAAAGAAAAAATGTGAAAATAGGATTTTTTTGTAATTTTGAGTGGCTGAAAGTACGGAACCCTATATAACTAAGAAAAACCTAAGCGTGGCGGAGTTATGAAGGTAGAAAAATCTTGTAAAATTTGCTTTTTACTTAAATTTTCTAAAATACTAAAATACTAAATTTAAAAAAATGTTGATATTTATTTACAAAAATAAAAGAAATTCCAGTGGGATGCCGTTTTAAGATTAAAAAAGTGTTAAATAGAATATGAGATATAAGGCTTTTTAAAAGTTTGAGGGGTTGCAACTCCGTATTGGATGAAGTTTTGTAAACAGACGGACAGAGTAAAAGTAATATACATATTTTTTCAAATGTGTTCATGGAATTGTGCTAAAAAAACTTTAAGTTGACATTTGAACTATTCTTTTTTAGCTGAAATTCGGAATTTTGTTTAGATTTATGTTGATGTCCATCAAATGATAAAAGACTGGAATAAAATTCAATTATTCAAATATATTAAGTATCTAGATTAGAATCTCTTCTTATATGATTTTTGAACATAATTTTTCACATGTCACCTGTATATTTGTAGAACAATATTCTGACACCAATATGAGAAAATTATTATAATATTATGTTGGCATAAGAAAATTTTTATTAAAAATAAAATCCATCTTATAAATGATTTTTTTGCCAAGTAATTTTTAAGTCTAAATTTGAATATGTAAATGTACAACTTTTAGTTTTATAATTAAAAGCAAAAAATTATTTAATTAGATAAAATCAAAGAAATTTTGTAGATTACGGGAAGTGAGACATTTTGGAACGTTCTTTTAGTACTTCTTATTAATTACTTAGCGTTTTGCTAAAGAATACATTTTATTCTGGGATTATTCTTTGATTAAGAATTTCATTTTCTAAAAATTCTAACCGTTATGAAGCTTTAAGGGTATCATGGATTCCTGCTTTCGATTTTCGACTCTTTTAATTTAGATATTATATATATGCAAAGTAAATTTTCAAATAAATGATTAGCGGACAAACAAAATACTACAAATTGTTGTAATACGAGTATATAACAAAATTTTTTAAAATGATCGAAATAGCCGTACTTATTATCACTTATAATCTTCATAATTTTCACTTATAATCATTTCTTAAAAAAATAACCTTATTTCTTCTTTGTATGTTATTGTTTTTAATAATTGTAGTCAAATATTTTCCATCGCGAAAAACTTTTCCTTGCAGTTTGTGAATTTTATATTGAGAAATTCGAACTTATCTCTGCGGATTACTTAAAAGATAACACTGGTCCGAAACACTAGTTGAGATAAACACTAGTCCGAAATGGATTAACTAACAAATTGGATAAAATTATCCAATTATCTGCTTTTATTTTTATTATTTAAGAGAATTAATTACAAGTTATACGGTTATTGAAAAGGATATTGAATCGATTAACGTAAACGTTATAAGTAATAGTTGATGTTAAAATTTTACTGTTCTTATTTTTAATCTTTTAATAGTAAAATAAATTAGAAAAAGGAATTAGTTTTAATATAATTTATATTATTTAAAATAAAATAACGCGATAAATATAGGTATAAATAAATAGATAAATAGTATTGTCAAGTTCAGCTTTTAGATGTTTTATAAATCGTACATAAATAATTGTTTATTTTTCTTTAGTTGTATTTTGCTTATAATTCTTAATTATTATATTTCAGTTTTATATAGGATGTTTTTTAGAGGTGGAGAATTTTAAATTGGCAACACTATTTTTCTGTGATTTTACTTTTTTTTTTTAGGTTAGTTTGGTATGGCAATTCATCATGAATAGACTCACGCAGGAGCCACGTTTCCAAATTGTTCAAATTTATTTTGAAAAACATGGTTCTATTCGAGAAACTCATTTGAAAATTTTGTTCAGTGATGAAGCACAGTTTTGGTTAATTGGTGGACGATTTTTCATAAGGCAAGTAACGAACTGCCATTATATCCAGAAAAAGGCACCGCTTGGTCTTCTCTATGAACCGGTGGAGACATTTGCTCCATATGTTTTCAAAAATGATGATAGTCAGAACGTAACAGTCAACGGTGAGTGGTACAGAGACATGATTACTAACTTTTTTGTGCCTCAATTGGAACGTATTAAATTTAGAGACATGGGGTTTCAGCAGGAAGGCACCACATGCCACACAGTGCGCAACACAATTAATTTACTGAAAGAAACATTTGACAAACGATTAATTTCTCGAAATGGATCTGTTAACTGACCACCTCGTTCGTGCGATTTGACGCTATTAGATTATTTTTTCTGGGGATATGTAAAGTCGCATGTCTACGCCGATAAACCAGAAACAATTGAGCACTTGGAAGCCAACATTCGAAACATTATTGCCGAAATACAGCCTGCTTTACTACGAATCAGATTTCGTCGATCAGATTCAGCGAAATTTTGAATTCACCTCCGAAAAAATAAATTGTTCTGACCGGTGATTTCAACATTCATAACAGGGACTGATTACACTATTCCAGCAACATCTTTTTGAGTCTAAACTCAATTGGAAAGCAACTTGAACAATATTCCTCAATGTTCCATCTTTCTGCACTTGTCAAAAATAGAATCCAAAAAGCTTCCAAGCTTTAAAAATCAGCTGATAGTATCACTGCCATGTTGCTTAAAATATCTACTCTAATATTTTAAAAAGTCTACTCTTTAATATTTTAAAACCTCTACGCAATCCTTTATGCCTCTACTTTATTTCGGGTGTACATCTTACCCAATGCGCAGGTCTGCAGCTCTTCCTAATTCCTTATTAAAAAAGTAATAATAGTGACTCCAATAACTACCATTGTCATAACTTCAGTTCGTTCCAAAATATAAAATGCAAATCAGGCTGAAAATAGAGTAAAATACTTATTTAGGATGAATCTCTCTATTTTTTATTTGTGCTCCATCTATTATCTTATACAAGAACTATTTTACTTTTATTTTATTCGTTATGGTATTAATTATTTTATCATATATAATAAATAAGGATATAATGAATTTGTTATTACGTTTGAGACACCTTAAAGGAAACGAGATAGACATAATAAAGTACATATATTCTTTACTTTCGTATTTACGTTCGTTCGTTTCGTTAATCTAGAGTTTTGAAAGTTTTACTCTTTCACCTTTGTAAAATTGTAAATTTTGGAATTGAAATTGAGCAAGTGCAACGAATGGGATCGAGTAATTATATGAAAATAATTCAGTGTCTATTGAGAGATATCTGAAATTTAGTGAAGAGAAGGTACATGTCAACAACTTTTGTAAAATTTGGTTGGTCTGGAGCAGCCGGTTCAGGCTTCTTGCACCTCTTGCAACTTAGCTAGGCGTCTCAGATTTTACAAATTATGATCAAGTTTTATGACAATAACTTCTATTAAATTTGGTTGAATTGACGTAACAGGTCAAGGTAACCGTCAATTCTCATTACTTGATTAAGTTGATTATCTTCAATTTTCTAAAAAATGATTAAAATTTTTTAGCAACATCATAATATACTATGTTCGTACGGATATCCTAGAGTAGACATAGTAAATTATATACTCTTCCTCGTTTTTTTTATACCCATATGAACTATGTTCAAGGATATAATAAATTTACCATTACGTTTGTGACACCTTAAAGGAGTCGAGCTAGATTTAGTGTTAAAGGTATGGATCGGCTCAGAATCGAATTCTGAGTCGATAAGTCATTTAAGTCCGCCCGCACGATAACTCAAAAAATAAAGGAGGTAGGAGGCTGAAATATTTTTTAAGCCACTTTTGCATAATTGTTAGTTGCGCTATTTAAATCCAGCATTTTCGGCCGCCGCATTCGAGTAGCTGCCATACAACTTCTTTCTTTAAATGGAAATAACTCAGTGTCTATTCAAACTATGTATCTGAAATTTTGCAAATGATGATCAAGTTTTATGGCAGCAACTTCTGTAAAATTTGGTTGTGATGGTATGACAGGTTCAAGTAGCTGCCATACAACTTCTCTTTTTAAATGAAAATAACTCAGTGTCTACTAAAGCTAGGAATTTGAAATTTAGTAAAGAGGTGTCGAGTTACATGCCAACAACTTTTGTAAAATTTGCTTCGTCTAAAGCAGCCGGTTCAGGCTTCTTGCATTTCTTGGAACTTAATGAAGCTAGGCGCAATAGATTCGGGTAGCTGTCAAACAATTTACATAACTCCACAATTTATATAAATATATGTCTGTAGTTAACGTCGGTACTAAAACGTCTGAATGTTTTTAAAAGATGATAAAGTTTTATAAAAACAGGACATATTACGTTCATACGGGTATCCCAGAGCTGACACAGTCTACTCTACGGCACTCTTCCTCGTTTTTTTTGGGTTTAAATTAACTAAAATTTCTTTGCTTGAATATTTAATGACCAATGAGAAACAATGATATTTCATTAATTTTCCCCATTAAATATTCTTGCTTTTAGCATTTTGTTTAATTTTTTTTCATCCAATTACATTCAAAACCTAATGGAGTTTAGAAATGTTTTTAGGCTAAATATTAAGAAATATTATTATTAAAAATTGCTTGCTATTAAATTAAGTATAATAAATACTGACGAAAGTCTTATAAGGTTGAGTTAAAATATGGAATAAAATTTAAGATGTAAATGATGATTTCATCCAATTTTCAATAGATTAAATATTGAAAACTGTTTTGGCTCATTAAACCGTTTTGTGGATCAGTGAATTTGTACATTCAGAGTACAAAAAACATTCATCTGTAAAAAAAACTGTGCACTCAAAATTACAATAAAAACTTAAAGTTGTTAAAATTAAAAACAAAAAAAAATTAAAGTTGTTAAAATTTTAGTTAAAAATACTTTACTTTATACTTTTTACCCAATATTTTTTTGTTAGTATTTTAAATTAATGTTAAAAACAGTTTTTAAAACGAACATCGAAAATTCCTTAAAAAAAGAGAAAAAAAAAGTAGTTAATTGTAATCTACTGTCCGTCTGCTAAAATTTGCATTTCCATTTTCTTTAATTTATTTTTTTTTAAGGTAAAAAAAACATAAATCGATTTTTAATCAATTTTAAAATTTCTCATTTTGCTATAATGTTTTTTAGCTTTTCCATTTAATAGAATTCAAATGTAAAAATAAATTTGTAAAACATCGAAAAAAACATCGAAAAATATAAAAGGTATTAAAATTTTGTTTGATTTGAAGTCATTATACACTTTTTAATTTATTTTTTTATTTTATATTTTTACGTTAAATTATAACTGAAAAATGGTTGCTTTCTTTCGGCGGAAAATCGATGAAAAATATTCGAATTATACGCGAAAAAAATTTATTAAAGTACGAATATATAAATGGAATATAATTTATACAAAATTTATTTATATTGAAGGCAGAAAAAAAAGAATTATTTTATTATCATCTTAATAGACTTCACATAAATATGAAAGAAAAGACTAGAAAAGTTCTTCTATTTATTCGCCTTTTCACCTCAATTTCTTTATCTGATTTTCCTTTTCGGTTTTTTTTGTTTTTGGAGAAAATAAATTATAAAATTTAAAATAAAAGTAAAATAAAATAAAAAAAAATAAAAAATTTAAAATAAAAATAAAATTTTGTACTTGTTAAAAAGCAAAAATTATAATAATTAGGCTTGAAGAATTACTAAGAGACATTATTTTCCATTGGTTATATAGGATGAAGAATTAGAGATTTGAAGTTAATTTTTTTTTCTTAGTCTATTGAAGAATCACCACAGGGGAATTTCATTTTATATTGTATATGTGCTCGGTTTAAAGGGAATTCAAAAAAATAAAAATTAAAAACGTGTTATCCATAATTTTATAATGCCTTTTCCTTAAATTTTTCATGTCTTCTGTTATAGATATTCTTAAAAATATAATTTTTTGTTCGCTATCAAAATTGAAACATTATTAATGTAATCCTTTACTCTTTCCTTAGAAATTTTGATCTAAATTATTAAACTTTTCTCGAAATTTTCGAAAGTTTTGATTTCAAATAAAATTTAATGTTATTTTCGGTTTTAAAAAGTTTTAAAAATTTTATTCTGAAATTTATCTGATATTCATCAGATTCATCTTCGATTTTTTTGTAGTTGCTATAAATTTGTTTTAAACAATTTGACTAGAAAGTGTTATTAGAGATAAGGATTTGTAAAAAATATAATGCGCATGATTATGAATTATACAATAAGAAAAAGAAAAGTTTCTACTTTTACTAAATATTAATTTAGTCTATTTCTTATTTTTGGACCACTTTTAATTTTTGCAATTTACAATTTATTTACTTTGTATTTATTTATTTATTCATTGAAGCTACCTTTATAATTTAGAAGGTCATAATATATATCCCCAGATTGAGGATATTTACATCTGTGATTAAAAGTTAAGAGAAAATAAATTCTAGTTTTTATAATACAATTCAAAATTGAATGGCTAAAAAACCTACTAACATATTTTTAGTGACTTATGTGACTATGAACTCAAAACAAACATATAGACTTGGTATTATTATATTTGTATCATTGATAGGTATACAAGAAACTGAGATCTACTATGCTAAAATCTTGTATTCAATTCACTATATATTTATCCTTTCAAGATGTTCATTTGCAACTTGAGGAGACAAGATTACTCCTTAGTAACTTAAGTATTAGGTGACTAAATCTCTTGTATAATAAATTAAATATCTCTAGAGAAATTAAGATAAGAAGATGAAGAGTATTTAACATTAAAAACTAATTTGTTTAGTTTGAGCCTGAAAATGCAAATTTTCTTTCTTTCTAATTTCTTATCTTTATACAAGTGAGTATTACCGATACTAAACTTGTTAATCTATATGCTATACAATTTGATTTTATGTTATACTCGTATGTGTTAAAAATGTGCTTTAAATGTGTGAAGTTTCGGTTAAAAGTTTTCTTTAAAAAGTGTTTGAGGAAGGATTCTTTATTTTTTTTTTCCATTTTGATTAAATGGATAAATATATTATGATATTATTGAGGCGAGATAATTCAATGACGAATGATTGCGGCAGAATAAAGAAAAAATAAACTTGAAGAAGAGAATGAAAATAAATAACAAAAACAAAAACCAATCATCAAGCAAATAAAGATATACATTTGAATAATAAATGTAATACATATTTGGTTTCTTTTTCTATTTTTCAATTTCTTCCTAAATTTTTTTTCAATCATGTAAAATGAGTCGCGCTTTGCTTGATTAAATTTTTCAAAAAAAAGAAAAGATAATAAATAAATAAAAAAAATTGTAAAATTACTTGAAATTATCTAAAATTGACTGGTTGGGGGCTGAGTTTTTATCTTAAGAAGCATTTTGAAAACAAAATTTAGGTGGATTGATTTAAGGATTTGATTTTTTTTTACTATAATTTAGTTGTATTTTTTAAGCGTGTTGTATTCATATGATTTCGAAATAACGAATTATGAGTAGTTGGATTTTTCTTGATGATAAAAGAAGATTGCAAAGGATTATACAATTGGAGGATTTTAAAATAAAATTTATCATAAGGATTCTAAACGGAAAATGAATGAATTCAATAATATGTAAGCTGATTATATTACCTAATCTAAATCTCTTTTGATTTAATTTTATTTTTCTCCCAAAGCAAAGTAGAAAAAAAATTTATTTAATGAACATAAGTATTCAATTAAGAAAAGTATTAGTTTTAAAATTGATAAAAATGTATATACATTTTTTTTGAGGAGAAAAACATAATAATTTAAATATTTCATTTGATGAAGACATAATAAATTTAACTTTAACTAAACAACCCCACTAACTTTAACTATTATATACTTTTATTAAAAAAACGAGAAAGAGAGCATTAGAATAGACTGTGTCAACTTTGGGATACCCGTATGAAGGTAATATATCCTGTTTCTATAAAACTTGATCATATTTTAAAAACATTCAGATGTTTTAGTACCGACGTTAACTACAGAGATATATTTATGTAAATTGTAGAGTTGTACGACAGCTACCCGAATCTATTGCGCCTAGCTTAATTACGTTCCAAGAAATGCAAGAAGCCTGAGCCGGCTGCTTTAGACCAATCAAATTTTACAAAAGTTTTTGGCATGTAACACGACACCTTTTCACTAAATTTCAGATAGCTAGCTTCAATAAACACTGAGTTTTTTCATTTAAAAGGAGAAGTTGTATGGCAGCTACCCGGACTTGTTACACCAGCAGAACCAAATTTTACAGAAGTTGTTGCCATAAAACTTGATCATCATTAGCAAGATTTCAGACGCCTAGCTTCATTAAGTTCCAAGAGGTGCAAGAAGCCTGAACCGGCTCCTCTAGACCAACCAAATTTTACAAAAGTTGTTGGCATAAAACTTGATCATCGTTTGCAAACCTAGCTTGAATAAATACTGAGTTATTTCTATATAAAGAAAGAAGTTATATGGCAGCTACTCGAACCCGGCGGCCAAAAAAGCTGCATTTAAATACCAAAACTAACAATTTGGTAAAAATGACGTGAGAAAAATTTCAACCACCTAGCTCCTTTATTTTTTGAGTTATCATGCGGAGGGACGAACGGACAGACGTACATGGCTTAATCGACTCGGAATTCGATTCTCAGCCGATCCATATTTTTGATACTATATCTAGCTGGACTCCTTTAAGGTATCACAAACGTAATGGTAAATTTATTATACCCTTGAACAGAGTTCATACGGGTATAATTAATAAACATTAATACTAGCTTATTTTTAATTTTAATTTTTTATTGATGAAGGCTGAGCTAATGCGTCAGAATAATCACTAGATTTAGTAAGTTGTGCACCCAGGTAATTGTTGTATACCTTAACAATGTTCTACAAGAGTATTGAATTTCCTTAGATTTATGCCGCGATGATACCATTCGGATGGAAGAAGGCTTTTCAAATTCATATTAATACTGAAAAGTTTCAAAAATTCATTCTCATTCAATTCACTCTCAAATTCATGTCAAGATTTATGAAACCGAAGTATTTCTCCCTTTTCTTTGACAGACTGGGTTAGAAGCAAGGAAAGTATTTCACGTTCTTAATAGTACGAATTCGTCTGCAAAACCTATAATTATCCACTTGGGTACTTAATCTTCTAGCATGTTTACCGATGTCTGGTCTAGAGAGGCTCTTCTTAATATTGAATATAAGGATTTGCACAGATACGCGGACAGAATAACTTTATGTCAACACTTAATTTAAGCTTTGATCTGTACTTTGCTAGCTCGTCTACCGATTTATTTTTGTCAGTTTATTCAGAGTATATTCAATACTTTTCGACTCTACCACCTTCGATTTGGTCTCTTTCTGCTACGGATTTGGTTGACGCTTGATTATCAAAGTAGAATGTAATTCTGATATGCAAAAGCTTTTAGTAAATGCAATGTTAGCAAGTTTGTGGATTACCAGAACTTCTATTTGAAAGACACACAAATATTCAGGCGAAATATTATTTAATATAAAATATGTAACACAGCTGATTCTAAAATAGAAAAATTAATATTGATATGCAATCAAAAAAAAATTCAGCTAATAAACATTACGGCCAGAACTAACATATTTAAAAATGTAAAAATAGTGATTATGATTTAAATAAAAATTATCCTACATAAAAATTTAATAATCTCCGAATATTTTCTAATTGAAGACCCGAAGTTTTTTAGCCAGAACTTTTTAAGTAGAAGAGTTTACAATCTCGAAGAAATCCCAAAAATAAAAACTATTGGTAAGTTAGATATTAGAGAAGATATTCTGCAATATATTTATAAATTCTCAGTTTTTTGCAATAAAATAAACAAAGTAAGTAAATGAAAATTCAAATGTATTTGTATAGAATAAGTAAAAGCGAAAAAAATTCAAATTGAAGTAACATGAAAATCTGATTAAATAAACAAAGCTGCAAGTCTTTTGAAGACTTGCATTTTGAAGCAAACAAACTCATACAACCTTTTGCAAATATAATAACCATTTATAAATTGAACAAAAAATTGACGATATCACGTACTGCAAAAAACAGAAAAAAAACTATGAAACAAGGCAGTATATAAAACTAAAGGTCTGTGAAGCCGTACATTTTCCAAATTACAATCAAAACTGTTAACAATTGTAACTTGCACCAACATTTTGCAAATTTTTCTTAAGAAATGTTGCTTTCATATAACTGTAATTTAAAATTATATTAATTTAAATACTAATTTGCAGAAAATTGCATTATTTTGATATTGATTTATAAAGTTAAAAAAATATCGTTTGCCTATTTCAAAAAATGTTAAGTTAAACCTGAGACATAGACATTTGAAAATAGAGCTTTTTCTAATTTTGTTGAAAAGTATCTCAGTAATGGGTAGTCACAAAAATTGTTCCAGAACATAAATTTCTTAATGAGACTTATCCATGGTTACAATTTCGTTGTTTTATCTTAAATCGTGTACAAGTTTTGTAAACAGGCAGACGGATGGACTTACGGACAAAATGAAGTTAATAAGCAATTTTTTTGCAGTCTGTTTGAAAAATGTGCTGTGCCCAGATGCATTCCACGCCTTTCTTTCGTAATTAGTAACCCACTATATAAATTTCATTAAGATATTATTAGTTTTTGAGTTATCGTGCAAACAGACAGACGGACTGACGGACATTGTTAAATCGACTCTAGATCGACTCAGGACACTGATTAAGAATATATATAAATGTCCTTATCTAAATTGCTTCCTTTTGGTAGTTTGGTAGTTACAATCACCAAAGTTAATATACCTTATATTTTTTAAATAAAAATGACATAAAAATATATGAAATGGAATTTCCTCAAAGTCAATCCACTAACATGAGGATTGCAATGAAATTTTACTTATCAAACACTTATTTGAATAACCATTTGTAAAGTAACGAAAAGGAAGTATTACAAGTTTATAAATTTTAGAAAACAAAGATTTTATAAAAAAAGAGGAAGAGTGCAGTACAGTCGAATGTCTCAACTCTGAGATACCCTTAATCATCTTTTACAAACATAAAACTTAATCATCTTTTACAAAATTTTAGACGGTTTTATCTCGATGTTAAGTACCGAGATATATTTATGTAAATTTTGAAGCTGTATGATAGCTACCCGAACCTATCGCACCAGCACAACCAAATTTTACAAAAGTTGTTGCCATAAAACTTGAATATCTTTTATAAAATTTCAGATACTCAGCTTCCATAGACACCGATTTATTTCCTTATAAAGAAAGAAGTTGTATAGCAGTTACTCGAACTCGCTGGTCGAAAATGCTGGATTTAAATAGCAAAACTAACAATTTTGCAAAAGTGACTTAAAACTCCTAGCTCCTTTATTTTTTCGGTTATCGTGGAGACAAACGGACAGGGGGACATACTCCAACACTCACCAGGCGGATATACATTTTAATCCACTACAAATTCGCTTGAGCCTTTATCTACTCAACTCCTTTAAGGTATCATAAACGTAATGGCAAATTTATTATACCCTTAAATATACGTTCATACGCGTATAAAAACTTTAATATATTGAAAAAAATAGTCTTTAAACTTTAGTTTTAAATTTAAAATATTATAAAATTATTTCTTTAACGGGGTTATATAAAACCTAAACGGGTTGTTTGACCTTCCAAAAACTTTCAATAAACAAAAATATTATCCAATTCAATTTATTTATAATACCAATACAAAATTCATTCAATACAGATAATTCTTAAAAAAGTTTTTATTAAATGTTTATCATTTTTTATTTCTGTTTATATTAAATTGAAGGTTTCGCTTTTATTTTAAAGGGATATCAATAATCTTTGATCCTACAGTATCTGTAATTTAACTTTTTTATTTATATTTAGGAATTTTTTTTTTTTTTTTATTTTATTTTAAATTAAATCCCGACCTGACCTTTAATTTTCCCCAAAATCCATTGCTTTTGGTCATTAAATTTAAACTACTGAAAACCTACTTTTTCATCTTAAATTTAAATCAAAAAATTTCCATTTTTAATCTTTTATTATCGTAAATTGATTGAAATGTTTTTATATTTTACAGGCTAATAATAAACCAATTAAAATTTTATTAATTTCAGTTATTGTAGAAACTTAATATTATCCTTGCTGTTAAAGTACTTGAAAAAAGAAATTATAATTATGCGAAATATTATAGACTACCGTAAAATATGCACAAAAGAAATAATCACCAAAATACAAAAAAAAAAATTAAATACACCAAAAATGTATGGGAGCTTGTCATATGGCTGTATTTCATTTCCATACAGTGCCATTTCACTGCATTTTTTGCAAGTTGCCTGTATATTATCATTTTAATGTATTTCATTTAACATTTCATTTAGGGGTTATTTTCAAGTTGGGTACAAAATAGTGGATTCAATATTTTGTTAGCAGGGTTTGTTGTTTAAATATGTGTGTAAAATATATAATTAGGGAGGATTTTAGAGTTGGTTACGAATGACATCCAGCCATAAGCCATATAGTCGAATGAAATAAATGTAGCATAGACAAATAAAACTGAATACAGTGAAAAGAGATATACAGATTACAGTCAAGTGACATATAATCAAATGAAACGTCGTAACGGCGATAATGATGATAACCCAAAATCTATTCGGAAATTTCATAATATCCAAAAAAATAAGTAATGAAAAATAATTTTTCAAAATGTATATTTCAATTCCATTTTCTATTTGAAGCTTTATTTCATATGTAATAATCACCTAAAATAAAATAGTTTTGCAAATGAAATACCCCAAATGTTATATTGGCGGTTATTTCATTTTCCAGAGTCCTATTTAATTTTTATAATTATGCAGTTCCAACAATATTTTTATTGTAAACAAAGTTTTTTTAACATATCGTTCGATTTCAGGTTTTTTCTATTAATCTTTCATTTAATTTATTTTATCTTATCAAAAAAAAACAAAGTCTACTAAAAAATGGTTTTGAATTCCCTTCTTTTTTCGATTTTCTTTTGTATTTACGACATGTGTATTTTTTAAGTTAAATTATTGTATGTAGTAAGTACTAAATTTTATCATTGTAGTAAGTATTTATTACTAAGGTAGTTACTATTATTTATATTTATATATATTTTTTATATGTTTTATTTATATTTTTTTATCTTTGTAAGAAATTTAAAAAAATTAAATTTAATTATAATTTACCCTAACTTAATGTACTTAACCTAACCTAAAAGAACTTTAGCTAAATTATTCCTATTTTCTCTGTATACATTATTGTAATTATGATGATTCCAACTAGTAATAGTTCCGTTTAACTAATGTGTCCTTGTAAGGAATACTTATATCGTATTTTATATAATTTCCCTCTATATTGCCCGTGTTATATTCAACAGTTTTACAGGTGGCTCTTGTATAATTGTGTTATAGATATTATATACACATGAATCATATGGTTTTGGAGCGTTTTCTGAAGTATTTTATACTCTCTCATAATGGATCTGATTAAATTTTAACAGAAAATTGTCGATTGTTATGATTTTTGATTCCTTGTACAAATATTTTTTTGAGTACTAATATCTGTAGTTGAATTTTCACTATGTAGGTTTATTTATAGAAATTTTTTTTTAAACTTGCGCTGACATTATACAATATGCAAGTGTTGACCTTATTAATCTTTGATAGCATATTATTTGAACTTTTTTGCTAACGTTTTCATTATTAAAAAAATAGTTTTACAACCATAAAAGACTTTGCATATTGCCTTTAGAAATTGTGTATTTTATATGCTCAGATTAGTTCAAGTTACGATAAAATCGGTGCAAAAACTTCGAGAAACAACCTGTATGTTTGGCAGAGATAAATTAGTTGAAGATTTTATAGAAAATTTTCCAATTCAATATCCAATTTTCTGTTATGTAGATTGAAAAAATAAAAGACGCGTTAACAATATCTTGTTGCAGACCATTTTCGATTTAGGATGCGTTATCTTTTGTTGATAATGTATCGAAAATTTATTGCCATGTATTTGGATCAGAGCAATTAGGAGTGATGCAAATTTATATTTTATCAACTGATATGTTAAGCCATCCAGCCCAATCGAATAAACTCCCTTTTCTAAATCTACCAAACAGACATCGATAATTCATTAATTGAATTTTGCAAAATGAAGTTAAACTCTACCTTGCTAATAGTGAAAAAGTGCAGAAAATGTATTATATAAATAATTTAAAACGATTTTGTTTTTTAATAAATGCTCAAATTAAAGTTTTATATTTTTGTTGTAAATATTTTTAGTTTCAAAAGTGAATTATTCAAGAAAAAAAAAACCAAATACAACACGATATCACTATTTTAAGTGTTAGTCCTTATTTGTGTTGGATACGAAAAAGAAGATATCAGTTTTTACCGACCGCATACATGTATGTATAAGCTAGGTATTGTTTTCACACTAAAAATTTGTACCCGAGATTTTTGCAAATATGCTCTACTCCAGTGATAAAAAAAGGATTTGACGTAAATATTTCAGATTGATTGGTGCAAATTGGACAACCGCATGTTTACTAATGTAGTTTACTAATGCCATTTTTAAGTTTTTTGCGAATATTTCGTAACAAATTAATAAGAAAACAAATTATTAACAAAAAGTTAAATTCACAAGTAAAGCAATTTTGTCATAGAAAATTTTTGCCATAAAAAAAGCCTAAATTTGAAACATATTGTAATACCTATAAAATTCCGCATTATGCTTTTCCTATAATAGTGCTGTGTTGGGGACATTCGATAGCTGATTTTTTTTTTTTTTTCAGATTTATCTTTAGCATAAATGTTTTATATATTTCGAAATTACGTTTTTCAAGACTTTAACCACAAAGATTTTTTTTTTTTCAAAATTATGGCTTCAAATGTTTGTTTTTTAGAATTTTTTTTCAAGATATTGTCATCACGAACAGCTTTCTCTTTTTTAAAAAAAATATATGCAAGTCAAAGTTAGAAGTATTATTTTCAGGAGTTATTGGAATATTTCATTTTTAGTTGGGGCGTTAAATCATAATGATATAATCTCTCATTTTTGTGGTATGATTTCTTTTTTCATATAAGAATTGCATAAAAATTTATTGCAATAAGATTTAAAAATAAAATTATATTAAAACAAACGATTGAACAAGAGGTCCAATTAT
This sequence comes from Poecilobothrus nobilitatus, assembly GCA_947095535.1. Classification (NCBI taxonomy): domain Eukaryota; kingdom Metazoa; phylum Arthropoda; class Insecta; order Diptera; family Dolichopodidae; genus Poecilobothrus; species Poecilobothrus nobilitatus. The sequence continues at coordinate 116,921,728 of OX352774.1, forward strand.
TAATTTCGTTTGTGTTGTTTGATTTGTTTTTCCATCTGGAATCTTCTTCTTAAAAAAAATTTTTCTTGATTATTTGCCCTAAGGAAAGTTTTTCATTTTTTCATTTTACCATATTCCGTAAGAAGGTAGTGATAAAATTGAAAAAAAAGGGATAATAAATCAAAACAAAAACACACATATTTTATAGTCCAGGATTAATGAAAAGGAGCCATAAATAAATAAATAAATAAGTAGATAAATAAATTTTAATAGAATATTAATAATCCTTTGATTGATGAATTCTTTAATATCATGATATTAAATATAAAAAATTTCTTTGGTGTTTTTGTTCCTTCTATTTCAATAAATCTGAAATCAATTTATGGAAATTTATATTGTAGGTTCTTTTTTATTATTTATTTTCTCTTTTATTTGTTTCTTTTATTTATTTATTCATTTAATTGGAAAGATGATTATTAAAGTACACAAAATCATTATTAAACATCTTTAACTCTCAATAATTCTATTGTAAAAACAAAACAAAAAATATTAACAGGAAGTTAGAATCAAAAACACATCATCACTATGATACTAAAAATGATGATATCATTAAAAATATTGCACAAAATAAAAGGTTTCCTTTTTTTTTCCTTTTGTTAATGACTTGAACTTTTCTTGTATTTCTAAAAAAGAACTTTATACAATAGCAAAAACCCAATAAACGAGGAAGAGTGCAGTAGAGTAGACTGTGTCAACTCTGGGATACCCGTATGAACGTAATATATCCTGTTTCTATAAAACTTGATCATCTTTTAAAAACATTCAGATGTTTTAGTAGCGAACTACAGAGATATATTTATGTAAATTGTGGAGTTGTATGATAGCTACCCGAATCTATTGCGCCTAGCTTCACTAAGTTCCAAGAACTGCAAAAAGCCTGAACCGACTGCTTTAGACCATTCAAATTTTACAAAAGTTTTTGGCATGCAACTCGACACTTTTTCACTAAATTTCAGATAGCTAGCTTCAATAGACACTGAGTTATTTTCATTTAAAAAGAGAAGTTGTGTGGCTACTACCCGAACCCGCCGCACCACCACAACCAAATTTTACAAAAGTTGTTGCCATAAAACTTGATCATCATTTGCAAAATTTCAGACGCCTAGCTTCATTAGGTTCCAAGAGGTGCAAGAAGCCTGAACCGGCTGCTCTAGACCAACCAAATTTTACAAAAGTTGTTGGCATGTAACTCGACACCTCTTTACTAAATTCCAGATTCCTAGCTTCAATAAACACTGAGTTATTCTCATTTAAACGGAGAAGTTGTATGGCAGCTACCCGAACCCGCTTCACCAGCACAACCAAATTTTACAGAAGTTGTTGCCATAAAACTTGATCATCATTTGCAAAATTTCAGAAACCTAGCTTAAATAGATACTGAGTTATTTCTATATAAAGATAGAAGTTGTATGGCAGCTACTCGAACCCGCCGACCGAAAATGTTGGATTTAAATTGCAAAACTAACAATTTTGCAAAAGTGACGTAAAAAAAATTTCAGCCCCCTAGCTCCTTTATTTTTTGAGTTATCGTGCGACGGACGGACGTACATGGCTTAATCGACTCAGAACTCGATTCTGAGCCGATCCATACCTTTGACACTATATCTAGCTCGACTCCTTTAAGGTGTCACAAACGTAATGGCAAATTTATTATACCCTTGAACATAGTTCATACGGGTATAAAAACAATAGGGATTAAAAAAAATATTGTTTTTCTCCGAACTTTAAAAAATTACTTTGGAAAATGAAAATGAAATATCTTAAGAAAAAAATAAATTTCAGTTTAAAAGTAGACTTTTATCGTAATAACTGTGGTAATATTCAGTACCCTTGTATTTTATTTTTCTATTCATTAATGGCTCCAGAGAAGTTTGTCTGTAATCTTACAAAAGCGAGGGGTTTATTTGTTCATGGTAATGGGATCTAGTTGGAAGCGGCCTCTGAAATATGTACAGTATTTAAGAATTTAAACATTAAGAAAATTATCAGAGTCTTTTAAAAGAAAATAACGGTTTTTATAGATTTATATGATGATGAAGGAGTTGTAGGATGTTTAATTTAAAAAGGCAGATAAAAATGAAGTGATATTTGCAATAAAAACATTTCTCAAAAAGCATCATAATCCTCATTTTTGTTGTTTTTTTGTAAATGGTGTACTACGAAATCTCTACATCTAATCAGAACTAACTAGAACTTCTATTTTTTAAAATCAATCAATAAAAAAAGATGAACCGTTCCACTTCCTACTATACATAGACATGATATTCAGATTTCGTTTTAAGCTTTAGATTAATCGGAAGAAATATAACAATTTCAAATATAACATCCCTGAAGTTTTTTGAACCACAGTTTCTGCTTTATTAATTTATTATGTTTAAGTTAAACATTCAGATACTCTCGGCTGTGAAAATTGGAATTCTTATTTTTGTTTAAAACTAAGTGAGATAAAATGAAGAGATCCAAAAAAAAACGGGTTTTCTCTTTGGATTATTTGAAATTTTTATTGATTAGAAAAACTGTTGTTTGCCTTTTTAGCACATTTTTAAAAAAAAGTTTTGAAATTTTTTCTTATTTGTTTTACTTAGCCCGTCCGCCTGTTCGTCCGTCTATTTCTACACCGCTTAAGATAGAACAATGAAATTTTAACCATGGATAGATGTTTTAAAAAATTAATGCAATAGAACAATAGCCCTATTAGTCACGGAGTCTTGAACTTTTAAGAGTTCTTTAAGAATTACCATAAGTTACCTCAGAAAACTGTTTTATTCAAAAGTTATTGGGAGCCCATAATTGAAAATTAGTTATTCTCAGACACATGTGACATAGGCACAATGACATAGATTTTCAAAATAAAACGTACAGGAATAAAGCTTTGACATTATTATAATTTTACATCTCTTAACAGCTTTTGTTAATTATATACAATTTTCCTATAATTGAAGGAGCTGTTGATTTTTCACAATTTTTTCGTACATATAAAATTCTAAGAAAATTACAAAATTTGGTGCAAGTCACAATATTCTAAACTATCGTTTCTAGTCGTTGTTGTCGAAAATGTGTTTCTTTAAAAACGTTTAGCTTTACATTCTGCCTTTTATTTTTTTTTATTTTTATGGCACATGGTATATTTTCTTTGCCACATGGAAAATAATAAAATCTAAGATATGACTATAGAAAAACCATAAAAAGGAATAAAAAAAAAAGTTTTTAAAAGTTTCAAAGAATTGAAGGTTTTCTTTAGTAGAAAAGAAAATAAAAGTAAAACAATAGATTATCATGAAAGACTATGTACAAAAACTTGAAAATATTTTCTAATTCATTTTTAAGGAATTATCATTTAAAATTCCAGAAAAATTCAAAAGAATTTTCAATTAGGTAAATAAAAAAGTTTTTTTTTTAAATGCAATTTTTAAATGTTTATATGACTTCTAGATTTGTTGTAAAGTTTAAGTCTATTGCTTTGGTCATTAAGTAAGTTTAGAAACTAGGTATTTATTTTAAACACACTTACTCCCTATATATTTAAGATTTAAACTCTCATTTCCTAGGTTTAGAAACCCTGTGTTTAAGCACTAGTCACCGGGGTCTCTATTTTTTAGTATTTATTTATTTATTTATAATAATAATACAAACCTTATAGGATATAATGCAATATTACAAAACCATCGGCTACTAAGACCATTATAGGTGGAATACTATTATTAAATTATGCTCTAAAATTATTTATTTTGTTTATATTATATATTTTATATTTACGCTATATTTGGTAGTGAGGGGATTTGTTATACCCTACACCTGAAGTATAGGGTATATTAACTTTGGTATGGTGTTTGTTGCTACCAAAAGGAAGTGAGTAAGATATGGACATGACGTATATATATTCTGAATCAGGATCATCTCCTGAGTCGATTTAGCGATGTCCATCCGCTAAAAAAATAACTAAAATAATAATGATGCTATCTTGATGAAATTTATACTGTAGGTTAACAATGATTAAAGAAAGGCGGGCAATGATTGAAAATGGGCGAAATCGGACTATGGGTTCGGGTACCTCCCATACAATTCCCAAAACCGAACACGCATATCTTCGAAATTAATAAAAATAAAAACTTGAAATTTGATTAGTATTGTACCCTGTTCTGATGATGTCTCTAAAATTTGAGATGAATTGGGGTGGTGGTCCGCGCACCTTCACACACTTCCCAAGACCTAACAAGCATATCTTCGAATTTAATAAAGAAAAATTTTTAAAATAAAGTAAATAATTTTGTACAAAGGTTGTAAAAGCATTTATTTTTTTAGCTTATATTAAATACCAAACTAAAATAACTTATGGATTTTTAATTTAATTAGAATTTTTTAGGTGTAGGGTATAAATAAGTCGGTTGTATCGACTTACAGTTACATTTACTTGTTTTCAATTAATAAAACTTGCTATAATAGTGTATTTTTTATTCAAGTTTGTCTAACTTGTCCAAAATAGATGACACTTTAAAATTAGTAGGAACATATTATTTACTAGGATAGATAACTTTTTTATAGAGTTTTATTATCCTTACAAGTGTTGTTTTTTTTCCTAAGGGAAGTGGCAATCTTTTAAAGACACCAAAAATTTTCCTTGGCAGTGTCAGATTCTTACTGACTAAACCCACCTCGCTCTTTAGCCAAATTAAGCGAATGAAACCCTTAACAGATAACAAAGTATATTGGCTGGGGAGTAAGAATAAGAAAATACAGGGAATGGATGCGGAAACATTTAATTGCGAGTGGGACTGTAAGGAAACAATGAATCCGCCTATTATTATTACTATTTTGCTAACAATAACTATAGCCGTACAACATGCAAGAGTATATAACACCTTACTGCATAAGGTAACTATTGAAGGCATCCCCCACTGTCACTGCAGCAGCTATTATTATTGGTATTAGTTTTACTTATTAAATATTATTATTATTTTACTACAGAGTCAGTTACATCAGTGGATTACAACGTGCAGTATATAACCCTAAATCCTTCGTGCATGATATAACCAAATATAGCTCCACTGTAGCAGCTATAATTATTATTATTTTTTGTCCATCAAATATCTCGTATGTATCAAAGATTGTTATAATGCAATTGAATATTATAATCTTAATACCTGCCATAAGACTATAAAAATTTGTTTGATTATAAAAATCAATATATAAAACTATTTCAATATATAAAATAAACTTCAAATAATAAAACTATAATCCAAAGAATCCAAAATATGATTTTCCACAACTTCTGCATCAATATAAACACTACAAAAAGTATTTTGCCTATATATATAATTTTATTTAGTTTTTGTGAATTCCTATCAGATTTTATTTTTTATTTTTAAAATCTTATCAAAAAATATTATTTGTAAAATATTTTGCAGAAAATAATAAGAACGTGCATACATATAAAGAAGCGTGAGAAATTTTTCATATTTATATTAAGATTTTTATAAGAAATCGTTGTAATTCAGAAAAGCAACAACAAAGAATGTTTCAATTTTTTTTTTTTTTTGTAGATTGACTTTGATTAAATCACACCTAAACTCAACTGAACTGAGATTTTAAAATAACAAAAAGAACAAAAAAAAAAAAAATTACATTGTCACCTAAGTCAATTACAGTATCATGGTATATACATATGGAAAAATGTTGGTACTATGAAAGTGTTTTAAGAGTATGCGAGTGTATATGAGATATATTAAATTATGAAATTTATCATCGACATACACATGAATGTTTTTTAAAAAGAAAATAAAAAAATTTAAAGTGTGAATACCTTTTGATATTTAAGTGACATAAATCTGGAAAAAAAAAAAAAAATTTTATGTAAAAAATCTTTTTGAATGAAAATAATTGTCATCTCGAAAACGCTACTATTTTCTATAAAAAGAAAAATAAAGTAAATAATTTTTAAACGCTATTACGATTACAGTAGAAAACTGTTTTTCTATTAAGGGGAATCTTAAGTTCTTTAATATGTCTATTTTCAAAATATTGCTATTTTTTTGTGTGAGTCTAACAAACTAATTAAGCTCTTTAAACTTTTTTTTTTTAAATATACAGGGTATCTACGAGTAGTTCTAAATAAAGCAGGAGGTCTAAAAAACAAATAATTCTATTGGTGAGGATATCTATTTCAAAACGGTTTTCGAAAAAACGGTGTTCAAAGTTTTTCTTATATGTATATGTTTTCAAAAAGAAAAAAACTCTATATAAAACTTATCGTTCCACACCCTGTATATAAAACCATTAAAGTGAAGAATATGTATATCTTAAATTAGTTTTAGATGTGATGCCGTTCTTTTTTCTCGATTTCTATATTCGAACTTATTAAATAAAGATAACTTTTAACAAAAAATTGTTAAATAGATATCTGACAGACAAATCTCTTTTTATAAAATATTCAGTTTAGTTAAATTTTTTCTTATAAGTATGACAAATAAAAAAATTGTGAAAATGAACTGTGTGTGATATGAGTAAATTAACTGGGAATGAACATGAATTTGTGTAATGTCGCTTGCCATAAGTCAATGCGACATCAGAAAAATAAAAACAAAAACAAAAATTTTAATTGATGCAAAAAAAAATGTAAAATCTTGATTTTTTTCTCATAAGAAATACCAAGAAATACGTAAGTAAGCATATGATCTTAAAAAATCACTTCAGGTCTGATCTATTATTTTTATGCCGGTATGAACGTATGTTGAATGGTATAATAAATATGCCATTACGTTTGTGACACCTTAAAGAGGTCGAGCTAGATATAGACTCAAGTATATGGATCGGGCCAGAACCGATCGATTCTGAGTCGATTAAGCCATGTAAGTCTGTCCGTCCGTCCGCACGATAACTCTAAAAACAGAGCTACGATTCTGAAATTTTAATCACACAACTTTTGTTAAATTATTAGTTGAGTTATTTAAATCCAGTAAGTTCGGATGGCGGGTTCGAGTGCTTTTCGTACAACTCCAAAATTTACATAAATATATATCTCAATAGTTAATTAAATAAAACATCTGAAAAGGTGATCAACTTTTATGAAAACAGTATATATTATATTCATATAGGTATCTTAGAGTTGACACAATCTACACTACACTCTTCCCCTTTTTTTGAATGTTTTAAAATTTTCAATGAAAAAAAGTTTAATGAAATTTTATTATGTATTCTTATAAATCATCTGATTTATATCATAAATTTGTGAATAGGAAAATTATTATGACAAGTCTGAGAACGTAACAAAAAAAAATATACAAGTATATATATAAGAAATAGACTCAGAGTAGAATTATATAAGTGAATAATAATAAATCAAAACATTTAATATAATATTAATAGAAAAATTATAACAATTTAAACTTTAAATCTTAATAAAATATATTTTTTTTTATTAGTATTAAAGGACGTTATTTATACCAATTAAAGTTCTAAACTAACTAAAAATTAAAAAGTAATTTTACAAGATGACCATTTAAAACTAAATCATATGTGTAATTAATTTATTTAATAACACTTGATTAACTAATAAATCAAAGGAGAATGAATGAATAAAATGAAAGAAGCTGGAAATATTTATACATTTAGTAGTTTTAGTACCCCTTTAGTTTATCTCTTTAATTTATTGCTTTAGTAATCCCTTTAGTGATCTCTTTAGTAATTAACTTATTAGATTGGGACAAATTTTAACAATCTTTCGGTCACGGAGTGCAATGAAATCCCGCTTTCCCAAATTTCGTTAAACAATTTAATGAATCCTCACTTTTAACCAAGTCTAAATCCGGCCTAAATAATATATATACGTACTATTAAAAAAGCATATAATTCTAATTTTGTAGCCAACTCCAAAATTTTTCTTAATTTGTTTACAAAAATATCTCAAAAACAAAACACAAAAATAGTGAAGGCTATCAACCTCAAATCCCCGCTATTAAATTAAAACTATTAAAACTCTAACATACGAGTGACAGCCGCTTTCCGGGTGGTAAAAAATTCCTAAGCAATTGACAAGCACGTCCATTGATGTCAATATAAAAAGAATATTCAAGTTCTTAGAAATTACATTAAGCATACGTAAACAAATTAATAAATTAAAAAAATTAAAGAAAACATTTTTAATAAACCCGAAAAAAACATTTTGTGAAATTAGCAAGGATTTTAGAGTTGATTACAAAATCAGAGTTACCCCTTTTTCGAAAATAAATATTTATACATTTGCCCTGGAAAAAGGGAATAACTTAATTTCAAATCAATTTATAAAATCTCTTAAAAAAGTAATAAGGAAAAAGTAAAAGGAAAACGGAAATAAGGTTGATTCGAACTTATCGCCCCTCCATGACGTAAATAAAGGCGATTAGGCTTTATTTCATGGGGCATTTTTTCCGGGCAAATATGGAAACTTTAGCTTTTGATAAAAACTTTATATTAAAAAAGTTTTTTTTTTCAAAACCAATCCTACATTTCTTTAATTATAATAATTCAAAAAAGAATCACGAAATTATTAGAAGACAATATTGTAAACATAAGTATAAATAAAAATACAAATAAAAATGTGATTAAAATTTTCTTATACTAAAAGATCAAAATAAATTATGATTATTAGTTTTTAATTAAATTTTGTGGTTTATTACTGAACGTCTTTGAAAATTTTATGATAAAATTGAAATTCTTTTACAGTATCATTGTAGAACTAGAAGTTAAGGTCAAGGATTAATAAAGAGAATTATAATATTCACATTAATTGCCAATATTATATAAAAAGTTGTGTTTATTTTAATGAAAAATCAGTAGGTTAGGTTAAAATGAATCTAATCTACAGCCATATATGGAATATATTGTGAAACGTATCTGATCTATATAAATATTTTTAATTTCATGAATATGTCTTGTCTATGCTGTGAAACTGTCTATGAATTTAAGTCTAAAATAATGTTTTTGAATATTAATTATGTATAAAAATTTGAATTATTAATTAATTATTAGGATATGACTTGTAGTTGTAACAATTTACACGTAATTTAGGAAAAAACGAATCGATAAAAGGTTTTATGTAAAAATGTCAACCCGATTGATTGATTGGTTTGATTTTAGCTAAAAAAAAGAACTGAAATGGTAAAACATTTAACATGCCTGGAATTATTAATGATGTTGTGACGCATGGAAAGTTTCAAATTTTAGTGAGAAATGGGATGCCTTAAAGCAAAATAATGAATTATAACTTCAAGAGTTCTATAAAATGTGCATACATTTTTTTTTGGTTAGAAATTTTCCAAAGATACCAATAACATTTCCTTGGTAGTGACCGATACTTACTGACGAAAACCACGTCTTCCTTTAACTTATATAATGAGATGAAGCATTTTACAGCTAACGCAGTACATTAGCTGGGGAATAAGGTTAGGAAGTTGGTGGAGGTAAAATCTACACGCCAAAAACATCAAGACACCCAAAACAAAATCCCCAAAACAAAATTCTCAAAGAAAATTTCCCAAAAATAAAACCTCTAAAAACAAAATTCACAAAGACAAAACCCCAAAAACAAAATCCTCAAAAACCAAATCTATAATCAATAAAAACAATACTGTTTTAATGCAATTAAAAATAATCATTTACACTTTTAAGGCTTTTTTGGTGGGGTGAACACTAATTTTTTACATAACTCTAAAATTCCGCGTATACACTAAATTATAATAAATATAAAAAAATGGGTATCCTAATTTTGCGTCGAACATTAAAATCCCTCGTAATTATATTTTTACACATATTTCAAAACTAAGTATTTAAAATAAAACGGCTACCGCCATCAAATCCCTGCTAAACAAATTATTGCAACCTTCCTAATTCAGAATTTAAACCACTAAAAATCCCTCCTAACTCAGAATTTCGTATATACATAATATGCAGTCTCGCATAATTTATTACATTTAATTTTTAAATGCATAAAAAACGTATTCTTTTTGGGGATTTTGTTTTTGGGAGTTTTGTACGTATCTCAAGGTTAGAAAATAATACGACAAAGAAGAAGAAATTTTGAATTGAACAGTAGAAGTGTAAAGGAACAATAAAACAGACTATTTTTATTACTATTTTCCAATATTAAATATGAAGACATCAACAGTTACAACATGCAGTAATATACATATATAACACGTCCTTTCTGCATGTGTTAATAATTGGAACCACTTCTACTGTCACTGTAGCAGCTTTTATTATTAATATTAATATTAATTATTATTATTGATATTTGCTATAAAATCAAATTCATTAGAAATTCATGATTTTCACATTTATAATTAAAACACCAAATCATTCGCTTTTAAAACGGTATTTTATTAAGATCTCAAGTGAAGTCTTAATCGAAAATTAAATAAATTTTCATTTTTACACTTTTCCAAAATTTAAAGTTTATAAAGAAAATTTGTAAGGTTCTTAAATGAAAATAAAAATAAATAAAATATAAAGTTTGGTGATGCGTAATAGTTTAAAATATCTAAAATATTTTATTTAAAAACAAAATTATTTATATTTAACTCAAAAAATCGTCAAAAAAGTCAAATAAAAGTTAACAAAAGATTTTTGCCATGCTACAATCGAAACAATTTTCATTACTTATTTTTCATTTATTTTTTTTTTCTTACCGAGTCAATAGATTTCATTGTTATTCTTATTCCTGTTTTTTTGTATTTTTATTATTTTAACAGTTTATCACACAACAATTAATTTCAATAAAATACCTGTGATTTTATTTTTGTTTCTTTTTACCTGAGATTTCATTTATTTTGTCATTTATCATACCATTATTCATCAGTTAGTATTTGGATTGTTTTGTTTAAAATTAATATAAAAAAAATCATTCAGTAGAAAATTACTAATTGAATTTCTCTTCATCTATTATTTAATATTAACAACTTTATCTATTTAATAAACGCAAAGTTGCAATATAGAATTGAATGACTGTACAATAATTAATCATTGAAAGAAAATTTCTGATTTAATTGAAAAATTTTGATTGATTTTTTTTTTAAGGGTAGACGTTGAATGGATTCAAAAATTGGAAAAAAAACTTGTATTTACGATATTAGGTTTTATAATCTGATAGAGATATATTCTGTCAGTCTATTTTTCTTACCTAAAAAACTTTATTTAGGTATGGTTCAGATAATCGTCAACAAAATTAAGATAATGTGAAAATCACAAAATATTGGGATAGGTCTTATGATGATATATGACTCCCTATATAATTTTGCGATTTTTCTGGGGTACTAATACGTTTCTAAATTTATTTATTAACAGACATTGCATTTTTTTCAGTTATTATAGTGTTTAAATAAAGCTCAGTTCAAAAAACTAAATCAAAGATATGAAGTCTACTCCATTAATAGCGATAGTTTTTGATTTAGGAAAGATTTATTGAAATAAGAAAATGTACAAAGGTATTGAAATAAGAAAAGGTACAAAAAAATATTTTTAAATATTTGGGAATGTCAAAAATCAAGAATGTCAATGCTCTTTAAAGACAAGTTCGCCTTAAAAAGAGCAGTGATTGCAGAAATATTTACATATATACTTTAAAGAGAAATAACAAATAAATATTTATTTATGTTTCCACTCCTATGGGGTATTATGTCGCTTATTATTCATATTTAACTAAACTTCAGTTTCTTGCTGATAATTCTCAATAACCCGTTTTGATTACTCAACTGTAGCTTTTATACAAGATTATGACACAGATATATATTATATGTGTGCGCCACATTTTATATATAAGTTAATTTACTTTTATTTCTTGTATGTTACGATATTCATTCTTACGATATAAACCATTGCGATATAAATTATTAATATTGGATATACCCTGGCCAAGGTTTGAACGTAAGATCTTTCGATTGCAAGACCGGCGAAATAGCCAGATGACAAAAATTAGTATTTTCATATGATTTATTTAACATTAGGTACTTATACTCGTATAAATGTTCCATATTTCCCATAATTTTTATATTTTATTGCTCTGTAAGGCCATTTATTTGAAAAAAAAAAATGGCTTAACCAGAAATTTTTTTGATGAAGATATTTTTTACTTTATTTATTATTATATTATTTACTTTACTTTACTTTTACGTAGTGAGATGATTATTGTTCATACCGCTATCATCAACCAATTAAAACTAAATGGTGATATTTTACTTTAAAAATTTACTTTTGTCTAATATTCAAACTTTTATTTTATTGGCATACAATAAAAATAATAAAAATAGTGTAGTGTTTTTTTATTGATTTTAAATAATTGAAATGTAAAAATTTATGTAAATGATTTATAAAATAAAAATAAAAAGAAATAAAATAACAAAAAAGATTGAAATTAAAAATAGAAACTTTGATTAATAAAAACGTACAAAAAAATTAACAAAAAAGTACAAAAAACCTTTCCAAATCAATAAAGATATAAATTAATCATCATTATACAAATACTCATCAATTTTTTTTTTTTCAAAGTAAATATTATGGTGTCTTAGGAAAAAAAATTTTCTGAAGTTTTTTTACGAATGATTTCGTGGTGTGATATATGAAAAAAAACATGGATTAAATTACAATTGACTTTCTAAGAATCTAAGAAAATAGTTTTAAAGGTTTATATTGGTGTTAAAAATCTTTGCAATAGCTGGAAAGAATAAAAATAATATTTGCTTTTCAAATTGAAGCACTTCTAAATAAATAAAGTAATAAAGTAGGAATAGAAAAAAGTCTTTTACAAAAATGATCGGCAATCTGCATAGTTATTTAGATTAGAAATATCCATAATAACTATCTGTCTGTTACCATACATTAAACGTGTTGCTGCTGGCCTACTTGTTCTTCCCAGAAATTGAGTATAGACAAACCTAATATCCTATTTATTGGACGATTTCTCTGAAGCCAGATATTATAATAAAATAATCTTTCAAACATCTCTAGAATACCTATATACTTCTACGATATCATTTGTTTTATTTTTTTATTATTCTTCTACAGTCTTATACTGTCCCTTTTTAAAACCGCTAAATTATACTAAATTAATAATAGTTGTCAAAATTAAAAATAAGTTGCTTAGCTGACATTTAATAAAATACAGTTACATTATTTAATTGAATTATCTAAAAAAAATTAATTTAAATTTTCTACACTTTTCTTATTTCTTACTGCCTTTCAAATATAAATATTTACATAATATAATATTTCAATTCATATTTTGTATTAACTAGTTTTTCTTAAAAAAAATAAAAAAAAAATATATTCCATGATGTTAATTAACATAGCATTACTATTACTTATAAATTCACCACCTTTAAAATTTCCGCCATTATACTGGCACCACTAAAAACTAAATTTTTAAAAACAAATTTATTTTTAGAAAATTAGAAAATAATAAAAAAAATTTTATATTGCGAAATTGTTGCTGTCATCATTAGAATATTAAGAATGAAAGAGAATATGAGAAAGAAACATAGAGAAAGAGAAAGATAAAAAAAACAAAATAAAAGTTTTTTTTATATGTGCGAAACTTATGTTAGAAACCTATTCAAGAATTATAGGATTTTCAAATATAAATAGCGCAATCATGACGTATGAACTTATATACATACTACATATACGCATTTAAGTACAATACAACTTGTTACTGTAAAATATATGTACATATTAGTAAGTAAATAGCTATCTAAAATTTTTTATGATATTAAAGTTCACTTCTTATTTATTTTTATGTAAATTTAATTCCAAAAATAAACATAACAAAATAATTAAAATCAATTTTTCAGACAAAATTTCGATTATTTTTTATGCGGAAAGTGAAAATTTCGAAAAATATATTTTTACATAAATAACTCATTTATTTATTCAAAGGTACGTATACCTAAATAAAGTTAAATTAAAGTTATAAAGATATCGTACAGTTTAATTTGTATTAATATTTGAAAGATGGCTTTAAAATAATTTGGAACAGTTAAAGACAAAAAAAGCTTAAGTTTTTTTAAGAAATTAGCCAAGTAATTGTCCTTTCTCAGATAAGATTTTTTTTGCATATATTTTGTTAAATCAACAGACACCAATATTATTTATCTACACATTTTTGTCGTACTCGTTCAGAATAGGCAGAGCCATTCTTTCAACGTGTGTCCTGAGTATCAGATGGCCTGTGCTGATTCCGTTATAGATTCTGAGATCTGTCCTATTTAGTTTGTGAGCTTTCTTCGTCTTTTTGGCACATTGCATAGTCGCTTGTTACGCTTTTGTATAGTAATTTATATTGACTTTATATCCACACTAGGTCTGACTGATGCAGATTTGATCAATTTTGCTGCGTTCTTGTTTGCTGAGAAGCCTGAATAAGTATCTATTGCAGTTTGACAATGTTGGTTTTCCCTAACTTATTCAAACTTTCCAGCATCCAAAGGTGGATCATGAATTGTGCAGGTTTCCCTTCAATATGTATTCTTATAATTGATTTGCAGTCTGTAAAAATGTTATTTAGCATCCCTCGGATTCCTCTCCGGTATATTTATTTGTTCTACCGCGATATAAGTAACCTAACCAGCGCATAAAGTAGTAATTATTTTTCTTTTTTCAAAAATTATTTTTGGTTAGAAAACCATACTCCAGTAAGGCTATACTTTTTTTTTAATAATAATATTAAATTTATTAAGAGATTTGATACATAGGCATGATAACATGTCAACATTCTATCTTTTAAAATAGCTTTGGTAACCAATTTTATCAAAATTTTAGGATTATTTCGTCACATTGGACGAAAGAATCCATTACTTAGATTCTTCAATAGGCTTCGTAATGTTGTATTGCCCAGATAACTCGAACATTTTTTTAAAAATTCCTAAAATTTCGTAAAATTGCTTATCAAAGCTTTTTTAAAAGATACAATATTGATATGTTATCATGTCTATGTATCAAATCTCTTAATAAATTTAATATTTATTAAGAAAAAAGTTAATTTTCAATTTTCCATTAGTCGTATACTTCGCAGATGATTTTATGAAATTTCATATAAGTATAAGACTAATCGAAAATTTTAAACAAGGTATTATCTAGGCAATGCAACATTACGAAGCATACTGAACAGTGCAAGTTATGTTGTAGGATGAAACACTCCTGAAATTTTGATAGATATAAATGTTCGACAAATAAAAATTCTTAATTTTTTTTAAAATTTAGAAAATATTATCTATAAATTGTTTTTCAAAAAACTGTCTTTAGTCCAAAATTTCTATTAACCAAAAAAAAAAAATAAAAAATGAGAAAATAAAAAGTTTTTTTCTTTTTTATCATGAATATGCGATATGATAATGAAAAGTTTTCATTTCTGTGCAATGTTTATTAAAAAGTTTGTACAACATTATATTGATTTAGTTATGGATGTAACCATAATATTAATAGACTATATTAGTGCAAATAATGTACTGTAGGTAATTGTTATTTATTTATATTTCATATTTTAATAGACATTAATTTAGAAAAAAAAAAAATCTGCATAACTTATAGTATTTTTCTTCTTTAATTTTTAACTCAAACACAGTGCAATTTCTAAAGTTCATAATACATATTTTGTTATATATATCGTTATATATGTAAATATTTTTCCTTATTTGTCCCATGTGAATAAAAACCATTAAAATGATGGACTTTTTTTTCAGAATAGTTTTAAAATTCATTATCAAAGAGAAATAAACTTAAAATAATCCGATTTGGGTCTGAAAGTGAATTATTTATAGTATGAAAGAAAAAGAGAAAGACATAGAAACGAGGAAGAGTGCAGTAGAGTAGACTGTGTCAACTCTGGGATACCCGTATGAACGTAATATATCCTGTTTCTATAAAACTTGATCATCTTCTAAAAACATTCAGAGTTTTAGTACCGAACTACAGAGATATATTTATGTAAATTGTGGAGTTGTATGATAGCTACCCGAATCTATTACGCCTAGCTTCATTAAGTTCCAAGAAATGCAAAAAGCCTGAACCGGCTGCTTTAGACCATTCAAATTTTACAAAAGTTTTTGGCATGTAACTCGACACTTTTTCACTAAATTTCAGATAGCTAGCTTCAATAGACACTGAGTTATTTTCATTTAAAGAGAGAAGTTGTATGGCAACTATCCGAGCCTGTCATATCATCACAACAAAATTTTACAGAAGTTGTTGCCATAAAACTCGATCATCATTTGCAAAATTTCAGATACCTAGATTGAATAGACACTGGGTTATTTCCATTAAAAGAAAGAAGTTGTATGGCAGCTACTCGAACCCGGCGGCCGAAAATGCTGGAGTTAAATAGCAAAACTAACAATTTTGTAAAAGTGACGTAAAAAAAATTGCAGCCTCCTAACTCCTTTATTTTTTGAGTTATCGTGCGGACGGACACTGAGTTCTTTCATTTAAAAAGAGATTTTGTATGGCAGCTACCGAACCCGTCACACCACCACAACCAAATTTTGCAGAAGTTGTTGCCATAAAACTTGATCATCATTCGCAAAATTTCAGATACCTAGATTGAACAGACACTGGGTTATTTCTATTTAAAGAAAGAAGTTGTATGGCAGCTACTCGAACCCGGCGGCCGAAAATGCTGGAGTTAAATAGCAAAACTAACAATTTTGCAAGAGTGACGTAAAAAAAATTTCAGCCTTCTAGCTCCTTTATTTTTTGAGTTATCGTGCGGACGGACACTGAGTTCTTTTCATTTAAAAAGAGATTTTGTATGGCAGCTACCCGAACCCGTCGCACCACCACAACCAAATTTTGTAGAAGTTGTTGCCATAAAACTTGATCATCATTCGCAAAATTTCAGATATCTAGATTGAACAGACACTGGGTTATTTCTATTTAAAGAAAGAAGTTGTATGGCAGCTACCCGAACCCGGGGACAGAAAATGCTGGAGTTAAATAGCAAAACTAACAATTTTACAAAAGTGACGTAAAAAAATTTTCAGCCTCCTAACTCCTCTATTTTTTGAGTTATCGTGCGGACGGACACTGAGTTCTTTTCATTTAAAAAGAGATTTTGTATGGCAGCTACCCGAACCCGTCGCACCAGCACAACCAAATTTTGTAGAAGTTGTTGCCATAAAACTTGATCATCATTTGCAAAATTTCAGACGCCTAGCTTCATTAGGTTCCAAGAGGTGCAAGAAGTCTGAACCGGCTGCTCTAGACCAAACAAATTTTACAAAAGTTGTTGGCATATAACTCGACACTTCTTTACTAAATTTCAGATTCCTAGCTTCAATAAACACTGAGTTATTCTCATTTAACCGGATAAGTTGTATGGCAGCTACCCGAACCCGCCGCACCACCACAACCAAATTTTACAAAAGTTGTTGCCATAAAACTTGATCATCATTTGTAAAATTTCAGACGCCTAGCTTCATTAGGTTCCAAGAGGTGCAAGAAGTCTGAACCGGCTGCTCTAGACCAACCAAATTTTACAAAAGTTGTTGGCATGTAACTCGACACCTCTTTACTAAATTTCAGATTCCTAGCTTCAATAAAGACTGAGTTATTCTCATTTAAACGGAGAAGTTGTATGGCAGCTACCCGAACCCGCTGCACCAGCACAACCAAATTTTACAGAAGTTGTTGCCATAAAACTTGATCATCATTTGCAAAATTTCAGAAACCTAGCTTGAATAGATACTGAGTTATTTCTATATAAAGATAGAAGTTGTATGGCAGCTACTCGAACCCGCCGACCGAAAATGTTGGATTTAAATAGCAAAACTAACAATTTTGCAAAAGTGACGTAAAAAAAATTTCAGCCCCCTAGCTCCTTTATTTTTTGAGTTATCGTGCGGACGGACGGACGGACGGACGTACATGGCTTAATCGACTCAGAATTCGATTCTGAGCCGATCCATACCTTTGACACTATATCTAGCTCGACTCCTTTAAGGTGTCACAAACGTAATGGCAAATTTATTATACCCTTGAACATAGTTCATACGGGTATAAAAAGAGAGAGAATTAAAGGGAAGTGTTAAAAAAAAGATTAATTAAAGTTTAGTTTGGTCAGAGACTAATAAATTTTTATAATATGTATAAAATATATTTGTAAATTGAATGACTATACACATATATTTGATCGTATATTGTTGTTTAAAAAAGAAATTATATTAAAAGAAACAAAAAATAGGAAGAAAAGATGATTTTGTAAATTAAATAAAATATTCTTTTTATACAAGAAAGATAAAAATAAAATAATTTTGAAAACTTAGCATTGTTATTTATAAATTTTAATCTTAAAGATATATGTACATACATATGTATATCTGGAATCACAAGATCAAAAAACATTAACGATTTCTTTGAGTTTCCAAAATTATAATTTTATATTATTTCGGATTTACCAGGCTACAGAAAAGATCCTGAGTCCTTACAAGCATATATCTTTAAATTTTTATGTCAATATATTTTAAAATACAATAAGAAAATGGAAAAGTTATAGAAAATTCGCATTCGCTCTGAAGCAGGGAAAAATACAATAATTTTTTCTGAGAAAGCTTATATGTATTTTCAAAGACCTTTCTCTTCGCTTCGAATTTCAAAGTTCTAGCTAACACCGTTTTTGAGATACGTAGGAACCTAAATTTGTGAATTCCAGTTTCTCGTAACGGTACATTTAAATACAAAATTCCATAAAATTATGAAATTTTTATATCAATTTCTAAAGGTTAAATACATGTTTGGTTTGGTTTGGTCGTTTGGCGTTTTTAGATTCAAAAAATATTAAGCAGAACTTAAGATATAAACGTTTGAAAATCATCAAATTTTGAGGGGTGTGCTCCTCATTTTGAGGGGTAACTCCGTAATGGGTTAACCTAGATAAAAAATATTTTCTAAAATATTATTTTTTTAATGACAATTATCCATTGTTGAAATCCCATTGCTTCATAACGGAGAGTCTAGAAGTTTTATAAAAAGACGGACGAACGAATAAATAAATTTAATGTAGAGAATGTGGAATAAAAAGAACTGTAAAGAAATTAATTTTATTTTTATATTTTGTGTACAATTGATTGATTGATTTAAGTTTTTAATGATATATGAGTATCTATACCCAAATCATGTTAGACTTGTGATATGTATCTGCAATATTTGCCACCAAAATAAAGGTCGAACTATAGAACTTTTAATTTTATTTTAACATAAAAGCCATTACAATATGATTATTTAGTTTTGTTTCGAAACCCAATTAAAAGCATTATGGGATGAACCCCAATTCCATGACAAATTTTCTTGATACGTATTACAAGTCTAATATTATACGGGTGTTAATTTTGTTACTTTCATTGACTAATTTTTCACTTTTTGGTATAATTATATTAAAATTTTGAATTACAACCGATATCCAAAAAAAATCCAAAATTTCAAGAATCTAACTTAGTTGGAAATGTATGTAAAATGACAAAATAAATTACGAATATACATTTTATTTTAATATGACAGTAAATTTATGTACCGACTTTGAAATTTTATTTTCTTCCAATGTATCTAAACATAATAATGAACAGTTAACACTTAGCTAATAGTAACAAAACAACCTTCTAAATTAATTTTTTATCTTTTTTTTAATAACTTGTAATCCAAAATATTACAACACTAATTAAAAAAAAATAATTTTAATTTTTAAATTATCCATTAAATCCTGTTTAAAAATCCTTAGTAAAAAAACGACAATAAAGTTTTTCTACATTTCTCTATGGCCATTAATTGGATTAAAAAGTTGGCTGCTAAGTTACTTTAGTGTTATACGTTTTTCTCACAATTCTTATAAATTCTCATAAATTCTCAGAAAAAAACCAAAAAAATAAAAATAAAAAAGTAATCTAATATGTAAAAATAAATATAACCGTTAATTTACATTTTACCGTTTAAAAATTACATTTTTATTCAAATTTTTCAACGAAAAAATAAAATTATATGAAAGAAAATGATAGTAAAAAAAATAATATTTTCTATCTCATTCATTCTTTCTGCTTTTGATTTTAATTTTGTTTTTGTGATGGCGCTCGTATTTATGCAGATTAGATTACTATAAAAATCATTCCTTCTAAACTGCAATTAATAATGTTTTTTTTTTAATTTTTTTTTTGTTTGTTGTTTCTTTCAAAATTTTCAAAATATAATATTCTATTTATTTTGAATAGGAATTTATTTTGTTTTCAAAATGTTTTTCGTGAATATGAAAGTTTAAATGACGTCAAGTAGATTTGTTTAATGTTTTTAGGAGAAGGACAATCCCTAAATGTATGCAATAAATGTAGAAATGAATTTATAAATAAATATTTACGATAAATTTATTTTATTTTTAAATTTTTTTTTAAATAGAATTAATTAATTGTTAAAATATTTTAATATTGAAGTTTTGTTTTTTTTATTTTTAACTGCTAACCTTGAATTTTTTTCTGTTGCTGGTTCTCTATAATAATAATATCACTACGCACTGAATAGACTATTGGAATGAGAAGAACGTTCTCTAATTTTAAATATTAAATTAAGAATCTTTGGATTCAATACAATATATATGTGTTCTTAAATTCTAATTCTAAGCTGTTTAAAACATTACGCAATATTCATTTAGGTATACTTTAAAATAAAATCTTTGACAAAACAAATAAATTTTATATACTTTTTCAAATATTTGTCTGTTTAGTTGTACTTGTGGGTATTTAAAACATAATTAAATAGTCTTTCAATTTGTTCTTTTTAAAATTTCTTGAGAATCCTTTAACTATTTTTAAACTGTTGTGTAGATATAAACGTAATACAATGTTAAAAAAACAGTGTTCTCAAAAATATCTCATGAATATGAGATGAACATGATGAGGGGCAGGTTTTTGTATCAAATACTTTTTTTTAATCTAAATTATCTTTTATAAATCTTTTAGACGCTTTAATTTGTTTTTTTTTAATATTCAAATAACGATATAAAAATCATTTGCTTTTTTTTCTGTTCTGTTAACAAACTTTCAACATAAAATTTATTTTGTCTATTAAATTTTTAGTAATTTAAGGTGTGCTCTGCGCATAAAAAAACGAGGAAGAATACAGTTGACTTTGTCAACTCTTAGATACCCGTACGAACCGTTAGTATGTTCACAGCCTGTCACTCTGCTTACAATATTATTGTTTTAATATTTTAGTATTTTAAAATAATTTGGGTGAATTTTATAATTTCTAGAACTATGGGTTGTACATATATTCAAACTATATGTTTATATGTACATTCATCAAAAGCAGATTCTAACCTTTCACATAACGATTATCAATCCAAAACTTTTTCAAATATTCTATAATACCATTTAATACTAAGCGGTAAATGTATATTAAATTTACTAAGTACAAAACAGTAAATATAATTTTAAATATTATATTATATTATATTTAAATATTCCATTGACAGAATAATTTCTTATAAGTACAATAAAATACATATATGTATGTAAATACGGCGCTATATAATATACATCTATACTCTTATCATTCATTCACCAGTGACATATACGATATGTAAATAAACATGATATTATATAAGTATGTATATATATCAATATCATATAAATAAAAATTCTTCAAGCAACCGTTATGTTGTTTATTTAATTACATTTTTAAGTACTACGCATTATATCCTCAACAATTTCAAATTATCGAGTAAAACAAAATGGAAAAAATTCGTTAAAGAAATTTGTTAGAAAATTTGAAAAAATCAAGTAACACTTTCGTCAATTACAAAGTAACCCTATATTATTAAAAAAAATTGTTAACAGAAATAAAAGTATAATGTTGAAGCTTTAATTTTTGTGTATTACTTCAAAAAAATTTTAACAGGTGTTCAAGTTACAGGTGTTTAAAAATAGGAAATTTTCAGTTTTTGACCCCTTACAGCTCCTAAACGGGGGGTGATACAAAAAAAATTTCTGAAATGACTCATACTAATTTTCAAAGATCTAACTTCTGTCAAAATTTCAAGTTTACAACTTTAACCGTTTAGAAGATGGAAGGGTTAAAGAATTTTGCAAAATTTGAGTTTCGCATAACGGTAAATTAAGACACCGTGTGCTAAAAATATATATTTATTGTATATATACTTTTAAAGCTAATGAAAGTAGTAATCGTTTGGCGTTTTCAAAATGAAGATATACCTTATACAACTTGTGCTATAACAATTTAAATATAGAGCTTTTTTGAACCTTTGGGAAGCTGTAGCTCCGTAACGGGTGGGGCTACAAAAAAAAGTTATTAAAATAAAAATTAATATTTTTGTGAGATCTATCAGTAGTTAAAATTTCATAGCTCTATTGCAAAAAAAATGTGGGGATCTAAAAGTTAGGTGTTCGCGAGCTACCCTAAGGCTTGGTCCAAACTCAACCAAAAAAAATAGGGAACCTACAAATTACTCCCAAAATATTTTGTGTAAATTTCAAGATTCTAGCTTTCTTAGTTTTTGAGTTAGCGTGCTGACGGACGGACGGACGGACGGACATGGCTCAAAAGTCTTAGAATTTTTTTCTGATCCGATCCATACCTTTGAAGGTATATCTAGCTCGCTTATTTCGAGGTGTTACAAACGGAGGAGTAATTTTATTATACCCGATCCTATCGTACGGGTATAATAAAGGAGTGTGCCCTCCTGTTGATATTTTGTAAAGAACTTTTGTAAAATTTGGTTGTGGTGGTGTGACGGGTTCGGGTAGCTGCCATACAAAATCTCTTTTTAAATGAAAGAACTCAGTGTCCGTCCGCACGATAACTCAAAAAATAAAGGAGTTAGGAGGCTGACATTTTTTTTACGTCACTTTTACAAAATTGTTAGTTTTGCTATTTAACTCCAGCATTTTCGGCCGCCGGGTTCGAGTAGCTGCCATACAACTTCTTTCTTTAAATGAAAATAACCCAGTGTCTATTCAATCTAGGTATCTGAAATTTTGCAAATGATGATCGAGTTTTATGGCAACAACTTCTGTAAAATTTTGTTGTGATGATATGACAGGTTCGGATAGTTGCCATACAACTTCTCTTTTTAAATGAAAATAACTCAGTGTCTATTGAAGCTAGCTATCTGAAATTTAGTGAAAAAGTGTCGAGTTGCATGTCAAAAACTTTTGTAAAATTTGAATGGTCTAAAGCAGCCGGTTCAGGCTTTTTGCATTTCTTGGAACTTAATGAAGCTAGGCGCAATAGATTCGGGTAGCTATCATACAACTCCACAATTTACATAAATATATCTCTGTAGTTCGGTACTAAAACTCTGAATGTTTTTAAAAGATGATCAAGTTTTATAGAAACTGGATATATTACGTTCATACGGGTATCCCAGAGTTGACACAGTCTACTCTACTGCACTCTTCCTCGTTTGTATTGTAATTTTTTTTGTATCACCCCCCGTTTAGGAGCTGTAAGGGGTCAAAAACTGAAAATTTCCTATTTTTAAACACCTGTAACTTGAACACCTGTTAAAATTTTTTTGAAGTAATACACAAAAATTAAAGCTTCAACATTATACTCTTATTTCTGTTAACAACTTTTTTTAATAATATAGAGTTACTTTATAATTGACGAAAGTGTTACTTGATTTTTTCAAATTTTCTAACAAATTTCTTTAAAACGAATTTCTTCCATTTTGTTTTACTCGATAATTTGAAATTGTTGAGGATATAATGCGTAGTACAAAAAAATGTAAATAAATAAACAACATAACGGTTGCTTGAAGAATTTTTATTTATATGATATTGTTATACATACATACTTATATAATATCATGTTTATTTACATATCGTATATGTCACTAGTGAATGAATGATAAGAGTATATATGTATATTATATAGCGCCGTATTTACATACATATATGTATTTTATTGTACTTATAAGAAATTATTCTGTCAATGGAAAATTTAAATATAATATAATATAATATTTTATTTAAAATTATATTTACTATTTTGTACTAAGTAAATTTAATATACATTTACCGCTTAGTATTAAATGGTACTATAGAATATTTGAAAAAGTTTTGGATTAATAATCGTTATGTGGAAGGTTAGAATCTGCTTTAGAAGAATGTACATATAAACATATAGTTTGAATATATGTACAACCCATAAGTTCGAGAAATTATAAAATTCACCCAAATTATTTTAAAATACTAAAATATTAAAAAAATAATATTGTAGGCAGAGTGGATGTGAACATACTAACGGTTCGTACGGGTATCTAAGAGTTGACAAAGGCAACTGTATTCTTCCTCGTTTTTCTTTTAAATTCGAAGGATAAGTAAAATAGCAAAAAAAAAAAAACAAAATAAAAAAAAATAAACCTTTGTTATGAATGTCATTTCATTGTTGATTTTTTTTCTCTTTCTCGTACATTATTGTATATATTATAGTCAAGTGTTTTTTTTTTTTTTTTATAATAATACTCATGACAGGCCCACTTATTTTTGTTTTATCCAAAAAGATTATTCAATATTTAACCTTATTTAAAGTTATACACCTGTATAGTATATGTATATATATATAGTAATCAATCTTTAGATACTAAAACATAATAAAAAAAAACAATAATAACAATTAGAAAAACAATGACAACCATAATATTATGGCAACAATTTGCCTCTTTTGTGGTTGTTATTGCTATTATTGTTGTTCTAAATGAGTATTTAACTTCATTAGATAAAATATTAAAAATAGTCAAAAACTGACAAATGTTGATATGGTAACAGTTTTATTATTATTTATTAACACCACAATGAACTCTTTCCTTTTTTGCTATATTAAATGAGATTTGTGATGTATTTGTTTTTTTTTGCTTTTTTTTTGTTAATACCACACATGTGTCAAGTTTTTTTGGCACATGTGTATATATTTAAAATATATATTGTATGATTGAATATATATAAAACTCGTTTATAAAGTGATAAATTTAAGAAATTTTATAACATAAGCAATAATCAGTGAAAATAAATAAAAAAAAAATAAAAAAAACAAATAGGTTATATATTGCATATGTTTAGGAGTAAGAACAATAATTAACTAGAATAAAATATTTATTGTAATAAATGAAAAGTTATTAATAGAAATAATTGTATATTTTTTATGAAATAATCAATGGCAGTTATGTAAATAAATTAAAATTATTTGATATTAAAGGGTTAGAAATACAAAAAAAAACATATATTTGATATCTTTATAAAAATTTAATATGGAAATGACTTTAATTATTTAACACTTTCAATAAAATTAATAGTTAAGAAATGTTCAAAGTCACCTAATTTAAATCTGTGAAGAAGAGTATCGAGAGGAAGCTCCTTCCGAATCAGTGCTTCTCTTGGCTAGTAATTTTTTTAGTTGTTCGTACATCAATTTTCTTTAGTATCTTCACATCACATCGACCACTACCTCTATAGTTTCAGTCAATAATGGAATTTGAATTATCTTTTAAAAATCTTAAGATTTAATATCTTTTCTATAACACATAACTAATAATTTTAATTTTAATTTTAATAGAAAGTTTTGAAGTAAATTCTAAAATGTATGTTCAGAAAACTAGAAAAAAATTATTTTTGGAAGAAGCCAAATATTTTTTTTTGTATGTATCTTTTTTAAAGCTATTCTTTCAACAACAAAGAGTATAATATTTTTATAAGATTACACTTAGAGGTTTCAATAATATTTTTATAAGATTACACTTAGAGGTTTAATCAGTTTTCTATCACGTAAATGTGATTTTAAATACCATTACAAGGTATGGTGAGCAGAAACAATTAATAGTGTGCCGAGTCTGTTACGAAGTAATAGTATGGGAGCAACAGGTGCTCTATGAATATAGAATAAGGCGGTAAATTTTTTAAAGCGAGTTCCAGTTAGGCCGAACGACAACTGGGGCCATAAGCAAATGGCGTCACTAATAATACAATTTATAGGTCACCCCTGATATCTTGAACATTAAAATGTTAATCTTTTTGCGACAAAATCTTGAAAACCAAAATCTTGACAAAAAAAAACGAATTGAATTTTTTGTTACATTCTTTTTTCTTTTTTACTTTTAAATATAATATGTAAGTATTCACAAATACGAGATATCAAAACTCAATTTTGGTTTTGTTTATATTTTATTATACTAGAATAAAAACATTATTAACAAGGTAGAATGTAAACCAACGGTTTTTAAAAGGGTACATTTCCAAAAGACAAGACAAACTGTTAAGAAAAAAGTGTGAAAATGGGACTTTTCTGGAATTTTGAGGGACTGTAAGTCCGGAACCCTATATAACTAAGAAAAACCGTTAACACACGTAAACATATATTATTGAACCTTTATTTTTCATGTCTTGTCGAAGAAAAATATTTAGAAGTGCCTAAGTTACAGTTGTCTAAAAATAGCAAATTTTGAATTTTTGAGGTGTAATAACTCTTAAACAGGGGGTGCTACCAAAAAATTTTCTGAGGAAACTTATACTAATTCTAAAAGTCTCTTTCTTGTCTCAAAATTTC
Organism: Poecilobothrus nobilitatus; assembly: GCA_947095535.1. Classification (NCBI taxonomy): domain Eukaryota; kingdom Metazoa; phylum Arthropoda; class Insecta; order Diptera; family Dolichopodidae; genus Poecilobothrus; species Poecilobothrus nobilitatus. The sequence goes on from OX352774.1 coordinate 116,948,320, forward strand.
AAGTTCCTATCTGAAAGCTGGCGGAGTTATGAAAAAAAAATATTATGCAAAATTTGGTTTTAACATAACGGTAAATTTAAATACTAAATTTAAAAACTATATATAATTTTGATATTGACTTATAAAGCTAAAAAATATTGCTGTCGAATGGCGTTTTCAAATTGAAAAAATTTTAAGCAGAACCTGAAATATAAATAAGGCTTTTTCAAAGTTTGAGGGGCTGTAGTTCCCTGATGGATGGGGCTTCATGAAAAAGTTGTTCCACAAAATTAATTTTTTTATGAAACCTAGCCATAGTTAAAATTTTTTTTCTCTATCTTTAACGGTGTAGAAGTTTTGTAAACAGACGGACAGACGGACAGACGGACAGAGTGAATCTAATAGGCACATTTTTTTCAAAATTTTTTTGGAAATGTGCTAAAAATTTATGAATTATGAAACATGAAACACCGAAAAAAATATTATGAACGTTATACTTGTACATATCCTGGAAAAAGCGTATTAACCTTGTTTTTGAATCCAACTCTAAAATTTTTCCTAATTATCCATAAAATTATGTATCTAATTATGTTATGAAAAAATGTATCTAGGCAATATTTATCAGATATGGGAGTAGTGCATTGAATTATCAATTAAATTAATTTGGCCTTAGCTAATATTAATGAAAATCACAAGTGTTTTGGAAAAAATATCGAATTTGCAATAAAATTAACTATTAAATCTTTAATTTATTTCAACTAAACTTTTTATATAATTTTTTAAAAAATTTTGAAAATTTAGCAATCTATTTAATTTTTAATATAATAAAAAATTAAAATTAGAAGTTTTTTAGTATAATTCTGAATTGATCTTTATTTATCAAAATAAATATTATTAACTTTTTGAATGTATTTTTAATTTTGAATAGAGACATTTTTAATAATCTGTATCATATACATAAGCAAGTTACTCAGTTGTCGTTAGGCCCAATTGCTTATCGCCCTAATTGTCTATGGCTCCAATTGTTTATTGACCCAATTGTTTATGGCCCCAATTGCTTATGGCCCTAATTGTTTATGGCCCCAATTGTTTATGGACCCAGTTGTCGCTGAACTCCATTTTCATTGGACCTAATTGTTGTCGGGCTCAATTGTCGTTGGCCATTTGTGCAGGATCCGAGTTGGCGTATGGCCGCAATTGTCTGTTTACCAATTTTTTTATATTGGGTAAAATAAGCACCATCTTTGCGACAATCTATGTACATATTCTATATTTCTATTAAATTACACAGAATATAATTTAAAAAAAGAAAATATAGCAACTTAAAATATATATATGTACTAGTAAAAAAGCCCGTCATACGACGGATATAAGCAAAAAAATATAGCTTTTGTGAAAGTTTCCTCAGTTTTATGAACAATTTAATTTTAGTAAATTTATTCAAATACTTATATGTATTATATTTAGATATTGATAAATGTAAAATTTATTGCTAAAGTGTTTTAAATAATGAAAAACCTCAATGATGCTGTGAAGTAGTTTCTTTCAAAAATGTAATAAAAATGATTATTTAATAAATCTCATCTCTTATAAATTTCTTTATCAAGCTTCGGATTAAAAAACCAAAGGTTGGATTAAAAACCAATGGTAAATAAATTTTTGCCAATAGTAACAAAAATTTTCGCTTCGAAAAAAATACAGTATCAAACTTTATAATTTTGAAACTAAACTATACTGATCTGATGCATTTACCTAATTATAATATGTAGTACACTTGTTATATTTTTCTATGGTTGCCATAGCAAATGCTTCAAAACTTTTTTTGTTATATTTTTCAAACAAATTTTTACTCTATCCGTAATAATATTCTGCCTCTTTATCTGTAGCTTTCGTTACAAAATCTTCACACCGTAAGTTCTGCGCACCTTTTATGTAAAACAATAAAAATTGGCTGTGCATATAAGGTTTAAGATTTAGAAAATAAAAATCATAAAAGAAGCATAAAATTAAGAAAATGTTACACATTCAAAATTTAATTGAAAATTGCGATTTTATAATTTAAATTACGCTCCTTTAAAAGCTTTGGTTTTACGCACTGCTTTATTTTTTTATAATTAACTACATAATATATGTATATACCCATATTTTTATTCATATATCTATATTATGGGCTAAACTTCTGATTCTTAAATTGTATTATATTATGGCAAAATTTTTAAAAAATTAAGAAAATGTTACTTAGCAAAATTTAAATAAAAATATTATTGCAATTTTATAATGTTCTACTTAAAAATACGACCCTCTAAAAACTTTGATTTATACACTGCCTTGTTTTTTCTTTCATTTCATAGCATAACATTATAATATTTATTGTTTTCTATCTGTTATATTGGTAAATATCAGATGTACGTTTCTTTCTTTTCATAGTATAACATTTGTTAAATTAACATTTAACATAACAGTAGGGCACGCTACTCAGCAGCAGCAACTTGTCTTTTATTATATTTAGATATGTATTTAAGAAATTTTAAAATAATTAAATTTGTTTTTTACATACTCGTATAAGATTAAAATAATTTCAAATGCTCAAACAAAACTTTTAATGAATAAAGCACTTAGTTTACTTTCGTTTTTACAAAAAATTTTATTAAGTTTTAATTTTGCATACCCGCATAATTCCATTTTTGCTTTTTTTTTTTTTGTTGGTTGTGTCTACAATAAACATTGAAAATTAAAAGTATACAAGTTATTTACAATCAACAGGTGAGCTAAACAAATTTTCATATCATTTTTTCATTGTTTTCTACGGTAACTTTTTGTTTTTTTTTTCTGATTTTTTTTGGATAGTGATTACCGCTTTTTGTGAAGTTTTTTTACTTTATGTAAAAGTTTACGTTATTATTATGTATGTATTATAGAACGTATTAAAATTTTGGGTTAGATAGATAATAATTAGTATTTTTTTGGTGTTGTTTTGGGGTTTTGTTAACTAAGCTGCAATGTCAATATTTGGTAAAAAAAAAATACAACATTTTTACAAAAAACCAAAGTACAAAAAACAAAAACCGAATTAAAACAAAATTTACGATAAGATTTTTTTTTAAAAGGTAAACATTTGACGAAAATACAAATTAGTGTAGGGTTTATTTTGTCATTATATAGGAGTAATTGAAAGTTAAAATAAATTGAGTCACAAAATTGAACTCAAAGTTATATTAAAAAAATGTTCTTCTACATAAATTATTGTTACATACTGATTAAAATTAAACAATAATTTTTTTTTTTAATTTTATTGTCTTAAATAGGCATATTAATAATTTCCTTCTCGCTTCTTTTCCTGCTGCAAATGATTCACAAAATTTTTTAGGACGGGTTTAGAGTGACACAAACAAAAAACAGAAGCAATTGATTACAAATAAATGAAATGTTTAATTTCTCTCTTGTTCTATGCCAATATCGTAAATTATTATATGTAATATACCAATATTATACAAGTCTATTTATATATGAATATGTATATGTAGTATCTAACGAGTAAGAAAAAATTCCTTTCAAAATTTTTAAAATTTTGAAATTTACTGAAAATATTTTTTCTTTTTCTTAGTGTATCAGAAACCATAGGTTTTCTCATTTTCTGATTTTAAAACTTTTTTAACATATTATTTAAATTTTACTAACCGTATCAAATAAAACGAGGAAGAGTGCAGTAGAGTAGACTGTGTCAACTCTGGGATACCCGTATGAACGTAATATATCCTGTTTCTATAAAACTTGATCATCTTTTAAAAACATTCAGATGTTTTAGTACCGAACTACAGAGATATATTTATGTAAATTGTGGAGTTGTATGATAGCTACCCGAATCTATTGCGCCTAGCTTCATTAAGTTTCAAGAAATGCAAAAAGCCTGAACCGGCTGCTTTAGACCAATCAAGTTTTACAAAAGTTTTTGGCATGCAACTCGACACTTTTTCACTAAATTTCAGATAGCTGGCTTCAATAGACACTGAGTTATTTTCATTTAAAAAGAGAAGTTGTATGGCAACTATCCGAACCTGTCATATCATCACAACCAAATTTTACAGAAGTTGTTGCCATAAAACTCGATCATCATTTGCAAAATTTCAGATACCTAGATTGGATAGATACTGGGTTATTTTCATTTAAAGAAAGAAGTTGTATGGCAGCTACTCGAACCCGGCGGCCGAAAATGCTGGAGTTAAATAGCAAAACTAACAATTTTGCAAAAGTGACGTAAAAAAAATGTCAGCCTCCTTGCTCTTTTATTTTTTGAGTTATCGTGCGGACGGACACTGAGTTATTTTCATTTAAAAAAAGAAGTTGTATGGCAGCTATCCGAACCCATCGCACCACCACAACCAAATTTTGCAGAAGTTGTTGCCATAAAACTCGATCATCATTTGCAAAATTTCAGATACCTAGATTGAATAGACACTGGGTTATTTTCATTTAAAGAAAGAAGTTGTATGGCAGCTACTCGAACCCGGCGGCCGGAAATGCTGGAGTTAAATAGCAAAACTAACAATTTTGCAAAAGTGACGTAAAAAAATGTCAGCCTCCTAGCTCTTTTATTTTTTGAGTTATCGTGCGGACGGACACTGAGTTATTTTCATTTAAAAAGAGAAGTTGTATGGCAACTATCCGAACCCGTCGCACTACCACAACCAACGGACGGACGGACAGACGTACATGAATTCGATTCTGAGCCGATCCATACCTTTGACACTATATCTAGCTCGACTCTTTTAAGGTGTCACAAACGTAATGGCAAATTTATTATACCCTTGAACATAGTTCATACGGGTATAAAAAACTTAAACAAATACAAACATAAGAAATTAAATGCAAACATTAAAACAAAATAAAACGAAAAAGCAAATCTAAGGCAACAAAGAAATGTTGCTCAACATTTTTCATGTTTTCATTTTGGTACATATCCATACGAACATAGTTCAAGCGTATAACAAATTTACCATTACGTTTGTAACACTTTAAAGGTAATGAGATAGATATTGCAAAGTATATTATATTCTTGCTTTGGATTTAATTCTGAGTCAATTTAGATAAGAACGTTTGTTCGTCTGTACGATAGCTGAAAATATAATACAGTTAGGATTCTGTAATTTGTACAATTTCAGTTTTATGTAAATGCCAATTGTATATTTAATTAAATTAAATATTTCCAATTTTGTCCAAAGAAGTTAACTTTTATGGCAACGACCTCTTCAAAATTTAATTGGTTTAGGGAAACATATAAATTACATATATTAAAATTTTGTTAAAAGAAGTTAAGTTTTATGCCAACTACTTCTGGTAGCTTTGAAGTTTATATGATCCTATCTTGGTACTTAAAAATGCTAGATATCTGAAATTTTTTAGAAAAATAATCAAGTTATACGGCAACAACTTTTGTAAAATTTGGTTGGTTAGACGGAGCGGGATCGAGTAACTGCTATTTTATAAAATTTACATAAATATATTCCAGTACATACTTAATTAAGTTAAATTTTTCTGAAAGATGATTAAATTTTATCGACACAGCATATTATATTATGTTCCCAGTTATCCTAGAGATAACATAGTCAACTCTATATTCTTCCTCATTTAAAATTAATTCAATAACAACATTGTTGGAATGTTTTTGGTATTTTATCAAATAACGAATTATGTTTCGAACTTCAAAAAAAAAAAAAAAACATAAAAGAAGAAAAACCGTATATATATATTTAAGTTCACAGTAAACAAATTGATTCTAATTAATTTTTAACACTTATTTGTGGCGTAAATATGAAAGTATGTAATAGAATGTGTACATAAAATAACATTGTTGCTAAAAAAAATTTAATAGACGAAGAGATTAAAGTAAATTTTGTGGTTTTTATTTTCTTTTTTAAAAAAAAACAAAACAAAAAATGTTTGTCATAAATATTAACTCATTATTTTTCTAAAGTTTATTTAATATAAAACAAGGTATTATGTAAAACCAAGAGCTTGTAAAAGAGCACATTTTCAAAAGGCTAACAAATATCTTGTCTTATTTTTTCAAATTCAAAAATGTATGATATAAACCCAATGTAAATGTAATTATTTGAATGGGTTTTACAGACTTTGAAGTAACACAATGGGTTGCAGCACTTTAAAGCAACACTTTAAAAGTGTTCTTCTACAAAATTAATTTTAATGGTTTCTATTGATCTTCAAAATATCATTTTTTTATCTTACGTTTTTTATCGGTGTAAAAATTTTATAAGCAAACGGACAGATGAACGAAAAATTTCACCTAATAAAAATTTTGTTTTTTTAAATGTTCTAGAAAAAGGTGATCTTATAATGAATAATGACTTAAAATTATTTTGTTTTTTGTTTATTTTTAGTTTCACGATTATGGAAATAATGAAGCATATACATATCGTTTACGTGCTAGACTCTAATTGAGTAATTTGAAGTAATTTGACGTAAATGTAATTGGGGTGTTATGGGGGAGAAAAAACTGTGAGTTTTGTTATGAATTTATGTAGTTATTCAATTTGAAAAGAAAATATTGACAAAAAAGTACATATTATACAAAACATTTAATTTGAAATGAAGTTCATGAACAATGAAAAAGTTCATTTATTTAATTTTAAAAAGATATTTGTTAAAAGTTAAGTTTAAGATTTAAATAATGGAATTGTGATAATTTACACATATTCTACAAAATTAGGAATATTAAGAGCATTTACACATGTTCGACATGTTATGAAATATTAAAAGCATTAATATTCACTTTGACAATATTAAAATTTACTAGATAGAAATAATAAGTAATAATTCTTTTAAAATGGTTGCTAGAATAGGTTAATAAATTCTTTATTTTCCATTTCTTAAATAAATCATGTCATTAAGAAATAATTTTTAAAATTTTAATTGATTTTACTGTTAGTAATAAAAATTTTAAATGGGCAGGTGTAGTTAAAATGATAAACATTTCTTAACTTCTTTTTTATGAAGGATAGTGGAAAATATCGAAAATCACTTAAAATAACTGCACGAGGCTCCTCTGGGTAGTTTTGGACTTTAAATAACCAAAACCACCCCCTTTAAAACTAAAATGTAGAATGGGTCCTTTAATACAAAGTAACATAATGTACAGTTTCGTTGGGGAGAAGAATTCGGGAAGAATGCTTGGGAAATTGGGTTTTGGATAATAGGAATTATAGAGGATGAAAAAGAAAATTTTGAGAGTTAATTTGGAGAAAAATGTTAATATGTGATGTTAATGTGTAAATATAAATATAATGTGTAAATGTAATCGTAAATATATGATTTACCAACTTTTGCAAACACATGTGTCGGCATAAGACTCCATAAACGCAACATCAGTATGACCATAGAATTTCCAGATGTTCTGTTACATGATCTTAACAGTTTGACAGTGTAGGGATGGGTATCTGTTGCACTTCTTGTTTCATATTGGAAAGCTTTGTGTGGAGGGATTAATTGTTTTACTTTTTAGAACGGGTGTCCAATTATTAAAACCTTATCAATTATCTGTAAGAGCGGTCAGGTAACACTTGAGTTACCAATAAGACAAATAATTATGTTCTGTACTTTGTCGAGATAACGCAAAGCTGTTTGGGAGCTCCAGCTCAAATATGTACATTATTACCCATTTTAGACCTAATATACGTATTATACATATTGATAAGGTCATTTGTACAAAAGTAAGTTTTACCGCGACACAAAAACCACAAAATTTAGTAGAATCTTTAGCTATACCAATTTTTGATTTAACTTGTTAATAATTAAAGTTTATTCCGATCTTATCATAGGGCATATTTTTCGACACAATTTTTTTCTCTAGTTTTGTAATACAGACAATGTTTTACATTCAAATTCCTTCACAAATTTAATACTATCTAATATTAAAAAAAAAAAAAAAGATTTGTTACAAAAAATCAAAAATTCCTATAAAAAAGCAAAAATAATTTTCAAACCATACAGAATATACAACTCAACTGAATTAAAAGCACTAAATCAACGGGAAAACTAAAACAAAATGTTTGAAAATGTTTTAAATTTTCTGTCCTTAGTCATAAAACAAAAAAAAACAAAAATCCTAGCTATATTGTAAAAAATTCGGTTATAATTTTTGAAGGTTATGCAATTTTTTGCATTTTAAACAAAAGATTTTTATCATAACTGTCATATACAATAAAGCATTAAAATGTAGATATGAAAAATATGTAATAAAATTCGCTTTTGTTTTTAAAGAAAGAACAGGAAAGATAGATAAAAGAGAAAAATATAATATTAAAAATAATAAGAGAAAAAAATTACCAGTTTCCAAAATTTTATTTACAGGGTGTACAGAATTTCTAAAGTACCTAAATAGTAAAATAAATATATGTTTCTAACTATTGCAATATTTCTGTTACCAATGTTGTCATTAAACACAAAATCTCTCATTCATATCCAAAAATAAATTCATTAAGGGTCTAAACTGAATTACTTTGCTTCTAAAACAAAATTTAATCCTTGATGTAAGACAAAATAGTATTACAGTAAACCAAAAAGCTTTAGAGAATATAAAAAAAACAAAAATTTAAAATTTTGTCCTATCAAGAAAATGCATAGTCACACAAAAACTATAAAAATCGTTTCGTTTCATTACATAACGTAATTGCATATTCAATGCATTTGCAAGAATTGCAACAACAAAAAAAAACTTGTAATTTTTTCCCCACTCTTTAAGCTATTTTCATTTTTACTGAATAAATTTTGAACTAATTACAAAGTTCTCTTAATATTCTCTTTTTCTGCAAAATTCGTATTTGTATGACCAAAAAACTAAACAAACATTTCTTCGCCGTAATTATAGTAAACAATTGTTTTATTTACGTGCAAGTTTAGTGAGTTTAAAAAAGGTTCCGCTTTAAAATATGCAATTTTTAATTTACTAAAATTATTTGACAGAAGAACTTTTCCTGAATTGTTGGAGGCTTCGGTGGACGAGTTTGACCTTTATGTTTAACCGGAGCAGTGCGAATTTAAATTTTGCACAGGTAGCAAATCATTTTTAATTGAAAACAAATACTGTGTAAATTCGCTTTGCTACCAAATATAGTGTAAATATGGGAACTCGGTGGCTTAGTTGTTAAGCATTAGCCTTATTAGCCAAGTGAATGCGGGTTCAAATCGTACATAGGTAGCAAGTTTTATTAATTTAAAACAAATCCCCGTTGCTATCAAATATAGTGTAAATATATAATATAAACAAAATAAATAATATTAGTGTATAATTTAATGATAGTATTCGACCTATAATGGCCTTTGTAATCGATGGTCTTGTAATATTGTAATATCCTATGTGATATGTAATATTATATAAATCATTAGCCGGTTTAATAATATTACATTATTGTATGCGTCTTCTTTGTAATAGTGTTTAAAATCTGTCTATACTATGCAATTTGTTATCAGCTGTTGTTACGGTATGAAATGCATCATACTATATGAGTAAAACTCTTGATGTAAAATACTCCCACTCCGTAACTGTAGTTATTCTTTCCCTCTTCTAATTTTTAATTCGCAACTCCTTTTTCTTTTATCTACGATCTGATTTAGCGGTCAACACTTGTTTTAATTCTACATCCTTGACATAATTATATTGTGTTGAAAAGACAACTAATGGGACTGAATTAATTTCCAAAACAAACCAAATTAAACGATATTTTATATATTATTCGTCCATGTATACTGATATCAAAATAAAGTTGAATAATAATAGACTTATTTTAACTTATATATATATTTTCCTTTCTAGTAATTGAATTTAATTTGATTTCAAAAAATGTATGCACCTTTAACGTTTACAAAAAAAAAATAGAAAAAAAAATAATAATATTTGAAAATTTTCCTTGCATAATCAAGGACAAGTACCTTTAGTTTACTTAAAAATGTATACTTCTTTTATTTCTATTCTTCTTTTTTTATTTAATTTCAACCGAATGATTCTGTATTTAATCTAATTTCCTGTATCTTGTTAAAAATTATCAGGAAAAAATGATTGGGTATATATCAGTTTATGAAAATTCTTTATATTTTAAAGTGATATATTATGTACAGCAGAAAACTTTCTGATTATGTATGAAAGCAAGAGTGCACAGTTTCAAAATGATATGAATAAAGAAATTAAAATTTTATGACTTTAAACTCTATCATCATTTTACTATTGGTTAATTCCTTTCATTTAGGATTGTGTCTCGAAATAATTTCGTAGAGATACTGAGAAGGTTTTTAAGTAATTATACAAAGTATAGAACTAAACTGAAATATAATTAGATATGACAACCAAAAATTCCTTAGTTTTTCTTTATTGTGTATATACTGAATGGTTCTTCAAATTTTCTTCTCCATAACGTTATGCACAAAGGTATATAAAGTAAAGAAGTAAACCTTTTACATCTCTGCAAGTGAACATAGTCTTCAGATATAGTTCTCACAATTAATCACATCCACATGGATTTAACAGACAAAGTGAATATACGCCTCCAGACTAGCACAGATTCAATAATGATAACCTTTTACAAGTATATCTAATCATAAATGGAAAAATATTAATTTACGGTTTAAAGGAAAATAATATATGAAACATACACATTTAGGAAACAAAATTTATGATTCCCTGATGGCAATGAACTTTTAATTTTTTGTTTTATGATAAACTTCATCATCCTCACCTTCTCTATACCTCACTATCATGATATTGTCCCGTGGCACTGTTTTTTTTTTAAACTTTCCAACCTATTTGCTTTTTTCTCATTTGGAATGAATTTTTAACCAATGGAACTCCACCACAATTTAAAAAATCCCTATAAAAAAGAATAATAATTTCTTAGTGAACACAAATAACTGTATATTATGCAAATTCTGTGGTTATTGCAGTTGTGTTATTACACAACACAATGTAAAAATACTGCGGTTACTTTTTATTGAAAATCGATAATTGATGCAATGATGCTTTAATAATTTCTTTCCTGATTTATAATAACATTAGTTATGGTTGGGATAAAGGAAAATTATTCTATGTAAATGAATATTTATGCATATATTTATGGTAAATTTTAATAGAATTTTAAATTATTATTCGATTATTAGTGAAATTATGTAAAAACATCAGCTGTCTCCACCACAGGACCGACCGCCACTACACAAAAAGTAGAATGCCAAAATTTATAGATTTTTTACATAATAATTTAAATCAAAGCAAAATAACTTCTAATAATTTAATAACATTTTGTTTTATTCAATAAAAATAATTATATGCAATGAAATCGTAAAAATATATGTACATTCATTCATACATCTATTTATTATTATTATTATTGTAATGTAGATACATGATTTTTTTTTCATTCAAAAAATAATATTAAAAGTAAAAAATAACAAGTAAATGTAACAGTAAGTCGATGCAACCGACTTATTAATACCCTACACCTGAATAATTCGAATTAAATTTAAAATCCATAAGTGTTTTTGGCAGCTGCTTGAATTTCTTCCCTTTTCTGTCTTATTCAACTCGAATTTCAAGAACGTAAAAGAGGCATCCGCTTGGGATATGCTTGACACCCTTGTATAAAATTTTAAGTTTCTATCTTAATTATTTTCGAAGATTGGTAGTCCTTGGGAGGTTTGTGTCAGCTACCCGAATTGCCACTCCAATTCATCGAATCCATCTCAGGAACATAAAGAAAACTTGCCAGAACACCATTCTATTAAATTTAAAGGTTCTACTTTTGTTGGTTTTGGAGATATGCTCGTTGCTCTTGTGCTCGTCCGGAAGTTTCCAAAATACGAACCCATGGTTCAAATTCTTTCAAATGTCAGTTTCCAATTTTACAGAAAAAGAAACATAACAGAACACCTTTGTACTAAAAATAAAAGTTCTATCTTTGTTGGTTGTGGAGATATACTCGTTTGCTCTGGGGCTCGTCCGGAAGCTTCCAAGATTTGAACCCATGGACCAAATCCTCACAAATTTCAGAAACATAAATCAAACATGAAGGAACACCATTCTGCCTAATTTAAAGGTTATATCTTTGTTGCATTTGGAGATAATATCATTTGCTCTGAGGCTCGTTCGGAAGCTTTCAAAATCCGAACCCAAGGATCAAATCCTCTCAAATTTCAGAGGCCTAAATCATACATGAAAGAACACCATTCTGCCAAAAGTAAAGGTTATATCTTTATTGGTTTTGGAGATAATCTCATTTGCTCTGGGGCTCGTTCGGAAGCTTCCAAAACCAAACCCATGGACCAAATCCTCTTAAATTTCAGAGACATAAATCAAACACGAAAGAACACCATTGTACCAAATTCAAAGGTTCTACCTTTGTTCGTATTGGATATAATCTCATTTGCTCTGCGGCTCGTTCGGAAGCTTCCAAAATTCGAATCCACGGTTCAAATTCTTTCAAATTTAAACCCATGGCCAAATCCTGTCAAATTTCAGAGACCTAAATCAAACATGAAAAAACACAATTCGGCCAAATTTAAAGGTTATATATTTGTTGTTTTTCGAGATAATCTCATTTGCTCTGGGGCTCGTTCGGAAGCTTCCAAAATCCAAACCCATAGACCACATCCTCTTAAATTTTAGAGACATAAATCAAACTGGAAAAAACATCATTATAAAAAATTTAAAGGTTCTATCTTTATTGGTTTTGGAGATAATCTCGTTTGCTTTGGGGCTCGTTCGGAAGCTTCCAAAACCCGAACCCATGGACCAAATCTTCTCACATTTCGGAGACTTAAATAAAACATGAAAGAACACCACCCTGCCAAATTTAAAGGTTATATCTTTATTGGTTTTGGAGATAATCTCGTTTGCTCTGGGGCTCGTTCGGAAGCTTCCAAAATCCAAACCCATAGACCACATCCTCTTAAATTTTAGAGACATAAATCAAACTGGAAGAAACATCATTATAAAAAATTTAAAGGTTCTATCTTTATTGGTTTTGGAGATAATCCCGTTTGCTCTGGGGCTCGTTCGGAAGCTTCCAAAATCCAAACCCATAGACCACATCCTCTTAAATTTTAGAGACATAAATCAAACTGGAAGAAACATCATTATAAAAAATTTAAAGGTTCTATCTTTATTGGTTTTGGAGATAATCTCATTTGCTCTGGTGCTAGTTCGGAAGCTTCCAAAATCCAAACCCATAGACCACATCCTCTTAAATTTTAGAGACATAAATCAAACTGGAAGAAACATCATTATAAAAAATTTAAAGGTTCTATCTTTATTGGTTTTGGAGATAATCTCATTTGCTCTGGTGCTCGTTCGGAAGCTTCCAAAACCCGAACCCATGGACCAAATCTTCTCACATTTCGGAGACTTAAATAAAACATGAAAGAACACCACCCTGCCAAATTTAAAGGTTATATCTTTGTTGGTTTTGGAGATAATCTCATTTGCTCTGGTGCTCGTTCGGAAGCTTCCAAATCCAAACCCATGGACCAAATCCTCTTAAATTTCAGAGGCCTAAATCATACATGAAAGAACACCATTCTGCCAAAAGTAAAGGTTATATCTTTATTGGTTTTGGAGATAATCTCATTTGCTCTGGGGCTCGTTCGGAAGCTTCCAAAACCCAAACCCATGGACCAAATCCTCTTAAATTTCAGAGACATAAATCGAACGGGAAGAAACATCATTGTACAAAATTTGAAGGTTCTATCTTTGTTGCTTTTGGAGATAATCTCGTTTGCTCCGGAATCATTCGGAAGCTTCCAGAATCCGAACCCATGGACGGATTTTGTCCAGATTCGAACTTAGCCTTTCTTTCGTAATTAGTAACCTACTATATAAATTTTATCAAGATAGCATCATTATTTTTTGAGTTATCGTGCGTACGGACGGACGGACGGACGGACATCGCTAAATCGACTCCGGCGGTGATCCTGATTCAGAATATATATACATGTCTATACCTAACTCGCTTCCTTTTGGTGGTTACAAACACCATACCAAAGTTAATATACCCTATACTTTAGGTGTATGGTATAATAAAAACTGTAAACAAATACAAAACAAACATAAGATTAATATTAAATCTGCTAACAAAAATTTTACCGTTTTAATTTTATGTCATCAACAAATGAATAATATGCATTGGCATAGATATAAGTACATACATATGTATGTATAAAAATTTTTAGAGATATAAAAAAAAAACGAAAAAAAATTGTTCATATAAATTCATATGGTGAAATTTGGACTTAGAAAAAAAATTAAATTAAAGTTAAAGTTAGTCGGATCAAAAAATGTTCTATGATAAAGTTGTTCCTCTTTACTTGTGTAACAACTTTTTCTTAATAATTTTTCTCACAAAATTTTTCTGTTACGAAATATTCGTAAAAAACTTAAAAACTACACTAGTAAACTACCACTTGCGGTTGTCCGATTTGCTCCAAAAGCTTATCAATCCGAGATATTTACGTCAAAACCTTAAATATGAAATTTTAAAAAATTCCGCTCAGTCGTTTAAGCTGTACACGTGCCCACAGACATACCCACACACACACACACACACACACACACACACACACACACACACACAAATAAAAATAATAAAAATGGGTGGGAATAGTTTGGTTTGAGGTATTTGAAATAAATTATTGTTTTACCTTTTGATTTATTGAAACATTAACTTATATTGTTTGATTTACATAAATGTCATTAACTAAAGACTAGTATTAATAGATTCTGCCTAAGAATTGGGAATGGGACCAAGATAATGTACTTTCCGACTCAAAAGAGATTGTAGAAGAGATATTTAATAGCCCAAGTCACCTGCGTGTGACAAATTATTTATTATCTAAAAAACTTGATGAAATCGTTTGATTTCATTATATCTATGTTACAAATAGATTAAATATATGTTAAAATTATTCTGCTTTCCTACTCTTTTTATTTATCTTTTCTCATTTAGTTCTAGAAATGATCATTAAACCTATAATTTTTTTACATCGCATTACGTTTTTTTTTTGTTGTATTTTTATGCATGTTGGATTAAGTTTGCCAACTAGATACTGGTATTCTTTTTTATTCTATAAAATTTGAATCATAATTAAAATAAACATAATTCTCATGCTATAATAAATTTGTTATTACCTTTATAATACTGTAACGGAAATGAAAAAATAACCATGAAAGCATTTATTTTGCATATATAAAAAACAAACTCTGTTTTGGGTCCTGTGTATAAAATACGCCGTAAACACCGAGGAATTGTAAGTTCGAAGCCCACGCAAGTCATAGGAATAATTTTCCCTTACGTAATTTGTGTAATTTTCTTCTCACATTTACTGGCAGGGAAATAAACTAAAAAGAAAACAACAAAACAAATTTTTTTATATGAACATAAAATATGGTTTCAATGCTCTTCCTCGTTTTGCTTTATATTTCGAAAAGAGAGTTCTTGTTCTATAAACGGAGAAGTTGAAAAAAAAAAACAAGTCAAATGCAATTTTATTTAAAACTAAAGATTTTTAATGCGTTTTTATTTAAAATATAAGTTTAAAACATAACTTAAGATTAATTCTAGTTTAAGAACTTCTTTTGAATAAATTTCAAAGGAACCGAGTTTCAAATATCTTTTAAAAAACTTTAGACAATTTTATCTTTTGAATAGGTCTTGAAAAAAATGTTTTGAAAAGTAAAATTGAATAAAAGATGATAGAGATGTCCTAGAGTATTTAATTAAAGCTTCTTGGCGTTTTAAAGAAATTATCTTTGTTATTTAAATCATCTAAAATAAAACGTGGCAATGGGAGCTATCTAAAACATCGGGATGAGTATTATTAAAAGCATTCCGGAAATATTTTTTATACATGAGGTTATTATAGAACTTTGGTACTTTGGAATCTGGTTAACTTTTTTAAGTTTTAAATTTTTAATTCCCTTTGTTGTATGTAAACCATTTATTGTAGTATTTTATATAATAAAAAATACTACAATAAAAAATTGCATAAAAAATGCCATAGAAAATTGTTGGTTTCACTTTTTAATAAATATTTGTTTAGTTCTTCTGATACTGCACTAAATTACTTGGAAAATTGATTTAAAGAACGTATATGTTAGATTTTCTACTATACTGATGTCGTTTTTTTATTCATATGTATTGTATAGTAAGTGGGAACATGCTTTGGAAAGCGTTTTTATTTCCCTATAAGATGTAATTTCTTTTACAGGTATACTAACAACATTCGAAAATTAAATTACACGAAAATTTACTTAAGTGAAAATGGGAAATTTAGTTATTTTTTTTTTTAATGCGCCCTTTTGATTTTGTTCTTTTTGGTTTTTTGTTTGGATAATGGATACTATCATTAAATTATCAGTGTGTATACGTGCTTAAAAAAAAAAGAAAATAAAATGTCCTTCAGTACAAAATTACATTCTTTTTTGGGTGATTCTGAAGTATGAATCATTGGGTCGGATACACTTTCTATAAATTCACAATTAAAAAAATTTTTGTTTTACTAAAAGTAAAAAATTAGAACGTATACATGTAATAATTATATCCCAGAAGAATATTCACAGAAGATTAAATTTAAAAAAAAAAAAATAAATAAAATAAAAAGTCGTTATTTAATTTTTTTTTGTGGTGTTATTTCTTGCTGCGTTATTTCATTTCTATGCAGTATTAATTCATTCGTTGTGGTGCTATTTAAATTTTTAAGGCATTATTTCATTATTTTATGGCGTTATTTCATTTACAGAATATTTATATACTTTATTCAGGATATGTATACATGTATATGAACATATATGCGAGATTCTGAAATAGCAAATATTATAGAGTTGGCTACAAAATCAGTTTTTCAACAATTTGTTTAGCGAGGATTTTATTTTTGTTGTTGAAATATGTTTAGAACAAGAAACTTCTGAATTTAAAGATATTGATTAAGATAAGGGAAATGAAAATAATTCATGTTGTACTATACGCCATAATAGATCTCGAAATATATTATTATTACCATGCAAACATCTCAAATGTTGTAATGAATGCATTGTAATTTTACAAGCCCAAACTATAAGTGAAAATTCATCATTCGCGGTCTATATTGCAGAGTAGAAGTAAATGATATAATGCAAGTATACTGTTAAAAAAATACTCAATAAAATTTATTTAGTTTTATTTTTTTTGTTTAATTTAATTTGATTTTAATAAGAAATATTTTTGCAGCGTTCATTTTGAACGCATCAACATTTTGAAATACAAGAATGAGATAACGCCACAATAAAATGAAATAACGCCGCAATACAATGAAATAATACCGAAACAAAATGATACAGAGCGACAAAAAAAAATTAAAAAGGCAATACTGATCTGACCAATGACGCATTGTGTAAGTAGCCGCTTTTTCACGCGAAAGATTTCCGATTTAAATCCCGGTTAGGTCAAAATATTTCATAAAATTTAATAATACATTATAAACAAAGAAGGAAGAATACAGTTGCCTTTGTCAACTCTTAGATACCCGTACGAACCGTTAGTATGTTCATAGCCTGTCACTCTGCTTATAATATTATTTTTTAAATTTTTTAGTATGTATTTTAAAATAATTTTGGTGTTTTTTTTATAATTTGTAGAACTATGGGTGGTACATATATTCAAACTATATGTTTATACATTCTTCAAAAGCAGATTCTAACCTTCCACATAACGATTATCAATCCAAAATAACTTTTTTAAATATACTATAGTACCATTTAATACTAAGCGGTAAATGTGTAATAATTTATGCTACACATATGTATTATATATCATTCATTCTTCATTGACATGTACGATATGTAAATAAACATGAGTTATATAAGTATATGTACTAATATCATATAAATATTGAAGAATTTATAACCGTTATATTTTTTATTTATTTAATTTTTTTTTGTACTACGCATCATCCACAACAATTTCAAATTATCGCGCAAAAAAAATGCAAAAAAATCGTTAAAAAAAATTTTTAGAAAAATTTAGAAAAATGAAGTCACACTTTCGTCAATTTTAAGGCAACCCTATATTATTAAAAAAAGTTGTTAATAGAAATGAAAATATAATGTTGGAGCTTTAATTTTTGTATATTACTTCAAAAATATTTGGACAGGTGTTCAAGTCACAGGTGTTTAAAAATAAGGAATTTTTAGTTTTTGACCCCATATAGCTCCGAAAGGGGGGAAACTTATTTTCTGAGATCTAACTTCTCTCAATATTTGAACTTTCAATATTTCAAGTTTCTAAGACACCGAATAGCACAAGTATATATTTATTATATATATATTTTTAAAGCTGATAAAAACAGTAATAGTTTGGAGTTTTCAAATTGAAGATATACTTTATACAACTTGTGTTATAATAATTTAAATATAGAGCTTTTTCAAACTTTGGGGACTGTAGCTCCGTAACGGGTGGTCCTGCAGAAAAAAAGGTGTTATCATAAAATTAATATTTTTATGATATCTATCAGTAGTTAAAATTTAATGGCTCTATTTAAAAAAAAATATGGGGATCTAAAAGTTAGGTGTTCGAGAGCTACCCGAAGTTTTGGTCGGATCTCATCCAAAAAAAATTGGGAACCGACAAATTGTTGTAAGAGTATTTTGTGTTAATTTCAACACTCTAACTTCCTTAGTTTTTGAGTGAGTTATCTTGTTGACGGACGGACGGACGGACAAAGCTTAATCGACTAAGAATTTGATTCTGATCCGATCCATACCTTTGAAGGTATATCAAGCTAGCTTATTTCGAGGTGTTACAAACGGAGGAGAAATTTTAATATACCGGATCCTTATTGTACGGATATAATAAATAATATAATTATGATTTAATACTTGTAAAACAAAAAGTTCTATAAGATTATTTTGTAAGAATTCCATTGTTAAAAAAAAAGAAAATATTACCTAATCGATAAACTTGAATGCATCACGTATACATTTTCTATAAAACATAGTTATAATACCTTAAAATAATCTATTGAATAATCAGATCTAATAGCAAAAACTTTCTGTTATTTAATTTAATAACACTATCTTAAAAATATCAACTTTTATATACATAATTTTATTTTAAAATAAATTTCCACAACTGTTATAATATTTTATATATCATATTCGAGTTTTATTTTTAAATTAATTTTTAATTAACTGACGTTTCTATTTTATTCACTCAATTTCACAGCATGTGTTTGAAAATTACAAACAAAAAAATTTAACATTATTTTTTTATAAACTAAAAAAGACTAAAATCACGATCTGTTCTTCCATTTGTTTGTATTTATGTAATAATGAAAATAATGTTTTTATTAGTGTTTTACTATACTAAATAAATCAATTAAGTAAAAGTATATAAAAATCAATTAATTTTAAGCTTTACAACAATTCTTACATTAAAAAATTTTGTAAAAATTAATTAAATGTAATTCAAAATAAATACACGTAAATTTAAAGTTGCATTTAGTTCCACGGTGCCATTAAATAAATTGTTAATAGAAATAAATTCTATAATCTAAATGATTTGATTAAAGAAATTAAAATAAAATTTATTTCTGTTTTCTATATTAAATTTTATATTTCCTATATAGACCTGATTTTTGATTTTCAGAAAAAATATTGCGCAACTATAATTATTTCCCTACGAACGTAATCAGGATATAAATTCGTCATTACATTTGTGAAAAAAAGACGATACCCTAAACTATAAAAGAGACGAGATAGATAAAAATCATTTCTAAAAGATGACGAAGTTTTATGGCAATAACTTCTATGAAATTTGATTTCTTTAGCTTAACAGATTCAGGTAGCTGTCATATTTTGAATTTTACTTAAGTTAGAGATCTGAACTTTTGTAAAAGATTATTAAATTTTATGGTTTAGTGCGAGTATCTTAGAGATAACAAGTCAACTATACAAGTTTCCTTGTTTTCTATATGGAACTAAATGTTAGCTTTAATTAAGTTGCATATTTCTTGCAACTTACAATAAAAATATTTCTTCATATTTTGTATATTTATGTAAAATCTTAATATTTAATAGTATTGTTTATATGTATGTATATGTATATTTTGTAATTTCATCAAATAATTTTTAATAATAAATACTTTTATTTTACTTACATTTGATTCAAAATAATAAAACCATATTAATTTAATTTTTTTATTGCTTTAATTTTAGATAAAATTGCATCAAACGAAAAGTTAAAAAAAAAACAAACTGGAAAAAACTTATCACATAAATAATCTACAAATCGTAACCCACATAAAACGTTTTATTTTGGTCATCACATATGTGAAAAAATAAAAATTTATTTTTTATTCATTCATTTCAAGAATAGAAGAATCCGTAGCTACTTTTGACTTGATTTTTAAATTTTAAGATATATATCAAATAAAACAACAACAACAAAAAATAAATAAAAAATACGTTATCGTAAATTAAATAAAAGAAATAATCAAAACAAATGATGACAAAATTGATATAAAATTCACCACATATCTTTTTTTATGTCATTTACCAAATCACATGTCCATTCTTACCAATTTTGTTGTTGTTTGCTGTTGTAAGTGAAAGGGTAATCAGTATTATTTACAAGGATTAAATTGGATTTTTGATACTACTTTACAACTCTAGCATCAGTATATAGAAAATAAAATACGATAACTTTACAAAAGCATAATAATATAAAATTGTTTATAAATACAACATACATATATATATTATGCCAAACGGGATATTCAGGGACTAACAAAAATGATAACATCTAGTGTATGCAATGAATTTGTTCAGTGGTAAATGACGATAATGGTAATTGCGTAATACTAATAGAAAATGTCAACTAACTGTAAACAATAAAGAAAAGTATAGTAAAAAGGATAATAAAAGGATGAAAGGATTGGTATAAAAGTAAAAAACAAAAAAAAAAAATAAACGAATAGAGAAAGGAAAAAAATACCAAGAAAATATTTTAACAGATTTGTTACGCTTCCCTGTCATTTACTTTTTATTATTCTTCTTGTTTTTTTTTATTTTAGTACTTTAGAATATTTGGAAACTTTAAAAATTGTTTCAAAATTTATTTGCATACATACAAACAAGGCCTTAAATGGATTCATGAAAAAAAAACAGTTGAATTTAATTTAAAAAAAAAATATGGTAAAATCTTAAATAAAAAATGAACTACCATATAAATTAAATCAAAAAAAAATTAAGATAATCATCAAATGGCAAAAATTTGAAGAGGAAAACAAATATGGAATTTATATTGTTTGTGTTTTGTAGTGTAGTGTAGTAGTATATGTAAAAAAAAAACTGTCAAATATATTGATATAGTTAAAAAAATTTGACAGTACTAAAAAAAAATATACGGTATTCAACAGCATTGTAAAATGTGTGAAATTAAATTCTTCTAATTTTGATTCTGCATTTAAAACAAATGAGTAAAAAAATCTGAATAAATTAAATAATATGGATCTTGTAAATTTTGAAAATTTTTTAATATAATTAAAATTTAATAAAAAGAATAAATAAATTTTATTAAAAAAAAATAAAATTTGCAATTAAAAAAAGGAAAACTTAAAAAAATTATTAAAAAAAATGGCTTTAATAACGAGTGAAGGAATACCAAATTATTCAGGTAAATTTAAATCTAATTTTATAGGTATTATGTATTTATTTTTGGCTTGAAGTTGAATAATTTATTTATTTCTCAATAATATTTCGTATAGAATACCTTATTAATAATATAATAAAAGACTAGTGTCGCGAGTGCTCGAAATTCGAGCAAATGTCATCAAACGCTAGACATTTGAACGGATTGAGTTTACTTTTCCGCGGAAGGTGAAATCTTCAACAGACACAAAGAAAATCTAACAAATTCAATATGAATCGCTGTAAAAAAAGTGGCTCTAAAAAGTAATTCAAAATGCATACATAATTAAAATTTACGGTACATACTAATATAAATAATAATTTGTTTTTGAAAAGCAATTAAACATATTTTTTCATTCATTAAAAATATTAAAATTTTTATATTAGGTTTTCTTAATTTTATGACATCAATAATATAAATGTAATGTTTTTTCGGGTTTTTTCATTATACACACCTTCCGCATCAAATTTTTATTTTAAATGGTAAGTAAGGCGGATAAATGAGTCCACATGAAAACGTTTTTAGTCGCTCTTTCTAGGCTGCATGGAATATAGCCCAATGAATATTGAATTGAATTGCATGTATTATGACTTTATTACAATATTATGTATATGTATGTGCACTTTTTTTTTACAAAAAGAACAACAAAAGAAAACAAAAAGTATAAACAACCAAGTAACATCATTGATCATAGTGAGATCACTTTATTTAATAATTTCAAATTAGGATGTTGAGAGGAAAAATGTCGAAAGAGAGAGAGAGTGAATTCCGAGGCAAACTTAAATCATTGCTGAATGCTGATACGGAATAAAAGTTTAATCGACTCAGCAATACAGATAATAAAAAAAAATCAAAAACACTATTTTTTTCTTTACAATTCAATTTAGTTTCATGTGAGTTTCATCTTCATGTGAGTGGGCTTTTTTTTGAACCGCAACCGCAAATGATATTTATATATGTTTCTGGTAAAAAAAATTGAGCCCCAACCGAAAATATATACCTGTTTTCACCTGAAATATCGCGAGAATATAAAAAACAAGGTAGAATGTAAACCAACGGTTTTTAAAAGCGCACATTTCCAAAACTCAATACAAACTGTTTAGAAGTGTGACTTACACAAAAATTTGAAAATTTCATGTAATAAGAAAAAACTTGAAAATAGGACATTTTTGAGATTTTGAGGGGCCGTAAGTCCGGAATCCTATATAACTAAGAAAAGCTGTTAACACACGTAAAAATATATTATTGAAGCTTTAATTTTTATGTCTTGCCGAAGAAAAATTTTTACAGGTGCCTAAGTTACAGGTGTCTAAACATAGCAAATTTTCAATTTTTCAGGCGTAATAACTCTTAAAGAGGGGGCGCTACCAAAAAATTTTCTGAGGAAACTTATACTAATTTTAAAAGTTCTTTCTTGTCTCAAAATTTCAGGTTCCTATCTAAAGGGGTACCGGAGTTATGAAAAAAGAAATTTCATGCAAAATGTGGTTTTCACATAACGGTAAATTTAAAACGTAAATTACAAAATATTACATAATTTTGATATTGTTTTATATAGATAATAAAATTTTCGATCTTCTACCGGTTTTAGATTGCAAAACTATTACGCAAAGCCCGAGATATATACATCTGAAAATGGGGCTTTTTTACAATTTTGAAGAGCTGCAGCTTTGGAACTCTTTACAACTAAAATAAACCTTTCACACACGTAAAAATATATTATTGTAGCTTTAATTTTTACATCTTGCAGAAGTAAAATGTGTGCAGGTTCCTAAGTTACAGGTGTTTAAAAATAGCAAATTTTCAATTTTTAAGCCCTAATAGTTCATAAACAGGGGGTGGTCCGAAAAAATTTTCTGAGCAAACTTATACTGATTCTAAAAGTTCTTTCTTGCCTCAAAATTTCAAGCTTCTATCTAGAAGCGTGCCGGAGTTATGAAAGTAGAAAAATCATGCAAAATTTAGTTTTCACATAACTTTTTTCACATAATTTCACATAAAGAAGGAAGAATACAGTTGCCTTTGTCAACTCTTAGATACCCGTACGAACCGTTAGTATGTTCATAGCCTGTCACTCTGCTTATAATATTATTTTTTAAATTTTTTAGTATGTATTTTAAAATAATTTTGGTGTTTTTTTTATAATTTGTAGAACTATGGGTGGTACATATATTCAAACTATATGTTTATACATTCTTCAAAAGCAGATTCTAACCTTCCACATAACGATTATCAATCCAAAATAACTTTTTTAAATATACTATAGTACCATTTAATACTAAGCGGTAAATGTGTAATAATTTATGCTACACATATGTATTATATATCATTCATTCTTCATTGACATGTACGATATGTAAATAAACATGAGTTATATAAGTATATGTACTAATATCATATAAATATTGAAGAATTTATAACCGTTATATTTTTTATTTATTTAATTTTTTTTTGTACTACGCATCATCCACAACAATTTCAAATTATCGCGCAAAAAAAATGCAAAAAAATCGTTAAAAAAAATTTTTAGAAAAATTTAGAAAAATGAAGTCACACTTTCGTCAATTTTAAGGCAACCCTATATTATTAAAAAAAGTTGTTAATAGAAATGAAAATATAATGTTGGAGCTTTAATTTTTGTATATTACTTCAAAAATATTTGGACAGGTGTTCAAGTCACAGGTGTTTAAAAATAAGGAATTTTTAGTTTTTGACCCCATATAGCTCCGAAAGGGGGGAAACTTATTTTCTGAGATCTAACTTCTCTCAATATTTGAACTTTCAATATTTCAAGTTTCTAAGACACCGAATAGCACAAGTATATATTTATTATATATATATTTTTAAAGCTGATAAAAACAGTAATAGTTTGGAGTTTTCAAATTGAAGATATACTTTATACAACTTGTGTTATAATAATTTAAATATAGAGCTTTTTCAAACTTTGGGGACTGTAGCTCCGTAACGGGTGGTCCTGCAGAAAAAAAGGTGTTATCATAAAATTAATATTTTTATGATATCTATCAGTAGTTAAAATTTAATGGCTCTATTTAAAAAAAAATATGGGGATCTAAAAGTTAGGTGTTCGAGAGCTACCCGAAGTTTTGGTCGGATCTCATCCAAAAAAAATTGGGAACCGACAAATTGTTGTAAGAGTATTTTGTGTTAATTTCAACACTCTAACTTCCTTAGTTTTTGAGTGAGTTATCTTGTTGACGGACGGACGGACGGACAAAGCTTAATCGACTAAGAATTTGATTCTGATCCGATCCATACCTTTGAAGGTATATCAAGCTAGCTTATTTCGAGGTGTTACAAACGGAGGAGAAATTTTAATATACCGGATCCTTATTGTACGGATATAATAAATAATATAATTATGATTTAATACTTGTAAAACAAAAAGTTCTATAAGATTATTTTGTAAGAATTCCATTGTTAAAAAAAAAGAAAATATTACCTAATCGATAAACTTGAATGCATCACGTATACATTTTCTATAAAACATAGTTATAATACCTTAAAATAATCTATTGAATAATCAGATCTAATAGCAAAAACTTTCTGTTATTTAATTTAATAACACTATCTTAAAAATATCAACTTTTATATACATAATTTTATTTTAAAATAAATTTCCACAACTGTTATAATATTTTATATATCATATTCGAGTTTTATTTTTAAATTAATTTTTAATTAACTGACGTTTCTATTTTATTCACTCAATTTCACAGCATGTGTTTGAAAATTACAAACAAAAAAATTTAACATTATTTTTTTATAAACTAAAAAAGACTAAAATCACGATCTGTTCTTCCATTTGTTTGTATTTATGTAATAATGAAAATAATGTTTTTATTAGTGTTTTACTATACTAAATAAATCAATTAAGTAAAAGTATATAAAAATCAATTAATTTTAAGCTTTACAACAATTCTTACATTAAAAAATTTTGTAAAAATTAATTAAATGTAATTCAAAATAAATACACGTAAATTTAAAGTTGCATTTAGTTCCACGGTGCCATTAAATAAATTGTTAATAGAAATAAATTCTATAATCTAAATGATTTGATTAAAGAAATTAAAATAAAATTTATTTCTGTTTTCTATATTAAATTTTATATTTCCTATATAGACCTGATTTTTGATTTTCAGAAAAAATATTGCGCAACTATAATTATTTCCCTACGAACGTAATCAGGATATAAATTCGTCATTACATTTGTGAAAAAAAGACGATACCCTAAACTATAAAAGAGACGAGATAGATAAAAATCATTTCTAAAAGATGACGAAGTTTTATGGCAATAACTTCTATGAAATTTGATTTCTTTAGCTTAACAGATTCAGGTAGCTGTCATATTTTGAATTTTACTTAAGTTAGAGATCTGAACTTTTGTAAAAGATTATTAAATTTTATGGTTTAGTGCGAGTATCTTAGAGATAACAAGTCAACTATACAAGTTTCCTTGTTTTCTATATGGAACTAAATGTTAGCTTTAATTAAGTTGCATATTTCTTGCAACTTACAATAAAAATATTTCTTCATATTTTGTATATTTATGTAAAATCTTAATATTTAATAGTATTGTTTATATGTATGTATATGTATATTTTGTAATTTCATCAAATAATTTTTAATAATAAATACTTTTATTTTACTTACATTTGATTCAAAATAATAAAACCATATTAATTTAATTTTTTTATTGCTTTAATTTTAGATAAAATTGCATCAAACGAAAAGTTAAAAAAAAAACAAACTGGAAAAAACTTATCACATAAATAATCTACAAATCGTAACCCACATAAAACGTTTTATTTTGGTCATCACATATGTGAAAAAATAAAAATTTATTTTTTATTCATTCATTTCAAGAATAGAAGAATCCGTAGCTACTTTTGACTTGATTTTTAAATTTTAAGATATATATCAAATAAAACAACAACAACAAAAAATAAATAAAAAATACGTTATCGTAAATTAAATAAAAGAAATAATCAAAACAAATGATGACAAAATTGATATAAAATTCACCACATATCTTTTTTTATGTCATTTACCAAATCACATGTCCATTCTTACCAATTTTGTTGTTGTTTGCTGTTGTAAGTGAAAGGGTAATCAGTATTATTTACAAGGATTAAATTGGATTTTTGATACTACTTTACAACTCTAGCATCAGTATATAGAAAATAAAATACGATAACTTTACAAAAGCATAATAATATAAAATTGTTTATAAATACAACATACATATATATATTATGCCAAACGGGATATTCAGGGACTAACAAAAATGATAACATCTAGTGTATGCAATGAATTTGTTCAGTGGTAAATGACGATAATGGTAATTGCGTAATACTAATAGAAAATGTCAACTAACTGTAAACAATAAAGAAAAGTATAGTAAAAAGGATAATAAAAGGATGAAAGGATTGGTATAAAAGTAAAAAACAAAAAAAAAAAATAAACGAATAGAGAAAGGAAAAAAATACCAAGAAAATATTTTAACAGATTTGTTACGCTTCCCTGTCATTTACTTTTTATTATTCTTCTTGTTTTTTTTTATTTTAGTACTTTAGAATATTTGGAAACTTTAAAAATTGTTTCAAAATTTATTTGCATACATACAAACAAGGCCTTAAATGGATTCATGAAAAAAAAACAGTTGAATTTAATTTAAAAAAAAAATATGGTAAAATCTTAAATAAAAAATGAACTACCATATAAATTAAATCAAAAAAAAATTAAGATAATCATCAAATGGCAAAAATTTGAAGAGGAAAACAAATATGGAATTTATATTGTTTGTGTTTTGTAGTGTAGTGTAGTAGTATATGTAAAAAAAAAACTGTCAAATATATTGATATAGTTAAAAAAATTTGACAGTACTAAAAAAAAATATACGGTATTCAACAGCATTGTAAAATGTGTGAAATTAAATTCTTCTAATTTTGATTCTGCATTTAAAACAAATGAGTAAAAAAATCTGAATAAATTAAATAATATGGATCTTGTAAATTTTGAAAATTTTTTAATATAATTAAAATTTAATAAAAAGAATAAATAAATTTTATTAAAAAAAAATAAAATTTGCAATTAAAAAAAGGAAAACTTAAAAAAATTATTAAAAAAAATGGCTTTAATAACGAGTGAAGGAATACCAAATTATTCAGGTAAATTTAAATCTAATTTTATAGGTATTATGTATTTATTTTTGGCTTGAAGTTGAATAATTTATTTATTTCTCAATAATATTTCGTATAGAATACCTTATTAATAATATAATAAAAGACTAGTGTCGCGAGTGCTCGAAATTCGAGCAAATGTCATCAAACGCTAGACATTTGAACGGATTGAGTTTACTTTTCCGCGGAAGGTGAAATCTTCAACAGACACAAAGAAAATCTAACAAATTCAATATGAATCGCTGTAAAAAAAGTGGCTCTAAAAAGTAATTCAAAATGCATACATAATTAAAATTTACGGTACATACTAATATAAATAATAATTTGTTTTTGAAAAGCAATTAAACATATTTTTTCATTCATTAAAAATATTAAAATTTTTATATTAGGTTTTCTTAATTTTATGACATCAATAATATAAATGTAATGTTTTTTCGGGTTTTTTCATTATACACACCTTCCGCATCAAATTTTTATTTTAAATGGTAAGTAAGGCGGATAAATGAGTCCACATGAAAACGTTTTTAGTCGCTCTTTCTAGGCTGCATGGAATATAGCCCAATGAATATTGAATTGAATTGCATGTATTATGACTTTATTACAATATTATGTATATGTATGTGCACTTTTTTTTTACAAAAAGAACAACAAAAGAAAACAAAAAGTATAAACAACCAAGTAACATCATTGATCATAGTGAGATCACTTTATTTAATAATTTCAAATTAGGATGTTGAGAGGAAAAATGTCGAAAGAGAGAGAGAGTGAATTCCGAGGCAAACTTAAATCATTGCTGAATGCTGATACGGAATAAAAGTTTAATCGACTCAGCAATACAGATAATAAAAAAAAATCAAAAACACTATTTTTTTCTTTACAATTCAATTTAGTTTCATGTGAGTTTCATCTTCATGTGAGTGGGCTTTTTTTTGAACCGCAACCGCAAATGATATTTATATATGTTTCTGGTAAAAAAAATTGAGCCCCAACCGAAAATATATACCTGTTTTCACCTGAAATATCGCGAGAATATAAAAAACAAGGTAGAATGTAAACCAACGGTTTTTAAAAGCGCACATTTCCAAAACTCAATACAAACTGTTTAGAAGTGTGACTTACACAAAAATTTGAAAATTTCATGTAATAAGAAAAAACTTGAAAATAGGACATTTTTGAGATTTTGAGGGGCCGTAAGTCCGGAATCCTATATAACTAAGAAAAGCTGTTAACACACGTAAAAATATATTATTGAAGCTTTAATTTTTATGTCTTGCCGAAGAAAAATTTTTACAGGTGCCTAAGTTACAGGTGTCTAAACATAGCAAATTTTCAATTTTTCAGGCGTAATAACTCTTAAAGAGGGGGCGCTACCAAAAAATTTTCTGAGGAAACTTATACTAATTTTAAAAGTTCTTTCTTGTCTCAAAATTTCAGGTTCCTATCTAAAGGGGTACCGGAGTTATGAAAAAAGAAATTTCATGCAAAATGTGGTTTTCACATAACGGTAAATTTAAAACGTAAATTACAAAATATTACATAATTTTGATATTGTTTTATATAGATAATAAAATTTTCGATCTTCTACCGGTTTTAGATTGCAAAACTATTACGCAAAGCCCGAGATATATACATCTGAAAATGGGGCTTTTTTACAATTTTGAAGAGCTGCAGCTTTGGAACTCTTTACAACTAAAATAAACCTTTCACACACGTAAAAATATATTATTGTAGCTTTAATTTTTACATCTTGCAGAAGTAAAATGTGTGCAGGTTCCTAAGTTACAGGTGTTTAAAAATAGCAAATTTTCAATTTTTAAGCCCTAATAGTTCATAAACAGGGGGTGGTCCGAAAAAATTTTCTGAGCAAACTTATACTGATTCTAAAAGTTCTTTCTTGCCTCAAAATTTCAAGCTTCTATCTAGAAGCGTGCCGGAGTTATGAAAGTAGAAAAATCATGCAAAATTTAGTTTTCACATAACGGTAAATTTAAATACTAAATTTAAAAAAATTGTATAATTTTGATATAAAATTTACAAAGTTAAAAGAAATACCTGTCGAATGACGTTTTCAGATTGAAAAAATCTTAATCAGAACATAAGATATATGCATTTAAAAATAGGACTTTTTCAAAGTTTGAGGGGGTGTAGCTCCGTAATGGTGGGGGCTACATGAAAAAGTTGTTCCATAAAATTATTTTTTTTATGAGACCTACCTATGGTTAAAATTTTCTTTCTCTCTCTTCAACGGTGTAGAAGTTTTGTAAACAGACGGACGGACGGACGGACGGACGGACAGAGTGAAACTAATAAGCACATTTTTTCAAAATTTTTTTGGAAATGTGCTAAAAACATGGTTACCTGAAAAATTAGAAAAGCTTTGTTTTGGCCGTTATTTCACTAAAATTGGTTAAGTAGTTTTTTGCAAATCGGTACCGAAAGTTTTGTATGGCGAAAAATAAGCCGATTAAATATATAGATTTATGTTTAAAACTCTAAACAAAAACTAAAAATTGTACTTTTAAAACTCTAAACAAAAACTAAAAATTGTACTTTCAATTAAATCGGGTTAACTATTCCTTTATTCGATAAATAAGAACTTTTATTTCCTAAATCGTTCCTTCCTATTACTTTTAATATATACAGAGTGGGCCGAAAGTTACCAATCATAGAAAAGATAGTTAGGAAGGTCAATACAAAGCAAAAAATTTGTGTCAATTGGAGTGGGGTGGAGTCTGCTGCTAGCATATCCCTTAAAAATATTCTGTTTTAATTTTATATTCATAAAATAGAAAAGTTTAATGGAATATATTTAAAGAAATTTCAATTCTTAGAAATAAGAAACGTTGTTATAATTTCGTAATTTTTTGAATTATTAAATTTTGTTTAGACAATTACCAAAAATTTGTGTGCTATAATTTCTATGTTTACTTAACTAAAAGTTATTATTAGGCTCAAAATTTATGGCAGACCAATACAAAGTGTTCTAAAAAATGTTTATCCTAACACTGTAAATTTACTTAATAATATATGTTAGATAGGCAGTTTAATAAATTTTAAATGGCTCTACTTACTTTTATTTTATGTTATACGGTTTAATTTTAAGGATATAAATTCAAAATAAAAAGTTTTTAAGGCTCCCTAGCTCAATTTTTTTCTTGTCTCGGCCTTCCAACCACCCTCTTTTCTTTACTAAGTTATTTCTAGTCCACTCTGTATATCCCTACACTTTTAAATAATAATGTAATAATAAAAAAAACCTTATCAAAATGTTTAAAAGGATACTCCTACCTCCTTTGCCATTCCAAAACAGAAAAATATATCAAAATAGCAAAAAAGAAAAAAACAAATTTACTTTTTATTACTTTAAATTTGTTTGTAAATTCAATGGCCAGCAAAATTTTTGTTTTATTCAAGTACAATGTAAACAAATTTAATTTTATTTTAAAATTTTAAATCGAATTTTAAAATCGTTTAAATAAAATTAAATGGGTCATATTATTATTGAATTGGATTAAAGGATAATAAAGCTAAAAAAAAATTAGTATTAAATCCATTACAATAACAAATTTGAATAATTATTACACACTGGAAGAATAGAACCCTCAAAATATGCAATATAAAAAAAAAATTGCTAGAATATACAAAACAGAAATAATAATAAATAAAATAAATATGTTTTTTTTGTATCAGTGATTTAAATAAAATAATATGATTGTATACGGAAAATTTTTACTCAACAGGAGATTTTTTTGTTATTGATACCATACTGAGCTCTAACCACTAAATTTATACTAAAATTGCAATTTCAAAACATTGTATTATGTTAAATACGTAACGTAAACACAGTCAAGAGGATACACTCCACGGACTCATTTTTTTGTTTAAACTAATATCGTAGTATCGTAGTAACAGTGAATATGTAAATATTTACTTACTACTAAAAGAAAAAAAAAAAACTAAAAATAAAATTTAATAGATAAATAAAATGTTTATTTTTATTACAATATTTTTTTTTCATTCCATCATTTCCATTTCATACAGAGTGGATTTGACGGTTATTGATAAAAAAAAATTGTATTCTCAACTTATATTAATTTGCACCGTTCGATGTTTATTTAAAAGTTTCTATATGTTTTTAGTTTTATTTATTAAAAATATTTTAGTATTATTGCAAAAAGATATTTAAAACAATAATAGCTGAAAACACTAATCTACACTTAGTTATATTATTTTGGATACAATTGACATATGATCACCAAGTTAAAATTAAATGCAATATCGAAAAGGTTTTTGTTTAAAGTTAAAAGTAATATTTGTAATACTGTCTAATAATAATGTATACCGTAATTTATTCTAAAAAACGGAATACCTTGTAATACCGTATTTTTTATACAGTTTTATACGAAAAATTCGTTAATTAATAAAACAACCTCGAATGGATTAACTAAGTCTTTTTTCATTGTACTCAGAGTAAAAATCTGTAACACTTGCTATTAATTTCAAACACTAGCCCAAATTTTAATTTTTACCTATTGGAAATAAGAGTAGAGGTTCGTAAAAATTAGAATATGTCATAAAGCCACATTTCATGAATATCATCCTTTCAAATGAGTCTGAAAGCACAATATGAGACACATTCCCAATATGGTTTTACGATTCATTTGAATGTCAAAGCCATATTCTTATAAAAAAATGTATGTCTTAAAGCCATAATACATTTTAAAACGATTGCTGCAGTACCTTGTTGTTGAAACATGTAAATAAAAAATAATTAACAAGAATTTTAGAGCGGGCTAAATAGGTTTAATAGATTTTCTTTTAACGAAGTTTTGATCGAATGAGATATAACGACATACGGCTTTATGACCCATTAAAATAAGTCATAAATCCGTATTGCCAATATGATCTTTTGAATGGATCATACAGCTACATTCGCGAAATAAGGCTTTATGGTACACCACCTTACAAGAAACTTAAAATTTAAATAAAAAATAATAATATAAAATGTCAATGTGAATGTAAATTTTAGTTACTGAATGTACTAATCTTGCTATTACCTTTTTTTTACTATTTCAATTTAATAATTTCAAAATATTTATATGACAAGGGTACTATTATTTATTAATTCTATTTTTTATGAATAAAATTTAAAAAAAAAAACAAAAAGGACATTATATTTCAAGGATAAAAAAATAATATAATTGTAAGAATGTAAGAATCTGTGCGTGTTTTTATTTATTTAATAAAAATAAAAAGCAAAAGCAAAAATTTCAAATGTAAATGAAACTGAATTTGATTCAATTTAAAATTAGAGTTGTTAGATTTGTCATAAACGATTGGGGGACACAAAATTCAATTGAAAATCCCTATAGGAAATCTATTTCAAAGGCATATTGTTTGTTCTTTTTTTTTCTTTTAATGGGTTCTGTTGATGAAATTTTAAAAGAGTCCTCTATTATAGTCATATAAATATATTAAAAAAACCATCAAAAGAACATGTGATTTGGTTTTTAGTATTTAAAGAAACGAAACTCTTTAATGTGGGAAATATAATTTTTTTTATAATAGATTTAAAAATATGATACTGTTTTTCACATATTTCTCTTTTAAATTAAATTCTTTTTCTTTTTATAGATTTGAGTTTAAAAATATGGTGTGTATAAATGTTTGACAGTACATGTTTGACAGTTGGATAACATATAAATGTTTGGCAGTACTTCGTCCGTAATAGTAATTCTCGTTATCTCGTATTGTCATTATATTTTTCATGAAGATCATGAAGATTAATATGAAATTTTTGTGTGCAATATATTTAAATTCGGATAAAAAAAATTTAATTTTTCTCAAAATTTATATAGTTTTTGATTAAAAGATCAAATTAAAATTTTTAAATTCTCTTTCTCTTTATCCTGATTTACTTTTATATTGTCAATCTTTAAAACGAATTCATTAATTATTGTTTTAAACAGATAAAATAACAAAGAACTTTATTGAAAACATTTTTTTTTTATATTAATTAATTAATCATTTTTAAATTTCTGGACATACTGTGGATATTGCGAATTTTATGTGGGTAATTAATTTTATATTTGACACTTTATTCAATAGAAACATTGAAAATTGAAATATGTTTTTATTGTTTTCTCTTTCTCTTTCTTCAGTTTTTCTCTATAGGCATTCCCATTAATTTTAAAATAAGTAAAATGAAATTTTCAATTAATCACAATCATTATTTAACTGTCAGTAATTTTTTTTTTAACTTATCTTATATGGTTGGCCTTACATCATTACATCGTTGGAGGATAATATGATAAAATAGTGGGTATTTGATTTACTATATTAATTTTTCTCGTTGAATAAATTCCATTTTTGTTAATAGAATACTTTCCATTTCGATTTATTTTAATTAAATTATTAGATAAAATGAGATATTAATGACTATGTTAAAAATATTAAATATATTTTTATAATATTTCACAATGTATTTATTTAATTATTTTATTTTATATCCCATTAAAAATTACGATTTCAAAAAGCAAAACAAAAATTAATAATAAAAATATTAAATTCATAAATATTATGAAAATGTGACATAACCTATTAACATTTTGTTTTTTTTTTAATAGGTTATGTTGAACATGATATTTATGATGTTATTTAATGCATATGGGGTGTATGTAAATAAATTTCCAAAAGTGCAGTTTTAGTTTTTTTTTTTTACTCGTTTAAATAAAAACAACAACAATAAAAACATGGAGAGAATTTCCAATATCCTGTGAAATAAAATTAAAAAACAGTACAATGAAACACATACATACATATGTAGGTATGCGTAAACAAAATATGATATTATTCTTAAATTTATTATACATTAAAGAATAAATTGTTTAATATTTTAAATATTATGGTATTTTATATAGATATATAATAAAATTTGTAGATGTATTTAAGAAAAACTTTTTACACACTCAAAATTACCTACTCTTTTTGTAAATTTTAACTATCCTTTCCTTGTAAGAAAATGTCAGTTGATTATATTATAAATAGCTTTATATTTTGTGCACAAACAGCGCACAAACTTTATAGAGGGTGGGCCAAATTGGACTGACTGATTTGAAATGCTTATAATTTTTTTATTTTTTTTTTTTTTTAAATGAAAGTATAAATTATTAAATTTTTAAGTTATTACGTTTGAAAACTGACATCCGTTAAATGGCTTTCATTTCCCTGTTGGGAGTTAATAGCTCTTTTTAAGACATTTTGTATTACGTTGCGTACTTTCTGTGTATTAGTATAGAATATTCTGCTTTAGTCCCCGAATGTTTTGTGGTTTGTTGACTTAAACCCGTTCCTTCAAGAAACCCCAGAAAAAAAATCATGGCCGGATAAATTTGGGGAACGCGGTGGCTACGCGAAATCAGCATTTTTTTAAATTATTCGGTCAACGAAAAGTTCTTGCAGAATCGCCATTGTCTCTCTCGCAGTATGAGCTGGGACCATATGTCAGGATAATTGAAAACTACCGGAAGTAAACACTTATTCAACATGGTGCGGTATACCTCCCCAGAGACGGTTTCTGGACGCTCAGTTTCATTTTCGAAAAAATGTGAACCGTAACTCTATCAACCATAATTCCACACCAAACAGTGCATCTGAGAGGGTGTAATTGTCGCTGATGCATTGCTCTCGGATGCTCCGTATCCCAAATTCGTCAGTTCTGTTTATTTACATATCCATTTAAATGAAAATGTACTTCATCGCTCATTATGAGATTGTTCAAAAAATTGATCTTCCGGAAACATAATAAAATGTGAGAATTTTTACACGTTCTTGCAATGATTATAATGATATTATAAAATTTTATAAAATTCTTTATTATCTGCAACAAAAAATAAACTAAAAAACTTTAAAAATAAAAAAATGATGAGCATTTTAAATCAGTCACCCTAAGTTAGCCCAGCCTGCACTAACAATTTTTGTTTACACTAAAATTTACCTACTACTATAACTTCAGCCCAAAACAAAAATGTATTTTAAATTTTTATACAATACATATACAATATAAAATCAATGGCATATGTATAATATATATATAATTTTATAAAAATAAAATATAACGCAATAACAAAATAATAAAAAAACTAGGCAGAATACAGTTGCCTTTGTCAACTCTTAGATACCCGTACGAACCGTTAGTATGTTCACAGCCAGTCACTCTGCTTACAATATTATTTTTTTAATATTTTAGTATTTTAAAATAATTTGGGTGAATTTTATAATTTCTAGAACTATGGGTTGTACATACTTATATGCAAACTATATGTTTATACATTCTTCAAAAGCAGATCTTAACCTTCCACATAACGATTATCAATCCAAAACTTTTTCAAATATTCTATAGTACCATTTAATACTAAGCGGTAAATGTATATTAAATTTACTAAGTACAAAACAGTAAATATAATTTTAAATATTATATTATATTATATTTAAATATTCCATTGACAGAATAATTTCTATAAGTACAATAAAATACATATATGTATGTAAATACGACGCTATATAATATACATCTATACTCTTATCATTCATTCATCAGTGACATATACGATATGTAAATAAACATGATATTATATAAGTATGTATGCCATATAAATATCAATATCATATAAATAATAAAAATTCTTCAAGCAACCGTTATGTTGTTTATTTATTTACATTTTTTTGTACTACGCATTATATCCTCAACAATTTCATATTATCGAGTAAAACAAAATGGAAAAAATTCGTTAAAGAAATTTGTTAGAAAATTTGAAAAAATCAAGTAACACTTTCGTCAATTATAAAGTAATCCTATATCATTAAAAAATTTTGTTGACAGAAATAAGAGTATAATGTTGAAGCTTTAATTTTTGTGTCTTACTTCAAAAAAATTTTAACAGGTGTTCAAGTTACAGGTATTTAAAAATAGGAAATTTTCAGTTTTTGACCCCTTGCAGCTCCTAAACGGGGAGTGATACAAAAAAACTTTCTGAAATGACTCATACTTATTGTCAAAGATCTAACTTCTGTCAAAATTTCAAGTTTCCAACTAAAACCGTTTAGAAGATAGAAGTGTTAAAGGATTTTCAAAAATTTGAGTTTCGCATAACGGTAAATTAAGACACCGTATGTCACAAATATATATTTATTGTATATATACTTTTAAAGCTAATGAAAGTAGTAATCGTTTGGCGTTTTCAAAATGAAGATATACCTTATACAACTTGTGCTATAACAATTTAAATATAAAGCTTTTTTGAACCTTTGGGGAGCTGTAGCTCCGTAACGGGTGGGGCTACAAAAAAAAGTTATTAAAAATAAAATTAATATTTTTGTGACATCTATCAGTAGTTAAAATTTCATAGCTCTATTTCAAAAAAAATGTGGGGATCTAAAAGTTAGGTGTTCGAGAGCTACCCTAAGGCTTGGTCCAAACTCAACCAAAAAAAATAGGGAACCTACAAATTACTCCCAAAATATTTTGTGTAAATTTCAAGATTCTAGGTTTCTTAGTTTTTGAGTTAGCGTGCTGACGGACGGACGGACGGACATGGCTTAAAAGTCTTAGAATTTTTTTCTGATCCGATCCATACCTTTGAAGGCATATCTAGCTCGCTTATTTCGAGGTGTTACAAACGGAGGAGTAATTTTATTATACCCGATCCTATCGTACGGGTATAAAGATTGCACATATTCAATAAGAAGGAAGAAATAAATACAAAACTGAAAAGAATGAAAGAAAAGAATCTTTTAATAAAAAAAATTTTTTTTTGTTCCTTGAAAAAGTAAAAAAAAAATATTTTTTTCCTAAATGTCCTTTAAAACATAAGAATGTATAATACTATCTAATATTTTATTTTTTATAAGTTGAGCGTCGCTTTCATACTAAAAATTTTTTTTTTAAAAGAAGTGAAAGATCATCTATTAATTTAAAATAGGTTAATATGTCTTATAAGTGTATATTTTGTATACTTTGTTAAAATCATTATCTAGTTTTTAAGTGTCCTTGTTTCGGTACTGTAAGATTTTCAGTCTTTCCTCTATCATTTATAAAATACAGTAAGAGATAAAAATATATGCATCACAAAATTTTAACTTTAAAAAAATATGTAATTATGAACCCAAAAATATATTTGACTAGCAGATACTTAAAAGATACAAGGTGAGGTTTTGTTGTCGAACGTTTATTTTTGTTAATGGTTACCTTTCGTTAAACTAATCTTAAACCTTTCTGTTTTATAATTAAAATGTAATTGTTCAATTAATCAAACAATATGTATGATGATACTTTCGCTTATAGAACATGTTTTTCTTTCCTAGATCTTACACTAACGCTTAATTTTCTCAGCTAGCTATACTACAAATAGAATTTTCTTTGTCTAATTGAATGACTGCTCAATATTAAAGCTTTTAATTTTTTCAGTCACTGTACCTCTCATCTAGTTTTTATCTATATATAAAAAAAGGAAGTAAAATTTTGCATTTTTTAAGATCTTCTTGTATTATGCAGCAATTTATGAAAAAGAAACAAAACATTACAATTTTAGAATAAATTTTTACCAACATATATACACATACGAACACTTATATCGTATACAAGATGAATGTATTTAATACTATTCTAAATTTGTATCATTTTCCATATTCATATAATTTAAATTAGATTTTAGTTTTTTGTTTTGTATATAGGTACTACAAAAGATTTTTTATATGTATGTACTTTATGTACAAATATAAATTGCAGTTAACTAATAAATGACATAAATATTATGTATGTCATTGACATGAGTGTTTAAAATGTAATTTAAAAAAAAATTTTTGAAAACATTGTAATTGAATAATTTAGAAAATCCTTCTTTTTTTTTTTGATAAAAATAAAAAATTAAACATCAAAAAAAGGAAAAAAGAATAATGAATAATAAAAGTGAAATATGAGTAATTTCAAGTATTTTTACCATCATTGCATGTGATAAAAGAAACTAAAATATTATTTTTTCATATGATTGTTGGCTGGCAAATCTCTAACGAATTATATACATATACATTATACACATATATATTTGTGTATAAATAAAATTTCAAATTTAGTCCTAAGTAATTTAGTTTTTATTTAATAAATAAATTAGTTTTCTCTTTTTTTATTTATTTAACAAAAATAAAACAAGGCAGAATGTAAACCAATGGTTTTTAA
The DNA here is from genome assembly GCA_947095535.1 of Poecilobothrus nobilitatus. Lineage (NCBI taxonomy): Eukaryota > Metazoa > Arthropoda > Insecta > Diptera > Dolichopodidae > Poecilobothrus > Poecilobothrus nobilitatus. The sequence continues at coordinate 116,987,445 of OX352774.1, forward strand.
AGGCGCACATTTCCAAAAAACAATGCAAACTGTTTAGAATAGAGACTCTGCACCAAATTTTGAAAATTTCATATATTAAGAAAAAATGTGAAAATAGGACTCTATTGCAATTTTGAGAGGCTGTAAGTCCAGAACACTGTATACCTAAAAAGACAAAGACATTAAATATAGTACGGAAGCTTTAATTTTTATGTCTTGCCAAAGAAAAATTTGTACAGATGTCTAAAAATAGCAAATTATATTAATAATTAAAAAAAGTTCCTATTATAAAACCGTGCCGGAGTTATAAAAGACGAAAAATATTGTCTTTATCTAACTGTACATTTAAAAGGTAAACATTATTTTGTTCTACAAAATTAATTTTTATGAGATCCATGGCTAAAATTTTATTGCTGTATCTTTAACGGTGTAGAAGTTTTGTAAACAAACGGACAGACGAATGCACAGAGTGAAACTACGCAAATTTTTTCAAAATCTTTTTGGAAATGTACTGAACACGCTTGTGTTACAAATATTATCCTGATCGTATTTCTTAATTTTATAATTGTGATAGAAAAGTCATGAAATATTCATTTGGAATTTTCCTAATGCATGTAACTTAAATGCAACTTAAAAAATGATCCGTATTTAATATATTATAATAACTAAGATTTGATGATCAAGAATCATGTATATTATATTATATATCAGAAAAAAATATTATGAGAAAAGTGATTAAGAGAAAATTGTTAGACAAGTACAGACTACAGAGTAAGAATTTTTTCATAGAAGACCCGACAAACATTTTTAATAATACAAAATTTATATTATGTGAAAGGTTTTTATACCCGTATCGGGCATTTTAAAATTACTCCTCAGTTTGTAACAAAATATTTATATTACAAGCAATATTTTATATTACAGAATACGATTCGAAATATTTGAATAAACTAAATGAAAATGTTTTTCTTTTTTCAAAATTTTAATTTAAAGTGAGACTTTTACAATTTGGGGTTATAATATTTTTTTAAATTGAAAAATTTGGTTTTTTTTCTGATGGTTTATAAATTGGTACCTTATTTAAAACTAATTTAGAGGCTCTTGAATTTTATTCGCTATGTACAGATAGTTTAATATAGCATATCCAAAATAATAACTATAAATACAATACTTATAAAAATCTAAAGAATATAATAAGAAGTTTAACATTCTTTTACATTTTTTTTACAAAGTATATAATATATTCAAGTTTGAAGTAAGGAACAAATAAAATATTTAATTTTATTCCAAAAATTTTAAATTTCAATAATATTTATATCTTCCAAACCAATTTTTCTTCTGTATCCATTTATTTATCCAATTTTTCTTCTGTTAACATTTACATTCAATTACAAAGAATCCTTCGATCGTGTCTTACAAGGACAATATTGAATTTAATGTATATGTTGTATTTTTTGTTATTTAAACAATGTTAAAAATTTTAATTTCCTTTAATATTTAAAAATTGAAATTTCAAAAAAAAGCAAACAAAAATTCATAACGTAAATACAAGATATTTTAAAAAAATCCGTGTTACTTAAAAAATATTCAAACAACAAATCATAAATCATTATGAATATAAAACCACAGTGTGTCATAAGTGTGTCATACCTATATTAAATATACACAAACTGAGATACTCAATTATAGGTTATACTTCCGAAATGCTCCCATGTCCAATATGAAATTTTGGTAAAGATAATTAAGGATACAAAAATGATTTTTCTTGAGATCTCAACCTTTCTCTTAAGATATCAATCTACACTATGCGCAACGACATTATACAGTATAATATGAATTTTGTTATTTTTAAAGATATCTTTAATAACGTTTTCGGGAATCGAAACTCCATTAGATATTATTTTCTCATACTAAAGTACCGTTAAACAAAATTCTAAGAAAATCGGATACAAGACCCTTTTGGAAGTACAGCCTGTTATAGGGATTCATTAAAATATGCAAAAATTGATTTGAACAGTATGGAAGTTTTACCTGTATTTTACATTAAATATTCATGAGTTTATTCGTGATCGTAGTAAAGAAAATGTAAATTTTTAAATAAATTTTTAATAACAATGACAATGAAACCCAAAATATTTTTTTTTATGTAAAATTTTCATTTATTTGGAGTAGAAAATATTTATTATTTTTGGCAGATATTAAAAATTACTTTAAGTAAGTTTTTATAATTGTAGATTCTTGCATATCTTGCACTATTCATTTCCATTGTTTCTTTCCATGTAGTTTTAATAAAAACTTTTTAAACTAGATTTTAACATATATGTATATTTTTTTGAAACAGACTCATGAAAAATGGTTCCAATAACTGCATTAAATTTTAACTTGTATATATTTATTCTGTTTCAAGTTCTCGTTAGCTTAAATACTATTATCACCTCCTAAAATTAGTAAAACTTTTAAATCGTGTCATTTTATTACTATTTTTTAAACTTCAACAAACTTCCAAAAAAAACAAAACAATATCAAATAATGTTAAACTTTCTTTTCAAACATTCTACAAAATATTTTAAATAATATAAAAACAAAAGGTATATGTCCTCGTCCTTGAATAACATTTAAACATTGACAAACAAACTTGAATGGTAAAAACAAACTTTAACTTCAAAGTTAAATAAATAAATCATTAAAACCACAAAAAGAACCTTAAAAAACATTACAAGAAACAAACAAATGAAACGAAGAAAAAACAAAAATAAATTCAAATATATCCATTTACATTTTAAAGATATGCCTATTTTTTATTGGATTTTCTCTTTAACATTTGGCCATACTTATATGTATAACTCCTTGGGATATGCTATAATACATGAACATTTAAAAAGAAAAGTATAGAACCTCCTATTTTCTATTTTATTACTTTATTATTGTTTATTTTTCTTCTAGACCTTTTTTTTATTTTTATACCCGTACGATAGGATCGGGTATAATAAAATTACTCCTCCGTTTGTAACACCTCGAAATAAGCGAGCTAGATATACCTTCAAAGGTATGGATCGGATCAGAAAAAAATTCTAAGACTTTTGAGCCATGTCCGTCCGTCCGTCCGTCCGTCCGTCAGCACGCTAACTCAAAAACTAAGAAAGCTAAAATCTTGAAATTTACACAAAATATTTTGGGAGTAATTTGTAGGTTCCCTATTTTTTTTGGTTGAGTTTGGACCAAGCCTTAGGGTAGCTCTGGAACACCTAACTTTTAGATCCCCACATTTTTTTTGTAATAGATCTATGAAATTTTAACTACTGATCTTACAAAAATATTAATTTTATTTTTAATAACTTTTTTTTGTAGCCCCACCCGTTACGGAGCTACAGCTCTCCAAAGGTTCAAAAAAGCTCTATATTTAAATTGTTATAGCACAAGTTGTATAAGGTATATCTTCATTTTGAAAACGCCAAACGATTACTACTTTTATTAGCTTTAAAAGTATATATACAATAAATATATATTTGTGGCATACGGTGTCTTAATTTACCGTTATGCGAAACTAAAATTTTGCAAAATCTTTTAACCCTTCTATCTTCTGAACGGGTTAAGCTGGAAACTTGAAATTTTGACAGAAGTTAGATCTTTGAAAATAAGTATGAGTCATTTCAGAAATTTTTTTTGTATCACCCCCCGTTTAGGAGCTGTAAGGAGTCAAAAATTGAAAATTTCCTATTTTTAAACAACTGTAACTTGAACACCTGTTAAAATTTTTTTGAAGTAATACACAAAAATTAAAGCTTCGACATCATACTCTTATTTCTGTTAACAACTTTTTTTAATAATACTAGAAAATCCCCTGTGCAATTGCACAAATTCTATAGATTCAAAAACATTTACGTTATCATACTGACTCCCTTAATAAACTACCTAAAAATTTCATTTTTACATCAGCACCATTAAAAAAAACGTTGAAATCACTTACTTACTTGTAATAGAAAAAAAACATAAAACAAATCTAAACATCGTTTTTTCGTGGCGATAATTTTTGACAGTTTTTATAATTATTGAGAAAAAATGGTCCAAGCTAAAAACACATTCAGGGTAAAAGTTCGTGCCGATATCTCAAAAATTGTTTGAAACACATGTATAAAGTGCACAATAAAAACCGGCGAAAAACCAACCAACACCAACCGCTACGACATTTATTTTTTGTTACATTTAAAACACTCCCAATAATCGAAATAATTTTAATACTTGTTAAAATTTTACTCTCTATTTTTCTTTAGTTTTAAAAAAAAAATTTTATGTCGATGAAAAACAGTTGTTTTCGCTGCGAAATTACTTCAATTACCAAAACTACTTTCAAGTCTTTTGCGTTTATTTTATTTTTGCTTGAAAAAAATTAGCTGAATTTATTTTATTTAAATGTACTTTGGAAGAGGTCTTTGGTATATTTAATAAAAGATTCATGTCTCTGATAATGTAATTTCATAAATTTTCGGGGTCTTTTTTTTTTGTGACGGTCGTTTTCGACAGCTTTTTAATTTAATGGTCTAATAATAAATTAGTACAAAATTATGAATCTATTGTGAGAGAAGGCTTCTAAAATGATATTTTCTATGTTATTTTTTCTTTTTTTTTTAAGAAAAATATCCATTTCTAAAATATTAGTAAGTTTCTGATTTCTGTTATGAAATATAATTAGCTAAGTCTGCCGAATTTTATATTAATAAAAAAAATTCAAATATTTTATGTTATATCAAAAATTCAGCTTAAAAAATCAAAATTCTAACCTAAATAAACAAAACTACTATAAAGTCTGTTGCGAAGCTTTTACCAGCTTTTATAATAGTGAAAACAAAATCAAGAATTAAATCGGCCTATTATTTTTTTCTTATAAATATAAGGCTTACTATAAACTTTGCTCTTTTCACTTTCAGGTCTTTTAATTTTATTAAGAGTATTTTTATTTTTTTCAAAACAAAGAGTCATTTGAAAACTGCCAACAGAAGAATAATAATTTATTTTTAATTTACCGCTGCGACCAGTTCATAATGGACGTAGCGGTCAAATTTAAAAATTAAAAATTTGCTGAATTTATTTTGATTGAAAAAGTGTTTTTAAGTATGTACTTTTCCTTTTTTGACTGTACTCACTTTTAATGAAGGGTTTGTGTCTCTGATAATACTTCTAGCGGAAAATTTGGTCACTAATAATATTTATTAAATTTATTTATATATTTAATGAACGGTTTGTGTCTCTTGATAATACTTTGAGTCAAAAATTTGTGTCTCTGATAATAAAATTTTAAATTATTAAATAAATATACAAAAATATCATCATTGCCAGTTTAGTTTACATTCAGTGTGAATGTTTTATTATAGATATAAAATATATTTTTTTACATGTTGGCAAGGTCTCGCCAACATCTTGTGTATTATATTATAGATAGGGTTACTTTATAATTGACGAAAGTGTTACTTGATTTTTTCAAATTTTCTAACAAATTTGTTCAACAAATTTTTTCCATTTCGTTTTACTCGATAATTTGAAATTGTTGAGGATATAATGCGTAGTACATAAAAATGCAAATAAATAAACAACATAACGGTTGCTTGAAAATTTTTTATTTATATGATATTAATATATATACATACGTACATAATATCATGTTTATTTACATATCGTATATGTCACTAGTGAATGAATGATAAGAGTATAGATGTATATTATATAGCGCCGTATTTACATACATATATGTATTTTATTGTACTTATAAGAAATTATTCTGTCAATGGAATATTTAAATATAATATAATATAATATTTAAAATTATATTTACTATTTTGTACTAAGTAAATTTAATATACATTTACCGCTTAGTATTAAATGGTACTATAGAATATTTGAAAAAGTTTTGGATTGATAATCGTTATGTGAAAGGTTAGAATCTGCTTTCGAAGAATGTACATATAAACATATAGTTTGAATATATGTACAACCCATAGTTCTAGAAATTATAAAATTCGCCCAAATTATTTTAAAATAATAAAATAATAAAAAAACGAGGAAGAGTGCAGTAGAGTAGACTGTGTCAACTCTGGGATACCCGTATGAACGTAATATATCATATATATATAATGTATAAAACTTATATATATAATGTATAAAACTTGATCATCTTTTAAAAACATTCAGAGTTTTGGGTACTACTACAGAGATATATTTATGTAAATTGTGGAGTTGTATGATAGCTACCCGAATCTATTGCGCCTAGCTTCATTAAGTTCCAAGAAATGCAAAAAGCCTGAACCGGCTACTTTAGACCATTCAAATTTTACAAAAGTTTTTGGCATGCAACTCGACACTTTTTCACTAAATTTCAGATAGCTAGCTTCAATAGACACTGAGTTATTTTCATTTAAAAAGAGAAGTTGTATGGCAACTATCCGAACCTGTCATATCATCACAACAAAATTTTACAGAAGTTGTTGCCATAAAACTCGATCATCATTTGCAAAATTTCAGATACCTAGATTGAATAGACACTGGGTTATTTCCATTTAAAAAAAGAAGTTGTATGGCAGCTACTCGAACCCGGCGGCCGAAAATGCTGGAGTTAAATAGCAAAACTAACAATTTTGTAAAAGTGACGAAAAAAAAATTTCAGCCTCCTAACTCCTTTATTTTTTGAGTTATCGTGCGGACGGACACTGAGTTATTTTCATTTAAAGAGAGAAGTTATATGGCAGCTACCCGAACCCGTCGCACCACCATAACCAAATTTTGCAGAAGTTGTTGCCATAAAACTTGATCATCATTCGCAAAATTGCAGATACCTAGATTGAACAGACACTGGGTTATTTCCATTTAAAGAAAGACGTTGTATGGCAGCTACTCGAACCCGGCGGCCGAAAATGCTGGAGTTAAATAGCAAAACTAACAATTTTACAAAAGTAACGTAAGAAAATTTTCAGCCTGCTACCTCCTCTATTTTTTGAGTTATAGTGCGGACATACACTGAGTTCTTTCATTTAAAAAGAGTTTTTGTATGGCAGCTACGCGAACCCGTCACACCACCACAACCAAATTTTGCAGAAGTTGTTGCCATAAAACTTGATCATCATTCGCAAAATTTCAGATACCTAGATTGAACAGACACTGGGTTATTTCTATTTAAAAAAAGACGTTGTATGGCAGCTACCCGAACCCGGGGACAGAAAATGCTGGAGTTAAATAGCAAAACTAACAATTTTGTAAAAGTGACGTAAAAAAAATTTCAGCCTCCTAACTCCTTTATTTTTTGAGTTATCGTGCGGACGGACACTGAGTTATTTTCATTTAAAAAGAGAAGTTGTATGGCAGCTACCCGAACCCGTCGCACCACCACAACCAAATTTTGCAGAAGTTGTTGCCATAAAACTTGATCATCATTCGCAAAATTGCAGATACCTAGATTGAACAGACACTGGGTTATTTCCATTTAAAGAAAGACGTTGTATGGCAGCTACTCGAACCCGGCGGCCGAAAATGCTGGAGTTAAATAGCAAAACTAACAATTTTACAAAAGTAACGTAAAAAAATTTTCAGCCTCCTAGCTCCTCTATTTTTTGAGTTATAGTGCGGACGGACACTGAGTTCTTTCATTTAAAAAGAGATTTTGTATGGCACCTACCCGAACCCGTCACACCACCACAACCAAATTTTGCAGAAGTTGTTGCCATAAAACTTGATCATCATTCGCAAAATTTCAGATACCTAGAATGAACAGACACTGGGTTATTTCTATTTAAAGAAAGACGTTGTATGGCAGCTACCCGAACCCGGGGACAGAAAATGCTGGAGTTAAATAGCAAAACTAACAATTTTACAAAAGTGACGTAAAAAAATTTTCAGCCTCCTAGCTTCTCTATTTTTTGAGTTATCGTGCGGACGGACACTAAGTTCTTTTCATTTAAAAAGAGATTTTGTATGGCAGCTACCCGAACCCGTCGCACCAGCACAACCAAATTTTGTAGAAGTTGTTGCCATAAAACTTGATCATCATTTGCAAGATTTCAGACACCTAGCTTTATTAACTTCCAAGAGGTGCAAGAAGCCTGAACCGGCTGTTCTAGGCCAAACAAATTTTACAAAAGTTGTTGGCATATAACTCGACACTTCTTTACTAAATTTCAGATTCCTAGCTTCAATAAACACTGAGTTATTCTCATTTAACCGGATAAGTTGTATGGCAGCTACCCGAACCCGCCGCACCACCACAACCAAATTTTACAAAAGTTGTTGCCATAAAACTTGATCATCATTTGCAAAATTTCAGACGCCTAGCTTCATTAGGTTCCAAGAGGTGCAAGAAGTCTGAACCGGCTGCTCTAGACCAGCCAAATTTTACAAAAGTTGTTGGCATGTAACTCGACACCTCTTTACTAAATTTCAGATTCCTAGCTTCAATAAACACTGAGTTATTCTCATTTAAACGGAGAAGTTGTATGGCAGCTACCCGAACCCGCTGCACCAGCACAACCATATTTTACAGAAGTTGTTGCCATAAAACTTGATCATCATTTGGAAAATTTCAGAAATCTAGCTTGAATAGATACTGAGTTATTTCTATATAAAGATAGAAGTTGTATGGCAGCTACTCGAACCCGCCGACCGAAAATGTTGGATTTAAATAGCAAAACTAACAATTTTGCAAAAGTGACGTAAAAAAAATTTCAGCCCCCTAGCTCCTTCATTTTTTGAGTTATCGTGCGGATGGACGGACGGACGGACGGACGGACGGACGTACATGGCTTAATCGACTCAGAATTCGATTCTGAGCCGATCCATACCTTTGACACTATATCTAGCTCGACTCCTTTAAGGTGTCACAAACGTAATGGCAAATTTATTATACCCTTGAACATAGTTCATACGGGTATAATAATATTGTGAGCAGAGTGACAGGCTGTTAACATACTAACGGTTCGTACGGGTATCTAAGAGTTGACAAAGGCAACTGTATTCTTCCTCGTTATACCCGTACGATAGGATCGGGTATAATAAAATTACTCCTCCGTTTGTAACACCTCGAAATAAGCGAGCTAGATATACCTTCAAAGGTATGGATCGGATCAGAAAAAAATTCTAAGACTTTTGAGCCATGTCCGTCCGTCCGTCCGTCCGTCAGCACGCTAACTCAAAAACTAAGAAAGCTAGAATCTTGAAATTTACACAAAATATTCTGGGAGTAATTTGTAGGTTCCCTATTTTTTTTGGTTGAGTTTGGAGCAAGCCTTAGGGTAGCTCTCGAACACCTAACTTTTAGATCCCGACATTTTTTTTGCAATAGAGCTATAAAATTTTAACCACTGATAGATCTCACAAAAATATTAATTTTATTTTTAATAACTTTTTTTTGTAGCCCCACCCGTTACGGAGCTACAGCTCCCCAAAGGTTCAAAAAAGCTCTATATTTAAATTGTTATAGCACAAGTTGTATAAAGTATATCTTCATTTTGAAAACGCCAAACGATTACTACTTTTCTTAGCTTTAAAAGTATATATACAATAAATATATATTTGTGGCATACGGTGTCTTAATTTACCGTTATGTGAAACTCAAATTTTGCAAAATCCTTCAACCCTTCTATCTTCTAAACGGTTTAAGTTGGAAACTTGCAATTTTGACAGAAGTTAGATCTTTAAAAATAAGTATGAGTCATTTCAGAAATTTTTTTTGTATCACCCCCCGTTTAAGAGCTGTAAGGGGTCAAAAACTGAAAATTTTCTATTTTTAAACACCTGTAACTTGAACACCTGTTAAAATTTTTTTAAAGTAATACACAAAAATTAATACAAAAATATATAATAAAAAAAATATAATGTTGGTTTTTATTTCTGTTAACAACTTTTTTTAATAATGTAGGGTTACTTTATAATTGACGAAAGTGTTACTTGATTTTTTCAAATTTTCTAACAAATTTCTTTAAAACGAATTTTTTCCATTTTGTTTTACTCGATAATTTGAAATTGTTGAGGATATAATGCGTAGTACATAAAAATGCAAATAAATAAACAACATAACGGTTGCTTGAAGAATTTTTATTTATATGATATTAATATATATACATACTTATATAATATCATGTTTATTTACATATCGTATATGTCACTAGTGAATGAATGATAAGAGTATATATGTATATTATATAGCGCCGTATTTACATACATATATGTATTTTATTGTTCTTATAAGAAATTATTCTGTCAATGGAATATTTAAATATAATATAATATAATATTTAAAATTATATTTACTATTTTGTACTAAGTAAATTTAATATACATTTACCGCTTAGTATTAAATGGTAGTATAGAATATTTGAAAAAGTTTTGGATTGATAATCGTTATGTGAAAGGTTAGAATCTGCTTTTGAAGAATGTACATATAAACATATAGTTTGAATATATGTAGAACCCATAATTCTAGAAATTATAAAATTCACCCAAATTATTTTAAAATACTAAAATATTAAAAAAATAATATTGTGAGCAGAGTGACAGGCTGTGAACATACTAACGGTTCGTACGGGTATCTAAGAGTTGACAAAGGCAACTGTATTCTTCCTCGTTTTTTTTATATTCTAAATTTAGGTGGTAAAATTCGTTTAGTTCTAAATTTGTAAAACATTTCGAGCCAAAACAGATGAAATTTTTTGTTCACTTAATTAAATTGATTTGATCCATTGAATTACTTATTTAAAGGAAAAGATAAATGTACACTTGCATGTATTATTTAAGAGAAAGGAAATCCGTATATTAAGAGAAAGGAAAGAATGGTTAAACAACTGAAACAACTGATGGTTAAACAAATGGTCAAAACAACTGAAGAATTCTAAGTATAGAATTCTCGGAACAAGGCAAGATAATAAGTTAGTAAATAAATTATATCTTTTGTAGACATAATATATAAAAAAAATCCTAACTCTAGCATTGAAATTAAGAATCTTGTAATCCCTTACTTGTACAAACCAGCTTTTTTACGTCTTTATCGTGAAGGGAAGACAGAAATAAGTAGAATTTTATTGTCAAATGTAGTAAATTTTTTTAATAAAATATTCCTTCATAATTTCTTTCACAAATAAATCAAAATCAGAAAAGTCATGATTATATGGAGTTGAAAATTTGAGGAAAACGAAAACATATCTGAATACTTTAAATAAAGATTGACTTGCTTTTAAAAATATTCAGTTAATAATTTCTTGTCGTTTATGTGCTGCACTTTGCTACATAATTTTGATTATATTTTATGTGGTTAATTTTCAAACTTGGGCTGGGTTGTAATAACTCTTAGGTGCCATTTATATTATTTCACCTTCAAAATTTAAAAAATAAAACGTTTATTTATTTAAAAAACTAATATTACAAAAATTATTTTGACATTATTAGTATAGCCCTCTGCTTGCTACTAAGGCCATTATGGGCTGATTATTATAAGTTAACATTTTTCTTTTATTCTAAATTATTTACATTTGTTTTTTTTTTTTTTTGATTTCTATGATTTAATTTTTTAGCTTAAATTTAATTTTTTGTTTTTACGTTTTTTTTTTTTTTTGTTTTTTTTTTTTTTTTAATCTTAAGTTTTATGAAAAACAGCAAAAATGAAACTACTAAATATGTTTCCAGATATCGAATTTTTTCGCAATTTTTTCTATTATTTCTGCATTTTGTGAAATGGGTTTTAATAATTCAGACCTGGACGTCGAAGTGGACCTTAATAGCTCGGTTGTATCAGAACAATCAAAAATCATATGTCTTATGGTTAATGTTTGCTGGCAGTGTGGACATAATGGCGGACTAGTTTTTTCGAAAAGGAATTTTTTCGTGGCGATTGTGTGGCCTAGCCTTATGCGACATATTTTGGTTTCTAGCCTTCTGTTATTTTTCAGAGTATAAAGAGGAGTCTCTATTTCGGGCCAGTGATACTTTAAGAAACTGCTAGAATTGTTCCATTTCACTTGCCTGTTGTTTGCTATAACTAGTTTTATTTGCTTTGTTTTGATGTTCTTTTGATATAGGCGAGCTAGTATTGTCGGACTATTTAACGATGCTTTTGCTTCCTTATCGGCACGTTCGTTTCCTGATATTCCACAGTGACCAGGCACCCAGGTTATTTTCATATTTTTAGAACTTCCCTTAAGCATGCTTCTTATTTTTTTTATTAGTGGTTGCTTATTTTTAAAGTTTTTAATTGCATTTAGGGAGCTTAGACTATCTGTATGAATAACTATTGTTTCTTTTTCTATGGTGGAGCATAGGTTTATTGCTTCATATATTGATATTAGTTCTGCGTTGTATATTTCGACGAAGGGCTCTAGATATTTTTTTAATAGTAGCTTGCTCTCATCGACTACTGCGAAAGCCACTCCTGTTTCGGGTTTAGTTGCATCTGTGTACATTTTGTATGTGTTTAGGGTAGTTTTGGGTCATTGATTTAAATAATTGAAAATATTTCTCTTTCTCTGTAGTATTTTTTTCATGTTTAGCTAGTGATACGTCTATAAATTGATTTGGGTTAAAAAGCCAGGGTGGTTCTTCCTTTAGTTTGGCCAGGGGATCTTCAAAGTGTATATCATTAAAAGTTGAAAATTCCATTATGTTCGCTAAGGCCGCTTGTTTTGGTCTTTTAATGTCCCCGTTTACTAGTGCCTAAGTTAATTTATGCATTGGTTGTATCGCGCCACTAAGTTGTTTATGAAAAAATTTGGTGGAGAGGAAATCTCTTCTTTCAGAAAAGGTGGGGAAGCCAGATTCTATCATTATGCTGTCTACGTCTGTTGTTCGTAAGGCTCCTAGGCATATTCTAGCAGCCGGATTAAGTTGCATTTGAAAATTTTCAATTTGCCCCTGTGCGCAGTAACCATAAACTGAGATAGCATAGTCTATTTTTCCTAGTTGCAGTGCTTTAGCTATTTCAACTGAGATTTTAATAGAGGGTCCATATTTATTTCTACATATAATTTTTAGTAGATTATTCGTGCTTTTTAATTTTTTGACGAGGGTACTGACATGTGAATTAAACTTTAGAGTTTTATTAAATTTAAGGCCCAGGATAGATATTTCGTTGAAAACCTGTATGTTTTGATTATTATATGCAAAATTATTTATGTTGTAATGTCTTTTGTTGCAGACATGTAGGGCTTCCATTTTGTTCGTGGGGAATAGTACACACCTTTTTCAGTCGACCAACTGTGTAAGGCTTCTAAACCTCTTTGTATTGTGTTATCTGCTTGTGTGTCTTTGGCTATGCTAAATAAGATAACGTTGTCTGCATATATTAAATAGTTTAGTCCTCTGACGCAATTTAATTTACTTGGAAGGTTTGCAATAAAAGCATTGAAAAGATGCACAGACAGTGGCGACCCCTGTGGTATACCGTTTTGGAGATTTTTTGTATGTGAGTTTATTCCCTCAATGGCTACCACTATTTTGCGGTTTGTTAGAAAGCTTTCTATGGTTTTAATTGTTTTTTTACCGATATTCCATTCTACGAGCTGCTTAAGGATTGTGTGTTTGGAGATTTTATCGAAGGCTTTTTCTATGTCACATGAAATAACTACAGCATGTTCTTTATTGTGTAACCTCATTGAGAGGTGAAATTGTAGAGTTTGTAACATTGTAGTTGTGCTCCTATTTGGCCTGAACCCATGTATTCTACCCAATAGTTTTGTTTCAATAAACCAGCTTAATCTGTTTCCCAAAATTTTTTCTAGTAGTTTCGCCATAGTTGGGAGTAGGGATATGAATCTATAATTAGCCGGATCATTGGGATTTTTATTACCTTTTGGTATGGGTCTGATTTCAGCAATTTTCCAAGCCTGTGGAAAATTTCCTGAATCAAATATTTTATTATACAGATCGGTTAGACGTTTCTTAAAGTTTTGAGTTGTATGCTTAAGCATACAATACGAAACCTTATCTCTTCCTGGAGTTGTGCCTTTGAAATTGTGTAGCGTGTTTTCTAACTCTTTTGTGGTTATTGGATTGTCTAAAAGGTTGCTGTTAAGAGCCATGTTTGAAGTTTGATAGTTCTGTTTTTCTCTTGAGAATTCACTTCACTTTATTTCCAATTTTTCCTTTAAATAAATTGCATACGTCTAGGCTAATCCTTATTTTATTATGATTTAAAAATAGCAAACAATTTTATAAAGAATGTGTACATAATACCTACATACATGTATGAATATATATCTGCATTGTATATTTTCAAATTACTGTTATTTTGTGAACGATAAAGATCCTTTTAATTTTTTGTTTCTACATATTTAGAATAATATAAAAAGGATTCATCATGATGACATCATAAACTCATACAATCTTATATCAATAAAGGAAAAAACATTAAAAAAAAGCAACATTTAATGCTTTTAGTGGTAGGCTGTATATTTCCGCTATCAGGCATTGAATTAGTTCTATAAAAAACAAATAAATGTTATTTTTGAAAATGATTAGAGTGACCATAGTGTCATTTTTTATTTATTTATATAAGATTTTCATGATGATTTACCAGATTGAGATAAAAAGATCAATTTAAAATTTATTTTTACACATTTTGAATAAACAAATATTGTAAACTAAGATTAAATCAAAAATCTGAATAATTTTTGCTTTTTCTTACACGCCAGTTAAACATTAGGTATGAATTCCTTTATACTAATATAGATTTAGCTAAATGGAAGAAGCAAAACGGGGGGGAAATATGATTTTAAGGAAAATAAATTAAAAACGAACTTAAAAAAGGTGTTTTTGAATTGTTGTAAATTATAGAATAGAACATTATTGACAGAAGGAAACAGATTTCGTTGAAGAATGTTCCACCTCATAGTAGTTCAAACAAAGAATGTGCTTCCATATCTAGTTTTGAACCACGTAGGAATTTCCACTGTATAGAAATGAGCATTTTTTGTCTGTCTTATTGTACGTTGGAATTATTTTAGGGGAGACATAATTGATTCTAGTTCAATAGACTAAGTGTCATAATGTCATAACAAATTACTTATAAGACATCTATGAAATTTTTTCAATATCGAGAAAATTCAAAGATGCTTGTGGTGTGCCAGTCCATATATGTGAGTGTTACACCATATTAGATCGAATGTAGGATTTATAGAAATTTTACAGATCTCTTAAAAAAAAAAATGTTTTATTAGAACGTAAATAACGAAAAGTCTTTGAATTCTAAAATATTCAATAATATAATAATAGAAAGTACAATAGAAAAGATAAATGACAACTACATCTATTAAAAATTTCCCAGATTCATTTTAATTTCTTTAATAAGGATCACACAGAAGATCCAATCGAAATTTTAAATAATATTAGAGAGTAAATTTTTCATGGTTTGTTAAGATGAGGTTTAATCGTTTTGTGGAAGATGTTGCATGGAAGATTATATGTTATTCAAAGAACACATTTGATAGTAACAATATTTCAAGAAAATTTAGAACAAATGGTCATTTTATTATTAGTGCAATGTAAATTAAAAAAGTGTTCTTTTGTATTTGATAGTTAGTGCAATGTAAAACAAAAGATTTTTTTTTTTATAATTAAAACAATTGTTACTAAATATGCAGTATGCATACATTGCAAATGAATATGAATATACGATACTGTATTTATGTATATTTATATATACATTTATTTCATAAAAAAGTAAAATTACTTTTATTGTTACTTTCATTGTTTGTTTAGTATTGATTTAGTTCAAGGTTTGTTTGTTTTTTTAATTTGATTTTAATTTTTCAAAGACATCTGAGAGTTCCGAATCAAAACTAAAGGTAAAAACAAAAAAAAAATACACCGAAAATAACTTGAAATTTTCTACCTTAAAAAAAATTGAAATAAAAATTCATGAAGGTGGTGAAAGTTTTGTAAAATACTGTAATTTTCAAGTAAAAAGAAATATTTTCTAAGGTTTATTTATCTGTTCTATTTCTTATGTAAATGGTTTCAGTAGTTGATATCAATGTCAAATACATTAATTTAAAAATATAAATTTAATATAAAATTCATAAAAGTGAACTTTAAATATTGTATGTAAGGATTTGTTTTTGCTCCTTTTTTTAATATGTTTTTATTTCCATTTTTAGTTGAAGGACATAAAAAATTGTATGTTCTTTCATTAAAAATCCTTTTCTTTGATACCATTTCTATCTAAAGCGCAAATATATATCTACTAAATGTACAAATTTTTAAGTGACACAAGTGAGTACTATGTTTGTACTATAAGAAATTAGGAAACCTTAAATTTTATCAAATGGAGCAAAATCAAGATCACTTAAATTAATTAGATAGATAAAAGCTTTACATATATTAAGGACAGTTTAGATTTAGAATGAATAATAATGAAGACCACTTTTTCTTTGATAGATTGTTTTTCTGCGTTATGATCGAGTTCAGACGAACCCTGAAACCATTTTTTGGAGAGTTCCAACTAAAAATAGTACTCACATCTTAAAATTGTACTGCAAAGTATTGCCAAAGTAAAAGAAATAAAAAAGAAATTTGATATTAATATTAAAAATTTAAAAAAAATCCACAATTCCTGTTTAAAGGCTAATTGCCACCATTAGCAAATTTAATCTTTATTTTAAAAAGGTATTTTTTAGCATGATAATTTTCTAATAAGATTTTACGATTATATTTTTTTTTCCTTTTTTTTTATCTTTTGTTTTTTTTTCTACTTTTTTCATTTTAAAATATTAAAAATGTAATAATTATTATGTTCAGTATGGTATTATAGTTTAATACTGTCATTTTAAGATATTTCTCGTATAGTCTTTAAAAATGTTTTAGGATTAATATTATCAAAACGAACCTATTATATAAAGTGATCTGAGACATTAAGATAATTTCTTATAAATCAGGAAAGTTATTCTAGAGATCAAAAGAAAATACTAAAAATTTTATACATACACCGCTTTTCTTTCTTTTCCAACGTAAAGTCCAATAAATCGCAAATATACAAAACAAACGTACGTACGCACGACCTTTACGGTTTTTATTTCTTTCAAAGAAAACTTACAGCCAAAGTATAAGTTAAAGGATTTGACAAAGCTTAAAATCTTAATGTATTTTGTAGTGTCATAAAGAAGGCATCGATCTCTATGAGTACTGCTTCAAATAATTTTACATATTTTCAAATTTTCGTTTTATTGTTTGGAGACGATATCATAAATGAAATGGATATACAAACTTCTACATATGCATCAACAAAGAAAAGAAATCCAGAAGTAATAACGCCTTCCGAAATAAGATGGTTTATTAGAATATTGCTTTTAAGTGGATATGTAAACGTACCACGTAGGCGACTTTATTGGGAATTAGAAATTAATGAAACAAAATGAAATGGTCAGAAAATCAATGTCTCAAAACCGTTTTGACTTCATAATGTCTAATGGTCATTTTTGTGGCAATATGAATTTAAACAAAAATGATAAATTTGCAAAGTGCGTAATGTTTTTGAGTACCTCAATAAAAAATTTTTAGAATACGCTTCGCATAAAGAAAATCATTGTGTAGAAATTTTTTTTTTTAAATCAACTTTAATAAAAATTTAATAAAATCAACTTTAACTGAACACTTTATTAAAATTTTCGATTAATATTTGAAGTGCAATAAAAACCTCTCATAAGATACCACATAAGTACCCAGCGTCGTAGATATGGGACGGTCCTTTCTAGGGAAGCCTCCCTTTTAGTTTTTAATGAAAGCAAAAAATTAAACTAGTGTTTACACATTTCACAAGAAAAGAATTTGTCGGAAATATAAGGAGTCACAATTTTTGATTTAATGAGATAACCCCAGGGTTAAAAAAATAATAATTATCCTGTTTCTAATATAAAACAGGAAAAAACGAGGAAGATTACAGTTGCCTTTGTCAACTATTAGATACCCGTACGAACCGTTAGTATGTTCACAGCCTGTCACTCCGCTTACAATATTATTTTATTACTATTTTACTATTTTAAAATAATTTGGGTGAATTTAATAATTTCTAGAACTATGGGTTGTACATATATTCAAACTATATTTTTATACATTCTTCAAAAGCAGATTTTAACCTTCCACATAACGATTATCAATCCAAAACTTTTCCAAATATTCTATGGTACCATTTAATACTAAGCAGTAAATGTATATTAAATTTACTAAGTACAAAATAGTAAATATAATTTTAAATATTATATTATATTATATTTAAATATTCCATTGACAGAATAATTTCTTATAAGTACAATAAAATACATATATGTATGTAAATACGGCGCTATATAATATACATCTATACTCTTATCATTCATTCACTAGTGACATATACGATATGTAAGTAAACATGAGTATGTATGTATATCAATATCATATAAATAAAAATTCTTCAAGCAACCGTTATGTTGTTTATTTATTTACATTTTTTTGTACTACGCATTATATCCTCAACAATTTCAAATTATCGAGTAAAACAAAATGGAAAAAATTCGTTAATGAAATTTGTTAGAAAATTTGAAAAAATCAAGTAACACTTTCGTCAATTATAAAGTAACCCTATATTATTAAAAAAAGTTGTTAACAGAAATAAGAGTATAATGTTGAAGCTTTAATTTTTGTGTATTACTTCAGAAAAATTTTAACAGGTGTTCAAGTTACAGGTGTTTAAAAATAGGAAATTTTCAGTTTTTGACCCCTTACAGCTCCTAAACGGGGGGTGATACAAAAAAAATTTCTGTCAAAATTTCAAGTTTCCGACTTAAACCGTTTAGAAGATAGAAGGGTTAAAGGATTTTGCAAAATTTGAGTTTCGCATAACGGTAAATTAAGACACCGTATGCCATAACTATATATTTATTGTATATATATTTTTAAAGCTGATAAAAGTAGTAATCGTTTGGCGTTTTCAAAATGAAGATATACCTTATACAACTTGTGCTATAACAATTTAAATATAGAGCTTTTTGAACCTTTGGGGAGCTGCAGCTCCGTAACGGGTGGGGCTACAAAAAAAGTTATTAAAAATAAAATTAATATTTTTGTGACATCTATCAATAGTTAAAATTTCATAGCTCTATTTCAAAAAAAATGTGGGGATCTAAAAGTTAGGTGTTCGAGAGCTACCCTAAGTTTTGGTCCAAACTCAACCAAAAAAAATAGGGAACCTACAAATTTTTCCCAGAATATTTTGTGTAAATTTCAAGATTCTAGCTTTCTTAGTTTTTGAGTTAGCGTGCTGACGGACGGACGGACGGACGAACGGACGGACATGGCTCAAAAGTCTTAGAATTTTTTTCTGATCCGATCCATACCTTTGAAGGTATATCTAGCTCGCTTATTTCGAGGTGTTACAAACGGAGGAGTAATTTTATTATACCCGATCCTATCGTTCGGGTATAAAAACAATTTAAATTCTTTAAGAAGTTTATGTGGGAAAAAAATAACCAGAATTTGAGAAAATCATTTTAAGAAAACTTAAATTATTCTTAAGGCAATTGGTTTTAATTTTTAATAATTATATTGCTGATTCCTTAATTGTAGGATTAATCCATCTAAAATAAGAGTCTGCCATTAAGTTTTGTGCTCAGTACAGTACAATTATATATTTCAATTTAATTTTGTTTTTGTTGCCTGAACAGAAGTTATCAAGGTTCTATAGTATCTATGTAACGGTATCGATAATCTGCAAATTCAAAACAGACGTTTTAAACTAAAGGATTACTTAATTATAATAGATTTAAATTATTTGTTCTACAAGGTGCTGCTTTTCATAACTTTTATAGTATTAAAAAGATCTAATTTTGTAACGGGGCTTAATATTTTAGATTTACTCAGTAAACTCCTTTTCAAAGTATATTGTATAATGCTTTCGTTCAATTTGTAAGCGCTGAATGTTTCGATTCTTGAAAATGTTATTTTATCTAAAAGTTTAACTAAAGTTTTAGAACATTTAAGCCTTTGTAGTTTCAGAAATAAAAAATATGCTTCTGTTAAATTTTAAATAAAATATTAGTGTTTACAGATTATTATTATGAAGTTCAGTTAAAAAAATATTCAAGAAATTTTTTTAGATGTTGTGCGTGCGTGTAATCACAGTTCAAAATATTTTCTGCCTTATTATAATTTTTTTTTTAACTTTATTTATTACCACTCTATTACTGTTCCAGTACTTATTTATGTCATTAGAAATATAAATTTCTATAATATGTTTGAATAAAATTGTAAGATAAACTTATTTTTTCTTTAAAAAAAAACTTTTCTTCTCTTTTTATTTCAGTTACATTAACATAATCCTAATATTACATAATATACTAAGTACATATATTGATCTACAACTTTAATTTCAGTCGATTTTTATAGTTACAAATAAAACTGCAAAAAAATATGCTTAAACAATATAAATTTTAAGTTTTAGATTGAATAAAAATCATCAACACTTTCATGAATATATTTTAAAATATGTTTAATGTATTAAATTTAAAACCAAAAGAGTTCCAAAGTACGGTAAGAGTTTCTCAATTTACTTATTAGGTTCGCTCAGTTCGTCCGTTCGGCTGTTTTCAAAACTAACAAAACTAACATCAAAACTAGTTTATGATACAACAATGAAATCAACTATTCATAAGTTTATTAAAAAAACTTATGAATTAACCTTAACCTTACCGGAAATACAGTCGATCTAAGTTGTAGAAAACCTTTATTTTCAAATGTTCATATCTCAAATTCTGCTTAATATTTTTTTAACTAGTGACGTCAACAATAGTACAATTTTTTAGCTTTGCAAATAAACAATTAGCTAATTAAACAATTCTTTTCAATTGGGTATTTAAATTTTCGTTATGCGATTTAATTTTGCAGGATTTTGCTACGTTATAACTGTAACACTCTTCCAGTTAGATTGTTAGAACTAAGAGAAGAAAAATCTATGCTATTTTTAAACACATGTAGCTTAAGTATCGTTTTGCTTTCCGTTTTGCTTTGTTCCTATTTTTATGAAATTCAGTTATTTTTGTATAATTTCAATTAATTTCAGTTATTTATTTTATAAAGGTTTCGGCGACCGGTGGTTAACAAAATTTCATATACCTAGATAAGGAACGTTTTATACAAAACCAAAGTACTGTCCTACTATTACTTCATTTATAGTAGAAGGGCTACTTATTGTTTATATTGGCAGTTTAAAATTTGACCCTAATATCCACATTAAGGATATGTTTGAATCTGGAGATTGTTACTGGTTAAAAAATTAGTTTGATTTAGTGAGTAAGTTACATATTGTAATCATGTTTCAGGCTAAGTTCGTTTTAAGTTTTTATCTTTTTTGTTTTATGTAAATGAAAATAAATGGATTTTTTTATAATTTTATTAAGAGTGAATTAAATCAAAAATAATATGTAAAACAAATATTTTCTAAAATATGTTTTTATCAAAACCGAATTCGCCCCCTAAAAAGCAGAAAATAAATTGAAAATTACTGTAGAACTTGAGCATTTTGGACTGTTATAATATAAAAATAATTTGTTGAATGCGAAAAATATTGGAAAAAAAATGTAAAAAGGAATATATGCATACTTCTTTATATTTGTGTTTCTAAATACATATTCTGGAAAGAGCATATAACCTTGAAGACATAACCAACTAAAAATCACTCCAAGTTCAGAATATCTCATAAACATCTCAAGTAATATGTAAATACTCAGAATATCAGGAAGACGTAAAACTCTGATTTTGTAACCAACTATATTATTTATTTTCCCAATATTTCAACATATTTCGTGGCGTTTCCGAATTATTGTCATAAACGTTATATTTTATCATTAAAAATATAGAAAAAAAAACGTTATATAACTTTAATTATTTAATATTAGTTCTAAGTTATAATATGCATTATCAAATTTAGGAATAACATAAATTTTAATTTTTATAAACATAATGGTTCAAAAATGTGTAGTTCCTTGATATTCAATTTAAATATTCTTAACAACAATTACGTTTCATCATGTTTTAAATTTCCAAAAAAAGAACCTATTAGAAAATTATGAATTAGCATAAACATCGGATTGGCAAGAGATCCTCGTCTCAATTTTCCAAAGAAATTTTGTGATTGGTTATCAGTTCGAAATTCAAACGAAAATTCAAATTAATAATCCAATTAATAATAGTAATTTTTGTTTTTATACCCGTACGATAGGATCGGGTATAATAAAATTACTCCTCCGTTTGTAAAAAATCCGATCCATACCTTTGAAGGTATATCTACCTCGAAATAAGCGAGCTAGATATACCTTCAAAGGTATGGATCGGATCAGAAAAAAATTCTAAGACTTTTGAGCCATGTCCGTCCGTCCGTCCGTCAGCACGCTAACTCAAAAACTAAGAAAGCTAGAATCTTGCAATTTACACAAAATATTCTGGGAGTAATTTGTAGGTTCCCTATTTTTTTTGGTTGAGTTTGGACCAAACCTTAGGGTAGCTCTCGAACACCTAACTTTTAGATCCCCACATTTTTTTTGAAATGGAGCTATGAAATTTTAACTGCTAATAGATCTCACAAAAATATTAATTTTATTTTTAATAACTTTTTTTTGTACCCTCACCCGTTACGGAGCTACAGCTCCCCAAAAGTTCAAAAAAGCTCTATATTTAAATTGTTATAGCACAAGTTGTATAAGGTATATCTTCATTTTGAAAACACCAAACGATTACTGCTTTTATTAGCTTTAAAAGTATATATACAATACATATATATTTGTGGCATACGGTGTCTTAATTTACCATTATACGAAACTCAAATTTTGCAAAATCCTTTAACCCTTCTATCTTCTAAACGGTTTAAGTTGGAAACTTGAAATTTTGACAGAAATTTTTTTTGTATCACCCCCCGTTTAGGAGCTGTAAGGGGTCAAAAACTGAAAATTTCCTATTTTTAAACACCTGTAACTTGAACACCTGTTAAAATATTTTTTTGAAGTAATACACAAAAATTAAAGCTTCAACATTATACTCTTATTTCTGTTAATAACTTTTTTTAATAATATATGGTTACTTTATAATTGACGAAAGAGTTACTTGATTTTTTCAAATTTTCTAACAAATTTCTTAAACTAATTTTTTACATTTGTTTTATTCGATAATTTGAAATTGTTGAGGATGTAATGCGTAGTACAAAAAAATGTAAATAAATAAACAACATAACGGTTGCTTGAAGAATTTTTATTTATATGATATTGATATATATACATACTTATATAATATCATGTTTATTTACAATATATCGTATATGTCACTAGTGAATGAATGATAAGAGTATAGATGTATATTATATAGCGCCGTATTTACATACATATATGTATTTTATTGTACTTATAAGAAATTATTCTGTCAATGGAATATTTAAATATAATATAATATAATAATATAATTCGCACAAAATTATATTTATTATTTTGTACTAAGTAAATTTAATATATATTTACCACTTAGTATTAAATGGTACTATAGAATATTTGAAAAAATTTTGGATTGATAATCGTTATGTGGAAGGTTAGAATTTGCTTTAGAAGAATGTATAAATATATAGTTTGAATATATCTACAACCCATAGGTCTAGAAGTTATAAAATTCACCCAAATTATTTTAAAATACTAAAATATTAAAAAAATAATATTGTGAGCAGAGTGACAGGCTGTAAACATACTAACGGTTCGTACGGGTATCTAAGAGTTGACAAAGGCAACTGTATTCTTCCTCGTTTTAATTAAAATTTTCTAACTTAATTTCTAAACTAAAATTTTTTATAAAATTGGTTTTGCGAATTTTTGTATTGCCCATACTGTATCAATCACTCACAATCAAGTTTAGTTAACGAGCTTTAACCGTGGGAAAATAAATGAAGGTATTTTTTTTAACAAGTTATATTTTAAATTTGAATACACCAAAGATGTCCTAAAGATGAAATTTAATGGTGGCCTTCGGAAGAAATTTGGAAAAATGATTATTTTCTCAGTTATTAAAGTTTATGCTTTACCACTATTTCATTTTTGACTATTTCCATAAGAATGATGTGTAAATTTTGAACAGAGCTTTTCCTCTAATTTAATTTCCTTTCTCTATGTCAGGGCCTGTGATAACTATATTGTAGGTTATGGTTATGCTAAATGCTAATATAAAACACATATGCAATGGACATCGAGATTATACTAAATTATTATAAGAGGAAATATCAAAATAAAATGAATCTATTGCCCAATTCCAAGAGATGCAAAAAGCTTGAACAGGCTAGTTTAAACCAACCAAATTTTACAAAAAATGTTGGCATGTAACTCGACACCTTTTCACTAAATTTCAGATAGCTAGCTTCAATAGACACTGAGTTATTTTCATTTAAAAAGAGAAGTTGTATGGCAGCTACCCGAACATGTTGCACTAATAGAACCAAATTTTACAGAAGTTGTTGCCATAAAACTTGATCATCATTTGTAAGATTTCAGGCACCTAGCTTCATTAAGTTCCAAGAAGTGCAAGAAGCTTGAACCGGCTACTTTAGACCAGCCAAATTTTACAGAAGCTGTTGCCATAAAACTTGATCATCATTTGCAAAATATCAGATACCTAGCCTGAATAGACATTGAGTTATTTCCATTTAAAGAAAGAAGTTGTATGGCATCTACTCGAACCCGGTAGCCGAAAATGCTGGATTTAAACAGCAAAACTAACAATTTTGTGACGTAGTGACGTGAAAAGTGACTTAAAAAAAATCTCAGCCTCCTAGCTCCTTTATTTTTTGAGTTATCGTGCCGACGGACTAACGTAAATGGCTTAATCGACTTAGAATTCGATTCTGAGTCCATCCATACTTTTGACACTATATCTAACTCGACTCTTTTAAAGTGTCATAAACGTAATGGCAAATTTATTATACTCTTGAACATAGTTCATACGGGTATAAAAAAAAGACAGAATGCAAAACTTCAAATTTAAGAAAACCCGATATAACCGACCGATATAAACCCGAAAAACCATTAGCACATGAAGTTTAAATTTTTAAGTCTCGCTTTATATATTGTGCACAAATGCGCGAAAATTGCAAAATTTAAATTTTTAACCAGCTCATAAACAGGGGAAGGTGCGAAAATAGTTATATACTAAATCTGAAAAATCTATCTTCACTCTAAACTTTAAGACTCTATTTAACAGCTTTGAGTAGATATCAAGAATGCAAAATCAAAGAAAATGTCACAAAACATAATTAAATAGTAAATTTAAAAAAATTCTATAACTATAATATTGATTTATAAAGGTAAAAAAAAAGTTTTGTCGAGTGACCTTTTTAAATTGATGCCAAACCTGATATATACACATATAAATAAAGAGTTTTTTCAAAGTTTTAGGGGCCGTAACCTCATTCTTCATGTAACCCTATTATGAATGAAGCTTCAAGAAAAGTTGTTCTACAACATTAATTTTTTTATAAGACCTGGTCATAGTTAAAATTTTTTTCTCTATCTTTAACAGTGTAAAAGTTTTCTAACCAGATGCACGGATGGACAGAGTGAAACTAATAGACACTTTTTTTCCAATTTTTTTTTTGTAAATATGCTAAAAAGTATTAAGCAGAATCTAAAATATACTCATAATTCATAGTTAAAATTTTATTATTCCACCCAGTGTTGCACCAAATTTCTGTAATTTTTCTAAAAATTTGACATATAAGAAAAAATTGTAACTTCCATACACGGGAGACTTATCAATGTTTTGTAAACACGGACGGCAAACAGAGTTACTAATAAGCAAATCTTTTAATTTTTTTTTTCTTCACAATTACTTTAAAACTTGAAACCTAATTCAGTCTAGGTTTTTGAACTCTATCAAATTTCCGGGTTATTTTATTTTATTTTTGTTTATTATGTTTTTGATTTGTTTTAGTTTTTTGTTTTTGTGTTTTTTATTAACAATCAATAATAAAAAATTAATTTAAATTTTTTATAAAAATTCATATACACTTACCTATATAATAAATTTTTTTAACATTAATTCATTCCAAGGGTGCTACACAACAAATTAGTATGTTAAATTACCAAAAATTATATATAAAACATAATATTAACTATGAGTTATACTAAAAATATTTAAATAATTGATTATTTTTTAACGAAAAATTAAAATAGAAGGCAGTTTTTTTTTTTATCTAATAACTTTTACTTTATAACTCAGGGGTTAACTAAATTTTTTTGTTGTTGTTTTTATATTGTTATTTTTTTCTATATTTACTAACCACTTATTTTTTATTAACAAGTTTTGCTAGTTTCTCCCCCACCCTTCTTTTTTATCCAAATTGTTATCAAAAATAAATTAAGTAATTTACAGTGTTTTATGTTGGTATTATAAATATTATATACCATTCAAAATATACTTAGATTTAAAAATCATAATTGTATAGGTATATTATTTTTCGAAAGAACTATTTTTTTTCAAATTATAGGCTATGCTGTATCAAATCTTATCATGAAATATTTATCATAGAAAAGTTAATCATCCTAAGTAACCAAAATTAAAACCATTCTGTACCAGATAACTTTAAATAGAATTTGAAACAAAAACTTACAGTTATAGAAATTAAGCGTGAAAATGTAAAAAAATCTAAATCAGCTGTGTCCACCACAGAACCGATCACAGGAAAATTTAATATTTGTTTTTTTTTTAATATGGTTATGGTTATGGTTATTTAATATTGTTAAAGACAGCTAAAAGTGGTTAGTGCATGTAGTCCTAAAAGCATTATCCTTGTTGCAAATAAGTAGCTAGATACATATATATATATATATTAAAGGAATATAAACGTTTTTTACAAAAAAAAAAAATGCTCAGCCAAATTCAAAAGGAGTATAATAACAATAAAAATGTATATTTATAATGTATGTTCATTAATTTTGTATTATCTATATTATATGTAAATTTCATGCACAAAATAATAAAATTGAAAAAAAAAAAGATTTTCACACAAAAAATATTTCATGCCTATCTAAAAGTAAAAATGACTATGAAAGATTTCGTGTGAAAATGAGGACGAACTTAAAAATTTGTAGAATCAAAACATATTTTATGACAAAGTTATTGCTCTTAACTTGTGTAACAACTTTAACTTAATATCTTAAATATAAAATTTTATCGAATTCCTTTCAGGTATTTGAACTGTACATGCGCCTACAGACAGCCAGAAAAAACACCATTCCAAAAACACTTAATTCAAATTTCTACGTATAGGAGAAATCCATATGCAAAAATCTGATGTTCGAAATTTTTGTTCTATCACAATACCTTCCTTATATATTAAATGTATACGATCGTTAAAAAGAAAACAAATTTTTAAATAAAATAAATTTTTTGTAATTCAGTCATTTAATTTACCATAAACTATGAATTGTCTATTAACATTTTTACTTTTACTTTATTTAAATATTGTATCTTATAATTTCCAAGTTTAACTTTTTTATCTTACCATTTCTCTTAAATTTGGTTTTTATTAATTTAACCTCTCTTAAATCATACATAATATACACTTGTATATTACAAAAATTATAATAGTGTAAATTCTCACCTTTGAATCATTCATTATTAAATTCAGATATCAAAAATATCCAAATTGATTACATTTTCGAAAAATTATTTTCGAATAAACATTAGTTTAACGAATTTAATACGATCGTAATGTTCATATATGTATACATCGGTATTTTAATAAAATAAATTAAAAAATTAATATCAATAATAACGATAAAAATAAAAAACAAGAAATAAAAATCAAAATAGTTGAGAATTAATTTAAAACCATGATTTGAACGCGCTTTAAAACGAAAAAAATACTTCAACTCTGGCGGAAGCCATGTGTAACGAAAGATACAAAAAGAAACAAAAAACAAATTCACAGCGTGTTTAGTTTTTTTTGTTTTTAATTAATTTATTTTTTTGAATTAATTTTAATTATTGTTTTTTTTTTCAAGTTATATTGAATAATTATTAGGAAATAATTATAAATATTATAGAAAATTAGAAATTGATAGTGAATTCAAAATAACTCTGTAGCAAAAAAAAAACAAATCAAATTGATTTGATGTCAAGTAAAATGTCGAATTAAAATGTGTGAATTTTTTTATTTCAAAGCAGAAGCAAATTTCTTTTTAAAGTAGGTAATTAAAATAATAATATTAGTTTTTTTTTTTTATTTATATTCAAATATGAAATTTATACAAAATTTGCGAAAATTGTGTTAAAAATTAAATTATTTGTTACGGTTTTGAAAATTGTGTTAAAAATTAAATTATTTGTTACGGTTTTGTATTAAATTAAAAATAGTATTGCAAACAGTAATGAACTGTTAAACAAAGTAGTGAAAGTGAATATCACTTCAGTGAATATGGATCAAATTTAAAGTCAACTAATTTTTTATTGAAAGTTTTTTTTATATCAAAATTATTTTACATATAAACATTGACAATTGATTGTCACCTTAAAAAAAGTTAAATAATTTCTGAATGTTTAAAATTTTCTTTAATAATCGAGTAAATGATTTTTCAAAAATCGAAACTTTACATATTTTTTCTTACTTTTCTTAATAAGTTTTATATAAGTTTCTATACTATAGTATTTGTATATAAAATAAGTCAGTTTTTTGTATGCTACTAAATAGTTTTAAACAGCTAAATTTAGTTATTCATTTTACTGTTTTTAATAGAAGTTAAAGAACTTGTCGAACTTTTACCAAATACTTGAAAATATGCAATATTTAATTTTAAATTTGAAACAAAAGAACTAAGTAATGAAACTAATTCTAGCACTTTTTTTTCTTTGGGCAAGGATGGTGAGAATCATCGAAAGATATTGTACGCAACACAGTTATGTTAAACTTTTGATTTCCTAACCATTGATTTTGCGTTAACTCTTATAGATCTACTGAAATTGCAGATCTTCGCAAAGCACTTAGAAATGATGCTTAAAAACTTATTTTACAAAAAACATTTGTTTCAATAGGTATTCTAATTTATCAAATTAAATTTAAATATAAAGTAAAAGCCAAAGAAAAGCAGGCTATATAAAGGTATAAATTAGATATAAAATATAAAAATATAACGGAAATTATAACCGACAACAAAATATTTAATAAAGCGAAGAGAGTTGATTTCATGTAATAATAATGAAGAGAAGGAAGAAAAAATTGTTTTGATATTATTAAAAGCGTTTCCGAAGCTTGATACTTGACATTTCTTTTCATAGATGTATTGCTTTTTTATTTCGAATATGTAATGTAGTAGAGGAAACACTAAAAATTTGACCAATTATAAACTGCGATCATCTAATAATAGTATTTATTGCGAAATGCGGTAGGGTTGGGAACACTCAAAGTAGCCATAAAATGAAATTAGAAAAAGGGGCAGAGTTGAAGGGATGATATACGAAAGTTGGAAGATTGATTGAAAACGAATTTGGACAAGTTATTTTATAGTTACAACGGAAAATATCTATCAGAAGGAAACAAATTGAATAAAATGTGTTCCACATATTAGCGAATCCCACAATCAATGAGTTTTCTAAATTTCCATGGTGTAGAAATGGCACTTGAAACCTTCCTT
Source organism: Poecilobothrus nobilitatus (assembly GCA_947095535.1). Lineage (NCBI taxonomy): Eukaryota > Metazoa > Arthropoda > Insecta > Diptera > Dolichopodidae > Poecilobothrus > Poecilobothrus nobilitatus. The sequence goes on from OX352774.1 coordinate 117,017,066, forward strand.
GCGTTTCAGAATTATTGATTTTAGTTCAATAGAACAAGTGTCGTTACCTATAAGATATTATCAACAAAAGAGAGATCTATAATATTACATTGTTAGTTAAAAGGAGTTGGAAACTTTTGCTTGTTTAGTTCTACAATCGGATTTTGTCGAGCTAACTTAATAAAGTTTAAGGAATACCAGCCCATATTTAAGAGAATATAATTAATAATAACGTATATTGTATCACAATAAATGTAAATGTAAATTTTATTTTTTATTTTATAAACCCTCATTTTTTAATTGCAAATCGTCGCGCGTAAAATAAAATAAAATATTACCACCAAAATATTACACCTATCAATGAAATATCTACACCATTTTGATGTCATTATTTTATCGTTAATAAATTTCCCATTTTGATTTTCTTTCATTCATGTTGACTTGTTATAATAACCAACCAAAATTATAAAATACCCGTATATAATAATAATATAGTAGTTAGCTTTAGGTTATTTTACGTCACATCATTATCAATTTTCAATTTTAATATAAATCGTTGTTTTCTTTCTTACCATACTCTTGAATTACATCATCTATCTAACAAGCAAAGAGAATTGATGATATATTCAGTACTATGTTCTATTAATAATGAAATTAATAATAATCCAATTGTTGTTTTTGGAAAAATATATCGTTTTATTATTATTTATTTATCTGTCATATGAATTTCAAATGATAACTAACACTCATCACATACACTTACATAATATTGATAACAAAATTATTTATCTTTTTATATAACTCATCAGATCAAATCTTGTGGTAACTTGACTTTTTTTTTATTGTGCTTTCCTTCCCGCTGTTCTAGCTAGTTGCCTGAATCCTTTTCTAATCTTAATCCAATTAGAGAACTTAGCTTTCATTTCAAGGAAAAAAAAAAAATTTTGTATCAAATATACCAGCATCTTACCAGTTAATAATAAGTATACGTACATAAATAACTTAGTGCCAATATGGCAACTTATGAAACTTATGACAATATTTTTATTTGTTTTTTGGTTTTTGTTTTAAATGACATCACATATGCCAATTTCTAACTCTCTAAAGATGCTTTTAAGGTTATCAAAACAATTTGGTTCAAATATATCCTTCCAATGAGAAACTCATTGGTCATTGTTTCTGTTTTATTTTTTTTTTAACAAAAAATCTGTCAAAAGGATAAATGATACACCGTTTCTATTATTTGAACCGTAAACATAAATCTATCAAAAGGATAATCTTTAGAAAACAGATAAAAGGACAGCGCAAAAAATAAAAGTAACAAAAAGGGATATAAAATTAACAAAAGTCCTTGTCACTAGTTTATGATTTTGATTTTCAGGGAAATATATTTTGTTTGTGTGTTTGCAGAATAAATTTCTGTGGTTCAACTGAATAATAATCACAATATATTTTAAGACTTCGCAAATAATTTTTATATGATTTTATATTTTGTTCTTGTCATGTTATTATGATTTTTATTATCTTTCTAACAGATACACAATACATCTATTGTATTTTAACACTTTAAGGACTATGGTTCAGTTATAATTTTTTTGCGAAAATCAATAATAGGACTACCGTTATATTGATTTATTTTTGAATGTAATATTTTAATGTCCTTTTTTTATTTATTTATTTATTTCAAAAAGTCTCTAGGAGAGTAGGATTTTTAATTGCTAAAAACACATTCCGCTGTAGCCGGTATAATGAGATAATAACCTTAACTTCAAAATAATATAATGATTGAGCAATAGCATAAGGCAGGAAAGGGAATAAGCTGAAATTTTTAATTCAAATTGCAGGAGTGGGATTAAATGGAAGTTATAGCAGTTGTAAATTAACTGATTCCTTGAATTTCTGTATATATTATACGAACCGGGGAACACCTAGAGATCATTATTCCATTAATTTATTATATTATTAATTCGAAATTCTAAATAAATAATATCGTTCAATATAAAGATTGTTAATATATATTTTTAATTATGAATTATAAATATCTTTAATATTATTATTTTCTGGTTTATTATATAATAAAGGACACTAAATCTGCTGGAATTGGTGCTTAAAAATACTAGTTCTCCTATTTTAAAACCTCTGCGCAAACTTTTGCACCTTTCCTTTGCTTCGGGTATATCCTATTCTAAAAATGAAGTAATTCAAGCTATTCCTCTAATTACCGTCCTATTGCTATTACTTCGGTCCTTTCCAAAGTTATGGAATCGATACTAAATAGAAAGCTTACGAAATATCTGGATAGCAAAGGTTTGATTCATGAAATCTATATGGGTTCAGAGCATCGTTCAACGGGTCACCTCATAACTTGCCTCCGGATGACCTCATTCGATTCGCGTACTAGTCGATGGCTTTTCATCTGACAAATTTTTAATAAATGCTAGAGTGCCTCAGGAATCTGTTCTCTCGCCCACCTTATTTCTGATTTTCATCAACGATCTACTCTCTCTTACTTCCAATCCTATTCATAGCTTTGCAGAATATAGCACTGTTGCTACTTGTTGCTACTTATGAATTCAATAAAAGACTAAACGTCAATCATTCAGCCAATATAGCTTCAAAAAATTTGAATATTTTCTAACTCAATTTTATAAAATTTATTAATTGGTAATTAATTTTATTGGTGTAATGCTAAGTTATGGACGATATTTCTTATATATCGATATTTCTCCATTTTCTGTGTATATAAATAAATTTTGTGTATTATCGTCACGTGAACATGCAACATATAATTGCCCATGGGAGACGCATGCATTTTCAAGGTTTGATCCACATATTGTCATAATTTGCCCTTGAGCTTTATTAATTGTCATTGCATTGGTGGTTTGAAATTGCGTAATAAAATTGAGATCCAATTTTTAATTCTAAGTGATGTGGTGGTATACCTGGTACGTCCAATGAATTTAAAAATTCAGTTGGATAATTAACTCCTTCATTTTCATCGACGACTGTATCAATAGATTTAAATGTAAACAATTGTGTATTAATTATATTTTGTATAGTAAGGTTAATGACATCAACGTCAACATTTTTTGCTGTAAAATAATTCATTCGCTTAACCATTGATGGTGTGAATAATTGACTTCAGTATTTGGAAACACTTTTTGTATGAGTTCATTTTGGGTAGATACAATATTACAAAAATTTTCACCAATTACCCTCACCAATTTCGAGTAATTACAAAAATTTTCACCCTCACCAATTTCGAGTAATTGTTTTGAAAACTCTTCTGCTGTTGGATCATTTTGTATTTGAATATTTTTATTAATTTGAAAATACCTGTGAACCTTTTGAAAATACTTATATACAGAATCAATAGGGTCGTCATGGTCGGTTAGATTGAATTAGATGGGATAGTCATGCGCGATTAGTTTGGAGGGTTTTGTGGTGATTAGATAATAAGAAGATAGTTTTTGGTATAAAAAACACTTGCAGTTATATGGCAGCTATGACTTCCTGTGAAACTTTTGAAAATACTTAAATACAGAATCAATAGCGTAGTCATCGCAGGTTATCTTGGAGTGTTTTGTGGTGATTAGAGGATCAGAAGATAGTTTTTGGTATAAAAAAGTTGTAAGACAGCTATGAATCTAGTGTCACCTACAAAAAAGTAATAAAAACAAAAACACTTCTTAGAACCAAATGAACATACGTTGTAAATATGATTTTAAAATGAGGAGTAGCTTAATTATATATTAAGATAATAATAATTATAGGAGATCCTTTCATTCATTTTCCATTTTCATTCACCTTTGAATACATTAATGGAATTTAAAGTCAAGAATACTTGTTTTTCTTTAGAATTATAATAAATTATATTGTATTAAATTATATTGTACTGCTATGAAATTTTTGAATATTTAAATGTTTTTAGTGCGTATAATGGCAATGACTTTTACAGGTATTTTGAATGGTTGCTGTGGGGCTTTTTGAAAAGTTTGTACAGCTTTTCTTAAAAAAGTCTTCGTCGTACTTTTATTAGAATAGGTCAATAACAAGTTTTCCTTTTTAGCACATTTCAAAAAAAAATTTAAAAAAATGTGGCTATTAGTTTCACTCTGTCCATTCGTCCGTCCGTCCGTCTGTTTACAAAACTTCTACACCTTTAAAGATAGAGAAAAAAAATTTTAACCATGGGTAGGTGTCATAAAAAAATTAATTTTGTGGAACAACTTTTTCATGTAGCCCCATCCATCAGGGAAGTACAGCTCCTCAAACTTTGAAAAATCCCTATTTTTAAACGCGTATATTTCATGTTCCGCTTAACATATTTTGAATCTGAAAACGGCATTCGACAGAAATTTTCTTTAGCTTTATAAATCTATATCAAAATTATATATATATTTTAAATTTAGTATTTAAATTTACCGTTATGTGAAAACCAAATTTTGCATGATTTTTCTACATTCATAACTCCAGTACGCTTTTATATAGCGGCTTTAAATGTTGAGACAAAAAATAACTTTTAGAATTATTAGTATAAGTTTGCTCAGAAAATTTTTTTGTACCACCCCCTGTTTATGAGTTAATAGCGCTCAAAATTTGAAAATTTGCTATTTTTAAACACCTGTAACTTAGACACCTGTACAAATTTTTATTTACCTGTACAATTATTTTATTTACATGTACAAATTAAAGCTCCGCTAATATATTCTTTTCTTCGGCAAGAAAACAAAATTAAAGCTCCAGTAATATATTTTTATGTGTGTTAATGGTTTCTTTTAATTGTTACAGCCCCCCAAACTTGTAAAAAGGCCCTATTTTCAGATATATATATATTTCAAGCTCTGCGTAGTAGTTTTACAACCTAAAAACACTAAAAAACCGGAAATTTTCTTACATCTATAAAACAATATCAGAATTATGAAATATAATGTGATTTACTATTTAAATTTACCATTATGTGAAAACCAAATTTTGCATGATATTTCTTTTTTCATAACGCCGGCACGCTTTGAGAAAGGAATCTGAAATTTTGAGACAAGAAAGAATTTTAAAATTAATATAAGTTTCCTTAGAAAATTTTTTCGTACCGAATGTCCTATTGTACATTTTGAGACAAGAAAGAACTTTTAGAATTAATATAAGTTTCCTTAGAAAATTTTTTCGCACCGACCCTTGCTTAAGAGTCAATTCCTGTAAAGACGAAGTGTTCTTTCTCAATGTATCCCACCTTAAGTTTTTCGTTTAGGCTTATTACTGCAAACCCAGTCCATTTGAGTTTTTGAAGCATCTGTGAAGATGCCAAAAATTCTGCCTTGATTGGCTTTCTATAGTTCTATAGTTCTTGAATGACAGAACAGTTGTTCTTAATTTTTAGTTTGTAATCTATAATAAAAATTTATGAACTTTATATTAAATTTCTTTTTGTAAATTTTTTAAAGGATGTATTTGCTAAAAAAAAAAGATATATTCATAAATATTACAATCGTAAAGCTTTTTATATTTATTTTACTGATTCCTTTGTTTTCATAATTTTTAAAAACTATTTTTTTTTATCTCCATAAAAAACTAAACTAAGAAAAATAATAATAGCACATTGCAAAAATAGCCAACTAATACATTTATATAAAATTATCATTTGGACTTTAGAATTGTTTTTTTTTTATAATAGTTTTATTATTTGATAATATATAAAAAAAAAAAAAAATATTAAACTTTTCTATGAATAGTCTGTCATACTATTCACCAAAATCGTATCCGAATACCCTAGATTCTGATTTAGATCAGGAAATAGTATGTTTTATAAAATTGTTTACCCTTTCTCCAGGAGTTTTAACTTTTAAACACTTATATCTTCTTTTAAATCAAATTTTATTATTTATTTATTGGACAACTTCTCCATTGTAACAAACCTTTTCCTTTCAGATGTGGGCTTGTATCAAATTTTACTTCTCTATAATTTTCTATTTTAATAGTTTTAATTGACATTTAAAGAATTGTACATATTGCTTTTATGTATATAGAACTCAAATCTGTTAAACTGAAGGTGCTTAAGTTACATGTACATTCTATAATTAAATGTTAATTTTTTCCAACATTATTGTAATTACGATTAAAATTTTTCCAATTTTACTAATTTTCACAATACAATTAAACATTTTTATCAAAATATATAGAATATAATATAGAATATAATATTTTTGTTCCTTATATGATAAGAATGATATTTTTTTTAATCTATTTGCCAGCCATTATCTTCAAAATAAACCAAAAGTGGTCGAATCAAATTTACGATATTATCAAAATATTATTATATACTTAGTCCTTATCAACAATATAAAACAAAATTTTAGAGAGAGTTTTTAACAAATTCAAAAGTCAGTTAAATAGATATAACCATTCATTTAAATTGGTTCGTTCTTTTAGTTGTCCTTTTAAATGGTTTTCTTTTCTGGAATAATAATTAAAATTTAATTTGTTTCCGGGATCAGGATATAAAAATATAATTTTGTGGTTATTTATATCATAGTTTGTGAAAGATAATAAAAAAAAGTATTATTACCATAATAAAATTAAATATATATATATATATATATGTACATCAAAAAAAAATGAATATTAAATTTTTTGTTATTACTGTGACCAACAAACAAATAATTAAAAATTATTAAAAAAACAAAGAAAAGAATATAAAGTTGCCAAGTAATTAAAAATTTAAAAGAATTTCATTATACTCGTATATAAGTATGTATATTACATATATTTATCCTTCAAGTATGTTTTAAGACAGTCTACTTTCTATCGTTGTTACGTACTTTAATCTAAGTTGTTTAATTGCAAATATAAAAAAAAGGATCATATTTAACGGTAGGAGTATGGCAAGAGTATGCAGTTGGAATTGCAATATCGCTTGAAATACTTATGTGACTATTATTTCAATTCATTCATATTTTAATCTTTCATTTCTATAAATAATCTCCATATTTACAACTTATAATTATTTTAACTACTGTTAAATCCCCCTTAAATATTTTTCGTTAATATTTCCGATTAATAATCCAATATTGTAATGATTCCACTTGTAGTTGGAATCACCATAATATAATTCAACAAACATTCAGTACAAATACGGTCAAAATTGATGACATGCAGTAAAAGAATGATAAAAAAATTATGTCTGTTTTTTTATTTTGTTAATATTGGATCATAATTTAATTTCAATTCATATAAACCTTTTGTATATAAGTGATCTAAAAATATAAAAACGGTTCTAAATAGTACAAAATAAGGAAACTAATTTTGAAGACAATTAATTTAATTAATTTTCTTTTGTGTTTAAAGAGTTTCTTTGGTTTTAATACTGTTATCGTAATTTTATTTAATTATTACATCATTGTTTTTCAGCATTGGATTTCCTTTGTTTTTGTATCCATTTTATTAACAAAAAAAAGAAACAAAAAAAGGGAAATTCCCGAAATAAAATTAACGAATAAACGGAATTAACATTTTTTATTTAATTTTAATGTACCTAATAAAAATAATATTGAAAGAAAAAAAAAATTTTATTACATTTTGTATCCTAAAATATCTAATACTTAATTTAATTCTTTAATATGCTATAAAACGAAATGTGTGCCAAGGACAATTTAGAAAATAAAAATAAAAATAAAATTAAAATTTTTTTTCTAAAAAGAGACAAAATATTAAAATATTACAGATAAGTTTTAAATGTTTTTTTTTTATGAAATGATAATATTATTTTGTAAATTAAATTAGTGCAAAATATGATTGTATATATAAAAATCTATGGAATCATATTTTCTCTTAATAGAGGATCCAAAAATCATTTTTAATTTCAAGTACAAAAGGTAATGTAAAAAATGTACAAAAGATGTTGTATCTAACTACCGTTTATCAATATCTTAAGTATGTAATTTCTTGTATTGTAACATTTAAATTATAATACTTTCATTTGATTCAAAGAATATTCCAAAAAAAATTTCTCTGAAAAAATTTCGTTTCACAGGACCTAAATATTGATAATTTATAATGGCATACAAAGGATGATAATCAAATTAGATGTTCATGGGGTTTATATATGAAAAAACAAGATTTGAAAAAATATCGGTTTATAAATAGACTGTTCATAGACTGTTTGTTTTTTTACGGGGATCGGTGGAAAATTTCAAAAGTCACTCAGAAGAAATGCACGTATTTCTTCCGGATGGTGTTGGACTTTAACCAATCAAAACCATGCTCTTTTTAAATCAAACTTTAGGTTGGGACGTTTGATACAAATTTAGGAAAAAATTACGATTATGAAGGATGGGTAAGAAAATTTGGAGGACCATTTTAAAGAAAGATGTTATTGTTTTTCTTAAACTTAAGTTTATTTGCTTTAATCTACCCTGTATTTTTGTCAGCACATCAGAGTGTTGTCAACATCAATTAAACAATAACCTTCAATAAATTCCAATAAAAAATATAAATCAATTAGAAATAAAAAAAAGAATTTGTCACTTATAATATAATAATCATACTAATATATGATTAAATAATTTAACTTTCAATAAAAGTGAGAAAAGAATTTATGAGTACAATTTACAAAAAAAAAAAGTAATTTATTGTAAGGTCAAAGTCAGGATATTAGAATACCTCATCCTTTTTTAATATTCGGTAATAATTTCAATTATAACAATTAAAATTATATTCAAATTAACCATTAATATTTCAAGAAATTAAAATCAAACACATATACAAAAATAAAAAAAATAAAATATATATTTTTAATCAATATTTTAGATAAAAAATAGAAAAAAAGATAATGAAAATTCATATCTAAGTGAAAAATCAATTGAAAATTTTATACATTTGTAATAAAAGATAATAAAAATGACAAAAATAAACTTAAATATAGCTATATATATATATATATACATATATATATATATATATATATATATATTTACGTATAATTTATAAATTTATTATAAATTACATTGAATCGGAAATTTTATCTTATATATTTTATTTATTATTTATTTTACATTATATGATAATAAAAGTATGTATAATAAAATAAATTTTTAGATAATTTTTAGTTGATTTTTTTTTCTGTAAATGAATTTTCATTTATAATATAATTGATAAAATAATAATTGTTAAATTTTAAATAAATGTGTATTATGTTGTTGTTTGATAGGAAAAGCAACTGTTTATATATAGACTTAGATCTTTTGAACTGTTGTATATCCTTTCTCAATGACCAGCTTGCAGGTCACTTATCGCAGCGCTTCTTGGAGACAGTTAATTATCTTTAAGAAATTTCATCTATTTATATCTACTCTTTCAATTTTTGTACATGTACCTTATGCATGCAATCCTAGAATTATATAACCAATATTAAGTTTCAGATTCATCCTATTAAGTTTCAGAAATTTCTTTGGGATCTTACGATTTCGCTTGCTACAGAAACATTTAGTGTACAAAGATTCGAGAGTTTGAAGGACAGAAGATAACTTTTCTTGTAAATCTGGTTTTTGACCAATTACGTGTATTGTATAGTAAAGACATTCGTTTTAAATATACAATAAAAATTATATAAATTGTACATTTTACCCAAAAAAATTTAATCAATGACGCAGTACGTAATAGACGATTTTTCCGGTAAAAGATTTCGGGTTCTCGGTCAGCTCAAAATTTTATATAAAATGTAATAATATAATGTAAACAAAATAAATGAAATAATTATATGATTTAATACTAGCACTAGAACCACACATTTTAAAACGAAAGGTTGATGTATTTTTTATTACATGATAATAGCGGGGAAACTAAATTAAATAAATAGATAAGAGAAAATATTTTTTTGGTTTAAAAATAATAAAAGAAAAATATTAAAACTTATTCAAGAAAACTATTAAATTAATAATTTATAAATGAGGCATTAGAGCCGGCTCAAAAAGGCGTCCAATCACCTTGGCTTCAATTAAAAGAAGTCCCTTTGAGAGGCACTTTGAGAGCGATATATATGATATATAAATATATCTATGTACAAAATAAAAAAATGAGTTTGATTTGAATATGTTCGAAATGAAGACGACATATACAAATTTTGTATTTTAGAATTAAAATATTGGGATCTCCTTTTCAAACAACCACTGAAACAAAAATATTTAATGATAAAAATTATGCTTATAGTTAATTTATTGAAAAAAAGATAGCTTTCAAGACCATGGTGGAAATTTATAATGATGTTTTCTTATTAAATAAAAAAAAATTTTATGAAAAACCAATAAGATAAGTATAAGTATATAAAAATTTGCTGTTTCACAAAAAAGGACATTACTCATTGGTTGTTTATTCAAATATATGTTGATAAAAAATTAAAAAGTTGCACTTATCTTGTCTAAATATAATATTTTTAAAAAGCAAAATCTATAATATAATACACAAGATGTTGGCGAGACCTTGCCAACATGTAAAAAAATATATTTTATATCTATAATAAAACACTCACACTGAATGTAAACTAAACTGGCAATGATGATATTTCTGTATATTTATTTAATAAGTTAAAATTTTATTACCAGAGACACAAATCTTTGACTCAAAGTATTATAAAGAGCCACAAACCGTTCATTAAAAATATAAATAAATTTAGTAAATATTATTATCCGAGACCAAATTTTCCACTAGAAGTATTATCAGACACACAAATTATTGTTCATTAAAAGTGAGTACAGTCAAAAAAGGAAAAGTACATACTTAAAAAACACACATTTTCAATAAAAATAAATTCAGCAAATTTTAAATTTTTAAATTTGACTGCCACATTCATTATGAACTTAATAAAATTAAAACGCCTGAAAGTGAAAAGAGCAGAGAAAGGGAGTTTATAGTAAGCCTCATATTTATAAGAAAAAAATAATAGGCCGATTTTATTCTTGATTTTGTTTTCATTAGTATAAAAGCTGGTAAAAGCTTCGTAACAGACTTTAAAGTAGTTTTGTTTATTTAGGTTGAAATTTAGATTTTTAAGCTAAATTTTCGGTATAACTGGTATAACATAAAATATTCGAAATTTTTTTATTAATATAAAATTCGGCAGACTTAAATAATATTTATATTTATTAATATTAATAATATAATATTAATATTAATATTTATTTATAATATTATAATATTATATTTCATAACAGAAGTCTGGAACTTACCAAATATTATAGAAATGGATATTTTTCTTAAAAAAAAAAAAGAAACTAACATAGAAAATATCATTTTAGAAGCCTTCAGTCACAATACATTCATAATTTTGTACTAATTTATTATTAGACCATTAAATTAAAAAGCTGTCAAAAACGACCGTCACAAAAAAAAAAACCCCGAAAATTTATGAAATTTCATTATCAGAGACATGAATCTTTTATTAAATATACCAAAGACCTCTTCTAAAGTACATTTATTTAAATAAAATAAATTCAGCAAATTTTTTTCAAGCAAAAAAAAATAAACGCAAAAGACTTGAAAGTAGTTTTGGTAATTAAAGTAATTTCGCGGCGAAAACAACTGTTTTTCATCGACATAAAAATTTTTTTTTAAAACTAAAGAAAAATAGAGAGTCTGCTAAAATTTTAACAAATATTAAAATTATTTCGATTATTGGGATTGTTTTAAATGTAACAAAAAAAAAAATGTCGTAGCGGTTGGTGTTGGTTGGCTTTTCGCAGGTTTTTATTGTGCACTTTATACATGTGTTTCAAACAATTTTTGAGATATCGGCACGAACTTTTACCTTGAATGTGTTTTTAGCTTGGACCATTTTTTCTCAATGATTAAAAAACTGTCAAAAATTACCGCCACGAAAAAACAGAGAGAAAAAATTAATAAACTGTACCTAACATTTTTAATTTTATGTGTTTAGATTTGTTTTATGTTTTTTTTCTATTACATCAAGTAAGTAAATGATTCCAAAGTTTTTTTAATGGTGCTGATGTAAAAATGATATTTTTAGGTAGTTTATTAAGGGAGTCGGTATGATACCGTAAATGTTTTTGAATCTATAGAAATTGTGCAATTGCACAGGGATTTTCTAGTTTATATTAAATAAAATAACCTTTGGAATTCTGCGTATATCCTTTACTATTCTAAAATCCCTCCAAAGTCAGAATCTCGCAAATACATGTATATAAATACTCAGGAAAAATACTGTACTTTCGAATCCAACCCTTAATGCACAAAACCAAATATTTAAAAAAACAGAATTTTAAATAAGCACTTCCGGCCTTTTGCCTAAAATTTTTTACATCAGAGATATATTCTCTTTCCTATAGAATCCACCCGAATTTAAGAATCTGACATACTCATAAAAATATCATATATAAAAAGGGGAATACCCCGATTTTTAATCCAACTCTAAACTCTTCCCTAATTAAATTTTTTAAAACCATTTTACAACACATGCATATTAGGAATATGGCTTTATGACTAATATGAAAAGTTCATAATGCGATATTCATTGAGCTTATGTTTTTATGACTCCGCAACGGTTTGTCATACATCAACACTGATGTTAAAATCAAAAAAATATTCAAGTTCTTAATTTCTCTCAAATAACGAATATGTAAACGGGATTTGTTATTACAAAATCAGGATTGTCTCTTTTTTCGGAATATATGTATATACAAAGTAAAATTGATTTAAAATTACTTAATTCATACTTTTAGAGAGTAAATTCCCAAAAATGAATTAATTAGTAAACAAGTAATTGATATTATGTTTTTTATTGATAAAGTAAAAATAAATTATGGCATTAATGCTCCATCAATTCTGGCCTTAATACCAAATGTAAAAAGGAAATAAGTCCATAATTTTTGTATGGTAACTTCCATATAAAATGGAAATAAATAAATATAGCCTTATTTCATTCCCCGATTCAAAATACTAATTCAGCATTCTAAGTACTAAATTTGTTCATTTATTCTTTAATACTTTATTCATAACTCAAAAAAAAAAAATTTATAATATCTTATAAATAACTCTTACGGAAATATAACAAAACTTCTTATTTAAATATTTTTAAAAATAATTAAATTTAACATTTTTGTAAGTTCTTTTAAGATGTTAAGAGCTAACTTATAATTTTCTATATATATTTCTAAAATTCTATAAAGTTATCTTAACATTAAATTATTTTATTTATTTATATTCAGGTACCGTGGTACATAAATGTGCCAGGTAGCTATAACCCCTGTTTCCTGGTAGGAATGTGGGGTGTATGTGATATTATGATATATAAAGTATTTACATATTGCGATATATTTATAAATATATTTTTTTTTTTATATTATAATTATTGTACCTAGCCGGGTATCGAACCCGAGACCTCTCATTCCCTTATGAATGAGAAGCGGTGCGTCAACCATTGCACCAATGGCTGGATGAAACATTAAATTATTTTATTAAATAATTAAATAAAAAATTTTTAAACTCTAATATAATAAAATATTTTTATTTTAAAATCTCACATATTTTGTTGGACAAAAAATCATAATTTTCTACGCCATTAAAATTTAATTTTTAATATTTTATCCCAATTTATATCCATTTCCTATCATTTGTTTGTTTGTTACAATCTCTACAACAAATGTGATACAAATAAAAAAATAAAACAAAACTTTCAAAATGTAAAAATAGAAATTTTTATTATACTATCCGAAAATAATAATTTTTCTTTTAAAATAATAATAGGGGTCTTTTATCATATAATTGGAATTTAAATTCATATAAACTAGAAGAATTTTTGTTTAAGTACTTAAAGTTTGTAATAAAATTTAAAATTACACTCTCATAACTATAAACACAATGGAATATAAATTTTATTTAAATATTTATCAAATTGATCGTAAAAAAAAAATAGACAAGAATATTGCCACGGTCTTTTAAATATTATGAATATTCATTTAATCTTTTTAGAATTTTTAACAAATGCAATTTTATTTAAATTTTCATCTTACCTTGAAGTCATAATTCTTGATACTAACGATGATGACGTGAAATAACGCCAAGTGAAATAAAGCGCTGGGGTTGTTATTTCACATTTAATAAAAAAGAACATTTCGGGGTATTATTTGTTACCGTAATTGAGAAATTAGACAGTGAAAAATGAGATATAAAGCTTGGGTGATTATTTCTCTTTCAATTTAATATACGACTTTTATAAGAAATAAAGTCTCGGTGTGTTATTTCTCAATTACAAAATGAGTATTACAAAAGTGGAATTATTAACTAACTTAAAAAAAGAAATAATATATTGCCGTTTTCCGGAGCGTAGCTAGTACATAATATTATGTATATGAAATTTAATAAAAAACAAGTCAGAATTTAAACAAACGGATATTTAAGGCGCACGTTTTTAAAAAGACAACACAAACTGCTTAGAATTGTGACTTGCACCAAAATTTAACAATTTTCTTTTGATTACAAATAATAAGAAAAATCTGAAAAATAATGAGACACTTTCATTCATTTTAAGGGAACTGAACATAATTAAGGAAAACCATTCCACATGTAAAATTATAAAGTTAAGTTTAAATTTATGCCTTTTATTTGTACAGGTGCCTAAGTTACAGGTTTTTAAAAATAACAAAATTTCTTGAGCCCAAATAGTCCTTGGTAAAAAGATTTCTGTTAAACAAAATTTCTGAGACAACTTACACTAATTCTAAAGATCTTTCTTCTCTTAAAATTTTAAGGTTCTAACTAGAAGCGTGTTAGAGTTATATGAACCGAGAAAAATTTTGTAAATTTTGTCTTCACATTGGTAGAAGTTCTTTCTTATCTCAAAATTTCAAATCCCTATCTAAAAGTATGCTGGAGATATGAAGGAAAAAAATTGTGCAAAATTTGGTTTTCACATAGCGGTAAATTTAAATACTAAATTTAAAAAAAATTAAATATTTTTGATTTTGATAGGTAAAGAAAAGTCCTATCGAATGGTATTTTAAAATATAAAAAATGTTAAGCATTGAGATATATATATTTAAAAATAGGGCTTTTTCAAAGTTTGAGGGGCTGTAGCTTCGTAATGCATGGGACTACATACAAAAGTTGTTCTACAACATTGATTTTTTTAGGTGACCTTTATTTCTCAAAAAGTCGTAGATTAAATTGAAAGAGAAATAACATGCGGGACTTTATTTCTCATAGAAGCCGTAGATTAAATTCAAAAAGAAATATATCTTCCGTCGTTTTTTCTCAGTTACTATGAGAAATAAGACTCTGTGGTGTTATTTTTTATTTATTTCGCAGAGCTTTATTTCGCAGGGGATTATTTCACGTCACCATTTACGATGAATTGAATGAGTTGAAAATATTTTTGTTTTTTTTTCTTTAAATTAAATGGCGCCAATCAGAACGCCTGATAATAATAGTCAATAAATGAAAATAAAATCAATAATTTTTAAAACTAAGTTGTATAAAAATGTACATAGAATTTTTTTTAATTTTTAAGAAAGTTTTATAAATGAGGCCAATATTACTTTTATTTTTTTTCCACTATTCTTAGAAAATGATTCTCTATTAAACGGAAACAGGAAATTATTTTGATTTAAACTGAATTGCAATCATTGAAATGAACTGAATTGCAATCATTCATAACCAGATGTTCAAGAAGGGCGAACATTTCTAAAATAAATGAAATTTTTTTAAATTTGAATTTTTTATGTAAAATTATAAATATATAATATTGATTTTCATTTACGATTTTTCAATAATAATTTAAAGAAATTAGATTTTCTTTTATTATGATTTTCATAAAAGATTTTTTTAATTCTGAAACCTTTTTAATCTGACCCCAAAAAGATTTATTTTTTCCTAGCCTAAATTATTATTTTTTGTAGCTGCAGCACTTCAGCGCGAATTTTAGTGTCTGCATTTTAAACTTACATTTTACAAAAATGAAAATGGTGCAGTATTCAATGCATGCATCAATGGAATTTTGATTGCTTTGTTATTGAAATATGCTTAAAAATAAGCTTTCTAACAAAAACAATTAGAAAGGATTTTATAGTTGCTTAAAAAGTCAGAATTTTAATAATTTGTTTAGCAGGGGTTTGTAACTAGAATTAATTAGAAAAGAAGGTTAGAGCTGAAAAGTTGCAGTTGTTAAAATAGGTTGTAACCTATATTACCTTACATAGAAAATTTTAGGTTTATTTATCAATATAACATTTTTTTTTAATTATGATAAATTATGAAAATTATTTAATTTCATTTATAACGATGAAGAGTGCTGTAGAGTAGACTGTGCCAACTCTGGGATACCCGTATGAACGTAATACATCATGTTTCTATAAAACTTGATCATCTTTTAAAAACTTTCAGATGTTTTAGTACCGACGTTAACTATAGAGATATATTTATATAAATTTCGAAGTTGTATGACAGCTACCCGAATCTATTGCACAAGTACAACCAAATTTTGCAGAAGTTGTTGCCATAAAACTTGATTATCATTTATAAGATTTTAGACGCCTAGCTTCTTTAAGTTCCAAGAAATGCAAAAAATCTGAACCAGCTACTTTAGACCAATCAAATTTTACAAAAGCTTTTTGGCATGGAACTCGACTTATCTTCACTATATTTCAGATACCTAACTTCAATAGACAGTGAGTTATTTTAATTTAAAAAGAGAAGTTGTATGGCAGCTATCCGAACCTGTTGCACCAGCACAACCAAATTTTGCAGAAGTTGTTGCCATAAAACTTGATCATTATTCGAAAAATTTCAGATACATAGCTTCAATAGTTACTGCGTTATTTCCATATAAAAAAAATAAGTTGTATGGCAGCTACTCAAACCCGGCGTACAAAAGTGCTGGATTTAAATAGCGAAACTAACAATTTTTCGAAAGTGACGTAAAAAAATTTCAGCCTCCTAGCTCCTTTAGTTTTTGAGTTATCGTGCGGACGGACACTGAATTATTTTCATTTAAAAATAGAAGTTGTATGGCAGCTAGCCAAACTTGAACCAGCAGAACCAAATTTTACAGAAGTTGTTGCCATAAAACTTGATCATTATTTGCAAAATTTGAGATACCTAGCTTCAATAGATACTGCGTTATTTCTATATAAAAAAATAAGTTGTATGGCAGCTACTCGAACCCGGCGTACGAAAGTGCTGCATTTAAAGAGCGAAACTAACAATTTTTCAAAAGTGACGTAAAAAAATTTCAGCCTCCTAGCTCCTTTATTTTTTGAGTTATCGTGCGGACGGACGTGCGTGGCTTAATCGACTCAGAATTCGATTCTGAGGCGATCCGTACCTTTGACACTATATCTAGCTCGACTCCTTTAAGGTGTCACAAATGTAATGGCAAATTTATTATACCCTTGAACATAGTTCATACGGGTATAATAAATTATATATGCGCCATTATTTAATTTTGTCTATTATTTTGATTTAAATGTTTGTATTTTGACGCATTTGGATTTCGAAAGTTTAGATTTTGAGGCTTTTGAATTTCGAAAGTTTGGATCAAAATCGCTTTTGCGTTTTGAAGGTTTGTATTTTAAATTTGGCTTTTGTAGAACATCCTAGAAATCTTTAATTTACACATTCATTCTTAATTAAATTATTTAGAAAAAAAAGGATATTTTTATTTAGTCATTTAAATTACATAAAATTTAATATTAATTATTAATATTATGAGGTAAATAATAAATGTAATATAATAATAAAAACTATAGTAATTCAATTTCAGTAAAACGATATAACCGTTTATATTTAATTTATTATTTAAAAAAAGGAAAAAAAAACAAATATTTTAGAATTCGATTATACCATAATTTTATTACATTTATATTTAATATATAATATGTACATGATATATTCAAAAATGTAAAACTTTATTGTGGTTTCACAAATATTAAAAGAGCGGCGCGGAAGTTTCTCGCCATCAAAATAAAACAAAGAAAACCATATTAAAAATAAAATATCTGAATTTCAACGAATTAAAATTTTTGCCACAAAATATGCAATATTTTATTTATTTTTTTTTTTTTTTGCTTTGATATTTAGTTTATTATGGACATAACTGAATACTTGATGTCTTCAATCCTATAATTGAGTGAAAGTATATATAAATGTAGATAATTAAATTATAAATCAAAATTAAATGAAATGTTATATTCAATTATACTTAATTAGTTTTCAAGCGTTATGGCAATTAAATTATAAAATAACCATATTTAAATATTTTAAAATTTATAATAAAAAAATTATCGATGAAAGAGTAAAAATTTTAGCATATCAAACTCTTGTTAGACCTCTGATCTCATATGCTGGACCCATTTGGTTCAACATAAGTGCAAGTCTAATGGAGAAAATAAGAAAATTTGAACGAAAATGCATAAGAGCCTGCGTAAACCTACACAGAAAACCAGAAACGGATTACAAGCAGTTTTACTCCAATAAATGTTTGTACCGTAAAGCAAATATAATCAGATTCGACAATTTTTTAATAAAAATTGTTCGCAATCACTTTGAAAGATCTCTTAACACAAATGAACATGGTCTAATATCCAAAATTTATTACCACAATGAAGAGTATATTAAAAATAGTTTAAAAACGGGTTTTATTGCTCCCGAACATTTTATATATCTGGATTCTAAGGGGTATATTCAAAACCACGAACATGTCCCGCTATTATATCACTATAATAGACGGGCCACATGCAAGTGCATAGAATATAACCCAAACAACATTGAGACTAGTTTGTTAAAATATGATATGTTTATTCCTGAAAAGGACAAACGTTTACCTAAGAATTATTGGTGGTTGGATACCTTGTGAAATGTATAATTAATAGTTTTTTTTTGTTGTTAAAAAAATTAATAATAGGATTAGGTTTATATTAAGTTAGTTAGATGTAGATTTAGTTTTAGTTTAAGTAGTATAAGTTTTAATTTAACATAAGTTTTAAATAAAATAAAAATGGAAACAAATTTTGGTTTTTAATACAAATTTTCCGAAACATAATTATTATAAAAAATGTTTCGACATGAAATATTAAATAAACAAAAGAATATTAATAATGTTACAAGATAAAAACTAAAAAAAAATAAAAATATAGTATTCAAGGTTTTAGTTATAAATAATTTAAGAATAAATATTAGTTTTGTAAGCTTTGTTTTCCTAATTGTAAACTTTGAGATATTGAATAAAATAAAAAAAAGTAAAAAAATAAAAAATAAATAAATATTTTAAAAAAAATTTCAAGTGTTTTCAGATACTTTAAAACCTATTTTGTATATGTATGCAAATAAATTTTTGGTTGCATAATATATGCTTATAAGTCGCATATTATGTTCTACGATTTCTAATTTAAAATTTAAAATTACTTATAAATTTTAGCAAAATAAATCCTTGTGGCGTCTAATAAAGCTAAGATATTTTAACTCAACGGTTTGTTAATTAGTTCTATTTCCAGTTCATAAATCATTTTATTTTAATGTAAAATAAAAAAAGATTTTATGGTAATCTTCTAGTTTTTTTTGTATTTAATTACACCTTACTCCACAATTTGCACTAATAAATAGTCGATTATACGATTAAATTGTTAGCTGTGAACTTTTAGAACTAGTTTTAAATTTTATCGAGTTTTTATTTTATATTAGAATCTAAATTAAATTTATAAAAATCTTCATTTCTTATGGAAGAAGTTTGAAATGTCGCAATACTTCTACTAAGCATTTTTGTATAGAGTTAAATAAAATGAACTTCTCTATAACTAGAGAACGATTTCTCAATAATGTTGCGTTCTTGAGTTAAACTCCAATTTTTTCCTCTTAAACCCGTTGATAAACTATTCTTCAATTTTAATAAACTCCTGCTTAAAAAAAATTTAAGTTACATAATATTCTGTTTTAAAAGAAATGGTTCATTTCGTTATTAAAATCCTGTATAATTTCTCTCTGATTATAAAGTAATTTTAAAATTTAATTTAATTTTCCGATCCATAAAACAAATACAGCACCTAAAAAATTAATATTAAATACCAATATTTCATTTTTATTGTTTTTATTGTTTACTTTAACTTAAATTAAAAATTTCTTCAATAACTAATCATTTCTACCGTACTCCCAAAAAAAAAACTTATTTTATCTTTTTATGCTTCCATTTTAATATTTTTTTGTAAAGTAAAAACTTTTTTGCTGGTAAACAAAGCATAAGAAAAATACAATAAAGAAAAGCAGAAACAGAGCTTTTAAACAAAAGAAAATCTTTCGAAATTAATATAAAATTTTATTAATAATTTATAAAAAGTTAAACTGAAAACTTATTAAGACTTTTTATTTTTGTACATGACCATTTTAAAGTCTGTGTATAATATTAAAATCCTAAATCGATTTTTTTGCATGGAATTATTATTTGAACTCCAAATACCTGATTTCTTCTTAGGCCCACAAGCGTTTCTTTAACAATTTAACCCTTTAAAACTATATTGAACCGGTATTAAACCAGTTTAAATTAAGAAATTTTCTGTTTGCGATTTTGAATGCCTTCCATAACGCTGCAATATTTAATTTGCATTAATTTTCCCTCTATCGCAAATACTACGTTGCACCTCAAATATTTTTGCCACTTAAATATTGTAAATTTGGAAAAGATGTTAAAAGTTTATATAGTGTATGTGTTTTATATAGTTATATTTTTTTATACTATTCCACTTGCACTTAATTAGAGTTTATTACCATCTTGTTTGTACCACCCTTACCATCTTGTTTGTTTGTTTTTATTATTCATTTTGCTTCGAAAGAAAGTTATGAAATTGTCTCCATGAAATCTAGACTCAATTCAATATTTAAAAACGAAAACCTTCCTGTTTTTTTTTATAATTTTCCTTTTTTTTTTTTTGTTTTTGTATATTTTGAAATTTTTTTTATTTTAATTTTTAAACAAAAAAATAAATACTACTTAGCTAAACTTTTTCTTTTACTTGTAATACAATTTCGAAAATACTCTTAAAAATTTTCTATCCAGAAAAATTTCTATTTAATTTCTTATTATTTTATGTCTGTTTTATAGTTTTCTGTTGTTTAGTTTTTTCGTAAAATTATTTTTACTATTTTTTTCATTTTTCTCCTCTTTTTTCTTTAATTTTATTTTTTTTTAAAATAAATTTTCCGCAATCGTTTTCTTTTTAATATCCAACAAAGTTTTCTTTCTTTTATGATGATTTTGAAAATCTGCCAAGTTTTAAATATAGCAGCAAGCAAGTCATAAATTCTTATCAATTTTTAATATTATTTGTTTTGCACAACGTGCTTTGTTATAATGGTATATATAGCACATATATATATATATATATATATATACATAAAAGTTTAATATTTTTTCGTAATGAAGATAATTGAAGTCTTTCTTAGGATTATACCTGCACATTTTCAGTTATTGTCGAATACCTACAGATTTTTTTTAGTTAGGATTATAATTTAAAACATGATTTTTTATTCGAAATTCAAGAAATACCAAAATATTTTAAATACTTATTATACCCTACACCTAAAGTATAGGGTATATTAACTTTGGTATGGTGTTTGTAATCACCAAAAGGAAGCGAGTTAGATATGGACATGTATATATATTCTGAATCAGGATCAGGAAGAAAAATACAATAAAAAAAAGCAGAATCAGAGCTTTTAAACAAAAGAAAATCTTTCGAAATTAATATAAAATTTTATTAATAATTTATAATAAGTTAAACTGAAAACTTATTAAGACTTTTTATGTTTGTACATGACCATATTAAAGTCTGTGGATAATATTAAAATCCTCGATTTAAACCAATTTGCAAATTGAACAAATTGAAATTTACAACGTATATCAAACACTATTAAAGACCTAAATTTTCTGTTTTCTTTAAGTTTAAAATGTGAAATATAAAATTGATAACATCTGAAGTTGGTAATTAAGCGATGACTTCCAAACTGAGCCGATTTAGCGATGTCCGTCCGTCCGTACGCACGATAACTCAAAAAATAATGATGCTATCTTGATTGAATTTATACTGTAGGTTAACAATGACTAAAGAAAGGCGGGGATTGCAAATGGGCGAAATCGGACAATGGGTTCGGGTACCTCTCATACAACTCCCAAAACCGAATACGCACATCTTCGAAATTAATAAAGATAGAAACTTAAAATTTTGTACGAGGGTGCTGTTTCCTCAATCCCTGATACCCCTAAAATTTGAGATGAATTGGAGTAGTTGTTCGGGTATCTCCCACACAACTCCCAAGACCGAACAACCATATCTTCGAAATTAATAAATATAAAAACTTGAACTTTGATATAAGAGTGTGCTATCCTGTTCTGATGATGTTTCTAAAATTTGAGATGAATTGGGGTGGTGGTCCGGGTACCTTCACACATTTCCCAAGACCTAACAAGCAAATCTTCGAATTTAATAAAGATAGAAACTTGAAAATTTCTACAAAGGTTGTAAAAGGATTTAGTTTTTTAGCTTATATTAAATACCTAACTAAAATAACTTATGAATTTTTAATTTGATTTGAATTTTTTAGGTGTAGGGTATAAATAAGTCGGTTGCATCGACTAACTGTTACATTTACTTGTTTTTAATTCATTTTAGAAATAAAAAATACTTTTAAAATTTTTTAAAAGATTCATCTAGAGATTAGTAATAAATGTCAAAACATAAGAATGCTCTACGCATTCTATAAGAATGTCAAACACTAATAAAAGAATGCTCTGCATGTTTTACCTGTTACAATTTTGTACACCTTTTATAGATTAAATTACACATTATTATTGGTATCTCATGAATTTTATTATTGTCTTTCAGAAATGACCAAAATTAATTTTACCTGTCTCTAATATAAAATCTATATAAATTAATAACAATTTTTTTTCCCTCCCAATGTCTTTATTTTTGACAGAACCTTATTTGACAGCACCTATTTAAAGCTTTGGCCTTCACCTTCCTTATTTTTATTTATATATTGCTGTCTATACTTTTCCAGTTTTGTTTCGTCAATACAAATAACTCTTTTTTCATGTTTTGTACTTCTAAAGATAAAAATTTTCTTCTAAGAAGTGTACTATAATTATAAGTCTAATAACAAATAGTTTACATTTTTTAATTTCATTAGAAACTTAGCCAATTTATAGGTGGTATCAATTATGTCAGTATTACAATACATCACCTTTTTTTAAATAAAAGCAAAATCTTGATTTAAAGCAATTAAAATAACAAAAACTTTTAGTTGTTTTCCCACACCAAAAATATAACTAATATAAAAATACGATAATGCAAAAAGCAAAAAATACTATAACCATTTATACTATATAATAGATATATATAACATAAACATTTTTTTTTCTTATGTTCTCTTGACAGGATTTAAACATCATCAACAATTTAAAAGAGTGAAAGAAATTATTGGCTTAAAGCCATGGAAAAACTTTTATCAGAAGATGTTGAATTAAAAACACATACAGTGTATCCAACGTTACAGCTAACTAAAGAACTAGAAAAAAAATTATATCAAAATCATGCTGGAAAAAAATATATAATCGATCCAAAGGACATTCATATAAAAAATAGTAATAATAATAATATTAATATTAAAAATAATAGAAGTAATAGTAATAGTTGTAGAAGAAATAGTAGTAGTAGTAGTAGTAAAAATCTTTTTCATAAGCATCATACAAACAATAATTATAATACAAATTTTTATGAAGATGATGAAGGTGGTATAATAAATACAGCATTTACTATTGATTCAGATAATTTATCAGATAGTGGTATTGAAAGGGCTGAAATTGAAGTAAGTATAGTTTGTTAAATTATTATTTCTTGAATGAAAGCGGTTACATATAAACTGCTTAAAATTAAAAAAAAAAAAAATTTATTCACAACAATAAAAGAATCAACTTTAGACTTTCCTTTAATCGGTTTCTTTACTTTAAGGACTAATACAAAAAAAATCTACTTTTGTATAGTACTTGACTAAGTATCAGAATAATACTTGGTAAGTCTGTAATCGTAAGTTTTTTGTGAAACCAAAAAATTTGACCTTTGATTTTAATTTTCTTTGATATAAAGTTGAGCAGCAAAAAAATCTGACTAAAATTTGTTTAATTGTTTCGATTTGAATTTTATTACCTTATACTAATCCTATTGATTGTAGATAGATAATTTAACTTATATCGTAAAATACAAAATAATCAATCAAATTTTTAATTCCTTCTTGATGTTTTTTTTTTTTAATTTTAAACCAGGAAATCTCACAGTCATCTGATATACATCAACAAATTATTAACAAAATGCCACGTTTACCTGTCATTGATGGTGATGTGGCAACACATAGTGATGATGATAATTGTAATTCAGATCTACAAGATGATACAATAACAACCGCTACCACAACCACCACAACCACCTGCACCAATATAACCAAAGATAATTTTGAACAAAAAAATTTTAATGTGATAGATAATTCTGATAAAGTACAAATAATGAATAATATGAAAAGTGTTAGACACAACAATCTTAATTTGGATTTAAATATATCATCACCATTATCCGTATCTCCATCTCTTTCAAATAAAATAATGATAAATAATTCTATAAGAACACAAAGACCTGTGCCAACAACATTAAATGTTAAAGGTATTGAAATTAATAATAAAAATAAAGATTTTATAATAAATGGAACAGGACCAGGTGCACAAAATAAACAAATAAAAGCATCATCTGTAATACCATTAACAGGATCATCGATAATAAAATCAGTTGAAAGAAAAAAATCACCAATATTACAAAAGCAATCAATACAAGATCGTTCTGCTCAAATTATTAAAAGTGAAGAGGGCCGTTGTGTTAATGATGTTGACCGTCGCACTAATTGCTGTGAGGCCTTAAAACAAACAAATTCAAAAGGATTAAATAGTGAAATATATTCAGCATTTAAAAAAGCTAATGTTATTAAAGGTATATTATGCCCATCATTAACAAATTCATTTAAAAATCGTTCATTAGAACGTTCCTATTTATTATATACACATCGTCAACGTCAAAAATCATTAATTGTTGTCAATATTGTTGATTTTATATTAAAGGCGGTTTTAGCAATTGTTTGGTTACATAATGCAAATAAAGAGGTAAATTCTTATAATATAATATCAAAATAATCTAAACAAAAAATCTAATTAAATTTTTTTTGTTTAAATTCAAGGATAACGTAACTCAAGAAAATAAAATAAATATAGAAAACCCAATAGCATGGTCAGCATGTTGTATGATTGCTAATTTAGCAATATGTGGTTTAGGTTTATGGAGATGTTTTGCTAATAATTATTTACATTGGGCAGCAACGTGTACATGGTTATTATTTAATGTTCAAGGTAATTATTATTATTACGTATTATTAATTCAATATTCAATATTCAATGGTTGAGTATACTATCATTAATTTATACACTAATATTATTTGTGTTGTTTATATTATATAAATATATAATACCCGTACTCAGTCGATTAATAAGCCACCAAAATTTATCTATTTATTCCCAGAGATCCCAAAATTTATTTATTTTTTTATATTAATATTACAAACCACATAGGATATTGCAAAACCATCAGCTACTAAGGCCATTATAGGTCGAATACTATTATTAAATTATACATTAATATTATTTATTTTGTTTATATGTATTGTATATTATATATTTACACCATATTTGGTAGCAAGGGGGATTTGTTTTTAATTAATACCTGTGCTGGATTTGAACCCGCACTCCCTCGGTTAATAAACCACCGAGGCCCCTGCATAAAAATTTTTATAAAATAAAATATCTTATTTGAAAATGTTTGCATATTTCAGGCGTTTAAAGTTATTATTTTTTTTTTTAATTTTTATTAAATTTTTAATATAAATATTACAATTTAGGGGCTTCAGTAGCATAGTGAATCCTGCATATAAGATTCAGCATGAATACAGGATTCATTGCACCGGAATTTTTTATATACCTAGATTCAAATGGTTACATTCAGGATCAAAACCATGTTCCCTTATTATTTCATTATAATAGGCGGACCACGTGCAAGATCATTGACTATATTCCGCGAAACGTAGATTATTCGATGTTGAAATTTGATAGACATATACCAGAAAGGGACAAAAACATTAGTAGAAATTATTGGTGGTTAGAAAACACCTACATAGAAGATTAAAATTATTTTTAATTATTTAGGATAAGTAGGATAGCATAGGCATAGTAATATATACATAGTAAATTAGCATAGCATAGTAAATTAGAATAGATATATAGGTTAAGATAAGTTAAGTTTTTATTTTAAAACTCAATAGAAATAAATTTGGATTTTTAAATGAAATTTTTACCAAAAAATAATAAATATAAGGATGTAAATTACCATGGAACATTCAAAGATTTATTGTAATATTAAAATATAAAACCTAAAATTAATATAATAAGAAATCATGCCATCTTAAAATTAATTATAAAACAAAGAAGTAAACTGATATTTTTAAATTTTTTTTTGTAAGTTATATTTATAAGATCTAAATAAAGAATTAAAAAAACAAAAAAGTAGCATAGTGGGTAGGCGTGTGGCGTATTAACCGAAGGAGTGGGGGTTCGATCCCTACACAGGTCGTAAGTGTTTTTTTCTTTACATACCCGCTTACGACCAAATATAATGTAAATATATAGTATATAATATAAACAAAATAAATAATATTAGTATATAATTTAATAATAGTATAAAAACCTATAATTCCCTAAAGTAGCCGATGGTTCAATAATATTGCATTACATTTATGTATGTAATATTAATATAAATAAATAAATAAATTAATATTACAATTTAATTTGAATGACCCTTTTCCCTTCGAATGTGGGCCAGTATTATATTAATTTCATATTAATGATAAATTTCTTAATCTAAGGATGGATTACTTCTTTACATTTTCCTTAATTGTTGGTGAGGTTTTTACCCTTTTCCTCACATCATTTAAAATTATATATCACAAATTTAGTTTAGTTTTCTAATTGTATATGTATTTCAGTTGTATAGACATTAATATATAAGTCTGAACTCTGCATTAGTCATAAGAAGGAATTTTCGTGAATGTAAATATTTGGTTGAATAAATGAATTGAATTTTCCTTAATTCATTCTTATACCAATAATAATTATTTTACCAAAATAAAAAAGACTAAAAAACTAAATTAATTTTTCTTCAGTTTACATGATCTTCCTTCTCTTGTCAACGTTTTGCTTGTTACTCTATTCTATATTGGCTTTATATATCGTCTAAAATTCCAAATAGGTCCATTCGATTTTTGATGTTCTCTATATCTTCCTGGTTTTTACACATCAAAGTTTTAAGTGAAATCTTGTGTATGGTATTTACGCACTCCAGGATTATGTGCTTTATAGTAAGTTGTTCATTGCAAAAGGTACATATGGGGGGTGATATTTTGTCGAAAATGTACTTATGAGTGGCTAGTGTGGCTTCCAATCTTAATCTTGTTATTCTTATGTCGTTTTTGCGACTTTTCGTTTTGACTACTGTGATATTCTTTTTTATAGGAAATATATTATTCCTTAGTAACATTCCCGAATTTTCCCACTCTGATTGTTTCAAATTGTTGTAATATATTCTTATTTGGTTTTTCGCATTGATAAAAGTTCTTGATATGTATAATATATGTGGGTTCTTAGCTGCCATCTTTGCTTCTTTATCCGCTTTTTCGTTATCAGGTATACCTGCGTGACCGGGGAACCATATTAACTTAATTCTGCCCTTTTCTTTTGTACATTTCTTATATTTGTGATGGCGTTTTCTTATATTTAAAGTTAATTTTGAATTAAAAGTATCAAAAGTCCGCTTATGAAATAAGTATCTCTAATAAGATATGTTTATATTAGACTTTTAAAAATTCAATTTCAGAACTTAAATTTGTAGAATCCTGTTATAAATTTAGGTTAAAGAGTTGCATAAATATTTTGAGTTACTAAATATTAAAAAAATTTTAATTTTTTAAATTATTTAAATAGAAAAAAAATTAAAATTACATACAGCTCCTGTTTATAAGCATTATTTAGATATTATTATTTTCAGATTTTTAAGAAAATCGGAAAAATTGTAATATGACAAAAAAATTGTGTCGAGTTATTTTAAGAAATTAGCAAAAATAATAGAACAATTTTTTTTTATGCCGTACTAAAAAAAGAAAATAAAAAGGAAATGAAAAAAGAAATTATCACATGCTAAAACAATTACATACCTTAAAAATAATAAAATGTTCCATAAAACATTGTTTTTATCTTTCATTAAACAATCACCATGTGCAAATTATTGAAAAAAAATTCGAAAAATGCAATGTATAGATATATAAGGACAAGTGTATAAAAATTAGCCTCTAAAAAAATATACCACATAAATAAAGCCACCAGAAAAATTAATATTAATGTCTTATTTTCGCTTTTTCCTAAATTTTGTTTTATTATTTTCTTTTTTTTTGTTTTTTATACTTAGCAATCGTCAATCATAACTGAAAATAAAAAAAAACAAGCTTTTTAATGTCAATAAAAAAATCTTAACTAAAACAAAAACACACATTTTTTTTCTTTTCGATGCCTATATACAGTGCTGTTCGATAAAATCCGGACAGCTAAAAATTTTCACTTTATTATGTTTTTTATGCATACAAGTGTTAGTAATTAAGGAGATAGGCTTCTTTGTGTTATTTAATGTTAAAGAGTTAATTGTATTCCATTTCGAAAAATGTATGGCTCCATGAACCTGGGTTTGTTTTTAAATAAGAAAATAAAGAAAATCTGTTGATTTTTTTTATTTTTAATTTTAAAAATTTAATTATGACACCACACGACTCCACATCCCTCTGGACCAATTCAAGTGTTCTTGGGCCCCTTGAGGTTGAGCAACTTTCGTAGAAGCCTTTACAATATGCTTTTGCACAAGCGACGTGTTCTAAGATTCGCTTCTAATAATCTTTTTCAAACAGTTGATGACGAAATTACAGTTCCTCTATCTCTGGCGAGGTCTGCTTGTAATTTAGTAGATGTTCTAAATCGGTTCCGCTTGCTGCGAAGTACCAGAAATTTGTATTGAACTACAGTAGTCTTTCTTTTTCTTCCAGATCCTTTAGACCATTCTGTAGTCCCAGTAACTTTAAATGTTTTATAAGCTCTGCAATCGAAAACTTTCCAAGTGCTATTATCTTCTTACCAATTTCACGAGTAGATAAACCTTCCCTCCATAAAATGTTGGCATTTTATTAGTAAACTCACTTGCTCAACTAATTATTTCATATTAAACACTTCTTTCGAAAATTAACTTATTTATAGCCGCCTAACAGCTATCTGATGTACGCGCTACAATTTAAAAGTGGGAGTAAAAAAATACAACATGCAAAAATGCAAGAAATTCTACCTATAAGAATAAAATTTCAAAGAATTGAAACTATCCGGATTTTATCGAGCAGTACTGTTATATACATATATCATATATATATATATACATATATCATATATATATATATATATATATAAATATATATATATATGCTATAATGTTATTTTAATTTATTTTTTTTTTCCTTTTTTGCGGCCTGTCACCAAC
The DNA here is from genome assembly GCA_947095535.1 of Poecilobothrus nobilitatus. Lineage (NCBI taxonomy): Eukaryota > Metazoa > Arthropoda > Insecta > Diptera > Dolichopodidae > Poecilobothrus > Poecilobothrus nobilitatus. The sequence continues at coordinate 117,046,744 of OX352774.1, forward strand.
AAATGTTATTGGAAAGAAATATAAACCAACTCTTACAAAGATATCCTTTTTGTGTTTACGGCCTATGTATTGGTTGTGTTATTTATAAAACACAAAAGTCTATGACATCTTTTTTACCATTATTTTATTTTTGTTTTTGTTAAAAAAAAAATAAAAAATTGTAATTCAGATTTGTTGTCAGATTCGATTAGTTTTCGATTAGCATATTTTTTTAATAGACTAAGAAATGATTTTAAATTATATTTGGCAAAAAAAAATATATTCAAGCTAAATATTCAAGAATATGCTTTTGTTTTTTTTTTATGTGCTTTTATATTTGATTTTGAACTTTTTTAACTCCTAGAATATTAAATTTAATTTTTTTTTAAGTGACACTTGGTTATTGACCTAAACATAAAATCTGAATAAATTTAATTTTTTGTTTGAGTGGTCTTTCAAATTCATTTTTAATTTTAATGTAAATGTTCCTGCACTTCTTTGGAAATTTTTATAAACAATATTTATATGTAGGTACAGAATTTGAAGAGAGTAATGGGTAAGCAAGTGGAAATTGATATGGAAGGTAAGAACCTACAAAAATCTTGCATTGCAGGTTTGTAATGGCACCCAAAAATTTTGTAATATATATATATATGTATCTATATGTACTAGCAGAGTTACCCGCTGTTGCCAGGGGAAATAAAAATTTTTAATATTTTGAAATTTTATTTTTATTGTTATTTATTTTAAACATTTTTTTTGGCAGGGTTGGTGGTAAGTTTGAAAACCAAGTAAAAGAATAGAATACGTGCACGTTCTCTGTAATAATGTAGTATCCACCCCCATCAAAATTAGTCTTGTATGTATTTTATTACACCTGGATATTTAACAAAGTATTTAACTAACTGATGAAAAATATGATATTAAATATTGCATTACATTTACGCCGAATAGACTAACGGAGCTTAATAATAAGAATATGAAATCGACCTGGATTAGCGGAACTTAACAAAAATTTGTTTCAGTCTTTCAGACTATAATATCACCCTAAAAAATTTGACATTAATTGTCGGTTAATATATTGCCATCTAATTTATTCAATAAACGCCTAAAGCTAAGAGGAACATTTATATAAATTTTTAACTTAATCGGTCGAACCTTTGTAGGCGTGACAACGGTTCCTTAAGAACTTTAACAGACTGCTGGACCGCAATTATCATGTGAAATTTGGTTGCAATCGGTCTGGTAATTTTTAAGTGAATCTGAGACAAACAAACACATATTTTAATATTAAATATATATTAGACATTTTTCTTATTAGAACACTATTTGATCACCATTTTCATTCTTTCAATTGGAAAAAAAACCATCCATCAATTTATATATTCTTTTGTATTTTATATTTTTTTTTTTTTTTAAAAAGAACCTTTACAGAAAAGAAAAGTGCTCGAAAATTGGGTTCATCGAATTCGTTCCTGCAAAAGAAGTCGTGGAGGCCATTTGAATGATGTTTTATTCAGAACTTAATTGTATCGATTATACTTCACATTAAATAAAAAACATTTGAATTTCCTTAACAATTAGAGCGTTTTTTTTTGAAAAGAAATCATATCACTCAATTTGAAAAACCAATACAACTGTTTTATACCCTACACCTAATATATTTTATATAGTAGGTTACTAATTAAGAAAGGGAGGCTAAGTTCGAATCTGGACGAAATCGGTCCATGGGTTCGGATTCTGTAAGCTTCCGAATGATTCTGGAGCAAACGGGATTTCTCCAAAACCAAGAAAGATAGAACCTTTACATGTGTGGTACACTGGTGTTCTTTCATGTTTTATTTATGTCTCTGAAATTTGAGACGATTTAGTCCATGTCTTCGAATTTTGGAAGCTTTCGAACAAACAAAGATAGAACCTTTGAATTTGGTACAATGGTGTTCTTTCGTATTTGATTTATGTTTCTGAAATTTGGGAGGATTTGGTCCATGGGTTCGGATCTTGGAAGCTTCCGGACGAGCCCCAGAGCAAACGAATATATCTCTATAACCAACAATGATAGAATCTTTATTTTTAGTACAAGGGTGTTCTGTTATGTTTCTTTTTCTGTGAAATTGCAAACTGACATTTAAAAGGATTTGGACCATGGGTTCGTATTTTGGAAACTTCCGAACGAGCACAAGAGCAAACGAGCATATCTCCAAAACCAACAAAAGTAGAACCTTTAAATTTAGTAGAATGGTGTTCTGCCATGTTTACTTTATGTCCCGGTTCAAGGAGCTGCCAAAAAATTTATGGATTTTTAATTTAATTAGAATTATTCAAGTGTAGGGTATTAATAAGTCGGTTGCATCGACTTAATGTTACATATATTTGTTTTTATTCTTTTTTAGTTTTTTCAACCGTTTTGAGTCGATAAATTGTTATAACATAATTTAATATGATAAACTTTTTAATAAATTTTTTAAAAAAAATTTGTAAATTGTATTTTATTTATTTTATATGCAGGTTTTGTTGGTGAAGGACTTGGTTTTGATGATCGTGAATATTATTTAGTTTGGTATATATTATTTATTATATTTGTACCATATGCAATGTTACCGTTACCATTAAGATGGTGTGTTATAGCTGGTACAATGTCAGCATGTTGTCATTTAATTGTAATTGCAATTTTTAAATTAACAAATGAAAATGATAATGAAGGTGTAAGTATTTTTTAATTTATTTAAACTCGAATAATAATTAAAATATATTTTTTGTTGTTATTATACCCGTACGATAAGTATCGAATATAATAAAATTACTCCTCCGTTTGTAACACCTCGAAATAAGCGAGCTAGATATACCTTCAAAGGTATGGATCGGATCAAAATCAAATGCTGAGTCGATTAAGTCATGTCCGTGCGTCCGTCCGTCAGCACACTAATCAAAAATGAAGAAAGCTAGAATCTTGAAATTTACGCAAAATATTCTGGGAGCAATTTGTAGGTTCCCTATTTTTTTTGGTTGAGTTCCGACCAAAAAACAACTAACTTGTAGATCTCCACAATTTTTTTTAAATAGAGCCATCAAATTTTAACTGCTGATAGATATCATAAAAATATTAATTTTCTGACAATATTAATTTTTCTGTAGCCCCACCCGTTAAGGAGGTACAGCCCTCCAAAGTTCGAAAATTCTCTATATTTAAATTGTTATAACACAAGCTCTATAAGGTATATCTTCAATCTGAAAATTCCAAACGATAAGTGCTATTGTGAGCTTTACAAACATGTATATAATAAATATATACGGTGTCTTAATTTACCGTTATGCGAAACTGAATTATTGCAAAAACCTTTAACCCTTCTATCTTTTAAACGGTTTAAGTTGGAAACTTAAATTTTGACAGAAGTTAGATCTTTGAAAATAAGTATGAGTGATTTCAGAAATTTTTTTTGTATCACCCCCCGTTTAGGAGCTGTAAGAGGTCAAAAACTGAAAATTTCCTATATTTAAACACCTGTAACTTGAACACCTGTTACAATTTTTTTGAAGTAATACATAAAAATTAAAGCTTCAACATTATACTCTTATTTGTGTTAACAACTTTTTTCAATAATATAGGGTTACTTTATAATTGACGAAAGTGTTACTTGATTTTTTCAAATTTTCTAACAAATTTCTTTAACGAATTTTTTGTATTTTGTTTTACTCGATAATTTGAAATTGTTGAGGATATAATGCGTAGTACAAAAAAATGTAAATAAATAAACAACATAACGGTTGCTTGAAGAATTTTTATTTATATGATATTGATATACATTCATACTTATATAATATCATGTTTATTTACATATCGTATATGTCAGTGATGAATGAATGATAAGAGTATAGATGTATGTTATATAGCGCCGTATTTACATACATATATGTATGTATTTTATTGTACTTATAAGAAATTATTCTATGAGTGGAAATATTTTTAAAGAAATATTGCAATGTATGGTAATATACTTATAACAATATAAATATACTATGTACGCATTAATATAATATAATATTTAAAATTATATTTACTATTTTGTACTAAGTAAATTTAATATACATTTAACGCTTAGTATTAAATGGCACTATAGAATATTTGAAAAAGTTTTGGATTGATAATCGTTATGTGGAAGGTTAAAATCTGCTTTTGAAGAATGTGTAAACATATAGTTTGAATATATGTACAACCCATAGTTCTAGAAATTATAAAATTCACCCAAATTATTTTAAAATCCTAAAATATTAAAAAAATAATATTGTAAGCAGAGTGACAGGCTGTGAACATACTAACGGTTCATACGGGTATCTAAGAGTTGACAAAGCCAACTGTATTCTTTCTAGTTTTAAATTAATTTTTTTTTCAAAAAAAAAATCTTCGTCTTAGTTCAATTCGATTAAATTCGATTAAATTTAATGAAATAAATCAACTGCATCGATAATCTAATCAATCTTTAGCATTTTAATTGACAGGTTACCAATATAGATCATTTAATTCATTAAACTTAACTCTTTCTTTAAATTAATCTCTCACCTGATCCTATAAAAGCTTTTTAACTGTAAAATAAGTACGCACACTGTCAGATAGATTGGCGGCGTTAAAATTCCTGGAATCTATATCTACAAACAGAAGACTGTTATAAACTGTCGCAAATTTAAAGATTTGGCCAGGCAGTTTAACATCCAGGTACCTTTGCTAAGTACTAGGTAGGAACTAAAAATGTGAAGAGCATTCTTCGCAAAAAACTGAAATTAGTTTTAGCAATTGGGATAGAAAAGTTTCTATGTAATATCACAATGGACCAAATACGGTCTAAGTGTGTCTTTCACTTTACCCTAATCTAACCTCACTTTACAGGCGATTTTAGGAATTTTTAATACATCGGTTTTTCAGTTTTGGGAAACAATTTAGAAGTTGTCTACTAAAGAGTTCAATATTTAAAATGTATTTGAAATGGGGATCCCTAACTATTTATAACATTTAATTTACATTAGTAATCTTATAAATTTAAAGAAGCTAAAATTCAAATCATATTCGAGTTATATTACATTTATTTTTAATAATATATAATATTTTTTTATTTTATTTTCATATACGCTCACTTTATATATGAATTGGGAAAATTATGAATTAAATTGAAAAAAAAATATATATATAGACTGATTGTGTTCTCTATCAAATTTTTACGAATTTTTTATTATATACTGCAATAAATGTTGCCGGTATGTATACAAAATATTTAACAGATAGAGGACAACGTTTGGCATTCATTGAAACTCATAAAGCCATGGAACATAAAAAAGAGTCAGAAAATGAATTTTTAAAAACTCAAAAGTTACTGGATTCAAGTAAGTTTAACTTTATATAATTTTCTTTTTTATTATGTAAATATAATTTTTAATTTCTTATACTTTTCAAAAATTTTTAAACTTTAAGAATTTTTTAAATTATAAAAATTTTGTGTGAAAATTATATTTAAAAACTTTTTCTTTCAGTTTTTCTTGTCCCTAGGGTTATTTTAATTTATGCAAAGAATTTAAAATAATAATTTTTATAAAAGACTATAACAGATCACAAAACTATCCGTACTTCATCACAACTACTTCATCAAATATACAACTACTTCATCAAATATACAACTACTTCATCACAATAATTATTATTACTAGTCATATACTGACATAAGCATTTTAAATGGCACAATATTTAAATATCTTAAATTTCTAAAAAATTATGTTGGTCTTAAAGTTAATTGTACTTAATATAACTAACAAAAATTTATAGGTCTAAAAAGGAGTGTCATCGGCCGAGTATAATCGTGTTTAATTTGTGATGCCGTTGTAAAAAAAATTAATTTAAGGGGTGATATATGTGATATTAGAGCATTAAATACTCCAGAAAATGGTCTAATATCACATATATTTTACCACAATGAGGAGTACATTAAGAAGACTTTGTTCACGAGATTCATAGACCCTAAGCATTTCATCTTCTTAGATAAAAATGGTTATATTCAAAAGCAAATATGGTTATATAATGGTTATATTCATGTCCCTATACTATTTCACTATAATAGTAGACGGCCACATGCAAAAAAAATCGAATATAACCAAAGCAATATTAAGGCTGATAATATGAAATACGACATGTCTATACCAGATAAAGACAAAACGATAAGAAATAATTATTGGTGGTTAAACATATCGGAGTAAAGAATAAATCTTTTTTGTAAATTTTGTAGTATTAAGAATAGGGTAGTTAGTGTTAAGGATATAGGTTAAGTTAGATTAGAGCTTTTTATTTCAAAAAATCAACTGTCTCCACCACAGGACCGACCGCCACTACACGAAAAGTACAATGCCAAAATTTATAGATTTTTTACATAATAATTTAAATCAAAGCAAAATAACTTCTAATAATTTAACAACATTTTGTTTTATTCAAGAACAATAATAAAATAAGTAATGAAATCGTAAAAATATATGTATGTGCATTCATTCATACATCCATTATTTTACATTATTATGTAATGTACATGATTTTTTTTTCATTCAAAAATATTAGAAGTAAAATATTTTTTAAGTTATATACAATTTTTATTATTATAAAAATTGTAATTTTTATTATTATACAGTTTTTATTATTATAAAAACTGTAAACAAATACAAAACAAAGATAAGATTAATATTGAATCTGCTAACAAAAATTTTACCGTTTTAATTTTATGTCATCAACAAAAGAATAATATGCATAGATATAAGTATGTACATATAAATTTTGAGAAATAATAAAAAAAAAACAAAAATATTGTTCATATAAATTCATATGGAGTGTTATGTATGAAATTTGGACTTAGAAAAAAATTAAATAAAAGTTAAAGTTAGTCCGATCAAAAAATGTTCTATGGCAAAGCTATTGCTCTTTAAATGTGTAACAACTTTTTTTTAATAATTTTTCTCATAAAATTTGTCTGTTACGAAATATTCGTAAAAAACTTAAAAAGTACACTAATAAACTACCAGTTGGGGTTGTTCGACTTGCTCCAAAAGCTTATCAATCCGAGATATTTACGTCAAAACCTTAAATATGAAATTACAAAAATTCTGCTCAGTCGTTTAAGCTGTACACGTGCCCACAGACATACCCACACACACACACACAGGCGGACATCATGTTAAAAAATATTTTACAGCCTTCTCCACATCGGAGTAGTGCATATTTGCCAAAATCTCGGGTACAAATTTTTAGTATGAAAACAATACCTACCTTATACAATATACATAATTGTATGCGGTCGCTAAAAAATATAGATTTTACATTGATTTTTGTTTAATTTTTACAATGATATAAAAAAGAAAATAAATGTTACAATTGTAATAATAATAAATATGAATTAAAAATAAATATAGATTAAGACAAAAATTTAATATACAAAAAACTTATATTAGACCTCGAAGAAAATAAGTTTACACGTTGGTGTATTTAAATTAATTGCATATTTATAGGATATAATAAAATGTTCAAGCACTTAAGATTGCAAAATATAAAGGTTAGTGGTGAAATCAAAACAAGAGAAAAATTAAACACAAGAAAAGTAGATCTGGTTTAATCATTTAGCAAATTTTAGAAGATACTGCTCCTAATTCTATAATCGATATAAATTCTTTTAATAAATTTATTCTACCATTATTATTTTAACGGTTATAAGTTAATTAATTTAAAAGAATAAGAGAAAAACCATGGTTATATTATTACGTCATATTGAAAAAGAAATTATTTTTAGATTGTTACTTTGGTTTCAGTTTTCCTTCTTCTTTTTTTTTTTGATTTGTTTTGTTGATTTCTGTAAGACTTTCCTAAGCAAACATTTACAAAACAAATAAAATAATATGTAAAAAAAATATTTTTTAAAATATGCTTTTATCGAAACCAAATTCGCCCCCTAAAAAGTAGAAAATAAAATTGATTGCAAAACTTTAGCTTTTTTGACTGTTATAATATAAAAGTGAATTGCTAGTGCAAGCATTTTGGACTGTTATAATATAAAAGTAAATTGCTGGAATAAAGTTAAATAAAAATCTAGGAAATTTGAGGTTCGTGCTTCTTTTTTATTCCAGCAATTTACTTTTATATTATAACAGTCCAAAATGCTTGCACTAGCAATTTACTTTTATATTATAACAGTCAAAAAAGCTAAAGTTTTGCAATCAATTTTATTTTCTACTTTTTAGGGGGCGAATTTGGTTTCGATAAAAGCATATTTTAAAAAATATTTTTTTTACATATTATTTTATTTTATACTTTTTAGTTTTAAATGAAACACATAATTTGAATTTAAAAATATGGGATATTTTTTATTCATACATAAATTAATTATTGTTTCTGATATAAAATACGTTTTATAATTTTATACCAAATGTTTAAGTAAATTAAGAGATGTTAAATGGATTCCATTACAGTAAGAGTAAAAATTTTTTATTCCAGTATGTAATTCATAAATAAAGAAAGTACCTCGCAGGGTAAAATATGTACCAAAATACTGTGATTATATAAATATTACAATCCAACAACATAACTCGAATGAAAATGATATACATAAATGTACTTTACTGTATATTTCTATAGTATACTATTAGTAGTATATCGTATATCCAAACAAACATCTAACCTGGAACACCTACCTACCTAATCGCTTAATAAGATCATGCAGTAAAAAATGTTGACAAATATCTTGATTTAAATTATAAACAAATGGAGCGGAACAAAATAATTTAGGAAATTAGTTTAACATAATATTATGTGTATCCAGCCATTGGTGCAGTGGTTGACGCACCGCTTCTCATTCATAAGGGAATGAGAGGTCACGCGTTCGATTCCCGGCTGGGTACAATAATTATAAAATAAAAAAAAAAAAATTCATATATCGCAATATGTAAATACTTTATAATATATCATTATATCACGTACACATTCCTACCAGGAAACAAGGGTTATAGCTACCACATTTATGTACCACGGTACCTGAATATAAATAAATAAATAAATATTATGTACATACGTACGTACATATTTACATACGTAGTTTTAATTTTTTGTGTTGACAAATCATAATGCGTAATAGATTTTTTGTTTGTAAATCATAATGCGTAATGCGCAAAAGCATAATTTTGTAATGATCTTTACTTTTTATATTCTTTTCTATGTACCAAAATAATATTATGTAGGTAGATAAAATTTTATTTAAAAAATATTGATGAATAGAGTTAAAAAAAAAAAATTATACATATATACGAATTGGATTCGAACCACAGTCCACATATTAATACTAACTTTCAAGACCTGTACACTTTCCTCTGCACCATATATGCATTAAAGAATGTTGACAGCAAATATTTTGATTTAAATACTAAACAAATGTTGTAAACAAAATAACTTAGCAACATACATAAAAATATTATATGCATGGATTGTGTTTTGCTAATTATGCTAATACAAAACACCAGGAAAGATCAAAAATATAATGTGTATGTTTGTATGCATGAATAAGAGATAAAAATGTAAGTTTTAAATTGATATATACAAAAATGTATACATATTTTATTCAAAAAATGTTGATGAATAGATAGTTAAAAAAAAGAAAATGTTGCATGTGAACTGGATTCGAACAACATGATCCCCACTTTTGAAACCTGTACACTATCCTCTGCACCATACTACACTTACAAATGTTGCTAACAGATTACGAAGATAATAAAAAGCGTGACAGAATGACAAATAAATAAATAAATAAATAAATAAATAAATAAATAAACCGACAGCGACGAGTTAATATAAAAGCATATAAAATATAAAATACAAAGTATAATGAAAATTAAATACATTTTCTAAAAGATATTTTCCTGTATTTGTCGAAACAAAATTTTCGAAGGGTTAGATATATTTACGTATACGTTCAAACACATGAAAATTCTTTTTTTAAAGAAAAATGAAAATCATAGATTTGTATTCAGTTTTCTATTTTGTTTTTTTTTGCATTATAATATTTTCCTTTGGAATTCAAATAACTTGATTCTATATATCATTCAATACAAACATACGTGTATATATATATGTATATATTTATAATACTTGTACTTGAAATTCGTACTCTGGAAAAGAAGAAGAAGAAAACTAAACCAAAAGGTTGTTTTTATTGTTATTAAAAATCCAAAATTATGCAATTATATGCATAAAAAGGAATTAATTAAAAATCTTTTTTTTGATTTATTTCCCCCTTAACATTTTTAAAAGCGATGTAATTTATAAAATATAATGAACATGTTACAATCATAAATTGTTCATAAAATAAAACTATTTGAACATAAAAATAATTTTCTTTAATTAAACATATTATTATTCTCGGTGTTTTTTTTTTTCTACAGCAGAAAGCCCTTATTTTAATACAAATGAATTTAATTTTGGAATTATATCCAAAGTAAGAATTTATCTATAAGATGAATTTTTCTTTTAGCTCTTATTTTAGTTAGCATTCTCAACAAATGAAAGAGTAATTATGACATTCCCTTCTGTCCTTTTAAGACTGACATGAATAGGACTAGTCTAAATGTACAAAATCTTGAAAAATTAGAAGGAAAATTTAGCGATATGACAAAAGTTCCGGAATCGTAAGCCTCTTAGGGACTTATTCCAAGGGGACTTATGACTTCATAAACTGAAATATTTATAATTCAGTATTAAAGCATTAATTATTTCCCAAATTTATAAAAGCATAATTATTGATTCGAATATTTTTTTGATTAAGATTTTAGGATATTCCTTTTTTCCAGAACGATAAAATTTTAGAATTTGATACAAAATCAGGGTATTCTTTTTATGCAGAATAAATAAATAAATAACCTGGAATAAGTCTCCGAGCGACTTTTGGCTCCGGGGCTTTTGTCATATCGCCGGAAAAATTATAAATGGATCTCATAAAGACTAATTTAACAACTTAATTTCCTATAAGCAAAGTATAGCAAAATATTGAAAATAAGAGAAATTCTTTTTCAAATGAATTGATTTTATATCTATAGCAATCAAAATGTATATTTGAGAGGAAATGGGTTGCTAGAGATACACATTATTAATAAATACAGTATATTAATAAATATACTATTATTAATAGTCAAATATTAATACAACAATATAAAATTAGTACTACTTTATTTAACAGATATAATAAGTCCATTAAATATATCGATTAAATACATGTATTTATACTAGATCAGAACATGCAATGAATGAATTCTGCTTTTAATTCTTTTTTCTAAGAGTACTAAAAATAGGTTTGATTTTGTATCAAAAATAAGTTAGGTTATTCCAGCTTTCCCACTTCCTTCTATTTATATTCGAATAGACACATTTTCCCCTATTTCTGCTTTTGAACTCTACCATATTTTTTTAGACGAGGGTAGATGAGAATCATCGAAAGATGCTTAAGAGGAACAGTATGAGTACGATTCCTCTAGCAACTTATGTGAGTTTAACCTAATAAACAGCACCTGCCTTTTTGACTAAACAATAAGGGATCTTTAGTATTATTGTATCTCTTTCTTTCGCTTTGAAAAACTTTAAGTGGAGGCATGAGACTTGTTTTTTCGTCGGCACAAGTTCCAATTTCGTGAACGTGATTTTGAGAAACGCGATTTCGTATCAGACCAAAACCTTAATATATGTTCTCTTAATAAACATTTTCTTAAAAAAAAAAATATTTTTATTTACTATATACATCCATACTGAAAAACTGACAACATTTCACCATTTTTTTTTTTTTTACATTAAAAGAAATTTGTAGATTCTATAATTTGCTATTAAGTTTCTTTGTCATACTTTAAGATCTAATTTAAAAATTTTATCATAAATAAATTAATAAATAAATTTTAAACAAAAAGACAAAAGAATAAAATAATTTTTTTTTTTACAAAATCAAAAAGTGAAACATAAATGTGGAACATAGAAAAAGAAAATTTAGCGGGGAATTTTTTTTTATTTTTGTTCTTAAAATCATTATACTGCTCTAAATGGTTTATGTTTTAAATTTAGTAATGAAGTTTAAAGAAATAAGTTTAAATTACTATAAATAGAAGAACTTAATGTGTTTATCAAGTTTAAAATAAGAAAGCATGTATATGAACAAATAAAAAAAAACAAATATCCTTGAAATTTTATGTGACACTGAACTTTCACCTTTAAAAATAATCATTTTATTCCTATATAGTAAGAGATTTTTGATTTTATTTTATTTAAACTGTCTCTCTCATCTGTTCTATTTGTTATCTACATCATCTTAACTGCACTTGTTTTTTAACACTGGCAGGATAAAAATGCGTACCTCTGTTTAATTGTTAAATAGTGACTTTAAAATGTAAATCAGTGAATGAGTGATTAAAAAGTACTCAAACTTATAACCTTTTTTTTGACTTGCTTCATATTAAATAGATTGGATTTATAATATCTTAAGTAAATGTTTTTATATAAGATTGATTCAATAATTAGATTGACTAAACTAAATTAGACTGTGTGAGAATCCATTTCTTCTTTTTCTGCTCCCTTTAACACCTATTGGACGTTCACAAATTCTTTCTCCAGATTCCGATCATTGGCGAAACATTTGATTTTGAGCATCCATTTACTCAAAAATATTCAAGTGTTCAAATTCAGATTTGCAGGTGATTTAATACTGAAAAAGTTATTTTAAATTATAAATTCAATTAACCGCTAACTGAATGGTTTAGGCAGAATTTTAACATCCTTATAAAAAAATGAATGAATATTAAAAACACTGTTAACATAGTAACAAAAAAATTGAGAAAAATCAATTTCTTGTTTATAAATAAATCTCAAATGATTTAAGTATTAGATTAGATTAAAGTAATTTATATTAATAGAAAATGAATATTTAGATCATTACACCACCAGACCAACATTAATTGTGTGGTTATAAATTTCTTTTACAGTTAAAAACATATACACATAACGACTTATATTGATTTTATTGATTATTAGTAATTGTATAATGTTTTAATTTTTCAATCCAAATCTTTTAATCCAAACACAGTTTTTTATGTTTTTAGTCAAAATCAAATAAAAGAAAATCTTATTAAAATAAAAATATAAATTAGTCAAGGATAAAGTGAGCTAGATAAAAGCAAACTGTCCTTCAGATTGACAACTGACACTACAATTAATGAGGAATAGTGTAGATGACTGTATCAACTCTAGTATACTCGAACGAAGATGACATACGCCGTTTCGATAAAAATTTAATAATCTTCTACAAAATTACTGACACTTGACTTAATTCAGTTCTTAGAGATTTTTATTTTGCTATATCATCATTAGTAGTTTTTGGCATTATTAGTAGTCTTGAATCAAATTTTATTCCATATCTACTACAGATCTGAATATAGATATAAATATTTGAAGAAATATTAAATAAACTTCTGATTAAAATAAGTTTTGCTAATATTTTTAATTTTACACTCTTAAATTACATAATATTACATTCTTTGGATTGAGTACTAAAGTTGAAATTTATGAATTAAAACAGTATTTAAACCTTCTTATAAATTTTATTCTAAAGCAGTTATGGAGGTTCCAAACTTAAATATGCAAGAAGCATTATTTTATAATAGAAAAAAAGAAGAAAATTAAATGAAAATTGGTAAAAAAAACAAAATTAAAATTAAACAAAGCAGGAAAAGATAATTAAAAGCATTTTAGATTTAAGACTACTTTTGCATCAAAATTTGATTTTATTTCTATTAGTTTCACTCTGTCCGTCCATCCGCCTGTCTGTTCGTCCGTCTGTTTTCAAAACTTCTACACCGTTAAAGATAGAGAAAACAAATTTCAACTATTCGTAGGTCTGATAAAAAGCCACAATACCTTTCCAAAAATAACACAAACTGTTGCTATTAGAATAGCTTTTAAAACCCATTGGTTTACATTCTCCCTTGTCAGTTTTAAATTAACACTGTATAATTATAAAAGTCGATAACGCGTAAAAAGTTGTTAAAAATATAATGTTGGAGCTTTAACTTTCATATCTTTTTTTTTTAATTATCTTAAGGAACATAGGGCTTTTTCAAAACGTCTCCAATTTTCCCTATCTTGCGCCAATCTTTTTATTTCCACTATTCTCTGCCCACGTTCCTTCTGCAATTCCAGTCTAATGCTTAACGTGCTACTGATGCGGTTGGGCGTCTGAGAATGGACGATCCATCTCTTGATTCCTATTTGAGTTTCGATCGGGTCTTGACTGGATAATACCCATTATTTTTCGTTGTGTATTCTTCTTAGCCAGAAGATTTTACATATTATTCTTAGACACTTATTGGTGAAGACCTGTATCTGCGGTGTTTTCTAGGTTGTCCATAATCTCGCAAAGATTATGGACCCATTATTTTTCGTTGTGTATTCTTCTTAGCCAGAAGATTTTACATATTATTCTTAGACACTTATTGGTGAAGACCTGTATCTGCGGTGTTTTCTAGGTTGTCCATAATCTCGCAAAGACCCTTCTTACCTTCGATATTCTGTATTCTAATGAATACCGAAGTTTGATCTGTTATATTTATTTATATTGTTTTCTTCTTCTTTTCATCTTCTGAATTCCATGCTGTCACAGGTATTCTCCAAAGTAGTCATCTTGGACTTCTACTTATTTCCATTAACGATGTTACTTCTCTAATACTTAGTAGTCATATTGAAATTTACGCCGACGATATAAAAATCTTCATAAAATTAAAAATTTAGAGGATGCTTTAGCTGATCTTAATCGATTTTATGATCTTAATTGATTATGACTATAATTGTGTTGCAATAATATTCTTCAACTTAACGTTAATAAATAACATTAATTACTTTTACATCTCGTTCATGCCCGATTATGTATTTCTACTCTTTCAATAACCAAACTATTCCTAAAGTTGACTCTATAAAAATCAAGGGGTGCTCTTCGATAGTAAAGCTTTCATTGCACCTTCATTATACCGATATACTGAATAAATCCAACTGTATACTAGGTTTCTTTAAACGTTAGGCAAGAGAATTTGATAATCCCTATGTGTTAAAATTTCTTTTTACTTGTTTGATTAGATCTAACTTGAAATATGCTTCCGAGCTATGGAGTCCATTTCATAATATTGATATAAATAGAATCGAATCTGTTCAGTAAAGATTTGTTTTACGCTTTAAGTATCCGTAACTAAAAGCAAATTAGTTTTTGTTTTCGTAAGTGAGGTGGCAATCTTGCAAAGACACAAAGAATTTCTCCTTGGTGGTGTCCGATTAACTAAATCTACCTCCCCTTTTAGCCAATATAATGGGATGAAACCCTTACCTGATGCAGTATATTGGCTAGAGAGTAGGGATAGGAAATAGAATGCGGAAACATTGATTTGGGAGTGGGACTGTAATGAAACAATGAATCTGCTTATTATTATTACTATTTTGCTAATAGTGACTATAGCCGTATAACAGTTACAAAATGCAGTAGTATAACATTGCATAAGGTAATTTTTTTCAAGGCAACTTCCACTGTCACTGTAGCAGCTACGATTATTGATATTAGTATTTATTAATATTATTATTATTTTACTACAGAGTCAGGACCGTCAGTGAATTACAATGTTCAGTAGTATATAACACCTTCCTGCATGATATAACCAAAGATCACTCCACTGTAACAGCTATTATTATTACTATTATTATTATTACTATATTATTATTAATTATACGATATACTTTATTACGATATGAAATTTTTTTTTTTTTTTGTTTCCTTGCCACTTCAATGAGGAGTATAGGGTATCCACTAAGTCATTTATTATTCATGAAATTACTTTTTATATATTTTATTTTATTTATATGACCTGACCGGGGTTTGAACCCAAGACCCCCCGATTGAAAGGCGGGCCACTTAACCACTACAATTCTTATATTCTTTGATTTACATTATGTGGAAATAAATTTTTAATCAATATATGTCTCGTTTTTCAATTAAAAAAATAATTTCTTGTATGCACAATATTTAATTTCTTAAATACCATATAATTTTCTTTCAACTTCAAACTTCTACAAACAAATCATTAACAATGAAATGAAAAGAAAATCAAAGGCTAACAAAAAGAAACCATGCAATAAATAAAATATATTTCAAAATACTTAAAAAATGTTAAAAAATACTTAAAAAAATTCTATTTTAATAAAACCAAGGCAGAATGTAAAATGAAACAAGTTTTTAAAAGCATAGATCTTAAAAGGAATAATAAAAGGCATTTTCGAATTGTATGTATTAATCTCTAATTAAGAGATACTTTTTTCAATTTTAAGCAAACACTACATAATTTCAAAAATCTATTGAAATATGTAAAAATATAATGTTTGTGCTACAATGTTTTCATTTTAGTTTTAAAAAATGTTTAACCCTTTATAGTTCCCAAACGGCGGAAGAAAATTAAATTTGTTTTTGTAATAACTTTTATTCTTTAAAATCTTACTCATTTCAAAGTTTCAAGTTTCTAACTTTAAGCGTTTAAAAGATAAGGAGATCAGAAATTTTAGAAAATATTAGTTTTATTTACTTCCGTCATTTTTCTGTTGATTTGTTTTGAAGAATTTTTAGAACTTTTATTATACGGTTTTATTCAACTTTTAGTGTTTGTAACCCAGCAACATGTGAAAAAAAAAAATTATTTTACAACTGTGGCTCTACTCTTTTGATAAGGTCTATCAACATCTAAGATGTTTCTTCTAAAATTTCTTCAATTCAAATCAGAAGTTTTTTAAACAAAAGAAAATATCTTTTAAATAGAAAAGTTTTTAATAACGACACAACTACAACAACTTATATAAATATTTATCAAGTAACCAAAAAGTAAATAATAATAATTATTTTTTTTTCATTTATTTTATTTCATACACATACATATTTTTCTAAAAACATATATACGCTCTAACATATATAGAATATAAAATTATATTTTTCCACAATCATCCTCAACATCCTTCAATATCAACAGAGAAAAATGGAATAAAATTTATTAAAGTTTTGCTACATTGATAGCATACTTATAGGCTAAAATTCTGAATTTGACAATTTTCCTTTTAGTTGATACAATTTTATTTTATGTTGCTATGTGCTTTTTTTTCTTTGTAAATGAATGCAGACAGTGGCACGTGTCACCTGAATGAAGAAATAACAAACATTTTTTTTTAATAATATTGAATGCTTGTACACCATATTTTTATCCCCATTTTCCAAAAAGTTATAAATTCTGTTTTAGTAACAGTCTCAGATAATTTTCTGCTACAAATATTGTATACATTTTTTTCCTTCTTAAATTTAAGTGATGTGTTAAAAAAAAATAAAAAATTAAAAAGAATGAATTAATTTAGAGTAAAAGTGATGAGAAATAAAAATAAACAACTTTTAACTTTAATATTAAATGTCATAAATAATTATTATATGGTCGTTTGGTTAGTTGCAAGGATATAAAATATATAGTCTTTAAATAAGGATTTTTTCTTTGTCTCACATAATTATTGAATTTTTTAATAAAAGCAATACAAAACGTGCAAAAAAACTTTTGAAAAAGTTTGATTTCAAAGTTAAATAGGAAATTAATGAAAAGCAAATTATTGTGCATAAATACAAGTGCTCAATTGAACGCAAGTTCTAAAAATTTCTACCAAACATTTATCTTATTACACTAAACAATAAGAACTTTAAGAACTAGCTTAGATTTTCTAAAGAATCAGCTACAAAGCAAAATATTGCTGAACATAATTGGAAAAAAGTTTTAAACGATTTCTTTGATGTCTGTTTCATTTGCAATATTTGCATTGTAGATTTTTTAATATTCAACTTTGCAAAATATTTACTCGTTTTAATATGGGATCTCTTATGTTTTATTTAAGTTGTTCTCAATGAATTTCCTAAGTTGATAAATATGGTTATCTGATCAATTAACCACTTTAAATACTGTAAAAGGTTTTATGTTTACACTGTTGAAAATTTGCAAATTCAAATGACCTTGAAATTTTGTATTTTATTACTGAGTTTAACACACGTTATATAAATGTTAGGACAATAATTTAATTTTAAAATATGTTATTAATCTCAAACTACTGCAC
Organism: Poecilobothrus nobilitatus; assembly: GCA_947095535.1. Classification (NCBI taxonomy): domain Eukaryota; kingdom Metazoa; phylum Arthropoda; class Insecta; order Diptera; family Dolichopodidae; genus Poecilobothrus; species Poecilobothrus nobilitatus. The sequence continues at coordinate 117,064,925 of OX352774.1, forward strand.
TTATGAATACAGCAAAAAATTTCATCCAAGACACTGTTTTTGCTTTTCTTTTTATTTCAGTAAAAAACTCCTTATTATAAAATAAAATTTTTTTAATGTTCCTTTTTTTCTTTTTTAATATAAAACAGTTCTACCTTCAGTTGTTAATAATGAGATCCGTAAAGAAATGTACAAAAATCCCGATATGAATGTGGAATATCAATTTAATAAATTGTATGTTTATCCAATGGAAAATGTTAGCATTCTATTCGCAGATATTCAGGTAAGTTATACAATTGTTTGTTTTTGTTTTTTAATAAAGATTTTACATAAAAATTAATTTTATGTCTCTTTTTGTTTGTCGAATTTTCGTTTAATTTTTTACTATACATATTTTATTTATTTTATAAGTCGTAGCATGGTACTTGATGGTGTTTAAGTTTTTTCTATATTTTATTGCGCCGATTTCTTAAGTTCCTAAGATCTCTATCTAACCATTGTTCTGTTGTTTTGCTTTTTGCGAATTTTAGGATCAATAATTTGAAACAAATTTGAGTAAAAAATAGGTATTAGTAAATTGATATCCTGTTGAACTAACAGTTCGTCCCATGTGATTAATGACAAAGCATAATTAATACTTTAATAGTCAGCATTAAAAAAATCGTATACAATTTCATTATTGTAAGATTTGGCCAAGAGTGGGATAGAAATGGAGAACTCGAAAATAAGTGCGTTATGATGGGCAGAGTTGGTAAAAAGATTATCAACATCATCAGCGAGTTTAACCGACACTCTATCATATGCATTTGAAAATGCAAGATCTAACCACTTATTATTACTATTAGGATAACTGATAATTTGTTGTAAATCGTTACCGTAGAACTCTCTAATAAAACCGAAGTCAATTTCGTCATGAAAGTTAATCGGTAATAACAAATTATCAGCGTCGTCAACAATAAAAGAAATAGAAGGACGATTAAAATCGCCAAACATAAAAATTGAGTCATCCTCATGCATTTCTGAAATAATATTGTGATATACACTATAAAAATCAGAATATAAGGAATTGAGAGAGTTCGGAGGGAAATAAACAATACCTAGGTATAAATTATTTGTATATAATATACCTTTAATAATGTAGAGTTTATCATTATTCAAAAGTTAGAGATTGATTTCCATTTTCGTCTTATAATATAATGGATTTTAGACAGTGAATTTGATTTTCTAACATGACTTACTGATTTTCATATAAGTCTAGGGAGAGTCTAGGTTGGTTTATATTTTAAAAAATAGTGAAAAATGGTGGTATATGTGCAAAGCCACAAAAAGAAAATTAAAATTGATTTTACTATTAAACACGCTATTGCAATTGCAAAAGAAAATATTTTGGAATGTTTATACAAGGATTTTATTAAGAAGAGTAATTAAGTGAAGAAGAGCAACTGTTTATAAATCGAAGAACATCTTAGCCACTCCTTAATTTATTTATTTGTCAAATAATTATTTCTGATTAGTTAAAACTGTACGACTTATAACCTTTGTCTTATATGACGAAAGTGACAACCTACCTTAAAGGAAGAACTAGTGATAATGTTAAAATGTACCCTATATTTACCAAAGAATCCAGAAATTGACTACATTTCCGAATACCAATTGAAATCTTTAATATTTTGATTCCAAATAAATATTAAAATATCTAGAATATATGTAAGTAACTAGATTAAAGATCACTTTATGATATTTGCGCATCATAGATCATTTAAATAACTCTTTACCCAAATATCTTTAATAAAAATTACTTTACACTATTAGTATAGTACGGTAAAAATTTATTTGGCCGTTTTTACAATATTTCTTATAATGAATTACCTAAACATTTTTATCAATTCACAGATAAATTTTCAATCTCTTCAATCCTCAACTTTCATTTAATCTTCTTTCCGAATTATTTGAATCAGAGTTATAAAATTAACGTAATAAGAATTTAAATTATTTTCTTGGTATTTTATCAGGTTATACTTTCCTTTGTTTATGTTTCCTGAGTTTCAGTAGTAACAAAAATAATTTTAAATTGAAATTTATAAATTTTTAATTTTTTGGAAAGGATAAAATTTATGTAGTAGTAGTGTACATATATTAAAAAGAATATTAATGGATCAGTTTAATAATTTTTATTTATTTTTTTTTTATTTTTTGTAACAGCGTTTTACGGAATTAGCAGAAAAAGTTTTAGCACAACAATTAGTAAAAATTTTAAATGATTTATTTGCAAGATTTGATCGTATTGCTGAGGTAAGTTTTTATTATTATATATCTTATATACAGTTACCAAAATTAAAGTTAGAGTTACAGTACTTATATTAATTATGTTGTAATTGCATGTTAATTAAGATTTGATCATTTTTTTTTTCTATAATTAAAAAACACTGAAACTGAACACTTTTCTAATAATTTAATTTAAATGAATGACGTCACAGTTGTAACAAAGGAGATGGTGTGATAATAATACCAAAAAAACAAAAATTCAAAATTGCATAAAAAATGTTCTATTCTATAGACCAGTTCTTAACCGGTGGTGCACGCACCCCTTAGGGCTTGAATATTTGGGGGTGCGAAATTGTAATTTTACAAATTCACGTGTAGCTAGCAAAATAAAAAACTAATCTTAAAAATTCATTTTGGTTAGTAAATTTTTTATTCACTAAACATTTTTTAAATATGTTTGTAAATTATAAACCATAGAAACAAATTAATTTTTGTATTTTTTCTACAATTACAAAAATTCAAATACGTTTCTATAGTGATTTTTATATTTCCTCGAAATTTTAGTTGATTGTTGCGATTATTCTTAGAAATATAAATACTGTTGCGCACATTACATTGAATAAAGATTTAAAAATAATTGAATTTTAGTGTTGACTATTACAAGTTTGAATTTTTGTGTTGAATATTAAAAGTTAAATATTAATAATAAAACAATTAATACAAGTTAATTTTACGAGTTTAGTTGAATATTTATATTCTAATTATTAGAATATAATTTGGTACATTAAAGTCAAATTCAAAAGATAAGCTAAAATAAATAATAGATAGCAATAATAGATAGAAGTTTAATATTTTTTTAGTGTTTTATTAAAAAATTTAATTTAGTTTACGCCATGTCAAAGAAACGATGTTGGAATGACGATTATGTTCGTTATGGTTTTACATTTATAACGGAGAAGGATGGAACGCAGCGACCACAATGTATTCTGTGCTGCAATAAATTTTCAAACGCCAATCTCAAGCCGTCGAAACTAAATGAGCATTTTACTAAACAACATGGTGGTGTAGATGCTGGCCATGATTTTGAAAGTTTGAAATCTAAACGAGTTCGATTTGATAAAAGTGGAACTATCACGACTTTTGGTTTTATATCACATGAAAAGCCGTTGTTGCAAGCGTCTTATCAAGTTGCATATATCTGTGCCAAGAAGAAGAAACCACATACAATAGCTGAAGAACATGTAAAGCCTTGTGCATTAGAAATGGCTAAAATAGTGTTGGATACTGAAGCACTAGAAAAGCTTCAACAAATTCCTTTGTCAAATGACGTAATCCGTACTAGAATTTCTGATATAAGTAAAGACATCTTACAACAAGTAATTGAAGATATTAAAGCTAGTAAGGTCCCAGTGGGTATTCAATTGGATGAATCTACAGATGTTGAAAATTGTTCTCAGCTGATGGTGTTTGTACGATATGCAAAAGAAAAAGAAATTGTTGAAGAATTTTTGTTTTGTGAACCATTAGAATTGACTACAAAAGGAATTGATATATTTAATAGAGTCAAAGACTTTTTATTACAATATGAGATACCGATGAACAGAATAGGATCAATTTGTACTGATGGAGCTCCTTCCATGTTATTCAAAAATTCTGAATTTGTAGCGTATGTAAAAAAGGAAGTGCCTCACGTTAGAATTACCCATTGTATTTTGCATCGACATGCATCGACATGCGCCTGAAATATTAAAGAAAACATTAATCACTGCAGTCAAAGTTGTAAATTTTCGAGGTCGAGGTCGAGCTTTAAATCATCGTCTCTTCCGTGCTTTATGCGAAGAACTTGGCGCCGAGCATAGTGTCCTTTTATTTCACACAGAAGTAAGTTGGCTATCACGTGGACGTATGCTAAATCGTGTGTACGAATTGCGAAGTAAAATAATCCAGTTTCTTAATAATCAAGGCAGTAATTTAGCTGATGAATTCAGCAATAGAGATGCTATAATTCAGCTAGCGTATTTGGCAGACATATTCACGCACCTTAATGAATTAAATATTTCAATCCAAGGCTTTGGAGTGAACACTATAACAGTGAAAGAGAAGTTGACTGCGTTTAGTCGAAAACTTTCAATTTGGATTAACCGTGTTGACAAGATAAATTATGCTAACTTTCCTTTGCTTGAAGAAGTTCTTGTTTCAGATGATGAAAGAAACAATATTACCACCGAAATTAAAGATCATTTGCAAAAGTTGAGCGAATCTTTTGAGGGATATTTTGCTACTGGAGATATTGATATTTCAGAAAAATGGATATTAGATCCATTTATTTATAATCTGGACTCAATGGATGACAGTAATTTATTGAAAGATGATCTTGTTGAACTACGGACAAATGGATGTAATCAAATGGAATTTGAAACAGCGAATTTGGAAAATTTCTGGTGTGCTCAAGTAATGTCATATCCACGATTAGCTAAAATAGCGCTTCAGCATCTTGTTCCATTTGCCACAACATATTTGTGTGAGATGGGATTCTCGTCACTTGTACATATAAAAACAAAAGCTAGAAATGGACTTAATGCTAGTAATGATATGCGTGTGGCTATTTCAAATAAGATTCCCCGGTTTTCAAAAATAATTGAGGAAAAGCAACAACAAAAAAGCCATTAATAAAAACTTTGATAATTGATAATTTATAATTGATTATTTCAGCTAACAATTAAAATTTATAAAAAATGTGTTACGCACATAAAATTAATAAAAAATATGTTTTGCATAATGTTTGTTTTTTAATTTATATAACTCAATAATTTCTGGTAAGGGGTGCGAGAATATTGTTTGAAAATTTTAGAGGTGCCGGTAGCTAAAAAGGTTAAGAACCACTGATAGACTATATATAGTTAGATAATAAACTTTGATAAATTGAACCTTTAAAAATTTTCAAAAAATTAAAAAATATTAAAAGATAATGAGAAAAATAAACATCGAAATGATTACATTTACTGCATAATCTTTTATTTTTAGAAAAAGAATAAACAAAAAAAAACTCCCATCTTTTAAAGCTCAATTTAATTCATTTACATAAATAAAAATAAAATTATTTTGGTTGTTAGAGACTATACTAATAACTAATAAGTAATAATATACAGAATTATTAAGGATAAAGTTTTTAAAAATGATTTATTTTCTTTTTCATTTAGTTGTTTGCGTCACTATGTTAATTACTGAATATTGTACGTGTACTTAAATGAATTTAAATTTCAAAATTTATTCAGGGCCAGTGCTTCCGTTGATGCAAACGGTACAATTGCACAGGGCGCCGAAATTTTTGAGCAGAAGATGCATAATCTTAATATTTTCTTTTCATATGTAAAATAATTTTCTAAAAATATTTAAATTAATTCATATAGAAATATTTCTAAAAATATATATTTATCTAAAAACTTTAACTTTATAATAAATAATAATTTATAAATCAAAGATCTGGAAAAAATATTGCACCAATAAATGCCTTTATAATACAAAAAGAAATTTTATATTTGCACTTGTCATACGAAATCAAAAGACACACGTATACTGGCTGTTATTCGTTTCTAACAATTTATTTTGGAATTATCGCAAGTAAAAATTGTTTCTTAAAAGTAATGTAATACTGCCTGTATTTCTTGATCATTTCACTGAATTTCATTTGCCTGTATTTTTCATTTCGCTCTCCATACATTCATAAATTTTAAAATTCCCAAGAAAAAATAAAAACAAATTATGTATGTATATGTAAACCAGAGCGATTTTGGTGCAGATTTGCAATGTTTCGTCTTTCAATTATATCATAGATAGACACTATATTGCTTTGTTATTATGATACCTTTCCATGATATATTATTTTTTAATGATAACGAAATTGAGAAAGAGAGAATTGAGAAAGTCTTTTGATTTGTGTCTGTATTCATTTTCATTTTTCAGTAATCAGTATTAATAAGACAAAAATAAACAGTGTACTCGGAATGTTATATGTATGTGATGTACATGTAACTTGTGTAAGTTGTAACTTGTTAAATGCATTATATATTTTATAGAATATTGCTTATACCGAGACTCACATCAATTATCAGGCCATGAAGTGCAGAGAGTAAAAGCTTAATAGTGGGTCAGCTTTTAACAAATTTACACGTAGTCTGATGTACAAAAAATAGTGGGCCAACTATAAATCTTGAAATAACACAAAAACCATTTACTTTATTCAATTTGGTCCAAAGAGAAAATTAAAGTCGCACCTTTTTTACATAATTCATTAAACAAAAATATTTTAAAATATAATATTTTCATTCATAAATATGCATTTAAAAAATGGTCTTCCTTTAAATTTTTTATTTTAAAAGCTTTTTAAGATAAATTGCGTCAATATCTCAATAGTATACGTCGAGACTACTTTTATACTTTGAAATTTTGTACATGTTTATACGGCTATAATCGAGACTCATATCAATTATGAAATTATTCACACGCACGATACGTGAGAATCGATTGCAATTCCCTCACAACTACATTCATGTGTTTTCAGTTTTTCTTGGCCTGTTTATTTAGGTCTTGATTATACTTTATAGCTTAATACATCCTATACACTAATAAAAAGCGACACTATACAGTATATAGTATACAGTATACACTATCTTATATGATATTATATAGATATAGCCATATTCAAAACTGGAAATTGTAATTAAATTAGGTACATTATTATTTATTTGTTTAAGATAGGAAAACAAATTAAATTGAAATGGAAGTAGTATAGAGAATAAATAGAATTAGTAACTCTTTGAATATTATTCTTTTTTGAATCGGTAGCAGTTTTTAATTTTTAAATTCACCAGTTTAAAAATATAAAAAGTGTTAAATGAATATTGTAGCTATCGACCTACGTGCTACAAAAAAATTAATCGGAAATCTTACTTCACGGATGATGTGATAACCGGTTTATTAGGGCGCAAAATTTCAAAACTGCACAGAGCGCCGAAAAGTTTAGCGCCGATCCTATAAGGCCGTACTCGATACTTCTCTCATTCGGCTTCTTGTCAGATATTCTTAATAGGAATTCATTTCAGAGGAATTGTCCTAACAAATGAAATTCTTTTCGGGGATTTCAAAAGTTATTTACAATTTAGTCTCTCTGGTTTTTTATAAATGTAGTCATATCGATTCTTATTGTCATTTCTTTGGCTTTCTTTAATCTTTTCTTCATGATTTCAAACTTTACATCAATTTTAGCTCTTTTAAAATCAACTTGAAGTAGGTGTATGTAATAAATCGTTTTTATTTCTACACCAACTTCTCTTTTACTAACTTATTTTTCAACCATTCGATTATCTGTCCTAAACAAGCAAAATAGTATGCATCCCATTAGTTTAAATTTATAGCCTGAAATTTCAAATATTCCTTGGACAATTTATATTACAAGAGAAAAGACTTTTCCATATTCTCCTAGTTGTGATTAATTTCGGTTCCGTACAATTTGATTTGTAGTGCTTTCTAAAAGCAATGTCAATCCATTCTAGATTCCAAAAGGCAAATAATTACGTTTATAAGTAGCATTACGCTTTATTCTGAAATAAAGATTTAATTTATGTCTCTTTTTTTTATTGAAGTTTATAAATAAAATAATTTAAAAGAATAATCTTTCATTCCTTTGTAATATATTAATAACTAAAATGGTATAATCCTTTTAAAATTTTTTTTTCGTTTAGGATAACCATTGCTTACGGATTAAATTACTTGGTGATTGTTATTATTGTGTTTCAATGTTTGAAGATCATAATTGGAAAACAAGACCAGATCATGCTGTTTGTAGTGTTGAAACTGGATTACATATGATTAAAGCAATTAAAGATGTTAGGCATTCTACACAGGTAAGTGAACATATAAAAAAAATTAAGAATTGGCTGTAATATGTCAATGATGCTAACGGTATTTCAATCGATTCCCTATTCTTAAAGTTTTTTGACGCTTTAATTTATCACTTTTATTTTTTGTTTAATTTAGATAATTAATTATTATTTTTCTTTAAATTTTATTTTATTAAATTAATAAAAAAAACTGCAGGTTGAACTTGATATGAGAATTGGTATACATAGTGGTTCAGTTATGTGCGGTGTTTTAGGTAATAAAAAATGGCATTTTGATGTATGGTCAAATGATGTTATAATTGCAAATCATATGGAAGCTAGTGGTAAACCAGGGTAAGTTTTTATTGATACTATATTTATTGTTAAAATGCTTCCATCATCTTGTTTTGGTTGTTTCACTTAACTTAATAATTATAATTACATCCACATTATTCACAAACTAGCAAATATTGATCTTTAATATCTTAACTTAAACTTAATCGATAATTGTTCAGTTAATTAAATCTTAGATTAAAATTTTAATGCTCTTATTGCTTGGAAATTTTTCCCTTTCCACATATGTATGTGTCACCAATAAATAATTGTTTTAAACTTTCACTTTGTTTTATTGAATAAGAAAACTATTCCTACCCCGTAAACTGTATATATGAGATCCACCAAATCTATGCTCGTATTTAAACGCTTATTAAAAAAATTACTTATGACTACCTAATCCTTTATAATTGTATATTTCATAAATTAAAACAAAAAATGTTCACCTGATCAAAATTTTTTTAAATATAGAACTAAAAAAATTTTGTTGCCTAGTGTTAAGTGTTAATTGTTATAATAACGATGAAGAATACGTTGCCTTTGTCAACTCTTAGATACCCGTACGAACAGTTACTATGTTCACAGCCTGTCACTCTGCTTACAATATTACTTTTTTAATATTTTAGTATTTTAAATGGTGAATTTTATAATTTCTAGAACTATGAGTTGTACATATATTCAAACTATATGTTTACACATTCTTCAAAAGCAGATTTTAACCTTCCACGTAACGATTATCAATCCAAAACTTTTTCAAATATTCCATAGTAATTTTATAATTTCTAGAAGTATGGGTTGTACATATATTCAAACTATATGTTTACACATTCTTCAAAAGCAGATTTTAACCTTCCACGTAACGATTATCAATCCAAAACTTTTTCAAATATTCCATAGTACCATTTAATACTAAGCGGTAAATCTATATTAAATTTACTAAGTACAAAATAATAAATATAATTTTAAATATTATATTATATTAATGCGCACATAGTATATTTATATTGTTATAAGTATATCGCCATACATTGCAATATTTCTTTAAAAATATTTCCATTCTATACTCTTATCATTCATTCATCAGTGACATATACGATATGTAAATAAACATGATATTATATGTATATCAACATGATATATATACATATATGATATATATGTATATCAACATCATATAAATAAAAATTCTTCAAGCAACCGTTATGTTGTTTATTTATTTACATTTCGTTGTACTACGCATTATATCTTCAACAATTTCAAATTATCGAGTAAAACAAAATGCAAAAAATTCGTTAAAGAAATTTGTTAGAAAATTTGAAAAAATCAAGTAACACTTTCGTCAATTATAAAGTAACCCTATATTATTAAAAAAAGTTGTTAACACAAATAAGAGTATAATGTTGAAACTTTAATTTTTATGTATTACTTCAAAAAAATTTTAACAGGTATTCAAGTTACACGTGTTTAAAAATAGGAAATTTTCAGTTTTTGACCCCTTACAGCTTTTAAACGGGGGGTGATACAAAAAAAATTCTGAAATTATTTTCAAAAATCTAACTTCTGTCAAAATTTCAAGTTTCCAACTTAAACCGTTTAGAAGATAGAAGGGTTAAAGAATTTTGCAATAATTAAGTTTCGCATAACGGTAAATTAAGCCACCGTATAGCACTAGTATATATTTACTATATACATGTTTGTAAAGCTCATAATAGCACCTATTGTTTGGAAACCTATTTTTTAGATTGAAGATATACCTTATGGAATTTGTGTTATAACAAATTAAATATATAGATTTTTGGGGGCTTTGGGGGCTGTAGCTCCTTAACGGGTGGGACTAAAGAAAAATTAATATTAACATAAAATTAATTTTTTTATGATATCTATGAGTAGTTAAAATTTCATGGCTCTATTTCAAAAAAATTATGGAGATCTAAAAGTTAGTTGTTTGGGAGCTACCCGAAGTTTTGGTCAGAACTCAACCAAAAAAAATATGGAACCTACAAATTTCTCCCAGAATATTTTATGTAAATTTCAATATTTTAGCTTTCTTAGTTTTTGAGTTAGCGTGCTGACGGACGGACGGACCTTTGAAGGTATATCTAGCTCGCTTATTTCGAGGTGTTAGAAACGGAGGAGTAATTTTATTATAGCCGATCCTATCGTACGGGTATTAAAACAATGGGGTTCGCCATAAGTGCTAAGCACTTTTTTAAACCTGTGAATAATAAAAAAAAAACTCAAGTGATTAAAACAAGACAATACGTAAAACTGATGACACAAAAAGACAATAAGAAGTAAGAATTATGACTACTGAAAGTTCCACAAAATATCTAATTTCTTTCCGAATTTTTTAAATAAAAAAATATTGTGAAAATTTATTTTTAAAGAAAAATACATTTTGTTTAGTGTTAAGATAACGTACATAATCATAATTTAGAAAAGCCGTTAACAAATGTAAATATAAAATACTTGTTTAATTTTTATTACTTATTCACGGCAAATGTGCACAAATATCCAATTTACATGTGTCTAAAAATGATTTTTAATTTTTAATAGCTCTTAAACAGGAAGAGTACAAATATTATTTTAAGTAACTTATAATAATTGTCAAGGATCTTCTCCTCTACAAATTTTAAGCTTCTGATTAAACGCTTCGGAGATATGTAAAAAACAAAGTGTTGCAAAATTTAGAAAACATTAAAGAATACAGTTACCTTTGTCAACTCTTATATACTGTGCTTTTAATATTATTTTTTTAATTTTTGAGTACCTACTTGAAAATAATTTTGGGTGTATGAATTTTATAATTTCTGAAACAATGATTTGTACTTATATTCAAACTATATGTCATACATTCTTCAAAAGCAGATTCTAACCTTCCACATAACGATTATCAATCCAAAACTTTTTCATATTTCATATTTCATATAGCATCAATAATATTCTATAGTACCATTTAATACTAAGTGGTAAATGTATATTAAATTTGCTTAGTACTAGATAGTAAATATAATTTTAACGAGGAAGAATACAGTTGCCTTTGTCAACTCTTAGATACCCGTACGACCCATTAGTATATGCCTATCACTCTGCTTATAATATTATTTTTTTAATTTTTTAGTATTTTAAAATAATTTGGGTGAAATTTTATAATTTCTAGAACTGTGGGTTGTACATATTCAAACTATATGTTTATACATTCTTTAAAAGCAGATTCTAACCTTCCGAATAACGGTTATCTATCTAACTTTTCCAAATATGCTATAGTACCATTTAATACTAAGTGGCAAATGTATAATGCCTAAGTTTAATAATTTGTACTATACATATGTATAAATTATTTATCGTACGGTATAAAAAATGTGAAGAATTGACTTTTCTGGAATTTTGAGGGGCTGTAAGTCCGGAACCCTATATAATTAAAAAAACCTGTTAACATACGTAAAAATATATTATTGAACCTTTAATTTTCATGTCTTGCCGAGGAAAAATTTTTACAGGTGCCTAAGTTATAGGTGCCTGAAAATAGCAAATTTTAAATTTTTGAGGAGTAATAACTCTTAAAAAGGGGGCGCTACCAAAAAATTTTCTGAGGAAACTTATACTAATTCTAAAAGTTCTTTCTTGTCTTAAAATTTTAGGTTCCTATCTCAAAACGTGCCGGAGTTATGAAAAAAGAAATATCATGCAAAATTTGGTTTTAACATAACGGTAAATTTAAATAGTAAATTACAAACTATTGCATAATTTTGATATTTTCTTATGAAAATAACAAAAATTCCGGTCTTCTAGTGTTTTTAGATTGTGAAACTACTACACAGAACCTGAGATATATACATCTGAAAATAGGGGTTTTTTGAAATTTTGGGGGGCTGTAACTTAGGAACCCTATACAATTAAATAAAACCATTAACACACGTACAAATATATTACTGGACCTTTAATTTTTTTGTCTTGCCGACGAAAAATGTGTACAAGTGCCTAAGTTAAAGGTGTTTAAAAATAGCAAATTTTCAATTTTTGAGCCCTAATACCTCATAAACAGCGGGTGGTCCAAAAAAAATTTCTGAGCAAACTTATACTAATTCTAAGAGTTCTTTCTGCTCTCAAAATTGCAAGTCCCTATTTGAAAGCGTTCCGGAGTTATGAGGGTAGAAAAATCATGCAAAATTTGGTTTTCATATAACGGTAAATTTAAATACTAAATTTAAAAAAATTGTACAATTTTGATACTAATTTATAAATTTAAAAAAAAAAATATCTGTCGAATGACGTTTTCTGATTGAAAAAATCTTAAGTAGAACATGAGACATATGCATTTAAAATAGGGCTTTTTAAGAGTTTGAGGAGCTGTAGCTCCGTAACGGATGGGGCTACAAAAAAAAGTTGTAAATTATAAAATTAATATTTTTATGTTATCTATCAGCAGTTAAAATTTCATGTCTCTATTTCAAAAAAAATGTGGGGATCTAAAAGTTAGGTGTTCGAGAGCTACCCGAAGTTGTGGTCGGATCTCAACCAAAAAAAATAGGGAACCTACAAATTGTTGTAAGAATATTTTGTGTTAATTTCAAGACTCTAGATTTCTTAGTTTTTGAGTTATCTTGCTGACGGACAGACGGACGGACGGACAAAGCTCAATCGTCTTAGAATTTTTTTCTGATCCGATCCATACCTTTGAAGGTAATTGTCATAACCAAAAATATTAAATTTTGTAAATAATTGTTTGTTTTGAAATAAAATTTAATTCTAAAAACGTAAATAATTTTATTGTAAAACGAGGAAGAGTGCAGTAGAGTAGACTGTGTCAACTCTGGGATACCCGTATGAACGTAATATATCCTGTTTCTATAAAACTTGATCATCTTTTAAAAACATTCAGATGTTTTAGTACCGAACTACAGAGATATATTTATGTAAATTGTGGAGTTGTATGACAGCTACCCGAATCTATTGCTCCTAGCTTCATTAAGTTCCAACAAATGCAAGAAGCCCTGAATCGGCTCCTTTAGACCTATCAAATTTTACAAAAGTTTTTGGTATGCAACTCGACACTTTTTCACTAAATTTCAGATATCTAGCTTCAATATACACTGAGTTATTTTCATTTAAAACGAGGAAGAATACAGTTGCCTTTGTCAACTCTTAGATACCCGTACGAACCGTTAGAATGTTCACAGCCTATCACTCCTCCAATTCATCTCAAATTTTGAGGATATCAGGGATTCAGAAAGACACACGATCGTACAAAATTTTAAGTTTCTATCTTTATTAATTTCGAAAATATGCGTATTAGGTTTTCGGAGTTGTATGGGAGATACTCGAACGCATGGTCCGATTTCGCCCATTTACAATCCCCGCCTTACCTTAGTCATTGTTAACCTACAGTATAAATTTTTCCTTCGTTCGTTTTTCTTTCGGCGTTTTCAAAATGAAGATATACCTTATACAACTTATACAGCTCCGTAACGGGTGGGGGTACAAAAAAAAGTTATTAAAAATAAAATTAATATTTTTGTGAGATCTATCAGCAGTTAAAATTTCATAGCTCTATTTCAAAAAAAAGTGGGGATCTAAAAGTTAGGTGTTCGAGAGCTACCCTAAGGCTTGGTCCAAACTCAACCAAAAAAAATAGGGAACCTACAAATTACTCCCAGAATATTTTGTGTAAATTTCAAGATTCTAGCTTTCTTAGTTTTTGAGTTAGCGTGCTGACGGACGGACGGACGGACATGGCTCAAAAGTCTTAGAATTTTTTTCTGATCCGATCCATACCTTTGAAGGTATATCTAGCTCGCTTATTTCGAGGTGTTACAAACGGAGGAGTGATTTTATTATACCCGATCCTATCGTACGGGTATAAAGAGAAGTTGTATGACAACTACCCGAACCTGTCATATCATCACAACCAAATTTTACAGAAGTTGTTGCCATAAAACTTGATCATCATTCGCAAAATTTCAGATACCTAGATTGGATAGACATTGGGTCATTTCCATTTAAAGAAAGAAGTTGTATGGCAGCTACCCGAACCCGTCGCATCACCAACACAACCAATATTTACAGAAGTTGTTGCATAAAACTTGATCATCATTTGCAAAATTTCAGAAACCTAGCTTGAATAGATACTGAGTTATTTCTATTTAAAGAAAGTAGTTGTATAGGAGCTACTCGAACCCTCCGAGCGAAAATGTTGGATTTAAATAGCAGAACTAACAATTTTACAAAAGTGACGTAAAAAAAATTTCAGCCTCCTAGCTCCTTTATTTTTTGAGTTATCGTGCGGACGGACGGACAGACGTACATGGCTTAATCGACTCAGAATTTGATTCTGAGCCAATCCATACCTTTGACACTATATCTAGCTCTACTCCTTTAAGGTGTCACAAACGTAATGGCAAATTTATTATACCCTTGAACATAGTTCATACGGGTATAAAACAAGGTAGAATGTAAACCAACGGTTTTTAAAAGCGCACATTTCCAAAACTCAATACAAACTGTTTAGATGTGTGACTTACACAAAAATTTGAAAATTTCATGTAATAAGAAAAAATGTGAAAATAGGACATTTTTGCAATTTTGAGGGGCTATAAGTCCGGAATCCTATATAACTAAGAAAAGCCGTTAACACACGTAAAAATATATTATTAAACCTTTAATTTTCATGTCTTGCCGAAGAAAAATTTGTACAGGTGCCTAAGTTACAGGTGTCTAAAAATAGCAAATTTTCAATTTTTGAGGCGTAATAACTCTTAAAGAGGGGATGTTACCAAAAAATTTTCTGAGGAAACTTATACTAATTCTAAAAGTTCTTTCTTGTCTCAAAATTTCAGGTTCCTATCTAAAGGGGTGCCGGAGTTATGAAAAAAGAAATTTCATGCAAAATGTGGTTCTCACATAACGGTAAATTTAAATAGTAAATTATAAAATATTACATAATTTTGATATTGTTTTATATAGATAATAAAATTTTTGGTCTTCTCGCGGTTTTAGATTGCAAAACTATTGCGCATAGCCTGAGATATATACATCTCAAAATGGGGCTTTTTCGCAATTTTGAAGAGCTGCAACTTTGGAACCCTTTACAACTAAAATAAATCTTTAACACACGTAAAAATATATTATTGTAGCTTTAATTTTTATATCTTGCAGAAGTAAAATGTGTACAGGTTCCTAAGTTACAGGTGTTTAAAAATAGCAAATTTTCAATTTTTAAGCCCTAATAGCTCATAAACAGGGAGTGGTCCGAAAAAATTTTCTGAGCAAACTTATACTAATTCTAAAAGTTCTTTCTTGCCTCAAAATTTCAAACTTCTATCTAGAAGCGTGCCGGAGTTATGAAAGTAGAAAAATCATGCAAAATTTGGTTTTCACATAACGGTAAATTTAAATACTAAATTTAAAAAAATAGTATAATTTTGATATTAATTTATAAAGATAAAAGAAATACCTGTCGAATGACGTTTTCAGATTGAAAAAATCTTAAGCAGAACATAAGATATATGCATTTAAAAATAGGGCTTTTTCAAAGTTTGAGGGGGTGTAGCTCCGAAATGGGAAAGTTGTTCCACAAAATTATTTTTTTTATGAGACCTACCTATGGTTAAAAATTTTTTTTCTATCTTTAACGGTGTAGAAGTTTTGTAAACAGACGGACGGACGGACGGACGGACAGAGTGAAACTAATAAGCACATTTTTTCAAAATTTTTTTGGAAATGTGCTAAAAAACCAAATTTCAAAATATTTTTTGACAGATATGAGAAAAATTAAAATTTTTCTACCTAGGTAGAAAAATATCTGGCAAAAAACAAATTCCTTTTCGATTTGTGTTTTGGACTATATATTTTTCTTGGCGTACTAAGCTGTGTACTACTTGAGAAAAAATGGAAAAATTATTAAAAAGTTTTTGCCGAGAAAAATGTTGACGCCCAAGTAACATTTGCCAAGAGTAAAACTCTAGAAAATTGGGAAAAGTTCTCATAAGACTCTCATAACACACTTGAAGACTCTCATAACATAATTCTAATTATAACAAATTAATTTACTCTTATAAAGCTCTTCTTATGAGATAGCAATACTTATATTGTTAAAAATACTTTTACTCTTTTTATAAGAATTAAATTAACTCTTATAGAGTACTTATTATAAGATATCAACACTTCCATTAAGCGCAAGAAAATTTATATTCTCATAAAGTCTTTTTTATGAGATTACAACTCTTATAGAATTGTGTTCTTAAAAGGATTCCTTTATGAGAATTAAACTTTAATAACTACTTGTAATAAAATTGTTGTTAGAGTTCAAGAATAAAAATAAGGTCTGGAAATAGAAGTCAACAAAACAAAATAGAAGTAAATATTGAAAGATGTCCTAACTAAGGTAGTTTCAGGTATTTAAATCGAAAGAAAAATAGGTCTTTGAATAATTCAAGTATATTTGTTAGCATTATTATCTTAAAAAACGGGATGATGACATAGCGTTTATGATGAGGATGATAAAAATCAGCTGATCGACAGCGAACTTTTTAAAAGGATGAAGTTTTCAGAACTGATTAAATTACGTTTAACATAAGACAGCTAATACAAAAGTATTGTTCGAAATATTTAATAAACCAAAGATAAGATTGGCCGGCGCATTGGAAAGCTTTGGAATACCTTACATTTCTATATTATATAGCAGTTGTATTATTGAAAGATCGTTTACCTCAAGAGATATACAAGCATTTTTATTCCCTTACTTTATACTATTAAGTAATCATATTTTAAAATTATGGCAAAAGATAAACTTGTTTTTGAAGTCAATTATTCAAAATAAAACAAAAAATAATAAAAAAAATTCATTAAAAAAAATGAACAGTCTTTTTTTCGACTAATACAAATTCAATGTTTAAAATCTAAAAAAAGTTAGCAGCCTTTTTTCGACTAAAACAATTTGACCTTTAAAATCTAAAAACTTGGAAAAGGAATTTAAATCTTATTATAAGAGTTATGGCTTTATAATAAAACTTAAATTCTCATTATAATGAAATTAATCTCATAAGAAGACCAATACTCTTGTAATAAGACCAATATTCTGATATCACGAGTAAAAAGACTTGATTTAGTTCATCAAACATAATTGTTTTTAAAAAATATGTAACACTAAAAAAAAGCAGTTGCCCTTGTCAACACTAAATATTTAAAACAATTTATACTATAACTTTGCTTAAGTGAGGAAATGATTGAGGGTGTCAAAACAAGCAAAAAATTGAGATATAGGTTTTAAAGACATTTGTTTCTTCTACCCAATGTGACCACAATACACATTATTACACATGGGTTAAAATTTTTTTATTTCAATTTTTTGTATTATTCATAATTTTATGTAGGTAATTTATATATGTATGTATATTTATATGGGGCGTTTTTCTTTTTGTCATCAGATCAATGCTCAGAGCAGATGTCGAGCGCTCAGAGCAAACTTTTATCTGAGCTCTGATCACTCTGAGTTAAAAAAGAAACGTTCAGAGCACAAATTGTCAATTTTTATCCAAATTATTTTCTAACGTCAGTATTTTTTTTATTTTATTTCATATAGTTTTAAAAGGAATTTATTTAAGAAATAAAATAAAACAAAGTTATTTTACGTAAAATTTCATTTAATAAAATTTAAAAAAAAACTTAAAAAAAAATGTTTATCTATGCACGAAATTTTATTTTGTTGATATTTTTATTATTTTATTCTTAATTTGACGTTATATTTATTGAAAACTCTGTGAAATCTGATAAATTTTTACGAGCTCACAGATCGCGCTCTGATCACAGTCCGAGTTAAAAGAGAAACACAAAATAGATAATCTGGATAATCTGAGCATAAAAAGAAACACAATTTTTTTGCTTGACAGCTCTGAATCTGCTCTGATGAGAAAAAGAAAAACGCCCATGTATAAGCACATGTACTCTGACTTTTATATCAAATATTTTTATAATTCAGAGTTTATATTCGAGAGTTATCAATATTAACATAATAAGTTCTATTTGTTACAAACGGAGGATACATTTTTATATACCTGTGGCTATTGTTCGTACAGGTATTAAGAATACAATAATAATTTTCTGATAAAAAGAAATATGTTGTACACTGAAAAAACTTTTTTCTACAATACGTTATCTAGATGAATTTAAAAATTAGTAAAAATAAAAATTTAGCAATATTAGTGTTTTTTTTGTACCCGGCATTGGTATTAATCCAAGCATCAGTTAAATTGTTAATTTAGTGAACTATTATAAACAATTAATTATTATTATTAACGATGTGAATAATAATATTCTAACTAATCTGAAGTAATATAAAAATCTTAAAAGCATCAAAAAGAATCTAGCATTGCAAAAAATTTAGATAAAATTGTCATGCTCTCTTAAGAATTTGTATAAAAATTAAATTTTAATATAATAATATATAAACTAATATTTATAAATTATGTTTTTAACGAGATTTAATACTTAAACACATGAAAAATGTACATCGAAGTCTTTACAAATTTTGTTCTTTAATTCCGTTTAATAAATAATTACTTTTTACAGCATTGTACGAGTTTAAAATAATTTTTTTTATTTTATTCATAAATTTCATAATTTCATAAACTAATTCTATGAACAAAAATCATAATAATATTATTTATAACAAAATCATAAATTTTGTGAACCTCGTTTTATATTAAACTTATTTATAATTTTATTCAATTATGACATTTTTATGAACAGGACGGCAGTCAAAAATGTGAAAAGTTTCATAAATTATTTCATATTGTGTACCTACATTTTTTTTCAGTGTACTTATTCTCATATGAAGAGTTTTGTTCTTATAAGAAAACTTATCAATCAGCGGCCATATTAAAAGATCTTCTTTATTTTTCTCAATCTTAACCCTTATGTTATTAAGTAATTTTATTAAATAAAAAAATATGAAAAAATATTTATTGTAAAAATGATTAAATTTAAATTATTAAAACGCAAAATTATAGCTTAAATTCAATATAACTTAGCTTTAATTGAAATTTATATGTACTATTACATTAGTTTTACTCAAATTATCAGATATATGGTTAAAAGTAGAATAATAAGACTCTAAAGGGTTAAAAAAGAATTATTTAAATTTATTAAATTTAGATTATTTTTAGTGCGCGTTACTTTTTTCGACCTAAAATGCTTACTTTTATTAATAAAATTTCAATGGCAGTATAATTTTGGCTAATATTCTTGACAAAAAAGTTATTTTAGTTTCCTATAATTTTATGTTCATATTAAATTCTTACATATGTACTTATTTATGATATTAAACACACATATATAATTAATCATACATATTATACTTTGTTTAATCACTACAATAATTCTAAAAAGTAAAACGGATACATTTATATTATAATATGTTGGTTTCTCTTTCTAACAACATTCATAAGGCGAAACCAGCACTCATAACAAGAATAAGCTACTATTATAACACCCTTTTGAGTATCTTATGAGAGTTTTTCAATACTCTCATAGTAGTTTTCTTATGAGAGTGATATACTTTTAAAACTCTTAAAATGAGAGCTAAAGACTTGTTATGAGTGTTAATTTACTCTCATAACTGCGCCCTTTAACTCTTATAACGATCTCACAAGACACTTATAGAATTCTTCAAGAGTAAATTATGAGAGTAATACTCCCATAATTAACTCTCATAGCACTCTACTAGAGTCTTATGAGATAAATTTTGTTACTTGGGCGTTAAATTATAAAATTATATTTTTTTGAGCTGACATATAACCTGAAAACTATGCTTAAAACAAAAAAAAAAAGAAATTTGTTAGAAAAATTGAGAAAAAATCAAGTCACACTTTCGTCAATTTTAAGGTAACCCTATGTTATTAAGAAAAATTGTTAACAGAAATAAAATTATAATGTTAAAGCTTTAATTTTTACGTATTACTTCAAAAAAATTTCAACAGGTGTTCAAGTTACAGGTGTTTAAAAATAGGAAATTTCCAGTTTTTTATCCCTTACAGCTCCTAATCGGGAGTGATACAAAACAATTTTCTGAAATGGCTCATACTTATTTTAAAAGATCTAACGTCTGTCGAAATTTCAAATTTCGAACTTAAACATTTAGAAAATAGATTTCCAATAATTCAGTTTCGGATAACAGTAAATTAAGACACTGTATAGCATCAGTATATATTTATTATATACATAATTGTAAAGCTCATAACAGCAGCTATCGTTTGGCATTTTCAGATAGAAGATATACCTTATATAACTTGTGTTATAACAATTTAAATATAGATATTTTTCGAATTTTGGGTAGCTGTAGCTTCGTAACGGGTAGGACTACAGAAAAAAGTTCTTCCATAAAATTTTCATAACTTTTTTGGGATATCTATCCATAATTGGCTCTACTTCAAACGATGTAGAACTTTGAAATATTTGTATGAAAAAATTGAAGATCAAAAAGGCAGTTGTTCAAAGGGTACCCGAAGTTTTGGTCAAAATCACCTACAAATTGATCGAAAAATATTTTGTGTTAATTTCAATACTCTAGCTTTTTTAGTTTTTGAGTGTGCGTGCTGACGAACGGACGGACGAACAAAGCTTAATCGACTCAGCATTTAATTCTGATCCCATCCACACCTTTGAAGGTATATCTAGCTTGCTTATTTCTATACCCGATACTTGTCGTACGGGTATAAACATATCTAAATAGGGATTTTTTGAAGGGCTTCTTTGAGTGTACTACATAAAAGCATTCTAAACACTACCATTTGCGAGTTTGTGACTACCTAATTAAAATCATTCTCAATAATCTCAATTCTCATATACAGAGAATACATACACAATTTTGAATCTAAACAAATATTGCTAGGTACTAATGTGGTACTTGAGATAATGTGGTATTTGAGAATATAGAGTTTCATTCTCAAATACTTTTAATATTTAGAAATGTTGCCCGTACAGTTGGAATTTGTTAAATTTGAAATTATCTGTTGTTAAGTTAAAATTATTAGTTGTTAAATGTTGCGTGAATAAGTCGTACCTATTTAAACATTTTGTGAATTTTTATTTGTGAAATAGGATTACTCGTTAGGTAGTGGTTATTAAATTTAAAATGAATAGTGTGGTGATGTATTCGTATTATAATAATAATAATGGTAATAATAATAATAATTTTAAAAACATTGAACGTGTTTGAACGCTTTTATTTGATTGTTTTATGTTTAGTTTTTTTTCGTGTTTATTATTGCAAAATACAAAGTAATATAATATGTAATCTCAAATACTTTTACGTACAAGTAGTTGCACTTGTATGTATTTAAATGTTTGCAACAAATTAGTGTAATAATTACAATTTACAATTTTATGTTCGTAATGGTTGACACTACATAAATAAGTTGTTTCACGACATTAAGTTTCTTATGAAACCTATCTTTAGTTAAAATTTTGTTACTATGATGGAGCAGCTTCTACGGTATAGAAGTTCTGTAAATAAACAAACGGATGGACAAAACAAAATTAATAAGCGAATATTTCAAAAATTTTTCAAATGTTCAAAAGTGAATGAAAAATGTTCGCTTATCAAAATTGAAAACAATTTATTCTCTAACTTTAAATATACCGACATTAACAGTCTGCTACAAATGCTACCATTGCCACTATGGAACTTCTATACTGTCGTTGATTTCATTTAGTTTTTACAATTAAAATTAAATCTCAAAATAATAATCCTTAAAGGATATTTTGTTAGAATATTATAACTAATATATAAATTGAATTCTCTATGAACCATTACCGAAATCTTTGTATCTCAACATATAGTACCTGTGTTAGGATTCTTCAAATTTAACTAATCAATTTTATTTTCTTCTTTATTTCTTTATACCCGTACGATAGGATCGGGTATAATAAAATTACTCCTCCGTTTGTAACACCTCGAAATAAGCGAGCTAGATATACCTTCAAAGGTATGGATCTGATCAGAAAAAAATTCTAAGACTTTTGAGCCATGTCCGTCCGTCCGTCCGTCCGTCAGCACGCTAACTCAAAAACTAAGAAAGCTAGAATCTTGAAGTTTACACAAAATATTTTAGGAATAATTTATAGGTTCCCTATTTTTTTGGTTGAGTTTGGACCAAGCCTTAGGGTAGCTCTCGAACACCTAACTTTTAGATCCCCACATTTTTTTTTGCAATAGAGCTATAAAATTTTAACTACTGATAGATCTCACAAAAATATTAATTTTATTTTTAATAACTTTTTTTTGTAGCCCCACCCGTTACGGAGAAACAGCTCGCCAAAGGTTCAAAAAAGCTCTATATTTAAATTGTTATAGCACAAGTTGTATAAAGTATATCTTCATTTTGAAAACGCCAAACGATTACTACTTTTATTAGCTTTAAAAGTATATATACAATAAATATAATTTTGTGGCATACGGTGTCTTAATTTACCGTAATGTGAAACTAAAATTTTGCAAAATCCTTCAACCCTTCTATCTTTTAAACGGTTTAAGTTGGAAACTTGAAATTTTGACAGAGGTTATATCTTTGAAAATAAGTATGAGTCATTTCAGAAATTTTTTTTGTATCACCCCCCGTTTAGGAGCTGTAAGGGGTCAAAAACTGAAAATTTCCTATTTTTAAACACCTGTAACTTTAACACTTGTTAAAATTTTTTTGAAGTAATACACAAAAATTAAAGCTCCAACATTATACTCTTATTTTTGTTAACAACTTTTTTTAATAATATAGGGTTACTTTATAATTGACGAAAGTGTTACTTGATTTTTTCAAATTTTCTAACAAATTTCTTTAACGAATTTTTTCCATTTTGTTTTACTCGATAATTTGAAATTGTTGAGGATATAATACGTAGTACATAAAAATGTAAATAAATAAACAACATAACGGTTGCTTGAAGAATTTTTATTTATATGATATTAATATATATACATACTTACATAATATCATGTTTATTTACATATCGTATATGTCACTGGTGAATGAATGATAAGAGTATAGATGTATGTTATATAGCGCCGTATTTACATACATATATGTATGTATTTTATTGTACTTATAAGAAATTATTCTATGAGTGGAAATATTTTTAAAGAAATATTGGTAATATACTTATAACAATAAAAATATACTATGTACGCATTAATATAATATAATATTTAAAATTATATTTACTATTTTGTACTAAGTAAATTTAATATACATTTACCGCTTAGTATTAAATGGTACTATATCATATTTGAAAAAGTTTTGGATTGATAATCGTTATGTGGAAGGTTAGAATCTGCTTTTGAAGAATGTACATATAAACATATAGTTTGAATATATGTATAACCCATAGTTCTAGAAATTATAAAATTCACCCAAATTATTTTAAAATACTAAAATATTAAAAAAATAATATTGTGAGCAGAGTGACAGGCTGTGAACATACTAACGGTTCGTACGGGTATCTAAGAGTTGACAAAGGCAACTGTATTCTTCCTCGTTTTTTTCCAAATTTAAAAAAAAAAATATTTTTTAGACGAGTTCATATATCAGAAGCAACATTAAAATGTTTGAATGAAGCATATGAAGTTGAACCTGGTAATGGTGCTAGTCGTGACAATTATTTAAAAGATATGAGTATTAAAACATATTTTATAAAAAGGAGTGAACCATTAAGGTAAGTTTATAATTTTCTAAATATATATTCTTTAACAACTAACCTATGTTTTAAATCATTCGTTATGTAAATCACCATCCAATACCAAAAACTCAATAATCCTTATCGTTTAGAAAAAAAAAACAAAAAAAACCAAAAATAACCCTATCATATTAACTTTTTAAATCTATATTTAATTTATTAGATATCCTTTAAAATGAGATGTGATGAATCTACATGAGATTTTCAAAAAATGATTTATAACATTATTTAGTATAATATATTAATAATATGTATTTATTGTAAATGCTCTTTAAAATTCATTCATTATTAAAAAACAATTTAATTTCTTGTCTAATCTCTATTTTTTTTTACATTTAATTTTATCCTCTTAGACTATTTAGAAGATTTGGTACAAGAAGCGAACGTAAAACCAAAAAATGTGGAACACAAATGATAAATGGTGGAACACAAAATGAAAATAATTCAAAATATTTTTCATCAAAAATACTTGGAGACCAAAAACAGCAAAAACAAGAATTACAATATCAGAATAGCATTGAAAATTATGAGATTTCAACAACAGGATCTGGAACTCCTCAATATACCGCAAATATAACAGAAACAACAACAACAACTGAAACTACTGTACCACTATCAAAAATAACTACAAATTCAAATAAACAACAACATCAAACTATTATTGGAATTGATCATATTAATAATGGCGATGATAATAGTTTTGGTAAAAATGGTAATACTAAAGATATAATTAATGATGGAAGTCTTAAAATAGCATCAGCAATTGCAAGTACTGATGGTAGTAATGATGTTATACGTCGTAATATAAATAATA
This sequence comes from Poecilobothrus nobilitatus, assembly GCA_947095535.1. NCBI lineage: Eukaryota > Metazoa > Arthropoda > Insecta > Diptera > Dolichopodidae > Poecilobothrus > Poecilobothrus nobilitatus. The sequence goes on from OX352774.1 coordinate 117,089,918, forward strand.
GTAAAAATGATATTGTTATGGAAGATGAGGATGACGATGATGATGATGTTAATGGTCTTGAAAGTAGTGGTATTGGTACAGCTGAAGATAGTGTTGGTACAATACAAGAAGATGAACCAACAACTGAATGGACACCAGAAATACCATTTAGAAATGTAAATTTAAAAATTTATATATATATAATTTTTTTTTTTGGTTTCTTTTATCATAGTGACAAAATTTTAAGTAAAGGGTGTTCAAAATTAAGGTATCATTTTGATTTTGCCGCCATTTTTTTTCTACCTGGAATTTTTATAAGAGGTTTCTTTAGGTATATTCTAAATACATTCCGGTTAGTTAATATGGAACGTTACACGAAGGAACAACGTGTTTTTGTTATTACAACATTTTTTGAAAATGGTAAAAGTTTTCAAGATGTAATTAGGAAATTTCGAACAAAATTTGGTAAAGAAAATGCTCCAACAAATCGTGCCATCAAGCTGATGGTTGATAAATTTCTAGAAACTGGATCTGTTCTTGATAACAGAGGCAACATTTATCAACGTAGTGGCCGTTCAACCGAGAATGTAGCAGCTGTGAGCAGAAGTGTTGAAGAAGATCCAAAAACTTCCATTTGTCATCGTTCGCAGCAATTAAACATCAAACCATCCATAATCCATGTCAAATATGACAAAAAATTTTACTTTTATAGTATTTATGAGTTTTCTTATAAATATGAGTTTTAGTATTTTCATTTAAGTTTTCTTTTTTTTTCTTAAATTGAAACTTAACAGTTTAAACCAATTGCATTTGTTTAAAAATTTATGTATTTAAGGAATTACTTTATAGTTTCAACAATAAATCATTTTACAACAAATAGATAAATTAAGCATCCTATGTTTAAAAATAGGTTTAAAAGATCTGAACGTTTGATTATATTCCTTTCATTAAATTGTTTATTTTATTGAAGTATTCGTAGCAAAGCAACAATTCTACATCTTAAATTTGATTTTCATTACACGTGTATCAATAGTCCCAATTATTCTACATAATATATTTAAGACTTTTTATGACACAGCAAACCATTTTCAACATAATATGATACTCCTTCCTAATCCCATTCGTTTTAATATAGTTATTATTATAAAATTTCACAGTAGTGCTCCAAAGTAAAAGAAATGTCCTTTTATGAAAAGGACATATTATCAATTTTTTTAATTTATATTTAAATAAAACTAAGCACAAAATATCCATACTAACCTTTTTAAATAATGAAAAAAAAAATTATTAATTATTTCGTTTTTTATGATGCGGCTATTTTTAGCTCAACGAACCAGAAGATGATCTAAATCGATCTGATTCATTTATGGTTGGCGGGAATGGTATTGATACAATCAAACAACAACGAGTTGTATATCGTGATTCAATAAGTGCAGCTGAAGAGGTAAAATTTAAAAAAAAAAATTTTTAATTATGCATATTTTATTATTTATTTGATTATTTAATACGCGTCGATTATATTTAAGTAAAAGTCAGTGATTTGCAATTTTTCTATCACGAATTTGAAATAGAAAGAGAATTTAAATTGTTTACGATTGATTGTTATTGTGTACGATTGATTGTTAGCAATGAAAGCCCTATTTCTATTTCTCAATCAACGAACCTATGTGACATGTTCGAAGTAATAATTTGACTTATGGATAGTTGGTTGGAAACTTCTAAATTTTTGTAGCCTCTTCTTAGTGAATAATTGTAGACAAATTTTGAATAAACGTAATAAATTTTTGAAAGTCCATGGGAATATAAATAAATATATGTTCTTTTCTCAAATATACCATTTTAATTTATTTTTATTTTGTAAAATTTTATGTCCTCCGTTTACCATTTGAAGCAAATTTTTTTTATTTTAAATTAATAATAAAAATAAAAATAAAAATTATATTTAATTGAAAATGATTGAATAATACGTGAATATTTTTAATAATATTTCTACTTCACGGTAGAATTTGAAATCGATTATGATTTGCCAGATTTCGATTATAACAAATTTCAATTTGTTGATTCATTTTAGTTTTTATAATATTTGATATAATTTGCACGTATTTCATTTTATTTTTCTATTTTTTTATTTATCGAATTATATAATTTATTTATATAAATATATTATGTGTATTATTAATATTATATATTACATAACAAAATAAAAATCAACTTTTTATATCTAACCACAATTGGTTTAATATTTAAACGCCTAAAAACATGCAATCTTTTATAAAAAAAAATATAGCTCTTGTTAAATTTATCCTGCATAGGGGCTTCGGTAGCCTAGTGGGTAGGCGTGTGGCGTATTAACCGAAGGAGTGTGGGTTCGATCCCTGCACAGGTCGTAAGTGTTTTTTTCTTTACATACTCCCCTTACGACTAAATATAATGTAAATATATAGTATATAATATAAACAAAATAAATAATATTAGTATATAATTTAATAATAGTATAAAAAAAAACCTATAATGGCCTTAGTAGCCGATGGTTCAATAATATTGCATTACATTAATGTATGTAATATTAATATAAATAAATAAATAAATAAATATCCTGCATACAAATTTTGAAATTAATTTTTTTTTACGAGTAGCTCTATTTAAATGGTTTTAATTGCCTACATTTTTCAATAAATTAAATAGAACATTATATCCAAGAACCAAAATATATAACTGCAACTTCAAATATGAGACCGCAGTAGAGGAATTTGAAATCTAATTGATATTGAATTTCATTTAATTGAAAGTAGACTACTTTAAAAGGATTAAATATACATTTATTAAATTTAATAATTCTTACTGCATATGAATAGATATTTTTTTTACAAATATTTTATTGAATTTGATCAAACCAACTGCTAAATTTTCTAATTAAACTTTTAATTGCAAACGGATAAACTTATCAAATACACACATTTCTACTACTGCTTCGTTTTAAATATATATAAGATTTTTTTTGTTCCTTTAAGAAAAATAAAAACAACCAAACAAAAAGGAGAACACTTGAAAAAAAAATTTTTTTTTAAATATTGCAGTTTTATATATCAAAAATATTTTAGAAAGGATGTAGTTCCCATCCATTTGTGAGTATTTTAAATAAAATTATTTTTATTGAATAATTACTAAAAATTCTTAACATTATGAAGTTTTTAAAGAATAATCCAAATAAATGGAGTGATTTTTTTTTTTTTTTAGTACATTTCTCTGTCATATAAATGTGAACAGGAAATTACACAGCCTTTCCTTTTCAGGCGTGGCTGTAAATGTCGTACGGAGGGATAACTCTTACGACGTGTGTGGGATTCGAATTCACAGCCCCTCGGTGTTTAGAGCGTATTTTATACACTCTTACCCACTAGGTCACCGAGGCCCCTAAATGATTATAATTGAAAGTCTTCTTTTAAATGGACAAATAATTCAAATATTCAATAGACGAATTTTAATTCAATTACAGACCTTTTTTTTTAAATAAATCATTAATATTACCATTATTAAAATAATATTTAAATTGAAATTTATTTTACAGATTGATGAATTTATTGATCAAAATATACAAATAAATTCAAATAAAGAAATACGTCAAGAATATTTATATTATTGGACATTAAAATTTAAAAATCCCGATCAAGAACAGAAATTTTGTGAATTACGTGAAGATATGTTCAGGTAAGTTTTTTTTTTTTCTTTTTTTGTAAATCTAATTTAGCTTCTATTAAGTAGAATTCTTGTAGTTTTATTTCAAAGGTTTTTATTTCAACAGATTTAATTATCAGACATTATTTATTTGTACTAAACTTCAATGCTTTTTCCTATACGTCTGTCAAGTTTATGTGCTTCAAATTAGTCGAGTTCACAAAGTAGTTTATAATTTTGCTATGATGACATCATATTTTAAAGAAACCAATGGTACTTATATATCAATTCCTATATATATATATAAATATATATACACATATATAGGAATTTTCTTAGGAAAATACATTAATTCCGTTTTCTATAACGAAATACCTGTCAGGAAAATTTTATGTTTATGTTTAATTTTAAATTCTTAATTTTTTTTTTTATGTTTTTCATGTCAATTATACAATTTTAATTTAAATATTTTAAATTCAATTAAGTTCAATTAAAATACATATTTAATTAAATTAAAATTTGCCAATTAAAAAGAAAAAGAAAAAAAAAAGTGAATTTTAATGAATTTTAATTAAGTTTTCTATAATTTATTTGTGATTCGTTGATTTCATTTTTAATTTTTCTTTTTAACCTTTTTATTGACATAACATACATACATACATCTATACTTAAAAGTAAATTTGAAATTCACATAAGTCTCATTATTACACCATTATATTAGATTTAAATAATTTTAATTTAATGAAAAATAAAGAAAACCCACTTTTAATTATCCGTGAGTGGGTGGTACCAATTCCTTTTGGAACCTATGTTAACTTTATTATTAATGGAACACAAAGAAAAAACACAAAGCTTTAAATCGGATTTGGATTAGGTGGATCTGGTAGACTGTTTTAATTAATTTTAGTTTTACTTTAAAACGCAAATAATTATTTTTTAATTGATTGTTAGGTATGAGTATTCTCCATTTTAATTAATATTAGAATTTCATTAAGATTATATAGAATTTAATTTAACTTTTAATGAATTTTTTTTTTTCTTATTAAAAATTTATGTTTAAATATTCTGCGTTTTTTGTTTTTTTTGTTTTTTTTTAAACTCTTCCTATTATTTCGGGAACTCTGTTTTTTGTTGTCAATGTAAATTTTGTTTTTGTAATTTAAATAAATCAACGGTGACAAGGAAGTTTGAAATAAAGATTGTCTCCTCCCGAATTTATAGTTTGTTTTTTAATAATTGAAATTTGTTTATTGTATTAAAGGTATGATAAAGCTAAGGCTCTATTTACTCTTGTCTTGTCACTCTATTTTCGCTGATGTTTTTTAAATATCAAATAGTAAAATGATAATAATATCGATAATCTAATATATGTATGTGTATCAGAATAGTGTTTTGTTATTTTAGCGTTGACAAATTAGATTTAAAATAATAACTCTGGATAAACTCTTTAGAATTTTATCTGTTTATAGTTAGGTAGGTAGATAGATAGGGGCTGCAGATGCATACCTAGGCCAGTTTCGGTGCATTGTGATACCCTGGATAAATATTTAAATCAATGGATGCTTCTTACAAAGCGATGTAAATTTGTGAAGTCCACCTCCGACAGATCGAAAAGTTTGTTTAAGAAAAATTTCTCCATAAACTTTCTTCTTTTTAAAGCAAGATCTGGGCATTCACACAGATAAAACATTGATTTCTCTTCCTCTTCATCTTTGCAGCTTCTGCAAAGATCATGTGAGGGAAATCCTAGCCTCCTGGCATGTCCACCAATCGTATAATAACCTGTAAAAACGTTTGTTTACAGTTAAGTTGCATGTACTAACCATTATATTCTACTAAAACTTCAAATATTTTTTGTTATAATTTTCAAATTTAAAAAAATAAAAATACTTTGAATTGTTTAATATTGTTACGACTGCCACTTCATTTTAAATCATTATTCATATTTATAATATTTAAATTGTCTTTAATATAAATTTATATTTAAAAAAAATGATATCCTTGAGAAAAAAATCTATAACATCTATGTCCTTTTTAGCACAAATACAACTAATACAATAGATACACATGTAATATGTATATAAGCAAATATTGCTATATATATATAAATATTATTATCTATAAATCGAATAGGAAAAATAAAAATTCTCTTTAATGTTACGATTGAATGGTTGTTTAATAGGGTATAGACGTTTTTCTTTTTGTTCTTTTTATACCCGTACGATAGGATCGGGTATAATAAAATTACTCCTCCGTTTGTAACACCTCGAAATAAGTGAGCTAGATATACCTTCAAAGGTATGGATCGGATCAGAAAAAAATTCTAAGACTTTTGAGCCATGTCCGTCCGTCCGTCCGTCAGCACGCTAACTCAAAAACTAAGAAAGCTAGAATCTTGAAATTTACACAAAATATTTTGGGAGTAATTTGTAGGTTCCCTATTTTTTTTGGTTGAGTTTGGACCAAGCCTTAGGGTAGCTCTCGAACACCTAACTTTTAGATCCCCACATTTTTTTTGCAATAGAGCTATGAAATTTTAACTACTGATAGATCTCACAAAAATATTAATTTTATTTTTAATAACTTTTTTTTGTAGCCCCACCTGTTACGGAGCTACAGCTTCCCAAAAGTTCAAAAAAGCTCTATATTTAAATTGTTATAGCACAAGTTGTATTAGGTATATCTTCATTTTGAAAACACCAAACGATTACTACTTTCATTAGCTTTAAAAGTATATATACAATAAATATATATTTTTGGCACACGGTGTCTTAATTTACCGTTATGCGAAACTCAAATTTTGCAAAATTCTTTAACCCTTCCATCTTCTAAACGGTTAAAGTTGGAAACTTGAAATTTTGACAGAAGTTAGATCTTTGAAAATTAGTATGAGTCATTTCAGAAATTTTTTTTGTATCACCCCCCGTTTAGGAGCTGTAAGGCGTCAAAAACTGAAAATTTTCTATTTTTAAGCACCTGTAACTTGAACACCTGTTAAAATTTTTTTGAATTAATACACAAAAATTAAAGCTTCAACATTATACTCTTATTTCTGTTAACAACTTTTTTTAATAATATAGGGTTACTTTATAATTGACGAAAGTGTTAGTTGATTTTTTCAAATTTTCGAACAAATTTCTTTAAAACGAATTTTTTCCATTTTGTTTTACTCGATAATTTGAAATTGTTGAGGATATAATACGTAGTACATAAAAATGTAAATAAATAAACAACATAACGGTTGCTTGAAGAATTTTTATTTATATGATATTAATATATATACATACTTATATAATATCATGCTTATTTACATATCGTATATGTCACTGGTGAATGAATGATAAGAGTATATATGTATATTATATAGCGCCGTATTTACATACATATATGTATTTTATTGCACTTATAAGAAATTATTCTGTCAATGGAATATTTAAATATAATATAATATTTAAAATTATATTTACTATTTTGTACTAAGTAAATTTAATATACATTTACCGCTTAGTATTAAATGGTACTATATAATATTTGAAAAAGTTTTGGATTGATAATCGTTATGTGAAAGGTTAGAATCTGCTTTCGAAGAATGTACATATAAACATATAGTTTGAATATATGTACAACCCATAGTTCTAGAAATTATAAAATTCACCCAAATTATTTTAAAATACTAAAATATTAAAGAAATAATATTGTGAGCAGAGTGACAGGCTGTTAACATACTAACGGTTCGTACGGGTATCTAAGAGTTGACAAAGTCAACTGTATTCTTCCTCGTTTTTTTGTATTTTAAAGATTTTTTTATTCAAAATAAGTTATTTTAGATTTAGATTTTTATTAATAAATTTTTATTTTAGTAAAAAAATGCAAAATAGGTATAAATTAAATTTTTTTCTTTATATTACAGATCAAATATGTTATGTATTTTTGTTATCTGGATATTTATTGTATTGTGTCAAGCAATCATCATACAAAAATGTACATATTTAATAATTTGTTTAGCAATTGGTACATTACTGCTAACAGCTGGATGTATTTTAGTTATGGCTGAAGAATTTTCTAGTAAGTAAATGTTAATAACATAAATAATAAATTAATATAAAATAAAAATAATTAGAAAAATAAAAGAATGCTAAGAATATTTAATATAAATGAATGAAGAATATATAAAATGACTGATCCTTTACGATATTAACTACACTTGAACAAGGTTCAAAAGGACTAAGAACATAAATAAAGATTTAAGTATGTAAGGGTCATTTATTTCTTTCGACCACCTTTTCATAAAATTCAACATGGAATTAGCTTTATTAATAAAGAATTTAATAGTCAATGAATGTAAGTTTATTGTTAAAGAGAACTGCTAAATCATTGATTTATGTCTGTTTAGTGTTTATTCATTAACTATGAATCAAATGAATAATTTGTGAATAGATGATTTGAACTACAGGCTTATGTAACAGATGCACATTTAGCAACATTTAACACTTAGGTTATTCGATAAACACCCAATTTTAAAAAGTATTTAGATCCTTCTAAAGAAGTAAAATATCATTTTCAGTGGAAATAGTCTTAACAATTTTCATATCATTAGCATACCTAACAATTTTTCAATGTTTATTTTCTTGGTGCATTTCCCTGCCACATAAATGTAATAAGGAAATTACACAGCCTTTCCTTTTCAGGGGTGGCTGTAAATGTCGTAAGGGGGAATTATTTTTACGACGTGTGTGGGATTCAAACACACACTCCCTTGGTGTTTTTTTAGAGCGTATTTTATACGTCATGTTTAATGTTTATAACAATGCTTAAGGTTTAATAATTATAACTGTCAATCGAAATAATAAAATCTAATATGGCTCCATCGCGGTATTACAGAATTAGATAAAAAAGATTTTGAAATTACGTACCAAACTTAAACTTCATATATAACTTCTGTTTGCTAAATACAACAGGATCCATTATAGGAAAAAGCAGCGTAAACCTAAATTATTTACACCATAGTCTAGATTCTAGACTTCTACACTATGTGAATCTCTATATGATCAAATATCTTAAGCTTTTGTTATATGATCCATATAAAAAAATCAGTTTAAGCATCGTTTCGAGCATAGCGTTTAGAAAAAGAAGAAGCAGATACATATAATTAAGTTTGTAACAGTGAATCAGCGTTTTACGATGTCATGAAAGAGAACCCATTAATAAGAAACCATTTAATTTTTATATTATTTTTAAAATATTTTACCTTTAAAACTTTTACTTTAAATTTTGTGTAAGAGCTTAATAAAATTATTCTGTAAAATTTTCTGTCAACATCATTTAACAATTTATATTTTAGATTAACAATAATGTCAATTCTAATAATTTTATTCTATATGATTTTTCGTTTATTTAAAAATTAATTATATTCATTTCCTTTATTTAATTTTTTTTGTTCTTAAGTAAAAATAAACAAAGGGAGAAAAAAAATCATTTATTTAATCATAAAATAAAATAAAAAGGAAATCCATTAAAACTAAACAAAATATTCCACCGTTATTCTAATAAAATTATAATTCAACTTTTTTATTTCTTTTATAATAAATAGCTTCTAATGTCCATAGATAATTTTGCTCATAAAGAATCATACTCATACTTATTTTTATAAGTCGAATCAAAATATTCAATTATAGTTAACATTATCAAATTTTTTAACTTCTGAACTCTAGTTCTGAACTATTTTTTGCTTTTCTGAACAAAAAAAGAGGATACTTTCATAATTATTAGAAATTACACCAGATTGTAAGTTCTAAAGCCATTCTACCTCTTCATTTTATTATGTTTATTAAAGTTAGGAAATAAAATCCAAAATGATTAGTTAATATATGTTTCAAAATACATGATAATCAAATTTTTGACTTTAGCGAACTTTAATAAGATTTCTAAAAACGAAAATTTTTTACTTTTTTACTATACACCCGGTTTTCTATTTAAAAAAAAAATTTTTTTTCTTCAAGTTAAAGAAACACAACAATTATTAATTGTTACCTTTTTTATTCTCATTTTATTTTATGTCTTTTAAATTTGATTAAAAAAGGATTTATTAATCTTTAAGGGAAAGAAATACAATAAAAACTGAAATATCATTTTTACTTCTTTTATTTTATATTATATTTTATTCAATTTTCTAAAGGACTAACAGAAGACTATTTTCAATTTATTAATAAAAATTTACAAAAAAAAATTATTTAGGGCTAATTATTAAGAAACTTTGACATTGTCGTTAAATGAAAAACAAAAAGAATCACTTTTTAATAATTATTGTAAAAGGTTGTTAAAAATTCTTTTTTATTGATAATTAACAAAATTATTAAGTCATTGAGTTTTTTGTTCACATTGTTGGTTTGAAAAAAATTATAAGAAAAATGCCAATAAATTAACATTTACTTAAATGAAAATCTTTTAAAATCAAATTTTAATAATCTTTAATAATGACTCGTAAATTGCATACTTATAGGATTTTATATAAAAAAAATACCTAAGAGTAAAAAGAAAATTAATTTAAAGTAATAAAATATAAACATATGTACGTACAAGTACATCTTTTTCATATAGCTAAAAATTAGATGATTTTTCTTAAATATACAATGATTTTTTATTTTAAGACAACAGTCTTAAATATACAGACTCAGCATTGACAATGGTGCAGGATATGGCAGGAAATTTCGAAACAAACAAAATAATCTTCTTCAAAATAAATCAACTGCCTATGCTCTAAATGGGAAAAGATATGATTTTATTTTTAAACACATATACGAGAAACTTGAAACACCGGTATTTTAAAAAGTGTTAGAAAAAAATCTGCCCTCCTCTTCCTATAGAATTTTTTTTATTTCGACATCCTTCTCCACTTCCTACTCTATATCAGTGCTAACTTTGTACTCTCTATATAAACGAATGTCCAAACAACAAATTGGCATAAAGCAACTAATTCTGATCAACAGCTCTCAAATTTCAAATCTTACAATTTTAATTTTTTTATTTTAAATATAAGAAATTTGTACAATGCAAAGCCTGGGGAATCAAAAACTTTTAAAATAAAGAATCTTAAATTTAGTCCGGTTAATGGATTTTTATGTGATAAACATTTAATCAAGTCACGTTTTTATTAAGAATTTAACTTTAGTCAGCTATAATTTATCTTCTCAATAAACATATTGGAAAGCAATAAACCTAAATATTTAAAATTTTAAATAAAAGCAAAAAATCGATAGATATATATATACATATTAGTATATTTCTTATTATTTTTTAAATAACTTGAATTAATTGATAACAAAATAAAAACTATAATACCATAAAAAGGCTATTGAAAATAAAATTACACAAAATCATCACCAAATCATTGTTATATTGGTTGATTAGTTATTAAAACAGAAAACCGAAGGAAAGAAAACTAAAATCAATCACTTAGCCGAATAAAAAAATAAAATTATGTAAAATATCTTTATTTAGTATATATCCTTTATATAAATGCAGTGGTGCTAAATCTATTCAGTACATAGTGCATAACTATATAAATTAATTTAATAATATTTTTTTGTTTTACGGAGGACGGTCGAAAACATCGAAAGTTACTGAACGTAAATGCACTCGGCTCGGGGTATAGAGTTGGACTTTAACCAACCAAAACCACACCTTTATAACTTTAGAATATGGGTTCTTTTATGTATAACATAATATATAGTTTGGTTTTGGGGATAAGGATATGGAAAAGATTACTTGGGAAATTGGGTTTGGGATAATTAGGATTATGGAGAAGAAAGTACATATATCGTACATATATGAATTACCAACTTTTGAGAACACATGTGCTGGCACATGTTCTGGTTTCCATAAATGTAAAGTTAAAAGTCGCTACTTTTTAAACCAAAAAAGTTTTTTTTAATTTTCTTTCCAATCAAACTTCTCTTAATATACTGCTAACTTATACTGTTACAATCTAGCCTAACTTACATACATTATTGCAAATTAAAATTAGTATAGAAGGATCTTACAAAATATTTATCTCATTTATCCTAAACATCTCATTTGAAATTCAACGTAATTTCAATTATATTTAAATTTTATGTCAAAAATGATAAAAATGTTTTCGAATCCTTCCTTAAATTATTTTACTTATATTCGACAGACTACTGAATGGATTATAGGAAGTACTATTGAAAAAAATAAAAAAGGAAAATTTACAATTCAATACAGGGAATAAACTTTTGTTTGTACATTTAATGAAAAGTCATTGAAACAAAAAAAAGGGAAAAAAGCTAATACTCGTACATAAAACAAAAAAAGAAAAGTCTCAACAATTTTCTATTCATTAAGAATGCCTCTCTCGTCCAATCACTCAAAAACTAACATGGAAACAGAAAAACTTTTTTTTTTTTAATTTTAATTTACTTTTTTTTTCAGTTCCTTTTTTTTGTTGTTTTTATTTGTTTTTTATTATGTTCAAGTTCAAAGTCTATTGATCTAATGGATTGTTGAACTGAAATGATTGAAAAGAATTGAATGAATGAATGATTGAAATCTTTTGATAAATTACAAAGTAAAATTTCACATCAATTTTTGTTTATTCCTTCTGTTCCAAGACAAATCATCTTTAAAGACAAATCATTGTTAAAAAGTAAGTGTAGACTGACTGAGTCGTCGGTTTAACTCAAAAAATAACATTTTTTTGGTTTTTTTTTGAAATTGAAAATAAAAATAAAATAAAAGAAAAAAATTTTGAAACTACATTTGAACTTTTGAGATTCTTTAAAAGTAACAACATTAACATCTACTAAACTATTATTTAAAATTGATTACGCACTTCGAATTCTTCGGTGAATTTCATTTCAGAGAATTTTTCATGTCAAAAACATGAAGATTATAATATTTTTTTTTCTTTTTTTGATTTGTCTTTTTTATAGTCAGCTTAAAAGAAATTTTTTCTTTTTTTTTGCTTTTTTGTTTTCATTTAAACTTTGTAACTTTAAATCTTTTTATTTAAAATGTTACAGAAATCTTTCAATAAAAATACAAAAACAACACTTCGAATTTCACTTAACTAAGTTAAAAAAAATAAAAATAATAAAAATATGTGTTCCTATCTTTCAAGGCTTTCCATTCAAGGAAGAAGAAAAGCAGCAAAAAAGAAAAATAGAAAAGAAACAGTTACAATAAAAAAAACACGAAGAAATTAAATAAAGTTATATACAAAACTGTTAACGTTATTGTAAATTTTATTTCTATAATAAAATTTTTTACAAGCATTATAAAAACATAATAAATACAACAAACAGAACAAACGGATCTTTTTGGTTTGATGGTTTACAAAAAGCAAAGCATTGCAATAAAAATTCGGTCGTCTCAAAAACAATCCATTTTGAAATTTTTATACTTGTTTTCACTTCCACTACCAGGTGTTTCTATTTCTTCATCTTCCATACAATCCGATACCATCTACAAATATATAATTTTAGTCTTAAGGATCGTCGGCGAGTACAATGATAACTGAAGATCTTTAAATAATAATCTGAATAAAAATTGAGAAATGAGCACTTCTTTGCTTTATAAAGGCGTTATTATAACTTCAGTGAGAGGTAACCAACAAATGCAAGGACTCAGTTCTGTTCAAAAATTACTAGAAAAATCGACCAACAAAGTGACTTATAAGGAAAAAGTTTTTTTTTTCTTTCCGGAAAAATATTTTAAACTTTATTCAAAAACGGAAATTATAAAAAAATTATTTTCATCCTTAGGTTATAGCTTAAATTATATTACTATGTGTAGAAAAAGAGGAAAAGCGAGAAAAAGAGAAGGAATAGTAGAATAGTGGAAAATACAGACTAAGAAGAAAAAAAAATCCTTGGACAATAATTTTATTAGAATTTTAAAAAAAAAAAAGAACCAACTCTGCAAAATTTCGTTATTGCTTTTTTATTTATTTTTATTATAATTTTTTTTTTTCGTATTTGTTTGAACTTAAACATTAATTTTAAAAAATTGGTTAACAAGATAAAAAATAAAGTCAATATAACTTTACAATTAACAGATTGAAGACATCAATACATGACTATATATATTAGATATAGGTATAAAAAGATTAGAAGTAGATTTTCTATTTCGGACTTAGTATATTAAATGTGTTCCTAAAATGTAAATAAATTTATATCTATTTGTATATTTGTTTTGAGGAATGCTTTAAAGATGGTTAATGGTCGTTCGTGCTTTTATTATACTGTAGATTTTCTTGTTAAATTATAGATAATACAATAAAAACTACTTTCTGATTTACGTTATTTATAAATTTTATAAAGATTTGTTTTATCTGTTTTTACAAAAAGTTTAGTAGAAAAATTTGTGATGATTTGTCTTTGAAATAAAAAAAATAAACGAAAACTTTAAAACAAAATAAAAAACTTATCTTAATTATTTAATTATTGAAAGGAAAAACCAAATTGATATATAAAATTTTTTGAGTTATTTGTAAGCCAATCAATATCAATAAATCAATACTTATATTTTAATAAATATTTTATTAAATTAAAAAATTTTATTATTAAGTTTTTTTTTTATTAATTACATATATTGCTTAGTTTTAGAATGACTCTTAGATTGCTTCTATTTTAGTCTGTTTTTTGTTAAAGATTTTTTAGGACCTAGCACTCATTAATAAACCGTGCTAAACGTTATAAAATTTTTAAATTTCAATTACCTTTTGTTTTATGGCTAAAAACCAAAACAATTACCATTTATTTATTTATTTTAATATTGCAAATCATATAGGATATTGCAATATTACTAAACCTTAAATATTACTTAACTGTTTTCTCAAAAATCTTCGAAAAAGTCATTTAAAATAGGTTAATACTAAGTGAGAAACAATTTGGGTTCGAAGAAAAATCAATCACAACAGCTGCCAGACTCTTTTTAAATGGCTTTATCTCTAAAAATATTGAAATTGGTAAATTCGTTAGCTTCTTGTTAGTATTTCTTTATATAAAACAGGTCTTCCATTGCGCGAACCATGATATTCTTCTATTAAAACTTAAGAAATTAAATTTCACAATTGATCAATTAAAATTCTTCCAGTCATATTTTCACGGTCATAAGCAAAACTTCGCATAAATAATAACTTTATTAATGAAAAAATAATATCAAGAGGGGTTCCGCAAGTATCAATTTTAGGCCCGCTTCTTTTTAAATTATACATTGGCGACATCTTTCATGTAAAATTAAAGGATTGTATTCGAATAACTGAATACAATCCTTTAATTGATGACATGATGCAGTAATAAAATGTGCAAAGGATTCTGAGAGAAATATTCATCTATCTATAAAACATGATTTACTCAATAACTTCAATTATTTTGTTTAATACTTAGTAGCAAATCAAATTGGAATAAACATAAAAAAAATTAATCAAAAACATCCATACATATTCCTAATGAGAAGACTCTGTAAATTCCTCTCGCATCAATCGATACAGTATATGCTTCGTGTATAAAATCACATATTTCTTACCTCTTACCTATTTTGAGTAGAGCTCCACAAAATTATCTAAATAAATTAGATATAATGCATAAACAATGTGTAAAGCTAGTCCAAGGCTCAACCTTGTTACACCCAACAGATTTTATATACACTATAAAATATCTAAGCTTACTATAAAACTATATATATTAAACTGCATTTAAAATCATTCATAATCAATTAAAACATAATTTCATTCTAAATAGGGATCTAGACATACACAACCTTCCTAACTCTAGGAATAAATCGAACTTTTATCTTTCCCGGTTTGGAACATAACATCAAAAGAATAACTACTTGTATAAATGCCTTAAGGTTTATAATGAACTTCCATAGAAAATAAAATTATTTAATAATCTTAATCTATTTACACAAAAAATGATTAAATCCACCTTATTTAGTACATAATATTTTAATAAAACAAAAAATACTTACAAACTAATAAATCCCCCTATAAACTAACTAACATACATAAATTAAATGCTATGATAAATGTATCTGTATTCCAAATGATTATCTGAATTTTTTAAAGTTTTAGGGCCAGTTTCACCGCTTTCTGATAAACTTCTAGATCGCTATCTTCTAGATAAACTAACTGGTAGATAAAAGTTGTAGATAATATTGTTTCTGTTTCACAGTACTTAATAATAATTTATCTGGCTGATAACTTTATCTCCTGGATAACGTAATCATTATAAAATTGTATATTTTTAGGATGAATTTGTACTAAAAATGATTAAAACATTTTTTTATTTTCAAAATGGCAAACTTTAATTTTAAGAAAATATACAAAATATAAATACAAAATTTCAAAATATATATACAAACATTTAATTTTGCATTATTTCATAATGGAGAACTTAAAAAAAAGAGATAGGGCTGTAAATTTGACTCAACGTGTTAATAAGTAATTTTTATTTTCATAACCTTTATCTCCTAAAATAACACAATTTCCAAATTTTGGATTAATTAGTCTCTGTTTTACGAAGGAATTATTGAAAATTGTTTGGCCATTACATGAACAAGGTGACCTAGCAGCAATGTCAGAAAATTTTAACTTCGTCTCTACTACAGCTTGAACATTAAAAGAAAAATTGTGCTTTCTGTCCCTGTAGTTATTCTGCGTTTATTTTAAGTGGATTACATTTATTCTAAATCCTACCTGTTAATTTGATAAAACGTGCGTACAATCTATGGCCCCTATAACTCTAGGAAATTTGGCGATGTCGTAAAATTCTTTCATAACATTTTGTAGATTTGACGAAGATTTTATAAAGCATCATCACAATCAAAAAGCAGGTAAGCTATAGCAGGACTTCTTATAGTAATCTATTTCTTGGTCATATTGCAGAGTTACTAATAAGTATAAACATATTAATTTTTTCTGTTTTGAAGAATTTAAGTTAAATTTACAAATTTGTTGGCGTTTTTATTTCATTTTATATTAAAGACAATATATAACTAACTGCCGGTTTAATCAAAATCAACATCATCAAGTAGTTCATAATAATCTGGCCGTATTCTAATTTATTATTCGTGATCTACGTGAATGTGATATATTATTAAAATATTTATCAAATTCATCTTCTATGTACTCAAATAAACCCATTTTGTGTTAATTATAAAATATCAAAAAAAAAATTTTTTTTTTTAATTTCAAAAATAAAAATTTTAACTACTAGATAAATTATCAGAAACTTTAACTATTAGATAGGGTTATCAGACAGTTGTGAAACAGAAATTTATGATTTATCTATAAGATAAGTTCTGAATAGTCTATCGACCAGTTTATCTATAACCGGTGAAACTGGCCCTTAAACTTCTTTTTTTTTTTATTCTATTGTTAAAAAAAATATATAACCACACAAATATATAGCTTTATGCTTGGGTCTCAATCTATCTATTATGTATGTATTGAAAAAACCAAATTATGTATAATTAATTTTATATTGTAAATACAGAAAAAAAAAACAATCTTCTCAAACCCATCCGATTTGAAACCGCTCTCCATCGATTAATATGGTTAGCCTTGAAGAAATACATAAATTAGGAACATTGATAGTCTGCTCAACATTCGCAGCGGAGCTGGTGGCAGTAGAAGAGGCAATCAAAATGGGGAGAAAGAATATTTGGTGGAGTAAAAAACAATATTTACGCAAAAAACCTAGAAGTTATCAGGCCAATCAAAAATACATTAGAGATACAAAACGCCATATAAGAAATTTCATTATAAAAGAAAGGGGTAGAATTAAGTTAATATAGGTCCCAGGTCACGCGGGTATACCTGATAATGAAAAACCGGATAAAGAAACATGGCATCTAAGAGCCCACATATATTCAGAGTGGGAAAATTCAGGAAAGTTACTAAGGGATATATTCCCTATAAGAAAAAATATAACAGTAGTCAAAACGAAAAGTCGCAAAAACGACATAAGAATAACGAGATTAAGATTGGAAACCACACTGGCCACTCATAAGTACATTTTCGATAAAATATCATCCCAATATATACCTTTTGCAATGAACAACTAACTATAAAGCACATAATCCTGGAGTGCGTCAATAACATACACAAGATTACACTTAATACTTTACAGTGTAAAAACCAAGAAGATTTAGAAAATATTAAAAACGCCAATATAGAATAAAGTAACAAGCAAAACGTTGACAAGAGAAGGAAGATCATGAAAACTGAAGAATAATGAAATTAGTTTTTTAGTCTTTATTTTTTTTTTTTTTGTGGTGAAATAATGATTATTGGTAAAATAATGAATTAAGAAAAATTAAAAGGAGTAATCCATCCTTAGATTAAGAAATATACCATTAATATGAAGTTACTGTACTTATATATATAAGTATAATACTTGCCACATCCGAAGAGAAAAGGGTCATTCAAAGGGTCATTATATTACAAATTTAAAAATAATTATAAATAAATAAAATAATTTTAAATAAATAAAAATTCATAACATATCAGTAAATATTTAAAAAACGAAAACAAAAATAAATAATTTTATATTTTTGTTTATTTTCCAGAATATTCTTCCGGATCATGTAGCATCATATTATTTATCACATGAAATGAATGATGAATTATATTCAAAAATGCATAAATTATGTGGTGTTATGTTTGCATCAATACCAAATTTTAAAGATTTTGACAATGAAGATATTGAAAATGGAAAAGCATGTATTAGAATATTAAATGAAATTATATGTAAGTAATATATATTGTGATTTTATTTTATACTTTAAGTAAATATATATGGAAATGAAAAAGAAAATTTCCGAATTACAAATTTTATAGAAAAAGAAAACAAAATTATATTTTATTATTCTGTATTTATTTTGAAATAAAGGTGACTTTGATGCCCCGTTAGATGAACCATGTTTTACATCAATTGAAAAAATCAAAACAGTTGGTGCAAGTTAATTTCTTATGCTGCACCCATATGGTTCAACATAAGTGTAAGCTTAATAGAGAAAATAAGAAAGTTCTAACGTAAATGCTTTTGAGCTTGCGTAAACCTACACAAAAAGGCAGAAATTGATTACAAGCATTTTTACTTCAACAAATGCTTGTACCGTACAGTAAGAATTATCAGATTCGACCACTTTTTTATAAAAATTATCCGCAATCACTTTATCCGTATCTCTAAATATGGTAGAATAACCGTGTTCGGGTTTCATAGCATCTGAACATTTTATATATCATGATTCTAAAGGGTATATTCAGAATCACGAGCATGTCCCTCTATAATATCATTATAATAGACGGGCTACATGAAACCAAACCAAAACCCAAATAATATTGAAACTAATTCACTGAAATATGACATGTTTGTCGCTGATAAGGACAAAAATGTAAATAGAAATCAATGGTGGATATCTTATTAACATCCACATTTTTTTTTTCTTTCTTTTCAATAGGTTAAGACATAGATTAAGTTTTATTCAAAAATAAATATTAAAATTTGTTTTGAGTTTATAATTTTTCCAATTAAAAAACAACAAAATTTAAATTTTTACTTAAATTATTTTCTGAAAGAAAAGTAGTAGGTATATTGTGTAGATCTAATTATATAATTTTTATTTTGTTCTTATAGACGAACTAAGAACAGAAAATAACTAGCAAAATTAAAATTTAGTTTTTAAGGTCTAGTCATAAGTAGACTATTTGGTATTCATTTTTTGTAAGACTTTTTTATGTAATTGAAATAAGAATCTGTTAATAAAAAAAAAAAAAAATTCAATTTCGCAATATCGGAAAAGTATTACGGATGTCAAGGTCATTCTGGGCTGATTTTATTTATTTATTTATTTATATTAATATTACATACATTAATGTAGTGCAATATTATTGAACCATCGGCTACTAAGACCATTATAGGTTTTTATACTATTATTAAATTATATACTAATATTATTAATTTTGTTTATATTTTACACTATATATTAAAGCCAAATTCTTTCTACCAAATTCAAACTTTACAAATGTAATATCCCAAGAGACGACCCTGTTTTAGTCTTAACTAATTCTCTATTAAATAATATAAATTCACTAATAAAACAAAATCTTCGATTAGCAATAAATAATTTCTGAACAAACAGAAAAAATAATATCACACTCAAAAAAAATAACTGCGTCTTTTCAGAAATTAATAACATATACAGAAAAAACTACAGGTAAAGTTAATAAAATTTTAATTCCGGTAAACCACAGTAGTACACTTAATCTAGCCGACATTGACATTAATAACCTCAGTCGTGAAGCAAACAACTACATAATAGACGATGATATTAATATTTCTAATATTATGGCAGCTCATCTATTCTAAACGCATGAGCTGACCTCAAAAAGAACATCTGCAATTGATCAAACCATTTCTAAAACAATTACCAATTTCAATACTGCAATAGAAACTAATCTAGAAAATAACAAAACCGTAACTAAATTCAACAATAGCCTACTATCAAATAAACCTATAACAAACACAAGATTCAGTAACTATTTCACAACACCCGAAATCATTAAAGAAATAATTAGCGGCTTAAAAAATAAAACTTCATCGGGAATAGACGAAATCCCTGCAATAGCACTCAAACATATCTCAGATGGCTTAATTGATAAATTTTACATAATATTTAACAATTGCTTAAATCTGAGCTACTTTCCAAAATCATGGAAAATAGCCCAAGTTGTTATGATTAAGAAACCGGGTTAAAATAAATCAGATGTTAATAGCTACCGTCTTATCAGCTTACTTCCTAATATTAGTAAAATATTTGAAATAGTGATAAATAAATTTCTCATTAGTGAATCCGAAGATAAAAAAATAATACCAAACAATCAATTTGGATTCCGCCATATGCATAGCACTATTCACGCCATGACCAAATTCTCTTCGGATATTTACAGATATGTAAACAACAATAACTGTGTAGCCACCTGCTTTATCGATTTAGAACGGGTATTTGATACAGTCTGGTTAGACGGTTTAATTTATAAATTAAACTAAAATTTATAAATAAAATTGCATTGCATTTGCGGATGACTTAACAGTATATTCAGCTAATCGTAACCCCAAAATTGCAGAATACCTTTTGCAAAAACTGTTTAATAAAATAGTCAATTATTGCAATACGCGGAAACTTAAAATCAACTTTAACAAATGCGAAACTGTGCTATTTAGAGACACCACTAATAAAGCCAATAAAGATATAAAGAGAAATTGCAGAAAGTTCATGATTAAAACACCAGACAACACAACACTCCCCAATAAAAGTTACACAAAATATCTAGGAGTACACTTCCACTATCTCCTAAACTTCAAAGTCCATACCTACAAAACGATTGAAAAAGCTAATAAAGCATTTGTTAGCCTCAACAAACTACTTCATTCACGAACTTTAAACAGTAAAGTAAAAATCTTGTGTTATAAAACTCTCATAAGACCAATCCTTGTATATGGCTCTCCCATTTGGTTTAACATAAGTGCTTCCTTGATGGAAAAACTTAGGTTATTCGAAAGGAAGTGTCTAAGAGCATGTACCAATCTTTTCAGAAAACCGTCAACAAATTTTCTACATTACTATTCTAATAAAATTCTATATGAAACCGCAAACGTTATTAGAGTCGACAATTTTATCATCCGAATATTACGTAATCATATTCAACGTAGCAGCCAAGTAGAAAATAATTCTCTTATAAGCCACTCTTTTCACGAAAATGAAGAGTACATTAAAAGCGCAATTAGAAACGGCTTCATACCACCAGAAGGATTTGTGGTTTTAGATAAATATAAATATATTGAAAATAATAACTTCATTCCCATAATTTATCACTTTAAAAGACATGCTAATTTAAAATCTTTACCGCATAACCTAAACACACTGGACATAACAGATAGAAATCTATTTAAATTTGATAAAAATATAATATTTAATAAAAAACTAATAAGTTCTAAACCCTATTTTTGGGATAACTAATATTAAGATAGGTTAATTTTTTTCTTTTTTCTTTTTTGATTATTATTATTATTTTTATTTTACTTTTTTTTTTTTTTCTTTAATTTTGTTTTTTTAATTTAATTTAAGTTTTATCATAAAATTTTTTTACAAGATATTAAAACTGTGTTTTTTGCTACTCAATTTTTTCACAGTAAAAATAGAAACTTATTTATTAATTTAGAATAAAATCATATTCTTTGTACACAAAATAATAACTTTACAATTAAGCATTAACTTAAACTTAAATTCTATAATATATATGAATGAGAGTGCTGATAATTATTAATATCAGCCACGTGCAATTTTTTTGTATATATGCATTATGAATTATTGTTGTTTTAGTTTTATTTACAACTTAGCTTTAGTAATCGATGAAATAAATAAATAAAACATTAAAAAAAAAAAAAAAACACTATATATTTACATTATATTAGGTCGCCAGGGGGGTATGTAAAGAAAAAAACTTATGACCTGTGCAGGGATCGAACCCACACTCCTTCGGTTAATACGCCACACGCCTACCCACTAGGCTACCGAAGCCCCTTGGGCTGATTTTATATTAAACAGTTATTAAACAAAATTAATTGCATATTTATAGGATATTCTATAAAAATTAAGTTTACATCCTTACAATAAATAGTTCATAGATTACAGTTATATAATAATACTCCATATTAATAACACATTGTAATATTCATTCATTTTTATTCTTTAATTTTTATTCAATCAATTCTAGACAGAACAGGTTGAAACTGGTGAGGATTCAGTTTGTACATTAGTTGATTTTGCACTAGCAATTAAACAAAAATTACAGGAAGTTAATAAAGATGCATTTAATACATTTCAATTGAGAGTTGGTAAGTTCTTATATAAAAAATTCAATAAATTTTTTTTGTTTTTGAATCTAAAGTTCAAAATAAAATAAACAAACAAATAAAAAAAAAACAAAGTTTTCCAAATAATTTTAAATTTTGTTTTTTAATTTAACTCCCTAAGGAGAAAATTAGTTTTTTTTTTTTTTTATTTTGCTTGGACTGGATGAATAAAAATAAAAATTCAAAAAACTAGAAAAATAAACTTTACAATTTCAGTTTAAAATTTTTTTTTTCTATTTTTAAATTAAAAATAGAAGAAATAAAAGAAAAATAAACTTTAACCTTAATTATTCCCTTAGGAATCCTTATTAATAAATTGTAGAAAAAAAAAAAATTTTAATTTTCTTTACAAAACAAATACATAATGTATGTTAGAAATATGAAAAACTATTTTTAAAAGAATAAAATATAGAAATAAAATTAAATTCGAAATAATGATTTTAAAATTCTTTATGTGTGGAATAATTTCATGATGATCTGTTGAATGATTTTAAGCTGAATAGTTAAATATTCAATAAAAGAATTATCATATAAAACTAATCTCTAAATTTCAATTTTTGGAAAACGCTTTTGTATATTGAATTCCATTATTCTAAAATCTTATTACATACTTGAATTAATAATCAACTTATGATTCTATATTTGTATATGTATATTTCTATTTTATTATTTAGATAGGTATTAAAACTAAATATTAATTATATCCTTGTAATGTACAATATTTGGTTTAAAATCCATGCAAAATTTCTGTAAAAATTTATATTGTAATAAAAGAAAAATTTGTGTATGTATGTATGCATTAAATTTATTAGTATATGTTTATTTTATAATAAAATTTTCTTACTTTTACACTATTCTATTTTTAGTACATTTTCAAAAAATTTTGAAATGTGCCTATTAATTTCGCTCTGTCCATCCATCTGTTTACAAAACTTCTACACCATTAAAGATAGAGAAAAACAATTTTAACCATGCGTAGCTCATATAAAAAAAAATAATATTGTAGAACATCTTTTTCATGTAGCCACATTCATTACAGAGCTACAGCCACTCAAACTTTGAAAAAGCCCTAGTTTTAAATGTGTGTATCTCATATTCTGTTTAACATTTTTATATTTTTTTTATTTTATTAATCAAAATCAAAACAAGGTCGTTACAAAAAATTCTTAAGTTAATGCTTATATTTAAAATTATACAAACCGATGATTTAGAACTGAACTTTTAATACTTAAATCTAAAAAAAAGTTAAGTTAAGTTTATTTATTACTGCTATTATTCATTATCAAGCTACATTTTCAAATTCATTTTACATACATATGAAACACTCAGATCAAAAAAATTAATATGATATCTGTACAAGTCATCATACATAGTGACAAGCAATTTCACATTTTGAATATTAATTTTTATACCCGTATGAACTATGTTCAAGGGTATAATAAATTTGCCATTACGTTTGTGACACCTTAAAGGAGTCGAGCTAGATATAGTGTCAAAGGTATGGATCGGCTCAGAATCGAATTCTGAGTCGATTAAGCCATGTACGACTCATGATAACTCAAAAAATAAAGGAGCTAGGGGGCTGAAATTTTTTTTACGTCACTTTTGCAAAATTGTTAGTTTTGCTATTTAAATCCAACATTTTCGGTCGGCGGGTTCGAGTAGCTGCCATACAACTTCTATCTTTATATAGAAATAACTCAGTATCTATTCAAGCTAGGTTTCTGAAATTTTGCAAATGATGATCAAGTTTTATGGCAACAACTTCTGTAAAATTTGGTTGTGCTGGTGCAGCGGGTTCGGGTAGCTGCCATACAACTTCTCCGTTTAAATGAGAATAACTCAGTGTTTATTGAAGCTAGGAATCTGAAATTTAGTAAAGAGGTGTCGAGTTACATGCCAACAACTTTTGTAAAATTTGGTTGGTCTAGAGCAGCCGGTTCAGACTTCTTGCACCTCTTGGAACCTAATGAAGCTAGGCGTCTGAAATTTTGCAAATGATGATCAAGTTTTATGGCAACAACTTTTGTAAAATTTGGTTGTGGTGGTGCGGCGGGTTCGGGTAGCTGCCATACAACTTATCCGGTTAAATGAGAATAACTCAGTGTTTATTGAAGCTAGGAATCTGAAATTTAGTAAAGAAATGTCGAGTTATATGCCAACAACTTTTGTAAAATTTGTTTGGTCTAGAGCAGCCGGTTCAGACTTCTTGCACCTCTTGGAACCTAATGAAGCTAGGCGTCTGAAATTTTGCAAATGATGATCAAGTTTTATGGCAACAACTTCTACAAAATTTGGTTGTGCTGGTGCGACGGGTTCGGGTAGCTGCCATACAAAATCTCTTTTTAAATGAAAAGAACTCAGTGTCCGTCCGCACGATAACTCAAAAAATAGAGGAGCTAGGAGGCTGAAAATTTTTTTACGTCACTTTTGTAAAATTGTTAGTTTTGCTATTGAACTCCAGCATTTTCTGTCCCCGGGTTCGGGTAGCTGCCATACAACTTCTTTCTTTAAATAGAAATAACCCAGTGTCTGTTCAATCTAGGTATCTGAAATTTTGCGAATGATGATCAAGTTTTATGGCAACAACTTCTAAAAAATTTGGTTGTGGTGGTGCGACGGGTTCGGGTAGCTGCCATACAAAATCTCTTTTTAAATGAAAAGAACTCAGTGTCCGTCCGCACGATAACTCAAAAAATAAAGGAGCTAGGAGGCTGAAATTTTTTTTACGTCACTCTTGCAAAATTGTTAGTTTTGCTATTTAACTCCAGCATTTTCGGCCGCTGGGTTCGAGTAGCTGCCATACAACTTCTTTCTTTAAATAGAAATAACCCAGTGTCTGTTCAATCTAGGTATCTGAAATTTTGCAAATGATGATCAAGTTTTATGGCAACAACTTCTACAAAATTTGGTTGTGCTGGTGCGACGGGTTCGGGTAGCTGCCATACAAAATCTCTTTTTAAATGAAAAGAACTCAGTGTCCGTCCGCACGATAACTCAAAAAATAAAGGAGCTAGGAGGCTGAAATTTTTTTTACGTCACTCTTGCAAAATTATTAGTTTTGCTATTTAACTCCAGCATTTTCGGCCGCCGGGTTCGAGTAGCTGCCATACAACTTTTTTCTTTAAATAGAAATAACCCAGTGTCTGTTCAATCTAGGTATCTGAAATTTTGCGAATGATGAACAAGTTTTATGGCAACAACTTCTGCAAAATTTGGTTGTGGTGGTGTGACGGGTTCGGGTAGCTGCCATACAAAATCTCTTTTTAAATGAAAGAACTCAGTGTCCGTCCGCACGATAACTCAAAAAATAAAGGAGTTAGGAGGCTGCAATTTTTTTTACATCACTTTTACAAAATTGTTAGTTTTGCTATTTAACTCCAGCATTTTCGGCCGCCGGGTTCGAGTAGCTGCCATACAACTTCTTTCTTTAAATGGAAATAACCCAGTGTCTATTCAATCTAGGTATCTGAAATTTTGCAAATGATGATCAAGTTTTATGGCAACAACTTCTACAAAATTTGGTTGTGCTGGTGCGACGGGTTCGGGTAGCTGCCATACAAAATCTCTTTTTAAATGAAAAGAACTCAGTGTCCGTCCGCACGATAACTCAAAAAATAAAGGAGTTAGGAGGCTGCAATTTTTTTTACATCACTTTTACAAAATTGTTAGTTTTGCTATTTAACTCCAGCATTTTCGGCCGCCGGGTTCGAGTAGCTGCCATACAACTTCTTTCTTTAAATGGAAATAACCCAGTGTCTATTCAATCTAGGTATCTGAAATTTTGCAAATGATGATCAAGTTTTATGGCAACAACTTCTACAAAATTTGGTTGTGCTGGTGCGACGGGTTCGGGTAGCTGCCATACAAAATCTCTTTTTAAATGAAAGAACTCAGTGTCCGTCCGCACGATAACTCAAAAAATAAAGGAGTTAGGAGGCTGCAATTTTTTTTACATCACTTTTACAAAATTGTTAGTTTTGCTATTTAACTCCAGCATTTTCGGCCGCCGGGTTCGAGTAGCTGCCATACAACTTCTTTCTTTAAATGGAAATAACCCAGTGTCTATTCAATCTAGGTATCTGAAATTTTGCAAATGATGATCAAGTTTTATGGCAACAACTTCTACAAAATTTGGTTGTGCTGGTGCGACGGGTTCGGGTAGCTGCCATACAAAATCTCTTTTTAAATGAAAAGAACTCAGTGTCCGTCCGCACGATAACTCAAAAAATAAAGGAGCTAGGAGGCTGAAATTTTTTTTACGTCACTCTTGCAAAATTGTTAGTTTTGCTATTTAACTCCAGCATTTTCGGCCGCCGGGTTCGAGTAGCTGCCATACAACTTCTTTCTTTAAATGGAAATAACCCAGTGTCTATTCAATCTAGGTATCTGAAATTTTGCAAATGATGATCGAGTTTTAATGCAACAACTTCTGTAAAATTTTGTTGTGATGATATGACAGGTTCGGATAGTTGCCATACAACTTCTCTTTTTAAATGAAAATAACTCAGTGTCTATTGAAGCTAGGTATCTGAAATTTAGTGAAAAAGTGTCGAGCTGCATGCCAAAAACTTTTGTAAAATTTGAATGGTCTAAAGCAGCCGGTTCAGGCTTTTTGCATTTCTTGGAACTTAATGAAGCTAGGCGCAATAGATTCGGGTAGCTATCATACAACTCCACAATTTACATAAATATATCTCTGTAGTTCGGTACTAAAACTCTGAATGTTTTTAAAAGATGATCAAGTTTTATAGAAACAGGATATATTACGTTCATACGGGTATCCCAGAGTTGACACAGTCTACTCTACTGCACTCTTCCTCGTTTTAACAAAAAATGTAATTGAATATCTTATTATTATAAAATTGAAAAAATGAATTTTTTTTTTTAACATTACTTAAAAGCGTTTAATTACAATTTATAAAATGTACAAAAATAAAAAAATGATCTAAATAAAAAACATAAACCGATTTATTGTATTTTAATGCATTATAATAAGTGTGTTACGTTTAAATTATGTCATAATTAAAAAAAAAAAAGTAAATAACTGTCTAGGTAAGAATTAATTGTCTGAGGTCATTGAAGTAGAAAAATGTTGTTGTAAAATGTGTTTGAAAGTAATTCTGGAGATGGATGTAGAATAAAGATGACTAATTTTGTTAAAAGTAGTACAACATCTCTTGATGGGTTCATTTCTTCCGTACTCTGTATTATGTTTGTAATTCATTAAAAATTTAGTATTTCTAATTTGCCTAACACTATCGTTAAGTCTAAACTTGTTAGTTAGAGATTGGATAGAAATACTATTATTCAAATATATCAAAAGTAAAACATGATGACAATAATTGTCAACGTAAAGATAAAGAAAGCAAGTTTAATGAATTAAGTCTTGTGGTGTAACTAGGTAGATTAGCAAAATCAAAACGGTTATATTGATTCCTTAATGCAAATAAAAGAAATTGCTTTTGAACTGATTCGATTCTATTGGAATGAACTGCAAAGGCTGGATCCCAAACAATGTTACCGTATTCTAAGATAGATCGAACTAGGGAACAATAAAGAGATTTTGTCACAACTAAGTCGCTAAATTCTTTAGCTCTTCTCTTAATGAAACCTAACATTTTATTAGCCTTAGAAACTATTAGGTCGTAATTAAGTTTATTATCGAGAAGAATTCCTAAATCAGTAATGCTAAAAACCTTTTCCAAAGTTACGTTATCTATTTTGTAGTCGAATATCAAAGAAGATCGTTTTCGCGTAAAGCTTATAACCTTACATTTCTGTATGTTGAGTTCCAATTTATTTTAAGTCCGCCAAGCTTGTAACACTGATAAGCTTTATTGAAGTATAGCTGCATCAGAATTATCTTTAATAACTTGATAAATTTTTTGGTCATCAGCAAACGAAATGTGAGGTATATTGCATAGATATTCCGAAAGATCTGAAATAAATACGTTAAACAGAAGCGGGCTTAAATGACTTCCTTGTGGAACACCGGAAGTAACCCCGATTGTGTTGGATAATACACCTTGAAATTTAACATTTTGAGTTCTTTCTGATAGATAAGAGTTAAGCCACACAAGAAATGAACCCGAAATGCCAAAAGTTGATAGTTTGTTTAGCAAAGTGAAGTGATCTACACGATCGAAAGCTTTGTTAAAATCAGTGTATATTGTATCAACTTGGTATCCTTTCTCCATTTGATTCAGGATTTCAGATGTGTAAACCATAAGGTTCGTTGTAGTGGAACGACCTTTTGTGAAACCATGTTGTTGTTCATTGAGTTTTGCATGAATAGGAGTAATTCTATCAACGACAATTTTTTCAAATAATTTCGGTATAGTCGAAAGGATTGCTATACTTCGATAGTTTTCCACCGATGCTCTATCCCCCTTTTTAAAGATAGGGGTTAAGTAAAAGGATTTCCACTCTTGTGGCAAAATCCCAATTGAAAGTGACTTATTGCAAATAAAATGAAGAGGGAAAATTAGACTGTGAGAACCATTATATAAAAAGATTGGAGGAATCAAGTCCGGACCAGCACCCTTTTTTATATCAAGGCTCAAAATTGCTTCAAGAATTTCACTTTAAGAAAGATACACGCCTGTAATTAGCAAATTCAAGCTGTTAGATAAAGAGTTAGCCGAAGTTGTAACTGGTGCTGTTGGATGATAAACTTGTTGAAAATGGTCAGAAAAGAAGTTGCAAATTTCTTTTGGGCAAGCAGAAACCACATTTTCCTTAGAAATCATTGAATTGGGATACCAAAATAATTTCCGTTTTGTGTTAATTTTTTTGGTATTAGTAACAAGTTTGTTGCCAATATCAGTGACATAATTTTCATATGCTGTATTGGCTTTTTGTTTAAATTCGATAGAAAGTTGCTTATACATATTCAATAAGTCGTCGCATGGGGCTTGATATTGTTTAAGTTTCTTGTATATTTTATTGCGTCGATTTCTCAAGTTCCTAAGATCTCTATCTAACCATGGTTCTCTTGTTTTATGTTTTTTGCGAATTTCAGTAACAAAGGCGTCTATAATTTGAAACAGATTTAAGAAAAAGAAAGAAATTACTGAATTAATATCCTGTTGTACTAACAATTCGTCCAACATGATTACAATTACTTCATATTACAATACTTCATATACAATTACCGTTTTAATCTGAAAATCATATACAATCACCGTTTTAATCTGAAAACGCCATTCGACAGAATTTTCCCTACCTTTCTAAATCTATATCAAAATTATTTAATTTGTTTTATTTAGTAATATAAATATTTTTAAATTTAGTATTTAAATTCACCGTTAAAAAAAATGTGTGTGAAAAAAACCGTTATGTGAAAACCAAATTTTGCATGATTTTTCTACCTTCATAACTCCGGTACGCTTTTAGATAGGGACTTGAAGTTTTGAGCTCAGAAAGAACTTTTAGAATTAGTATAAGTTTTCTCAGAAATTGTTTTTAGACCTCCCCCTGTTCATGAGATATTATTACTAAAAATTTTAAATTTGCTATTTTTAAACACCTGTAACTTAGGCACCTGTACACATTTTTCTTCGGCAATATATAAAACTTAAAGCTTCAGTAACATATTTTAACGTGCATTAACAGTTGTTCGTAGTTATATAGGGTTTACATTCTGCCTTTCTTAATAATATAATTAAATTAATCAACTCATCAGAAGAATAATATAAAAATATCTATTACCTTTAAATACGCATTAGTATAATTTTTCTGAATGTAATCACTTTGTTTAGATCTTTTTTGTTATAGTAGGAATTTAAATCATAATGATTATCCTTTTTGTAAGAACGGTAATCACTTTTTTTTTACGTCGATGAAAAAATATAGAAAATCATCCACCTAAAAAACAAATTTTAGGATGAATATTTAATGTTAAATGAGCAGTTTGATTTTCTGGATAAGGAAGGTTGTTTGCGGAATAGGTTTTTAAAAAATTTAGAAATTATGAATTATGAAGGAATTTTGTTTTGAAAAAAGAACTTAATGTTTTTTTTTTAAACTTCGTGATATCATACACATAATAACTAGCATCTTCAGGGAACAGATACGATGATAAATGATTCCATACACATGTATGTCATACACAAAGTTCCATAAACTGTGTTATACCATCTTGAAAGTTCTACAGTGTATGCATTTAAACATAGAAAAAGCTCTTTACAGGAGATTAATTAAAATATTAAGTGATTTGATTTAAACTCACACAATATTTAAAAAATTTTCTTAATTTTCTTGATTATTATATGGCTCATAATATTTTATAATACTTTAACTTTTAGAGATTTTTATTAAAGACGTTTTATAAGTTTCACTCTGTGCATCTGTCCGTCAGTTTGTTTACAAAATTTAGGATAAAGGATATCTACACCGTTTACGATAAAGCAATAAAATGTTGACTATGAATAGATCTTTTAAAAAATTAACGTTGTGGAACGATATATAAACTAGTCGTTCTACAACATTAAATTTTCAAGAGATCTATTCATAGTCAGAACTATTAAATATTTTTTCTACCTTCCCCTATTTAAAAACTATTTGGAGTCACAAATTGAAAATTTGCTATTTTTGGAGGCAGGGAGAAATAAAGCCTAGAGCAATAGGATCTGATAGACTTTATTGCACAATTGAGTTGAGAAATAAGATCTAATTGGTAAAATTTCGTGGTATGGCTTATTTCTTATTTCAAAGAGAATTAAAGCCTATAGGCTTTATGTCACTTTAGAAATGTTATATTATTATTATATTATTCCGATTCCAAATTTGCAGCCGACTGTAAAATCCGAATATTTTCAACAGTTTTCAAACAATTTTCTATATTTTGGTCAACCTTTAGCTTTCGCGCTCTCCCCTTCGAGCCACTCTTACTCTTCTCTTTTGTTTTACAGTCCTTCATAATCATTTATATTCATATTTCGGAAAAAAAGGCAATCCAGATTTTGTAACCAACTCTAATAACTGAACTAAGTTCGACAAAATTATTACATTAAAAAGTTAAATAAGTTTGAATGGTGAATTTAAACAAAATTCTTCTTCATTTACTTGGTCAACTTATTTCATTATTAAAATACACTGACTGACGGACGTACGGAGTGAAATGTGCAAAAAAAAAGAACTCATTTTATTACTTAATTAAACTGAAATATGGGAACTAAATTATTAAAGGAAAATATTAAAAACTGTTATTATTGGAATAATAAATTACAATTAGACTTTAATTCCATTATTTAAAAAAAATTATTTGGCTTTATTTCACTTTGGAATGAGAAAAAAAGCCCATTACGGGTAATTTCGGCTTTATTTATTATTCAGCGATTTAGGCTTTATTTCTCATTTCAAAGTGAAATAAGGCATATTAGGCTTTATTTCTCATTTAAAAGTGGCTTATTAGGTTATATTGCTCTAGACCTTATTCCCACCCACCATTTTTGGTTACCTACAACTTAGACATATACAAATATATACAAATTTTTTCAAAATAAAACACAAAAAAATAAAAACAAAAAACAGAGGAAACAAACAAATTTTTATTGTATATTAGCAATATTATTAAATATTATTACCCCATTCTTGTATTATCATATATTTTAATTATTTAATTTTCTCTTCTTTTGTACGCTGTACGCTGTATTGTTGTTATGTTGATGAGGCAAGAAAATAATTATTTTTAGCCTTAGATAAAGAAACAAAAAGAAGTCTAACTTAAAATCTCACTTTAGACTTTAATGTTTTATTCCATTTCTTGAATTAGTGCGTTTTATTTTAGTTTTTCTAATTCAAAGCAGTCAGGCATATCAATACAAAAACGTTTTAAGGAATTATTTTATTTGATTTTCAATTGTTTGTTTTCTTTTTTTTTTCAATTTTAAGGTTGTTCCTGATGTTCCATTGAACATTGATATGATGAATATATTGAACATCATAAAAATGATTTTGTTGCTCATGATGATCTTTCACTGGTCGATGAAGGTGTAGATGATATTTAACCCTTAAAAGCAAGAGCAATGTTTTTTGCTACTCAACGCACAGGAGGTACGAGTATTAAATATTCTTTTTTAAAAATTGATTAGAAAATTTCTTACTTTTTCTTTATATTTAAAAGTTTTAGGTGTATCAACATCTGATATTGTTGCACGTATTGTTAAAGATTACGATATATATATGCATATAATATTCAATATATTATATATATATTATGTATATTACATATGTGCATCGTAATTTAGCTAGAGACTATTCTGGTAAAGAATTAAATGTATCATTCCTATCTGAAAAGAAATTTCGTTTACAAAATAAAATGGATGAATTAAAAGATCGTTCAAAACGTGTTATGAATGAAGTTAAACAGGATATAATATAACAGGGAAGAAAAATCACGTGAATTAATTGATGCTTTTTTATTATTTTTTAGACGTGAACGTTTAAGTAATATATGGAATGAATCAAAAGGTAAAATAATGCAAGCATTAAGCCCACCAAGTAGTCCAAGTGGTTCAATAAATGGTGATGATCAAAACGATACAGATGATGAAGATGAACATTGGGATGACGCTATTGAAAATGGACATGATTCTATTGATCGTGGTACATCATCTCCGCCATCAAAAACATCACATTCATCATCACAATTAAAAAAAAGTACATCAAATGGCGGTGGTAGTACATATTATTTAAGTAAAAGTTCTAGTACGAATAGTTTCAAAATAACACGTGCTGCTGAATCATTTGCTGATGAATATGAAAATTTAAATCGTTAGAAAAAGAAACGACAATGGAAAATAATAAAATTAATAAGGAAAAATGTAAATAAAAGTATAACAGTCATCATCAAATCAGTAAAAGAAAACTTCATTACAACAAATACTTAAATTTTTTTAAGTAAAAAAGAAAAAAGGATAAAGAAAGCTTAAAAATAATAAATAAATAAATAATTTATGAGATTGTCCTAAAGTTTGTAACAAAAAAAAAATTGCATCAAGAAAACACACTTCAATTGCATTCTTCATGCAAAAAAAAAAGAAAGAAAAAAAGTTACAAAAAATTGAATTTTGAAGGGTACAGGAGCAAGGAAATCCTATAATAAAAATATTAATGGAACATAAATAGAAGAAAAAGATTAGGATGATAACTGTAAAAGTAGAAGAAAAATCGTAAGAAGTTAATTTAGAAAAAAAAAAAGACAAAACAACAAAATATGAATTACCCAAATGATTAATTTTGTATTTATTTGTATCTTTTCTTTTATTTTTTGTGTTTTTTTTTGCTGTTACAAGTATAATTTTATTTTTTTAATGTTGAAAATTCATTTTTTTTTTATCAGTTATATTTTTTTTTTTTTAAAATATTATTAGAATTTAAGAAAAAGTTATTTAAATTAAAAAAAAAAAAAAACAATCGAAATTAAAAATATAATTAAAGAAAAAAAATTGATTTTGAAAAGAAAACAAATTTCTTTTTATTTTTCTTTATTTAAAATTAATTTGGTTTTTTTAATAGATAGGTTTCTAAAAAATCTCGTGGGAACCCCAGAAATAACTTAAAAAAGGATAAATTAAAGTTTAAAGGTAAGAAAATATTCTTCTCTTAAACCAAAATAAAATAAAATTGAAAAAGACGGGGAGTGTTTTCTGGATTGAAGAGAATCCTGGATTGTAGTAAAGCCAAAAACAAAAGATTTGTCTTAAAAGTGATTTTGAATTATGGGTGAAAAATCAATGAGAGTGTGAAACTTATTTAGTGAGATCAAGTAATTATATCACAAAAATTTGTTATTAAATTAAAACTACAACTATAAAATTTTTAATTCTATTTTGGCACAGTAAGTATTTTAGGATAGTAAAAAAAACCATGTTTTGCATCCAAACCAAATTAAAAACTCCATGGTTAATGATAAATTTTGGTGATATATATATCACAAGTCTCAAATGAGATGCGTGCATATAACCTTTTGAAGATTTTTTTTTGTCTTGAGTTTTTCAATCATTTTTTTGGTGATAATGAGGTTTCTCATTTTTAACACATTTCCAAAAAATATTTTGAAAAAATACGCCTATTAGTTTCACTCTGTCCGTCCGTCCATCTGTCCGTCTGCCTGTCCGTCTATTTACAAAACTTCTACACCGTTAAATATGTAGAGTGAGGAAGAAAGAGGAAGAGTGCAGTAGAGTACACTGTGTTAACTCAGGGATACCCGTATGAACGTAATATACCCTGTTTCCATAAAATTTGACCATCTTTTAAAAACTTTCAGATGTTTTTGTACCGACGCTAAATATAGAGATATATTTATGTAAATTGTGAAGTTGCATGACATCTAGCCGAATCTATTGCACAAGTAAAACGAAATTTTACAGAAGTTGTTATCTTATGGCATTACTTGATCATCATTTGTAAGATTTCAGACCCCTAGCTTTATTAAGTTCCAAGAGGTGCAAGAAGGTTGAACCCGTTGCTCTAGACCAACCAAATTTTACAGAAGTTGTTGACATAAAACTGGAAAAATAAGTTGTATTGCAGCTACTCGAAC
Organism: Poecilobothrus nobilitatus; assembly: GCA_947095535.1. Classification (NCBI taxonomy): domain Eukaryota; kingdom Metazoa; phylum Arthropoda; class Insecta; order Diptera; family Dolichopodidae; genus Poecilobothrus; species Poecilobothrus nobilitatus. The sequence goes on from OX352774.1 coordinate 117,125,063, forward strand.
CCGGCGGCCGAAAATGCTGGATTTAAATACCAAAACTAACAATTTGGTTAAAATGACGTAAGAAAAATTCAGCCTACTACCTCCGTTATTTTTTGAATTATCGTGCGGACGGACGGACGTACATGGCTTAATCGACTAAGAATTCGGTTCTGGCCCGATCAATAGCTTTGACACTATATCTAGCCCTACTCCTTTAAAGTGTCACAAACGTAATGGCAAATTGATTGTACCCTTGAACATAGTTCATACGGGTATAAAAATTTTAACCATGAGTAGGTCTCATAAAAAAATGAATGTTCCATTACACCCCATTCATTACGGGTATACTGCAGCCCCTTGAAATATTCCTATTTTTAAATTTTTATGTCTCGTGTTCCACTTTACGTGTTTTGAATCAGAAAACGCAATTCGACAGGAATTTCTTTTAGCTTTGTAAATCAATATCAAAACTGTACAATTTTTTTTAAATTTAGTATTTAAATTTACTGTTATGTGAAAATCAAATTTTTCTACTTTCATGACTTAGGCACGCTTTTAGATAGTGACTTGAAATTTTGAGGTAAGTAAGAACTTTTAGAATTAATATAAGTTTCATTAGAAATCTAGTTTTGCACCAGCCCCTGGAGGTATTCGGGCTCAAATATTGAAGCTCAAATATTTCAGAGCTATTATGTTCAAATATTGAAAATTTGCTTTTTTTACGCACCTGTACAAATTTCTCTTCGGCAAGACATAAAAATTAAAGCTTTAGCAATATATTTTTATGTGTGTTAACAGTTTTTCTTAGTTATATAGGGTTCCGTACTTACAGCCTCTCAAAATTGCAAAAAAGTGATATTTCCACATTTTTTCTTCTATGAAATTTTCAAATTTTGGTGCAACTCACAATTCCAAATAGTTTGAATTATCTTTTGGAAATGTGCGCTTTTGAAAACCGTTGGTTTACATTATGCCTTGTTTTTTTATAAATATATACACAGGGTGTCCCGCGTTAACTTGAACATAAAGCAGGAGGTGATGGAGAACATCACAACGAACAAAAAATTATATGGGAATGGGGTTCTATTCTGGACCCTTTTCGAGATATTAGGGGTTTAAAATGTTTTAGCGACTTTTCATAAAAAAATCTATAAATTTTGAATGGATTGGTATAGAGAGATAAAAATACATTTTGTAGAGTAGGTTGTCAGCTTTAATTTGTGTGCATTAATGATCGCCAAATACCCAACAGTTAGAAAGTTATGAAGGTTCAAAATAATTTAATTTAATTTACTTCTTTTCTATCTCTAACCGTTTTTGAAATATAAAGATTAGAAAAGTGTGTTATAACACAGAAAATATGTTAACCCACCTTTGAAAATATTACACTTTTCTATTGTGATTGAAAATAGCACAGCGATTGAAAAAAGCAGAGAAAGTAAACCGTTCAAAAGTTATAGATTTTTTTATGAAAAGTCGCTAAAACATCTTTAACCCCTCATATCTCGAAAAGGGTCCAGAATAGATCCCCTCTCGCATATAATTTTTTTGTTCGTTGAGATCTCAAATGAAAAGAACCATGAAATCACAAATATTAAGTGAGAATATGAGTGTGAGTGTGCAGTACTCTATAGTCTATACTACAATTTCAAAATAAAAAAATTCAAGAAATTTATAATTAAAAACTACAACTTTTCAATATTCCAACCTCTTTTCTATTCCATTTTAAATATCTTTTTATACATTATACTACAAAGTATGGTGTATATTAACTTTGGTATGGTGTTTGTAATCACCAAAAGGAAGCGAGTTAGATATGGAATGTATATATATTCTGAATCAGGATCACCTCCTGAGTCGGTTTAGCGATGTCCGTCCGTCCGTCCGTACGCACGATAACTCACAAAATAATGATACTATATCTTGATGAAATTTATACTGTAGGTTAACAATGACTAAAGAAAAGCGAACACGCATATTATCTTCGAAATTAATAAAGATAGAAACTTAAAATTTTGTATTGTTTTTTCCTGAATCCCCGATATCCCTAAAATTTGAGATGAATTGGAGTGGTTGTTCGGCTACTCCCCACACAACTCCCAAAACCAAACAAGCATATATTCGAAATTAATAAAGATAGAAACTTCCAATTTGCTACTAGGGTGTTGTTTCCTGAATCCGTGTTTTCACCAAAATTTGAGATGAATTGGAGCAGTTGTTCGAGTACCTCCCACACAACTCCCAAAACCGAACAAGCATAACATCGAAATTAATAAAGATAGAAACTTCAAATTTGATACGAGGGTGCTGTTTCCTGAATCCCTGATTTGCCTCAAATTTAAGATGTATTGGAGTGATTGTTCGGGTATCTGCCACACAACTCCCAAAACCGAACAAGCATATCTTCGAAATTAATAAAGATAAAAACTTGAAATTTTGTACAAAGGTTGCAAAAGTATTTATTTTTTTAGCTAATATTAAATACCTAACTAAAATAACTTATGGATTTTTAATTTAATTTGAAATTTTTAGGTGTAGGGTATAAAAAAGTCGGTTGCATCGACTTACTGTTACATTTACTTGTTTTTTTGAAAAATAAAAACAATTATTTTCATGCATAGGATTTAAAATATTTAATTTTTGCACTTTAATATAATGGAATAACTTTGTTCAATATCTTACGCATTTAAAAGAGTTGTAGGTTGTAGCAGTTAATTGATATCAATTATATACATATATACATATTACATATATATAATATATATTATATATATATAATAATGATATGTATATATATATACATATCTTATTAATTAAAAATAAAAGCAAATTTATTTTTATTTTTTACTTTAATTTATCCACTACTCGTAATCCTATACAATTCATTCGAAAACAATAAAAAAAAAAGAAAATTCTAGAAAATCGCCGGAACTTGATAGTGTTCAGATTAATATTATTAAATCTAATAAATAATCTAATAAATAAGGAAGAAATTCTGTTTGTTTGTTTGTTTGTTTGTTTGTTTGTTTGTTTGTGCCCTTTTCACGTAAAAACCACCAGTCCGATTGCAACCAAATTTTGCAGAAACGTTCCTACGACCCCGGAAAGTGTTATAGGCTATATCGCGTTTCGGTTCATTAACCCATTGCGGCCCGAGAGCCATTTAAAGCCGTTTCGTTTTTTCGTTGTCCTGCCTAAACGGTTTGATCGATTGAGTTGAAAATTTGGACAAATATTCTTCTTATCATTGGACGGGTATCGAAGAAATTTAGATTCAATATGTTACCCGGATTCGGCCCGGCGGGCTTCCAAAAAATTTTTTGTTTCCGATTTATGTCCAATTTTGTACGGTGGTTTTATGGTCTGAAAAAAAGCCTGTGATAAATTTTTATGGAGATCCGGTAACCCGTTTGGGCACGAGAGCCGAACGAAGTTCATTAAATGTTTCTGTTGTCCTGCTTAAACGGTTTGATCAATTGAGTTGAAAATTTACAATAGTGTAGCTCTTTACCACGGGAGCTCACTGGGGTGATTTCGTTACGATCCATTAACCCGTTTCGGCACCAGGGGTCACTGAAATTTTGTAATTTACTTAGTTGTCGCACTTAAACTGTTTGACCAATTGAGTTAAAAATTTATCAAAGTGTAGCTCTTTACCGCAGGAGCTCACTGAGTTGATTTGGTTACGATCCATTAACCCGTTTCGGCACCAGGACTCAATGAAGTTTTTCAATTTCTTTGTTGTCGCGCTTAAACGGTTTTGCCAATTGATTTGGAAATTTACAAAAGTGTAGCTCTTTACCACAGGAGCTCACTGAGGAGATTTGGTTACGATCCATTAACCCGTTTCGGCACCAGGGCTCAATAAAAATTTTTAATTTCTTTGTTGTCGCACTTAAACCGTTTTACCAATTGAGTTGAAAAATTACAAAAGTGTAGGTCTTTATAACAAACGCTTTTTGAGTTGATTTGGTTACGATACATTAACCCATCAGGCTTCAGGCCATGAAATGTCTCATTTTTTGTTGTTGTGCTTAAGCGATTTGACCAATTGAAAATTTGCACAAGTATTGCACTTTGGCACACAAACTCATTCAATAAATTTTGTTGTGATACATTAACACATTTCGACACGATAGACTGTCAAAAAAACAATTTTGTTTCTAATTTCGGTCTAATTTGGGAGGATGAATTTATGGTTCTAAATAAAGCCTGTGACAAAATGTTTGTTAACGTTTATTAATCCATTTCCGCACGAGCACTTATTAATAATATTTTGCCTAATTTTGTGTATTGTTATTATTATTAAAAAGATATTTCCAACACTCTTTACTTTTATCTATACTGTTTCTAATATTCCATAAAAACCTTTCAGTGCAAATTTCTAATATAGAACAGTAATTAAAGTAACCTTATTAAGTATCTTAAGAATACTATTTTTAAGTCTTAACAACATAACATTTTCATGTTAAAAAACAGAAACAATCTCCTACATTAGACAATCATCATGTCATCATTCAGAAATGCATTACTTAAATGTGGTCTTTACATGTGGTCTACCTATATAAGATGCATGTGTATAACATGTTTCCCATAAAATATCATTGAAATATGTACATATAGTATGTATAATATCCGTATATTTAGAAATACTACAAACTTAATCAATTAAATTAGAAAACATATTCACATTTCTGTACATCATTTAATCAAAAATGAGTACATACATATTTAAAGAACAGAAAACCTTACATTCTTATCCATATACAATTTTGACACATATTTTTAGCCAATCAATTTGGAAACATAATTAGAAAAAAATTCTGGTTGATTTATAAAGGTAAAAAACAATCATGTATTTTTTATATTGAAAATATGTTAAACAGAACCTGAAATGTACGCATTTAAAAAGAAGTTTTTTCAAAATTTGAAGAGCTGTCGGTGCTGTAGGATCTCCAACGGTGAGGGTATATAAAAACGTTGTTCTACAACATTACTCTTTTAAGAGACCTATGCATAGTTAATATTTCATTGCTCTTTATTAAACAGTATATGAGTTTTAACAGACGAAGGGACAGAGCGAACTTAATAACAAATTTTTCAAAATGTGCTTAAATAATTCATATTCATTCACCAATAATTGATAATTCACCAAAACATGAAGTGACATTACTTACAAAAAAAAAATTGATTACATTATGGTCTTTTATAATTTAAAAACGATTTTATGTTTCGGTATTAACGCATATTAACGAATATATAAGTTTGGAAAACAGATGGAGGGACAGAGCGAACCTAATAGCAAATTTTTCAAAATGTGCTTAAAAGGATAATTCACAAAAACATGAAGTGACATTACTTACCAAAACAAATGTACTACATTATGGTCATAATTGAAATTCACTTCACCGTCATTGTGTACTCAATAGATTATTGATTCCTTTAAAAAATTTTTGTAGAAGAATTGTCTCTAATTCTTCGCTCTGTTTATTCAATTTAACTAAATGTAATAAAAATAGAATATTAACTACCAGCATTTGTAAATGCATAGTAATAAGTTAACTATATTAATTAAATTATATTAACACAGAAACAAAAGTTAATAATTTTTATAAAGCCAATAAAATACTCCGGGCAACGCCGGGTACTCTGCTAGTCTAATAAATAAGGAAGAAATTCTGTTTGTTTGTTTGTTTGTTTGTTTGTTTGTGCCCTTTTCACGTAAAAACCACCAGTCCGATTGCAACCAAATTTTGCAGGAACGTTCTTACGACCCCGGAAAGTGTTATAGGCTATATCGCGTTTCGGTTCATTAACTCATTGCGGCCCGAGAGCCATTTAAAGCCGTTTCGTTTTTTCGTTGTCCTGCCTAAACGGTTTGATCGATTGAGTTGAAAATTTGTACAAATGTTCTTCCCAGCATTGGACGGGTGCCTAAGAAATTTGGATTCAATATGTTACCCGGATTCGACCCGGCGGGCTTCCAAAAAATTTTTTGTTTCCGATTTATGTCCAATTTTGTATGGTGGTTTTATGGTCTGAAAAAAAGCCTGTGACAAATTTTTATGAAGATTCGGTAACCCGTTTGGGCACGAGAGCCGAACAAAGTTCACTAAATTTTTCTGTTGTCCTGCTAAAACGGTTTGACCAATTGAGTTGAAATTTTACAATAGTGTAGCTCTTTACCACAGGAGCTCACTGAGTTGATTTGGTTTCGATCCATTAACCCGTTTCGGCACCAGGGGTCAGTGAAGTTTTGTAATTTACTTAGTTGTCGCACTTCTGTTTGGCCAATTGAGTTAAAAATTTATCAAAGTGTAGCTCTTTATCGCAGGAGCTCACTGAGTTGATTTGGTTACGATCCATTAACCCGTTTCGGCACCAGGACTCAATGAAGTTTTTCAATTTCTTTGTTGTCGCGCTTAAACGGTTTTGCCAATTGATTTGAAAATTTACAAAAGTGTAGCTCTTTACCACAGGAGCTCACTGAGGAGATTTGGTTACGATCCATTAACCCGTTTCGGCACCAAGGCTCAATAAAAAATTTTAATTTCTTTGTTGTCGCACTTAAACCGTTTTACCAATTGAGTTGAAAATTTACAAAAGTGTAGGTCTTTATAACAAAAGCTTTCTGAGTTGATTTGGTTACGATACATTAACCCATCAGGCTTCAGGCCATGAAATGTCTCATTTTTTGTTGTTGTGCTTAAACGATTTGACCAATTGAAAATTTGCACAAGTATTGCACTTTGGCACACAAACTCATTCAATAAATTTTGTTGTGATACATTAACACATTTCGACACGATAGACTGTCAAAAAAAAAATTTTGTTTCCAATTTCGGTCTAATTTGGGAGGATGAATTTATGGTTCTAACTAAAGCCTGTGACAAAATGTTTGTTAACGTTTGTTAACCCATTTCCGCACGAGCACTTATTAATAATATTTTGCCTAATTTTGTGTATTTCTATTATTATTAAAAAGATATTTCCAACATTCTTTACTTTTATCTATACTGTTTCTAATATTCCATAGAAACCTTTCAATGCAAATTTTTAATATAGAACAGTAATTAAAGTAACCTTATTAAGCATCTTAAGAATACTGTTTTTAAGTCTTAACAACATAACATTTTCGGCCGTTGTTAAAAAACAGAAACAATCTTCTACATTAGACAATCATCATGTCATCATTCAGAAATGCATTACTTAAATGTGGTATTTATATGTGGTCTACCTATATATGATGCATATGTATAACATGTTTCCCATAAAATATCATTGAAATATGTACATATAGTATGTATAATATCCGTATATTTAAAAATGCTATAAACTTAATCAATTAAATTAGAAAACATATTCACATTTCTGTACATCATTTAATCAAAAATGAGTACATACATATTTAAAGAACAGAAAACCTTACATTCTTATCCATATACAATTTTTACACATATTTTTAGCCAATCAATTTGGAAACATAATTAGAAAAACTAAACGAAAAAAAAATTCTGGTTGATTTATAAAGGTAAAACACAATCATGTATTTTTTATATTGAAAATATGTTAAACAGAACCTGAAATGTACGCATTTAAAAAGAAGTTTTTTCAAAATTTGAAGAGCTGTCGGTGCTGTAGGATCTCCAACGGTGAGGGTACATAAAAACGTTGTTCTACAACATTACTCTTTTAAGAGACCTAAGCATAGTTAATATTTCATTGCTCTTTATTAAACAGTATATAAGTTTCAACAGACGGAGGGACAGAGCGAACTTAAAATAACAAATTTTTAAAAATGTGCTTAAAAGGATAATTCACTAAAACATGAAGTGACATTACTTACGAAAAAAAATATACTACATTATGGTCATAATTGAAATGCGATTTTATGTCTCGGTATTAAAGAATATATTGTGGAAATTCACTTCGCCGTCATTGTGTACTCAATAGATTATTGATTCCTTTAAAAATTTTTTGTAGAAGAATTGTCTCTAATTCTTGGCTCTGTTTATTCAATTTAACAAAATCTAATAAAAATAGAATATAAACTACCAGCATCTGTAAATGCATAGTAATAAGTTAACTATATTAATTAAATTATATTAACGCAGAAACAAAAGTTAATAATTTCTATTTCATAAAGCTAATAAAATACTCCGGGCAACGCCGGGTACTCTGCTAGTCTAATAAATAAGGAAGAAATTCTGTTTGTTTGTTTGTTTGTTTGTTTGTGCCCTTTTCACGTAAAAACCACCAGTCCGATCGCAACCAAATTTTGCAGAAACCTTCCTACGACCCCGGAAAGTGTTATAGGCTATATCGCGTTTCGGTTCATTAACCCATTGCGGCCCGAGAGCCATTTAAAGCCGTTTCGTTTTTTCGTTGTCCTGCCTAAACGGTTTGATCGATTGAGTTGAAAATTTGGACAAATATTCTTCTTATCATTGGACGGGTATCGAAGAAATTTGGATTCAATATGTTACCCGGATTCGGCCCGGCCGGCTTCCAAAAAATTTTTTGTTTCCGATTTATGTCCAATTTTGTACGGTGGTTTTATGGTCTGAAAAAAAGCCTGTGACAAATTTTTATTTAGATCCGGTAACCCGTTTTGGCACGAGAGCCGAACGAAGTTCATTAAATGTTTCTGTTGTCCTGCTTAAACGGTTTGATCAATTGAGTTGAAAATTTACAATAGTGTAGCTCTTTACCACGGGAGCTTACTGAGGTGATTTGGTTACGATCCATTAACCCGTTTCGGCACCAGGGGTCACTGAAATTTTGTAATTTACTTAGTTGTCGCACTTAAACTGTTTGACCAATTGAGTTAAAAATTTATCAAAGTGTAGTCCTTTACAACAGGAGCTTACTGAGTCGATTTGGTTACGATCCATTAACTCGTTTCGGCACCAGGACTCAATTAAATTTTTCAATTTCTTTGTTGTCGCGCTTAAACGGTTTTGCCAATTGAATTGAAAATTTACAAAAGTGTAACTCTTTACCACAGGAGCTCACTGAGGTGATTTGGTTACGATCCATTAACCCGTTTCGGCACCAGGACTCAATGAAATTTTTCAATTTCTTTGTTGTCGCGCTTAAACGGCTTTGCCAATTGAATTGAAAATTTACAAAAGTGTAACTCTTTACCACAGGAGCTCACTGAGGTAATTTGGTTACGATCCATTAACCCGTTTCGGCACCAGGGCTCAATAAAAATTTTTAATTTCTTTGTTGTCGCACTTAAACGGTTTTACCAATTGAGTTGAAAATTTACAAAAGTGTAGGTCTTTATAACAAAAGCTTTCTGAGTTTATTTGGTTACGATACATTAACCCATCAGGCTTCAGGCCATGAAATTCTCATTTTTTATTGTTGTACTTAAACGATTTGACCAATTGAAAATTTGTACAAGTATTGCACTTTGGCAGACAAACTCATTCAATAAATTTTGTTGTGAGACATTAACACATTTCGACACGATAGACTGTCAAAAAAAAAATTTTGTTTCTAATTTCGGTCTAATTTGGCAGAATGGTTCTAAATTAGGCCTGTGACAAAATGTTTGTTAACGTTTGTTAACCCATTTCCGCACGAGCACTTATTAATAATATTTTGCCTAATTTTGTGTATTTCTATTATTATTAAAAAGATATTTCCAACATTCTTTACTTTTATCTATACTGTTTCTAATATTCCATAGAAACCTTTCAATGCAAATTTCTAATATAGAACAGTAATTAAACTAACATTATTAAGTATCTTAAGAATACTGTGTTTAAGTCTTAACAACATAATATTTTCGGCCGTTGTTTAAAAACAGAAACAATCTCCTACATTAGACAATCATCATGTTATCATTCAGAAATGCATTACTTACATGTGGTCTTTACATGTGGTCTTTACATGTGGTCTACCTATATAAAATGCATCTGTATAACATGTTTCCCATAAAATATTCAAATATGTGCATATAGTATGTATAATATCCGTATATTTAAAAATACTATAAACTTAATCAATTAAATTAAAAAACATATTCACATTTTTGTACATAATTTAATCAAAAATGAGTACATACATATTACATACATATTTTTAGCCAATCAATTAGGAAACATAATTAGAAAAACTAAAGGTAAAAAAATCCTGGTTGATTTATAAAGGTAAAAAACAATCATGTATTTTTTATATTGAAAATATGTTAAACAGAACCTGAAATGTACGCATTTAAAAAGAAGTTTTTTCAAAATTTGAAGAGCTGTCGGTGCTGTAGGATCTCCAACGGTGAGGGTACATAAAAAAGTTGTTCTACAACATTACTCTTTTAAGAAACCTACGCATAGTTAATATTTCATTGCTCTTTATTAAACAGTATATAAGTTTTAACAGACGGAGGGACAGAGCGAACTTAATAACAAATTTTTCAAAATGTGCTTAAAAGGATAATTCACCAAAACATGAAGTGACATTACTTACAAAAAAAAAATTGATTACATTATGGTCTTTTATAATTTAAATACGATTTTATGTTTCGGTATTAACGAATATTAACGAATATATAAGTTTTGTAAACAGACGGAGGGACAGAGCGAACCTAATAGCAAATTTTTCTAAATGTGCTTAAAAGGATAATTCACAAAAACATGAAGTAACATTACTTACGAAAAAAAATGTACTACATTATGGTCATAATTGAAATGCGATTTTATGTCTCGGTATTAAAGAATATATTGTGGAAATTCACTTCGCCGTAATTGTGTACTCAATAGATTATTGATTCCTTTAAAAATTTTTTGTAGAAGAATTGTCTCTAATTCTTTTCTCTGTTTATTCAATGTAACTAAATCTAATAAAAAATAGAATATAAACTACCAGCATCTGTAAATGCATAGTAATAAGTTAACTATATTAATTAAATTATATTAACGCAGAAACAAAAGTTAATAATTTTTATTTCATAAAGCCAATAAAATATTCCGGGCAACGCCGGGTACTCTGCTAGTAAAGATATAAGAAGAAAAGTAATTGCAATTCAATTTAATTCAATGCTTAACAGATAATTAATTAATTGAGAACAAAACAAAACAAAAAAAAATTTTTTTTTTAATTCAATTCAATTGTCTGAAGATATATAGACATAAAATCCGGGTTGGCCACGAAATCCCAAATACAAAATCCCAAATACAAAAACCCAAAATACCAAAATCCCAAAATTCAAAATCCCAAAACTCCAAAATCTCAAATACCAAAATCCCAAACCACTTTCGTTATCATAATTCGTTTTGAATTTTTTTATGGGTTGGCCACAAAATCCCAAATACAAAATTCCAAATACAAAATTTTGGATATTTTAGGATTTGGGATTTTAGTATTTGGCATTTTAGAATTTTGGATTTTGGAATTTTGGAATTTTGGGATTTGGGATTTTTTTTTTTTTTTGTGATTTTGGCTTTTGGAATTTTTTTTTTTGGGATTTCGTGGTGCTCTCTTTTTTATTTCAGATGTGGGTCTTTTTAATGAAAAAAAAATATTGATTGTAAAAATTGTAGGAAAAAAATTCCAACACAAAACATTCAACATGACAACGTTTTTAATTTTTCAAATTTGCTTTTGCATACTCTTCAACATTACATTTTTTCCTACATTTTTTGGTATTCGAGACGGGTTGGGTAGGAAATTCCAAAAAAAAAGTCCATTTCAAAAATATCATTTACATAATTCCAAAAAAAAAATCCAAAATTCAAAATGTGAAGCATTTTAAATAGCGCTAAAAACACTTCCTAAACAAGTTATTGGGACTCTATGATTTTGTAACCCACTGTTAAATCACTTCTAACATTGGGACTCTATGATTTTGTAAACCACTGTTAAATCACTTTTAACATCTTTTTAGAACAACAAGGCATTTAAAATAGTGGGCGCTACCACCCCCAAACTGCCTTAAACAAATTATTGGACCTTGATTTTGAAACCAAGTATAAAATCTCTCCTAATTTAGAATCTCACATACAGATATATAAAAATATTCTGGAAAAAGCGTATAACTTTGATTTTGAATTCAACTTTAAAATCCCTCCTAACTCAGAACCTCACGTTTATATATAAATATTCTGAAAAAAAAAGAATACCCTGATTTTGAATCCAACTCTAAAATCCCCCCCAAAGAATCTGGCATATACATAAATATACATATTCTGGAAAAAGCAGCAATCCTGGTTTTGAATCCAACTCTAAATTCAAAACGAACTACATCAAAACTACATTGGGATTTTGGTATTTTGGAATTTGGGATTTTTTTTTTTTTGTATTTTGGCATTTGAGCTTTTGTGACGCTCCCATAAAATTCATCTGTAAATTTATAAATCAATTAATTGATTTTTTACTTTCGTATCTCTTTCTTTTATTAAAAACTACAGGATAATTTTATTAATATATAAAAAGCACGTGCTTAACTACAATTTTATTGATATTATAAACTTGTAAGTTGTGATACTATGGTGCTGCAACTATCCTTTTATTTGTTTGAATGGTGTGCTGTATTCTTAATTTGTATTTATAATAAAACAACAGATATATAATAGCACTTGCTTTTTTACAGATATGACCAAAGAACAGACCAGACTAAAAGATAGTGTTTTTAGAATTGCGATATTATACACAACAGTTAAAATTACCAAGAATTTAGCATTTACATATTTAGATTTTGATGTTATTCTTGGATATGAAAATAGGATTGTTCCTAGACCTGGTGAGAATAAGCAAAATAGGTATTGTTTTAACATCTTGAAGTATATAAATGTTACATAACGGTTTGATAGTAATTCTGTACCCTTTCGATTTGTTCGAGTCACTTCCATTCTATCTGCATTTTTTTTAAAGATCCAGTCATACGTTATTTTTTAGGTATTACATCTGCCACATGTGTCTGTGTCTTTTCAAATAAATTTTCGAAGTTATGACTGTATTTTGAAATAGATTCTTTAGATGTACAATTTAAGAATTAGTTTTAAACACTATAGCCTCGTCTTGCATCATATTTTCCTAAAATGCATTACCAACGGAATTCAAGGCTCTGTTGTATTGTGTTCATTTAAAACTTTTAAAAACAACATGAATTGTTGTTTAAGACATTATTTCTTTTATTTTTATTTTTGTTTATTTCTTAATTTTCTTAATGAAATTATTACAGAAAAAACTAGACCGGACCAGAGAAAGTAAAACAAAATAAAACAAAAAAAATTATTTAGGATTCACGAGGGAATTTAAGACAAATTTGTTAAATTGAATTACAAAAAATGTTTTACAAAGGGTGTTATAATTCAATTAGGAACATTTTTGTCCCATTAACAATTCATTTTAATATTTTTTTTCCAAAAATTTATCGATTTTCGAATTCGAAATCAAAATAAAATTATTTTTAAGACATTTTTTATAAATTTCGATAATAGGTTTTATTCTTTAATCTTTTGTTTAAATTAAATTATAATTTTTGTTTTAGAATATATCTGTAATATATATTAAAAATGGGTACGGTACAGTTAGCAACATTCATTTAACTAGTTGACATTTAATCAGTGAACATTTCCCAAAACAAGCACTTAACAAAACGACATTAAGCAAAGCAGATAACTAACAAAAAGAAAGGCGTTGAATGATAAATAATCTGGCAATTAGCTTCAAATATTAAGGGAATTAAAAGTAATAATAATTATTTCTAAAATTTTTTATTAACTTTAGGTTTTTAATTATTTTGATAAAGATAAAGACGTTTCATGCAGCCTATGAAAGAGATAATGAAATTATAGAGTTTAAAATTAAATTATAAATTATTAAAAACTTAAGTTACCAAGTGTTCAGTTATCTTTTGTTTTGATCAAGTTGCAAAGTTGTTAAATGTCTTTTTTTTGCCAAGCTTCTTTTTTTGCCAAATTTGAATATAAATTATGCTTTTTAAAGAAGAAATTAACTAGAGATTTTCTTACACTATAGTTGTAGTTTACTAATATAGTTTCTAATATAATATTTCAAGCAGTGGATCTTAACCATCTTGAGAAAATTTCATACTATATATAAAATCATGGATGGGCATACAATAAAAAATGGACAATATTTAATGTTTTTAATTCTTATTATATCTTGAACACATAAAATATTCATTCATATGTTTGAATTTAACTGTAAACATATATTTATATTCATTATAACCTCAATTTTTTTTTTTAATTAATTATGTATAACATTTTTCTAGATTAAATACTAAATGTGTTGATTCCCTAATGAATTTTAATATGAAAAAAAATTAACTTTTAAATGACAACATAATTAATAAACAATATTATTTTAGCAATACTTTCTAGCTTCTGATTATTTAACAACAAAAGAGAAAATTTCCGTATTTATTCTTAACCATTAGTTTTTTTTTCTTTTTTAAAATAAACAAACAATTATTCAACAACTTACGTAATTTACTGTCCACATCGATACATACGTGTAGATATACCTACAACATTTTTCATTCATACAATAACTACTTTTTCATATTTTCTCTTTATTTATTTATTTAAAACATTTTTGTCTTTATAATTATAACGGAAACTTTTTAAATTGATATATCCGTATCCTCTTTAAGAAAAAAATACAACAAAAGTAACAACAACAATACAGTTATATCTAACAAACATTAACTATTTAGTTAAAATTTAATGTAAATATTTTGACAACATCCATAAATAAACAAATAAACAAAAAAAAAAGTACCATATGATTGTATATTTGTATTTAAAAACCGGTTTTTACCTTTATAAAAAAAAAGCTTTTCGTCCTTTTTATTTTACTCTGTTTACACTTTATAGAAAAACGATACATAGAAAAACACACTAAAAAAATAAAATAAAAAAAAAATAATAATCTAAAAATTCCTAGAGCTTTTACTATTTTTGTTGATAGAGAAAATGTTTATAAACAATGTTTTCATCAACATTCAATTGTTTTCATTCGGAACTAATTTTATAACGATTAGTTTGATTACAATCGTTAACTTGTTAAGATGTGTTATGGTTTTTCGGCAACGGTAAAAAAAGCAAACAATTTTTTTTTCTTTAACAGTGATTATATTACTGATTAGTGAATACATATATAAAAATAACGGTTAAGAAATAAAAATTTTTAAATTTGAATTAAGAGAACATTGAAAAAAATTTAATTTTTAAATCTATTAATAAGAAATTTTATGATCGACTTTTTAAATAAAATTTCCTTTTTGAAATAAATATGTAATAAAAAATAACAGTGAAATTTTCAAGTAGAAAAAAAAAAAAAAACAGATTATTTAAGCAGTTAATTAATTAATTTAAATTACATTTTGAACCTAAACTGCTTAAATAAGTGAAGGAAAGACTTTAAAAACCTCGTTAACTAACTTTTAATATTAAATAGAATTATAGAAAATTATATTTTTAAAATAATACAAAAGTAAGAAAATATATTAATAGATGAAATAAAATTGTGTTCTAGTTCTTTTATCAAATATTAATTTTTCAAAATGTAATTTATTGGTTATATCCTAAATCTTTTAAAATATTTTAATAATGTGTAAATAGTCAAAAAAATTGTTTTCCAATGACAGATTTTGTACGGTTTCATTTAAAACTTTCCATAGAAATTTATTTAGTATAATTTGCCTAATATGTTTATAACAACTGTTTATTAACAAGTAATAAAACATAAATCCATAATTAATTTATTTTCTCTACCATAAAACTTTATTTTTTAATGATCCTGATTACTTTGTTACTAAATTTCTCTTTAAAAACATTTATGATACCTTTAAAATTTTCACTTAGTGCTTCTAGCCATTAAAAATGAAAAATGTTAAACCATTAATTTATAAACTATAGAATCTGTGTCAAAAAAGTGGTACAAAGTGCTATTTTGAGCCAAACTAAAATTTTCTACTTAAACCAAACAATAGTTAGAATGAAATATATATCCTTTACCGTTAAATTTTAATTTAGCATCATATTATGTATTTTACCTATATATTTGTTTAGTAGACAATTTAATATCATCTCGCATAATTTCAAACTAAGTCTAATATAAAATTCATTGTACTAGATAATACATAATAATGTGCTTAATTTTTTTTTTCAAATTTACTTCAAAATAAATTTTTACGATATTTAATTTGTTGACATAACAAATAAAAAAATAATTAACTTGTAATGGGTGGAAAATATTAGTTCCATTAACAAAAAAAAAATATTAAATTTCAAGATTTCTTTTCATACTTTTTTATCTCTTAACTAATTTTTTTTGTTTTTTTATTCTCAATATTAAAACAAACTTTTTTAGATTATATCGTAAATATATTTTATTCACTTATATTGAAAATAATATTTTAAAAGTAATAAACTTTTAGTCAAATCGCTTCAAAATATTTTATTAAAAATCAATCAAGAAAATAATAAAAAAATATTCAATTAATTTATATACATATATATATACATAGTATTGATATAATATTGGTATATATAAACATAATAATAATAAAAATTTATTTTATTAATTAATTAATTTATAATATAAGTACTGTTTTCAAAATTGTATTGTTAGATATCGTAATTTTTTATTGTCTTTCTTCTGAAGTTGTGTTCATTCATTTAAGAAAAAAAACAAAATGTTTTTTTTTTTTGTTTTACATGTGTTTTAAATATTTTTTAGTCAATAAATTAGTAAGTAATATTTATAAAATTTAAATTGAATCATTCACTTTAGACTAAAAAAAAAAATATATATATTATATACATAAACGATCGTGAAATATTGTATAATATTGTATTGTTTGTAACTGAAAAAAAAAAAAAAAAAAATTATTGAAGATATTCAAATTGTAGTGATTTTTGTTATTATAATTCTTGTGCTGTGTGCATAATTAAATTTCTATAAAGTACATATATATATATATATATATAAATATGTATATATATTTTGTATTAAAAATTTTAAAGTAAATTAATTTTGATTGAAAATGAATGTTTATTTAAAAACTAATAAAAATCAATAATAATAAAATACGATATAAAATATTTTTATAATAAAAATGCTAATTTGTATAAAATAAAAAAAAAAAATACCATATTTTTAATAGTTTAATTTTCTGCTCTAAATAATAAAAAAATCATAAAATTTTATTTAAAAATTTCTTACAATATTGAATAAAAGAAATTATTATACTTACGAGTATTTATTTGTTTAAAAAAATTATTAAATATAAAATTAATGATTTACGATATTGAATTTATTGATATAAAATTATCAATTTAAAAATTAAAAATGGCAGTGATATAAGTGAGAATGACATTTATATACCTATATAACTTTTAAGTAATATTAAGATATTTTATAATTTATACATAGATATAAATATCTACAGTCAAACCTCTCTATCTTGCTACCTCTATATATTAGGGATTTTGTTTTATCTTAAACACATTTGCTATGCTCTTGAGCGTTAAAAGTAATTTATATTGAAAATAACTCTCTAAGTGGAATACTCTACATCTGGAATTTTTAACTATCTTTTTTTTGGCGAGGGTCGGTGGAAAACTTTAAAACTCACCTAGAAGAAAAGCACGTGAAACATTTAGAATAGAACATCCAAATAGCGTAGAACTTTAACCAACCCAAACCTCCCAGAAAACTAAACTTTAGATTGGGATCTTTGATACAAATGTATAGTTTGGTTTACAGGATAGAGATGTGAGTAGGAAAAAAGGAATTTAAAAAAAGAATTTTGAAGAAAGATGTTAATGTTCTTTGTAAACTTTACTAAGTCGTACACATATGAGTTATCAACATCTCCAAAAAATTTCTATGTCTCTTTATCAGCTAAAAATTACCTTCTTATCTGAAATATTGTTTACCTCACTATTTTGAACAAATTTGATATCACCTCTCATTCGTGATTAAAAAAAAATTATTTAGATGACATTTAGAAGATGTCAGAATTTGTTTGTTTGTTTTAAAGTTGTATATGTATACATATTTAGAGTGATTTAAAGTTTAAAAATTGAAAGCTAAATGTCGAAAAGCAAATTGAACGTTTTAAAGCTTATTGATAAATAAAATTTTTGGGCTAATACAAAGTGGAGGTAATAAAAAAACAAGTAAAGTTTTTTTGTTGATTAATTTAAATAAAAGTGTATTTTTCTAAATAAACGTTATAGAAAATGAATTTATATGAATATTTAAATAGTATTTTAATTTATCTCTTATAAACCCCTCTTCGTTGAATCCTCTCTATTTGAAATAATTTCATTGGCTCCTTGGCGGTTCCAAATAGGGAAGTTCGACTGTAAATTAAATTTAATTAATGATATTATTATTCTAAAATATAAATTATAATGCATATTTTATTTTAAATTAACAATGCATATCTTGTTCTATAAAATTAATTTAAAATTCGTGTTTACACTTACAATAAACTTTTGATTGCTTTAAATTGTGCGGTAATTATACAAATAATATAGCGATATTCTAAAGAGATTCAAATATTTTTACATTTAATTTGCCCAGGTTCAAATTTTTATAACATAAATTGTATAGTGTTTACAATACTCGACATTCTTTAAAAGCTGATGTAATTTTGCGTTATATTTTATTCTATTAAGGTATCAATAAAATTAATTTTTTTTTATTATGAAAACAAATTTTATGCAATGCATTTTAAATAGTGACTTAATCTAAAAGAAAACAAATTTTCAAAGTTAAACTGGGAAATAGTTTGTAATAGTTATATAAACTACTTGACTACACAACAAAAACGTTTTCGTTTTATCATCATCTCGTTTAAATTATTGGATTTTGATTTGGATTTCCTATCCTTTCATCCCTTGCCAAGCTCCACTTAGTATACAGTTTCTAAAAAAGCTACTTTTTTGTTTAATTCAAGAGCAACTGACACAAATTAAGCTATAAAAGCTTAAACCGTCGTTTAGAAAAAATTTAGATTATGTATATTATTAATTAGAGACGTAAGTTGGAAATTTGCATTCACATTACATTTACATTTGCATACATTTTGCCTTTAATTTTTTTTTTCCAAAGATACCAAGAACTTCTGGTTGGTAGTGTCAGATTCTTACTGACTAAACCTTTCCTTTAATCAATATAATGGCATTAAATCCCTAATTTATTGCTAACGCAGTATATTGTCTAGGGAGTAAGGATAGGAGAGGATAGGACAAGGATGCGGAACCATTAAATTGGTGGTGGTTCTCTAAAGGAAAAATGTATCCGCCTATCATTAAAAAGTTTGAATTTAAAATTAAATAATCGTTTAAATTACTATTGATAACCTTAAGTTTTAACTGAATATACCACCAAATCTCAAAAGAGGTCAAAAAAAATATAGACATACGTAAAAATATAGACAAACGGTGATATTATATTCCTGTTTTGCCTGTCCGTATCCCATACAATTTAGTCTCAACTACTTTTTAGTATAAAGGAACATATTCCTATTTTCAGGTTATTGAATACCCAAAAAAAAAAAAATTCTCTTCGGTTCTATAGGGCTGGTTGAACTAACGTCGGAAATAACAAAATGAACTAAAATAAAAAAAAATACTACTTCAGTTCATATGAACTACGTTTAATGTCAAAAAATTTAAAAAACGAAAGTAGAAAATGTATAATTACAAATTTAAAAATGAAAGAAAATCGAAAAATATTAATTATGTTTGGAAAATGAATTATAGCCAGAAATTTTGTACTTTATATCAACCAAATATGAAAATATTAAAAATTAACCAAAAACCGATTAATAAAATTTTATTTTTGAAAAATTGCTGGAAAAAAGGAATTTCATTTTTTCCTGGAAGTTTTATGACACAATGGCAATGCTAAACTTTTTACAAAATTCTTCGGGAAAAATGAAAATATTAGCTTAAACTTGAAATCAAGAGATTTTAAATCTTGAACTCTAAAATCCCCCTTATTTTGTTTCTCTTCGCATGAACTTTTTAAAATATTTAATCATATCCATTTATTTAAGAAAATATTCTAAATTCAAAAATTTTCCACTTTAATTCATTTATGATTTTATATTTTAGTTAATTTTTTTATTTTTTTTTTTTAGTGCACTGCCTGGCCCCATAAATGTATATTTTAATTCATTTGAAGTAAAATAGAAAAAAATGTGGTTTTACCTAAAATCAAAAATTAAATCGATAATTTTTTCGACTTTAGTTTATTGTACGTTAGTCAGACGTTCTCTCGCTATGAATTAATACATTTTAATCTAACATTTTTTTTTTTTGCGTTTTCCTACGAAATCAAGATTAACGACTATGATAGTACATATATGTATTAAGTTCAAATCAGTTTTTCTATTAACTGTTCATCATACGGATATTTCTATAATCTCAGTATTCACTTAATTAAATAGTAAAGGTAATCCAAGTAGGTAAGTAATCCATTTTTAAATTTCTTCCAATACTATTAAAAGGCATTTTATATTTATGTTTTTTTTTTACATTTACAAAAATGTGGAATAATATAGCAATTTTGATAGATTCTTTTAAAATTACATTTTTTTTTATAAAAGTTTTATTCATACCTTAAACGTATTTTTTAATTTTTATATTTTTTTTTTAATTCTGCCCAAAAAATTCGAACAACCAAAAATTTAAATTTGTTTCAGATTATCACTGTATTTTATACGGTCTGATGATTATTTTGTTAATTTTTTTTGTGATGTGGAAAAAAACCTGTTAAAATTACCTATTAAAATCTTTCCCATTAACAAAAACAAAAAAAAGGTTTTACCAGTGCCATTATAATTACTTGTAATTGTTATACAGTTCAAGTGTAAATTATTTATTTTTTTCATTATATTTAATGTACCAAGAAGTGACAAAGTGACAAATTGACAATTCTTGACAATAATAAAAATAACAACAATAATGACAATACCTTTCAAAGAAAATTTATTTTAATCTTTTTATCATTTATGTCAGGGTCTAATCTAAAATATTCAAATCATGTTTGGTCTTCACTAAACTTTTATTTAACTGAAGCGAAATTTTAAAAGATATTTCTTGTATTTAATCAATTTTCGTAATATAAATTAATGGCTGAGATTTCATTGGCGTAAAATTTAACACATTGTTTCCCAAGCTTGCGTTAACTTCCAAGTGTAGCACCGGTGAACTCAAATTTTTTAAAATCCCTTTCTTACTTGTTTACATAAAATTTAATTTGCCTTAAGTCCCAATATATCACTAGTGAACATTTTCAATAAAACCGAAAAAAAATACATTGTTACTATTGATTTGGGATTTTGAGAACATTTAGCAATGTTCATTGGTGCTATATACGTTTGATTTAACGAAAGTTTATTTTTATGTTCATCAATGAGCAGGGGATTTGAGAATATTTGAGTGATGTTCATCGATGATACATATGGAACTAAACGTGTTAAGGAATATCAGAATTATTTGGGATTGATTGATCATGCCTGGAAGATTTACATATTTCAATAGAACGGAACTAATTTCAAGAAAGTTAAAATAACCTAATCCATTTTCATTTTGACACTTAAATAAATAAACTAATTCAACACTTATAAACTAGACATCTAGGTATAGATGGAATTGCATAAGCGGACCGACTTATAAAAGAAGAAGCTGTAACTTCTTTTGCAAATTCTAAACTTGTTTGTGGTATAGGGTAACACAAACTAAGTCAAACAATAAAAATGGAAGAACAAAACTGTGTAGGAGTAAATTATTGAGTAAAAATTTCGGACTCAGAGAATTTAAGTAGTTTTTGGGAAACTTATCGGAAAAGATATGAGGCAGAAATTATAGAAGCCAGTAAACAGGAACTGAGAATTTTAACAGGTTTGTTGTCTGGATATTGTCGGGTGAAGAGTTAGTTAAGAAAATTGGAATAAAGGACAATGGTACATGCAGGTTCTATCAAGAAGAAGGATCTCCAGTTCTGTTAGTTTTGAAAATAAAACTTGTAATAATGAAATCTTAGAATTTTTACAAACTTCAAGTTAGTTACATCAAATATAAATTGATTTTATGATTCCATTGAGAAAATTGTTGAGTTTGTGTTTGTTTTTATTATTCACTTTTTATATTTTGATGATAAAATTGTACACCAGAACCTCAACTGAATTGAACATAGAAGATGGTCTTTAAATTTTATTTTATTTTATTACCATTATTTTTTTATTGCCACATTATGACAGATGAAACATATTAGTCACGCGATATTTTCTAAAGGATAATTTTTACTCCTTAATAAAAGTCAAATTAAAAATTAAACAAGGCTTTAGTAAAATCGAAGGTTTTTAAGGGCATCTTGTTTGTGTTAATTATCACTACATTTCCATTAAATTTAAGGTAAGATAAATAATATTTAAGCTTTCATTTTTATATTTTACTAATTTAGTTTGCTTTGTTAAAGCATAGTTGTAAAAATTAAAATTTTGTACAATTAACCTTGAAATCACTTAAGAATTATATAATAATAATAATAATAAATTGACACAGTTACAGGTGTCTAAAAATATCAAACTTTTAAATAATAGAATAAAACTTTAAATAGCTTTCAAACAGGGGGAAGTAGAAATTTTTTTTTGCGGAATCTTATGCTTATTTTAAAAAATCTTTTTTCTCTCAAAATTTTAAGGTTTAACCAGTGTTCTGGAAACGCCACTTAGACAAAATTATAGAGAATTTTACATAACGGTAAAATTACAATAATATAAAAAATTTCCTGTTATTTCACGTTTCTATATATAGGGCTTATCGGAATATAACTTGATAAGTATATAAACATTTCAAAATAGAGCTTCTTCGAACCTTGTTAGACTGTTGCTTCGTAACAGGTTGGGCTACATAAAATGGGCTCTGCATGGGCTTCTCCTTTAAAATTTAATTTTTAATGAGACCTTTCGATCGTTAAAATTTCATTATTTTACCATCTACGGTACCATATACGGTAAAGGTTTTGAAAATAGAAGGAAATTAATAAACAAATTTTTCAAATGAAAAATGTGCTAAAAATAGAAGTAAAAATTTTATAAGGATATTCAATATAATTTATGGTTGTATAGGGAAATGATTTTTGATTGAAATATGAACACCATTTTATAACACAATCTGTTAAATTTAAAAAATAATATATTAAAATGCCATGTAATGGTGTAATGTGGATGGGTAATTTTATTGAGTATTGAACATTTTTTTTTTAACGAAAATAAAAAACAATACATACATAGTATATGAAATTTTGTATCAATGATTTAAAGTACATTTGCTTTTAAAAATGAAATTAAAAATTTTTATTAAAAACTTTTAAAGCATTCAAGTTCACATTTCTGTGGAATATTCATATCCAAAACTCGAAAAGTTTTTTTTAAATTTTAACAATGCTTCACTCACATACGATTTTTAAATTTGAGATGAATAAAGCGGATGCGAACTGAATGAGATGAGGCAAAATTTATAGAAACACGTATTAAATACCATAAGGTAAATAGAATGGCTGAAAGAAATATATTTTAGTAATAATTTACAAGATAATCTGTGAGTGATTGTAGTCATATTGGTTACATCCCTAACCTTCTGAACATTTATTTTAACACCTACAATATTATATTGGTTACAAAATATTGTAACGTTGATAAAAATAATAATAAGATTAAAGATAAGAAGTGACTAAATTAAAATTGATTTTGATTAGATACTAGACTTAATATTTTTGGCATTTATTTTTATTTCTCTAATCTGACTAATATGAAATCACAAACATTTTACTTGACCGAACACCTAAATTATTCCTAATATGATCTAAATAATAACTGTGTTATAAATAGGCTGTTTCTAACATAAAAAAAAGGGGTACTAGAGAGGGTGAAGGTCGAAACCCACAGATAGATAACAGTGAAAGATTTCGAAGATAACGGCTTTCAAAATTTTGCCTTTGTATATATTTTTTTATATTAATCCTTTTGGGGTTCCAACAGTAATTTTATTTTTGATTTTATTCTAGACCTTTTTAACATTAGTGCTAACTGCTAAGTAATTAAACCTTAACATATTTTTGAATATTAGAATCAATTTAATCATTTCCATCCTAGTTTCAAATTAAATTTAAAATTATTTTTTTTTTATTTTTCCATAAAGGATTTTAAAGTTTAAAAATGTATTATATATTATTAGATAAACCCAAAAGCATTTAACAAATTTAAATAATATCGTAAAAGCGAAACAAAAACGATCAATATATGAAATCCCTTGACTGCTATTAAAAAAAATGTATTTATTTATTTATTTTTCTTTTAGAAATTTTTTATACGATTGTCTAATATTTTATTTTTCCTCATCATCTGTTTATTTAAATAAAATTTTCTCATAGGAAAAATAATTTATTTGTTCTGCTTTTTTTCATAATCAGAAAAACTATGCTAAAAAAAGTTAAAATTTTAACAATGTGTAAAATATTGTATTAGAATTGATTTTTGTTTTTGTTTAGTGAAAATTCGATATTTAAAATAAAAAAAAAAAAAATATGTTTATTGAATAAAAATAAATTTATATTAAAAAATGTTAGAGTCAAGATGATGACCCAATGCTTGCGTCGCTTCTCGAATCGCTGTGATCTTTACATAGAATACATTAATTTAAATACAACTTGTCCAGATTCAACGCGCGACAAGAAGCGCCACAACGAAACGCTACAACGAACCGACGTTAGAGCAACTTTCTATTTTTAGTCGCGTTGACAATTAATTTCCTTTGTTTTTTTTTTTTAATAACGCTAACGCTAATATTTAGTCATCATTTAGTCGCTAATATTTAGTCATCATTTTTTTTAAAAATCGGCGCTAGGGATGACGATTTGCAAGGCGTAGCGAGCACTGGATCATCGCCTTTAGCTCCAAAAGTAGAATCAAATCAATTTATCTGATTTTTTTATGTCGAATTAAACTCTTTTCTACTTTTTTTGTACATTAATATGTCATCTTGCCTATACGATCAGAGTAGCTATGGTATCCTTTACATTTCTATTCCTCACAATTGCAGTTTTGTTTTTAACATATTGGTTTGGAAATCAACTTTCTCGATAAAATCGCTTCTGTTTCTAAATAATTTAGTTTGATTTGTATTTACTTCAAATTTAAAATATTATTGTTTTTGTTGGATTTATTCTGGGCTCTATAGGCCCATTTTAAAAGTTCTTTAAAGAAAAAATACCTTAAAATCCAGAATACGGAAGTTTATCTTTTTGTTATCATAAATAAACATTGAAGTATTTTATTTTTTATTTCGATGTTTTACATTTTTATCTTCAAATATTTGTTATGGGAAATAATTGCCAATAAAATAAAAAAAAATTAAAATACAAAAATTGATAAAAATATTGAATGAAGTGTTACAGTGTCACAACATTAAAATTCTTTTGAAGGCAAAATAACATATTATAATAATATGTTATTGTATATAAATTCTATATAATCCTCCCCATGGCTCATAGATTTTATGCTATTTTTGTTTTTATCTTGTAGAATGATTGATTTGTCTAGACAGACTTTTTGTTTATATTTTCAAATTGTTTGTTGATGTTTTTTTTTTTTAACATATGTCAGCTCAATAAATAAAATTAGAGGTGCAACATGGTATAACACTAAGCCAGGTAAAGTTACAGCACTATGATAGATGTACTAGGTTCTATGAACATAATTTAGTTCAAATTTTAATAATTTATAGTTTATAAAACGCTTTATAATTTATACTAATATATAAATAAATAAATAATAATATTAAAGACATGTTAATAGGACATTCTAATTTTCAATGCCATTTAATACAATTAAATTAATTACATAATTTCTTTATGAATTGCAATATTAAAAGGATTTCCCTATAAAATATTTTACAAAGGTTGTATATTAATACGAATTATCCTTCAAAACATGAAATGTATTGCATTTTTAAGATTCTAAATTTATTAGAATAAAATAATATGTGGATAATAAAAAGTTTTTTCTGGGTATGATGAAATGATAAAAATAAAACTTTACTTAACTTTCAAAAAATAAGGTGAAATGTAAAACGAATTTCTTCAACATTCAATTGAATTTACAACGGCTTTACGCCCGACGAATAAATATATATAATAAATATAAATAATAATAATATGAAAAAATAATTAGAAGGTATTTTAGAGTTGTAGAAGGTATGTAGAGTCAAGGTTTCAATAACTTTTTAGCGGAGGTTAAAACAATTTTAAGGATATACCAATATTTTCGAAAAACCGGTTTTCGTCACCAACTCTACAATCCCTCTTATTTATTTATGTACAAACATATTTCAACAACAAAGAATTTAAAATAATGGAAGTGGAAATTCTACAATTCCTCCTAACTATTCTTTTTAATATTCATTTTGGAGTCATAATTAGTCGGGCGTAAATTACGGAGCTCTCTATAAAATATTACTTGTGGGGATTTAATTCATTATGAAAAAAAATATTTTTTTTTGGGACGTTTTTTCGTTTTTATTTTGCGGCCATAATTCATAATAATGTATCGTCCTAAATTTTGTAAAAGAAGGATATACGAAGTCAAAGAAAAAATAATAAACCAATATTTAAGAAATCAGGAAAGGTTCATTAAAACTCGAATGGAATACTTTATTTTAGTATTATGTAATTTATATGTAAGTTGGAATTCCACGATTGATGGATAATGATAGAATTTAGAATAATGATTTAGTGAAAGTATAATAATTCCAGCTTAGTTAATTTTTTTTCCTAAGAGAGGTGGAAATCTTCCAACATTCTCCCTTGGTAGTGTGAGATTCTTACTGATTAAATCCTCCTCTTCTTTAGTCAATACAATGGGGTGAATCCCCTACCAGTTAACGCAGTGTATTGGCTAGGGAGTATTGGTATTAGTTATTATATTATTAGTTACTACAGAGTCAGCGTCATCAATGGATTACAACGTGCAGTAGCATATATTATCTAACACCTTCCTGCATCATATAACGAAATTTAGCTCTACTGTAGCGGCTGTTATTAGTATTATTCTTATTATTATCATTATTTTCATTATTATCATTATTAATAATTATACGATATATATTATCACGATATAAAATTACTACATATTATTTATATAACCTGAATCCCTAAAAGCCTCCGATTGAAAGACTGGCGACTTAACCACTACGCCATGGGTCAGAAATATGAATAATAAATGACTTTGTGAACTCCCTACGTTCTTTATAAGAGGGGAAAAACAAGAAGAAAAAGAAAATTAGCTTTACAATGAATTGTGAGGCTTTTTTCAATTAAAATTGTTAAAATTCCATGACCTTGGGAAGGCTTAAAAGGTGACTAAACAATTCAAAATTTAGAAAATAACAAAATAGAGTAAATTTTATGTCGATTGGCCACTGTTTTGTAAAACAAATCAATTCGAATCTTAAAAAATTTCTGATTTTGGGTACATCAACTTATATAAAAATGAATATCTGAGGTTTACCTACAGTAATTTTGCACTTGTCTTAATTGGAATCTTATATTATAATGGGCTCTTCAAAAATGATGTTCTTATGTTATGACAATTTTTAATTTGTTTAGTTTTCAAAAGAAATTTATATTTATTAAATATGATCAGTTAAATAACTGTCAGTACACCAAAAATTAAATATTATTTTTAATCTTTAAATAATGACTGAATGTTTTTATTTTAATTAACTTTGTTTTCCTTTAAGTTATATTTTGTATCCTTTTAATTCAATTTGATTTATAATTAATTATTTATAAAGATAACAAAAACCAACAGAATTCTCATTAGATGGGTCAGGCTAGTTTATTTAATCTATGGGTCGAACATATATACACCCTAAGTAACCACAAAAAATTTAACCACAAATTGTTTTAAAAAAAAAATTTAATCATAAGACAAAAGTTTTTATTATTTTAAGCACTTTTTTTTAAGTACAAATAAAAAGAGAGAAAACATAAATTGTTTTTGTTCTTTTCTTTTCTTTCTGATATAACCCTTTTTTCTTAACCCGATTTCTGACATTTTTATGGATTATTTCTTTAAAAAAAAATCAGCTGTCTCCACCACAGGACCGACCGCCACTACACAAAAAGTACAATGCCAAAATTTATAGATTTTTTACATAATAATTTATATCAAAGCAAAGTAACTTCTAATAATTTAATAACATTTTGTTTTATTCAATAAAAATTATTTCTTTAAAAAAAAAATCAGCTGTCTCCACCACAGGACCGACCGCCACTACACAAAAAGTACAATGACAAAATTTATAGATTTTTTACATAATAATTTATATCAAAGCAAAGTAACTTCTAATAATTTAATAACATTTTGTTTTATTCAATAAAATTATATGCAATGAAATCGTAAAAATATAATCTACATTCATTCATACATCCATTTATTATTATTATTATTGTAAAATGTAGATACATGATTTTTTTTTCATTCAAAAAATAATATTAAAAGTAAAAAATAATGAGGAAGAGTGCAGTAGAGTAGACTGTGTCAACTCTGGGATACCCGTATGAACGTAATATATCCTGTTTCTATAAAACTTGATCATCTTTTAAAAACATTCAGATGTTTTAGTACCGAACTACAGAGATATATTTATGTAAATTGTGGAGTTGTATGATAGCTACCCGAATCTATTGCGCCTAGCTTCATTAAGTTCCAAGAAATGCAAAAAGCCTGAACCGGCTGCTTTAGACCAATCAAATTTTACAAAAGTTTTTGGCAAGCAACTCGACACTTTTTCACTAAATTTCAGATAGCTAGCTTCAATAGACACTGAGTTATTTTCATTTAAAAAGAGAAGTTGTATGGCAACTATCCGAACCTGTCATATCATCACAACCAAATTTTACAGAAGTTGTTGCCATAAAACTCGATCATCATTTGCAAAATTTCAGATACCTAGATTGGATAGACACTGGGTTATTTTCATTTAAAGAAAGAAGTTGTATGGCAGCTACTCGAATCCGACGGCCGAAAATGCTGGAGTTAAATAGCAAAACTAACAATTTTGCAAAAGTGACGTAAAAAAAATATCAGCCTCCTAGCTCCTTTATTTTTTGAGTTATCGTGCGGACGGACACTGAGTTATTTTTTTAATTTAAAAAGAGAAGTT
This sequence comes from Poecilobothrus nobilitatus, assembly GCA_947095535.1. Classification (NCBI taxonomy): domain Eukaryota; kingdom Metazoa; phylum Arthropoda; class Insecta; order Diptera; family Dolichopodidae; genus Poecilobothrus; species Poecilobothrus nobilitatus. The sequence continues at coordinate 117,154,270 of OX352774.1, forward strand.
GTATGGCAGCTATCCGAACCCGTCGCACTACCACAACCAAAATTTGCAGAAGTTGTTACCATAAAATTCGATCATCATTTGCAAAATTTCAGATACCTAGATTGAATAGACACAGGGTTATTTTCATTTAAAGAAAGAAGTTGTATGGTAGCTACTCGAATCCGACGGCCGAAAATGCTGGAGTTAAATAGCAAAACTAACAATTTTGCAAAAGTGACGTAAAAAAAATATCAGCCTCCTAGCTCTTTTATTTTTTGAGTTATCGTGCGGACGGACACTGAGTTATTTTCATTTAAAAAGAGAAGGTGTATGGCAGCTATCCGAACCCGTCGCAACACCACATCCAAATTTTGCAGAAGTTGTTGCCATAAAACTTGATCATCATTCGCAAGATTTCAGACGCCTAGCTTCATTAGGTTCCAAGAGGTGCAAGAAGCCTGAACCGGCTGCTCTAGACCAACCAAATTTTACAGAAGTTGTTGACATGTAACTCGACACCTCTTTACTAAATTTCAGATTCCTAGCTTCAATAAACACCGAGTTATTCTCATTTAAACGGAGAAGTTGTATGGCAGCTACCCGAACCCGTCGCACCACCACAACCAAATTTTACAAAAATTGTTGCCATAAAACTTGATCATCATTTGCAAAATTTCAGACGCCTAGCTTCATTAGGCTCCAAGAGATGCAAGAAGCCTGAACCGGCAGCTCTAGACCAACCAAATTTTACAAAAGTTGTTGGCATATAACTCGACACCTCTTTACTAAATTTCAGATTCCTAGCTTTAATAGACACTGAGTTCTTCTCATTTAAACGGAGAAGTTGTATGGCAGCTACCCGAACCCGCCGCACCACCACAACCAAATTTTACAGAAGTTGTTGCCATAAAACTTGATCATCATTTGCAAAATTTCAGAGACCTAGCTTGAATAGGTACTGAGTTATTTCTATATAAAGATAGAAGTTGTATGGCAGCTACTCGAACGCGCAGACCGAAAATGTTGGATTTAAATAGCAAAACTAACAATTTTGCAAAAGTGACGTAAAAAAAATTTCAGCCCCCTAGCTCCTTTATTTTTTGAGTTATCGTGCGGACGGACGGACGGACGTACATGGCTTAATCGACTCAGAATTCGATTCTGAGCCGATCCATACCTTTGACACTATATCTAGCTCGACTCCTTTAAGGTGTCACAAACGTAATGGCAAATTTATTATACCCTTGAACATAGTTCATACGGGTATAATAAAAACTGTAAACAAATACAAAACAAACATAAGATTAATATTAAATCTGCTAACAAAAATTTTACCGTTTTAATTTTATGTCATCAACAAATAAATAATATGCATTGGCATAGATATAAGTACATACATCTATAATATAATACACAAGATGTTGGCGAGACCTTGCCAACATGTAAAAAAATATATTTTATATTTATAATAAAACACTCACACTGAATGTAAACTAAACTGGCAATGATATTTCTGTATATTTATTTAATAATTTAAAATTTTATTACCAGAGACACAAATCTTTGACACAAAGTATTATCAAGAGACACAAACCGTTCATTAAAAATATAAATAAATTTAGTAAATATTATTACCAGAGACCAAATTTTCCACTAGAAGTATTACCAGAGACACAAACCGTTCATTAAAAGTGAGTACAGTCAAAAAAGGAAAAGTACATACTAAAAAAAAAATAAATTCAGCAAATTTTTAATTTTTAAATTTGACCGCCACGTCCGTTATGAACTGGTCGCAGCGGTAAATTAAAAATAAATTATTGTTATTAATCTTCTGTTGGCGTTTTCAATCTTTGTTTTGGAAAAAAAAAATAAAAATAGGTACTCTTAATAAAATTAAAAGACCTAAAAGTGAAAAGAGCAAAGTTTGTAGTAAGTCTCATATTTATAAGAAACAAATAATAGGCCAATTTTATTCTTGATTTTGTTTTCACTATTATAAAAGCTGGTAAAAGCTTCGCAACAGACTTTAAAGTAGTTTTGTTTATTTAGGTTGGAATTTTGATTTTTTAAGCTGAATTTTTGATATAACATCAAGAATTTCTTTTATTAATATAAAATTCGGCAGACTTAGCTAATTATATTTCATAATAGAAATCAGAAACTTACTAAATATTATAGAAATGGATATTTTGCTTAAAAAAAAAGAAAAAAATAACATAGAAAATATCAGTTTAGAAGCCTTCTCTCACAATAGATTCATAATTTTGTACTAATTTATTATTAGACCATTAAATAAATTAAAAAGCTGTCGAAAACGACCGTCACAAAAAAAAAGGCTCCGAAAATTTATGAAATTACATTATCAGAGACATGAATCTTTTATTAAATATATCAAAGAGTTATAGTTTTGATATAGTTTTGATAATTAAAGTAATTTCGCGGCGAAAACAACTGTTTTTCATCGACATAAAAATTTTTTTTTAAAACTAAAGAAAAATAGAGAGTCTGGTAAAATTTTAACAAATATTAAAATTATTTCGATTATTGGTATTGTTTTAAATGTAACAAAAAAAAAAATGTCGTAGCGGTTGGTGTTGGTTGGTTTTTCGCCGGTTTTTATTGTGCACTTTATACATGTGTTTCAAACAATTTTTGAGATATCGGCACGAACTTTTACCGTGAATGTGTTTTTAGCTTGGACCATTTTTTCTCAATGATTAAAAAACTGTCAAAAATTACCGCCACGAAAAAACGGCGAGAAAAAATTAATAAACTGTTCCTAACATTTTTAATTTTATGTGTTTAGATTTGTTTTATGTTTTTTTTCTATTACAAGTAAGTAAGTGATTTCAACATTTTTTTAATGATGTTGATGTAAAAATGAAATTTTTAGGTAATTTATTAAGGGAGTCAGTATGATACCGCAGATGTTTTTGAATCTATAGAAATTGTGCAATTGCACAGGGGATTTTCTAGTATGTATATATAAAATTTTTTAGAGATATAAGAAAAAAACAAAAAAAAATTGTTCATATAAATTCATATGGAGTGTTACGTATGAAATTTGGACTTAGAAAAAAAATTAAATAAAAGTTAAAGTTAGTCGGATCAAAAAATGTTCTATGGCAAAGTTGTTCCTCTTTATTTGTGTAACAACTTTTTCTTAATAATTTTTCTCACAAAATTTTTCTGTTACGAAATATTCGTGAAAAACTTAAAAAGTACACTAGTAAACTACCACTTGCGGTTGTCCGATTTGCTCCAAAAGCTTATTAATCCGAGATATTTACGTCAAAACCTTAAATATGAAATTTCAAAAAATTCCGCTTAGTCGTTTAAGCTGTACACGTGCCCACAGACATACCCACACATACAGACGGACATCATGCTGAAAATTTTTTTACAGCCTTCTCCACACCGGAGTAGTTTTTTGCGAAAATCTCGAGTACAAATTTTTAGTATGAAAACAATACCTACCTTATACATTAATGTATGCGGTCGGTAAAAAAAACAAATAAATAAATAAAAATTGTTTTCTGTTATTTAAATATTAAAAAAAAAAAATAGAAAAGAAAATAAAAGTAATGCAATCAAAATTCCATCGTAAATTCCAAAGATGATGAGATACCTACATTACTTGATTCTTGAACCCATATATACAGTATTGCACAAAATCAAAAAGAAACATACAAAACTGTATAAAAAGTCACATGAAACATAGCTGTTGTACTACTTTATGAAAAGTTTTCTATACAAAAAGAAATATGTATTCTGCGAAAAGCAGGTGTATTTATACACTTCTCGAATATGTTCTAACACTTTTGATTGAATCAGAGCCAGAAACACAGATAGCAACTGTGAGCCTGAACCAAATGATGGCATAGATACTTAGTAGCTATCATGCAAGAACGTGTTACCTGGTCGTTGTAATCCATTGATGGCCCTGGCTCTGTAGTAAATGATAAAGATATTAATAATTAACAACAATACCAATAATAATAGTTGCTACACTGGCAGTAAGATTGACTTCAATTAGTACCTCATACAGGAAGGTGTTATATATATGTATATTTTTTTTTTTGCGAAGGTAGGTGGCAATCATCGAAAGACACTATAAAGGAGTGAAAACGAGCACGAGTTCTCTATAAGTGTGTGAGACTTTAACCCACTAAACACCACCTCCCTTTTTTGACTAAACAATCGGCTATACGACCTTTAGTACTAATGTAGGAAGTTCGGTTAGGGAAAGAAAATAGATTTCAAATTGGCACGCATATTGTGAACAAAGTTGTTAATATTCACCTTGAATCTTTACACGTTGTAAATCATCACCAATTCTGGGGAACAGATGAGGTGGAAGATGATTCCACATTTGCGATGTTCGTTTGTAGTAGAATTTCCATAAGCCAAATTATACAATATGGGAATTTGAATTACATAGGTGTTGGCAGTAGAAGCTCTCCTTGTTTCTCTTTGGAATGCTCTGAGAGGAGGTATCAAACTTTTAATCTCTTTAGTAAAGAACATAACCCTATGAGGTATCTATAAAACAGGATGTGTTCCTGTTAGACGAGGGAGAGAACATAGAGGTGACATGGGGATCGTTTATTAGATGAAAGCTCTATTTTGTACTTTATCGAGAAATTCCATTGTCGTTTTGGAGGCACCCGCCTAAAATGTGTGCATTGTACTCCATCTTTGGTCTTATATATATTTTCTAGATATTAAGGAGATCAGAAGATGAAAAGAAGGCTTTACAACGATACAAGAACCCATACACCTAGCTGCATCTTTAGCTATACCAAAAATATGATTGGACCAACTTAATTTTTGATTTAGGTCCATGCCCAAAATGTTGAGTTCACCCGCATGTTGTTCACATGAGTTCACCCTCTTGAAAAGTTAAAGTTGGAATCGAAGTGTTTCTTTTACGAGAGACTAAACCGTACTGAGTTTTCTTAGAGTTAAAATCGACTCTGTTGATTTTGCTCCAGTTGAGATCTTGTCCAAATCGAGATTTAGTTTAAGCCAAGCAGAATATTTTCTGGCGTTGTCTTCGTAAGAGACAACGAGCGTGACGTCGTCTGCAAAACTATGGATTGGATTGGAGGTTATAATTAAAATATCGTTTATAAATATTAGGAAAAGTGTCAGGAAGAGAACAGATCCTTGCGTGACGCCAGCATTAATTTTGAATTGTTCTGAACAGTAACCATTGGCCAGGACACGAATTAAACGATTCGAAAGAAAATATCCAATCCATTTTTCAAATCCACTACCGAGGCCCATTCCCTTGCATTTAGCAATTAACGCATCACGCCCGACTCGGGCAAAAGCTTTAGAAATATCCAGAGCGACAACATTAGGTTCCCCCCAATGGTGGAGGCTGATGTTGAGCGTTTCACAGAGGCATGTCATGAGATCACCTGTTGACCGATGGGTTCGGAACCCATATTGACGATCATTAATTAATCCTTTGCTATGTAGATATTTCAGAAGTTTTCTATTTATTAAATTTTCCATTATTTTGGAAAGCACTGAAGTGAGTGAAGCACTGAAGTGATAGGGCGGTAGTTCGTCTGATCGCTTTTTTCCTCGTTTTTAGGGATGGGATGTATGCGCGCTGTCGACCACTGGGTAGGATATCTACCGAAGAGAGGGATAAATGGAAGATATTACGCAATGGTTTCGTAATAGTAGAAAAAGTGTTTTTTAGAATTGTGGCAGTAATGCCATCTGAGCCAGCTGACGTTTTGTATCCAAATTCTTAAGAGCTTTGAAACTGCCCGAGTTCTGAAGGGAATTCTACCTAAGGAGCAGTTAACCTCGGGAAGAATGCATGGTCCTTGTGCTAACTGGGACAACAATGAGTTGGAGGAGGAATTTTTGGCAAATAAATCTGCTTTTTCTTTGGGATCGGATACAATTTCGTCATTGTTATCAACCAAAGGCGGAAACGAGGATCCGCCACTTTTACAGTTAAGGCTCTTAGCAAAGGTCCAAAAGGATTTGCTATTATTGGGAAGATGCAAAAGTTGCCTTCCCAACCGTCTGTTGTGCAAGAACTTTTACTTGTTGATAACTCTCCTACACCAGTTTCTGATCTCGATATAGCTCGCCCTATTAGTTTCATGTAGGGGTTTCATACCATTATATTAGCTAAAGGGGGAGGTGAGTTTACTCAAAAAGAATCTGACACTACCAAGCCGGAATTCTTGGTGACTTGGGAAGGTTCTCACCTACCTTAGGAAACAAAAGGTAAGATTCGGATTCGGGGTGGTAAAAATATTTGAAGCGGAGTGGAAGGTTCGAGTTCGGATATGGTTTGCCCCCTTATTAACATATTTAACGAACAAACATCATATTTCTAAAGATCTAAATATTTGTTAAGTACCATATCCGCAGCCAGTATACATTTGGCTCACATATAGTGGTGTGAGCGGATAATGTTCGGTAAATTTTTTTGGTCTGCTGCGGTGACGTATAGCTTTAGATCAACTATTCAAAATAATTCTTCGATCCATGTTTTTGAATAATTGCAGGTTCGGTGCGAGTAATAATTCATTGAATAATGCAGTTGTACAAAACATCATTATTGGTTAGATGCAGCTGCACGATACTCCGATTTTCCTAGTTCAGAAAGTGTTGTAGTCAAATAGTCATATTAATAATAGCATATCGGAGCTCGGTTTTATGATTTAGATTAAAATGGAGTTAATCAAATCTTATAGTTTTAGTCGCCAAGAAATATGTTTGAATCGTTTGGTTTTGTTATAAAAATTTTCTTTGTCCGATTTATTGTAATATGTTTTTTCATTGTAACAAACATTTTCTTATGATCTTTCTTTTAAAATATTAAATGCATAAAATCTACATTTCAATAAATAAAATTCAACATATTTAATATTTGTATCCAACACTGTTTATTTAAACGTTTGTAAATAGAAGTTTATTAAAAAAATATTATATACTTTCAAGTGTTTTCCTTGTAGGATGATTAGAGACAGTCTAGACAACAGAAAATTTGAAAGTTATACAAAAAATAAAAAAAAATTTTTCTTGTATTTTTTTATTATTTTAAAAAATTAAAACAAAAAAAAAACAATTTTAGACTTAGTAGGACATTAAATTGATTTAGATTGGATTATTAGATAAGTTAGGATTCGTTTTTTAAAGAAAACTTTTGTGATCTTTTTTTTCTAAATTCTTTGAATGTTCCCTTGTTAAATAGCGGCCATTATTTAACAATAATGGCTGCCATTTAACAAGTGAATATTCAAAGAACCTAAAAAAAAAAAAAACTCAATAAAATTTGATAAAATTGATAGGAGAGAAAATGATAGAAAAACTTTAAATGAACTTTTTGATCAAAGGAACTGAAATGTCCAAAGGATATGTCTAATATAAAAAGGTTAAGATTTTTACAGAATTTTCAACTTTTAATTCAAAAATTAAAATTTTTGTTTTTATTGTATTTAAAAGTATGAAAACAAAAAATCTACCGTCAAACGGCATAAAGTACATAGGATTATTATACCCGTATGAACTATGTTCAAGGGTATAATAAATTTGCCATTACGTTTGTGACACCTTAAAGGAGTCGAGCTAGATATAGTGTCAAAGGTATGGATCGGCTCAGAATCGAATTCTGAGTCGATTAAGCCATGTACGTCCGTCCGTCCGTCCGCACGATAACTCAAAAAATAAAGGAGCTAGGGGGCTGAAATTTTTTTTACGTCACTTTTGCAAAATTGTTAGTTTTGCTATTTAAATCCAACATTTTCGGTCGGTGGGATCGAGTAGCTGCCATACAACTTCTATCTTTATGTAGAAATAAGTCAGTATCTATTCAAGCTACGTTTCTGAAATTTTGCAAATGATGATCAAGTTTTATGGAAACAACTTCTGAAAAATTTGGTTGTGGTGGTACGACGGATTCGGGTAGCTGCCATACAACTTCTCCGTTTAAATGAGAATAACTCAGTGTTTATTAAAGCTAGGAACCTGACATTTTGCGAATGATGATCAAGTTTTATGGCAACAATTTCTGCAAAATTTGGTTGTGCTGCTGTGACGGGTTCGAGTAGCTGCCATACAACTTTTCTTTTTAAATGAAAATAACTCAGTGTTTATTGAAGCTAGGAATCTGACATTTTGCGAATGATGATCAAGTTTTATGGCAACAACTTATGCAAAATTTTGGTTGTAGTGGTGCGACTGGTTCGGGTAGTTGCCATACAACTTCTCTTTTTAAATGAAAATAACTCAGTATCCGTCCGCACGATAACTAAAAAAATAAAGGAGCTAGGAGGCTGAAATTTTTTTTACGTCACTTTTACAAAATTGTTAGTTTTGCTATTTAACTTCAGCATTTTCGGCCGCCGGGTTCGAGTAGCTGCCATACAACTTCTTTCTTTAAATGGAAATAACCCAGTGTCTATTCAATCTAGGTATCTGAAATTTTGCAAATGATGATCCAGTTTTATGGCAACAACTTCTGTAAAATTTGGTTATGATGATATGACAGGTTCGCAAAGTTGCCATACAATTTCTCTTTTTAAATGAAAATAACTCAGTGTCTATTGAAGCTAGCTATCTTAAATTTAGTGAAAAAGTGTCGAGTTGCATGCCAAAAACTTTTGTAAAATTTGATTGGTCTAAAGCAGCCGGTTCAGGCTTCTTGCATTTCTTGGAACTTAATGAAGCTAGGCGCAATAGATTCGTGTAGCTGTCATACAACTCCACAATTTACATAAATATATCTCTGTAGTTCGGTACTAAAACATCTGAATGTTTTTAAAAGATGATCAAGTTTTATAGAAACAGGATATATTACGTTCATACGGGTATCCCAGAGTTGACAGCGTCTACTCTACTGCACTCTTCCTCGTTTTAAAATATGATCAAGTTTTATAGAAACAGGATATATTACGTTCATACGGGTATCCCAAAGTTGATACAGTCTACTCTACTGCACTCTTTCTCGTTTTTTAAATTGAATTAATTTACAAGAGACTCTATTTATTTACAGAGTTTTAAGGCTCTAACAATATTTTAATTTATACGATTTTTAATGTTATGACTATTAATTTTAGGCGTGGCAAATTTTTATTTAAGTGAATATTTCGCCCAAAGAATTATTTTACGTTAATTCTTTAATTTGAAAGGAAAAATATAATCCTTTAAGGAATAAATTTACGGATTTTTATAAATTTTTATCGTGCAATCTACAACTTTAAACATTAATAAAAAAAAATCAAATATTTTTTAAGAATGTCATATTTTTTATTTAAATTGTAGAAGAAAAATTTTGTCTTCATCTTTAATATGTTTCCTCTTTCGCAAAACTTGCACTTAAGTTATTAAATTTTCAAAAAAATAAAAAACAATTCCAAAATAAAAAATGTTTTTACCAGTTCATTGTCACTATAAAAGATACTGTAATTTTTTTTTTTTTATATATAAGTCCCATGTGTAAGTTCTAACACATTAATGTAATTAATGTTCTTGCTAATTTTGTAAAATATAAGTTCCATAATTTTGGCTCAAATATTATTAAGAAAAATTACTAAGTAATGTATGTTTAAATCCCAAAAAACCAGAAGGGTTCAATAAAATTTTGTGGATATTTTTAAAATTTAATTTTTTATATACTCGTAGCTACATAAATAAAAGTTTGGTTTTAGATTGAATTGATTCCAAAGAAAAATTTTACAGTCCTATTCTGAAATAAAAAAAAAAAGGCGCATTGTCACTAATGAAATATTTAAGATTTTAATTTACTGAAGTAATTCATTCGCATTAAGGTTTTTAGAAATTTAATTCAGTTTACTTTTAAAAACGTATCATTGCTAATTAACAGCGAATTGACAACAACTTACGCCTTATTTCATTGGATGGTTTATGGCTAATGATGAGGTGAGTCCAATGTTGAGTTGAGTGCATTTTATTATTCGATTTAAATTTTTTTCATTTCTTGGGTCGAATGCATAAAACTGAGCTTAGGATCAAATCTTACTCTTCCAAACAAAATTACGTTTGAATTCATAGTTTTCGTATGGAAAAATGAGATTTGAGTTTAAGCTTATATTTATCCATTGAACGCAAAGTTTAGCTCGTTTGTTTTGTTTCAATCTGTTGAATGGTTTCAAATGAAGTAATTTAAAAGACCGAAGCTCATTTTTAAACTAAACGTTTAAGAAGTTAAACTTGAAATTATTTTATTTTAATTAACTCCGAAACCTCTATTTTTAGTTTTTTAACTTCATAGTTTTTCACCCATAATTTTATCAAAATGTCACAACTTTCTATAGTTTGGTATAAAATCTTCAATTTTAATTGACCATAAAACGTAGAATAAGCTGTTTCATAGAGGGTAGCACTACTATAAAGCGTAATCAAAGTGCAGTATTAGGTGTTTCGAAAAAACTAGCAAATTTTATAATCATTCTAAATAAATTTTAAGACATCGAAAATTTGAATTTTAATTAAACAGAAAATTAATATCAAAAGAAAAAATACACGAAAGATACATGAAAAATGTAGAAAAAAAAAAGAGCTAAAAGAAAAATCATTCAAAAAATTAATTTTAAGTAAGTTGGAAAGTGATATAAAATATAGAATTGTTTGTGAGATTCCTTTTAGATTTAAAATTGATTTAAAAGATTTTGGATATAAATATAGATTTGGGTTTTATTGATAAGGGTTATTTTTTTCCTTGAAATTATTTGAATTCTTTTGATATTAATCAAAACGCAAACAGGAAAAAAGTAAAAAAGAAATAAAGGATAAGGGATAATTCCTTTGAGAAATACGAATTTGAATTTCTTCGTGTATATATTGTCACTTCAATTGAATTTTGGAATTTTGTAAGATGAAATATTAAAAGATCGATTCATAATTATTATTTCGATATCTAACTTCAAAATATATCATAACATCTTCAGACTCTAAAATCTGAATTAATTTTTTTCACTTTTTATTTTATATATCTAAAAATGAATGACTATTTATTAAAAGAAATAAGGTAGAATGTAAACCAACGGTTTTTAAAAGCGCACATTTCCAAAACACAATACAAACTGTTTAGAAGTGTGATTTGCACAAAAATTTGAAAATTTCATGAAAGAAAAAACGTGAAAATAGGATATTTTTGAAATTTTGAGGGGCCGTAAGTCCACAATCCTTCATAACTAAGAAAAGTCGTTAACACACATAAAAGTATATTATTGAGTCTTTCATTTTCATGTCTTGCCGAAGAAAAATGTTTACAGGTGCCTAAGTTACAGGTGTCTAAAAATAGCAAATTTTCAATTTGTGTGGCGTAATAATTCTAAAAGAGGGAGAGTTACCCAAAAATTTTCTGAGTAAACTTATACTAATTCTAAAAGTTCTTTCTTGTCTCAAAATTACAGGTTTCTATCTGAAGGCGTGCCGGAGTTATGAAAAAAGAAGTTTCATGCAAAATGTGGTTTTCACATAACGGTAAATTTAAATAGTAAATTACAAAATATTACATAGTTTTGATATTGTTTTATATAGATAATAAAATTTTCGATCTTCTAGCAGTTTTAGATTGCAAAACTATTACGCAGAGCCTTAGATATATACATCTGAAAATTGGGCTTTTTCGCAATTTTGAAGAGCTGCAACTTTGGAACCCTTTACAACTAAAATAAACCTTTAACACACGTTAAAATATATTACTGTAGCTTTAATTTTTATATCTTGCAGAAGTGAAATGTGTACAGGTTTCTAAGTTACAGGTGTTTAAATATGTAAAAATGCAAAAATTACAGGTGTTTAAGCCCTAATAGCTCATAAACAGGGAGTGGTCCAAAAAAATTTTCTGAGCAAACTTATACAAATTCTAAAAGTTCTTTCTTGCCTCAAAACTTCGGGCCTCTATCTGAAAGCGTGCCGGAGTTATGAAAGTAGAAAAATCATGCAAAATTTGGTTTTCACATAACGGTAAATTTTAATACTAAATTTAAAAAAATTGTTATAACTTTATAATTTTAATTTATAAAGTTAAAAAAAATACCTGTCGAATGACGTTTTCAGATTGAAAAAATCTTAAGCAGAACATAAGATACATGCATTTAAAAGTAGGGCTTTTTCAAAGTTTGAGGGCCTGTAGCTCCGTAATGGAGGGGCCTACATGAAAAAGTTCCACAATATTATTTTTTTTATGAGATCTACATATGGTTAAAATTTTTTTTCTCTATCTTTAACGGTGTAGAAGTTTTGTAAACAGACGGACGGACGGACGGACAGAGTGAAACTAATAAGCACATTTTTTCAAAATTTTTTTGGAAATGTGCTAAAAAGAAAAAGCTGAATTATAAATTTAAATTTTTGGTCTTAAAAAACAATACTAAGGATAATGTAAAATAAGAATTATAAATTTGAAAATTTCTGTATGTATCAACGAATATGTATTTTCTTAATTTGCATAAAAATAAAAAAGGAAAACAAAATGATACTTGTATTTGTCAAGTCAGAAATTATGTTAATTTGTTTAAATATGTGTATACTGGGCTCTAAGAAAAGAAAAAAAAATTGTCATTGAAAGTTTTTTGATCGATTGTCTATTATGTATTTTGTTCATTATTTTTGTTTTAAAACTGTATTAAAAGTTAAATCTTTAGACTGACTAGAGTAATGAAAATAAACAATCTAAATACAGAACTTAAGACCGTTTTGTTACGAAGAGATCATTTTCAATAGTTTTTCTTTCAATTGAAATTGCTTACAACCTGTGAACCAGTACACCCTCAGTTAATATGTAATTAATCTCTCAAATAATGAGGCCATTAACAGTTTTATATTTTACAAACAAATGAATCAAACTTTATGTTTATAAAAACCATTGCATACTAATAGGCGAAATATTTAAATATTCAATTAAAAAGAAAAGTTGATGATATTCTATTCATGGAACTTCAGTACTACTGTAACGACAACAAAAAAAAAACTATTACCCAAATTTGTTACACTGCACTAAAAAATGAATAATTTTTTCTATCCTTCTGAGAAAGAACAGCAATATTTTAACTAAGGGTAGATATATGTTAAATATATGCAGAGGACATTTTAGTTTGTATCAAAAAAATTTGTTGACCAAAAAAGAAATATGCTGATTTTTTATTCAATTTTTCATTATATTTTTTCTTTTTTTTTTGAATAAATTTACACACCAGAATTTTTATTCAAGAAAATTTTATAGAATTTTTGATGTCAAGTAATTTTGGTTTTTTTTTTTTTTAATTGAAACCGAAAGAAACAAGTCCGAAGATAAAACAACGGTTTTTAAAAGCCCACATTTCCAAAAGATAATACGAACTATGTAGAATTGTGACTTGCACTAAAATTTGAAAATTTCATGAAAGAAAAAATGTGAAAATAGGACTTTTTTGTAATTTTAAGTGGCTGAAAGTACGGAACCCTATATAACTAAGAAAAACCGTAAGAGTGGCGGAGTTATGAAGGTAGTAAAATCATGTAAAATTTGCTTTTTCCTTAAATTTTCTAAAATACTAAATTTAAAAAAAAATGTACAATTTTGACGTTTATTTACAAAGATAAAAGAAATTCCTAAGGAATTCCGTTTTCAGATTAAAAAAATGTTAAATAGAATATGAGATATAGGGCTTTTTAAAAGTTTGAGGGGCTGCAACTCCGTATTGGATGAAGTTTTGTAAACAGATGGACAGAGTAAAAGTAATATGCATATTTTTTCAAATGTGTTCATGGAATTGTGCTAAAAAAACTTTAAGTTGACATTTGAACTATTCTTTTTTTAGCTGAAATTCGGAATTTTGTTTAGATTTATGTTGATGTCCATCAAATGATAAAAGACTGGAATAAAATTCAATTATTCAAATATATTAAGTATCTAGATTAGAATCTCTTCTTATATGATTTTTGAACATAATTTTTCACTTGTCATCTGTATATTTGTAGAACAAAATTCTGACACCAATATGAGAAAAGTGTGATAATATTATGTTGGTATAAGAAAATTTTTATTAAAAATAAAATCCATTTTATAGATGATTTTTTTTCCAAGTAATTTTTAAGTCTAAATTTGAATATGTAAATGTACAACTTTTAGTTTTATAATTAAAAGCAAAAAATTATTTAATTAGATAAAATCAAAGAAATTTTGTAGATTACGGGAAGTGAGACATTTTGGAACGTTCTTTTAGTACTTCTTATTAATTACTTAGCGTTTTGCTAAAGAATACATTTTATTCTGGGATTATTCTTTGATTAAGAATTTCATTTTCTAAAAATTCTAACCGTTATGAAGCTTTAAGGGTATCATGGATTCCTGCTTTCGATTTTCGACTCTTTTAATTTAGATATTATACATATGCAAAGTAAATTTCCAAATAAATGATTAGCGGACAAACAAAATAATACAAATTGTTGTAATATATAACAAAATTTTTTAAAATGATCGAAATAGCCGTACTTATTACCACTTATACTTAATCTTCATAATTTTCACTTATAATCATTTCGTAAAAAAATAACCTTATTTCTTCTTTGTATGTTATTGTTTTAAATAATTGTAGTCAAATATTTTTCATCGTGAAAAACCTTTCCTTGCAGTTTGTGAATTTTATATTGAAAAATTCAAACTTATCTCTGCGGATTACTTAAAAGATAACACTGGTCCGAAACACTAGTTGAGATAAACACTAGTCCGAAATGGATTAACTAACAAATTGGATAAAATCCAAATATCTGCTTTTATTTTTATTATTTACATCCTTTAAGAGAATTAATTACAAGTATACGGTTATTGAAACGGATGTTGAATCGATTAACGTAAACGTTATAATAGTTGATGTTAAAATTTTACTGTTCTTATTTTTAATCTTTTAATAGTAAAATAAATTAGAAAAAGGAATTAGTTTTAATATAATTTATATTATTTAAAATAAAATAACGCGATAAATAGTTATAAATAAATAGATAAATAGTATTGTCAAGTTCAGGTTTTAGATGTTTTATAAATCGTACATAAATAATTGTTTATTTTTCTTTAGTTGTATTTTGCTTATAATTCTTAATTATTATATTTCAGTTTTATATAGGATATTTTTTAGAGGCGGAGAATTTTAAATTGGCAACACTATTTTTCTGTGATTTTACTTTTTTTTTTTTAGGTTAGTTTGGTATGGCAATTCATCATGAATAGACTCACGCAGGAGCCACGTTTCCAAATTGTTCAAATTTATTTTGAAAAACATGGTTCTATTCGAGAAACTCATTTGAAAATTTTGTTCAGTGATGAAGCATAGTTTTGGTTAATTGGTGGACGATTATTCATAAGACAAGTAACGAACTGCCATTACATCCAGAAAAAGGCACCGCTTGGTCTGCTCTATGAACCGGTGGAAACATTTGCTCCATATTTTTTCAAAAATGATGATAGTCAGAACGTAACAGTCAACGGTGAGTTATTCAGAGACATGATTACTAACTTTTTTGTGCCTCAATTGGAACGTATTAAATTTACAGACATGGGGTTTCAGCAGGAAGGCACCACATGCCACACAGTGCGCAACACAATTAATTTACTGAAAGAAACATTTGACAAATGATTAATTTCCCGAAATGGATCTGTTAACTGACCACCTCGTTTGTGCGATTTGACGCCATTAGATTATTTTTTCTGGGGATATGTAAAGTCGCATGTCTACACCGATAAACCAGAAACAATTGAGCACTTGGAAGCCAACATTCGCAACATTATTGCCGAAATACAGCCTGCTTTACTACGAATCAGATTTCTTCGATCAGATTCAGCGAAATTTTGAATTCACCTCCGAAAAAATAAATTGTTCTGACGGGTGATTTCAACATTCATAACAGGGACTGATTACACTATTCCGGCAACATCTTTTTGAGTCTAAACTCAATTCGAAAGCAACTTGAACAATTTTCCTCACTGTTCCATCTTTCTGAACTTGTCAAAAATAGGATCCAAAAAGCTTCCAAGCTTTAAAAATCAGCTGATAGTATCACTGCCATGTTGCTTAAAATATCTACTCTAATATTTTAAAAAGTCTACTCTTTAATATTTTAAAACCTCTACGCAATCTTTTATGCCTCTACTTTATTTCGGGTGTACATCTTACCCAATGCGCAGGTCTGCAGGTCTTCCTAATTCCTTATTAAAAAAGTAATAATAGTGACTCCAATAACTACCATTGTCATAACTTCAGTTCTTTCCAAAATATAAAACGCAAATCAGGCTGAAAATAGAGTAAAATACTTATTTAGGATGAATCTCTTCAGCTAGCGCTAGATTATATCGATAATATGCATAAGAAACCTATTCGTCGTATTAAGGATTCTAGTGTTATATAAAAGCTCTGATATCGCCTCACAATAGGATCACCTTGTTTTATAGATTCTGAACGAATAAACACCTGTTTAATTCTTTATGTTTTAAAGAAATAAAAAAGTTAATGACTCCACTCAAAGTTTTCTTACGAGAACAAGGAATGTAGCAGATACTCATATCTCTATACTGTAGAAGTTCTAAATTGGCGTAACACAGCTATTTTCACCCTCACTATTTTCAAATCTCGCGTTTAACATTCTTGTTCTTAAAATCTTGTGTTTTAAGATAATAAAGTGAAGAATTATTTTCTGATAAAAAAAGTAACGTTATTGTTTTTATCAGAACTACATATATTCTATTTTAGTAAAACACTCAACCATTATGCTTATTAAAAATTGTAGTTTTAATATTTCAAATGTTAATAAATCTTATAAACTTAAACTTTATATCCGTAAACTGGTAGATAATTTTTTTGCTTTTTTCCTTTACAATCCAATAAGGGATATAGGGAATCGTACTAAGTCATTTATTATTCTTATTTGATTTAGCTTCAGTTTCTTGAATTTGTAGTTTGTTTCTGTATAGGTATTGTATATTAGTAGACTATGAAACACAAATATTTTTTATTTGTGCTCCATCTATATAATGAATAATGATATAATGAATTTGTTATTACATTTGAGACACCTTAAAAGAAACGAGATAGATATGATAAAGTACATATATTCTTTACTTTCGAATTTACGTTCGTTCGCTTCGTTAATCTATAGTTTTGAAAGTTTTACTCTTTCACCTTTGTAAAATTGTAAATTTTGGAATTGAAATTGAGCAAGTGCAACGGATGGGATCGAGTAATTATATGAAAATAATTCAGTGTCTATTGATAGATATCTGAAATTTAGTGAAGAGAAGGTTTAGACATGTCAACAACTTTTGTAAAATTTGGTTGGTCTGGAGCAGCCGGTTCAGGCTTCTTGCACCTCTTGCAACTTAGCTAGGCGTCTCAGATCTTACAAATTATGATCAAGTTTTATGACAATAACTTCTATTAAATTTGGTTGAATTGACGTAACAGGGCAAGGTAACCGTCAATTCTCATTACTTGATTAAGTTGATTATCTTCAATTTTCTAAAAAATGATTAAAATTTTTTAGCAACATCATAATATACTATGTTCGTACGGATATCCTAGAGTAGACATAGTGAATTATATACTCTTCCTCGTTTTTTTTATACCCGTATGAACTATGTTCAAGGGTATAATAAATTTACCCTTACGTTTGTGACACCTTAAAGGAGTCGAGCTAGATTTAGTGTTAAAGGTATGGATCGGCTCAGAATCGAATTCTGAGTCGATTAAGTCATTTAAGTTCGTCCGCACGATAACTCAAAAAATAAAGGACGTAGGAGGCTGAAATATTTTTTAAGCCACTTTTGCATAATTGTTAGTTGCGCTATTTAAATCCAGCATTTTCGGCAGCCGCATTCGAGTAGCTGCCATACAACTTCTTTCTTTAAATGGAAATAACTCAGTGTCTACTGAAGCTAGGAATTTGAAATTTAGTAAAGAGGTGTCGAGTTACATGCCAACAACTTTTGTAAAATTTGCTTCGTCCAAAGCAGCCGGTTCAGACTTCTTGCATTTCTTGGAACTTAATGAAGGTAGGCGCTATAGATTCGGGTAGCTGTCAAACAATTTACATAACTCCACAATTTACATAAATATATGTCTGTAGTTAACGTCGGTACTAAAACATCTGCATGTTTTTAAAAGATGATCAAGTTTTATAGAAACAGGATATATTACGTCCATACGGGTATCCCAGAGCTGACACAGTCTACTCTACGGCAGTTTTTTTTGGGTTTAAATTAACTAAAATTTCTTTGCTTGAATATTTAATGACCAATGAGAAACAATGATATTTCATTAATTTTCCCCATTAAATATTCTTGCTTTTAGTATTTTGTTTAATTTTTTTTCATCCAATTACATTCAAAACCTAATAGAGTTTAGAAATGTTTTTAGTATAATAAATACTGACGAAAGTCTTATATGAGTTAAAATATGGAATAAAATTTAAGATGTAAATGATGATTTCATCCAATTTTCAATAGATTAAATATTGAAAACTGTTTTGGCTCATTAAACCGTTTTGTGGATCAGTGAATTTGTACATTCAGAGTACAAAAAACATTCATCTGTAAAAAAAACTTTGCACTCAAAATAAAAAACTTAAAGTTGTTAAAGTTGTTAAAATAAAAAACTTAGTTGTTACAATAAAAACTTAAAGTTGTTAAAATTAAAAACAAAAAAAACGAGGAAGAGTGCAGTAGAGTAGACTGTGTCAACTCTGGGATACCCGTATGAACGTAATATATCCTGTTTCTATAAAACTTGATCATCTTTTAAAAACATTCAGAGTTTTAGTACCGAACTACAGAGATATATTTATGTAAATTGTGGAGTTGTATGATAGCTACCCGAATCTATTGCGCCTAGCTTCATTAAGTTCCAAGAAATGCAAAAAGCCTGAACCGGCTGCTTTAGACCATTCAAATTTTACAAAAGTTTTTGGCATGCAACTCGACACTTTTTCACTAAATTTCAGATACCTAGCTTCAATAGACACTGAGTTATTTTCATTTAAAAAGAGAAGTTGTATGGCAACTATCCGAACCTGTCATATCATCACAACAAAATTTTACAGAAGTTGTTGCATTAAAACTCGATCATCATTTGCAAAATTTCAGATACCTAGATTGAATAGACACTGGGTTATTTCCATTTAAAGAAAGAAGTTGTATGGCAGCTACTCGAACCCGGCGGCCGAAAATGCTGGAGTTAAATAGCAAAACTAACAATTTTGCAAGAGTGACGTAAAAAAAATTTCAGCCTCCTAGCTCCTTTATTTTTTGAGTTATCGTGCGGACGGACACTGAGTTCTTTTCATTTAAAAAGAGATTTTGTATGGCAGCTACCCGAACCCGTCGCACCAGCACAACCAAATTTTGTAGAAGTTGTTGCCATAAAACTTGATCATCATTTGCAAAATTTCAGATACCTAGATTGAATAGACACTGGGTTATTTCCATTTAAAGAAAGAAGTTGTATGGCAGCTACTTGAACCCGGCGGCCGAAAATGCTGGAGTTAAATAGCAAAACTAACAATTTTGTAAAAGTGATGTAAAAAAAATTGCAGCCTCCTAACTCCTTTATTTTTTGAGTTATCGTGCGGACGGACACTGAGTTCTTTCATTTAAAAAGAGATTTTGTATGGCAGCTACCCGAACCCGTCGCACCAGCACAACCAAATTTTGTAGAAGTTGTTGCCATAAAACTTGATCATCATTTGCAAAATTTCAGATACCTAGATTGAATAGACACTGGGTTATTTCCATTTAAAGAAAGAAGTTGTATGGCAGCTACTCGAACCCGGCGGCCGAAAATGCTGGAGTTAAATAGCAAAACTAACAATTTTGTAAAAGTGATGTAAAAAAAATTGCAGCCTCCTAACTCCTTTATTTTTTGAGTTATCGTGCGGACGGACACTGAGTTCTTTTCATTTAAAAAGAGATTTTGTATGGCAGCTACCCGAACCCGTCGCACCAGCACAACCAAATTTTGTAGAAGTTGTTGCCATAAAACTTGATCATCATTTGCAAAATTTCAGATACCTAGATTGAATAGACACTGGGTTATTTCCATTTAAAGAAAGAAGTTGTATGGCAGCTACTCGAACCCGGCGGCCGAAATTGCTGGAGTTAAATAGCAAAACTAACAATTTTGTAAAAGTGATGTAAAAAAAATTGCAGCCTCCTAACTCCTTTATTTTTTGAGTTATCGTGCGGACGGACACTGAGTTCTTTCATTTAAAAAGAGATTTTGTATGGCAGCTACCCGAACCCGTCACACCACCACAACCAAATTTTGCAGAAGTTGTTGCCATAAAACTTGTTCATCATTCGCAAAATTTCAGATACCTAGATTGAACAGACACTGGGTTATTTCTATTTAAAGAAAAAAGTTGTATGGCAGCTACTCGAACCCGGCGGCCGAAAATGCTGGAGTTAAATAGCAAAACTAACAATTTTGCAAGAGTGACGTAAAAAAAATTTCAGCCTCCTAGCTCCTTTATTTTTTGAGTTATCGTGCGGACGGACACTGAGTTCTTTTCATTTAAAAAGAGATTTTGTATGGCAGCTACCCGAACCCGTCGCACCAGCACAACCAAATTTTGTAGAAGTTGTTGCCATAAAACTTGATCATCATTTGCAAAATTTCAGATACCTAGATTGAATAGACACTGGGTTATTTCCATTTAAAGAAAGAAGTTGTATGGCAGCTACTTGAACCCGGCGGCCGAAAATGCTGGAGTTAAATAGCAAAACTAACAATTTTGTAAAAGTGATGTAAAAAAAATTGCAGCCTCCTAACTCCTTTATTTTTTGAGTTATCGTGCGGACGGACACTGAGTTCTTTCATTTAAAAAGAGATTTTGTATGGCAGCTACCCGAACCCGTCGCACCAGCACAACCAAATTTTGTAGAAGTTGTTGCCATAAAACTTGATCATCATTTGCAAAATTTCAG
Organism: Poecilobothrus nobilitatus; assembly: GCA_947095535.1. Taxonomy (NCBI): domain Eukaryota; kingdom Metazoa; phylum Arthropoda; class Insecta; order Diptera; family Dolichopodidae; genus Poecilobothrus; species Poecilobothrus nobilitatus. Next base: position 117,175,202 of record OX352774.1, read on the forward strand.
ATACCTAGATTGAATAGACACTGGGTTATTTCCATTTAAAGAAAGAAGTTGTATGGCAGCTACTCGAACCCGGCGGCCGAAAATGCTGGAGTTAAATAGCAAAACTAACAATTTTGTAAAAGTGATGTAAAAAAAATTGCAGCCTCCTAACTCCTTTATTTTTTGAGTTATCGTGCGGACGGACACTGAGTTCTTTTCATTTAAAAAGAGATTTTGTATGGCAGCTACCCGAACCCGTCGCACCAGCACAACCAAATTTTGTAGAAGTTGTTGCCATAAAACTTGATCATCATTTGCAAAATTTCAGATACCTAGATTGAATAGACACTGGGTTATTTCCATTTAAAGAAAGAAGTTGTATGGCAGCTACTCGAACCCGGCGGCCGAAATTGCTGGAGTTAAATAGCAAAACTAACAATTTTGTAAAAGTGATGTAAAAAAAATTGCAGCCTCCTAACTCCTTTATTTTTTGAGTTATCGTGCGGACGGACACTGAGTTCTTTCATTTAAAAAGAGATTTTGTATGGCAGCTACCCGAACCCGTCACACCACCACAACCAAATTTTGCAGAAGTTGTTGCCATAAAACTTGTTCATCATTCGCAAAATTTCAGATACCTAGATTGAACAGACACTGGGTTATTTCTATTTAAAGAAAAAAGTTGTATGGCAGCTACTCGAACCCGGCGGCCGAAAATGCTGGAGTTAAATAGCAAAACTAACAATTTTGCAAGAGTGACGTAAAAAAAATTTCAGCCTCCTAGCTCCTTTATTTTTTGAGTTATCGTGCGGACGGACACTGAGTTCTTTTCATTTAAAAAGAGATTTTGTATGGCAGCTACCCGAACCCGTCGCACCAGCACAACCAAATTTTGTAGAAGTTGTTGCCATAAAACTTGATCATCATTTGCAAAATTTCAGATACCTAGATTGAACAGACACTGGGTTATTTCTATTTAAAGAAAGAAGTTGTATGGCAGCTACTCGAACCCAGCGGCCGAAAATGCTGGAGTTAAATAGCAAAACTAACAATTTTGCAAGAGTGACGTAAAAAAAATTTCAGCCTCCTAGCTCCTTTATTTTTTGAGTTATCGTGCGGACGGACACTGAGTTCTTTTCATTTAAAAAGAGATTTTGTATGGCAGCTACCCGAACCCGTCGCACCACCACAACCAAATTTTTTAGAAGTTGTTGCCATAAAACTTGATCATCATTCGCAAAATTTCAGATACCTAGATTGAACAGACACTGGGTTATTTCTATTTAAAGAAAGAAGTTGTATGGCAGCTACCCGAACCCGGGGACAGAAAATGCTGGAGTTCAATAGCAAAACTAACAATTTTACAAAAGTGACGTAAAAAAATTTTCAGCCTCCTAGCTCCTCTATTTTTTGAGTTATCGTGCGGACGGACACTGAGTTCTTTTCATTTAAAAAGAGATTTTGTATGGCAGCTACCCGAACCCGTCGCACCAGCACAACCAAATTTTGTAGAAGTTGTTGCCATAAAACTTGATCATCATTTGCAAAATTTCAGACGCCTAGCTTCATTAGGTTCCAAGAGGTGCAAGAAGTCTGAACCGGCTGCTCTAGACCAAACAAATTTTACAAAAGTTGTTGGCATATAACTCGACATTTCTTTACTAAATTTCAGATTCCTAGCTTCAATAAACACTGAGTTATTCTCATTTAACCGGATAAGTTGTATGGCAGCTACCCGAACCCGCCGCACCACCACAACCAAATTTTACAAAAGTTGTTGCCATAAAACTTGATCATCATTTGCAAAATTTCAGACGCCTAGCTTCATTAGGTTCCAAGAGGTGCAAGAAGTCTGAACCGGCTGCTCTAGACCAACCAAATTTTACAAAAGTTGTTGGCATGTAACTCGACACCTCTTTACTAAATTTCAGATTCCTAGCTTCAATAAACACTGAGTTATTCTCATTTAAACGGAGAAGTTGTATGGCAGCTACCCGAACCCGCTGCACCAGCACAACCAAATTTTACAGAAGTTGTTGCCATAAAACTTGATCATCATTTGCAAAATTTCAGAAACCTAGCTTGAATAGATACTGAGTTATTTCTATATAAAGATAGAAGTTGTATGGCAGCTACTCGAACCCGCCGACCGAAAATGTTGGATTTAAATAGCAAAACTAACAATTTTGCAAAAGTGACGTAAAAAAAATTTCAGCCCCCTAGCTCCTTTATTTTTTGAGTTATCGTGCGGACGGACGGACGGACGGACGGACGGACGGACGTACATGGCTTAATCGACTCAGAATTCGATTCTGAGCCGATCCATACCTTTGACACTATATCTAGCTCGACTCCTTTAAGGTGTCACAAACGTAATGGCAAATTTATTATACCCTTGAACATAGTTCATACGGGTATAAAAATTAAAGTTGTTAAAATTTTATACTTTATACTTTTTTACCCAATATTTTTTTGTTAGTATTTTAAATTAATGTTAAAAACAGTTTTTAAAACGAACATCGAAAATTCCTTAAAAAAAGAGAAAAAAAAAGTAGTTAATTGTAATCTACTGTCCGTCTGCTAAAATTTGCATTTCCATTTTCTTTTATTTATTTTTTTTTTTAAGGTAAAAAAACATAGAAAAATATTGAAAAAAGTAGAATTCATTTTTAATTTTATATAAATCGATTTTTAATCAATTTTAAAATTTCTCATTTTGCTATAATGTTTTTTAGCTTTTCCATTTAATAGAATTCAAATGTAAAAATAAATTTGTAAAACATCGAAAAAAACATCGAAAAATATAAAAAGTATTAAAATTTTGTTTGATTTGAAGTCATTATACACTTTTTAATTTATTTTTTTATTTTATATTTTTACGTTAAATTATGACTGAAAAATGGTTGCTTTCTTTCGGCGGAAAATCGATGAAAAATATTCGAATTATACGCGAAAAAAATTTATTAAAGTACGAATATATAAATGGAATATAATTTATACAAAATTTATTTATATTGAGAACGGAGAAAAATTATTTTATTATCATCTTAATAGACTTCACATAAATATGAAAGAAAAGACTAGAAAAGTTCTTCTATTTATTCGCCTTTTCACCTCAATTTCTTTATCTGATTTTCCTTTTCGGTTTTTTTTGTTTTTGGAGAAAATAAATTATAAAATTTAAAATAAAAGTAAAATAAAATAAAAAAAAATAAAAAATTTAAAATAAAAATAAAATTTTGTACTTGTTAAAAAGCAAAAATTATAATAATTAGGCTTGAAGAATTACTAAGAGACATTATTTTCCATTGGTTATATAGGATGAAGAATTAGAGATTTGAAGTTAATTTTTTTTCTTAGTCTATTGAAGAATCACCACAGGGGAATTTCATTTTATATTGTATATGTGCTCGGTTTAAAGGGAATTCAAAAACTAAAAATTAAAAACGTGTTATCCATAATTTTATAATGCCTTTTCCTTAAATTTGTCATGTCTTCTGTTATAGATATTCTTAAAAATATAATTTTTTGTTCGCTATCAAAATTGAAACATTATTAATGTAATCCTTTACTCTTTCCTTAGAAATTTTGATCTAAATTATTAAACTTTTCTCGAAATTTTCGACAGTTTTGATTTCAAATAAAATTTAATGTTATTTTCGGTTCTAAAAATTTTTAAAATTTTGTTCTGATTCATCTTAAAGATTCATCTTCTGTTTTTTTATAGTCGTTATAAACTTTTTTTAAATAATTTAACTAGAAAGTCTTATTGGAGACAAGGATTTGTGAAAAATATAATGCTCATGAAATTATACAATAAGAAAAAGAAAAGTTTCTACTTTTACTAAGTATTAATTGAGTCTATTTCTTATTTTTGGACCACTTTTAATTTTTGCAATTTACAATTTATTTACTTTGTTATTTATTTATTTATTTATTGAAGCTACCTTTATAATTTATAAGGTCATAACATATATCCCCAGATTGAGGATATTTACATCTGTGATTAAAAGTTAAGAGAAAATATATTCGAGTTTTTATAATACAATTCAAAATTGAATGGCTAAAATCGCTAAAAAAACCTACTAACATATTTTTAGTGACTTATGTGACTATGAACTCAAAACAAACATATAGACTTGGTATTATTATATTTGTATCATTGAAACTGAGATCTACTATACAATAATATAGTAACGGTATACAAGAAACTGAGATCTACTATGCTAAAATCTTGTATTCAATTCACTATATATTTATCCTTTCAAGATGTTCATTTGCAACTTGAGGAGACAAGATTACTCTTTAGTAACTTAAGTATTAGGTGACTAAATCTCTTATATAATAAATTAAATATCTCTAGAGAAATTAAGATAAGAAGAAGAAGAGTATTTAAGAATAAAAACTTGTTAATCTATATGCTATACAATTTGATTTTATGTTATACTCGTATGTGTTAAAAATGTGCTTTAAATGTGTGAAGTTTCGGTTAAAAGTTTTCTTAAAAAGTGTTTGAGGAAGGATTCTTTATTTTTTTTTCCATTTTGATTAAATGGATAAATATATTATGATGCGAGATAATTCAATGACGAATGATTACGGCAAAATAAAGAAAAAAATAAACTAGAAGAAGAGAATGGAAATAAATAACAAAAACAAAAACCAATCATCAAACAAATAAAGATATACATTTGAATAATAAATGTAATACATATTTGGTTTCTTTTTCTATTTTTCAATTTCTTCCTAAATTTTTTTTCAATCATGTAAAATGAGTCGCGCTTTGCTTGATTAGATTTTTCAAAAAAAAGAAAACATAATAAATAAATAAAAAAAATTGTAAAATTACTTGAAATTATCTAAAATTGACTGGTTGGAGGCTGAGTTTTTATCTTAAGAAGCATTTTGAAAACAACATTTATATGAATTGATTGAAGGGTTTGATTTTTTTTTTTTTATTATAATTTAGTTGTATTTTTTAAGCGTGTTGTATTCATATGATTTCGAAATAACGAATTATGAGTAGTTGGATTTTTCTTGATGATAAAAGAAGATTGCAAAGGATTATACAATTGGAGGATTTTAAAATAAAATTTATCATAAGGATTCTAAGTGGAAAATGAATGAATTTAATAATATGTAAACTTATTATATTACCTAATCTCTTTTGATTTAAATTTATTTTTCTACCAAAGAAAAGTAGAAAAAAAAATTTATTTAATGAACTTAAGTACCTATTCAATTAAGAAAAGTATTAGTTTGAAAATTGATAAAAATGTATATACATTTTTTTTGAGGAGAAAAACATTATAATTTAAATATTTCATTTGGTGAAAACTATGAAAAAAGACATAATAAATTTAACTTTAACTATTGTATACTTTTTTTTAAAAATTAATAAACATTAATACCAGCTTATTATAAAATATTTATTAATTTTTCGTCAGTATAATCACTAGATTAAGTAAGTTGTGCACATATGTAAGTTCTCCACCTAGGTAAGTTGTGTACCCTCACAATGTTGTACAAGAGATTTGATTAAATGATCAAGATTAATGAAACCGAGGTATTTTTCCCTTTTTTTTGACAGACTGGGTTAAGTGTAAAGAAAGTATTCCAAGGTCTTTATAGTGCCAATTCGTCTGGAAAACGTATAATTATCCACTTGGGCACTTAATCTTCTAGGTCTAGAGAGAGGTTCTTCTTAATATTGAATTTAAGGATTTATACAGATACGTGGACAGATAACGTATTGTCAATGTTAATTTAAGCTTTGATCTGTACTTTGCTAACTCGTCTACCGATTCATTTCTGCCAGTTTATTCAGAGAATACTCAATACTTTTCGATTCTATCACCTTCAATTTGGTCTCTTCCTGCTACGAACTTAGTTGCCGTCTGATTATCAAAGTAAAATGTAATTCTGATATCCAAAAGCTTAGTAAATGCAATGCTAGCAAGTGTGTGGATTGCCAGAACTTATATTTGAAAAACACAGAAATATTCAGGCATAAATATTTTTTAATATAAAATATGTATAACAGCTGATTCTAAAATGGAAAAATTAGACAAAAACTGATAGTAATATTGATAATGCAATCAAAAAACTAAAAACAAATACAGCTAATAATCATTACGAGAACTAACATATTTAAAAATGTAAAAATAGTACCATTCTATTATCTAAGCTAAGAAATTAAAACAAGAGAAGAAACTAATTCAGATTAGTTCACTGAACAATAAAATTGAGGTAAACACCACCGAACGCAAATGTTTGATTCAAACTGAACATGTTGTGGTTTGTTCAGATCTTAAATATATTTCCAGTCCAGCGAATAGTTATTAAACGAAGATTTCTTCGCTAATTCGTTGTTTTACACATACTTTAGTTAATTCTACTAAAGAAGGAAAATGTTTTTCCAATTATTATTAATTAAATAAAAATGATCCCACACAAAAATTTTATAATCCACGAATATTTTCTAATTGGTTAGCAGATCCGAATTTTTTCAGCCAGAACTTTTTAAGTAGAAAAGTTTAGAATCTGGAAGAAATCCCAAAAATAAAAATTATTTGTAAGTTAGATATGAGAGAAGATATCCTGCAATATAACCATAAATTCTCAGTTTTTTGCAACAAATTAAACAAAGTAAGTAAATGAAAATTCAAATGTATTTGTATAGAATAAGTAAAAGCGAAAGAAATTAAAATTGAAGTAACATGAAAATCTAATCTAAATAAACAAAGCTGGGAAGAGTTTTTTGAAGAATTGTGTTTTAAAGCTAACGGACTCATACAACCTTTTGCATATATAATAACCATTTATAAATTAAACAAAATTTAACGATTTCACCTACTGCAAAAAGCAAAAAAAAACCATGAAACAAGGCTGTATATAAAACTAAAGGTCTGTCAAGCCGTACATTTTCCAAATTACAATTAAAACAGTTAAGAATTGTAACTTGCACCAAAATATTGCAAATTTTTCTTAGAATTACTTAATAAGATAAATTTATTAAAATCTCGAGAGACTTTCTTCAATTTGAAGGAAACCCTATATAATTAAGAAAAGCTGATATTAATTTAAACCCTATATTAATTTAAATACTAATTTGCAGAAAATTGCATTATTTTGAAATTGATTTATAAAGCTAAAAAAATATTTTATCGTTTGCCTATTTGAAAAAATGTTAAGTTAGACATGAGATATATACATTTGAAAATAGACAAAATCACGGACAAAATTAAATTATTAAGCAAATTTTTTGCAATCTGTTTGAAAAATGCGCTAAAAAGGATCGAATAAAAATGAGCAAACTAGCAAAACAAAATTTTACAAAAGTTATTGCCATAAAACTTGATCATCTTTTATAAAATTTCAGATACTCAGCTTCCATAGACACCGATTTATTTCCTTATAAAGAAAGAAGTTGTATAGCAGTTACTCGAACTCGCTGGTCGAAAATGCTGGATTTAAATAGCAACACTAACAATTTTGCAAAAGTGACTTAAAACTCCTAGCTCCTTTATTTTTTGTGTTATTGGGCAGACAAACAGACAGGGGGACATACTCCAACACTCACCAGGCGGATATACATCTTAATCCACTACAAATTCGCTTGAGCCTTTATCTACTCAACTTCTTTAAAATGTCATAAACGTAATGGCAAATTTATTATACCCTTGAATATACGTTCATACGCGTATAAAAACTTTAATATATTGAAAAAAATAGTCTTTAAACTTTAGTTTTAAATTTAAAATATTATAAAATTATTTCTTTAACGGGGTTATATAAAACCTAAACGGGTTGTTTGACCTTCCAAAAACTTTCAATAAACAAAAATATTATCCAATTCAATTTATTTATAATACCAATAAAAAATTCATTCAATACAGATAATTCTTAAAAAAGTTTTTATTAAATGTTTATCATTTTTTATTTCTGTTTATATTAAATTGAAGGTTTCGCTTTTATTTTAAAGGGATATCAATAATCTTTGATCCTACAGTATCTGTAATTTAACTTTTTTATTTATATTTTGGAATTTTTTTTTTTTTTTTATTTTATTTTAAATTAAATCCTGACCTGATCTTTAATTTTCCCCAAAATCCATTGCTTTTGGTCATTAAATTTAAACTACTGAAAACCATTTTTAATCTTTAATCTTTTAATCAAATTTCCATTTTTAATCTTTTATTATCGTAAATTGATTGAAATGTTTTTATATTTTACAGGCTAATAATAAACCAATTAAAATTTTATTAATCTCAGTTATTGTAGAAACTTAATATTATCCTTGTTGTTGTATTCAAGAAATTATAATTATGCGAAATATTATAGACTACCGTAAGATATGTATCAAAGAAATAATCACTAAAATACAAAAAAAAAGTTAAATACACCAAAAATGTATGGGAGCTTGTCATATGGCTGTATTTCATTTCCATACAGTGCCATTTCACTGCATTTTTTGCAAGTTGCCTGTTTATTATCATTTGACTGTATTTCATTTAACATTTCATTTAGGGGTTATTTTCAAGTTGGGTACAAAATAGTGGATTCAATATTTTGTTAGCAGGGTTTGTTTTTTAAATATGTGTGTAAAATATATAATTAGGGAGGGTTTTAGAGTTGGTTACGAATGACATCCAGCCATAAGCCATATAGTCGAATGAAATAAATGTAGCATAGAAATGAAAACTGAATACAGTGTACAAATGAAACTGAACAAATGAACCTGAACATGTACAAATAAAACTGAATACAGTGAAAAGAGACATACAGATTATAGTCAAGTGACATATAATCAAATGGTACGTCGTAACGGCGATAATGATGATAGCCCAAAATCTATTCGGAAATTTCATAATATCCAAAAAAAAAGTAATGAAAAATAATTTTCTAAAATGTATGTTTCAATTCCATTTTCTCTTTCAAGCTTTATTTCATATGTAATAATCGCCTAAATAAAATAGTTTTGCAAATGAAGTACCCCAAATGTTATGTTGGCGGTTATTTCATTTTCCAGAGTCCTATTTAATTTTTACAATTATACAGTTCCAACAATATTTTTATTTTAAACAAAGTTCTTTTAACATATCGTTCGATTTCAGGCTTTTTTTCTATTAATCTTTTATTTAATTTATTTTATCTTATCTAAAAAAAACAAAGTCTACAAACAAATGGTTTTGAATTCCCTTGTTTTTTCGATTTTCTTTTATATTTATGACATGTGTATTTTTTAAGTTAAATTATTGTATGCAGTAAGTACTGAATTTTATCATTGTAGTAAGTATTTATTACTAAGGTAGTTACTATTATTTATATTTATATATATTTTTTATATGTTTTATTTATATTTTTTTATCTTTGTAAGAAATTTAATTAGAATTTACCCTAACTTAATGTACTTAACCTAACCTAAAAGAACTTTAGCTAAATTATTCCTATTATCTCTGTATACATTATTGTAATAATGATGATTCCAACTAGTAATAGTTCCGTTTAACTAATGTGTCCTTGTAAGGAATACTTATACCGTATTTTATATAATTTCCCTTTATATTACACGCGTTATATTCAATAGTTTTACAGATGGCTCTTGTATAATTGTGTTATAGATATTATATACACATGAATCATATGGTTTTGGAGCGTTTTCTGAAGTGTTTTATACTCTCTTGCAATGGATCTGATTAAATTTTAACAGAAAATTGTCGATTCTTATGGGTTTGATTCCTTGTACATATATTTTTTTGAGTACTAATATCTGTAGTTGAATTCTCACTATGTAGGTTTATTCATATAAACTTTTTTTTAAACTTGCGCTGACATTATACCATATGCAAGTGTTGACCTTATTAATTTTTGATAGCATATTATTTAAACTCTATTGCTAACGTTTTCATTATTAAAAAAATATTTTTACAACCATAAAAGACTTTGCGTATTGCCTTTAGAAATTGTGTATTTTATAAGCTCAGATTAGTTCAAGTTACGATAAAATCGGTGCAAAAACTTCTAGAAACAACCTTTATGTTTGGCAGAGATGAATTAGTTGAAGATTTTATAGAAAATTTTCCAATTCAATATCCAATTTTCTGTTATCTAGATTGAAAAAATAAAAGACACGTTAACAATATCCTGTTGCAGACCGTTTTCGATTTAGGATGCGTTATCTTTTGTGTTTTGTTGATAATGTATCGAAAATTTATTGCCATGTATCCTGCTTTGGATCAGTGCAATTAGGTGTGATGGAAATTTATATTTTATCAACTGGTATGTTAAGCCGAATTAACTCTCTTTTCTAAATCTACCAAGGCATCGATAATTCATTAATTAAATTTTGCAAAATGAAGTTAAACTCTACCTTGCTAATAGTGAAAAAGTGCAGAAAATGTATTATATAAATAATTTAAAACGATTTTGTTTTTTAACAAATGTACAAATTAAAGTTTTATATTTTTGTTGTAAATATTTTTAGTTTCAAAAGTGAATTATTCTAGAAAAAAAAAACCAAATACAACACGATATCACTATTTTAAGTGTTAGTCCTTATTTGTGTTGGATACGAAAAAGAAGATATCAGTTTTTACGGACCGCATACATGTATGTATAAGGTAGGTATTGTTTTCACACTAAAAATTTGTACCCGAGATTTTTGCAAATATGCTCTACTCCAGTGGTAAAAAAAGGATTTGACGTAAATATTTCAGATTGATTGGTACAAATTGGACAACTGCATGTGGTAGTTTACTAATGTTATTTTTAAGTTTTTTGCGAATATTTCGTAACAAAATATAAAGAGCAACAACTAAAGAGCGTAACAAGTAAAGAGCAACAACTTTGCCATAGAAAATTTTTGCCATAAAAATAAGCCTAAATTTCATACATATTGTAATATGGTACCTACGATAGTGGGTAGTAGTAACAAAACGTACACAACAGAATAACAAAAAAAACACAAAATTATAAGAGACATTCTCACTTACTCTCTTTAAAATTGTGTATTTTTTTTTCTCGAGTCTCGACTCGACCGCAACGGCTCAACTATTCGTTCTATATGTTTGTAATGTGCTTTAACTTATGTATGTATAAAGAAAAAAATTTAAAAATTGATAAAAATCATCATTTATCATTTATTTATGTATTGAAATTTTAAATAGTGATCCGATATTATAATAATCAATTTGTATCTAAGTATGTACATGTATGATCAGCGGGCAGAGTCTCTTTAAAATTCAAAAACATAAATTGTTATGGTTTTGTACTTTTCTATTAAATTGTTGCATTTATGTATGAATGTGTGACATTTATGTATTATTTGAAGCGATTAGAAAACTTTTCTAATTGTATTCTTTTTTGAATTAAATTTTTTCTGATATAAGTACATAAATTTTGGTATACAGCAGTTCTTACGACCAAAATTAAATTTGAATAATTTTTTATTTTTGAATATTTTGTATGTCAATTTTATGGTTACCATTTGTACAATTATTTGTACGGTACGGTAATATTTGTACGGTTTTCTCGCCCTCTGTACCATGTACAATCTTAATCAATTATTGGATTGAATTGTACACCAAATATACAGTCTTTTCAGATTTTAAATTTTTTACATTAGGGCAAGGTAAAACGAACAACTGTAATATTATTACAGACAACGTGGCTTATAAAAAAAATTTAACTGAATTTTGCTCCAAACTTTGTTTGTTCATTTTACGAATGTTTTACGGATACCTATTTCGTTTTCTCCACATAGCCCTAAAGCATTTATTTCGTACTTGATAAATAAATAGACATAATAGTCGTCATTCACAATACCAAATAACCTAAAAATACGCCCACCAACAAACTACAGGCTCTTTATACAATTTAATTCTGTTTTGGCGTTATTTTAAAAATAATTTCATTTAGTGTTTTGACGAATTTGGTTTTGCTTTCTGATTTGTTACGGATTGTACTTTTTCCATAAATTCTATTTTTCTAAACTATAACTGTCTATTATATGAATTAGGATTCAACATAGAATTTCACTACTCATTAACAGGGGCCCCTAGTAATGATATAATCTCCCATTTTTGTGGTATTATTTCTTTTTTTTTGAGGGATTGTTTCTTGCGAGCGTATTTCGCGAAGTTATTATATTATGTGGAAGTTCCATGAAATATTGATAAGAAGGATAAATACAAGGTTTGTAAGGAAAACTGGTAGGAGTTTTTTTTAAATAAAACAATAAAATTATTGTTAACAACATTTTTTATTTACGATCATTTCCATTCTTTCGTAAGCTGATAATTCAAATATTTTTACTTGAATGATGTAGCAAAGAGTTTTCATATAAGAATTGCATAAAAATTGATTGCAATAAGATTTAGAAAATAAAATTATGTTAAAACAAACGATTGAACAAGAGATCCAATTATTTATTTCGTTTGTGTTGTTTGATTTGTTTTTCCATCTGGAATCTTCTTCTTAAAAAAAATTTTTCTTGATTATTTGCGCTAAGGAAAGTTTTTCATTTTTTCATTTTACAATATTCCGTAAGAAGGTAGTGATAAAATTGAAAAAAAAGGGATATTAAATCAAAACAAAAACACACATATTTTATAGTCCAGGATTAATGAAAAGGAGCCATAAATAAATAAATAAATAAGTAGATAAATAAATTTTAATAGAATATTAATAATCCTTTGATTTTTCTTTGAATTCTTTAATATCATGATATTAAATATAAAAAATTTCTTTGGTGTTTTTGTTTCTTCTATTTCAATAAATCTGAAATCAATTTATGGAAATTTATATTTTAGGTTTTTTTTTATTATTTATTTTCTCTTTTATTTGTTTCTTTTATTTATTTATTCATTTATTTGGAAAGATGATTATTAAAGTACACAAAATCATTATTAAACATCTTTAACTCTCAATAATTCTATTGTAAAAACAAAACAAAAAATATTAACAGGAAGTTAGAATCAAAAACACATCATCATTATGATACTAAAAAAAATGATGATATCATTAAAAATATTGCACAGAATAAAAGGTTTCCTTTGTTTTTCCTTTTGTTAATGACTTGAACTTTTCTTGTATTTCCAAAAAAGAACTTTATACAATAGCAAAAATCCAATAAAAAACAATAGGGATTAAAAAAAATATTGTTTTTCTCCGAACTTTAAAAAATTACTTTGAAAAATGGAAATGAAATATCTTAAGAAAAAAATTAATTTCAGTTTAAAAGTAGACTTTTATCGTAATAACTGTGGTAATATTCAGTACCCTTGTATTTTTATTTTTCTATTCATTAATGGGTCCAGTGAAGTTTGTCTGTAATCTTACAAAAGCGAGGGGTTTATTTGATTATGGTAATGGGATCTAGTTGAAAGCGGCCTCTGAAATATGTACAGTATTTAAGAATTTAAACATTAAGAACATTATCAGAGTCTTTTAAAAGAAAATAACGGTTTTTATAGATTTATATGATGATGCAGGAGTTCTAGGATGTTTAATTTAAAAAGGCAGATAAAAATGAAGTGATATTTGCAATAAAAACATTTCTCAAAAAGCATCATAATCCTCATTTTTGTTGTTTTTTTGTAAATGGTGTACTACGAAATCTCTACATCTAATCAGAACTAACTAGAACTTCTATTTTTTAAAATCAATCAATAAAAAAAGATGAATCGTTCCACTTCCTACTATACATAGACATGATATTCAGATTTCATTTTAAGCTTTAGATTAATCGAAAGAAATATAACAATTTCAAATAAAACATCCCTGAAGTTTTTTGAACCACAGTTTCTGCTTTATTAATTTATTATGTTTAAGTTAAACATTCAGATACTCTCGGCTGTGAAAATTGGAATTCTTGTTTTTGTTTAAAACTAAGTGAGATAAAATGAAGAGACCGAAAAAAAAAATGGGTTTTCTCTTTGGATTATTTGAAATTTTTATTGATTAGAAAAACTGTTGTTTGCCTTTTTAGCACATTTTTAAAAAAAGTTTTGAAAATTTTTCTTATTTGTTTTACTTAGCCCGTCCGCCCGTTTGTCCGTCTATTTCTACACCGCTTAAGATAGAACAATGAAATTTTAACCATGGATAGATCTTTTAAAAAATTAATGCAATAGAACAATAGCCCCATTAGTCACGGAGTCTTGAACTTTTAAGAGTTCTTTAAGAATTACCATAAGTTACCTCAGAAAACTGTTTTATTCAAAAGTTACTGGGAGCCCATAATTGAAAATTTGTTATTCTCAGACACATGTGACATAGGCACAATGACATAGATTTTCAAAATAAAACGTACAGGAATAAAGCTTTGACATTATTATAATTTTACATCTCTTAACAGCTTTTGTTAATTATATACAATTTTCCTATAATTCAAGGAGCTGTTGATTTTTCACAATTTTTTCGTACATATAAAATTCTAAGAAAATTACAAAATTTGGCGCAAGTCACAATATTCTAAACTATCGTTTCTAGTCGTTGTTGTCGAAAATGTGTTTCTTTAAAAACGTTTAGCTTTACATTCTGCCTTTTATTTTTTTTTATTTCTATGGCACATGGTATATTTTCTTTGCCAGATGGAAAATAATAAAATCTAAGATATGACTATAGAAAAACCATAAAAAGGAATAAAAATAAAGTTTTTAAAAGTTTCAAAGAATTGAAGGTTTTCTTTAGTAGAAAAGAAAAGAAAAGTAAAACAATAGATTATAGACTATGTACAAAAACTTGAAAATATTTTCTAATTCATTTTTAAGGAATTATCATTTAAAATTCCAGAAAAATTCAAAAGAATTTTCAATTAAATAAAACAGTTTTTTTTTTAAATGCAATTTTTAAATGTTTATATGACTTCTAGATTTGTTGTAAAGTTTAAGTCTATTGCTTTGGTCATTAGGTAATTTTAGAAAATAGGTATTTATTTTAAACACACTTACTCCCTATATATTTAAGATTTAAACCCTCATTTCCTAGGTTAAGAAACCCTGTGTTTAAGCACTAGTCACCGGGGTCCCTATTTTTTAGTATTTATTTATTTATTTATAATAATACTACAAACCTTATAGGATATAATGCAATATTACAAAACCATCGGCTACTAAGACCATTATAGGTGGAATACTATTATTAAATTATACTCTAATATTATTTATTTTGTTTATATTATATATTTTATATTTACGCTATATTTATTAGTGAGGGGGATTTGTTATACCCTACACCTGAAGTATAGGTTATATTAAATTTGGTATGGTGTTTGTTGCCACCAAAAGGAAATGAGTAAGATATGGACATGATGTATGTATATTCTGAATCAGGATCACCTCCTGAGTCGATTTAGCGATGTCCGTCCGCTAAAAAATAACTAAAATAATAATGATGCTATCTTGATGAAATTTATACTGTAGGTTAACAATGATTAAAAAAAGGCGGGGATTGCAAATGGGCGAAATCGGACTATGGGTTCGGGTACCTCCCATACAATTCCCAAAACCGAACACGCATATCTTCGAAATTAATAAAAATAAAAACTTGAAATTTGATTAGTATTGTACCCTGTTCTGATGATGTCTCTAAAATTTGAGATGAATTGGGGTGGTGGTCCGGGTACCTTCACACACTTCCCAAGACCTAACAAGCATATCTTCGAATTTAATAAAGAAACAATTTTAAAATAAAGTAAAAAATTTTGTACAAAGGTTGTAAAAGCATTTATTTTTTTAGCTTATATTAAATACCAAACTAAAATAACTTATGGATTTTTAATTTAATTAGAATTTTTTAGGTGTAGGGTATAAATAAGTCGGTTGTATCGACTTACAGTTACATTTACTTGTTTTCAATTAATAAAACTTGCTATAATAGTGTATTTTTTATTCAAGTTTGTCTAACTTGTCCAAAATAGATGACACTTTAAAATTAGTAGGAACATATTATTTACTAGGATAGATAACTTTTTTATAGAGTTTTATTATCCTTACAAGTGTTGTTTTTTTTCCTAAGGGAAGTGGCAATCTTTTAAAGACACCAAAAATTTTCCTTGGCAGTGTCAGATTCTTACTGACTAAACCCACCTCGCTCTTTAGCCAAATTAAGCGAATGAAACCCTTAACAGATAACGAAGTATATTGGCTAGGGAGTAAGAATAAGAAAATACAGGGAATGGATGCGGAAACATTTAATTGCGAGTGGGACTGTAAGGAAACAATGAATCCGCCTATTATTATTACTATTTTGCTAACAATAACTATAGCCGTACAACATGCAAGAGTATATAACACCTTACTGCATAAGGTAACTATTGAAGGCATCCCCCACTGTCACTGCACCAGCTATTATTATTGGTATTAGTTTTACTTATTAAATATTATTATTATTTTACTACAGAGTCAGTTACATCAGTGGATTACAACGTGCAGTATATAACCCTAAATCCTTCGTGCATGATATAACCAAATATAGCTCCACTGTAGCAGCTATAATTATTATTATTTTTTGTCCATCAAATATCTCGTATGTATCAAAGATTGTTATAATGCAATTGAATATTTCAATAAACTTTAAGTAATAAAACTATAATCCAAAGAATCCAAAATATGATTTTCCACAACTTCTGCATCAATATAAACACTACAAAAAGTATTTTGCCTATATATATAATTTTATTTAGTTTTTGTGAATTCCTATCAGATTTTATTTTTTATTTTTAAAATCTTATCAAAAAATATTATTTGTAAAATATTTTGCAGAAAATAATAAGAACGTGCATACATATAAAGCAGCGTGAGAAATTCTTCATATTTATCTTAAGAGTTTTTATAAGAAATCGTTGTAATTCAGAAAAACAACAACAAAGAATGTTTCAATTTTTTGTTTTTTTTGTAGATTGACTTTGATTAAATCACACCTAAACTGAACTGAACTGAAATTTTAAAATAACAAAAAGAACAAAAAAAAAAAAAATTACATTGTCACCTAAGTCAATTACAGTATCATGGTATATACATATAGAAAAATGTTGGTACTATGAAAGTGTTTTAAGAGTATGCGAGTGTACATGAGATATATTAAATTATGCAATTTATCATGTCGATGAATGTTTTTAAGAAGAAAATAAAAAAATTTAAAGTGTGAATACCTTTTGATATTTAAGTGACATAAATCTGGAAAAAAAAAAAAAATTCTATGTAAAAAATTTTTTTGAATGAAAATAATTGTCATCTCGAAAACGCTACTATTTTCTATAAAAAGAAAAATAAAGTAAAAAATTTTTAAACGCTATTACGATTACAGTAGAAAACTGTTTTTCTATTAAGGGGAATCTTAAGTTCTTTAATATGTCTATTTTCAAAATATTGCTATTTTTTTGTGAGTCTAACAAACTAATTAAGCTCTTTAAACTTTTTTTTTTAAATATACAGGGTATCTACGAGTAGTTTTAAATAAAGCAGCAGGCCTAAAAAACAAATAATTCTATTGGTGAGGATATCTATTTCAAAACGGTTTTCGAAAAAACGGTGTTCAAAGTTTTTCTTATATGTATATGTTTTCAAAAAGAAAAAAACTCTATATAAAACTTATCGTTCCACACCCTGTATATAAAACCATTAAAATGAAGAATATGTATATCTTAAATTAGTTTTTGATGTGATGCCGTTCTTTTTTCTCGAATTCTATATTCGAATTTATTAAATAAAGATAACTTTTAACAAAAAATTGTTAAATAGATATCTGACAGACAAATCTATTTTTATAAAATATTCAGTTTAGTTAAATTTTTTCTTATAAGTATGACAGATAAAAAAATTGTGAAAATGAACTGTGTGTGATATGAGTAAATTAACTGTGAATGAACATGAACTTGTGTAATGTCGCTTGCCATAAGTCAATGCGACATCAGAAAAATAAAAACAAAAACAAAAATTCTAATTGATGCAAAAGAATTTGTAAAATCTTGATTTTTTTCTCATAAGAAATACCAAGAAATACGTAAGTAAGCATATGACTTCAAGTTTGATCTATTATTTTTATGCCGGTATGAACGTATGTTGAATGGTATAATAAATTTGCCATTACGTTTGTGACACCTTAAAGAGGTCGAGCTAGATATAGACTCAAGTATATGGATCGGACCAGAACCGAATTCTGAGTCGATTAAGCTATGTAAGTCTGTCCGTCCATCCGCACGATAACTCCAAAAAAAAGAGCTACGGTTCTGAAATTTTAATCACGTAACTTTTGTTAAATTATTAGTTGCGCTATTTAAATCCAGTAAGTTCGGATGGCGGGTTCGAGTGCCTTTCGTACAACTCCCAAATTTACATAAATATATATCTCGATAGTTAATTAAATAAAACATCTGAAAAGGTGATCAACTTTTATGAAAACAGTATATATTATATTCATATAGGTATCCTAGAGTTGACACAATCTACTCTACACTCTTCCCCTTTTTTTTGAATGTTTTAAAATTTTCAATGAAAAAAAATTGAATGAAATTTTA
The DNA here is from genome assembly GCA_947095535.1 of Poecilobothrus nobilitatus. Classification (NCBI taxonomy): domain Eukaryota; kingdom Metazoa; phylum Arthropoda; class Insecta; order Diptera; family Dolichopodidae; genus Poecilobothrus; species Poecilobothrus nobilitatus. The sequence continues at coordinate 117,193,701 of OX352774.1, forward strand.
TTATGTATTCTTATAAATCATCTAATTTATATCATAAATTTGTGAATAGGAAAATTATTGTGACAAGTCTGAGAACGTAACAAAAAAAATATATATATAAGAAATAGACTCAGTGTAGAATTATATAAGTGAATAATAATAAATCAAAACATTTAATATAATATTAATAGAAAAATTATAACAATTTAAACATTAAATCTTAATAAATTATTTTTATTTTTATTAGTATTAAAGGACGTTATTTATACCAATTAAAGTTCTAAACTAACTAAAAATTAAAAAGTAATTTCACAAGATGACCATTCAAAACTAAATCATATGTGTAATTAATTTATTTAATAACACTTGATTAACTAATAAATCAAAGGAGAATGAATGAATAAAATGAAAGAAGCGGGAAATATTTATGCATTTAGTAGTTTTAGTACCCCTTTAGTTTATCTCTTTAATTTATTCCTTTAGTAATCCCTTTTAATCCCTTTTAATACGTACTATTAAAAAAGCATATAATTCTAATTTTGTAGCCAACTCCAAAATTTTTCTTAATTTGTTTACAAAAATATCTCAAAAACAAAACACAGAAAATAGTGAAGGCTATCAACCTCAAATCCCCGCTATTAAATTAAAACTATTAAAACTCTAACATACGAGTGACAGCCGCTTTCCGGGTGGTAAAAAATTCCTAAGCAATTGACAAGCACGTCCATTGATGTCAATATAAAAAGAATATTCAAGTTCTTAGAAATTACATTAAGAATATGTAAACAAATTAATAAATTTAAAAAATTAAAGAAAACATTTTTAATAAACCCGAAAAAACATTTTGTGAAATTAGCAAGGATTTTAGAGTTGATTACAAAATCAGAGTTACCCCTTTTTCGAAAATAAATATTTATACATTTGCCCTGGAAAAAGGGAATAACTTAATTTCGTATCAATTTATAAAATCTCTTAAAAAAGTAATAAGAAAAAAGTAAACGGAAATAAGGTCGATTCGACGAGACGTAAACAAAGGCGATTAGGCTTTATTTCATGGGGCATTTTTTCCCGGCACATATGGAAACTTTAGCTTTTGATAAAAACTTTATATTAAAAATGTTTTTTTTTTCAAAACCAATCCTACATTTCTTTAATTTTAATAATTCAAAAAAAGAATCACGAAATTATTAGAAGACAATATTGTAAACATAAGTATAAATAAAAATACAAATAAAAATGTGATTAAAATTTTCTTATACCAAAAGATCAAAATAAATTATGATTATTAGTTTTTAATTAAATTTTGTGGTTTAATATTTAATGATAAAATTGAAATTCTTTTACAGTATCATTGTAGAACAAGAAGTTAAGGTCAAGGATTAATAAAGAGAATTATAATATTCACATTAATTGCCAATATTATATAAAAAGTTGTGTTTATTTTAATGAAAAATCAGTAGGTTAGGTTAAAATGAATCTAATCTACAGCCATATATAGAATATATTGTGAAACGTATCTGATCTATATAAATATTTTTAATTTCATGAATATGTCTTGTCTATGTCTTTTCTGTGAAACTGTCTATGAATTTAAGTCTAAAATAATGTTTTTGAATATTAATTATGTATAAAATTTGAATTATTAATTAATTATAAGGATATGACTTGTAGGTGTAACAATTTACACGTAATTTAGGAAAAAACGAATCGATAAAAGGTTTTATGTAAAAATGTCAATCCGATTGATTGGTTGGTTTGATTTTAGGTAAAAAAAAGAACTGAAATGGTAAAACATTTAACATGCCTGGAATTATTAATGATGTTGTGACGCATGGAAAGTTTCAAATTTTAGTGAGAAATGGGATGCCTTAAAGCAAAATAATGAATTATAACTTCAAGAGTTCGATAAAATGGTTAATGGTCATTTTTTGGTTAGAAATCTTCCAAATATACCAACAACATTTCCTTGGTAGTGACCGATACTTACTGACGAAAACCACGTCTTCCTTTAACTTATATAATGAGATGAAGCATTTTACAGCTAACGCAGTACATTAGCTGGGGAATAAGGTTAGGAAGTTGGTGGAGGTAAAATCCACAAGCCAAAAACATCAAGACACCCAAAAATAAATCCCCAAAACAAAATTCTCAAAGACAATTTCCCAAAAATAAAATCTCTAAAAACAAAATTCACAAAGACAAAACCCCAAAAACAAAATCTTCAAAAACCAAATCTATAATCAATAAAAACAATACTGTTTTAATGCAATTAAAAATAATCATTTACACTTTTAAGGCTTTTTTGATGGGGTGAACACTAATTTTTTACATAACTCTAAAATTCCGCGTATACACTAAATTATAATAAATATAAAAAAATGGGTATCCTAATTTTGCGTCGAACACTAAAATCCCTCGTAATTATATTTTTACACATATTTCAAAACTAAGTATTTAAAATAAAACGGCTACCGCCATCAAATCCCTGCTAAACAAATTATTGCAACCCTCCTAATTCAGAATTTAAACCACTAAAAATCCCTCCTAACTCAGAATTTCGTATATACATAATATGCAGTCTCGCATAATTTATTACATTTAATTTTTAAATGCATAAAAAACGTATTCTTTTCGGGGATTTTGTTTTTGGGAGTTTTGTACGTATCTCAAGGTTAGAAAATAATACGACAAAGAAGAAGAAATTTTGAATTGAGCAGTAGAAGTGTAAAGGAACAATAAAACAGACTATTTTTATTACTATTTTCCAATATTAAATATGAAGACATCAACAGATACAACATGCAGTAATATACATATATAGCACGTCCTTTCTGCATGTGTTAATAATTGGAACCACTTCTACTGTCACTGTAGCAGCTTTTATTATTAATATTAATATTAATTATTATTATTGATATTTGCTATAAAATCAAATTCATTAGAAATTCATGATTTTCACATTTATAATTAAAACACCAAATCATTCGCTTTTAAAACGGTATTTTATTCAGATCTCAAGTGAAGTCTTAATCGAAAATTTAAAAAATTTTCATTTTTACACTTTTCCAAAATTTAAAGTTTATAAAGAAAATTTGTAAGGTTCTTAAGGTTCTTAATAATGTAAACAAAAATAAATAAAATATAAAGTTTGGTGATCCATAATAGTTTAAAATATGCAAAATATTTTATTTAAAAACAAAATTATTTATATTTAACTCAAAAAATCGTCAAAAAAGTCAAATAAAAGTTAACAAAAGATTTTTGCCATGCTACAATCGAAACAATTTTCATTACTTATTTTTCATTTATTTTTTTTTTTCTTACCGAGTCAATAGATTTCATTGTTATTCTTATTCCTGTTTTTTTGTATTTTTATTATTTTAACAGTTTATCACACAACAATTAATTTCAATAAAATACCTGTGATTTTATTTATTTTTACCTGAGATTTCATTTATTTTGTCATTTATCATACCATTATTCATCAGTTAGTATTTGGATTGTTTTGTTTAAAATTAAAATAAACAAAAAATCATTCAGTAGAAAATTACTAATTGAATTTCTCTTCATCTATTATTTAATATTAACAACTTTATCTATTTAATAAACGCAAAGTTGCAATATAGAATTGAATGACTGTACAATAATTAATTATTGAAAGAAAATTTCTGATTTAATTGAAAAATTTTGATTGATTTTTTTTAAGGGTAGACGCTGAATGGATTCAAAAATTGGAAAAAAAACTTGTATTTACGATATTAGGGTTTATAATCCGATAGAGATATATTCTGTCAGTCTATTTTTCTTACCTAAAAAACTTTATTTAGGTATGGTTCAGATAATCGTCAACAAAATTAAGATCATGTGAAAATCACAAAATATTGGGATAGGTCTTATGATGATATATGATTCCATATATAGTTTTGTGATTTTTCTGGGGTAATAATACGTTTCTAAATTTAATTATTAACAGACATTGCATTTTTAGCACATTTCCAAAAAAATTTTGAAAAAATTTGCTTATTAGTTTCATTCTGTCCGTCCGCCCGTCCGTATGTTTGCAAAACTTCTACACCGTTAAAGATAGAGAAAAAAACCATGGGATTTTAGCCATGGGTAGGTATCATAAAAAAAATAATTTTGTGGAACAACTTTTTCATGTAGCCCCATCCATTAAGGAGCTACAGTCCCTCAAACTTTGAAAAAGCATTATTTTTAAATGCGTATATCTGATGTTCTCCTTAATATTTTTTCAATATGAAAACGTCATTCGACAGGTACATTTTTTAACTTTGGAAACTAATATCAAAATTATATAATTCTTTTAAATTTAGTATTTAAATTGACCGTTATGTGAAAACCAAATTTTGCATGATTTTTCTACTTTCATAACTTCGGAACGCTATTAGATACAGACTTGAAATTTTGAGGCAAGAAAGAACTTTTAAAATTAGTATATGTTTGCTCGGAAAATTTGGGTCACTCGCTGTTTTTGAGCTATTAGGGCTCAAAAATTGAAAATTTCCTATTTTTAAACACCTGTAACTTAGGAACCTGTACACATTTTACATTGGCAAGATATAAAAATTAAAGATCCAGTACTATATTTTAAAGTGTGTTAAAGGTTTATTTTTGTTATACAGGGTTCCAGAGTTACAGTTCTTCAAAATTGCGAAAAAGCCCCATTTTCAGATGTATATATCTCTGGCTTTGCGTAATAGTTTTGCAAATCTAAAATCACCAGAAGACCGGAAAATTTATTATCTACATAAAGCAGCATTAAAATTATGCAATACATTGTTATTTACTATTTAAATTTAACGTTATGTGAAAACCACATTTTGCATGAAATTTCTTTTTCCATAACTCCGGCACGCCTTTGTATAGGAACCTGAAATTTTGAGACAAGAAAGAACTTTTAGAATTAGTAGAAGTTTTTTTAGAAATTGTTTTGCACCACAGGGGGTGGTATTAAGAGGTATTAGGGCTGAAATTTTACTTTTATTTCTTGTATGTTACGATATAAACTATTACGATATAAATTATTAATATTGGATATAACTTGGCCAAGGTTTGAACGAAAGATCTTTCGATTGCACTACCGGCGACTTAATCACTACGCCATTAGCTAGATGACAAAAATTAGTATTTTCATATGATTTGTTAACATTAGCTCGTAGTTTAACTTATACTCGTATAAATGTTCCATATTTCCCAATATTTTTTATATTTTATTGCTCTGTAAGGCCATTTATTTGAAAAAAAAAAGGCTTAACCAGACATTTTGTTGATTAAGATATTTTTTACTTTATACTTAGTGAAATGACTATTGTTCATTGCATATGGGTAAGAGTGGTAAGTGTAATTAATCTTATAAGGCTTTGGCTTTTGAAAAGCATTTTATTTTAAAAATGGAAATTAAAACTATATGATGATATTTTACTTTTGTCTAATATTGAAGCTTTTATTTTATTGGCATACAATTAAAATAATAAAGATAGTGTAGTGTTTTTTATTGATTTTAAATAATTGAAAGGTAAAAATTTATGTAAATGATTTATAAAATAAAAATAAAAAGAAATAAAATAACAAAAAAGATTGAAATTAAAAATAGAAACTTTAATTAATAAAAACGTACAAAAAAATTAACAAAAAAGTACAAAAAACCTTTCCAAGTCAATAAAGATATAAATTAATCATCATTATATAAACACTCATCAATTTTTTTTTCCAAAGTAAATATTATGGTGTCTTAGGAAAAAAAAGTTTTCTGAAGTTTTTTTACGAATGATTTCGTGGTGTGATATATGAAAAAAAACATGGATTAAATTACAATTGACTTTCTAAGAATCTAAGAAAATATTTTTAAAGGTTTACATTGCTGTTAAAAATCTTTGCAATAGCAGGAAGGAATAAAAATAATATTTGCTTTTCAAATTGAAGCACTTCTAAATAAATAAAGTAATAAAGTAGGAATAGAAAAGTCTTATACAAAAATGATCGGCAATCTGCATAGTTATTTAGATTAGAAATATCCATAATAACTATCTGTCTGTTACCATACATTAAACGTGTTGCTGCTGGCCTACTTGTTCTTCCCAAAAATTGAGTATAGACAAACCTAATATCCTATTTATTGGACGATTTCTCTGAAGCCAGATATTATAATAAAATAATCTTTCAAACATCTCTAGAATACCTATATACTTCTACGATATCATTTGTTTTATTTTTTTATTATTCTTATACAGTCTTATACTGTCCCTTTTTAAAACCGCTAAATTATACTAAATTAATAATAGTTGTCAAAATTAAAAATAAGTTGCTTAGCTGACATTTAATAAAATACAGTTTATTTTTTTATTATTTAATTGAATTATCTAAAAAAAATTAATTTAAATTTTCTACACTTTTCTTATTTCTTACTGCCTTTCAAATATAAAAAATTTTTAAATTTTTATCAAAATTAAATATAACTTTTCTAAAGTATCCAGAATTCCTCTAATCACTGTTTTTCTTTCCGTTCATTTTCTTATTCCACCATCGTTTTAAAATATTCTTTATACATTAAATCAAAAAAAAATTTACATAATATAATATTTCAATTCATATTTTGTATTAACTAGTTTTTCTTAAAAACGAGGAAGAGTGCAGTAGAATAGACTGTGTCAACTCTGGGATACCCATATGGACGTAATATATCGTTTTTTTTATAAAACTTAATCATCTTTTAAAAACATTCAGATGTTTTAGTACCGACGTTAATTACAGAGATATATTTATATTAATTGTGGAGTTGTATGACAGCTGCTCTAGACTGACCAAATTTTACAAAAGCTGTTGGCATGTAACTCGACACCTTTTCACAAAATTTCAGATACCGAGCTTCAATAGACACTGAGTTATTCTGATTTAAACGGAGAAGTTGTTTGGCAGCTACCCGAACCCGCCTCACTACCACAACCAAATTTTACAGAAGTTGTAGTCATACAACTTGATCATCATTTGCAAAACTTCAGAAACCTTGCTTGAATAGATACTGAGTTATTTCTATACAAAGAAAGAAGTTGTATGGAAGGTACTCGAACCCGCCGACCGAAAATGTTGGATTTAAATAGCAAAACTAACAATTTTGCAAAAGTGACGTAAAAAAAAGTTCAGCCTCCTAGCTCCTTTATTTTTTGAGTTATCGTGCGGACGGGCAGACGTACATGGCTTAATCGACTCAGAATTCGATTCTGAGCCGATCCATACCTTTGACACTATATCTAGCTCGACTCCTTTAAAGTGTCATAAACGTAATGGTAAATTTATTATACCCTTGAACATAGTTCATACGGGTACAAAAATAAAAAAAAAATATATTCCATGATGTTAATTAACATACCATTACTATTACTTATAAATTCACCACCTTTAACATTTCCGCCATTATACTGGCACCACTAAAAATTAAATTTTTAAAAAAAAATTTATTTTTAGAAAATTAGAAAATAATAAAAAAAAATTTTGTATTGCGGAATTGTTGCTGTCATCATTAGAATATAAAGAATGAAAGAGAATATGAGAAGGAAACATAGAGAAAGAGAAAGATAAAAAAAAACAAAATAAAAGTTTTTTTTTATATGTGCGAAACTTATGTTAGAAACCTATTCAAGAATTATAGGCTTTTCAAATATAAATAGCGCAATCATGACGTATGAACTTATATACATATTACATATACGCATTTAAGTACAATACAACTTGTTACTGTAAAATATATGTACATATTAGTAAGTAAATAGCTAACTAAAATTTTTTATGATATTAAAGTTCACTTCTTATTTATTTTTATGCAAATTTAATTCCAAAAATAAACATAACAAAATAATTAAAATCAATTTTGCAGACAAAATTTCGATTATTTTTTATGCGAAAAGTGAAAATTTCGAAAAATATATTTTTACATAAATAACTCATTTATTTATTCAAAGATATGTAGATAGTATACATAAATAAAGTTAAACTTATAAAGATATCGTACAGTTTAATTTGTATTAATATTTGGAAGATGGCTGTAAAATAATTTTGAACAGTTAAAGACAAAAAAAGCTTAAGTTTTTTTAAGAAATTTGACAAGTAATTGTCCTTTCTCAGATAAGATTTTTTTTGCATATATTTTGTTAAATCAACAGACACCAATATTATTTATCTACACATTTTTGTCGTACTCGTTCAGAATAGGCAGAGCCATTCTTTCAACATGTGTCCTGAGTATCAGATGGCCTGTGCTGATTCCGTTATAGATTCTGAGATCTGTCCTATTTAGTTTGTGAGCTTTCTTCGTCTTTTTGGCACATTGCATAGTCGCTTGTTACGCTTTTTTATAGTAATTTATATTGACTTTATATCCACACTAGGTCTGACTGATGCAGATTTGATCAATTTTGCTGCGTTCTTGTTTGCTGAGAAGCCAGAATAAGTATCTATTGCAGTTTGACAATATTGGTTTTCCCTAACTTATTCAAGCTTTCCAGCATCCCATGAATTGTGCAGGTTTCCCTTCAATATGTTTTCTTATAATTGATTTTGCAAAATGTTATTTAGCATCCCTCGGATTCCTCTCCGGTATATTTATTTGTTCTACCGCGATATAAGTAACCTAACCAGCGCATAAAGTAGTAATTATTTTTCTTTTTTCAAAAATTATTTTTGGTTAGAAAACCATACTCCAGTAAGGCAATACTTTTTTTTTTAATAATAATATTAAATTTATTAAGAGATTTGATATGTAGGCATGATAACATGTCAACATTCTATCTTTTAAAATAGCTTTGGTAACCAATTTTATCAAAATTTTAGGATTATTTCGTCACATTGGACGAAAGAATCCATTACTTGGATTCTTCAATAGGCTTCGTAATGTTGTATTGCCCAGATAACTCGAACATTTTTTTAAAAATTCCTAAAATTTCGTAAAATTTCTTATCAAAGCTTTTTTAAAAGATACAATATTGATATGTTATCATGTCTATGTATCAAATCTCTTAATAAATTTAATATTTATTAAGAAAAAAGTTAATTTTCAATTTCCCATTCGTCGTATACTTCGCAGATGATTTTGATGAAATTTCATATAAGTATAAGACTAATCGAAAATTTTAAACAAGGTATTGTCTAGGCATTACGAACATTACGAAGCATACCTAACAGTCCAAGTAATGTTGTAGGACGAAAGATAGATATAAATGTTCGTCAAAGAAAAATTCTTAATTTTTTTAAAAATTTAGAAAATAATATCTATAAATTGTTTTTCAAAAAACTGTCTTTAGTCCAAAATTTCTATTAACCAAAAAAAAAAAATTAAAAAATGAGAAAATAAAAAGTTTTTTTCTTTTTTATCATGAATATGCGATATGATAATGAAAAGTTTTCATTTCTGTGCAATGTTTATTAAAAAGTTTGTACAACATTATATTGATTTAGTTATGGATGTAACCATAATATTAATAGACTATATTAGTGCAAATAATGTACTGTAGGTAGTTGTTATTTATTTATATTTCATATTTTAATAGACATTAATTTAAAAAAAAAATCTGCATAACTTATAGTATTTTTCTTCTTTAATTTTTGACAGTTCAATTTCTAAAGTTCATAATACATATTTTGTTATATATATCGGTATATATGTAAATATTTTTGCTTATTTGTCCCATGTGAATAAAAACCATTAAAATGATGCACTTCTATTTTTTCAGAATAGTTTTAAAATTCATTATCAAAGAGAAATAAACTTAAAATAATCCGATTTGGGTCTGAAAGTGAATTATTTATAGTATGAAAGAAAAAGAGAAAGATATAGAAAAAAGAGAGAGAATTAAAGGGAAGTGTTAAAAAAAACATTAATTATAGTTTAGTTTGGTCAGAGACTAATAAATTTACATAATATGTATGAAATATATTTGTAAATTGAATGACTATACACATATATATGAAATCACAAGATTAAAAAACATTATCGATTTCTTTGAGTTTCCAAAATTATAATTTTATATTATTTCGGATTTACCAGGCTACAGAAAAGATCCTGAGTCCTTACCAGCGTTTATCTTTAAATTTTTATGTCAATATATTTTAAAATACAATAAGAAAATGGAAAAGTTATAGAAAATTCGCATTCGCTCTGAAGCAGGGAAAAATACAATAATTTTTTCTGAGAAAGCTTATATGGATTTTCAAAGACCTTTATCTTCGCTTCGAATTTCAAAGTTCTAGCTAAGAACGTTTTTGAGATACGTAGGAATCTAAATTTGTGAGTTCCAGTTTCTCGTAACGGTACATTTAAATACAAAATTCCATAAAATTATGAAATTTTTATATCAATTTCTAAAGGTTAAATACATGTTTGGTTTGGTTTGGCCGTTTGGCGTTTTTAGATTCAAAAAATATTAAGCAGAACTTAAGATATAAACGTTTAAAAATCATCAAATTTTGAGGGGTGTGCGGTAGCTCCGTAACGGATTAAACTAGATAAAAAATATCTAGAAGTTTTATAAAAAGACGAACGAACGAATAAATAAATTTGGAGAATGTGGAATAAAAAGAACTATAAAGAAATTAATTTTATTTTTATATTTTGTGTACAATTGATTGATTGATTTAAGTTTTTAATGATATATGAGTATCTATACCCAAATCATGTTAGACTTGTGATATGTATCTGCAATATTTGCCACTAAAATAAAGGTCGAACTATAGAACTTTTAATTTTATTTTAACATAAAAGCCATTACAATATGTTTATTTAGTTGTTTTTTCGAAACCCAATTAAAAGCATCATGGGGTGAACCCAAATTCCATGACAAATTTTGTTGATACGTATTACAAGTCTAATATTATACGGGTGTTAATTTTGTTACTTTCATTGATTAATTTTTCACTTTTTGGTATAATTATATTAAAATTTTGAATACCACCGATATCCAAAAAAAATCCAAAATTTCAAGAGTCTAACTTAGTTGGAAATGTATGTAAAATGACAAAATAAATTACGAATATCCATTTTGTTTTAATATGACAGTAAATTTATGTACCAGCTTTGAAATTTTATTTTCTTCCAATGTATCTAAAAATAATAATGAACAGTTAACACTTAGCTAATAGTAACAAAACAACATTCTAAATTAATTTTTTATCTTTTTTTTAATAACTTGTAATCCAAAATATTACAACACCACTAATCAAAAAAAAAATCATTTTAATTTTTAAATTATCCATTAAATCCTGTTTAAAAATTCTTAGTAAAAAAACGACAATAAAGTTTTTCTACATTTCTCTATGGCCATTAATTGGATTAAAAAGTTGGCTACTACTTTAATTTTATACGTTTTTCTCACAATTCTTATAAATTCTCATAAATTCTCAGAAAAAAACCAAAAAAATAAAAATAAAAAAGTAATTTAATATGTAAAAATAAATATAACCGTTAATTTACATTTTACCGTTTAAAAATTACATTTTTATTCAAATTTTTCAACGAAAAAATAAAATTATATGAAACAAAATGATAGTAAAAAAAATAATATTTTCTCTCTCACTCATTCTTTCTGCTTTTGATTTTAATTTTGTTTTTGTGATGGCGCTCGTATTTATGCAGATTAGATTACTATAAAAATCATTCCTTCTAAAATGCAGTTAATAATGTTTTTTTTTAATTTTTTTTTGTTTGTTGTTTCTTTCAAAATTTTTAAAGTATAAATATAATATTCTATTTATTTTGAATAGGAATTTATTTTGTTTTCAAAATGTTTTTCGTGAATATGAAAGTTTAAATGACGTCAAGTAGATTTGTTTAATGTTTTTAGGAGAAGGACAATCCCTAAATGTATGCAATAAATGTAGAAATGAATTTATAAATAAATATTTACGATAAATTTATTTTATTTTTAAATTTTTTTTTTAAATAGAATTAATTAATTGTTAAAATATTTTAATATTGAAGTTTTGTTATTTTTATTTTTAAGTGCTAACCTTGAATTTTTGTCTGTTGCTAGTTCTCTATAATAATAATATCACTACGCATTGAATAGACTATTGGAAGTAGAAGAACGTTCTCTAATTTTAAATATTAAATTAAGAATCTTTGGATTCAATACAATATATATGTGTTCTTAAATTCTAATTCTAAGCTGTTTAAAACATTACGCAATATTCATTTAGGTATACTTTAAAATAAAATCTTTGACAAAACAAATAAATTTTATATACTTTTTCAAATATTTGTCTGTTTAGTTGTACTTGTGGGTATTTAAAACATAATTAAATAGTCTTTCAATTTGTTCTTTTTAAAATTTCTTGAGAATCCTTTAACTATTTTTAAACTGTTGTATAGATATAAACGTAATACAAGGTTAAAAAAAAAACAGTGTTCTCAAAAATATCTCATGAATATGAGATGAACATGATGAGGGGCAAGTTTTTGTAACAAATACTTTTTTTAATCTAAATTAAAAAAAAAATTCATATAGGCTTTTAGACCCTTTAATATGTTGTTTTTTTTAATATTCAAATAACGATATAAAAACCATTTGCTTTTTTTTTTGTTGATCTGTTAGCAAACTTTTAACATAAAATTTATTTTGTCTATTAAATTTTTAGTAATTTAAGGTGTGCTCTGAGCATAAAAAACTTAAAATGAATTATGAAAATTTATTTTGAGGATAAATACAATTTCACATTATTATTCATAATTAAAAACAATATGACAAATTTAATTGTAAAACAGACTCTTTGTTTATTCACATATATTTGTATTTTATGTACAATTAAATAAATATTACAACAAAAAAAAAGTAATAATATTAACAGGAGGACACACTCCTTTATTTTTCTTTTAAATTCGAAGGATAAGTAAAATAGCAAAAAAAAAAAACAAAATAAAAAAAAATAAACCTTTGTTATGAATGTCATTTCATTGTTGATTTTTTTTCTCTTTCTCGTACATTATTATATATATTATAGTCAAGTTTTTTTTTTTTTTTTTTATAATAATACTCATGACAGGCCCACTTATTTTTTGTTTTATCCAAGAAGATTATTCAATATTTAACCTTATTTAAAGTTATACACCTGTATAATATATGTATATATATATATATATTAATCAATCTTTAGGTACTAAAATATAATTAAAAAAAAAACAATAATAACAATTAGAAAAACAATGACAACCATAATGTTATGGCAACAATTTGTCTCTTTTGTGGTTGTTGTTGCTATTGTTGTTGTTCTAAATGAGTATTTACCTTCATTAGATAAAATATTAAAAATAGTCAAAAACTGACAAATGTTGATATGGTAACAGTTTTATTATTATTTATTAACACCACATAGAACTCTTTCCTTTTTGGCTATATTAAATGAGATTTGTGATGTATTTGTTTTTTTGTTTCTTTTTTTTTGTTAATATCACACATGTGTCAAGTTTTTTTGGCACATGTGTATATATTTAAAATATATATTGTATGATTGAATATATATAAAACTCGTTTATAAAGTGATAAATTTAAGAAATTTTATAACATAAGCAATAATCTGTGAAAATAAATAAAAAAAAAATAAAAAGAACAAATAGGTTATATATTGCATATGTTTAGGAGTAAGAACAATAATTAACTAGAATAAAATATTTATTGTAATAAATGAAAAGTTATTAATAGAAATAATTGTATATTTTTTATGAAATAATCAATGGCAGTTATGTAAATAAATTAAAATTATTTGATATTAAAGGGTTAGAAATACAAAAAAAAACATATATTTGATATCTTTATAAAAATTTAATATGGAAATGACTTTAATTATTTAACACTTTCAATAAAATTAATAGTTAAGAAATGTTCAAAGTCACCTAATTTAAATCTGTGAAGAAGAGTATCGAGAGGAAGCTCCTTCCGAATCAGTGCTTCTCTTCGCTAGTAATTTTTTTAGTTGTTCGTACATCAATTTTCTTTAGTATCTTCACATCACATCGACCACTACCTCTATAGTGTCAGTCGATAATGGAATTTGAATTATCTTTTAAAAATCTTAAGATTTAATATCTTTTCTATAACACATAACTAATAATTTTAATTTTAATTTTAATAGAAAGTTTTGAAGTAAATTCTAAAATGTATGTCCAGAAAACTAGAAAAAAATTATTTTTGGAAAAAGTCAAATATTTTTTTTTTGTATGTATCTTTTTTAAAGTTATTCTTTCAACAACAAATAGTATACTTTCAATAATATTTTTATAAGATTATACTTAGAGGTTTAGTCAGTTTTCTATCACGTAAATGTGATTTTAAATACCATTACAAGGTATGGTGAGCAGAAACAATTAATAGTGTGCCGAGTCTGTTACGAAATAATAGTATGGGAGCAACAGGTGCTCTATGAATATAGAATAAGGCGGTAAATTTTTTAAAGCGAGTTCCAGTTAGGCCGAACGATAACTTGGGCCATAAGCAAATGGCGTCACTAATAATACAATTTATAGGTCACCCTTGATATTTTGAACATTCAAATGTTAATCTTTTTGCGACAAAATCTTGAAAACTACGAATCTTGACAAAAAAACTAATTGAATTTTTTGTTACATTTTTTTTCTTTTTTACTTTTAAATATAATATGTAAGTATTCACAAATACGAGATATCAAAACTCAATTTTGGTTTTGTTTATTTTATTATACTAGAATAAAAACATTATTAACAAGGTAGTATGTAAACCAGCGATTTTTAAAAGGGCACATTTCCAAAAGACAATACAAACTGTTTAGAATTGTGACTTGCACAAAAATTTGAAAATTGCATATAAGAAAAAATTGTGAAAATGGGACTTTTCTGGAATTTTGAGGGGCTGTAAATCCGGAACCCTATATAACTAAGAAAAACCGATAACACACGTAAACAAATATTATTGAACCTTTATTTTTCATGTCTTGTCGAAGAAAAAATATTTACAAGTGCCTAAGTTACAGTTGTCTAAAAATAGCAAATTTTGAATTTTTGAGGCGTAATAACTTTTAAACAGGGGTGCTACGAAAAAATTTTCTTAGGAAACTTATACTAATTCTAAAAGTCTCTTTCTTGTCTCAAAATTTCAAGTTCCTATCTCAAAGCGTGCAGGAGTTATGAAAAAAAAAATATTATGCAAAATTTCGTTTTAACATAACGGTAAATTTAAATAGTAAATTACTAAATATTGCATAATTTTAATAATGTTTTATAGAGATTAGAAAATTTTCAGTCTTCTAGTGTTTTTAGATTGTAAAACTACTACGCAGAGCCTGAGATATATACATCTGAAAATGGGGCTTTTTCGTAATTTTGAAGAGCTGTAATCTGGAACCCTATATAACTAAAATAAACCTTTAACACACGTAAAAATATATTATTGTAGCTTTAATTTTTTTGTCTTGCCGAAGAAAAATGTATACAGCTGTCTAAGTTACAGGTGTTTAAAAATAGCAAATTTTTAAATTTGGAGCCCTAATAGCTCATAAACATGGGGTGGCCCAAAAAAAATTTCTGAGTAAACCTATACTAATTCTAAACGTTCTTTCTTGCCTCAAAATTTCAAGCTCCTATCTAAAAGCGTGCCGGAGTTATGAAGGGAGAAAAATCATGCAAAATTTGGTTTTCACATAACGGTAAATTTAAATACTAAATTTAAAAAAATTGTATAATTTTGATATTGCCTTATAAAGCTAAAAAATATTGCTGCCGAATGGCGTTTTCAGATTGAAAAACTTTGAAGCAGAACCTGAAATATACGCGTTTAAAAATAAGGCTTTTTCAAAGTTTGAGGGGCTGTAGTTCCCTGATGGATGGGGCTTCATGAAAAAGTTTTTCCACAAAATTAATTTTTTTATGAAACCTAGCCATAGTTAAAATTTTTTTTTCTCTATCTTTAACGGTGTAGAAGTTTTGTAAACAGACGGACAGAGTGAATCTAACAGGCACATTTTTTTCAAAATTTTTTTGGAAATGTGCTAAAAATTTATAAATTATGAAACACCAAAAAAATATTATGAACGTTATACTTGTACATATCCTGGAAAAAGCGTATTAACTCTGCTTTTGAATCCAACTCTAAAATTTCTCCTAATTACCCATAAAATTATGAAAAAATTTATCTAGGCATATTTATCAGATATGGGAGCAGTAAATTGAATTATCAATTAAATTAATTTGGCCTTAGCTAATATTAATGAAAATCACAAGTATTTTGGAAAAAATATCGAATTTGCAATAAAATTAACTATTAAATCTTTAATTTATTTCAACTAAACTTTTTATATAACTTTTTAAAAAATTTTGAAAATTTAGCAATCTATTTAATTTTTAATATAATAAAAAATTAAAATTAGAAGTTTTTTAGTATAATTCTGAATTGATCTTTATTTATCAAAATAAATATTATTAACTTTTTAAATGTATTTTTAATTTTGAATAGAGACATTTTTAATAACCTGTATCATATACATAAGCAAGTTACTCAGTTGTCGTTAGGCCCAATTGCTTATCACCCTAATTGTCTATGGCTCCAATTGTTTATTGACCCAATTGTTTATGGCCCCAATTGCTTATGGTCCTAATTGTTTATGGCCCCAATTGTTTATGGACCCAGTTGTCGCTGAACTCCATTTTCGTTGGACCTAATTGTTGTCAGGCTCAATTGTCGTTGGGCCATTTGTGCAGGATCCGAGTTGGCGTATGGCCGCAATTGTCTGTTTACCAATTTTTTTATATTGGGTAAAATAAGCACCATCTTTGCGACAATCTATGTACATATTCTATGTTTCTATTAAATTGCACAGAATATAAATTAAAAAAAGAAAATATAGCAACTTAAAATATATATATGTATATGTATTTGAAAAATCTTAAAATAATTAAATTTATTTTTTACATACTCGTATAAGATTAAAATAATTTCAAAAGCTCAAACAAAACTTTTAATGAATAAAGCACTTAGTTTACTTTCGTTTTTACAAAAAAATTTTATTAAGTTTTAATTTTGCATACCCGCATAATTCCATTTTTGTTTTTTTTTTTATTGTTGGTTGTGTCTACAATAAACATTAAAATTAAAAGTATACAAGATATTTACAATCAACAGGTGAGTTAAACAAATTTTAATATAATTTTTTCATTGTTTTTTACGGTAACTTTTTGTCTTTTTTTTGGTTTTTTTTTTTTTCATAGTGATACCACTTTTTGTGAAGTTTTTTTTCTTTATGTAAAAGTTTACGTTATGAGTATATATGTATTAGAGAACGTATTGAAATTTTGCGATAGATAGATAAGAATCAGTATTTTTTTTGTTATTGTTTTGGGGTTTTGTTAACTAAGCTGCAATGTCAATATTTGGTAAAAAAACAAAAATACAACATTTTTACAAAAAACAAAAACCGAATTAAAACAAAATTTACGATAAGATTTTTTTTTAAAAGGTAAACATTTGACGAAAATACAAATTAGTGTAGGGTTTATTTTGTCATTATATAGGAGTAATTGAAAGTTAAAATAAATTGAGTCACAAAATTGAACTCAAAGTTATATTAAAAAAATGTTCTTCTACATAAATTAATGTTACATACCGATTAAAATTAAACAATAATTTTTTTTTTAATTTTATTGTCTTAAATAGGCATATTAATAATTTCCTTCTCGCTTCTTTTCCTGCTGCAAATGATTCACAAAATTTTTTAGGCCAGGTTTAGAGTGACACAAACAAAAAACAGAAGCAATTGATTACAAATAAATGAAATGTTTAATTTCTCTCTTGTTTTATGCCAATATCGTAAATTATTATATGTAATATACCAATATTATACAAGTCTATTTATATATATATATGTATATGTAGTATCTAACGAGTAAGAAAAAATTCCTTTCAAAATTTTTAAAATTTTGAAATTTACTGAAAATATTTTTTCTTTTTCTTAGTGTATCAGAAACCATAGGTTTTCTTATTTTCTGATTTTAAAACTTTTTTAACATATTATTTAAATTTTACTAACCGTATCAAATAAAAAAAACTGAAACAAATACAAACATAAGAAATTAAATGCAAACATTAAAACAAAATAAAACGAAAAAGCAAATCTAAGGCAACAAAGAAATGTTGCTCAACATTTTTCATGTTTTCATTTTGGTACATATCCATACGAACATAGTTCAAGCGTATAACAAATTTACCATTACGTTTGTAACACTTTAAAGGTAATGAGATAGATATTGCAAAGTATATTATATTCTTGCTTTGGATTTAATTCTGAGTCAATTTAGATAAGAACGTTTGTTCGTCCGTACGATAACTGAAAATATAATACAATTAGGATTCTGTAATTTGTACAATTTCAGTTTTATGTAAATGCCAATTGTATATTTAATTAAATTAAATATTTCCAATTTTGTCAAAAGAAGTTAACTTTTATGGCAACGACCTCTTCAAAATTTAATTGGTTTAGAGAAACATATAAATTACATATATTAAAATTTTGTTAAAAGAAGTTAAGTTTTATGCCAACTACTTCTGGTAGCTTTGAAGTGTATATGATCCTATCTTGGTACTTAAAAATGCTAGATATCTGAAATTTTCTAGAAAAATAATCAAGTTATACGGCAACAACTTCTGTAAAATTTGGTTGGTTAGACGGAGCAGGATCGAGTAACTGCTATATAACTCCAAAATTTACATAAATATATTCCAGTACATACTTAATTAAGTTAAATTTTTCTGAAAGATGATTAAATTTTATCGACACAGCATATTATGTTCCCAGGTATCCTAGAGATGACATAGTCAACTCTATATTCTTCCTCATTTAAAATTAATTCAATAACAACATTATTGGAATGTTTTTGGTATTTTATCAAATAACGAATTATGTTTCAAACTTCAAAAAAAAAAAAAACACAAAAGAAGAAAAACCGTATATATATATTTAAGTTCACAGTAAACAAATTGATTCTAATTAATTTTTAACACTTATTTGTGGCGTAAATATGAGAGTATGTAATAGAATGTGTACATAAAATAACATTGTTGCTAAAAAAAATTTTAATAGACGAAGAGATTAAAGTAAATTTTGTGGTTTTTATTTTCTTTTTTAAAAAAAAACAAAACAAAAAATGTTTGTCATAAATATTAAATCATTATTTTTCTAAAGTTTATTTAATATAAAACAAGGTATTATGTAAAACCAAGAGTTTGTAAAAGTGCACATTTTCAAAAGGCTAACAAATATCTTGTCTTATTTTTTCAAATTCAAAAATGTATGATATAAACCCAATGTAAATGTAATTATTTGAATGGGTTTTACAGACTTTGAAGTAACACAATGGGTTGCAGCACTTTAAAGCAACACTTTAAAAGTGTTCTTCTACAAAATTAATTTTAATGGTTTCTATTGATCTTCAAAATATCATTATTTTATTTTAATCGGTGTAAAAATTTTATAAGCAAACAGACAGATGAACGAAAAATTTCACCTAAAAAAATTTTATTTTTTTAAATGTTCTAGAAAAAGGTGATCTTATAATGAATAATGACTTAAAATTATTTTGTTTTTTGTTTATTTTTAGTTTCACGATCATGGAAATAATGAAGCATATACATATCGTTTACGTGCTAGACTCTAATTGAGTAATTTGAAGTAATTTGACGTAAATGTAATTGGGGTGTTATGGGGGAGAAAAAACTGTGAGTTTTGTTATGAATTTATGTACTTATTCAATTTGAAAAGAAAATATTGACAAAAAAGTACATATTATACAAAACATTTAATTTGAAATGAAGTTCATGAACAATGAAAAAGTTCATTTATTTAATTTTAAAAAGATATTTGTTAAAAGTTAAGTTTAAGATTTAAATAATGGAATTGTGATAATTTACACATATTCTACAAAATTAGGAATATTAAGAGCATTTACACATGTTCGACATGTTATGAAATATTAAAAGCATTAATATTCACTTTGACAATATTAAAATTTACTAGATAGAAATAATAAGTAATAATTCTTTTAAAATGGTTGCTAGAATAGGTTAATAAATTCTTTATTTTCCATTTCTTAAATAAATCATGTCATTAAGAAATAATTTTTAAAATTTTAATTGATTTTACTGTTAGTAATAAAAATTTTAAATGGGCAGGTGTAGTTAAAATGATAAACATTTCTTAACTTCTTTTTTATGAAGGATAGTGGAAAATATCGAAAATCACTTAAAATAACTGCACGAGGCTCCTCTGGGTAGTTTTGGACTTTAAATAACCAAAACCACCCCCTTTAAAACTAAAATGTAGAATGGGTCCTTTAATACAAAGTAACATAATGTACAGTTTCGTTGGGGAGAAGAATTCGGGAAGAATGCTTGGGAAATTGGGTTTTGGATAATAGGAATTATAGAGGATGAAAAAGAAAATTTTGAGAGTTAATTTGGAGAAAAATGTTAATATGTGATGTTAATGTGTAAATATAAATATAATGTGTAAATGTAATCGTAAATATATGATTTACCAACTTTTGCAAACACATGTGTCGGCATAAGACTCCATAAACGCAACATCAGTATGACCATAGAATTTCCAGATGTTCTGTTACATGATCTTAACAGTTTGACAGTGTAGGGATGGGTATCTGTTGCACTTCTTGTTTCATATTGGAAAGCTTTGTGTGGAGGGATTAATTGTTTTACTTTTTAGAACGGGTGTCCAATTATTAAAACCTTATCAATTATCTGTAAGAGCGGTCAGGTAACACTTGAGTTACCAATAAGACAAATAATTATGTTCTGTACTTTGTCGAGATAACGCAAAGCTGTTTGGGAGCTCCAGCTCAAATATGTACATTATTACCCATTTTAGACCTAATATACGTATTATACATATTGATAAGGTCATTTGTACAAAAGTAAGTTTTACCGCGACACAAAAACCACAAAATTTAGTAGAATCTTTAGCTATACCAATTTTTGATTTAACTTGTTAATAATTAAAGTTTATTCCGATCTTATCATAGGGCATATTTTTCGACACAATTTTTTTCTCTAGTTTTGTAATACAGACAATGTTTTACATTCAAATTCCTTCACAAATTTAATACTATCTAATATTAAAAAAAAAAAAAAAGATTTGTTACAAAAAATCAAAAATTCCTATAAAAAAGCAAAAATAATTTTCAAACCATACAGAATATACAACTCAACTGAATTAAAAGCACTAAATCAACGGGAAAACTAAAACAAAATGTTTGAAAATGTTTTAAATTTTCTGTCCTTAGTCATAAAACAAAAAAAAACAAAAATCCTAGCTATATTGTAAAAAATTCGGTTATAATTTTTGAAGGTTATGCAATTTTTTGCATTTTAAACAAAAGATTTTTATCATAACTGTCATATACAATAAAGCATTAAAATGTAGATATGAAAAATATGTAATAAAATTCGCTTTTGTTTTTAAAGAAAGAACAGGAAAGATAGATAAAAGAGAAAAATATAATATTAAAAATAATAAGAGAAAAAATTACCAGTTTCCAAAATTTTATTTACAGGGTGTACAGAATTTCTAAAGTACCTAAATAGTAAAATAAATATATGTTTCTAACTATTGCAATATTTCTGTTACCAATGTTGTCATTAAACACAAAATCTCTCATTCATATCCAAAAATAAATTCATTAAGGGTCTAAACTGAATTACTTTGCTTCTAAAACAAAATTTAATCCTTGATGTAAGACAAAATAGTATTACAGTAAACCAAAAAGCTTTAGAGAATATAAAAAAAACAAAAATTTAAAATTTTGTCCTATCAAGAAAATGCATAGTCACACAAAAACTATAAAAATCGTTTCGTTTCATTACATAACGTAATTGCATATTCAATGCATTTGCAAGAATTGCAACAACAAAAAAAAACTTGTAATTTTTTCCCCACTCTTTAAGCTATTTTCATTTTTACTGAATAAATTTTGAACTAATTACAAAGTTCTCTTAATATTCTCTTTTTCTGCAAAATTCGTATTTGTATGACCAAAAAACTAAACAAACATTTCTTCGCCGTAATTATAGTAAACAATTGTTTTATTTACGTGCAAGTTTAGTGAGTTTAAAAAAGGTTCCGCTTTAAAATATGCAATTTTTAATTTACTAAAATTATTTGACAGAAGAACTTTTCCTGAATTGTTGGAGGCTTCGGTGGACGAGTTTGACCTTTATGTTTAACCGGAGCAGTGCGAATTTAAATTTTGCACAGGTAGCAAATCATTTTTAATTGAAAACAAATACTGTGTAAATTCGCTTTGCTACCAAATATAGTGTAAATATGGGAACTCGGTGGCTTAGTTGTTAAGCATTAGCCTTATTAGCCAAGTGAATGCGGGTTCAAATCGTACATAGGTAGCAAGTTTTATTAATTTAAAACAAATCCCCGTTGCTATCAAATATAGTGTAAATATATAATATAAACAAAATAAATAATATTAGTGTATAATTTAATGATAGTATTCGACCTATAATGGCCTTTGTAATCGATGGTCTTGTAATATTGTAATATCCTATGTGATATGTAATATTATATAAATCATTAGCCGGTTTAATAATATTACATTATTGTATGCGTCTTCTTTGTAATAGTGTTTAAAATCTGTCTATACTATGCAATTTGTTATCAGCTGTTGTTACGGTATGAAATGCATCATACTATATGAGTAAAACTCTTGATGTAAAATACTCCCACTCCGTAACTGTAGTTATTCTTTCCCTCTTCTAATTTTTAATTCGCAACTCCTTTTTCTTTTATCTACGATCTGATTTAGCGGTCAACACTTGTTTTAATTCTACATCCTTGACATAATTATATTGTGTTGAAAAGACAACTAATGGGACTGAATTAATTTCCAAAACAAACCAAATTAAACGATATTTTATATATTATTCGTCCATGTATACTGATATCAAAATAAAGTTGAATAATAATAGACTTATTTTAACTTATATATATATTTTCCTTTCTAGTAATTGAATTTAATTTGATTTCAAAAAATGTATGCACCTTTAACGTTTACAAAAAAAAAATAGAAAAAAAAATAATAATATTTGAAAATTTTCCTTGCATAATCAAGGACAAGTACCTTTAGTTTACTTAAAAATGTATACTTCTTTTATTTCTATTCTTCTTTTTTTATTTAATTTCAACCGAATGATTCTGTATTTAATCTAATTTCCTGTATCTTGTTAAAAATTATCAGGAAAAAATGATTGGGTATATATCAGTTTATGAAAATTCTTTATATTTTAAAGTGATATATTATGTACAGCAGAAAACTTTCTGATTATGTATGAAAGCAAGAGTGCACAGTTTCAAAATGATATGAATAAAGAAATTAAAATTTTATGACTTTAAACTCTATCATCATTTTACTATTGGTTAATTCCTTTCATTTAGGATTGTGTCTCGAAATTTCGTAGAGATACTGAGAAGGTTTTTAAGTAATTATACAAAGTATAGAACTAAACTGAAATATAATTAGATATGACAACCAAAAATTCCTTAGTTTTTCTTTATTGTGTATATACTGAATGGTTCTTCAAATTTTCTTCTCCATAACGTTATGCACAAAGGTATATAAAGTAAAGAAGTAAACCTTTTACATCTCTGCAAGTGAACATAGTCTTCAGATATAGTTCTCACAATTAATCACATCCACATGGATTTAACAGACAAAGTGAATATACGCCTCCAGACTAGCACAGATTCAATAATGATAACCTTTTACAAGTATATCTAATCATAAATGGAAAAATATTAATTTACGGTTTAAAGGAAAATAATATATGAAACATACACATTTAGGAAACAAAATTTATGATTCCCTGATGGCAATGAACTTTTAATTTTTTGTTTTATGATAAACTTCATCATCCTCACCTTCTCTATACCTCACTATCATGATATTGTCCCGTGGCACTGTTTTTTTTTTAAACTTTCCAACCTATTTGCTTTTTTCTCATTTGGAATGAATTTTTAACCAATGGAACTCCACCACAATTTAAAAACTCCCTATAAAAAAGAATAATAATTTCTTAGTGAACACAAATAACTGTATATTATGCAAATTCTGTGGTTATTGCAGTTGTGTTATTACACAACACAATGTAAAAATACTGCGGTTACTTTTTATTGAAAATCGATAATTGATGCAATGATGCTTTAATAATTTCTTTCCTGATTTATAATAACATTAGTTATGGTTGGGATAAAGGAAAATTATTCTATGTAAATGAATATTTATGCATATATTTATGGTAAATTTTAATAGAATTTTAAATTATTATTCGATTATTAGTGAAATTATGTAAAAACATCAGCTGTCTCCACCACAGGACCGACCGCCACTACACAAAAAGTACAATGCCAAAATTTATAGATTTTTTACATAATAATTTAAATCAAAGCAAAATAACTTCTAATAATTTAATAACATTTTGTTTTATTCAATAAAAATAATTATATGCAATGAAATCGTAAAAATATATGTACATTCATTCATACATCTATTTATTATTATTATTATTGTAATGTAGATACATGATTTTTTTTTCATTCAAAAAATAATATTAAAAGTAAAAAATAACAAGTAAATGTAACAGTAAGTCGATGCAACCGACTTATTAATACCCTACACCTGAATAATTCGAATTAAATTTAAAATCCATAAGTGTTTTTGGCAGCTGCTTGAATTTCTTCCCTTTTCTGTCTTATTCAACTCGAATTTCAAGAACGTAAAAGAGGCATCCGCTTGGGATATGCTTGACACCCTTGTATAAAATTTTAAGTTTCTATCTTAATTATTTTCGAAGATTGGTAGTCCTTGGGAGGTTTGTGTCAGCTACCCGAATTGCCACTCCAATTCATCGAATCCATCTCAGGAACATAAAGAAAACTTGCCAGAACACCATTCTATTAAATTTAAAGGTTCTACTTTTGTTGGTTTTGGAGATATGCTCGTTGCTCTTGTGCTCGTCCGGAAGTTTCCAAAATACGAACCCATGGTTCAAATTCTTTCAAATGTCAGTTTCCAATTTTACAGAAAAGGAAACATAACAGAACACCATTGTACTAAAAATAAAAGTTCTATCTTTGTTGGTTGTGGAGATATACTCGTTTGCTCTGGGGCTCGTCCGGAAGCTTCCAAGATTTGAATCCATGGACCAAATCCTCACAAATTTCAGAAACATAAATCAAACATGAAGGAACACCATTCTGCCTAATTTAAAGGTTATATCTTTGTTGCATTTGGAGATAATATCATTTGCTCTGAGGCTCGTTCGGAAGCTTTCAAAATCCGAACCCAAGGATCAAATCCTCTCAAATTTCAGAGGCCTAAATCATACATGAAAGAACACCATTCTGCCAAAAGTAAAGGTTATATCTTTATTGGTTTTGGAGATAATCTCATTTGCTCTGGGGCTCGTTCGGAAGCTTCCAAAACCAAACCCATGGACCAAATCCTCTTAAATTTCAGAGACATAAATCAAACACGAAAGAACACCATTGTACCAAATTCAAAGGTTCTACCTTTGTTCGTATTGGATATAATCTCATTTGCTCTGCGGCTCGTTCGGAAGCTTCCAAAATTCGAATCCACGGTTCAAATTCTTTCAAATTTAAACCCATGGCCAAATCCTGTCAAATTTCAGAGACCTAAATCAAACATGAAAAAACACAATTCGGCCAAATTTAAAGGTTATATATTTGTTGTTT
Source organism: Poecilobothrus nobilitatus (assembly GCA_947095535.1). NCBI lineage: Eukaryota > Metazoa > Arthropoda > Insecta > Diptera > Dolichopodidae > Poecilobothrus > Poecilobothrus nobilitatus. Next base: position 117,219,480 of record OX352774.1, read on the forward strand.
TTCGAGATAATCTCATTTGCTCTGGGGCTCGTTCGGAAGCTTCCAAAATCCAAACCCATAGACCACATCCTCTTAAATTTTAGAGACATAAATCAAACTGGAAAAAACATCATTATAAAAAATTTAAAGGTTCTATCTTTATTGGTTTTGGAGATAATCTCGTTTGCTTTGGGGCTCGTTCGGAAGCTTCCAAAACCCGAACCCATGGACCAAATCTTCTCACATTTCGGAGACTTAAATAAAACATGAAAGAACACCACCCTGCCAAATTTAAAGGTTATATCTTTATTGGTTTTGGAGATAATCTCGTTTGCTCTGGGGCTCGTTCGGAAGCTTCCAAAATCCAAACCCATAGACCACATCCTCTTAAATTTTAGAGACATAAATCAAACTGGAAGAAACATCATTATAAAAAATTTAAAGGTTCTATCTTTATTGGTTTTGGAGATAATCCCGTTTGCTCTGGGGCTCGTTCGGAAGCTTCCAAAATCCAAACCCATAGACCACATCCTCTTAAATTTTAGAAACATAAATCAAACTGGAAGAAACATCATTATAAAAAATTTAAAGGTTCTATCTTTATTGGTTTTGGAGATAATCTCATTTGCTCTGGTGCTAGTTCGGAAGCTTCCAAAATCCAAACCCATAGACCACATCCTCTTAAATTTTAGAGACATAAATCAAACTGGAAGAAACATCATTATAAAAAATTTAAAGGTTCTATCTTTATTGGTTTTGGAGATAATCTCATTTGCTCTGGTGCTCGTTCGGAAGCTTCCAAAACCCGAACCCATGGACCAAATCTTCTCACATTTCGGAGACTTAAATAAAACATGAAAGAACACCACCCTGCCAAATTTAAAGGTTATATCTTTGTTGGTTTTGGAGATAATCTCATTTGCTCTGGTGCTCGTTCGGAAGCTTCCAAATCCAAACCCATGGACCAAATCCTCTTAAATTTCAGAGGCCTAAATCATACATGAAAGAACACCATTCTGCCAAAAGTAAAGGTTATATCTTTATTGGTTTTGGAGATAATCTCATTTGCTCTGGGGCTCGTTCGGAAGCTTCCAAAACCCAAACCCATGGACCAAATCCTCTTAAATTTCAGAGACATAAATCGAACGGGAAGAAACATCATTGTACAAAATTTGAAGGTTCTATCTTTGTTGCTTTTGGAGATAATCTCGTTTGCTCCGGAATCATTCGGAAGCTTCCAGAATCCGAACCCATGGACGGATTTTGTCCAGATTCGAACTTAGCCTTTCTTTCGTAATTAGTAACCTACTATATAAATTTTATCAAGATAGCATCATTATTTTTTGAGTTATCGTGCGTACGGACGGACGGACGGACGGACATCGCTAAATCGACTCCGGCGGTGATCCTGATTCAGAATATATATACATGTCTATACCTAACTCGCTTCCTTTTGGTGGTTACAAACACCATACCAAAGTTAATATACCCTATACTTTAGGTGTATGGTATAATAAAAACTGTAAACAAATACAAAACAAACATAAGATTAATATTAAATCTGCTAACAAAAATTTTACCGTTTTAATTTTATGTCATCAACAAATGAATAATATGCATTGGCATAGATATAAGTACATACATATGTATGTATAAAAATTTTTAGAGATATAAAAAAAAAACGAAAAAAAATTGTTCATATAAATTCATATGGTGAAATTTGGACTTAGAAAAAAAATTAAATTAAAGTTAAAGTTAGTCGGATCAAAAAATGTTCTATGATAAAGTTGTTCCTCTTTACTTGTGTAACAACTTTTTCTTAATAATTTTTCTCACAAAATTTTTCTGTTACGAAATATTCGTAAAAAACTTAAAAACTACACTAGTAAACTACCACTTGCGGTTGTCCGATTTGCTCCAAAAGCTTATCAATCCGAGATATTTACGTCAAAACCTTAAATATGAAATTTTAAAAAATTCCGCTCAGTCGTTTAAGCTGTACACGTGCCCACAGACATACCCACACACACACACACACACACACACACACACACACACACACACACACACACACACACACACAAATAAAAATAATAAAAATGGGTGGGAATAGTTTGGTTTGAGGTATTTGAAATAAATTATTGTTTTACCTTTTGATTTATTGAAACATTAACTTATATTGTTTGATTTACATAAATGTCATTAACTAAAGACTAGTATTAATAGATTCTGCCTAAGAATTGGGAATGGGACCAAGATAATGTACTTTCCGACTCAAAAGAGATTGTAGAAGAGATATTTAATAGCCCAAGTCACCTGCGTGTGACAAATTATTTATTATCTAAAAAACTTGATGAAATCGTTTGATTTCATTATATCTATGTTACAAATAGATTAAATATATGTTAAAATTATTCTGCTTTCCTACTCTTTTTATTTATCTTTTCTCATTTAGTTCTAGAAATGATCATTAAACCTATAATTTTTTTACATCGCATTACGTTTTTTTTTTGTTGTATTTTTATGCATGTTGGATTAAGTTTGCCAACTAGATACTGGTATTCTTTTTTATTCTATAAAATTTGAATCATAATTAAAATAAACATAATTCTCATGCTATAATAAATTTGTTATTACCTTTATAATACTGTAACGGAAATGAAAAAATAACCATGAAAGCATTTATTTTGCATATATAAAAAACAAACTCTGTTTTGGGTCCTGTGTATAAAATACGCCGTAAACACCGAGGAATTGTAAGTTCGAAGCCCACGCAAGTCATAGGAATAATTTTCCCTTACGTAATTTGTGTAATTTTCTTCTCACATTTACTGGCAGGGAAATAAACTAAAAAGAAAACAACAAAACAAATTTTTTTATATGAACATAAAATATGGTTTCAATGCTCTTCCTCGTTTTGCTTTATATTTCGAAAAGAGAGTTCTTGTTCTATAAACGGAGAAGTTGAAAAAAAAAAACAAGTCAAATGCAATTTTATTTAAAACTAAAGATTTTTAATGCGTTTTTATTTAAAATATAAGTTTAAAACATAACTTAAGATTAATTCTAGTTTAAGAACTTCTTTTGAATAAATTTCAAAGGAACCGAGTTTCAAATATCTTTTAAAAAACTTTAGACAATTTTATCTTTTGAATAGGTCTTGAAAAAAATGTTTTGAAAAGTAAAATTGAATAAAAGATGATAGAGATGCCCTAGAGTATTTAATTAAAGCTTCTTGGCGTTTTAAAGAAATTATCTTTGTCATTTAAATCATCTAAAATAAAACATGGCAATGGGAGCTATCTAAAACATCGGGATGAGTATTATTAAAAGCATTCCGGAAAAATTTTTTGTACATAAGATTATTATAGAACTTTGGTACTTTGGAATCTGGTTAACTTTTTTATGTTTTAAATTTTTAATTCCCTTTGTTGTATGTAAACCATTTATTGTAGTATTTTATATAGTGCATAAAAAATTCCATAGAAAATTGTTGGTTTCACTTTTTAATAAATATTTGTTTAGTTCTTCTGATACTGCACTAAATTACTTGGAAAATTGATTTAAAGAACATATATGTTAGACTTTCTACTATACTGATGTCGTTTTTTTATTCATATGTATTGTATAGTAAGTGGGAACATGCTTTGGAAAGCGTTTTTATTTCCCTATAAGATGTAATTTCTTTTTCAGGTATACTAACAACATTCGAAAATTAAATTACACGAAAATTTACTTAAGTGAAAATGGGAAATTTAGTTATTTTTTTTTTAATGCGCCCTTTTGATTTTGTTCTTTTTGGTTTTTTGTTTGGATAATGGATACTATCATTAAATTATCAGTGTGTATACGTGCTTAAAAAAAAAAGAAAATAAAATGTCCTTCAGTACAAAATTACATTCTTTTTTGGGTGATTCTGAAGTATGAATCATTGGGTCGGATACACTTTCTATAAATTCACAATTAAAAAAATTTTTGTTTTACTAAAAGTAAAAAATTAGAACGTATACATGTAATAATTATATCCCAGAAGAATATTCACAGAAGTAAATTTAAAAAAAAAAAAAAAATTAAATATTATTATGTAATTGACTACATTTTTAATGCTTCAATTCCTTTGAAAAGGAAAGAAAATAAACCCTCTATTATGTGAATTTAAATATCCATATAAAATTTTTGTATAAATTTAAAGATTTTGTCATGTCCTTGTTTGTTCTTTTTTTATTTTTTTTTGTTAAACAATTAAGTTCAAAACTTATTATAAAATTCAGTTCAAGAAAATGTAGATGCCACTATTTAAAACAATATGTACGAGCGTAAACATTTTTTTGTTACAGTTGTGACAAAAAAAAGAGGAGTTATTATATTTACTTTCAGAACATTTATTTTGAGCTGTGCCTTTTTACTTGGTGCAATCTTTGTGAATTAGATGAAAATTTATTTAATCCGAATTCAGACATTTTTAAATTCTTAAATAATTCATTGAAGTTTGCATGAATCAATAAATAGTTATAAAGGTTTAATCGAAACTGTTCTTAAAATAATCCTTTTTTGGGTGTCTGAAAATAACCCAAAACAAGAAAAGAAACAAGATGCATTATAATCTTTGATTGCGAGTAAACCATTTAGTGGAATGAAATAACGCCGCAAAAAATAAATAAAATAAAGCCCCAAAATTTTGTATGGTAAATAACGCTGCAAAAAATGAAATGACGGCGCAAAAATTCGGGCGTTATTTAATTTTTTTTTGTGGTGTTATTTCTTGCTGCGTTATTTCATTTCTATGCAGTATTAATTCATTCGTTGTGGTGCTATTTAAATTTTTAAGGCATTATTTCATTATTTTATGGCGTTATTTCATTTACAGAATATTTATATACTTTATTCAGGATATGTATACATGTATATGAACATATATGCGAGATTCTGAAATAGCAAATATTATAGAGTTGGTTACAAAATCAGTTTTTCAACAATTTGTTTAGCGAGGATTTTATTTTTGTTGTTGAAATATGTTTAGAACAAGAAACTTCTGAATTTAAAGATATTGATTAAGATAAGGGAAATGAAAATAATTCATGTTGTACTATACGCCATAATAGATCTTGAAATATATTATTATTACCATGGAAACATCTCAAATGTTGTAATGAATGCATTGTAATTTTACAAGCCCAAACTATAAGTGAAAATTCATCATTCGCGGTCTATATTGCAGAGTAGTAAATGATATAATGCAAGTATACTGTTAAAAAAATACTCAATAAAATTTATTTAGTTTTATTTTTTTTGTTTAATTTAATTTGATTTTAATAAGAAATATTTTTGCAGCGTTCATTTTGAACGCATCAACATTTTGAAATACAAGAATGAGATAACGCCACAATAAAATGAAATAACGCCGCAATACAATGAAATAATACCGAAACAAAATGATACAGAGCGACAAAAAAAAATTAAAAAGGCAATACTGATCTGACCAATGACGCATTGTGTAAGTAGCCGCTTTTTCACGCGAAAGATTTCCGATTTAAATCCCGGTTAGGTCAAAATATTTCATAAAATTTAATAATACATTATAAACAAAGAAGGAAGAATACAGTTGCCTTTGTCAACTCTTAGATACCCGTACGAACCGTTAGTATGTTCGTAGCCTGTCACTCTGCTTATAATATTATTTTTTTAATTTTTTAGTATGTATTTTAAAATAATTTTGGTGTTTTTTTTATAATTTCTAGAACTATGGGTTGTACATATATTCAAACTATATGTTTATACATTCTTCAAAAGCAGATTCTAACCTTCCACATAACGATTATCAATCCAAAATAACTTTTTCAAATATACTATAGTACCATTTAATACTAAGCGGTAAATGTGTAATAATTTATGTTACACATATGTATTATATGTCATTCATTCTTCATTGACATATGCGATATGTAAATAAACATGAGTTATATAAGTATATGTACTAATATCATATAAAAATTGAAGAATTTATAACCGTTATATTTTGTATTTATTTAATTTTTTTTTGTACTACGCATCATTCTCAACAATTTCAAATTATCGCGTAAAAAAAAATGCAAAAAAATCGTTAAAAAAATTTTTTAGAAAAATTTAGAAAAATGAAGTCACACTTTCGTCAATTTTAAGGCAACCCTATATTATTAAGAAAAGTTGTTAATAGAAATGAAAATATAATGTTGGAGCTTTAATTTTTGTATATTATTTCAAAAATATTTGGACTTGAACACCTTGTCACAGGTGTTTAAAAATAAGGAATTTTTAGTTTTTGACCCCATACAGCTCCGAAACTGGGGGTGGTACAAAAATATTTTCTGAAATAACCCATACTTATTTTCTGAGATCTAACTTCTCTCAATATTTGAACTTTCAATATTTCAAGTTTCTAAGACACCGTATAGGACAAGTATATATTTATTATATATATATTTTTAAAGCTAATAAAAACAGTAATAGTTTGGAGTTTTCAAATTGAAGATATACTTTATACAACTTGTGTTATAATAATTTAAATATAGAGCTTTTTCAAACTTTGGGGGACTGTAGCTCCGTAACGGGTGGTCCTGCAGAAAAAAAGTTGTTATCATAAAATTAATATTTTTATGATATCTATCAGTAGTTAAAATGGCTCTATTTAAAAAAAAATATGGGGATCTAAAAGTTAGATGTTCGAGAGCTACCCGAAGTTTTGGTCGGATCTCATCCAAAAAAAATTGGGAACCGACAAATTGTTGTAAGAGTATTTTGTGTTAATTTCAACACTCTAACTTTCTTAGTTTTTGAGTGAGTTATCTTGTTGACGGACGGACGGACGGAAAAAGCTTAATCGACTAAGAATTTGATTCTAATCCGATCCATACCTTTGAAGGTATATCAAGCTAGCTTATTTCGAGGTGTTACAAACGGAGGAGAAATTTTAATATACCGGATCCTTATTGTACGGATATAATAAATAATATAATTATGATTTAATACTTGTAAAACAAAAAGTTCTATAAGATTATTTTGTAAGAATTCCATTGTTAAAAAAAAAGAAAATATTACCTAATCGATAAACTTGAATGCATCACGTATACATTTTCTATAAAACATAGTTATAATACGTTAAAATAATCTATTGAATAATCAGATCTAATGCAAAAACTTTCTGTTATTTAATTTAATAACACTATCTTAAAAATATCAACTTTTATATACATAATTTTAAATTTAAAATTAATTTCCACAACTGTTATAATATTTTATATATCATATTCGAGTTTTATTTTTAAATTAATTTTTAATTAACTGACGTTTCTATTTTATTCACTCAATTTCACAGCATGTGTTTGAAAATTACAAACAAAAAAATTTAACATTATTTTTTTATAAACTAAAAAAGACTAAAATCACGATCTGTTCTTCCATTTGTTTGTATTTATGTAATAATGAAAATAATGTTTTTATTAGTGTTTTACTATACTAAATAAATCAATTAAGTAAAAGTATATAAAAATCAATTAATTTTAAGCTTTACAACAATTCTTACATTAAAAAATTTTGTAAAAATTAATTAAATGTAATTCAAAATAAATACACGTAAATTTAAAGTTGCATTTAGTTCCAGGGCGCCATTAAATATATTGTTAATAGAAATAAATTCTATAATCTAAATGATTTGATTAAAGAAATTAAAATAAAATTTATTTCTGTTTTCTATATTAAATTTTATATTTCCTATACCTGATTTTTGATTTTCAGAAAAAATATTGCGCAACTATAATTATTCCCCTACGAACGTAATCAGGATATAAATTCGTCATTACATTTGTGAAAAAAAGACGATACCCTAAACTATAAAAGAGACGAGATAGATAAAAATCATTTCTAAAAGATGACGAAGTTTTAAAGCAATAACTTCTGTGAAATTTGATTTCTTTAGCTTAACAGGATCAGGTAGCTGTCATATTTTGAATTTTACTTAAGTTAGAGATCTGAACTTTTGTAAAAGATTATTAAATTTTATGGTTTAGTGCGAGTATCTTAGAGATAACAAGTCAACTATACAAGTTTCCTTGTTTTCTATATAGAACTAAATGTTAGCTTTAATTAAGTTGCATATTTCTTGCAACTTACAATAAAAATATTTCTTCATATTTTGCATATTTATGTAAAAACTTAATATTTAATAGTAATGTTTATATGTATGTATATGTATATTTTGTAATTTCATCAAATAATTATACCCGTACGATAGGATCGGGTATAATAAAATTACTCCTCCGTTTGTAACACCTCGAAATAAGCGAGCTAGATATACCTTCAAAGGTATGGATCGGATCAGAAAAAAATTCTAAGACTTTTGAGCCATGTCCGTCCGTCCGTCCGTCCGTCCGTCAGCACGCTAACTCAAAAACTAAGAAAGCTAGAATCTTGAAATTTACACAAAATATTTTGGGAGTAATTTGTAGGTTCCCTATTTTTTTTGGTTGAGTTTGGACCAAGCCTTAGGGTAGCTCTCGAACACCTAACTTTTAGATCCCCACATTTTTTTTGCAATAGAGCTATGAAATTTTAACTACTGATAGATCTCACAAAAATATTAATTTTATTTTTAATAACTTTTTTTTGTAGCCCCACCCGTTACGGAGCTACAGCTCCCCAAAGGTTCAAAAAAGCTCTATATTTAAATTGTTATAGCACAAGTTGTATAAGGTATATCTTCATTTCGAAAACGCCAAATGATTACTACTTTCATTAGCTTTAACAGTATATATACAATAAATATATAATTTTGGCATACGGTGTCTTAATTTACCGTTATGCGAAATTCAAATTTTGCAAAATTCTTTAACCCTTCCATCTTCTAAACGGTTAAAGTTGGAAACTTGAAATTTTGACAGAAGTTAGATCTTTGAAAATTAGTATGAGTCATATCAGAAATTTTTTTTGTATCACTCCCCGTTTAGGAGCTGTAAGGGGTCAAAAACTGAAAATTTCCTATTTTGAAACACCTGTAACTTGAACACCTGTTAAAATTTTTTTGAAGTAATACACAAAAATTAAAGCTCTAACATTATACTTTTATTTCTGTTAACAACTTTTTTTAATAATATAGGGTTACTTTATAATTGACGAAAGTGTTACTTGATTTTTTCAAATTTTCTAAGAAATTTCTTTAACGAATTTTTTCCATTTTGTTTTACTCGATAATTTGAAATTGTTGAGGATATAATGCGTAGTACAAAAAAATGTAATTAAATAAACAACATAACGGTTGCTTGAAGAATTTTTATTTATATGATATTGATATATATACATACTTATATAATATCATGTTTATTTAGATATCGTATATGTCACTAGTGAATGAATGATAAGAGTATAGATGTATATTATATAGCGCCGTATTTACATACATATATGTATTTTATTGTACTTATAAGAAATTATTCTGTCAATGGAATATTTAAATATAATATAATATAATATTTAAAATTATATTTACTGTTTTGTACTTAGTAAATTTAATATACATTTACCGCTTAGTACTAAATGGTACTATAGAATATTTGAAAAAGTTTTGGAAAGGTTAGAATCTGCTTTTGAAGAATGTACATATAAACATATAGTTTGAATATATGTACAACCCATAGTTCTAGAAATTATAAAATTCACCCAAATTATTTTAAAATACTAAAATATTAAAAAAATAATATTGTAAGCAGAGTGACAGGCTGTGAACATACTAACGGTTCGTACGGGTATCTAAGAGTTGACAAAGTCAACTGTATTCTTCCTCGTTTTTAATAATAAATACTTTTATCTTACTTACATTTGATTCAAAATAATAAAACCATATTAATTTAATTTTTTTATTGCTTTAATTTTAGATAAAATTGCATCAAACGAAAAGTTAAAAAAAAAAAAACTGGAACAAAACTTATCACATAGATAATCTACAAATCTTAACCCACATAAAACGTTTTATTTTGGTCATCACATATGTGAAAAAATAAAAATTTATTTTTTATTCATTTATTTCAAGAATAGAAGAACACATAGCTCCTTTTGACTTGATTTTTAAATTTTAAGATATATATCAAATAAAACAACAACAACAACAACAAAAAATAAATAAAAAATACGTTATCGTAAATTAAATAAAACAAAAACAAAACAAATGATGACAAAATTGATATAAAATTCACCACATATCTTTTTTATATCATTTACCAAATCACATGTCCATTCATACCAATTTTGTTGTTGTTTGCTGTTGTAAATGAAAGGGTAATCAGTATTATTTACAAGGATTAAATTGGATTTTTGATACTACTTTACAACTCTAGCTCTCAACTCTACTCTAACTCTAGAAAATAAAATACGATAACTATACAAAAGCATAATAATATAAAATTGTTTATAAATTCTACATACATACATATATTACGCCAAATGGGATATTCAGGGGCTAACAAAAATGATAACATCTAGTGTATGCAATGAATTTGTTCAGTGGTAAATGACGATAATGGTAATTGCGTAATACTAATAGAAAATGTCAACTGTAAACAATAAAGAAAAGTATAGTAAAAAGGATAATAAAAGGATGAAAGGATTGGTATAAAAGTAAAAAACAAAAAAAAAATAAACGAATAGAGAAAGGAAAAAAATACCAAGAAAATATTTTAACAGATTTGTTACGCTTCGCTGTCATTTACTTTTTATTACTGTTCTTGTTTTTTTTTTAATTTTAGTACTTTAGAATATTTGGAAACTTTAAAAATTGTTTCAAAATTTATTTGCATACATACAAACAAGGCCTTAAATGGATTCATGAAAAAAACCAGTTAAATTTAATTTAAAAAACAAAAAAAATTACGGTAAAATCTTAAATAAAAAATGAACTATCATATAAATTAAATCAAAAAAAAATAAGATAATCATCAAATGGCAAAAATTTGAAGAGGAAAACAAATAATGAATTTATATTGTTTGTGTTTTGTAGTGTAGTGTAGTAGTATATGTAAAAAAAAAAACTGTCAAATATATTGATATAGTTGAAAAAATTTGACAGTACTAAAAAAAAATTATACGGTACTTAACAGCATTGTAAAAAGTGTGAAATGTGTGAAATTAAATTCTTCTAATTTTGATTCTGCATTTAAAACAAATGAGTAAAAAAATCTGAATAAATTAAATAATATGGATCTTTTAAATTTTGAAAATTTTTTAATATAATTAAAATTTAATAAAAAGAATAAATAAATTTTATTAAAAAAAAATAAAATTTGCAATTAAAAAAAGGAAAACTTAAAAAAATTATTAAAAAAAATGGCTTTAATAACGAGTGAAGGAATACCAAATTATTCAGGTAAATTTAAATTTAATTTTATAGGTATTATGTATTTATTTTTGGCTTGAAGTTGAATAATTTATTTATTTCTCAATAATATTTCGTATAGAATACCTTATTAATAATATAATAAAAGACTAGTGTCGCGAGTGCTCGAAATTCGAGCAAATGTCATCAAACGCTAGACATTTGAACGGATTGAGTTTACTTTTCCGCGGAAGGTGAAATCTTCAACAGACACAAAGAAAATCTAACAAATTCAATATGAATCGCTGTAAAAAAAGTGGCTCTAAAAAGTAATTCAAAATGCATACATAATTAAAATTTACGGTACATACTAATATAAATAATAATTTGTTTTTGAAAAGCAATTAAACATATTTTTTCATTCATTAAAAATATTAAAATTTTTATATTAGGTTTTCTTAATTTTATGACATCAATAATATAAATGTAATGTTTTTTCGGGTTTTTTCATTATACACACCTTCCGCATCAAATTTTTATTTTAAATGGTAAGTAAGGCGGATAAATGAGTCCACATGAAAACGTTTTTAGTCGCTCTTTCTAGGCTGCATGGAATATAGCCCAATGAATATTGAATTGAATTGCATGTATTATGACTTTATTACAATATTATGTATATGTATGTGCACTTTTTTTTTACAAAAAGAACAACAAAAGAAAACAAAAAGTATAAACAACCAAGTAACATCATTGATCATAGTGAGATCACTTTATTTAATAATTTCAAATTAGGATGTTGAGAGGAAAAATGTCGAAAGAGAGAGAGAGTGAATTCCGAGGCAAACTTAAATCATTGCTGAATGCTGATACGGAATAAAAGTTTAATCGACTCAGCAATACAGATAATAAAAAAAAATCAAAAACACTATTTTTTTCTTTACAATTCAATTTAGTTTCATGTGAGTTTCATCTTCATGTGAGTGGGCTTTTTTTTGAACCGCAACCGCAAATGATATTTATATATGTTTCTGGTAAAAAAAATTGAGCCCCAACCGAAAATATATACCTGTTTTCACCTGAAATATCGCGAGAATATAAAAAACAAGGTAGAATGTAAACCAACGGTTTTTAAAAGCGCACATTTCCAAAACTCAATACAAACTGTTTAGAAGTGTGACTTACACAAAAATTTGAAAATTTCATGTAATAAGAAAAAACTTGAAAATAGGACATTTTTGAGATTTTGAGGGGCCGTAAGTCCGGAATCCTATATAACTAAGAAAAGCTGTTAACACACGTAAAAATATATTATTGAAGCTTTAATTTTTATGTCTTGCCGAAGAAAAATTTTTACAGGTGCCTAAGTTACAGGTGTCTAAACATAGCAAATTTTCAATTTTTCAGGCGTAATAACTCTTAAAGAGGGGGCGCTACCAAAAAATTTTCTGAGGAAACTTATACTAATTCTAAAAGTTCTTTCTTGTCTCAAAATTTCAGGTTCCTATCTAAAGGGGTACCGGAGTTATGAAAAAAGAAATTTCATGCAAAATGTGGTTTTCACATAACGGTAAATTTAAAACGTAAATTACAAAATATTACATAATTTTGATATTGTTTTATATAGATAATAAAATTTTCGATCTTCTACCGGTTTTAGATTGCAAAACTATTACGCAGAGCCCGAGATATATACATCTGAAAATGGGGCTTTTTTACAATTTTGAAGAGCTGCAGCTTTGGAACTCTTTACAACTAAAATAAACCTTTCACACACGTAAAAATATATTATTGTAGCTTTAATTTTCATGTCTTGCCGAAGCAAAATTTTTACAGGTGCCTAAGTTACAGGTGTCTAAAAATAGCAAATTTGAAATTTTTGAGGCGTAATAACTCTTAAAGCGGGGGCGTTACCAAAAAATTTTCTGAGGAAACTTATACTAATTCTAAAAGTTCTTTCTTGTCTCAAAATTTCAGGTTCCTATCTAAAGGGGTGCCGGAGTTATGAAAAAAGAAATTTCATGCAAAATGTGGTTTTCACATAACGGTAAATTTAAAACGTAAATTACAAAATATTACATAATTTTGATATTGTTTTATATAGATAATAAAATTTTCGATCTTCTACCGGTTTTAGATTGCAAAACTATTACGCAGAGCCCGAGATATATACATCTGAAAATGGGGCTTTTTTACAATTTTGAAGAGCTGCAACTTTGGAACCCTTTACAACTAAAATAAACCTTTCACACACGTAAAAATATATTATTGTAGCTTTAATTTTTACATCTTGCAGAAGTAAAATGTGTGCAGGTTCCTAAGTTACAGGTGTTTAAAAATAGCAAATTTTCAATTTTTAAGCCCTAATAGTTCATAAACAGGGGGTGGTCCGAAAAAATTTTCTAAGCAAACTTATACTGATTCTAAAAGTTCTTTCTTGCCTCAAAATTTCAAACTTCTATCTAGAAGCGTGCCGGAGTTATGAAAGTAGAAAAATCATGCAAAATTTAGTTTTCACATAACGGTAAATTTAAATACTAAATTTAAAAAAATTGTATAATTTTGATATAAAATTTACAAAGTTAAAAGAAATACCTGTCGAATGACGTTTTCAGATTGAAAAAATCTTAATCAGAACATAAGATATATGCATTTAAAAATAGGACTTTTTCAAAGTTTGAGGGGGTGTAGCTCCGTAATGGGGGGGGCTACATGAAAAAGTTGTTCCATAAAATTATTTTTTTTATGAGACCTACCTATGGTTAAAATTTTCTTTCTCTCTCTTCAACGGTGTAGAAGTTTTGTAAACAGACGGACGGACGGACGGACGGACAGAGTGAAACTAATAAGCACATTTTTTCAAAATTTTTTTGGAAAGGTGCTAAAAACATGGTTACCTGAAAAATTAGAAAAGCTTTGTTTTGGCCGTTATTTCACTAAAATTGGTTAAGTAGTTTTTTGCAAATCGGTACCGAAAGTTTTGTATGGCGAAAAATAAGCCGATTAAATATATAGATTTATGTTTAAAACTCTAAACAAAAACTAAAAATTGTACTTTTAAAACTCTAAACAAAAACTAAAAATTGTACTTTCAATTAAATCGGGTTAACTATTCCTTTATTCGATAAATAAGAACTTTTATTTCCTAAATCGTTCCTTCCTATTACTTTTAATATATACAGAGTGGGCCGAAAGTTACCAATCATAGAAAAGATAGTTAGGAAGGTCAATACAAAGCAAAAAATTTGTGTCAATTGGAGTGGGGTGGAGTCTGCTGCTAGCATATCCCTTAAAAATATTCTGTTTTAATTTTATATTCATAAAATAGAAAAGTTTAATGGAATATATTTAAAGAAATTTCAATTCTTAGAAATAAGAAACGTTGTTATAATTTCGTAATTTTTTGAATTATTAAATTTTGTTTAGACAATTACCAAAAATTTGTGTGCTATAATTTCTATGTTTACTTAACTAAAAGTTATTATTAGGCTCAAAATTTATGGCAGACCAATACAAAGTGTTCTAAAAAATGTTTATCCTAATACTGTAAATTGACTTAACAATATATGTTAGATAGGCAGTTTAATAAATTTTAAATGGCTCTACTTACTTTTATTTTATGTTATACGGTTTAATTTCAAGGATATAAATTCAAAATAAAAAGTTTTTAAGGCTCCCTAGCTCAATTTTTTTCTTGTCTGGGCCTTCCAACCACCCTCTTTTCCTTACTAAGTTATTTCTAGTCCACTCTGTATATCCCTACACTTTTAAATAATAATGTAATAAAAAAAAAAAACTTTACAAAATGTTTAAAAGGATACTCCTACCTCCTTTGCCATTCCAAAACAAAAAAATATATCAAAATAGCAAAAAAAAAAAAAAAAAAAATATATTTTATTCAAGTACAATGTAAATAAATTTAATTTTATTTTAAAATTTTAAATCGAATTTTAGAATCGTTTAAATAAAATTAAATGGGTCATATTATTATTGAATTGGATTAAAGGATAATAAAGCTAACAAAGAATTAGTATTAAATCTATTACAATAACAAATTTGAATTATTATTAGACACTGGAAGAATAGAACCCTCAAAATATGCAATATAAAAAAAATTGCTGAGAATATACAAAACAGAAAATAAAATAAATTTGTTTGTTTTGTATGAGTGATTTAAATAAAATCATATGATTGTATACGGAAAATTTTTACTCAACA
This sequence comes from Poecilobothrus nobilitatus, assembly GCA_947095535.1. Classification (NCBI taxonomy): domain Eukaryota; kingdom Metazoa; phylum Arthropoda; class Insecta; order Diptera; family Dolichopodidae; genus Poecilobothrus; species Poecilobothrus nobilitatus. The sequence continues at coordinate 117,235,009 of OX352774.1, forward strand.
GGAGATTTTTTTGTTATTGACACCATACTGAGCTCTAACCACTAAATTATTCTAAAATTGCAACTTCAAAACATTGTATTATGTTAAATACGTAACGTAAACACAGTCAAGAGGATACACTCCACGGACTTATTTTTTTGTTTAAACTAATATCGTAGTATCGTAGTAACAGTGAATATGTAAATATTTACTTACTACTAAAAGAAAAAAAAATTAAAAATAAAATTTAATAGATGAATAAAATGTTTATTTTTATTACAATATTTTTTTTTAATTCCATCATTTCCATTTCATACAGAGTGGATTTGACGGTTATTGATAAAAAAAATTGCATTCTCAACTTATATTCATTTGCACCGTTCGATGTTTATTTTAAAGTTTCTATATGTTTTTAGTTTTATTTATTAAAAATATTTTAGTATTATTGCAAAAAGATATTTAAAACGATAATAGCTGAAAACACTAATCTACACTTAGTTATATTATTTTGGATACAATTGACATATGATCACCTAGTTAAAATTAAATGCGATATCGAAAAGGTTTTTGTTTGAAGTTAAAAGTAATATTTGTAAAACTGTCTAATAATAATGTATACCGTAATTTGTTCTGAAAAACGGAATACCTTGTAATACCTTATTTTTTATACAGTTTTATACGAAAAATTCGTTAATTAATAAAACAACCTCGACTGGATTAACTAAGTCTTTTTTAATTGTACTCAGAGTAAAAATCTGTAACACTTGCTATTAATTTCAAACACTAGCCCAAATTTTAATTTTTACCTATTGGAAATAAGAGTAGAGGTTCGTAAGAATTAGAATATGTCATAAAGCCACATTTCATGAATATCATCCTTTCAAATGAGTCTGAAAGCACAATATGAGACACATTCCCAATATGGTTTTATGATTCATTTGAATGTCAAAGCCATATTCTTATAAAAAAAATTTGTGTCATAAAGCCATAACACATTTTAAAACGATTGCTGCAGTGCCTTGCTGTCGAAACATGTAAATAAAAAATAATTAACAAGAATTTTAGAGCTGGCTAATTAGGTTTAATAGATTTTCTTTTAACGAAGTTTTGATCGAATGAGATATAACGACATACGGCTTTATGACCCGTTAAAATAAGTCATAAATCCGTATTGCCAATATGATCTTTTGAATGGATCATACAGCTACATTCGTGAAATAAGGCTTTATGACATACCACCTTACAAAAAACTTAAAATTTAAATAAAAAATAATAATATAAAATGTCAATGTGTATGTAAATTTTAGTTACTGAATGTACTAATCTTGCTATTACCTTTTTTTTTGTACTATTTCAATTTAATAATTTCAAAATATTTATATGACAAGGGTACTATTATTTATTAATTCTAATTTTATGAATAAAATTTAAAAAAAAAAACAAAAAGGACATTATATTTCAAGGATAAAAAAATAATATAATTGTAAGAATGTAAGAATCTGTGCGTGTTTTTATTTATTTAATAAAAATAAAAAGCAAAAGCAACAATTTCAAATGTAAATGAAACTGAATTTGATTCGATTTAAAATTAGAGTTGTTAGATTTGTCATAAACGATTGGGGGACACAAAATTGAAAATCCCTATAGGAAATCTATTTCAAAGGCATATTGTTTGTTCTGTTTTTTTCTTTTAATGGGTTCTGTTGATGAAATTTTAAAAGAGTCCTCTATTATAGTCATATAAATATATTAAAAAAACCATCAAAAGAACATGTGATTTGGTTTTTAGTATTTAAAGAAACGAAACTCTTTAATGTGGGAAATATAATTTTTTTTTATAATAGATTTAAAAATATGATACTGTTTTTCACATATTTCTCTTTTAAATTAAATTCTTTTTCTTTTTATAGATTTGAGTTTAAAAATTTGGTGTGTATAAATGTTTGACAGTACATGTTTGACAGTTGGATAACATATAAATGTTTGACAGTACTTCGTCCGTATTAGTAATTCTCGTTATCTCGTATTGTCATTATATTTTTCATGAAGATCATGAAGATTAATATGAATTTTTGTGTGCAATATCTTTAAATTCGGATAAAAAAAATTTAATTTTTCTCAAAATTTGTATAGTTTTTGATTAAAAGATCAAATTAAAATTTTTAAATTCTCTTTCTCTTTATCCTGATTTACTTTTATATTGTCAATCTTTAAAACGAATTCATTAATTATTGTTTTAAACAGATAAAATAACAAAGAACTTTATTGAAAACATTTTTTTTTTCATATTAATTAATTAATCATTTTTAAATTTCTGGACATACTGTGGATATTGCGAATTTTATGTGGGTAATTAATTTTATATTTGACACTTTATTCAATAGAAACATTGAAAATTGAAATATGTTTTTATTGTTATCTCTTTCTCTTTCTTCAGGTTTCCTCTATAGGCGTTCCCATTAATTTTTTAAATAAGTAAAATGAAATTTTCAATTAATCACAATCATTATTTAACTGTCAGTAATTTTTTTTTTAACTTATCTTATATGGTTGGCCTTACATCATTACATCGTTGGAGGATAATATGATAAAATAGTGGGTATTTGATTTACTATATTAATTTTCCTCGTTGAATAAATTCCATTTTTGTTAATAGAATTCTTTCCATTTCGATTTATTTTAATTAAATTATTAGATAAAATGAGATATTAATGACTATGTTAAAAATATTAAATATATTTTTATAATATTTCACAATGTATTTATTTAATTATTTTATTTTATATCCCATTAAAAATTACGATTTCAAAAAGCAAAACAAAAATTAATAATAAAAATATTAAATTCATAAATATTATGAAAATGTGACATAACCTATTAACATTTTGTTTTTTTTTTAATAGGTTATGTTGAACATGATATTTATGATGTTATTTAATGCATATGGGGTGTATGTAAATAAATTTCCAAAAGTGCAGTTTTAGTTTTTTTTTTTACTCGTTTAAATAAAAACAACAACAATAAAAACATGGAGAGAGTTTCCAATATCCTGTGAAATATAATTAAAAACCAGTACAATGAAACACATACATACATATGTAGGTATGCGTAAACAAAATATGATATTATTCTTAAATTTATTATACATTAAAGAATAAATTATTTAATATTTTAAATATTATGGTATTTTATATAGATATATAATAAAATTTGTAGGTGTATTTAAGAAAAACTTTATACACACTCAAAATTATAATGTTTGAAATTTAGTTTTGCATGTTACTTTTAAAGAATTTGCACAGGGGTCTAAGTTTCATTTGCCTAAAAATAGGAAATTATTCATTTTTGCCTTAAAATTGCCCCTTCTGCTCTTAAACGGGGAAGAAGTAAAAATGTGATGTTTATTCAGAAAAATCTTTACACACTCAAAATTAATAATTTCTACCTTTAAGGATTTAAATATCAGAAAATTTATACTGCCTATACCGCTGTTTTGATTTACAAACTTGAAGATTCCAATTGTTTAAAGTTTTTGGATTGAAAAAGGATTAATTAGAATTTGAGTTATAACCATTTAAATACCGCGCTTTTTCAAACTTTGAAAAACTGTAGTTTAGCAAGTAGCTTTGTTTGTTTTTAAACATAGATATAATATGATAAGCGGTTATAAGAACTACATTAATTATAATGTAATAGTATTGGTTTAGTGACAGTGAGAGAGTCAAGTTATTTTTGCAGATTGTTTTTCTTTCATTTCATACACTTCTATTAAAAAATCAAATTTATGTCACATTACTGCAACTTAATGTAAATCGCGGTATTAAATTTTAAATATCCATTATTTCTCTGAATTTCAGAACTAATTTAGAAATTGTATAGAACTATCATTAGCACTTTTTAAGATATATTTATAAAAGTAAGTTGTTATATACTTAGATTATATGGGTAAATGTTTTACGATACGAATTATGTATTAAATTAATCATAAAATTAGCTAATCTTTTTGTAAATTTTAACTATCCTTTCCTTGTAAGAAAACGAGAGTTAATTATATTGAAAATAACGTTATATTTTGTGCACAAACAGAGCTCGCTGCATATTACTTTTACTGAAGTCGCCAAACTTTATACAGGGTGGGCCAACTTGGAATGACTGATTTGAAATGCTTATAATTGTTTTACTTTATTATTTTTTTGAAATGAAAGTATAAATTATTAAATTTTTAAGTTATTAAGTTTGAAAAATGACATTCGTTAAATGGCTTTCATTTCCGTGCTGGCAGTTAATATCTCTTTTTAAGACATTTTATATTACGTTGCGTACTTTCTGTGTATCAGTATAGAATATTCTGATTTAGCCCCCGAATGTTTTGTGGTTTGTTGACCGTTCCTTCGAGGAACCCCATAAAAAAAATCATGGCCGGACAAATCTGAGGAACGCGGTGGCTACGCAAAATCAGCATTTTTTTAAATTATTCGGTCATCGAAAAGTTCTTGCACAATCGCCATTGTCTCTCTTGCAGTATAAGCTGGAACCATATGTCAGGATTATTGAAAACTACCGGACGTAAACAATTTTTCAACATGGTCCGGTATACCTCCCCAGAGACGGTTTCTGGACGCTCAGTTTCATTTTCGAAAAAATTTGAACCGTAACTCTATCAACCATAATTCCACAGCAAACAGTGTATCTGAGAGGGTGTAATTGTCGCTGATGCACTGCTCTAGGATCCTCCGTACCCCAAATTCGTCAGTTCTGTTTATTGACATATCCATATAAATGAAAATGCACTTCATAGTTCATAATGAGATTGTTCAAAAATTTATCTCCCGGAAACATAATAAAATGTGACAATTTTTACACGTTCTTGCAATAAGTATAATGATATTATAAAATTTTATAAAATTCTTTATTGTCTGCAACAAAAAATAAAATAAAAAACTTTAAAAAATAAAAAAAATATGAGCATTTTAAATCAGTCACTTTAAATCTAAGTCATTTTAAATCTAAGTTGGCCCACCCTGCACTAACAATTTTTATTTACACTGCATATTTACCTACTACTATAACTTCAGCCAAAAGCAAAAATGTATTTTAAATTTTTATACAATACATATACAATATAAAATCAATGGCATATGTATAATATATATATAATTTTATAAAAATAAAATATAACGCAATAACAAAATAATAAAAAAACTAGGAAGAATACAGTTGCCTTTGTCAACTCTTAGATACCCGTACGAACCGTTAGTATGTTCACAGCCTGTCACTCTGCTTACAATATTATTTTTTTAATATTTTAGTATTTTAAAATAATTTGGGTGAATTTTATAATTTTTAGAACTATGGGTTGTACATATATTCAAACTATATGTTTATACATTCTTCAAAAGCAGATCTTAACCTTCCACATAACGATTATCAATCCAAAACTTTTTCAAATATTCTATAGTACCATTTAATACTAAGCGGTAAATGTATATTAAATTTACTAAGTACAAAATAGTAAATATAATTTTAAATATTAGATTATATTATATTTAAATATTCCATTGACAGAATAATTTCTATAAGTACAATAAAATACATATATGTATGTAAATACGACGCTATATAATATACATCTATACTCTTATCATTCATTCACTAGTGACATATACGATATGTAAATAAACATGATATTATATAAGTATGTATGTATATCAATATCATATAAATAATAAAAATTAGTAAAACAAAATGGAAAAAATTCGTTAAAGAAATTTGTTAGAAAATTTGAAAAAATCAAGTAACACTTTCGTCAATTATAAAGTAACCCTATATTATTAAAAAAAGTTGTTAACAGAAATGAGATATAATGTTGAAGCTTTAATTTTTGTGTCTTACTTCAAAAAAATTTAAACAGGTTTTAACAGGTTCAAGTTACATGTGCTTAAAAATAGGAAATTTTCAGTTTCTGACTCCTTACAGCTCATAAACATGGAGTGATACAAAAAAACTTTCTGAAATGACTCATACTTATTTTCAAAGATCTAACTTCTGTCAAGCTTCCAACTTAAACCGTTTAGAAGATAGAAGGGTTAAAGGATTTTGCAAAATTTGAGTTTCGCATAACGGTAAATTAAGACACCCTATGCCACAAATATATATTTATTGTATATATACTTTTAAAGCTAATAAAAATAGTAATCGTTTAGTGTTTTCAAAATGAAGATATATCTTATACAACTTGTGCTATAACAATTTAAATATAGAACTTTTTTGAACCTTTAGGGAGCTGTTGCTCCGTAACGGGTGGGGCTACAAAAAAATGTTATTTAAAATAAAATTAATATTTTTGTGAGATCTATCAGTAGTTAAAATTTCATAGCTCTATTTCAAAAAAAATGTGGGGATCTAAAAGTTAGGTGTTCGAGAGCTACTTTAAGGTTTGGTCCAAACTCAACCAAAAAAACTAGGGAACCTACAAATTACTCCCAGAATATTTTGTGTAAATTTCAAGATTCTAGCTTTCTTAGTTTTTGAGTTAGCGTGCTGCCGGACGGACGAACTGACGGACATGGCTCAAAAGTCTTAGAATTTTTTTCTGATCCGATCCATACCTTTGAAGGTATATCTAGCTCGCTTATTTCGAGGTGTTTCAAACGGAGGAGTAATTTTATTATACCCGATCATATCGTACGGGTATAAAACATGTATAATTAAATGTAATTAATTTATCAATTTTCCATGATACTTTAATTATAGTTGCATAAAATTAAATTTATCAAGAGAACTTTTACTGTTATTGAAAATTTTTCAAGTGAATGACGAGAACAGGAATGAAAAAAAAAGATTGCACATATTCAAGAAGAAAGAAGAAATAAATACAAAACTGAAAAGAATGAAAGAAAAGAATCTTTTAATAAAAAAAATTTTTTTTTTGTTCCTTGAAAAAGTAAAAAAAAAATATTTTTTTCCTAAATGTCCTTTAAAGCATAAGAATGTATAATACTATCTAATATTTTATTTTTTATAAGTTGAGCGTCACTTTCATACTAAAAATTTTTTTTTTAAAAGAAGTGAAAGATCATCTATTAAATTAAAATAGGTTAATATGTCTTATAAGTGTATATTTTGTATATTTTGTTAAAATCGTTATCTAGTTTTTAAGTGTCCTTGTTTCGGTACTGTAAGATTTTAAGTCTTTCCTCTATCATTTATAAAATACAGTAAGAGATAAAAATATATGCATCAAAAAATTTTAACTTTAAAAAAATATTTAATTATGAACCCAAAAATATATTTGACTAGCAGATACTTAAAAGATACAAGGTGAGGTTTTGTTGTCGAACGTTTATTTTTGTTAATGGTTACCTTTCGTTAAGCTAACCTTAAACCTTTCTGTTTTATAATTAAAATGTAATTGTTCAATTAATCAAACAATATGTATGATGATACTTTCCCTTATAGAACATGTTTTTCTTTCCTAGATCTTACACTAACGCTTAATTTTCTCAGCTAGCTATACTACAAATAGAATTTTCTTTGTCTAATTGAATGACTGCTCAATATTAAAGCTTTTAATTTTTTCAGTCACTGTACCTCTCATCTAGTTTTTATCTATATATAAAAAAAGGAAGTAAAATTTTGCATTTTTTAAGATCTTCTTGTATTATGCAGCAATTTATGAAAAAGAAACAAAACATTACAATTTTAGAATAAATTTTTACCAACATATATACACATACGAACACTATACAAGATGAATGTATTTAATACTATTCTAAATTTGTATCATTTTCCATATTCATATAATTTAAATTAGATTTTAGTTTTTTGTTTTGTATTCGTACTACAAAAGATTTTTTATATGTATGTACTTTATGTACAAATATAAATTGCAGTTAACTAATAAATGACATAAATATTATGTATGTCATTGACATGAGTGTTTAAAATGTAATTTAAAAAAAATTTTTTGAAAACATTGTAATTGAATAATTTAAAATATCCTTCTTTTTTTTTTGATAAAAATAAAAAATTAAACATCAAAAAAAGGAAAAAAGAATAATGAATAATAAAAGTGAAATAAGAGTAATTTCAAGTATTTTTACCATCATAAGAAAAGAAACTAAAATATTATTTTTTCATATGATTGTTGGCTGGCAAATCTCTAACGAATTATATACATATACATTATACACATATATATTTGTGTATAAATAAAATTTCAAATTTAGTCCTAAGTAATTTAGTTTTTATTAAATAAAAAAATTAGTTTTCTCTTTTTTTATTTATTTAACAAAAATAAAACAAGGCAGAATGTAAACCAATGGTTTTTAAAGGCGCACATTTCCAAAAAACAATGCAAACTGTTTAGAATAGAGACTCTGCACCAAATTTTGAAAATTTCATATATTAAGAAAAAATGTGAAAATAGGACTCTATTGCAATTTTGAGAGGCTGTAAGTCCAGAACACTGTATACCTAAAAAGAACCGTTAAAACACATTAAATATAGTACGGAAGCTTTAATTTTTATGTCTTGCCAAAGAAAAATTTGTACAGATGTCTAAAAATAGCAAATTATATTAATATAAAGTTCCTATTATAAAACCGTGCCGGAGTTATGAAAGACGAAAAATATTGTTTTTATCTAACTGTACATTTAAAAGGTAAACATTATTTTGTTCTACAAAATTAATTTTTATGAGATCCATGGTTAAAATTTCATTGCTGTATCTTTAACGGTGTAGAAGTTTTGTAAACAGACGGACGGACGAATGCACAGAGTGAAACTACGCAAATTTTTTCAAAATCTTTTTGGAAATGTACTAAACACGCTTGTGTTACAAATATTATCCTGATCGTATTTCTTAATTTTATAATTATGATAGAAAAGTCATAAAATATTCATTTGAAATTTTCCTAATGCATGTAACTTAAATGCAACTTAAAAAATTATCTGTATTTAATATATTATAATAACTAAGATTTGATGATCAAGAATCTTGTATATTATATTATATCAGTAAAATATTATTAAAAAAGTTATTAAGAGAAAGTTGTTAGACAAGTACAGACTACAGAGTAAGAATTTTTTCATAGAAGACTTTTTCATCCGACAAACATTTTTACTAATACAAAATTTATATTATGTGAAAGGTTTTTATACCCGTATCGGGCATTTTAAAATTACTCCTCAGTTTGTAACAAAATATTTATATTACAAGCAATATTTTATATTACAGAATACGATTCGAAATATTTGAATAAACTAAATGAAAATGTTTTTCTTTTTTCAAATTTTAATTTAAAGTGAGACTTTTACAATTTGGGGTTATAATATTTTTTTAAATTGAAAAATTTGGTTTTTTTTCTGATGGTTTATAAATTGGTACCTTATTTAAAACCAATTTAAAGGCTCTTGAATTTTATTCACTATGTACAGATAGTTTAATATAGCATATCCAAAATAATAACTATAAATACAATACTTATAAAAATCTAAAGAATATAATAAGAAGTTTAACATTCTTTTACATTTTTTTTACAAAGTATATAATATATTCAAGTTTGAAGTAAGGAACAAATAAAATATTTAATTTTATTCCAAAAATTTTAAATTTCAACAATATGTATATCTTCCAAACCAATTTTTCTTCTGTATCCATTTATTTATCCAATTTTTCTTCTGTTAACATTTACATTCAATTACAAAGAATCCTTCGATCGTGTCTTACAAGGACAATATTGAATTTAATGTATATGTTGTATTTTTTGTTATTTAAACAATGTTAAAAATTTTAATTTCCTTTAATATTTAAAAATTGAAATGTCAAAAAAAGCAAACAAAAATTCATAACGTAAATACAAGATATTTAAAAAAAAATCCGTGTTACTTAAAAAATATTCAAACAACAAATCATAAATCATTAGGAATATAAAACCACAGTGTGTCATAAGTGTGTCATACCTATATTAAATATACACAAACTGAGATACTCAATTATAGGTTATACTTCCGAAATGCTCCCATGTCCAATATGAAATTTTGGTAAAGATAATTAAGGATACAAAAATGATTTTTCTTGTGATCTCAACCTTTCTCTTAAGATGATAATCTACACTATGCTCAACGACATTATACAGTATAATATGAATTTTGTTATTTTTAAAGATATCTTTAATAACGTTTTCGGGAATCGATACTCCATTAGATATTATTTTCTCATACTAAAGTACCGTTAAACAAAATTCTAAGAAAATCGGATACAAGACCCTTTTGGAAGTACAGCCTAATTGTTATAGGGATTCATTAAAATATGCAAAAATTGATTTGAACAGTATGGAAGTTTTACCTGTATTTTACATTAAATATTCATGAGTTTATTCGTGATCGTAGTAAAGAAAATGTAAATTTTTAAATAAATTTTTAATAACAATGACAATGAAACCCAAAATATTTTTTTTTATGTAAAATTTTCATTTATTTGGAGTAGAAAATATTTATTATTTTTGGCAGATATTAAAAATTACTTTAAGTAAGTTTTTATAATTGTAGATTCTTGCATATCTTGCACTATTCATTTCCATTGTTTCTTTCCATGTAGTTTTAATAAAAACTTTTTAAACTAGATTTTAACATATATGTATATTTTTTTGAAACAGACTCATCAAAAATGGTTCCAATAACTGCATTAAATTTTAACTTGTATATATTTATTCTGTTTCAAGTTCTCGTTAGCTTAAATACTATTATCACCTCCTAAAATTAGTAAAACTTTTAAATCGTGTCATTTTATTACTATTTTTTAAACTTCAACAAACTTCCAAAAAAAACAAAACAATATCAAATAATGTTAAACTTTCTTTTCAAACATTCTACAAAATATTTTAAATAATATAAAAACAAAAGGTATATGTCCTCGTCCTTGAATAACATTTAAACATTGACAAACAAACTTGAATGGTAAAAACAAACTTTAACTTCAAAGTTAAATAAATAAATCATTAAAACCACAAAAAGAACCTTAAAAAACATTACAAGAAACAAAAATAAATTCAAAAATAAATTCAAATATATCCTTTTACATTTTAAAGATATGCCTATTTTTTATTGGATTTTCTCTTTAACATTCGGACATACTTATATGTATTATAACTCCTTGGCATATGCTATACATGAACATTTAAAAAGAAAAGTATAGAACCTCCTATTTTCTATTTTATTACTTTATTATTGTTTATTTTTCTTCTAGACCTTTTTTTTATTTTTTTTTTTATATTCTAAATTTAGGTGGTAAAATTCGTTTAGTTCTAAATTTGTAAAAGATTTCGAGCCAAAACAGATGAAATTTTTTGTTCATTTAATTAAATTGATTTGATCCATTGAATTACTTATTTAAAGGAATAGATATATGTACACTTGCATTTATTATTTAAGAGAAAGGAAATCCGTATATTAAGAGAAAGGAAACAATGGTTAAACACAGAACAACTGAAGAATTCTAAGTATAGAATTCTCGGAACAAGGCAAGATAATAAGTTAGTAAATAAATTATATCTTTTGTAGACATAATATATAAAAAAAATCCTAATTTTAAAATCCTAATAGCATGGAAATTGAGAATCTTGTAATCTCTTACTTATACAAACCAGCTTTTTTAGGTCTTTATCGTGAAGGGAATACAGAAATAAGTAGAATTTTATTGTCAAATGTAGTAAATTTTTTTAATAAAATATTCCTTCATAATTTCTTTCACAAATAAATCAAAATCAGAAAGGTCATGATTATATGGAGTTGAAAGTTTGAGGTAAACGAAAACATATCTGAATACTTTAAATAAAGCTTGACTTGATTTTAAAAATATTCAGTTAATAATTTCTTGTCGTTTATGTGCTGCACTTTGCTACATAATTTTGATTATATTTTATGTGGTTAATTTTCAAACTTGGGCTGGGTTGTAATAACTCTTAGGTGCCATTTATATTATTTCACCTTCAAAATTTAAAAAATAAAACGTTTATTTATTTAAAAAACTAATATTACAAAAATTATTTTGACATTATTAGTGTAGCCCTCTGCTACTAAGGCCATTATGGGCTGAGTATTATAAGTTAACATTTTTCTTTTATTCTAAATTATCTACATTTGTTTTTTTTTTTTGATTTCTATGATTTAATTTTTTATATTATGATTATTTGTATAATTTAATTTTTTAGCTTAAATTTAATTTTTTTTTTTTACGTTTTTTTTTTGTTTTTTTTTTTAATCTTAAGTTTTATGAAAAACAGCAAAACTGAAACTACTAAATATGTTTCCAGATATCGAATTTTTTCGCAATTATTCTATTATTTCTGCATTTTGTGAAATAGGTTTTAATAATTCAGACCTAGACGTCGAAGTGGACCGTAACAGCTCGGTTGTAGCAGAACAATCAAAAATCATATGTTTTATGGTTAATGTTTGGTGGCAGTGTGGACATAATGGCAGACTAGTTTTTTCGAAAAGAAATTTTTTCGTGGCGATTGTGTGGTCTAGCCTTATGCGACATATTTTGGTTTCTAGCCTTCTGTTATTTTTCAGGGTATAAAAAGGAGTTTCAATTCCAGGCTAGTGATACTTTAAGAAACTGCTAGAATTGTTCCAATTGACTTGCCTGTTGTTTGCTATAACTAGTTTTATTTGCTTTGTTTTGATGTTCTTCTGATATATTCGAGCTAGTATTGTCGGACTATTTAACGATGCTTTTGCTTCCTTATCGGCACGTTCGTTTCCTGATATTCCACAGTGACCCACCCAGGTTATTTTCATATTTTTAGAACTTTCCTTAAGCATGCTTCTTATTTTTTTTATTAGTGGTTGCTTATTTTTAATGTTACTAGTGCCCGTTTACTAGTGTCCAGGTTAATTTATGCATTGGTTGTATCGCGTCACTAAGTTGTTTATGAAAAAATTTGGTGGAGAGGAAATATCTTCTTTCAGAAAAGGTGGGGAAGCCAGATTCGATCATTAGGCTGCCTACGTTTGTTGTTCGTAAGGCTCCTAGGCATATTCTAGCAGCCTGATTAAGTTGCATTTGAATATTTTCAATTTGCCCCTGTGCGCAGTAACCATAAACCGAGATAGCATAGTCTATTTTTCCTAGTTGCAGTGCTTTAGCTATTTCAATTGAGATTTTAATAGAGGGTCCATATTTTTTTCTACATATAATTTTCAGTAGATTATTCGTGCTTTTTAATTTTTTGACGAGGGTACTGACATGTGAATTAAACTTTAGAGTTTTATTAAATTTAAGGCCCAGGATAGATATTTCGTTGAAAACCTGTATGTTTTGATTATTATATGCAAAATTATTTATGTTGCAATTTCTTTTGTTGCAGACATGTAGGGCTTCCATTTTGTTCGTGGGGAATAGTACACCTTTTTCAGTCGACCAACTGTGTAAGGCTTCTAAACCTCTTTGAATTGTGTTATCTATTGTGTTATCTGCTGTCTGCATATATTAAATAGTTTAGTCCTCTGACGCAATTTAATTTACTTGGAAGGTTTGCAATAAAAGCATTGAAAAGATGCACAGACAGTGGCGACCCCTGTGGTATACCGTTTTGGAGATTTTTTGTATGTGAGTTTATTCCCTCAATGGCTACCACTATTTTGCGGTTTGTTAGAAAGCTTTCTATGGTTCTAATTGTTTTTTTACCGATATTCCATTCGATGAGCTGCTTAAGGATTGTGTGTTTGGAGATTTGATCGAAGGCTTTTTCTATGTCACATGAAATAACTACAGCATGTTCTTTATTGTGTAACCCCATTGAGAGGTGAAATTGTAGAGTTTGTAACATTGTAGTTGTGCTCCTATTTGGCCTGAATCCATGTATTCTACCCGATAGTTTTGTTTCAATAAACCAGCTTAATCTGTTTCCCAAAATTTTTTCTAGTAGTTTCGCCATAGTTGGGAGTAGGGATATGAATCTATAATTAGCCGGATCATTGGGATTTTTATTACCTTTTGGTATAGGTTTGATTTCAGCAATTTTCCAAGCCTGTGGAAAATTTCCTGAATCAAGTATTTTATTATACAGATCGGTTAGACGTTTCTTAAAGTTTTGAGTTGCATGCTTAAGCATACAATACGAAACCTTATCTCTTCCTGGAGTTGTGCCTTTGAAATTGTGCAGCGTGTTTTCTAACTCTTTTGTGGTTATTGGATCGTCTAAAAGGTTGCTGTTAAGAGCCATGTTTGAAGTTTGATAGTTCTGTTTTTCTCTTGAGAATTCACTAGGATATATATTGTCCGAGGAGTTTTGGGAGCATATTTCTGCGAAGAAGTCAGCGTTTTTTTAGGGTTTGTGACAAGTTCCGTTTCATGATGATGCCTAATGGCTAAAAAATGTGGAACGATTTTGCGTGTCATCCTTGCGCAGGGGCCATGCTAATCTTCTCTGTATCGTTCCAATTTTAGTATATGTTCGAAGCAAGAACAATAAAACGTTTATTTCCAATTTTTCCTTTAAATAAATTGCATACGCCTAGGCTAATCCTTATTTTATTATGATTTAAAAATAGCAAACAATTTTATAAAGAATGTGTACATAATACCTACATACATGTATGAATATATATCTGCATTGTATATTTTAAAATTACTGTTATTTTGTAAACGATAAAGATCCTTTTAATTTTTTTGTTTCTACATATTTAGAATGATATAAAAAGGATTCATCATGATGACATCATAAATTCATACAATCTTATATCAATAAAGGAAAAAACATTAAAAAAAACATTTAATGCTTTTAGTGGTAGGCTGTATATTTCCGCTATCAGGCATTAAATTAGTTCTATAAAAAACAAATAAATGTCAGTTTTGGAAATGATTAGAGTGACCATAGTTGTCATTTTTTATTTATTTTATATAAGATTTTCATGATTTACCAATTTGAGATAAAAATATCAATTTAAAATTTATTTTTACACATTTTGAATAAACAAATATTGTAAACTAAAATTAAATCAAAAATCTGAATAATTTTTCCTGTTTCTTACACGCCAGTTAAACATTAGGTACGGATTTCTTTATACTAATGTATGATTTAGATAAATGGGAGAAGCAAAACGGGAGGAAAATATGATTTTAAGAAAGAGTTGGAAGATAAATTAAAAACGAACCTAAAAAAGGTGTTTTTGAATTGTTGTAAATTATAGAATGGAACATTATTGACAGAAGGGAACAGATTTGGTTGAAGAATGTTCCACATCATAGTAGTTCAAACAAAGAATGTGCTTCCATATCTAGTTTTGAACCACGTAGGAATGGTTCATGGAGTTTAGAAGTGAGCACTTTTTGTCTGTCTTACTGTACGTTGGAATTATTTTAGGGGAGACATAATTGATTCTAGTTCAATAAACTAAGTGTCATAATGTCATAACAAATTACTTATAAGACATCTATGAAATTTTTTCAATATCGAGGAAATTCAAAGATGTTTTTGGTGTGCCAGTCCATATATGTGAGTGTTGCACCACATTAGATCATATATAGGATTTATATAAATTTGACAGATCTCTTAAAAAAAATATGTTTTAATAGAATGTAAATAACGAAAAGTCTTTTGAATTCTAAAATATTGAATAATATAATAATAGAAAGTACAATAGAAAAGGTACATATATTAAAAATTTCCCAGATTCATTTTAATTTCTTTAATAAGGACCACAGAGAAGATCCAATCGAAATTTTAAATAATATTAGAGAGTAAATTTTTCATGGTTTGTTAAGATGAGTTTTAATTGTTTTGTGGAAGATGTTGCATGGAAGATAATATGTTATTAAAAGAACACGTTTGATAGTAACAATATTTCAAGAAAATTTAGAACAAATGGTCATTTTATTATTAGTGCAAAGTAAATTATAAAAGTGTTCTTTTATATTTGATAGTTAGTGCAATGTAAAACAAAAGATTTTTTTTATAATTAAAACAATTGTTACTAAATAGCAGTATGCATACATTGCAAATGAATATGAATATACGATACTGTATTTATGTATATTTATATATACATTTATTTCATAAAAAAGTAAAATTACTTTTATTGTTACTTTCATTGTTTGTTTAGTATTGATTTAGTTCAAGGTTTGTTTGTTTTTATACCCGTATGAACTATGTTCAAGGGTATAATAAATTTGCCATTACGTTTGTGACACCTTAAAGGAGTCGAGCTAGATATAGTGTCAAAGGTATGGATCGGCTCAGAATCGAATTCTGAGTCGATTAAGCCATGTACGTCCGTCCGTCCGTCCGTCCGCACGATAACTCAAAAAATAAAGGAGCTAGGGGGCTGAAATTTTTTTTACGTCACTTTTGCAAAATTGTTAGTTTTGCTATTTAAATCCAACATTTTCGGTCGGCGGGTTCGAGTAGCTGCCATACAACTTCTATCTTTATATAGAAATAACTCAGTATTTATTCCAGCTAGGAATCTGAAATTTAGTAAAGAGGTGTCGAGTTACATGCCAACAACTTTTGTAAAATTTGGTTGGTCTAGAGCAGCCGGTTCAGACTTCTTGCACCTCTTGGAACCTAATGAAGCTAGGCGTCTGAAATTTTGCAAATGATGATCAAGTTTTATGGCAACAACTTTTGTAAAATTTGGTTGTGGTGGTGCGGCGGGTTCGGGTAGCTGCCATACAACTTATCCGGTTAAATGAGATTAACTCAGTGTTTATTGAAGCTAGGAATCTGAAATTTAGTAAAGAAGTGTCGAGTTATATGCCAACAACTTTTGTAAAATTTGTTTGGCCTAGAACAGCCGGTTCAGGCTTCTTGCACCTCTTGGAAGTTAATAAAGCTAGGCGTCTGAAATTTTGCAAATGATGATCAAGTTTTATGGCAACAACTTTTGTGAAATTTGGTTGTGGTGGTGCGGCGGGTTCGGGTAGCTGCCATACAACTTATCCGGTTAAATGAGAATAACTCAGTGTTTATTGAAGCTAGGAATCTGAAATTTAGTAAAGAAGTGTCGAGTTATATGCCAACAACTTTTGTAAAATTTGTTTGGCCTAGAACAGCCGGTTCAGGCTTCTTGCACCTCTTGGAAGTTAATAAAGCTAGGCGTCTGAAATCTTGCAAATGATGATCAAGTTTTATGGCAACAACTTCTACAAAGTTTGGTTGTGCTGGTGCGACGGGTTCGGGTAGCTGCCATACAAAATCTCTTTTTAAATGAAAAGAACTCAGTGTCCGTCCGCACGATAACTCAAAAAATAGAGGAGCTAGGAGGCTGAAAATTTTTTTACGTCACTTTTGTAAAATTGTTAGTTTTGCTATTTAACTCCAGCATTTTCTGTCCCCGGGTTCGGGTAGCTGCCATACAACGTCTTTCTTTAAATAGAAATAACCCAGTGTCTATTCAATTTAGGTATCTGAAATTTTGCAAATGATGATCGAGTTTTATGGCAACAACTTCTGTAAAATTTGGTTATGATGATATGGCAGGTTCGGAAAGTTGCCATACAATTTCTCTTTTTAAATGAAAATAACTCAGTGTCTATTGAAGCTAGCTATCTGAAATTTAGTGAAAAAGTGTCGAGTTGCATGCCAAAAACTATTGTAAAATTTGATTGGTCTAAAGCAGCCGGTTCAGACTTCTTGCATTTCTTGGAAATTAATGAAGCTAGGCGCAATAGATTCGGGTAGCTGTCATACAACTCCACAATTTACATAAATATATCTCTGTAGTTCGGTACTAAAACATCTGAATGTTTTTAAAAGATGATCAAGTTTTATAGAAACAGGATATATTACGTTCATATGGGTATCCCAGAGTTGACACAGTCTACTCTACTGCACTCTTCCTCGTTTTTTAATATTTTAGTATTTTAAAATAATTTGGGTGAATTTTATAATTTCTAGAACTAAGGGTTGTACATATATTAAAACTATATGTTTATACATTCTTCAAAAGCAGATTTTAACCTTCCACATAACGATTATCAATCCAAAACGTTTTCAAATATTCTATAGTACCATTTCATACTAAGCGGTAAATGTATATTAAATTTACTTAGTACAAAATAATAAATATAATTTTAAATATTATATTATATTATATTTATATATTCCATTGACAGAATAATTTCTTATAAGTACAATAAAATACATATATGTATGTAAATACGGCGCTATATAATATACATCTATACTCTTATCATTCATTCACTAGTGACATATACGATATGTAACTAAACATGATATTATATAAGTATGTATATATCAATATCATATAAATAAAAATTCTTCAAGCAACCGTTATGTTGTTTATTTATTTACATTTTTATGTACTACGCATTATATCCTCAACAATTTCAAATTATCGAGTAAAACAAAATGCAAAAAATTTGTTGAAGAAATTTGTTAGAAAATTTGAAAAAATCAAGTAACACTTTCGTCAATTATAAAGTAACCCTATATTATTAAAAAAAGTTGTTAACAGAAATAAAAATATAATGTTGAAGCTTTAATTTTTGTGTATTACTTTAAAAAAATTTTAACAGGTGTTCAAGTTACAGGTGTTTAAAAATAGGAAATTTTCAGTTTTTGACCCCTTACAGCTCCTAAATGGGGGGTGATACAAAAAAAGTTTCTGAAATGACTCATACTTATTTTCAAAGATCTAACATCTGTCAAAATTTCAAGTTTCCAACTTAAACCGTTTAGAAGATAGAAGGGTTGAAGGATTTTGCAAAATTTGAGTTTCACATAGCGGTAAATTAAGACACCGTATGCCACAAATATATATTTATTGTATATATACTTTTAAAGCTAATAAAAGTAGTAATCGTTTGGCGTTTTCAAAATGAAGATATACCTTATACAACTTGTGCTATAATAATTTAAATATGGAGCTTTTTTGAACCTTTGGGGAGCTGTAGCTCCGTAACGGGTGGGGATACAAAAAAAAGTTATAAAAAATAAAATTAATATTTTTGTGAGATCTATCAGTAGTTAAAATTTCATAGCTCTATTGCAAAAAAAAGGTCGGGATCTAAAAGTTAGGTGTTTGAGAGCTATCCTAAGGCTTGGTCCAAACTCAACCAAAAAAAATAGGGAACCTACAAATTACTCCCAGAATATTTTGTGTAAATTTCAAGATTCTAGCTTTCTTAGTTTTTGAGTTAGCGTGCTGACGGACGGACGGACGGACATGGCTCAAAAGTCTTAGAATTTTTTTCTGATCCGATCTATACCTTTGAAGGTATATCTAGCTCGCTTATTTCGAGGTGTTACAAACGGAGGAGTAATTTTATTATACCCGATCCTATCGTACGGGTATAAAAAAAGAAGAAATCCCTCATCTTATTCAAAACAAATATAAAATTTCAGTTCAGCAACCTTCACTTAGTTCAAATGAAAAGATTTTGTGGATTCTTGAGGAAAACCGAGAGGTTGTAAATAAATGCCAAGCCATTCTTTATTTGATATCATTTCTTACAAACAAAATAAAACAAAAAACATTTTCGAAAATTATCTTCACTTTTTGAACATGAATGCAAAATGCAGTTAAAAAGTATTTACAATACATCATGATGGGACTTGAAAACACTTTGAAAGAATCATCTATTATCATCATAAAAGTATTTAGAATGCATAGTTGAAAAAAATGAAAATAAACATTTTTTCATTTCTGTAATTTGTTTTTTGGTATAAATTTTTTGACATTTGTGTGTTTTACAACAAATGTGGGTATTTTCAATCCATTTGCCATTTGTGCCTTGGTAATGATAATTTTTCCTTTTATTATCAGTTTCTTTTTTTTTAGAGGATTTTTTATTTATTTTTAGTATAAGGTTTCTTTCTTCTGTCGCTTTCTCAACCTCTTCCTTCTTCTTCTTGTACTTCTTCTTCTCTTCCTTTGTTCGTTTCTCTTGCATTATCATACGATCTTCAAATTTTTCAACATACAATGATTCATTTCTTAAAATTTTCTCATTAGGCAAACAGCTCCCAGCTGAACACTCACAAACTTTTTGTACCATGCTCTAATGTTCATATATGTGCTATAAACCAAATGAAGACTTTTTATAAATGTACAACTAAGTTACTGTTACCCATCTCAACAATTATGGCTACTCTTATATTTATAAAAATTGTTGGTTGAGGAATAATTAAGGCTGAAAATACTTTTGAAAATTTTTCTTTTCCATTTTACTATTCTAATTTTCATAATATTGAAAATATTTTATTTTTCTTCTGAAAAGAAGTCGCAAGAAAATAAAGAAAAATTTCTTTTAATGAAAAAGAACAATTTTTCCTTTTTTCTTTCTATACTTTGTGAACTTCTATACGTCATATTAAAGGCGACAAATTTTTATATAATTCTATCTTTTTATAATTTAACAGTTTTTTTTTTCTATTTTTATGTACCACTATGAACTTTTCTAGTAAAAAAAGAAAAAAAAAACAAAAAGAATAAAAATAATTGTAACAATTGTATAATGTAATTGTAATAATTGTATAATGTAACAATTGTAGTGTAAACACAACAATAAACATGACACTTTTAGTTTAAAAAGATTCCCATTCAAGTGAAAGAGAATCATTCCATCATTTTCAATTTAGAAAGCCCTGAGTTCTATTAAAAATAGACGAAATAATAAAAAGATATTTGTTTTTATTACAATAGAAATTTTTTTTTATTATTTTGTATATCTGGAGTAAAAGGAAAAACAATTTAAATTCTTTAAGAAGTTTATGTAGGAAAAAAATAACCAGAATTTGAGGAAATCATTTTAAGAAAACTTAAATTATTCTTGAGGCAATTGGTTTTAATTTTTAATAATTATATTGCTGATTCCTTAATTGTAGGATTAATCCATTTAAAATAAGAGTCTGCCATTAAGTTTTGTGCTCAGTACAGTACAATTATATATTTCAATTTAATTTTGTTTTTGTTGCCTGAACAGAAGTTATCGAGGTTCTATAGTATCTATGTAACGGTATCGATAATCTGCAAATTCAAAACACACGTTTTAAACTAAAGGATTGCTATATAATTATAATAGGTTTAAATTATTTGTTCTACAAGGTGCTGCTTTTCATAACTTTTAGAGTATTAAAAAGTTCTAATTTTGTAACGGGGCTTAATATTTTAGATTTACTCAGTAAACTCCTTTTCAAAGTGTATTATATAATGCTTTCGTCCAATTTGTAAGCGCTGAATGTTTCGATTCTTGAAAATGTTATTTTACCTAAAAGTTTAACTAAAGTTTTAGAACATTTAAGCCGTTGTAGTTTTCAGAAATAAAAAATATGCTTCTGTTAAATTTTAAATAAAATATTAGTGTACACAGATTATTATTATGAAGTTCAGTTAAAAAAATATTCAAGAAATTTTTTTAGATGTTGTGCGTGCGTAAAATATTTTCTGCCTTATTATAATTTTTTTTTTAACTTGATTTATTACCACTCTATTACTGTTCCAGTACTTATTTATGTCATTAGAAATATAAATTTCTATAACTGTAAGATAAACTTATTTTTTCTTTAAAAAAAAACTTTTTTTGCCTTTTTTATTTCAGTTACATTAACATAATCCTAATATTACATAATATACTAAGTACATATATTGATCTACAACTTTAATTTCAGTCGATTTTTATAGTTACAAATAAAACGGCAAAAAAAATATGCTTAAACAATATAAATTTTAAGTTTTAGATTGAATAAAAATCATCAACACTTTCATGAATATCTTTTAAAATATGTTTAAAGTATTAAATTTAAAACCAAAAGAGTTCCAAAGTACGGTAAGAGTTTCTCAATTTACTTATTAGGTTCGCTCAGTTCGTCCGTTCGGCTATTTACAAAACTAACCTAGTTTATGATACAACAATGAAATCAACTATTCATAAGTTTCTTAAAAAAATGATTGTTGTTGAACATTTTCTTATGTAGCCTTACCGGAAATACAGTCTCTCAAAGTTGTAGAAAACCTTTATTTTCAAATGTTCATATCTCAAATTCTGCTTAATATTTTTTTAACTAGTGACGTCAAACGACAGTACAATTTTTCAGCTTTGCAAATCCTAATTAAACAATTCTTTTCAATTTGGTATTTAAATTTGCGTTATACGATTTAATTTTGCAAGATTTTGCTACTTTATAACTGTAACACTCTTCCAGTTAGATTTTAAGAACTAAGAGAAGAAAAATCTTTTAGAATTAGCATAAAGAAATTTTTTCGTACGTTCTTCCGTTAAAAAATTGTTTGAGATCCAAAAATCAAAATATGCTATTTTTAAACACATGTAGCTTAAGTATCGTTTTGCTTTCCGTTTTGATTTGTACCTATTTTTATGCAATTCAGTTATTTCTGTATAATTTCAATTATTTTCAGTTATTTATTTTATAAAGGTTTCGGAGACCGGTGGTTAACAACATTTCATATACCTAGATAAGGAACGTTTTATACAAAACCAAAGTACTGTCCTATTATTACTTCATTTACAGTAGAAGGGCTACTTATTGTTTATATTGGCAGTTTAAAATTTGACACTAATATCCACATTAAGGATATGTTTGAATCTGGAGATTGTTACTGGTTAAAAAATTAGTTTGATTTAGTGAGTAAGTTACATACTGTAATCATTTTAGTTTCAGGCTAAGTTCTTTTTAAGTTTTTATCTTTTTTGTTTTATGTAAATGAAAATAAATTGATTTTTTTATAATTTTATTAAGAGTGAATTAAATCAAAAATAATATGTAAAACAAATATTTTCTAAAATATGTTTTTATCAAAACCGAATTCGCCCCCTAAAAAGCAGAAAATAAATTGAAAATTACTGTAGAACTTGAGCATTTTGGACTGTTATAATATAAAAATAATTTGTTGAATGCGAAAAATATTGGAAAAAAAATGTAAAAAGGAATATATGCATACTTCTTTATATTTCTGTTTCTAAATACATATTCTGGAAAAAGCATATAACCTTGATGACATAACCAACTAAAAATCACTTCAAGTTCAGAATATCTCATAAACATCTCAAGTAATATGTAAATACTCAGAATATCAGGAATACGTAAAACTCTTTGTAACCAATTATATTATTTTTTTTCCATATATTTAAACATATTTCGTGGCGTTTCCGAATTATTGTAATAAACATTATATTTTATCATTAAAAATATAGAAAAACGTTACGTTATATAACTCTTTAATTATTTAATATTAGTTCTAAGTTATAATATGCATTATCAAATTTAGCAGTAACATAAATTTTAAGTTCCTTGATATTCAATTTAAGTATTCTTAACAACAATTACGTTTCATGTTTTAAATTTCCAAAAAAAGAACCTATTAGAAAATTATGAATTAGCATAAAAATCGGATTGGCAAGAGATCCTCGTCTCAATTTTCCAAAGAAATTTTGTGATTGGTTATCAGTTTGAAATTCAAACGAAAATTCAAATTAATAATCCAATTAATAATAGTAATTTTTGTTTTTTTAATTAAAATTTTCTAACTTAATTTCTAAACTAAAATTCTTTATAAAATTGGTTTTGCGAATTTTTGTATTGCCCATACTATATCAATCACCCACAATCAAGTTTAGTTAACGAGCTTTAACCGTGGGAAAATAAATGAAGGTATTTTTTTTAACAAGTTATATTTTAATTAAAACATTTAAATATTTTAATTTTGAATACACAAAAGATGTCCTAAAGATGAAATTTTATGGTGGCCTTCGGAAGAAATTTGGAAAAATGATTATTTTCTCAGTTATTAAAGTTTATGCTTTACCACTATTTCATTTTTGACTATTTCCATAAGAATGATGTGTAAATTTTGAACAGAGCTTTTCCTCTAATTTAATTTCCTTTCTCTATGTCAGGGCCTGTGATAACAGTATTGTAGGTTATGGTTATGCTAAATGCTAATACAAAACACATATGCAATGGACATCTAGATTATACTAAATTATTATAAGAGGAAAGATCAAAATAAAATGAATCTATTGCACAAGCACCACCAAATTTTACAGAAGTTGTTGCCATAAAACTTGACCATCATTTATAAAATTTTAGTCGCCTAGTTTCATTAAATTCCAAGAGATGCAAAAAGCTTGAACAGGCTAGTTTAAACCAACCAAATTTTACAAAAAATGTTGGCATGTAACTCGACACCTTTTCACTAAATTTCAGATAGCTAGCTTCAATAGACACTGAGTTATTTTCATTTAAAAAGAGAAGTTGTATGGCAGCTACCCGAACATGTTGCACTAATAGAACCAAATTTTACAGAAGTTGTTGCCATAAAACTTGATCATCATTTGTAAGATTTCAGGCACCTAGCTTCATTAAGTTCCAAGAAGTGCAAGAAGCTTGAACCGGCTACTTTAGACCAGCCAAATTTTACAGAAGCTGTTGCCATAAAACTTGATCATCATTTGCAAAATATCAGATACCTAGCCTGAATAGACATTGAGTTATTTCCATTTAAAGAAAGAAGTTGTATGGCATCTACTCGAACCCGGTAGCCGAAAATGCTGGATTTAAACAGCAAAACTAACAATTTTGTGACGTAGTGACGTGAAAAGTGACTTAAAAAAAATCTCAGCCTCCTAGCTCCTTTATTTTTTGAGTTATCGTGCCGACGGACTAACGTAAATGGCTTAATCGACTTAGAATTCGATTCTGAGTCGATCCATACTTTTGACACTATATCTAACTCGACTCTTTTAAAGTGTCATAAACGTAATGGCAAATTTATTATACTCTTGAACATAGTTCATACGGGTATAAAAAAAAGACAGAATGCAAAACTTCAAATTTAAGAAAACCCGATATAACCGACCGATATAAACCCGAAAAACCATTAGCACATGAAGTTTAAATTTTTAAGTCTCGCTTTATATATTGTGCACAAATGCGCGAAAATTGCAAAATTTAAATTTTTAACCAGCTCATAAACAGGGGAAGGTGCGAAAATAGTTATATACTAAATCTGAAAAATCTATCTTCACTCTAAACTTTAAGACTCTATTTAACAGCTTTGAGTAGATATCAAGAATGCAAAATCAAAGAAAATGTCACAAAACATAATTAAATAGTAAATTTAAAAAAATTCTATAACTATAATATTGATTTATAAAGGTAAAAAAAAAGTTTTGTCGAGTGACCTTTTTAAATTGATGCCAAACCTGATATATACACATATAAATAAAGAGTTTTTTCAAAGTTTTAGGGGCCGTAACCTCATTCTTCATGTAACCCTATTATGAATGAAGCTTCAAGAAAAGTTGTTCTACAACATTAATTTTTTTATAAGACCTGGTCATAGTTAAAATTTTTTTCTCTATCTTTAACAGTGTAAAAGTTTTCTAACCAGATGCACGGATGGACAGAGTGAAACTAATAGACACTTTTTTTCCAATTTTTTTTTTGTAAATATGCTAAAAAGTATTAAGCAGAATCTAAAATATACTCATAATTCATAGTTAAAATTTTATTATTCCACCCAGTGTTGCACCAAATTTCTGTAATTTTTCTAAAAATTTGACATATAAGAAAAAATTGTAACTTCCATACACGGGAGACTTATCAATGTTTTGTAAACACGGACGGCAAACAGAGTTACTAATAAGCAAATCTTTTAATTTTTTTTTTCTTCACAATTACTTTAAAACTTGAAACCTAATTCAGTCTAGGTTTTTGAACTCTATCAAATTTCCGGGTTATTTTATTTTATTTTTGTTTATTATGTTTTTGATTTGTTTTAGTTTTTTGTTTTTGTGTTTTTTATTAACAATCAATAATAAAAAAATTATTTCAAATTTTTTATAAAAATTCATATACACTTACCTATATAATAAAATTTTTTAACATTAATTCATTCCAAGGGTGCTACACAACAAATTAGTATGTTAAATTACCAAAAATTATATATAAAACATAATATTAACTATGAGTTATACTATAAATATTTAAATAATTGATTATTTTTTAACGAAAAATTAAAATAGAAGGCAGTTTTTTTTTATCTAATAACTTTTACTTTATAACTCAGGGGTTAACTAAATTTTTTTGTTGTTGTTTTTATATTGTTATTTATTTCTATATTTACTAACCACTTATTTTTTATTAACAAGTTTTGCTAGTTTCTCCCCCCCCCCCCCCCCTCTTTTTTATCCAAATTGTTATCAAAAATAAATTAAGTAATTTACAGTGTTTTATGTTGGTATTATAAATATTATATACCATTCAAAATATACTTAGATTTAAAAATCATAATTGTATAGGTATATTATTTTTCGAAAGAACTATTTTTTTTCAAATTATAGGCTATGCTGTATCAAATCTTATCATGAAATATTTGTCATAGAAAAGTTAATCATCTTAAGTAACCAAAATTAAAACCATTCTGTACCAGATAACTTTAAATAGAATTTGAAACAAAAACTTACAGTTATAGAAATTAAGCATGAATATGTAAAAAAATGTAAATCAGCTGTGTCCACCACAGAACCGAACCTATCACAGGAAAATTTAATATTTGTTTTTTTTTTTAATATGGTTATGGTTATTTAATATCGTTAAAGACAGCTAAAAGTGGTTAGTGCACGTAGTCCTAAAAGTATTATCCTTGTTGCAAATAAGTAGCTAGATACATATATATATATATTAAAGGAATGTAAACGTTTTTTACAAAAAAAAAAAATGCTCAGCCAAATTCTAAAGAAGTATAATAACAATAAAAATGTATATTTATAATGTATGTTCATTAATTTTGTATTATCTATATTATATGTAAATTTCATGCATAAAATAATAAAATTGGAAAGAAAAAAAGATTTTCATATCTTAGTATCCTATCTATTAGTAAAAATGACTATAAAAAAAGTCGTGTGAAAATAAGGACAAACCTAAAAGTTTGTAGAATCAAAACATTTTTTATGAGAAAGTTTTTGCTCTTAACTTGTGTAACAACTTTAACTTAATATCTTAAATATAAAATTTTATCGAATTCCTTTCAGGTATTTGAGCTGTACATGCGCCTACAGACAGCCAGAAAAAACACCATTCCAAAAACACTTAATTCAAATTTCTACGTATAGGAGAAATCCATATGCAAAAATCTGATGTTCGAAATTTTTGTTCTATCACAATACCTTCCTTATATATTAAATGTATACGATCGTTAAAAAGAAAACAAATTTTTAAATAAAATAAATTTTTTGTAATTCAGTCATTTAATTTACCATAAACTATGAATTGTCTATTAACATTTTTACTTTTACTTTATTTAATTATTGTATCTTATAATTTCCAAGTTTAACTTTTTTATCTTACCATTTCTCTTAAATTTGGTTTTTATTAATTTAACCTCTCTTAAATCATACATAATATACACTTGTATATTACAAAAATTATAATAGTGTAAATTCTCACCTTTGAATCATTCATTATTAAATTCAGATATCAAAAATATCCAAATTGATTACATTTTCGAAAAATTATTTTCGAATAAACATTAGTTTAACGAATTTAATACGATCGTAATGTTCATATATGTGTACATCGGTATTTTAATAAAATAAATTAAAAAATTAATATCAATAATAACGATAAAAATAAAAAACAAGAAATAAAAATCAAAATAGTTGAGAATTAATTTAAAACCATGATTTGAACGCGCTTTAAAACGAAAAAAATACTTCAACTCTGGCGGAAGCCATGTGTAACGAAAGATACAAAAAGAAACAAAAAACAAATTCACAGCGTGTTTAGTTTTTTTGTTTTTAATTAATTTATTTTTTTGAATTAATTTTAATTATTGTTTTTATTTTCAAGTTATATTGAATAATTATTAGGAAATAATTATAAATATTATAGAAAATTAGAAATTGATAGTGAATTGATAATGAAAAGGAACTCTGAAGCAAAAAAAAAAAACAAATTAAATTGATTTGATGTCAAGTAAAATGTCGAATTAAAATGTGTGAATTTTTTTATTTCAAATCAGAAGCAAATTTCTTTTTAAAGTAGGTAATTAAAATAATAATATCAGTTTTTTTTTTTATTTATATTCAAATATGAAATTTATACAAAATTTGCGAAAATTGTGTTAAAAATTAAATTATTTGTTACGGTTTTGTATTAAATTAAAAATAGTATTGCAAACAGTAATGAACTGTTAAACAAAGTAGTGAAAGTGAATATCACTTCAGTGAATATGGATCAAATTTAAAATCAACTAATTTTTTATTGAAAATTTTTTTTATATCAAAATTATTTTACATATAAACATTGACAATTGACTGTCACCTTAAAAAAAGTTAAATAATTTCTGAATGTTTAAAATTTTCTTTAGTAACCGAGTAAATGACTTTTCAAAAATCGAAACTTTACATATTTTTTCTTACTTTTCTTAATATGTTTTATATAAGTTTCTATACTATAGTATTTGTATATAAAATAAGTCAGTTTTTTGTATGCTACTAAATAGTTTTAAACAGCTAAATTTAATTATTCATTTTACTGTTTTTAATAGAAGTTAAAGAACTTGTCGAACTTTTACCAAATACTTGAAAATATGCAATATTTAATTTTAAATTTGAAACAAAAGAACTAAGTAATGAAACTAATTCTAGCACTTTTTTTTCTTTGGGCAAGGATGGTGAGAATCATCGAAAGATATTGTACGCAACACAGTTATGTTAAACTTTAACTCACTCAACACAAGCCCCGTCTTAAACTAGTCTAAAAAGACTAACCATTGATTTTGCGTTAACTCTTATAGATCTACTGAAATTGCAGATCTTCGCAAAGCACTTAGAAATGATGCTTAAAAACTTATTTTACAAAAAACATTTGTTTCAATAGGTATTCTAATTTATCAAATTAAATTGAAATAGGATTCGCATCGAGAGCGGCGTCGTATTAAGTCAAACGGGAAATTTATTTTTGCGGACAGCAAATTTAAATTAAAAAATTAGGGGATCAATAGTGAAAATAAAATTTTGGAATTAGGGGACCAATAGTGTAACATTTATTTGGAATTTTTGAGATAAAAAATTAAAAAAAATCTTAAGTGGAAGTGGGTGAAATTAGTATTATAAAATCGCCATTTGGCGTAAAAAATTTTACATTATATATTGTTGACTTGGAAACGGTATTTTATATTGTTTACTTAATATAAACAAAGTGCCTATAGAAAATATTTGCATACTTTTAGGCAGTATTTTAGTATGTAAAAATGCATATAGAGGATTTAAAAATAATATTAATATCAATAAAATTTAAAACTGTACTAAAAACTTTTTATTGCATTCGCAAAGATAGTTCTTGAAAACTTTTAAAATAGTGTGTGATTCGAAAATTTAAAAAAAAAAAAAAAAAAAAAAAAAAAACAACAAGGTAAACAGTTTAAATAATAAGAATAAAAACAAATAGTTGTATGAAAAACTAAAAAACTGTGAAAACTTTAATAAAAATAAATAAATTAAAATAAAAACATTTAGATAAAATTGGCTTAAATCAACTCTGATAAAAGAATAAGCTAAAAAACTAGAGTGTAATACAGGGATAAAAAGTACTTTAAATTGGGTAAGAATATTTTAAATATAATAACCATCTTTTTCAAGGATATTCCGGAGAGGCTGGAATTATCCAACCGCTTATAGTGGTAAGCTAAGGCATTAAACCGGCCAACTATTTCACAGGAGGGTACTGTGGGATAGGAGGCAGGTAGACAAGACATTTCGCTTGACAGGCTAGGTTTATTTGCCTGTTATAAGCATATAGTACCAACTATTCAAAGAATTAAAAAAACGGACAGCTCACTAGTTTATTGAAGAATAAATTGGTTGAGCACCTGACCGAACTGTAGGGGTGCGTAATATATATTTAGAACTCTATATTATAAAAACAAATATTTACCAAGAAGATACGAAGAAAACTATTAGTTAGTGCATAAGCACCCGACATGCCTCCCAAAGGGGGCAACAATCCGTATGGGCTGTTGGAAGACCCTCCCAACCCCAAGAAACTAAAAACAGGAGAAAAAAAGTCAACACTGGGGATTGCCTTTCCGGCGCTAGGCATGAGAAACGCCGATTTAGAGAAAAATTTGTAATCCTGAAACCTAAAGATCAGAATAAATGTATGAGGGACTTCAATGTATGGACCTTATGTAGACAAGTGGCGGACATCTGCGTAGGAAGCAAGTCGAAGTTCAACAGGGACGGAAACTTAATCACAGAAGCACCAAATAAGAGAGAGGCGGAAAAGCTAATTAAAACTAAGTTCATCCTCCTAAAGCCGACAGAAAGCGTGGAAGTACAAGTTGAATATTTCAGAGCACTGAACCAATCAAAAGGGATCTTCTTCGCTTATGATTTGGCCAGCGACATGTATGATGACAAAGAAATTATTGAAAATATAAATAAGGACAACAAGGGAGTGGAAGTGGTTGATATCTACCGCTTCCCTGGCCGGAAACCTGACCGGAATGGGCAAATAAGGAAGTACAGTGGTGCGATCAGCGCAACTTTTGAATCATGCGAACCACCAGAGACCCTAAAAATAGCTTTTTCTGTAGTTCAAGTGAGAAAATCGTACCCCAACCCAATGCGTTGTAATAGGTGTCAACGATTGAACCACCGCGAGAAATTCTGCAAGTCAAAAGCGAATTGTTCAAAATGCAGTGGTGAATTAGTAGACGCAGAAGCAGAGGAGCACAAGAAAAGCTGCTTAGTAAAGAGATGCATAAACTGCTACGCTGAAGAATGGGAGGATAATCATGCGCCTAATGACAAGGACTGCCCTTCTTACATAAAGGAGAAGGAGGTCCTCCAACTAAAAACTGATTATAGAATCACCAAAGGGGAGGCGTACAAATTATACAAAAGAAACAAAGGGCGAACTGACGCCATAAACTCAAGCAAAACAATTATAAGAACAGACAAACCATTCATAGGTTATGCCAATACGGTTAAGGAAGCCACACCAAGTCTTTCAACAACCATGGTGGCTACCCCAAGTGCAGTCACAGGTGCAATCATAAAAAACACGCTAAACCATACCGGAAATAACTCTAACCAATTTATCAAGAGAAAAGAAGCAGAGAACATTACAAATCCAAAAGAAATTTGTCAGACACCATTAATAAACAATACAGGAAAGACACTACAACATCAAATGAACCTACAAAATCATAATACCCATACAGAATTAGAAACAAAAGTTCAAACTCATCAAAAACCCCAGCCAATAGTAGTAAAAAAGCAAATAGAGAAACCAATCCAAGCAAAAATTCAAAACCATAACAAAGATCAGACCCCAGAGCAAAAAACAAACGATTTAATAACAAATCACTCATCTTATGAAGAATCAAACATTCAACAAGAAATTACCAAAAAATCAGAAAAGCCGCAAAACAAAGAAACTTATTTTATAAATTCGTCCTCCTCGGAAGACGAAAACCAGATAACAAGAAAAACAAGAGCAGCAATCAAACGCAACAAGAACAAACAAAAGAATTCAAAGACCTCAGGAAGTACAGGGAAATTGGAAAAGATGGATGTGGAAGCATCCACCAGTGGAAAAACACAAATTACAGAATACATGGGAAGTTTGGTAACTGCCCTGGATCATCCAGCTATCTATAGCAATTCGATATTAAAGGCAGACAATAATTACGAAAAAGCGGCTCTACCAAGCAAGAATATTGGCCAAGGCCAAACTGATCTTGACTAATATGGCTACAGAAAATAACATAAATCATACACCAAGACCAGTGCAGAGATGGCAACCTGTCATCCTGCAGTGGAATCTAGCAGGTTTCGAAACCAACAAAGGTTTTCTGGAGATACTGCTAAGGGAACATCAACCCCTAGTAGTAGCACTACAGGAGACCCACATCTCAAATAACCAGGCGAATGAAGTTTGGAAGAACTACACCTGTCTGCTTCCCCCTGACAGGGACCGGTGGGGAGGAGTGGGCTTCCTAATTCACCCAAGCCTAAATTATGAAGAGAAGTCGATCAGAACCTGCATAAAATCAATAGCTATTGTCACGGAACTTCCAGGTTTCCATGGTAGGGTGACTATAGTAAATATCTACATAAAACACAACACTAGACAGGTAAAAGAAGATCTCGGCAGAATTGTAAGGCAGATCGAAGCTCCTTATATTATTGTAGGAGACTTCAATGCTAGAAACATAATGTGGGGAGATTTAACCAATAACTTACTAGGAAACCAGGTAGAAGAGTGGCTCGACGACAACCAGAGTCTCAAGCTGCTTAACAACGGAAGCCCAACCATGCTGGCGGCATGCGGGACGCTATCGTGTATTGATCTCACAATAGCCGACTGCCAAACCGCTAGAAGCTTGGACTGGAAGATAACAATCAGCCCTAAAGCCGCAGACCACAACCCGATAGTGATTACTATCAAAGGGTTTAGGCAACGCACACTAGAAGAAGCTCCAAAAAGAAGAGCATCGTATAAGGACAAGGCTGCGGACTGGCCAAAATTCGAAGCTGAAATAGTGAAACAACTATGCACGCGACCTTACTCATCAAACGTGAATAGGGAAGCCGCAATTTTAACTAAAACACTGAGAACAGCGGCCAACAACACAATTCCCAGAAAAGCCTTAGTAATCGATACAAAAGAACCAATATGGGCAAACAGAAAGATCAAAGAACTGGGACAAGACAAAGACAGACTCTGGAGAGCATATAAAAGATCAAATGGCAACACTCAGATTCTAGTAGCCCTAAAGAAAACACAAGCTCTCTTGAGAAAAGAAATAAAAGCCGCGAGAAAGTCCAGCTGGGAGAACTTCCAAGACTCTATTGACGGCAGTGACATGCAGAACACCTGGGCCAAAGCTAGAAGGATCCTAGGTCTAAAACCCAAAAAGATTCAAATGTTCTTAAGGACAGAGGAAGGATTAATCTTGGAAAAGGCTGTCATTGCTGAGAAGTTTGCTGAACACTACCAAATCGAAACTGGTAGATGTCAGAGTGTTCTCAGAGAAGAATTGACCACTAGCATTTCGGAAGATCAAGAACCCGCAGAAGAGTGTATGGAGATCCCCATCTCAGACCAGGAAGTGGATAACGCCATTATCAGCGGCAAAGGTAATTCCCCTGGACTAGACGGAATAACTTATAATATGGTCAAAAATAGTGGTGGGAGATTCCGTAGCAGACTCAAAAAGCTGTACCAAAACATAATAGAAGGCGGGGAAATCCCACACGGCTGGAAGCTGGCGGAGCTTGTTCCCATGCATAAGGCAGGCTCTAACCCACAAGAAGTGACAAATTACAGATGTATAGCTCTGATATCAGTTCTGTCTAAAATATTAGAAAAAATAGTGGCGAACAGACTGAGCTGGATAATTGAAAAAAACATTAACAACGAGGTACACGGATTCAGACCCGGAAGAGGCTCGGTATCGATAGTCTATGAAATCGAATACGAAAAAGCCATGCTGCTAGAGAAGAAGGAGCACGCTGACATCTTGTCACTGGATTTGTCAAAAGCCTTCGATAGGGTTCAGCCCGGGCCCATCGTCTCCCAGATGAAAGAATGGAAGGCCGGTACCAGATTCATCAGATATACAGAGAGGTTCCTCAAAGGCAGAAGATTCACAGTAAGAATAGGATACATCCACTCCAAAACCCAGAGAATGCTAGGCGGAATACCTCAAGGATCGCCCCTTTCCACGAGGTATTTTAATCTGTACATTGCAGACTTAAGCAGAAAACTGGGGGAGCTGAACGGGCTAAAACATTGGGTGTATGCGGATAACTTGATACTACTGGCCCGAGGGAACATCACAGAAAGAGAACGGCTATTAACATTGGCAGTCAACTTAATAAAAGATTGGTGCAGCGTGTATGGCGGAGAGCTTGCGGAAAACAAGTCGGAAGCCATTCACATCTGTAGAAGCAGGTACTGCGGTAGGATGTCCCTGAACTTGGGAGGAAACCTTATAAACTACAAAAACAACATCAGGATCTTGGGAGTTCACATCAGCCGCGGACTAAATTATGGGGTTCATATAAACAACTTAGTGATAAGGTTAAAGAAGGTGAATAGCCTTCTGAAGCTAGTTTGCAGGAAAAAGCACGGGCCACCAGTGGCAGTGGCGGCCAATATAGCGAAGGCTTTGATTTTTGGAAGGTTAGATATGGCAATAGACATTTATGGCTTCACGTCGGATTCTAACATTAGGAAAATCCAGGTATGCATAAATGACGCGGCGAGAACGGCCCTAGGGGCGCTACCCTCCACAAGGATTGAGCCTCTCCTACTGGAGGCGGGTTTTCCTTGCTTCTACGAGAGACGTAATATGCTTGCAACGAGGGCAGTGATCAAAGCCCTATACAACGGCCAACACCCAAGACACGAATTTACATTAAATGCCATAAAAGAAAACATCATAGTACCAGGGAAATCAAGCATAATGAAGACGCTAGAACTCCTCGAAGCGGTAGACTTCCAGTTGAATACTAAAATAAAATACACGAAACTTCAGCCCAACTGGATAAGACTGAGAGGGTGCATCGATAACTCACTGGCGGTTCACGCGAAAAAGGACACCACCTGTGAAGCTTTCAAGTCACTTTTCGAGGAAATGAAGAGCAATTTAAATCCGGACAATACAATATACACTGATGCGTCCAAAAGTCAAGCGGGTGTAGGCTATGCAGTGATCCTCAACAATCAAGTAGCGGTCGCAGGGAGAATGGCAAACCTCTCGTCGATATATGAGGGCGAGAGAGAGGCTATCCTGTCTGCACTAGAACTAGCAGAAAGAAACACCGGGAAGACCGTAATATTTACTGATAGTCTAAGCGTGACAACGAACCTGGAGAATCCATCTACAAAAGAACACCACATACACTGGGCCAGGAATCTTCTAAGAGAAAACAAAGGAAGAATCAAAGTCTGCTGGATACCTGGGCACGTCGGTATAGCAGGCAACGAGAAAGCCGACAGAGTAGCAAAAACAGCAGCCAGGTCAACCGGGGAAATCATTACACCAGCTTCAAGTATAT
Organism: Poecilobothrus nobilitatus; assembly: GCA_947095535.1. NCBI lineage: Eukaryota > Metazoa > Arthropoda > Insecta > Diptera > Dolichopodidae > Poecilobothrus > Poecilobothrus nobilitatus. Next base: position 117,270,059 of record OX352774.1, read on the forward strand.
ATGCGTGCAAAGCAATCTCGAACTACAACATCTTCGTAAAACAAAGGAATTGGGAGCAAATAGAACACCTGATGAAAGAGCTCTACCCAATCAGAGAAGACCATCAGAAAGTGAAATCCTCAAATAGATCACTAGGAGTAAAACTAGCAAGAATACGACTGGGCACAACATTAGCAACTCACGGCCACATATACAATCGAGAAGCTGCTCCCAGTTGCAGTCTCTGCCCACATAGACTAACAATAAAACATATTTTTGAGGACTGCGTGAGGCCCGGACGAGAGGCCTCACTCAACTTACTAAAAATCGCTAATGAAGATGACATCAAAAAGATTGCAGCCATATGCCAAGTCCACGGTATATGGAATTCATTATAGAAAATTTAATACAATTAAATTGGTAATAAGTAAAATAAGAAAAAAATAAAAATATAAATTAAAAAAATTATAAAATAATAAAAAATAAAAAAAAGAAACCAAATTTTAAACTTAATATTTATATTTGTAGATTATTAAGAAAAAGTAATTTGGTAATAATTTTAAAATTTTTAACTTCTTATCTAGCAATATTTAGAATTTATTTGGATAAAAAAAAAAAAAAAAAAAAAAAAATAAAAATAAAAAAATAAAAAAATCTTGAATAGTTGTAAAATCAAAAAAAAAAAATATATATAATACAAAAAAAGAACTCTGTTTAGTTAACTTAGAGTTTTGTATCTATTATTTACATTGTATCCTATCTTTTATTAGTTTCTAATTTTTAATTTTATAAAATCAATTAAACTGTGAAATGTAAAATTTTTTGTTGGCCCACATCCGTGAGGAAAAGGGCCCTCTATTTTGCAAGAGCATTATATGCCCTTGGGAAATTGTAATAAAATAAAATAAAATAAAAAAAATAAATTGAAATATAAAGTAAAAGCCAAAGCAAAGCAGGCTATATAAAGGTATAAATTAGATATAAAATATAAAAATATAACGGAAATTATAACCGACAACAAAATATTTAATAAAGCGAAGAGAGTTGATTTCATGTAATAATAATGAAGAGAAGGAAGAAAAAATTGTTTTGATATTATTAAGAGCGTTTCCGAAGCTTGATACTTGACATTTCTTTTCATAGATGTATTGCTTTTTTATTTCGAATATGTAATGTAGTAGAGAAAACACTAAAAATTTGACCAATTATAAACTGCGATCATCTAATAATAGTATTTAGTGCGAAATTCGGTAGGGTTGGGAACACTCAAAGTAGCCATAAAATGAAATTAGAAAAAGGGGCAGTGTTGAAGGGATGATATACGAAAGTTGGAATATTGATTGAAAACGAATTTGGACAAGTTATTTTATAGTTACAACGGAAAATATCTATCAGAAGGAAACAAATTGAATAAAATGTGTTCCACATATTAGCGAATCCCACAATAAATGAGTTTGCTAGGAATTTCCATGGTGTAGAAATGGCACTTGAAACCTTCCTTGTGTTTCAGAATTATTGATTTTAGTTCAATAGAACAATGTCGTTGCCTATAAGATATTATCAACAAAAGAGAGATCTATTATATTACATTGTTAGTTAAAAGGAGTTGGAAACGTTTGCTTGTTTAGTTCTACAATCGGATTTTGTCGAGCTAACTTAATAAAGTTTAAGAAATACCATCCCATATTTAAGAGAATACAATTAATAATAACGTATATTGTATCACAATAAATGTAAATGTAAATTTTATTTTTTATTTTATAAACCCTAATTTTTTAATTGCAAATCGTCGCGCGTAGAATAAAATAAAATATTACCACCAAAATATTACACCTATCAATAAAATATCTACACCATTTTGATGTCATTATTTTATCGTTAATAAATTTCCCATTTTGATTTTCTTTCATTCATGTTGACTTGTTATAATAACCAACCAAAATTATATAAAATACCCGTATATAATAATAATATAGTAGTTAGCTTTAGGTTATTTTACGTCACATCATTATCAATTTTCAATTTTAATATAAATCGTTGTTTTCTTTCTTACCATACTCTTGGATTACATCATCTATCTAACAAGCAAAGAGAATTGATGATATATTCAGTACTATGTTCTATTAATAATGAAATTAATAATAATCCAATTGTTGTTTTTGGAAAAATATATTGTTTTATTATTATTTATTTATCTGTCATATGAATTTCAAATGATAACTAACACTCATCACATACACTTACATAATATTGATAACAAAATTATTTATCTTTTTATATAACTCATCAGATCAAATCTTGTGGTAACTTGACTTTTTTTTTATTGTGCTTTCCTTCCGGCTGTTCTAGCTAGTTGCCTGAATCCTTTTCTAATCTTAATCCAATTAGAGAACTTAGCTTTCATTTCAAGGAAAAAAAAAAAATTTTGTATCAAATATACCAGCATCTTACCAGTTAATAATAAGTATACGTATATAAATAACTTAGTGCCAATATGGCAACTTATGAAACTTATGACAATATTTTTATTTGTTTTTTGGTTTTTGTTTTAAATGACATCACATATGCCAATTTCTAACTCTCTAAAGATGCTTTTAAGGTTATCAAAACAATTTGGTTCAAATATATCCTTCCAATGAGAAACTCATTGGTCATTGTTTCTGTTTTGTTTTTTTTTTAACAAAAAATCTGTCAAAAGGATAAATGATACACCGTTTCTATTATTTGAACCGTAAACATAAATCTATCAAAAGGATAATCTTTAGAAAACAGATAAAAGGACAGCGCAAAAAATAAAAGTAACAAAAAGGGATATAAAATTAACAAAAGTCCTTGTCACTAGTTTATGATTTTGATTTTCAGGGAAATATATTTTGTTTGTGTGTTTGCAGAATAAATTTCTGTGGTTCAACTGAATAATAATCACAATATATTTTAAGACTTCGCAAATAATTTTTATATGATTTTATATTTTGTTCTTGTCATGTTATTATGATTTTTATTATCTTTCTAACAGATACACAATACATCTATTGTATTTTAATACTTTAAAGACTATGGTTCAGTTATAATTTTTTTGCGAAAATCAATAATAGGACTACCGTTATATTGATTTATTTTTGTATGTAATATTTTAATGTCCTTTTTTTATTTATTTATTTATTTCAAAAAGTCTCTAGGAGAGTAGGATTTTTAATTGCTAAAATCACATTCCTCTGTAGCCGGTATAATGAGATAATAACCTTAACTTAAAAATAATATAATGATTGAGCAATAGCATAAGGCAGGAAAGGGAATAAGCTGAAAATTAAGGGAATAAGCAGGAGTGGGATTAAATGGAAGTTACAGCAGTTGTAAATTAACTGATTCCTTGAACTTCTGTATATATTATACGAACCGGGGAACACCTAGAGATCATTATTCCATTAATTTATTATATTATTAATTCGAAATTCTAAATAAATAATATAGTTCAATATAAAGATTGTTAATATACATTTTTAATTATGAATTATAAATATCTTTAATATTATTATTTTCTGGTTTATTATATAATAAAGGACACTAAATCTGCTGGAATTGGTGCTTAAAAATACCAGTTCTACTATTTTAAAACCTCTGCGCAAACTTTTGCACCTTTCCTTTGCTTCGGGTATATGCTATTCTAAAAAAGAAGTAATTCAAGCTATTCCTCTAATTACCGTCCTATTGCTATTACTTCGGTTCTTTCCAAAGTTTTGGAATCGATACTAAATAGAAAGCTTACGAAATATCTGGATAGCAAAGGTTTGATTCATGAAATCTATATGGGTTCAGAGCATCGTTCAACGGGTGATCTCATAACTTGCCTCCGGGTGACCTCGTTCGATTCGCGTACTAATCGATGGCTTTTCATCTGACAAATTTTTAATAAATGCTAGAGTGCCTCAGGAATCTGTTCTCTCGCCCACCTTATTTCTGATTTTCATCAACGATATACTCTCTCTTACTTCCAATCCTATTCATAGCTTTGCAGACGATAGCACTGTTGCTACTTGTTGCTACTTATGAATTCAATAAAAGACTAAACGTCAATCATTCAGCCAATGTAGCTTCAAAAATATTTGAATATTTTCTAACTCAATTTTATAAAATTTATATTTATATTGGTAATTAATTTTATATGCTTTTATATTAACTCGTCGCTGTCGGTTTATTTATTTATTTATTTATTTGTCATTCTGTCACGCTTTTTATTATCTTCGTAATTTGTTAGCAACATTTATAAGTGTTGTATGGTGCAGAGGAAAGTGTACAGGTTTCAAAAGTGGGGGTCATGTTGTTCGAATCCAGTTCACATGCAACTTTTTTTTTTTTTAACTATCTATTCATCAACATTTTTGGAATAAAATATGTATATATTTTGTATATATGAATTTGAAACTTAAATTTTTATCTCTAAATTCATGCATACAATACACACGCAATATATTTTTGATCTTTTCTCCTATAATAGTATATTTTTATGTATGTTGCTAAAATATTTTGTTTACAACATTTGTTTAGTATTTAAATCAAAATATTTGCTGTTAACATTCTTTAATGCATATTGAATATGCATGGTTAAAAATTAAGATTTTATTTTCGTAATATGTTCATTAAATATTTAAGTGTTGTATAGTGCAGAGGAGAGAGTACAGGTTTTGAAAGTAAGGTAATTTGGTTCGAATCCAATTGTGTAGGTACATTTTTTTTTTTTGTTAACTGTATTCATCAACATTTTTTTAATAAAATTTTATGTATAATATACACATATTATTTGATCTTTGCTCCTATAATAATTTAGTTCAATCAATCTTGACGTGCACATGTATTTTGTATTAGGATTTAGCAAAACACAAAATATATGGGTACAATATTTTTATGTTGCTAAATTATTTTGTTTTAAAACATTTGTTTAGGATTTAAATCAGAATATTTGTTGTCAACATTCTTTATTGCATATTGAATATGTATGGCGTTAAAAATTAATGTTTTATGTGTTTTATTTAGGAACATTTATTATGTCTATTGTGTATAAAGATATACATATAAAATTTCATTCAAAATAATTCCAATTGCCAAATTCAAACTACATACATACATAATATATTTTTGTATGTTCATAGTAAAGAATATAAAAAGTAAAGATCATTACAAAATTATGCTTTTGCGCATTACGCATTATGATTTATATATACATATATATCATTTTCATACGTGTTAGAAATGTTACTTCAACTAAAATTGTATTGTAATATTTATAATCACAGTATTTTGGTACATATTTTACTCTTCGAGGTACTTTCATTAATTATGAATTACATACTGGAATAAAAAATTTTTACTCTTGCCATATAATAAAAACATCCCATATTTTTTAAATTTAAATTATGTGCTTCATTTAAAACTAAAAAGTATAAAATAAAATATTAATTTTATGGGGCGAATTCGGTTTCAATAAAAGCATATGTATTTTAAAAATTATTTTATTTACTTATTATTTTATTATTGGTGTAATGCTAAGTTATGGACGATATTTCTTGTTTCTCCATTTTCTGTGTATATAAATAAATTTTGTGTATTATCGACGCGTGAACATGCAACATATAATTGCCCATGGGAGACGCATGAATTTTCAAGGTTTAATCCACATATTGTCATAGTTTGCCCTTGAGCTTTATTAATTGTCATTGCATTGGTGGTTTGAAATTGCGTAATAAAATTGAGATCCAATTTTTAATTCTAAATGATGTGGTGATATACCTGTTACGTCCAATGAATTTAAAAATTCAGTTGGATAATTAACTCCTTCATTTTCATCGACGACTGTATCTAAATCTATTGATATGTAAATGTAAACAATTGTGTATTAATTATATTTTGTATAGTAAGGTTAATGACATCAACGTCAACATTTTTTGCTGTAAAATAGTTCATTCGCCTAACCATTGATGGTGTGAATAATTGACTTCAGTATTTGGAAACACTTTTTGTATGAGTTCATTTTGGGTAGATACAATATTACAAAAATTTTCACCAATCACCCTCACCAATTTCGAGTAACTACAAAAATTTTCACCCTCACCAATTTCGAGTAATTGTTTTGAAAACTCTTCTGCTGTTGGATCATTTTGTATTTGAATATTTTTATTAATTTGAAAGTACCTGTGAATCTTTTGAAAATACTTATATACAGAATCAATAGGGTCGTCATGGTCGGTTAGATTGAATTAGATGGGATAGTCATGCGCGATTAGTTTGGAGGGTTTTGTGGTGATTAGATAATAAGAAGATAGTTTTTGGTATAAAAAACACTTGCAGTTATATGGCAGCTATGACTTCCTGTGAAACTTTTGAAAATACTTAAATACAGAATCAATAGCGTAGTCATCGTAGGTTATCTTGGAGTGTTTTGTGGTGATTAGAGCATCAGAAGATAGTTTTTGGTATAAAAAACACTTGAAGTTGTAAGACAGCTATGAATCTAGTGTCGCCTACAAAAAAGTAATAAAAACAAAAACTATCCTTAGAACCAAATGAACATACGTTGTAAATATGACTTTAATATGAGGAGTAGCTTAATTATATATTAAGATAATAATAATTATAGGAGATCCTTTCATTCATTTTCCATTTTCATTCACCTTTGAATACATTAATGGAATTTAAAGTCAAGAATACTTGTTTTTCTTTAGAATTATAATAAATTATATTGTATTTTAAAACTGCTATGAAATTTTTGAATATTTAAATGTTTTTAGTGCGTATAATGGCAATGACTTTTACAGGTATTTTGAATGGTTGCTGTGGGGCTTTTTGAAATGTTTGTACAGCTTTTCTTAAAAAAAGTCTTCGTTGTACTTTTATTAGAATAGGTCAATAACAAGTTTTCCTTTTTAGCACATTTCAAAAAAACATTTAAAAAAATGTGGCTATTAGTTTCACTCTGTTCATTCGTCCGTCCGTCTGTTTATAAAACTTCTACACCTTTAAAGATAGAGAAAAAAAATTTTAACCATGGGTAGGTCTCATAAAAAAATTAATTTTGTGGAACAACTTTTTCATGTAGCCCCATCCATCAGCGAAATACAGCTCCTCAAACTTTGAAAAATCCCTATTTTTAAACGTGTATATTTCATGTTCCGCTTAACATATTTTGAATATGAAAACGGCATTCGACAGAAATTTTCTTTAGCTTTATAAATCTGTATCAAAATTATATATATATTTTAAATTGAGCTTTGAGAAAGGAATCTGAAATTTTGAGACAAGAAAGAATTTTAGAATTAATATAAGTTTCCTTAGAAAATTTTTTCGTACCGAATGTCCTCTTGTACATTTTGAGACAAGAAAGAACTTTTAGAATTAATATAAGTTTCCTTAGAAAATTTTTTCGCACCGACCCTTGCTTAAGAGCTATTAGGGCTCAAAAATTAAAAATTTACTATTTTTAGGCACCTGTAACTTAAGCACCTGTACAAATTTTTCTTCGGCAAGACATAAAAATTAAAGCTCCAGTAATATATTCTTACGTGTGTTAACGGTTTTTCTTAGTTATATAGGGTTCTAGACTTACAGCCTCTCAAAATTCTAGAAAAGTCTATTTTCACATTTTTTCTTATTATATGAAATTTTCAAATTTTTGTGCAAGTCACAATAATTCTAAACAGTTTGTATTGCCTTTTGGAAATGTGAGCTTTTAAAAACAGTTGATTTACATTCTACCTTGTTTCTTTGTAATAATAAATTATTTGTTCGGTGTAGTTTTTGTTACATTTTTTTATTTGTTTTCTATCTTCTTCTTTCTTATTATATGCGATCGTTGTTTTTCTTTTTGAAATTTATTTATTTATATATATACTGTCATGTATCCTTATTCATGTGCCATAAAAAGTTTTATTATTTACTCAAAATCCCCTTCTTTCCGGTAGTTTAAGTTGTTAAAATACGTATGTTTTTGCTAGTGTACACGCAATCGCGTAGGATATGCTACATTATTAGTTTGCTTGGACAGAAACTGCTGTGAAGATGTTGGTTCTTTTGCAACGTTTCTCGGTTAATTCTATAGCTTTTTTTAATACTGTCAATTCCTGTAAAGACGAAGTGTTCTTTCTCAATGTATCCCACCTTAAGTTTTTCGTTTAGGCTTATTACTGCAAACCCAGTCCATTTGAGTTTTTTGAAGCATCTGTGAAGATGCCTAAAGTTCTGCCTTGATTGGCTTTCTATAGTTCTATAGTTCTTGAATGACAGAACAGTTGTTCTTAATTTTTAGTTTGTAATCTATAATAAAAATTTATGAACTTTAAAACATTTGAATATTAAATCTAACTATAAGTTTCTTTTGGTAAATATTTTAAAGGATGTATCTGCTAAAAAAAAAAATATATTCATAAATATTACAATCGTAAAGCCTTTTATATTTATTTTACTGATTCCTTTGTTTTCATAATTTTTAAAAACTATTTTTATCTCCATAAAAAACTAAACTAAGAAAAATAATAATAGCACATTGCAAAAATAGCCAACTAATACATTTATATAAAATTATCATTTGGGCTTTAGAATTGTTTTTTTTTTTTTATAATAGTTTTATTATTTGATAATATATAAAAAAAAAGAAAATATTAAACTTTTCTATGAATAGTCTGTCATACTATTCACCAAAATCGTATCCGAATACCCTAGATTCTGATTTAGATCAGGAAATAGTATGTTTTATAAAATGGTTTACCCTTTCTCCAGGAGTTTTAACTTTTAAACACTTATATCTTCTTTTAAATCAATTATTTGACAACTTGTCCATTGTAACAAACCTTTTCCTTTCAGATGTGGGCTTGTATCAAATTTTACTTCTCTATAATTTTCTATTTTAATAATTTTAATTGACATTTAAAGAATTGTACATATTGCTTTTATGTATATAGAACTCAAATCTGTTAACCTGAAGGTGCTTAAGTTACATGTACATTCTATAATTAAATGTTAATTTTTTCCAACATTATTGTAATCACGATTAAAATTTTTCCAATTTTACTAATTTTCACAATACAATTAAACATTTTTATCAAAATACATAGAATATAATTAGAATATAATATTTTTGTTCCTTATATGATAAGAATGATATATTTTTTAATCTATTTGCCAGCCATTATCTTCAAAATAAACCAAAAGTGGTCGAATCAAATTTACGATATTATCAAAATATTATTATATACTTAGTCCTTATCAACAATACAAAAAAAAATTTTAGAGAGAGTTTTTAACAAATTCAAAAGTCAGTTAAATAGATATAACCATTCATTTAAATTGGTTAGTTCTTTTAGTTGTCCTTTTAAATGGTTTTCTTTTCTGGAATAATAATTAAAATTTAATTTGTTTCCGGGATCAGGATATAAAAATATAATTTTGTGGTTATTTATATCATAGTTTGTGAAAGATAATAAAAAAAAGTATTATTACCATAATAAAATTAAATATATATATATATATATATGTACATAAAAAAAAAAATGAATATTAAATTTTTTGTTATTACTGTGACCAACAAACAAATAATTAAAAATTATTAAAAAAACAAAGAAAAGAATATAAAGTTGCCAAGTAATTAAAAATTTAAAAGAATTTCATTATACTCGTATATAAGTATGTATATTACATATATTTATCCTTCAAGTATGTTTTAAGACAGTCTACTTTCTATCGTTGTTACGTACTTTAATCTAAGTTGTTCAATTGCAAATATAAAAATGGATCATATTTAACGGTAGGAGTATGGCAAGAGTGTGCAGTTGGAATTGCAATATCGCTTGAAATACTTATTTGACTAATTGTTTCAATTCATTCATATTTTAATCTTTCATTTCTATAAATAATCTCCATATTTACACCTTTAAATGACAACTATTATTTTAACGATTGTTAAATTCCCCTTAAATATTTTTCGTTAGTATTTCCGATTAATAATCCAATATTGCTATAATTCTACTTGTAGTTGGAATCACCATAATATAATTCAACAAACATTCAGTACAAATACGGTCAAAATTGATGACATGCAGTAAAAGAATGATAAAAAAAATTATGTCTGTTTTTTTATTTTGTTAATATTGGATCATAATTTAATTTCAATTCATATAAACCTTTTGTACATAAGTGAACTAAAAATATAAAAACGGTTCTAAATAGTACAAAATAAGGAAACTAATTTTGAAGACAATTAATTTAATTAATTTTCTTTTGTGTTTAAAGAGTTTCTTTGGTTTTAATACTGTTATCGTAATTTTATTTAATTATTACATCATTGTTTTTCAGCATTGGATTTCCTTTGTTTTTGTATCCATTTTATTAACAAAAAAAAGAAACAAAAAAAGGGAAATTCCCGAAATAAAATTAACGAATAAACGGAATTAACTTTTTTATTTAATTTTAATGTACCTAATAAAAATAATATTGGAAGAAAAAAAAAATAATTTTATTACATTTTGTATCCTAAAATATCTAATACTTAATTTAATTCTTTAATATGCTATAAAACGAAATGTGTGCCAAGGACAATTTAGAAAATAAAAATAAAAATCAAATTAAATTTTTTTTTCTAAAAAAAGACAAAATATTAAAATATTACAGATAAGTTTTAAATGTTTTTTTTTATGAAATGATAATATTATTTTGTAAATTAAATTAGTGCAAAATATGATTGTATATATAAAAATATTTTCTCTTAATAGAGGATCCAAAAATCATTTTTAATTTCAAGTACAAAAGGTAATGTAAAAAATGTACAAAAGATGTTGTATCTAACTACCGTTTATCAATATCTTAAGTATGTAATTTCTTGTATTGCAATATTTAAATTAAAATACTTTCATTTCATTCAAAGAATATTCCAAAAAAAATTTCTCTGAAAAAATTTCGTTTCACAGGACCTAAATATTGATAATTTATAATGGCATACAAAGGATGATAATCAAATTAGATGTTCATGGGGTTTATATATGAAAAAACAAGATTTGAAAAAATATCGGTTTATAAATAGACTGTTCATAGACTGTTTGTTTTTTTACGGGGATCGGTGGAAAATTTCAAAAGTCACTCAGAAGAAATGCACGTATTTCTTCCGGATGGTGTTGGACTTTAACCAATCAAAACCATGCTCTTTTTAAATCAAACTTTAGGTTGGGACGTTTGATACAAATTTAGGAAAAAATTACGATTATGAAGGATGGGTAAGAAAATTTGGAGGACCATTTTAAAGAAAGATGTTATTGTTTTTCTTAAACTTAAGTTTATTTGCTTTAATCTACCCTGTATTTTTGTCAGCACATCAGAGTGTTGTCAACATCAATTAAACAATAACTTTCAATAAATTCCAATAAAAAATATAAATCAATTAGAAATAAAAAAAGAATTTGTCACTTATAATATAATAATCATACTAATATATGATTAAATAATTTAACTTTCAATAAAAGTGAAAAAAGAATTTATGACTACAATTTACAAAAAAAAAAAAAAAATTTATTGTAAGGTCAAAGTCAGGATATTAGAATACCTCATCCTTTTTTAATATTCGGTAATAATTTCAATTATAACAATTAAAATTATATTCAAATTAACCATTAATATTTCAAGAAATCAAACACATATACAAAAATAAAAAAAATAAAATATATATTTTTTAATCAATATTTTAGATAAAAAATAAAAAAAAAGATAATGAAAATTCATATCTAAGTGAAAAATCAATTGAAAATTTTATACTTTTGTAATAAAAGATAATAAAAATGACAAAAATAAACTTAAATATAGCTATATTTATATACATACATATATATATATATATTTACGTATAATTTATAAATTTATTATAAATTACATTGAATCGGAAATTTTATCTTATATATTTTATTTATTATTTATTTTACATTATATGATAATAAAAGTATGTATAATAAAATAAATTTTTAGATAATTTTTAGTTGATTTTTTTTTTCTGTAAATGAATTTTCATTTATAATATAATTGATAAAATAATAATTGTTAAATTTTAAATAAATGTGTATTATGTTGTTGTTTGATAGGAAAAGCAACTGTTTATATATAGACTTAGATCTTTTGAACTGTTGTATATCCTTTCTCAATTACCAGCTTGCAGGTCACTTATCGCAGCGCTTCTTGGAGACAGTTAATTATCTTTAAGAAATTTCATCTATTTATATCTACTCTTTCAATTTTTGTACATGTACCTTATGCATGCAATCCTAGAATTATATAACCAATATTAAGTTTCAGATTCATCCTATTAAGTTTCAGAAATTTCTTTGGGATCTTACGATTTCGCTTGCTACAGAAACATTTAGTGTACAAAGATTCGAGAGTTTGAAGGTCAGAAGATAACTTTTCTTGTAAATTGATCTATTACGTGTATTGTATAGTAAAGACATTCGTTTTATAAATATACAATAAAAATTATATAAATTGTACATTTTACCGCAAAAAAATTTAATCAATGACCCAGTACGTAATAGACGATTTTTCCGGTAAAAGATTTCGGGTTCTCGGTCAGCTCAAAATTTTATATAAAATGTAATAATATAATGTAAACAAAATAAATGAAATAATTATATGATTTAATACTAGCACTAGAACCACACATTTTAAAACGAAAGGTTGATGTATTTTTTATTACATGATAATAGCGGGGAAACTAAATTAAATAAATAGATAAGAGAAAATAATTTTTTGGTTTAAAAATAATAAAACAAAAATAATTAAATTAATAATTTATAAATGAGGCATTAGAGCCGACTTAAAAAGGCGTCCAATCACCTTGGCTCCAATTAAAAGAAAACCCTTTGAGAGGCACTTTCAGAACGATATATATGATATATAAATATATCTATGTACAAAATAAAAAAATGAGTTTGATTTGAATATGTTCGAAATGAAGACGACATATCCAAATTTTGTATTTTAGAATTAAAGTATTGGGGTCTCCTTGTCAAACAACCACTGAAACAAAAATATTTAATGATAAAAATTATGCTTATAGTTAATTTATTGAAAAAAAGATAGCTTTCAAGACCATGGTGGAAAATTATAATGATGTTTTCTTATTAAATAAAAAAAAATTTTATGAAATATCAATAAGATAAATATTATAATAAATATTTGCTATTTGACAAAAAAAAATGCATTACTCATTGGTAATTGTTTATTCAAATATATGTCGATAAAAAATTAAAAAGTTGCACTTATCTTGTCTAAATATAATATTTTTAAAAAGAAAATTTATATTAAATAAAATAACCTTTGGAATTCTGCGTATATCCTTTACAATTCTAAGTTCCCTCCAAAGTCAGAATCTCGCAAATACATGTATATAAATACTCAGGAAAAATACTGTACTTTCGAATCCAACCCTTAATGCACAAAACCAAATATTTTAAAAAACAGAATTTTAAATATGCACTTCCGGCCTTTTGCCTAAAATTTTTTACATCAGAGATATATTCTCTTTCCTATAGAATCCACCCGAATTTAAGAATCTGACATACTCATAAAAATATCATATATAAAAAAGGGAATACCCTGATTTTGAATCCAACTCTAAACTCTTCCCTAATTAAATTTTTTAAAACCATTTTACAACACATGCATATTAGGAATATGGCTTTATGACTAATATGAAAAGTTCTTAATGCGATATTCATTGAGCCTATGTTTTTATGACCCCGCAACGGTTTGTCATTCATCAACACTGATGTTAAAATCAAAAAAATATTCAAGTTCTTAATTTCTCTCAAATAACGAATATGTAAACGGGATTTGTTTATTAAAAAATCAGGATTGTCTCTTTTTCCGGAATATGTGTATATACAAAGTAAAATTGATTTAAAATTACTTAATTCATACTTTTAGAGAGTAAATTCCCAAAAATTAATTAATTAGTAAACAAGTAATTGATATTATGTTTTTTATTGATAAAGTAAAAATAAATTATGGCATTAATGCTCCATCAATTCTGGTCTTAATACCAAATGTCCATAATTTTTGTATAGTAACTTCCATATAAAATGGAAATAAAAAAATATAGCCTTATTTCATTCCCCGATTCAAAATACTAATTCAGCATTCTAAGTACTAAATTTGTTCATTTATTCTTTAATACTTTATCCATAACTCAAAAAAAAAATTTATAATATCTTATAAATAACTCTTACGGAAATATAACAAAACTTCTTATTTAAATATTTTTAAAAATAATTAAATTTAACATTTTTGTAAGTTCTTTTAAGATGTTAAGAGCTAACTTATAATTTTCTATATATATTTCTAAAATTCTATAAAGTTATCTTAACATTAAATTATTTTATTAAATAATTAAATAAAAAATTTTTAAACTCTAATATAATAAAATATTTTTATTTTAAAATCTCACATATTTTGTTGGACAAAAATCATAATTTTCTACGCCAATAAAATTTAATTTTTAATATTTCATCCCAAATATCCATTTCCTATGATTTGTTTGTTTGTTACGATCTCTACAGCAAACGTGCTACTAATAAAAAAACGAGGAAGAGTGCAGTAGAGTAGACTGTGTCAACTCTGGGATTCCCGTATGAACGTAATATATCCTGTTTCTATAAAACTTGACCATCTTTTAAAAACATTCAGATGTTTTAGTACCGAACTACAGAGATATATTTATGTAAATTGTGGAGTTGTATGACAGCTACCCGAATCTATTGCGCCTAGCTTCATTAAGTTCCAAGAAATGCAAGAAACCTGAACCGGCTGCTTTAGACCAATCAAATTTTACAAAAGTTTTTGGCATGCAAATCGACACTTTTTCACTAAATTTAAGATAGCTAGCTTCAACAGACACTGAGTTATTTTCATTTAAAAAGACAAATTGTATGGCAACTTTCCGAATCTGAAATATCATCATAACCAAATTTTGCATAAGTTGTTGCCATAAAACTTGATCATCATTCGCAAATTGTCAGGTTCCTAGCTTCAATAAACACTGAGTTATTTTCATTTAAAAAGAGAAGTTGTATGGCAGCTACCCGAACCCGTCGAACCACCACAACCAAATTTTGCAGAAGTTGTTGCCATAAAACTTGATCATCATTCGCAAAATGTCAGGTTCCTAACTTCAATAAACACTGAGTTATTCTCATTTAAACGGATAAGTTGTATGGCAGCTACTCGAACCCATAACACCAGCTCAACCAAATTTTGCATAAGTTGTTGCCATAAAACTTGATCATCATTCGCAAAATGTCAGGTTCCTAGCTTTAATAAACACTGAGTTATTTTCATTTAAAAAGAGAAGTTGTATGGCAGCTACCCGAATCCGTCGTACCACCACAACCAATTTTTACAGAAGTTGTTGCCATAAAACTTGATCATCATTTGCAAAAATTTCAGAAACGTAGCTTGAATAGATACTGAGTTATTTCTATATAAAGATAGAAGTTGTATGGCAGCTACTCGATCCCGCCGACCGAAAATGTTGGATTTAAATAGCAAAACTAACAATTTTGCAAAAGTAACGTAAAAAAAATTTCAGCCTCCTAGCTCCTTTATTTTTTGAGTTATCGTGCGGACGGACGGACGGACGGACGTACATGGCTTAATTGACTCAGAATTCGATTCTGAGCCGATCCATACCTTTGACACTATATCTAGCTCGACTCCTTTAAGGTGTCAGAAACGTAATGGCAAATTTATTATACCCTTGAACATAGTTCATACGGGTATAGTAAAACAAAACTTTCAAAATGTAAAAATAGAAATTTTTATTATACAATCCGAAAACAATAATTTTTCTTTTAAAATAATAATAGGGATCTTTTATCATATAATTGGAATTTAAATTCATATAAACTAGAAGAATTTTTGTTTAAGTACTTAAAGTTTGTAATAAAATTTAAAATTACACTCTCATAACTATAAACACAATGGAATATAAATTTTATTTAAATATTTATCAAATTGATCGTAAAAAAAAAATTAAAAAAAAAAAATAGACAAGAATATTGCCACGGTCTTTTAAATATTATGAATATTCATTTAATCTTTTTAGAATTTTTAACAAATGCAATTTTATTTAAATTTTCATCTTACCTTGACGTCATAATTCTTGATACTAACGATGATGACGTGAAATAAGGCCAAGCGAAATAAAGCGCTGGTTGTTATTTCACATTTAATAAAAAAGAACATTTCGGAGTGTTATTTCTTACCGTTATTGAGAAATTAGACAGTGAAAAATGAGATATAAAGATTGGGTGATTATTTCTCTTTCAATTTAATATACGACTTTTATAAGAAATAAAGTCTCGGTATGTTATTTCTCAATTACTATGAGTATTACAAAAGTGGAATTATTAACTAACTTAAAAAAAGAAATAATATATTGCCGTTTTCCGGAGCGTAGCTAGTACATAATATTATGTATATAAAATTTAATAAAAAACAAGTCAGAATTTAAACAAACGGATATTTAAGGCGCACGTTTTTAAAAAGACAACACAAACTGCTTAGAATTGTGACTTGCACCAAAATTTAACAATTTTCTTTTGATTACAAATAATAAGAAAAATCTGAAAAATAATGAGACACTTTCATTCATTTTAAGGGAACTGTACATAATTAAGGAAAACCATTCCACATGTAAAATTATAAAGTTAAGTTTAAATTTATGCCTTTTATTTGTACAGGTGCCTAAGTTACAGGTTTTTAAAAATAACAAAATTTCTTTAGCCCAAATAGTCCTTGGTAAAAAGATTTCTGTGGGAGGTAGTAAAACAAAATTTCTGAGACAACTTACACTAATTCTAAAGATCTTTCTTCTCTTAAAATTTTAAGGTTCTAACTAAAAGCGTGTTAGAGTTATATGAACCGAGAAAAATTTTGTAAATTTTGTCTTCACATTGGTAGAAGTTCTTTCTTATCTCAAAATTTCAAATCCCTATCTAAAAGTATGCCGGAGATATGAAGGGAAAAAATTGTGCAAAATTTGGTTTTCACATAGCGGTAAATTTAAATACTAAATTGAAAAAAAATTGAATATTTTTGATTTTGATAGGTAAATTAAAGTCCTATCGAATGGCATTTTAAAATATAAAAAATGTTAAGCATTGAGATATATATATTTAAAAATAGGGCTTTTTCAAAGTTTGAGGGGCTGTAGCTTCGTAATGCATGGGACTACATACAAAAGTTGTTCTACAACATTGATTTTTTTAGGTGACCTTTATTTCTCAAAAAGTCGTAGATTAAATTGAAAGAGAAATAACATGCGGGACTTTATTTCTCATAGAAGCCGTAGATTAAATTCAAAAAGAAATATATCCCCTGTCGTTTTTTCTCAGTTACTATGAGAAATAAGACTCTGTGGTGTTATTTTTTATTTATTTTGCAGAGCTTTATTTCGCAGGGGATTATTTCATGTCACCATTTACGATGAATTGAATGAGTTGAAAATTTTTTGTTTATTTTTTCTTTGTATTAAATGGCGCCAATCAGAACGCCTGATAATAATAGTCAATAAATGGAAATAAAATCAATAATTTTTAAAACTAAGTTGTATAAAAATGTACATAGAATTTTTTTTAAATTTTAAGAAAGTTTTATAAATAATGCCAATATTACTTTTATTTTTTTTCCACTATTCTTAGAAAATGATTCTCTATTAAACGGAAACAGGAAATTATTTTGATTTAAACTGAATTGCAATCATTGAAATGAACTGAATTGCAATCATTCATAACCAGATGTTCAAGAAGGGCGAACATTTCTAAAATAAATGAAATTTTTTTAAATTTGAATTTTTTATGTAAAATTATAAATATATAATATTGATTTTCATTTACGATTTTTCAATAATAATTTAAAGAAATTAGATTTTCTTTTATTATGATTTTCATAAAAGATTTTTTTAATTCTGAAACCTTTTTAATCTGACCCCAAAAAGATTTATTTTTTCCTAGCCTAAATTATTATTTTTTGTAGCTGCAGCACTTCAGCGCGAATTTTAGTGTCTGCATTTTAAACTTACATTTCACAAAAATGAAAATGGTGCAGCATTCAATGCATCAAAGCCAAATTTGCAAAATCTAAGTGCATCCGCAAAATCTAGTACTCTTTCATTTTAATAGATATTATGTAGTTCCATTTAATTGTTGGGGGCATCGTTGTACAAAATTGGTTACAAGATCGTAGTGCTTCTTACGATTTCAATGTTTCAATGATTGCTTAACGGGAGTTTGGGAGATTAACGGTATTTTGATTGCTTTGTTGTTGAAATATGGTTGTAACAAAAACAATTAGAAAGGATTTTATAGTTGCTTAAAAAGTCAGGATTTCAATAATTTGTTTAGCAGGGTTTTGTAACTAGAATTAATTTTTAATTATGATAAATTATGAAAATTATTTAATTTCATTTATAACGATGAAGAGTGCAGTAGAGTAGACTGTATCAACTCTGGGATACCCGTTTGAAGGTAATACATCCTCTTTCTATAAAACTTTATCATCTTTTAAAAACTTTACTCCACAAGTACAACCAAAATTTGCAGAAGTTGTTGCCATAAAACTTGATCATTATTTGCCAAATTTGAGATACCTTCAATAGATACTGCGTTATTTCTATATAAAAAAAAATAAGTTGTATGGCAGCTACTTGACCCCGGCGTACGAAAGTGCTGCATTTAAAGAGCGAAACTAACAATTTTTCAAAAGTGACGTAAAAAAATTTCAGCCTCCTAGCTCCTTTATTTTTTGAGTTATCGTGCGGACGGACGTGCGTGGCTTAATCGACTCAGAATTTGATTCTGAGCCGATCCGTACCTTTGACACTATATCTAGCTTGACTCCTTTAAGGTGTCACAAATGTAATGGCAAATTTATTATACCCTTGAACATAGTTCATACGGGTATAATAAATTATATATGCGCCATTATTTAATATTGTCTATTATTTTGATTTAAATGTTTGTATTTTGACGCATTTGGATTTCGAAAGTTTAGATTTTGAGGCTTTTGAATTTCGAAAGTTTGGATCAAAATCGCTTTTGCGTTTTGAAAGTTTGTACTTTAAATTTGGCTTTTGTAGAACATCCTAGAAATCTTTAATTTACACATTCATTCTTAATTAAATTATTTAGAAAAAAAAGGATATTTTTATTTAGTCATTTAAATTACATAAAATTTAATATTAATTATTAATATTATGAGGTAAATAATAAATGTAATATAATAATAAAAACTATAGTAATTCAATTTCAGTAAAACGATATAACCGTTTATATTTAATTTATTATTTAAAAAAAGGAAAAAAAAAAACAAATATTTTAGAATTCGATTATACCATAATTTTATTACATTTATATTTAATATATAATATGTACATGATATATTCAAAAATGTAAAACTTTATTGTGGTTTCACAAATATTAAAAGAGCGGCGCAGAAGTTTCTCGCCATCAAAATAAAACAAAGAAAACCATATTAAAAATAAAATATCTGAATTTCAACGAATTAAAATTTTTGCCACAAAATATGCAATATTTTAATTTTTTTTTTTTTGCTTTGATATTTAGTTTATTATGGACATAACTGGATACTTGATGTCTTCAATCCTATAATTGAGTGAAAGTATATATAAATGTAGATAATTAAATTATAAATCAAAATTAAATGAAATGTTATATTTAATTATACTTAATTAGTTTTCAAGCGTTATGGCAATTAAATTATAAAATAACCATATTCAAATATTTTAAAATTTATAATAAAAACATTATCGATGAAAGAGTAAAAATTTTAGCATATCAAACTCTTGTTAGACCTCTGATCTCATATGCTGGACCCATTTGGTTCAACATAAGTGCAAGTCTAATGGAGAAAATAAGAAAATTTTAACGAAAATGCATAAGAGCCTGCGTAAACCTACACAGAAAACTAGAAACGGATTACAAGCAGTTTTACTCCAATAAATGTTTGTACCGTAAAGCAAATATAATCAGATTCGACAATTAATTTTTTAATAAAAATTGTTCGCAATCACTTTGAAAGATCTCTTAACACAAATGAACATGGTCTAATATAAAAAAATTTTATTACCACAATGAAGACTATATTAAAAATAGTTTAAAAACGGGTTTTATTGCTCCCGAACATTTTATATATCTGGAATCTAAGGGGTATATTCAAAACCACGAACATGTCCCGCTATTATATTACTATAATAGACGGGCCACATGCAAGTGCATAGAATATAACCCAAACAACATTAAGACTAGTTTGTTAAAATATGATATGTTTATTCCTGAAAAGGACAAACGTTTACCTAAGAATTATTGGTGGTTGGATACCTAGTGAAATGTATAATTAATAGTTTTTTTTTGTTGTTAAAAAATTAATAATAGGATTAGGTTTATATTAAGTTAGTTAGATGTAGATTTAGTTTTAGTTTAAGTAGTATAAGTTTTAATTTAATATAAGGTTTAAATAAAATAAAAATGGAAACAAATTTTGGTTTTTAATACAAATTTTCCGAAACATAATTATTATAAAAAATGTTTCGACATGAAATATTAAATAAACAAAAGAATATTAATAATGTTACAAGATAAAAACTAAAAAAAAATAAAAATATAGTATTCAAGGTTTTAGTCATAAATAATTTAAGAATAAATATTAGTTTTGTAAGCTTTGTTTTCCTAATTGTAAACTTTGAGATATTGAATAAAATAAAAAAAAGTAAAAAAATAAAAAATAAATAAATATTTTAAAAAAAATTTCAATTGTTTTCAGATACTTTAAAACCTATTTTGTATATGTATGCAAATAAATTTTTGGTTGCATAATATATGCTTATAAGTCGCATATTATGTTCTACGATTTCTAATTTAAAATTTAAAATTACTTATAAATTTTAGCAAAATAAATCCTTGTGGCGTCTAATAAAGCTAAGATATTTTAACTCAACGGTTTGTTAATTAGTTCTATTTCCAGTTCATAAATCATTTTATTTTAATGTAAAATAAAAAAAGATTTTATGGTAATCTTCTAGTTTTTTTTGTATTTAATTACACCTTACTCCACAATTTGCACTAATAAATAGTCGATTATACGATTAAATTGTTAGCTGTGAACTTTTAGAACTAGTTTTAAATTTTATCGAGTTTTTATTTTATATTAGAATCTAAATTAAATTTATAAAAATCTTCATTTCTTATGGAAGAAGTTTGAAATGTCGCAATACTTCTACTAAGCATTTTTGTATAGAGTTAAATAAAATGAACTTCTCTATAACTAGAGAACGATTTCTCTATAATGTTGCGTTCTTGAGTTAATCTCCAATTTTTTCCTCTTAAATCCATTGATAAACTATTCTTCAATTTTAATAAACTCCTGCTTCAAAAAAAATTAAGTTACATAATATTCCGTTTTAAAATAAATGGTTCATTTCGTTATTAAAATCCTGTATAATTTCTCTCTGATTATAAAGTAATTTTAAAATTTAATTTAATTTTCAGATCCATAAAACAAATGCAGCACCTAAAAAATTAATATTAAATACCAATATTTCATTTTTATTGTTTTTATTGTTTACTTTAACTTAAATTAAAAATTTCTTCAATAACTAATCATTTCTACCGTACTCCCAAAAAAAAAACTTATTTTAACTTTTTACGCTTCCATTTTAATATTTTTTTGTAAAGTAAAAACTTTTTTGCTGGTAAACAAAGCATAAGAAAAATACAATAAAGAAAAGCAGAATCAGAGCTTTTAAACAAAAGAAAATCTTTCGAAATTAATATAAAATTTTATTAATAATTTATAAAAAGTTAAACTGAAAACTTATTAAGACTTTTTATTTTTGTACATGTCCATTTTAAAGTCTGTGTATAATATTAAAATCCTAAATCGATTTTACTGTATGGAATTATTATTTGAACTATATGATCTCAAATTCTCCAAATACCTGTTTTCTTCTTAGGCCCACAAGCGCTTCTTTAACAATTTAACCCTTTAAAACTATATTGAACCGTTATTAAACCAGTTTAAATTAATAAATTTTCTGTTTGCGATTATGAATACCTTCTATAACGCTGCAATATTTAATTTGCACTAATTTTCCCTCTATCGCAAATACTACGTTGCACCTCAAATATTTTTGCCACTTAAATATTGTAAATTTGGAAAAGATGTTAAAAGTTTATATAGTGTATGTCTTTTATATAGTTATATTTTTTTTTTACTATTCCACTTGCACTTAATTAGAGTTTATTACCCTTACCATCTTGTTTGTTTGTTTTTATTATTCATTTTGCTTCGAAAGAAAGTTATGAAATTGTCTCCATGAACTCTAGACTCAATTCAATATTTAAAAACAAAACCCTTCCGGTTTTTTTTATAATTTTCCTTTTTTTTTTCTTTTTGCATATTTTGAAATTTTTTTTTTATTTTAGTTTTCAAAGAAAAAAATAAATACTACTTATATAGCTAAACTTTTTCTTTTACTTGTAATATAATTCCGAAAATACTCTTAAAAATTTTCTATCCAGAAAAATTTCTATTTAATTTCTTATTATTTTATGTCTGTTTTATAGTTTTCTGTTGTTTAGTTTTTTCGTAAAATTATTTTTACTATTTTTTTCATTTTTCTCCTCTTTTTTCTTTAATTTTATTTTTTTTTAAAATAAATTTTCCGCAATCGTTTTCTTTTTAATATCCAACAAAGTTTTCTTTCTTTTATGATGATTTTGAAAATCTGCCAAGTTTTAAATATAGCAGCAAGCAAGTCATAAATTCTTATCAATTTTTAATATTATTTGTTTTGCACAACATGCTTTGTTATAATGGTATATATAGCACATATATATAAAAGTTTAATATTTTTTCGTAATGAAGATAATTGAAGTCTTTCTTAGGATTATACCTGCACATTTTCAGTTATTGTCGAATACCTACAGATTTTTTTTAGTTAGGATTATAATTTAAAACATGATTTTTTATTCGAAATTCAAGAAATACCAAAATATTTTAAATACTTATTATACCCTACACCTAAAGTATAGGGTATATTAACTTTGGTATGGTGTTTGTAATCACCAAAAGGAAGCGAGTTAGATATGGACATGTATATATATTCTGAATCAGAATCAGGAAGAAAAATACAATAAAAAAAAGCAAAATCAGAGCTTTTAAACAAAAGAAAATCTTTCGAAATTAATATAAAATTTTATTAATAATTTATAATAAGTTAAACTGAAAACTTATTAAGACTTTTTATGTTTGTACATGACCATATTAAAGTCTGTGGATAATATTAAAATCCTCGATTTAAACCAATTGAAATTTACAACGTATATCAAACACTCTTACAAGACCTAAATTTTCTGTTTTCTTTAAGTTTAAAATTTGAAATATAAAATTGATAACATCTGTAGTTGGTAATTAAGCGATGACTTCCAAACTGAGTCGATTTAGTGATGTCCGTCCGTCCGTACGCACGATAACTCAAAAAATAATGATGCTATCTTGATTGAATTTATACTGTAGGTTAACAATGACTAAAGAAAGGCGGGGATTGCAAATGGGCGAAATCGGACAATGGGTTCGGGTACCTCTCATACAACTCCCAAAACCGAATACGCACATCTTCGAAATTAATAAAGATAGAAACTTAAAATTTTGTACGAGGGTACTGTTTCCTCAATCGTTGATATCCCTAAAATTTGAGATGAATTGGAATAGTTGTTCGGGTATCTCCCACACAACTCCCAAGACCGAACAACCATATCTTCGAAATTAATAAATATAAAAACTTGAACTTTGATATAAAAGTGTGCTATCCTGTTCTGATGATGTTTCTAAAATTTGAGATGAATTGGGGTGGTGGTACAAATCTTCGGATTTAATAAAGATAGAAACTTGAAAATTTCTACAAAGGTTGTAAAAGAATATAGTTTTTTAGCTTATATTAAATACCTAACTAAAATAACCTATGAATTTTTAATTTGATTTGAATTTTTTAGGTGTAGGGTATAAATAAGTCGGTTGCATCGACTAACTGTTACATTTACTTGTTTTTAATTCATTTTAGAAATAAAAAATACTTTTAAAATTTTTTAAAAGATTCATCTAGAGATTAGTAATAAATGTCAAAACATAAGAAAAACACTAATAAAAGAATGCTCTGCATGTTTTACCTGTTACAATTTTGTACACCTTTTATACATTAAATTACACATTATTATTGGTATCTCATGAATTTTATTATTGTCTTTCAGAAATGACCAAAATTAATTTTACCATAATCTATATAAATCAATAACAATTTTTTTTTTCCTCCCAATGTCTTTATTTTTGACAGAACCTTATTTGACAGCACCTATTTAAAGCTTTGGCCTTTACCTTCCTTATTTTTATTTATGTATTGCTGTTTATACTTTTCCAATTTTGTTTCGTCAATACAAATAACTCTTTTTTCATGTTTTGTACTTCTAAAGATTAAAATTTTCTTCTAAGAAGTGTACTATAATTATAAGTCTAATAACAAATAGTTTACATTTTTTAATTTCATTAGAAACTTAGCCAATTTATAGGTGGTATCAATTATGTCAGTATTACAATACATCACCGTTTTTTAAATAAAAGCAAAATCTTTATTTAAAGCAATTAAAATAACAAAAACTTTTAGTTGTTTTCCCACACCAAAAATGTAACTAATATAAAAATACGACAATGCACAAAGCAAAAAATACTATAACCATTTATACTATATAATAGATATATATAACATAAACATTTTTTTTTTCTTATGTTCTCTTGACAGGATTTAAAAATCATCAACAATTTAAAAGAGTGAAAGAAATTATTGGCTTAAAGCCATGGAAAAACTTTTATCAGAAGATGTTGAATTAAAAACACATACAGTGTATCCAACGTTACAGCTAACTAAAGAACTAGAAAAAAATTTATATCAAAATCATGCTGGAAAAAAATATATAATCGATCCAAAGGACATTCATATAAAAAATAGTAATAATAATAATATTAATATTAAAAATAATAGAAGTAATAGTAATAGTTGTAGAAGAAATAGTAGTAGTAGTAGTAGTAAAAATCTTTTTCATAAACATCATACAAACAATAATTATAATACAAATTTTTATGAAGATGATGAAGGTGGTATAATAAATACAGCATTTACTATTGATTCAGATAATTTATCAGATAGTGGTATTGAAAAGGCTGAAATTGAAGTAAGTATAGTTTGTTAAATTATTATTTCTTGAATGAAAGCTGTTACATATAAACTGCTTAAAATCAAAAAAAAAAAAAAATTATTCACAACAATAAAAGAATCAACTTTAGACTTTCCTTTAATCGGTTTCTTTACTTTAAGGACTAATACAAAAAAAATCTACTTTTGTATAGTACTTGACTAAGTATCAGAATAATACTTGGTAAGTCTGTAATCGTAAGTTTTTTGTGAAACCAAAAAATTTGACCTTTGATTTTAATTTTCTTTGATATAAAGTTGAGCAGCAAAAAAATCTGACTAAAATTTGTTTAATTGTTTCGATTTGAATTTTATTACCTTATACTAATCCTATTGATTGTAGATAGATAATTTAACTTATATCGTAAAATACAAAATAATCAATCAAATTTTTAATTCCTTCTTGATGTTTTTTTTTTAAATTTTAAACAGGAAATCTCACAGTCATCTGATATACATCAACAAATTATTAACAAAATGCCACGTTTACCTGTTATTGATGGTGATGTGGCAACACATAGTGATGATGATAATTGTAATTCAGATCTACAAGATGATACAATAACAACCGCTACCACAACCACCTGCACCAATATAACCAAAGATAATTTTGAACAAAAAAATTTTAATGTGATAGATAATTCTGATAAAGTACAAATAATGAATAATATGAAAAGTGTTAGACACAACAATCTTAATTTGGATTTAAATATATCATCACCATTATCCGTATCTCCATCTCTTTCAAATAAAATAATGATAAATAATTCTATAAGAACACAAAGACCTGTGCCAACAACATTAAATGTTAAAGGTATTGAAATTAATAATAAAAATAAAGATTTTATAATAAATGGAACTGGACCAGGTGCACAAAATAAACAAATAAAAGCGTCATCTGTAATACCATTAACAGGATCATCGATAATAAAATCAGTTGACAGAAAAAAATCACCAATATTACAAAAGCAATCAATACAAGATCGTTCTGCTCAAATTATTGAAAGTGAAGAGGGCCGTTGTGTTAATGATGTTGACCGTCGCACTAATTGCTGTGAGGCCTTAAAACAAACAAATTCAAAAGGATTAAATAGTGAAATATATTCAGCATTTAAAAAAGCTAATGTTATTAAAGGTATATTATGCCCATCATTAACAAATTCATTTAAAAATCGTTCATTAGAACGTTCCTATTTATTATATACACATCGTCAACGTCAAAAATCATTAATTGTTGTCAATATTGTTGATTTTATATTAAAGGCGGTTTTAGCAATTGTTTGGTTACATAATGCAAATAAAGAGGTAAATTCTTATAATATAATATCAAAATAATCTAAACAAAAAATCTAATTAAATTGTTTTTGTTTAAATTCAAGGATAACGTAACTCAAGAAAATAAAATAAATATAGAAAACCCAATAGCATGGTCAGCATGTTGTATGATTGCTAATTTAGCAATATGTGGTTTAGGTTTATGGAGATGTTTTGCTAATAATTATT
Organism: Poecilobothrus nobilitatus; assembly: GCA_947095535.1. Taxonomy (NCBI): domain Eukaryota; kingdom Metazoa; phylum Arthropoda; class Insecta; order Diptera; family Dolichopodidae; genus Poecilobothrus; species Poecilobothrus nobilitatus. Next base: position 117,296,880 of record OX352774.1, read on the forward strand.
TACATTGGGCAGCAACGTGTACATGGTTATTATTTAATGTTCAAGGTAATTATTATTATTACGTATTATTAATTCAATATTCAATATTCAATGGTTGAGTATACTATCATTAATTTATACACTAATATTATTTGTGTTGTTTATATTATATAAATATATAATACCCGTACTCAGTCGATTAATAAGCCACCAAAATTTATCTATTTATTTCCAGAGATCCCAAAATTTATTTATTTTTTTATATTAATATTACAATCCACATAGGATATTGCAAAACCATCAGCTACTAAGGCCATTATAGGTCGAATACTATTATTAAATTATATATTAATATTATTTATTTTGTTTATATGTATTGTATATTATATATTTACACCATATTTGGTAGCAAGGGGGATTTGTTATTAATTAAAAACAAATCCCTGTGCTGGATTTGAACCCGCACTCCCTCGGTTAATAAACCACCGAGGCCCCTGCATAAAAATTTTTATAAAATAAAAATCTTATTTGAAAATGTTTGCATATTTCAGGCGTTTAAAGTTATTATTTTTTTTTTTAAATTTTTATTAAATTTTTAATATAAATATTACAATTTAGGGGCTTCAGTAGCATAGTGAATCCTGCATATAAGATTCAGCATGAATACAGGATTCATTGCACCGGAATTTTTTATATACCTAGATTCAAATGGTTACATTCAAGATCAAAACCATGTTCCCTTATTATTTCATTATAATAGGCGGACCACGTGCAAGATCATTGACTATATTCCGCGAAACGTAGATTATTCGATGTTGAAATTTAATAGACATATACCAGAAAGGGACAAAAACATTAGTAGAAATTATTGGTGGTTAGAAAACACCTACATAGAAGATTAAAATTATTTTTAATTATTTAGGATAAGTAGGATAGCATAGGCATAGTAATATATACATAGTAAATTAGCATAGCATAGTAAATTAGAATAGATATATAGGTTAAGATAGGTTAAGATAAGTTAAGTTTTTATTTTAAAACTCAATAGAAATAAATTTGGATTTTTAAATGAAATTTTTACCAAAAAATAATAAATATAAGGATGTAAATTACCATGGAACATTCAAAGATTTATTGTAATATTAAAATATAAAACCTAAAATTAATATAATAAGAAATCATGCCATCTTAAAATTAATTATAAAACAAAGAAGTAAACTGATATTTTTAAATTTTTTTTTGTAAGTTATATTTATAAGATCTAAATAAAGAATTAAAAAAACAAAAAAGTAGCATAGTGGGTAGGCGTGTGGCGTATTAACCGAAGGAGTGGGGGTTCGATCCCTACACAGGTCGTAAGTGTTTTTTTCTTTACATACCCGCTTACGACCAAATATAATGTAAATATATAGTATATAATATAAACAAAATAAATAATATTAGTATATAATTTAATAATAGTATAAAAACCTATAATTCCCTAAAGTAGCCGATGGTTCAATAATATTGCATTACATTTATGTATGTAATATTAATATAAATAAATAAATAAATTAATATTACAATTTAATTTGAATGACCCTTTTCCCTTCGAATGTGGGCCAGTATTATATTAATTTCATATTAATGATAAATTTCTTAATCTAAGGATGGATTACTTCTTTACATTTTCCTTAATTGTTGGTGAGGTTTTTACCCTTTTCCTCACATCATTTAAAATTATATATCACAAATTTAGTTTAGTTTTCTAATTGTATATGTATTTCAGTTGTATAGACATTAATATATAAGTCTGAACTCTGCATTAGTCATAAGAAGGAATTTTCGTGAATGTAAATATTTGTTCATTTGAATATTTGAATGTTCATTGGAAAAGATACATAGGGGGGGTGATATTTTGTCGAAAATGTACTTATGAGAGGCTAGTGTGGCTTCCAATATTAATCTCGTTATTCTTATGTCGTTTTTGCGACTTTTCGTTTTGACTACTGTGATAATCTTTTTTATAGGAAATATATTATTCCTTAGTAACATTCCCGAATTTTCCCACTCTGATTGTTTCAAATTGTTGTAATATATTCTTATTTGGTTTTTCGCATTGATAAAAGTTCTTGATATGTATAATATATGTGGGCTCTTAGCTGCCATCTTTGCTTCTTTATCCGCTTTTTCGTTATCAGGTATACCCGCGTGACCGGGGAACCATATTAACTTAATTCTGCCCTTTTCTTTTATAATGACATTTCTTATATTTGTGATGGCGTTTTCTTATATTTAAAGTTAATTTTGAATTAAAAGTATCAAAAGTCCGCTTATGAAATAAGTATCTCTAATAAGATATGTTTATATTAGACTTTTAAAAATTCAATTTCAGAACTTAAATTTGTGGAATCCTGTTATAAATTTAGGTTAAAGAGTTGCATAAATATTTTGAGTTACTAAATATTAAAAAAATTTTAATTTTTTAAATTATTTAAATAGAAAAAAAATTAAAATTACATACAGCTCCTGTTTATAAGCATTATTTAGATATTATTATTTTCAGATTTTTAAGAAAATCAGAAAAATTGTAATATGACAAAAAAATTGTGTCGAGTTATTTTAAGAAATTAGCAAAAATAATAGAACAATTTTTTTTTATGCCGTACTAAAAAAAGAAAATAAAAAGGAAATGAAAAAGGAAATTATCACATGCTAAAACAATTACATACCTTAAAAATAATAAAATGTTCCATAAAACATTATTTTTATCTTTCATTAAACAATCACCACGTGCAAATTATTGAAAAAATTCGAAAAATGCAATGTATAGATATATAAGGACAAGTGTATAAAAATTAGCCTCTAAAAAAATATACCACATAAATAAAGCCACCAGAAAAATTAATATTAATGTCTTATTTTCGCTTTTTCCTAAATTTTGTTTTATTTTTTTGTTTTTTATACTTAGCAATCGTCAATCATAACTGAAAATAAAAAAAAAACAAGCTTTTTAATGTCAATAAAAAAATCTTAACTAAAACAAAAACACACATTTTTTTTCTTTTCGATGCCTATATACAGTGCTGTTCGATAAAATCCGGACAGCTAAAAATTTTCACTTTATTATGTTTTTTCTGCATACAAGGGTTAGTAATTAAGGAGATAGGCTTCTTTGTGTTATTTAATGTTAAGGAGTTAATTGTATTCCATTTCGAAAAATGTATGGCTCCATGAACCTGGGTTTGTTTTTAAATAAGAAAATAAAGAAAATCTGTTGATTTTTTTTTATTTTTAATTTTAAAAATTTAATTATGACACCACACGACTCCACATCCCTCTGGTCAATTCAAGTGTTCTTGGGCCCCTTGAGGTTGAGCAACTTTCGTAGAAGCCTTTATGCTTTTGCACAAGCGACGTGTTCTAAGATTCGCTTCTAATAATCTTTTTCGAACAGTTGATGACGAAATTACGGTTCCTCTATCTCTGGCGAGGTCTGCTTGTAATTTAGTAGATGTTCTAAATCGGTTGCGCTTGCTGCGAAGTACCAGAAATTTGTATTGAACTACAGTAGTCCTTCTTTTTCTTCCAGATCCTTTAGACCATTCTGTAGTCCCAGTAACTTTAAATGTTTTATAAGCTCTGAAATCGAAAACTTTCCAAGTGCTATTATCTTCTTACCAATTTCACGAGTAGATAAACCTTCCCTCCATAAAATGTTGGCATTTTATTAGTAAACTCACTTGCTCAACTAATTATTTCATATTAAACACTTCTTTCAAAAATTAACTTATTTATAGCCGCCTAACAGCTATCTGATGTACGCGCTACAATTTAAAAGTGGGAGTAAAAAAATACAACATGCAAAAATGCAAGAAATTCTACCTATAAGAATAAAATTTCAAAGAATTGAAACTGTCCAGATTTTATCGAGCAGTACTGTTATATACATATATCATATATATATATATATATATATAAATATATATATATATGCTATAATGTTATTTTAATTTATTTTTTTTTTCCTTTTTTGCGGCCTGTCACCAACAAATGTTATTGGAAAGAAATACAAACCAACTCTTACAAAGATATCCTTTTTGTGTTTACGGCCTATGTATTGGTTGTGTTATTTATAAAACACAAAAGTCTATGACATCTTGTTTACCATACTTTTATTTTTGTTTTTGTTAAAAAAAAATAAAAAATTGTAATTCAGATTTGTTGTCAGATTCGATTAGTTTTCGATTAGCATATTTTTTTAATAGACTAAGAAATGATTTTAAATTATATTTGGCAAAAAAAAATATATTCAAGCTAAATATTCAAGAATATGCTTTTGTTTTTTTTTATGTGCTTTTATATTTGATTTTGAACTTTTTTAACTCCTAGAATATTAAATTTAATTTTTTTTTAAGTGACACTTGGTTATTGACCTAAACATAAAATCTGAATATTATAATTTAATTTTGTGTTTGAGTAATCTTTCAAATTCATTTTTAATTTTAATGTAAATGTTCCTGCACTTCTTTGGAAATTTTTATAAACAATATTTATATGTAGGTACAGAATTTGAAGAGAGTAATGGGTAAGCAAGTGGAAATTGATATGGAAGGTAAGAACCTACAAAAATCTTGCATTGCAGGTTTGTAATGGTACCCAAAAATTTTGTAATATATATATATATGTATCTATATGTACTAGCAGAGTTACCCGGTGTTGCCAGGGGAAATAAAAATTTTTAATATTTTGAAATTTTATTTTTATTGTTATTTATTTTAAACATTTTTTTTGGCAGGGTTGGTGGTAAGTTTGAAAACCAAGTAAAAGAATAGAATACGTGCACGTTCTCTGTAATAATGTAGTATCCACCCCCATCAAAATTAGTCTTGTATGTATTTTATTACACCTGGATATTTAACAAAGTATTTAACTAACTGATGAAAAATACGATATTAAATATTGCATTACATTTACGCCGAATAGACTAACGGAGCTTAATAATAAGAATATGAAATCGACCTGGATTAGCAGAACTTAACAAAAATTTGTTTCAGTCTTTCAGACTATAATATCACCCTAAAAAATTTGACATTAATTGTCGGTTAATATATTGCCATCTAATTTATTCAATAAACGCCTAAAGCTAAGAGGAACATTTATATAAATTTTTAACTTAATCGGTCGAACCTTTGTAGGCGTGACAACGGTTCCTTAAGAACTTTAACAGACTGCTGGACCGCAATTATCATGTGAAATTTGGTTGCAATCGGTCTGGTAATTTTTAAGTGAATCTGAGACAAACAAACACATATTCTAATATTAAATATATATTAGACATTTTTCTTATTAGAACACTATTTGATCACCCTTTTCATTCTTTCAATTGGAAAAAAAACCATCCATCAATTTATATATTCTTTTGTATTTTATATATTTTTTTTTTTTTAAAAAGAACCTTTGCAGAAAAGAAAAGTGCTCGAAAATTGGGTTCATCGAATTCGTTCCTGCAAAAGAAGTCGTGGAGGCCATTTGAATGATGTTTTATTCAGAACTTAATTGTATCGATTATACTTCACATTAAATAAAAAACATTTGAATTTCCTTAACAATTAGAGCGTTTTTTTTGAAAAGAAATCATATCACTCAATTTGAAAAACCAATACAACTGTTTTATACCCTACACCTAATATATTTTATATAATAGGTTACTAATTACGAAAGGGAGGCTAAGTTCGAATCTGGACGAAATCGGTCCATGGGTTCGGATTCTGTAAGCTTCCGAATGATTCTGGAGCAAACGGGATTTCTCCAAAACCAAGAAAGATAGAACCTTTACATGTGTGGTACACTGGTGTTCTTTCATGTTTTATTTATGTCTCTGAAATTTGAGACGATTTAGTCCATGTCTTCGAATTTTGGAAGCTTTCGAACAAACAAAGATAGAACCTTTGAATTTGGTGCAATGGTGTTCTTTCGTATTTGATTTATGTTTCTGAAATTTGGGAGGATTTGGTCCATGGGTTCGGATCTTGGAAGCTTCCGGACGAGCCCCAGAGCAAACGAATATATCTCTATAACCAACAAAGATAGAATCTTTATTTTTAGTACAAGGGTGTTCTGTTATGTTTCTTTTTCTGTGAAATTGCAAACTGACATTTAAAAGGATTTGGACCATGGGTTCGTATTTTGGAAACTTCCGAACGAGCACAAGAGCAAACGAGCATATCTCCAAAACCAACAAAAGTAGAACCTTTAAATTTAGTAGAATGGTGTTCTGCCATGTTTACTTTATGTCCCGGTTCAAGGAGCTGCCAAAAAATTTATGGATTTTTAATTTAATTAGAATTATTCAAGTGTAGGGTATTAATAAGTCGGTTGCATCGATTTAATGTTACATATATTTGTTTTTATTCTTTTTTAGTTTTTTCAACAGTTTTGAGTCGATAAATTGTTATAACATTATTTAATATGATAATCTTTTTAATAAATTTTTTTTAAAAAATTTGTAAATTGTATTTTATTTATTTTATATGCAGGTTTTGTTGGTGAAGGACTTGGTTTTGATGATCGTGAATATTATTTAGTTTGGTATATATTATTTATTATATTTGTACCATATGCAATGTTACCGTTACCATTAAGATGGTGTGTTATAGCTGGTACAATGTCAGCATGTTGTCATTTAATTGTAATTGCAATTTTTAAATTAACAAATGAAAATGATAATGAAGGTGTAAGTATTTTTTAATTTATTTAAACTCGAATAATAATTAAAATATATTTTTTGTTGTTATTATACCCGTACGATAAGTATCGAATATAATAAAATTACTCCTCCGTTTGTAACACCTCGAAATAAGCGAGCTAGATATACCTTCAAAGGTATGGATCGGATCAAAATCAAATGCTGAGTCGATTAAGTCATGTCCGTGCGTCCGTCCGTCAGCACACTAATCAAAAATGAAGAAAGCTAGAACCTTGAAATTTACGCAAAATATTCTGGGAGCAATTTGTAGGTTCCCTATTTTTTTTGGTTGAGTTCCGACCAAAAAACAACTAACTTGTAGATCTCCACAATTTTTTTTAAATAGAGCCATCAAATTTTAACTGCTGATAGATATCATAAAAATATTAATTTTCTGACAATATTAATTTTTCTGTAGCCCCACCCGTTAAGGAGGTACAGCCCTCCAAAGTTCGAAAATTCTCTATATTTAAATTGTTATAACACAAGCTCTATAAGGTATATCTTCAATCTGAAAATTCCAAACGATAGGTGCTATTGTGTGCTTTACAAACATGTATATAATAAATATATACGGTGTCTTAATTTACCGTTATGCGAAACTGAATTATTGCAAAAACCTTTAACCCTTCTATCTTTTAAACGGTTTAAGTTGGAAACTTAAATTTTGACAGAAGTTAGATCTTTGAAAATAAGTATGAGTGATTTCAGAAATTTTTTTTGTATCACCCCCCGTTTAGGAGCTGTAAGAGGTCAAAAACTGAAAATTTCCTATATTTAAACACCTGTAACTTGAACACCTGTTACAATTTTTTTGAAGTAATACATAAAAATTAAAGCTTCAACATTATACTCTTATTTGTGTTAACAACTTTTTTCAATAATATAGGGTTACTTTATAATTGACGAAAGTGTTACTTGATTTTTTCAAATTTTCTAACAAATTTCTTTAACGAATTTTTTGTATTTTGTTTTACTCGATAATTTGAAATTGTTGAGGATATAATGCGTAGTACAAAAAAATGTAAATAAATAAACAACATAACGGTTGCTTGAAGAATTTTTATTTATATGATATTGATATACATTCATACTTATATAATATCATGTTTATTTACATATCGTATATGTCAGTGATGAATGAATGATAAGAGTATAGATGTATATTATATAGTGCCGTATTTACATACATATATGTATTTTATTGTACTTATAAGAAATTATTCTGTCAATGCAATATTTAAATATAATATAATATAATATTTAAAATTATATTTATTATTTTGTACTAAGTAAATTTAATATCCATTTACCGCTTAGTATTAAATGGTACTATAGAATATTTGAAAAAGTTTTGGATTGATAATCGTTATGTGGAAGGTTAGAATCTGCTTTTGAAGAATGTGTAAACATATAGTTTGAATATATGTACAACCCATAGTTCTAGAAATTATAAAATTCACCCAAATTATTTTAAAATCCTAAAATATTAAAAAAATAATATTGTAAGCAGAGTGACAGGCTGTGAACATACTAACGGTTCATACGGGTATCTAAGAGTTGACAAAGCCAACTGTATTCTTTCTAGTTTTAAATTAATTTTTTTTTCAAAAAAAAAATCTTCGTCTTAGTTCAATTCGATTAAATTCGATTAAATTTAATGAAATAAATCAACTGCATCGATAATCTAATCAATCTTTAGCATTTTAATTGGCAGGTTACCAATATAGATCATTTAATTCATTAAACTTAACTCTTTCTTTAAATTAATCTCTCACCTGATCCTATAAAAGCTTTTTAACTGTAAAATAAGTACGCACACTGTCAGATAGATTGGCGGCGTTAAAATTCCTGGAATCTATATCTACAAACTTGAAGACTGTTATAAACTGTCGCAAATTTAAAGATTTGGCCAGGCAGTTTAACATCCAGGTACCTTTGCTAAGTACTAGGTAGGAACTAAAAATGTGAAGAGCATTCTTCGCAAAAAACTGAAATTAGTTTTAGCAATTGGGATAGAAAAGTTTCTATGTAATATCACAATGGACCAAATACGGTCTAAGTGTGTCTTTCACTTTACCCTAATCTAACCTCACTTTACAGGCGATTTTAGGAATTTTTAATACATCGGTTTTTCAGTTTTGGGAAACAATTTGGAAGTTGTCTACTAAAGAGTTCAATATTTAAAATGTATTTGAAATGGGGATCCCTAACTATTTATAACATTTAATTTACATTAGTAATCTTATAAACTTAAAGAAGCTAAAATTCAAATCATATTCGAGTTATATTACATTTATTTTTAATAATATATAATATTTTTTTATTTTATTTTCATATACGCTCACTTTATATATGAATTGGGAAAATTATGAATTAAATGAAAAAAAAATATATATATAGACTGATTGTGTTCTCTATCAAATTTTTACGAATTTTTTATTATATACTGCAATAAATGTTGCCGGTATGTATACAAAATATTTAACAGATAGAGGACAACGTTTGGCATTCATTGAAACTCATAAAGCCATGGAACATAAAAAAGAGTCAGAAAATGAATTTTTAAAAACTCAAAAGTTACTGGATTCAAGTAAGTTTAACTTTATATAATTTTCTTTTTTATTATGTAAATATAATTTTTAATTTCTTATACTTTTCAAAAATTTTTAAACTTTAAGAATTTTTTAAATTATAAAAATTTTGTGTGAAAATTATATTTAAAAACTTTTTCTTTCAGTTTTTCTTGTCCCTAGGGTTATTTTAATTTATGCAAAGAATTTAAAATAATAATTTTTATAAAAGACTATAACAGATCACAAAACTATCCGTTATACAACTACTTCATCACAATAATTATTATTACTAGTCATATACTGACATAAGCATTTTAAATGGCACAATATTTAAATATCTTAAATTTCTAAAAAATTATGTTGGTCTTAAAGTTAATTGTACTTAATATAACTAACAAAAATTTATAGGTCTAAAAAGGAGTCTCATCGGCCGAGTATAATCGTGTTTAATTTGTGATGCCGTTGTAAAAAAAATTAATTTAAGGGGTGATATATGTGATATTAGAGCATTGAATACTCCAGAAAATGGTCTAATATCACATATATTTTACCACAATGAGGAGTACATTAAGAAGACTTTGCTCACGGGATTCATAGACCCTGAGCATTTCATCTTCTTAGTTAAAAATGGTTATATTCAAAAGCAAAATCATGTCCCTATACTATTTCACGATAACAGTAGACGGCCACATGCAAAAAATCGAATATAACCCAAGCAATATTAAGGCTGATAATATGAAATACGACATGTCTATACCAGATAAAGACAAAACGATAAGAAATAATTATTGGTGGTTAAACATATCGGAGTAAAGAATAAATCTTTTTTGTAAATTTTGTAGTATTAAGAATAGGGTAGTTAGTGTTAAGGATATAGGTTAAGTTAGATTAAAGCTTTTTATTTCAAAAAATCAACTGTCTCCACCACAGGACCGACCGCCACTACACGAAAAGTACAATGCCAAAATTTATAGATTTTTTACATAATAATTTAAATCAAAGCAAAATAACTTCTAATAATTTAACAACATTTTGTTTTATTCAAGAACAATAATAAAATAAGTAATGAAATCGTAAAAATATATGTATGTGCATTCATTCATACATCCATTATTTTACATTATTATGTAATGTACATGATTTTTTTTTCATTCAAAAATATTAGAAGTAAAATATTTTTTAAGTTATATACAATTTTTATTATTATAAAAATTATAATTTTTATTATTATACAGTTTTTATTATTATAAAAACTGTAAACAAATACAAAACAAATATAAGATTAATATTGAATCTGCTAACAAAAATTTTACCGTTTTAATTTTATGTCATCAACAAAAGAATAATATGCATAGATATAAGTATGTACATATAAATTTTGAGAAATAATAAAAAAAAAACAAAAATATTGTTCATATAAATTCATATGGAGTGTTATGTATGAAATTTGGACTTAGAAAAAAATTAAATAAAAGTTAAAGTTAGTCCGATCAAAAAATGTTCTATGGCAAAGCTATTGCTCTTTAAATGTGTAACAACTTTTGTTTAATAATTTTTCTCATAAAATTTGTCTGTTATGAAATATTCGTAAAAAACTTAAAAAGTACACTAATAAACTACCAGTTGGGGTTGTTCGACTTGCTCCAAAAGCTTATCAATCCGAGATATTTACGTCAAAACCTTAAATATGAAATTACAAAAATTCTGCTCAGTCGTTTAAGCTGTACACGTGCCCACAGACATACCCACACACACACACACAGGCGGACATCATGTTAAAAAATATTTTACAGCCTTCTCCACATCGGAGTAGTGCATATTTGCCAAAATCTCGGGTACAAATTTTTAGTATGAAAACAATACCTACCTTATACAATATACATAATTGTATGCGGTCGCTAAAAAATATAGATTTTACATTGGTTTTTGTTTAATTTTTACAATGATATAAAAAAGAAAATAAATGTTACAATTGTAATAATAATAAATATGAATTAAAAATAAATATAGATTAAGACAAAAATTTAATATACAAAAAACTTATATTAGACCTCGAAGAAAATAAGTTTACACGTTGGTGTATTTAAATTAATTGCATATTTATAGGATATAATAAAATGTTCAAGCACTTAAGATTGCAAAATATAAAGGTTAGTGGTGAAATCAAAACAAGAGAAAAATTAAACACAAGAAAAGTAGAACTGGTTTAATCATTTAGCAAATTTTAGAAGATACTGCTCCTAATTCTATAATCGACATAAATTCTTTTAATAAATTTATTCTACCATTATTATTTTAACGGTTATAAGTTAATTAATTTAAAAGAATAAGAGAAAAACCATGGTTATATTATTACGTCATATTGAAAAAGAAATTATTTTTAGTTTGTTACTTTGGTTTCAGTTTTCCTTCTTCTTTTTTTTTTTTTGTTTTGTTTTGTTGATTTCTGTAAGAGTTTCCTAAGCAAACATTTACAAAACAAAAATACAAAGTATAATGAAAATTAAATACATTTTCTAAAAGATATTTTCCTGTATTTGTCGAAACAAAATTTTCGAAGGGTTAGATATATTTACGTATACGTTCAAACACATGAAAATTCTTTTTTTAAAGAAAAATGAAAATCATAGATTTGTATTCAGTTTTCTATTTTGTTTTTTTTTGCATTATAATATTTTCCTTTGGAATTCAAATAACTTGATTCTATATATCATTCAATACAAACATACGTGTATATATGTATGTATATATTTATAATACTTGTACTTGAAATTGGTACTCTGGAAAAGAAGAAGAAAACTAAACCAAAAGGTTGTTTTTATTGTTATTAAAAATCCAAAATTATGCAATTATATGCATAAAAAGGAATTCCTTAAAAAATTTTTTTTATTTATTTCCCCCTTAAAATTTTTAAAAGCGATGTAATTTATAAAATATAATGAACATGTTACAATCATAAATTGTTCATAAAATAAAACTATTTGAACATAAAAATAATTTTCTTTAATTAAACATATTATTACTCTCGGTGTTTTTTTTTCTACAGCAGAAAGCCCTTATTTTAATACAAATGAATTTAATTTTGGAATTATATCCAAAGTAAGAATTTATCTTTAAGATGAATTTTTCATTTGGCTCTTATTTTAGTTAGCATTCTCAACAAATTAAAGAGTAATTATGACATTCCCTTCTGTCCTTTTAAGACTGACATGAATAGGACTAGTCTAAATGTACAAAATCTTGAAAAATTAGAAGGAAAATTTAGCGATATGACAAAAGTTTCGGAATCGTAAGCCTCTTAGGGACTTATTCCAAGGGGACTTATGACTTCATAAACTGAAATATTTATAATTCAGTATTAAAGCATTAATTATTTCCCAAATTTATAAAAGCATAATTATTGATTCGAATATTTTTTTGATTAAGATTTTAGGATATTCCCTTTTTCCAGAACGATAAAATTTTAGAATTTGATACAAAATCAGGGTATTCTTTTTATGTAGAATAAATAAATAAATAACCTGGAATAAGTCTCCGAGCGACTTTTGGCTCCGGGGCTTTTGTCATATCGCCGGAAAAATTATAAATGGATCTCATAAAGACTAATTTAACAACTTAATTTCCTATAAGCAAAGTATAGCAAAATATTGAAAATAAGAGAAATTCTTTTTCAAATGAATTGATTTTATATCTATAGCAATCAAAATGTCTATTTGAGAGGAAATGTGTTGCTAGAGATACACATTATTAATAAATACAGTATATTAATAAATATACTATTATTAATAGTCAAATATTAATACAACAATATAAAATTAGTAATAGTAGTTATCTCATATATTTAACAGATATAATAAGTCCATTAAATGTATCGATTAAATACATGTATTTATACTAGATCAGAACATGCAATGAATGAATTCTGCTTTTAATTCTTTTTTCTAAGAGTACTAAAAATAGGTTTGATTCTGTATCAAAAATAAGTTAGGTTATTCCAGTTAGGTTATTTTCCCACTTCCTTCTACTTATATTCGAATAGACACATTTTCCCCTATTTATGCTTTTGAACTCTACCATATTTTTTTAGACGAGGGTAGATGAGAATCATCGAAAGATGCTTAAGAGGAACAGTATGAGTACGATTCCTCTAGCAACTTATGTGAGTTTAACCTAATAAACAGCACCTGCCTTTTTGACTAAACAATAAGGGATCTTTAGTATTATTGTATCTCTTTCTTTCGCTTTGAAAAACTTTAAGTGGAGGCATGAGACTTGTTTTTTCGTCGGCACAAGTTCCAATTTCGTGAACGTGATTTTGAGAAACGCGATTTCGTATCAGACCAAAACCTTAATATATGTTCTCTTAATAAACATTTTCTTAAAAAAAAAAATATTATTATTTACTATATACATACATACTGAAAAACTGAAAACATTTCCCCATTTTTTTTTTTTTTGCATTAAAAGAAATTTGTAGATTCTATAATTTGCTATTAAGTTTCTTTGTCATACTTTAAGATCTAATTTAAAAATTTTGTCATAAATAAATTAATAAATAAATTTTAAACAAAAAGACAAAAGAATAAAATAATTTTTTTTTTTACAAAATCAAAAAGTGAAACATAAATGTGGAACATAGAAAAAGAAAATTTAGCGGGGAATTTTTTTTTATTTTTGTTCTTAAAATCATTATACTGCTCTAAATGGTTTATGTTTTAAATTTAGTAATGAAGTTTAAAGAAATAAGTTTAAATTACTATAAATAGAAGAACTTAATGTGTTTATCAAGTTTAAAATAAGAAAGCATGTATATGAACAAATAAAAAAAAACAAATATCCTTGAAATTTTATGTGACACTGAACTTTCACCTTTAAAAATAATCATTTTATTCCTATATAGTAAGAGATTTTTGATTTTATTTTATTTAAACTGTCTGTCTCATCTGTTCTATTTGTTATCTACATCATCTTAACTGCACTTGTTTTTTAACACTGGCAGGATAAAAATGCGTACCTCTGTTTAATTGTTAAATAGTGACTTTAAAATGTAAATCAGTGAATGAATGATTAAAAAGTACTCAAACTTATAACCTTTTTTTGACTTGCTTCATATTAAATAGATTGAATTTATAATATCTTAAGTAAATGTTTTTATATAAGATTGATTCAATAATTAGATTGACTAAACTAAATTAGACTGTGTGAGAATCCATTTCTTCTTTTTCTGCTCCCTTTAACACCTATTGGACGTTCACAAATTCTTTCTACAGATTCCGATCATTGGCGAAACATTTGATTTTGAGCATCCATTTACTCAAAAATATTCAAGTGTTCAAATTCAGATTTGCAGGTGATTTAATACTGAAAAAGTTATTTTAAATTATAAATTCAATTAACCGCTAACTGAATGGTTTAGGCAGAATTTTAATATCCTTATAAAAAATGAATGAATATTAAAAACACTGTTAACATAGTAACAAAAAAACTTGAGAAAAATCAATTTCTTGTTTATAAATAAATCTCAAATGATTTAAGTATTAGATTAGATTAAAGTAATTTATATTAATAGAAAATGAAATTTTTACATCATTACACCACCAGACCAACATTAATTGTGTGGTTATAAATTTCTTTTACAGTTAAAAACATATACACATAACGACTTATATTGATTTTATTGATTATTAGTAATTGTATAATGTTTTAATTTTTCAATCCAAATCTTTTAATCCAAACACAGTTTTTTATGTTTTTAGTCAAAATCAAATAAAAGAAAATCTTATTAAAATAAAAATATAAATTAGTCAAGGACAAAATGAGCTAGATAAAAGCTTCCTTCCTTCATATTGACAACTGACACTACAATTAATGAGGAATAGTGTAGATGACTGTATCAACTCTAGTATACTCGAACGAAGATGACATACGCCGTTTCGATAAAAATTTAATAATCTTCTACAAAATTACTGACACTTGACTTAATTCAGTTCTTAGAGATTTTTATTTTCCTATATCATCATTAGTAGTTTTTAGCATTATTAGTAGTCTTGAATCAAATTTTATTCCATATCCACTACAGATCTGAATATAGATATAAATATTTGAAGAAATATTAAATAAACTTCTGATTAAAATAAGTTTTGCTAATATTTTTAATTTTACACTTTTAAATTACATAATATTACATTCTTTGGATTGAGTACTAAAGTTGAAATTTATGAATTAAAACAGTATTTAAACCTTCTTATAAATTTTATTCTAAAGCAGTTATGGAGGTTCCAAACTTAAATATGCAAGAAGCATTATTTTATAATAGAAAAAAAGAAGAAAATTAAATGAAAATTGGTAAAAAAAACAAAATTAAACAAAGCAGGAAAAGATAATTAAAAGCATTTTAGATTTAAGACTACTTTTACATCAAAATTTGATTTTATTTCTATTAGTTTCACTCTGTCCGTCCATCCGTCTGTCTGTTCGTCCGTCTGTTTTCAAAACTTCTACACCGTTAAAGATAGAGAAAACAAATTTCAACTATTCGTAGGTCTGATAAAAAGCCACAATACCTTTCCAAAAATAACACAAACTGTTGCTATTAGAATAGCTTTTAAAACCCATTGGTTTACATTCTCCCTTGTCAGTTTTAAATTAACACTGTATAATTATAAAAGTCGATAACGCGTAAAAAGTTGTTAAAAATATAATGTTGGAGCTTTAACTTTCATATCTTTTTTTTTTAATTATCTTAAGGCTTTTTCAAAACGTCTCCAATTTTCCCTATCTTGCGCCAATCTTTTTATTTCCACTATTCTCTGCCCACGTTCCTTCTGCAATTCCAGTCTAATGCTTAACGTGCAACTGATGCGGTTGGGCGTCTGAGAATGTACGATCCATCTCTTGATTCCTATTTGAGTTTCGATCGGGTCTTGACTGGATAATACCCATTATTTTTCGTTGTGTATTCTTCTTAGCCAGAAAATTTTACATATTATTCTTAGACACTTATTGGTGAAGACCTGTATCTGCGGTGTTTTCTAGGTTGTCCATAATCTCGCAAAGCCTCTCTTACCTCTCTTACCTCTCTTACCTTCGATATTCTGTATTCTAATGAATACCGAAGTTTGATTTGTTATATTTATTTATATTGTTTTTGTTCTTCTTGCATTGATGGGGAGGCCCAGTTTTCCTGCAAATTTGTGGATTAATAATTGCATAGTTGTTTTAGATCTGTGAAATCTTCTGAATTCCATGCTGTCACAGGTATTCTCCAAAGTAGTCATCTTGGACTTCTACTTATTTCCATTAACGATGTTACTTCTCTAATACTTAGTAGTCATATTGAAATTTACGCCGACGATATGAAAATCGTCATAAAATTAAAAATTTAGAGGATGCTTTAGCTGATCTTAATCGATTTTATGATCTTAATTGATTATGATTATAATTGTGTTGCAATAATATTCTTCAACTTAACGTTAATAAATAACATTAATTACTTTTACATCTCGTTCATGCCCGATTGTGTATTTCTACTCTTTCAATAATCAAACTATTCCTAAAGTTGACTCTATAAAAATCAAGGGGTGCTCTTCGATAGTAAAGCTTTCATTGCACCTTCATTATACTGATATACTGAATAAATCCAACTGTATACTAGGTTTCTTTAAACGTTGGGCAAGAGAATTTGATAATCCCTATGTGTTAAAATTTCTTTTTACTTGTTTGATTAGATCTAACTTGAAATATGCTTCCGAGCTATGGAGTCCATTTCATAATATTGATATAAATAGAATCGAATCTGTTCAGTAAAGATTTGTTTTACGCTTTAAGTATCCGTAACTAAAAGCAAATTAGTTTTTGTTTTCGTAAGTGAGGTGGCAATCTTGCAAAGACACAAAGAATTTCTCCTTGGTGGTGTCCGATTAACTAAATCTACCTCCCCTTTTAGCCAATATAATGGGATGAAACCCTTACCTGATGCAGTATATTGGCTAGAGAGTAGGGATAGGAAATAGAATGCGGAAACATTGATTTGGGAGTGGGACTGTAATGAAATAATGAATCTGCTTATTATTATTACTATTATGCTAATAGTGACTATAGCCGTATAACAGTTACAAAATGCAGTAGTATAACATTGCATAAGGTAATTTTTTTCAAGGCAACTTCCACTGTCACTGTAGCAGCTACGATTATTGATATTAGTATTTATTAATATTATTATTATTTTACTACAGAGTCAGGACCGTCAGTGAATTACAATGTTCAGTAGTATATAACACCTTCCTGCATGATATAACCAAAGATCACTCCACTGTAACAGCTATTATTATTACTATTATTATTATTACTATATTATTATTAATTATACGATATACTTTATTACAATATGAAATTTTTTTTTTTTGTTTCCCTGCCACTTCAATGAGGAGTATAGGGTATCCACTAAGTCATTTATTATTCATGAAATTACTTTTTATATATTTTATTTTATTTATATGACCTGACCGGGGTTTGAACCCAAGACCCCCCGATTGAAAGGCGGGCCACTTAACCACTACAATTCTTATATTCTTTGATTTACATTATGTGGAAATAAATTTTTAATCAATATATGTCTCGTTTTTCAATTAAAAAAATAATTTCTTGTATGCACAATATTTAATTTCTTAAATACCATATAATTTTCTTTCAACTTCAAACTTCTACAAACAAATCATTAACAATGAAATGAAAAGAAAATCAAAGGCTAACAAAAAGAAACCATGCAATAAATAAAATATATTTCAAAATACTTAAAAAATGTTAAGAATATTAAAAAAAATTCTATTTTAATAAAACCAAGGCAGAATGTAAAATGAAACAAGTTTTTAAAAGCATAGATCTTAAAAGGAATAATAAAAGGCATTTTCGAATTGTATGTATTTTGGCATCAAAATTTGTAATTTTTTCTATTAAGAAAATAATCTCTAATTAAGAGATACTTTTTTTCAATTTTAAGCAAACACTACATAATTTCAAAAATCTATTGAAATATGTAAAAATATAATGTTTGTGCTACAATGTTTTCATTTTAGTTTTAAAAAATGTTTAACCCTTTATAGTTCCCAAACGGCGGAAGAAAATTAAATTTGTTTTTGTAATAACTTTTATTCTTTAAAATCTTACTCATTTCAAAGTTTCAAGTTTCTAACTTTAAGCGTTTAAAAGATAAGGAGATCAGAAATTTTAGAAAATATTAGTTTTATTTACTTCCGTCATTTTTCTGTTGATTTGTTTTGAAGAATTTTTAGAACTTTTGTTATACGGTTTTATTCAACTTTTAGTGTTTGTAACCCAGCAACATGTGAAAAAAAAAAATTATTTTACAACTGTGGCTCTACTCTTTTGATAAGGTCTATCAACATCTAAAATGTTTTTTCTAAAATTTCTTTAATTCAAATCAGAAGTTTTTTAAACAAAAGAAAATATCTTTTAAATAGAAAAGTTTTTAATAACGACACAACACAACTACAACAACTTATATAAATATTTATCAAGTAACCAAAAAGTAAATAATAATAATTTTCTTTTTTTCATTTATTTTATTTCATACACATACATATTTTTCTAAAAACATATATACGCTCTAACATATATGGAATATAAAATTATATTTTTCCACAATCATCCTCAACATCCTTCAATATCAACAGAGAAAAATGGAATAAAATTTATTAAAGTTTCGCTACATTGATAGCATACTTATAGGCTAAAATTCTGAATTTGACAATTTTCCTTTTAGTTGATACAATTTTATTTTATGTTGCTATGTGCTTTTTTTTCTTTGTAAATGAATGCAGACAGTGGCACGTGTCACCTGAATGAAGAAATAACAAACATTTTTTTTTAATAATATTGAATGCTTGTACACCATATTTTTATCCCCATTTTCCAAAAAGTTATAAATTCTGTTTTAGTAACAGTCTCAGATAATTTTCTGCTACAAATATTGTATACATTTTTTTCCTTCTTAAATTTAAGTGATGTGTTAAAAAAAAATAAAAAATTAAAAAGAATGAATTAATTTAGAGTAAAAGTGATGAGAAATAAAAATAAACAACTTTGAACTTTAATATTAAATGTCATAAATAATTATTATATGGTCGTTTGGTTAGTTGCAAGGATATAAAATATATAGTCTTTAAATAAGGATTTTTTCTTTGCCTCACATAATTATTGAATTTTTTAATAAAAGCAATACAAAACG
Source organism: Poecilobothrus nobilitatus (assembly GCA_947095535.1). Lineage (NCBI taxonomy): Eukaryota > Metazoa > Arthropoda > Insecta > Diptera > Dolichopodidae > Poecilobothrus > Poecilobothrus nobilitatus. The sequence goes on from OX352774.1 coordinate 117,316,408, forward strand.
TGCAAAAAAACTTTTTAGAAAGTTTGATTTCAAAGTTAAATAGGAAATTAATGAAAAGCAAATTATTGTGCATAAATACAAGTGCTCAATTGAACGCAAGTTCTAAAAATTTCTACCAAACATTTATCTTATTACACTAAACAATAAGAACTTTAAGAACTAGCTTAGATTTTCTAAAGAATCAGCTACAAAGCAAAATATTGCTGAACATAATTGGAAAAAAGTTTTAAACGATTTCTTTGATGTCTGTTTCATTTGCAATATTTGCATTGTAGATTTTTTAATATTCAACTTTGCAAAATATTTACTCGTTTTAATATGGGATCTCTTATGTTTTATTTAAGTTGTTCTCAATGAATTTCCTAAGTTGATAAATATGGTTATCTGATCAATTAACCACTTTAAATCCTGTAAAAGGTTTTATGTTTACACTGTTGAAAATTTGCAAATTCAAATGACCTTGAAATTTTGTATTTTATTACTGAGTTTAACACACGTTATATAAATGTTAGGACTATAATTTAATTTTAAAATATGTTATTAATCTCAAACTACTGCACTTATGAATACAGCAAAAAATTTCATCCAAGACACTGTTTTTGCTTTTCTTTTTATTTCAGTAAAAAACTCCTTATTATAAAATAAAATTTTTTTAATGTTCCTTTTTTCTTTTTTAATATAAAACAGTTCTACCTTCAGTTGTTAATAATGAGATCCGTAAAGAAATGTACAAAAATCCCGATATGAATGTGGAATATCAATTTAATAAATTGTATGTTTATCCAATGGAAAATGTTAGCATTCTATTCGCAGATATTCAGGTAAGTTATACAATTGTTTGTTTTTGTTTTTTAATAAAGATTTTACATAAAAATTAATTTTATGTCTCTTTTTGTTTGTCGAATTTTCGTTTAATTTTTTACTATACATATTTTATTTATTTTATAAGTCGTAGCATGGTACTTGATGGTGTTTAAGTTTTTTCTATATTTTATTGCGCCGATTTCTTAAGTTCCTAAGATCTCTATCTAACCATTGTTCTGTTGTTTTGCTTTTTGCGAATTTTAGGATCAATAATTTGAAACAAATTTGAGTAAAAAATAGGTATTAGTAAATTGATATCCTGTTGAACTAACAGTTCGTCCCATGTGATTAATGACAAAGCATAATTAATACTTTAATAGTCAGTATTAAAAAAATCGTATACAATTTCATTATTGTAAGATTTGGCCAAGAGTGGGATAGAAATGGAGAACTCGAAAATAAGTGCGTTATGATGGGCAGAGTTGGTAAAAAGATTATCAACATCATCAGCAAGTTTAACCGACACTCTATCATATGCATTTGAAAATGCAAGATCTAACCACTTATTATTACTATTAGGATAACTGATAATTTGTTGTAAATCGTTACCGTAGAACTCTCTAATAAAACCGAAGTCAATTTCGTCATGAAAGTTAATCGGTAATAACAAATTATCAGCGTCGTCAACAATAAAAGAAATAGAAGGACGATTAAAATCGCCAAACATAAAAATTGAGTCATCCTCATGCATTTCTGAAATAATATTGTGATATACACTATAAAAATCAGAATATAAGGAATTGACAGAGTTCGGAGGGAAATAAACAATACCTAGGTATAAATTATTTGTATATAATATACCTTTAATAATGTAGAGTTTATCATTATTCAAAAGTTAGAGATTGATTTCCATTTTCGTCTTATAATATAATGGATTTTAGACAGTGAATTTGATTTTCTAACAAGACTTACTGATTTTCATATAAGTCTAGGTTGGTTTATATTTTAAAAAATAGAAAAAAAAAATGGTGGTATATGTGCAAAGCCACAAAAAGAAAATTAAAATTGATTTTACTATTAAACGCGCTATTGCAATTGCAAAAGAAAATATTTTGGAATGTTTATACAAGGATTTTATTAAGAAGAGTAATTAAGTGAAGAAGAGCAACTGTTTATAAATCGAAGAACATCTTAGCCACTCCTTAATTTATTTATTTGTCAAATAATTATTTCTGATTAGTTAAAACTGTACGACTTATAATCTTTGTCTTATATGACGAAAGTGACAACCTACCTTAAAGGAATAACTAGTGATAATGTTAAAATGTACCCTATATTTACCAAAGAATCCAGAAATTGACTACATTTCCGAATACCAATTGAAATCTTTAATATTTTGATTCCAAATAAATATTAAAATATCTAGAATATATGTAAGCTAACTAGATTAAAGATCACTTTATTATTTTTGATTTAATCTTCTTTCCGAATTATTTGAATCAGAGTTATAAAATTAACGTAATAAGAATTTAAATTATTTTCTTGGTATTTTATCAGGTTATACTTTCCTTTGTTTATGTTTCCTGAGTTTCAGTAGTAACAAAAATAATTTTAAATTGAAATTTATAAATTTTTAATTTTTTGGAAAGGATAAAATTTATGTAGTAGTAGTGTACATATATTAAAAAGAATATTAATGGATCAGTTTAATAATTTTTATTTATTTTTTTTTTATTTTTTGTAACAGCGTTTTACGGAATTAGCAGAAAAAGTTTTAGCACAACAATTAGTAAAAATTTTAAATGATTTATTTGCAAGATTTGATCGTATTGCTGAGGTAAGTTTTTATTATTATATATCTTATATACAATTACCAAAATTAAAGTTAGAGTTACAGTACTTATATTAATTATGTTGTAATTGCATGTTAATTAAGATTTGATCATTTTTCTTTTTCTATAATTAAAAAACACTGAAACTGAACACTTTTCTAATAATTTAATTTAAATTAATGACGTCACAGTTGTAACAAAGGAGATGGTGTAATAATAATACCAAAAAAACAAAAATTCAAAATTGCATAAAAAATGTTCTATTCTATAGACCAGTTCTTAACCGGTGGTGCACGCACCCCTTAGAGGTGCGAGCTTGAATATTTGGGGGTGCGAAATTGTAATTTTACAAATTCACGTGTAGCTAGCAAAATAAAAAACTAATCTGAAAAATTCATTTTGGTTAGTAAATTTTTTATTCACTAAACATTTTTTAAATATGTTTGTAAATTATAAACCATAGAAACAAATTAATTTTTGTATTTTTTCTACAATTACAAAAATTCAAATACGTTTCTATAGTGATTTTTATATTTCCTCGAAATTTTAGTTGATTGTTGCGATTATTCTTAGAAATATAAATACTGTTGCGCACATTACATTGAATAAAGATTTAAAAATAATTGAATTTTAGTGTTGACTATTACAAGTTTGAATTTTTGTGTTGAATATTAAAAGTTAATAATAAAACAATTAATACAAGTTAATTTTACGCGTTTAGTTGAATATTTATATTCGAATTATTAGAATATAATTTGGTACATTAAAGTCAAATTCAAAAGATAAGCTAAAATAAATAATAGATAGCAATAATAGATAGAAGTTTAATATTTTTTTAGTGTTTTATTAAAAAATTTAATTTAGTTTACGCCATGTCAAAGAAACGATGTTGGAATGACGATTATGTTCGTTATGGTTTTACATTTATAACGGAGAAGGATGGAACGCAGCGACCACAATGTATTCTGTGCTGCAATAAATTTTCAAACGCCAATCTCAAGCCGTCGAAACTAAATGAGCATTTTACTAAACAACATGGTGGTGTAGATGCTGGCCATGATTTTGAAAGTTTGAAATCTAAACGAGTTCGATTTGATAAAAGTGGAACTATCACGACTTTTGGTTTTATATCACATGAAAAGCCGTTGTTGCAAGCGTCTTATCAAGTTGCATATATCTGTGCCAAGAAGAAGAAACCACATACAATAGCTGAAGAACTTGTAAAGCCTTGTGCATTAGAAATGGCTAAAATAGTGTTGGGTACTGAAGCACAAGAAAAGCTTCAACAAATTCCTTTGTCAAATGACGTAATCCGTACTAGAATTTCTGATATAAGTAAAGACATCTTACAACAAGTAATTGAAGATATTAAAGCTAGTAATGTCCCAGTGGGTATTCAATTGGATGAATCTACAGATGTTGAAAATTGTTCTCAGCTGATGGTGTTTGTACGATATGTAAAAGAAAAAGAAATTGTTGAAGAATTTTTGTTTTGTGAACCATTAGAATTGACTACAAAAGGAATTGGTATATTTAATAGAGTCAAAGACTTTTTATTACAATATGAGATACCGATGAACAAAATAGGATCAATTTGTACTGATGGAGCTCCTTCCATGTTATTCAAAAATTCTGAATTTGTAGCGTATGTAAAAAAGGAAGTGCCTCACGTTAGAATTACCCATTGTATTTTGCATCGACATGCATCGACATGCGCCTGAAATATTAAAGAAAACATTAATCACTGCAGTCAAAGTTGTAAATTTTCGAGGTCGAGGTCGAGCTTTAAATCATCGTCTCTTCCGTGCTTTATGCGAAGAACTTGGCGCCGAGCATAGTGTCCTTTTATTTCACACAGAAGTAAGGTGGCTATCACGTGGACGTATGCTAAATCGTGTGTACGAATTGCGAAGTAAAATAATCCAGTTTCTTAATAATCAAGGCAGTAATTTAGCTGATGAATTCAGCAATAGAGATGCTATAATTCAGCTAGCGTATTTGGCAGACATATTCACGCACCTTAATGAATTAAATATTTCAATCCAAGGCTTTGGAGTGAACACTATAACAGCGAAAGAGAAGTTGACTGCGTTTAGTCGAAAACTTTCAATTTGGATTAACCGTGTTGACAAGATAAATTATGCTAACTTTCCTTTGCTTGAAGAAGTTCTTGTTTCAGATGATGAAAGAAACAATATTACCACTGAAATTAAAGATCATTTGCAAAAGTTGAGCGAATCTTTTGAGGGATATTTTGCTACTGGAGATATTGATATTTCAGAAAAATGGATATTAGATCCATTTATTTATAATCTGGACTCAATGGATGACAGTAATTTATTGAAAGATGATCTTGTTGAACTACGGACAAATGGATGTAATCAAATGGAATTTGAAACAGCAAATTTGGAAAATTTCTGGTGTGCTCAAGTAATGTCATATCCACGATTAGCTAAAATAGCGCTTCAGCATCTTGTTCCATTTGCCACAACATATTTGTGTGAGATGGGATTCTCGTCACTTGTACATATAAAAACAAAAGCTAGAAATGGACTTAATGCTAGTAATGATATGCGTGTGGCTATTTCAAATAAGATTCCCCGGTTTTCAAAAATAATTGACGAAAAGCAACAACAACAAAGCCATTAATAAAAACTTTGATAATTTATAATTTATAATTGATTATTTCAGCTAACAATTAAAATTTATAAAAAATGTGTTACGCACATAAAATTAATAAAAAATATGTTTTGCATAATGTTTGTTTTTCAATTTATATAATTCAATAATTTCTGGTAAGGGGTGCGAGAATATTATTTGAAAATTTTAGAGGTGCCGGTAGCTAAAAAGGTTAAGAACCACTGATAGACTATATATAGTTAGATAATAAACTTTGATAAATTGAACCTTTAACAATTTTCAAAAAATAAAAAAATATTAAAAGATAATGAGAAAAATAAACATCGAAATGATTACATTTACTGCATAATCTTTTATTTTTAGAAAAAGAATAAACAAAAAAAAACTCCCATCTTTTAAAGCTCAATTTAATTCATTTACATAAATAAAAACAAGTAAATGTAACAGTAAGTCGATGCAACCGACTTATTAATACCCTACACCTGAATAATTCGAATTAAATTAACAATCCATAAGTGTTTTTGGCAGTGCTTGAACTTCTTCCCTTTTCTGTCTTATTCAACTCGAATTTCAAGAACGTAAAAGAGGCATCCGCTTGGGATATTCTTGACACCCACTATAAAATTTTAAGTTTCTATCTTAATTATTTTCGAAGATTGGTAGTCCTTGGGATGTTTGTGTCAGCTACCCGAATTGCCACTCCAATTCATCGAATCCATCTCAGGAACATAAAGAAAACTTGCCAGAACACCATTCTATTAAATTTAAAGGTTCTACTTTTGTTGGTTTTGGAGATATGCTCGTTGCTCTTGTGCTCGTCCGGAAGTTTCCAAAATACGAACCCATGGTTCAAATTCTTTCAAATGTCAGTTTCCAATTTTACAGAAAAGGAAACATAACAGAACACCTTTGTACTAAAAATAAAAGTTCTATCTTTGTTGGTTGTGGAGATATACTCGTTTGATCTGGGGCTCGTCCGGAAGCTTTCAAGATTTGAACCCATGGACCAAATCCTCACAAATTTCAGAAACATAAATCAAACATGAAGGAACACCATTCTGCCTAATTTAAAGGTTATATCTTTGTTGCATTTGGAGATAATATCATTTGCTCTGAGGCTCGTTCGGAAGCTTTCAAAATCCGAACCCAAGGATCAAATCCTCTCAAATTTCAGAGGCCTAAATCATACATGAAAGAACACCATTATGCCAAAAGTAAAGGTTATATATTTGTTGTTTTTGGAGATAATCTCATTTGCTCTGGGGCTCGTTCGGAAGCTTCCAAAATCCAAACCCATGGACCACATCCTCTTAAATTTTAGAGACATAAATCAAACTGGAAGAAACATCATTATAAAAAATTTAAAGGTTCTATCTTTATTGGTTTTGGAGATAATCTCGTTTGCTCTGGGGCTCGTTCGGAAGTTTCCAAAACCCGAACCCATGGACCAAATCTTCTCACATTTCAGAGACTTAAATAAAACATGAAAGAACACCACCCTGCCAAATTTAAAGGTTATATCTTTGTTGGTTTTGGAGATAATCTCATTTGCTCTGGTGCTCGTTGGGAAGCTTCCAAATCCAAACCCATGGACCAAATCCTCTTAAATTTCAGAGACCTAAATCATACATGAAAGAACACCATTCTGCCAAAAGTAAAGGTTATATCTTTATTGGTTTTGGAGATAATCTCATTTGCTCTGGGGCTCGTTCGGAAGCTTCCAAATCCAAACTCATGGACCAAATCCTCTTAAATTTCAGAGACATAAGTCGAACGGGAAGGAACACCACCCTGCCAAATTTAAAGGTTATATCTTTGTTGGTTTTGGAGATAATCTCATTTGCTCTGGTGCTCGTTCGGAAGCTTCCAAATCCAAACCCATGGACCAAATCCTCTTAAATTTCAGAGGCCTAAATCATACATGAAAGAACACCACCCTGCCAAATTTAAAGGTTATATCTTTGTTGGTTTTGGAGATAATCTCATTTGCTCTGGTGCTCGTTGGGAAGCTTCCAAATCCAAACCCATGTACCAAATCCTCTTAAATTTCAGAAGCCTAAATCATACATGAAAGAACACCATTCTGCCAAAAGTAAAGGTTATATCTTTATTGGTTTTGGAGATAATCTCGTTTGCTCTGGGGCTCGTTCGGAAGTTTCCAAAAGCCGAACCCATGGACCAAATCTTCTCACATTTCAGAGACTTAAATAAAACATGAAAGAACACCACCCTGCCAAATTTAAAGGTTCTATCTTTGTTTGTTTTGGAGATAATCTCATTTGCTCTGGTGCTCGTTCGGAAGCTTCCAAAACCCAAACCCATGGACCAAATCCTCTTAAATTTCAGAGACATAAATCGAACGGGAAGAAACAGCATTGTACAAAATTTGAAGGTTCTATCTTTGTTGCTTTTGGAGATAATCTCGTTTGCGGAGATTATCTCCAAAAGCCCGGAATCATTCGGAAGCTTCCAGAATCCGAACCCATGGACGGATTTTGTCCAGATTCGAACTTAGCCTTTCTTTCGTAATTAGTAACCTACTATATAAATTTCATCAAGATAACATCATTATTTTTTGAGTTATCGTGCGTACGGACGGACGGACGGACGGACATCGCTAAATCGACTCCGGCGGTGATCCTGATTCAGAATATATATATATGTCTATACCTAACTCGCTTCCTTTTGGTGGTTACAAACACCATACCAAAGTTAATATACCCTATACTTTAGGTGTAGGGTATAATAAAATTATTTTGATTGTCAGAGACTACACTAATAACTAATAAGTAATAATATACAGAATTATTAAGGATAAAGTTTTTGAAAATGATTTATTTTCTTTTTCATTTAGTTGTTTGCGTCACTATGTTAATTACTGAATATTGTACGTGTACTTAAATGAATTTAAATTTCAAAATTTATTCAGGGCCAGTGCTTCCATTGATGCAAACGGTACAATTGCACAGGGCGCCGAAATTTTTGAGCAGAAGATGCATAATCTTAATATTTTCTTTTCATATGTAAAATAATTTTCTAAAAATATTTAAATTAATTCATATAGAAATATTTCTAAAAATATATATTTATCTAAAAACTTTAACTTTATAATAAATAATAATTTATAAATCAAAGATCTGGAAAAAATATTGCACCACTAAATAATACAATATATATATAATATATATAGCCTTTATAATACAAAAAGAAATTTTATATTTGCACTTGTCATACGAAATCAAAAGACACACGTATACTGGCTGTTATTCGTTTCTAACAATTTATTTTGGAATTATCGCAAGTAAAAATTGTTTCTTAAAAGTAATGTAATACTGCCTGTATTTCTTGATCATTTCACTGAATTTCATTTGCCTGTATTTTTCATTTCGCTCTCCATACATTCATAAATTTTAAAATTTCCAAGAAAAAATAAAAACAAATTATGTATGTATATGTAAACCAGAGCGATTTTGGTGCAGATTTGCAATGTTTCCTCTTTCAATTATATCATAGATAGACACTATATTGCTTTGTTATTATGATACCTTTCCATGATATATTATTTTTTAATGATAACGAAATTGAGAAAGAGAGAATTGAGAAAGTCTTTTGATTTGTGTCTGTATTCATTTTCATTTTTCAGTAATCAGTATTAATAAGACAAAAATAAACAGTGTACTCGGAATGTTATATGTATGTGATGTACATGTAACTTGTGGAAGTTGTAACTTGTTAAATGCATTATATATTTTATAGAATATTGCTTATACCGAGACTCACATCAATTATCAGGCCATGAAGTGCAGAGAGTAAAAGCTTAATAGTGGGTCAGCTTTTAACAAATTTACACGTAGTCTGATGTAAAAAAAATAGTGGGCCAACTATAAATCTTGAAATAACACAAAAACCATTTACTTTATTCAATTTGGTCCAAAGACAAAATTAAAGTCGCACCTTTTTTACATGATTCATTAAACAAAAATATTTTAAAATATAATATTTTCATTCATAAATATGCATTTAAAAAATGGTCTTCCTTTAAATTTTTTATTTTAAAAGCTTTTTAAGATAAATTGCGTCAATATCTCAATAGTATACGTCGAGACTACTTTTATACTTTGAAATTTTGTACATGTTTATACGGCTATAATCGAGACTCATATCAATTTTGAAATTATTCATACGCACGATACGTGAGAATCGATTGCAATTCTCTCATAACTACATTCATGTGTTTTCAGTTCTTCTTGGCCTGTTTATTTAGGTCTCGATTATACTTTATAGCTTAATACATCCTATACACTAATAAAAAGCGACACTATACAGTATATAGTATACAGTATACACTATCTTATATGATATTATATAGATATAGCCATATTCAAAACTGGAAATTGTAATTAAATTAGGTACATTATTATGTATTTGTTTAAGATAGGAAAACAAAATAAATTGAAATGGAAGTAGTATAGAGAATAAATAGAATTAGTAACTCTTTGAATATTATTCTTTTTTGAATCGGTAGCATTTTTTAATTTTTAAATTCACCAGTTTAAAAATATAAAAAGTGTTAAATGAAGATTGTAGATATCGACCTACGTGGGACACATTGCTACAAAAAAATTAATCGGAAATCTTACTTCAAGGATGATGTGATAACAGGTTTATTAGGGCGCAAAATTTCAAAACTGTGCAGAGCGCCGATCCTATTAGGCCGTACTCGATACTTCTCTCATTCGGCTTCTTGTCAGATATTCTTAATAGGAATTCATTTCAGAGGAATTGTCCTAACAAATGAAATTCTTTTCGGGGATTTCAAAAGTTATTCACAATTTAGTCTCTCTGGTTTTTTATAAATTTAGTCATATCGATTCTTATTGTCATTTCTTTGGCTTTCTTTAATCTTTTCTTCATGATTTCAAACTTTACATCAATTTTAGCTCTTTTAAAATCAACTTGAAGTAGGTTTATGTAATAAATCGTTTTTATTTCTACACCAACTTCTCTTTTACTAACTTATTTTTCAACCATTCGATTATCTGTCCTAAACAAGCAAAATAGTATGCATCCCATTAGTTCAAATTTATAGCCTGAAATTTCAAACATTCCTTGGACAATTTATATTACAAGAGAAAAGACTTTTCCATATTCTCCTAGTTGTGATTAATTTCGGTTCCGTACAATTTGATTTGTAGTGCTTTCTAAAAGCAATGACAATCCTTTCTAGATTCCAAAAGGCAAATAATTACGTTTATAAAGTAGCATTACGCTTTATTCTGAAATAAAGATTTAATTTATGTCTCTTTTTTTTATTGAAGTTTATAAATAAAATAATTTAAAAGAATAATCTTTCATTCCTTTGCAATATATTAATAATTAAAATGGTATAATCCTTTTAAAATTTTTTTTTTCGTTTAGGATAACCATTGCTTACGGATTAAATTACTTGGTGATTGTTATTATTGTGTTTCAATGTTTGAAGATCATAATTGGAAAACAAGACCAGATCATGCTGTTTGTAGTGTTGAAACTGGATTACATATGATTAAAGCAATTAAAAATGTTAGGCATTCTACACAGGTAAGTGAACATATAAAAAAAATTAAGAATTGGCTGTAATATGTCAATGATGCTAACGGTATTTCAATCGATTCCCTATTCTTAAAGTTTTTTGATGCTTTAATTTATCACTTTTATTTTTTTTTAATTTAGATAATTAATTATTATTTTTCTTTAAATTTTATTTTATTAAATTAATAAAAAAAACTGCAGGTTGAACTTGATATGAGAATTGGTATACATAGTGGTTCAGCTATGTGCGGTGTTTTAGGTAATAAAAAATGGCATTTTGATGTATGGTCAAATGATGTTATAATTGCAAATCATATGGAAGCTAGTGGTAAACCAGGGTAAGTTTTTATTGATACTATATTTATTGTTAAAATGCTTCCATCATCTTGTTTTGGTTATTTCACTTAACTTAATAATTATGATTACATCCACATTATTCACAAACTAGCACATATTGATCTTTAATATCTTAACTTAAACTTAATCGATAATTGTTCAGTTAATTAAATCTTAGATTAAAATTTTATTGCTTGGAAATTTTTTCCTTTCCACATATGTATGTCTCACCAATAAATAATATGTTTTAAACTTTCACTTTGTTTTATTGAATAAGAAAACTATTTCTACCCCGTAAACTGTATATATGAGATCCACCAACTCTATGCTCGTATTTAAACGCTTATTAAAAAAATTTCTTATGACTACCTAATCCTTTATAATTCTATATTTCATAAATTAAAACAAAAAATGTTCACCTGATTAAAATTTTTTAAATATAGAACTTATCGTTATTGTTAAAAAAATTTTATTGCCTAGTGTTAAGTGTTAATTGTTATAATAACGAGGAAGAATACAGTTGCCTTTGTCAACTCTTAGATACCCGTACGAACCGTTAGTATGTTCACAGCCTGTCACTCTGCTTACAATATTATTTTTTTAATATTTTAGTATTTTAAAATAATTTGGGTGAATTTTATAATTTCTAGAACTATGGGTTGTACATATATTCAAACTGTATGTTTACACATTCTTCAAAAGCAGATTTTAACCTTGCACATAACGATTATCAATCCAAAACTTTTTCAAATATTCTATAGTACCATTTAATACTAAGCGGTAAATGTATATTAAATTTACTAAGAATAAAATAGTAAATATAATTTTAAATATTATATTATATTAATGCGCACATAGTATATTTATATTGTTATTAAAAATATTTCCATTCATAGAATAATTTCTTATAAGTACAATAAAATACATATATGTATGTAAATACGGCGCTATATAATATACATCTATACTCTTATCATTCATTCATCAGTGACATATACGATATGTAAATAAACATGATATTATATAAGTATATATGTATATCAATATCATATAAATAAAAATTCTTCAAGCAACCGTTATGTTGTTTATTTATTTACATTTTGTTGTACTACGCATTATATCTTCAACAATTTCAAATTAACGAGTAAAACAAAATGCAAACGAGGAAGAATACAGTTGACTTTGTCAACTTTTAGATACCCGTACGAACCGTTAGTATGTTCACAGCCTGTCACTCTGCTTACAATATTATTTTTTTAATATTTTAGTATTTTAAAATAATTTGGGTGAATTTTATAATTTCTAGTACTATGGGTTGTACATATATTCAAACTATATGTTTATATGTACATTCTTCAAAAGCAGATTCTAACCTTTCACATAACGATTATCAATCCAAAACTTTTTCAAATATTATATAGTATCATTTAATACTAAGCGGTAAATGTATATTAAATTTACTAAGTACAAAACAGTAAATATAATTTTATTTTTATTTATTTTTATTTATATTAATATTACATACATAAATGTAATGTAATATTATTGAACCATCGGCTACTAAGGCCATTATAGGTTTTTATACTATTATTAAATTATATACTAACATTATTTATTTTGTTTATATTATATACTATATATTTATATTATATTTGGTCGTAAGGGGGTAAGTAAAGAAAAAAACACTTACGACCTGTGCAGGGATCGAACCCACACTTCTTCGGTTAATACACCACACGCCTACCCACTAGGCTACCGAAGCCCCCATATAATTTTAAATATTATATTATATTCAAATATTCTATAGTACCATTTAATACTAAGCGGTAAATGTATATTAAATTTATTAAGTACAAAACAGTAAATATAATTTTAAATATTATATTATATTATATTTAAATATTCCATTGACAGAATAATTTCTTATAAGTACAATAAAATACATATATGTATGTAAATACGGCACTATATAATATACATATATACTCTTATCATTCACTCACTAGTGGCATATACGATATGTAAATAAACATGATATTATATAAGTATGTATATCAATATCATTATAAATAAAAATTCTTCAAGCTACCGTTATGTTGTTTATTTATTTACATTTTTTTGTAATACGCATTATATCCTCAACAATTTCAAATTATCGAGTAAAACAAATGCAAAAAATTTGTTGAAGAAATTTGTTAGAAAATTTGAAAAAATCAAGTAACACTTTCGTTAATTATAAAGTAACCCTACATTATTAAAAAAAGTTGTTAACAGAAATAAGAGTATAATGTTGAAGCTTTAATTTTTGTGTATTACTTAAAAAAAATTTTAACAGGTGTTCAAGTTACAGGTGTTTAAAAATAGGAAATTTTCAGTTTTTGACCCCTTACAGCTCCTAAACGGGGGGTGATACAAAAAAAATTTATGAAATGACTCATACTTACTTTCAAAGATCTAACTTCTGTCAAAATTTCAAGTTTCCAACTTAAACCGTTTAGAAGATAGAAGGGTTAAAGGATTTTGCAAAATTTGAGTTTCGCATAACGGTAAATTAAGACACTGTATGTCATACCTATATATTTATTGTATACATACTTTTAAAGCTAATAAAAGTAGTAATCGTTTGGCGTTTTCAAAATGAAGATATATCTTATACAACTTGTGCTATAACAATTTAAATATAGAGCTTTTTTGAACTTTTGGGGAGCTGTAGCTCCGTAACGGGTGGGGCTACAAAAAAAAGTTATTAAAAATAAAATTAATATTTTTATGAGATTTATCAGCAGTTAAAATTTCATAGCTCTATTTCAAAAAAAAAGTGGGGATCTAAAAGTTAGGTGTTCGAGAGCTACCCTAAGTTTTGGTCCAAACTCAACCAAAAAAAATATGGAACCTACAAATTTTTCCCAGAATATTTTGCGTAAATTTCAAGATTCTAGCTTTCTTAGTTTTTGAGTTAGCGTGCTGACGGACGGACGGACGGACGGACATGGCTCAAAAGTCTTAGAATTTTTTTCTGATCCGATCCATACCTTTGAAGGTATATCTAGCTCGCTTATTTCGAGGTGTTACAAACGGAGGAGTAATTTTATTATACCCGATCCTATTGTACGGGTATAAAGAGAAGTTGTATGGCAACTACCCGAACCTGTCATATCATCACAACCAAATTTTACAGAAGTTGTTGCCATAAAAATTGATCATCATTCGCAAAATTTCAGATACCTAGATTGGATAGACATTGGGTCATTTCCATTTAAAGAAAGAAGTTGTATGGCAGCTACTCGAACCCGGCGGCACCACTACAACCAAATTTTACAGAAGTTGTTACCGTAAAACTTGATCATCATTCGCAAAATTTCAGATACCTAAATTGGATAAACACTGCGTCATTTCCATTTAAAGAAAGAAGTTGTATGGCAGCTACTCGAACGCGGCGGCCGAAAATGCTGGAGTTAAATAGCAGAACTAAAAATTTTGCAAAAGTGACGTAAAAAAAATGTCAGCCTCCTAGCTCCTTTATTTTTTGAGTTATCGTGCGGACGGACCCTGAGTTATTTTCATTTAATAAGAGAAGTTGTGTGGCATCTACCCGAAGCTGTTGCACCAGCACAACCAAATTTTGCAGAAGTTGTTGCCATAAAACTTGATCATTATTTGTATAATTTCAGACGCCTAGCTTCATTAAGTTCCAAGAGGTGCAAGAAGCCTGAAGCGGCTGCTCTAGACCAACCAAATTTTATAAAAGTTGTTGGCATGTAACTCGACACCTCTTTACTAATTTTCAGATTTCTAGCTTCAATATACACTGAGTTATTCTCATTTAAACGGATAAGTTGTATGGCAGCTACCCGAACCCGTCGCATCACCACAACCAAATTTTTGAAAAGTTGTTGCCATAAAACTTGATCATCATTTGCAAAATTTCAGAAACCTAGCTTAAATAGATACTGAGTTATTTCTATTTAAAGAAAGAAGTTGTATGGGAGCTACTCGAACCCGGCGGCACCACCACAACCAAATTTTACAGAAGTTGTTACCATAAAACTTGATAATCATTCGCAAAATTTCAGAAACCTAGCTTAAATAGATACTGAGTTATTTCTATTTAAAGAAAGAAGTTGTATGGGAGCTACTCGAACCCGGCGGCACCACCACAACCAAATTTTACAGAAGTTGTTACCATAAAACTTGATCATCATCGCAAAATTTCAGATACCTAGATTGGATAGACACTGCGTCATTTCCATTTAAAGAAAGAAGTTGTATGGCAGCTACTCGAACCCGCCGATCGAAAATGTTGGATTTAAATAGCAGAACTAACAATTTTGCAAAAGTGACGTAAAAAAAATTTCAGCCTCCTAGCTCCGTTATTTTTTGAGTTATCGTGCGGACGGACGGACGCACGTACATGGCTTAATCGACTCAGAATTTGATTCTGAGCCAATCCATACCTTTGACACTATATCTAGCTCTACTCCTTTAAGAGGTCACAAACGTAATGGCAAATTTATTATACCGTTGAACATAGTTCATACGGGTATAAAAAAACCAAATTTCAAAATATTTTTTGAAAGATATGAGAAAAATTAAAATTTTTCTACCTACGTAGAAAAATATCTGGCAAAAAACAAATTCCTTCTCGATTTGTGTCTTGGATTACATATTTTTCTTGGCGTACTAAGCTGTGTACTGCTTGAGAAAAATGGAAAAAATTAGTAAAAAGTTTTTGCCGACAAAAATTTTGACGTTAAATTATAAAATTATATTTTTTTGAGCTGACATATAACCTGAAAACTATACTTAAAACAAAAAAAAAAGAAATTTGTTAGAAAAATTGAGAAAAAATCAAGTCACAGTTTCGTCAATTTTAAGGTAACCCTATGCTATTAAGAAAAATTGTTAACAGAAATAAAATTATAATGTTAAAGCTTTAATTTTTACGTATTACTTGAAAAAAATTTCAACAAGTGTTCAAGTTACAGGTGTTTAAAAATAGGAAATTTTCAGTTTTTTATCCCTTACAGCTCCTAATCGGGGGTGATACAAAACAATTTTCTGAAATGGCTCATACTTATTTTAAAAGATCTAACGTCTGTCAAAATTTCAAATTTCGAACTTAAACCATTTAGAAGTTAGAAGGGTTAAAGAATTTTCCAATAATTCAGTTTCGGATAACAGTAAATTAAGACACTGTATAGCACCAGTATATATTTATTATATACATAATTGTAAAGCTCATAATAGCAGCTATCGTTTGGCAGATAGAAGATATACCTTATATAACTTGTGTTATAACAATTTAAATATAGATATTTTTCGAATTTTGGGTAGCTGTAGCTTCGTAACGGGTAGGACTACAGAAAAAAGTTCTTCCATAAAATTTTCATAACTTTTTTGGGATATCTATCCATAATTAAAATTTTATGGCTCTACTTCAAACGATGTAGAACTTTGAAATATTTGTATGAAAAAAGTGAAGATCAAAAAGGCAGTTGTTCAAGAGGTACCCGAAGTTTTGGTCAAAATCACCTACAAATTGATCGGAAAATATTTTGTGTTAATTTCAATACTCTAGCTTTCTTAGTTTTTGAGTGTGCGTGCTGACGAACGGAAGGACGGACAAAGCTTAATCGACTCAGAATTTAATTCTGATCCCATCCACACCTTTGAAGGTATATCTAGCTTGCTTAATTCTATACCCGATACTTGTCGTACGGGTATAAACATATTAAAATAGAGATTTTTTTGAAGGGCTTCTTTGAGTATACTACATAAAAGCATTCTAAACACTACCATTTGCGAGTTTGTGACTACCTAATTAAAATCATTCTCAATAATCTCAATTCTCATATACAGAGAATACATACACAATTTTGAATTTAAACAAATATTGCTAGGTAATGTGGTACTTGAGATAATGTGGTATTTGAGAATATAGAGTTTCATTCTCAAATACTTTTAATATTTAGAAATGTTGCCCGTACAGTTGGAATTTGTTAAATTTGAAATTATCTGTTGTTAAGTTAAAATTATTAGTTGTTAAATGTTGCGTGAATAAGTCGTACCTATTTAAACATTTTGTGAATTTTTATTTGTGAAATAGGATTACTCGTTAGGTAGTGGTTATTAAATTTAAAATGAATAGTGTGGTGATGTATTCGTATTATAACAATAATAATAGTAATAATAATAATAATTTTAAAAACATTGAACGTGTTTGAACGCTTTTATTTGATTGTTTTATGTTTAGTTGTTTTTCGTGTTTATTATTGCAAAATACAAAGTAATATAATATGTAATCTTAAATACTTTTACGTACAAGTAGTTGCACTTGTATGTATTTAAATGTTTGTAACAAATTAGTGTAATAATTACAATTTACAATTTTATGTCCGTAATGGTTGACACTACATAAATAAGTTGTTTCACGACATTAAGTTTCTTATGAAACCTATCTTTAGTTAAAATTTTGTTACTATGATGGAGCAGCTTCTACGGTATAGAAGTTTTGTAAATAAACAAACGGATGGACAAAACAAAATTAATAAGCGAATATATCAAAAATTTTTCAAATGTTCAAAAGTGAATGAAAAATGTTCGCTTATCAAAATTGAAAACAATTTATTCTCTAACTTTAAATATACCGACATTAACAGTCTGCTACAAATGCTGCCATTGCCACTATGGAACTTCTATTCTGTCGTTGATTTCATTTAGTTTTTACAATTAAAATTAAATCTCAAAATAATAATCCTTAAAGGATATTTTGTTAGAATATTATAACTAATATATAAATTGAATTCTCTATGAACCATTACCGAAATCTTTGTATCTCAATATATTGTACCTGTGTCAGGATTCTTCAAATTTAACTAATCAATTTTATTTTCTTCTTTATTTCTTTTTTTTCCAAATTTAAAAACAAAAATATTTTTTAGACGAGTTCATATATCAGAAGCAACATTAAAATGTTTGAATGAAGCATATGAAGTTGAACCTGGTAATGGTGCTAGTCGTGACAATTATTTAAAAGATATGAGTATTAAAACATATTTTATAAAAAGGAGTGAACCATTAAGGTAAGTTTATCATTTTCTAAATATATATTCTTTAACAACTAACCTATGTTTTAAATCATTCGTTATGTAAATCACCATCCAATACCAAAAACTCAATAATCCTTATCGTTTAGAAAAAAAAAACAAAAAAAAACAAAAATAACCCTATCATATTAACTTTTTAAATCTATATTTAATTTATTACATATCCTTTAAAATGAGATGTGATGAATCTACATTAGATTTTCAAAAAATGATTTATAACATTATTTAGTATAATATATTAATAATATGTATTTATTGTAAATGCTCTTTAAAATTCATTCATTATTAAAAAACAATTTAATTTCTTGTCTAATCTCTATTTTTTTTTACATTTAATTTTATCCTCTTAGACTATTTAGAAGATTTGGTACAAGAAGCGAACGTAAAACCAAAAAATGTGGAACACAAATGATAAATGGTGGAACACAAAATGAAAATAATTCAAAATATTTTTCATCAGGAGACCAAAAACAGCAAAAACAAGAATTACAATATCAGAATAGCATTGAAAATTATGAGATTTCAACAACAGGATCTGGAACTCCTCAATATACCGCAAATATAACAGAAACAACAACAACAACTGAAACTACTGTACCACTATCAAAAATAACTACAAATTCAAATAAACAACAACATCAAACTATTATTGGAATTGATCATATTAAAAATGGTGATGATAATAGTTTTGGTAAAAATGGTAATACTAAAGATATAATTAATGATGGAAGTCTTAAAATAGCATCAGCAATTGCAAGTACTGATGGTAGTAATGATGTTATACGTCGTAATATAAATAATAGTAAAAATGATATTGTTATGGAAGATGAGGATGACGATGATGAGGATGTTAATGGTGTTGAAAGTAGTGGTATTGGTACAGCTGAAGATAGTGTTGGTACAATACAAGAAGATGAACCAACAACTGAATGGACACCAGAAATACCATTTAGAAATGTAAATTTAAAAATTAATATATATATATAATTTTTTTTTTTTGGTTTCTTTTATCATAGTGACAAAATTTTAAGTAAAGGGTGTTCAAAATGAAGGTATCATTTTGATTTTGCCGCCATTTTTTTTCTACCTGGAATTTTTATAAGAGGTTTCCTTAGGTATATTCTAAATACATTCCGGTTAGTTAATATGGAACGTTACACGAAGGAACAACGTGTTTTTGTTATTACAACATTTTTTGAAAATGTTAAAAGTTTTCAAGATGTAATTAGGAAATTTCGAACAAAATTTGGTAGAGAAAATGCTCCAACAAATCGTGCCATCAAGCTGATGGTTGATAAATTTCTAGAAACTGGATCTGTTCTTGATAACAGAGGCAACATTTATCAACGTAGTGGCCGTTCAACCGAGAATGTAGCAGCTGTGAGCAGAAGTGTTGAAGAAGATCCAAAAACTTCCATTCGTCATCGTTCGCAGCAATTAAACATCAAACCATCCATAATCCATGTGAAATATGACAAAAAATTTTATTTTTATAGTATTTATGAGTTTTCTTTTTTAAGTTTTCATTTTTTTTTCTTAAATTGAAACTTAACAGTTTAAACCAATTAAATTTGTTTGAAAATTTATGTATTTAAGGAATTACTTTATAGTTTCATCAATAAATCATTTTACAACAAATAGATAAATTAAGCATCCTATGTTTAAAAATAGGTTTAAAAGATCTGAACGTTTGATTATATTCCTTTCATTAAAATGTTTATTTTATTGAAGTATTCGTAGCAAAGCAACAATTCTACATCTTAAATTTGATTTTCATTACATGTGTATCAATAGTCCCAATTATTCTACATAATATATTTAAGACTTTTTATGACACAGCAAACCATTTTCAACATAATATGATACTCCTGCCTAATCCCATTCGTTTTAATATTGTTATTATTATAAAATTTCACAGTAGTGCTCCAAAGTAAAAGAAATGTCCTTTTATGAAAAGGACATATTATCAATTTTTTTAATTTATATTTAAATAAAACTAAGCACAAAATATCCATACTAACATTTTTATACCCGTATGAACTATGTTCAAGGGTATAATAAATTTGCCATTACGTTTGTGACACCTTAAAGGAGTCGAGCTAGATATAGTGTCAAAGGTATGGATCGGCTCAGAATCGAATTCTGAGTCGATTAAGCCATGTACGTCCGTCCGTCCGTCCGCACGATAACTCAAAAAATAAAGGAGCTAGGGGGCTGAAATTTTTTTTACGTCACTTTTGCAAAATTGTTAGTTTTGCTATTTAAATCCAACATTTTCGGTCGGCGGGTTCGAGTAGCTGCCATACAACTTCTATTTTTATATAGAAATAACTCAGTATCTATTCAAGCTAGGTTTCTGAAATTTTGCAAATGATGATCAAGTTTTATGGCAACAACTTCTGTAAAATTTGGTTGTGCTGGTGCAGCGCGTCCGGGTAGCTCCCATACAACTTCTCCGTTTAAATGAGAATAACTCAGTGTTTATTGAAGCTAGGAATCTGAAATTTAGTAAAGAGGTGTCGAGTTACATGCCAACAACTTTTGTAAAATTTGGTTGGTCTAGAGCAGCCGGTTCAGACTTCTTGCACCTCTTGGAACCTAATGAAGCTAGGCGTCTGAAATTTTGCAAATGATGATCAAGTTTTATGGCAACAACTTTTGTAAAATTTGGTTGTGGTGGTGCGGCGGGTTCGGGTAGCTGCCATACAACTTATCCGGTTAAATGAGAATAACTCAGTGTTTATTGAAGCTAGGAATCTGAAATTTAGTAAAGAAGTGTCGAGTTATATGCCAACAACTTTTGTAAAATTTGTTTGGTCTAGAGCAGCCGGTTCAGACTTCTTGCACCTCTTGGAACCTAATGAAGCTAGGCGTCTGAAATTTTGCAAATGATGATCAAATTTTATGGCAACAACTTCTACAAAATTTGGTTGTGCTGGTGCGACGGGTTCGGGTAGCTGCCATACAAAATCTCTTTTTAAATGAAAAGAACTCAGTGTCCGTCCGCACGATAACTCAAAAAATAGAGGAGCTAGGAGGCTGAAAATTTTTTTACGTCACTTTTGTAAAATTGTTAGTTTTGCTATTTAACTCCAGCATTTTCTGTCCCTGGGTTCCGGTAGCTGCCATACAACTTCTTTCTTTAAATAGAAATAAGCCAGTGTCTGTTCAATCTAGGTATCTGAAATTTTGCGAATGATGATCAAGTTTTATGGCAACAATTTCTACAAAATTTGGTTGTGGTGGTGCGACGGGTTCGGGTAGCTGCCATACAAAATTTCTTTTTAAATGAAAAGAACTCAGTGTCCGTCCGCACGATAACTCAAAAAATAAAGGAGCTAGGAGGCTGAAATTTTTTTTACGTCACTCTTGCAAAATTGTTAGTTTTGCTATTTAACTCCAGCATTTTCGGCCGCCGGGTTCGAGTAGCTGCCATACAACTTCTTTCTTTAAATAGAAATAACCCAGTGTCTGTTCAATCTAGGTATCTGAAATTTTGCGAATGATGATCAAGTTTTATGGCAACAACTTCTGCAAAATTTGGTTGTGGTGGTGTGACGGGTTCGGGTAGCTGCCATACAAAATCTCTTTTTAATTGAAAGAACTCAGTGTCCGTCCGCACGATAACTCAAAAAATAAAGGAGTTAGGAGGCTGCAATTTTTTTTACGTCACTTTTACAAAATTGTTAGTTTTGCTATTTAACTCCAGCATTTTCGGCCGCCGGGTTCGAGTAGCTGCCATACAACTTCTTTCTTTAAATGGAAATAACCCAGTGTCTATTCAATCTAGGTATCTGAAATTTTGCAAATGATGATCGAGTTTTATGGCAACAACTTCTGTAAAATTTTGTTGTGATGATATGGCAGGTTCGGATAGTTGCCATACAACTTCTCTTTTTAAATGAAAATAACTCAGTGTCTATTGAAGCTAGATATCTGAAATTTAGTGAAAAAGTGTCGAGTTGCATGCCAAAAACTTTTGTAAAATTTGAATGGTCTAAAGCAGCCGGTTCAGGCTTTTTGCATTTCTTGGAACTTAATGAAGCTAGGCGCAATAGATTCGGGTAGCTATCATACAACTCCACAATTTACATAAATATATCTCTGTAGTTCGGTACTAAAACTCTGAATGTTTTTAAAAGATGATCAAGTTTTATAGAAACAGGATATATTACGTTCATACGGGTATCCCAGAGTTGACACAGTCTACTCTACTGCACTCTTCCTCGTTAAATAATGAAAAAAAAAATTATTAATTATTTCGTTTTTTATGATGCGGCTATTTTTAGCTCAACGAACCAGAAGATGATCTAAATCGATCTGATTCATTTATGGTTGGCGGGAATGGTATTGATACAATCAAACAACAACGAGTTGTATATCGTGATTCAATAAGTGCAGCTGAAGAGGTAAAATTTAAAAAAAAAATTTTTTAATTATGTATATTTTATTATTTATTTGATTATTTAATACGCGTCAATTATATTTAAGTAAAAGTCAGTGATTTGCAATTTTTCTATCACAAATTTGAAATAGAAAGAGAATTTAAATTGTGTACGATTTATTGTTATTGTGTACGATTGATTGTTAGCAATGAGAGCCCTATTTCTATTTCTCAATCAACGAACCTAAGTGACATGTTCGAAGTAATGATTTGACTTATGGATAGTTGGTTGGAAACTTCTAAATGTTTGTAGCCTGTTCTTAGTGAATAATTGTAGACAAATTTGGAATGAACGTAATAAATTTTTGAAAGTCCATGGGAATATAAATAAATATATGTTCTTTTCTCAAATTATGCCATTTTAATTTATTTTTATTTTGTAAAATTTTATGTCCTCCGGTTACCATTTGAAGCAAATTTTTTTTATTTTAAATTAATAATAAAAACAAAAATAAAAATTACATTTAATTGAAAATGATTGAATAATACGTGAATATTTTTAATAAAACTTCACGGTAGAATTTGAAATCGATTATGATTTGCCAGATTTCGATTATAACAAATTTCAATTTGTTGATTCATTTTAGTTTTTATAATATTTGATATAATTTGCACGTATTTCATTTTATTTTTCTATTTTTTTATTTATCGAATTATATAATTTATTTATATAAATATATTATGTGTATTATTAATATTATATATTACATAACAAAATAAAAGTCAACTTTTTATATCTAACCACAAGTGGTTTAATATTTAAACGCCTAAAAACATGCAATCTTTTATAAAAAAAATATAGCTCTTGTTAAATTTATCCTGCATAGTGGTTTCGGTAGCCTAGTGGGTAGGCGTGTGGCGTATTAACCGAAGGAGTGTGGGTTCGATCCCTGCACAGGTCGTAAGTGTTTTTTTCTTTACATACTCCCCTTACGACTAAATATAATGTAAATATATAGTATATAATATAAACAAAATAAATAATATTAGTATATAATTTAATAATAGTATAAAAAAAAACCTATAATGGCCTTAGTAGCCGATGGTTCAATAATATTGCATTACATTAATGTATGTAATATTAATATAAATAAATAAATAAATAAATAAATAAATATCCTGCATACAAATTTTGAAATTAATTTTTTTTTACGAGTAGCTCTATTTAAATGGTTTTAATTGCCTACATTTTTCAATAAATTAAATAGAACATTATATCAAAGAACCAAAATATATAACTGCAACTTCAAATATAAGACCGCAGTAGAGGAATTTGAAATCTAATTGATATTGAATTTCATTTAATTGAAAATAGACTACTTTAAAAGGATTAAATATACATTTATTACATTTAATAATTCTTACTGCATATGAATAGATATTTTTTTTACAAATATTTTATTGAATTTGATCAAACCAACCGCTAAATTTTCTAATTAAACTTTTAATTGCAAACGGATAAACTTATCAAATACACACATTTCTACTACTGCTTCCTTTTAAATATATCTAAGATTTTTTTTTGTTCCTTTAAGAAAAATAAAAACAACCAAACAAAAAGGAGAACACTTGAATAAAAAAATTTTTTTTTTGAATATTGAAGTTTTATATATTAAAAATATTTTAGAAAGGATGTAGTTCCCATCCATTTGTGAGTATTTGAAATAAAATTATTTTTATTGAATAATTACTAAAAATTCTTAACATTATGAAGTTTTTAAAGAATAATCCAAATAAATGGAGTGATTATTTTTTTTTTTCTAGTACATTTCTCTGTCATATAAATGTGAACAGGAAATTACACAGCCTTTCCTTTTCAGGTGTGGCTGTAAATGTCGTAAGGAGGGATAACTCTTACGACGTGTGTGGGATTCGAATTCACACTCCCTTGGTGTTTAGTGCGTATTTTATACACTCTCACCCACTAGGTCACCGAGGCCCCTAAATGATTATAATTGAAAGTCTTCTTTTAAATGGACAAATAATTCAAATATTCAATAGACAAATTTTAATTCAATTACAGACCTTTTTTTTTAAATAAATCATTAATATTACCATTATTAAAATAATATTTAAATTGAAATTTATTTTACAGATTGATGAATTTATTGATCAAAATATACAAATAAATTCAAATAAAGAAATACGTCAAGAATATTTATATTATTGGACATTAAAATTTAAAAATCCCGATCAAGAACAGAAATTTTGTGAATTACGTGAAGATATGTTCAGGTAAGTTTTTTTTTCTTTTTTTGTAAATCTAATTTAGCTTCTATTAAGTAGAATTCTTGTAGTTTTATTTCAAAGGTTTTTATTTCAAGAGATTTAATTATCAGACATTATTTATTTGTACTAAACTTCAATGCTTTTTCCTATACGTCTGTCAAGTTTATGTGCTTCAAATTAGTCGAGTTCACAAAGTAGTTTATAATTTTGCTATGATGGCATCATATTTTAAAGAAACCAATGGTACTTATATATCAATTCCTATATATATATATATATATATATATATACATATATAGGAATTTTCTAAGAAAAATACATTAATTCCGATTTCTATAATGAAATACCTGTCAGGAAAATTTTATGTTTATGTTTAATTTTAAATTCTTAATTTTTTTTTTTATGTTTTTCATGTCAATTATACAATTTTAATTTAAATATTTTAAATTCAATTAAGTTCAATTAAAATACATATTTAATTAAATTAAAATTTGCCAATTAAAAAGAAAAAGAAAAAAAAAGTGAATTTTAATGAATTTTAATTAAGTTTTCTATAATTTATTTGTGATTCGTTGATTTCATTTTTAATTTTTCTTTTTAACCTTTTTATTGACATAACATACATACATACATCTATACTTAAAAGTAAATTTGAAATTCACATAAGTCTCATTATTACACCATTATATTAGATTTAAATAATTTTAATTTAATGAAAAATAAAGAAAACCCACTTTTAATTATCCGTGGGTGGGTGGTACCAATTCCTTTTGGAACCCATGTTAACTTTATTATTAATGGAACACAAAGTTTTAAATCGGATTTGGATTAGGTGGATCTGGTAGACTGTTTTAATTAATTTTAGTTTTACGTTAAAACGCAAATAATTATTTTTTAATTGATTGTTAGGTATGAGTATTCTCCATTTTAATTAATATTAGAATTTCATTAAGATTATATAGAATTTAATTTAACTTTTAATGAAATTTTTTTTTTCTTATTAAAAATTTATGTTTAAATATTCTGCGTTTTTTGTTTTTTTTTAAACTCTTCCTATTATTTCGGGAACTCTGTTTTTTGTTGTCAATGTAAATTTTTTTTTTGTAATTTAAATAAATCAACGGTGACAAGGAAGTTTGAAATAAAGATTGTCTCCTCCCGAATTTATAGTTTGTTTTTTAATAATTGAAATTGGTTTATTGTATTAAAGGTATGATAAAGCTGAGGCTCTATTTACTCTTGTCTTGTCACTCTATTTTCGCTGATGTTCTTTAAATATCAAATAGTAAAATGATAACAATATCGATAATCTAATATATGTACGTGTATCAGAATAGTGTTTTGTTATTTTAGCGTTGACAAATTAGATTAAAAATAATAATTCTGGATAAACTCTTTAGAATTTTATCTGTTTATAGTTAGGTAGGTAGATAGATAGGGGCTGCAGATGCATACCTAGGCCAGTTTCGGTCCATTGTGATACCCTAAATCAATATTTATCATAATTAAATCATTTGATGCTTCTTACAAGGCGATTTGTTAAGTCCACCTCCGACAGATCGAAAAGTTTGTTTAAGAAAAATTTCCCCACAAACGTTCTTCTTTTTAAAGCAAGATCTGGGCATTCACACAGATAAAACATTGATTTCTCTTTCTCTTCATCTTTGCAGCTACTGCAAAGATCATGGGAGGGAAATGCTAGCCTTCTGCCATGTCCACCAATCGTATAATAACCTGTAAAAACGTCTGTTTACAGTTAAGTTGCATGTACTAACCATTATATTCTACTAAAACTTCAAATATTTTTTGTTATAATTTTCTTTAGATTAAGATCTTATCTCTGGTTTACTGTTTCATTTTCAAATTTAAAAAAATAAAAATACTTTGAATTGTTTAATATTGTTACGACTGCCACTTCATTTTAAATCATTATTCATATTTATAATATTTAAATTGTCTTTAATATAAATATATATTTAAAAAAAATGATGTCCTTGAGAAAAAGATCTATGAAATCTATGTCCTTTTTAGCACAAATACAACTAATACAATAGATACACATGCAATATGTATATATGCAAATATTACTAGATATATATATAAATCGTATAGGAAAAATATAAATTCTCTTTAATGTTACGATTGAATGGTTGTTTAATAGGGTATTGACGTTTTTCTTTTTGTTCTTTTTTTTTTTGTATTTTAAAGATTTTTTTATTCAAAATAAGTTATTTTAGATTTAGATTTTTATTAATAAATTTTTATTTTAGTAAAAAAATGCAAAATAGGTATAAATTAAATTTTTTTCTTTATATTACAGATCAAATACGTTATGTATTTTTGTTATCTGGATATTTATTGTATTGTGTCAAGCAATCATCATACAAAAATGTACATATTTAATAATTTGTTTAGCAATTGGTACATTACTGCTAACAGCTGGATGTATTTTAGTTATGGCTGAAGAATTTTCTAGTAAGTAAATGTTAATAACATAAATAATAAATTAATATAAAATAAAAATAATTAGAAAAATAAAAGAATGCTAAGAATATTTAATATAAATGAATGAAGAATATATAAAATTACTCATCCTTTACGATATTAACTACATTTGAACAAGGTTCAAAAGGACTAAGAACATAAATAAAGATTTAAGTATGTAAGGGTCATTTATTTCTTTCGACCACCTTTTCATAAAATTCAACATGGAATTAGCTTTATTAATAAAGAATTTTAATAGTCAATGAATGTAAGTTTATTGTTAAAGAGAACTTCTAAATCATTGATTTATGTTTGTTTAGTGTTTATTGATTAACTATGAATCAAATGAATAATTTGTGAATGGAGGATTTGAACTACAGGCTTATGTAACAGATGCACATTTAGCAACATTTAACACTTAGGTTATTCGATAAACATCCAATTTTAAAAAGTATTTAGATCCTTCTAAAGAAGTAAAATATCATTTTCAGTGGAAATAGTCTTAACAATTTTCATATCATTAGCATACCTAACAATTTTTCAATGTTTATTTTCTTGATGCATTTCCCTGCCACATAAATGTAACAAGGAAATTACAGTGCCTTTCCTTTCAGGGATGGCTGTAAATGTCGTAAGGGAGAATTATTCTTACGACGTGTGTGGGATTCAAACACACACTTCCTTGGTGTTTTTTTAGAGCGCATTTTATACGTTCTTACCCACTAGATTACCGAGACCCCTCAATGTTTAATAATTATAACTGTCAATCGAAATAATAAACAGAAGTAAGTCCAATATGGCTCCATTGAGGTATTACAGAATTAGATAAAAAAGATTTTGAAATTACGTACCAAACTTAAACTTCATATATAACTTCTGTTTGCTAAATACAACAGGATCCATTATAGGAAAAAGCAGCGAAAACCTAAATTATTTACACCATAGTCTAGATTCTAGACTTCTACACTATGTGAAACACTATATGATCAAATATCTAAAGCTTTAGTTATATCCATATAAATAAAATCAGTTTGAGTACCGTTTTGAGCATAGTGTTTAAAAAAACAAGAAGCAGACCGTAAATCAGCGTTTTAAGATGCCATGAAAGAGAAGCCATTAATAAGAAACCATTTAATTCTTATAATATTTTTAAAATATTTTTCCTTTAAAACTTTTACTATAAATTTTGCATAAGAGCTTAATAAAATTATTCTGTAAAATTTTCTGTCAACATCATTTAACAATTTATATTTTAGATTAACAATAATGTCAATTCTAATAACTCAGTTTTAACAACCAAACTCATAAAAATTAAATAAATTTTTCGTTTATTTAAAAATTAATTATATTCATTTCCTTTATTTAATTTATTTTGTTCTTAAATAAAAATAAACAAAGGGAGAAAAAAAATCATTTATTTAATCATAAAATAAAATAAAAAGGAAATCCATTAAAACTAAACAAAATATTCCACCGTTATTCTAATAAAATTATAATTCAATATTTTTGTTTCTTTTATAATAAATAGCTTCTAATGTCCATAGATGATTTTGCTCATAAAGAATCATACTCATACTTATTTTTTAAAAAAAAATATTTTTTTCTTCAAGTTAAAGAAACACAACAATTATTAATTGTTACCTTTTTTATTCTCATTTTATTTTATGTCTTTTAAATTTGATTAAAAAAGGATTTATTAATTTTTAAGGGAAAGAAATATAATAAAAACTGAAATATCATTTTTACTTTTTTTATTTTATATTATATTTTATTCAATTTTCTAAAGGACTAACAGAAGACTATTTTCAATTTATTAATAAAAATTTACAAAAAAAAAAATTATTTAGGACTAATTATTAAGAAACTTTGACATTGTTGTTAAATGAAAAACAAAAAGAATCACTTTTTAATAATTATTGTAAAAGGTTGTTAAAAATTCTTTTTTATTGATAATTAACAAAATTATTAAGTCATTGAGTTTTTTGTTCACATTGTTGGTTTGAAAAAAATTATAAGAAAAATGCCAATAAATTAACATTTACTTAAATGAAAATCTTTTAAAATCATTATTTATTTATTTATATTAATATCACATACATAAATGTAATGCAATATTATTGAACCATCGGCTACTAAGGCCATTATAGGTTTTTATACTATTATTAAATTATATACTAATATTATTTATTTTGTTTATATTATATACTATATATTTACATTATATTTGGTCGTGAGGGGCGTATGTAAAGAAAAAAACACTTACGACCTGTGCAGGAATCGAACCCACACTCCTTCGGTTAATACGGCACACGCCTACCCACTAGGCTACCGAAGCCCCTTTTTAAAATCAAATTTTAATAATCTTTAATAATGACTCGTAAATTGCATACTTATAGGATATTATATAACAAAAAATACCTATTACTTAAAATTAAAAGTAATAAAACAAAAATTAAGAGTAAAAAGAAAATTAATTTAAAGTAATAAAATATAAACATATGTACGTACAAGTACATGTTTTTCATATAGCTAAAAATTATATTAATTATGATTTTTCTTAAATATACAATAATTATTTATTTTAAGACAACAGTCTTAAATATACAGATTCAGCATTGACAATGGTGCAGGATATGGCAGGGGATTTCGAAACAAACAAAATAATCTTCTTCAAAATAAATCAACTGCCTATGCTCTAAATGGGAAAAGATATGATTTTATTTTTAAACACATATACGAGAAACGTGAAACACCGGTATCTTAAAAAGTGTTAGAAAAAAATCTGCCCTCCTCTTCCTATAGAATTTTTTTTGTTTCGACATCCTTCTCCACGTTTTACTCTATATCAGTGCTAACTTTGTACGAATACTCTATATAAACGAATGTCCAAACAACAAATTGGCATAAAGCAACTAATTCTGATCAACAGCTCTCAAATTTTAAATCTTACAATTTTAATTTTTTTATTTTAAATATAAGAAATTTGTACAATACAAAGCCTGAGGAATCAAAAACTTTTAAAATAAAGAATCTTAAATTTAGTCCTGTTAATGGATTTTTATGTGATAAACATTTAATCAATTCACGTTTTTATTAAGAATTTAACTTTAGTCAGCTATAATTTATCTTCTCAATAAACATATTGGAAAGCAATAAACCTAAATATTAACATTTTTATTCAATTTCTTTTTTGTTTAAATAAAAGCAAAAAATTGATAGATATATATTAATATATTATTATATTTCTTATTATTTTTTAAATAACTTGAATTAATTGATAACAAAATAAAAACTATAATACCATAAAAAGGCTATTGAAAATAAAATTACACAAAATCATCACCAAATCATTGTTATATTGGTTGATTAGTTATTAAAACAGAAAACCGAAGGAAAGAAAACTAAAATCAATCACTTAGCCGAATAAAAAAATAAAATTAAATAAAATATCTTTATTTAGTATATATCCTTTATATAAATGCAGTGGTGCTAAATCTATTCGGTACATAGTGCATAACTATATAAATTAATTTAATAACATTTTTTTGTTTTACGGAGGACGGTCGAAAACATCGAAAGTTACTGAAAGTAAATGCACTAGGCTCGGGGTATAGAGTTGGACTTTAACCAACCAAAACCACACCTTTATAACTTTAGAATATGGGTTCTTTTATGTATAACATAATATATAGTTTGGTTTTGGGGATAAGGATATGGAAAAGATTACTTTGGAAATTGGGTTTGGGATAATCAGGATTATGGAGAAGAAAGTACATATATCGTACATATATGAATTACCAACTATTGAGAACACATGTGCTGGCACATGTTCTGGTTTCCATAAATGTAAAGTTAAACGTCGCTAGTTTTTAAACCAAAAAAGTTTTTTTTAATTTTCTTTCCAATCAAACTTCTCTTAATATACTGCTAACTTATACTGTTACAATCTAGCCTAACTTACATACATTATTGCAAATTAAAATTAGCATAGAAGGATCTTACAAAATATTTATCTCATTTATCCTAAACATCTAATTTGAAATTCAATGTAATTTTAATTATATTTAAATTTTATGTCAAAAATGATAAAAATGTTTTAGAATCCTTCCTTAAATTATTTTACTTATATTCGACAGACTACTGAATGGATTATAGGAAGTACTATTGAAAAAAATAAAAAAGGAAAATTTACAATTCAATACAGGGAATAAACTTTTGTTTGTACATTTAATGAAAAGTCATTGAAACAAAAAAAAAGGGAAAAAAGCTAATACTCGTACATAAAACAAAAAAAGAAAAGTCTCAACAATTTTCTATTCATTAAGAATGCCTCTCTCGTCCAATCACTCAAAAACTAACATGGAAACAGAAAAACTTTTTTTTTTTTAATTTTAATTTACTTTTTTTTCAGTTCCTTTTTTTTGTTGTTTTTATTTGTTTTTTATTATGTTCAAGTTCAAAGTCTATTGATCTAATGGATTTTTGAACTGAAATGATTGAAAAGAATTGAATGAATGAATGATTGAAATCTTTTGATAAATTACAAAGTAAAATTTCACATCAATTTTTGTTTATTCCTTCTGTTCCTCTTTAATTGTTCATATTGTATTTGTTGTTTGTTGGATGGTTCAAGACAAATCATTGTTAAAAAGTAAGTGTAGACTGACTGAGTCGTCGGTTTAACTCAAAAAATAACATTTTTTTGGTTTTTTTTTGAAATTGAAAATGAAAATAAAATAAAAGAAAAAAATTTTGAAACTACATTTGAACTTTTGAGATTTTTTAAAAGTAACAACATTAACATCTACTACTGTTACTACTAAACTATTATTTAAAATTGATTACACTTCGAATTCTTCAGCAAATTTCATTTCAGAGAATTGTTCATGTCAAAAGCATGAAGATTATAATATTTTTTTTTCTTTTTTTGATTTGTCTTTTTTATAGTCAGCTTAAAAGAAATTTTTTCTTTATTTTTACTTTTTTGTTTTCATTTAAACTTTGTAACTTTAAATCTTTTTATTTAAAATGTTACAGAAATCTTTGAATAAAAATACGAAAACAACACTTCGAATTTCACTTAACTAAGTTAAAAAAAATAAAAATAATAAAAATATGTGTCCCTATCTTTCAAGGCTTTCCATTCAAGGAAGAAGAAAAGCAGCAAAAAAGAAAAATAGAAAAGAAACAGTTACAATAAAAAAAAACACGAAGAAATTAAATAAAGTTATATACAAAACTGTTAACGTTATTGTAAATTTTATTTCTATAATAAAATTTTTTACAAGCATTATAAAACCATAATAAATACAACAAACAGAACAAACGGATCTTTTTGGTTTGATGGTTTACAAAAAGCAAAGCATTGCAATAAAAATTCGGTCGTCTTAAAAACAATCCATTTTGAAATTTTTATACTTGTTTTCACTTCCACTACCAGGTGTTTCTATTATCATCTTCCATACAATCCGATACCATCTACAAATATATAATTTTAGTCTTAAGGATCGTCGACGAGTACAATGATAACTGAAGAATCTTTAAATAATAATCTGAATATATAAATTGAGAAATGAGCACTTCTTTGCTTTATAAAGGCGTTATTATAACTTCAGTGAGAGCAACAAATGCAAGGACTCAGTTCTGTTCAAAAATTACTACAAAAATCGACCAACAAAGTGACTTATAAGGAAAAAGTTTTTTTTTTTCTTTCCGGAAAAATATTTTAAACTTTATTCAAAAACGGAAATTATAAAAAAATCATTTTCATCCTTAGGTTATAGCTTAAATTATATTACTATGTGGAGAAAGAGAGGAAAAGCGAGAAAAAGAGAAGGAATAGTAGAACAGTATAAAATACAGACTAAGAAGAAAAAAAAATCCTTGGACAATAATTTTATTAGAATTTAAAAAAAAAAAAGAAGCCAACTCTGCAAAATTTCGTTATTGCTTTTTTATTTATTAATTTTATTTATTTTTATTATAATTTTTTTTTTTTTTTCGTATTTGTTTTAACTTAAACACTAATTTTAAACAATTAGTTAACAAGATAAAAAATAAAGTCAATATAACTTTACAATTAACAGATTGAAGATGTCAATACATGACTATATATATTAGATATAGGTATAAAAAGATTAGAAGTAGATTTTCTATTTCGGACTTAGTATATTAAATGTGTTCCTAAAATGTAAATAAATTTATATATTTTTGTATTTTTGTTTTGAGGAATGCTTTAAAGATGTTTAAACAGTCTTTCGTGCTTTTATTATACTGTAGATTTTCTTGTTAAATTATAGATAAACAATAAAAACTACTTTCTGATTT
Organism: Poecilobothrus nobilitatus; assembly: GCA_947095535.1. Lineage (NCBI taxonomy): Eukaryota > Metazoa > Arthropoda > Insecta > Diptera > Dolichopodidae > Poecilobothrus > Poecilobothrus nobilitatus. Next base: position 117,350,181 of record OX352774.1, read on the forward strand.
ATGTTATTTATAAATGTTATAAGGATTTGTTTTATATCTGTTTTTACAAAAAGTTTAGTAGGAAAATTTGTGATGATTTGTCTTTGAAATAAAAAAAAATAAACGAAAACTTTAAAACAAAATAAAAAACTTATCTTAATTATTTAATTATTGAAAGGAAAAACCAAATTGATATATAAAATTTTTTGAGTTATATTTGTAAGCCAATCAATATCAATAAATCAATACTTATATTTTAATAAATATTTTATTAAATTAAAAAATTTTATTATTAAGTTTTTTTTTTATTAATTATATATATTGCTTAGTTTTAGAATGACTCTTAGATTGCTTCTATTTTAGTCTGCTTTTTTTTTAAAGATTTTTTAGGACCTAGCACTCATTAATAAACCGTGCTAAATATTATAAAATTTTTAAATTTCAATTACCTTTTGTTTTATGGCTAAAAACCAAAACAATTACCATTTATTTATTTATTTTAATATTGCAAATCATATAGGATATTGCAATATTACTAAACCTTAAATATTACTTAACTGTTTGCTCAAAAATCTTCGAAAAAGTCATTTAAAATAGGTTAATACAATTTGGGTTCGAAGAAAAATCAAACACAACAGCTGCCAGACTCTTTTTAAATGGCTTTATCTCTAAAAATATTGAAATTGGTAAATTCGTTAGCTTCTTGTTAGTATTTCTTTATATAAAACAGGTCTTCCATTGCGCGAACCATGACATTCTTCTATTAAAACTTAAGAAATTAAATTTCACAATTGATCAATTAAAATTCTTTCAGTCATATTTTCACGGTCATAAGCAAAAATTTCGCATAAATAATAACTTTATTAATGAAAAAATAATATCAAGAGGGGTTCCGCAAGTATAAATTTTAGGTCCGCTTCTTTTTAAATTACACATTGGCGACATCTTTCATGTAAAATTAAAGGATTGTATTCAGTTATTCGCACATGATGCAGTAATAAAATGTGCAAAGGATTCTGAGAGAAATATTCATCTATCTATAAAACATGATTTACTCAATAACTTCAATTATTTTGTTTAATACTTAGTAGCAAATCAAATTGGAATAAACATAAAAAAAATTAATCAAAAACATCCATACATATTCCTAATGAGAAGACTCTGTAAATTCCTCTCGCATCAATCGGTACAGTATATGCTTCGTGTATAAAATCACATATTTCTTACCTCTTACCTATTTTGAGTAGAGCTCCATAAAATTATCTAAATAAATTAGATATAATGCATAAACAATGTGTAAAGCTAGTCCAAGGCTCAACCTTGTTACACCCAACAGATTTTATATACACTATAAAATATCTAAGCTTACTATAAAACTATATATATTAAACTGCATTTAAAATCATTCATAATCAATTAAAACATAATTTCATTCTAAATAGGGATCTAGACATACACAACCTTCCTAACTCTAGGAATAAATCGAACTTTTATCTTTCCCGGTTTGGAACATAACATCAAAAGAATAACTACTTGTATAAATGCCTTAAGGTTTATAATGAACTTCCATAGAAAATAAAATTATTTAATAATCTTAATCTATTTACACAAAAAATGATTAAATCCACCTTATTTGGTACATAATATTTTAATAAAACAAAAAATACTTACAAACTAATAAATCCCCCTATAAACTAACTAACATACATAAATTAAATTCTATGATAAATGTATCTGTATTCCAAATGATTATCTGAATTTTTTAAAGTTTTAGGGCCAGTTTCACCGCTTTCTGATAAACTTCTAGATCGCTATCTTCTAGATAAACTAACTGGTAGATAAAAGTTCTAGATAATATTGTTTCTGTTTCACAGTACAACTTAATAATAAGTTATTTTATCTCCTGGATAACGTAATCGTTATAAAATTGTATATTTTTAGGATGAATTTGTACTAAAAATGATTAAAACATTTTTTTATTTTCAAAATTGCAAACTTCAATTTTAAGAAAATATACAAAATATAAATACAAAATTTCAAAATATATATACAAACATTTAATTTTGCATTATTTCATAATGGAGAAGTTAAAAAAAAGAGATAGGGCTGTAAATTTGACTCAACGTGTTAATAAGTAATTTTTATTTTCATAACCTTTATCTCCTAAAATAACACAATTTCCAAATTTTCGATTAATTAGTCTCTGTTTTACGAAGGAATTATTGAAAATTGTTTGGCCATTACATGAACAAGGTCACCTAGCAGCAATGTCGGAAAATTTTAACTTCGTCTCTACTACAGCTTGAACATTAAAAGAAAAATTGTGCTTTCTGTCTCTGTAGTTATTCTGCGTTTTCTGCTCATGCGAACACACTTATTAATTTAAGTGGATTACATTTATTCTAAATCCTAGCTGTTAATTTGATAAAACGTGCGTACAATCTATGGCCCCTATAACTCTAGGAAATTTGGCGATGTCGTAAAATTCTTTCATAACATTTTGTAGATTTGACGAAAATTTTATAAAGCATCATCACAATCAAAAAGCAGGTAAGCTATAGCAGGACTTCTTATAGTAATCTATTTCTTGGTCATATTGCAGAGTTACTAATAAGTATAAACATATTAATTTTTTCTGTTTTGAAGAATTTAAGTTAAATTTACAAATTTGTTGGCGTTTTTATTTCATTTTATATTAAAGACAATATATAACTAACTGCCGGTTTAATCAAAATCAACATCATCAAGTAGTTCATAATAATCTGGCCGTATTCTAATTTATTATTCGTGATCTACGTGAATGTGATATATTATTAAAATATTTATCAAATTCATCTTCTATGTACTCAAATAAACCCATTTTGTGTTAATTATGAAATATCAAAAAAAAAATTTTTTTTTTTTAATTTCAAAAATAAAAATTTTAACTACTAGATAAATTATCAGAAACTTTAACTATTAGATAGGGATATCAGACAGTTGTGAAACAGAAATTTATGATTTATCTATAAGATAAGTTCTGAATAGTCTATCGACCAGTTTATCTATAACCGGTGAAACTGGCCCTTAAACTTCTTTTTTTTTTTATTCTATTGTTAAAAAAAATATATAACCACACAAATATATAGCTTTATGCTTGGGTCTCAATCTATCTATTATGTATGTATTGAAAAAACCAAATTATGTATAATTAGTTTTATATTGTAAATACAGAAAAAAAAAACAATCTTCTCAAACCCATCCGATTTGAAACCGCTCTCCATCGATTAATATGGTTAGCCTTGAAGAAATACATAAATTAGGAACATTGATAGTCTGCTCAACATTCGCAGCGGAGCTGGTGGCAGTAGAAGAGGGAATCAAAATGGGGAGAAAGAATATTTGGTGGAGTAAAAAACAATATTTACGCAAAAAACCTAGAAGTTATCAGGGCAATCAAAAATACATTAGAGATACAAAACGCCATATAAGAAATTTCATTATAAAAGAAAGGGGTAGAATTAAGTTAATATAGGTCCCAGGTTACGCGGGTATACCTGATAATGAAAAACCGGATAAAGAAACATGGCAGCTAAGAGCCCACATATATTCAGAGTGGGAAAATTCAGGAAAGTTACTAAGGGATATATTCCCTATAAGAAAAAATATAACAGTAGTCAAAACGAAAAGTCGCAAAAATGACATAAGAATAACGAGATTAAGATTGGAAACCACACTGGCCACTCATAAGGCCATCGACAAAATATCACCTCAATATGTACATTCTGCAATGACCATAAATCATATAATCCTGAAGTGCGTCAATAACATACACAAGATTACACTTAATACCTTAAAGTGTAAAAACCAAAAAGATTTAGAAAATATTAAAAACGCCAATATGGAATAAAGTAACAAGTAAAACGTTGACAAGAGAAGGAAGATCATGAAAACTGAAGAATAATGAAATTAATTTTTTAGTCTTTATTTTTCTGTTTTTTTTTTTTTGTGGTGAAATAATGATTATTGGTGAAATAATGATTATTAAAATAATGAATTAAGAAAAATTAAAAGGAGTAATCCATCCTTAGATTAAGAAATATACCATTAATATGAAATTAATATAATACTGGCCCACATCCGAAGAGAAAAGATTCATTCAAAGGGTCATTATATTACAAATTTAATAAAAATAAATAAATAAAAATTCATAACATATCAGTAAATATTTAAAAAACGAAAACAAAAATAAATAATTTTATATTTTTGTTTATTTTCCAGAATATTCTTCCAGATCATGTAGCATCATATTATTTATCACATGAAAAGAATGATGAATTATATTCAAAAATGCATAAATTATGTGGTGTTATGTTTGCATCAATACCAAATTTTAAAGATTTTTACAATGAAGATATTGAAAATGGAAAAGCATGTATTAGAATATTAAATAAAATTATATGTAAGTAATATATATTGTGATTTTATTTTATACTTTAAGTAAATATATATGGAAATGAAAAAGAAAATTTCCGAATTACAAATTTTATAGAAAAAGAAAACAAAATTATATTTTATTATTCTGTATTTGTTTTGAAATATAAGTGACTTTGATGCTCCGTTAGATGAATCATGTTTTACATCAATTGAAAAAATCAAAACAGTTGGTGCAAGTTAATTTCTTATGCTGCACCCATATGGTTCAACATAAGTGTAAGCCTAACAGAGAAAATAAGAAAGTTCGTACGTAAATGCATTAGAGCTTGCGTAAATCTACACAGAAAGGCAGAAACAGATTACAAACATTTTTACTTCAACAAATGCTTGTACCGTACAGTAACAATTATCAGATTCTTTTTTACTTTCAGATCACAATTATCAGATCACTTTTTTATAAAAATTATCCGTAATCACTTTAGCAGATCTCTAAATATGGTAGAATAACCGTGTTCGGGTTTCATAGCATCTGAACATTTTATATATCTTGATTCTAAAGGGTATATTCAGAATCACGAGCATGTCCCTCTTTTATATCATTATAATAGACGGGCTACATGAAACCAAACCAAAACCCAAATAATATTGAAACTAATTCACTGAAATATGACATGTTTGTCGCTGATAAGAACAAAAATGTAAATAGAAATCAATGGTGGATATCTTATTAACATCCACATTTTTTTTTCTTTCTTTTCAATAGGTTAAGACCTAGGTTAAGTTTTATTCAAAAATAAATATTAAAATTTGTTTTGGTTTTATAATTTTTCCAATTAAAAAACAACAAAATTTAAATTTTTACTTAAATTATTTTCTGAAAGAAAAGTAGTAGGTATATTGTGTAGATCTAATTATATAATTTTTATTTTGTTCTTATAGACGAACTAAGAACAGAAAATAACTAGCAAAATTAAAATTTAGTTTTTAAGGTCTAGTCATAAGTAGACTATTTGGTATTCATTTTTTGTAAGACTTTTTATGTAATTGAAATAAGAATCTGTTAATAAAAAAAAAAAAAATTCAATTTCGCAATATCGGAAAAGTATTACGGATGTCAAGGTCATTCTGGGCTGATTTTATTTATTTATTTATTTATATTAATATTACATACATTAATGTAGTGCAATATTATTGAACCATCGGCTACTAAGACCATTATAGGTTTTTATACTATTATTAAATTATATACTAATATTATTAATTTTGTTTATATTTTACACTATATATTAAAGCCAAATTCTTTCTACCAAATTCAAACTTTACAAATGTAATATCCCAAGAGACGACCCTGTTTTAGTCTTAACTAATTCTCTATTAAATAATATAAATTCACTAATAAAACAAAATCTTCGATTGGCAATAAATAATTTCTGAACAAACAGAATAAATAATATCACACTCAAAAAAAATAACTGCGTCTTTTCAGAAATTAATAACATATACAGAAAAAACTACAGGTAAAGTTAATAAAATTTTAATTCCGGTAAACCACAGTAGTACACTTAATCTAGCCGACATTGACATTAATAACCTCAGTCGTGAAGCAAACAACTACATAATAGACGATGATATTAATATTTCTAATATTATGGCAGCTCATCTATTCTAAACGCATGAGCTGACCTCAAAAAGAACATCTGCAATTGATCAAACCATTTCTAAAACAATTACCAATTTCAATACTGCAATAGAAACTAATCTAGAAAATAACAAAACCGTAACTAAATTCAGCAATAGCCTACTATCAAATAAACCTATAACAAACACAAGATTCAGTAACTATTTCACAACACCTTAAATCATTAAAGAAATAATTAGCGGCTTAAAAAATAAAACTTCATCGGGAATAGACGAAATCCCTGCAATAGCACTCAAACATATCTCAGATGGCTTAATTGATAAATTTTACATAATATTTAACAATTGCTTAAATCTGAGCTACTTTCCAAAATCATGGAAAATAGCCCAAGTTGTTATGATTAAGAAACCAGGTTAAAATAAATCAGATGTTAATAGCTACCGTCCTATCAGCTTACTTCCTAATATTAGTAAAATATTTGAAATAGTGATAAATAAATTTCGCATTAGTGAATCCGAAGATAAAAAAATAATACCAAACAATCAATTTGGATTCCGCCATATGCATAGCACTATTCACGCCATGACCAAATTCTCTTCGGATATTTGCAGATATGTAAACAACAATAACTGTGTAGCCACCTGCTTTATCGATTTAGAACGGGCATTTGATACAGTCTGGTTAGACGGTTTAATTTATAAATTGCTCAAGTACAACTTCCCTTTACACGTGGTGTCTGTAATTAACAACATGATTCGCGGTAAATCTTTTAGAGTTTTGTCAGCGAATACAAAATGTTCTAAAAAATTTCCAATACATAATGGTCTACGGCAAAGAACTGTTAACTCACCGCTACTTTTTATCATATATACAAGCGACTTGCTTGATTGCCTAAATAAAAGTTTAGGTCCCAATCATTGCATTGCATTTGCGGATGACTTAACAGTATATTCAGCTAATCGTAACCCCAAAATTGCAGAATACCTTTTGCAAAAACTGTTTAATAAAATAGTCAATTATTGCAATACGTGGAAACTTAAAATCAACTTTAACAAATGCGAAACTGTGCTATTTAGAGACACCACTAATAAAGCCAATAAAGATATAATGAGAAATTGGAGAAAATTCATGATTAAAACACCAGACAACACAAAACTCCCCAATAAAAGTTACACAAAATATCTAGGAGTACACTTCCACTATCTCCTAAACTTCAAAGTCCATACCTACAAAACGATTGAAAAAGCTAATAAAGCATTTGGTAGCCTCAACAAACTATTTCATTCACGAACTTTAAACAGTAAAGTAAAAATCTTGTGTTAAAAAACTCTCATAAGACCAATCCTTGTATATGGCTCTCCCATTTGGTTTAACATAAGCGCTTCCTTGATGGAAAAACTTAGGTTATTCGAAAGGAAGTGTCTAAGAGCATGTACCAATCTTTTTAGAAAACCGTCAACAAATTTTCTACATTACTATTCTAATAAAATTGTATATGCCGCAAACGTTATTAGAGTCGACAATTTTATCATCCGAATAATGCGTAATCATATTCAACGTAGCAGCCAAGTAGAAAATAATTCTCTTATAAGCCACCCTTTTCACGAAAACCAAGAGTACATTATTAGCGCAATTAGAAACGGCTTCATACCACCAGAAGGATTTGTGGTTTTAGATAAATATAAATGTATTGAAAATAATAACTTCATTCCCATAATTTATCACTTTAAAAGACATGCTAATTTAAAATCTTTACCGCATAACCTAAACACACTGGACATAACAGATTGAAATCTATTTAAATTTGATAAAAACATAATATTTAATAAAAAACTAATAAGTTCTAAACCCTATTTTTGGGATAACTAATATTAAGATAGGTTAATTTTTTTCTTTTTTGATTATTATTATTATTTTACTTTTTTTTTTTTTCTTTAATTTTGTTTTTTTAATTTAATTTAAGTTTTATCATAAAATTTTTTACAAGATATTAAAACTGTGTTTTTTGCTACTCAATTTTTTCTCAGTAAAAATAGAAACTTATTTATTAATTTAGAATAAAATCATATTCTTTGTACACAAAATAATAACTTTACAATTAAGCATTAACTTAAACTTAAATTCTATAATATATATGAATGAGAGTGCTGATAATTATTAATATCAGCCACGTGCAATTTTTTTGTATATATGCATTATGAATTATTGTTGTTTTAGTTTTATTTACAACTTAGCTTTAGTAATCGATGAAATAAATAAATAAAACATTAAAAAAAAAAAAAAACACTATATATTTACATTATATTAGGTCGCCAGGGGGGTATGTAAAGAAAAAAACTTATGACCTGTGCAGGGATCGAACCCACACTCCTTCGGTTAATACGCCACACGCCTACCCACTAGGCTACCGAAGCCCCTTGGGCTGATTTTATATTAAACAGTTATTAAACAAAATTAATTGCATATTTATAGGATATTCTATAAAAATTAAGTTTACATCCTTACAATAAATAGTTCATAGATTACAGTTATATAATAATACTCCATATTAATAACACATTGAAATATTCATTCATTTTTTTTCTTTAATTTTTATTCAATCAATTCTAGACAGAACAGGGTGAAACTGGTGAAGATTCAGTTTGTACATTAGTTGATTTTGCACTAGCAATGAAACAAATATTACAGGAAGTTAATAAAGATGCATTTAATACATTTCAATTGAGAGTTGGGACGTTTTTATATAAAAAATTCAATAAATTATTTTTGTTTTTGAATCTAAAGTTCAAAATAAAATAAACAAACAAATAAAAAAAAAAAAAAAAAGTTTTCCAAATAATTTTAAATTTTGTTTTTTAATTTAACTCCCTAAGGAGAAAATTAGATTTTTTTTTTATTTTGCTTGGACTGGATGAATAAAAATAAAAATTCAAAAAACTAGAAAAATAAACTTTACAATTTCAGTTTAAAATTTTTTTTTTCTATTTTTAAATTAAAAATAGAAGAAATAAAAGAAAAATAAACTTTAACCTTAATTATTCCCTTAGGAATCCTTATTAATAAATTGTAGAAAAAAAAAAAAAATTTTAATTTTCTTTACAAAACAAATACATAATGTATGTTAGAAATATGAAAAACTATTTTTAAAAGAATAAAATATAGAAATAAAAATAAGTTCCAAATAACGATTTTAAAATTCTTTATGTGTGGAATAACTTCATGATGATCTGTTGAATGATTTTAAGCTGAATAGTTGAATATTCAATAAAAGAATTATCACATAAAACTAATCTCTAAGTTTTAATTTTTGAAAACTCATTCACACATCGAATTTTTATCTTACACATTATCCTTCTTATCTTAATACATATTTGAATTAATACATTTATGCTTCTACATTTGTATATGTATATATTTATTTATTTCATTTCATTTATCATATACCCTTAGACAGTAAGTCTATACAATGGGTATATGTTGGAAATATTGCCTAACAGACATAATTTAATAATAAAATATATTTCACGCGCGTTTAAATAGAGATACAAAAGAACATAATAAGATAGTAATGTTAAATTTAAAATATTGACAGCAAACAAAAATAATTCATAAATTTAAAACAAAGCAAATCAAATGAGTTGTTACTTATTACTAAAGTATTCAAAACAAAGACGGAAAAATTCACCATGTGTTTGAGCTCGCCTAATATTGATATAGGTAGAGAATTCCATAGAGAAGGTATTCTTACAAAAAAAGATAAATGTCTCGCTCTACTTGAGTGTCTGGATATATTGATTTGACAAGATCTAGCTGATCTGCCAAAACCAATTTTGCTATATAAATACGTAAGGCATTTATTGTTTATTAGCCTATACAGAAAAGAAAGATATTTAAAATTCATATAATTATCAAAAGTTCAGTTTAGTATACATTTAGATACATCAGAAATCCTATCAAAACGTCGACGATTAGAGACATACCTCGTGCATGCATTGAAAATAATGTTAAGTTTATCTATTTTATTTAATATCGAAAATAGATTAAAATGGTTTGATTTTTATAGATAAGGTATTAAAACTAAATATTAATTATATCCTTGTAATGTACAATATTTGGTTTAAAATCCATGCAAAATTCCTGTAAAAATTTATATTGTAATAAAAGCAAAATTTGTGTATAGTATGTATGCATTAAATGTATTAGTATTATGTTTATTTTATAATCAAATTTTCTTACTTTTACACTATTCCATTTTTAGTACATTTTCAAAAAATTTTGAAAAAATGTGCCTATTAATTTCACTCTGCCCGTTCGTCTGTTTACAAAACTTCTACACCATTAAAGATAGAGAAAAACAATTTTAACCATGCGTAGCTCATATAAAAAAAAATAATATTGTAGAACAACTTTTTCATGTAGCCCCATTCATTACAGAGCTACAGCCACTCAAACTTTGAAAAAGCCCTAGTTTTAAATGCGTGTATCTCATATTCTGTTTAACATTTTTATATTTTTTTTATTTTATTAATCAAAATCAAAACAAGGTCGTTACAAAAAATTCTTAAGTTAATGCTTATATTTAAAATTATACAAAAGAATGACTTAGAACTTAACTTTTAATACTTAAATCTAAAAAAAAGTTAAGTTAAGTTAATTTATTATTGTTATTATTCATTATCAAGCTACATTTTCAAATTCATTTTACATACATATGAAACACTCAGATCAAAAAAAATAATATGATATCTGTACAAGTCATCATACATAGTGACAAGCAATTTCACATTTTGAATATTAATTTTTTTAACAAAAAATGTAATTGGATATCTTATTATTATAAAATTGAAAAAATGAATTTTTTTTCTTTACTTAAAAGCGTTTAATTACAATTTATAAAATGTACAAAAATAAAAAATGATCTAAATAAAAAACATAAACCGATTTATTGTATTTTAATGCATTATAATAAGTGTGTTACGTTTAAATTATGTCATAATTAAAACAAAAAATTTCTAGGTAAGAATTAATTGTCTGAGGTCATTGAAGTAAAAAAATTTTGTTGTAAAATGAGTTTGAAAGTAATTCTGGAGATGGATGTAGAATAAAGATGACTAATTTTGTTAAAAGTAGTACAACATCTCTTGATGGGTTCATTTCTTCCGTACTCTGTATTATGTTTGTAATTCATTAAAAATTTTGTATTTCTAATTTGCCTAACACTATCGTTAAGTCTAAACGTGTTAGTTAGAGATTGGATAGAAATACTATTATTCAAAATATCAAAAGTAAAACATGATGACAATAATTGTCTACGTAAAGATAAAGAAAGCAAGCTTAATGAATTAAGTCTTGTAGTGTAACTGGGTAGATCAGCAAAATCAAAAGGATTATATTGTTTCCTTAATGCAAATAAAAGAAATTGCTTTTGAACTGATTCGATTCTATTGGAATGAACTGCAAAGGCTGGATCCCAAACAATGTTACCGTATTCTAAGATAGATCGAACTAGGGAACAATAAAGAGATTTTGTCACAACTAAGTCGCTAAATTCTTTAGCTCTTCTCTTAATGAAACCTAACATTTTATTAGCCTTAGAAACTATTAGGTCGTAATTAAGTTTATTATCGAGAAGAATTCCTAAATCAGTAATGCTAAAAACCTTTTCCAAAGTTACGTTATCTATTTTGTAGTCGAATATCAAAGAAGATCGTTTTCGCGTAAAGCTTATAACCTTACATTTCTGTATGTTGAGTTCCAATATATTTTAAGTCCGCCAAGCTTGTAACACTGATAAGCTTTATTGAAGTATAGCTGCATCAGAATTATCTTTAATAACTTGATAAATTTTTAGGTCATCAGCAAACGAAATGTGAGGTATATTGCATAGATATTCCGAAAGATCTGAAATAAATACGTTAAACAGAAGCGGGCTTAAATGACTTCCTTGTGGAACACCGGAAGTAACCCCGATTGTGTTGGATAATACACCTTGAAATTTAACATTTTGAGTTCTTTCTGATAGATAAGAGTTAAGCCACACAAGAAATGAACCCGAAATGCCAAAAGTTGATAGTTTGTTTAGCAAAGTGAAGTGATCTACACGATCGAAAGCTTTGTTAAAATCAGTGTATATTGTATCAACTTGGTATCCTTTCTCCATTTGATTCAGGATTTCAGATGTGTAAACCATAAGGTTCGTTGTAGTGGAACGACCTTTTGTGAAACCATGTTGTTGTTCATTGAGTTTTGCATGAATAGGAGTAATTCTATCAACGACAATTTTTTCAAATAATTTCGGTATAGTCGAAAGGATTGCTATACTTCGATAGTTTTCCACCGATGCTCTATCCCCCTTTTTAAAGATAGGGGTTAAGTAAAAGGATTTCCACTCTTGTGGCAAAATCCCAATTGAAAGTGACTTATTGCAAATAAAATGAAGAGGGAAAATTAGACTGTGAGAACCATTATATAAAAAGATTGGAGGAATCAAGTCCGGACCAGCACCCTTTTTTATATCAAGGCTCAAAATTGCTTCAAGAATTTCACTTTAAGAAAGATACACGCCTGTAATTAGCAAATTCAAGCTGTTAGATAAAGAGTTAGCCGAAGTTGTAACTGGTGCTGTTGGATGATAAACTTGTTGAAAATGGTCAGAAAAGAAGTTGCAAATTTCTTTTGGGCAAGCAGAAACCACATTGTCCTTAGAAATCATTGAATTGGGATACCAAAATAATTTCCGTTTTGTGTTAATTTTTTTGGTATTAGTAACAAGTTTGTTGCCAATATCAGTGACATAATTTTCATATGCTGTATTGGCTTTTTGTTTAAATTCGATAGAAAGTTGCTTATACATATTCAATAAGTCGTCGCATGGGGCTTGATATTGTTTAAGTTTCTTGTATATTTTATTGCGTCGATTTCTCAAGTTCCTAAGATCTCTATCTAACCATGGTTCTCTTGTTTTATGTTTTTTGCAAATTTCAGTAACAAAGGCGTCTATAATTTGAAACAGATTTAAGTAAAAGAAAGAAATTACTGAATTAATATCCTGTTGTACTAACAATTCGTCCAACATGATTACAATTACTTCATATTACAATACTTCATATACAATTACCGTTTTAATCTGAAAATCATATACAATCACCGTTTTAATCTGAAAACGCCATTCGACAGAATTTTCCCTACCTTTCTAAATCTATATCAAAATTATTTAATTTGTTTTATTTAGTAATATAAATATTTTTAAATTTAGTATTTAAATTCACCGTTAAAAAAAATGTGTGTGAAAAAAACCGTTATGTGAAAACCAAATTTTGCATGATTTTTCTACCTTCATAACTCCGGTACGCTTTTAGATAGGGACTTGAAGTTTTGAGCTCAGAAAGAACTTTTAGAATTAGTATAAGTTTTCTCAGAAATTGTTTTTAGACCTCCCCCTGTTCATGAGATATTATTACTAAAAATTTTAAATTTGCTATTTTTAAACACCTGTAACTTAGGCACCTGTACACATTTTTCTTCGGCAATATATAAAACTTAAAGCTTCAGTAACATATTTTAACGTGCATTAACAGTTGTTCGTAGTTATATAGGGTTTACATTCTGCCTTGCTTAATAATATAATTAAATTAATCAACTCATCAAAAGAATAATATAAAAATATCTATTACCTTTAAATACGCATTAGTATAATTTTTCTGAATGTAATCACTTTGTTTAGATCTTTTTTGTTATAGTAGGAATTTAAATCATAATGATTATCCTTTTTGTAAGAACGGTAATCACTTTTTTTTTACGTCGATGAAAAAATATAGAAAATCATCCACCTAAAAAACAAATTTTAGGATGAATATTTAATGTTAAATGAACAGTTTGATTTTCTGGATAAGGAAGGTTGTTTGCGGAATAGGTTTTTAAAAAATTTAGAAATTATGAATTATGAAGGAATTTTGTTTTGAAAACAGAACTTAATGTTTTTTTTTTAAACTTCGTGATATCATACAAATAATAACTAGCATCTTCAGGGAACAGATACGATGATAAATGATTCCATACACATGTATGTCATACACGAAGTTCCATAAACTGTGTTATACCATCTTGAAAGTTCTACAGTATATGCATTTAAACATAGAAAAAGCTCTTTACAGGAGATTAATTAAAATATTAAGTGATTTGATTTAAACTCACACAATATTTAAAAAATTTTCTTAATTTTCTTGATTATTATATGGCTCATAATATTTTATAATACTTTAACTTTTAGAGATTTTTATTAAAGACGTTTTATAAGTTTCACTCTGTGCATCTGTCCGTCAGTTTGTTTACAAAATTTAGGATAAAGGATATCTACACCGTTTACGATAAAGCAATAAAATGTTGACTATGAATAGATCTTTTAAAAAATTAACGTTGTGGAACGATATATAAACTAGTCGTTCTACAACATTAAATTTTCAAGAGATCTATTCATAGTCAGAACTATTAAATATTTTTTCTACCTTCCCCTATTTAAAAACTATTTGGAGTCACAAATTGAAAATTTGCTATTTTTGGAGGCAGGGAGAAATAAAGCCTAGAGCAATAGGATCTGATAGGCTTTATTGCACAATTGAGTTGAGAAATAAGATCTAATTGGTAAAATTTCGTGGTATGGCTTATTTCTTATTTCAAAGAGAATTAAAGCCTATAGGCTTTATGTCACTTTAGAAATGTTATATTATTATTATATTATTCCGATTCCAAATTTGCAGCCGACTGTAAAATCCGAATATTTTCAACAGTTTTCAAACAATTTTCTATATTTTGGTCAACCTTTGGCTTTCGCGCTCTCCCCTTCGAGCCACTCTTACTCTTCTCTTTTGTTTTACAGTCCTTCATAATCATTTATATTCATATTTCGGAAAAAAAGGCAATCCAGATTTTGTAACCAACTCTAATAACTGAACTAAGTTCGACAAAATTATTACATTAAAAAGTGAAATAAGTTTGAATGGTGAATTTAAACAAAATTCTTCTTCATTTACTTGGTCAACTTATTTCATTATTAAAATACACTGACTGACGGACGTACGGAGTGAAATGTGCAAAAAAAAAGAACTCATTTTATTACTTAATTAAACTGAAATATGGGAACTAAATTATTAAAGGAAAATATTAAAAACTGTTATTATTGGAATAATAAATTACAATTAGACTTTAATTCCATTATTTAAAAAAAATTATTTGGCTTTATTTCACTTTGGAATGAGAAAAAAAGCCCATTACGGGTAATTTCGGCTTTATTTATTATTCAGCGATTTAGGCTTTATTTCTCATTTCAAAGTGAAATAAGGCATATTAGGCTTTATTTCTCATTTAAAAGTGGCTTATTAGGTTATATTGCTCTAGACCTTATTCCCACCCACCATTTTTGGTTACCTACAACTTAGACATATACAAATATATACAAATTTTTTCAAAATAAAACACAAAAAAATAAAAACAAAAAACAGAGGAAACAAACAAATTTTTATTGTATATTAGCAATATTATTAAATATTATTACCCCATTCTTGTATTATCATATATTTTAATTATTTAATTTTCTCTTCTTTTGTACGCTGTACGCTGTATTGTTGTTATGTTGATGAGGCAAGAAAATAATTATTTTTAGCCTTAGATAAAGAAACAAAAAGAAGTCTAACTTAAAATCTCACTTTAGACTTTAATGTTTTATTCCATTTCTTGAATTAGTGCGTTTTATTTTAGTTTTTCTAATTCAAAGCAGTCAGGCATATCAATACAAAAACGTTTTAAGGAATTATTTTATTTGATTTTCAATTGTTTGTTTTCTTTTTTTTTTCAATTTTAAGGTTGTTCCTGATGTTCCATTGAACATTGATATGATGAATATATTGAACATCATAAAAATGATTTTGTTGCTCATGATGATCTTTCACTGGTCGATGAAGGTGTAGATGATATTTAACCCTTAAAAGCAAGAGCAATGTTTTTTGCTACTCAACGCACAGGAGGTACGAGTATTAAATATTCTTTTTTAAAAATTGATTAGAAAATTTCTTACTTTTTCTTTATATTTAAAAGTTTTAGGTGTATCAACATCTGATATTGTTGCACGTATTGTTAAAGATTACGATATATATATGCATATAATATTCAATATATTATATATATATTATGTATATTACATATGTGCATCGTAATTTAGCTAGAGACTATTCTGGTAAAGAATTAAATGTATCATTCCTATCTGAAAAGAAATTTCGTTTACAAAATAAAATGGATGAATTAAAAGATCGTTCAAAACGTGTTATGAATGAAGTTAAACAGGATATAATATAACAGGGAAGAAAAATCACGTGAATTAATTGATGCTTTTTTATTATTTTTTAGACGTGAACGTTTAAGTAATATATGGAATGAATCAAAAGGTAAAATAATGCAAGCATTAAGCCCACCAAGTAGTCCAAGTGGTTCAATAAATGGTGATGATCAAAACGATACAGATGATGAAGATGAACATTGGGATGACGCTATTGAAAATGGACATGATTCTATTGATCGTGGTACATCATCTCCGCCATTAAAAACATCACATTCATCATCACAATTAAAAAAAAGTATATCAAATGGCGGTGGTAGTACATATTATTTAAGTAAAAGTTCTACTACGAATAGTTTCAAAATAACACGTGCTGCTGAATCATTTGCTGATGAATATGAAAATTTAAATCGTTAGAAAAAGAAACGACAATGGAAAATAATAAAATTAATAAGGAAAAATGTAAATAAAAGTATAACAGTCATCATCAAATCAGTAAAAGAAAACTTCATTACAACAAATACTTAAATTTTTTTAAGTAAAAGAGAAAAAATGATAAAGAAAGCTTAAAAATAATAAATAAATAAATAATTTATGAGATTGTCCTAAAGTTTGTAACAAAAAAAAAAAAAAAAAAATTGCATCAAGAAAACATTCTTCAATTGCATTCTTTATGCAAAAAAAAAAAAGAAAGAAAAAAAGTTACAAAAAATTGAATTTTGAAGGGTACAGGAGCAAGGAAATCCTATAATAAAAATATAATGGAACATAAATAGAAGAAAAAGATTAGGATGATAACTGTAAAAGTAGAAGAAAAATCGAAAGAAGTTAATTTAGAAAAAAAAAAAGACAAAACAACAAAATATGAATTACCCAAATGATTAATTTTGTATTTATTTGTATCTCTTCTTTTATTTTTTGTGTTTTTTTTTTGCTGTTACAAGTATAATTTTATTTTTTTAATGTTGAAAATTCATTTTTTTTTATCAGTTATATTTTTTTTTTTGAAAATATTATTAGAATTTAAGAAAAAGTAAAGTTATTTAAATTAAAAAAAAAAAACAATCGAAATTAAAAATATAATTAAAGAAAAAATTGATTTTGAAAAGAAAACAAATTTCTTTTTATTTTTCTTTATTTAAAATTAATTTGGTTTTTTTAATAGATAGGTTTCTAAAAAATCTCGTGGGAACCCCAGAAATAACTTAAAAAAGGATAAATTAAAGTTTAAAGGTAAGAAAATATTCTTCTCTTAAACCAAAATAAAATAAAATTGAAAAAGACGGGGAGTGTTTTCTGGATTGAAGAGAATCCTGGATTGTAGTAAAGATTTTGGATTGTAGTAAAGAAACAAAAGATTTGTCTTAAAAGTGATTTTGAATTATGGGTGAAAAATCAATGAGAGTGTGAAACTTATTTAGTGAGATCAAGTAATTATATCACAAAAATTTGTTATTAAATTAAAACTACAACTATAAAATTTTTAATTCTATTTTGGCACAGTAAGTATTTTAGGATATTAAAAAAAACCATGTTTTGTATCCAAACAAAATTAAAAACTCCATGGTTAATGATAAATTTTGGTGATATATATATCACAAGTCTCAAATGAGATGCGTGCATATAACCTTTTCAAGAATTTTTTTTGTCTTCAGTTTTTCAATCATTTTTTTTGGTGATAATGGGGTTTCTCATTTTTAACATATTTCCAAAAAATATTTTGAAAAAATACGCCTATTAGTTTCACTCTGTCCGTCCGTCTATCTGTCCGTCTGCCTGTCCGTCTATTTACAAAACTTCTACACCGTTAAATATGTAGAGTGAGGAAGAAAGAGGAAGAGTGCAGTAGAGTACACTGTGTTAACTCAGGGATACCCGTATGAACGTAATATACCCTGTTTCTATAAAACTTGACCATCTTTTAAAAACTTTCAGATGTTTTTGTACCGACGCTAAATATAGAGATATATTTATGTAAATTGTGAAGTTGCATGATATCTAGCCGAATCTATTGCACAAGTACAACGAAATTTTACAGAAGTTGTTATCTTATGGCATTACTTGATCATCATTTGTAAGATTTCAGACCCCTAGCTTCATTAAGTTCCAAGAGGTGCAAAAAGGTTGAACCCGTTGCTCTAGACCAACCAAATTTTACAGAAGTTGTTGACATAAAACTTGATCATCATTTGCAAAATTTCAGATACCTAGTTTGAATAGATACTGAGTTTTTTTTATTTAAAGAAATAAGTTCTATGGCAGCTACTCGAACCCGGCGGCCGAAAATGCTGGATTTAAATACCAAAACTAACAATTTGGTTAAAATGACGTAAAAAAAATTTCAGCCTACTACCTCCATTATTTTTTGAGTTATCGTGCGGACGGACGGACGTACATGGCTTAATCGACTAAGAATTCGGTTCTGGCCCGATCAATAGCTTTGACACTATATCTAGCCCGACTCCTTTAAAGTGTCACAACGTAATGGCAAATTTATTATACCCTTGAACATAGTTCATACGGGTATAAAAATTTTAACAATGAGTAGGTCTCATAAAAAAATGAATGTTCCATTACACCCCATGCATTACGGGTATACTGCAGCCCCTTGAAAAATTCCTATTTTTAAATTTTTATGTCTCGTGTTCCACTTTACGTTTTTTGAATCAGAAAACGCAATTCGCCAGGAATTTCTTTTACCTTTGTAAATCAATATCAAAACTGTACAATTTTTTTAAATTTAGTATTTAAATTTACTGTTATGTGAAAATCAAATATTTCTACTTTCATGACTTAGGCACGCTTTCAGATAGTGACTTGAAATTTTGAGGTAAGTAAGAACTTTTAGAATTAATATAAGTTTCATTAGAAATCTTGTTTTGCACCAGCCCTGGAGGTATTCGGGCTCAAATATTGAAGCTCAAATATTTCAGAGCTGTTATGTTCAAATATTGAAAATTTGCTTTTTTTACACACCTGTACAAATTTCTCTTCGGCAAGACATAAAAATTAAAGCTTTAGTATTAGTTTAGTATATTTTTAAGTGTACTAACAGCTTTCTTAGTTATATAGGGTTCCGTACTTACAGCCCCTCAAAATTGCAAAAAAGTTATATTTCTACATTTTTTCTTCTATGAAATTTTAAAATTTTGGTGCAAGTCACAATTCCAAATAGTTTGAATTGTCTTTTGGAAATGTGCGCTTTTGAAAACCGTTGGTTTACATTATGCCTTGTTTTTTTATAAATATATACACAGGGTGTCCCGCGTTAACTTGAACATAAAGCAGGAGGTGATGGAGAACATCACAACGAACAAAAAATTATATGGGAAGGGGGTTCTATTCTGGACCCTTTTCGAGATGTCAGGGGTTTAAAATGTTTTAGCGACTTTTCATAAAAAAATCTATAAATTTTGAATGGATTGGTATAGAGAGATAAAAATACATTTTGTAGAGTAGGTTGTCAGCTTTAATTTGTGTGCATTAATGATCGCCAAATACGCAACAGTTAGAAAATTATGAAGGTTCAAAATAATTTAATTTTTTTTACTTCTTTTCTATCTCTAACCGTTTTTGAAATATAAAGATTAGAAAAGTGTGTTATAACACAGAAAATATGTTAACCCACCTTTGAAAATATTACACTTTTCTATTGTGATTGAAAATAACACAGCGATTGAAAAAAGCGGAGAAAGTAAGCCGTTCAAAAGTTATAGATTTTTTTATGAAAAGTCGCTAAAACATCTTTAACCCCTCATATCTCGAAAAGGGTGCAGAATAGATCCTCTCTCGCATATAATTTTTTTGTTCGTTGAGATCTCAAATGAAAAGAACCATGGAATCACAAATATTAAGTGAGAATATGAGTCTATACTACAATTTCAAAATAAAAAAATTCAAGAAATTTATAATTAAAAACTACAACTTTTCAATATTCCAACCTCTTTTCTATTCCATTTTAAATATCTTTTTATACATTATACTACAAAGTATAGGGTATATTAACTTTGGTATGGTGTTTGTTATCACCAAAAGGAAGCGAGTTTGATATGGAATGCATATATACTCTGAATCAGGATCACCTCCTGAGTCGATTTGACGATGTCCGTCCGTCCGTCCGTACGCACGATAACTCACAAAATAATGATACTATATCTTGATGAAATTTATACTGTAGGTTAACAATGACTAAAGAAAAGCGAACACGCATATTATCTTCGAAATTAATAAAGATAGAAACTTACAATTTTGTATTGTTTTTTCCTGAATCCCCGATATCCCTAAAATTTAAGATGAATTGGAGTGGTTGTTCGGCTACTTCCCACACAACTCCCAAAACCAAACAAGCATATATTCGAAATTAATAAAGATAGAAACTTCCAATTTGCTACTAGGGTGTTGTTTCCTGAATTCCTGATTTCACCAAAATTTGAGATGAATTGGAGCAGTTGTTCGAGTACCTCCCACACAACTCCCAAAACCGAACAAGCATAACTTCGAAATTAATAAAGATAGAAACTTCAAATTTGATACGAGGGTGCTATTTCCTGAATCCCTGATTTGCCTAAAATTTAAGATGTATTGGACTGGTTGTTCGGGTATCTGCCACACAACTCCCAAAATCGAACAAGCATATCTTCGAAATTAATAAAGATAAAAACTTGAAATTTTGTACAAAGGTTGTAAAAGCATTTATTTTTTTAGCTTATATTAAATACCTAACTAAAATAACTTATGGATTTTTAATTTAATTTGAATTTTTTAGGTGTAGGGTATAAAAAAGTCGGTTGCATCGACTTACTGTTACATTTACTTGTTTTTTTGAAAAATAAAAACAATTATTTTCATGCATAGGATTTAAAATATTTAATTTTTGCACTTTAATATAATGGAATAACTTTGTTCAATATCTTACGCATTTAAATGAGTTGTAGGTTGTAGCAGTTAATTGATATCAATTATATACATATATACATATTACATATATATAATATATATTATATATATAATAATGATATGTATATATATATACATATCTTATTAATTAAAAATAAAAGCAAATTTATTTTTATTTTTTACTTAATTTATCCACTACTCGTAATCCTATACAATTCATTCGAAAACAATAAAAAAAAAGAAAATTCTAGAAAATCGCCGGAACTTGATAGTGTTCAGATTAATATTATTAAATAAAGATATAAGAAGAAAAGTAATTGCAATTCAATTTAATTCAATGCTTAACAGATAATTAATTAATTGAGAACAAAACAAAACAAAAAAAAATTTTTTTTTGAAATTCAATTCAATTGTCTGAAGATATATAGACATAAAATCCGGGTTGGCCACGAAATCCCAAATACAAAATTCCAAATACAAAAACCCAAAATTCAAAATCCCAAAATCTCAAATACCAAAATCCCAAAATTCCAAAATCCCAAATAGAAAATCCCAAATACAAAATTTTGGATATTTTAGGATTTTGGATTTGGGATTTTAGTATTTTGGTATTTTGGAATTTGGGATTTTGGAATTTTGGGATTTGCGATTTTTTTTTTTTTTTTTGTGATTTTGGCATTTGGAATTTTTTTTTTTTTGGGATTTCGTGGCGCTCTCTTTTTTATTCCAGATGTGGGTCGATTTAATGAAAAAAAAAAATATTGATTGTAAAAATTGTAGGAAAAAAATTCCAACAAAAAACATTCAACATGACAACGTTTTTAATTTTTCAAATTTGCTTTTGTATACTCTTCAACATTACATTTTTTCCTACATTTTTTGGTATTCGAGACGGGTTGGATAGGAAATTCCAAAAAAAAAAGTTCATTTCAAAAATATCATTTACATAATTCCAAAAAAAAAAATCCAAAATTTAATGTGAAACATTTTAAATAGCGCTAAAAACACTCGCTAAACAAGTTATTGGGACCCTATGATTTTGTAACCCACTGTTAAATGACTTCTAACGTCTTTTTAGAACAACAAGGCATTTAAAATAGTGGGCGCTACCACCCCCAAACTGCCTTAAACAAATTATTGGACCTTGATTTTTAAACCAAGTATAAAATCTCTCCTAATTTAGAATCTCACATACTGATATATAAAAATATTCTGGAAAAAGCGTATAACTTTGATTTTGAATTCAACTTTAAAATCCCTCCTAACTCAGAACCTCACGTTTATATATAAATATTCTGAAAAAAAAAGAATACCCTGATTTTGAATCCAACTCTAAAATCCCCCCAAAGAATCTGGCATATACATAAATATACATATTCTGGAAAAAGCAGCAATCCTGGTTTTGAATCCAACTCTAAATTCAAAACGAACTATATCAAAACTACATTGGGATTTTAGTATTTTGGAATTTGGGAATTTGGAATTTTGGAATTTGGGATTTTTTTTTTTGTATTTTGGCATTTGAGCTTTTGTGGCGCTCCCATAAAATTCATCTGTAAATTTATAAATCAATTAATTGATTTTTTACTTTCGTATCTCTTTCTTTTATTAAAAACTACAGGATAATTTTATTAATATATAAAAAGCACGTGCTTAACTACAATTTTATTGATATTATAAACTTGTAAGTTGTGATACTATGGTGCTGCAACTATCCTTTTATTTGTTTGCAGCACCATAGTATCAGTTAAAATTACCAAGAATTTACGATTTACATATTTAGATTTTAATGTTATTCTTGGATATGAAAATAGGATTGTTCCTAGACCTGGTGAGAATAAGCAAAATAGATATTGTTTTAACATCTTGAAGTATATAAATGTTACATAACGGTTTGATAGTAAAAAATTGCCTTTTTTAAATTTTTTGCAATTAATTAAAACTAAGGAATTAATACATACTCAAAGGTATGATTAAGATAGTCAGTAAACATTCATAATTTATTAAGACAAACAATTTAACATAAAAAAAAAACATTTTATTTTTACATGTTAATTTTTAAAGCACGAAAAACCTTTTTTGTTAACTATTTTTGTAGGTTAAGTTATCATAAGTATGTAAGCAAACAACAAAATAAAAGTTCAATAAAAAAAAAAAAAAGGTTTGACAGTAATTCTGTACCCTTTCGATTTGTTCGAGTCACTTCCATTCTATCTGCATTTTTTTTAAAGATCCAGTCATACGTTATTTTTTAGGTATTACATCTGCCACATGTGTCTTTTCAAATAAATTTTCGAACTTATGACTGTATTTTGAAATAGATTCTTTAGATGTACAATTTAAGAATTAGTTTCAAACACTATAGCCTCGCCTTGCATCACATTTTCCTAAAATGCATTACCAACGTAATTCAAGGCTCTGTTGTAGTGTGTTCATTTAAAACTTTTAAAAACAACATGAATTGTTGTTTAAGACATTATTTCTTTTTTTTTTGTTTTTGTTTATTTCTTAATTTTCTTAATGAAATTATTACAGAAAAAACTAGACCGGACCAGAAAAAGTAAAACAAAATAAAACAAAAAAAAAATAATTTGGGATTCAAGAGGGAATTTAAGACAAATTTGTTAAATTGAATTACAAAAAATGTTTTACAAAGGGTGTTATAATTCAATTAAGAACATTTTTGTCCCATTAACAATTCATTTTAATATTTTTTTTTCAAAAATTTATCGATTTTCGAATTCGAAATCAAAATAAAATTATTTTTAAGACATTTTTTATAAATTTCGATAACAGGTTTTCTTCTTTAATCTTTTGTTTAAATTAAATAATAATTTTTGTTTTAGAATATATCTGTAATTTATATTAACGAGGAAGAATACAGTTGACTTTGTCAACTCTTAGATACCCGTACGAACCGTTAGTATGTTCACAGCCACTCTGCTTACAATATTATTTTTTTAATATTTTAGTATTTTAAAATAATTTGGGTGAATTTTATAATTTCTAGAACTATGGGTTGTACATATATTCAAACTATATGTTTATATGACCATTCTTCAAAAGCAGATTCTAACCTTCCACATAACGATTATCAATCCAAAACTTTTTCAAATATTCTATAGTACCATTTAATACTAAGCGGTAAATGTATATTAAATTTACTAAGTACAAAACAGTAAATATAATTTTAAATATTATATTATATTATATTTAAATATTCCATTGGCAGAATAATTTCTTATAAGTACAATAAAATACATATGTGTATGTAAATACGGCGCTATATAATATACATCTATACTCTTATCATTCATTCACTAGTGACATATACGATATGTAAATAAACATGATATTATATAAGTATGTATATATATCAATATCATATAAATAAAAATTCTTCAAGCAACCGTTATGTTGTTTATTTATTTACATTTTTATGTACTACGCATTATGTCCTCAACAATTTCAAATTATCGAGTAAAACAAAATGGAAAAAATTTGTTGAAGAAATTTGTTAGAAAATTTGAAAAAATCAAGTAACACTTTCGTCAATTATAAAGTTAACCTATAGTGTTAAAAAAAGTTGTTAACAGAAATAAGAGAATAATGTTGGAGCTTTAATTTTTGTGTATTACTTCAAAAAAATTTTAACAGGTGTTCAAGTTACAGGTGTTTAAAAATAGGAAATTTTCAGTTTTTGATCCCTTACAGCTCCTAAACGGGGGGTGATACAAAAAAAATTTCTGAAATGACTCATACTAATTTTCAAAGATCTAACTTCTGTCAAAATTTCAAGTTTCCAACTTAAACCGTTTAGAATATAGAAGGGTTGAAGGATTTTGCAAAATTTGAGTTTCACATAACGGTAAATTAAGACACCGTATGCCACAAATATATATTTAGTGTATATATACTTTTAAAGCTAATAAAAGTAGTAATGGTTTGGCGTTTTCAAAATGAAGATATACCTTATACAACTTGCGCTATAACAATTTAAATATAGAGCTTTTTTGAACCTTTGGGGAGCTGTAGCTCCGTAACGGGTGGGGCTACAAAAAAAAGTTATTAAAAATAAAATTAATTTTTTTGTAAGATCTATCAGTAGTTAAAATTTCATAGCTCTATTGCAAAAAAAATGTGGGGATCTAAAAGTTAGGTGTTCGAGAGCTACCCTAAGGCTTGGTCCAAACTCAACCAAAAAAAATAGGGAACCTACAAATTACTCCCAGAATATTTTGTGTAAATTTCAAGTTTCTAGCTTTCTTAGTTTTTGAGTTAGCGTGCTGACGGACGGACGGACATGGCTCAAAAGTCTTAGAATTTTTTTCTGATCCGATCCATACCTTTGAAGGTATATCTAGCTCGCTTATTTCGAGGTGTTACAAACGGAGGAGTAATTTTATTATACCCGATCCTATCGTACGGGTATAAAAATGGGTACGGTACACTTAGCAACATTCATTTAACTAGTGGACATTTAATCAGTGAACATTTCCCAAAACAAGCACTTAACAAAACGACATTAAGCAAAGCAGATAACTAACAAAAAGAAAGGCGTTGAATGATAAATAATCAGGCAATTAGCTTCAAATATTAAGGGAATTAAAAGTAAAAATAAAGACGTTTCATGCAGCCTATGAAAGAGATAATGAAATTATAGAGTTTAAAATTAAATTATTAATTATTAAAAACTTAAGTTTCCAAGTGTTCAGTTGTCTTTTGTTTTGATCAAGTTGCAAAGTTGTTAAATGTCTTTTTTTTGCCAAGTTGTCAAATGTCTTTTTTTTGCCAATCATTCGTACTATAACAAAATTTCGTACTATATATAAAAACATGGATGGGCATACAATAAAAAATGGACAATATTTAATGTTTTTAATTCTTATTATATCTTGAACACATAAAATATTCATTCATATGTTTTAATTTAACTGTAAACATATATTTATATTCATTATACCCTCAATTTTTTTTTTAAATTAATTATGTATAACATTTTTCAAGATTAAATACTAAATGTGTTGATTCCCTAATGAATTTTAATATGAAAAAAACTTAACTTTTAAATGACAACATAATTAATAAACAATATTATTTTAGCAATACTTTCTAGCTTCTGATTATTTAACAACAAAAGAGAAAATTTCCGTATTTATTCTTAACCATTAGTTTTTTTTTCTTTTTTAAAATAAATAAACAATTATTCAACATCTTACGTAATTTACTGTCCACATCGATACATACATGTAGATATACCTACACAATTTTTCATTCATACAATAACTACTTTTTCATATTTTCTCTTTATTTATTTATTTAAAACATTTTTGTCTTTATAATTATAACGGAAACTTTTTAAATTGATATATCCGTATCCTCTTTAAGAAAAAAATACAACAAAAGTAACAACAACAATACAGTTATATCTAACAAACATTAACTATTTAGTTAAAATTTAATGTAAATATTTTGACAACATCCATAAATAAACAAATAAACAAATAAAAAAGTACCATATGATTGTATATTTGTATTTAAAAACCGGTTTTTACCTTTATAAAAAAAAGCTTTTCGTCCTTTTTATTTTACTCTGTTTACACTTTATAGAAAAACGATACATAGAAAAATACACTAAAAAAATAAAATAAAAAAAAAAATAATAATCTAAAAATTCCTAGAGCTTTTACTATTTTTGTTGATAGAGAAAATGTTTATAAACAATGTTTTCATCAACATTCAATTGTTTTCATTCGGAACTAATTTTATAACGATTAGTTTGATTACAATCGTTAACTTGTTAAGATGTGTTATGGTTTTTCGGCAACGGTAAAAAAAGCAAACAATTTTTTTTTCTTTAACAGTGATTATATTACTGATTAGTGAATACATATATAGAAATAACGGTAAAGAAATAAAAATTTTTAAATTTGAATTAAGAGAACATTGAAAAAAATTTAATTTTTAAATCTATTAATAAAAAATTTTATGATCGACTTTTTAACTAAAATTTCCTTTTTGAAATAAATATGTAATAAAAAATAACAGTGAAATTTTCAAGTAGAAAAAACAAAAAAACAGATTATTTAAGCAGTTAATTAATTAATTTAAATTACATTTTGAACCTAAACTGCTTAAATAAGTGAAGGAAAGACTTTAAAAACCTCGTTAACTAACTTTTAATATTAAATAGAATTATAGAAAATGATATTTTTAAAATAATACAAAAGTAAGAAAATAATAATAGATGAAATAAAATTGTCTTCTAGTTCTTTTATCAAATATTAATTTTTCAAAATGTAATTTATTAGTTATATCCTAAATCTTTTAAAATATATTAATAATGTGTAAATAGTCAAAAAATTTGTTTTCCAATGACATATTTTGTACGGTTTCATTTAAAACTTTCCATAGAAATTTATTTAGTATAATTTGCCTAATCTGTTTATAACAACTGTTTATTAACAAGTAATAAAACATAAATCCATAATTAATTTATTTTCTCTACCATAAAACTTTATTTTTTAATGATCCTGATTACTTTGTTACTAAATTTCTCTTTAAAAACATTTATGATACCTTTAAAATTTTCACTTAGTGCTTCTAGCCATTAAAAATGAAAAATGTTAAACCATTAATTTATAAACTATAGAATCTGTGTCAAAAAAGTGGTACAAAGTGCTATTTTGAGCCAAACTAAAATTTTCTACTTAAACCAAACAATAGTTAGAATGAAATATATATCCTTTACCGTTAAATTTTAATTTAGCATCATATTATGTATTTTACCTATATATTTGTTTAGTAGACAATTTAATATCATCTCGCATAATTTCAAACTAAGTCTAATATAAAATTCATTGTACTAGATAATACATAATAATGTGCTTAATTTTTTTTTTCAAATTTACTTCAAAATAAATTTTTACGATATTTAATTTGTTGACATAACAAATAAAAAAAATTTTTTTTTTATTCTCAATATTAAAACAAACTTTTATAGATTATATCGTAAAAATATTTTATTCACTTAAATAAACTTTTAGTTTTTTTACAATATCAAAATGCTTCAAAATATTTTATTAAAAATCAATCAAGAAAATAATAAAAAAATATTCAATTAATTTATATACATATATATAGTATATATATAGTATTGATATAGTATTGGTATATATAAACATAATAATAATAAAAATAATTAATTAATTTATAATATAAGTACTGTTTTCAAAATTGTATTGTTAGATATCGTAATTTTTTATTGTCTTTCTTCTGAAGTTGTGTTCATTCATTTAAGAAAAAAAACAAAATGTTTTTTTTTTTTGTTTTACATGTGTTTTAAATATTTTTTAGTCAATAAATTAGTAAGTAATATTTATAAAATTTAAATTGAATCATTCACTTTAGACTAAAAAAAAAAATATATATATTATATACATAAACGATCGTGAAATATTGTATAATATTGTATTGTTTGTAACTGAAAAAAAAAAAAAAAAAAATTATTGAAGATATTCAAATTGTAGTGATTTTTGTTATTATAATTCTTGTGCTGTGTGCATAATTAAATTTCTATAAAGTACATATATATATATATATATATAAATATGTATATATATTTTGTATTAAAAATTTTAAAGTAAATTAATTTTGATTGAAAATGAATGTTTATTTAAAAACTAATAAAAATCGATAATAATAAAATACGATATAAAATATTTTTATAATAAAAATGCTAATTTGTATAAAATAAAAAAAAAAAAATACCATATTTTTAATAGTTTAATTTTCTGCTCTAAATAATAAAAAAATCATAAAATTTTATTTAAAAATTTCTTACAATATTGAATAAAAGAAATTATTATACTTACGAGTATTTATTTGTTTAAAAAAATTATTAAATATAAAATTAATGATTTACGATATTGAATTTATTGATATAAAATTATCAATTTAAAAATTAAAAATGGCAGTGATATAAGTAAGAATGACATTTATATACCTATATAACTTTTAAGTAATATTAAGATATTTTATAATTTATACATAGATATAAATATCTACAGTCAAACCTCTCTATCTTGCTACCTTATATATTAGGGATTTTGTTTTATCTTAAACACATTTGCTATGCTCTTGAGCGTTAAAAGTAATTTATATTGAAAATAACTCTCTAAGTGGAATACTCTACATCTGGAATTTTTAACTATCTTTTTTTTGGCGAGGGTCGGTGGAAAACTTTAAAACTCACCGAGAAGAAATGCACGTGAAACATTTAGAATAGAACATCGAAATAGCGTAGAACTTTAACCAACTCAAACCTCCTAGGAAACTAAACTTTAGATTTTGATCTTTGATACAAATGTATAGTTTGGTTTACAGGATAGAGATGTGAGTAGGAAAAAATGAATTTAAAAAACGAATTTTGAAGAAAGATGTTAATGTTCTTTTAAACTTTACTAAGTCGTACACATATGAGTTATCAACATCTCCAACAAATTTCTCTGTCTCTTTATCAGCTAAAAATTACCTTCTTATCTGAAATATTGTTTACCTCACTATTTTGAACAAATTTGATATCACCTCTCATTCGTGATTAAAAAAAAAATTATTTAGATGACATTTAGAAGATGTCAGAATTTGTTTGTTTGTTTTAAAGTTGTATATGTATACATATTTAGAGTGATTTAAAGTTTAAAAATTGAAAGCTAAATGTCGAAAAGCAAATTGAACGTTTTAAAGCTTATTGATAAATAAAATTTTTGGGCTAATACAAAGTGGAGGTAATAAAAAAACAAGTAAAGTTTTTTTGTTGATTAATTTAAATAAAAATGTATTTTTCTAAATAAACGTTATAGAAAATGAATTTATATGAATATTTAACTAGTATTTTAATTTATCTCTTATAAACCCCTCTTCGTTGAATCCTCTCTATTTGAAATAATTTCATTGGCTCCTTGGCGGTTCCAAATAGGGAAATTTGACTGTAAATTAAATTTAATTAATGATATTATTATTCTAAAACATAAATTGTAATGCATATTTTATTTTAAATTAACAATGCATATCTTGTTCTATAAAATTAATTTAAAATTCGTGTTTACACTTACAATAAACTTTAGATTGCTTTAAATTGTGCGGTAATTATACAAATAATATAGCGATATTCTAAAGAGATTCAAATATTTTTACATTTAATTTGCCCAGATTCAAATTTTTATCACATAAATTGTATAGTGTTTACAATACTCGACATTCTTTAAAAGCTGATGTAATTTTGCGTTATATTTTATTCTATTAAGGGATCAATAAAATTAATTTTTTTTTTATTATGAAAACAAATTTTATGCAATGCATTTTAAATAGTGACTTAATCTAAAAGAAAACAAATTTTCAAAGTTAAACTGGGAAATAGTTTGTAACAATTATATAAACTACTTGATTACACAACAAAAACGTTTTTGTTTTATCATCATCTCGTTTAAATTATTGGATTTTGATTTGGATTTCCTACCCTTTCATCCCTTTCCAAGCTCCACTTAGTACACAGTTTCTAAAAAAGCTACTTTTTTGTTTAATTCAAGAGCAACTGACACAAATTAAGCTATAAAAGCTTAAACCGTCGTTTAGAAAAAATTTAGATTATGTATATTATTAGTTAGAGACGTAAATTGGAAATTTGTATTTACATTACATTTACATTTGCATACATTTTGCCTTTAATTTTTTTTTCCAAAGATACCAAGAACTTCTGCTTGGTAGTGTCAGATTCTTACTGACTAAACCTTCCCCTTTAATCAGTATAATATCATTAAATCCCTAATTTATTGCTAACGCAGTATATTGTCTAGGGAGTAAGGACAGGAGAGGATAGGACGAGGATGTGGAACCATTAAATTGGTGGTGGGACTCTAAAGGAAAAATTTATCCGCCAATTATTAAGAAGTTTGAATTTAAAATTAAAAAATCGTTTAAACTACTATTGATAACCTTATGTTTTAACTAAATCTACCACCAAATCTTAAAAGAGGTCAAAAAAAATATAGACATACGTAAAAATTTAGACATACGGTGATATTATATTTCTGTTTTGCCTGTCCGTATCCCATACAATTTAGTCTCAACTACTTTTTAGTACAAAGGAACATATTCCTATTTTCAGGTTATTGAATACCCAAAAAAAAGGGCTGGTTGAACTAACGTCGGAAATAACTAAATGAACTAAAATAAAAACAAGGTAGAATGTAAACCAACGGGTTTTAAAAGCGCACATTTCCAAAACTCAATACAAACTGTTTAGAAGTGTGACTTACACAAAAATTTGAAAATTTCATGTAATAAGAAAAAATGTGAAAATAGGACATTTTTGAAATTTTGAGGGGCTGTAATTCCGGAATCCTACATAACTAAGAAAAGCCGTTAACACACGTAAAAATGTATTATTAAACCTTTTATTTTCATGTCTTTCCGAAGAAAAATTTGTACAGGTGCCTAAGTTACAGGTGTCTAAAAATAGCAAATTTTCAATTTTTGAGGCGTAATAACTCTTAAAAAGGGGGTGTTACCAAAAAATTTTCTGAGGAAACTTATACTAATTCTAAAAGTTCTTTCTTGTCTCAAAATTTCAGGTTCCTATCTAAAGGGGTGCCGGAGTTATGAAAAAATAAATTTCATGCAAAATGTGGTTTTCACATAACGGTAAATTTAAAGAGTAAATTACATAATATTACATAATTTTGATATTCATTTATGGAGATAATAAAATTTCGTTCTTCTGGCTGTTTTAGATTGTAAAACTATTACGCAGAGCCTGAGACATATACATCTGAAAATGGGGCTTTTTTGCAATTTTGAGGGGCTGTAACTCTGGAACGCTATACAACTAAAAGAAACCTTTAACAGACATAAAAATATATTACTGT
Organism: Poecilobothrus nobilitatus; assembly: GCA_947095535.1. Lineage (NCBI taxonomy): Eukaryota > Metazoa > Arthropoda > Insecta > Diptera > Dolichopodidae > Poecilobothrus > Poecilobothrus nobilitatus. The sequence goes on from OX352774.1 coordinate 117,382,363, forward strand.
AGCTTTACTTTTTATATCTTGACGAAGTAAAATGTTTACACGTTCCTAAGTTACAGGTGTTTAAAAATAGCAAATTTTCAATTTTTAAGCCCTAATAGCTCATAAACAGGGGGTGGTCCGAAAAAATTTTCTAAGCAAACTTATACTAATTCTAAAAGTTCTTTCTTGCCTCAAAATTTCAAGCTTCTATCTAGAAGCGTGCCGGAGTTATGAAAGTAGAAAAATCATGCAAAATTTGGTTTTTACATAACGGTAAATTTAAATACTAAATTTAAAAAAATTGTATAATTTTGATATTAATTTACAAAGATAAAAGAAATACCTGTCGAATGACGTTTTCAGATTGAAAAAATCCTAAGCAGAACATAAGATATATGCATTTAAAAATAGGGCTTTTTCAAAGTTTGTGGGGCTGTAGCTCCGAAATGGGGGGGGGGGCTACATGAAAAAGTTGTTCCACAAAATTATTTTTTTTATGAGACCTACCTATGGTTAAAATTTTTTTTTTCTATCTTTAACGGTGTAGAAGTTTTGTAAACAGACGGACGGACGGACGGACGGACGGACGGACAGAGTGAAACTAATAAGCACATTTTTTCAAAATTTTTTTGGAAATGTGCTAAAAAATACTACTTTAGTTCATATGAACTACGTTTAATGTCAAAAAATGTAAAAAACAAAAGTAGAAAATGTATAATTACAAATTTAAAAATAAAACAAAATCGAAAAATATTAATTATGTTTGGGAAATGAATTACTGCCAAAAATTTTGTACTTTATATCAACCAAATATGAAAATATTAAAAATTAACCAAAGTCGAAAACCGATTAAATAAAATTTTATTTTTGAAAAATTGCTGGAAAAAAGAATTTCATTTTTTCCTGGAAGTTTTATGACATAATGGCAATGCTAAACTTTTTACAAAATTCTTCGGAAAAAATGAAAATATTAGCTTAAACGTGAAATCAAGAGATTTTAAATCTTCAACTCTAAAATCCCCCTTATTTTGTTTCTCTTCGCATGAACCTTTTCAAATATTTAATCATGTCCATTTATTTAAGAAATTATTCTAAATTCAAAAATTTTCCACTTTAATTCATTTATGATTTTATATTTTAGTTAATTTTTTTCTTTTTTTTTTTTAGTGCACTTCCTTGCCCCATAAATGTATATTTTAATTCATTTGAAGTAAAATAGAAAAAAATGTGGTTTTACTTAAAATCAAAAATTAAATCGATAATTTTTTCGACTTTAGTTTCTTGTACGTTAGTCAGGCGTTCTGTCGCTATGAATTAATACATTTTAATCTACCATTCTTTTTTTTTGCGTTTTCCTACGAAATCAAGATTAACGACTATGATGGTACATATATGTATTAAGTTCAAATCAGTTTTTCCATTAACTATTCATCATACGGATATTTCTATAATCTCAGTATTCACTTAATTAAATAGTAAAGGTAATTCAAGTAGGTAAGTAATCCATTTTTAAATTTCTTCCAATACTATTAAAAGGCATTTTATATTTATGTTTTTTTTTTACATTTACAAAAATGTGGAATAATATCGCAATTTTGATAGATTCTTTTAAAATTACATTTTTTTTTATAAAAGTTTTTTGGCATTTATTCATACCTTAAAAGTATTTTTTAATTTTTAATATTTTTTTTAATTCTGCCCAAAAAATTCAAACAACCAAAAATTTAAATTTGTTTCAGATTATCACTGTATTTTATACGGTCTGATGATTATTTTGTTAATTTTTTTTGTGATGTGGAAAAAAACCTGTTAAAATTACCTATTAAAATCTTTCCCATTAACAAAAACAAAAAAAAGGTTTTACCAGTGCCATTATAATTACTTGTAATTGTTATACAGTTCAAGTGTAAATTATTTATTTTTTTCATTATATTTAATGTACCAAAAAGTGACAAAGTGACAAATTGACAATTCTTGACAATAATAAAAATAACAACAATAATGACAATACCTTTCAAAGAAAATTTATTTTAATCTTTTTATCATTTATGTCAGGGTCTAATCTAAAATATTCAAATCATGTTTGGTCTTCACTAAACTTTTATTTAACTGAAGCGAAATTTTAAAAGATATTTCTTGTATTTAATCAATTTTCGTAATATAAATTAATGGCTGAGATTTCATTGGCGTAAAATTTAACACATTGTTTCCCAAGCTTGCGTTAACTCCCAAGTGTAGCACCGGTGAACTCAAATTTTTTAAAATCCCTTTCTTACTTGTTTACATAAAATTTAATTTGCCTTAAGTCCCAATATATCACTAGTGAACATTTTCAATAAAACCGAAAAAAAATACATTGTTACTATTGATTTGGGATTTTGAGAACATTTAGCAATGTTCATTGGTGCTATATACGTTTGATTTAACGAAAGTTTATTTTTATGTTCATCAATGAGCAGGGGATTTGAGAATATTTGAGTGATGTTTATCAATGATACATATGGAACTAAACGTGTTAAGGAATATCAGAATAATTTGGGATTGATTGATCATGGAAGATTTACATATTTCAATAGAACGGAACTAATTTCAAGAAAGTTAAAATAACCTAATCCATTTTCATTTTGACACTTAAATAAATAAACTAATTGAACACTTATAAAACCATTTAGAAACAAACAATAAATAAACCCTCGCTAGGCATCTAGGTATAGATGGAATTGCGTAAGCGGACCGACTTATAAAAGAAGGAGCTGTAACTTCTTTTGCAAATTCTAAACTTGTTTGTGGTTTGTGGTAACACAAACTAAGTGAAGCAATAAAAATGGAAGAACAAAACTGTATAGGAATAAATTATTGAGTAAAAATTTCGGACTCAGAGAATTTAAGTAGTTTTTGGGAAACTAATCGGAAAAGATATGAGGCAGAAATTACAGAAGCCAGTAAACAGGAACTGAGAATTTTAACAGGTTTGTTGTCTGGATATTGTCGGGTGAAGAGTTAGTTAAGAAAATTGGAATAAAGGACATGCAGGTTCTATCAAGAAGAAGGATCTCCATGATATCTTGGGATTAGTTTACTATAGGTTGCCTGAAATTTATTTACACACCTCGCGTCTAGTTTTTCTTATTTTGTGAGGTAAATATTTATATTTTAATATTATAATCTCTTTTTCATTTTTCTTATCTAAGATTACTGCTGCTAATTACATCCTAGTTAGTCACATTTTATTAATTTTTTTTTAAATTTGTTTTAGAAGGTCGAAAAAAGCTGTGAAAATATTTCTATAATTTTTCTTTGCAAAAATTGAAAAAAAAACTTAATTTTTGGCACTAAAATTATATTTCTGCTGATTATGGTTATTAGTTCTGTTAGTTTTGAAAAAGAAACTTGTAATAATGAAATCTTAGAATTTTTACAAACTTCAAGTTAGTTACATCAAATATAAATTTTATGGTTCCATTGAGAAAATTGTTGATTTTGTGTTGGTTTTTATTATTCACTTTTTTATTTTGATAATAAAATTGTACACCAATAAAATCTAGAACCTCAACTGAATTGAACATAGAAGATGGTCTTTATGGAACATTTTAGATGGTCTTTAAATTTTATTTTATTTTATTACCATTATTTTTTTATTGCGACATTATGACAGATGTAACATATTAGTCACGCGATATTTTCTAAAGAATAATATTTACTCCTTAATAAAAGTCAAATTAAAAGGCATTATACAAGGCATTAGAAAAATCGAAGGTTTTTAAGGGCACCTTTTTTGTGTTAATTATCACTACATTTTCATTAAATTTTATGTAAGAAAAATAATATTTAAGCTTTAATTTTTGAAATCGCTTAAGAATTATATAATAATAATAATAACAAATTTAAACAGTTACAGGTGTCTAAAAAATATCAAACTTTAAATAATAGAATAAGACTTTACATAGCTTTTAAACAGGGGGAAGTAGAAACATTTTTTATTGCGGAATCTTATGCTTATTTTAAAAAATCTTTTTTTTCTCAAAGTTTGAATGTTTAACCAGTGTTCTGGAGACGCCACGGAGACAAAATTATAGAGAATTTTACATAACGGTAAAATTACAATAATATAAAAAATTTGCTATTATTTCACGTTTTTATATTTAGGGCTTATCACAATATAACTATATGAGATATAAACATTTTAAAATAGAACTTCTTAGAACCTTCTTAGATGGTTGCTTCGTAACAGCTTGGCTACATAAAAACCTTAAAATTAAATTTTTAATGAGACCTTTCGATCGTTAAAATTTCATTATTTTTTCATATACGGTGTAAAAGTTTTGAAAATAGAAGGATGAACAAACAGAATTAAATTAATAAACAAAATTTTTCAATTGAAAAATGTGCTAAAAATAGAAGTAAAAATTTTTTAAGGAAATGATTTTTGATTGAAATATGAACACGATTTTATAACACAATCTGTTAAATTTAAAAAGTACAATATTGAAATACCATGTAATAGTGAAATTTGGATGGGTAATTTTATTGAGTATTGAACATTTTTTTTTTTTTTAACGAAAATAAAAAACAATACATACATAGTATATGAAATTTTGTATCAATGATTTAAAGTACATTTACTTTTAAAAATGGAATTATAAATTTTTATTAAAAACTTTTAAAGCATTCAAGTTCACATTTCTGTGGAATATTTATATCCAAAATATTATTATCCAAAAAAAGAAAAGTTTTTTTTTAATTATAACAATGCTTCACTCACATACGATTTTTGATTTTGAGTCTCGATTCCTGCGGATGCGAACTGAATGAGATTAGGTAAAATTTATAGAAACACGAATTAAATACCATAAGGTAAATAGAATGGCAGAAAGAAATATATTTTAGTTAGAACTTACAAGATAATCTGTGAGTGATTGTAGTCATATTGGTTACATCCCTAACCTTCTGAACATTTATTTTAACACCTACAATATTATATTGGTTACAAAATATTAGAAATGTTGATAAAACTAATCATAAGGTTAGAGATAAGAAGTGACTATATTTGAATCTTAGAATCAATTTAATCATTTCCATTCTAGTTATATCCATACGATAAGGATCGAATATATTAAAATTGCTCCTCCGTTTGTAACACCTCGAAATAAGCGATTTAGATATACCTTCAAAGGTATGGATCGGATCAGAAAAAATACTAAATCAATTGAGCTTTGTCCGTTCGTCCGTCCGTCAACACGCTAACTTAAAAACTAAGAAAGCTAGAATCTTGAAATTTACACAAAATATTCTGGGAGCAATTTGTAGGTTCCCTATTTTTTGTTAAGATCCGACCAAAACTTCGGGAAGCTCTCGAATACCTAACTTTTAGATCCGCACATTTTTTTTTGAAATAGGAACATGAAATTTTAACTGCTGATAGATATCATAAAAATATTAATTTTATTTTTAACAACTTTTGTATGTAGTCCCACCCGTAAACGCGTATATTTCAGGTTCAGCTTCAATCTGAAAACGCCATTCGGCAGGAATTAATTTTAGCTTTATAAGTCAATATCAAAATTATATATAATTTTTAAATTTAGTATTTAAATTTTTCGTTATGTGAAAACCAAATTTTGCATGAAAGATATAAAAATTAAAGCTACAGTAATATATTTTAATGTGTGTTAAAGGTTTATTTTAATTATATAGGGTTCAGCTCTTCAAAATTTCGAAAAAGCCCTATTTTCAGATGTATATATCTCAGGCTCTGTGTAATAGTGTTACAATCTAAAACCGCTAGAAGACCGGAAATTTTATTATCTACATAAGGCAATATTAAAATTATGCAATATTTTGTAATTTACTATTTAAATTTACCCTTATGTGAAAGCCACATTTTGCATGAAATTTCTTTTTTCATAACTCCGGCACAACTTTAGATAGGAACTTGACATTTTGAGGCAAGAAAGAACTTTTACAATTAGTATAAAATTCCTTAGAAAATGATTTTGCACCACCCTCTGTTTAAGAGGTATTAGGGCTGAAAAATTGAAAATTTGCTATTTTTAGGCACTTGTATCTTAAGCACCTGTACAAATTTTTCTTCGGCAAGTCATAAAAATTAAAGGTCCAGTAAAATATTTTCACGTGTGTTAACGATTTTTCTTAGTTATAATGCGTTCCGGACTTACAGCCCCTCAAAATTCTAGAAAAGTGTTATTTTCACATATTTTCTTATTACAAAAAATTTCTTAAATTTTAATTTTTTAATTTTTGTGCAAGTCACAATTCTAAACAGTTTGTATTTTGTTCTGGAAATGTGCGCTTTTAAAAACCGTTGGTTTACATTCTATTTTGTTTATTTAATTGTTGAGAAAAAAATATAACATTTGCTTCAAGAATTTATATTTATATGATATTAGTATACATACTTATTAATATAACTCATGTTTATTTACATATCGTATATGTCATGAATGATATAATACATATGTATAGTATAAATTATTTTACATTTGCCGCTTAGTATTAAATGGTACTAGCATATTTCGAAAAGTTTTGGATTGATAATCGTTATGTGGAATGTTAGAATCTGCTTTTGAAGAATGTTTAATATAGTTTGAATATATGTACAATCCATAGTTCTATAAAATATAAAATTCTCCCAAATTATTTTAAAATACTAAAAAATTAAAAAATAATATTATAAGCAGAGTGACAGGCTATGAACATACTAACGTTGCGTACGGGTATCTAAGAGTTGACAAAGGCAACTATTTCCTTGTTTCAAATTGAAATTAAAATTTTTTTTTTTAATTTTTCCATAAAGGATTTTAAAGTTTAAAAATGTATTATATTTTATTAGATAAACCCAAAAGCATTTAACAAATCTAAATAATATCGTAAAAGTGAAACAAAAACGATCAATATATGAAATCTCTTGACTGCTATTAAAGGAAAATTATTTATTTATTTATTTTTCTTTTAAAAATTTTTTATACGATTGTCTAATATTTTATTTTTCCTCATCATCTCTTTATTTAAATAAAATTTTCTCATAGGAAAAATAATTTATTTGTTCTGCTTTTTTTCATCTGCTTCTGCTTTTTTTCTGAAAAACTATGCTAAAAAAAGTTAAAATTTTAACAATGTGTAAAATATTGTGTTTGAATTGATTTTTGTTTTTGTTTAGTGAAAATTCGATATTTAAAATAAAAAAAAAAAAAATATGTTTATTGAATAAAAATAAATTTATATTAAAAAATTTTAGACTCAAGGTGATGACAAAATGCTTGCGTCGTTTCTCGCGTCGCTTTGATCTTTAAATAGAATACATTAATTTAAATACAACTTGTCCAGATTCAACGCGCGACAAGAAGCGCCACAACGAAGCGACGTTAGAGCAACTTTCTATTTTTAGTCGCGTTGACAATTAATTTCCTTTGTTTTTTTTTTTTAATAACGCTAACGCTAATATTTAGTCATCATTTAGTCGCTAATATTTAGTCATCATTTAGTCGCTAATATCTAGTCATCATTTTTTAAAAATCGGCGCTATGGGTGACGACTCGCGAGGCGTAGCGAGCACTGGGTTATCACCTTTAGCTCCAAAAATAGAATCAAATCAATTCATATGATTTTTTTTATGTCGAATTAAACTTTTTCCTACTTTTTTTATAATAAGGATATTAATATGTCATCTTGTCTATACGATCAGAGTAGCTTTGGTATCCTTTACATTTCTATTCCTCACAATTGCAGGAAGTTTTGATTTTAACATTTTGGTTTGGAAATCAACTTTCTCGATAAAATTGCTTTTGTTACCGACCGCATAGATTAATGTATAAGGTAGGTATTGTTTTTAAATAATTTGGTTTGATTTGTATTTACTTCAAATTTAAAATATTATTGTTTTTCTTGGATTTATTCTGGGCTCTATAGGCCCATTTTAAAAGTTCTTTAAAGAAAAAATACCTTAAAATCCAGAATACGGAAGTTTATCTTTTTGTTATCATAAATAAACATTGAAGTATTTTATTTTTTATTTCGATGTTTTACATTTTTATCTTCAGATATTTGTTATTGGAAATAATTGCCAATAAAATAAAAAAAAATTAAAATACAAAAATTTATAAAAATATTGAATGAAGTGTCACAGTGTCACAACGTTAAAATTCTTTTGAAGGCAAAATAACATATTATAATAATATGTTATTGTATATAAATTCTATATAATCCTTCCCATGGCTCATAGAATTTATACTATTTTTGTTTTTATCTTGTAGAATGATTGATTTGTCTAGACAGACTTTTTGTTGATATTTTCAAATTTTTTGTTGATGTTTTTTTTTTACCATATGTCAGCTCAATAAATAAAATAACATGTGCAACATGGTATATAACACTAAGACAGGTAAAGTTACAACAATGTGATATGATATATTAATAACATGTCAATAGGACTTTCTAATTTTCAATGCCATTTAATACAATTAAATTAATTACATAATTTCTTTATGAATTGCAATATTAAAAGGATTTCCCTATAAAATATTTTACAAAGATTGTATATTAATATGAATTATCCTTCAAAGCATAAAATGTATTGCATTTTTAAGATTCTAAATTTATTAGAATAAAATAATATGTGGATAATAAAAAGTTTTTTCTGGGTATGATGAAATGATAAAAATAAAACTTTACTTAACTTTCAAAAAATAAGGTGAAATGTAAAACGAATTTCTTCAACATTCAATTGAATTTACAACGGATTTACGCCCGACGAATAAATATATATAATAAATATTAATAATAATAATATGAAAAAATAATTAGAAGGTATGTAGAGTCAAGGTTTCAATAACTTTTTGGCGGAGGTTAAAACAATTTTAAGGGTATACCAATATTTTCGAAAAACCGGTTTTCGTTACCAACTCTACAATCCCTTTTATTTATTTATGTACAAACATATTTCAACAACAAAGAATTTAAAATAATGGAAGTGGAAATTCTACAATTGCTCCTAACTATTCTTTTTAATATTCATTTTGGAGTCATAATTAGTCGGGCGTAAATTACGGAGCCCTCTATAAAATATTACTTGTGGGGATTTAATTCATTATGAAAAAAAATATTTTTTTTTGTGACGTTTTTTCGTTTTTATTTTGCGGCCATAATTCATAATAATGTATCGTCCTAAATTTTGTAAAAGAAGGATTTTTTTGTAAAAGAAATCAGGAAAGGTTCATTAAAACTCGAATGGAATACTTTATTTTAGTATTATGTAATTTATATGTAAGTTGGAATTCCACGATTGATGGATAATGATAGAATTTAGAATAATGATTTAGTGAAAGTATAATAATTCCAGCTTAGTTAATTTTTTTTCCTAAGAGAGGTGGAAATCTTCCAACATTCTCCCTTGGTAGTGTGAGATTCTTACTGACTAAATCCTCCTCTTCTTTAGTCAATACAATGGGGTGAATCCCCTACCAGTTAACGCAGTATATTGGCTAGGGAGTATTGGTATTAGTTATTATATTATTAGTTACTACAGAGTCAGCGTCATCAATGGATTACAACGTGCAGTAGCATATATTATCTAAAACCTACCTGCATCATATAACGAAATTTAGCTCTACTGTAGCGGCTGTTATTAGTATTACTTATTCTTATTATTATCATTATTTTTATTATTATCATTATTAAAAATTATACGATATACATTATCACGATATAAAATTACTACATATTATTTATATAACCTGACCGGAGTTTGAATCCCCAAAAGCCTCCAATTGAAAGACTGGCGACTTAACCACTACGCCATGAGTCAGAAATATGAGTAATAAATGACTTTGTGAACTCCCTACGTTCTTTATAAGAGTGGAAAAACAAGAAGAAAAAGAAAATTAGCTTTACAATGAATTGTGAGGCTTTTTTCAATTAAAATTGTTAAAATTCCATGATCTTGGGAAGGCTTAAAAGGTGACTAAACAATTAAAAATTTAGAAAATAACAAAATAGAGTAAATTTTATGTCGATTGGCCACTGTTTTGTAAAACAAATCAATTCGAATCTTAAAAAATTTCTGATTTTGGGTACATCAACTTATATAAAAATGAATATCTGAGGTTTACCTACAGTAATTTTGCACTTGTCTTAATTGGAATCTTATATTATAATGGGCTCTTCAAAAATTATGTTCTTATGTTATGACAATTTTTAATTTGTTTAGTTTTCAAAAGAAATTTATATTTATTAAATATGATCAGTTAAATAACTGTCAGTACACCAAAAATTAAATATTATTTTTAATCTTTAAATAATGACTGAATGTTTTTATTTTAATTAACTTTGTTTTCCTTTAAGTTATATTTTATATCCTTTTAATTCAATTTGATTTATAATTAATTATTTATAAAGATAACAAAAACCAACAGAATTCTCATTAGATGGGTCAGGCTAGTTTATTTAATCTATGGTTCGAACATATATACACCCCAAGTAACCACAAAAAATTTAACCACAAATTGTTTTAAAAAAAAAATTTAATCATAAGACAAAAGTTTTTATTATTTTAAGCACTTTTTTTTTAAGTACAAATAAAAAGAGAGAAAACATAAATTGTTTTTGTTCTTTTCTTTTCTTTTCTTTCTGATATAACCCTTTTTTCTTAACCCGATTTCTTACATTTTTATGGATTATTTCTTTAAAAAAAAATCAGCTGTCTCCATCACAGGACCGACCGCCACTACACAAAAAGTACAATGCCAAAATTTATAGATTTTTTACATAATAATTTATATCAAAGCAAAGTAACTTCTAATAATTTAATAACATTTTGTTTTATTCAATAAAAATAATTATATGCAATGAAATCGTAAAAATATATGTACGTTCATTCATACATCCATTTATTATTATTATTATTGTAAAATGTAGATACATGATTTTTTTTTCATTCAAAAAATAATATTAAAAGTAAAAAATAATAAAAACTGTAAACAAATACAAAACAAACATAAGATTAATATTAAATCTGCTAACAAAAATTTTACCGTTTTAATTTTATGTCATCAACAAATAAATAATATGCATTAGCATAGATATAAGTACATATATATGTATATATAAAAATTTTTAGAGATATAAGAAAAAAACAAAAAAAAATTGTTCATATAAATTCATATCGAGTGTTACGTATGAAATTTGGACTTAGAAAAAAAATTAAATAAAAGTTAAAGTTAGTCGGATCAAAAAATGTTCTATGGCAAAGTTGTTCCTCTTTACTTGTGTAACAACTTTTTTTTAATAATTTTTCTCACAAAATTTTTCTGTTACGAAATATTCGTAAAAAACTTAAAAAGTACACTAGTAAACTACCACTTGCAAAAGCTTATTAATCCGAGATATTTACGTCAAAACCTTAAATATGAAATTTCAAAAAATTTCGCTCAGTCGTTTAAGCTGTACACGTGCCCACTGACATACCCACAAACACACAGACGGACATCATGCTGAAAATTTTTTTACAGCCTTCTCCACACCGGAGTAGTGCATTTTTGCGAAAATCTCGGCTACAAATTTTTAGTATGAAAACAATACCTAACTTATACATTAATGTATGCGGTCGGTAAAAAAAACAAATAAATAAATAAAAATTGTTTTCTGTTATTTAAATATTTAAAAAAAAAAAATAGAAAAGAAAAGAAAAGTAATGCAATCAAAATTCCATCGTAAATTCCAAAGATGATGAGATGCCTACATTACTTGATTCTTGAACCCATATATACAGTATTGCACAAAATCAAAAAGAAACATACAAAACTGTATAAAAAGTCACATGAAACATAGCTGTTGCACTATTTTATGAAAAGTTTTCTATACAAAAAGAAATATGTATTCTGCGAAAAGCAGGTGTATTTATACACTTCTCGAATATGTTCTAACACTTTTGATTGAATCACAGCCAGAAACACAAAACCAAACCAACCTGAACCAAATGATGGCATAGATACTTAGGAGCTATCATGCAAGAACGTGTTACCTGGTCGTTGTAATCCATTGATGGCCCTGGCTCTGTAGTAAATGATAAAGATATTAATAATTAACAACAATACCAATAATAATAGTTGCTACAGTGGCAGTAAGATTGACTTCAATTAGTACCTCATGCAGGAAGGTGTTATATATATATATATTTGTTTTTTTGCGAGGGTAGCTGGCAATCATCGAAAGACACTATAAAGGAGTGAAAACGAGCACGAGTTCTCTATAAGTGTGTGAGACTTTAACCCACTAAACACCACCTCCCTTTTTTGACTAAACAATCGGCTATACGACCTTTAGTACTAATGTAGGAAGTTCGGTTAGGGAAAGAAAATAGATTTCAAATTGGCACGCATATTGTGAACAAAGTTGTTAATATTCACCTTGAATCTTTGCACGTTGTAAATCATCACCAATTCTGGGGAACAGATGAGGTGGAAGATGATTCCACATTTGCGATGTTCGTTTGTAGTAGAATTTCCATAAGCCAAATTATGCAATATGGGAATTTGAATTACATAGGTGTTGGCAGTAGAAGCTCTCCTTGTTTCTCTTTGGAATGCTCTGAGAGGAGGTATCAAACTTTTAATCTCTTTAGTAAAGAACACAACCCTATGAGGTATCTATAAAACAGGATGTGTTTCTGTTAGACAAAGGAGAGAACATAGAGGTGACATGGGGATCGTTTATTTAACGAAAGCTCTATTTTGTACTTTATCGAGAAATCCCATTGCCGTTTTGGAGGCACCCGCCTAAAATGTGTGCATTGTACTCCATCTTTGGTCTTATATATGTTTTCTAGATATTAAGGAGATCAGAAGATGAAAAGAAGGCTTTACAACGATACAAGAACCCATACACCTAGCTGCATCTTTAGCTATACCAACAATATGATTGGACCAACTTAATTTTTGATTTAGGTCCATGCCCAAAATGTTGAGTTCACCCGCATGTTGTTCACATGAGTTCACCCCCTTGAAAAGTTAAAGTTGGGATCGAAGTGTTTCTTTTCCGAGAGACTAAACCGTACTGAGTTTTCTTAGAGTTAAAATCGACTCTGTTGATTTTGCTCCAGTTGAGATCTTGTCCAAATCGAGATTTAGTTTAAGCCAAGCAGAATATTTTCTGGCGTTGTCTTCATAAAAGGCAACGAGCGTGACGTCGTCTGCAAAACTATGGATTGGATTGGAGGTTATAATTAAAATATCGTTTATAAATATTAGGAAAAGTATCTGGGAGAGAACAAATCCTTGCGTGACGCCAGCATTAATTTTTAATTATTCTGAACAGTAACCATTGACCAGGACACGAATCAAACGATTCGAAAGAAACTATCCAATCCATTTTTCAAATCCACTACTTTGCATTTAGCAATTAACGCATCACGCCCGACTCGGGCAAGAGCTTTAGAAATATCCAGAGCGATAACATTAGCTGATGTTGAGCGTTTCACAGAGGCATGTCATGAGATCACCTGTTGACCGATGGGTTCGGAACCCATATTGACGATCATTAATTAATCCTTTGCTATGTAGATATTTCAGAAGTTTTCTATTTATTAAATTTTCCATTATTTTGGGAAGTGAGTGAAGCAATAGGGCGGTAGTTCGTCTGATCGCTTTTTCCCTCGTTTTTAGGGATGGGATGTATGCGCGGTGTCGACCATTGGGTAGGATATCTACCGAAGAGAGGGATAAATGGAAGATATTACGCAATGGTACAAATGGTTTCGTAATAGTAGAAAAAGTGTTTTTTAGAACTGTGGCAGTAATGCCATCTGAACCAGCTGCCGTTTTGTATCCAAATTCTTAAGAGCTTTGAAACTGCCCGAGTTCTGAAGGGAATTCTATTTAAGGAGCAGTTAACCTCGGGAAGAATGCATGGTCCTTGTGCTAACTGGGACAACAATGAGTTGGAGGAGGAATTTTTGGCAAATAAATCTGATTTTTCTTTGGGATCGGATACAATTTCGTCATTGTTATCAACCAAAGGCGGGAATGAGGAACCGCCACTTTTACAGTTAAGGCTCTTAGCAAAGGTCCAAAAGGATTTGCTATTATTGGGAAGATGCAAAATTTGCCTTCCCAACCGTCTGCTGTGCAAGAACTTTTACTTGTTGATAACTCTCCTACACCAGTTTCTGATCTCGATATAGCTCGCCCTATTAGTTTCATGTAGGGGTTTCATACCATTATATTAGCTAAAGGGGGAGGTGGGTTTAGTCAAAAAGAATTTGTCACTACCAAGCCGGAATTCTTGGTGACTTGGGAAGGTTCTCACCTACCTTAGGAAACAAAAGGTAAGATTCGGGGTGGTAAAAATATTTGAACCGCAGTGGAAGGTTCGAGTTCGGATATGGTTTGCCGCCTTATTAACATATTTAACGGACAAACATCATATTTCTAAAGATCTAAATATTTGTTAAGCACCATATCCGCAGCCAGTAGACATTTGGCTCACATATAGTGGTGTGAGCGGATAATGTTCGGTAAGTTTTTTTGGTCTGCTGCGGTGACGTATAGCTTTAGATCAACTATTCAAAATAATTCTTTGATCCATGTTTTTGAATAATTGCAGGTTCGGTGCGAGTAATAATTCATTGAATAATTCAACGCAGTTGTACAAAACATCATTATTGGTTAGATGCAGCTGCACGAGACTCCGATTTTCCTAGTTCAGAAAGTGTTGTAGTCAAATAGTCATATTAATAATAGCATATCGGAGCTCGGCTTTATGATTTAGATTAAAATGGAGTTAATCAAATCTTATAGTTTTAGTCGCCAAGAAATATGTTTGAATCGTTTGGTTTTGTTATAAGAATTCTCTTTGTCCGATTTATTGTAATATGTTTTTTCATTGTAACAAACATTTTCTTATGATCTTTCTTTTAAAATATTAAATGCATAAAATCTACATTTAAATAAATAAAATTCAACATATTTAATATTTTTATCCAACACTGTTTATTTAAACGTTTGTAAATAGAAGTTTATTAAAAAAATATATATTTTCAAGTGTTTTCCTTGTAGGATGATTAGAGACAGTCTAGACAAGACAAAATTTTAAAGTTTTACAAAAAATAAAAAAAAATTTTTCTTGTATTTTTTTTATTATTTTAAAAAATTAAAACAAAAAAAAAAATTATTTTAGACTTAGTAGGACATTAAATTGAATTAGATTGGATTATTGGATAAGTTAGGATTCGTTTTTTAAAGAAAACTTTTATGATCTTTTTTTTCTTAATTTTTTGAATATTCACTTGTTAAATAGCGGCCATTATTTGCAACAATAATGGCTGCCATTTAACAAGTGAATATTCCAAGAACCTAAAAAAAAAAACTCAATAAAATTTGATAAAATTGATAGGAGAGAAAATGATAGAAAAACTTTAAATGAACTTTTTGATCAAAGGAACTGAAATGTCCAAAGGATATGTTTAATATAAAAATGTTAAGATTTTTACAGAATTTTAAACTTTTAATTCAAAAATTAAAATTTTTGTTTTTATTGTATTTAAAAGTATGAAAACAAAAAATCTACCGTCAAACGGCATAAAGTACATAGGATTATTTTTTAAATTGAATTAATTTACAAGGGACTCTATTTATTTACAGAGTTTTAAGGTTCTAACAATATTTTAATTTGTACGTTTTATAATGTTTTGATTATGTTTTGATAATTAAAAAAACAAAAAAAAAAAGAAATTTTTAATTAATTAAAATCTCTAAAATTGATAAAGTATAAAAATTAAATAAAAGTTAATTAATTTTAGGCGTGGAAAGTTTTTATTTAAGTGAATATTTCGCCTAAAGATTTATTTTACGTTAATTCTTTAATTTGAAAGGAAAAATATAATCCTTTAAGGAATAAATTTACGGATTTTTATAAATTTTTATCTTGCACTCTACAACTTTTCCTCTTTTCCTCTTTTTCAAAAAATGTTTTTTACCAGTTCATTGTCACTATAAAAGATACTGTAATTTTTTTTTTTTTATATATAAGTCCCATGTGTAAGTTCTAACACATTAATGTAATCATTCTTGGTAATTTTGTAAAATATAAGTTCCATAATATTTTGGCTCAAATATTATTAAGAAAAATTATTAAGTAATGTATGTTTAAATCCCAAAAAACCAGAAGGGTTCAATAAAGTTTTGTGGATATTTTAAAAACTTTTTTTTTTATATACTCGTAGCTACATAAATAAAAGTTTGGTTTTAGATTGAATTTAGAAAAACATTGCAGTCCTATTCTGAAATACCAAAAAAAAAAGGCATTGTCACTAATGAAATATTTAAGATTTTAATTTACTGAAATAATTCATTCGCATTAAGGTTTTTAGAAATTTAATTCAGTTTAGTTTTGAAAACGTATCATTGCTAATTAACAGCGAATTGACAACAACTTACGGCTTATTTAATTGGATGGTTTATGGCTAATGATGAGTTGAGTCCAATGTTGAGTTGAGTGCATTTTATTATTCGATTTAAATTTTTTTCATTTCTTGGATCGAATGCATAAAACTGAGCTTAGGATCAAATCTTACTCTTCCAAACAAAATTACGTTTGAATTCATAGTTTTCGTATGAAAAAATGAGATTTGAGTTTAAGCTTATATTTATCCATTGAACGCAAAGTTTAGCTCGTTTGTTTTATTTCATTCTCTTGAATGTGTTCAAATGAAGTAATTTAAAAGACCGAAGCTCATTTTTAAACTAAACGTTTAAGAAGGTAAACTTGAAATTATTTTATTTTAATTAACTCCGAAACCTCCATTTTTAGTTTTTTAACTTCACCCATCATTTTATCAAAATGCTACAACTTTCTCTAGTTTGGTATAAAATATTCAATTTCAATTGACCATAAAACGTAGAATAAGATGTTTCATAGAGGGTAGCACTACCATAAAGCGTAATCAAAGTGCAGTTTAGCTGTTTCGTAAAAAACTAGCAAATTTTATAACTGATAAAATCATTCTAAATAAATTGTAAGACATCGAAAATTTGAATTTTAATTAAACAGAAAATTAATATCAAAAGAAAAATACACGAAAGATAGATTGAAAATGTACAAAAAAAAGAGCTAAAAGAAAAATCATTCAAAAAATTAATTTTAAGTAAGTTGGAAAGTGATATAAAATATAGAACTGTTTATGAGATTCCTTTTAGATTTAAAATTGATTTAAAGGGTTTTGGATATAAATATAGATTTGGGTTTTATTGATAAGGGTTATTTTTTTCCTTGAAATTATTTGAATTCTTTTGATATTAATCAAAACGCAAATAGAAAAAAAGTAAAAAAGAAATAAGGGATAAATCCTTTGAGAAATCCGAATTTGAATTTCTTCGTGTATATATTGTCACTTCAATTGAATTTTGGAATTTTGTAAGATGAAATATTAAAAGATCGATTCATAATTATTATTTTGATATCTAATTTCTAAATATATCATAACATCTTCAAACTCTAAAATCTGAATAAATTTTTTTCACTATACGAGTATATTTTGTATATCTGAAAATCACTGACTATTTATTAAAAAGAAAAGAAAAAACTGAATCATAAATTTAAATTTTTTGTCTTAAAAAACGATAGTAAGGATAATGTAAAATAAGAATTATAAATTTTGAAAATTTCTGTATGGATCAATGAATATGTATTTTTTGAATTTGCATAAAAATAAAAAAGGAAAACAAAATGATACTTGTATTTGTCAAGTCAGAAATTATGTTAATTTGTTTAAATATGTGTATACTGGGCTCTAAGAAAAGAAAAAAAAATTGTCATTGAAAGTTTTTTGATCGATTGTCTATTATGTATTTTGTTCATTATTTTTGTTTTAAAACTGTATTAAATGTTAAATTTTTAGACTGAATAGAGTAATGAAAATAAACAATCTAAATACAGAACTTAACCGTTTTGTTACGAAGAGTTCTTTTTTAATAGTTTTTCTTTCAATTGAAATTGCTTACAACTTGTGAACCAGTACACCCTCAGTTAATATGTAATTAATCCCTCAAATAATGAGGCCATTAACAGTTTTATATTTTACAAACAAATGAATCAAACTTTGTTTATAAAAACCATTGCATACTAATAGGCGAAATATTTAAATATTAAATTAAAAAGAAAAGTTTATGATATTCTATTCATGGAACTTCAGTACTACTGTAACGACAACAAAAAAAAACTATTACCCAAATTTGTTACACTGCACTAAAAAATGAATAATTTTTTCTATCCTTCTGAGAAAGAACAGCAATATTTTAACTAAGGGTAGATATATGTTAAATATATGCAGAGGACATTTTAGTTTGTATCAAAAAAATTTGTTGACCAAAAAAGAAATATGCTGATCTTTTATTCAATTTTTCATTATATTTTTTCTTTTTTTTTGAATAAATTTACACATCACAATTTTTATTCAAGAAAATTTTATAGAATTTTTGATGTCAAGTAATTTGGGTTTTTTTTTTTTTTTAATTGAAACCGAAAGAAACAAGTCCGAAGATAAAATAACGGTTTTTAAAAGCCCACATTTCCAAAAGGCAATACAAACTGTTTAGAATTGTGACTTGCACTAAAATTTGAAAATTTCATGAAAGAAAAAATGTGAAAATAGGATTTTTTTGTAATTTTGAGTGGCTGAAAGTACGGAACCCTATATAACTAAGAAAAACCTAAGCGTGGCGGAGTTATGAAGGTAGAAAAATCATGTAAAATTTGCTTTTTACTTAAATTTTCTAAAATACTAAAATACTAAATTTAAAAAAATTTTGATATTTATTTACAAAGATAAAAGAAATTCCAGTGGGATGCCGTTTTCAGATTAAAAAAATGTTAAATAGAATATGAGATGTATACATTTAAAAATAGGGCTTTTTAAAAGTTTGAGGGGCTGCAGCTCCGTATCGGATGAAGTTTTGTAAGCAGACGGACAGAATAAAAGTAATATGCATATTTTTTGAAATGTGTTCATGGAATTGTGCTAAAAAAAACTTTAAGTTGACATTTGAACTATTATTTTTTTAGATGAAATTCGGAATTTTGTTTAAATTTATGTTGATGTCCATCAAATGATAAAAGACTGGAATAAAATTCAATTATTCAAATATATTACGTATCTAGATTAGAATCTCTTCTTATATGATTTTTGAACATAATTTTTCACATGTCACCTGGACATTTGTAGAACAAAATTCTGACACCAATATGAGAAAAGTGTGATAATATTAACATAATTTTGGCATAAGAAAATTTTTATTAAAAATAAAGTCCATCTTATAAATGATTTTTTTGCGAAGTAATTTTTAAGTCTAAATTTGAATATGTAAATATACAACTTTTAGTTTTATAATTAAAACCAAAAAATTATTTAATTAGATAAAATCAAAGAGATTTTGTAGATTACGGGAAGTGAGACATTTTGGACACGTACTTCTAGTACTTCTTATTAATTACTTAGCGTTTTGCTAAAGAATACATTTTATTCTGGGATTATTCTTTGATTAAGAATTTCATTTTCTAAAAATTCTAACCGTTATGAAGCTTTAAGGGTATCATGGATTCCTGCTTTCGATTTTCGACTCTTTTAATTTAGATATTATACATATGCAAAGTAAATTTCCAAATAAATGATTAGCGGACAAACAAAATAATACAAATTGTTGTAATATATAACAAAATTTTTTAAAATGATCGAAATAGCCGTACTTATTACCACTTATACTTAATCTTCATAATTTTCACTTATAATCATTTCGTAAAAAAATAACCTTATTTCTTCTTTGTATGTTATTGTTTTAAATAATTGTAGTCAAATATTTTTCATCGTGAAAAACCTTTCCTTGCAGTTTGTGAATTTTATATTGAAAAATTCAAACTTATCTCTGCGGATTACTTAAAAGATAACACTGGTCCGAAACACTAGTTGAGATAAACACTAGTCCGAAATGGATTAACTAACAAATTGGATAAAATTATCCAAATATCTGCTTTTATTTTTATTATTTACATCCTTTAAGAGAATTAATTACAAGTATACGGTTATTGAAACGGATGTTGAATCGATTAACGTAAACGTTATAATAGTTGATGTTAAAATTTTACTGTTCTTATTTTTAATCTTTTAATAGTAAAATAAATTAGAAAAAGGAATTAGTTTTAATATAATTTATATTATTTAAAATAAAATAACGCGATAAATATAGGTATAAATAAATAGATAAATAGTATTGTCAAGTTCAGGTTTTAGATGTTTTATAAATCGTACATAAATAATTGTTTACTTTTCTTTAGTTGTATTTTGCTTATAATTCTTAATTATTATATTTCAGTTTTATATAGGATATTTTTAGAGGCGGGTAATTTTAAATTGGCAACACTATTTTTCTGTGATTTTACATTTTTGTTTAGGTTAGTTTGGTATGGCAATTCATTATGAATAGACTCACGCCGGAGCCACGTTTCCAAATTGTTCAAATTTATTTTCAAAAACATGGTTCTATTCGAGAAACTCATTTGAAAATTTTGTTCAGTGATGAAGCACAGTTTTGGTTAATTGGTGAACGATTATTCATAAGGCAAGTAACGAACTGCCATTACATCCAGAAAAAGGCACCGCTTGGTCTGCTCTATGAACCGGTGGAAACATTTGCTCCATATGTTTTCAAAAATGATGATAGTCAGAACGTAACAGTCAACGGTGAATGGTACAGAGACATGATTACTAACTTTTTTGTGCCTCAATTGGAACGTATTAAATTTACAGACATGGGGTTTCAGCAGGAAAGAGGAACCACATGCCACACAGTGCGCAACATAATTAATTTACTGAAAGAAACATTTGACAAACGATTAATTTCTCAAAATGGATCTGTTAACTGACCACCTCGTGTCTACGCCGATAAACCAGAAACAATTGAGCACTTGGAAGCCAACATTCGAAACATTATTGCCGAAATACAGCCTGCTTTATTACGAATCAGATTTCTTCGATCAGATTCAGCGAAATTTTGAATTCACCTCCGAAAAAATAAATTGTTCTGACGGGTGGTTTCAACATTCATAACAGTGACTGATTACACTATTCCGGCAACATCTTTTTGAGTCTAAACTCAATTGGAAAGCAACTTGAACAATTTTCCTCAATGTTCCATCTTTCTGAACTTGTCAAAAATAGGATCAAAAAAGCTCCCAAGCTTTAAAAATTAGCTGATAGTATAACTACCATGATGCTTAGAAAATCTACCCTAATATTTTAAAAAGTGTACTCTTTAATATTTTAAAATCCCTACGCAATCCTTTCTACCTCTACTTTACTTCGAGTGTACATCTTACCCAATGCGCAGGTCTGCAGGTCTTCCTAATTCCTTATTAAAAAAAGTAATAAAAGTGACCCCAGTAACTACCATTGCCATAACTTCAGTTCTTTCCAAAGTAATGGAAAAAATTGTCAACCAAAAGTTTTTGAAATACCTGGAGCGTATTCATCACAGAAAATACGGGTTCATAGCTCATCATTTAACCGGTGATCTCACGACTTAGCTTGAGAGAAGTTAAACATTAGTTTTTACTATTCTAATCAATATATTGATCTGGCTCTGGGTATTTCTAAAGCTTTCAACTGAGTATGGCTCGATACTCTATTAGCAAAGTGCAATATATATTTATATTAGATCTTCTCAATATCTATAAAACGCAAATCAGGCTAAAAATAGGATAAATATCTTCAACTAGCGCTGGATTATATCGATAATATGCATAAGAAAGCTATTCGTCTTATTAAGGATTCCAATGTTATTTAAAAGCTTACTCCACTCAGTTATATAGCCTCACAATAGGATCACCTTGTTTTATAGATATTCTGTGCGAATAAACACCTGTTTAATTCTTTATGTTTTAAAGAAATAAAACAGTTAATGGCTCCACTCAAAGTTTTCTTACGAGAGCAAGGAATGCAGCACCTCCTCATATCTCTATACTGTAGAACTTCTAAATTAGCGTAACACATCTATTTTCAACCTCGCTATTTTCAAATCTTGAGTTTAACATTCTTGTTCTTAAAATTTTGTGTTTTAAGATAATAAAGTGAAGAATTATTATTATTATAACTATTTTAGTTAATAAAAAACTCAACCATTATGCTTATTATAAATTGGAGTTTTAATATTTCAAATGTTATAAATCTTATAAACTTAAACTTTATATCCGTAAACTGGTAGATAATTTTTTTTGCTTTTTTCCTTTACACTCCTATAAGGGATATAGAGAATAATACTAAGTCATTTATTCTTCTTATTTGATTTAGCTTCAGTTTCTTGAATTTGTAGTTTCACTGAGCCGTTGTTTTCTTGGCTGTATAGCTATTGTATATATGACTATGAAACACAAATATTTTTTATTTGTGCTCCATCTATTATCTTATACAAGAATTATTTTATTTTTATTTCTCGTTATGATATTAATTATTTATATTTTAAAGAAAGAAGAAAAGAAAATGGAAATTTAGATTTTAAAAAAGAGACGGGCTGATTAATCAAAAAAATAAAAATAAACATAACTTCTAAAAATAAAAACAAAAGTTCCTCTAAAAAAATAGGATTTACAGAAAAAATTCCGTACTGCACAAAAAGTGAACC
Organism: Poecilobothrus nobilitatus; assembly: GCA_947095535.1. Lineage (NCBI taxonomy): Eukaryota > Metazoa > Arthropoda > Insecta > Diptera > Dolichopodidae > Poecilobothrus > Poecilobothrus nobilitatus. Next base: position 117,405,018 of record OX352774.1, read on the forward strand.
CATGTGTTATAGAATTACAGTTTCATTTGTTTTCAAAAAAAATCTGCTAATATAAAACAAAAGCTAGAGGTATCGCTTGATAACTAAAAAATAATTAATCTACAGTTTTAAAAGTTTTATACTTTCACCTTTGTAAAATTGTAAGCTTTAGAATTGAAATTGAGCAAGTGCGACGAGTGGGATCGAGTAATTATATGAAAATAATTCAGTATGTCCATTGAATCTAGATATCTGAAATTTAGTGAAGAGAAGGTACATGCCAACAACTTTTGTAAAATTTGGTTGGTCTGGAGCAGCCGGTTCAGGCTTCTTGCACCTCTTGCAACATAACGAAGCTAGGAGTCTCAAATCTTAAAAATTATGATCATGGCAATAACTTCTATTAAATTTGGTTGGTTTGTCGTAACAGCTTAAGGTAACTGTCAATTCTCATTACTTAATTAAGCTGGTTATTTTCAATTTTCTAAAAGATGATTAAAATTTATGGCAACATCATAATATAATATGTTCGTATCGATATCCTAGTATAGACATAGTGAACTATATACTCTTCCTCGTTTGTTTTGGGTTTAATTTAACTAAAATTTGTTTACTTGAATATTTAATGACCAATGAGAAACAATGATATTTCATTAATTTTTCCCATTAAATATTCTTGCTTTTAGTGTTTTGTTTAATTTTTTTTCTTCCGATTAAATTCAAAACCTAATAGAGTTTAGAAATGTCTTTAAGCTAAATATTAAGAAATATTATTATTAAAAATTACTTACTATTAAATTATTTATTAAATCTGACGAAAGTCTTATAAGGTTGAATTAAAATATGGAATAAAATTTAAGATATAAACGTATTGAAAACTGTTTTGGCTCATTAAACCGTTTATGAGCCAACAAAAAAAATTCATCTATAAAAATTATGTACTCAAAATTACAATATAAACTTGAAGTTGTTAATATTAAAAACAAAAAAAAATTAAAGTTGTTAAAATTACTGCTTTACGTGCTCTTTTGATAGTATTTTAAATTAATCTTAAAACGAGGAAGAATACAGTTGCCTTTGTCAACTCTTAGATACCCGTACGAACCTTTAGTATGTTCACAGCCTGTCACTCTGCTTACAATATTATTTTTTTAATATTTTAGTATTTTAAAATAATTTGAGTGAATTTTATAATTTCTAGAACTATGGGTTGTACATATATTCAAACTATATGTTTATATGTACATTCTTCAAAAGATTCTAACCTTCAACATAACGATTATCAATCCAAAACTTTTTCAAATATTCTATAGTACCATTTAATACTAAGCGGTAAATGTATATTAAATTTACTTAGTACAAAATAGTAAATATAATTTTTAATATTATATTATATTATTCACATTCGCATCGAGAGCGGCGTCGTATTAAGTCAAACGGGAAATTTATTTTTGCGGACAGCAAATTTAAATTAAAAAATTAGGGGATCAATAGTGAAAATAAAATTTTGGAATTAGGGGACCAATAGTGTAACATTTATTTGGAATTTTTGAGATAAAAAATTAAAAAAAATCTTAAGTGGAAGTGGGTGAAATTAGTATTATAAAATCGCCATTTGGCGTAAAAAATTTTACATTATATATTGTTGACTTGGAAACGGTATTTTATATTGTTTACTTAATATAAACAAAGTGCCTATAGAAAATATTTGCATACTTTTAGGCAGTATTTTAGTATGTAAAAATGCATATAGAGGATTTAAAAATAATATTAATATCAATAAAATTTAAAACTGTACTAAAAACTTTTTATTGCATTCGCAAAGATAGTTCTTGAAAACTTTTAAAATAGTGTGTGATTCGAAAATTTAAAAAAAAAAAAAAAAAAAAAAAAAAAAAAAAACAACAAGGTAAACAGTTTAAATAATAAGAATAAAAACAAATAGTTGTATGAAAAACTAAAAAACTGTGAAAACTTTAATAAAAATAAATAAATTAAAATAAAAACATTTAGATAAAATTGGCTTAAATCAACTCTGATAAAAGAATAAGCTAAAAAACTAGAGTGTAATACAGGGATAAAAAGTACTTTAAATTGGGTAAGAATATTTTAAATATAATAACCATCTTTTTCAAGGATATTCCGGAGAGGCTGGAATTATCCAACCGCTTATAGTGGTAAGCTAAGGCATTAAACCGGCCAACTATTTCACAGGAGGGTACTGTGGGATAGGAGGCAGGTAGACAAGACATTTCGCTTGACAGGCTAGGTTTATTTGCCTGTTATAAGCATATAGTACCAACTATTCAAAGAATTAAAAAAACGGACAGCTCACTAGTTTATTGAAGAATAAATTGGTTGAGCACCTGACCGAACTGTAGGGGTGCGTAATATATATTTAGAACTCTATATTATAAAAACAAATATTTACCAAGAAGATACGAAGAAAACTATTAGTTAGTGCATAAGCACCCGACATGCCTCCCAAAGGGGGCAACAATCCGTATGGGCTGTTGGAAGACCCTCCCAACCCCAAGAAACTAAAAACAGGAGAAAAAAAGTCAACACTGGGGATTGCCTTTCCGGCGCTAGGCATGAGAAACGCCGATTTAGAGAAAAAATTTGTAATCCTGAAACCTAAAGATCAGAATAAATGTATGAGGGACTTCAATGTATGGACCTTATGTAGACAAGTGGCGGACATCTGCGTAGGAAGCAAGTCGAAGTTCAACAGGGACGGAAACTTAATCACAGAAGCACCAAATAAGAGAGAGGCGGAAAAGCTAATTAAAACTAAGTTCATCCTCCTAAAGCCGACAGAAAGCGTGGAAGTACAAGTTGAATATTTCAGAGCACTGAACCAATCAAAAGGGATCTTCTTCGCTTATGATTTGGCCAGCGACATGTATGATGACAAAGAAATTATTGAAAATATAAATAAGGACAACAAGGGAGTGGAAGTGGTTGATATCTACCGCTTCCCTGGCCGGAAACCTGACCGGAATGGGCAAATAAGGAAGTACAGTGGTGCGATCAGCGCAACTTTTGAATCATGCGAACCACCAGAGACCCTAAAAATAGCTTTTTCTGTAGTTCAAGTGAGAAAATCGTACCCCAACCCAATGCGTTGTAATAGGTGTCAACGATTGAACCACCGTGAGAAATTCTGCAAGTCAAAAGCGAATTGTTCAAAATGCAGTGGTGAATTAGTAGACGCAGAAGCAGAGGAGCACAAGAAAAGCTGCTTAGTAAAGAGATGCATAAACTGCTACGCTGAAGAATGGGAGGATAATCATGCGCCTAATGACAAGGACTGCCCTTCTTACATAAAGGAGAAGGAGGTCCTCCAACTAAAAACTGATTATAGAATCACCAAAGGGGAGGCGTACAAATTATACAAAAGAAACAAAGGGCGAACTGACGCCATAAACTCAAGCAAAACAATTATAAGAACAGACAAACCATTCATAGGTTATGCCAATACGGTTAAGGAAGCCACACCAAGTCTTTCAACAACCATGGTGGCTACCCCAAGTGCAGTCACAGGTGCAATCATAAAAAACACGCTAAACCATACCGGAAATAACTCTAACCAATTTATCAAGAGAAAAGAAGCAGAGAACATTACAAATCCAAAAGAAATTTGTCAGACACCATTAATAAACAATACAGGAAAGACACTACAACATCAAATGAACCTACAAAATCATAATACCCATACAGAATTAGAAACAAAAGTTCAAACTCATCAAAAACCCCAGCCAATAGTAGTAAAAAAGCAAATAGAAAAACCAATCCAAGCAAAAATTCAAAACCATAACAAAGATCAGACCCCAGAGCAAAAAACAAACGATTTAATAACAAATCACTCATCTTATGAAGAATCAAACATTCAACAAGAAATTACCAAAAAATCAGAAAAGCCGCAAAACAAAGAAACTTATTTTATAAATTCGTCCTCCTCGGAAGACGAAAACCAGATAACAAGAAAAACAAGAGCAGCAATCAAACGCAACAAGAACAAACAAAAGAATTCAAAGACCTCAGGAAGTACAGGGAAATTGGAAAAGATGGATGTGGAAGCATCCACCAGTGGAAAAACACAAATTACAGAATACATGGGAAGTTTGGTAACTGCCCTGGATCATCCAGCTATCTATAGCAATTCGATATTAAAGGCAGACAATAATTACGAAAAAGCGGCTCTACCAAGCAAGAATATTGGCCAAGGCCAAACTGATCTTGACTAATATGGCTACAGAAAATAACATAAATCATACACCAAGACCAGTGCAGAGATGGCAACCTGTCATCCTGCAGTGGAATCTAGCAGGTTTCGAAACCAACAAAGGTTTTCTGGAGATACTGCTAAGGGAACATCAACCCCTAGTAGTAGCACTACAGGAGACCCACATCTCAAATAACCAGGCGAATGAAGTTTGGAAGAACTACACCTGTCTGCTTCCCCCTGACAGGGACCGGTGGGGAGGAGTGGGCTTCCTAATTCACCCAAGCCTAAATTATGAAGAGAAGTCGATCAGAACCTGCATAAAATCAATAGCTATTGTCACGGAACTTCCAGGTTTCCATGGTAGGGTGACTATAGTAAATATCTACATAAAACACAACACTAGACAGGTAAAAGAAGATCTCGGCAGAATTGTAAGGCAGATCGAAGCTCCTTATATTATTGTAGGAGACTTCAATGCTAGAAACATAATGTGGGGAGATTTAACCAATAACTTACTAGGAAACCAGGTAGAAGAGTGGCTCGACGACAACCAGAGTCTCAAGCTGCTTAACAACGGAAGCCCAACCATGCTGGCGGCATGCGGGACGCTATCGTGTATTGATCTCACAATAGCCGACTGCCAAACCGCTAGAAGCTTGGACTGGAAGATAACAATCAGCCCTAAAGCCGCAGACCACAACCCGATAGTGATTACTATCAAAGGGTTTAGGCAACGCACACTAGAAGAAGCTCCAAAAAGAAGAGCATCGTATAAGGACAAGGCTGCGGACTGGCCAAAATTCGAAGCTGAAATAGTGAAACAACTATGCACGCGACCTTACTCATCAAACGTGAATAGGGAAGCCGCAATTTTAACTAAAACACTGAGAACAGCGGCCAACAACACAATTCCCAGAAAAGCCTTAGTAATCGATACAAAAGAACCAATATGGGCAAACAGAAAGATCAAAGAACTGGGACAAGACAAAGACAGACTCTGGAGAGCATATAAAAGATCAAATGGCAACACTCAGATTCTAGTAGCCCTAAAGAATACACAAGCTCTCTTGAGAAAAGAAATAAAAGCCGCGAGAAAGTCCAGCTGGGAGAACTTCCAAGACTCCATTGACGGCAGTGACATGCAGAACACCTGGGCCAAAGCTAGAAGGATCCTAGGTCTAAAACCCAAAAAGATTCAAATGTTCTTAAGGACAGAGGAAGGATTAATCTTGGAAAAGGCTGTCATTGCTGAGAAGTTTGCTGAACACTACCAAATCGAAACTGGTAGATGTCAGAGTGTTCTCAGAGAAGAATTGACCACTAGCATTTCGGAAGATCAAGAACCCGCAGAAGAGTGTATGGAGATCCCCATCTCAGACCAGGAAGTGGATAACGCCATTATCAGCGGCAAAGGTAATTCCCCTGGACTAGACGGAATAACTTATAATATGGTCAAAAATAGTGGTGGGAGATTCCGTAGCAGACTCAAAAAGCTGTACCAAAACATAATAGAAGGCGGGGAAATCCCACACGGCTGGAAGCTGGCGGAGCTTGTTCCCATGCATAAGGCAGGCTCTAACCCACAAGAAGTGACAAATTACAGATGTATAGCTCTGATATCAGTTCTGTCTAAAATATTAGAAAAAATAGTGGCGAACAGACTGAGCTGGATAATTGAAAAAAACATTAACAACGAGGTACACGGATTCAGACCCGGAAGAGGCTCGGTATCGATAGTCTATGAAATCGAATACGAAAAAGCCATGCTGCTAGAGAAGAAGGAGCACGCTGACATCTTGTCACTGGATTTGTCAAAAGCCTTCGATAGGGTTCAGCCAGGGCCCATCGTCTCCCAGATGAAAGAATGGAAGGCCGGTACCAGATTCATCAGATATACAGAGAGGTTCCTCAAAGGCAGAAGATTCACAGTAAGAATAGGATACATCCACTCCAAAACCCAGAGAATGCTAGGCGGAATACCTCAAGGATCGCCCCTTTCCACGAGGTATTTTAATCTGTACATTGCAGACTTAAGCAGAAAACTGGGGGAGCTGAACGGGCTAAAACATTGGGTGTATGCGGATAACTTGATACTACTGGCCCGAGGGAACATCACAGAAAGAGAACGGCTATTAACATTGGCAGTCAACTTAATAAAAGATTGGTGCAGGGTGTATGGCGGAGAGCTTGCGGAAAACAAGTCGGAAGCCATTCACATCTGTAGAAGCAGGTACTGCGGTAGGATGTCCCTGAACTTGGGAGGAAACCTTATAAACTACAAAAACAACATCAGGATCTTGGGAGTTCACATCAGCCGCGGACTAAATTATGGGGTTCATATAAACAACTTAGTGATAAGGTTAAAGAAGGTGAATAGCCTTCTGAAGCTAGTTTGCAGGAAAAAGCACGGGCCACCAGTGGCAGTGGCGGCCAATATAGCGAAGGCTTTGATTTTTGGAAGGTTAGATATGGCAATAGACATTTATGGCTTCACGTCGGATTCTAACATTAGGAAAATCCAGGTATGCATAAATGACGCGGCGAGAACGGCCCTAGGGGCGCTACCCTCCACAAGGATTGAGCCTCTCCTACTGGAGGCGGGTTTTCCTTGCTTCTACGAGAGACGTAATATGCTTGCAACGAGGGCAGTGATCAAAGCCCTATACAACGGCCAACACCCAAGACACGAATTTACATTAAATGCCATAAAAGAAAACATCATAGTACCAGGGAAATCAAGCATAATGAAGACGCTAGAACTCCTCGAAGCGGTGGACTTCCAGTTGAATACTAAAATAAAATACACGAAACTTCAGCCCAACTGGATAAGACTGAGAGGGTGCATCGATAACTCACTGGCGGTTCACGCGAAAAAGGACACCACCTGTGAAGCTTTCAAGTCACTTTTCGAGGAAATGAAGAGCAATTTAAATCCGGACAATACAATATACACTGATGCGTCCAAAAGTCAAGCGGGTGTAGGCTATGCAGTGATCCTCAACAATCAAGTAGCGGTCGCAGGGAGAATGGCAAACCTCTCGTCGATATATGAGGGCGAGAGAGAGGCTATCCTGTCTGCACTAGAACTAGCAGAAAGAAACACCGGGAAGACCGTAATATTTACTGATAGTCTAAGCGTGACAACGAACCTGGAGAATCCATCTACAAAAGAACACCACATACACTGGGCCAGGAATCTTCTAAGAGAAAACAAAGGAAGAATCAAAGTCTGCTGGATACCTGGGCACGTCGGTATAGCAGGCAACGAGAAAGCCGACAGAGTAGCAAAAACAGCAGCCAGGTCAACCGGGGAAATCATTACACCAGCTTCAAGTATATATGCGTGCAAAGCAATCTCGAACTACAACATCTTCGTAAAACAAAGGAATTGGGAGCAAATAGAACACCTGATGAAAGAGCTCTACCCAATCAGAAAAGACCATCAGAAAGTGAAATCCTCAAATAGATCACTAGGAGTAAAACTAGCAAGAATACGACTGGGCACAACATTAGCAACTCACGGCCACATATTCAATCGAGAAGCTGCTCCCAGTTGCAGTCTCTGCCCACATAGACTAACAATAAAACATATTTTTGAGGACTGCGTGAGGCCCGGACGAGAGGCCTCACTCAACTTACTAAAAATCGCTAATGAAGATGACATCAAAAAGATTGCAGCCATATGCCAAGTCCACGGTATATGGAATTCATTATAGAAAATTTAATACAATTAAATTGGTAATAAGTAAAATAAGAAAAAAATAAAAATATAAATTTAAAAAATTATAAAATAATAAAAAATAAAAAAAAGAAACCAAATTTTAAACTTAATATTTATATTTGTAGATTATTAAGAAAAAGTAATTTGGTAATAATTTTAAAATTTTTAACTTCTTATCTAGCAATATTTAGAATTTATTTGGATAAAAAAAAAAAAAAAAAAAATAAAAAAAATAAAAATAAAAAAATAAAAAAATCTTGAATAGTTGTAAAATCAAAAAAAAAAAATATATATAATACAAAAAAAGAACTCTGTTTAGTTAACTTAGAGTTTTGTATCTATTATTTACATTGTATCCTATCTTTTATTAGTTTCTAATTTTTAATTTTGTAAAATCAATTAAACTGTGAAATGTAAAATTTTTTGTTGGCCCACATCCGTGAGGAAAAGGGCCCTCTATTTTGCAAGAGCATTATATGCCCTTGGGAAATTGTAATAAAATAAAAAAAAAAAAAATATATTATATTATATTTAAATATTCCATTGACAGAATAATTTCTTATAAGTACAATAAAATACCTATATGTATGTAAATACGGCGATATATAATATACATCTATACTCTTATCATTCATTCACTGGTGACATATACGATATGTAAATAAATATGATATTATATAAGTATGTATGTATAACAATATCATATAAATAAAAATTCTTCAAGCAACCGTTATGTTGTTTATTTATTTACATTTTTTTGTACTACGCATTATATCCTCAACAATTTCAAATTATCGAATAAAACAAATGCAAAAAAATCGTTAAAGAAATTTGTTAGAAAATTTGAAAAAATCAAGTAACACTTTCGTCAATTATAAAGTAACCCTATATTATTAAAAAAAGTTGTTAACACAAATAAGAGTATAATGTTGAAACTTTAATTTTTATGTATAACTTCAAAAAAATGTTAACAGGTATTCAAGTTACAGGTGTTTAAAAACAGGAAATTTTCAGTTTTTGACTCCTTACAGCTTTTAAACGGGGGGTGATACAAAAAAAAATTCTGAAATAACTCATACTTATTTTCAAAGATCTAACTTCTGTCAAAATTTCAAGTTTACAACTTAAACCGTTTAGAAGATAGAAGCGTTAAAGGATTTTGCAATAATTAAGTTTCGTAGAACGGTAAATTAAGACACCGTATAGCACTAGTATATATTTACTATATACATGTTTGTAAAGCTCATAATAGCACCTATTGTTTGGAATTTTTAGATTGAAGATATACCTTATGGAATTTGTGTTATAACAAATTAAATATATAGATTTTTGGGGGCTTTGGGGGCTGTAGCTCCGTAACGGGTGGAGCTACAAGAAAAAGTTATTAAAAATAAAATTAATATTTTTGTGAGATCTATCAGCAGTTAAAATTTCATAGCTCTATTGCAAAAAAAATGTCGGGATCTAAAAGTTAGGTGTTCGAGAACTACCCTAAGTTTTGGTCCAAACTCAACCAAAAAAAATAGGGAACCTACAATTACTCCCAGAATATTTTGTGTAAATTTCAAGATTCTAGCTTTCTTAGTTTTTGAGTTAGCGTGCTGACGGACGGACGGACATGGCTCAAAAGTCTTAGAATTTTTTTCTGATCCGATCCATACCTTTGAAGGTATATCTAGCTCGCTTATTTCGAGGTGTTACAAACGGAGGAGTAATTTTATTATACCCGATCCTATCGTACGGGTATAAAAAGGTTTCGGAGATTTTGAAGATAACGGGAGCCCGCATACGATAAATGGTATAGTATATCGCGTAGAGTATATGTTATAGTATATGAGTATATGTTAACAGTACTTTTCAATGTTACCTTTTCAAAAACATATATCACTATCCCCGCATCCCGCAAACTTAAATATGTAACGGTTTTTATAAAAAAATTTAAATGAGAAAGCATATTTTTAACTGTCTTTTCGTCCTTAAAGGACGAGATACGGAGATAGTGATATATGTTTTTAACAGGTGACGTTATTAAAAAAAATTTTTTGTTTTATTTGAAGTCAGTATACACTTTTTAATTCATTTTTTCATTTTATATTTCTACATTAAATTATTACTGAAAAATGGTTGCTTTCTTTCGGCGGAAAATCGATAAGTCATATTCGTATTATATGAAAATAACAATTATTAAAGATTGAATATATAAATGGAATATAATTTATACAAAATATATTTATATTGAAGGCAGAGAAAAAAGAATTATTTTATTATCATCTTAATAGACTCACATAAATATAAAAGAAATAGCCAGAAAAGCTTTTCTATTTATTCCTTTTCACCTCAATTTCTTTATCTCATTTTCCTTTTCGGTTTTTTTTTTTTTTGGAGAAAATAAATTATAAAATTGAAAATAAAAATAAAATTTTCTACTTGTAAAAGGAAAAAAAATATAATAATTAGGCTTGACGGATCAATAAGAGACATAATTTTCCTTTGGTTATATAGGATGAAGAATTAGAGATTTGAAGTTAATTTTTTTTTCTTAGTCTATTGAAGAATCACCACAGGGGAATTTCATTTTATATTGTATATGTGCTCGGTTTAAAGGGAATTCAAAAAAATAAAAATTAAAAACGTGTTATGCATAATTTTATAATGCCTTTTCCTTAAATTTTCCATGTCCTCTGTTATAGATATTCTTAAAAATATAATTTTTTGTTCACTCTTTCCTTAGAAATTTTGATCTAAATTATTAAACTTTTCTCGAAATTTTCGACAGTTTTGATTTCAAATAAAATTTAATGTTATTTTCGGTTCTAAAAATTTTTAAAATTTTGTTCTGATTCATCTTCTGTTTTTTTATAGTCGTTATAAATTTTTTTTAAATAATTTAACTAGAAAGTCTTATTGGAGACAAGGATTTGTGAAAAATATAATGCTCATGAAATTATACAATAAGAAAAAGAAAAGTTTCTACTTTTACTAAATATTAATTTAGTCTATTTCTGATTTTTGGACCACTTTTAATTTTTGCAATTTACAATTTATTTACTTTGTATTTATTTATTTATTCTTTGAAGCTACCTTTATAATTTGGAAGGTCATAATATATATACCCAGATTGGGGATATTTACACCTGTGATTCAAAGTTAAGAGAAAATATATTCTAGTTTTTATAATACAATTCAAAATTGAATGGCTAAAATGGCTAAAAAACCCACTAACATATTTTTAGCGACTTATGTGGTTATGAACTCAAGACAAACATATAGACTTGGTATTATTATATTTGTGTCTTTGATAGGTATACAAGAAACTGAGATCTACTATGCTAAAATCTTGTATTCACTTCACTATATATTTATCCTTTCAAGATGTTCATTTGCAACTTGAGGAGACAAGATTACTCCTTAGTAACTTAAGTATTAGGTGACTAAATCTCTTATATAATAAATTAAATATCTCTAGAGAAATTAAGATAAGAAGATGAAGAGTATTTAACACTAAAAACTAATTTGTTTAGTTTGAGCCTGAAAATGGAAATTTTCTTGCTTTCTAATTTCCTATCTTTATACAAGTGAGTATTACCGATACTAAACTTGTTAATCTATATGCTATACAATTTGATTTTATTTTATACTCGCATGTGTTAAAAATGTGCTTTAAATGTGTGAAGTTTCGGTTAAAAGTTTTCTTTAAAAAGTGTTCGAGGAAGGATTCTTTATTTTTTTTTTCCATTTTGATTAAATGGATAAATATATTATGATATTATTGAGGCGAGATAATTCAATGACGAATGATTGCGGCAGAATAAAGAAAAAATAAACTTGAAGAAGAGAATGAAAATAAATAACAAAAACAAAAACCAATCATCAAGCAAATAAAGATATACATTTGAATAATAAATGTAATACATATTTGGTTTCTTTTTCTATTTTTCAATTTCTTCCTAAATTTTTTTTCAATCATGTAAAATGAGTCGCGCTTTGCTTGATTAGATTTTTCAAAAAAAAGAAAAGATAATAAATAAATAAAAAAAATTGTAAAATTACTTGAAATTATCTAAAATTGACTGGTTGGGGGCTGAGTTTTTATCTTAAGAAGCATTTTGAAAACAAAATTTAGGTGGATTGATTTAAGGATTTGATTTTTTTTTTATTATAATTTAGTTGTATTTTTTAAGCGTGTTGTATTCATATGATTTCGAAATAACGAATTATGAGTAGTTGGATTTTTCTTGATGATAAAAGAAGATTGCAAAGGATTATACAATTGGAGGATTTTAAAATAAAATTTATCATAAGGATTCCAAACGGAAAATGAATGAATTCAATAATATGTAAGCTGATTATATTACCTAATCTAAATCTCTTTTGATTTAATTTTATTTTTCTCCCAAAGCAAAGTAGAAAAAAAATTTATTTAATGAACATAAGTATTCAATTAAGAAAAGTATTAGTTTTAAAATTGATAAAAATGTATATACATTTTTTTTGAGGAGAAAAACATAATAATTTAAATATTTCATTTGATGAAGACATAATAAATTTAACTTTAACTAAACAACCCGACTAACTTTAACTATTATATACTTTTATTAAAAAAACGAGAAAGAGAGCATTAGAATAGACTGTGTCAACTTTGGGATACCCGTATGAAGGTAATATATCCTGTTTCTATAAAACTTGATCATATTTTAAAAACATTCAGATGTTTTAGTACCGACGTTAACTACAGAGATATATTTATGTAAATTGTAGAGTTGTACGACAGCTACCCGAATCTATTGCGCCTAGCTTAATTACGTTCCAAGAAATGCAAGAAGCCTGAGCCGGCTGCTTTAGACCAATCAAATTTTACAAAAGTTATGTTGTAACACGACACCTTTTCACTAAATTTCAGATAGCTAGCTTCAATAAACACTGAGTTTTTTCATTTAAAAGGAGAAGTTGTATGGCAGCTACCCGGACTTGTTACACCAGCAGAACCAAATTTTACAGAAGTTGTTGCCATAAAACTTGATCATCATTAGCAAGATTTCAGACGCCTAGCTTCATTAAGTTCCAAGAGGTGCAAGAAGCCTGAACCGGCTCCTCTAGACCAACCAAATTTTACAAAAGTTGTTGGCATAAAACTTGATCATCGTTTGCAAACCTAGCTTGAATAAATACTGAGTTATTTCTATATAAAGAAAGAAGTTATATGGCAGCTACTCGAACCCGGCGGCCAAAAAAGCTGCATTTAAATACCAAAACTAACAATTTGGTAAAAATGACATGAGAAAAATTTCAACCACCTAGCTCCTTTATTTTTTGAGTTATCATGCGGAGGGACGAACGGACAGACGTACATGGCTTAATCGACTCGGAATTCGATTCTCAGCCGATCCATATTTTTGATACTATATCTAGCTGGACTCCTTTAAGGTATCACAAACGTAATGGTAAATTTATTATACCCTTGAACAGAGTTCATACGGGTATAATTAATAAACATTAATACCAGCTTATTTTTAATTTTAATTTTTTATTGATGAAGGCTGAGCTAATGCGTCAGAATAATCACTAGATTTAGTAAGTTGTGCACCCAGGTAATTGTTGTATACCTTAACAATGTTCTACAAGAGTATTGAATTTCCTTAGATTTATGCCGCGATGATACCATTCGGATGGAAGAAGGCTTTTCAAATTCATATTAATACTGAAAAGTTTCAAAAATTCATTCTCATTCAATTCACTCTCAAATTCATGTCAAGATTTATGAAACCGAAGTATTTCTCCCTTTTCTTTGACAGACTGGGTTAGAAGCAAGGAAAGTATTTCACGTTCTTAATAGTACGAATTCGTCTGCAAAACCTATAATTATCCACTTGGGTACTTAATCTTCTAGCATGTTTACCGATGTCTGGTCTAGAGAGGCTCTTCTTAATATTGAATATAAGGATTTGCACAGATACGCGGACAGAATAACTTTATGTCAACACTTAATTTAAGCTTTGATCTGTACTTTGCTAGCTCGTCTACCGATTTATTTTTGTCAGTTTATTCAGAGTATATTCAATACTTTTCGACTCTACCACCTTCGATTTGGTCTCTTTCTGCTACGGATTTGGTTGACGCTTGATTATCAAAGTAGAATGTAATTCTGATATGCAAAAGCTTTTAGTAAATGCAATGTTAGCAAGTTTGTGGATTACCAGAACTTCTATTTGAAAGACACACAAATATTCAGGCGAAATATTATTTAATATAAAATATGTAACACAGCTGATTCTAAAATAGAAAAATTAATATTGATATGCAATCAAAAAACCAAAAAAAAATTCAGCTAATAAACATTACGGCCAGAACTAACATATTTAAAAATGTAAAAATAGTGATTATGATTTAAATAAAAATTATCCTACATAAAAATTTAATAATCCCCGAATATTTTCTAATTGAAGACCCGAAGTTTTTTAGCCAGAACTTTTTAAGTAGAAGAGTTTACAATCTCGAAGAAATCCCAAAAATAAAAACTATTGGTAAGTTAGATATTAGAGAAGATATTCTGCAATATATTTATAAATTCTCAGTTTTTTGCAATAAAATAAACAAAGTAAGTAAATGAAAATTCAAATGTATTTGTATAGAATAAGTAAAAGCGAAAAAAATTCAAATTGAAGTAACATGAAAATCTGATTAAATAAACAAAGCTGCAAGTCTTTTGAAGACTTGCATTTTGAAGCAAACAAACTCATACAACCTTTTGCAAATATAATAACCATTTATAAATTGAACAAAAAATTGACGATATCACGTACTGCAAAAAACAGAAAAAAAACTATGAAACAAGGCAGTATATAAAACTAAAGGTCTGTGAAGCCGTACATTTTCCAAATTACAATCAAAACTGTTAACAATTGTAACTTGCACCAACATTTTGCAAATTTTTCTTAAGAAATGTTGCTTTCATATAACTGTAATTTAAAATTATATTAATTTAAATACTAATTTGCAGAAAATTGCATTATTTTGATATTGATTTATAAAGTTAAAAAAATATCGTTTGCCTATTTCAAAAAATGTTAAGTTAAACCTGAGACATAGACATTTGAAAATAGAGCTTTTTCTAATTTTGTTGAAAAGTATCTCAGTAATGGGTAGTCACAAAAATTGTTCCAGAACATAAATTTCTTAATGAGACTTATCCATGGTTACAATTTCGTTGTTTTATCTTAAATCGTGTACAAGTTTTGTAAACAGGCAGACGGATGGACTTACGGACAAAATGAAATTAATAAACAATTTTTTTGCAGTCTGTTTGAAAAATGTGCTGTGCCCAGATGCATTCCACGCCTTTCTTTCGTAATTAGTAACCCACTATATAAATTTCATTAAGATATTATTAGTTTTTGAGTTATCGTGCAAACAGACAGACGGACTGACGGACATTGTTAAATCGACTCTAGATCGACTCAGGACACTGATTAAGAATATATATAAATGTCCTTATCTAAATTGCTTCCTTTTGGTAGTTTGGTAGTTACAATCACCAAAGTTAATATACCTTATATTTTTTAAATAAAAATGACATAAAAATATATGAAATGGAATTTCCTCAAAGTCAATCCACTAACATGAGGATTGCAATGAAATTTTACTTATCAAACACTTATTTGAATAACCATTTGTAAAGTAACGAAAAGGAAGTATTACAAGTTTATAAATTTTAGAAAACAAAGATTTTATAAAAAAAGAGGAAGAGTGCAGTACAGTCGAATGTCTCAACTCTGAGATACCCTTAATCATCTTTTACAAACATAAAACTTAATCATCTTTTACAAAATTTTAGACGGTTTTATCTCGATGTTAAGTACCGAGATATATTTATGTAAATTTTGAAGCTGTATGATAGCTACCCGAACCTATCGCACCAGCACAACCAAATTTTACAAAAGTTGTTGCCATAAAACTTGAATATCTTTTATAAAATTTCAGATATCCAGCTTTCATAAACACTGATTTATTTCCTTATAAAGAAAGAAGTTCTATAGCAGTTACTTGAACCCACTGGTTGAAAATGCTGGATTTAAATATCGAAACTAACAATTTTGCCAAAGTGATGTAAACAAAATTTCAAACCCCTACTTTTTAAGTTATCGTGCAGACAAGCGGACAGGCGAATATACATAGCTTAATCCACTCCAAATTCGATTGAGACTATATCTAGCTCAGGAATTGAGGCAAATTTATTGTACCCTTGAACATACGTTCATACGGGTATAAAAACTTTAATATATTTAAAAAATTAGTCTTTAAATTTTAGTTTTAAATTTAAAATATTGTAAAATTATTTCTTTAACTCGGTTATATAAAATGTAAACGGGTTGTTTGACCTTCCAAAAACTTTCAATAAACAAAAATATTATCCAATTCAATTTATTTATAATACTAATACAAAATTCATTCAATACAGATAATTTTTATAAAAGTTTTTATTAAATGTTTATCATTTTTTATTTCTGTTTTATTTTTAAATTGAAGGTTTCGCCTTTTTAAAGGGATATCAATAATCTTTGATCCTACAGTATCTGTAATTTAACTTTTTTATTTATATTTAGGAATTTTTTTTTTTTTTTTATTTTATTTTAAATTAAATCCTGACCTGACCTTTAATTTTCCCCAAAATCCATTGCTTTTGGTCATTAAATTTAAACTACTGAAAACCTACTTTTTCATCTTAAATTTAAATCAAAAAATTTCCACTTTTTCATCTTAAATTTAAATAAAAAAATTTCCATTTTTAATCTTTTATTATCGTAAATTGATTGAAATGTTTTTATATTTTACAGGCTAATAATAAACCAATTAAAATTTTTTTAATTTCAGTTATTGTAGAAACTTAATATTATCCTTGCTGTTAAAGTACTTGAAAAAAGAAATTATAATTATGCGAAATATTATAGACTACCGTAAAATATGCACAAAAGAAATAATCACCAAAATACAAAAAAAAAAATTAAATACACCAAAAATGTATGGGAGCTTGTCATATGGCTGTATTTCATTTCCTTACAGTGCCATTTCACTGCATTTTTTGCAAGATGTCTCTATATTATTATTTGACTGTATTTCATTTAACATTTCATTTAGAAGTTATTTTAAAGTTGGTTACAAAATAAGGGTTTCAATATTTCGGTTAGTAGGAATAACTGTTGTTTAAACATGTGTGTAAAATATATAATTAGAGAGAGTTTTAGAGTTGGTTACAAATGACATCCCAGCCATAAGAAATGCAGTCAAATTGAATATAGTCGAATGAAATATAGTTAAATGTAGTACAGGCAAATAGTTTCATTTGAAACAGTGAAAAGAGACACTTACAGTGAAAAGAGACATACATATTATAGTCAAGAGACATATAATCAAATGAAACGCCGTAACAGTGGTAATGATAATAACCCAAAATTTATTCGGAAATTTCACAATATCCAAAAAATGTAATGAAAGATAATCTTCCAAAATTTGGTTTCAATTTCATTTTCTATTTGAAGCTTTATTTCATATGAAATAATCGCCTAAAATGTTATATTAGCGGTTATTCCATTTTTCAGAGATCTTCGGCAAGACATAAAAATTAAAGCTCCAGTAATATATTTTTACGTGTACTAACGGTTTTTCTTAGTTATGTAGGTTTCCGGACTTACAGCCTCTCAAAATGCCAGAAAAGTCTTATTTTCACATTTTTTTCTTATTACAAGCAATTTCTTAAATTTTATTTCTTAAATTTTCAAATTTTTGTGCAAGTCACAATTCTAAGCAGTATTGTCTTTTAGAAATGTGCCCTTTTAAAAACCATTGATTTACATTCTACCTTGTTTTCTATTAATCTTTTATTTAACTTATTTTATCTTATCTAAAAAAAACAAAGTCTACAAAAAAATGGTTTTAAATTCCCATCGTTTTTTCGATTTTCTTTTGTATTTACGACATGTGTATTTTTATACCCTACACAATAAGTATAGAGTATATTAACTTTGGTGTGGTATTTGTAACCACCAAAAGGAAGCGAGTTAGGTATAGACATGTATATATATTCTGAATCAGGATCACCTCCTGAGTCGATTTAGCGATGTCCGTCCGTCCGTACGCACGATAACTCAAAAAATAATGATGCTATCTTGATGAAATTTATACTGTAGGTTAACAATGACTAAGGTAAGGCGGGGATTGTAAATGGGCGGAATCGGACCATGCGTTCGAGTACCTCCATACAACTCCCAAAACCGAATACGCATATCTTCGAAATTAATAAAGATAGAAACTTAAAATTTGGTACTAGGGTGTTGTTTCCTGAATCCCTTATTTGTCGAAAATTTGAGATGAGTTGGAGGAGTTGTTCGGGTACCTCCCATACAACTCCCAAAACCGAACAAGCATATCTTCGAAATTAATAAAGATAGAAATTTCAAATTTGGTACTAGGGTGTTGTTTCCTGAATCCCTGATTTGTCCAAAATTTAAGATGAATTAGAATGGTTGTTCGGGTATCTGCCACACAACTCACAAGACCAAACAAGCATATCTTCGAAATTAATAAATATATAAACTTAAAATTTGATATAAGAATATTCTACCCTGTTGATGTCTCTAAAATTTGAGATGAATTGGGGCGGTGCTCCGCGTGCCTTTACACACTTCCCAAGACCTAACAAGCATATTTTCGAATTTAATAAAGATAGAAATCTGAAATTTTGTACAAAGGTTGTACAAGCATTTATTTTTTTAGCTTAGTTATATTAAATACTTAACTAAAATAACTTATGGATTTTTAATTTAATTTGAATTTTTTAGGTGTAGGGTATAAATAAATGTCGGTTGCATCGACTTACTGTTACTTTTACTCGTTTAAATTAAATTATTGTATGTAGTAAGTACTGAATTTTATCATTGTAGTAAGTATTTATTACTAAAGTAGTTAGTATTTTTTATATTTATATATATTTTTTATATGTTTTATTTATATTTTTTTATCTTTGTAAGAAATTTAATTAGAATTTACCCTAACTTAAAGTACTTAACCTAACCTAAACGAACTTTAGCTAAATTATTCCTATTATCTCAGTATATATTATTGTAATTATGATGATTCCAACTAGTAATAATTCCGTTTAACTAATGTGTCCTTGTAAGGAATACTTATATCGTATTTTATATAATTTCCCTTTATATTACACGCGTTATATTCAATAGTTTTACAGGTGGCTCTTGCATAATTGTGTTATAGATATTATATACACATGAATCATATGATTTTGGAGCGTTTTCTGAAGTGTTTTATACTCTCTTGTAATGGATCTGATTATCTTTTTAAACTTACGCTGACATTATACCATATGCAAGTGTTGACCTTATTAATTTTTGATAGCATATTATTTAAACTCTATTGCTAACGTTTTCATTATTAAAAAAATATTTTTACAACCATAAAAGACTTTGCGTATTGCCTTTAGAAATTGTGTATTTTATAAGCTCAGATTAGTTCAAGTTACGACAAAATCGGTGCAAAAACTTCTAGAAACAACCTTTATGTTTGGCAGAGATGAATTAGTTGAAGATTTTATAGAAAATTTTCCAATTCAATATCCAATTTTCTGTTATCTAGATTGAAAAAATAAAAGACACGTTAACAATATCCTGTTGCAGACCGTTTTCGATTTAGGATGCGTTATCGTTTGTGTTTTGTTGATAATGTATCGAAAATTTATTGCCATGTATCCTGCTTTGGATCAGTGCAATTAGGTGTGATGGAAATTTATATTTTATCAACTGGTATGTTAAGCCGAATTAACTCTCTTTTCTGAATCTACCAAGGCATCGATAATTCATTAATTAAATTTTGCAAAATGAAGTTAAACTCTACCTTGCTAATAGTGAAAAAGTGCAGAAAATGTATTATATAAATAATTTAAAACGATTTTGTTTTTTAACAAATGTTCAAATTAAAGTTTTATATTTTTGTTGTAAATATTTTTAGTTTCAAAAGTGAATTATTCTAGAAAAAAAAAACCAAATACAACACGATATCACTATTTTAAGTGTTAGTCCTTATTTGTGTTGGATACGAAAAAGAAGATATCAGTTTTTACCGACCGCATACATGTATGTATAAGGTAGGTATTGTTTCACACTAAAAATTTGTACCCGAAATTTTTGCAAATATGCTCTACTTCAGTGCGTAGAATGCTGTAAAAAAAGGATTTGACATAAATATTTCAGATTGATTGGTACAAATTGGACAACTGCATGTGGTAGTTTACTAATGTTATTTTTAAGTTTTTTGCGAATATTTCGTAACAAAATATAAAGAGCAACAACTAAAGAGCGTAACAAGTAAAGAGCAACAACTTTGCCATAGAAAATTTTTGCCATAAAAATAAGCCTAAATTTCATACATATTGTAATATGGTACCTACGATAGTGAGTAGTAGTAACAAAACGTACACAACAGAATAACAAAAAAAAACACAAAATTATAAGAGATATTCTCACTTACTTACTCTCTTTAAAATTGTGTATTTTTTTTTCTCGAGTCTCGACTCGACCGCAAAGAATCAACTATTGGTTCTATATGTTTGTAATGTGTTTTAACTTATGTATGTATAAAGAAAAAAATTTAAAAATTGATAAAAATCATCATTTATCATTTATTTATGTATTGAAATTTTAAATAATGATCCGATATTATAATAATCAATTTGTATCTAAGTATGTACATGTATAATCAGCGGGCAGAGTCTCTTTAAAATTTTAAAAACATATACAATTGTTATGGTTTTGTACTTTTCTATTAAATTGTTGCATTTATGTATGAATGTGTGTATATTATTTGAAGCGATTAGAAAACTTTTCTAATTGTATTCTTTTTTGAATTAAATTTTTTCTGATATAAGTACATAAATTTTGGTATACAGCAGTTCTTACGACCAAAATTAAATTTCAATAATTTTTTATTTTTGAATATTTTGTATGTCAATTTTATGGTTACCATTTGTACAATTGTGGTAATATTTGTACGGTTTTCTCGCCCTCTGTACCATGTACAATCTTAATCAAGGATTGAATTGTACACCAAATATACAGTCTTTTCAGATTTTAAATTTTTTACATTAGGGCAAGGTAAAACGAACAACTGTAATATTATTACAGACAACGTGGGTTATAAAAAAAATTTAACTGAATTTTGCTCCAAACTTTGTTTGTGCATTTTACGAATGTTTTACGGATACCTATTCCGTTTTCTCCACATAGCCCTAAAGCATTTATTTCGTACTTGATAAATAAATAGACATAATAGTCGTCATTCACAATACCAAATAACCTAAAAATACGCCCACCAACAAACTACAGGCTCTTTATACAATTTAATTCTGTTTTGGCGTTATTTTAAAAATAATTTCATTTAGTGTTTTGACGAATTTGGTTTTGCTTTCTGATTTGTTACGGATTGTACTTTTTCCATAAATTCTATTTTTCTAAACTATAACTGTCTATTATATGAATTAGGATTCAACATAGAATTTCACTACTCATTAACAGGGGCCCCTAGTAATGATATAATCTCCCATTTTTGTGGTATTATTTCTTTTTTTTTGAGGGATTGTTTCTTGCGAGCGTATTTCGCGAAGTTATTATATTATGTGGAAGTTCCATGAAATATTGATAAGAAGGATAAATACAAGGTTTGTAAGGAAAACTGGTAGGAGTTTTTTTAAATAAAACAATAAAATTATTGTTAACAACATTTTTTATTTACGATCATTTCTATTCTTTCGTAAGCTGATAATTCAAATATTTTTACTTGAATGATGTAGCAAAGAGTTTTCATATAAGAATTGCATAAAAATTGATTGCAATAAGATTTAGAAAATAAAATTATGTTAAAAC
The DNA here is from genome assembly GCA_947095535.1 of Poecilobothrus nobilitatus. Classification (NCBI taxonomy): domain Eukaryota; kingdom Metazoa; phylum Arthropoda; class Insecta; order Diptera; family Dolichopodidae; genus Poecilobothrus; species Poecilobothrus nobilitatus. The sequence continues at coordinate 117,426,874 of OX352774.1, forward strand.
AAACGATTGAACAAGAGATCCAATTATTTATTTCGTTTGTGTTGTTTGATTTGTTTTTCCATCTGGAATCTTCTTCTTAAAAAAAATTTTTCTTGATTATTTGCGCTAAGGAAAGTTTTTCATTTTTTCATTTTGCAATATTCCGTAAGAAGGTAGTGATAAAATTGAAAAAAAGGGATAATAAATCAAAACAAAAACACACATATTTTATAGTCCAGGATTAATGAAAAGGAGCCATAAATAAATAAATAAATAAGTAGATAAATAAATTTTAATAGAATATTAATAATCCTTTGATTTTTCTTTGAATTCTTTAATATCATGATATTAAATATAAAAAATTTCTTTGCTTTTTTTGTTCCTTCTATTTCAATAAATCTGAAATCAATTTATGGAAATTTATATTTTAGGTTTTTTTTATTATTTATTTTCTCTTTTATTTGTTTCTTTTATTTATTTATTCATTTATTTGGAAAGATGATTATTAAAGTACACAAAATCATTATTAAACATCTTTAACTCTCAATAATTCTATTGTAAAAACAAAACAAAAAATATTAACAGGAAGTTAGAATCAAAAACACATCATCATTATGATACTAAAAATGATGATATCATTAAAAATATTGCACAAAATAAAAGTTTTCCTTTTTTTTTCCTTTTGTTAATGACTTGAACTTTTATTGTATTTCTAAAAAAAACTTTATACAATAGCAAAAACCCAATAAAAAACAATAGGGATTAAAAAAAATATTGTTTTTCTCCGAACTTTAAAAAATTACTTTGGAAAATGAAAATGATATATCTTAAGAAAAAAATAAATTTCAGTTTAAAAGTAAACTTTTATCGTAATAACTGTGGTAATATTCAGTACCCTTCTCTTTTTATTTTTCTATTCATTAATGGGTTCAGTGTAGTTTGTCTGTAATCTTACAAAAGCGAGGGGTTTATTTGTTTATGGTAGTGGGATCTAGTTGAAAGCGGCCTCTGAAATATGTACAGTATTTAAGAATTTAAGCATTAAGAAAATTATCAGAGTCTTTTAAAAGAAAATAAGGGTTTTTATAGATTTATATGATGATGAAGGAGTTCTAGGATGTTTAATTTAAAAAGGCAGATAAAAATGAAGTGATATTTGGAATAAAAACTTTTCTCAAAAAGCATCATAATCCTCATTTTTGTTGTTTTTTTGTAAATGGTGTACTACGAAATCTCTACATCTAATCAGAACTAACTAGAACTTCTATTTTTTAAAATCAATCAATAAAAAAAGATGAATCGTTCCACTTCCTGCTATACATAGACATGATATTCAGATTTCATTTTAAGCTTTAGATTAATCGGAAGAAATATAACAATTTCTATTTATCTAATAATAAGTTAAGTAGATAATTATATAGTACTTAACATCCCTGAAGTTTTTTGAATCCCAGTTTCTGCTTTATTAATTTATTATGTTTAAGTTAAACATTCAGATACTCTCGGCTGTGAAAATTGGAATTCTTATTTTTGTTTAAAACTAAGTGAGATAAAATGAAGACACCCAAAAAAAACGGGTTTTCTCTTGGGATTATTTGAAATTTTTATTGATTAGAAAAACTGTTGTTAGCTTTTTTAGCACATTTTTAAAAAAAGTTTTGAAAATTTTTCTTATTTGTTTTACTTAGCTCGTCCGCCCGTTCGTCCGTCTATTTCTACACCGCTTAAGATAGAACAATGAAATTTTAACCATGCATAGATCTTTTAAAAAATTAATGCAATAGAACAATAGCCCTATTAGTCACGGAGTCTTGAACTTTTAAGAGTTCTTTAAGAATTACCATAAGTTACCTCAGAAAACTGTTTTATTCAAAAGTTATTGGGAGCCCATAATTGAAAATTTGTTATTCTCAGACACATGTGACATAGGCACAATGACATAGATTTTCAAAATAAAACGTACAGGAATAAAGCTTTGACATTATTATAATTTTACATCTCTTAACAGCTTTTGTTAATTATATATAATTTTCCTATAATTGAAGGAGCTGTTGATTTTTCACAATTTTTTCGTACATATAAAATTCTAAGAAAAATTACAAAATTTGGTGCAAGTCACAATATTCTAAACTGTCGTTTTCCAGTCGTTGTTGTCGAAAATGTGTTTCTTTAAAAACGTTTGGCTTTACATTCTGCCTTTTACTTTTTTTTATTTTTATGGTACATGGTATATTTTATTTGCCACATGGAAAATAATAAAATCTAAGTAAGATATGACTATAGAAAACCATAGAAAGGAATAAAAAAAAAGTTTTTAAAAGTTTCAAAGAATTGAAGGTTTTCTTTAGTAGAACAGAAAAGAAAAGTAAAACAATAGATTATCATGAAAGACTATGTACAAAAACTTGAAAATATTTTCTAATTCATTTTTAAGGAATTATCATTTAAAATTCCAGAAAAATTCAAAAGAATTTTCAATTAAATAAAACAGATTTTTTTTTTAAATGCAATTTTTAAATGTTTATATGACTTCTAGATTTGTTGTAAAGTTTAAGTCTATTGCTTTGGTCATTAAGTAATTTTAGAAACTAGGTATTTATTTTAAACACACTTACTCCCTATATATTTAAGATTTAAACCCTCATTTCCTAGGTTAAGAAACGCTGTGTTTAAGCACTAGTCACCGGGGTCCCTATTTTTTAGTATTTATTTATTTATTTATAATAATACTACAAACCTTATAGGATATAATGCAATATTACAAAACCATCGGCTACTAAGACCATTATAGGTGGAATACTATTATTAAATATTATTATAAATATTATTTATTATACTCTAATATTATTTATTTTGTTTATATTATATATTTAATATTTACGCTATATTTGGAAGTGAGGGGGGTTTGTTATACCCTACACCTGAAGTATAGGGTATATTAACTTTGGTATGGTGTTTGTTGCCACCAAAAGGAAGTGAGTAAGATATGGACATGACGTATATATATTATGAATCAGGATCACCTCCTGAGTTGATTTAGCGATGTCCGTCCGCTAAAAAAATAACTAAAATATTAATGATGCTATCTTGATGAAATTTATACTGTAGGTTAACAATGATTAAAGAAAGGCGGGGATTGCAAATGGGCGAAATCGGACTATGGGTTCGGGTACCTCCCATACAATTCCCAAAACCGAACACGCATATCTTCGAAATTAATAAAGATAAAAACTTGAAATTTGATTAGTATTGTACCCTGTTCTGAGGATGTCTCCAAAATTTGAGATGAATTGGGGTGGTGGTCCGGGTACCTTCACACACTTCCCATGACCTAACAAGCATATCTTCGAATTTAATAAAGAAACAATTTTAAAATAAAGTAAAAAATTTTGTACAAAGGTTGTAAAAGCATTTATTTTTTTAGCTTATATTAAATACCAAACTAAAATAACTTATGGATTTTTAATTTAATTAGAATTTTTTAGGTGTAGGGTATAAATAAGTCGGTTGTATCGACTTACAGTTACATTTACTTGTTTTCAATTAATAAAACTTGCTATAATAGTGTATTTTTTATTCAAGTTTGTCTAACTTGTCCAAAATAGATGACACTTTAAAATTAGTAGGAACATATTATTTACTAGGATAGATAACTTTTTTATAGAGTTTTATTATCCTTACAAGTGTTGTTTTTTTTCCTAAGGGAAGTGGCAATCTTTTAAAGACACCAAAAATTTTCCTTGGCAGTGTCAGATTCTTACTGACTAAACCCACCTCGCTCTTTAGCCAAATTAAGCGAATGAAACCCTTAACAGATAACGAAGTATATTGGCTAGGGAGTAAGAATAAGAAAATACAGGGAATGGATGCGGAAACATTTAATTGCGAGTGGGACTGTAAGGAAACAATGAATCCGCCTATTATTATTACTATTTTGCTAACAATAACTATAGCCGTACAACATGCAAGAGTATATAACACCTTACTGCATAAGGTAACTATTGAAGGCATCCCCCACTGTCACTGCACCAGCTATTATTATTGGTATTAGTTTTACTTATTAAATATTATTATTATTTTACTACAGAGTCAGTTACATCAGTGGATTACAACGTGCAGTATATAACCCTAAATCCTTCGTGCATGATATAACCAAATATAGCTCCACTGTAGCAGCTATAATTATTATTATTTTTTGTCCATCAAATATCTCGTATGTATCAAAGATTGTTATAATGCAATTGAATATTTCAATAAACTTTAAGTAATAAAACTATAATCCAAAGAATCCAAAATATGATTTTCCACAACTTCTGCATCAATATAAACACTACAAAAAGTATTTTGCCTATATATATAATTTTATTTAGTTTTTGTGAATTCCTATCAGATTTTATTTTTTATTTTTAAAATCTTATCAAAAAATATTATTTGTAAAATATTTTGCAGAAAATAATAAGAACGTGCATACATATAAAGCAGCGTGAGAAATTCTTCATATTTATCTTAAGAGTTTTTATAAGAAATCGTTGTAATTCAGAAAAACAACAACAAAGAATGTTTCAATTTTTTGTTTTTTTTGTAGATTGACTTTGATTAAATCACACCTAAACTGAACTGAACTGAAATTTTAAAATAACAAAAAGAACAAAAAAAAAAAAAATTACATTGTCACCTAAGTCAATTACAGTATCATGGTATATACATATAGAAAAATGTTGGTACTATGAAAGTGTTTTAAGAGTATGCGAGTGTACATGAGATATATTAAATTATGCAATTTATCATGTCGATGAATGTTTTTAAGAAGAAAATAAAAAAATTTAAAGTGTGAATACCTTTTGATATTTAAGTGACATAAATCTGGAAAAAAAAAAAAAATTCTATGTAAAAAATTTTTTTGAATGAAAATAATTGTCATCTCGAAAACGCTACTATTTTCTATAAAAAGAAAAATAAAGTAAAAAATTTTTAAACGCTATTACGATTACAGTAGAAAACTGTTTTTCTATTAAGGGGAATCTTAAGTTCTTTAATATGTCTATTTTCAAAATATTGCTATTTTTTTGTGAGTCTAACAAACTAATTAAGCTCTTTAAACTTTTTTTTTTAAATATACAGGGTATCTACGAGTAGTTTTAAATAAAGCAGCAGGCCTAAAAAACAAATAATTCTATTGGTGAGGATATCTATTTCAAAACGGTTTTCAAAAAAACGGTGTTCAAAGTTTTTCTTATATGTATATGTTTTCAATAAGAAAAAAACTCTATATAAAACTTGTCGTTCCACACCCTGTATATAAAACCATTAAAGTGAAGAATATGTATATCTTAAATTAGTTTTTGATGTCATGCCGTTCGTTTTCTCTTGAATTCTATATTCGAACTTATTAAATAAAGATAACTTTTAACAAAAAATTATTAAATAGATATCTGACAGACAAATCTCTTTTTATAAAATATTCAGTTTAGTTAAATTTTTTCTTATAAGCATGACAGATAAAAAAATTGTGAAAATGAACTGTGTGTGATATGAGTAAATTAACTGGGAATGAACATGAATTTGTGAAATGTCGCTTGCCATAAGTCAATGCGACATCAGAAAAATAAAAACAAAAACAAAAATTCTAATTGATGCAAAAAAAATTGTAAAATCTTGATTTTTTTCTCAAAAGAAATACCAAAAAATACGTAAGTAAGCATATGATCTTAAAAAATCACTTCAGATCTGATCTATTATTTTCTATGTTGAATGGTATAATAAATTTGCCATTACGTTTGTAACACCTTAAAGAGGTCGAGCTAGATATAGACTCAAGTATATGGATCGGACCAGAACCGAATTCTGAGTCGATTAAGCCATGTAAGTCTGTCCGCCTGTCCGCACGATAACTCCAAAAAAAAAAGAGCTACGATTCTGAAATTTTAATCACGTAACTTTTGTTAAATTATTAGTTGCGTTATTTAAATCCAGTAAGTTCGGATGGCGGGTTCGAGTGTCTTTCGTACAACTCCCAAATTTACATAAATCTCGATAGTTAATTAAATAAAACATCTGAAAAGGTGATCAACTTTTATGAAAACAGTATATATTATATTCATATAGGTATCTTAGAGTTGACACAATCTACTCTACACTCTTCCCCTTTTTTTGAATGTTTTAAAATTTTCAATGAAAAAAAAATTTAATGAAATTTTATTATGTATTCTTACAAATCATCTGATTTATATCATAAATTTGTGAATAGGAAAATTATTATGACAAGTCTGAGAACGTAACAAAAAATATATATATATAAGAAATAGACTCAGAGTGGAGTTATATAAGTGAATAATAATAAATCAAAACATTTAATATAATATTAATAGAAAAATTATAACAATTTAAACATTAAATCTTAATAAAATAGTTTTATTTTTATTAGTATTAAAGGACGTTATTTATACCAATTAAAGTTCTAAACTAACTAAAAATTAAAAAGTAATTTCACAAGATGACCATTCAAAACTAAATCATATGTGTAATTAATTTATTTAATAACACTTGATTAACTAATAAATCAAAGGAGAATGAATGAATAAAATGAAAGAAGCGGGAAATATTTATGCATTTAGTAGTTTTAGTACCCCTTTAGTTTATCTCTTTAATTTATTTCTTTAGTAATCCCTTTAGTGATCTCTTTAGTAATTAACTTATTAGATTGGGAAAAATTTTAACAATCTTTGGGTCAGGAAGTGCAATGACATTCCGCTTTCCCAAATTTCGTTAAACAATTTAATGAATCCTCACTTTTAACCAAGTCTAAATCCGGGCTAAATAATATATATACGTACTATTAAAAAAGCATATAATTCTAATTTTGTAGCCAACTCCAAAATTTTTCTTAATTTGTTTGCAAAAATATCTCAAAAACAAAACACAGAAAATAGTGAAGGCTATCAACCTCAAATCCCCGCTATTAAATTAAAACTATTAAAACTCTAACATACGAGTGACAACCGCTTTCCGGGTGGTAAAAAATTCCTAAGCAATTGACAAGCACGTCCATTGATGTCAATATAAAAAGAATATTCAAGTTCTTAGAAATTACATTAAGAATACGTAAACAAATTAATAAATTAAAAAAATTAAAGAAAACATTTTTAATAAATCCGAAAAAAACATTTTGTGAAATTAGCAAGGATTTTAGAGTTGATTACAAAATCAGAGTTACCCCTTTTTCGAAAATAAATATTTATACATTTGCCCTGGAAAAAGGGAATAACTTAATTTCAAATCAATTTATAAAATCTCTTAAAAAAGTAATAAGGAAAAAGTAAAAGGAAAACGGAAATAAGGTCGATTCGACTTTATCGCCCCTCCGTGACGTAAATAAAGGCGATTAGGCTTTATTTCATGGGGCATTTTTTCCGGGCAAATATGGAAACTTTAGCTTTTGATAAAAACTTTATATTAAAAAAGTTTTTTTTTTTTCAAAACCAATCCTACACTTCTTTAATTTTAATAATTCAAAAAAAGAATCACGAAATTATTAGAAGACAATATTGTAAACATAAGTATAAATAAAAATACAAATAAAAATGTGATTAAAATTTTCTTATACTAAAAGATCAAAATAAATTATGATTATTAGTTTTTAATTAAATTTTGTGGTTTATTACTGAACGTCTTTGAAAATTTTATGATAATTTGTAGAACTAAAAGTTGAGGTCAAGGATTAATAAAGAGAATTATAATATTCACATTAATTGCCAATATTATATAAAAAGTTGTGTTTATTTTAATGAAAAATCAGTAGGTTAGGTTAAAATGAATCTAATCTACAGCCATATATGGAATATATTGTGAAACGTATCTGATCTATATAAATATTTTTAATTTCATGAATATGTCTTGTCTATGTCTTTTCTGTGAAACTGTCTATGAATTTAAGTCTAAAATAATGTTTTTGAATATTAATTATGTATAAAAATTTGAATTATTAATTAATTATAAGGATATGACTTGTAGGTGTAACAATTTACACGTAATTTAGGAAAAAACGAATCGATAAAAGGTTTTATGTAAAAATGTCAATCCGATTGATTGGTTGGTTTGATTTTAGGTAAAAAAAAGAACTGAAATGGTAAAACATTTAACATGCCTGGAATTATTAATGATGTTGTGACGCATGGAAAGTTTCAAATTTTAGTGAGAAATGGGATGCCTTAAAGCAAAATAATGAATTATAACTTCAAGAGTTCTATAAAATGGTTAATGGTCATTTTTTGGTTAGAAATCTTCCAAAGATACCAACAACATTTCCTTGGTAGTGACCGATACTTACTGACGAAAACCACGTCTTCCTTTAACTTATATAATGAGATGAAGCATTTTACAGCTAACGCAGTACATTAGCTGGGGAATAAGGTTAGGAAGTTGGTGGAGGTAAAATCCACAAGCCAAAAACATCAAGACACCCAAAAATAAATCCCCAAAACAAAATTCTCAAAGAAAATTTCCCAAAAATAAAATCTCTAAAAACAAAATTCACAAAGACAAAACCCCAAAAACAAAATCTTCAAAAACCAAATCTATAATCAATAAAAACAATACTGTTTTAATGCAATTAAAAATAATCATTTACACTTTTAAGGCTTTTTTGGTGGGGTGAACACTAATTTTTTACATAACTCTAAAATTCCGCGTATACACTAAATTATAATAAATATAAAAAAATGGGTATCCTAATTTTGCGTCGAACACTAAAATCCCTCGTAATTATATTTTTACACATATTTCAAAACTAAGTATTTAAAATAAAACGGCTACCGCCATCAAATCCCTGCTAAACAAATTATTGCAACCCTCCTAATTCAGAATTTAAACCACTACAAATCCCTCCTAACTCAGAATTTCGTATATACATAATATGCAGTCTCGTATAATTTATTACATTTAATTTTTAAATGCATAAAAAACGTATTCTTTTTGGGGATTTTGTTTTTGGGAGTTTTGTACGTATCTCAAGGTTAGAAAATAATACGACAAAGAAGAAGAAATTTTGAATTGAGCAGTAGAAGTGTAAAGGAACAATAAAACAGACTATTTTTATTACTATTTTCCAATATTAAATATGAAGACATCAACAGTTACAACATGCAGTAATATACATATATAACACGTCCTTTCTGCATGTGTTAATAATTGGAACCAGTTATACTGTCACTGTAGCAGCTTTTATTATTAATATTAATATTAATTATTATTATTGATATTTGCTATAAAATCAAATTCATTAGAAATTCATGATTTTCACAATTATAATTAAAACACCAAATCATTCGCTTTTAAACGGTATTTTATTCAGATCTCAAGTGAAGTCTTAATCGAAAATTAAATAAATTTTCATTTTTACACCAAAATTTAAAGTTTATAAAGAAAATTTGTAAGGCTCTTAAATGAAAATAAAAATAAATAAAATATAAAGTTTGGTGATGCGTAATAGTTTAAAATATCTAAAATATTTTATTTAAAAACAAAATTATTTATATTTAACTCAAAAAATCGTCAAAAAAGTCAAATAAAAGTTAACAAAAGATTTTTGCCATGCTACAATCGAAACAATTTTCATTACTTATTTTTCATTTATTTTTTTTTTCTTACCGAGTCAATAGATTTCATTGTTATTCTTATTCCTGGTTTTTTGTATTTTTATTATTTTTTTATTTTAACAGTTTGTCCCACAACAATTAATTTCAATAAAATACCTGTGATTTTATTTTTGTTTATTTTTACCTGAGATTTCATTTATTTTGTCATTTATCATACCATTATTCATCAGTTAGTATTTGGATTGTTTTGTTTAAAATTAAAATAAACAAAAAATCATTCAGTAGAAAATTACTAATTGAATTTCTCTTCATCTATTATTTAATATTAATAACTTTATCTATTTAATAAACGCAAAGTTGCAATATAGAATTGAATGACTGTACAATAATTAATTATTGAAAGAAAATTTCTGATTTAATTGAAAAATTTTGATTGATTTTTTTTTAAGGGTAGACGTTGAATGGATTCAAAAATTGGAAAAAAAACTTGTATTTACGATATTAGGTTTTATAATCTGATAGAGATATATTCTGTCAGTCTATTTTTCTTACCTAAAAAACTTTATTTAGGTATGGTTCAGATAATCGTCAACAAAATTAAGATAATGTGAAAATCACAAAATATTGGGATAGGTCTTATGATGATATATGACTCCCTATATAATTTTGCGATTTTTCTGGGGTACTAATACGTTTCTAAATTTATTTATTAACAGACATTGCATTTTTTTCAGTTATTATAGTGTTTAAATAAAGCTCAGTTCAAAAAACTAAATCAAAGATATGAAGTCTACTCCATTAATAGCGATAGTTTTTGATTTAGGAAAGATTTATTGAAATAAGAAAATGTACAAAGGTATTGAAATAAGAAAAGGTACAAAAAAATATTTTTAAATATTTGGGAATGTCAATAAATACTTTAAATTTCTTTAAAAGTAAAGTTAAAGACAAGTTCGCCTTAAAAAGAGGAGAGATTGCAGAAATATTTACATATATACTTTAAAGAGAAATAACAAATAAATATTTATTTATGTTTCCACTCCTATGGGGTATTATGTCGCTTATTATTCATATTTAACTAAACTTCAGTTTCTTGCTGATAATTCTCAATAACCCGTTTTGATTACTCAACTGTAGCTTTTATACAAGATTATGACACAGATATATATTATATGTGTGCGCCACATTTTATATATAAGTTAATTTACTTTTATTTCTTGTATGTTATTCATTCTTACGATATAAACCATTGCGATATAAATTATTAATATTGGATATACCCTGGCCAAGGTTTGAACGTAAGATCTTTCGATTGCACTACCGGCGACTTAATCACTACGCCATTAGCTAGATGACAAAAATTAGTATTTTCATATGATTTATTAATATTAACTCGTAGTTTAACTTATACTCGTATAAAAGTTCCATATTTTCCAATATTTTTTATATTTTATTGCTCTGTAAGGTCATTTATTTAAAAAAAAAAATGGCTTAACCAGAAATTCTTTTGATGAAGATATTTTTTACTTTATACTTAGTGAAATGATTTTTGTTCATTGCATATCGGTAAGAGTGGTAAGTGTAATTAATCTTATAGGGCTTTGGCTTTTGAAAAGCATTTTATTTTAAAAATGGAAATTAAAACTATATGATAATATTTTACTTTTGTCTAATATTGAAGCTTTTATTTTATTGGCATACAATTAAAATAATAAAGATAGTGTAGTGTTTTTTTATTGATTTTAAATAATTGAAAGTTAAAAATTTATGTAAATGATTTATAAAATAAAAATAAAAAGAAATAAAATAACAAAAAAGATTGAAATTAAAAATAGAAACTTTGATTAATAAAAACGTACAAAAAAATTAACAAAAAAGTACAAAAAACCTTTCCAAATCAATAAAGAATATAATCAATAAAATATAAATTAATCAATCTAATAAATAAGGAAGAAATTCTGTTTGTTTGTTTGTTTGTTTGTTTGTTTGTTTGTTTGTTTGTTTGTGCCCTTTTCACGTAAAAACCACCAGTCCGATTGCAACCAAATTTTGCAGGAACGTTCCTACGACCCCGGAAAGTGTTATAGGCTATATCGCGTTTCGGTTCATTAACCCATTGCGGCCCGAGAGCCATTTAAAGCCGTTTCGTTTTATCGTTGTCCTGCCTAAACGGTTTGATCGATTGAGTTGAAAATTTGTACAAATGTTCTTCCTAGCATTGGACGGGTGCCTAAGAAATTTGGATTCAATATGTTACCCGGATTCGACCCGGCGGGCTTCCAAAAAATTTTTTGTTTCCGATTTATGTCCAATTTTGTATGGTGGTTTTATGGTCTAAAAAAAAGCCTGTGACAAATTTTTATGAAGATTCGGTAACCCGTTTGGGCACGAGAGCCGAACAAAGTTCACTAAATTTTTCTGTTGTCCTGCTAAAACGGTTTGACCAATTGAGTTGAAATTTTACAATAGTGTAGCTCTTTACCACAGGAGCTCACTGAGTTGATTTGGTTTCGATCCATTAACACGTTTCGGCACCAGGGGTCAGTGAAGTTTTATAATTTACTTAGTTGTCGCACTTAAACTGTTTGGCCAATTGAGTTAAAAATTTATCAAAGTGTAGCTCTTTACCGCAGGAGCTCACTGAGTTGATTTGGTTACGATCCATTAACCCGTTTCGGCACCAGGACTCAATGAAGTTTTTCAATTTCTTTGTTGTCGCGCTTAAACGGTTTTGCCAATTGATTTGAAAATTTACAAAAGTGTAGTTCTTTACCAAAGGAGCTCACTGAGGAGATTTGGTTACGATCCATTAACCCGTTTCGGCACCAGGGCTCAATAAAAATTTTTAATTTCTTTGTTGTCGCACTTAAACCGTTTTACCAATTGAGTTGAAAATTTACAAAAGTGTAGGTCTTTATAACAAAAGCTTTCTGAGTTGATTTGGTTACGATACATTAACCCATCAGGCTTCAGGCCAAGAAATGTCTCATTTTTTGTTATTGTGCTTAAACGATTTGACCAATTGAAAATTTGCACAAGTATTGCACTTTGGCACACAAACTCATTCAATAAATTTTGTTGTGATACATTAACACATTTCGACACGATAGACTGTCAAAAAAAAATTTTGTTTCTAATTTCGGTCTAATTTGGGAGGATGAATTTATGGTTCTAAATAAAGCTTGTGACAAAATGTTTGTTAACGTTTATTAATCCATTTCCGCACGAGCACTTATTAATAATATTTTGCCTAATTTTGTGTATTGTTATTATTATTAAAAAGATATTTCCAACACTCTTTACTTTTATCTATACTGTTTCTAATATTCCATAAAAACCTTTCAGTGCAAATTTCTAATATAGAACAGTAATTAAAGTAACCTTATTAAGTATCTTAAGAATACTGTGTTTAAGTCTTAACAACATAACATTTTCGGCCGTTGTTTAAAAACAGAAACAATCTCCTACATTAGACAATCATTATGTCATCATTCAGAAATGCATTACTTACATGTGGTCTTTACATGTGGTCTACCTATATAAGATGCATGGGTATAACATGTTTCCCATAAAATATTGAAATATGTACATATAGTATGTATAATATCCGTATATTTAAAAATACTATAAACTTAATCAATTAAATTAGAAAACATATTCACATTTCTGTACATCATTTAATCAAAAATGAGTACATACATATTTAAAGAACAGAAAACCTTACATTCTCATCCATATACAATTTTTACACATATTTTTAGCCAATCAATTTGGAAACATAATTAGAAAAACTAAACGAAAAAAAAATTCTGGTTGATTTATAAAGGTAAAAAACAATCATGTATTTTTTATATTGAAAATATGTTAAACAGAACCTGAAATGTACGCATTTAAAAAGAAGTTTTTTCAAAATTTGAAGAGCTATCGGTGCTGTAGAATCTCCAACGGTGAGGGTATATAAAAACGTTGTTCTACAACATTACTCTTTTAAGAGACCTATGCATAGTTAATATTTTATTGCTCTTTATTAAACAGTATATGAGTTTTAACAGACGAAGGGACAGAGCGAACTGAAATAACAAATTTTTCAAAATGTGCTTAAATAATTCATATTCATTCACCAATAATTGATAATTCACCAAAACATGAAGTGACATTACTTACAAGAAAAAAATTGATTACATTATGGTCTTTTATAATTTAAATACGATTTTATGTTTCGGTATTAACGCATATTAACGAATATATAAGTTTGGAAAACAGACGGAGGGACAGAGCGAACCTAATAACAAATTTTTCAAAATGTGCTTAAAAGGATAATTCACAAAAACATGAAGTGACATTACTTACGAAAACAAATGTACTACATTATGGTCATAATTGAAATTCACTTCACCGTCATTGTGTACTCATAAATGCATAAATGCATAAATACAAATATAAACGCATATAAACTACCATAAATCTGTAAATGCATAGTAATAAGGTAACCATATTAATTAAATTATATTAACGCAGAAACAAAAGTTAATAATTTTTATTTCATAAAGCCAATAAAGTACTCCGGGCAACGCCGTGTACTCTGCTAGTCTAATAAATAAGGAAGAAATTCTGTTTGTTTGTGCCCTTTTCACGTAAAAACCACCAGTCCGATTGCAACCAAATTTTGCAGAAACGTTCCTACGACCCCGGAAAGTCTTATAGGCTATAGCGCGTTTCGGTTCATTAACCCATTGCGGCCCGAGAGCCATTTAAAGCCGTTTCGTTTTTTCGTTGTCCTGCCTAAACGGTTTGATCGATTGAGTTGAAAATTTGGACAAATATTCTTCTTATCATTTGACGGGTACCGAAGAAATTTGGATTCAATATGTTACCCGGAATCGGCCCGGCGGGCTTTCAAAAAATTTTTTGTTTCCGATTTATATCCAATTTTGTATGGTGGTTTTATGGTCTGAAAAAAAGCCTGTGACAAATTTTTATGAAGATCCGGTAACCCGTTTGGGCAGGAGAGCCGAACGAAGTTCATTAAATTTTTCTGTTGTCCTGCTTAAACGGTTTGACCAATTGAGTTGAAAATTTACAATAGTGTAGCTCTTTACGACAGGAGCTCACTGAGTTGATTTGGTTACGATCTATTAACCCGTTTCGGCGCCAGGGGTCAGTGAAGTTTTGTAATTTACTTAGTTGTCGCACTTAAACTGTTTGACCAATTGAGTTAAAAATTTATCAAAGTGTAGCTCTTTACCACAGGAGCTCACTGAATTGATTTTGTTACGATCTATTAACCTGTTTTGGCACCAGGACTCAATGAAGTTTTTCAATTTCTTTGTTGTCGCGCTTAAACGGTTTTGCCAATTGAATTGAAAACTTACCAAAGTGTAGCTCTTTACCACAGGAGCTCACTAAGGTGATTTGGTTACGGTCCATTAACCCGTTTCGGCACCAGGGCTCAATAAAATTTTTTAATTTCTTTGTTGTCGCACTTAAACGGTTTTACCAATTGAGTTGAAAATTTACAAAAGTGTAGGTCTTTATAACAAAAACTTTCTTAGTTGATTTGGTTACGATCCATTAACCCGTTTCGGCACCAGCACTCAATGAAGCTTTTCAAATTCTTTGTTGTCGCGCTTAAACGGTTTTGCCAATTGAATTGAAAATTTACAAAAGTGTAGCTCTTTACCACAGGAGCTCACTGAGGTGATTTGGTTACGATCCATTAACCCGTTTCGGCACCAGGGCTCAATAAAATTTTTTAATTTCTTTGTTGTCGCACTTAAGCGATTTGACCAATTGAAAATTTGTACAAGTATTGCACTTTGGCACACAAACTCATTCAATAAATTTTGTTGTGATACATTAACTCATTTCGACACGATAGACTATCAAAAAAAAATTTTGTTCCTAATTTCTGTCTAATTTGGCAGGATGAAATTATGGTTCTAAATAAAGGCTGTGACAAAATGTTTGTTAACTCATTTCCGCACGAGCACTTATTAATAATATTTTGTCTAATTTTGTGTATTGTTATTATTATTAAAAAGATATTTCCAATACTCTTTACTTTTATCTATATACTGTTTTTAATATTCCATAAAAACCTTTCAATACAAATTTCTAATATAGAACAGTAATTAAAGTAACCTTATTAAGTATCTTAAGAATACTGTGTTTAAGTCTTAACAACATAACATTTTCGGCCGTTGTTAAAAAACAGAAACAATCTCCTACATTAGACAATTATCATGTCATCATTCAGAAATGCATTACTTACATGTGGTCTTTACATGTGGTCTACCTATATAAGATGCATGTGTATAACATATTTCCCATAAAATATCATTGAAATATGTTAATATAGTATGTATAATATCCCTATATTTAAAAATACTATAAACTTAATCAATTAAATTAGAAAACATATTCACATTTCTGTACATCATTTAATCAAAAATGAGTACATACATATTTAAAGAACAGAAAATCTTACATTCTTATCCATATACAATTTTTACACATATTTTTAGCCAATCAATTTGGAAACATAATTAGCAAAACTAAAGGTAAAAAAATTCTGGTTGATTCATAAAGGTAAAAAACAATCATGAATTTTTTATAATGAAAATATGTTAAATAGAACCTAAAATGTACGCATTTAAAAAGAAGTTTTTTCAAAATTTGAAAAGCTGTCGGTGTTGTAGGATCCCCAGCGGTGAGGGTATATAAAAAAGTTGTTCTTCAACATTACTCTTTTAAGAGACCTATGCATAGTTAATATTTCATTGCTCTTTATAAACAGTGTATAAGTTTTAACAGACGGAGGGGCAGAGCGAACAAATTTTTCAAAATGTACTGAAAAGAATAATTCACCAAAACATGAAGTGACATTACTTACAAAAAAAAGTTGATTACATTATGGCCTTTTATAATTTAAATACGATTTTATGTTACGGTATTAACAAATATATTGTGAAAACTCACTTCGCCGTAATTGTGTACTCAATAGATTATTGATTCCTTTAAAGATTTTTTGTAGACAAATTATCTCTAAATCTTCGCTCTGTTTATTCAATTTAACTAAATGTAATAAAAAATAGAATATGAACTACCAGTATCTGAAAATGCATAGTAATACATGAACTATATTAATTAAATTAGATTAACTCAAAAGCAAAAGTTAATAATTTTTATTTCATAAAGCCGATCAAATACTCCGGGCAACGCCGGGTACTCTGCTAGTAAAATATAAATTAATCATCATTATACAAATACTCATCAATTTTGTTTTTTTCAAAGTAAATATTATGGTGTCTTAGGAAAAAAAATTTTCTGAAGTTTTTTTACGAATGATTTCGTGGTGTATAATATATAAAACAAGGTAGAATGTAAACCAACGGTTTTTAAAAGCGCACATTTCCAAAACTCAATACAAATTGTTTAGAAGTGTGACTTACACAAAAATTTGAAAATTTCATGTAATAAGAAAAAACTTGAAAATAGGACATTTTTGAGATTTTGAGGGGCCGTAAGTCCGGAATACTATATAACTAAGAAAAGCTGTTAACACACGTAAAAATATATTATTGAAGCTTTAATTTTTATGTCTTGCCGAAGAAAAGTTTTTACAGGTGCCTAAGTTACAGGTGTCTAAAAATAGCAAATTTTCAATTTTTGAGGCGTAATAACTCTTAAAGAGGGGGCGTTACCAAAAAATTTTCTGAGGAAACTTATACTAATTCTAAAAGTTCTTTCTTGTCTCAAAATTTCAGGTTCCTATCTAAAGGGGTGCCGGAGTTATGAAAAAAGAAATTTCATGCAAAATGTGGTTTTCACATAACGGTAAATTTAAATCGTAAATTACAAAATATTACATAATTTTGATATTGTTTTATATAGATAATAAAATTTTCGATCTTCTACCGGTTTTAGATTGCAAAACTATTACGCAAAGCCCGAGATATATACATCTGAAAATGGAGCTTTTTTACAATTTTGAAGAGCTGCAGCTTTGGAACCCTTTACAACTAAAATAAACCTTTCACACACGTAAAAATATATTATTGTAGCTTTCATTTTCATGTCTTGCCGAAGAAAAATTTTTACAGGTGCCTAAGTTACAGGTGTCTAAAAATAGCTAATTTTCACTTTTTGAGGCGTAATAACTCTTAAAGAGGGGGCGTTACCAAAAAATTTTCTGAAGAAACTTATACTAATTCTAAAAGTTCTTTCTTGTCTCAAAATTTCAGGTTCCTATCTAAAGGGGTGCCGGAGTTATGAAAAAAGAAATTTCATGCAAAATGTGGTTTTCACATAACGGTAAATTTAAATCGTAAATTACATAATATTACATAATTTTGATATTGTTTCATATAGATAATAAAATTTTCGATCTTCTGCCGGTTTTAGATTGCAAAACTATTACGCAGAGCCCGAGATATATACATCTGAAAATGGGGCTTTTTTACAATTTTGAAGAGCTGCAACTTTGGAACCCTTTACAATTAAAATAAACCTTTCACACACGTAAAAATATATTATTGTAGCTTTAATTTTTACATCTTGCAGAAGTAAAATGTGTACAGGTTCCTAAGTTACAGGTGTTTAAAAATAGCAAATTTTCAATTTTTAAGCCCTAATAGCTCATAAACAGGGGGTGGTCCGAAAAAATTTTCTGAGGAAACTTATACTAATTCTAAAAGTTCTTTCTTGCCTCAAAATTTCAAGCTTGTATCTAGAAGCGTGCCGGAGTTATGAAAGTAGAAAAATCATGCAAAATTTGGTTTTCACATAACGGTAAATTTAAATACTAAATTTAAAAAAATTGTATAATTTTGATATTAATTTACAAAGATAAAAGAAATACCTGTCGAATGACGTTTTCAGATTGAAAAAATCTTAAGCAGAACATAAGATATATGCATTTAAAAATAGGGCTTTTTCAAAGTTTGAGGGGGTGTAGCTCCGTAATGGGGGGGGCTATATGAAAAAGTTGTTCCACAAAATTATTTTTTTTATAAGACCAACCTATGGTTAAAATTTTTTTTCTCTATCTTTAACGGTGTAGAAGTTTTGTAAACAGACGGACGGACGGACGGACGGACGGACAGAGTGAAACTAATAAGCACATTTTTTCAAAATTTTTTTGGAAATGTGCTAAAAACGAGGAAGAATACAGTTGGCTTTGTCAACTCTTAGATACCCGTACGAACTGTTAGTATGTTCACAGCCTGTCACTCTGCTTACAATATTATTTTTTTAATATTTTTAGTATTTTAAAATAATTTGGGTGAATTTTATAATTTGTAGAACTATGGGTTGTACATATATTCAAACTTTATACTTTCTTCAAAAGCAGATTTTAACCTTCCACATAACGATTATCAATCCAAAACTTTTCCAAATATTCTATGGTACCATTTAATACTAAGCGGTAAATGTACATATATTAAATTTACTTAGTACAAAATAGTAAATATAATTTTAAATATTATATTATATTATATTTAAATATTCCATTGACAGAATAATTTCTTATAAGTACAATAAAATACATATATGTATATAAATACGGCGCTATATAATATAGATCTATACTCTTATCATTCATTCACTAGTGACATATACGATATGTAAATAAACATGATATTATATAAGTATGTGTGTATATCAATATCATATAAATAAAAATTCTTCAAGCAACCGTTATGTTGTTTATTTATTTACATTTTTTTGTATTACGCATTATATCCTCAACAATTTCAAATTATCGAGTAAAACAAAATGGAAGAAATTCGTTTTAAAGAAATTTGTTAGAAAATTTGAAAAAATCAAATAACACTTTCGTCAATTATAAAGTAATCCTATATTATTAAAAAAAGTTGTTAACGGAAATAAGAGTATAATGTTGAAGCTTTAATTTTTGTGTATTACTTCAAAAAAATTTTAACAGGTGTTCAAGTTACAGGTGTTTAAAAATAGGAAATTTTCAGTTTTTGACCCCTTACAGCTCCTAAACAA
The DNA here is from genome assembly GCA_947095535.1 of Poecilobothrus nobilitatus. Classification (NCBI taxonomy): domain Eukaryota; kingdom Metazoa; phylum Arthropoda; class Insecta; order Diptera; family Dolichopodidae; genus Poecilobothrus; species Poecilobothrus nobilitatus. Next base: position 117,446,460 of record OX352774.1, read on the forward strand.
AAAAAATTACAATACAAAAAATGACTCATACTTATTTTTAAAGATCTAACTTCTGTAAAAATTTCAAGTTTCCAACTTAAACCGTTTAGAAGATAGAAGGGTTAAAGAATTTTGCAAAATTTTAGTTTCGCATAACGGTAAATTAAGACACCGTATGCCACAACTATATATTCACTATATATATACTTTTAAAGTTAATAAAAGTAGTAATCGTTTGGCGTTTTCAAAATGAAGATATATCTTATACAACTTGTGCTATAACAATTTAAATATAGAGCTTTTTAGAACCTTTGGGGAGCTGTAGCTCGGTAACAGGTGGGGCTACAAAAAAAAATTATTAAAAATAAAATTAATATTTTTGTGAGATCTATCAGTAGTTAAAATTTCATAGCTCTATTTCAAAAAAAAAGTGGGGATCTAAAAGTTAGGTGTTCGAGAGCTACCCGAAGTTGTGGTCGGATCTCCAACCAAAAAAAATAGGGAACCTACAAATTGTTGTAAGAATACTTTGTGTTAATTTCAAGATTATAGCTTTCTTAGTTTTTGAGTTATCTTGCTTACGGACAGACGGACGGACGGACGGACCGACAAAGGTCAATCGACTTAGAATTTTTTTCTGATCCGATCCATACCTTTGAAGATATATCTAGCTAGCTTATTTCGAGGTGTTACAAACGGAGGAGTAATTTTAATATACCCCATCCTTATCGTACGGGTATAAAAATATGGATTAAATTACTATACATTAAACTTGTTGGTGCTGGCCTACTTGTTCTTCCCAGAAATTTAGTATAGACAAACCTAATATTCTATTTATTGGACCATTTCTCTGAAGTCAGATATTATAATAAACGAATGTTTAAAACATCTCTAGAACACCTATACTTTTACGATATCATTTGTTTTATTTTCTCATCACTCTTATAAAGTCCCCTTTTAAAAGCGCAAAATTATCCTAAATTAATAATAGCTGTCAAAATTAAAAATAAGTTGCTTAGCTGTCATTTAATAAAATACAGTTACATTATTTAATTGAGTTATCTAAAAAAAATGCATTTAAATTTTCTACACTTTTCTTATTTCTTACTGCCTTTCAAATATAAATATTTTTTTAATTTTCATTAAAATTAAATATAACTTTTCTAAAGTATCCAGAGTTTCTCTAATCACTGTGTTTCTTTCCGTTCATTTTCTTCTTCCACCATTGTTTTAAAATATTCTTTATAAATTAAATCAAAAAATAATTTACATAATATAATATTTCAATTCATATTTTGTATTAACTAGTTTTTCTTAAAAAAAATAAAAAAAAATATATTCCATGATGTTAATTAACATAGCATTACTATTACTTATAAATTCACCACCTTTAACATTTCCGCCATTATAATGGCACCACTTAAAATTAAATTTTTAAAAACAAATTTATTTTTAGAAAATTAGAAAATAATAAAAAAAAATTTTGTATTGCGGAATTGTTGCTGTCATCATTAGAATATAAAGAATGAAAGAGAATATGAGAAGGAAATATAGAGAATGAGAAAGATAAAAAAAAACAAAATAAAAGTTTTTTTTTTATATGTGCGAAACTTATGTTAGAAACCTATTCAAGAATTATAGGATTTTCAAATATAAATAGCGCAATCATGACGTATGAACTTATATACATATTACATATACGCATTTAAGTACAATACAACTTGTTACTGTAAAATATATGTACATATTAGTAAGTAAATAGCTATCTAAAATTTTTTATAATAATAAAGTTCACTTCTTATTTATTTTTATGTAAATTTAATTCCAAAAATAAACATAACAAAATAATTAAAATCAATTTTTCAGACAAAATTTCGATTATTTTTTATGCGAAAAGTGAAAATTTCGAAAAATATATTTTTACATAAATAACTCATTTATTTATTCAAAGATATGTAGATAGTATACATAAATAAAGTTAAACTTATAAAGATATCGTACAGTTTAATTTGTATTAATATTTGGAAGATGGCTGTAAAATAATTTTGAACAGTTAAAGACAAAAAAAGCTTAAGTTTTTTTAAGAAATTTGACAAGTAATTGTCCTTTCTCAGATAAGATTTTTTTTGCATATATTTTGTTAAATCAACAGACACCAATATTATTTATCTACACATTTTTGTCGTACTCGTTCAGAATAGGCAGAGCCATTCTTTCAACATGTGTCCTGAGTATCAGATGGCCTGTGCTGATTCCGTTATAGATTCTGAGATCTGTCCTATTTAGTTTGTGAGCTTTCTTCGTCTTTTTGGCACATTGCATAGTCGCTTGTTACGCTTTTTTATAGTAATTTATATTGACTTTATATCCACACTAGGTCTGACTGATGCAGATTTGATCAATTTTGCTGCGTTCTTGTTTGCTGAGAAGCCAGAATAAGTATCTATTGCAGTTTGACAATATTGGTTTTCCCTAACTTATTCAAGCTTTCCAGCATCCCATGAATTGTGCAGGTTTCCCTTCAATATGTTTTCTTATAATTGATTTTGCAAAATGTTATTTAGCATCCCTCGGATTCCTCTCCGGTATATTTATTTGTTCTACCGCGATATAAGTAACCTAACCAGCGCATAAAGTAGTAATTATTTTTCTTTTTTCAAAAATTATTTTTGGTTAGAAAACCATACTCCAGTAAGGCAATACTTTTTTTTTTAATAATAATATTAAATTTATTAAGAGATTTGATATGTAGGCATGATAACATGTCAACATTCTATCTTTTAAAATAGCTTTGGTAACCAATTTTATCAAAATTTTAGGATTATTTCGTCACATTGGACGAAAGAATCCATTACTTGGATTCTTCAATAGGCTTCGTAATGTTGTATTGCCCAGATAACTCGAACATTTTTTTAAAAATTCCTAAAATTTCGTAAAATTTCTTATCAAAGCTTTTTTAAAAGATACAATATTGATATGTTATCATGTCTATGTATCAAATCTCTTAATAAATTTAATATTTATTAAGAAAAAAGTTAATTTTCAATTTCCCATTCGTCGTATACTTCGCAGATGATTTTGATGAAATTTCATATAAGTATAAGACTAATCGAAAATTTTAAACAAGGTATTGTCTAGGCATTACGAACATTACGAAGCATACCTAACAGTCCAAGTAATGTTGTAGGACGAAAGATAGATATAAATGTTCGTCAAAGAAAAATTCTTAATTTTTTTAAAAATTTAGAAAATAATATCTATAAATTGTTTTTCAAAAAACTGTCTTTAGTCCAAAATTTCTATTAACCAAAAAAAAAAAATTAAAAAATGAGAAAATAAAAAGTTTTTTTCTTTTTTATCATGAATATGCGATATGATAATGAAAAGTTTTCATTTCTGTGCAATGTTTATTAAAAAGTTTGTACAACATTATATTGATTTAGTTATGGATGTAACCATAATATTAATAGACTATATTAGTGCAAATAATGTACTGTAGGTAGTTGTTATTTATTTATATTTCATATTTTAATAGACATTAATTTAAAAAAAAAATCTGCATAACTTATAGTATTTTTCTTCTTTAATTTTTGACAGTTCAATTTCTAAAGTTCATAATACATATTTTGTTATATATATCGGTATATATGTAAATATTTTTGCTTATTTGTCCCATGTGAATAAAAACCATTAAAATGATGCACTTCTATTTTTTCAGAATAGTTTTAAAATTCATTATCAAAGAGAAATAAACTTAAAATAATCCGATTTGGGTCTGAAAGTGAATTATTTATAGTATGAAAGAAAAAGAGAAAGATATAGAAAAAAGAGAGAGAATTAAAGGGAAGTGTTAAAAAAAACATTAATTATAGTTTAGTTTGGTCAGAGACTAATAAATTTACATAATATGTATGAAATATATTTGTAAATTGAATGACTATACACATATATATGAAATCACAAGATTAAAAAACATTATCGATTTCTTTGAGTTTCCAAAATTATAATTTTATATTATTTCGGATTTACCAGGCTACAGAAAAGATCCTGAGTCCTTACCAGCGTTTATCTTTAAATTTTTATGTCAATATATTTTAAAATACAATAAGAAAATGGAAAAGTTAGAGAAAATTCGCATTCGCTCTGAAGCAGGGAAAAATACAATAATTTTTTCTGAGAAAGCTTATATGTATTTTCAAAGACCTTTCTCTTCGCTTCGAATTTCAAAGTTCTAGCTAACACCGTTTTTGAGATACGTAGGAACCTAAATTTGTGAATTCCAGTTTCTCGTAACTGTACATTTAAATACAAAATTCCATAAAATTATGAAATTTTGATATCAATTTCTAAAGGTTAAATACATGTTTGGTTTGGTTTGGCCGTTTGGCGTTTTTAGATTCAAAAAATATTAAGCAGAACTTAAGATATAAACGTTTAAAAATCATCAAATTTTGAAGGATGTGCGGTAGCTCCGTAACGGATTAAACTAGATAAAAAATATCTAGAAGTTTTATAAAAAGACGGACGAACGAATAAATAAATTTGGAGAATGTGGAATAAAAAGAACTGTAAAGAAATTAATTTTATTTTTATATTTTGTGTACAATTGATTGATTGAATTAAGTTTTTAATGATATATGAGTATCTATACCCAAATCATGTTAGACTTGTGATATATATCTCCAATATTTGCCACAAAAATAAAGGTCGAACTATAGAACTTTTAATTTTATTTTAACATAAAAGCCATTACAATATGATTATTTAGTTTTTGTTTCGAAACCCAATTAAAAGCATTATGGGGTGAACCCCAATTCCATGACAAATTTTCTTGATACGTATTTCAAGTCAAATATTATACGGGTGTTAATTTTGTTACTTTCATTGACTAATTTTTCACTTTTTGGTATAATTATATTAAAATTTTGAATTACCACCGATATCCAAAAAAATTCCAAAATTTCAAGAGTCTAACTTAGTCGGAAATGTATGTAAAATGACAAAATAAATTTCGAGTAAATTTATGTACCGACTTTGAAATTTTATTTTCTTCCAATGTATCTAAACATAATAATGAACAGTTAACACAGCTAATAGTAACAAAAAAATCTTCCAAATTAATTTTTTATCTTTTTTTTAATAACTTGTAATCCAAAATATTACAACACCACTAATTAAAAAAAAAAATCATTTTAATTTTTAAATTATCCATTAAATCCTGTTTAAAAATCCTTAGTAAAAAAACGACAATAAAGTTTTTCTACATTTCTCTATGGCCATTAATTGGATTAAAAAGTTGGCTGCTACTTTAGTTTTATACGTTTTTCTCACAATTCTTATAAATTCTCATAAATTCTCAGAAAAAAACCAAAAAAATAAAAATAAAAAAGTAATTTAATATGTAAAAATAAATATAACCGTTAATTTACATTTTACCGTTTAAAAATTACATTTTTATTCAAATTTTTCAACGAAAAAATAAAATTATATGAAACAAAATGATAGTAAAAAAAATAATATTTTCTCTCTCACTCATTCTTTCTGCTTTTGATTTTAATTTTGTTTTTGTGATGGCGCTCGTATTTATGCAGATTAGATTACTAGCAAAATCATTCCTTCTAAAATGCAGTTAATAATGTTTTTTTTTAATTTTTTTTTGTTTGTTGTTTCTTTCAAAATTTTTAAAGTATAAATATAATATTCTATTTATTTTGAATAGGAATTTATTTTGTTTTCAAAATGTTTTTCTTGAATATGAAAGTTTAAATGACGTCAAGTAGATAGATTTGTTTAATGTTTTTAGGAGAAGGACAATCCCTAAATGTATGCAATAAATGTAGAAATGAATTTATAAATAAATATTTACGATAAATTTATTTTATTTTTAAATTTTTTTTTAAATAGAATTAATTAATTGTTAAAATATTTTAATATTGAAGTTTTGTTTTTTTTATTTTTAACTGCTAACCTTGAATTACTTCTCTGTTGCTGGTTCTCTATAATAATAATATCACTACGCACTGAATAGAATATTGGAAGGAGAAGAACGTTCTCTAATTTTAAATATTAAATTAAGAATCTTTGGATTCAATACAATATATATGTGTTCTTAAATTCTAATTCTAAGCTGTTTAAAACATTACGCAATATTAATTTAGGTATACTTTAAAATAAAATCTTTGACAAAACAAATAAATTTTATATACTTTTTCAAATATTTGTCTGTTTAGTTGTACTTGTGGGAATTTAAAACATAATTAAATAGTCTTTGAATTTGTTCTTTTTTAAATTTCTTGAGAATCCTTTAACTATTTTTAAACTGTTGTATAGATATAAACGTAATACAAGGTTAAAAAAAAAACAGTGTTCTCAAAAATATCTCATGAATATGAGATGAACATGATGAGGGGCAGGTTTTTGTATCAAATACGTTTTTTGATCTAAATTAAAAAAAAAGTTCATATAGGCTTTTAGACCCTTTAATTTATTGTTTTTTTTAATACTCAAATAATGATATAAAAACCATTTGCTTTTTTTTTGTTGATCTGTTAGCAAACTTTTAACATAAAATTTATTTTGTCTATTAAATTTTTAGTAATTTAAGGTGTGCTCTGAGCATAAAAAACTTAAAATGAATTATGAAAATTCATTCAAATTTTTATAATAATAATCATGACAGGCCCACTTATTTTTTGTTTTATCCAAGAAGATTATTCAATATTTAACCTTATTTAAAGTTATACACCTGTATAGTATATGTATATATATATATATATTAATCAATCTTTAGGTACTAAAATATAATAAAAAAAAACAATAATAACAATTAGAAAAACAATGACAACCATAATATTATGGCAACAATTTGTCTCTTTTGTAGTTGTTGTTGCTATTGTTGCTGTTCTAAATGAGTATTTAACTTTATTAGATAAAATATTAAAAATAGTCAAAAACTGACAAATGTTGATATGGTAACAGTTTTATTATTATTTATTAACACCACAATGAACTCTTTCCTTTTTTGCTATATTAAATGAGATTTGTGATGTATTTGTTTTTTTTTTTCTTTTTTTTTGTTAATATCACACATGTGTCAAGTTTTTTTGGCACATGTGTATATATTTAAAATATATATTGTATGATTGAATATATATAAAACTCGTTTATAAAGTGATAAATTTAAGAAATTTTATAACATAAGCAATAATCAGTGAAAATAAATAAAAAAAAAATAAAAAAAACAAATAGGTTATATATTGCATATGTTTAGGAGTAAGAACAATAATTAACTAGAATAAAATATTTATTGTAATAAATGAAAAGTTATTAATAGAAATAATTGTATATTTTTTATGAAATAATCAATGGCAGTTTTGTAAATAAATTAAAATTATTTGATATTAAAGGGTTAGAAATACAAAAAAAAAATATATTTGATATCTTTATAAATATTTAATATGGAAATGACTTTAATTATTTAACACTTTCAATAAAATTAATAGTTAAGAAATGTTCAAAGTCAGCTAATTCAAATTTGTGAAGAAGAGTATCGAGAGGAAGCACCTTCCGTATCAGTGCTTCTCTTCGCTAGTAACTTTTTTAGTTGTTCGTACATCAATTTTCTTTAGAATCTTCACATCACATCAACCACTAACTCAGTAGTCGGTAATGGAATCTGAATTATCTTTTAAAAATCTTAAGATTTAATATCTTTTCTATAACACATAATATTGTTAATTTTAATTTTAATAGAAAGTTTTGAAGTAAATTCAAAAATGTATGCCCAGAAAACTAGAGAAAAATTATTTTTAGATAAAGTCAAATATTTTTTTTTGTAAATATGTATCTTGGTTAAAGCTATTCTTTTAACAACAAAGAGTATACTTAAAATAATAATTTTATAAGATTATACTTAGAGGTTTAATCAGTTTTCTATCAATTAAATGTGATTTTAAATACCATTACAATGTATGGCGACCAGAAACAAATAATAGTGTGTCGAGTCTGTTACGATATAATAGTATCGGAGCAACAGCTGCTCTATGAATATAGAATAAGAAGGTAAATTTTTTAAAGTGAGCTCCAAGTCTTTTACGATATATATTTTTTTTAAATATGAAATATTTTTTCAAATATAGAGCTAAAAATGATAAAGGATACGGTATTTATGGTTGCCTGACAATTGGGGCCATAGGACAACTAGGACCCTGCACAACTGGACCCAACGACAATTGTAGGTCACCCCTGATATCCTGAATATTAAAATTTTAATCTTTTTGCGACAAAATCTTGACAAAAAAAAACGAATTGAATTTTTTGTTACATTCTTTTTTCTTTTTTACTTTTAAATATAATATGTAAGTATTCACAAATACGAGATATTAAAAATTTATAAGTTATGAAACACCAAAAAAATATTACAGAACGTTATACTTGCACATATTCTGGACGTAGCGTATAACCCTGATTTCGAATCCAACTCCAAAATCTCTCCTAATTCAGAATCTCACGACTGACATATAAATGTATATATATAAATATTCTAGAAAAACCGTGCTTTTGAATCCAACTCTAAAATTTCTCCTAATTACCCATAAAATTATGAAAAAATTTATCTAGGCAATATTTATCAGATATGGGAGCAGTAAATTGGATTATCAATTAAATTAATTGGGCTTTAGCTAATATTTATGAAAATCACAAGTATTTTGAAAAAAATATCGAATTTGCAATCAAATTAACTATTAAATCTTTAATTTATTTCAACTAAACTTTAAACTTTAAAATAAGCACCATCTTTGCGTCTTTCTATGTACATTTCTATATGTTTCTAATAAATTGCACAGAATATAATTAAAAATAAAATATATAGCAACATATATGTAAGTTGCTTAAAAATCTTAAAATAATTAAATTTGTTTTTTACATACTCGTATAAGATTAAAAAAATTTCAAATGCTCAAACAAAACTTTTAATGAATAAAGCACTTAGTTTACTTTCGTTTTTACAAAAAAATTGTATTAAGTTTTAATTTTGCATACCCGCATAATTCCATTTTTGCTTTTTTTTTATTGTTGGTTGTGTCTACAATAAACATTGAAAATTAAAAGTATACAAGATATTTACAATCAACAGGTGAGCTAAACAAATTTTCATATCATGTTTTCATTGTTTTTTACGGTAACTTTTTGTTTTTTTTTTCTGATTTTTTTTTTTTTTTGGATAGTGATTACCGCTTTTTGTAAATTTTTTTTTCTTTATGTAAAAGTTTACGTTATTATTATGTATGTATTATAGAACGTATTAAAATTTTGGGTTAGATAGATAATAATTAGTATTATTTTTGGTGTTGTTTTGGGGTTTTGTTAACTAAGCTGCAATGTCAATATTTGGTAAAAAAACAAAAATACAACATTTTTACAAAAAACAAAAACCGAATTAAAACAAAATTTACGATAAGATTTTTTTTTAAAAGGTAAACATTTGACGAAAATACAAATTAATGTAGGGTTTATTTTGTCATTATATAGGAGTAATTGAAAGTTAAAATAAATTGAGTCACAAAATTGAACTCAAAGTTATATTAAAAAAATGTTCTTCTACATAAATTAATGTTACATACCGATTAAAATTAAACAATAATTTTTTTTTTAATTTTATTGTCTTAAATAGGCATATTAATAATTTCCTTCTCGCTTCTTTTCCTGCTGCAAATGATTCACAAAATTTTTTAGGCCAGGTTTAGAGTGACACAAACAAAAAACAGAAGCAATTGATTACAAATAAATGAAATGTTTAATTTCTCTCTTGTTTTATGCCAATATCGTAAATTATTATATGTAATATACCAATATTATACAAGTCTATTTATATATATATATGTATATGCAGTATCTAACGAGTAAGAAAAAATTCCTTTCAAAATTTTTAAAATTTTGAAATTTACTGAAAATATTTTTTCTTTCTCTTAGTGTGTCAGAAACCATAGGTTTTCTCATTTTCTGATTTTAAAACTTTTTTAACATATTATTTAAATTTTACTAACCGTATCAAATAAAAAAAACTTAAACAAATACAAACATAAGAAATTAAATGCAAACATTAAAACAAAATAAAACGAAAAAGCAAATCTAAGGCAACAAAGAAATGTTGCTCAACATTTTTCATGTTTTCATTTTGGTACATATCCATACGAACATAGTTCAAGCGTATAACAAATTTACCATTACGTTTGTAACACTTTAAAGGTAATGAGATAGATATTGCAAAGTATATTATATTCTTGCTTTGGATTTAATTCTGAGTCAATTTAGATAAGAACGTTTGTTCGTCTGTACGATAGCTGAAAATATAATACAGTTAGGATTCTGTAATTTGTACAATTTCAGTTTTATGTAAATGCCAATTGTATATTTAATTAAATTAAATATTTCCAATTTTGTCAAAAAAAGTTTACTTTTATGCCAACGACCTCTTCAAAATTTAATTGGTTTAGGGAAACATATAAATTACATATATTAAAATTTTGTTAAAAGAAGTTAAGTTTTATGCCAACTACTTCTGGTAGCTTTGAAGTTTATATGATCCTATCTTGGTACTTAAAAATGCTGGATATCTGAAATTTTCTAGAAAAATAATCAAGTTATACGGCAACAACTTTTGTAAAATTTGGTTGGTTAGACGGAGCGGGATCGAGTAACTGCTATATAACTCCAAAATTTACATGAATATATACATACTTAATTAAGTTAAATTTTTCTGAAAGATGATTAAATTTTATCGACACAGCATATTATATTATGTTCCCAGTTATCCTAGAGATGACATAGTCAACTCTATATTCTTCCTCATTTAAAATTAATTCAATAACAACATTGTTGGAATGTTTTTGGTATTTTATCAAATAACGAATTATGTTTCGAACTTTAAAAAAAAAAAAAAAACACAAAAGAAGAAAAACCGTATATATATATTTAAGTTCACAGTAAACAAATTGATTCTAATTAATTTTTAACACTTATTTGTGGCGTAAATATGAGAGTATGTAATAGAATGTGTACATAAAATAACATTGTTACTAAAAAAAATTTTAATAGACGAAGAGATTAAAGTAAATTTTGTGGTTTTTATTTTCTTTTTTAAAAAAAAACAAAAAATGTTTGTCATAAATATTAACTCATTATTTTTCCAAAGTTTATTTAATATAAAACAAGGTATTATGTAAAACCAAGAGCTTGTAAAACAGCACATTTTCAAAAGGCTAACAAATATCTTGTCTTATTTTTTCAAATTCAAAAATGTATGATATAAACCCAATGTAAATGTAATTATTTGAATGGGTTTTACAGACTTTGAAGTAACACAATGGGTTGCAGCACTTTAAAGCAACACTTTAAAAGTGTTCTTCTACAAAATTAATTTTAATGGTTTCTATTGATCTTCAAAATATCATTTTTTTATCTTACGTTTTTTATCGGTGTAAAAATTTTATAAGCAAACGGACAGATTAACGAAAAATTTCACCTAATAAAAATTTTGTTTTTTTAAATGTTCTAGAAAAAGGTGATCTTATAATGAATAATGACTTAAAATTATTTTGTTTTTTGTTTATTTTTAGTTTCACGATTATGGAAATAATGAAGCATATACATATCGTTTACGTGCTAGACTCTAATTGAGTAATATGAAGTAATTTGACGTAAATGTAATTGGGGTGTTATGGGGGAGAAAAAACTGTGAGTTTTGTTATGAATTTATGTAGTTATTCAATTTGAAAAGAAAATATTGACAAAAAAGTACATATTATACAAAACATTTAATTTGAAATGAAGTTCATGAACAATGAAAAAGTTCATTTATTTAATTTTAAAAATATATTTGTTAAAAGTTAAGTTTAAGATTTAAATAATGGAATTGTGATAATTTACACATATTCTACAAAATTAGGAATATTAAGAGCATTTACACATGTTCGACATGTTATGAAATATTAAAAGCATTAATATTCACTTTGACAATATTAAAATTTACTAGATAGAAATAATAAGTAATAATTCTTTTAAAATGGTTGCTAGAATAGGTTAATAAATTCTTTATTTTCCATTTCTTAAATAAGTCATGTCATTAAATTTTTAAAATTTTAATTGATTTTACTGTTAGTAATAAAAATTTTAGATGGGCAGGTGATGATAAACATTTCTTAACTTCTTTTTTGTTTTTTATGAAGGATAGTGGAAAATATCGAAAATCACTTAAAATAACTGCACGAGGCTCCTCTGGGTAGTTTTGGACTTTAAATAACCAAAACCACCCCCTTTAAAACTAAAATGCAGAATGGGTCCTTTAATACAAAGTAACATAATGTACAGTTTCATTGGGGAGAAGAATTCGGGAAGAATGCTTGGGAAATTGGGTTTGGGATAATAGGAATTATGGAGGAAGAAAAAGAAAATTTTGAGAATTAATTTGGAGAAAGGTGTTAATGTGTTAAATTTCGCTAGATGGTAAAGATATGGATTACCAACTTTTGCAAACACATGTGTCGGCATAAGACTCCATAAACGCAACATCAGTATGACCATCAAATTTCCAGATCTTCTGTTACATCATCTTAACAGTTTGACAGTGTAGGGATGGGTATCTGTTGCACTTCTTGTTTCATATTAGAAAGCTTTGTGTGGAGGGATTAATTGTTTTACTTTTTAGAACGGGTGTCCAATTATTAAACCCTTATCAATTATCTGTAAGAGCGGTGAGGTAACACTTGAGTTACCAATAAGACAAATAATTCTGTTCTGTACTTTATCGAGATAACACAAAGCTGTTTGGGAGCTATATGTGCATTATTCCCCATTTTCGACCTAATATACGTATTATACATATTGATAAGATCATTTGTAGAAAAGTAAGTTTTACCACGACACAAAAATCACGAACATTAAGTAGAATCTTTAGCTATACCAATTTTTGATTTAATTATTAAAGTTTATTTCGATCTTATCTTAGGGCATATTTTTCGACACAATTTTTTTCTCTAGTTTTGTAATACAGACAATGTTTTACATTCAAATTCCTTCACAAATTTAATACTATCTAATATTAAAAAAAAAAAAAAAAAAATTTGTTACAAAAAATCAAAAATTCCTATAAAAAAGCAAAAATAATTTTCAAACCATACAGAATATACAACTCAACTGAATTAAAATCACTAAATCAACGGGAAAACTAAAACAAAATGTTTGAAAATGTTTTAAATTTTCTGTCCTTAGTCATAAAACAAAAAAAACAAAAATCCTAGCTATATTGTAAAAAATTGGGTTATAATTTTTGAAGGTTATGCAAGTTTTTGCATTTTAAACAAAAGATTTTTATCATAACTGTCATATACAATAAAGCATTAAAATGTAGATATGAAAAATATGTAATAAAATTCGCTTTTGTTTTTAAAGAAAGAACAGGAAAGATAGATAAAAGAGAAAAATATAATATTAAAAATAATAAGAGAAAAAAATTACCAGTTTACAAAATTTTATTTACAGGGTCTACAGAATTTCTAAAGTACCTATATAGTAAAATAAATATATGTTTCTAACTATTGCAATATTTCTGTAACAAATGTTGTCATTAAACACAAAATCTCTCATTCATATCCAAAAATAAATTCATTAAGGGTCTAAACTGAATTACTTTGCTTCTAAAACAAAATTTAATCCTTGATGTAAGACAAAATAGTATTACAGTAAACTAAACAGCACTAGAGAATATAAAAAAAAACAAAAATTTAAAATTTTGCCCTATCAAGAAAGTGCATAGTCACACAAAAACTATAAAAAATACAGAAAAATGTTTAAATTCAATAACAGAAAAAATTTATTGAGGCATTTTTAATGCTTTTGCCAGAATTGCAACAACAAAAAAAAAATTGTAATTTGTTTCCCCACTCTTTAAGCTATTTTCATTTTTACTGAATACATTTTGAACTGATTACAAAGTTTTCTTGATATTCTCTTTTTCTGCAAAATTCGTATTTGTATGACCAAAAAACTAAACAAACATTTCTTCGCCGTAATTATAGTAAACAATTGTTTTATTTACGTGCAAGTTTAGTGAGTTTAAAAAGGTTCCGCTTTAAAATATGTAATTTTTAATTTACTAAAATTATTTGACAGAAGCACTTTTCCTGAATTGTTGGAGGCTTCGGTGGACGAGTTTGACCTTTATGTTTAACCGAAGCAGTGCGAATTTAAATTTTGCACAGGTAGCAAATTATTTTTAATTGAAAACAAATACTGTGTAAATTCGCTTTGCTACCAAATATAGTGTAAATATGGGTGCCCTCGGTGCCCTAGTTGTTAAGCATTAGCCTTATTAGCCGAGGGAATGCGGGTTCAAATCCTACATAGGTAGCAAGTTTTATTAATTTAAAACAAATTCCCGTTGCTATCAAATATAGTGTAAATATATAATATAAACAAAATAAATAATATTAGTGTATAATTTAATGATAGTATTCGACCTATAATGGACTTAGTAATCGATGGTTTTGTAATATTGTAATATCCTATGTGATATGTAATATTATATAAATCATTAGCCGGTTTAATAATATTACATTATTCTATGTGTCTTCTTTGTAATAGTCTTTAGAATCTGTCTATACTATGCAATTATATCTGTCTATACTATGTTATCAGCTGTTGTTACGGTATGAAATGCATCATACTATATGAGTAATAACTCTTGATGTAAAATACTCCCACTCCGTAACTGTAGTTATTCTTTCCCTCTTCTAATTTTTAATTAGCAACTCCTTTTTCTTTTATCTATGATCTGCTTTAGCGGTCAACACTTGTTTTAATTCTAAATCCTTGACATAATTATATTGTGTTGAAAAGACAACTAATGGGACTGAATTAATTTCCAAAACAAACCAAATTAAACAATTTTTTGCATATTATTCATCCATGTATACTGATATCAAAATAAAGTTGAATAATAATAGACTTATTTTAACTTATATATATATTTTCCTTTCTAGTAATTGAATTTAATTTGATTTCAAAAAATGTATGCACCTTTAATGTTTACAAAAAAAAATAATAATATTTGAAAATTTTCCTTGCATAATCAAGGACAAGTACCTTTAGTTTACTTTAAAATGTATACTTCTTTTATTTCCATTCTTCTTTTCTTTTTTTAATTTCAACCGATTCTGTATTTAATCTAATTTCCGGTATCTTGTTATAAATTATCAGGAAAAAATGAGTGTGTATATATCAGTTTGTGAAAATTCTTTATGTTTTAAAGTGATATAAGTATAGAACTAAACTGAAATATAATTAGATATGACAACCAAAAATTCCTTAGTTTTTCCTTATTGTGTATATACTGAATGGTTCTTCAAATTTTCTTCTCCATAACGTTATGCACAAAGGTATATAAAGTAAAGAAGTAAACCTTTTACATCTCTGCAAGTGAACATAGTCTTCAGATATAGTACTCACAATTAATCACATCCACATGGATTTAACAGACAAAGTGAATATACGCCTCCAGACTAGGACAGATTCAATAGTGATAACCTTTTACAAGTATTTCTAATCATAAATGGAAAAAATTTAATTTACTGTTTAAACGAAAATAATATATGAAACATACACATTTAGGAAACAAAATTTATGATTCCCTGAGGGCAATGAACTTTTAATTTTTTGTTTTATGATAAACTTCATCATCCTCACCTTCTCTATACCTCACTATCTTGATATTGTCCCGTGGCACTGTTTCTTTTTTAACTTTCCAACCTATTTGCTTTTTTTCTCATTTGGAATGAGTTTTTAACCAATGGAACTCCACCACAATTTAAAAAATTCCTATAAAAAAAGAATAATAATTTCTTAGTGAACACAAATAACTGAATATTATGCAAATTCTGCGGTTATTGCAGTTGTGTTATTACACAATACAATGTAAAAATACTGCGGTTACTTTTTATTGAAAATCGATAATTGATGCAATGATGCTTTAATAATTTCTTTCCTGGTTAATAATAACATTAGTTATGGTTGGGATAAAGGAAAATTATTCTATGTAAATGAACATTTATGCATATATTTATGGTAAATTTTAATAGAATTTTAAATTATTATTCGATTATTAGTGAAATTATGTAAAAAAATAAAATTATAAAAGTTTTTCTGCTTGATAAAAAAAAATGGGTGGGAATAGTTTGGTTTGAGGTATTTGAAATAAATTATTGTTTTACCTTTTGATTTATTGAAACATTAACTTATATTGTTTGATTTATATAAAAGTCATTAACTAAAGACTAGTATTAATAGATTCTGCCTAAGAATTGTGAGTGGGACCAAGATAATGTAGTTTCCGACTAAAAAGAGTTTGTAGAAGAGATATTTAATAGCCCATTCAATATTCACTTGAGTGTGACAAATTATTTATTTTCTAAAAAACTTTTTTTTAATTTTTTAAATCGTTTGATTTCATTATATATATGTTATACCTAAATAGATTAAATATATGTTAAAATTATTCTGCTTTCCTACTCTTTTTATTTATCTTTTCTCATTTAGTTCTAGAAATGATCATTAAACCTATAATTTTTTTACATCGCATTACGTTTTTTTGTTGTATTTTTATGCATGTTGGATTAAGTTTGCCAACTAGATACTCGCATTCTTTTTTCTTCTATAAAATTTGAATGATAATTAATAAACATAATTCTCATGCTATAATAAATTTGCTATTACCTTTATAATACTGTAACGGAAATAAAAAAAATAACCATGAAAGCATTTATTTTATATATATAAAAAACAAACTCTATTTTGGGTCCTGTGTATAAAATACGCCGTAAACACCGGGGAATTGTAAGTTCGAAGCCCACGCACGTCATAAGAATAATTTTCCCTTACGTAATTTGTGTAATTTTCTTCTCACATTTACTGGCAGGGAAATAAACTAAAAAGAAAACAACAAAACAAATTTTTTTATATGAACATAAAATATGGTTTCAATGCTCTTTCTCGTTTTGCTTTATATTTCGAAAAGAGAGTTCTTGTTCTATAAACGGAGAAGTTGAAAAAAAAAACAAGTCAAATGCAATTTTATTTAAAACTAAAGATTTTTAATGCGTTTTTACTTAAAATATAAGTTTAAAACATAACTTAAGGTTAATTTTAATTTAAGAACTTTTTTTGAATAAATTTCAAAGGAGCCGAGTTTTAAATATCTTTTAAAAAACTTTAGACAATTTCATCTTTTGAACAGGTTTTGAAAAAAATGTTTTGAAAAGTAAAATTGAATAAAAGATGATAGAGATGCCCTAGAGTATTTAATTAAAGCTTCTTGGCGTTTTAAAGAAATTATCTTTGTTATTTAAATCATCTAAAATAAAACGTGGCAATGGGAGCTATCTAAAACATCGGGATGAGTATTATTAAAATCATTCCGGAAATATTTTTTATACATAAGGTTATTATAGAACTTTGGTACTTTGGAATCTGGTTAACTTTTTTATGTTTTAAATTTTTAATTCCCTTTGTTGTATGTAAACCATTTATTGTAATATTTTATATAGTGCATAAAAAATACCATAGAAAATTGTTGGTTTCACTTTTTAATAAATATTTGTTTAGTTCTTCTGATATTGTACTAAATTACTTGGAAAATTGATTTAAAGAACGTATATGTTAGACTTTCTACTATACTGATGTCGTTTTTTAATTCATATGTATTGTATAGTAAGTGGGAACATGCTTTGGAAAGCGTTTTTATTTCCCTATAAGATGTAATTTCTTTTTCAGGTATACTAACAACATTCGAAAATTAAATTACACGAAAATTTACTTAAGTGAAAATGGGAAATTTAGTTATTTTTTTTTTTAATGCGCCCTTTTGATTTTGTCCTTTTTGGTTTTTTGTTTGGATAATGGATACTATCATTAAATTATCAGTGTGTATACGTGCTTAAAAAAAAAAGAAAATAAAAAACATAGTTGTTGCAATAAAATGTCCTTCAGTACAAAATTACATTCTTTTTTGGGTGATTCTGAAGTATGAATCATTGGGTCGGATACACTTTCTATAAATTCACAATTAAAAAAATTTTTGTTTTACTAAAAGTAAAAAATTAGAACGTATACATGTAATAATTATATCCCAGAAGAATATTCACAGAAGATTAAATTTAAAAAAAAAAAAATAAATATTATTATGTATTTGAATACATTTTTAATGCTTCAATTCCTTTGAAAAGGAAAGGAAAGAAAATCAACCCTCTATTATGTGAATTTAAATATCCATATAAAATTTTTGTATAAATTTAAAGATTTTGTTATGTCCTTGTTTGTTCTTTTTTTATTTTTTTTTTCGTTAAACAATTAAGTTCAAAACTTATTATAAAATTCAGTTCAAGAAAATGTTGATGCCACTATTTAAAACAATATGTACGAGCGTAAACATTTTTTTGTTACAGTTGTGACAAAAAAAAATAGGAGTTATTATATTTACTTTCAGAACATTTATTTTGAGCTGTGCCTTTTTACTTGGTGCAATCTTTGTGAATTAGATGGAAATTTATTCAATCCCAATTCAGACATTTTTAAATTCTTAAATAATTCATTGGAGTTTGCATGAATCAATAAATAGTTATAAAGGTTTAATCGAAACTGTTCTTAAAATAATCCTTTTTTAGGTGTCTGAAAATAACCCAAAACAAAAAAAGAAACAAGATGCATTATAAGCTTTGATTGGGAGTAAACCATTTAGTGGAATGAAATAACACCGCAAAAAATAAATAAAATAAAGCCCCAAAATTTTGTATGGTAAATAACGCTGCAAAAAATGAAATGACGGCGCAAAAATTCGGGCGTTATTTAATTTTTTTTTGTGGTGTTATTTCTTGCTGCGTTATTTCATTTCTATGCAGTATTAATTCATTCGTTGCGGTGCTATTTAAGTTTTTAAGGCATTATTTCATTATTTTACGGCGTTATTTCATTTACTAATTTAATATTTATATACTTTATTCAGGATATGTATACATGTATATGAACATATATGCGAGATTCTGAAATAACAAATATACAATATGGTTACAAAATCAGTTTCTCAACAATTTGTTTAGCGAGGATTTTATTTTTGTTGTTGAAATATGTTTAGAACAGGAATCTTCTGAATTTAAAGATATTGATTAAGATAAGGGAAATGAAAAAAATTCATGTTGTACTATACGCCATAATAGATCTCGAAATATATTATTATTACCATGCAAACATCTCAAATGTTGTAATGAATGCATTGTAATTTTACAAGCCTAAACTATAAGTGAAAATTCATCATTCGCGATCTATACTTCAGAGTAGAAGTAAATGATATAACGCAAGTATACTGTTAAAAAAATATTCAATAAAATTTATTTAGTTTTATTTTTTTTGTTTAATTTAATTTGATTTTAATAAGAAATATTTTTGCAGCGTTATATCATTTTGAAATACAAGAATGAGATAACGCCACAATAAAATGAAATAACGCCGCAATACAATGAAATAATACCGAAACAAAATGATACAGAGCGACAAAAAAAAATTAAAAAGGCAATACTGATCTAACCAATGACGCAGTGTGTAAGTAGCCGCTTTTTCACGCGAAAGATTTCCGATTTAAATCCCGGTTAGGTCAAAATATTTCATAAAATTTAATAATGCATCATAAACAAAACGAGGAAGAATATAGTTGCCTTTGTCAACTCTTAGATACCCGTACGAACCGTTAGTATGTTCATAGCCTGTCACTCTGCTTATAATATTATTTTTTTAATTTTTTAGTATGTATTTTAAAATAATTTTGGTGTTTTTTTTATAATTTCTAGAACTATGGGTTGTACATATATTCAAACTATATGTTTATACATTCTTCAAAAGCAGATTCTAACCTTCCACATAACGATTATCAATCCAAAATAACTTTTTCAAATATACTATAGTACCATTTAATAATAAGCGGTAAATGTGTAATAATTTATGCTACAGATATGTATTATATATCATTCATTCTTCATTGACATATACGATATGTAAATAAACATGAGTTATATAAGTATATGTACTAATATCATATAAAAATTGAAGAATTTATAACCGTTATATTTTTTATTTATTTAATTTTTTTTTGTACTACGCATCATCCACAACAATTTCAAATTATCGCGTAAAAAAAAATGCAAAAAAATCGTTAAAAAAATTTTTTAGAAAAATTTAGAAAAATGAAGTCACACTTTCGTCAATTTTAAGGCAACCCTATATTATTAAAAAAAGTTGTTAATAGAAATGAAAATATAATGTTGGAGCTTTAATTTTTGTATATTACTTCAAAAATATTTGGACAGATGTTCAAGTCACAGGTGCTTAATAATAAGGAATTTTTAGTTTTTGACCCCATACAGCTCCGAAAGGGGGGAAACTTATTTTCTGAGATCTAACTTCTCTCAATATTTGAACTTTCAATATTTCAAGTTTCTAAGACACCGTATAGCACAAGTATATATTTATTATATATATATTTTTAAAGCTAATAAAAACAGTAATAGTTTGGAGTTTTCAAATTGAAGATATATTTTGTACAACTTGTGTTATAATAATTTAAATATAGAGCTTTTTCAAACTTTGGGGGACTGTAGCTCCGTAACGGGTGGTCCTACAGAAAAAAAGTTGTTATCATAAAATTAATATTTTTATGATATCTATCAGTAGTTAAAATTTAATGGCTCTATTTAAAAAAAAATATGGGGATCTAAAAGTTAGGTGTTCGAGAGCTACCCGAAGTTTTGGTCGGATCTCATCCAAAAAAAATTAGGAACCGACAAATTGTTGTAAGAGTATTTTATGTTAATTTCAACACTCTAACTTTCTTAGTTTTTGAGTGAGTTATCTTGTTGACGGACGGACGGACGGACAAAGCTTAATCGACTAAGAATTTGATTCTGATCCGATCCATACCTTTGAAGGTATATCAAGCTAGCTTATTTCGAGGTGTTACAAACGGAGGAGCAATTTTAATATACCGGATCCTTATTGTACGGATATAATAAATAATATAATTATGATTTAATACTTGTAAAACAAAAAGTTCTATAAGATTATTTTGTAAGAAATCCATTGTTAAAAAAAAAGAAAATATTACCCAATCGATAAACTTGAATGCATCACGTATACATTTTCTATAAAACATAGTTATAATACGTTAAAATAATCTATTGAATAATCAGATCTAATAGCAAAAACTTTCTGTTATTTAATTTAATAACACTATCTTAAAAATATCAACTTTTATATACATAATTTTATTTTAAAATTAATTTCCACAACTGTTATAATATTTTATATATCATATTCGAGTTTTATTTTTAAATTAATTTTTAATTAACTGACGTTTCTATTTTATTCACTCAATTTCACAGCATGTGTTTGAAAATTACAAACAAAAAAATTTAACATTATTTTTTTATAAACTAAAAAAGACTAAAATCACGATCTGTTCTTCCATTTGTTTGTATTTATGTAATAATGAAAATAATGTTTTTATTAGTGTTTTACTATACTAAATAAATCAATTAAGTAAAAGTATATAAAAATCAATTAATTTTAAGCTTTACAACAATTCTTACATTAAAAAATTTTGTAAAAATTAATTAAAATAATGTAATTCAAAATAAATACACGTAAAATTAAAGTTGCATTTAGTTCCACGGTGCCATTAAATAAATTGTTAATAGAAATAAATTCTATAATCTAAATGATTTGATTAAAGAAGTTAAAATAAAATTTATTTCTGTTTTCTATATTAAATTTTATATTTCCTATACCTGATTTTTGATTTTCAGAAAAAATATTGCGCAACTATAATTATTCCCCTACGAACGTAATCAGGATATAAATTCGTCATTACATTTGTGAAAAAAAGACGATACCCTAAACTATAAAAGAGACGAGATAGATAAAAATCATTTCTAAAAGATGACGAAGTTTTAAAGCAATAACTTCTGTGAAATTTGATTTCTTTAGCTTAACAGGATCAGGTAGCTGTCATATTTTGAATTTTACTTAAGTTAGAGATCTGAACTTTTGTAAAAGATTATTAAATTTTATGGTTTAGTGCGAGTATCTTAGAGATAACAAGTCAACTATACAAGTTTCCTTGTTTTCTATATAGAACTAAATGTTAGCTTTAATTAAGTTGCATATTTCTTGCAACTTACAATAAAAATATTTCTTCATATTTTGTATATTTATGTATAAACTTAATATTTAATAGTATTGTTTATATGTATGTATATGTATATTTTGTAATTTCATCAAATAATTATACCCGTACGATAGGATCGGGTATAATAAAATTACTCCTCCGTTTGTAACACCTCGAAATAAGCGAGCTAGATATACCTTCAAAGGTATGGATCGGATCAGAAAAAAATTCTAAGACTTTTGAGCCATGTCCGTCCGTCCGTCCGTCCGTCAGCACGCTAACTCAAAAACTAAGAAAGCTAGAATCTTGAAATTTACACAAAATATTTTGGGAGTAATTTGTAGGTTCCCTATTTTTTTTGGTTGAGTTTGGACCAAGCCTTAGGGTAGCTCTCGAACACCTAACTTTTAGATCCCCACATTTTTTTTGCAATAGAGCTATGAAATTTTAACTACTGATAGATCTCACAAAAATATTAATTTTATTTTTAATAACTTTTTTTTGTAGCCCCACCCGTTACGGAGCTACAGCTCCCCAAAGGTTCAAAAAAGCTCTATATTTAAATTGTTATAGCACAAGTTGTATAAGGTATATCTTCATTTCGAAAACGCCAAATGATTACTACTTTCATTAGCTTTAACAGTATATATACAATAAATATATAATTTTGGCATACGGTGTCTTAATTTACCGTTATGCGAAATTCAAATTTTGCAAAATTCTTTAACCCTTCCATCTTCTAAACGGTTAAAGTTGGAAACTTGAAATTTTGACAGAAGTTAGATCTTTGAAAATTAGTATGAGTCATATCAGAAATTTTTTTTGTATCACTCCCCGTTTAGGAGCTGTAAGGGGTCAAAAACTGAAAATTTCCTATTTTGAAACACCTGTAACTTGAACACCTGTTAAAATTTTTTTGAAGTAATACACAAAAATTAAAGCTCCAACATTATACTTTTATTTCTGTTAACAACTTTTTTTAATAATATAGGGTTACTTTATAATTGACGAAAGTGTTACTTGATTTTTTCAAATTTTCTAAGAAATTTCTTTAACGAATTTTTTCCATTTTGTTTTACTCGATAATTTGAAATTGTTGAGGATATAATGCGTAGTACAAAAAAATGTAATTAAATAAACAACATAACGGTTGCTTGAAGAATTTTTATTTATATGATATTGATATATATACATACTTATATAATATCATGTTTATTTACATATCGTATATGTCACTAGTGAATGAATGATAAGAGTATAGATGTATATTATATAGCGCCGTATTTACATACATATATGTATTTTATTGTACTTATAAGAAATTATTCTGTCAATGGAATATTTAAATATAATATAATATAATATTTAAAATTATATTTACTGTTTTGTACTTAGTAAATTTAATATACATTTACCGCTTAGTACTAAATGGTACTATAGAATATTTGAAAAAGTTTTGGAAAGGTTAGAATCTGCTTTTGAAGAATGTACATATAAACATATAGTTTGAATATATGTACAACCCATAGTTCTAGAAATTATAAAATTCACCCAAATTATTTTAAAATACTAAAATATTAAAAAAATAATATTGTAAGCAGAGTGACAGGCTGTGAACATACTAACGGTTCGTACGGGTATCTAAGAGTTGACAAAGTCAACTGTATTCTTCCTCGTTTTTAATAATAAATACTTTTATCTTACTTACATTTGATTCAAAATAATAAAACCATATTAATTTAATTTTTTTATTGCTTTAATTTTAGATAAAATTGCATCAAACGAAAAGTTAAAAAAAAAAAAACTGGAACAAAACTTATCACATAGATAATCTACAAATCTTAACCCACATAAAACGTTTTATTTTGGTCATCACATATGTGAAAAAATAAAAATTTATTTTTTATTCATTTATTTCAAGAATAGAAGAACACGTAGCTCCTTTTGACTTGATTTTTAAATTTTAAGATATATATCAAATAAAACAACAACAACAACAACAAAAAATAAATAAAAAATACGTTATCGTAAATTAAATAAAACAAAAACAAAACAAATGATGACAAAATTGATATAAAATTCACCACATATCTTTTTTATATCATTTACCAAATCACATGTCCATTCATACCAATTTTGTTGTTGTTTGCTGTTGTAAATGAAAGGGTAATCAGTATTATTTACAAGGATTAAATTGGATTTTTGATACTACTTTACAACTCTAGCTCTCAACTCTACTCTAACTCTAGAAAATAAAATACGATAACTATACAAAAGCATAATAATATAAAATTGTTTATAAATTCTACATACATACATATATTACGCCAAATGGGATATTCAGGGGCTAACAAAAATGATAACATCTAGTGTATGCAATGAATTTGTTCAGTGGTAAATGACGATAATGGTAATTGCGTAATACTAATAGAAAATGTCAACTGTAAACAATAAAGAAAAGTATAGTAAAAAGGATAATAAAAGGATGAAAGGATTGGTATAAAAGTAAAAAACAAAAAAAAAATAAACGAATAGAGAAAGGAAAAAAATACCAAGAAAATATTTTAACAGATTTGTTACGCTTCGCTGTCATTTACTTTTTATTATTGTTCTTGTTTTTTTTTTAATTTTAGTACTTTAGAATATTTGGAAACTTTAAAAATTGTTTCAAAATTTATTTGCATACATACAAACAAGGCCTTAAATGGATTCATGAAAAAAACCAGTTAAATTTAATTTAAAAAACAAAAAAAATTACGGTAAAATCTTAAATAAAAAATGAACTACCATATAAATTAAATCAAAAAAAAATAAGATAATCATCAAATGGCAAAAATTTGAAGAGGAAAACAAATAATGAATTTATATTGTTTGTGTTTTGTAGTGTAGTGTAGTAGTATATGTAAAAAAAAAAACTGTCAAATATATTGATATAGTTGAAAAAATTTGACAGTACTAAAAAAAAATTATACGGTACTTAACAGCATTGTAAAAAGTGTGAAATGTGTGAAATTAAATTCTTCTAATTTTGATTCTGCATTTAAAACAAATGAGTAAAAAAATCTGAATAAATTAAATAATATGGATCTTTTAAATTTTGAAAATTTTTTAATATAATTAAAATTTAATAAAAAGAATAAATAAATTTTATTAAAAAAAAATAAAATTTGCAATTAAAAAAAGGAAAACTTAAAAAAATTATTAAAAAAAATGGCTTTAATAACGAGTGAAGGAATACCAAATTATTCAGGTAAATTTAAATCTAATTTTATAGGTATTATGTATTTATTTTTGGCTTGAAGTTGAATAATTTATTTATTTCTCAATAATATTTCGTATAGAATACCTTATTAATAATATAATAAAAGACTAGTGTCGCGAGTGCTCGAAATTCGAGCAAATGTCATCAAACGCTAGACATTTGAACGGATTGAGTTTACTTTTCCGCGGAAGGTGAAATCTTCAACAGACACAAAGAAAATCTAACAAATTCAATATGAATCGCTGTAAAAAAAGTGGCTCTAAAAAGTAATTCAAAATGCATACATAATTAAAATTTACGGTACATACTAATATAAATAATAATTTGTTTTTGAAAAGCAATTAAACATATTTTTTCATTCATTAAAAATATTAAAATTTTTATATTAGGTTTTCTTAATTTTATGACATCAATAATATAAATGTAATGTTTTTTCGGGTTTTTTCATTATACACACCTTCCGCATCAAATTTTTATTTTAAATGGTAAGTAAGGCGGATAAATGAGTCCACATGAAAACGTTTTTAGTCGCTCTTTCTAGGCTGCATGGAATATAGCCCAATGAATATTGAATTGAATTGCATGTATTATGACTTTATTACAATATTATGTATATGTATGTGCACTTTTTTTTTACAAAAAGAACAACAAAAGAAAACAAAAAGTATAAACAACCAAGTAACATCATTGATCATAGTGAGATCACTTTATTTAATAATTTCAAATTAGGATGTTGAGAGGAAAAATGTCGAAAGAGAGAGAGAGTGAATTCCGAGGCAAACTTAAATCATTGCTGAATGCTGATACGGAATAAAAGTTTAATCGACTCAGCAATACAGATAATAAAAAAAAATCAAAAACACTATTTTTTTCTTTACAATTCAATTTAGTTTCATGTGAGTTTCATCTTCATGTGAGTGGGCTTTTTTTTGAACCGCAACCGCAAATGATATTTATATATGTTTCTGGTAAAAAAAATTGAGCCCCAACCGAAAATATATACCTGTTTTCACCTGAAATATCGCGAGAATATAAAAAACAAGGTAGAATGTAAACCAACGGTTTTTAAAAGCGCACATTTCCAAAACTCAATACAAACTGTTTAGAAGTGTGACTTACACAAAAATTTGAAAATTTCATGTAATAAGAAAAAACTTGAAAATAGGACATTTTTGAGATTTTGAGGGGCCGTAAGTCCGGAATCCTATATAACTAAGAAAAGCTGTTAACACACGTAAAAATATATTATTGAAGCTTTAATTTTTATGTCTTGCCGAAGAAAAATTTTTACAGGTGCCTAAGTTACAGGTGTCTAAACATAGCAAATTTTCAATTTTTCAGGCGTAATAACTCTTAAAGAGGGGGCGCTACCAAAAAATTTTCTGAGGAAACTTATACTAATTCTAAAAGTTCTTTTTTGTCTCAAAATTTCAGGTTCCTATCTAAAGGGGTACCGGAGTTATGAAAAAAGAAATTTCATGCAAAATGTGGTTTTCACATAACGGTAAATTTAAAACGTAAATTACAAAATATTACATAATTTTGATATTGTTTTATATAGATAATAAAATTTTCGATCTTCTACCGGTTTTAGATTGCAAAACTATTACGCAAAGCCCGAGATATATACATCTGAAAATGGGGCTTTTTTACAATTTTGAAGAGCTGCAGCTTTGGAACTCTTTACAACTAAAATAAACCTTTCACACACGTAAAAATATATTATTGTAGCTTTAATTTTCATGTCTTGCCGAAGCAAAATTTTTACAGGTGCCTAAGTTACAGGTGTCTAAAAATAGCAAATTTGAAATTTTTGAGGCGTAATAACTCTTAAAGCGGGAGCGTTACCAAAAAATTTTCTGAGGAAACTTATACTAATTCTAAAAGTTCTTTCTTGTCTCAAAATTTCAGGTTCCTATCTAAAGGGGTGCCGGAGTTATGAAAAAAGAAATTTCATGCAAAATGTGGTTTTCACATAACGGTAAATTTAAAACGTAAATTACAAAATATTACATAATTTTGATATTGTTTTATATAGATAATAAAATTTTCGATCTTCTACCGGTTTTAGATTGCAAAACTATTACGCAGAGCCCGAGATATATACATCTGAAAATGGGGCTTTTTTACAATTTTGAAGAGCTGCAACTTTGGAACCCTTTACAACTAAAATAAACCTTTCACACACGTAAAAATATATTATTGTAGCTTTAATTTTTACATCTTGCAGAAGTAAAATGTGTGCAGGTTCCTAAGTTACAGGTGTTTAAAAATAGCAAATTTTCAATTTTTAAGCCCTAATAGTTCATAAACAGGGGGTGGTCCGAAAAAATTTTCTGAGCAAACTTATACTGATTCTAAAAGTTCTTTCTTGCCTCAAAATTTCAAGCTTCTATCTAGAAGCGTGCCGGAGTTATGAAAGTAGAAAAATCATGCAAAATTTAGTTTTCACATAACGGTAAATTTAAATACTAAATTTAAAAAAATTGTATAATTTTGATATAAAATTTACAAAGTTAAAAGAAATACCTGTCGAATGACGTTTTCAGATTGAAAAAATCTTAATCAGAACATAAGATATATGCATTTAAAAATAGGACTTTTTCAAAGTTTGAGGGGGTGTAGCTCCGTAATGGGGGGGGCTACATGAAAAAGTTGTTCCATAAAATTATTTTTTTTATGAGACCTACCTATGGTTAAAATTTTCTTTCTCTCTCTTCAACGGTGTAGAAGTTTTGTAAACAGACGGACGGACGGACGGACGGACGGACGGACAGAGTGAAACTAATAAGCACATTTTTTCAAAATTTTTTTGGAAATGTGCTAAAAACATGGTTACCTGAAAAATTAGAAAAGCTTTGTTTTGGCCGTTATTTCACTAAAATTGGTTAAGTAGTTTTTTGCAAATCGGTACCGAAAGTTTTGTATGGCGAAAAATAAGCCGATTAAATATATAGATTTATGTTTAAAACTCTAAACAAAAACTAAAAATTGTACTTTTAAAACTCTAAACAAAAACTAAAAATTGTACTTTCAATTAAATCGGGTTAACTATTCCTTTATTCGATAAATAAGAACTTTTATTTCCTAAATCGTTCCTTCCTATTACTTTTAATATATACAGAGTGGGCCGAAAGTTACCAATCATAGAAAAGATAGTTAGGAAGGTCAATACAAAGCAAAAAATTTGTGTCAATTGGAGTGGGGTGGAGTCTGCTGCTAGCATATCCCTTAAAAATATTCTGTTTTAATTTTATATTCATAAAATAGAAAAGTTTAATGGAATATATTTAAAGAAATTTCAATTCTTAGAAATAAGAAACGTTGTTATAATTTCGTAATTTTTTGAATTATTAAATTTTGTTTAGACAATTACCAAAAATTTGTGTGCTATAATTTCTATGTTTACTTAACTAAAAGTTATTATTAGGCTCAAAATTTATGGCAGACCAATACAAAGTGTTCTAAAAAATGTTTATCCTAACACTGTAAATTTACTTAATAATATA
Organism: Poecilobothrus nobilitatus; assembly: GCA_947095535.1. Classification (NCBI taxonomy): domain Eukaryota; kingdom Metazoa; phylum Arthropoda; class Insecta; order Diptera; family Dolichopodidae; genus Poecilobothrus; species Poecilobothrus nobilitatus. The sequence goes on from OX352774.1 coordinate 117,475,471, forward strand.
TGTTAGATAGGCAGTTTAATAAATTTTAAATGGCTCTACTTACTTTTATTTTATGTTATACGGTTTAATTTTAAGAATATAAATTCAAAATAAAAAGTTTTTAAGGCTCCGTAGCTCTATTTTTTTCTTGTCTGGGCCTTCCAAACACCCTCTTTTCTTTACTAAGTTAATTCTAGTCCACTCTGTATATCCCTACACTTTTAAATAATAATGTAATAATAAAAAAAACCTTATCAAAATGTTTAAAAGGATACTTCTACCTTCTTTGCCATTCCAAAACAGAAAAATATATCAAAATAGCAAAAAAAAAAAGAAATTTACTTTTTATTACTTTAAATTTGTTTGTAAATTCAATGGCCAGCAAAATTTTTGTTTTATTCAAGTACAATGTAAATAAATTTAATTTTATTTTAAAATTTTAAATCGAATTTTAGAATCGTTTAAATAAAATTAAATGGGTCATATTATTATTGAATTGGATTAAAGGATAATAAAGCTAAAAAAAAATTAGTATTAAATCCATTATAATAACAAATTTGAATTATTATTAGACACTGGAAGAATAGAACCCTCAAAATATGCAATATAAAAAAAAATTGCTGAGAATATACAAAACAGAAAATAAAATAAATTTGTTTGTTTTGTATGAGTGATTTAAATAAAATCATATGATTGTATACGGAAAATTTTTACTCAACAGGAGATTTTTTTGTTATTGACACCATACTGAGCTCTAACCACTAAATTATTCTAAAATTGCAACTTCAAAACATTGTATTATGTTAAATACGTAACGTAAACACAGTCAAGAGGATACACTCCACGGACTTATTTTTTTGTTTAAACTAATATCGTAGTATCGTAGTAACAGTGAATATGTAAATATTTATTTACTACTAAAAGAAAAAAAAATTAAAAATAAAATTTAATAGATGAATAAAATGTTTATTTTTATTACAATATTTTTTTTTAATTCCATCATTTCCATTTCATACAGAGTGGATTTGACGGTTATTGATAAAAAAAATTGCATTCTCAACTTATATTCATTTGCACCGTTCGATGTTTATTTAAAAGTTTCTATATGTTTTTAGTTTTATTTATTAAAAATATTTTAGTATTATTGCAAAAAGATATTTAAAACAATAATAGCTGAAAACACTAATCTACACTTAGTTATATTATTTTGGATACAATTGACATATGATCACCTAGTTAAAATTAAATGCGATATCGAAAAGGTTTTTGTTTGAAGTTAAAAGTAATATTTGTAAAACTGTCTAATAATAATGTATACCGTAATTTATTCTGAAAAACGGAATACCTTGTAATACCGTATTTTTTATACAGTTTTATACGAAAAATTCGTTAATTAATAAAACAACCTCGACTGGATTAACTAAGTCTTTTTTAATTGTACTCAGAGTAAAAATCTGTAACACTTGCTATTAATTTCAAACACTAGCCCAAATTTTAATTTTTACCTATTGGAAATAAGAGTAGAGGTTCGTAAGAATTAGAATATGTCATAAAGCCATATTTCATGAATATCATCCTTTCAAATGAGCACAATATGACTCACATTCCGAATATGGTTTTATGATTAATGTGAACGCCATATTCTTATAAAAAAAATTTGTGTCATAAAGCCATAATACATTTTAAAACGATTGCTGCAGTACCTTGTTGTTGAAACGTGTAAATAAAAAATAATTAACAAGAATTTTAGAGCTGGCTAATTAGGTTTAATAGATTTTCTTTTAACGAAGTTTTGATCGAATGAGATATAACGACATACGGCTTTATGACCCATTAAAATAAGTCATAAATCCGCATTGCCAATATGATCTTTTGAATGGATCATACAGCTACATTCGTGAAATAAGGCTTTATGGTATACCACCTTACAAGAAACTTAAAATTTAAATAAAAAATAATAATATAAAATGTCAATGTGAATGTAAATTTTAGTTACTGAATGTACTAATCTTGCTATTACCTTTTCTTTACTATTTCAATTTAATAATTTCAAAATATTTATATGACAAGGGTACTATTATTTATTAATTCTATTTTTTATGAATAAAATTTAAAAAAAAAAAACAAAAAGGACATTATATTTCAAGGATAAAAAAATAATATAATTGTAAGAATGTAAGAATCTGTGCGTGTTTTTATTTATTTAATAAAAATAAAAAGCAAAAGCAACAATTTCAAATGTAAATGAAACTGAATTTGATTCGATTTAAAATTAGAGTTGTTAGATTTGTCATAAACGATTGGGGGACACAAAATTCAATTGAAAATCTCTATAGGAAATCTATTTCAAAGGCATATTATTTGCTCTTTTTTTTTCTTTTAATGGGTTCTGTTGATGAAATTTTAAAAGAGTCCTCTATTATAGTCATATAAATATATTAAAAAAACCATCAAAAGAACATGTGATTTGGTTTTTAGTATTTAAAGAAACGAAACTCTTTAATGTGGGAAATATAATTTTTTTTTATAATAGATTTAAAAATATGATACTGTTTTTCACATATTTCTCTTTTAAATTAAATTCTTTTTCTTTTTATAGATTTGAGTTTAAAAATTTGGTGTGTATAAATGTTTGACAGTACATGTTTGACAGTTGGATAACATATAAATGTTTGACAGTACTTCATCCGTAATAGTAATTCTCGTTATCTCGTATTGTCATTATATTTTTCATGAAGATCATGAAGATTAATATGAAATTTTTGTGTGCAATATATTTAAATTCGGATAAAAAAAATTTAATTTTTCTCAAAATTTATATAGTTTTTGATTAAAAGATCAAATTAAAATTTTTAAATTCTCTTTCTCTTTATCCTGATTTACTTTTATATTGTCAATCTTTAAAACGAATTCATTAATTATTGTTTTAAACAGATAAAATAACAAAGAACTTTATTGAAAACATTTTTTTTTTCATATTAATTAATTAATCATTTTTAAATTTCTGGACATACTGTGGATATTGCGAATTTTATGTGGGTAATTAATTTTATATTTGACACTTTATTCAATAGAAACATTGAAAATTGAAATATGTTTTTATTGTTATCTCTTTCTCTTTCTTCAGGTTTCCTCTATAGGCGTTCCCATTAATTTTTTAAATAAGTAAAATGAAATTTTCAATTAATCACAATCATTATTTAACTGTCAGTAATTTTTTTTTTAACTTATCTTATATGGTTGGCCTTACATCATTACATCGTTGGAGGATAATATGATAAAATAGTGGGTATTTGATTTACTATATTAATTTTTCTCGTTGAATAAATTCCATTTTTGTTAATAGAATTCTTTCCATTTCGATTTATTTTAATTAAATTATTAGATAAAATGAGATATTAATGACTATGTTAAAAATATTAAATATATTTTTATAATATTTCACAATGTATTTATTTAATTATTTTATTTTATATCCCATTAAAAATTACGATTTCAAAAAGCAAAACAAAAATTAATAATAAAAATATTAAATTCATAAATATTATGAAAATGTGACATAACCTATTAACATTTTGTTTTTTTTTTAATAGGTTATGTTGAACATGATATTTATGATGTTATTTAATGCATATGGGGTGTATGTAAATAAATTTCCAAAAGTGCAGTTTTAGTTTTTTTTTTTACTCGTTTAAATAAAAACAACAACAATAAAAACATGGAGAGAGTTTCCAATATCCTGTGAAATATAATTAAAAACCAGTACAATGAAACACATACATACATATGTAGGTATGCGTAAACAAAATATGATATTATTCTTAAATTTATTATACATTAAAGAATAAATTATTTAATATTTTAAATATTATGGTATTTTATATAGATATATAATAAAATTTGTAGGTGTATTTAAGAAAAACTTTATACACACTCAAAATTATAATGTTTGAAATTTAGTTTTGCATGTTACTTTTAAAGAATTTGCACAGGGGTCTAAGTTTCATTTGACTAAAAATAGGAAATTATTCATTTTTGCCTTAAAATTGCCCCTTCTGCTCTTAAACGGGGAAGAAGTAAAAATGTGATGTTTATTCAGAAAAATCTTTACACACTCAAAATTAATAATTTCTACCTTTAAGGATTTAAATATCGGAAAATTTATACTGCCTATACCGCTGTTTTGATTTACAAACTTGAAGATTCCAATTGTTTAAAGTTTTTGGATTGAAAAAGGATTAATTAGAATTTGAGTTATAACCATTTAAATACCGCGCTTTTTCAAACTTTGAAAAACTGTAGTTTAGCAAGTAGCTTTGTTTGTTTTTAAACATAGATATAATATGATAAGCGGTTATAAGAACTACATTAATTATAATGTAATAGTATTGGTTTAGTGACAGTGAGAGAGTCAAGTTATTTTTGCAGATTGTTTTTCTTTCATTTCATACACTTCTATTAAAAAATCAAATTTATGTCACATTACTGCAACTTAATGTAAATCGCGGTATTAAATTTTAAATATCCATTATTTCTCTGAATTTCAGAACTAATTTAGAAATTGTATAGAACTATCATTAGCACTTTTTAAGATATATTTATAAAAGTAAGTTGTTATATACTTAGATTATATGGGTAAATGTTTTACGATACGAATTATGTATTAAATTAATCATAAAATTAGCTAATCTTTTTGTAAATTTTAACTATCCTTTCCTTGTAAGAAAACGAGAGTTAATTATATTGAAAATAACGTTATATTTTGTGCACAAACAGAGCTCGCTGCATATTACTTTTACTGAAGTCGCCAAACTTTATACAGGGTGGGGCAACTTGGAATGACTGATTTGAAATGCTTATAATTGTTTTACTTTATTATTTTTTTGAAATGAAAGTATAAATTATTAAATTTTTAAGTTATTAAGTTTGAAAAATGACATTCGTTAAATGGCTTTCATTTCCGTGCTGGCAGTTAATATCTCTTTTTAAGACATTTTATATTACGTTGCGTACTTTCTGTGTATCAGTATAGAATATTCTGATTTAGCCCCCGAATGTTTTGTGGTTTGTTGACCGTTCCTTCGAGGAACCCCATAAAAAAAATCATGGCCGGACAAATCTGAGGAACGCGGTGGCTACGCAAAATCAGCATTTTTTTAAATTATTCGGTCATCGAAAAGTTCTTGCACAATCGCCATTGTCTCTCTTGCAGTATAAGCTGGAACCATATGTCAGGATTATTGAAAACTACCGGACGTAAACAATTTTTCAACATGGTCCGGTATACCTCCCCAGAGACGGTTTCTGAACGCTCAGTTTCATTTTCGAAAAAATTTGAACCGTAACTCTATCAACCATAATTCCACAGCAAACAGTGTATCTGAGAGGGTGTAATTGTCGCTGATGCACTGCTCTAGGATCCTCCGTACCCCAAATTCGTCAGTTCTGTTTATTGACATATCCATATAAATGAAAATGCACTTCATAGTTCATAATGAGATTGTTCAAAAATTTATCTCCCGGAAACATAATAAAATGTGACAATTTTTACACGTTCTTGCAATAAGTATAATGATATTATAAAATTTTATAAAATTCTTTATTGTCTGCAACAAAAAATAAAATAAAAAACTTTAAAAAATAAAAAAAATATGAGCATTTTAAATCAGTCACTTTAAATCTAAGTCATTTTAAATCTAAGTTGGCCCACCCTGCACTAACAATTTTTATTTACACTGCATATTTACCTACTACTATAACTTCAGCCAAAAGCAAAAATGTATTTTAAATTTTTATTCAATACATATACAATATAAAATCAATGGCATATGTATAATATATATATAATTTTATAAAAATAAAATATAACGCAATAACAAAATAATAAAAAAACTAGGAAGAATACAGTTGCCTTTGTCAACTCTTAGATACCCGTACGAACCGTTAGTATGTTCACAGCCTGTCACTCTGCTTACAATATTATTTTTTTAATATTTTAGTATTTTAAAATAATTTGGGTGAATTTTATAATTTTTAGAACTATGGGTTGTACATATATTCAAACTATATGTTTATACATTCTTCAAAAGCAGATCTTAACCTTCCACATAACGATTATCAATCCAAAACTTTTTCAAATATTCTATAGTACCATTTAATACTAAGCGGTAAATGTATATTAAATTTACTAAGTACAAAATAGTAAATATAATTTTAAATATTAGATTATATTATATTTAAATATTCCATTGACAGAATAATTTCTATAAGTACAATAAAATACATATATGTATGTAAATACGACGCTATATAATATACATCTATACTCTTATCAGTGACATATCAGTGACATATACGATATGTAAATAAATATGATATTATATAAGTATGTATGTATATCAATATCATATAAATAATAAAAATTAGTAAAACAAAATGGAAAAAATTCGTTAAAGAAATTTGTTAGAAAATTTGAAAAAATCAAGTAACACTTTCGTCAATTATAAAGTAACCCTATATTATTAAAAAAAGTTGTTAACAGAAATGAGATATAATGTTGAAGCTTTAATTTTTGTGTCTTACTTCAAAAAAATTTAAACAGGTTTTAACAGGTTCAAGTTACATGTGCTTAAAAATAGGAAATTTTCAGTTTTTGACTCCTTACAGCTCATAAACGGGGAGTGATACAAAAAAACTTTCTGAAATGACTCATACTTATTTTCAAAGATCTAACTTCTGTCAAGCTTCCAACTTAAACCGTTTAGAAGATAGAAGGGTTAAAGGATTTTGCAAAATTTGAGTTTCGCATAACGGTAAATTAAGACACCCTATGCCACAAATATATATTTATTGTATATATACTTTTAAAGCTAATAAAAATAGTAATCGTTTAGCGTTTTCAAAATGAAGATATATCTTATACAACTTGTGCTATAACAATTTAAATATAGAACTTTTTTGAACCTTTAGGGAGCTGTTGCTCCGTAACGGGTGGGGCTACAAAAAAAAGTTATTTAAAATAAAATTAATATTTTTGTGAGATCTATCAGCAGTTAAAATTTCATAGCTCTATTTCAAAAAAAATGTGGGGATCTAAAAGTTAGGTGTTCGAGAGCTACTTTAAGGTTTGGTCCAAACTCAACCAAAAAAACTAGGGAACCTACAAATTACTCCCAGAATATTTTGTGTAAATTTCAAGATTCTAGCTTTCTTAGTTTTTGAGTTAGCATGCTGCCGGACGGACGAACGGACGGACATGGCTCAAAAGTCTTAGAATTTTTTTCTGATCCGATCCATACCTTTGAAGGTATATCTAGCTCGCTTATTTCGAGGTGTTTCAAACGGAGGAGTAATTTTATTATACCCGATCATATCGTACGGGTATAAAACATGTATAATTAAATGCAATTAATTTATCAATTTTCCATGATACTTTAATTATAGTTGCATAAAATTAAATTTATCAAGAGAACTTTTACTGTTATTGAAAATTTTTCAAGTGAATGACGAGAACAGGAATGAAAAAAAAAGATTGCACATATTCAAGAAGAAAGAAGAAATAAATACAAAACTGAAAAGAATGAAAGAAAAGAATCTTTTAATAAAAAAATTTTTTTTTTTGTTCCTTGAAAAAGTAAAAAAAAAATATTTTTTTCCTAAATGTCCTTTAAAACATAAGAATGTATAATACTATCTAATATTTTATTTTTTATAAGTTGAGCGTCACTTTCATACTAAAAATTTTTTTTTTAAAAGAAGTGAAAGATCATCTATTAAATTAAAATAGGTTAATATGTCTTATAAGTGTATATTTTGTATATTTTGTTAAAATCGTTATCTAGTTTTTAAGTGTCCTTGTTTCGGTACTGTAAGATTTTAAGTCTTTCCTCTATCATTTATAAAATACAGTAAGAGATAAAAATATATGCATCAAAAAATTTTAACTTTAAAAAAATATTTAATTATGAACCCAAAAATATATTTGACTAGCAGATACTTAAAAGATACAAGGTGAGGTTTTGTTGTCGAACGTTTATTTTTGTTAATGGTTACCTTTCGTTAAGCTAACCTTAAACCTTTCTGTTTTATAATTAAAATGTAATTGTTCAATTAATCAAACAATATGTATGATGATACTTTCCCTTATAGAACATGTTTTTCTTTCCTAGATCTTACACTAACGCTTAATTTTCTCAGCTAGCTATACTACAAATAGAATTTTCTTTGTCTAATTGAATGACTGCTCAATATTAAAGCTTTTAATTTTTTCAGTCACTGTACCTCTCATCTAGTTTTTATCTATATATAAAAAAAGGAAGTAAAATTTTGCATTTTTTAAGATCTTCTTGTATTATGCAGCAATTTATGAAAAAGAAACAAAACATTACAATTTTAGAATAAATTTTTACCAACATATATACACATACGAACACTTATATCGTATACAAGATGAATGTATTTAATACTATTCTAAATTTGTATCATTTTCCATATTCATATAATTTAAATTAGATTTTAGTTTTTTGTTTTGTATTCGTACTACAAAAGATTTTTTATATGTATGTACTTTATGTACAAATATAAATTGCAGTTAACTAATAAATGACATAAATATTATGTATGTCATTGACATGAGTGTTTAAAATGTAATTTAAAAAAAATTTTTTGAAAACATTGTAATTGAATAATTTAAAAAATCCTTCTTTTTTTTTTTGATAAAAATAAAAAATTAAACATCAAAAAAAGGAAAAAAGAATAATGAATAATAAAAGTGAAATAAGAGTAATTTCAAGTATTTTTACCATCATAAGAAAAGAAACTAAAATATTATTTTTTCATATGATTGTTGGCTGGCAAATCTCTAACGAATTATATACATATACATTATACACATATATATTTGTGTATAAATAAAATTTCAAATTTAGTCCTAAGTAATTTAGTTTTTATTAAATAAAAAAATTAGTTTTCTCTTTTTTTATTTATTTAACAAAAATAAAACAAGGCAGAATGTAAACCAATGGTTTTTAAAGGCGCACATTTCCAAAAAACAATGCAAACTGTTTAGAATAGAGACTCTGCACCAAATTTTGAAAATTTCATATATTAAGAAAAAATGTGAAAATAGGACTCTATTGCAATTTTGAGAGGCTGTAAGTCCAGAACACTGTATACCTAAAAAGAACCGTTAAAACACATTAAATATAGTACGGAAGCTTTAATTTTTATGTCTTGCCAAAGAAAAATTTGTACAGATGTCTAAAAATAGCAAATTATATTAATATAAAGTTCCTATTATAAAACCGTGCCGGAGTTATGAAAGACGAAAAATATTGTTTTTATCTAACTGTACATTTAAAAGGTAAACATTATTTTGTTCTACAAAATTAATTTTTATGAGATCCATGGTTAAAATTTCATTGCTGTATCTTTAACGGTGTAGAAGTTTTGTAAACAGACGGACGGACGAATGCACAGAGTGAAACTACGCAAATTTTTTCAAAATCTTTTTGGAAATGTACTAAACACGCTTGTGTTACAAATATTATCCTTATCGTACTTCTTAATTTTATAAGAAAAGTCATTGTGATAGAAAAGTCATAAAATATTCATTTGAAATTTTCCTAATGCATGTAACTTAAATGCAACTTAAAAAATGATTCGTATTTAATATATTATAATAACTAAGATTTGATGATCAAGAATCTTGTATATTATATTATATCAGTAAAATATTATTAAAAAAGTTATTAAGAGAAAGTTGTTAGACAAGTACAGACTACAGAGTAAGAATTTTTTCATAGAAGACTTTTTCACCCGACAAACATTTTTACTAATACAAAATTTATATTATGTGAAAGGTTTTTATACCCGTATCGGGCATTTTAAAATTACTCCTCAGTTTGTAACAAAATATTTATATTACAAGCAATATTTTATATTACAGAATACGATTCGAAATATTTGAATAAACTAAATGAAAATGTTTTTCTTTTTTCAAATTTTAATTTAAAGTGAGACTTTTACAATTTGGGGTTATAATATTTTTTTAAATTGAAAAATTTGTTTTTTTTTCTGATGGTTTATAAATTGGTACCTTATTTAAAACCAATTTAAAGGCTCTTGAATTTTATTCACTATGTACAGATAGTTTAATATAGCATATCCAAAATAATAACTATAAATACAATACTTATAAAAATCTAAAGAATATAATAAGAAGTTTAACATTCTTTTACATTTTTTTTACAAAGTATATAATATATTCAAGTTTGAAGTAAGGAACAAATAAAATATTTAATTTTATTCCAAAAATTTTCAATTTCAATAATATGTATATCTTCCAAACCAATTTTTCTTCTGTATCCATTTATTTATCCAATTTTTCTTCTGTTAACATTTACATTCAATTACAAAGAATCCTTCGATCGTGTTTTACAAGGACAATATTGAATTTAATGTATAATATGTTGTATTTTTTGTTATTTAAACAATGTTAAAAGTTTTAATTTCCTTTAATATTTAAAAATTGAAATGTCAAAAAAAGCAAACAAAAATTCATAATGTAAATACAAGATATTTAAAAAAAAATCCGTGTTACTTAAAAAATATTCAAACAACAAATCATAAATCATTATGAATATAAAACCACAGTGTGTCATAAGTACCTATATTAAATATACACAAACTGAGATACTCAATTATAGGTTATACTTCCGAAATGCTCCCATGTCCAATATGAAATTTTGGTAAAGATAATTAAGGATACAAAAAATTATTTTTCTTGTAATCTCAACCTTTCTCTTAAGATATCAACCTAGACTATGCTCAACGACATTATACAGTATAATATGAATTTTGTTATTTTTAAAGATATCGCTAACTTTTTCGGGAATCGAGACTTCATTAGAAATTATTTTCTCATACTAAAGTACCGTTAAACAAAATTCTAAGGAAATCGGATACAAGACCCTTTTGGAAGTACAGCCTAATTGTTATAGGGATTCATTAAAATATGCAAAAATTGATTTGAACAGTATGGAAGTTTTACCTGTGTTTTACATTAAATATTCATGAGTTTATTCGTGATCGTAGTAAAGAAAATGTAAATTTTTAAATAAATTTTTAATAACAATGACAATGAAACCCAAAATATTTTTTTTTATGTAAAATTTTCATTTTTGGGTTTGAACATATTTATTATTTTTGGCAGATATTAAAAATTACTTTAAGTAAGTTTTTATAATTGTAGATTCTTGCATATCTTGCACTATTCATTTCCATTGTTTCTTTCCATGTAGTTTTAATAAAAACTTTTTAAACTAGATTTTAACATATATGTATGTATATTTTTTTGAACAGACTCATCAAAAATAGTTCCAATAACTGACTTAAATTTTAACTTGTATATATTTATTCTGTTTCAAGTTCTCGTTAGCTTAAATACTATTATCACCTCCTAAAATTAGTAAAACTGTTAAATCGTGTCATCTTATTACTATTTTTATTGTACTTTTTCAACTTCAACAAACTTCCAAAAAAAACAAAACAATATCAAATAATGTTAAACTTTCTTTTCAAACATTCTACAAAATATTTTAAATAATATAAAAACAAAAGGTATATGTCCTCGTCCTTGAATAACATTTAAACATTGACAAACAAACTTGAATGGTAAAAACAAACTTTAACTTCAAAGTTAAATAAATAAATCATTAAAACCACAAAAAGAACCTTAAAAAACATTACAAGACACAAACAAATGAAACGAAGAAAAAACAAAACTAAATTCAAATATATCCATTTACATTTTAAAGATATGCCTATTTTTTATTGGATTTTCTCTTTAACATTCGGCCATACTTATATGTATAACTCCTTGGGATATGCTATAATACATGAACATTTAAAAAGAAAAGTATAGAACCTCCTATTTTCTATTTTATTACTTTATTATTGTTTATTTTTCTTCTAGACCTTTTTTTTATTTTTTTTTTATATTCTAAATTTAGGTGGTAAAATTCGTTTAGTTCTAAATTTGTAAAACATTTCGAGCCAAAACAGATGAAATTTTTTGTTCACTTAATTAAATTGATTTGATCCATTGAATTACTTATTTAAAGAAAAAGATATATGTACACTTGCATGTATTATTTAAGAGAAAGGAAATCCGTATATTAAGAGAAAGGAAAGAATGGTTAAACACAAAACAACTGAAGAATTCTAAGTATAGAATTCTCGGAACAAGGCAAGATAATAAGTTAGTAAATAAATTATATCTTTTGTAGACATAATATATAAAAAAATCCTAATTTTAAAATCTTAATAGCATGGAAATTGAGAATCTTGTAATCTCTTACTTATACAAACCAGCTTTTTTAGGTCTTTATCGTGTAGGGAAGACAGAAATAAATAGAATTTTATTATCAAATGTAGTAAATTTTTTTAATAAAATATTCCTTTATAATTTCTTTCACAAATATATCAAAATCAGAAAGGTCATGATTATATGGAGTTGAAAGTTTGAGGTAAACGAAAACATATCTGAATACTTTAAATAAAGCTTGACTTGATTTTAAAAATATTCAGTTAATAATTTCTTGTCGTTTATGTGCTGCACTTTGCTACATAATTTTGATTATATTTTATGTGGTTAATTTTCAAACTTGGGCTGGGTTGTAATAACTCTTAGGTGCCATTTATATTATTTCACCTTCAAAATTTAAAAAATAAAACGTTTATTTCCCATTTTCCTTTAAATAAATTGCATACGGCTAGGCTAATCCTTATTTTATTATGATTTAAAAATAGCAAACAATTTTATAAAGAATTTGTACATAATACCTATATATGTATGAATTTATTACATATCTGCATTGTATATTTTAAAATTACTGTTATTTTGTGAACGATAAAGATTCTTTTAGTTTTTTTGTTTCTACACATTTAGAATGATATAAAAAGGATTCATCATGATGACATCATAAACTCATACAATCTTATATCAATAAAGGAAAAAACATAAAAAAAAGCAACATTTAATGCTTTTAGTGGTAGGCTGTATATTTCCGCTATCAGGCATTGAATTAGTTCTATAAAAAACAAATAAATGTCATTTTTGAAAATGATTAGAGTGACCATAGTGTCATTTTTTATTTATTTATATAAGATTTTCATGATGATTTACCAGATTGAGATAAAAAGATCAATTTAAAATTTATTTTTACACATTTTGAATAAACAAATATTGTAAACTAAGATTAAATCAAAAATCTGAATAATTTTTGCTTTTTCTTACACGCCAGTTAAACATTAGGTATGAATTCCTTTATACTAATATAGATTTAGCTAAATGGGAGAAGCAAAACGGGGGGGAAATATGATTTTAAGGAAAATAAATTAAAAACGAACTTAAAAAAGGTGTTTTTGAATTGTTGTAAATTATAGAATAGAACATTATTGACAGAAGGAAACAGATTTCGTTGAAGAATGTTCCACCTCATAGTAGTTCAAACAAAGAATGTGCTTCCATATTTCCACTGTATAGAAATGAGCATTTTTTGTCTGTCTTATTGTACGTTGGAATTATTTTAGGGGAGACATAATTGATTCTAGTTCAATAGACTAAGTGTCATAATGTCATAACAAATTACTTATAAGACATCTATGAAATTTTTTCAATATCGAGGAAATTCAAAGATGCTTGTGGTGTGCCAGTCCATATATGTGAGTGTTACACCATATTAGATCGAATGTAGGATTTATAGAAATTTTACAGATCTCTTAAAAAAAAAAATGTTTTAATAGAACGTAAATAACGAAAAGTCTTTTGAATTCTAAAATATTCAATAATATAATAATAAAAAGTACAATAGAAAAGATAAATGACAACTACATCTATTAAAAATTTCCCAGATTCATTTTAATTTCTTTAGGACCACACAGAAGATCCAATCGAAATTTTAAATAATATTAGAGAGTAAATTTTTCATGGTTTGTTAAGATGAGGTTTAATCGTTTTGTGGAAGATGTTGCATGGAAGATTATATGTTATTCAAAGAACACATTTGATAGTAACAATATTTCAAGAAAATTTAGAACAAATGGTCATTTTATTATTAGTGCAATGTAAATTAAAAAAGTGTTCTTTTGTATTTGATAGTTAGTGCAATGTAAAACAAAAGATTTTTTTTTTATAATTAAAACAATTGTTACTAAATATGCAGTATGCATACATTGCAAATGAATATGAATATACGATACTGTATTTATGTATATTTATATATACATTTATTTCATAAAAAAGTAAAATTACTTTTATTGTTACTTTCATTGTTTGTTTAGTATTGATTTAGTTCAAGGTTTGTTTGTTTTTTTAATTTGATTTTAATTTTTCAAAGACATCTGAGAGTTCCGAATCAAAACTAAAGGTAAAAACAAAAAAAAAATACACCGAAAATAACTTGAAATTTTCTACCTTAAAAAAAATTGAAATAAAAATACATGAAAGTGGTGAAAGTTTTGTAAAATACTGTAATTTTCAAGTAAAAAGAAATATTTTCTAAGGTTTATTTATCTGTTATATTTGTTATGTAAATGGTTTCAGCCGTAGTTGATATCAATGTCAAATACATTAATTTAAAAATATAAACTTAATATAAAATTCACTTTAGATATATTGTATGTAAGGAACTTTAGATATTGTATGTAAGGATTTGTTTTTTTAATATGTTTTTATGTCCATTTTTAGTTGAAGGACATAAAAAATTGTATGTTCTTTCATTAAAAATCCTTTTCTTTGATATCATTTCTATCTAAAGCGCAAATATATATCTACTAAATGTACAAATTTTTAAGTGACACAAGTGAGTACTATGTTTGTACTATAAGAAATTAGGAAACCTTAAATTTTATCAAATGGAACAAAATTGATAAAAATTATCACTTAAATTAATTAGATAGATAGAAGCTTTACATATATTAAGGACAGTTTAGATTTAGAATGAATAATAATAAAGACCACTTTTTCTTTGATAGATTGTTTTTCTGCGTTATGATCGAGTTCAGACGAACCCTGAAACCTTTTTTTGGAGAGTTCCAACTAAAAATAGTACCTTCATCTTAAAATTGTATTAAAAAAAGTATTGCCAAAGTAAAAGAAAAAATAAAAAAGAAATTTGATATTAATATTAAAAATTTAAAAAAAATCCACAATTCCTGTTTGAAGGCTAATTGCCACAATTAGCAAATTTAATCTTTATTTTAAAAAGGTATTTTTTAATATGATAATTTTTTAATAAGATTTTACCATTATATTTTAATCCTTTTTTTTTCCTTTTGTTGTTTTTCTGCTTTTTTTCATTTTAAAATATTACAAATGTAATAATTATTATATTGAATATAGTCTTCTATTATAGTTTAATACTGTCATTTTAAGATATCTCTCGTATAGTCTTTAAAGATTAATATTATCAAAACCAACCTATTATATAAAGTGATCTGAGACATTAAGATAATTTCTTATAAATCAGGAAAGTTATTCTAGGAATCAAAAAAAAATACTAAAAATCCTATACATACATCGCTTTTCTTTCTTTCCCAACGTAAAGTCCAATAAATCGCAAATATGCAAAACAAAAGTACGCACGCACGACCTTTACGGTTTTTATTTCTTTCAAAGAAAAGTTACAGCCAAAGTATAAGTTAAAGGATTTGACAAAGCTTAAAATCTTAATATATTTTGTAGTGTCATAAATAAGGCATCGATCTCTATGAGTGCTTCAAATAATTTAACACCTTTTCAAATTTTCGTTTTATTGTTTGGAGACGATATCATAAATGAAATGGATATACAAACTTCTACATATGCATCAACAAAGAAAAGAAATCCAGAAGTAATAACGCCTTCCGAAATAAGATGGTTTTTTAGAATATTGCTTTTAAGTGGATAATTAAACGTACCACGAAGACGACTTTATTGGGAATTAGAAATTAATGAAACAAAATTAAATGGTCACAAAATCAATGTCTCAAAACCGTTTTGACTTCATAATGTCTAATGGTCATTTTTGTGGCAATATGAATTTAAACAAAAATGATAAATTTGCAAAGTGCGTAATGTTTTTAAGCACCTCAATAAAAAAATTTTAGAATACGCTTCGCATTAAGAAAATCATTGTGTAGACATTTTTTTTTTATATCAACTTCAATTAAATTTCAATTAATGAAAGCAAAACATTAAACTAGTGTTTACACATTTCACAAGAAAAGAATTTTTTCGGAAATATAAGGAGTCACAATTTTTGATTTGATGGGATTATCTGGGTTAAAAAATAATAATTATACTGTTTCTAATATAAAATAGGAAAAAAAAAAAATAATATTATAATATTTTTCCATAACTATTCTATACTAATCTTCAAAATTCATTACTCTAAAACGTTATTTCACATTTTTACCATTACAATTATCACTACTTTAGTTTTTCATCGCTTTTAAAAATATTTTTTTTTAGTCTATATTTTGTTTATTTTTTTTTCACTCACTTTTGCTACTGCCAAAAAAGATATAATATTGTAAATTGCATTGTCGACACAAAATTTTTTCAAGTATTTTGTTTTAAACGAAAAAAAAGAAGAAATCCCTCATCTTATTCAAAACAAAAATAAAATTTCAGTTCAGCAACCTTCACTTAGTTCAAATGAAAAGATTTTGTGGATTCTTGAGCGAAACCGAGAGATTGTAAATAAATGTTAAGGTATTCTTAATTTGATATCATTCCTTACAAACGAAATAAAACAAAAAAAAATTTTCGAAAATTATATTAACTTCCTGCAATCACAAAATGCAGTTAAAAAGTATTTACAATGCATCATGATGGGACTTGAAAACACTTTGAAGGAATATAATAGATGATTCCTAATGATGAAGATGATCTTAAATGATGATCATAAAAGTATTTAGAATGCATAGTTGAAAAAAATGAATATGAATATTTTCTCATTTTTGTAATTTGTTTTTTGGTATAAATTTTTTGACATTTGTGTGTTTTACAACAAATCTGGGTATCTTCAATCCATTTGCCATTTATGCATTGGTAATGATAATTTTTCCTTTTATAATCAGCGGATTTTTATTTATTTTTAGTATATAAGGTTTCTTTCTTCTATCGCTTTCTCAACCTCTTCCTTCTTCTTCTTGTACTTCTTCTTCTCTTCCTTTGTTCGTTTCTCTTGCATTATCATACGATCTTCAAATCTTTCAACATGCAATGATTCATTTCTTAAAATTTTCTCATTAGGCAAACAGCTCCCAACTGAACACTCACAAATTTTTTGTACCATGCTCTAATGTTCATATATGTGCTATAAACCAATTGAAGACTTTTTATAAATGTACAACTAAGTTACTGTTACCCATCTCAACAATTATGGCTACTCTTATATTTATCAAAAATTGTTGGTTGAGGAATAATTAAGGCTGAAAATACTTTTGAAAATTTTTCTTTTCCATTTTACTATTCTAATTTTCATAATATTGAAAATATTTTATTTTTCTTCTGAAATGAAATCGCAAGAAAATAAAGAAAAATTTCTTTTAATGAAAAAGAGCAATTTTTCCTTTTTTCTTTCTATACTTTGTGAACTTCTATACGTCATATTAAAGGCGAATAATTTTTATATAATTCTATCTTTTTGTATTTAAACAGGTTTTTTTTTCAATTTTTATGTACCACTATGAACTTTTCTAGTAAAAAAAGAAAAAAGAACAAAAAGAATAAAAATAATTGTAATGTAACAATTGTAGTGTAAACACAACCATAAACATGACACTTTTAGTTTAAAAAGATTCCCATTCAAGTGAAAGAGAATCATTCCATCATTTTCAATTTAGAAAGCCCTGAGATCTGTTAAAAATAGACGAAATAATAAAAAGATATTTGTTTTTATTACAATAGAAATTTTTTTTTATTATTTTGTATATCTGGAGTAAAAGGAAAAACAATTTAAATTCTTTAAGAAGTTTATGTGGGAAAAAAATAACCAGAATTTGAGGAAATTATTTTATGAAAACTTAAATTATTCTTAAGGCAATTGGTTTTAATTTTTAATAATTATATTGCTGATTCCTTAATTGTAGGATTAATCCATCTAAAATAAGAGTCTGCCATTAAGTTTTGTGCTCAGTATAGTACAATTATATATTTCAATTTAATTTTATTTTTGTTGCCTGAACAGAAGTTATCAAGGTTCTATGTAACGGTATCGATAATCTGCAAATTCAAAACAGACTTTTTTAACTAAAGGATTATTTAATTATAATAGGTTTAAATTATTTTTGTTCTACAAGGTGCTGATTTTCATAACTTTTAGAGTATTAAAAAGATCTAATTTTGTAACGGGGCTTAATATTTTAGATTTACTCAGTAAACTCCCTTTCAAAGTGTATTATATAATGCTTTCGTCCAATTTGTAAGCGCTGAATGTTTGGATTCTTGAAAATTTTATTTTATCTAAAAGTTTAACTAAGGTTTTAGAACATTTAAGCCGTTGTAGTTTTCAGAAATAAAAAATATGCTTCTGTTAAATTTTAAATAAAATATTAGTGTACACAGATTATTATTATGAAGTTCAGTTAAAAAAATATTCAAGAAATTTTTTTAGATGTTGTGCGTGCGTGTAATCACAGTTCAAAATATTTTCTGCCTTATTATAATTTTTTTTTTTTAACTTTATTTATTACCACTCTATTACTGTTCCAGTACTTATTTATGTCATTAGAAATATAAATTTCTATAATTGTAAGATAAACTTATTTTTTCTTTAAAAAAAAACTTTTCTTGTCTTTTTATTTCAGTTACATTAACATAATCCTAATATTACATAATATACTAAGTACATATATTGATCTACAACTTTAATTTCTTAATAAAATCTTAATAATTTAATTAATAAAAAAAAACATCAACAAAATCATCAACAAAAATCATCAACACTTTCATGAATATCTTCTAAAATATGTTTAAAGTATTAAATTTAAAACCAAAAGAGTTCCAAAGTACGGTAAGAGTTTCTCAATTTACTTATTAGGTTCGCTCAGTTCATCCGTTCGGCTGTTTATAAAACTAACCTAGTTTATGATACAACAATAAAATCAACTATTCATAAGTTTCTTAAAAAAATGATTGTTGTTGAACATTTTCTTATGTAGCCTTACCGGAAATACAGTCGCTCAAAGTTGTAGAAAACCTTTATTTTCAAATGTTCATATCTCAAATTCTGCTTAATATTTTTATACCCGTACGATAGGATCGGGTATAATAAAATTACTCCTCCGTTTGTAACACCTCGAAATAAGCGAGCTAGATATACCTTCAAAGGTATGGATCGGATCAGAAAAAAATTCTAAGACTTTTGAGCCATGTCCGTCGGTCCGTCAGCACGCTAACTCAAAAACTAAGAAAGCTAGAATCTTGAAATTTACACAAAATATTTTGGGAGTAATTTGTAAGTTCCCTATTTTTTTTGGTTGAGTTTGGACCAAGCCTTAGGGTAGCTCTCGAACACCTAACTTTTTGCAATAGAGCTATGCAATTTTAACTACTGATAGATCTCACAAAAATATTAATTTTATTTTTAATAACTTTTTTTTGTAGCCCCACCCGTTACGGAGCTACAGCTCCCCAAAGGTTCAAAAAAGCTTTATATTTAAATTGTTATAGCACAAGTTGTATAAGGTATATCTTCATTTTGAAAACGCCAAACGATTACTACTTTTATATTTATTAGCTTTAAAAGTATATATACAATAAATATATAATTTTGGCATACGGTGTCTTAATTTACCGTTATGCGAAACTCAAATTTTGCAAAATTCTTTAACCCTTCCATCTTCTAAACGGTTAAAGTTGAAAACTTGAAATTTTGACAGAAGTTAGATCTTTGAAAATTAGTATGAGTCATTTCAGAAATTTTTTTTGTATCACCCCCCGTTTAGGAGCTGTAAGGGGTCAAAAACTGAAAATTTCCTATTTTTAAACACCTGTAACTTGAACATCTGTTAAAATTTTTTTGAAGTAATAATCTTTTGAAGACACAAAAATTAAAGCTGCAACATTATACTTTTATTTCTGTTAACAACTTTGTTTAATAATATAGGGTTACTTTATAATTGACGAAAGTGTTACTTGATTTTTTCAAATTTTCTAACAAATTCCTTTAAAACAAATTTTTTGCATTTGTTTTATTCGATAATTTGAAATTGTTGAGGATATAATGCGTAGTACATAAAAATGTAAATAAATATACAGCATAATGGTTGCTTGAAGAATTTTTATTTATATGATATTGATATACATACATACTTATATAATATCATGTTTATTTACAAATCGTATATGTCACTAGTGAATGAATGATAAGAGTATATATGTATATTATATAGCGTCGTATTTACTTACATATATGTATTTTATTGTACTTATAAGAAATTATTCTGTCAATGGAATATTAAAATATAATATAATATAATATTTAAAATTATATTTACTGTTTTGTACTTAGTAAATTTAATATACATTTACCGCTTAGTATTAAATGGTACTATAGAATATTTGAAAAAGTTTTGGATTGATAATCGTTATGTGGAAGATTACAATCTGCTTTTGAAGAATGTACAACCCATAGTTCTAGAAATTATAAAATTCACCCAAATTATTTTAAAATACTAAAATATTAAAAAAAATAATATTGTAAGCAGAGTGACAGGCTGTGAACATACTAACGGTTCGTACGGGTATCTAAGAGTTGACAAAGTCAACTGTATTCTTCCTCGTTTTAACTAGTGACGTCAAACAACAGTACAATTTTTTAGCTTTGCAAATAAACAATTAGCTAATTAAACAATTCTTTTCAATTTAGTATTTAAATTTGCGTTATGCGATTTAATTTTGCAGGATTTTGCTACTTTATAATTCTAACACTCTTCTAGTTAGATTGTTAGAACTAAGAGAAGAAAAATCTTTTAGAATTAGCATAAAGAAATTTTTTCGTACGAATCTTTTTCTTCCGTTAAAAAATTGTTTGAGGTCTAAAAATCAAAATATGCTATTTTTAAACACATGTAGCTTAAATATCGTTTTGCTTTCCGTTTTGCTTTGTTCCTATTTTTTATGCAATTCAGTTATTTCTGTATAATTTCAATTAATTTCAGTTATTTATTTTATAAAGGTTTCGGCGACCGGTGGTTAACAACATTTCATATAGCTAGATAAGGAACGTTTTATACAAAACCAAAGTACTGTCCTACTATTACTTCATTTATAGTAGAAGGGCTACTTATTGTTTATATTGGCAGTTTAAAATTTGACACTAATATCCACATTAAGGATATGTTTGAATCTGGAGATTGTTACTGGTTAAAAAATTAGTTTGATTTAGTGAGTAAGTTACATATTGTAATCATGTTTCAGGCTAAGTTCGTTTTAAGTTTTTATCTCTTTTTGTTTTATGTAAATGAAAATAAATTGATTTTTTTATAATTTTATTAAGAGTGAATTAAATCAAAAACAAGTAAATGTAACAGTAAGTCGATGCAACCGACTTATTAATACCCTACACCTGAATAATTCGAATTAAATTAAAAATCCATAAGTGTTTTTGGCAGCTGCTTGAACTTCTTCCCTTTTCTGTCTTATTCAACTCGAATTTCAGGAACGTAAAAGAGGCATCCTCTTGAAATATGCTTGACACCCTTGTAAAAAATTTTAAGTTTCTATCTTTATTAATTTCGAAGATTGTTAGTCCTTGGGAGGTGTGTGTCAGGTACCCGAATTGCCACTCCAATTCATCGAATCCATCTCAGGAACATAAAGAAAACATGCCAGAACACCATTGTACTAAATTTAAAGGTTGGTTTTTATTGGTTTTGGAGATATGCTCGTTGCTCTTGTGCTCGCCCGGAAGTTTCCAAAATACGAACCCATGGTTCAAATTCTTTCAAATGTCAGTTTCCAATTTTACAGAAAAGGAAACAAAACAGAACACCTTTGTACTAAAAATTAAAGTTCTATCTTTGTTGGTTGTGGAAATATACTCGTTTGCTCTGGGGCTCGTTCGGAAGCTTTCAAGATTTGAACCCATGGACGAAATCCTCACAAATTTCAGAAACATAAATCAAACATGAAGGAACACCATTCTGCCTAATTTAAAGATTATATCTTTCTTGCTTTTGGAGATAATATCATTTGCTCTGAGGCTCGTTCGGAAGCTTCCAAAATCCGAACCCAAGGACCAAATTCTCTCAAATTTCAGAGACCTAAATCAAACGGGAAGGAACATCATTGTAAAAAATTTAAAGATTCTATCTTTGTTGGTTTTGGAGATAATCTCGTTTGCTCTGGGGCTCGCTCGGAAGCTTCCAAAATACGAATCCATGGTTCAAATCTTTTCAAATGTCAGTTTCCAATTTTATAGAAAAGGAAACATAACAGCACACTCTTGTACTAAAAATAAAGGTTATATCTTTGTTGGTTGTGGAGATATACTTGTTTGCTCTGAGTTCGTTCGGAAGCTTTCAAGATTTGAACCCATGGACCAAATCCTCTTAAATTTCAGAGACATAAATCGAACGGGAAGGAACATCATTGTACAAAATTTAAAGGTTCTATCTTTGTTGGTTTTGGAGATAATCTCATTTGCTCTGGTGCTCGTTCGGAAGCTTCCAAAACCCAAACCCATAGACCAAATCCTCTTAAATTTCAGAGACATAAATCGAACGGGAAGAAACATCATTGTACAAAATTTGAAGGTTCTATCTTTGTTGCTTTTGGAGATAATCTCGTTTGCTCCGGAATCATTCGGAAGCTTCCAGAATCCGAACCCATGGACGGATTTTGTCCAGATTCGAACTGAGCCTTTCTTTCGTAATTAGTAACCTACTATATAAATTTCATCAAGATAGCATCATTATTTTTTGAGTTATCGTGCGTACGGACGGACGGACGGACATCGCTAAATCGACTCCGGCGGTGATCCTGATTCAGAATATATATACATGTCTATACCTAACTCGCTTCCTTTTGGTGGTTACAAACACCATACCAAAGTTAATATACCTTATACTTTAGGTGTAGGGTATAATAATATGTAAAACAAATATTTTCTAAAATATGTTTTTATCAAAACCGAATTCGCCCCCTAAAAAGCAGAAAATAAATTAAAAATTACTGTAGAACTTGAGCATCTTGGACTGTTATAATATAAAAGTAATTTGATGATTGCGAAGAATATTGGAATAAAAATGTAAAAAGGAATATATGCATACTTCTTTATATTTCTGTTTCTAAATACATATTCTGGAAAAAGCATATAACCTTGATGACATAACCAACTAAAAATCACTTCAAGTTCAGAATATCTCATAAACATCTCAAGTAATATGTAAATACTCAGAATATCAGGAAGACGTAAAACTCTGATTTTGTAACCAACTATATTATTTATTTTCCATATATTTAAACATATTTCGTGATGGCGTTTCCGAATTATTATAATAAACATTATATTTTATCATTAAAAATATAGAAAAAAAAACGTTATATAACTCTTTAATTATTTAATATTAGTTCTAAGTTATAATATGCATTATCAAATTTAGGAATAACATAAATTTTAAATTCCTTGATATTCAATTTAAATATTCTTAACAACAATTACGTTTCATGTTTTAAATTTCCAAAAAAAGAACCTATTAGAAAATTATGAATTAGCATAAAAATCGAATTGGCAAGAGATCCTCGTCTCTATTTTCTAAAGGAATTTTGTGATTGGTTATCAGTTTGGAATACAAACGAAAATTCAAATTAATAATCCAATTAATAATAGTAATTTTTGTTTTTTTAATTAAAATTTTCTAAGTTAATTTCTAAATTAAAATTCTTTATAAAATTGGTTTTGAGAATTTTTGTATTGCCCATACTGTATCAATCACTCACAATCAAGTTTAGTTAACGAGCTTTAACCGTGGGAAAATAAATGAAGGTATTTTTTTTAACAAGTTATATTTTAAATTTGAATACACCAAAGATGTCTTAAAGATGAAATTTAATGGTGGCCTTTGGAAGAAATTTGGAAAAATGATTATTTTCTAAGTTATTAAAGTTTATGCTTTACCACTATTTCATTTTTGACTATCTCCATAAGAATGATGTGTAAATTTTGAACAGAGCTTTTCCTCTAATTTAATTTCCTTTCTCTATGTCTTTTAATTTCCTTTCTCCTGTGATAACAATATTGTAGGTTATGGTTATGCTAAATGCTAATATAAAACACATATGCAATGGACATCGAGATTATACTAAATTATTATAAGAGGAAAGATCAAAATAAAATGAATCTATTGCACAAGCACCACCAAATTTTACAGAAGTTGTTGCCATAAAACTTGACCATCATTTATAAAATTTTAGTCGCCTAGTTTAATTAATTTAATTCCAAGAGATGCAAAAAGCTTGAAGAGGCTAGTTTGAACCAACCAAATTTTACAAAAAATGTTGGCATGTAACTCGAAACCTTTTCACTAAATTTCAGATAGCTAGCTTCAATAGACACTGAGTTATTTTCATTTAAAAAGACAAGTTGTATGGCAGCTACCCGAACATGTTGCACTAGTAGAACCAAATTTTACTGAAGTTGTTGCCATAAAACTTGATCATCATTTGTAAGATTTCAGGCACCTAGCTTCATGAAGTTCCAAGAAGTGCAAGAAGCTTGAACCGGCTACTTTAGACCAGCCAAATATTACAGAAGTTGTTGCCATAAAACTTGATCATCATTTGCAAAATTTCAGATACCTAGCTTGAATAGACATTGAGTTATTCCCATTTAAAGAAAGAAGTTGTATGGCATCTACTCGAACCCGGCAGCCGAAAATGCTGGATTTAAACAGCAAAACTAACAATTTTGTGACGTAGTGACGTGAAAAGTGACTTAAAAAAAATCTCAGCCTCCTAGCTCCTTTATTTGAGTTATCTTGCCGACGGACTAACGTACATGGCTTAATCGACTTAGAATTCGATTCTGAATCGATCTATACTTTTGCCACTATATCTAACTCGACTCCTTTAAAGTGTCATAAACGTAATGGCAAATTTATTATATCCTTGAACATAGTTCATACGGGTATAAGAAAAAGACAGAATGCAAAACTTCAAATTTAAGAAAACCCGATATAACCGACCGATATAAACCCGAAAAAGCATTAGCACATGAAGTTTAAATTTTTAAGTCTCGCTTTAAATATTGTGCACAGATGCCCGAAAATTGCAAAATTTAAATTTTTAACCAGCTCATAAACAGGGGAAGGTGCGAAAATAGTTATATACTAAATCTGAAAGATCTATCTTCACTCTAAACTTTAAGACTTTATTTAACAGCGTTGAGTAGATATAAGGAATGCAAAATCAAAGAAAATGTCACAAAACATAATTAAATAGTAAATTTAAAAAAATTCTATAACTATAATATTGATTTATAAAGGTAAAGAAAAAGTCATGTCGAGTGACGTTTTTAAATTGAAGCCAAACCTGATATATACACATATAAATAAAGGGTTTTTTCAAAGTTTTAGGAGCCGTAATCTGTAACCCTATTAACCATCTAACCCTATTATGAATGAAGCTTCAAGAAAAAGTTGTTCTACAACATTAATTTTTTTATAAGACCTAGTCATGGTTAAAATTTTTTTCTCTATCTTTAACAGTGTAAAAGTTTTCTAACCAGATGCACGGATGGACAGAGTGAAACTAATAGACACTTTTTTTCCAATTTTTTTTTTTGTAAATATGCTAAAAAGTATTAAGCTGAATCTAAAATATACTCATAATTCATAGTTAAAATTTTATTATTCCACCCAGTGATGCACCAAATTTCTGTAATTTTTCTAAAAATTTGACATATAAGAAAAAATTGTAACTTCCATACACGGGAGACTTATCAATGTTTTGTAAACACGGACGGCAGACAGAGTAACTAATAAACAAATCTTTTAATTTTTTTTTTCTTCACAATTACTTTAAAACTTGAAACCTAATTCAGTCTAGGTTTTTGAACTCTATCAAATTGCCGGGTTATTTTATTTTATTTTTTTTTTTTATTATGTTTTTGATTTGTTTTAGTTTTTTTTTTTTGTATTTTTTATTAACAATCAATAATAAAAAATTATTTCAAATTTTTTATAAAAATTCATATACACTTACCTATATAATAAAAATTTTTAACATTAATTCATTCCAAGGGTGCTACACAACAAATTAGTATGTTAAATTACCAAAAATTATATATAAAACATAATATTAACTATGAGTTATACTATAAATATTTAAATAATTGATTATTTTTTAACGAAAAATTAAAATAGACGGCAGTTTTTTTTTATCTAATAACTTTTACTTTATAACTCAGGGGTTAACTAAATTTTTTTGTTGTTGTTTTTATATTGTTATTTTTTTCTATATTTACTAACCACTTATTTTTTATTAACAAGTTTTGCTAGTTTCTCCCTCCCCCCTTTTACTTTATCCAAATTGTTATCAAAAATAAATTAAGTAATTTACAGTGTTTTATGTTGGTATTATAAATATTATATACCATTCAAAATATACTTAGATTTAAAAATCATAATTGTATACGTATATTATTTTTAGAAAGATCTATTTTTTTCAAATTATAGGCTATGCTGTATCAAATCTTATCATGAAATATTTATCATAGAAAAGTTAATCATCCTAAGTAACCAAAATTAAAACCATTCTGTAGCAGATAACTTTAAATAGAATTTGAAACAAAAACTTACAGTTATAGAAATTAAGCATGAATATGTAAAAAAATGTAAATCAGCTGTGTCCACCACAGAACCGAACCGATCACAGGAAAATTTAATATTTGTTTTTTTTTTAATATGGTTATGGTTATGGTTATTTAATATCGTTAAAAACAGCTAAAAGTGGTTAGTGCATGTAGTCCTAAAAGCATTATCCTTGTTGCAAATAAGTAGCTAGATACATATATATATATATTAAAGGAATGTAAACGTTTTTTACAAAAAAAAAAAATGCTCAGCCAAATTCTAAAGAAGTATAATAACAATAAAAATGTATATTTATAATGTATGTTCATTAATTTTGTATTATCTATATTATATGTAAATTTCATGCATAAAATAATAAAATTGGAAAGAAAAAAAGATTTTCATATCTTAGTATCCTATCTATTAGTAAAAATGACTATAAAAAAAGTCGTGTGAAAATAAGGACAAACCTAAAAGTTTGTAGAATCAAAACATTTTTTATGAGAAAGTTTTTGCTCTTAACTTGTGTAACAACTTTAACTTAATATCTTAAATATAAAATTTTATCGAATTCCTTTCAGGTATTTGAGCTGTACATGCACCTACAGACAGCCAGAAAAAACACCATTCCAAAAACACTTAATTCAAATTTCTACGTATATGCAAAAATCTGATGTTCGAAATTTTTGTTCTATCACAATACCTTCCTTATATATTAAATGTATACGATCGTTAAAAAGAAAACAAATTTTTAAATAAAATAAATTTTTTGTAATTCAGTCATTTAATTTACCATAAACTATGAATTGTCTATTAACATTTTTACTTTTACTTTATTTAATTATTGTATCTTATAATTTCCAAGTTTAACTTTTTTATCTTACCATTTCTCTTAAATTTGGTTTTTATTAATTTAACCTCTCTTAAATCATACATAATATACACTTGTATATTACAAAAATTATAATAGTGTAAATTCTCACCTTTGAATCATTCATTATTAAATTCAGATATCAAAAATATCCAAATTGATTACATTTTCGAAAAATTATTTTCGAATAAACATTAGTTTAACGAATTTAATACGATCGTAATGTTCATATATGTGTACATCGGTATTTTAATAAAATAAATTAAAAAATTAATATCAATAATAACGATAAAAATAAAAAACAAGAAATAAAAATCAAAATAGTTGAGAATTAATTTAAAACCATGATTTGAACGCGCTTTAAAACGAAAAAAATACTTCAACTCTGGCGGAAGCCATGTGTAACGAAAGATACAAAAAGAAACAAAAAACAAATTCACAGCGTGTTTAGTTTTTTTGTTTTTAATTAATTTATTTTTTTGAATTAATTTTAATTATTGTTTTTTTTTTTCAAGTTATATTGAATAATTATTAGGAAATAATTATAAATATTATAGAAAATTAGAAATTGATAGTGAATTCAAAATAACTCTGAAGCAAAAAAAAAACAAATCAAATTGATTTGATGTCAAGTAAAATGTCGAATTAAAATGTGTGAATTTTTTTATTTCAAATCAGAAGCAAATTTCTTTTTAAAGTAGGTAATTAAAATAATAATATCAGTTTTTTTTTTTATTTATATTCAAATATGAAATTTATACAAAATTTGCGAAAATTGTGTTAAAAATTAAATTATTTGTTACGGTTTTGTATTAAATTAAAAATAGTATTGCAAATAGTAATGAACTGTTAAACAAAGTAGTGAAAGTGAATATCACTTCAGTGAATATGGATCAAATTTAAAATCAACTAATTTTTTATTGAAAATTTTTTTTATATCAAAATTATTTTACATATAAACATTGACAATTGACTGTCACCTTAAAAAAAGTTAAATAATTTCTGAATGTTTAAAATTTTCTTTAGTAACCGAGTAAATGACTTTTCAAAAATCGAAACTTTACATATATTTTCTTACTTTTCTTAATAAGTTTTATATAAGTTTCTATACTATAGTATTTGTATATAAAATAAGTCAGTTTTTTGTATGCTACTAAATAGTTTTAAACAGCTAAATTTAGTTATTCATTTTACTGTTTTTAATAGAAGTTAAAGAACTTGTCGAACTTTTACCAAATACTTGAAAATATGCAATATTTAATTTTAAATTTGAAACAAAAGAACTAAGTAATGAAACTAATTCTAGCACTTTTTTTTTCTTTGGGCAAGGATGGTGAGAATCATCGAAAGATATTGTACGCAACACAGTTATGTTAAACTTTAACTCACTCAACACAAGCCCCGTCTTAAACTAGTCTAAAAGACTAACCATTGATTTTGCGTTAACTCTTATAGATCTACTGAAATTGCAGATCTTCGCAAAGCACTTAGAAATGATGCTTAAAAACTTATTTTACAAAAAACATTTGTTTCAATAGGTATTCTAATTTATCAAATTAAATTTAAATATAAAGTAAAAGCCAACGCAAAGCAGGCTATATAAAGGTATAAATTAGATATAAAATATAAAAATATAACGGAAATTATAACCGACAACAAAATATTTAATAAAGCGAAGAGAGTTGATTTCATTGAAGAGAAGGAAGAAAAAATTGTTTTGATATTATTAAGAGCGTTTCCGAAGCTTGATACTTGACATTTCTTTTCATAGATGTATTGCTTTTTTATTTCGAATATGTAATGTAGTAGAGAAAACACTAAAAATTTGACCAATTATAAACTGCGATCATCTAATAATAGTATTTAGTGCGAAATTCGGTAGGGTTGGGAACACTCAAAGTAGCCATAAAATGAAATTAGAAAAAGGGTCAGTGTTGAAGGGATGATATACGAAAGTTGGAAGATTGATTGAAAACGAATTTGGACAAGTTATTTTATAGTTACAACGGAAAATATCTATCAGAAGGAAACAAATTGAATAAAATGTGTTCCACATATTAGCGAATCCTACAATAAATGAGTTTCCTAGGAATTTCCATGGTGTAGAAATGGCACTTGAAACGTTCCTTGTGTTTCAGAATTATTGATTTTAGTTCAATAGAACAATGTCGTTGCCTATAAGATACTATCAACAAAAGAGAGATCTATTATATTACATTGTTAGTTAAAAGGAGTTGGAAACGTTTGCTTGTTTAGTTCTACAATCGGATTTTGTCGAGCTAACTTAATAAAGTTTAAGAAATACCATCCCATATTTAAGAGAATACAATTAATAATAACGTATATTGTATCACAATAAATGTAAATGTAAATTTTATTTTTTATTTTATAAACCCTAATTTTTTAATTGCAAATCGTCGCGCGTAGAATAAAATAAAATATTACCACCAAAATATTACACCTATCAATGAAATATCTACACCATTTTGATGTCATTATTTTATCGTTAATAAATTTCCCATTTTGATTTTCTTTCATTTATGTTGACTTGTTATAATAACCAACCAAAATTATATAAAATACCCGTATATAATAATAATATAGTAGTTAGCTTTAGGTTATTTTACGTCACATCATTATCAATTTTCAATTTTAATATAAATCGTTGTTTTCTTTCTTACCATACTCTTGAATTACATCATTTATCTAACAAGCAAAGAGAATTGATGATATATTCAGTACTATGTTCTATTAATAATGAAATTAATAATAATCCAATTGTTGTTTTTGGAAAAATATATCGTTTTATTATTATTTATTTATCTGTCATATGAAATGATAACTAACACTCATCACATACACTTACATAATATTGATAACAAAATTATTTATCTTTTTATATAACTCATCAGATCAAATCTTGTGGTAACTTGACTTTTTTTTATTGTGCTTTCCTTCCCGCTGTTCTAGCTAGTTGCCTGAATCCTTTTCTAATCTTAATCCAATTAGAGAACTTAGCTTTCATTTCAAGGAAAAAAAAAAAATTTTGTATCAAATATACCAGCATCTTACCAGTTAATAATAAGTATACGTACATAAATAACTTAGTGCCAATATGACAACTTATGAAACTTATGACAATATTTTTATTTGTTTTTTGGTTTTTGTTTTAAATGACATCACATATGCCAATTTCTAACTCTATAAAGATGATTTTAATGTTATCAAAACAATGTGGTTCAAATACATCCTTCCAATGAGAAACTCATTGGTCATTGTTTCTGTTTTATTTTTTTTAACAAAAAATCTGTCAAAAGGATAAATGATACACCGTTTCTATTATTTGAACCGTAAACATAAATCTATCAAAAGGATAATCTTTAGAAAACAGATAAAAGGACAACGTAAAAAATAAAAGTAACAAAAAAGGATATAAAATTAACAAAAGTCCTTGTCATTAGTTTATGATTTTGATTTTCAGGGAAATATATTTTATTTGTGTATTTGCAGAACAAACCTCTGTGGTTCAACTGAGTAATAATCAGAATATATTTTAAGACTTCGCAAATAATATTTATATGACTTTTTTTTTGTTCTTGTCATGTTATTATGATTTTTATTATCTTTCTAACAGATACACAATACATCTATTGTATTTTAATACTTTAAAGACTATGGTTCAGTTATAATTTTTTTGCGAAAATCAATAATAGGACTACCGTTATATTGATTTATTTTTGAATGTAATATTTTAATGTCCTTTTTTTATTTATTTATTTATTTCAAAACGTCTCTAGGAGAGTAGGATTTTTAATTGCTAAAATCACATTCCTCTGTAGCCGGTATAATGAGATAATAACCTTAACTTCAAAATAATATAATGATTGAGCAATAGCATAAGGCAGGAAAGGGAATAAGCTGAAATTTTTAATTCAAATTGCAGGAGTGGGATTAAATGGAAGTTATAGCAGTTGTAAATTAACTGATTCCTTGAATTTCTGTATATATTATACGAACCGGGGAACACCTAGAGATCATTATTCCATTAATTTATTATATTATTAATTCGAAATTCTAAATAAATAATATCGTTCAATATAAAGATTGTTAATATATATTTTTAATTATGAATTATAAATATCTTTAATATTATTATTTTCTGGTTTATTATATAATAAAGGACACTAAATCTGCCGGAATTGGTGCTTAAAAATACCAGTTCTACTATTTTAAAACCTCTGCGCAAACTTTTGCACCTTTCCTTTGCTTCGGGTATATGCTATTCTAAAAAAGAAGTAATTCAAACTATTCCTCTAATTACCGTCCTATTGCTTTTATTTCGGTTCTTTCCAAAGTTTTGGAATCGATACTAAATAGAAAGCTTACGAAATATCTGGATAGCAAAGGTTTGATTCATGAAATCTATATGGGTTCAGAGCATCGTTCAACGGGTGACCTCATAACTTGCCTCCGGGTGACCTCGTTCGATTCGCGTACTAGTCGATGGCTTTTCATCTGACAAATTTTTAATAAATGCTAGAGTGGCTCAGGAATCTGTTCTCTCGCCCACCTTATTTCTGATTTTCATCAACGATCTACTCTCTCTTACTTCCAATCCTATTCATAGCTTTGCAGACGATAGCACTGTTGCTACTTGTTGCTACTTATGAATTCAATAAAAGACTAAACGTCAATCATTCAGCCAATGTAGCTTCAAAAAATTTGAATATTTTCTAACTCAATTTTATAAAATTTATATTTATATTAATTGGTAATTAATTTTATGCTTTTATATTAACTCGTCGCTGTCGGTTTATTTATTTATTTATTTATTTATTTATTTATTTATTTATTTATTTATTTGTCATTCTGTCACGCTTTTTATTATCTTCGTAATCTGTTAGCAACATTTGTAAGTGTAGTATGGTGCAGAGGATAGTGTACAGGTTTCAAAAGTGATGATCATTTTGTTCGAATCCAGTTCACATGCAACATTTTTTTTTTTTAACTATCTATTCATCAACATTTTTTGAATAAAATATGTATACATTTTTGTATATATCAATTTAAAACTTACATTTTTATCTCTTATTCATGCATACAAACATACACATTATATTTTTGATCTTTCCTGGTGTTTTGTATTAGCATAATTAGCAAAACACAATCCATACATACAATATTTTTATGTATGTTGCTAAGTAATTTTGTTTACAACATTTGTTTAGTATTTAAATCAAAATATTTGCTGTCAACATTCTTTAATGCATATTGAATTAATGCATATATGGTGCAGAGGATAGTGTACAGGTCTTGAAAGTGAGTGTTAATGTGTGGACTGTGGTTCGAATCCAATTCGTATATGTATAATTTTTTTTTTTTTTTTTTTTAACTCTATTCATCAATATTTTTTAAATAAAATTTTATGTATAATAGATTCAAAACTTTATTTTTCTTCTTATTCATAATTCATTCATGCATACAATACACATGCATTTGATCTTTCTTGCTATAATAATTTAGTTCAACCAATCTTGATGTGCACATGGGTTTTGTATTAGGATTTAGCAAAACACAAAATATATAGGCACAATATTTTTATGTTGCTAAATTATTTTGTTTTAAAACATTTGTTTAGGATTTCAATCAGAATATTTGTTGTCAACATTCTTTATTGCATATTGAATATGTATGGCGTTAAAAATTAATATTGTATGTGTTTTATTTAGGAACATTTATTATGTATATTGTGTATAAATAAAATTTTATTCAAAATAATTCCAATTGCCAAATTCACACTACATACATACATAATATTTTTTTTGTACATAGAAAAGAATATAAAAAGTAAAGATCATTACAAAATTATGCTTTTGCGCATTACGCATTATGATTTACAAACAAAATTTTGTCAACACAAAAAATTAAAACTACGTATGTACATATGTACGTACGTATGTACATAATATTTATTTATTTATTTATATTCAGGTACCGTGGTACATAAATGTGCCAGGTAGCTATAACCCCTGTTTCCTGGTAGGAATGTGGGGTGTACGTGATATAATGATATATAAAGTATTTACATATTGCGATATATGAATATTTTTTTTTTTTATTTTATAATTATTGTACCCAGCCGGGAATCGAACCCGAGACCTCTCATTCCCTTATGAATGAGAAGCGGTGCGTCAACCACTGCACCAATGGCTGGATACACATAATATTATGTTAAACTAATTTCCTAAATTATTTTGTTCCGCTCCATTTGTTTATAATTTAAATCAAGATATTTGTCAACATTTTTTACTGCATGATCTTATTAAGCGATTAGGTAGGTAGGTGTTCAAGGTAAGATGTTTGTTTGGATATACGATATACTACTAATAGTATACTATAGAAATATGCAGTAAAGTACATATGTATATCATTTTCATTCGAGTTATGTTGTTGGATTGTAATATATATAATCACAGTATTTTGGTACATATTTTACCCTTCGAGGTACTTTCTTTATTTATGAATTACATACTGGAATAAAAAATTTTTACTCTTGCTGTAATGGAATCGATTTAACATCTCTTAATTTACTTAAACATTTGGTATAAAATTATAAAACGTATTTTATATCAGAAACAATAATTAATGTATGTATGAATAAAAAATATCCCATATTTTTAAATTCAAATTATGTGTTTCATTTAAAACTAAAAAGTATAAAATAAAATAATATGTAAAAAAAATATTTTTTAAAATATGCTTTTATCGAAACCAAATTCGCCTTCTAAAAAGTAGAAAATAAAATTGATTGCAAAACTTTAGCTTTTTTGACTGTTATAATATAAAAGTGAATTGCTAGTGCAAACATTTTGGACTGTTATAATATAAAAGTAAATTGCTGGAATAAAAAAGAAACACGAACCTCAAATTTTCTAGATTTTTATTTAACCTTATTCCAGCAATTTACTTTTATATTATAACAGTCCAAAATGTTTGCACTAGCAATTCACTTTTATATTATAACAGTCAAAAAAGCTAAAGTTTTGCAATCAATTTTATTTTCTACTTTTTAGGGGGCGAATTTGGTTTCGATAAAAGCATATTTTAAAAAATATTTTTTTTACATATTATTTTTTTTATATGCTTTTATATTAACTCGTCGCTGTCGGTTTATTTATTTATTTATTTATTTGTCATTCTGTCATGCTTTTTATTATCTTCGTAATCTGTTAGAAACATTTATAAGTGTTGTATGGTGCAGAGGAAAGTGTACAGGTTTCAAAAGTGGGGGTCATGTTGTTCGAATCCAGTTCACATGCAACTTTTTTTTTTTTTAACTATCTATTCATCAACATTTTTGGAATAAAATATGTATATATTTTGTATATATGAATTTGAAACTTAAATTTTTATCTCTAAATTCATGCATACAATACAAACGCAATATATTTTTGATCTTTTCTCCTATAATAGTATATTTTTATGTATGTTGCTAAAATATTTTGTTTACAACATTTGTTTAGTATTTAAATCAAAATATTTGCTGTCAACATTCTTTAATGCATATTGAATATGCATGGTTAAAAATTAAGATTTTATGTTCGTAATATGTTCATTAAATATTTAAGTGTTGTATAGTGCAGAGGAGAGAGTACAGGTTTTGGAAGTAAGGTAATTTGGTTCGAATCCAATTGTGTTGGTACATTTTTTTTTTTTTGTTAACTGTATTCATCAACATTTTTTTAATAAAATTTTATGTATAATATACACATATTATTTGATCTTTCCTCCTATAATAATTTAGTTCAATCAATCTTGACGTGCACATGTATTTTGTATTAGGATTTAGCAAAACACAAAATATATGGGTACAATATTTTTATGTTGCTAAATTATTTTGTTTTAAAACATTTGTTTAGGATTTAAATCAGAATATTTGTTGTCAACATTCTTTATTGCATATTGAATATGTATGGCGTTAAAAATTAATGTTTTATGTGTTTTATTTAGGAACATTTATTACGTCTATTGTGTATATAGATATATTGCATATTGAATATGTATGGCGTTAAAAATTAATGTTTTATGTGTTTTATTTAGGAACATTTATTATGTCTATTGTGTATATAGATATAGATATAAATAGCAAAACACAAAATATATAGGTACAATATTTTTATGTTGCTAAATTATTTTGTTTTAAAACATTTGTTTAGGATTTAAATCAGAATATTTGTTGTCAACATTCTTTATTGCATATTGAATATGTATGGCGTTAAAAATTAATGTTTTATGTGTTTTATTTAGGAACATTTATTATGTCTATTGTGTATATAGATATACATATAAAATTTCATTCAAAATAATTCCAATTGCCAAATTCAAACTACATACATACATAATATATTTTTGTATGTTCAAAGTAAAGAATATAAAAAGTAAAGATCATTACAAAATTATGCTTTTGCGCATTACGCATTATGATTTATATATACATATATATTATTTTCATACGTGTTAGAAATGTTACTTCAACTAAAATTGTATTGTAATATTTATAATCACAGTATTTTGGTACATATTTTACTCTTCGAGGTACTTTCATTAATTATGAATTACATACTGGAATAAAAAATTTTTACTCTTGCCATATAATAAAAATATCCCATATTTTTTAAATTTAAATTATGTGCTTCATTTAAAACTAAAAAGTATAAAATAAAATATTAATTTTATGGGGCGCATTCGGTTTCAATAAAAGCATATGTATTTTAAAAATTATTTTATTTACTTATTATTTTATTATTGGTGTAATGCTAAGTTATGGACGATATTTCTTGTTTCTCCATTTTCTGTGTATATAAATAAATTTTGTGTATTACCGACGCGTGAACATGCAACATATAATTGCCCATGGGAGACGCATGAATTTTCAAGATTTAATCCACATATTGTCATAGTTTGCCCTTGAGCTTTATTAATTGTCATTGCATTGGTGGTTTGAAATTGCGTAATAAAATTGAGATCCAATTTTTAATTCTAAATGATGTGGTGGTATACCTGTTACGTCCAATGAATTTAAAAATTCAGTTGGATAATTAACTCCTTCATTTTCATCGACGACTGTATCTAAATCTATTGATATGTAAATGTAAACAATTGTGTATTAATTATATTTTGTATAGGAAGGTTAATGACATCAACGTCAACATTTTTTGCTGTAAAATAGTTCATTCGCTTAACCATTGATGGTGTGAATAATTGACTTCAGTATTTGTAAACACTTTTTGTATGAGTTCATTTTGGGTAGATACAATATTACAAAAATTTTCACCAATTTCGAGTAATTACAAAAATTTTCACCCTCACCAATTTCGAGTAATTGTTTTGAAAACTCTTCTGCTGTTGGATCATTTTGTATTTGAATATTTTTATTCATTTGAAAGTACCTGTGAACCTTTTGAAAATACTTATATAGGGTATAAGTATAAGTATAGGAATCAATAGGGTCGTCATGGTCGGTTAGATTGAATTAGATGGGATAGTCATGCGCGATTAGTTTGGTGCGTTTTGTGGTGATTAGATAATAAGAAGATAGTTTTTGGTATAAAAAACACTTTCAGTTATATGGCAGCTATGACTTCCTGTGAAACTTTTGAAAATACTTAAATACAGAATCAATAGCGTAGTCATCGCAGGTTATCTTCGAGTGTTTTGTGGTGATTAGAGGATGAGAAGATAGTTTTTGGTATAAAAAACACTTGAAGTTGTAAGACAGCTATGAATCTAGTGTCGCCTACAAAAAAGTAATAAAAACAAAAACTATCCTTAGAACCAAATGAACATACGTTGTAAATATGACTTTAATATGAGGAGTAGCTTAATTATATATTAAGATAATAATAATTATAGGAGATCCTTTCATTCATTTTCCATTTTCATTCACCTTTGAATACATTAATGGAATTTAAAGTCAAGAATACTTGTTTTTCTTTAGAATCATAATAAATTATATTGTATTTTGAAACTGCTATGAAATTTTTGAATATTTAAATGTTTTTAGTGCGTATAATGGCAATGACTTTTACAGGTATTTTGAATGGTTGCTGTGGGGCTTTTTGAAATGTTTGTACAGCTTTTCTTAAAAAAAGTCTTCGTTGTACTTTTATTAGAATAGGTCAATAACAAGTTTTCCTTTTTAGCACATTTCAAAAAAAAATTTAAAAAAATGTGGCTATTAGTTTCACTCTGTCCATTCGTCCGTCCGTCTGTTTATAAAACTTCTACACCTTTAAAGATAGAGAAAAAAAATTTTAACCATGGGTAGGTCTCATAAAAAAATTAATTTTGTGGAACAACTTTTTCATGTAGCCCCATCCATCAGCGAAATACAGCTCCTCAAACTTTGAAAAATCCCTATTTTTAAACGCGTATATTTCATGTTCCGCTTAACATATTTTGAATATGAAAACGGCATTCGACAGAAATTTTCTTTAGCTTTATAAATCTATATCAAAATTATATATATATTTTAAATTGAGCTTTGAGAAAGGAATCTGAAATTTTGAGACAAGAAAGAATTTTAGAATTAATATAAGTTTCCTTAGAAAATTTTTTCGTACCGAATGTCCTATTGTACATTTTGAGACAAGAAAGAACTTTTAAAATTAATATAAGTTTCCTTAGAAAATTTTTTCGCACCGACCCTTGCTTAAAAGCTATTAAGGCTCAAAAATTAAAAATTTACTATTTTTAGGCACCTGTAACTTAAGCACCTGTACAAATTTTTCTTCGGCAAGACATAAAAATTAAAGCTCCAGTAATATATTCTTACGTGTGTTAACGGTTTTTCTTAGTTATATAGGGTTCTAGACTTACAGCCCCTCAAAATTCTAGAAAAGTCTATTTTCACATTTTTTCTTATTATATGAAATTTTGAAATTTTTGTGCAAGTGACAATAATTCTAAACAGTTTGTATTGCCTTTGGGAAATGTGAGCTTTTAAAAACAATTGGTTTACATTCTACCTTGTTTCTTTGTAATAATAAATTATTTGTTCGGTGTAGTTTTTGTCATATTTTTTTATTTGTTTTCTATCTTCTTCTTTCTTATTATATGCGATCGTTGTTTTTCTTTTTGAAATTTATTTATTTATATATATACTGTCATGTATCCTTATTCATGTGCCATAAAAAGTTTTATTATTTACTCAAAATCCCCTTCTTTCCGGTAGTTTAAGTTGTTAAAATACGCATGTTTTTGCTAGTGTACACGCAATCGCGTAGGATATGCTACATTATTAGTTTGCTTGGACAGAAACTGCTGTGAAGATGTTGGTTCTTTTGCAACGTTTCTCGGTTAATTCTATAGCTTTTTTTAATACTGTCAATTCCTGTAAAGACGAAGTGTTCTTTCTCAATGTATCCCACCTTAAGTTTTTCGTTTAGGCTTATTACTGCAAACCCAGTCCATTTGAGTTTTTTGAAGCATCTGTGAAGATGCCTAAAATTCTGCCTTGATTGGCTTTCTATAGTTCTATAGTTCTTGAATGACAGAACAGTTGTTCTTAATTTTTAGTTTGTAATCTATAATAAAAATTTATGAACTTTATATTAAATTTCTTTTTGTAAATTTTTTAAAGGATGTATCTGCTAAAAAAAAAGGTATATTCATAAATATTACAATCGTAAAGCTTTTTATATTTATTTTACTGATTCCTTTGTTTTCATAATTTTTAAAAACTATTTTTATCTCCATAAAAAACTAAACTAAGAAAAATAATAATAGCACATTGCAAAAATAGCCAACTAATACATTTATATAAAATTATCATTTGAACTTTAGAATTGTTTTTTTTTTATAATAGTTTTATTTTTTGATAATATATAAAAAAAAAGAAAATATTAAACTTTTCTATGAATAGTCTGTCATACTATTCACCAAAATCGTATCCGAATACCCTAGATTCTGATTTAGATCAGGAAATAGTATGTTTTACAAAATGGTTTACCCTTTCTCCAGGAGTTTTAACTTTTAAACACTTATATCTTCTTTTAAATCAATTATTTGACAACTTGTCCATTGTAATAAACCTTTTCCTTTCAGATGTGGGCTTGTATCAAATTTTACTTCTCTATAATTTTCTATTTTAATAATTTTAATTGGCATTTAAAGAATTGTACATATTGCTTTTATGTATATAGAACTCAAATCTGTTAACCTGAAGGTGCTTAAGTTACATGTACATTCTATAATTAAATGTTAATTTTTTCCAACATTATTGTAATTACGATTAAAATTTTTCCAATTTTACTAATTTTCACAATACAATTAAACATTTTTATCAAAATACATAGAATATAATTAGAATATAATATTTTTGTTCCTTATATGATAAGAATGATATTTTTTTAAATCTATTTGCCAGCCATTATCTTCAAAATAAACCAAAAGTGGTCGAATCAAATTTACGATATTATCAAAATATTATTATATACTTAGTCCTTATCAACAATA
Source organism: Poecilobothrus nobilitatus (assembly GCA_947095535.1). Classification (NCBI taxonomy): domain Eukaryota; kingdom Metazoa; phylum Arthropoda; class Insecta; order Diptera; family Dolichopodidae; genus Poecilobothrus; species Poecilobothrus nobilitatus. The sequence continues at coordinate 117,515,681 of OX352774.1, forward strand.
TAAAACAAAATTTTAGAGAGAGTTTTTAACAAATTCAAAAGTCAGTTAAATAGATATAACCATTCATTTAAATTGGTTCGTTCTTTTAGTTGTCCTTTTAAATGGTTTTCTTTTCTGGAATAATAATTAAAATTTAATTTGTTTCCGGGATCAGGATATAAAAATATAATTTTGTGGTTATTTATATCATAGTTTGTGAAAGATAATAAAAAAAAGTATTATTACCATAATAAAATTAAATATATATATATATATATATATGTACATAAAAAAAAAAATGAATATTAAATTTTTTGTTATTACTGTGACCAACAAACAAATAATTAAAAATTATTAAAAAAACAAAGAAAAGAATATAAAGTTGCCAAGTAATTAAAAATTTAAAAGAATTTCATTATACTCGTATATAAGTATGTATATTACATATATTTATCCTTCAAGTATGTTTTAAAACAGTCTACTTTCTATCGTTGTTACGTATTTTAATCTAAGTTGTTCAATTGCAAATATAAAAAAATGGATCATATTTAACGGTAGGAGTATGGCAAGAGTGTGCAGTTGGAATTGCAATATCGCTTGAAATACTTATGTGACTATTATTTCAATTCATTCATATTTTAATCTTTCATTTCTATAAATAATCTCCATATTTACACCTTATAATGACAACTATTATTTTAACGATTGTTAAATTCCCCTTAAATATTTTTCGTTAATATTTCCGATTAATAATCCAATATTGTAATGATTCCACTTGTAGTTGGAATCACCATAATATAATTCAACAAACATTCAGTACAAATACGGTCAAAATTGATGACATGCAGTAAAAGAATGATAAAAAAATTATGTCTGTTTTTTTATTTTGTTAATATTGGATCATAATTTAATTTCAATTCATATAAACCTTTTGTACATAAGTGAACTAAAAATATAAAAACGGTTCTAAATAGTACAAAATAAGGAAACTAATTTTGAAGACAATTAATTTAATTAATTTTCTTTTGTGTTTAAAGAGTTTCTTTGGTTTTAATACTGTTATCGTAATTTTATTTAATTATTACATCATTGTTTTTCAGCATTGGATTTCCTTTGTTTTTGTATCCATTTTATTAACCAAAAAAAAAAAAAAAGAAACAAAAAAAGGGAAATTCCCGAAATAAAATTAACGAATAAACGGAATTAACATTTTTTATTTAATTTTAATGTACCTAATAAAAATAATATTGGAAGAAAAAAAAAATAATTTTATTACATTTTGTATCCTAAAATATCTAATACTTAATTTAATTCTTTAATATGCTATAAAACGCAATGTGTGCCAAGGACAATTTAGAAAATAAAAATAAAAATCAAATTAAATTTTTTTTTCTAAAAAGAGACAAAATATTAAAATATTACCGATAAGTTTTAAGTGTTTTTTTTTTATGAAATGATAATATTATTTTGTAAATTAAATTAGTGTATATATATAAAAATCTATGGAATCATATTTTCTCTTAATAGAGGATCCAAAAATCATTTTTAATTTCAAGTACAAAAGGTAATGTAAAAAATGTACAAAAGATGTTGTATCTAACTACCGTTTATCAATATCTTAAGTATGTAATTTCTTGTATTGTAACATTTAAATTATAATACTTTCATTTGATTCAAAGAATATTCCAAAAAAAATTTCTCTGAAAAAATTTCGTTTCACAGGACCTAAATATTGATAATTTATAATGGCATACAAAGGATGATAATCAAATTAGATGTTCATGGGGTTTATATATGAAAAAACAAGATTTGAAAAAACATCGGTTTATAAATAGACTGTTCTTAGACTGTTTGTTTTTTTACAAGGATCGCTGGAAAACTTCAAAAGTCACTCAGAAGAAATGCACGTATTTCTTCCGGATGGTGTTGGACTTTAACCAATCAAAACTATGCTCTTTTTAAATCAAACTTTAGGTAGGGACGTTTGATACAAATTTAGGAAAAAATTACGATTATGAAGGATGGGTAAGAAAATTTGGAGGACCATTTTAAAGAAAGATGTTATTGTTTTTCTTAAACTTAAGTTTATTTGCTTTAATCTACCCTGTATTTTTGTCAGCACATCAGAGTGTTGCAACATCAATTAAACAATAACCTTCAATAAATTCCAATAAAAAATATAAATCAATTAGAAATAAAAAAAAGAATTTGTCACTTATAATATAATAATCATACTGATATATGATTAAATAATTTAACTTTCAATAAAAGTGAAAAAAGAATTTATGACTACAATTTACAAAAAAAAAAAAAAAATTTATTGTAAGGTCAAAGTCAGGATATTAGAATACCTCATCCTTTTTTAATATTCGGTAATAATTTCAATTATAACAATTAAAATTATATTCAAATTAACCATTAATATTTCAAGAAATCAAACACATATACAAAAAATAAAAAAAATAAAATATATATTTTTAATCAATATTTTAGATAAAAAATAGAAAAAAAGATAATGAAAATTCATATCTAAGTGAAAAATCAATTGAAAATTTTATACATTTGTAATAAAAGATAATAAAAATGTATATATATTTACGTATAATTTATAAATTTATTATAAATTACATTGAATCGGAAATTTTATCTTATATATTTTATTTATTATTTATTTTACATTATATGATAATAAAAGTATGTATAATAAAATAAATTTTTAGATAATTTTTAGTTGATTTTTTTTTTCTGTAAATGAATTTTCATTTATAATATAATTGATAAAATAATAATTGTTAAATTTTAAATAAATGTGTATTATGTTGTTGTTTGATAGGAAAAGCAACTGTTTATATATAGACTTAGATCTTTTGAACTGTTGTATATCCTTTCTCAATGACCAGCTTGCAGGTCACTTATCGCAGCGCTTCTTGGAGACAGTTAATTATCTTTAAGAAATTTCATCTATTTATATCTACTCTTTCAATTTTTGTACATGTACCTTATGCATGCAATCCTAGAATTATATAACCAATATTAAGTTTCAGATTCATCCTATTAAGTTTCAGAAATTTCTTTGGGATCTTACGATTTCGCTTGCTACAGAAACATTTAGTGTACAAAGATTCGAGAGTTTGAAGGACAGAAGATAACTTTTCTTGTAAATCTGGTTTTTGACCAATTACGTGTATTGTATAGTAAAGACATTCGTTTTAAATATACAATAAAAATTATATAAATTGTACATTTTACCCAAAAAAATTTAATCAATGACGCAGTACGTAATAGACGATTTTTCCGGTAAAAGATTTCGGGTTCTCGGTCAGCTCAAAGTTTTATATAAAATGTAATAATATAATGTAAACAAAATAAATGAAATAATTATATGATTTAATACTAGCACTAGAACCACACATTTAAAACGAAAGGTTGATGTATTTTTTATTACATGATAATAGCGGGGAAACTAAATTAAATAAATAGATAAGAGAAAATATTTTTTTGGTTTAAAAATAATAAAACAAAAATAATTAAATTAATAATTTATAAATGAGGCATTAGAGCCGACTCAAAAAGGCGTCCAATCACCTTGGCTCCAATTAAAAGAAAACCCTTTGAGAGGCATTTTCAGAGCGATATATATGATATATTTTTAATCAATTTTTTTAATAAATATATCTATGTACAAAATAAAAAAATGAGTTTGATTTGAATATGTTCGAAATGAAGACGACATATCCAAATTTTGTATTTTAGAATTAAAATATTGGGGTCTCCTTCTCAAACAACCACTGAAACAAAAATATTTAATGATAAAAATTATGCTTATAGTTAATTTATTGAAAACAAGATAGCTTTCAAGACCATGGTGGAAATTTATAATGATATTTTCTTATTAAATAAAAAAAAAATTTATGAAAAACCAATAAGATAAGTATAAGTATATAAAAATTTGCTGTTTCACAAAAAAGGACATTACTCATTGGTTGTTTATTCAAATATATGTTGATAAAAAATTAAAAAGTTGCACTTATCTTGTCTAAATATAATATTTTTAAAAAGCAAAATCTATAATATAATACACAAGATGTTGGCGAGACCTTGCCAACATGTAAAAAAATATATTTTATATCTATAATAAAACACTCACACTGAATGTAAACTAAACTGGCAATGATGATATTTCTGTATATTTATTTAATAAGTTAAAATTTTATTACCAGAGACACAAATCTTTGACTCAAAGTATTATAAAGAGCTACAAACCGTTCATTAAAAATATAAATAAATTTAGTAAATATTATTATCCGAGACCAAATTTTCCACTAGAAGTATTATCAGACACACAAATTATTGTTCATTAAAAGTGAGTACAGTCAAAAAAGGAAAAGTACATACTTAAAAAACACACATTTTCAATAAAAATAAATTCAGCAAATTTTAAATTTTTAAATTTGACTGCCACATTCATTATGAACTTAATAAAATTAAAATGCCTGAAAGTGAAAAGAGCAGAGAAAGGGAGTTTATAGTAAGCCTCATATTTGTAAGAAAAAAATAATAGGCCGATTTTATTCTTGATTTTGTTTTCATTAGTATAAAAGCTGGTAAAAGCTTCGTAACAGACTTTAAAGTAGTTTTGTTTATTTAGGTTGAAATTTAGATTTTTAAGCTAAATTTTCGGTATAACTGGTATAACATAAAATATTCGAAATTTTTTTATTAATATAAAATTCGGCAGACTTAAATAATATTTATATTTATTAATATTAATAATATAATATTAATATTAATATTTATTTATAATATTATAATATTATATTTCATAACAGAAGTCTGGAACTTACCAAATATTATAGAAATGGATATTTTTCTTAAAAAAAAAAAAAGAAACTAACATAGAAAATATCATTTTAGAAGCCTTCAGTCACAATACATTCATAATTTTGTACTAATTTATTATTAGACCATTAAATTAAAAAGCTGTCAAAAACGACCGTCACAAAAAAAAACCCCGAAAATTTATGAAATTTCATTATCAGAGACATGAATCTTTTATTAAATATACCAAAGACCTCTTCTAAAGTACATTTATTTAAATAAAATAAATTCAGCAAATTTTTTTCAAGCAAAAAAAAATAAACGCAAAAGACTTGAAAGTAGTTTTGGTAATTAAAGTAATTTCGCGGCGAAAACAACTGTTTTTCATCGACATAAAAATTTTTTTTTAAAACTAAAGAAAAATAGAGAGTCTGCTAAAATTTTAACAAATATTAAAATTATTTCGATTATTGGGATTGTTTTAAATGTAACAAAAAAAAAAATGTCGTAGCGGTTGGTGTTGGTTGGCTTTTCGCAGGTTTTTATTGTGCACTTTATACATGTGTTTCAAACAATTTTTGAGATATCGGCACGAACTTTTACCCTGAATGTGTTTTTAGCTTGGACCATTTTTTCTCAATGATTAAAAAACTGTCAAAAATTACCGCCACGAAAAAACAGAGAGAAAAAATTAATAAACTGTACCTAACATTTTTAATTTTATGTGTTTAGATTTGTTTTATGTTTTTTTTTCTATTACATCAAGTAAGTAAATGATTCCAAAGTTTTTTTAATGGTGCTGATGTAAAAATGATATTTTTAGGTAGTTTATTAAGGGAGTCGGTATGATACCGTAAATGTTTTTGAATAGAAATTGTGCAATTGCACAGGGATTTTCTAGTTTATATTAAATAAAATAACCTTTGGAATTCTGCGTATATCCTTTACTATTCTAAAATCCCTCCAAAGTCAGAATCTCGCAAATACATGTATATAAATACTCAGGAAAAATACTGTACTTTCGAATCCAACCCTTAATGCAAAAAACCAAATATTTTAAAAAACAGAATTTTAAATAAGCACTTCCGGCCTTTTGCCTAAAATTTTTTACATCAGAGATATATTCTCTTTCCTATAGCATCCACCCGAATTTAAGAATCTGACATACTCATAAAAATATCATATATAAAAAGGGGAATACCCCGATTTTTAATACAACTCTAAACTCTTCCCTAATTAAATTTTTTAAAACCACTTTACAACACATACATATTAGGAATATGGTTTTATGACTAATATGAAAAGTTCATAATGCGATATTCATTGAGCTTATGTTTTTATGACTCCGCAACGGTTTGTCATACATCAACACTGATGTTAAAATCAAAAAAATATTCAAGTTCTTAATTTCTCTTAAATAACGAATATGTAAACGGGATTTGTTTATTACAAAATCAGGATTGTCTCATCAGGATATACAAAGTAAAATTGATTTAAAATTACTTAATTCATACTTTTAGAGAGTAAATTCCCAAAAATGAATTAATTAGTAAACAAGTAATTGATATTATGTTTTTTATTGATAAAGTAAAAATAAATTATGGCATTAATGCTCCATCAATTCTGGCCTTAATAACAAATGTAAAAAGGAAATAAGTCCATCATTTTTGTATGGTAACTTCCATATAAAATGGAAATAAAAAAATATAGCCTTATTTCATTCCCCGATTCAAAATACTAATTCAGCATTCTAAGTACTAAATTTGTTTATTTATTCTTTAATACTTTATTCATAACTCAAAAAAAAAATTTATAATATCTTATAAATAACTCTTATGGAAATATAACAAAACTTCTTATTTAAATATTTTTAAAAATAATTAAATTTAACATTTTTGTAAGTTCTTTTAAGATGTTAAGAGCTAACTTATAATTTTCTATATATATTTCTAAAATTCTATAAAGTTATCTTAACATTAAATTATTTTATTAAATAATTAAATAAAAAATTTTTAAACTCTAATATAATAAATATTTTTATTTTAAAATCTCACATATTTTGTTGGACAAAAATCATAATTTTCTACGCCATTAAAATTTAATTTTTAATATTTCATCCCAAATATCCATTTCCTATCATTTGTTTGTTTGTTACGATCTCTACAGCAAACGTTATACTAATAAAAAAACGAGGAAGAGTGCAGTAGAGTAGACTGTGTCAACTCTGGGATACCCGTATGAACGTAATATATCCTGTTTCTATAAAACTTGACCATCTTTTAAAAACATTCAGATGTTTTAGTACCGAACTACAGAGATATATTTATGTAAATTGTGGAGTTGTATGACAGCTACCCGAATCTATTGCGCCTAGCTTCATTAAGTTCCAAGAAATGCAAGAAACCTGAACCGGCTGCTTTAGACCAATCAAATTTTACAATAGTTTTTGGCATGCAACTCGACACTTTTTCACTAAATTTAAGATAGCTAGCTTCAATAGACACTGAGTTATTTACATTTAAAAAGACAAATTGTATGGCAACTTTCCGAACCTGAATTATCATCATAACCAAATTTTACAGAAGTTGTTGCCATAAAACTGGATCATCATTTGCAAAATTTCAGATACCTAGGTTGAATAGACACTGGGTTATTTCCATTTAAACAAAGAAGTTGTATGGCAGCTACTCGAACCCGGCGGCCGAAAGTGCTGAAGTTAAATAGCAAAACTAACAATTTTGTAAAAGTGACGTAAAAAAAGTTTCAGACTCCTAGCTCCTTTATTTTTTGAGTTATCGTGCGGACGGACACTGAGTTATTTTCATTTAAAAAGAGAAGTTGTATGGCAACTACCCGAACCCGTCGCACCACCACAACCAAATTTTGCATAAGTTGTTGCCATAAAACTTGATCATCATTCGCAAAATGTCAGGTTCCTAGCTTCAATAAACACTGAGTTATTTTCATTTAAAAAGAGAAGTTGTATGGCAGCTACCCGAACCCGTCGAACCACCACAACCAAGTTTTGCAGAAGTTGTTGCCATAAAACTTGATCATCATTTGCAAAATGTCAGGTTCCTAGCTTCAATAAACACTGAGTTATTCTCATTTAAACGGATAAGTTGTATGGCAGCTACTCGAACCCATAACACCAGCACAACCAAATTTTGCATAAGTTGTTGCCATAAAACTTGATCATCATTCGCAAAATGTCAGGTTCCTAGCTTTAATAAACACTGAGTTATTTTCATTTAAAAAGAGAAGTTGTATGGCAGCTACCCGAATCCGTCGTACCACCACAACCAAATTTTACAGAAGTTGTTACCATAAAACTTGATCATCATTTGCAAAATTTCAGAAACCTAGCTTGAATAGGTACTGAGTTATTTCTATATAAAGATAGAAGTTGTATGGCAGCTACTCGATTCCGCCGACCGAAAATGTTGGATTTAAATAGCAAAACTAACAATTTTGCAAAAATGACGTAAAAAAAATTTCAGCCTCCTGGCTCCTTTATTTTTTGAGTTATCGTGCGGACGGACGGACGTACATGGCTTAATTGACTCAGAATTCGATTCTGAGCCGATCCATACCTTTGACACTATATCTAGCTCGACTCCTTTAAGGTGTCAGAAACGTAATGGCAAATTTATTATACCCTTGAACATAGTTCATACGGGTATAGTAAAACAAAACTTTCAAAATGTAAAAATAGAAATTTTTATTATACTATCCGAAAATAATAATTTTTCTTTTAAAATAATAATAGGGATCTTTTATCATATAATTGGAATTTAAATTCATATAAACTAGAAGAATTTTTGTTTAAGTACTTAAAGTTTGTAATAAAATTTAAAATTACACTCTCATAACTATAAACACAATGGAATATAAATTTTATTTAAATATTTATCAAATTGATCGTAAAAAAAAAATTAAAAAAAAAAAATAGACAAGAATATTGCCACGGTCTTTTAAATATTATGAATATTCATTTAATCTTTTTAGAATTTTTAACAAATGCAATTTTATTTAAATTTTCATCTTACCTTGACGTCATAATTCTTGATACTAACGATGATGACGTGAAATAAGGCCAAGCGAAATAAAGCGCTGGGGTTGTTATTTCACATTTAATAAAAAAGAACATTTCGGAGTGTTATTTCTTACCGTTATTGAGAAATTAGACAGTGAAAAATGAGATATAAAGATTGGGTGATTATTTCTCTTTCAATTTAATATACGACTTTTATAAGAAATAAAGTCTCGGTGTGTTATTTCTCAATTACTATGAGTATTACAAAAGTGGAATTATTAACTAACTTAAAAAAAGAAATAATATATTGCCGTTTTCCGGAGCGTAGCTAGTACATAATATTATGTATATAAAATTTAATAAAAAACAAGTCAGAATTTAAACAAACGGATATTTAAGGCGCACGTTTTTAAAAAGACAACACAAACTGCTTAGAATTGTGACTTGCACCAAAATTTAACAATTTTCTTTTGATTACAAATAATAAGAAAAATCTGAAAAATAATGAGACACTTTCATTCATTTTAAGGGAACTGTACATAATTAAGGAAAACCATTCCACATGTAAAATTATAAAGTTAAGTTTAAATTTATGCCTTTTATTTGTACAGGTGCCTAAGTTACAGGTTTTTAAAAATAACAAAATTTCTTGAGCCCAAATAGTCCTTGGTAAAAAGATTTCTGTGGGAGGTAGTAAAACAAAATTTCTGAGACAACTTACACTAATTCTAAAGATCTTTCTTCTCTTAAAATTTTAAGGTTCTGACTAAAAGCGTGTTAGAGTTATATGAACAGAGAAAAATTTTGTAAATTTTGTCTTCAGTTCTTTCTTATCTCAAAATTTCAAATCTCTATCTAAAAGTATGCCGGAGGTATGAAGGAAAAAAATTGTGCAAAATTTGGTTTTCACATAGCGGTAAATTTAAATACTAAATTGAAAAAAAATTTAATATTTTTGATTTTGATAGGTAAAGAAAAGTCCTATCGAATGGCATTTTAAAATATAAAAAATGTTAAGCATTGAGATATATATATTTAAAAATAGTGCTTTTTCAAAGTTTGAGGGGCTGTAGCTTCGTAATGCATTGGACTACATACAAAAGTTGTTCTACAACATTGATATTTTTAGGTGACCTTTATTTCTCAAAAAGTCGCAGATTAAATTGAAAGAGAAATAACATGCGGGACTTTATTTCTCATAGAAGCCGTAGATTAAATTCAAAAAGAAATATATCCCCTGTCGTTTTTTCTCAGTTACTATGAGAAATAAGACTCTGTGGTGTTATTTTTTATTTATTTTGCAGAGCTTTATTTCGCAGGGGATTATTTCATGTCACCATTTACGATGAATTGAATGAGTTGAAAATTTTTTGTTTATTTTTTCTTTGTATTAAATGGCGCCAATCAGAACGCCTGATAATAATAGTCAATAAATGGAAATAAAATCAATAATTTTTAAAACTAAGTTGTATAAAAATGTACATAGAATTTTTTTTAAATTTTAAGAAAGTTTTATAAATAATGCCAATATTACTTTTATTTTTTTTCCACTATTCTTAGAAAATGATTCTCTATTAAACGGAAACAGGAAATTATTTTGATTTAAACTGAATTGCAACCATTGAAATGAACTGAATTGCAATCATTCATAACCAGATGTTCAAGAAGGGCGAACATTTCTAAAATAAATGAAATTTTTTTAAATTTGAATTTTTTATGTAAAATTATAAATATATAATATTGATTTTCATTTACGATTTTTCAATAATAATTTAAAGAAATTAGATTTTCTTTTATTATGATTTTCATAAAAGATTTTTTTAATTCTGAAACCTTTTTAATCTGACCCCAAAAAGATTTATTTTTTCCTAGCCTAAATTATTATTTTTTGTAGCTGCAGCACTTCAGCGTGAATTTTAGTGTCTGCATTTTAAACTTACATTTCACAAAAATGAAAATGGTGCAGCATTCAATGCATCAAAGCCAAATTTGCAAAATCTAAGTGCATCCGCAAAATCTAGTACTCTTTCATTTTAATAGATATTATGTAGTTCCATTTAATTGTTGGGGGCATCGTTGTACAAAATTGGTTACAAGATCGTAGTGCTTCTTACGATTTCAATGTTTGATGATTGCTTAACGGGAGTTTGGGAGATTAACGGTATTTTGATTGCTTTGTTGTTGAAATATGGTTGTAACAAAAACAATTAGAAAGGATTTTATAGTTGCTTAAAAAGTCAGGATTTCAATAATTTGTTTAGCAGGGTTTTGTAACTAGAATTAATTTTTAATTATGATAAATTATGAAAATTATTTAATTTCATTTATAACGATGAAGAGTGCAGTAGAGTAGACTGTATCAACTCTGGGATACCCGTTTGAAGGTAATACATCCTCTTTCTATAAAACTTGATCATCTTTTAAAAACTTTACTCCACAAGTACAACCAAATTTTGCAGAAGTTGTTGCCATAAAACTTGATCATTATTTGCAAAATTTGAGATACCTTCAATAGATACTGCGTTATTTCTATATAAAAAAAATAAGTTGTATGGCAGCTACTTGACCCCGGCGTACGAAAGTGCTGCATTTAAAGAGCGAAACTAACAATTTTTCAAAAGTAACGTAAAAAAATTCCAGCCTCCTAGCTCGTTCATTTTTTTAGTTATCGTGCGGACGGACGTGCATGGATTAATCGACTCAGAATTTGATTCTGAGGCGATCCGTACCTTTCACACTATATCTAGCTCGACTCCTTTAAGGTGTCACAAATGTAATGGCAAATTTATTATACCCTTGAACATAGTTCATACGGGTATAATAAATTATATATGCGCCATTATTTAATTTTGTCTATTATTTTGATTTAAATGTTTGTATTTTGACGCATTTGGATTTCGAAAGTTTAGATTTTGAGGCTTTTGAATTTCGAAAGTTTGGATCAAAATCGCTTTTGCGTTTTGAAGGTTTGTATTTTAAATTTGGCTTTTGTAGAACATCCTAGAAATCTTTAATTTACACATTCATTCTTAATTAAATTATTTAGAAAAAAAAGGATATTTTTATTTAGTCATATAAATTACATAAAATTTAATATTAATTATTAATATTATGAGGTAAATAATAAATGTAATATAATAATAAAAACTATAGTAATTCAATTTCAGTAAAACGATATAACCGTTTATATTTAATTTATTATTTAAAAAAAGGAAAAAAAAACAAATATTTTAGAATTCGATTATACCATAATTTTATTACATTTATATTTAATATATAATATGTACATGATATATTCAAAAATGTAAAACTTTATTGTGGTTTCACAAATATTAAAAGAGCGGTGGCCATCAGAATAAAACAAAGAAAACCATATTAAAAATAAAATATCTGAATTTCAACGAATTAAAATTTTTGCCACAAAATATGCAATATTTTATTTATTTATTTTTTTTTTTGCTTTGATATTTAGTTTATTATGGACATAACTGAATACTTGATGTCTTCAATCCTATAATTGAGTGAAAGTATATATAAATGTAGATAATTAAATTATAAATCAAAATTAAATGAAATGTTATATTCAATTATACTTAATTAGTTTTCAAGCGTTATGGCAATTAAATTATAAAATAACCATATTCAAATATTTTAAAATTTATAATAAAAAAATTATCGATGAAAGAGTAAAAATTTTAGCATATCAAACTCTTGTTAGACCTCTGATCTCATATGCTGGACCCATTTGGTTCAACATAAGTGCAAGTCTAATGAAGAAAATAAGAAAATTTGAACGAAAATGCATAAGAGCCTGCGTAAACCTACACAGAAAACCAGAAACGGATTACAAGCAGTTTTACTCCAATAAATGTTTGTACCGTAAAGCAAATATAATCAGATTCGACAATTTTTTAATAAAAATTGTTCGCAATCACTTTGAAAGATCTCTTAACACAAATGAACATGGTCTAATATAAAAAAATTTTATTACCACAATGACAACTATATTAAAAATAGTTTAAAAACGCGTTTTATTGCTCCCGAACATTTTATATATCTGGATTCTAAGGGGTATATTCAAAACCACGAACATGTCCCGCTATTATATCACTATAACAGACGGGCCACATGCAAGTGCATAGAATATAACCCAAACAACATTGAGACTAGTTTGTTAAAATATGATATGTTTATTCCTGAAAAGGACAAACGTTTACCTAAGAATTATTGGTGGTTGGATACCTAGTGAAATGTATAATTAATAGTTTTTTTTTGTTGTTAAAAAAATTAATAATAGGATTAGGTTTATATTAAGTTAGTTAGATGTAGATTTAGTTTTAGTTTAAGTAGTATAAGTTTTAATTTAATATAAGTTTTAAATAAAATAAAAATGGAAACAAATTTTGGTTTTTAATACAAATTTTCCGAAACATAATTATTATAAAAAATGTTTCGACATGAAATATTAAATAAACAAAAGAATATTAATAATGTTACAAGATAAAAACTAAAAAAAAATAAAAATATAGTATTCAAGGTTTTAGTTATAAATAATTTAAGAATAAATATTAGTTTTGTAAGCTTTGTTTTCCTAATTGTAAACTTTGAGATATTGAATAAAATAAAAAAAAGTAAAAAAATAAAAAATAAATAAATATTTTAAAAAAAATTTCAAGTGTTTTCAGATACTTTAAAACCTATTTTGTATATGTATGCAAATAAATTTTTGGTTGCATAATATATGCTTATAAGTCGCATATTATGTTCTACGATTTTTAATTTAAAATTTAAAATAAATTATAAAATATAACAACAGATGATTGTTTTTTAGCAAAATAAATCCTTGTGGCGTCTAATAAAGCTAAGATATTTTAACTCAACGGTTTGTTAATTAGTTCTATTTCCAGTTCATAAATCATTTTATTTTAATGTAAAATAAAAAAAGATTTTATGGTAATCTTCTAGTTTTTTTTGTATTTAATTACACCTTACTCCACAATTTGCACTAATAAATAGTCGATTATACGATTAAATTGTTAGCTGTGAACTTTTAGAACCAATTTTAAATTTTATCGAGTTTTTATTTTATATTAGAATCTAAATTAAATTTATAAAAATCTTCATTTCTTATGGAAGAAGTTTGAAATGTCGTAATACTTCTACTAAGCATTTTTGTATAGAGTTAAATAAAATGAACTTCTCTATAACTAGAGAACGATTTCTCTATAGTATTGCGTTCTTAAGTTAATCTCCAATTTTTTCCTCTTAAACCCATTGATAAACTATTCTTCAATTTTAATAAACTCCTGCTTCAAAAAAAATTAAGTTACATAATATTCTGTTTTAAAATAAATGGTTCATTTCGTTATTAAAATCCTGTATAATTTCTCTCTGATTATAAAGTATTTTTAAAATTTAATTTAATTTTCCGATCCATAAAACAAATACATCACCTAAAAAATTAATATGAAATACCAATATTTCATTTTTATTGTTTTTATTGTTTACTTTAACTTAAATTAAAAATTTCTTCAATAACTAATCATTTCTACCGTACTCCCAAAAAAAAAACTTATTTTAACTTTTTATGTTTCCATTTTAATATTTTTTTGTAAAGTAAAAACTTTTTTGCTGGTAAACAAAGCATAAGAAAAATACAATGAAAAAAAGCAGAATCAGAGCTTTTAAACAAAAGAAAATCTTTCGATATTAATATAAAATTTTATTAATAATTTATAAAAAGTTAAACTGAAAACTTATTAAGACTTTTTATTTTTGTACATGACCATTTTAAAGTCTGTGTATAATATTAAAATCCTAAATCGATTTTTTTGCATGGAATTATTATTTGAACTCCAAATACCTGATTTCTTCTTAGGCCCACAAGCGTTTCTTTAACAATTTAACCCTTTAAAACTATATTGAACCGTTATTAAACCAGTTTAAATTAAGAAATTTTCTGTTTGCGATTTTGAATGCTTTCTATAACGCTGCAATATTTAATTTGCACTAATTTTCCCTCTATCGCAAATACTACGTTGCACCTCAAATATTTTTGCCACTTAAATATTGTAAATTTGGAAAAGATGTTAAAAGTTTATATAGTGTATGTGTTTTATATAGTTATATTTTTTTATACTATTCCACTTGCACTTAATTAGAGTTTATTACCCTTACCATCTTGTTTGTTTGTTTTTATTATTTTGCTTCGAAAGAAAGTTATGAAATTGTCTCCATGAAATCTAGACTCAATTCAATATTTAAAAAACAAAAACCTTCCGGTTTTTTTTTATAATTTTCCTTTTTTTTTTCTTTTTGCATATTTTGAAATTTTTTTTATTTTAATTTTTAAACAAAAAAATAAATACTACTTATATAGCTAAACTTTTTCTTTTACTTGTAATACAATTTCGAAAATACTCTTAAAAATTTTCTATCCAGAAAAATTTCTATTTAATTTCTTATTATTTTATGTCTGTTTTATAGTTTTCTGTTGTTTAGTTTTTTCGTAAAATTATTTTTACTATTTTTTTCATTTTTCTCCTCTTTTTTTTATTTTTATTTTTTTTTAAAATAAATTTTCCGCAATCGTTTTCTTTTTAATATCCAACAAAGTTTTCTTTCTTTTATGATGATTTTGAAAATCTGCCAAGTTTTAAATATAGCAGCAAGCAAGTCATAAATTCTTATCAATTTTTAATATTATTTGTTTTGCACAACGTGCTTTGTTATAATGGTATATATAGCACATATATATATATATATATATAAAAGTTTAATATTTTTTCGTAATGAAGATAATTGAAGTCTTTCTTAGGATTATACCTGCACATTTTCAGTTATTGTCGAATACCTACAGATTTTTTTTAGTTAGGATTATAATTTAAAACATGATTTTTTATTCGAAATTCAAGAAATACCAAAATATTTTAAATACTTATTATACCCTACACCTAAAGTATAGGGTATATTAATGTTGGTATGGTGTTTGTAATCACCAAAAGGAAGCGATTTAGATATGGACATGTATATATATTCTGAATCAGGATCAGGAAGAAAAATACAATAAAAAAAAGCAGAATCAGAGCTTTTAAACAAAAGAAAATCTTTCGAAATTAATATAAAATTTTATTAATAATTTATAATAAGTTAAACTGAAAACTTATTAAGACTTTTTATGTTTGTACATGATCATATTAAAGTCTGATAATATTAAAATCCTCGATTTAAACCAATTTGCAAATTGAACAAATTGAAATTTACATCGTATATAAAACACTATTACAAGACCTAAATTTTCTGTTTTCTTTAAGTTTAAAATTTGAAATATAAAATTGATAACATCTGAAGGTAATTAAGCGATGACTTCCAAACTGAGTCGATTTAGCGATGTCCGCCCGTCCGTACGCACGATAACTCAAAAAATAATGATGCTATCTTGATTGAATTTATACTGTAGGTTAACAATGACTAAAGAAAGGCGGGGATTGCAAATGGCCGAAATCGGACAATGGGTTCGGGTACCTCTCATACAACTCCCAAAACCGAATACGCATATCTTCGAAATTAATAAATATAAAAACTTGAACTTTGATATAAGAGTGTGCTATCCTGTTCTGATGATGTTTCTAAAATTTGAGATGAATTGGGGTGGTGGTCCGGGTACCTTCACACATTTCCCAAGACCTAACAAGCAAATCTTCGAATTTAATAAAGATAGAAACTTGAAAATTTCTACAAAGGTTGTAAAAGGATTTAGTTTTTTAGCTTATATTAAATACCTAACTAAAATAACTTATGAATTTTTAATTTGATTTGAATTTTTTAGGTGTAGGGTATAAATAAGTCGGTTGCATCGACTAACTGTTACATTTACTTGTTTTTAATTCATTTTAGAAATAAAAAATACTTTTAAAATTTTTTAAAAGATTCATCTAGAGATTAGTAATAAATGTCAAAACATAAGAATGCTCTACGCATTCTATAAGAATGTCAAACACTAATAAAAGAATGCTCTGCATGTTTTACCTGTTACAATTTTGTACACCTTTTATAGATTAAATTACACATTATTATTGGTATCTCATGAATTTTATTATTGTCTATTAATTTTACCATAATCTATATAAATCAATAGCAATTTTTTTTTCCCTCCCAATGTCTTTATTTTTGACAGAACCTTATTTGACAGCACCTATTTAAAGCTTTGGCCTTCACCTTCCTTATTTTTATTTATATATTGCTGTTTATACTTTTCCAATTTTGTTTCGTCAATACAAATAACTCTTTCTTCATGTTTTGTACTTCTAAAGATTAAAATTTTCTTCTAAGAAGTGTACTATAATTATAAGTCTAATAACAAATAGTTTACATTTTTTAATTTCATTAGAAACTTAGCCAATTTATAGGTGGTATCAATTATGTCAGTATTACAATACATCACCTTTTTTTAAATAAAAGCAAAATCTTGATTTAAAGCAATTAAAATAACAAAAACTTTTAGTTGTTTTCCCACACCAAAAATATAACTAATATAAAAATACGATAATGCAAAAAGCAAAAAATACTATAACCATTTATACTATATAATAGATATATATAACATAAACATTTTTTTTTCTTATGTTCTCTTGACAGGATTTAAAAATCATCAACAATTTAAAAGAGTGAAAGAAATTATTGGCTTAAAGCCATGGAAAAACTTTTATCAGAAGATGTTGAATTAAAAACACATACAGTGTATCCAACGTTACAGCTAACTAAAGAACTAGAAAAAAATTTATATCAAAATCATGCTGGAAAAAAATATATAATCGATCCAAAGGACATTCATATAAAAAATAGTAATAATAATAATATTAATATTAAAAACAATAGAAGTAATAGTAATAGTTGTAGAAGAAATAGTAGTAGTAGTAGTAGTAAAAATCTTTTTCATAAGCATCATACAAACAATAATTATAATACAAATTTTTATGAAGATGATGAAGGTGGTATAATAAATACAGCATTTACTATTGATTCAGATAATTTATCAGATAGTGGTATTGAAAGGGCTGAAATTGAAGTAAGTATAGTTTGTTAAATTATTATTTCTTGAATGAAAGCGGTTACATATAAACTGCTTAAAATTAAAAAAAAAAAAAATTTATTCACAACAATAAAAGAATCAACTTTAGACTTTCCTTTAATCGGTTTCTTTACTTTAAGGACTAATACAAAAAAAATCTACTTTTGTATAGTACTTGACTAAGTATCAGAATAATACTTGGTAAAAATGTAATCGTAAGTTTTTTGTGAAACCAAAAAATTTTACCTTTGATTTTAATTTTCTTTGATATAAAGTTGAGCAGCAAAAAAATCTGACTGAAATTTGTTTAATTGTTTCGATTTGAATTTTATTACCTTATACTAATCCTATTGATTGTAGATAGATAATTTAACTTATATCGTAAAATACAAAATAATCAATCAAATTTTTAATTCCTTCTTCGTTTTTTTTTTAAATTTTAAACCAGGAAATCTCACAGTCATCTGATATACATCAACAAATTATTAACAAAATGCCACGTTTACCTGTCATTGATGGTGATGTGGCAACACATAGTGATGATGATAATTGTAATTCAGATCTACAAGATGATACAATAACAACCGCTACCACAACCACCACAACCACCTGCACCAATATAACCAAAGATAATTTTGAACAAAAAAATTTTAATGTGATAGATAATTCTGATAAAGTACAAATAATGAATAATATGAAAAGTGTTAGACACAACAATCTTAATTTGGATTTAAATATATCATCACCATTATCCGTATCTCCATCTCTTTCAAATAAAATAATGATAAATAATTCTATAAGAACACAAAGACCTGTGCCAACAACATTAAATGTTAAAGGTATTGAAATTAATAATAAAAATAAAGATTTTATAATAAATGGAACTGGACCAGGTGCACAAAATAAACAAATAAAGGCGTCATCTGTAATACCATTAACAGGATCATCGATAATAAAATCAGTTGAAAGAAAAAAATCACCAATATTACAAAAGCAATCAATACAAGATCGTTCTGCTCAAATTATTGAAAGTGAGGAGGGCCGTTGTGTTAATGATGTTGACCGTCGCACTAATTGTTGCGATGCCTTAAAACAAACAAATTCAAAAGGATTAAATAGTGAAATATATTCAGCATTTAAAAAAGCTAATGTTATTAAAGGTATATTATGCCCATCATTAACAAATTCATTTAAAAATCGTTCATTAGAACGTTCCTATTTATTATATACACATCGTCAACGTCAAAAATCATTAATTGTTGTCAATATTGTTGATTTTATATTAAAGGCGGTTTTAGCAATTGTTTGGTTACATAATGCAAATAAAGAGGTAAATTCTTATAATATAATATCAAAATAATCTAAACAAAAAATCTAATTAAATTTTTTTTGTTTAAATTCAAGGATAACGTAACTCAAGAAAATAAAATAAATATAGAAAACCCAATAGCATGGTCAGCATGTTGTATGATTGCTAATTTAGCAATATGTGGTTTAGGTTTATGGAGATGTTTTGCTAATAATTATTTACATTGGGCAGCAACGTGTACATGGTTATTATTTAATGTTCAAGGTAATTATTATTATTACGTATTATTAATTCAATATTCAATATTCAATGGTTGAGTATACTATCATTAATTTATACACTAATATTATTTGTGTTGTTTATATTATATAAATATATAATACCCGTACTCAGTCGATTAATAAGCCACCAAAATTTATCTATTTATTCCCAGAGATCCCAAAATTTATTTATTTTTTTATATTAATATTACAAACCACATAGGATATTGCAAAACCATCAGCTACTAAGGCCATTATAGGTCGAATACTATTATTAAATTATACATTAATATTATTTATTTTGTTTATATGTATTGTATATTATATATTTACACCATATTTGGTAGCAAGGGGGATTTGTTTTTAATTAATACCTGTGCTGGATTTGAACCCGCACTCCCTCGGTTAATAAACCACCGAGGCCCCTGCATAAAAATTTTTATAAAATAAAAAATCTTATTTGAAAATGTTTACATATTTCAGGCGTTTAAAGTTATTATTTTTTTTTTTAATTTTTATTAAATTTTTAATATAAATATTACAATTTAGGGGCTTCAGTAGCATAGTGAATCCTGCATATAAGATTCAGCATGAATACAGGATTCATTGCACCGGAATTTTTTATATACCTAGATTCAAATGGTTACATTCAAGATCAAAACCATGTTCCCTTATTATTTCATTATAATAGGCGGACCACGTGCAAGATCATTGACTATATTCCGCGAAACGTAGATTATTCGATGTTGAAATTTGATAGACATATACCAGAAAGGGACAAAAACATTAGTAGAAATTATTGGTGGTTAGAAAACACCTACATAGAAGATTAAAATTATTTTTAATTATTTAGGATAAGTAGGATAGCATAGGCATAGTAATATACATAGTAAATTAGCATAGCATAGTAAATTAGAATAGATATATAGGTTAAGATAGGTTAAGATAAGTTAAGTTTTTATTTTAAAACTCAATAGAAATAAATTTGGATTTTTAAATGAAGTTTTTACCAAAAAATAATAAATATAAGGGTGTAAATTACCATGGAACATTCAAAGATTTATTGTAATATTAAAATATAAAACCTAAAATTAATATAATAAGAAATCATGCCATCTTAAAATTAATTATAAAACAAAGAAGTAAACTGATATTTTTAAATTTTTTTTTGTAAGTTATATTTATAAGATCTAAATAAAGAATTAAAAAAAAAAAAAAGTAGCATAGTGGGTAGGCGTGTGGCGTATTAACCGAAGGAGTGGGGGTTCGATCCCTGCACAGGTCGTAAGTGTTTTTTTCTTTACATACCCGCTTACGACCAAATATAATGTAAATATATAGTATATAATATAAACAAAATAAATAATATTAGTATATAATTTAATAATAGTATAAAAACCTATAATTCCCTAAAGTAGCCGATGGTTCAATAATATTGCATTACATTTATAAATAAATAAATAAATAAATTAATATTACAATTTAATTTGAATGACCCTTTTCCCTTCGAATGTGGGCCAGTATTATATTAATTTCATATTAATGATAAATTTCTTAATCTAAGGATGGATTACTTCTTTACATTTTTCTTAATTGTTGGTGAGGTTTTTACCCTTTTCCTCACATCATTTAAAATTATATATCACAAATTTAGTTTAGTTTTCTAATTGTATATGTATTTCAGTTGTATAGACATTAATATATAAGTCTGAACTCTGCATTAGTCATAAGAAGGAATTTTCGTGAATGTAAATATTTGGTTGAATAAATGAATTGAATTGAATTTTCCTTAATTCATTCTTATACCAATAATCATTATTTTACCAAAATAAAAAAGACTAAAAAACTAAATTAATTTTTCTTCAGTTTACATGATCTTCCTTCTCTTGTCAACGTTTTGCTTGTTACTCTATTCTATATTGGCTTTATATATCGTCTAAAATTCCAAATAGGTCCATTCGATTTTTGATGTTCTCTATATCTTCCTGGTTTTTACACATCAAAGTTTTAAGTGAAATCTTGTGTATGGTATTTACGCACTCCAGGATTATGTGCTTTATAGTAAGTTGTTCATTGCAAAAGGTACATATGGGGGGTGATATTTTGTCGAAAATGTACTTATGAGTGGCTAGTGTGGCTTCCAATCTTAATCTCGTTATTCTTATGTCGTTTTTGCGACTTTTCGTTTTGACTACTGTGATAATCTTTTTTATAGGAAATATATTATTCCTTAGTAACATTTCCGAATTTTCCCACTCTGATTGTTTCAAATTGTTGTAATATATTCTTATTTGGTTTTTCGCATTGATAAAAGTTCTTGATATGTATAATATATGTGGGCTCTTAGCTGCCATCTTTGCTTCTTTATCCGCTTTTTCGTTATCAGGTATACCCGCGTGACCGGGGAACCATATTAACTTAATTCTGCCCTTTTCTTTTATAATGACATTTCTTATATTTGTGATGGCGTTTTCTTATATTTAAAGTTAATTTTGAATTAAAAGTATCAAAAGTCCGCTTATGAAATAAGTATCTCTAATAAGATATGTTTATATTAGACTTTTAAAAATTCAATTTCAGAACTTAAATTTGTAGAATCCTGTTATAAATTTAGGTTAAAGAGTTGCATAAATATTTTGAGTTACTAAATATTAAAAAAATTTTAATTTTTTAAATTATTTAAATAGAAAAAAAATTAAAATTACATACAGCTCCTGTTTATAAGCATTATTTAGATATTATTATTTTCAGATTTTTAAGAAAATCAGAAAAATTGTAATATGACAAAAAAATTGTGTCGAGTTATTTTAAGAAATTAGCAAAAATAATAGAACAATTTTTTTTTATGCCGTACTAAAAAAAGAAAATAAAAAGGAAATGAAAAAGGAAATTATCACATGCTAAAACAATTACATACCTTAAAAATAATAAAATGTTCCATAAAACATTATTTTTATCTTTCATTAAACAATCACCACGTGCAAATTATTGAAAAAATTCGAAAAATGCAATGTATAGATATATAAGGACAAGTGTATAAAAATTAGCCTCTAAAAAAATATACCACATAAATAAAGCCACCAGAAAAATTAATATTAATGTCTTATTTTCGCTTTTTCCTAAATTTTGTTTTATTTTTTTGTTTTTTATACTTAGCAATCGTCAATCATAACTGAAAATAAAAAAAAAACAAGCTTTTTAATGTCAATAAAAAAATCTTAACTAAAACAAAAACACACATTTTTTTTCTTTTCGATGCCTATATACAGTGCTGTTCGATAAAATCCGGACAGCTAAAAATTTTCACTTTATTATGTTTTTTCTGCATACAAGGGTTAGTAATTAAGGAGATAGGCTTCTTTGTGTTATTTAATGTTAAGGAGTTAATTGTATTCCATTTCGAAAAATTTATGGCTCCATGAACCTGGGTTTGTTTTTAAATAAGAAAATAAAGAAAATCTGTTGATTTTTTTTTATTTTTAATTTTAAAAATTGAATTATGACACCACACGACTCCACCTCCCTCTGGACCAATTCAAGTGTTCTTGGGCCCCTTGAGGTTGAGCAACTTTCGTAGAAGCCTTTACAATATGCTTTTGCACAAGGAACGTGTTCTAAGATTCGCTTCTAATAATCTTTTTCGAACAGTTGATGACGAAATTACGGTTCCTCTATCTCTGGCGAGGTCTGCTTGTAATTTAGTAGATGTTCTAAATCGGTTGCGCTTGCTGCGAAGTACCAGAAATTTGTATTAAACTACAGTAGTCCTTCTTTTTCTTCCAGATCCTTTAGACCATTCTGTAGTCCCAGTAACTTTAAATGTTTTATAAGCTCTGCAATCGAAAACTTTCCAAGTGCTATTATCTTCTTACCAATTTCACGAGTAGATAAACCTTCCCTCCATAAAATGTTGGCATTTTATTAGTAAACTCACTTGCTCAACTAATTATTTCATATTAAACACTTCTTTCGAAAATTAACTTATTTATAGCCGCCTAACAGCTATCTGATGTACGCGCTACAATTTAAAAGTGGGAGTAAAAAAATACAACATGCAAAAATGCAAGAAATTCTACCTATAAGAATAAAATTTCAAAGAATTGAAACTATCCGGATTTTATCGAGCAGTACTGTTATATACATATATCATATATATATATATATATAAATATATATATATATGCTATAATGTTATTTTAATTTATTTTTTTTTCCTTTTTTGCGGCCTGTCACCAACAAATGTTATTGGAAAGAAATATAAACCAACTCTTACAAAGATATCCTTTTTGTGTTTACGGCCTATGTATTGGTTGTGTTATTTATAAAACACAAAAGTCTATGACATCTTTTTTACCATACTTTTATTTTTGTTTTTGTTAAAAAAAAATAAAAAATTGTAATTCAGATTTGTTGTCAGATTCGATTAGTTTTCGATTAGCATATTTTTTTAATAGACTAAGAAATAATTTTAAATTATATTTGGCAAAAAAAAATATATTCAAGCTAAATATTCAAGAATATGCTTTTGTTTTTTTTTATGTGCTTTTATATTTGATTTTGAACTTTTTTAACTCCTAGAATATTAAATTTAATTTTTTTTTAAGTGACACTTGGTTATTGACCTAAACATAAAATCTGAATAAATTTAATTTTTTGTTTGAGTGATCTTTCAAATTCATTTTTAATTTTAATGTAAATGTTCCTGCACTTCTTTGGAAATTTTTATAAACAATATTTATATGTAGGTACAGAATTTGAAGAGAGTAATGGGTAAGCAAGTGGAAATTGATATGGAAGGTAAGAACCTACAAAACTCTTGCATTGCAGGTTTGTAATGGCACCCAAAACTTTTGTAATATATATATATATGTATCTATATGTACTAGCAGAGTTACCCGCTGTTGCCAGGGGAAATAAAAATTTTTAATATTTTGAAATTTTATTTTTATTGTTATTTATTTTAAACATTTTTTTGGCAGGGTTGGTGGTAAGTTTGAAAACCAAGTAAAAGAATAGAATACGGGCACGTTCTTCGTAATAGTGTAGTATCCACCCCCATCAAAATTAGTCTTGTATGTATTTTATTACACCTGGATATTTAACAAAGTATTTAACTAACTGATGAAAAATACGATATTAAATATTGCATTACATTTACGCCGAATAGACTAACGGAGCTTAATAATAAGAATATGAAATCGACCTGGATTAGCGGAACTTAACAAAAATTTGTTTCAGTCTTTCAGACTATAATATCACCCTAAAAAATTTGACATTAATTGTCGGTTAATATATTGCCATCTAATTTATTCAATAAACACCTAAAGCTAAGAGGAACATTTATATAAATTTTTAACTTAATCGGTCGAACCTTTGTAGGCGTGACAACGGTTCCTTAACAACTTTAACAGACTGCTGGACCGCAATTATCATGTGAAATTTGGTTGCAATCGGTCTGGTAATTTTTAAGTGAATCTGAGACAAACAAACACATATTCTAATATTAAATATATATTAGACATTTTTCTTATTAGAACACTATTTGATCACCCTTTTCATTCTTTCAATTGGAAAAAAAACCATCCATCAATTTATATATTCTTTTGTATTTTATATTTTTTTTTTTTTTTAAAAAGAACCTTTGCAGAAAAGAAAAGTGCTCGAAAATTGGGTTCATCGAATTCGTTCCTGCAAAAGAAGTCGTGGAGGCCATTTGAATGATGTTTTATTCAGAACTTAATTGTATCGATTATACTTCACATTAAATAAAAAACATTTGAATTTCCTTAACAATTAGAGCGTTTTTTTTGAAAAGAAATCATATCACTCAATTTGAAAAACCAATACAACTGTTTTATACCCTACACCTAATATATTTTATATAGTAGGTTACTAATTACGAAAGGGAGGCTAAGTTCGAATCTGGACGAAATCGGCCCATGGGTTCGGATTCTGTAAGCTTCCGAATGATTCTGGAGCAAACGGGATTTCTCCAAAACCAAGAAAGATAGAACCTTTACATGTGTGGTACACTGGTGTTCTTTCATGTTTTATTTATGTCTCTGAAATTTGAGACGATTTAGTCCATGTCTTCGAATTTTGGAAGCTTTCGAACAAACAAAGATAGAACCTTTGAATTTGGTACAATGGTGTTCTTTCGTATTTGATTTATGTTTCTGAAATTTGGGAGGATTTGGTCCATGGGTTCGGATCTTGGAAGCTTCCGGACGAGCCCCAGAGCAAACGAATATATCTCTATAACCAACAAAGATAGAATCTTTATTTTTAGTACAAGGGTGTTCTGTTATGTTTCTTTTTCTGTGAAATTGCAAACTGACATTTAAAAGGATTTGGACCATGGGTTCGTATTTTGGAAACTTCCGAACGAGCACAAGAGCAAACGAACATATCTCCAAAACCAACAAAAGTAGAACCTTTAAATTTAGTAGAATGGTGTTCTGCCATGTTTACTTTATGTCCCGGTTCAAGGAGCTGCCAAAAAATTTATGGATTTTTAATTTAATTAGAATTATTCAAGTGTAGGGTATTAATAAGTCGGTTGCATCGACTTAATGTTACATATATTTGTTTTTATTCTTTTTTAGTTTTTTCAACCGTTTTGAGTCGATAAATTGTTATAACATTATTTAATATGATAATCTTTTTAATAAATTTTTTAAAAAAAATTTGTAAATTGTATTTTATTTATTTTATATGCAGGTTTTGTTGGTGAAGGACTTGGTTTTGATGATCGTGAATATTATTTAGTTTGGTATATATTATTTATTATATTTGTACCATATGCAATGTTACCGTTACCATTAAGATGGTGTGTTATAGCTGGTACAATGTCAGCATGTTGTCATTTAATTGTAATTGCAATTTTTAAATTAACAAATGAAAATGATAATGAAGGTGTAAGTATTTTTTAATTTATTTAAACTCGAATAATAATTAAAATATATTTTTTGTTGTTATTATACCCGTACGATAAGTATCGAATATAATAAAATTACTCCTCCGTTTGTAACACCTCGAAATAAGCGAGCTAGATATACCTTCAAAGGTATGGATCGGATCAAAATCAAATGCTGAGTCGATTAAGTCATGTCCGTGCGTCCGTCCGTCAGCACACTAATCAAAAATGAAGAAAGCTAGAATCTTGAAATTTACGCAAAATATTCTGGGAGCAATTTGTAGGTTCCCTATTTTTTTTGTTTGAGTTCCGACCAAAAAACAACTAACTTGTAGATCTCCACAATTTTTTTTAAATAGAGCCATCAAATGTTAACTGCTGATAGATATCATAAAAATATTAATTTTCTGACAATATTAATTTTTCTGTAGCCCCACCCGTTAAGGAGGTACAGCCCTCCAAAGTTCGAAAATTCTCTATATTTAAATTGTTATAACACAAGCTCTATAAGGTATATCTTCAATCTGAAAATTCCAAACGATAGGTGCTATTGTGAGCTTTACAAACATGTATATAATAAATATATACGGTGTCTTAATTTACCGTTATGCGAAACTGAATTATTGCAAAAACCTTTAACCCTTCTATCTTTTAAACGGTTTAAGTTGGAAACTTAAATTTTGACAGAAGTTAGATCTTTGAAAATAAGTATGAGTGATTTCAGAAATTTTTTTTGTATCACCCCCCGTTTAGGAGCTGTAAGAGGTCAAAAACTGAAAATTTCCTATATTTAAACACCTGTAACTTGAACACCTGTTACAATTTTTTTGAAGTAATACATAAAAATTAAAGCTTCAACATTATACTCTTATTTGTGTTAACAACTTTTTTCAATAATATAGGGTTACTTTATAATTGACGAAAGTGTTACTTGATTTTTTCAAATTTTCTAACAAATTTCTTTAACGAATTTTTTGTATTTTGTTTTACTCGATAATTTGAAATTGTTGAGGATATAATGCGTAGTACAAAAAAATGTAAATAAATAAACAACATAACGGTTGCTTGAAGAATTTTTATTTATATGATATTGATATACATTCATACTTATATAATATCATGTTTATTTACATATCGTATATGTCAGTGATGAATGAATGATAAGAGTATAGATGTATGTTATATAGCGCCGTATTTACATACATATATGTATGTATTTTATTGTACTTATAAGAAATTATTCTATGAGTGGAAATATTTTTAAAGAAATATTGCAATGTATGGTAATATACTTATAACAATATAAATATACTATGTACGCATTAATATAATATAATATTTAAAATTATATTTATTATTTTGTACTAAGTAAATTTAATATACATTTAACGCTTAGTATTAAATGGCACTATAGAATATTTGAAAAAGTTTTGGATTGATAATCGTTATGTGGAAGGTTAAAATCTGCTTTTGAAGAATGTGTAAACATATAGTTTGAATATATGTACAACCCATAGTTCTAGAAATTATAAAATTCACCCAAATTATTTTAAAATACTAAAATATTAAAAAAATAATATTGTAAGCAGAGTGACAGGCTGTGAACATACTAACGGTTCATACGGGTATCTAAGAGTTGACAAAGGCAACTGTATTCTTTCTAGTTTTAAATTAATTTTTTTTTCAAAAAAAAAATCTTCGTCTTAGTTCAATTCGATTAAATTCGATTAAATTTAATGAAATAAATCAACTGCATCGATAATCTAATCAATCTTTAGCATTTTAATTGACAGGTTACCAATATAGATCATTTAATTCATTAAACTTAACTCTTTCTTTAAATTAATCTCTCACCTGATCCTATAAAAGCTTTTTAACTGTAAAATAAGTACGCACACTGTCAGATAGATTGGCGGCGTTAAAATTCCTGGAATCTATATCTACAAACAGAAGACTGTTATAAACTGTCGCAAATTTAAAGATTTGACCAGGCAGTTTAACATCCAGGTACCTTTGCTAAGTACTAGGTAGGAACTAAAAATGTGAAGAGCATTCTTCGCAAAAAACTGAAATTAGTTTTAGCAATTGGGATAGAAAAGTTTCTATGTAATATCACAATGGACCAAATACGGTCTAAGTGTGTCTTTCACTTTACCCTAATCTAACCTCACTTTACAGGCGATTTTAGCAATTTTTAATACATCGGTTTTTCAGTTTTGGGAAACAATTTAGAAGTTGTCTACTAAAGAGTTCAATATTTAAAATGTATTTGAAATGGGGATCCCTAACTATTTATAACATTTAATTTACATTAGTAATCTTATAAACTTAAAGAAGCTAAAATTCAAATCATATTCGAGTTATATTACATTTATTTTTAATAATATATAATATTATTTTATTTTATTTTCATATACGCTCACTTTATATATGAATTGGGAAAATTATGAATTAAATGAAAAAAAAATATATATATAGACTGATTGTGTTCTCTATCAAATTTTTACGAATTTTTTATTATATACTGCAATAAATGTTGCCGGTATGTATACAAAATATTTAACAGATAGAGGACAACGTTTGGCATTCATTGAAACTCATAAAGCCATGGAACATAAAAAAGAGTCAGAAAATGAATTTTTAAAAACTCAAAAGTTACTGGATTCAAGTAAGTTTAACTTTATATAATTTTCTTTTTTATTATGTAAAGATAATTTTTAATTTCTTATACTTTTCAAAAATTTTTAAACTTTAAGAATTTTTCAAATTATAAAAATTTTGTGTGAAAATTATATTTAAAAACTTTTTCTTTCAGTTTTTCTTGTCCCTAGGGTTATTTTAATTTATGCAAAGAATTTGAAATAATAATTTTTATAAAAGACTATAACAGATCACAAAACTATCCGTTATACAACTACTTCATCACAATAATTATTATTACTAGTCATATACTGACATAAGCATTTTAAATGGCACAATATTTAAATATCTTACATTTCTAAAAAATTATGTTGGTCTTAAAGTTAATTGTACTTAATATAACTAACAAAAATTTATAGGTCTAAAAAGGAGTCTCATCGGCCGAGTATAATCGTGTTTAATTTGTGATGCCGTTGTAAAAAAAATTAATTTAAGGGGTGATATATATGATTTTAGAGCATTGAATACTCCAGAAAATGGTCTAATATCACATATATTTTACCACAATGAGGAGTACATTAAGAAGACTTTGCTCACGGGATTCATAGACCCTGAGCATTTCATCTTCTTAGTTAAAAATGGTTATATTCAAAAGCAAAACCATGTCCCTATACTATTTCACGATAACAGTAGACGGCCACATGCAAAAAATCGAATATAACCCAAGCAATATTAAGGCTGATAATATGAAATATGACATGTCTATACCAGATAAAGACGAAACGATAAGAAATAATTATTGGTGGTTAAACATATCGAAGTAAAGAATAAATCTTTTTTGTAAATTTTGTAGTATTAAGAATAGGGTAGTTAGTGTTAACGATATAGGTTAAGTTAGATTAGAGCTTTTTATTTAAAAAAAACAGCTGTCTCCACACAGGACCGATCTCCACCATTGTCTTCACTACACGAAACGTACAATGCCAAAATTTATTGATTTTTTACATAATAATTTAAATCAAAGCAAAATAACTTCTAATAATTTAACAACATTTTGTTTTATTCAATAACAATAATAAAATAAGCAATGAAATCGTAAAAATATATGTATGTGCATTCATTCATACATTCATTATTTTACCTTATTATGTAATGTTCATGATTTTTTTTTCATTCAAAAATATTAGAAATAAAATATTTTTTAAGTTATATACAATTTTTATTATTATAAAAATTATAATTTTTATTATTATACAGTTTTTATTCTTATAAAAACTATAAACAAATACAAAACAAAGATAAGATTAATATTGAATCTGCTAACAAAAATTTTACAGTTTTAATTTTATGTCATCACCAAAGGATAATATGCATAGATATAAGTATGTACTAAAGATGTGCATGGATAATTTTTTTTTCTCTCTATTGCTATAATCGCTATACTATACACATAATTCACTATACTCAATCAAGAAATAATACAGTAAAAGCTATACTCTATTGCTTATAAAGCTATAAAGCTATTGTAAACAAAAATATATTCAACTCATTTGTTTGTATCAAATTCAAATGCGTATTAAATTTGATCTCGTAAAACATTTGATGTTTTGAAAATAAAAAACGGGTACTCCAAATATGATCAATATACACTGAGGTACTCAAATAAAAAATTATACAGAGCTTATATTATATTAGAGAATTTATATTAAAAATATTATATATAATATTATATGTATTATGTTTTTGTTTATGGATCTAAATCTACTATATACGAAAAAACGTTCAGCTAAAATTATTTAAAAAAGATTTTAAGATTTGATTTTTAATAATTAAGATTTTAATTATTTAAGAAAGAAGGTTTGATTTTTTAATAGTAAATAAAAAATATGTAGTACTTTTATATCGTAATAATGTATATCGTATAATTAATATTAGTAATAATAACAATAATAATAACAATAATAATAATAGTAATAATAATAATAATTATAATAATAATAATAATAATAATAATAATTAATAATAAATAATAGCTGCTACAGTGGAGCCATCTTTGGTTATATCATGCAAGTAAGGTGTTATATACTGCTGCATGTTGTAATTCACGGATGGCGCTGACTGTGTAGTAAAATAACAATAATAATAATAGTAATAATAATAATAGCAGATAATAGTAATAATAATAATAGTAATAGTAAAACAAATTATAATAATAATAATAATAATAATAGCTGCTACAGTAGAGCCATCTTTGGTTATATCATGCAAGTAAGGTGTTATATACTGCTGCACGTTGTAATCCACTGATGGCGCTGACTCTGTAGTAAAATAATAATAATATTAATAAAAATACTAATACCAATAATAACAGCCGCTACAGTGACAGTGGGGGTTGCCTTCAATAGTTGCCTCATGTAGTTAATATATACTACTACTACATGTTGTAACTGTTGTGACGGCTTTAGTCACTGTTAGCAAAATAATAATAATAGGCGGATTCATTGTTTCCTTACAGTCCCACTCCCAATTCAATGTTTCCGTATCCATTTTCCTATCCTTTCCTATCCCTACTCCCTAGCCAATATACTGCGTTCGCAGGTAAGGGTTTCATCCCACTATATTGGCTAAAGGGGGAGGTGGGTTTAGTCAGTAAGAATCTGACACTACCAAGGGGAAATTCTTGGTGTCTTTGGAAGATTCCCACCTCCCTTAGGGAAAAAAAAAAAAAAAATGACATATTCATAAGTTGCAAGAAGCCGTCGTATCTTGTGAACCAGAAGTCGGAACGATGTGATTAAAAAAACCTAGTCCCCGATTCTATAATAGAAATTATAAATAAAAACAAAAATGAGAAATGTACCAAAAAGTGGCACCTTATTTTTTGGGGGCTATTTTTTTGGGCGAGCTTAAAGTCGAACTTTTTTATTTTTTTTTATATTTTAATTCTACAACAAAATCAGGGAGTACCTTTTTTAAATCATGTCGGTCCGACTTCTAGTTTGCAAGACACGGGGGCTTCTTACAACTTATAACTATGTACATGTATGTAGTACGATGCCAGTTCAATATATAAAACAAATTTTTTAATTTGTAAAATATACTAAACAAAAAGAACATTCACTAAAATACTAATTTATTTTTAATTATATATATACTTCCCTTCCACTCTACCTATTCTTATATCTTTATTTAAACTTAGACTTAACTAAAAAAAAATACTTAATTTCTAGGAATTGCTAAAACTGATATTTATCGTACAAGAATGTTGCCGTGATAGAAAATGGCTCAGTGATACTCTTCGTATGATAAGTCTTCAAGAATATGGGTAAATATTTTAACTATTTATTTGCAAAGGCGTGGCCGAATAATTTTTTGTCATTAGATTCATTTACTTCTTCCGCATACTTATTTTTTACAACTTCTTAAAATAATTCTTTGGGGTGAACTCTTTCCAGATCAGTTAAAATTTTTAAAGACTTAAATGAAAGGAGTACTTACTCCTCCTTATTAAAGAGATATTTTTTGATCGTTATTTTTTAAAATCAAAACGATAATTTACAAAAATAAAAGGTACATATTCTAATTTTTATTAAATGTTGTTGTATATATTGTATTAAAAATAATTTAATTGACCTTAAAAAATTAAAACTAGATCAATATATAGGTAATAAAATACTTTGTTATTATAAATTTGTTCATTATCAATAATGGTTTTACCAAAAAAGAGGATATTAAAGATTTAAAAGACAAAAACAGAAAACAACAAAATGAAAAATAAAATAC
The DNA here is from genome assembly GCA_947095535.1 of Poecilobothrus nobilitatus. Lineage (NCBI taxonomy): Eukaryota > Metazoa > Arthropoda > Insecta > Diptera > Dolichopodidae > Poecilobothrus > Poecilobothrus nobilitatus. The sequence goes on from OX352774.1 coordinate 117,548,492, forward strand.
AAAACAATTTTTATCTCCAAATATTATTCTTTTTAATTTTTACTTTTTCCTAATTTATCTTCTATTAATTACTTGTAAGGAATTTATTATATATGGAATATATGTAAAGTATTATTTTCATTCGCTGGTATAATATATACATGCTTATATTATTATTATCACGTTACCCATTACTCCACATATACAAAGAAAGAAATATTCAGTGTACTCAGTGTATAAATTAAATGGTTTTGTTTTGAATACAGTTTGCTAATGAGTACACTATATTCTATGTTTTCATTTTATTTCTCTTGAACAAATGAGTACCCAAAATTTTCTCTCGCATATTTACTCAATTTGAAAACTTCAAAATGAGTATACACAACATTTGTTTAAATATGAATGTTTTGAAAGCTATTTCAAATGCATTTGTGCACATGTTTAGTATGTACATATATAAATTTTTAGAGATATAAAAAAAAATAAAAAAATTGTTCATATAAATTCATATGGAGTGTTATATATGAAATTTGGACTTAGAAAAAAAATTAAATTAAAGTTAAAGTTAGTCAGATCAATAAATGTTCTATGACAAAGTTATTGCTCTTTAAGTGTGTAACAACTTTTTCTTAATAATTTTTCTCATAAAATTTTTCTGTTACGAAATATTCGTAAAAAACATAAAAAGTACACTACAACTTGCGGTTGTCCGATTTGCTCCAAAAGCTTATCAATCTGAGATATTTATTAATTCAAAACCTTAAACATGAAATTACCAAAAATTTTGTTCAGTCGTTTAAGCTGTACACGTGCCCACAGATATACCCACACAGACGGACATCATGCTAAAAAAATTTTTACAGCCTTCTCCACACAGGAGTAGTGCATATTTGCCAAAATCTCGGGTACAAATTTTTATTATGAAAGGAATACCTACCTTATACATAATTGTAGGCGGTCGGTAAAAAATATACATAGATTTTACATTGGTTTTTGTTTAAGTTTTACAATGACATAAAAAAGAAAATAAATGTTACAATTGTAATAATAATAAATATGAATTAAAAATAAATATAGATTAAGACAAAAAATAAGTTTACACGTTGGTGTATTTAAATTAATTGCATATTTATAGGATATAATAAAATGTTCAAGCACTTAAGATTGCAAAATATAAAGGTTAGTGGTGAAATCAAAACAAGAGAAAAATTAAACACAAGAAAAGTAGATCTGGTTTAATCATTTAGCAAATTTTAGAAGATACTGCTCCTAATTCTATAATCGACATAAATTCTTTTAATAAATTTATTCTACCATTATTATTTTAACGGTTATAAGTTAATTAATTTAAAAGAATAAGAGAAAAACCATGGTTATATTATTACGTCATATTGAAAAAGAAATTATTTTTAGTTTGTTACTTTGGTTTCAGTTTTCCTTCTTCTTTTTTTTTGTTTTGTTTTGTTAATTTCTGTAAGACTTTCCTAAGCAAACATTTAACAAAAATACAAAATATAATGAAAATTAAATACATTTTCTAAAAGATATTTTCCTGTATTTGTCGAAACAAAATTTTCGAAGGGTTAAATATATTTACGTATACGTTCAAACACATGAAAATTCTTTTTTTAAAGAAAAATGAAAATCATAGATTTGTATTCAGTTTTCTATTTTGTTTTTTTTTGCATTATAATATTTTCCTTTGGAATTCAAATAACTTGATTCTATATATCATTCAATACAAACATACGTGTATATATGTATGTATATATTTATAATACTTGTACTTGAAATTGGTACTCTGGAAAAGAAGAAGAAGAAAACTAAACCAAAAGGTTGTTTTTATTGTTATTAAAAATCCAAAATTATGCAATTATATGCATAAAAAGGAATTCCTTAAAAAATTTTTTTTATTTATTTCCCCCTTAAAATTTTTAAAAGCGATGTAATTTATAAAATATAATGAACATGTTACAATCATAAATTGTTCATAAAATAAAACTATTTGAACATAAAAATAATTTTCTTTAATTAAACATATTATTATTCTCGGTGTTTTTTTTTCTACAGCAGAAAGCCCTTATTTTAATACAAATGAATTTAATTTTGGAATTATATCCAAAGTAAGAATTTATCTATAAGATGAATTTTTCTTTTAGCTCTTATTTTAGTTAGCATTCTCAACAAATTAAAGAGTAATTATGACATTCCCTTCTGTCCTTTTAAGACTGACATGAATAGGACTAGTCTAAATGTACAAAAACTTGAAAAATTAGAAGGAAAATTTTGCGATATGACAAAAGTTCTGGAATCATAAGTCCCCTAGGGACTTTTTCATAGGGGACTTATAACTTAATAAACTGAAATATTTATAATTCAGTATTAAAGCATTAATTATTTCCCAAATTTATAAAAGCATAATTATTGATTCGAATATTTTTTTGATTAAGATTTTAGGATATTCCCTTTTTCCAGAACGATAAAATTTTAGAATTTGATACAAAATCAGGGTATTCTTTTTATGCAGAATAAATAAATAAATAATCTGGAATAAGTCGCGGGGGACTCCGGAGCTTTTGTCATATCGTCGGAAAAATTATAATAAATGGATCTCATAAAGACTAATTTAACAACTTAATTTACTATAAGCACAGTATAGCAATATATTGAAAATAAGAGAAATTCTTTTCCAAATGAATTGATTTTATATCTATAGCAATCAAAATGTCTATTTGAGAGGAAATGGGTTGCTAGAGATACACATTATTAATAAATACAGTATATTAATAAATATACTATTATTAATAGTCAAATATTAATACAACAATATAAAATTAGTAATAGTAGTTATCTCATATATTTAACAGATATAATAAGTTCATTAAATGTATCGATTAAATACATGTATTTATACTAGATCAGAACATGCAATGAATGAATTCTGCTTTTAATTCTTTTTTCTAAGAGTACTAAAAATAGGTTTGATTTTGTATCAAAAATAAGTTAGGTTATTCCAGCTTTCCCACTTCCTTCTACTCTTATTCGAATAGACACATTTTCTCCTATTTCTGCTTCTGAACTCTACCATATTTTTTTGACAAGGGTGGATGAGAATCATCGAAAGATGCTGAAGAGGAACAGTATGAGCACGATCCCTCTAGCAACTTATGTGAGTTTAACCTAATAAACAACACCTGCCTTTTTGACTAAACAATAAGGGACTTTTAGTATTATTGTATCTCCTCCTTTCTCTTTCAAAAACTTTAAGTGGAGGCATAAGACTTGTTTTTTCGTCGGCACAAGTTCGAATTTCGTGAACGTGATTTTGAGAAACGAGATTTCGTACCAGACCAAAACCTTAATATATGTTCTCTTAATAAACATTTTCTTAAAAAAAAAAATATTTTTATTTACTATATACATCCATACTGAAAAACTGAAAACATTTCCCCAACTTTTTTTTTTTTTGCATTAAAAGAAATTTGTAGATTCTATAATTTGCTATTAAGTTTCTTTGTCATACTTTAAGATCTAATTTAAAAATTTTATAGAAGAAAAAATAAATTAATAAATTAATTTTAAACAAAAAGAGAAAAGAATAAAATAATTTTTTTTTACAAAATCAAAAAGTGAAACATAAATGTGAAACGTAAATGTGGAACATAGAAAAATTTAGCGGGGAATTTTTTTTTTATTTTTGTTCTTAAAATCATTATACTGCTCTAAATGGTTTATGTTTTAAATTTAGTAATGAAGTTTAAAGAAATAAGTTTAAATTACTATAAATAGAAGAACTTAATGTGTTTATCAAGTTTAAAATAAGAAAGCATGTATATGAACAAATGAAAAAAAAACAAATATCCTTGAAATTTTATGTGACACTGAACTTTCACCTTTAAAAATAATCATTTTATTCCTATATAGTAAGAGATTTTTGATTTTATTTTATTTAAACTGTCTGTCTCATCTGTTCTATTTGTTATCTACATCATCTTAACTGCACTTGTTTTTTAACACTGGCAGGATAAAAATGCGTACCTCTGTTTAATTGTTAAATAGTGACTTTAAAATGTAATCAGTGAATGAGTGATTAAAAACTACTCAAACTTATAACCTTTTTTTGACTTGCTTCATATTAAATAGATTGGATTTATAATATCTTAAGTAAATGTTTTTATATAAGATTGATTCAATAATTAGATTGACTAAACTAAATTAGACTGTGTGAGAATCCATTTCTTCTTTTTCTGCTCCCTTTAACACCTATTGGACGTTCACAAATTCTTTCTCCAGATTCCGATCATTGGCGAAACATTTGATTTTGAGCATCCATTTATTCAAAAATATTCAAGTGTTCAAATTCAGATTTGCAAGTGATTTAATACTGAAAAAGTTATTTTAAATTATAAATTCCATTAACCGCTAACTGAATGGTTTAGGCAGAATTTTAATATCCTTATAAAAAAATAAATGAATATTAAAAACACTGTTAACATAGTAACAAAAAAACTTGAGAAAAATCAATTTCTTGTTTATAAATAAATCTCAAATGATTTAAGTATTAGATTAGATTAAAGTAATTTATATTAATAGAAAATGAAATTTTTACATCATTACACCACCAGACCAACATTAATTGTGTGGTTATAAATTTCTTTTACAATTAAAAACATATACACATAACGACTTATATAGATTTTATTGATTATTAGTAATTGTATAATGTTTTAATTTTTCAATCCAAATCTTTTAATCCAAACACAGTTTTTTATGTTTTTAGTCAAAATCAAATAAAAGAAAATCTTATTAAAATAAAAATATAAATTAGTCAAGGACAAAATGAGCTAGATAAAAGCAAACTGTCCTTCATATTGACAACTGACACTACAATTAATGAGGAATAGTGTAGATGACTGTATCAACTCTAGTATACTCGAACGAAGATGACATACGCCGTTTCGATAAAAATTTAATAATCTTCTACAAAATTACTGACACTTGACTTAATTCAGTTCTTAGAGATTTTTATTTTGCTATATCATCATTAGTAGTTTTTAGCATTATTAGTAGTCTTGAATCAAATTTTATTCCATATCTACTACAGATCTGAATATAGATATAAATATTTGAAGAAATATTAAATAAACTTCTGATTAAAATAAGTTTTGCTAATATTTTTAATTTTACACTCTTAAATTACATAATATTACATTCTTTGGATTGAGTACTAAAGTTGAAATTTATTAATTAAAACAGTATTTAAACCTTCTTATAAATTTTATTCTAAAGCTGTTATGGAGGTTCCAAACTTAAATATGCAAGAAGCATTATTTTATAATAGAAAAAAAGAAGAAAATTAAATGAAAATTGGTAAAAAAAACAAAATTAAAATTAAACAAAGCAGGAAAAGATAATTAAAAGCATTTTAGATTTAAGACTACTTTTGCATCAAAATTTGTTTTTGTTTCTATTAGTTTCACTCTGTCCGTTCATCCGTCTGTCTGTTCGTCCGTCTGTCTGTTCGTCCGTCTGTCTGTTCGTCCGTCTGTCTGTTCGTCCGTCTGTCTGTTCGTCCGTCTGTTTTCAAAACTTCTACACCGTTAAAGATAGAGAAAACAAATTTCAACTATTCGTAGGTCTGATAAAAAGCCACAATACCTTTCCAAAAATAACACAAACTGTTGCTATTAGAATAGCTTTTAAAACCCATTGGTTTACATTCTCCCTTGTCAGTTTTAAATTAACACTGTATAATTATAAAAGTCGATAACGCGTAAAAAGTTGTTAAAAATATAATGTTGGAGCTTTAACTTTCATATCTTTTTTTTTAATTATCTTAAGGAACATAGGGCTTTTTCAAAACGTCTCCAATTTTCCCTATCTTGCGCCAATCTTTTTATTTCCACTATTCTCTGCCCACGTTCCTTCTGCAATTCCAGTCTAATGCTTAACGTGCTACTGATGCGGTTGGGCGTCTGAGAATGGACGATCCATCTCTTGATTCCTATTTGAGTTTCGATCGGGTCTTGACTGGATAATACCCATAATTTTTCGTTGTGTATTCTTCTTGGCCAGAAGATTTTACATATTATTACAGCCAATAGCCAATATAATGGGATGAAACCCTTACCTGATGCAGTAGGTATATTGGCTAGAGAGTAGGGATAGGAAATAGGATGGGGAAACATTGATTTGGGAGTGGGACTGTAATGAAACAATCAATCTTCTTATTATTATTACTATTTTGCTAATAGTGACTATAGCCGTATAACAGTTACAAAATTCAGTAGTATAACATTGCATAAGGTAATTTTTTTCAAGGCAACTTCCACTGTCACTGTAGCAGCTACGATTATTGATATTAGTATTTATTAATATTACTATTATTTTACTACAGAGTCAGGACCATCAGTGAATTACAATGTTCAGTAGTATATAACACCTTCCTGCATGATATAACCAAAGATCACTCCACTGTAACAGCTATTATATTATTACTATTATTATTATTACTATATTATTATTAATTATACGATATACTTTATTACGATATGAAATTTTTTTTTTTTTTGTTTCCTTGCCACTTCAATGAGGAGTATAGGGTATCCACTAAGTCATTTATTATTCATGAAATTACTTTTTATATATTTTATTTTATTTATATGACCTGACCGGGGTTTGAACCCAAGACCCCCCGATTGAAAGGCGGGCCACTTAACCACTACAATTCTTATATTCTTTGATTTACATTATGTGGAAATAAATTTTTAATCAATATATGTCTCGTTTTTCAATTAAAAAAATAATTTATTGTATGCACAATATTTAATTTCTTAAATACCATATAATTTTCTTTCAACTTCAAACTTCTACAAACAAATCATTAACAATGAAATGAAAAGAAAATCAAAGGCTAACAAAAAGAAACCATGCAATAAATAAAATATATTTCAAAATACTTAAAAAATGTTAAGAATATTAAAAAAAATTCTATTTTAATAAAACCAAGGCAGAATGTAAAATGAAACAAGTTTTTAAAAGCATAGATCTTAAAAGGAATAATAAAAGGCATTTTCGAATTGTATGTATTTTGGCATCAAAATTTGTAATTTTTTCTATTAAGAAAATAATCTCTAATTAAGAGATACTTTTTTTAATTTTAAGCAAACACTACATAATTTCAAAAATCTATTGAAATATGTAAAAATATAATGTTTGTGCTACAATGTTTTCATTTTAGTTTTAAAAAATGTTTAACCCTTTATAGTTTTCAAACGGCGGAAGAAAATTAAATTTGTTTTTGTAATAACTTTTAGTCTTTAAAATCTTACTCATTTCAAAGTTTCAAATTTCTAACTTTAAGCGTTTAAAAGATAAGGAGATCAGAAATTTTAGAAAATATTAGTTTTATTTACTTCCGTCATTTTTCTGTTAATTTGTTTTGAAGAATTTTTAGAACTCTTGTTATACGGTTTTATTCAACTTTTAGTGTTTGTAACCCAGCAACATGTGAAAAAAAAAAATTATTTTACAACTGTGGCTCTACTCTTTTGATAAGGTCTATCAACATCTAAGATGTTTCTTCTAAAATTTCTTCAATTCAAATCAGAAGTTTTTTAAACAAAAGAAAATATCTTTTAAATAGAAAAGTTTTTAATAACGACACAACACAACTACAACAACTTATATAAATATTTATCAAGTAACCAAAAAGTAAATAATAATAATTTTCTTTTTTTCATTTATTTTATTTCATACACATACATATTTTTCTAAAAACATATATACGCTCTAACATATATAGAATATAAAATTATATTTTTCCACAATCATCCTCAACATCCTTCAATATCAACAGAGAAAAATGGAATAAAATTTATTAAAGTTTCGCTACATTGATAGCATACTTATAGGCTAAAATTCTGAATTTGACAATTTTCCTTTTAGTTGATACAATTTCATTTTATGTTGCTATGTGCTTTTTTTTTTGTAAATGAATGCAGACAGTGGCACGTGTCACCTGAATGAAGAAATAACAAACATTTTTTTTTAATAATATTGAATGCTTGTACACCATATTTTTATCCCCATTTTCCAAAAAGTTATAAATTCTGTTTTAGTAACAGTCTCAGATAATTTTCTGCTACAAATATTGTATACATTTTTTTCCTTCTTGAATTTAAGTGATGTGTTAAAAAAAAATAAAAAATTAAAAAGAATGAATTAATTTAGAGTAAAAGTGATGAGAAGTAAAAATAAACAACTTTGAACTTTAATATTAAATGTCATAAATAATTATTATATGGTCGTTTGGTTAGTTGCAAGGATATAAAATATATAGTCTTTAAATAAGGATTTTTTCTTTGCCTCACATAATTATTGAATTTTTTAATAAAAGCAATACAAAACGTGCAAAAAAACTTTTTAAAAAGTTTGATTTCAAAGTTAAATAGGAAATTAATGAAAAGCAAATTATTGTGCATAAATACAAGTGCTCAATTGAACGCAAGTTCTAAAAATTTCTACCAAACATTTATCTTATTACACTAAACAATAAGAACTTTAAGAACTAGCTTAGATTTTCTAAAGAATCAGCTACAAAGCAAAATATTGCTGAACATAATTGGAAAAAAGTTTTAAACGATTTCTTTGATGTCTGTTTCATTTGCAATATTTGCATTGTAGATTTTTTAATATTCAATTTTGCAAAATATTTACTCGTTTTAATATGGGATCTCTTATGTTTTATTTAAGTTGTTCTCAATGAATTTCCTAAGTTGATAAATATGGTTATCTGATCAATTAACCACTTTAAATCCTGTAAAAGGTTTTATGTTTACACTGTTGAAAATTTGCAAATTCAAATGACCTTGAAATTTTGTATTTTATTACTGAGTTTAACACACGTTATATAAATGTTAGGACTATAATTTAATTTTAAAATATGTTATTAATCTCAAACTACTGCACTTATGAATACAGCAAAAAATTTCATCCAAGACACTGTTTTTGCTTTTCTTTTTATTTCAGTAAAAAACTCCTTATTATAAAATAAAATTTTTTTAATGTTCCTTTTTTCTTTTTTAATATAAAACAGTTCTACCTTCAGTTGTTAATAATGAGATCCGTAAAGAAATGTACAAAAATCCCGATATGAATGTGGAATATCAATTTAATAAATTGTATGTTTATCCAATGGAAAATGTTAGCATTCTATTCGCAGATATTCAGGTAAGTTATACAATTGTTTGTTTTTGTTTTTTAATAAAGATTTTACATAAAAATTAATTTTATGTCTCTTTTTGTTTGTCGAATTTTCGTTTAATTTTTTACTATACATATTTTATTTATTTTATAAGTCGTAGCATGGTACTTGATGGTGTTTAAGTTTTTTCTATATTTTATTGCGCCGATTTCTTAAGTTCCTAAGATCTCTATCTAACCATTGTTCTGTTGTTTTGCTTTTTGCGAATTTTAGGATCAATAATTTGAAACAAATTTGAGTAAAAAATAGGTATTAGTAAATTGATATCCTGTTGAACTAACAGTTCGTCCCATGTGATTAATGACAAAGCATAATTAATACTTTAATAGTCAGCATTAAAAAAATCGTATACAATTTCATTATTGTAAGATTTGGCCAAGAGTGGGATAGAAATGGAGAACTCGAAAATAAGTGCGTTATGATGGGCAGAGTTGGTAAAAAGATTATCAACATCATCAGCGAGTTTAACCGACACTCTATCATATGCATTTGAAAATGCAAGATCTAACCACTTATTATTACTATTAGGATAACTGATAATTTGTTGTAAATCGTTACCGTAGAACTCTCTAATAAAACCGAAGTCAATTTCGTCATGAAAGTTAATCGGTAATAACAAATTATCAGCGTCGTCAACAATAAAAGAAATAGAAGGACGATTAAAATCGCCAAACATAAAAATTGAGTCATCCTCATGCATTTCTGAAATAATATTGTGATATACACTATAAAAATCAGAATATAAGGAATTGAGAGAGTTCGGAGGGAAATAAACAATACCTAGGTATAAATTATTTGTATATAATATACCTTTAATAATGTAGAGTTTATCATTATTCAAAAGTTAGAGATTGATTTCCATTTTCGTCTTATAATATAATGGATTTTAGACAGTGAATTTGATTTTCGAACATGACTTACTGATTTTCATATAAGTCTAGGGAGAGTCTAGGTTGGTTTATATTTTAAAAAATAGTGAAAAATGGTGGTATATGTGCAAAGCCACAAAAAGAAAATTAAAATTGATTTTACTATTAAACACGCTATTGCAATTGCAAAAGAAAATATTTTGGAATGTTTATACAAGGATTTTATTAAGAAGAGTAATTAAGTGAAGAAGAGCAACTGTTTATAAATCGAAGAACATCTTAGCCACTCCTTAATTTATTTATTTGTCAAATAATTATTTCTGATTAGTTAAAACTGTACGACTTATAACCTTTGTCTTATATGACGAAAGTGACAACCTACCTTAAAGGAAGAACTAGTGATAATGTTAAAATGTACCCTATATTTACCAAAGAATCCAGAAATTGACTACATTTCCGAATACCAATTGAAATCTTTAATATTTTGATTCCAAATAAATATTAAAATATCTAGAATATATGTAAGTAACTAGATTAAAGATCACTTTATGATATTTGCGCATCATAGATCATTTAAATAACTCTTTACCCAAATATCTTTAATAAAAATTACTTTACACTATTAGTATAGTACGGTAAAAATTTATTTGGCCGTTTTTACAATATTTCTTATAATGAATTACCTAAACATTTTTATCAATTCACAGATAAATTTTCAATCTCTTCAATCCTCAACTTTCATTTAATCTTCTTTCCGAATTATTTGAATCAGAGTTATAAAATTAACGTAATAAGAATTTAAATTATTTTCTTGGTATTTTATCAGGTTATACTTTCCTTTGTTTATGTTTCCTGAGTTTCAGTAGTAACAAAAATAATTTTAAATTGAAATTTATAAATTTTTAATTTTTTGGAAAGGATAAAATTTATGTAGTAGTAGTGTACATATATTAAAAAGAATATTAATGGATCAGTTTAATAATTTTTATTTATTTTTTTTTTATTTTTTGTAACAGCGTTTTACGGAATTAGCAGAAAAAGTTTTAGCACAACAATTAGTAAAAATTTTAAATGATTTATTTGCAAGATTTGATCGTATTGCTGAGGTAAGTTTTTATTATTATATATCTTATATACAGTTACCAAAATTAAAGTTAGAGTTACAGTACTTATATTAATTATGTTGTAATTGCATGTTAATGAAGATTTGATCATTTTTCTTTTTCTATAATTAAAAAACAACTGAAACTGAACACTTTTCTAATAATTTCATTTAAATGAATGACATCACAGTTGTAACAAAGGAGATGGTGTGATAATAATACCAAAAAAACAAAAATTCAAAATTGCATAAAAATTGTTCTATTCTATAGACCAGTTCTTCACCGGTGGTGCACGCACCCCTTAGAGGTGCGAGCTTGAATATTTGGGGGTGCGAAATTGTAATTTTACAAATTCACGTGTAGCTAGCAAAATAAAAAACTAATCTGAAAAATTCATTTTGGTTAGTAAATTTTTTATTCACTAAACATTTTTTAAATATGTTTGTAAATTATAAACCATAGAAACAAATTAATTTTTGTATTTTTTCTACAATTACAAAACATCAAATGCGTTTCTATAGTGATTTTTATATTTCCTCGAAATTTTAGTTGATTGTTGCGATTATTCTTAGAAATATAAATACTGTTGCGCACATTACATTGAATAAAGATTTAAAAATAATTGAATTTTAGTGTTGACTATTACAAGTTTGAATTTTTGTGTTGAATATTAAAAGTTAAATATTAATAATAAAACAATTAATACAAGTTAATTTTACGAGTTTAGTTGAATATTTATATTCTAATTATTAGAATATAATTTGGTACATTAAAAACAAATTCAAAAGGTAAGCTAAAATATAGCAATAATAGATAGAAGTTTAATATTTTTTTAGTGTTTTATTAAAAAATTTAATTTAGTTTACGCCATTTCAAAGAAACGATGTTGGAATGACGATTATGTTCGTTATGGTTTTACATTTATAACGGAGAAGGATGGAACGCAGCGACCACAATGTATTCTGTGCTGCAATAAATTTTCAAACGCCAATCTCAAGCCATCGAAACTAAATGAGCATTTTACCAAAAAACATGGTGGTGTAGATGCTGGCCATGATTTTGAAAGTTTGAAATCTAAACGAGTTCGATTTGATAAAAGTGGAACTATCACGACTTTTGGTTTTATATCACATGAAAAGCCGTTGTTGCAAGCGTCTTATCAAGTTGCATATATCTGTGCCAAGAAGAAGAAACCACATACAATAGCTGAAGAACTTGTAAAGCCTTGTGCATTAGAAATGGCTAAAATAGTGTTGGGTACTGAAGCACAAGAAAAGCTTCAACAAATTCCTTTGTCAATTGACGTAATCCGTACTAGAATTTCTGATATAAGTAAAGACATCTTACAACAAGTAATTGAAGATATTAAAGCTAGTAATGTCCCAGTGGGTATTCAATTGGATGAGTCTACAGATGTTGAAAATTGTTCTCAGCTGATGGTGTTTGTACGATATGTAAAAGAAAAAGAAATTGTTGAAGAATGGTTTTGTGAACCATTAGAATTGACTACAAAAGGAATTGATATATTTAATAAAGTCAAAGACTTTTTATTACAATATGAGATACCGATGAACAAAATAGGATCAATTTGTACTGATGGAGCTCCTTCCATGTTATTCAAAAATTCTGAATTTGTAGCGTATGTAAAAAAGGAAGTGCCTCACGTTACAATTACCCATTGTATTTTGCATCGACATGCGCTAGCTACAAAGATATTGCCTGAAATATTAAGAAAACATTAATCACTGCAGTCAAAGTTGTAAATTTTCGAGGTCGAGGTCGAGCTTTAAATCATCGTCTCTTCCGTGCTTTATGCGAAGAACTTGGCGCCGAGCATAGTGTCCTTTTATTTCACACAGAAGTAAGGTGGCTATCACGTGGACGTATGCTAAATCGTGTGTACGAATTGCGAAGTAAAATAATCCAGTTTCTTAATAATCAAGGCAGTAATTTAGCTGATGAATTCAGCAATAGAGATGCTATAATTCAGCTAGCGTATTTGGCAGACATATTCACGCACCTTAATGAATTAAATATTTCAATCCAAGGCTTTGGAGTGAACACTATAACAGCGAAAGAGAAGTTGACTGCGTTTAGTCGAAAACTTTCAATTTGGATTAACCGTGTTGACAAGATAAATTATGCTAACTTTCCTTTGCTTGAAGAAGTTCTTGTTTCAGATGATGAAAGAAACAATATTACCACCGAAATTAAAGATCATTTGCAAAAGTTGAGCGAATCTTTTGAGGGATATTTTGCTACTGGAGATATTGATATTTCAGAAAAATGGATATTAGATCCATTTATTTATAATCTGGACTCAATGGATGACAGTAATTTATTGAAAGATGATCTTGTTGAACTACGGACAAATGGATGTAATCAAATGGAATTTGAAACAGCGAATTTGGAAAATTTCTGGTGTGCTCAAGTAATGTCATATCCACGATTAGCTAAAATAGCACTTCAGCATCTTGTTCCATTTGCCACAACATATTTGTGTGAGATGGGATTCTCGTCACTTGTACATATAAAAACAAAAGCTAGAAATGGACTTAATGCTAGTAATGATATGCGTGTGGCTATTTCAAATAAGATTCCCCGGTTTTCAAAAATAATTGAGGAAAAGCAACAACAAAAAAGCCATTAATAAAAACTTTGATAATTTATAATTTATAATTGATTATTTCAGCTAACAATTAAAATTTATAAAAAATGTGTTACGCACATAAAATTAATAAAAAATATGTTTTGCATAATGTTTGTTTTTTAATTTATATAATTCAATAATTTCTGGTAAGGGGTGCGAGAATATTGTTTGAAAATTTTAGAGGTGCCGGTAGCTAAAAAGGTTAAGAACCACTGATAGACTATATATAATTAGATAATAAACTTTGATAAATTGAACCTTTAACAATTTTCAAAAAATAAAAAAATATTAAAAGATAATGAGAAAAATAAACATCGAAATGATTACATTTACTGCATAATCTTTTATTTTTAGAAAAAGAATAAACAAAAAAAAACTCCCATCTTTTAAAGCTCAATTTAATTCATTTACATAAATAAAAATAAAATTATTTTGATTGTCAGAGACTATACTAATAACTAATAAGTAATAATATACAGAATTATTAAGGATAAAGTTTTTGAAAATGATTTATTTTCTTTTTCATTTAGTTGTTTGCGTCACTATGTTAATTACTGAATATTGTACGTGTACTTAAATGAATTTAAATTTCAAAATTTATTCAGGGCCAGTGCTTCCATTGATGCAAACGGTACAATTGCACAGGGCGCCGAAATTTTTGAGCAGAAGATGCATAATCTTAATATTTTCTTTTCATATGTAAAATAATTTTCTAAAAATATTTAAATTAATTCATATAGAAATATTTCTAAAAATATATATTTATCTAAAAACTTTAACTTTATAATAAATAATAATTTATAAATCAAAGATCTGGAAAAACTATTGCACCACTAAATGCCTTTATAATACAAAAAGAAATTTTATATTTGCACTTGTCATACGAAATCAAAAGACACACGTATACTGGCTGTTATTCGTTTCTAACAATTTATTTTGGAATTATCGCAAGTAAAAATTGTTTCTTAAAAGTAATGTAATACTGCCTGTATTTCTTGATCATTTCACTGAATTTCATTTGCCTGTATTTTTCATTTCGCTCTCCATACATTCATAAATTTTAAAATTTCCAAGAAAAAATAAAAACAAATTATGTATGTATATGTAAACCAGAGCGATTTTGGTGCAGATTTGCAATGTTTCGTCTTTCAATTATATCATAGATAGACACTATATTGCTTTGTTATTATGATACCTTTCCATGATATATTATTTTTTAATGATAACGAAATTGAGAAAGAGAGAATTGAGAAAGTCTTTTGATTTGTGTCTGTATTCATTTTCATTTTTCAGTAATCAGTATTAATAAGACAAAAATAAACAGTGTACTCGGAATGTTATATGTATGTGATGTACATGTAACTTGTGTAAGTTATAACTTGTTAAATGCATTATATATTTTATAGAATATTGCTTATACCGAGACTCACATCAATTATCAGGCCATGAAGTGCAGAGAGTAAAAGCTTAATAGTGGGTCAGCTTTTAACAAATTTACACGTAGTCTGATGTAAAAAAAATAGTGGGCCAACTATAAATCTTGAAATAACACAAAAACCATTTACTTTATTCAATTTGGTCCAAAGAGAAAATTAAAGTCGCACCTTTTTTACATAATTCATTAAACAAAAATATTTTAAAATATAATATTTTCATTCATAAATATGCATTTAAAAAATGGTCTTCCTTTAAATTTTTTATTTTAAAAGCTTTTTAAGATAAATTGCGTCAATATCTCAATAGTATACGTCGAGACTACTTTTATACTTTGAAATTTTGTACATGTTTATACGGCTATAATCGAGACTCATATCAATTATGAAATTATTCACACGCACGATACGTGAGAATCGATTGCAATTCTCTCACAACTACATTCATGTGTTTTCAGTTTTTCTTGGCCTGTTTATTTAGGTCTTGATTATACTTTATAGCTTAATACATCCTATACACTAATAAAAAGCGACACTATACAGTATATAGTATACAGTATACACTATCTTATATGATATTATATAGATATAGCCATATTCAAAACTGGAAATTGTAATTAAATTAGGTACATTATTATTTATTTGTTTAAGATAGGAAAACAAAATAAATTGAAATGGAAGTAGTATAGAGAATAAATAGAATTAGTAACTCTTTGAATATTATTCTTTTTTGAATCGGTAGCAGTTTTTAATTTTTAAATTCACCAGTTTAAAAATATAAAAAGTGTTAAATGAATATTGTAGCTATCGACCTACGTGCTACAAAAAAATTAATCGGAAATCTTACTTCACGGATGATGTTATAACAGGTTTATTAGGGCGCAAAATTTCAAAACTGCACAGAGCGCCGAAAAGTTTAGCGCCGATCCTATAAGGCCGTACTCGATACTTCTCTCATTCGGCTTCTTGTCAGATATTCTTAATAGGAATTCATTTCAGAGGAATTGTCCTAACAAATGAAATTCTTTTCGGGGATTTCAAAAGTTATTTACAATTTAGTCTCTCTGGTTTTTTATAAATTTAGTCATATCGATTCTTATTGTCATTTCTTTGGCTTTCTTTAATCTTTTCTTCATGATTTCAAACTTTACATCAATTTTAGCTCTTTTAAAATCAACTTGAAGTAGGTTTATGTAATAAATCGTTTTTATTTCTACACCAACTTCTCTTTTACTAACTTATTTTTCAACCATTCGATTATCTGTCCTAAACAAGCAAAATAGTATGCATCCCATTAGTTCAAATTTATAGCCTGAAATTTCAAATATTCCTTGGACAATTTATATTACAAGAGAAAAGACTTTTCCATATTCTCCTAGTTGTGATTAATTTCGGTTCCGTACAATTTGATTTGTAGTGCTTTCTAAAAGCAATGTCAATCCATTCTAGATTCCAAAAGGCAAATAATTACGTTTATAAGTAGCATTACGCTTTATTCTGAAATAAAGATTTAATTTATGTCTCTTTTTTTTATTGAAGTTTATAAATAAAATAATTTAAAAGAATAATCTTTCATTCCTTTGTAATATATTAATAATTAAAATGGTATAATCCTTTTAAAAATTTTTTTTTCGTTTAGGATAACCATTGCTTACGGATTAAATTACTTGGTGATTGTTATTATTGTGTTTCAATGTTTGAAGATCATAATTGGAAAACAAGACCAGATCATGCTGTTTGTAGTGTTGAAACTGGATTACATATGATTAAAGCAATTAAAGATGTTAGGCATTCTACACAGGTAAGTGAACATATAAAAAAAATTAAGAATTGGCTGTAATATGTCAATGATGCTAACGGTATTTCAATCGATTCCCTATTCTTAAAGTTTTTTGACGCTTTAATTTATCACTTTTATTTTTTGTTTAATTTAGATAATTAATTATTATTTTTCTTTAAATTTTATTTTATTAAATTAATAAAAAAAACTGCAGGTTGAACTTGATATGAGAATTGGTATACATAGTGGTTCAGTTATGTGCGGTGTTTTAGGTAATAAAAAATGGCATTTTGATGTATGGTCAAATGATGTTATAATTGCAAATCATATGGAAGCTAGTGGTAAACCAGGGTAAGTTTTTATTGATACTATATTTATTGTTAAAATGCTTCCATCATCTTGTTTTGGTTGTTTCACTTAACTTAATAATTATGATTACATCCACATTATTCACAAACTAGCAAATATTGATCTTTAATATCTTAACTTAAACTTAATCGATAATTGTTCAGTTAATTAAATCTTAGATTAAAATTTTAATGCTCTTATTGCTTGGAAATTTTTCCCTTTCCACATATGTATGTGTCACCAATAAATAATTGTTTTAAACTTTCACTTTGTTTTATTGAATAAGAAAACTATTCCTACCCCGTAAACTGTATATATGAGATCCACCAAATCTATGCTCGTATTTAAACGCTTATTAAAAAAATTACTTATGACTACCTAATCCTTTATAATTGTATATTTCATAAATTAAAACAAAAAATGTTCACCTGATCAAAATTTTTTTAAATATAGAACTAAAAAAATTTTGTTGCCTAGTGTTAAGTGTTAATTGTTATAATAACGATGAAGAATACGTTGCCTTTGTCAACTCTTAGATACCCGTACGAACAGTTACTATGTTCACAGCCTGTCACTCTGCTTACAATATTACTTTTTTAATATTTTAGTATTTTAAATGGTGAATTTTATAATTTCTAGAACTATGGGTTGTACATATATTCAAACTATATGTTTACACATTCTTCAAAAGCAGATTTTAACCTTCCACGTAACGATTATCAATCCAAAACTTTTTCAAATATTCCATAGTACCATTTAATACTAAGCGGTAAATCTATATTAAATTTACTAAGTACAAAATAATAAATATAATTTTAAATATTATATTATATTAATGCGCACATAGTATATTTATATTGTTATAAGTATATCGCCATACATTGCAATATTTCTTTAAAAATATTTCCATTCTATACTCTTATCATTCATTCATCAGTGACATATACGATATGTAAATAAACATGATATTATATAAGTATATATGTATATCAACATCATATAAATAAAAATTCTTCAAGCAACCGTTATGTTGTTTATTTATTTACATTTCGTTGTACTACGCATTATATCTTCAACAATTTCAAATTATCGAGTAAAACAAAATGCAAATAATTCGTTAAAGAAATTTGTTAGAAAATTTGAAAAAATCAAGTAACACTTTCGTCAATTATAAAGTAACCCTATATTATTAAAAAAAGTTGTTAACACAAATAAGAGTATAATGTTGAAACTTTAATTTTTATGTATTACTTCAAAAAAATTTTAACAGGTATTCAAGTTACACGTGTTTAAAAATAGGAAATTTTCAGTTTTTGACCCCTTACAGCTTTTAAACGGGGGGTGATACAAAGAAAATTCTGAAATTATTTTCAAAGATCTAACTTCTGTCAAAATTTCAAGTTTCCAACTTAAACCGTTTAGAAGATAGAAGGGTTAAAGAATTTTGCAATAATTAAGTTTCGCATAACGGTAAATTAAGCCACCGTATAGCACTAGTATATATTTATTATATACATGTTTGTAAAGCTCATAATAGCACCTATTGTTTGGAATTTTTAGATTGAAGATATACCTTATGGAATTTGTGTTATAACAAATTAAATATATAGATTTTTGGGGGCTTTGGGGGCTGTAGCTCCTTAACGGATGGGACTAAAGAAAAATTAATATTAACATAAAATTAATTTTTTTATGATATCTATGAGTAGTTAAAATTTCAAGCCTCTATTTCAAAAAAATTATGGAGATCTAAAAGTTAGTTGTTTGGGAGCTACCCGAAGTTTTGGTCAGAACTCAACCAAAAAAAATATGGAACCTACAAATTTCTCCCAGAATATTTTATGTAAATTTCAATATTCTAGCTTTCTTAGTTTTTGAGTTAGCGTGCTGACGGACGGACGGACCTTTGAAGGTATATCTAGCTCGCTTATTTCGAGGTGTTAGAAACGGAAGAGTAATTTTATTATAGCCGATCCTATCGTACGGGTATTAAAACAATGGGGTTCGCCATAAGTGCTAAGCACTTTTTTAAACCTGTGAATAATAAAAAAAAACTCAAGTGATTAAAACAAGACAATACGTAAAACTGATGACACAAAAAGACAATAAGAAGCAAGAATTATGACTACTGAAAGTTCCACAAAATATCTAATTTCTTTCTGAATTTTTTAAATAAAAAAATATTGTGAAAATTTATTTTTAAAGAAAAATACATTTTGTTTAGTGTTAAGATAACGTACATAATCATAATTTAGAAAAGCCGTTAACAAATGTAAATATAAAATACTTGTTTAATTTTTATTACTTATTCACGGCAAATGTGCACAAATATCCAATTTACATGTGTCTAAAAATGATTTTTAATTTTTAATAGCTCTTAAACAGGAAGAGTACAAATATTATTTTAAGTAACTTATAATAATTGTCAAGGATCTTCTCCTCTAAAAATTTTAAGCTTCTGATTAAACGCTTCGGAGATATGTAAAAAACAAAGTGTTGCAAAATTTAGAAAACATTAAAGAATACAGTTACCTTTGTCAACTCTTATATACTGTGCTTTTAATATTATTTTTTTAATTTTTGAGTACCTACTTGAAAATAATTTTGGGTGTATGAATTTTATAATTTCTGAAACAATGGTTTGTACTTATATTCAAACTATATGTCATACATTCTTCAAAAGCAGATTCTAACCTTCCACATAACGATTATCAATCCAAAACTTTTTCATATTTCATATTTCATATATCATCAATAATATTCTATAGTACCATTTAATACTAAGTGGTAAATGTATATTAAATTTGCTTAGTACTAGATAGTAAATATAATTTTAACGAGGAAGAATACAGTTGCCTTTGTCAACTCTTAGATACCCGTACGCCCCATTAGTATATGCCTATCACTCTGCTTATAATATTATTTTTTTAATTTTTTAGTATTTTAAAATAATTTGGGTGAAATTTTATAATTTCTAGAACTGTGGGTTGTACATATTCAAACTATATGTTTATACATTCTTTAAAAGCAGACTCTAACCTTCCGAATAACGGTTATCTATCTAACTTTTCCAAATATGCTATAGTACCATTTAATACTAAGTGGCAAATGTATAATGCCTAAGTTTAATAATTTGTACTATACATATGTATAAATTATTTATCGTACGGTATAAAAAATGTGAAGAATTGACTTTTCTGGAATTTTGAGGGACTGTAAGTCCGGAACCCTATATAATTAAAAAAACCCGTTAACATACGTAAAAATATATTATTGAACCTTTAATTTTGATGTCTTGCCGAGGAAAAATTTTTACAGGTGCCTAAGGTATAGGTGCCTGAAAATAGCAAATTTTAAATTTTTGAGGAGTAATAACTCTTAAAAAGGGGGCGCTACCAAAAAATTTTCTGAGGAAACTTATACTAATTCTAAAAGTTCTTTCTTGTCTTAAAATTTTAGGTTCCTATCTCAAAACGTGCCGGAGTTATGAAAAAAGAAATATCATGCAAAATTTGGTTTTAACATAACGGTAAATTTAAATAGTAAATTACAAACTATTGCATAATTTTGATATTGTCTTATGGAAATAACAAAAATTCCGGTCTTCTAGTGTTTTTAGATTGTAAAACTACTACACAGAACCTGAGATATATACATCTGAAAATAGGGGTTTTTTGAAATTTTGGGGGGCTGTAACTTAGGAACCCTATACAATTAAATAAAACCATTAACACACGTACAAATATATTACTGGACCTTTAATTTTTTTGTCTTGCCGAAGAAAAATGTGTACAAGTGCCTAAGTTAAAGGTGTTTAAAAATAGCAAATTTTCAATTTTTGAGCCCTAATACCTCATAAACAGCGGGTGGTCCAAAAAAAATTTCTGAGCAAACTTATACTAATTCTAAGAGTTCTTTCTGCTCTCAAAATTGCAAGTCCCTATTTGAAAGCGTTCCGGAGCTATGAGAGTAGAAAAATCATGCAAAATTTGGTTTTCATATAACGGTAAATTTAAATACTAAATTTAAAAAAATTGTACAATTTTGATACTAATTTATAAATTTAAAAAACATACCTGTCGAATGACGTTTTCTGATTGAAAAAATCTTAAGTAGAACATGAGACATATGCATTTAAAATAGGGCTTTTTAAAAGTTTGAGGAGCTGTAGCTCCGTAACGGATGGGGCTACAAAAAAAAGTTGTAAATTATAAAATTAATATTTTTATGTTATCTATCAGCAGTTAAAATTTCATGTCTCTATTTCAAAAAAAATGTGGGGATCTAAAAGTTAGGTGTTCGAGAGCTACCCGAAGTTGTGGTCGGATCTCAACCAAAAAAAATAGGGAACCTACAAATTGTTGTAAGAATATTTTGTGTTAATTTCAAGACTCTAGATTTCTTAGTTTTTGAGTTATCTTGCTGACGGACAGACGGACGGACGGACAAAGCTCAATCGTCTTAGAATTTTTTTCTGATCCGATCCATACCTTTGAAGGTATATCTAGCTAGCTTATTTCGACGTGTTACAAACGGAGGCGCAATTTTAATATACCCGATCCTTATCGTACGGGTATAAATATTATATTATATTAATGCGCACATAGTATATTTATATTGTTATAAGTATATCGACATACATTGCAATATTTCTTTAAAAATATTTCCATTCTATACTCTTATCATTCATTCATCAGTGACATATCAGATATGTAAATAAACATGATAATATTATATAAGTATGTATGTATATCAATATCATATAAATAAAAATTCTTCAAGCAACCGCTGAATTTTTTATTTATTTCATTTTATTTGTACTACGCATCATCCTCAAGAATTTTAAATTATCGAGTAAAGCATAGTATACAGATATTCATATAAATCTCAGCTCAAAGACAAAAACATGAAATATATGAAAATTTTTCGGGTATATAAAATTTTGACAATTTGAAGAAAAACTTTACAGATAGAAATTTTTTTTTTGTTATAATTGTCATAACCAAAAATATTAAATTTTGTAAATAATTGTTTGTTTTGAAATAAAATTTAATTCTAAAAACGTAAATAATTTTATTGTAAAACGAGGAAGAGTGCAGTAGAGTAGACTGTGTCAACTCTGGGATACCCGTATGAACGTAATATATCCTGTTTCTATAAAACTTGATCATCTTTTAAAAACATTCAGATGTTTTAGTACCGAACTACAGAGATATATTTATGTAAATTGTGGAGTTGTATGACAGCTACCCGAATCTATTGCTCCTAGCTTCATTAAGTTCCAACAAATGCAAGAAGCCTGAATCGGCTCCTTTAGACCTATCAAATTTTACAAAAGTTTTTGGTATGCAACTCGACACTTTTTCACTAAATTTCAGATATCTAGCTTCAATATACACTGAGTTATTTTCATTTAAAACGAGGAAGAATACAGTTGCCTTTTTCAACTCTTAGATACCCGTACGAACCGTTAGAATGTTCACAGCCTATCACTCCTCCAATTCATCTCAAATTTTGAGGATATCAGGGATTCAGAAAGACACACGATCGTACAAAATTTTAAGTTTCTATCTTTATTAATTTCGAAAATATGCGTATTAGGTTTTCGGAGTTGTATGGGAGATACTCGAACGCATGGTCCGATTTCGCCCATTTACAATCCCCGCCTTACCTTAGTCATTGTTAACCTACAGTATAAATTTTTCTTTCGTTCGTTTTTCTTTCGGCGTTTTCAAAATGAAGATATACCTTATACAACTTATACAGCTCCGTAACGGGTGGGGGTACAAAAAAAAGTTATTAAAAATAAAATTAATATTTTTGTGAGATCTATCAGCAGTTAAAATTTTATAGCTCTATTTCAAAAAAAAGTGGGGATCTAAAAGTTAGGTGTTCGAGAGCTACCCTAAGGCTTGGTCCAAACTCAACCAAAAAAAATAGGGAACCTATAAATTATTCCTAAAATATTTTGTGTAAACTTCAAGATTCTAGCTTTCTTAGTTTTTGAGTTAGCGTGCTGACGGACGGACGGACGGACGGACATGGCTCAAAAGTCTTAGAATTTTTTTCTGATCCGATCCATACCTTTGAAGGTATATCTAGCTGGCTTATTTCGAGGTGTTACAAACGGAGGAGTAATTTTATTATACCCGATCCTATCGTACGGGTATAAAGAGAAGTTGTATGGCAACTACCCGAACCTGTCATATCATCACAACCAAATTTTACAGAAGTTGTTGCCATAAAACTTGATCATCATTCGCAAAATTTCAGATACCTAGATTGGATCTAAATTTCAGATAGACATTGGGTCATTTCCATTTAAAGAAAGAAGTTGTATGGCAGCTACCCGAACCCGTCGCATCACCAACACAACCAATATTTACAGAAGTTGTTGCATAAAACTTGATCATCATTTGCAAAATTTCAGAAACCTAGCTTGAATAGATACTGAGTTATTTCTAGTTAAAGAAAGTAGTTGTATAGGAGCTACTCGAACCCGCCGAGCGAAAATGTTGGATTTAAATAGCAGAACTAACAATTTTGCAAAAGTGACGTAAAAAAAATTTCAGCCTCCTAGCTCCTTTATTTTTTGAGTTATCGTGCGGACGGACGGACGCACGTACATGGCTTAATCGACTCAGAATTTGATTCTGAGCCAATCCATACCTTTGACACTATATCTAGCTCTACTCCTTTAAGGTGTCACAAACGTAATGGCAAATTTATTATACCCTTGAACATAGTTCATACGGGTATAAAAAAACCAAATTTCAAAATATTTTTTGACAGATATGAGAAAAATTAAAATTTTTCTACCTAGGTAGAAAAATATCTGGCAAAAAACAAATTCCTTTTCGATTTGTGTCTTGGACTATACATTTTTCTTGGCGTACTAAGCTGTGTACTACTTGAGAAAAAATGGAAAAATTATTAAAAAGTTTTTGCCGAGAAAAATGTTGACGTTAAATTATAAAATTATATTTTTTTGAGCTGACATATAACCTGAAAACTATGCTTAAAACAAAAAAAAAAAGAAATTTGTTAGAAAAATTGAGAAAAAATCAAGTCACACTTTCGTCAATTTTAAGGTAACCCTATGTTATTAAGAAAAATTGTTAACAGAAATAAAATTATAATGTTAAAGCTTTAATTTTTACGTATTACTTCAAAAAAATTTCAACAGGTGTTCAAGTTACAGGTGTTTAAAAATAGGAAATTTCCAGTTTTTTATCCCTTACAGCTCCTAATCGGGAGTGATACAAAACAATTTTCTGAAATGGCTCATACTTATTTTAAAAGATCTAACGTCTGTCGAAATTTCAAATTTCGAACTTAAACATTTAGAAAATAGATTTCCAATAATTCAGTTTCGGATAACAGTAAATTAAGACACTGTATAGCATCAGTATATATTTATTATATACATAATTGTAAAGCTCATAACAGCAGCTATCGTTTGGCATTTTCAGATAGAAGATATACCTTATATAACTTGTGTTATAACAATTTAAATATAGATATTTTTCGAATTTTGGGTAGCTGTAGCTTCGTAACGGGTAGGACTACAGAAAAAAGTTCTTCCATAAAATTTTCATAACTTTTTTGGGATATCTATCCATAATTACTACTTCAAACGATGTAGAACTTTGAAATATTTGTATGAAAAAATTGAAGATCAAAAAGGCAGTTGTTCAAGAGGTACTCGAAGTTTTGGTCAAAATCACCTACAAATTGATCGAAAAATATTTTGTGTTAATTTCAATACTCTAGCTTTCTTAGTTTTTGAGTGTGCGTGCTGACGAACGGACGGACGAACAAAGCTTAATCGACTCAGCATTTAATTCTGATCCCATCCACACCTTTGAAGATATATCTAGCTTGCTTATTTCTATACCCGATACTTGTCGTACGGGTATAAACATATCAAAATAGGGATTTTTTGAAGGGCTTCTTTGAGTGTATTACATAAAAGCATTCTAAACACTACCATTTGCGAGTTTGTGACTACCTAATTAAAATCATTCTCAATAATCTCAATTCTCATATACAGAGAATACATACACAATTTTGAATCTAAACAAATATTGCTAGGTAATGTGGTACTTGAGATAATGTGGTATTTGAGAATATAGAGTTTCATTCTCAAATACTTTTAATATTTAGAAATGTTGCCCGTACAGTTGGAATTTGTTAAATTTGAAATTATCTGTTGTTAAGTTAAAATTATTAGTTGTTAAATGTTGCGTGAATAAGTCGTACCTATTTAAACATTTTGTGAATTTTTATTTGTGAAATAGGATTACTCGTTAGGTAGTGGTTATTAAATTTAAAATGAATAGTGTGGTGATGTATTCGTATTATAATAATAATAATGGTAATAATAATAATAATTTTAAAAACATTGAACGAGTTTGAACGCTTTTATTTGATTGTTTTATGTTTAGTTTTTTTTCGTGTTTATTATTGCAAAATACAAAGTAATATAATATGTAATCTCAAATACTTTTACGTACAAGTAGTTGCACTTGTATGTATTTAAATGTTTGCAACAAATTAGTGTAATAATTACAATTTACAATTTTATGTCCGTAATCGTTGACACTACATAAATAAGTTGTTTCACGACATTAAGTTTCTTATGAAACCTATCTTTAGTTAAAATTTTGTTACTATGATGGAGCAGCTTCTACGGTATAGAAGTTTTGTAAATAAACAAACGGATGGACAAAACAAAATTAATAAGCGAATATTTCAAAAATTTTTCAAATGTTCAAAAGTGAATGAAAAATGTTCGCTTATCAAAATTGAAAACAATTTATTCTCTAACTTTAAATATACCGACATTAACAGTCTGCTACAAATGCTACCATTGCCACTATGGAACTTCTATTCTGTCGTTGATTTCATTTAGTTTTTACAATTAAAATTAAATTTCAAAATAATAATCCTTAAAGGATATTTTGTTAGAATATTATAACTAATATATAAATTGAATTCTCTATGAACCATTACCGAAATCTTTGTATCTCAACATATTGTACCTGTGTTAGGATTCTTCAAATTTAACTAATCAATTTTATTTTCTTCTTTATTTCTTTATACCCGTACGATAGGATCGGGTATAATAAAATTACTCCTCCATTTGTAACACCTCGAAATAAGCGAGCTAGATATACCTTCAAAGGTATGGATCGGATCAGAAAAAAATTCTAAGACTTTTGAGCCATGTCCGTCCGTCCGTCCGTCCGTCAGCACGCTAACTCAAAAACTAAGAAAGCTAGAATCTTGAAGTTTACACAAAATATTTTAGGAATAATTTATAGGTTCCCTATTTTTTTGGTTGAGTTTGGACCAAGCCTTAGGGTAGCTCTCGAACACCTAACTTTTAGATCCCCACATTTTTTTTGCAATAGAGCTATAAAATTTTAACTACTGATAGATCTCACAAAAATATTAATTTTATTTTTAATAACTTTTTTTTGTAGCCCCACCCGTTACGGAGCTACAGCTCCCCAAAGGTTCAAAAAAGCTCTATATTTAAATTGTTATAGCACAAGTTGTATAAAGTATATCTTCATTTTGAAAACGCCAAACGATTACTACTTTTATTAGCTTTAAAAGGATATATACAATAAATATATTTTTGTGGCATACGGTGTCTTAATTTACCGTAATGTGAAACTAAAATTTTGCAAAATCCTTCAACCCTTCTATCTTTTAAACGGTTTAAGTTGGAAACTTGAAATTTTGACAGAGGTTAGATCTTTGAAAATAAGTATGAGTCATTTCAGAAATTTTTTTTGTATCACCCCCCGTTTAGGAGCTGTAAGGGGTCAAAAACTGAAAATTTCCTATTTTTAAACACCTGTAACTTGAACACCTGTTAGAATTTTTTTGAAGTAATACACAAAAATTAAAGCTTCAACATTATACTCTTATTTCTGTTAACAACTTTTTTTAATAATATAGGGTTCCTTTATAATTGACGAAAGTGTTACTTGATTTTTTCAAATTTTCTAACAAATTTCTTCAACAAATTTTTTGCATTTGTTTTATTCGATAATTTGAAATTGTTGAGGATATAATGCGTAGTACATAAAAATGTAAATAAATAAACAACATAACGGTTGCTTGAAGAATTTTTATTTATATGATATTAATATATATACATACTTATATAATATCATGTTTATTTACATATCGTATATGTCACTGGTGAATGAATGATAAGAGTATAGATGTATGTTATATAGCGCCGTATTTACATACATATATGTATGTATTTTATTGTACTTATAAGAAATTATTCTATGAGTGGAAATATTTTTAAAGAAATATTGCAATGTATGGTAATATACTTATAACAATATAAATATACTATGTACGTATTAATATAATATAATATTTAAAATTATATTTACTATTTTATATGCTTTTATATTAACTTGTCGCTGTCGGTTTGTTTATTTATTTATTTATTTATTTATTTATTTATTTATTTATTTATTTGTCATTCTGTCACGCTTTTTATTATCTTCGTAATCTGTTAGCAACATTTGTAAGTGTAGTATGGTGCAGAGGATAGTGTACAGGTTTCAAAAGTGGTGATCATGTTGTTCGAATCTAGTTCACATGCAACATTTTTTTTTTTTAACTATCTATTCATCAACATTTTTTGAATAAAATATGTATACATTTTTGTATATATCAATTTAAAACTTACATTTTTATCTCTTATTCATGCATACAAACATACACATTATATTTTTGATCTTTCCTGGTGTTTTGTATTAGCATAATTAGCAAAACACAATCCATACATATAATATTTTTATGTATGTTGCTAAGTTATTTTGTTTACAACATTTGTTTAGTATTTAAATCAAAATATTTGCTGTCAACATTCTTTAATGCATATTGAATTAATGCATATATGGTGCAGAGGAAAGTGTACAGGTCTTGAAAGTGAGTGTTAATATGTGGACTGTGGTTCGAATCCAATTCGTATATATGTATAATTTTTTTTTTTTTTTTTTTAACTCTATTCATCAATATTTTTTAAATAAAATTTTATGTACCTACATAATATTATTTTTGTACATAGAAAAGAATATAAAAAGTAAAGATCATTACAAAATTATGCTTTTGCGCATTACGCATTATGATTTACAAACAAAAAATCTATTACGCATTATGATTTGTCAACACAAAAAATTAAAACTACGTATGTAAATATGTACGTACGTATGTACATAATATTTATTTATTTATTTATATTCAGGTACCGTGGTACATAAATGTGGTAGCTATAACCCTTGTTTCCTGGTAGGAATGTGTACGTGATATAATGATATATTATAAAGTATTTACATATTGCGATATATGCATTTTTTTTTTTTTATTTTATAATTATTGTACCCAGCCGGGAATCGAACCCGTGACCTCTCATTCCCTTATGAATGAGAAGCGGTGCGTCAACCACTGCACCAATGGCTGGATACACATAATATTATATTAAACTAATTTCCTAAATTATTTTGTTCCGCTCCATTTGTTTATAATTTAAATCAAGATATTTGTCAACAATTTTTACTGCATGATCTTATTAAGCGATTAGGTAGGTAGGTGTTCAAGGTTAGATGTTTGTTTGGATATACGATATACTACTAATAGTATACTATAGAAATATACAGTAAAGTACATTTATGTATATCATTTTCATTCGAGTTATGTTGTTGGATTGTAATATTTATATAATCACAGTATTTTGGTACATATTTTACCCTGCGAGGTACTTTCTTTATTTATGAATTACATACTGGAATAAAAAATTTTTACTCTTGCTGTAATGGAATCGATTTAACATCTCTTAATTTATTTACTTAAACATTTGGTATAAAATTATAAAACGTATTTTATATCAGAAACAATAATTAATTTATGTATGAATAAAAAATATCCCATATTTTTAAATTCAAATTATGTGTTTCATTTAAAACTAAAAAGTATAAAATAAAATAATATGTAAAAAAAATATTTTTTAAAATATGCTTTTATCGAAACCAAATTCGCCCCCTAAAAAGTAGAAAATAAAATTGATTGCAAAACTTTAGCTTTTTTGACTGTTATAATATAAAAGTGAATTGCTAGTGCAAGCATTTTGGACTGTTATAATATAAAAGTAAATTGCTGGAATAAAAAAGAAACACGAACCTCAAATTTCCTAGATTTTTATTTAACTTTATTCCAGCAATTTACTTTTATATTATAACAGTCCAAAATGCTTGCACTAGCAATTCACTTTTATATTATAACAGTCAAAAAAGCTAAAGTTTTGCAATCAATTTTATTTTCTACTTTTTAGGGGGCGAATTTGGTTTCGATAAAAGCATATTTTAAAAAATATTTTTTTTACATATTATTTTATTGTACTAAGTAAATTTAATATACATTTACCGCTTAGTATTAAATGGTACTATATCATATTTGAAAAAGTTTTGGATTGATAATCGTTATGTGGAAGGTTAGAATCTGCTTTTGAAGAATGTACATATAAACATATAGTTTGAATATATGTATAACCCATAGTTCTAGAAATTATAAAATTCACCCAAATTATTTTAAAATACTAAAATATTAAAAAAATAATATTGTGAGCAGAGTGACAGGCTGTGAACATACTAACGGTTCGTACGGGTATCTAAGAGTTGACAAAGGCAACTGTATTCTTCCTCGTTTTTTTCCAAATTTAAAAAAAAAAATATTTTTTAGACGAGTTCATATATCAGAAGCAACATTAAAATGTTTGAATGAAGCATATGAAGTTGAACCTGGTAATGGTGCTAGTCGTGACAATTATTTAAAAGATATGAGTATTAAAACATATTTTATAAAAAGGAGTGAACCATTAAGGTAAGTTTATAATTTTCTAAATATATATTCTTTAACAACTAACCTATGTTTTAAATCATTCGTTATGTTAATCACCATCCAATACCAAAAACTCAATAATCCTTATCGTTTTGAAAAAAAAAACAAAAAAAACCAAAAATAACCCTATCATATTAACTTTTTAAATCTATATTTAATTTATTAGATATCCTTTAAAATGAGATGTGATGAATCTACATTAGATTTTCAAAAAATGATTTATAACATTATTTAGTATAATATATTAATAATATGTATTTATTGTAAATGCTCTTTAAAATTCATTCATTATTAAAAAACAATTTAATTTCTTGTCTAATCTCTATTTTTTTTTACATTTAATTTTATCCTCTTAGACTATTTAGAAGATTTGGTACAAGAAGCGAACGTAAAACCAAAAAATGTGGAACACAAATGATAAATGGTGGAACACAAAATGAAAATAATTCAAAATATTTTTCATCAAAAATACTTGGAGACCAAAAACAGCAAAAACAAGAATTACAATATCAGAATAGCATTGAAAATTATGAGATTTCAACAACAGGATCTGGAACTCCTCAATATACCGCAAATATAACAGAAACAACAACAACAACTGAAACTACTGTACCACTATCAAAAATAACTACAAATTCAAATAAACAACAACATCAAACTATTATTGGAATTGATCATATTAATAATGGTGATGATAATAGTTTTGGTAAAAATGGTAATACTAAAGATATAATTAATGATGGAAGTCTTAAAATAGCATCAGCAATTGCAAGTACTGATGGTAGTAATGATGTTATACGTCGTAATATAAATAATAGTAAAAATGATATTGTTATGGAAGATGAGGATGACGATGATGATGATGTTAATGGTCTTGAAAGTAGTGGTATTGGTACAGCTGAAGATAGTGTTGGTACAATACAAGAAGATGAACCAACAACTGAATGGACACCAGAAATACCATTTAGAAATGTAAATTTAAAAATTTATATATATATAATTTTTTTTTTTTGTTTCTTTTATCATAGTGACAAAATTTTAAGTAAAGGGTGTTCAAAATTAAGGTATCATTTTGATTTTGCCGCCATTTTTTTTCTACCTGGAATTTTTATAAGAGGTTTCTTTAGGTATATTCTAAATACATTCCGGTTAGTTAATATGGAAAGTTACACGAAGGAACAACGTGTTTTTGTTATTACAACATTTTTTGAAAATGGTAAAAGTTTTCAAGGTGTAATTAAGAAATTTCGAACAAAATTTGGTAGATAAAATGCTCCAACAAATCGTGTGATAAATTTCTAGAAACTGGATCTGTTCTTGATAACAGAGGCAACATTTATCAACGTAGTGGCCGTTCAACCGAGAATGTAGCAGCTGTGAGCAGAAGTGTTGAAGAAGATCCAAAAACTTCCATTCGACATCGTTCGCAGCAATTAAACATCAAACCATCCAAAATCCATGTGAAATATGACAAAAAATTTTATTTTTATAGTATTTATGAGTTTTCTTATAAATATGAGTTTTAGTATTTTCATTTAAGTTTTCTTTTTTTTTTCTTAAATTGAAACTTAACAGTTTAAACCAATTAAATTTGTTTGAAAATTTATGTATTTAAGGAATTACTTTATAGTTTCAACAATAAATCATTTTACAACAAATAGATAAATTAAGCATCCTATGTTTAAAAATAGGTTTAAAAGATCTGAACGTTTTCATTTCATTAAAATGTTTATTTTATTGAAGTATTCGTAGCAAAGCAACAATTCTACATCTTAAATTTGATTTTCATTACACGTGTATCAATAGTCCCAATTATTCTACATAATATATTTAAGACTTTTTATGACACAGCAAACCATTTTCAACATAATATGATACTCCTTCCTAATCCCATTCGTTTTAATATAGTTATTATTATAAAATTTCACAGTAGTGCTCCAAAGTAAAGTTTTATGAAAAGGACATATTATCAATTTTTTTAATTTATATTTAAATAAAACTAAGCACAAAATATCCATACTAACCTTTTTAAATAATGAAAAAAAAAATTATTAATTATTTTGTTTTTTATGATGCGGCTATTTTTAGCTCAACGAACCAGAAGATGATCTAAATCGATCTGATTCATTTATGGTTGGCGGGAATGGTATTGATACAATCAAACAACAACGAGTTGTATATCGTGATTCAATAAGTGCAGCTGAAGAGGTAAAATTTAAAAAAAAAATTTTTTAATTATGTATATTTTATTATTTATTTGATTATTTAATACGCGTCGATTATATTTAAGTAAAAGTCAGTGATTTGCAATTTTTCTATCACAAATTTGAAATAGAAAGAGAATTTAAATTGTTTACGATTGATTGTTATTGTGTACGATTGATTGTTAGCAATGAGAGCCCTATTTCTATTTCTCAATCAACGAACCTAAGTGACATGTTCGAAGTAATGATTTGACTTATGGATAGTTGGTTGGAAACTTCTAAATTTTTGTAGCCTCTTCTTAGTGAATAATTGTAGACAAATTTTGAATGAACGTAATAAATTTTTGAAAGTCCATGGAAATATAAATAAATATATGTTCTTTTCTCAAATATACCATTTTAATTTATTTTTATTTTGTAAAATTTTATGTCCTTCGGTTATCATTTGAAGCAAATTTTTTTTATTTTAAATTAATAATAAAAACAAAAATAAAAATTATATTTAATTGAAAATGATTGAATAATACGTGAATATTTTTAATAAAACTTCACGGTAGAATTTGAAATCGATTATGATTTGCCAGATTTCGATTATAACAAATTTCAATTTCTTGATTCATTTTAGTTTTTATAATATTTGATATAATTTGCACGTATTTCATTTTATTTTTCTATTTTTTTATTTATCGAATTATATAATTTATTTATATAAATATATTATGTGTATTATTAATATTATATATTACATAACAAAATAAAAGTCAACTTTTTATATCTAACCACAATTGGTTTAATATTTAAACGCCTAAAAACATGCAATCTTTTATAAAAAAAATATAGCTCTTGTTAAATTTATCCTGCATACAAATTTTGAAATTAATTTTTTTTTACGAGTAGCTCTATTTAAATGGTTTTAATTGCCTACATTTTTCAATAAATTAAATAGAACATTATATCCAAGAACCAAAATATATAACTGCAACTTCAAATATGAGACCGCAGTAGAGGAATTTGAAATCTAATTGATATTGAATTTCATTTAATTGAAAGCAGACTACTTTAAAAGGATTAAATATACATTTATTAAGTTTAATAATTCTTACTGCATATGAATAGATATTTTTTTTACAAATATTTTATTGAATTTGATCAAACCAACTGTTAAATTTTCTAATTAAACTTTTAATTGCAAACGGATAAACGTATCAAATACACAAATTTCTACTACTGCTTCCTTTTAAATATATCTAAGATTTTTTTTGTTCCTTTAAGAAAAATAAAAACAACCAAACAAAAAGGAGAACACTTGAATAAAAAATTTTTTTTTTGAATATTGAAGTTTTATATATTAAAAATATTTTAGAAAGGATGTAGTTCCCACCCATTTGTGAGTATTTTAAATAAAATTATTTTTATTGAATAATTACTAAAAATTCTTAACATTATGAAGTTTTTAAAGAATAATCCAAGAATTTTTTCTAGTACATTTCTCTGTCATATAAATGTGAATAGGAAATTACACAGCCTTTCCTTTTCAGGCGTGGCTGTAAATGTGTAAGGGGGGATAACTCTTACGACGTGTGTGGGATTCGAATTCACACTCCCTTGGTGTTTAGAGCGTATTTTATACACTCTTACCCACTAGGTCACCGAGGCTCCTAAATGATTACAATTGAAAGTCTTCTTTTAAATGGACAAATAATTCAAATAGTTAATAGACAAATTTTAATTCAATTACAGACCTTTTTTTTAAAATAAATCATTAATATTACCATTATTAAAATAATATTTAAATTGAAATTTATTTTACAGATTGATGAATTTATTGATCAAAATATACAAATAAATTCAAATAAAGAAATACGTCAAGAATATTTATATTATTGGACATTAAAATTTAAAAATCCCGATCAAGAACAGAAATTTTGTGAATTACGTGAAGATATGTTCAGGTAAGTTTTTTTTTCTTCTTTTTTTGTAAATCTAATTTAGCTTCTATTAAGTAGAATTCTTGTAGTTTTATTTCAAAGGTTTTTACTTCAACAGATTTAATTATCAGACATTATTTATTTGTACTAAAGTTCAATGCTTTTTCCTATACGTCTGTCAAGTTTATGTGCTTCAAATTAGTCGAGTTCACAAAGTAGTTTATAATTTTGCTATGATGACATCATATTTTAAAGAAACCAATGGTACTTATATATCAATTCCTATATATATATATAAATATATATACACATATATAGGAATTTTCTTAGAAAAATACATTAATTCCGATTTCTATAATAAAATACCTGTAAGGAAAATTTTATGTTTATGTTTAATTTTAAATTCTTAATTTTTTATTTTTTTTTATGTTTTTCATGTCAATTATACAATTTTAATTTAAATATTTTAAATTCAATTAAGTTCAATTAAAATACATATTTAATTAAATTAAAATTTGCCAATTAAAAAGAAAAAGAAAAAAAAAAGTGAATTTTAATGAATTTTAATAAAGTTTTCTATAATTTATTTGTGATTCGTTGATTTCATTTTTAATTTTTCTTTTTAACCTTTTTATTGACATAACATACATACATACATCTATACTTAAAAGTAAATTTGAAATTCACATAAGTCTCATTATTACACCATTATATTAGATTTAAATAATTTTAATTTAATGAAAAATAAAGAAAACCCACTTTTAATTATCCGTGAGTGGGTGGTACCAATTCCTTTTGGAACCTATGTTAACTTTATTATTAATGGAACACAAAGAAAAAACACAAAGCTTTAAATCGGATTTGGATTAGGTGGATCTGGTAGACTGTTTTAATTAATTTTAGTTTTACTTTAAAACGCAAATAATTATTTTTTAATTGATTGTTAGGTATGAGTATTCTCCATTTTAATTAATATTAGAATTTCATTAAGATTATATAGAATTTAATTTAACTTTTAATGAATTTTTTTTTTTCTTATTAAAAATTTATGTTTAAATATTCTGCGTTTTTTGTTTTTTTTGTTTTTTTTTAAACTCTTCCTATTATTTCGGGAACTCTGTTTTTTGTTGTCAATGTAAATTTTGTTTTTGTAATTTAAATAAATCAACGGTGACAAGGAAGTTTGAAATAAAGATTGTCTCCTCCCGAATTTATAGTTTGTTTTTTAATAATTGAAATTTGTTTATTGTATTAAAGATACAATAAAGCTAAAAAAAACCATTTATTATCATGCTGATTTCTTATAGTAAAGAAGCTTTAAAAGTAATTAAAGAAAAAAGAAGGTGAATACTCTAGCAATGCGTGTCTTGATCCAAAATATATTTTTAAAATTAGTCTTGTCACTGTATTTTCTCTGATGTTCTTTAAATATCAAATAGTAAAGTGATAATAATATCGATTAGATATGTGTATCACAATAGTGTTTTGTTATTTTAGCGTTGACAAATTAGATTAAAAATAATAACTCTGGATAAACTCTTTAGAATTTTATCTGTTTATAGTTAGGTAGGTAGATAGATAGGGGCTGCAGATGCATACCTAGGCCAGTTTCGATCCGTTGTGATACCCTGGATCAGTATTTATCATAACTAAATCATTGGATGCTTCTTACAAAGCGATGTAAATTTGTTAAGTCCACCTCCGACAGATCGAAAAGTCTGTTTAAGAAAAATTTCCCCACAAACTTTCTTCTTTATAAAGCAAGATCTGGGCATTCACACAGGTAAAACATTGATTTCTCTTCCTCTTCATCTTTGCAGCTTCTGCAAAGATCATGTGAGGGAAATCCTAGCCTCCTGGCATGTCCACCAATTGTATAATAACCTGTAAAAACGTCTGTTTACAGTTAAGTTGCATGTACTAACCATTATATTCTACTAAAACTTCAAATATTTTTTCTTATAATTTTCTTTAGATTAAGATCTTATTTCTGGTTTACTGTTTCATTTTCAAATTTAAAAAAATAAAAATACTTTGAATTGTTTAATATTGTTACGACTGCCACTTCATTTTAAATCATTATTCATATTTATAATATTTAAATTGTCTTTAATATAAATTTATATTTAAAAAAAATGATATCCTTGAGAAAAAAATCTATAAAATCTATGTCCTTTTTAGCACAAATACAACTAATACAATAGATACACATGCAATATGTATATATGCAAATATTACTAGATATATATATAAATCGTATAGGAAAAATAAAAATTCTCTTTAATGTTACGATTGAATGGTTGTTTAATAGGGTATTGACGTTTTTCTTTTTGTTCTTTTTTTTTTGTATTTTAAAGATTTTTTTATTCAAAATAAGTTATTTTAGATTTAGATTTTTATTAATAAATTTTTATTTTAGTAAAAAAATGTAAAATAGGTATAAATTAAATTTTTTTCTTTATATTACAGATCTAATATGTTATGTATTTTTGTTATCTGGATATTTATTGTATTGTGTCAAGCAATCATCATACAAAAATGTACATATTTAATAATTTGTTTAGCAATTGGTACATTACTGCTAACAGCTGGATGTATTTTAGTTATGGCTGAAGAATTTTCTAGTAAGTAAATGTTAATAACATAAATAATAAATTAATATAAAATAAAAATAATTAGAAAAATAAAAGAATGCTAAGAATATTTAAGATAAATAAATGAAGAATATATAAAATTGCTCATCCTTTACGATATTAACTACACTTGAACAAGGTTCAAAAGGACTAAGAACATAAATAAAGATTTAAGTATGTAAGGATCATTTATTTCTTTCGATCACCTTTTTATAAAATTCAACATGGAATTAGCTTTATTAATAAAGAATTTTAATAGTCAATGAATGCAAGTTTATTGTTAAAGAGAACTGCTAAATCATTGATTTATGTCTGTTTAGTGTTTATTCATTAACTATGAATCAAATGAATAATTTATGAATAGAGGATTTGAACTACAGGCTTATGTAACAGATGCACATTTAGCAACATTTAACACTTAGGTTATTCGATAAACACCCCATTTTAAAAAGTATTTAGATCCTTCTAAAGAAGTAAAATATCATTTTCAGTGGAAATAGTCCTAACAATTTTCATATCAGCAGCATACCTAACAATTTTTCAATGTTTATTTTCTTGGTGCATGGTGCATAAATGTAACAAGGAAGTTACACAGCCTTTCCTTTTCAGGGGTGGCTGTAAATGTCGTAAGGGGGAATTATTTTTACGACGTGTGTGGGATTCAAACACACACTCCGTTGGTGTTTTTTTAGAGCGTATTTTATACGTTCTTACCCACTATATTACCGAGACCCCTCAATGTTTAATAATTTTAACTGTCAATCGAAATAATAAACAGAAGTAAGTCTAATATGGCTCCATCGAGGTATCACAGAATTAGATAAAAAAGATTTTGAAATTTCGTACCAAACTTAAACTTCATATATAACTTCTGTTTGCTAAATACAACAGGATCCATTATAGGAAAAAGCAGCGAAAACCTAAATTATTTACACCATAGTCTAGATTCTAGACTTCTACACTATGTGAAACACTATATGATCAAATATCTAAAGCTTTAGTTATATCCATATAAATAAAATCAGTTTGAGTACCGTTTTGAGCATAGTGTTTAAAAAAACAAGAAGCAGACCGTAAATCAGCGTTTTAAGATGTAACCGTAACCGTAGTAACCGCACTAACCGTAAATCAGCGTTTTAAGATGCCATGAAAGAGAAGCCATTAATAAGAAACCATTTAATTTTTATATTATTTTTAAAATATTTTACCTTTAAAACTTTTACTTTAAATTTTGTGTAAGAGCTTGATAAAATAATTCTGTAAAATTTTCTGTCAACATTATTTAACAATTTATATTTTAGATTAACAATAATGTCAATTCTAATAACTCAGTTTATTTATTTATTTAAAAATTAATTATATTCATTTCCTTTATTTAATTTATTTTGTTCTTAAATAAAAATAAACAAAGGGAGAAAAAAAATCATTTATTTAATCATAAAATAAAATAAAAAGGAAATCCATTAAAACTAAACAAAATATTCCACCGTTATTCTAATAAAATTATAATTCAATATTTTTGTTTCTTTTATAATAAATAGCTTCTAATGTCCATAGATAATTTTGCTCATAAAGAATCATACTCATACTTATTTTTATAAGTCGAATCAAAATATTCAATTATAGTTAACATTATTTTTTAACTTCTGAACTCTAGTTCTGAACTATTTTTTTGTTTTCTGAACAAAAAAAGAGGATACTTTTATAATTATTAGAAATTACACCAGATTGTAAGTTCTAAAGCCATTCTTCCTGTTTATTTTATTATGTTTATTAAAGTTAGGAAATAAAAGCCAAAATGATTATTTAATATATGCTTCAAAATACATGATAATCAAATTTTTGACTTTAGCGAACTTTAATAAGATTTCTAAAAACGAAAATTTTTTACTTTTTTACTATACACCCGGTTTTCTATTTAAAAAAAAAAATGTTTTCTTCAAGTTAAAGAAACACAAAAATTATTAATTGTTATCTTTTTTATTCTCATTTTATTTTATGTCTTTTAAATTTGATTAAAAAAGGATTTATTAATCTTTAAGGGAAAGAAATATTATAAAAACTGAAATATCATTTTTACTCCTTTTATTTTATATTGTTTTCTTTTCGAGAAATTCAATTTTCTAAAGGACTAACAGAAGACTATTTTCAATTTATTAATAAAAATTTACAAAAAAAAAAATTATTTAGGACTAATTATTAAGAAACTTTGACAT
This sequence comes from Poecilobothrus nobilitatus, assembly GCA_947095535.1. Taxonomy (NCBI): domain Eukaryota; kingdom Metazoa; phylum Arthropoda; class Insecta; order Diptera; family Dolichopodidae; genus Poecilobothrus; species Poecilobothrus nobilitatus. The sequence goes on from OX352774.1 coordinate 117,587,833, forward strand.
TGTTGTTAAATTAAAAACAAAAAGAATCACTTTTTAATAATTATTGTAAAAGGTTGTTAAAAATTCTTTTTTATTGATAATTAACAAAATTATTAAGTCATTGAGTTTTTTGTTCACATTGTTGGTTTGAAAAAAATTATAAGAAAAATGCCAATAAATTAACATTTACTTAAATGAAAATCTTTTAAAATCAAATTTTTTTTTTTTTTTAACTTTTATTTATTATTTAAAGATCTTACATTATTACCCTAAAAAGTTTAAAAAATAGATATTATAGTATTTATATAATATTAACATGTAAAAATATTTAGTATTTTTGTTTGTTAATTTTTGTTTTCATATTTTCATTTTATATTATTCTTATATTTTTGTTATGATGATTGTTAACATATATTATTCTTAATTTATAATTATTGATAAACAAAATATTGAAAAAAAAACATTATAGTATCTTATCATTATTTTAACTTAAAACTTAATCTAAGTAACCCTAAAAAACTAACCTACCCTAATCTAGTTCCTACCCTAATATGTATATTATTATACTACATTCTACCTAACCACCAAAATTTTTTTTATCTAAAGTATCCTTGTAAGGAATGTGAGTGTCATATGTCAGGTCTTGGGGGTTTATGTTATTAGGATTAGACTCAATTTTTTTGCATGTAATGAAATAATATGGCGACATGGTTTTGATTTTGCAGATAACCTTCTTTATCCAAAAAAATAAAATATTCGGGTGCAATGAACCCAGTTTTTAAAGTATTTTTTATGTACTCCTCGTTATGGTAATATATGTGCGATATTACGCTGTTCTCTGGAGTTTTCAATGCTCTGTCAAAATGATTTCAGATCAATTTTATAATAAAATTGTCAATTCTTGCAAACTCTTTGTAGATGTATTTATTTGAGTAAAAATGTTTATAATTGGTATCTGCCTTGCGGTATTTGTTAATACATGCTCTTATGCACTTTCTTTCGAATTTTCGAGGTTATTCCATTGCGCTAGCACTAATGTTGTACCAGACCGGAGCTGCGTAAGTGATAATTGGTCGTATGAGTGTTTTGTAACATATAATTTTCACTTTCTCTTTAATTATTTTATTATAAAACAGTTTTTTACAAGCCATGAATGCTTTGCTCGCTTTGTTTATTGCGTTATTAATGTGTTCATTGTAATTTAGATTTTGGTGTAAGTGCACACCAAGGATTATATATCCTTTATATAAACGCAGTGGTGCTAAATATATTCAGTACATAGTTCATAACTATATAAATTAATTTAATAATCTTTTTTTGTTTTACGGAGGAAGGTCGAAAACATCGAAAGTTACTGAAAGTAAATGCACTAGGCTCCGGGTATAGAGTTGGACTTTAACCAACCAAAACCACACCTTTATAACTTTAGAATATGGGTTCTTTTATGTATAACATAATATATAGTTTGGTTTTGGGGATAAGGATATGGAAAAGATTACTTGGGAAATTGGGTTTGGGATAATTAGGATTATGGAGAAGAAAGTACATATATCGTACATATATGAATTACCAACTTTTGAGAACACATGTGCTGGCACATGTTCTGGTTTCCATAAATGTAAATTTAAAAGTCGCTACTTTTTAAACCAAAAAAGTTTTTTTTTAATTTTCTTTCCAATCTAACTTCTCTTAATATTCTGCTAACTTATACTGTTACAATCTAGCCTAACTTACATACATTATTGCAAATTAAAATTAGCATAGAAGGATCTTACAAAATATTTATCTCATTTATCCTAAACATCTAATTTGAAATTCAACGTAATTTTAATTATATTTAAATTTTATGTCAAAAATGATAAAAATGTTTTAGAATCCTTCCTTAAATTATTTTACTTATATTCGACAGACTACTGAATGGATTATAGGAAGTACTATCAAAAAAAATAAAAAAACTGATAAAAATAAAAAAATAAAATTTACAATTCAATACAGGGAATAAACTTTTGTTTGTACATTTAATGAAAAGTCATTGAAACAAAACAAAAGGGAAAAAAGCTAATACTCGTACATAAAACAAAAAAAGAAAAGTCTCAACAATTTTCTATTCGTTAAGAATGCCTCTCTCGTCCAATGACTCAAAAACTAACATAGAAACAGAAAACCTTTTTTTTTTTTTTTTAATTTTAATTTACTTTTTTTTTTCAGTTCCTTTTTTTTGTTGTTTTTATTTGTTTTTTATTATGTTCAAGTTCACAGTTTATTGATCTAATGGACTGTTGAACTGAAATGATTGAAAAGAATTGAATGAATGAATGACTGAAATCTTTTGATAAATTACAAAGTAAAATTTCACATCAATTTTTGTTTATTCCTTCGGTTCCTCTTTAATTGTTCATATTGTATTTGTTGTTTGTTGGATGATTAAAGACAAATCATTGTTAAAAAATAAGTGTAGACTGACTGAGTCTTCGGTTTAACTCAAAAAATAATATTTTTTTGGTTTTTTTTTTTGGAATTGCAAATAAAAATAAAAATTTTGAAACTACATTTGAAAACTTTTGAGATTCTTTAAAAGTAACAACATTAACATCTACTACTGTTACTACTAAACTATTATTTAAAATTGATTACACTTCGAATTCTTCAGCAAATTTCATTTCAGAGAATTGTTCATGTCAAAAGCATGAAGATTGTAATATTTTTTTTTTCTTTTTTTGATTTGCCTTTTTTATAGTCAGCTTAAAAGAAATTTTTTTTTTTTTTTACTTTTTTGTTTTCATTTAAACTTTGTAACTTTAAATCTTTTTATTTAAAATGTTACAGAAATCTTTCAATAAAAATACAAAAACAACACTTCGAATTTCACTTAACTAAGTTAAAAAAAATAAAAATAATAAAAATATGTGTCCCTATCTTTCAAGGCTTTCCATTCAAGGAAGAAGAAAAGCAGCAAAAAAGAAAAATAGAAAAGAAACAGTTACAATAAAAAAAACACGAAGAAATTAAATAAAGTTATATACAAAACTGTTAACGTTATTGTAAATTTTATTTCTATAATAAAATTTTTTACAAGCATTATAAAACCATAATAAATACAACAAACAGAACAAACGGATCTTATCGGTTTGATGGTTTACAAAAAGCAAAGTATTGCAATAAAAATTCGGTCGTCTCAAAAACAATCCATTTTGAAATTCTATTTTAATACTTGTTTTCACTTCCACTACCAGGTGTTTCTATTATCATCTTCCATACAATCCGATACCATCTACAAATATATAATTTTAGTCTTAAGGATCGTCGGCGAGTACAATGATAACTGAAGAATCTTTAAATAATAATCTGAATATAAATTGAGAAATGAGCACTTCTTTGCTTTATAAAGGCGTTATTGTAACTTCAGTGAGAAGTAACCAACAAATGCAAGGACTCACTTTTGTTCAAAAATTACTACAAAAATCGACCAACAAAGTGACTTATAAGGAAAAAGTTTTTTGTTTTCTTTCCGGAAAAATATTGTAAACTTTATTCAAAAACGGAAATTATAAAAAAATAATTTTCATCCTTAGGTTATAGCTTAAATTATATTATTATGTGGAGAAAGAGAGGAAAAGCGAGAAAAAGAGAAAAATAGTTGAATAGTGGAAAATACAGACTAAGAAGAAAAAAAAATCCTTGAACAATAATTTTATTGGAATTTAAAAAAAAAAAAGAAACCAACTCTGCAAAATTTCGTTATTGCTTTATTTATTAATTTTATTTATTTTTATTATAATTTTTTTTTTTTTTCGTATTTGTTTTAACTTAAACATTAATTTTAAACAATTAGTTAACAAGATAAAAAATAAAGTCAATATAACTTTACAATTAACAGATTGAAGATGTCAATACAGGACTATATCTACAGGGTTTTCCAATTTGAGTAATATGATTTCTTTTAAAAAAAAACACACTAATTGTTAAGGAAATTCAAATGTTTTTTATTTAATGTGAAGTACAATCGATACAATTAAGTTCTTAAGTTCAAATGGCCTCCACGACTTCTTTTGCAGGAACGAATTCGATTAACCCAATTTTCGTGCATTTTTTCCACTAAATCAAGTCGTATGTCATGAATAGTACGTTGAATATTGACTTCTAAAGCTTGAAGAGAGTCTGGTTTATTGCTAAAGACCAATGACTTCAAATAACCCCACAAGAATTAGTTTAATGGTGTTAAATCACAACTTTTTGAAGACCATTCAATGTCACAATTTCTTGAAATAATCAAATCTCCAAACTTTTCTCGTAATAATTCGGTTGTTGCTCGTGCTGTATGGCACGTATCCTCGTCTTGTTGGAACCAGATGTTGTCAAGATCAACTTCTTCCAATTTCGGTCATAAAAAGTTGGTTACCATCGAACTATACCGCTCTCCATTGACAGTAACGATGTTACCAGTTTCATTCGAAAGAAGTACGGATCGATGATTCACCAGACCAAAAACCACACCAAACTGTCAATTTAGGTGAATGTAATGGTTGTTCATGAATAATTTGTGGATTTTGTTCGCACCAGAATCGACAGTTTTGTTTATTTACCGCGCCACTCAGATGAAAGTGAGCCTCATCGCAGAAGATGATTTTCTTAAAAAAATCGTTATCGTTTTCAAGTTTTTCCAAGACAAAATTAGCAAATTCATGACGTTTACGGTGGTCCAATGGCTTCAGTTCTTGAGTGATAACAATTTTATAATGATGCAAGCCCAAATCCTTTCTCAAAATCTGCCAGGTTGTGGTTTGAGGCAGTCCCAATTCTTGAGAACGTCTTGGAATCGACAAATTGCGGTCTACAGCAACACTTGCCTGAACGGCAGCAATATTTTCATTACTTCGAGCGGTTCTTTGTCTTATTGGCACTTGAATATTATGTAAAGAAAATGTACGCTCGAAATTTTCAACAATTCGACGAATAGCGAGCACAGTTGGACTATTATTACAAGCATAAAATGGCAAAAGCGCACGAAAAGTTGCAATTAGAGAACGATTATTTTTTTGATAATAAAATTGAATAATTTTTAAACCTTGTTCTTGCGTATATCTCTCCATGATGGAATTGTAAACATTACTGAATACAATGAAAAAAAAATGACAGATCATGACATACTACAAATGGGCGAAACGTCACTTAGAAATCATAACACTCAAATTGGAAAACCCTATATATAGGTATAAAAAAAATAGAAGTAGATTTTCTGTTTCTGCCTTAGTATATTAAATGTGTTCCTAAAATGTAAATAAATTTATATATTTTTGTACATTTGTTTTTAGGAATGTTTTAAGGATGGTTAAACAATCGTTCGTTCTTTTATTATACTGTAGACTTTTTTGTTAAATTAAAGATAAACAATAAAAACTGCTTTCTGATGTATGTTATTTATAAATTTTGTAAAGATTTATTTTATATCTGCTTTTACAAAAAGTTTAGTAGAAAAATTTATGATGATTTCTTTTTGTAATAAAAAAAAAATTAACAGAAACTTTAAAACAAAACAAAAAATTTATCTTAATTATTTAATTATTGAAAGGAAAAAGCAAATTGATGAAATTTTAATAAAAATAAAAATGCGTACTTCAACTAATAATATTTTTAAAGTTATATTAGTAAGCCAAATATTAATATTGAAAACAAGATTCTTAACTTTTAAAATTCCGTGCAGTATAATAATGTAAATGTAGAAATAATAAATAACTTAAATTATTTTGTTTAATACTTGCAAATCAAATTGGAAGAAACATATAGAAAAATTAATAAAAAACATAATTCCTTGCATATTCCTAATGAGAAGACTATGTAAATTCCTTTCAGATCAACCTATATGCACACTATATAATATTATACACGCTTCGTATATAAAATCTGATACTTCTTATCTTTTACCTATTTGTAGTAGAGCTCCACAAATGTATCTAAATAAATTAGATATAATGCATAAAAAAAAATATGTAAAGCTAGTCCAAGGCTTAACCTTGTTACACCTAACAGATTTTATGTACACGATAAAATATCTAAGCTTACTGTAAAACTATATATATTAAACTGAATTTAAAATCATTCATAATCAATTAAAACATAATTTCATTCTAAATAGGGATCTAGACATACACAACCCTCCTAACTCTAGGAACAAATCCAACCTTTATCTTTCTCGGTTTGGAACATCAAACCAAAAGAATAACTACTTATATAATTGCCCTTATAATGAACTTCCAGAGAAAATGAAATTATTTTATAATCTTAATTATTTATAATCTATTTGCACAAAAAATTATTAAATTCACCTTATTTAGTACTCAATATTTTAATAAAACTAAAAATACTTACAAACTAATAAATCCCCCTATGAACTAACTAACATACATAAATTAGTTAAATAAGTTAAAAATTGAAAATATAATTAAAATTAATAAATTAAAATATTAAAAATTAATAAAATCAGAGGAAATTTTATGATGAAATGCTATGATAAACGTATCTGTATTCCAAATGAATATCTGATTTTTTTAATATTTTAAACTTCTTTTTTTTTTTATTCTATTGTTAAAAAATTCCTACAAAAAATAAATTATATGACCACACAGCTTTATGCTTAAGTCTCAATCTATATATTATGTATGTATTGATAAAATCAAATTATGTATAATTAATTTTATATTGTAAATACAGGAAAAACAAAAACCATTCTCTCAAACCCATCCGATTTGAAATCGCACTCTATCGATTAATAAATCATGATTAATAAATCATTCGATCACCGAAGTTCGTAAATCACTAGTTGAATACTAAAACTAAATATAAAATTGCATAATTTTAGGGGTTCGTTTTTTTTTTTAAAATATTATTTTTCTTATTCTAATATTACACAAACTAATATAATTTATTATTAATATTTTTTTTTTTTAATTTTTTATTAATTAAATAATATTAGCATTTCCGTCCATATTACAAAAAAGTTCGGCAACATTAGTACATCGACGTAATCGTCGAACAATATTTATATGTTCTGTTATAATAATGATGTCTGTTGCTAGTACAGTTGGTTTAGCATTATGTCCAATGGAATCTGGTATTCAAAATTCAATAATATCAAATATAATACCAACAAGTTTTGTTTTGTCATCATCATCATCCGAAAATAGTTTTACAAATACAAATCATAATAATAATAATAACAATCAAATAAATTTAAATGTACATATATCAGCAACAATACATCATAATATAACTATTAATCAACCATCACCACCATTAACCTCAGGTTCAATACCAGTACCACAAAATAGTATTAATTATTTAATTGATAGAACAATTGATGATAATATTACAACAAATACAACAAGTCAATTAAAAAATGATAATGGCATTGATGATCAAGATAAACAACAACAAAATCAAATATTTGTTGATTCAAATTCAATGGCATTAGCAATAGCTGCTGCTACAATACCAAAAAGTATTGTTGATGTTTTAAATTTTAATCAAACATCAATATCATCATCTAATTCAAAATCATTAGTTGGATCATCACCTAACAGTGGAAATAGTGGAACACGTTCATTACCTTATGTGCCAAATAATAATAATAATAATAATAGAATATTTAATTTATATATTGATGATACAACAAATTTAACAAATAATAATTTTAATAATGAAAATGGTATTATATCATCAATAACAAATTTAAATCAATCACAACATCAACAAACTTTAAATGCAGAAAATCCAAATAATAAATTTCAATGTTTTCGTCCAGAATATGTTGTGTTTACATGGATATTATGTTTAATTGCATTAGCAACAGCATTAAAATTATATTATTTAGTTAAAACATTTATGGCTGTTATTATGGTTGCAACATATGCAATATTAATATCAATTGTATTTAAATATATGTTTGATGAAATTTCATATGATTATGTTGAAGGTAATTTATCTGTTCATAATGATGGTGTTGTATCGGTAATAATGCCAATGGCAACACAAATGTTAATGTTATTAGGTGTATTCTTTATAATGGTTACTTATCATGCAAGATTAGTAGAGGTAAAAATTTAATTTTTTAATTAAACAAAAAAAAAATAGATCTTCAATTTTATTAAATTATAAAATTTGACAGGTAACATCACGTTTAGATTTCATATGGAAAGAACAAGCAGAAAAAGAATTATGTAACATGAAATCAAATCGCATATTAAATGATTTATTAATAAAGGTAAGAATTTTCTTTTTCAAGATGAAAAACTGTTTTTAAATTAAGCTATCTTAATTTCAATTATCTTCATTCAGTACAGTCTTATAGTTATATTTAATAAGATTAATTTTGATTAAAAATTTTAATATCTTATCCATATTCAGTAACTAATTTTTTTTTTTTTTTTAATTTGTTAACTTCAAACATTTAAATTTCTGTCTTTCTATACGTATTCAAAATGTCTCAATGAATATATTTTATAATTCCATTACAACCTATAAATAATTTTCCTACCAGGAAACAGGGGTTATAGCTACCTGGCACATTTATGTACCACGGTACATGAATATAAATAAATAAATAAATTTTTTCTTTAAATGAATGTACAAATTTTAACTCATATAAAGGAGGATGAGACATCCTTGAAAGCTTGAAAAATTTTTCAATTTTAGATCATTGTTGTATCAATATTTACTTTTTAAGTTAGACTCTTTTTGTTTTTTTTTTTTCTTTATTTAGAAATATTAAATATTTTCATCATTCAAAAACCAAAGTTCTAAAATAAAAAAAAACAGAACAGAATAATTTTATATTTTTGTTTATTTTCCAGAATATTCTTCCAGATCATGTAGCATCATATTATTTATCACATGAAATGAATGATGAATTATATTCAAAAATGCATAAATTATGTGGTGTTATGTTTGCATCAATACCAAATTTTAAAGATTTTTACAATGAAGATATTGAAAATGGAAAAGCATGTATTAGAATATTAAATGAAATTATATGTAAGTAATATATATTGTGATTTTATTTTATACTTTAAGTAAATATATATGGAAATGAAAAAGAAAATTTCCGAATTACAAATTTTATAGAAAAAGAAAACAAAATTATATTTCATTATTCTGTATTTATTTTGAAATATAGGTGACTTTGATGCCCTATTAGATGAACCATGTTTTGCATCAATTGAAAAAATCAAAACAGTTGGTGCAAGTTATATGGCTGCAGCTGGATTAGATTCAAAACATTTAGTAAATAAAAAAAATTAATTAAAAAAAAAATTTTATAAGTATGCAATTAATAAATATTAAATCATTTATTTTACGTATTACATTCAGTTTTGCAATATCGGGAAAGTCCTACGGGCTGCCAAGGCCATTCTGGGCTGATATTTTTTTTATTTTTTTTTTAGTGTTTTATTTATTTACAAATAATATTATACAGTTACCCTTAAACAAAACTAAAATAGAATAAATTATAATTTGTATATTACAAAATATATGACTGAAGAGCTGAAATTCTCGTATTAGTTTTTTGTTGTAATTAATTATTTCTTTTATTCAAAAATTTTTATATTTTTTATTTCTAAAATATATTATATTTAATCAATAATTCTTACTTATTAATTTTAAAATTTCTTTTGAATTTTGACTAAAAACTGTGCAGAACAAAAACCAATTATTATTGTAGATAACTAATACTAACCTAATCTAAATTAGAAACCTAAAACTTAGCCTAAAGTTTCCAAAAATATGGAATTTTATGTTTTAATTTATTTTTATTTGGAATATAATTATTAAATTGGTATATTTGATCATTAGTGCTTTCAAGTAAATTTAAGTTTGAAGTGATTTTTTTATTTGAAGCATTTCTTTTGTAATGGTATATCTTAGGTATAAAATTTTCGTCTTTGATATAACTGTTTTTATCAGGATAAATAAATCCTTCAGGTGAAATAAAACCTGATATCAAGGTTTTTTTTATGTATTCATCGTTTTCATACCATGCGTGATTTATTAATGAATTAGTTGTTACAATTGCACTGCGTTGAATATGATTTCGGATTAGGCGAATTATAAAATGATCTATTCGGATTATCTCAGCAGACTTATATAGTTTTTTGTTGGAATAGTATTTAGTATACTTGGAACTTGCTGTTCTAAACAGAAAATAACTATCAAAATTAAAATTTAATTTTTAAGGTTTAGTCATAAGTAAACTATTTGGTATACATTTTTTGTAAAACTGTTTTTATGTAATTGAAATAAGAAGCTATTAATAAAAACAAAAAAAAAAGAAACATTTAATTTCGCAATATTGGGAAAGTCCTACGGCTGCCAAGGCCATTCTGGGCTATTTATTTATTTATTTATATTAATATTATATACATAAATGTAATGCAATATTATTGAACCATCGGCTACTAAAGGCCATTATAGGTTTTTATACTATTATTAAATTATTTATATTATATACTATATATTTACATTATATTTGGTCTTAAGGGGGGTATATAAAGAAAAAAACACTTACGACCTTTGTAGGGATTGAACCCACACTCCTTCGATTAATACGCCACACGCCTACCCACTAGGCTACCGAAGCTCCCATTCTGGGCTAATTTATATTAAATGGTTATTAAAAAAAAATAATTGCATACTTATAGGATATTCTATAAAAAATAATGTAAATTAAGTTTACATCATTACAATAAAAAGTTCATAAATTATAGTTATATAATAATACTACATATTAATAAGACATTAAAATATTCATTTATTTTTCTTTAATTTTTATTCAATCAATTCTAGACAGAACAGGGTGAAACTGGTGAAGATTCAGTTTGTACATTAGTTGATTTTGCACTAGCAATGAAACAAAAATTACAGGAAGTTAATAAAGATGCATTTAATACATTTCAATTGAGAGTTGGTAAGTTTTTATAAAAAAAATTCCATACATTTGTTTTGTTTTTGAATCTAAAGTTTTACAAAATAAAATAAACAAATAAATAAAAATATAATAAGGATTCTAAACAATGTTTTTTTTTTTAATTAAATCTCGAAGGAGAATATTATTTTTTTGCTTAAAGGGATGAACAAAAATAAAAATTCGAAAAACTAGAAAAACTTTACAATATCAGTTTACATTTTTTTTTTCTTTTTTTATTTTTGAATTAAATTATTATTAATTATTAATTTTATTTTAATTATTCTCTTATGAATCCTTATAAATAAATTGTAGAAAAATAAAACAAAAAAGTTTTTTTATTTTCTTTACAAAAGAAATACATATGTATGTTAGAAATATGAAAAATCATTTTTAAAAGAATAAAATATAGAAATAAAATTAAATTCGAAATAATGATTTTAAAATTTTTTATGTGTGGAATGATTTCATGATGATCTGTTAAATGATTTTAAGCTGAATAATTGAATATTCAATAAAAGAATTATCACATAAAACTAATCTCTAAGTTTTAATTTTTGAAAAATTCATTCATAAATCGAATTTTTATCTTACACATTATCCTTCTTATCTTAATACATATTTGAATTAATGCATTTATGCTTCTACATTTGTATATGTATATATTTATTTATTTCATTTCATTTATCAATATACCCTTAGACGGTAAGTCTATACAATGGGTATATGTTGGAAATATTGCCTAACAGACATAATTTAATAATAAAATATATTTCACGCGCGTTTAAATAGAGATACAAAAGAACATAATAAGATAGTAATGTTAAATTTAATATATTGACAGCAAACAAAAATAATTCATAAATTTAAAACAAAGCAAATCAAATGAGTTGTCACTTATTACTAAAGTATTCAAAACAAAGACGGGAAAATTCACCATGTGTTTGAGCTCGCCTAATATTGATATAGGTAGAGAATTCCATAGAGAAGGTATTTTTACAAAAAAAGATAAATGTCTCGCTCTACTTGAGTGTCTGGGTATATTGATTTGACAAGATCTATCTGATCTGCCAAAACCAATTTTGCTTTATAAATACGTAGCGCATTTATTGTTTATTAGCCTATACAGAAAAGAAAGATATTAAAAATTCATATAATTATCAAAAGTACAGTTTAGTATACATTTAGATACATCAAAAATCCTATCAAAACGTCGACGATTAGAGGCATACCTCGTGCATGCATTGAAAATAATGTTAAGTTTATCTATTTTATTTAATATCGAAAATAGATTAAAATGGTTTGATTTTTATAGATAAGGTATTAAAACTAAATATTTATTATATCCTTATAATGTGCAATATTTGGTTTAAAATCCATTTTTTTAGGAATAACAATATCCTATTCTATGTTATTAAAAAAATATATATATATATTGAAATAGGGTCGGTGTATGCAAAATTTCCGTCAAAAAATGTATTTTGTAATAAAACAAAAATTCTTGTATTGTATGTATGCATTATTAATAAATAGTATGTAATGCATTTATTAGTATTTTATAATAAAATTTCTATTTTTTACACTATTCCATCTTTTATTAACATAATCATATAAATCATTTCATCTGTATAATAATATACAAATATAATATTACCTTTCAATTCACATTAAAATAAAATTTCAGATTTTACCTAATCACTTTGTTTAGATATTTTTGTTATAGTAGAAATTTAATTCATAATGAATATTCTTTTTGTAAGAACTGTAACCACTTTACATCGGTGAAAAAACTTAGAAAATTAGCCGTCTAAAAGCCAAACTTTAGGATGAATTTTTAATGTTAAATTGTACAGTTTGATTTTCTGGATAAGGAAGGTTGTTTGGGGGATGGGTTTTGGAAAAATTTAGAAATTATGAAGGATGAAGGGAAAAATATAAATGTTTTGCTTTTAAATTTCGTAATATCATACATACATATAACAATTAGAAACCTTCAAGGGACAGATACAATGGTAAATGATTCCATACATAGCACATACACAATGAAATTCCATAAGCTGTGGTACGCCATCTTAAAAGTTCTACATGTTAAGTTGTACATGTACTTAAACATAAAAGAAGCACTTTACTGAATAATCAATCGTTTAAACTTTAAATTGTACTAGAAGTAACAGTGCAAAGAAATTGCACCAAAATTTTTTTAATCAAAATATTAAATGATTTGATTAAAATTCAAACCACATGCAAAAAATTTTATTAATTTTCTTGATTATTATATGGCTTAATATAATAAAAGACTTTTATTAAAGACTGACCTTAAAGATTTTTATTAAAGACTTTTTATTAGTTTCACTCGGTGCGTCTGTCCGTCAATTTGTTTACAAAATATCTACACGGTTTAAGATAAAGAAATAAAATTTTAACTATGAATAGATATCTTAAAAAAGTAATCTTGTAGAACGACATGTTTATGTAGTCCAACTCATTACAAAGTTATAACTCCTAGAAGTTTTCTATCTAAAAACGCCAAACGACAGGACATTTTAGCTTTTGTCAATCAATATCATAATTACACAATTTTTTGCAATTTATCATTATGTGAAATTTTGAGAGAAGAGTGTTAAAAGTCTTTTTGCGAAGTGGCTTTTTTGTCAAAAGTCTTTTTGCGAAGTGTCCCTTTTGGTTAAAATCTTTTTGTAAAAGGGCATTTTACAATAAATCTTTTTTGTTAAATGGCATTAGGCGAAATGTCTTTTTGGAAAATGGCTTTAGGTAAACTGTCATAGACCAACTTAGAGATCTGCTACTCCTGCGCAGCTTAGAGATTTATACAAATTTTTTCACAATAAACTATAAAATTAAGGTTTCATCAACATTAGGATTTTACATGTCTTAACAGGTTTTTTTTATTACATAGGATTTTCTTAAAATTGAAAAAACTATCCCTTCATATACAAAACTTCAAGAAAAATTACAAATGCTAATATAAAAGTAGTCACAATTTTAAAATGTTTTTTATTGTTTTTTATGGAATGTGCAACATTAAAAACCTTTGGTTTTATATATACTAGCTTGTTTTTATTATTTCTATTTATATCGCATTTTATATTAAATTTAATTCTTTATTATTTCAATATATTATTATGTTTTATACAATAAACAACAATAACAATGAAACAACAATAATCATCATAATTTGTTTTTTTTTTTGTACTGGAAAGAAATCAAAAGAATGTATCTTATAAATTGCATTTAAAAATACTCCAACCCCATTCTTATATCATATATTTTAATTCTTTAACTTTCACTTCTTTTGTGTATTGTTGTATAAATCATCAACATCATCTTTAAAAGAGTAGGTCAAAAGTTCAGGACATCAGGAGACACTCAAAATTATTTAAGGGAATAGAAAATAACAACTAAAATTGAATTTAATTTGTATGTGAGGACAATTTCTTATACATACATATAATATATTTCTTATACATACGTATAATAGTGTCTATAAGAGGTATATGCATGTATAATTTTTATCTAGGATTTAAGAGAACTCAAAACATAAGTTTATGAGATTCATATTGGGGAGCGAAGAATATAGAATTGTTAGAATAAATAGTTTATATGTAGGATAATCCTATGATTTTATAGGATAGTTGTTATTATAATTTTTTTTAGCAAATTCCCTTAAGGATCAAAAAGAATTGTTTGTTTATTATATAAAATATCGTCTATAATATATATACCTGTTTTTTTTTTCTTTTCATATATTAAAATAAATTTTTTTGTCAAAAGATTTGTCATTAAAACACATAACAAAGATTTTATAGAATATCTATGTAAATGTACATATATACGTCTTTATATATTTGGTACTCTTATTATATTGATTAAATTTTAAGGAGCTCGGCTGAACATAGAAATTTTTTAGGAATATAACTAAAAGCTATGGATAATGAATCTTAAGATAGTATAGGCGGCATCAAGCAATTAATTAAACTGAGACTAGCTAACGCGGTTATTAAATATTAATTTTACATTTTGTAACCAAAATGGATCATAATCGAATTAATTTTTTTTTTAAATTCTGCAACCCAAAATCAACCTGCGACAAAATCTTGCTTTTTTTTTATCTTGCATTACAAAATTTATCTTTCTACAATATTGCATTATAAAATCTGTCACGGACAAAATCTTGCAAATTATTTTTAAAGGAATAAATTGTGGCTTTGTTTTTAAAGTATGTATAAGCAAATAGTTAAGAAGGATTTTAGAGTTGGATTCAAAAGCATGGTTATTCGCCTTTTACAGAATATGTATATATGTGATTTAACAACATTTACAACAGAACACTTCGCAACTTGGACACTTAATGCATATCAGATTGTGCTTTAGAAGGGATTTTAGAGTTGGATTCAAAAGCAGGTTCGCCGCTTTTTCCAGAATATTTACATTTACATATTTACGTAAAAGATAATGTAGCAAACCTCTACAATTTAGATGCAATCTTAAATTTAACTTAGCCTAGAAATATTTTATGAAAAACGGTATCTCTGTTTGTTTTTTATATTAACATTTAAATTAATCCTTAATTTTTATATTAGTTTTGTTCCTATTAATATTTATATTCTATAATATTTTTTTTTATATATATTTTACAAATTTCGCTTTCAAAAACCAAAATTTTTTTTCTGATTGTTACAATAAAAACAACTATGGGGCCTCGGTGGTTTAGTGGGTAAGAGCGTATAAAATACGCTGTAAACACCCAGGCAGTGTGGGTTCGAATCCCACACATGTCGCAAGAGTTATTCTCCCTTACGACATTTACAGCCACGCCTGAACAGGAAAGGATGTGTAATTTCCTGTCCCTATCTATGTGGCAGAGAAATGCATTAAAAAAATAAAAATAAATTAAGTTATTTAGACTAAATTGAAATCTAATTTGTAGTTCTATTGTTTTATTTTTATCAGGTATAGACATATCATCTTTCAAATGGACTCTATTGATTTACATGTGACTCGTATACTATAATGAAATAATTATAGGAAAATGATTTTGGTGACATAAGAAATATAAAATGCTCAGGGCCTAGAAATCCCGTAAGCAAAGTTTTTCTTATGCACTCCTTGTTGTGATAAAATATATGTGATATAAAACCATTTTCTGGAGTATTTTGTGCTCTATCATAATGTTTCCGGACAAGTTTTATCATAAAACTCTTTATTCTATTTATCTTTGATTTCTTGTACAAATCTGTATTTGAGTAGAAATATTTGTAATGGGATTCGGACTTTCGGTTTTTATAGATACAACTCTTATGTATACCTGATCTCAAACTGGAGTAGGTTTTGCATTAAACTTGCGCAATAAGGGCACACCATACAAAAGTGTTGGCCTAATTAATATTTGGAAGCAGATTATTTTAATCCTGTTGCTTATATTTTTTTATAAAATAGTTTTTTTGCTGCGATATGTATGACTTTTTGTTCCCTTTGGAAATTGTGTAAGTTAACGCAACATTTGTTTATTAAATACAAAAAAAAATACCAATATCAGCAATTAGTAAAAAATACGTTTCCCACAGTAAATATTTGAAGTAAATATTTATATTGATTCCCACAGTACATAAGTAGCAAATCTTTTTTTTTTTTTTTTTTTTTTTTTAAACTTTTATTTTATTGTGTATATATCTTGATACAGGCTTAACCTAAAAAAAGTTTACAAAACGGTTTCATTTCAATTATTATTAACATTTAAAATAAAGTAATTTTTTTTTGTTAATTTATGTAAATTTAATTTGTCTTATATCTATCTATTTTAAATTACTTAATTTATTTTATCTAAAGTACAAAATGCAAAAAAACTTAAAAAATCATTATTATATCTGGTTGTTTTAAATAAAATTGCCCTAACTTAACTTAACCTACTTAGCCTACTTAACCTACTTAGAACCTAAATTAGTAAGCATTTGCTTGCTATGAAATCTCATCCAACCACCAATATCGTTTTTTAATGCATTTGTCTTTGTCCGGTATGGACATGTCATATTTTAAATTGTCTCCATTAATATTGCCTGGGTCGTATTCAATTTTTTTACATGTGGCCCGTCTATTATAGTGAAATAATATAGGGACATGCCTTTGGTTTTGAATGTAACCATTTTTATCCAAAAAGATAAAATGCTCAGGGGCTATGAAGCCAGTGAGCAAAGTCTTTTTAATGTACTCCTCATTGTGGTAAAATATATGTGATATTAGACCATTTTCAGGAGTTTTTAGTGCTCTATCATAATGATCTCGAACTAATTTTATGATAAAATTATCGATTCTTATGATTTTTGCTTCCTTGTACAAGTATTTATTGGAATAGTAATGCTTGTAGTCGGATTCAGGCTTTCGATGTTTGTTAATACATACTCTTATGCACTTTCTTTCGAACTTACGTATTTTTTCCATTAGGCTTCCACTAATGTTGTACCATATGGGTACACCATATGTAAGTGTTGGCCTTATTAATGTTTGGTAACATATTATTTTGACCCGGTTGCTAATGTTTTTATTGTAGAACAGGTTTTTGGCAGCCATAAATGCTTTGTTACCTTTAAGAATTGTGTGTTTTATATGCTCGATATAGTTCAGATTTTGATGTAAATGAACTCCGAGATATTTGACAACTTTTCTGTTAGAAAGAGTTGAATTTGGAGATTTTATAAAAAAATTTTTCCAGTTCCTTCTAATGTCTGAACTTGTTCAAATTAGTAGCAAATCAAATTACATTAATTAGTTTTTATTCTATACAAAAAAAATTGCATACTTCTAAGGGCAACAATTAAAATGTATTTAGATACAAAACTTTTTTTGTATTATTATGTATTATTATTATTGTAATTATATAATAAACATATAAGTAATTAAAATCTGTTGTCTATACTACAATTCTACTTGATTTATTATAAATTTATTGTTTTCATTTCCTGAAAATGAAGAGAAAATATTTATTTTTTTTCACTTTTTTTATTTATTCAATTCATATCTTATTTTAGCTTAACCTTAGAAAAAGTTTACAAAAACGGTATAAGTGCCTAATTTTGAATTAATTTAGCTTTTGTGAATATTTTTATTTTAAAATTTTATTTACTCTAAATATTATTCTGCTAAAAAACAAAATATTTCCTTTCAGTTTTGTTATAAAACTACAGATGTAGTGTTATAAAAATTGTTTTGAAATAAAATACTACTAATTTTGATATAAAAATATAGTCACAATTCCAAAATGATTTTTATTGTCTAAAAACCTTTTATAGTTTTGCCATTGTTATCTGTTTTAAATCTGAGTATTTTATTTTTAAAATAAGGAAAGCATATTACACATACATACTTCTTAAGTGATGGCCGAATGCTTACAGCTTACTTTACTTCCTTTAATTCTTTGACTTACACTTTAACAACGGTAATGTATTACATTATTTCTTATGAAATTTGGTAAAAGCAAATATAAAAAGTGCTAGAGGTAAGCAAAGAATAAGAAAGCACTGTATTGAATTGATGAATTTTAATTTTTAAATAATTTGAAAAAGCAAACGGGATAAAGGAACCAAAGTAAGCATTGAGAACTTAATTTAATAATTTTAGTTTGAAGGCAAAGGTATGTAAAATATTAGTTGATGTATTTATTTTTTTTTTTTACACCATCTCCCTAACTAAAAAAAATTAATAGTGTTTGTAGAAAAACAATTTAAAAAATGCAATTTAAAAATGTAATAAATACAAGTTTGTTTTCAAATTTGGAAGACCATATACCGTTGTTGATTTTGTTAAAAACTGTATCAAAAAAATTGCGAAAACACATTATATACGAAATTTTAAACAGTCAACTTGAACAGAATGACAATACCACGGCTTATTATCGATTTTTCAACAATATTTGACAATTGTTTTAAATTTTTATCGTAGAGGATTAGAAGGGATTTATCAGAGAATAGAAGGGATTTCATACTTTGCTACAAAATCAGAATTTTAATAATTTGTTTAACAGTACAATGTATAATTTGTTTGGAGATGGTGCTCCTTTTTCTTAACCCTTTTGTTGTTGAAATATGTCATAATTAGAACGAATTTTAGAGTAAGATACAAAATCAGGGTTTTAGGCTTTTTTCAGAATATGTTGATAGTTTCCAAAATAGAAGGGATTTTAAATTGGTTACGCAATAAGGATTTCCCCATTTTCCAAGATATTTATATATATATAAATATATATAGATACGTTGCTCATTAAATAATGCAAAAATTTATCTATAGGCAACGTTTATACAGACAAATGAAGTCAAGTCAAATAAAATACAAGCTTTTCATACTTACCCCTTAATATGTTAATAAGGTCCAATGTATTAAAAGATTGAAAAGAAGAAACTTAAGAATTGAGAAAATTTTAATAAAACTTTGCAGATAATATTTATAACTCCTTAATAGAATGTCAAATTAAAATAAGTGGAAGATAATATATACCCATAGCTAAAATTTTCATCATAAGAGCTCATTAATTACTTTTTTAGTAAAAATATTTAAAAAAAAAACTGAATTTAAAAAAAATAAATTTAATTAAAAAATAATTCTACAGTATTAAATATTTTCTAATTCTACAGTATTAAATATTTGTTTTTAATTTAGGTATTAGTAGTGGACCATTAGTTAGTGGTGTTATTGGTGCAAGAAAACCAGTATATGATATATGGGGTAATACAGTTAATGTTGCATCAAGAATGGATTCAACTGGTGTAAATTGGAGAATACAAGTACCATCATATACTGCTGAAATGTTACAAGCAAGAGGATATACATGTGTGGTATGTTATTATTTAAAAATTATATTATTGATCATTTTATTGATTTTTTTTATCCTTATCCTTAAAATTTATAATTTTGTTTTACTTTATTTTTTTTTTCCACATCAATTGAAAAAAAAAATCTTATTTCCGTTTTTTTTATGTGGTTTTGAAATTCTAAAAATATTATTGAATGGATGGATATTAATAAAATGTTACAACAAAAAAACAGCTACGTGGTGAAAGACATGTTAAAGGAAAAGGAATAATGAAAACATTTTTTGTATTAGGTAAAGGAATATCATCTAGTCAAATAGCATCACCTACAATAATGCAAGCTGGAATGCCATTAGCACAAACACCATCATTACAACGCCAAACTTCACATCATGGTAGTTTTAGTGCTGTTGTATTTGGTATGATGCAAGCATCAAAACGTAGCAGTAATTTACAAGCAACACGTATGTTATTATTGAAATTTTTAATTTTTTAATTTTAATTTTTAATTGATGTTCATTATTATTGTTAAATGTAGTGTTTAAAATGAAAGGAAGAAAAGGTGAATAAGTTCTTATATTGAAATATTTAAAGAAATTCTTAAAAACAGATTCGTTTATAGACTAAAGTAAAAATGGAGCAAATAGTTTTTATTGTCGTTCTAAATTAATGTTTTATAGTTTTATAGTCTCCGATTATGATTTTAATTCTGTAACAAGTATAGATATTATAGATATACGCAGATATTTGTTACAAATTCTTAAAGAAAAACTTACTTTAATTGCAGTTTGGTTTCTGGCTCTAAACCTAACTTTAACACCAGACTCTTTCTATAATGATTTTGACTTTCCTATTAATTCCCAACGTCTTATTAGCATTGTAAACTTATTATTAGCATGTAAATTATGACTTTTTCAGTTAGTTGTGATAATTCACTAAATGAACAACATAACTGATGCTTAATTAAGGAAAAACATAAGGATTAAGGAAAAACATATCTGATACATAAGAATTAAAATGATACCGACATCGTACGAAAAATATGTATATATAAAATTTTCTAATGATTTTAAGCAAGTTCAAGTTAGATTTTTAAATTTTCAGCACTTAAAGATTCTCTAAATCAAAAACAAATTTAACATTTTTTAAACCTAAAACGCGTTGAATATCGAAACACAAAATCCAGAAAAGAGAATTTGCAGAAAGGACTAAATCGAGAAAAGGTTCAAAAAGAAAACGAACAGAAAAATAATCTAAAAAAAATTTAAAAACTACACTATACTGCATTAAAATTACATAAAAATAAATTGAAAAGTTTAAAAAATTACATAAAATGATAGAAGTTTTTCAAAATGCCCCTTAATAAATTAATGAAACAAAATTTATTAAAAAACTCACTTAGAGTATAAAAGAAAATATTTTCTGAATTTAAACTTTTCTGGATTTTATCCCACACACTATGGAATATGTCCTGTTATGTATACAAATAATTTATACATAATAATATTGGGTGATTATTGGGTTCTTTGTAAAACTCACCTGTAAAACCTTTTTTTTCGTAAATATTTTACTGCTATTATTTTACTCGCTATAGAAATTATAAACTAATCACCTGTAATAATTATCAAATATTAAAACTACTATAGCTTATTAGGAAAGTAATATTTTTTTTAATTTATAAATAAGTTTCTTAAAGTTTTTAAAATCCTTTTTCATAATGTATGAAACATCTCCGACGCTTTCTTTTATATTTTTATGCCCAGATTATTTCCGGCATTATAGTTCTGTTGTTCTGTGCGGTGTTACACAATGTTTCTGGCTGAAGCTTAATTAGTTGTCTGTTTTGTTTTTAATTTTATCGTTTCTAATTGTATTGTACACTTTCCTAACATTGTCTAACAAAAGGTTAACATTTGCTATACGTCGATAATTGTTTGAGTTCTTTGTGACTTCTCCAAGTTTTTATATCATTACAATTTTTGCTTTCTTCTAACCTTTTAGGAATAATGAAGTATTAAATTTTAAAATAATTTAAAATATAATTTATAAATTTAGTTTAAATGTTTGGTTCATTCATTTATTTTGAAAAATTTTGAATAGTTAATGTTTAATGACACATGAATTTAAGTTATACAAGAGTAAATAAAAGAAGGAGAAATTTAAATTTACTAGAAGAGACGGATACCTGTATATGTATGTCACAAGATAAAAAAAAAGTGAATGAACCTATTAAAAATACCCTAGCCATTTATACATATTTTGTAAAATAATCAAAAACAATTTAATTTTTTTATTTTACAGCAACTGGTACACCATCACCCCAAATAAGACGTGGAAGACGTGGTAGTACATTTAGTTCAGTTAGAATATCATCAAAAGATACAAAAATATCATTAAATCCAGTTAGACGTAATACGACTAGAGTCAGAGGATATCATCAAAAAAAGGTAGAAATGTTAAACATATGAACAATTTTAGTACTTTACCAGTGTTTATAAGTTTAGTTTTACAATAGTTTTACGTACCAGAACGGGTTTACATAAGTAAAACATTTTACATAAATCTAGAAACAAATTTTACAATTTTTCTATCACTCAATTTTCGTATAAAACATACATACTTACATATGAATGAATGATAAAAATTAAATTTTTAAATATTCACTGGTAATGCAATACTATTTCATTAGCAATACTAACTCTGGATTTATTTTTTTCTTTTAATAGAGTTCTTCCAATAGTTCAATAATAGTTGGTAGTGGTACTGGCGTTGTCGGTAATGTTGGAAGTAGTCTTAGTAGTAGTGGTGGTGGTGGCAGTATTTTACCAAGTAATTTTACAGCCAGTTTTAGAAGATTTCATAATAAACAAAAAGAAAATAATCAAAATTCAGCGCTTTAATAAAGATTTAATTAATTTTATAATAAAATTAAGAAAAAAAAAATGAATCCAAATTTGAAATTTTTACTTTTGTCCTAGTAAATAGCAGATATTTAATAATAAAAAATAATATTTTAAAATTTAGCTAATTCAGAAATTACTTTTTAAATCTTCTTAAAAGTCAGTAAAATCAAAACAATATCAAGGCTAGTCATAGCCTAACTTTTCAAAAACAAAAAGAAAAAACAGATCTATTTGCATTTTATTGTGTAATACTAAAAACAAATAATATGATGATGTTTATAATATTAAGATTTCTTTTAAATTTTTAATAAATGTAAAAATTAGAGAAAATTAGTGCAAAAATAATGAAAAATATGTATTAAACAAAAATAAAAAGTAGAATCAAACTTTTAAATCAATTTAATTATTCCTTGAAAAGAAAACAAATAAAAAAATTAAGTTGAGAGAGCTAATGTACAATAGAGCTTTAAAATAGAATAAGTGAACAAAAAAAACAACACAATTTTACTTTTACTACAATAAAAATTTAAAATAGTAATTCAATTTATGTTTAAAACTTAAAAATAAAAAAAATATAATATAAAGTATAAATTATTTATTTATAATCTATCAAAAATTTAAAATAAAAAAGTATTTAAACTTTTCAGAAGTTGTAATTTTTTTTACCTTTAAAATTTTTTTGTAAATTTTTAATTACTAATTTTTTAGTTGTCAGTATTGAATAATAATCACAAACTACAGAATTTGATTCATCCAATATTACATACATAAGGAGAGTAATGAACATATTTATTTGAATGATGATTCATTTTGGAAATTTTTTATGTTGAAATACATAGGTCATCCATCACTTCATTCATCTTTTGTAATTTTGAAAAACTGATATGTACACATAAGATTTTGTAGAGTTCAAGAGAAAATCATCAACCGAAAATCAAAGACATTAAATTTAATAGGACCGTAACGTTTAAAAAAAAAAATTTGAAATTGCAAATTAATTCAATGAAATGAAAGACAAAAATGTAACAAATTTAAAAATTTTTCCTTTATTACAAAAATTAAAAACTAAAAAAAAAAAAAACATAAAATAAGTAATTAACATACATACTTAAATTTTTTTTTTTCAACTTTTTTTTTTTAAAACAAAACCCTGATATTAGAATTTATATTGTGAGTCTATGAAATGTTTTAATGAAAGTATTTTTCTATAATCACTATGGGATAATGTACCATTTGTTGCATTGTTTAAAGCTTGTTGAATTTTCTTTTTAATAAATAAATTCCAATTTTGACTTTTTAAAATGTCATTTAAAAATTTTATTGATTCCTTTGACCAAAATAAACTTGCCATTTCAGCACTTAAATTAAAATTCTTTTCTTTCATTACAATTTCATCTAATAATCCATTCAGTTTTTTATTTAAAAATTCCATTTGTGAACTTGTGTTGTTATTATTATTATTATTATTTACATTATCTACAATATTATTATTATCTTTATTCTGTTGGTTTTGTTGATTCTGTTGTTGCTCATTGTCATAAAAATATGATGATGATGATGATGTTGATCCTGTTGTTAGATTTGTGTCAGTTATATTAAAAAATAATTTTGGTATTTTAATATTTGCTATATGATCTAATTCTGATGTAAATTGTTCTTTTCTTTTTAAATTATTTGTTTCTTCTTCTAATTTAATATTAGAATTTGTTATAATTTGATTCAATTCCTTTTGTTTTTGATTTAAAAATGAATTAAAACTTGTATTTATATTAAATTGAATATTACCATTATTAATTCTATCACGTATTTTTAAAATTGGTAAATTATTATTACGTTTTAAATTATAATATGTATCAATTAATTCATTATAATTTTTATGTTCTAATGGTGAAAATATATATTTCCATGATTTATCAATTTCATTACGTTGATTTTGTGTTACATTATCTATTTCATTATTATTATTATTATTATTATTATTATTATTATTATTATTATTATTATTTTTTTGATTATGATTATAATTTATATTTTTATTATTTTCATTTTGTAATTGTATTAAATGTTTTAATAAATTTTCTAAATTTTTATTACCATCACGTAAACCGGCTTGTCCTAATAATATCATATTTAATTTTGTACGTATACGTTGTGCTTGACGTAAACCATTTTTTGAATGTTGATATTCATACATTTGTAATTGTTTAAATAAATCATATACATTACCAATTTTTTGATCTAAACGTTCTAAATCATCTTGTAAAAATTTTATTAATACTGAACGTTTTCTTGGAACACGTAAACTTTTTTCCAATAAATCATTTTTTAATTTTTTTGGTAATGCACGTAATTCTAACATTAATTGTATATGAAATTTATTTTGATTATCTTTTAAACCTTCTAATACCAATACATTACCAACTGATGTCCAATCAATACTCGCTTTAATATTATATTTATTTGAATTTTCAATTAAAAATTTATTACCATTAGGTGATAGTAAATAATCACTAAAATTTTTTGGTAAGAAAATTTTACCAACGCATGGTATATCTGGATATTCGCTTTCATCAATATCACTTTCTGATATATGACGTAATTTATGTGATATACCTTGAATTGTTTGTTCACCATAATCTTCAATAAATTCATTATCATTATCTTCCTCTAAATCAAAATTTAAATTGGGCATTTTGAATAAATCTGAAAAAACAAAATTTAAAACTTTCAATTTTAAAAATTTTAATTAAATAAATTAAATACCATCTGAAAATTTAATTATATTTTCATCTGCTTGTTTCTTTTCTTTGCTAGTAGCAACTTCATTGGCTTGACGTACTTTATCATTTCCAGTTAAAGGTATAAAATCTAGTAATTCTCCCATAGGGTTTGAAATTCTTGCAGGTTTTCTGAAATCTGGAAATTGGAAAGAAAAAATTAAATGAAGAACGTATTGTATAAGGCAAAATATATCTTTAAATTTACCTAATTCTTTTAATTTTTCGGTAAATTTATTAGTATTCCCCTCATCTGTTGTTTTTGGAATATCAAAATGATCCGAAAAACTATAATTTGAATCAGAATCAAATACAAATTCCTTGGAAACACATGTTGTTTGCGTTTGTTCTGTTTTATTTAATTCATCTTCAGTTTTGTTTGAATTATTTGTATTTTCATTTGCAGAACTAACTGTAGCAGTATTTTCTTTATTTTTGCCTTCTATTCCATTATTTGGTTTCTCTAGAACCATGTTTGGTAATTTAAATTCATGTTCAACTGTATGTAATTCTTTATTTATTGTTTCCTCTTTTATAATATTACTTTTATTTTTATTAGCATGCTTTTTCAATTTTTTTAATGCCCGTTCCGGATTAGAATTAATTGCATATTCATTATTAGACGATGAATTTTTATGATTATTTTTAAATAAATGATTTAATTTACAAGCCGTTATAAATCTACTATAATATTCATTTTTTTTAAATTCTTTATTTAAAGAAAAACTAAAATAGAAATTATTGTTTGGCTTATATAGTAAATTATATGTTATTGTACTATTTGATAATAGTGATGAATTTGGTTGTTTGGGAACAGTACTAATATGAGATTTTATTTGAGATAATGATGGTTGATATTCTAAATAAATTTTTGCGTATTTACATTGTTCTGGTAAATGACCTCGCCCAGCACAAACACAACAAAATTTTATATTTTTATATTTAACACGATTATTTGGATCAGTATTTGGTGCAACCTGAAAAATTAAAATATTATATTTTATCCAAATTTTAATTAATAAAAGATAATAAAAGTACAATACCGTTGAATGGTATCTTCTCCATTTGTCTGGACATAAATTAGACGTATGACCACGCAATTTACATATATAACAAAATTGATTATTTTGAAAAGAACATTTTTTACATCCTTTTGTAAAAGTTGGTGTTCTTGACCCACACTACATGATTAATTTAAAAATTATATTATTTTAACTTAATATGTAATTTATAAATCTAAATTGGTTACTTTTAAGCAAATTGTATTAGGACATCTTGGTTCACGATGACCCTGTTCTCCACACATATAACATACAAGTGGTTTCCTAGGTTTTGGGCATTTTGCTGATATGTGACCAAATTCACAGCAATTAAAACATTTCATTTTAGCGTGTTTTGTAAATTTTGGATAACGATCATTTGTATTAATATTCCAATTAGATGTGCCTAAAAAGAAAAAAATAAATAAAGTTATTAAACAAAGAAAAAAAATGTAAGACAGAATTTGCATTACGATCTAATGATTGTTTAATTCCCTTTACAGTAAAATTTTCCCCACCCCAAGACATGTTATAGAAACGATACATTTCTTCAGGCCATCCAATTTGATCAGTAGAATGTGCATCAATTCTATAATATGTAACACCATTAACATCAATTTTATTGGATTCTAAAATTTCTTCATATGTCATTGAAATATCTTTCAAAAAACTTTCTTCAATTTCTTCTTCAATATTACTTTGTGTTAAGTCTAAAGAATCCATTTCAGGACTTTTTTCTCTACATATATCACCACTCATACTAATTCTATCAATTTCATCAAATGCTTTTTTTAATATTTGTGGCGAAACATGACTTTTTTTAGGAGTTGATTCATCTAAATTCGAAACAAAAAATTCTCCTTCTGAAACTTCATCAATTAACTTAAATATTTCAGTATTTTCAGATAATAGTGATTGAATATCAGCTTTGTCTTTGTTGTTTTGTTGCTGTTTACTTTGTTGGGATTTCTTTATTACATCTTCAACAATTGCTCTAGCTGTCACATTTTCTCCATGTTCATCTGAACAATTACTATCATTACTTGTATTATTTAAAGAAGTGTTTCTTTTGTCAACTTTATTTTTTTGTACTATTTTATTTAGTTCCAATACAAATTCATTATCTGAAGAATTCATTTGTTGCATTGGTAAAGCACTTGGATTTGCTAGAGTTGATTTTCGCCGTTTTCTAACCTTTTCAACTGCTTCACCTACAATTTATTAGAAAATTATTATTATAAATCAGAAAATTTATTATAATAAAACCTAACCTTTTGTTATATAAGGGAGACCAGTACTTGTTTTATTCATTTCATTTTCACTTTCTGATTCACCAGAACTTTTTTTATCAGATGACTCTCTATTAGATGATGCTCTCCTTTTACGTAATCTTTTTACTTTTTGAATTATATTAATTTGATCTATATCAGAAATAGATGAAGATGATGATGATGATAAAATAGTCTCATTATCTTTAAGGATCTTATCTTCTTTTTGATTAGAAACTGATCCTTTAGAATAAACACTAAAATCTGATTCACTTTCATCATAAACATCAACAGCTCTGAAACTATTCTCTTTCACTAAATAATCTGTGGTCACAGAATTTTTTTGTTTCTTTTTGTCAACTTGTTCTGGTTTTTTTTTCTCAACAGCCGTAGGAGGGGGCATATTCAAAATGTTTGTATTATCTGATGACTGATCATTTGTTCGAGATTTGTTTTTTCTTTGAACATATGATTCCACTGTTTCAGTAATAGTTAGATCATCATCATCTATATTACAAACTTCAAGTAACCTAGATTTTTCACCGACAGAAATAAAATCATCAGCAGAAAATGTTGAACTTGGACTCGTACAACGCGAAGAATTATTACTTTGTATAGCTGATACAGGAGCTGAATTAAATTTTTTTGTTTTTGGTTTTGTAAATTTTATTTTAGTTTTGTCAATAGAATTTTCTTTGCGCTTTTTTTCAGAACTGTCTTTGGTATTATATTCTTTATGTTCATCGTCTGATTCATCTACAGCTATTAAAGGTGGAGGTGGAGCAGGAATACATATAACATCGTCATCATCATTTTCACTATCCTCTAATATAATAATTTCTCCAACTTCACATACTTGTTTATTTTTATTGCATTTTTCACGAATATTTTTTGATTTAGCCTTTTTTTCTTTAATTTTTTGTAATGATTCTATTTTATTTTGTTTCACTTGATTAGCTGTTGTTAGTTTATTTTTATGATTAAAATCAGAATGTGAGATTTGCCAATTTTCATTAACTATTCGTTTTTTCTTTTGATTCTGATTCTCTAAAATTTTTTGATTTATATCATTTTGAAATTTTGCAGATGATGCAAACAACTTTTTTCTTGTATTATGAATAACTTTATTCACTTTTTTAATACCCTGTGTAGAGTTAGCTTCAACATTTTCTAATTTAATATGATTTGAGTTAGACTGTAAAAAGAAGGGTTCATATGGTTCAAATGGTTTTAAAAATGAGGAACTTTCTTTATCCAACTCAATATTAGTGACAATAGCATTAGCAGTAGAAGTTTGGGATGCAGTTATAGAATTATTTTTATTTTTATTATATTTGTCTCCAAAATTTTTAGATTTGTCAAAAATTGATTTTTGATTTTCGTCTTTATCATTTTTTGATTGAGTCCAATATCTTTTTCTAGGTAATCGATTTTTTACTAGATTTGATGCAGCAGTTACTACACCTTGGTCTGAAATTGTTAGTTGCTTGGAATTATCTTCAGTTAAAGGATTGCCATGAAAAACTTGGGAATATAATCTAGACTCAATTTCTTGAATGTCTTCTTGATTATCAGACTCATCATCCTAAAAGATACAAAACAAAACCATTTTTTATTTTCTTTTATACAATTTGAATTATAATTTAGTTTACCATTTGTAATAATATAGTAAATTTAACTACTATAAAATAAGCTTTTAAGTCCAATAATAAAACAAAACATAAATTGAAAATCAATTTAATTTTCAAAAGAAAACATGGACGTGAAATAAATTTTGACAATTAAAATTGCACATTGTTTTATTTCTTCTACCTAAATTTTCAGAAAAGTGTTACCAACTTGAATAAATTTATTATTAATGTATGAAATGCATAGATATATTAAATATAATAAGGGTATTCACGACTTGGTGCAAAAGTGCAAATTTTTTTTGCACCGTAGCACATATTTGCACCAACTCGTGAACAACCCTAGCATGAATTTTTATTGAACTGTCAAATATCGTTGATGTTCTTGTTTTGTTTACATAAAAATTTAATATGCTTACCAAAAATTTCAGCTATTTGTATATCTTCATATGCTTGACTTAATAAATAATCAGAAATAATTTTTTTTCCACTTTTTTTAGGCATTTTTTAAATTTGTATCTAATATAGCGCTTACAAAAAATTATAAATAATTTGCAATGGTCTTGCACAAATATGCAATAGGGTTTAGGTCTAACATAGTCTTCCAAAATTTTCCACTTTTTTATACATGACAACAACAACAAATTGTGCACTTTAATTGTCAAAAAATTTAAATATGCTACGGTGCAAAATTTTGCACTTGTGCAAGACCACTTTGCACCTTACCCTTAATATCTAGTACACAAAAAAATAGATTTCGAGTCTTATAATTTCACTTTTCTAAATATTATTCCGAATTTTTGGCAATCTTGCATTTAAAAACTTTAATAACATTATTTTGTTATATATTTTCGGTAAATGATTTTTTTAGTAAATTTAGAAACTTACAAATAAAAGAAAAACAAATAAATAAAAGAAAACAAATTAATCTTTTATTTATTTTTATTTATTATATTAACCATACAAAGTAATATTTCAATATATCTTAGCAGCATTTAACTTTTAGGCCAATTGCTCTTTGTGGAAAATAATGTGTTGCATTCCAGTAGTTAGTTGGTTATAGTTACCATGTTTGTTACCTTTTTTATACAAGACGTGCAACATCTTAAAAAAGGAAAGCGGAAAAAAAAACGTCTTGGGCACAAAATGGATACATTGCTAAGGATTTCATTATATAAACGACGACATATTTTGCTTGCTTAAAATTCCTAAATAAATCATATTAGAAGGTTTTCATTATAAGTAACTAACAGAATTAAATAAAATAATTGTTGAAAAAACGATTTCACCCCTTTCTATTTTTATTTAATAAATATGGATGAATAAAATTTATACTCAATTCCCATGTAAACACACTAAGTTTCATTATCAGCTGTTTTTTTCTGCAAATATATTTTTCTTGTAACAAAAACTGTCAAATGTCAACTTTGATTATTGACTATTTGACTTATGAGTTACTGGACTGGATATGACATTAGAATGTCTAATTTTTATTTTATAAATTGTGTTTGTGAAGCAGTCCGATTAGTGTTTTGATTTGTCGTAGTGTTTAAGGAAGTGAAGTATAAAATCAAGGTTATCGTTAGAACTTAAATTTAGTTTATATTAAAAAATTAATCAATTATCATACAAGACAATGAAATTATTTATACTCTTTATATTCAAAATTTGCTAGATGGTAAATATTTTTTTTATCCAAGTAGATAATACATATTTTATTTTTTCGTAATACTGAAAGTATATAAGTACATATAAAAAATTTTTTTTTATAAATATACATATATGTAATATCCATATGCATATCCTGGTGATATTATAAATTTATGATTGGTATAAAATACATTTTGTACATACAAGTTATCTAACTACAAGAAATTGAAGGCTGTTTATTATAAAATTCCTGTAAATTCATTAAAATCTTCATAGGTAAACCAACTCCTTTTTTTAAATTAATATTATTTCATTTTTAACAGAAAATAATCAATTCTTTATCGATTTGTAGATAAATTAAAATTTTTTAAAGACTTCCATTTAGAAAACAAAAGAGCAAAAACATGTATTATAAGATTTAAATATTTGAAAATTAAAAACACGAAAAGAGGAAGATTCAATATTAAAAAGTTGTAAAAGTAATAAAAAAAAGAAACAAAACACTAAAGAGAAAAAATAATATGTTGCAACAATTTAAAATCGATATTATGTGGAATAATATTCTTTATTCTGGTAAAAAATATTATCATCAAGCAAAAAGAATTGAATTTCAAAAAATTGCATGGAAAAATCCAAAAGCAACACATGGACGTCAATATAGTCCAACAAAAATTGAGCATTTTTTAAATATATTTACACATGGTATATGGATATTACCAGCATTATTTGGTGCAATTGAATTAGTTTCCCGTAGTTATTCCAAAACACAATTAATTGCTGCATGGATATATGGTTTATCATTAATATTTTTATTTTTAATTTCAACAATATTTCATAGTGTATCATATATTAATTGTTGTAAAGGACATCGACGCAATCAACAAATAAAAGATGTATTTCATCGTTGTGATCGGGCTATGATATATGTTTTTATTGCTGGTTCATATTTTCCTTGGTTACATTTAGTACATTTTTCACCATATTCAATGGTATTTGAATCGTTACAATGGATTATATGGATATTAGCTGTGTTGGGTATTACTTATCAACAAATATTTCATGAACGTTATAAATGTTTAGAAACATTTTTATATATTGTTATGGGTTTAGGACCATCACTAGTTGTATTAGCTAGCGGTCATGAATTTCCGGGTATGATTGAATTAAAGTGGGGCGGTTTTATATATATTCTTGGAGTATGTTTTTTTAAATTAGATGGTGTTATACCATTAGCTCATGCAATATGGCATTTATTTGTTGCATTAGCCGCTGCTGTACATTATTTTGCTATATTAAAATATTTATTTCCTATGGAATTGTAAAGATAAAAGTAAAATATGGTACATAAGTATATATTAACAAAATATATATTTAAAATTTAACGAATTAAAAAAAAAAATTTAAGTCATTAATCATAAAAACTTTATTATTTTTAAAATTAAGAAGTTGTGTTGTGAAAAGTGTTCCAAAAAATAAAATGAAAAAGTATTGTTTATTAATAAACAAAGTTTGAGAAAAAAAAACATGTACATACATATAAATAATAACATTATATGTTAATTATATAATAATTTTGTTACCAAAGAATTAATTAAATTAGTTCATTGCCATTTTTTTTTTTAACTATTAGTTTAGTTAGCAAAACCATGATGAAGAAATGAAAAATTCAATTTATATATTTTTTTTATTTTTTTAGTAAATACAATTACATATATAAATAATATAAAACACTGTTTTAAACCGTAGATGCCAATCGTAAAATATAATTTTATTTTGTTAAAAAAAATTTCAAAAACATAATTATATAGATAATATATAGTCTTCACGTAATTAATAATTAGCCTTCCAATTATTACAATTAAAAAATTTTTAAAAATTTATATAACAAAATACTACAAGTCAACTTTTAAATCACACTAAAATTTAATTTTAAAAATTATAAGTAATCTTAATAATACATATAAAAATAAATAACATTAAAAAAAAAAGAAGAAAAACAAAAACAGTATTAAATTTTAAAAAAAATTAAAAATATATTTTTGCAGTTTCTGTATATTAAAATATCAAAAAACAACAAAATAACCAACAAAAACTTAGAAAAACAAATAGAATAAATTTATAAATAATAAAAAAACTTATCTTAAAAAAAAAAAAAAAATACTATTTTACACAACATTTATGTAACAAAACAAAAAATGCACTGAATTTTATTTTTTATTTTTTTGTTTTGAAAATTTTTTATTATACAAAATAATTAATAGCCTAAATTATACAGAATTAAAAAAAAAAAGCAAATAAATGGCCTTCAAATATTTAATAACAAAAAGAAATAAAATCAAATTAAAGCAGCAAATAATATATAAAAAAAAAAATAACAAAAAGAGTAATTAATAGAAGCTTACTCAATTAATCATTTTGTCAATGCCCATTTTGGGCATTGATTAGATTCACATTGCGCATTTTTTAAACACTAAATTTAATCGGAGAAAAAAAGAAAATACATATCTTAATCTGTTTTTAAAAGTTCTTTTCTAAGCAAACTTGATTAAAACAACAGACAGACAGATTTTTATAATTCGAAGTAGTTTTTTTTTTTCAAGATTGCGTTTCTTAAAAAAAGTACTGATCTAAAAACAGACTTGGGATGTTAATTAAAATTCATAATGATAACATTTTTTAGTGTAAAATGTTCAAATTTAGGGCTTGCAAAAAAAAAAAAAATTGATGATAAAATTATAAAAACAAAAAAAAAAAAGCTATACCCTCCGATATTATTATTACAACTTACAACTTGTAAGCAAACACTGTCCGAAAATTAAATAATTTTTATTTTTGTTTAGAAAATATTTTTTTTATATAAATTTCTTTTATTTATTTTTTATAGGTATTTTTCAATTTATATATTTTTTTTTTAAAATAATTATTATTAACTGGAATAATGCATAGACAACTATTTAATAAAAGAAAAAAATTAAATATAAATAATTATCAGCGATTATTTTGTCCATTATTTTTTATTAAATCAAATTAAATTGTAATTTATTTGTTTTTTTTTTTTCTTCAATTAAGAAAAAGAAACATACCATTTTCAATTTTATTTCTGAAAATATATATGTATATACGTTATATATAAAGTTATTAAAAAGAAAATAATATATCTATAGTTATATATTTTTTTTAATTCATTTTCTGATTATTATTTTTTTTTTTTTAAGAAAAAATTGAATTAGACAAAAATTAAATATGCCCAATTTATTGAAACAACCACATATTATGATTTAATTGTCTTAGTTCCTAATTCCAAAAAAATTTCTAAAATTCCATTAAATCATAATATGTAGTTTAAAGATTTAATGGAATAACTCGATAATTATGTTAATAGTGTCAAAAATAAAAATCCTAATTAATTTCAAATTAATTTGTTAAAAAAACTCGAAAAATTGTAAATGTTATTAGTTATTAATAAGAAGAAGTTTTGAATTGTTCGAAAAAAGAAAAAAAAAAAAAAACAAATTAGAGAATTTAATTATTAATTACAATTGAATTGATTTTTTTTTTTTTTTTTTTGGGTACCTGATGTTAAAAACTGATTATATACGATTATTTTTTTTTTATTTTATAGGTATATAGTTATGTATATTTTTTTAATTAAATTTAAAATATAAATTCGCTGGTAGAATATAAGATAAAAATAAAAAAAATAAAAACAATATACTCATATAATTAATAATGTTTTCCTATTAAATTAAATTGTAATATTAGTAAATAATATAAATCCTTCATATACCATAAGCAAAAATATTAAAAAAAACAAAATTTAATGATTTATAGTGTTGTTAGTTAATTATTATTATTATGAATTTAGCCTTTAGATTCTTTTTTTTCTGGATTTAAAATAATTTTTAATTGAAAAATTTCGGTTAGTCACAAGTAAAAAAAATTATTTAAGGAATTGTTTATACTCTTCTGTGATTGATCAAAAATAATAAGTAATTCCAAAATCCAAAAAGAAAAAACAAAAGATGAAAAGAAAAAAAATTATATATAGTTTAAATTAGTTAAGATGTTTATTTTAAATTTTTTTTTTTGTGAGTTACAAACTCCCTTTTATGTAGTAATGAAAAATTGTAATATGTAATTAATTTAGTGAAATTTGTAAATGTAGAAAAAAAAAATGCTAAACAAAGCAAGTTTATAAAACTTAGCTTAAATTAAATTGTTTAAAAAAAAAAACAAAAAGAAAATTAATGCAAAAATTATAAATCTTTAAAAAAGAAAATTGTATTTTATTTAAATTAATTTTTGTCCATTTGATTACTAGCCACTAACTACACCTATTTGTTATTAGAGAAATTAAAATTTAATATTCAATAAAAAAAATAAAAATAAACACCCTTAACAAATGTTATCATCAGTAATCAAATAAAAATGCTAAATAGTCTCTAACTAATTTTTTTTTTTTCCCGCTTATTAAAGAATTATTATGATATAATAGCTGGATAAGTGATAATAGATTTATATTATTTATATTATACTTTAACATACATTATATGTATAATATTATTAAGATTCTTTTAAGAATAAAATATATTTTTCTTTTTTTGAATTTAAAAAGGAAAGTCATACACTTTATTAATTCATTCTTAGAATTCTACTGATTAGATTTAGTCAATTACTTTGTCATTGAAATGCATTTTTTACGCTCTTGGCAGAAAAAAATAAAATCTTTAAAATTAAGATGAATATATACCAAAATCATATTTTTGTTTTTCCTCCTTTTCACCACAAACATATTGCAGTGGTAAGAATAAATATGTAGCTTCATTACATGGATTTAAATATGTACATATGTAAAATAGAGAATCGTGCATATAATAATTTTCTAACAAAAGAAGAAAAAGGTCAAGAAAAAAATTTTTTTTTTTTCAAATTTTAATCTTTAACTATACTACATACTCTAATATACCATTTTTATAAAGACTCAATAATAAAAGACCACAAAAGTTTCAATTGATTAAATTAATTGAATTTAATGTTTTTTTTTTTTTTTTTTTTAAATAAATTTTAGTCTTTTACACGTGTTGTGAACGATTTAATTTTTAAATAAATTTTTATTATATGTATGTATAAAGATTTTTGCGTATAAAATTGATTAATTTAATTGAGGAATAGAAAAAGCTAACAAAATACTTTTATTGTTCAATTTTTCAATGTAGAAAGTAAAGTTTTTTTATTTTTTATTTTTTGATTACTTATTTTATTGTAAGAATTTTGTAGAAAATACAAATATACATACATAGAGTTAATCAAATTGCGTTCGAACCCATTATCTTATAAATAAACATAGTAACAAAATATTATGGTATGATTTTTGAAATAAAAAAAAAATTAAACGATTAATAAATTAATTAGATCTATTTATTATAGTATTTATCATAAATACTAGTGTAAATAACATATCATAAATAAAACCATACAATCAATCTTATCAACATTTAAACAAAAATTTATGGTAACTAAAAAAAAAAAATCTAAACATATTATTTTATTATTTCCAGAATTGCAATTTCAATCAAACGTTTGGATTTATAGATTATCAATAAAATAATCAATATGTGTGATAAGATATCACTTGTTTTAATAACTGGCCTACCAGGTAAAACCTTTTTTTTTATTATATGTACATAATATGTAATTATGTATGTAATCTTTTTTCAAACGATTTTAAACATACATATATTAAAAAATAAATATTTGTTTTTGAACTTTGTCCAATTTATTTATTA
The DNA here is from genome assembly GCA_947095535.1 of Poecilobothrus nobilitatus. Taxonomy (NCBI): domain Eukaryota; kingdom Metazoa; phylum Arthropoda; class Insecta; order Diptera; family Dolichopodidae; genus Poecilobothrus; species Poecilobothrus nobilitatus. Next base: position 117,624,637 of record OX352774.1, read on the forward strand.
AATGACGTTCTTAATAGATAATTGTGCTAATTTTAATTTTATTTTTCTTTTATGGGCGTTTAACGTGTGGCAAAAAAAAAGCTATTTTTAAATTTATTTTTATGAAGTTTTCTTTCTATTATAAGAAACACATTCTCAAATTGAAAGGAAAAGAAAACAAAAGCAATAAAAAACAAAAAAAAAAGCTTTTTAAATTTAAAATATAAACAAAATAATAATTAAAACATTGTTTAAATCTATGACAATAATTATTAATTTTTGTACATTGCTCAAAACTTTAACATTGAGATTGACATAAATTATATGTATATAAGTTCAAGAATCAAGAATGTTATTGTTTTTTCGATTCACTGACCTCCTAGGTTGCCCATTAAAAGTAAAAGATTATAAAAAAAAACCTATTTTAAGTACACATGTACATACATCTTTTAATTACTTTAATAACATCAACAATTAAAATATGTAATCCTCAAATTAAAAAAAAAAAAATCAATTAAATTTAGCAATTCTTACATTGCTGATTGCAACCTCTAAAATTTTTATTTATTTGTTTTATATTCTCCATTATTTTAGGTGTTGGCAAAACTACAATTACAAAAAAACTTTATAATTCATTAAATACAAAACAAATACAGTGTTCCGGTTTTTATACAGAGGAATGTCGTACCACGAATGGTGAACGTAATGGTTTTGATATAATAACATTACATGATAATCAAAGAAAAATTTTGGCAAGATGTGAATCAGGAGGTGGTATTAAAAGACCAAAAATTGGAAAATATTCAGTATATGTTGACGAATTTGAAAAAATTGCATTAAAAACTTTACAAAATTTTTCAAATCCAATTAACACAATAAATGAAACTCAAATAATAGATAATAATTTTTTAATTATTGATGAAATTGGAAAAATGGAATTATTAAGTAAAAAATTTGAAATTGAAATAAGAGAATTAATTGAAAAAATAAAATGTAACAATATTAAAATGATTGCAACAATTCCTAATCCAAATCGTAATAAATTAAAAATTGTTGAAGAATTATTATCATTATCAAATGGAAAATTATTTACTATAACAAAACAAAATCGTAATGAAATTTATAATGATATTGAAAAATTATGCTTAAATATTATAAAATAAACAGAAAACAATATTTTTAAGTAAAGGATGAATTTTTTTCAATTTTGAAAAGAAAAATGCTTTGTATTAACTTTAAATATATAAATAAATGTCATAATGAATTTATTGAAATACATTAAAAAAAAAACAGTTTTTACATAAAAAAAATTGTTATCTCAATTTTAAATTTCAATTTCTTTTCATAGTAATTATATCTATAATAATATAATTTATGTACATACATCGATATTAAACTTACATATTTTTAATTCAAAAATTTTTATTTTTATTTTGGTTCAAGTTTAATTTCTCTAACAGATCTTTTACGCGCTCGTTTTGGTGATTTTTCGAAATCCATTCCTAAATATTTTTCTTGAGTTAAATTCCAAATACCTTCTTGTCGTTGAACTAAATCTGGGTAACGTGCTTCAAAACCAACATCTGGAGGTAGCAATAATTCCCATTTTTTTTCTAAATTTAGTTTTGCTATTGATTGTAATATTTCAGCTGTTTCTTCGGGTGGTAATTGTGTTGCAATCATTACTTTACGACGATGTAAATGTTCAATTTTGGAAAATTTATAAATCTAAAAATATAGTTTTAAATTTCGAATTAAAATTAATTAAAATTAAAAATACCACATAATCTCTTGCTCGACACATTAATTCTGCTGTTACACCATTTGTTTTAGATACTGATTCTTCAGGATATAAAATTTCTGATTGTACTACCCAATTACCACGTACTAATACACCAACTATCGGTAAATTTCTAAGAACTTTTTCAACTGTAATATCCTGATCGCATTTTTCTAAAATTGTCATAATATCAACGAAAGACATCATGCGACCATCTTTTAATATATTTTTTAATTGATTAGTTATATTCATTGTCTTAAGTTTAGCTTTACTAACTATTGGAGATGGTAAAATTGTTTCTAAATTTTGATCAGAACGTTCTGGTGGTATTAATTTTTCAACATATTTTTTATTAGTCATACTTAATGCATAATCAATTAATTCAGTTTTATTTGAAAATAATTTTTGCCTCTCCAATTCTGCTGTTGGTGAATTACTTGGATACCACATTGCTTCGCACCATGGTTCGTCAGCTGATTTCTTTATAAAATGATCATAACTTTTTTCTAAGGCTTTTTTAACACTATCTGATGTTTGACCGGTTTTTGAAAATTTTACTGTAACCTGTTGTAATTCTTCGCCATCATCCTCATCACCACCATCTTGCGATGCATTAGCTTTTTGTTCAGCTTTTGTTCTTTTATCTTCTTTATCAAAATATGAAAAGCTTGGTCGCATTTGTAATATATCATTAACGGGTGATAAATGTATTTCTTTATCATAATATATTCCTACAAAATATTGTTTTACATTTTCAATCGGTTTTGAACTAATATATGATAATTTATCCATAACACCACTTGGGAATGTTGGCCTTTCAGTTTGATTTTTTGATGTAGTAGGCGGTGTTTTACCATCTGATGCTATTGCAAAAGTTTTTCCTTTAAAACGATCATAAAATTTTGATTCTGAATCCACGTGGAAATCTATTTTAACTTCTTTATTAATTGGTTTTACACAAGAATTCACAACATATTCACCATCAGTACTTCGATTACTATTTTTACTTGGAAATTGTAATACAAATAAATTATTCTCTAATGTTTTTGATAAAAATATTGGAATCTAAAAATGAAATTAATATTTCAAAATTTTAAATAATGTTATGGAATTTTATTACTTCTTCCACAATTGGATCATCTTCTTCCATTACTTAAAATAATTAATGCTAAATATCAAAGAATTTCTTTTTTAATTATAAACATAGGAAATTATGTTTTAAAATTGTTTCCAAATAACAAAAACTTAAATATCTTTCTACTTTCGTTATAAATGCACCGAAAATTAAAAAATTTTATGTCATCTTTTGACACTGTAGAGTTTCTGCAGACCGGTTTTGTTCATCTTTCTCTTCTTCATATAAATATTTCCCCTCTTTGAATGCAAATGAAAAAGAAATTAAATATACGGTCGGGTAATGACTTATTGCAAATTATTGCTGCAAAATATTTAACGTTTCAATTACTACGACAACACTTGTCTTTCACATTTGACAATCAGCTGATAATTGTTTATCATAATTATACAAACAAAAATATGAGTTGGTTAAAGAACAAAATTAGAAAATTAAAATAAATTTTTCAATTAAAAAATAAAGGAAATGGAAAACACTGCAGATGTCACAAAAACTAAAAAAAAATCATGGAAAAAAAATTTATATGAAAATAAAGATTACGAAGATAATTATACACATGAGCCAACATTTTTAAAGGATTTAGAACGAAATAAAAATATAAGAATATTTAAGTTATCTGAGGCAATTAAAGGAGCTACAATTCTTAATAATCAAATATCATGTATTACTGCATTTTTAATTGTTTTTTATTTAATGTATAGTCAAAATGTTGAACCAACTTTTGTTCTTGGCATTACTGGTCTTTTTACATTTATTGGATACATAATATTTATTGGAGGACCATATAATTTAATGTATATTATTGATGATATTAAAACTGTAATAACAGTATTATTTTTTGGTTATATATTTTCACCATTATTATATCGTTTAACTGATAGTGTTAGTACAGATACAATATTTTCATTAACATTTTTTGTTTTTTTTTTAAATTTAATATTTTTTGATTATGGTTTGCCAGCCGCTATTGTATCAAAACCTATTTCTGTTAATTCAGCAATATTTGGTTCAATATGTTTAGCATCAAGATTATCATCATCACATCATGCTTTTGTTTTATTAGTTGTTTCCGTTAAATTTTTTGTTTTGTATCCAATGTTTATAAAAAAGTTTTGGAAGCCAATTTTAATTATACCAATTATAAGCTGTTGTTCGGTAATTTTATATATATATTCATTACCAATATTAATTACATATTTATTTGTAATGATATTTATAAATATATTTTGTCCATGGATGTTTGTTCGTTTACAAAAATATAAAAATAATATACATGGACCATGGGATGAAGCTGTTGTTAAAAATTCTGTTAAATTTTAAATTAAAAAAAAAAATTTAATTCCATTTTTTTTTGTTGGATAATTGTTAGTTTTAATTTAAATTGTACAAACAAACAAAAACACTAAAGGTATTATAATTAATAAAAGGAAATATTTTTAATTAAAACTATAATATAATATTTAAGAATTTAATTTATATTTTGCAGATAAAATTTATTTATTTTTTTAATTACAACAAACAGTTTCCCTGTTAAACATAACCTTGTTTGTAAAAACCTTGTCTTGTTTTTTCAATACCTCAAAAAATATTATAACAGGTGCTCTTTTTTTTTTTTAATGGAATGTTTTTATTTATTTATTCTTGTTATAATGTTCAATAATACATAGATAATATCCAACATTTTACATTTTCTGTTGAAAAAAGCCAAGTGGAATATACTACGTCCGACATACAATAAGTCTATGTCCAATCTTCCAACATGTCAAGATGGGTAAAGATTATCTAATGCCAGCTAGCTGGTTCTCATTATACCCTTATATATCTTCCAACATGTCTAGGTACATGTATTTACGCACATTTCAAATACTTAATAACGAAGTACTTCATTAGTCATAAAAATAACCCTTAACTTTTTTATTTTCGATAGTTCACATACATCTTCTTGTACCCTTCTCGTGAGAATTTTTGTATCCCACATATTTTTAGATTTAATTAACATTTATTTAATAATTATACTTGCACATTAAGAATCAATTTTATAATCATACTGTCAAAAATATTAAGATAACAAAAAAACATTTGTAGTTATTTCGAAGGGAAGGTTTATGACTGCTCTACATCTAAACACTGCGGCCCGTTGCACTTCGTTGCTGAATCGTCAGCTCGCCTCTTACAGCGTCTCATCGAGCCATTCCTTCAAGAATCCTATTATATCTAATGTCTCTAGTTTAACACTTTCACTTCGGAGAAGCTCTCCTGGTGTTCCTCACCCAAGAAAAAGCATTTTATTTATTGAATTACAATAATTTAATTATAGAAATAACGTCAAATAATTATAGCAAATTTTAAATTGATAATAAATCTTATTTCTGTGCAAAGCATTCCGAAACTTACAATACACTGATGATTATTGGCTCACAATATTGTGAAGGACGTTATTTTAAACTCTGTTCAATATTTATACTTTAGTAAAATCCTAAAATTTGTTCATGCATTTATCTGAACAGTTTTAATCTTTACAAAAAAAAAATGATTAAAATAAAAATTCTACATTAACGTTTTTCATATAATTTATTTTCTTTATTTTTATTTTCATTTGTTTGTTTTTTTTTTTTTTTTTATACATAATCGTTTCTTATAAAACATACGGAATTATACTATTTTGTTAATTTATATAAACAATTAATTAATATTTTAAATTTAACTTAAAAACAAAGATCGTTTTATAAATATGTATATTATTTTATTATAATATGAAACAAAAAAAAAAAAGTAATAATAATTTCAACATTTTTCTTTCAAAAATTTAATTGAAAATAAAAAATTATAATAATTAAATGTTATCGGCTAAGATAAATTATTGTAGCAATTTCTTTTTTTTACTAAAAGATACACAATAATTTTATTTTCTATTTATATTTAAAATTATATAAGGATAAAACAGAAAATAAAATCAAATAATTTCAGTTGAACTGAATTCAATTTTATTATATAATGTTAACTTCTCAGAAGCTTTACATAGAAAAAAAAAACAAGAAAAAAACTATTTTAGAATTATTTAAGGCCAATTAAAAGTTTAAAACATATAATAATTTTAATAAGTAACATAGTAAAAAAACAAGCATTTTTAACAAAATTTGATAAAAACAAGATTTAAAAAAACTAAAAATTATCACACAAGAGATTTAAAATACAACGGTTCTAAAGAAGACTTCTATATCTACAAAAAACAATTTTATAAGAAATCTATTTGATACTCTAAAATAATTAAACTTTCATAAATAAATATTAAATTAAATTTCTTCTTCGATTTTCTTTTTTTTTTGCCAAAAACTATTAAAAAATCGTTTTAAATTAGATTTTCTTGGAACCGTCATAAAAAGTTTTTAAAAAATTTAATTCAAATGTAAATAATATTTTAATTTGTATCTTTTTTGTTTGAATATATATATATATATTTTTTAACATTAATACAGAATTTGATTTTTTTTTTTTTATATGCATTTATTGTTTTTATCCAATTAACAAGAACAGCATTTTTTGTTACCTTTTTTATTTTTAAATTATTATTACATTTATAAATATACATAAAATTTTATATGATTTATTAAATATTTTATACTTTTTTTTTTTTTTATTAAAATTTAATAAGTCACTTTTGATTATAAGATATATCATTTATTATATTACAACAATAAAAAAAGAAAAAAATTTTAAAATTTTTTAAAAATTATTTGTAAAATAACAAAATAAAGGAATATATATATAATTCAAAAGTAAAAAAAGGTAATTTTTTTTATGATCAATTAAATCGAATCAGCATTACCATGTAAGAAAAACATAAGCAATTTTTTGTTGATAGTTTCAAGAATGTTTTTTTTTTTTTTTGTGTTGAACTTTGAAAGCTATTAAATATGAAATTATTACTATGAAAATGAGTATGGATGACTTTAAATGTTAACACATTTAAATATTGAAATAGATAAACTTAATGAAAATATTTTAATAATATTATAAAAAATTGGCCATAAGTCACCATGAGGTATTTAAAAAATTTATTTTGCATTGTTTTATAGTATATGAAATATTTAATTATAATATGTGTAAAAATCTAATAGCTTTTTTTTTTTTGTAATAAAGATTAAAAGAAAAATTAATTTGGTTTAAAAATTAAACCATTTTTTTTTTTGTTTTTGTTGTTTTTTCAATAGTGACTTCTTTTATGAATTCACAATTAGAAAGGTTTAACATTTTCTTTAATATACTATATATATACTAATTATACACGAATTTAATGATTAAATAATGATTTTTGAAAACAATTTCTGAATTGAAAGAAATTACAATTAATTTAATTTAATGGATTTATGTTTTAAAAATTTTGTTTTATTTTAAGAATTTTATTCTTTTTTAAGTTTTCAAAAAATTTCTTTATCTAAAAAAAAAAAAAAAAAATCCAATACACCAATAGTTTAATATTATATAAAAAAAAAAATAAAAATACAATTAAACCAATAATTATGTAATTAACAAATTTATACAATTAAATTTATTTTTAGGAAAACATTTATAAATTTTTTTTTTTACAACACATTTAAAAATATATTGTGCTCTGTAACAATTATTTAAGTGTAGCTGATTAAAATTTTTATTGTAATTTGTTAATAAAAATTTTACATAACATATACTATACGAAGCTTATTTTATTGTTAACAATTTAGCTTACAATCAGTTTTTATTATTTCCAATCTATCTTCCTATTAAAGAGACACAATAATTTTATTATAAAGAATTTAATAAACTTGGAATTAAAAAATAAAATTAATGATAAAATTTACGAAAAGTGACTTACACACATTGATTTTAAATATACATAATATATATATATATTATTTTATATATTTTGTTTTTTTTTTATAAAAAGAAAAATAAGGAAGTACCTTTTAAATATACTCAATTTTATAAAAGCATTTTTTTTTTCTTTTTTTGTTTTTTCTTTTAATTTCAAATTATAATTAAATTGCACTATTATTTTATATAAAATAAAAATAGTTTTTATTTTTATTTCGGCTTAATTAATTTTTTTTTTTTACTAAAAATATTAAAATTAATTTAAATTTAGTTTAATATTATTTAAAATAGTTTTGATTTGTTGTGTGTATGTTTCTTTTTTAACAGTATATGATGCTTTTTATGTGATTTTTTATTTTATGTTTTATTTACGTAATTTTATATAAGTAAATATTAAGAAAAACAAAGAAATCAGTCAAAAAAAAAAAAAAAAAATCTTAAATTGAATAAAAATAATTTTTAATATTTTACAAAATTATTTTGTATTAATTATCTCCTTAGGATCAATCATTAATTTTACTTTTATATAATATAAAATCGAAAAAATTTTAATTTTATTGTATTTTATGGGAAGATGTAACAATTATACACATTAAAAAATCCGAAAAATATTCGATTCATTTTGTACGAATTTAATAAAAAAAAAACTATGTTTTTTTTTTTTAATTGATTCAAATTTCGAGTCATTACAAATTTTGTTTAGTTCAAAGTATAATTTAATGATTAACATTATATTAATGATGTACATCCTCCCAAATTATAATACAATATGAACAATTAATTATATAATATTTTATATTTGCATTCAACGGTAATTATTTTAATCTAGTCTCATTAATATTTGAATTTGTTATTTCAAAATAAAACAAATAAAAAAAAAGCTTGTCATATGAAATTTACGAAATTGTCTTACATTATTTATGATTTTTTTTTTATCTTTTTGTAATTAATATTTCTTTTTTTTTTTTTTTTGTGATATATATAAAATACTAAACTTTAAGAATGTTATAAGCCTATAAAAATTTTATGAATATTTTTGCAGTAATTTTTTTTTTGTTGTAAAATGAATTTCCTAAACATAAGAGTTATTATAAACTAAAATTTTTTTTTTAGTGTTGGCTATTTTTATTTTTTTTTTTTCGTTTTGGACAATCTTTTTGCAACTCTTAATTAATTGTAAATTTAAAAAAAGATTTCAGTTATACTATATATTTTTTTTTTGATTTGTTGTTGCTGATAGCCTGCCGGTTATGATATTTTTGTTATACAGTACCTATTATATTAATTTATTTCTCTCTTTTAATCACTTTCCATTTTTTTTTTATTTTAAATTGTGTTTTAGATAATAATTTTATATAATAAATTTTAAAATATACATATTGTATGCGTGTATATATGTATATATAAATTTATACATATATTCTTTTTTCTATATATAAATTCATATACACACATATATATATATATATATATATATTATATTATATATATATACATATATATATATTATATTATATATATATACATATATATATATTATGTATATATAATATTAGTTTTCACAGCGCTTTTTAAGTTGCAATGAATATTATTTAACTTTTACTATTTGAATTAATCATTAAAACAATTTCTAAATTAAAAAATAATAATAATAATAAATTTTAGAACCTTTCAAATTAAAATTAAAACTTTCATTTTTTCTTACTTTTTAAATAGCAATAAAAATTAATAATTAATTATAATATAAATGGAAATATAGATAATAATAAATCTCCAATATAAATAACATTTTTGGTAATTATTATTAATAAAGTAGTTTTAGTTTTATTTTTAAAAAATACAGAATTTATTACATTACTATTATTATTATTTTTATTATTATTATTATTTTTTATGATATTATTATTATAATCGTTATTTTTTTTTAAAATTATATTATATTTCTGTTGTCAAACAGTAATTTTTTGTAATTCTTCTACTTCAGCTAATGGTGCATTTGTTGTTTGTGTTATTGTTGATAAATTATTTTCTAATGTACCAACTGTTGATATTTCCAAAAGAGAGCCAGATTCAATATCATTCATATTTGTTCGATTACTTGCATTTCTTTGGCGTACTGTATATGGTGTAGTTTGAGGAGATGGCAGTTGATTCTAAAAACAAAAAAAAAAAACAAAAAATGTTAAGAAAAACAAATCTATGAAATTTGGAGTGTAATAAAAAAAAAATTTTTAGAATTACAATTTTATTATTTGTTTGGCAGCATGTGGCTTTTATACATCCTTCATCGGTTATTGGACAATCAAGTGCACAACCATCCTGTGACCCACTTATATTTAAACTTGATACACCATCAGACATATTTAAACCTTCTAATTCAATAAATTCTGGTTGAATTGTTGTTGAATGAATACCTTCATTATGGAAAAATTCTTTTACTTTTTCAGCTATTTTCATATATTCTGATAAATTTCGACATCTTTAAAAAAAAAGAGTTAAGAGTTATGTTTAATTTATACATTTTACTTATATAAAAAATATATATATGTATATAATTTTATTAACCTTATATGAGCTGAAGCAATTATTCTATCACCAGCTAATTGCCATACATGAAATTCATGAACAGCTACAACACCATCAACTTTTTCTAATAATCGTCTTTGTATAGCATCAACCTAAAACAGAATTTAAATAAGTTTATAAAAAAAAATAAAATTTTAAATCATTTATTTCACCTGTATATGCGTTGGAACTGTTTGTAATAATATTAAAGCTGATTCTCTTAATAAGGGCCATACTGAATGTAATATTAATAATACTAAAACAATTGATAATGCTGGATCCATATAATATCTATATTTCCATTCTGTTTGCCATACAATTAGAGCACTTATAATAACAATAACACTTCCTAATGCATCACTTAATACATGTAAAAATGCTCCACGCATATTCATTGATGAAGAATGAGAATGTCCATGAGAATTTGATTTCTTTGGTTGTGGTTTTTCCTAAAAAAAAAAAAAAATTAAAATTGTTTTGGTAAGTCACATTTTTTCTAAACTAATTTCTACTATATTGCACTATATTATTTTATTTTGTATTCTAAAAAAAGATTTTTAAAACTAAAAATAATATAAACTTTTTTTTTTATTTTTTTAATAGACAAAATAAAGGACTTGACATTTCACGCAAATAAAACCTTACAACACTTACATAAATAAATGAATTGTTGTCATTATCTAAATCATTTTCGTCTGTATTTGCTAATTCAACTAATTTACTATGATTGCGTGTTAAACCATGAGAATGTCCATGATGACCACCATGCTCTATTCACAAAAGAAAAAAATAAATAAATAAAAAATATTGAATTAATAATTTATCAAACTTTTATTAATTTATAATTAAATTTCAATGAAAAAAAACAAAAAAACTATAAATAAATATAGTAAATATTAAAATAGAAAACACTTACCATAAAGTAAAAATATACCAATTAAATTTACTATAAGACCAACAACACCTGTTCCAACTAAAAGTTCAGGTTCATGAATTTTTTCTTCCTCAATAAATCTAAAAAATATAATATACAAGTTCATAACATTTGAAATAAATCAATAAAAAGAAAAAATTATTCATTTGTAAAATCAAAATAATAAGAAAAATATGCAAAAATAAAAACAAAAATTGCGTTATAAAATATAAAGCAGTTGAATAAATATTGAATGGAAAAGTTTCAAATTACAACAAAATAAGATAAGTATATTATAAACTAATTATGAAATCAACCAGCAAGTTCAGATTCAGACATGAAACATAAAACCTACACAACTGAGGAGAATAATGTATGATGCAGATGCTGTGCTAATTTTAAAAAAAGTATTGAATTTTTATAAATTAAAATAAGGATGATCATAATTAAATTAACGTTCATTTAGTACGTATTGACTTGTGAGAACTAGGAAGGTCAATATTCATTGTTCAATCACCATATAATTAAAAGATTTATGATGCACAACATCGTTTTGATAAATTTTCGTGACCTTGTATAACTAAATACGTGTAAATAGATCCATTTTAACTCTCGTAAATTTTTAATACACATGTGTGTGTATGTACTTAATTTTAAAAAGATGTCATTTTGATTCCATTTTAATGTAGCTTCAAACAATTTTTTCTAAATGAAAAGTGCTATCTCTATTTTTACCGGTACCGTTTAACTGTAATTTTATATTCTGTCAAGTTTTAAAATAAATTGATTATTTGTGTAGTAGGATAAAATGCAAAATGAAAAATTGGTAATTTTTTCATAGAAAAAAACTGCAAAAATTGGATAATATTATTTTTTAATACCAATATTGAAATTATGCACTGAATTGTTATCTTCAGACTTTTATTCATATTTTAAAGTTAGTTCACAAATGTGTACATAATGTTCTAATATTCAAAAAATTTAGAAAAATGAAATTGAAATTTATGAGTTGCCGGAAGAGTCAAATGATGATAATGACATCGCATCGCAAACAAGGCAAAATACCTAGGAATGAAATTAGATGTCAAGCTAAAGTGGAAAGAGCACGTCAAAAAGAACAAACTAACAAAGTCGAATCAGAATCGAAATATAGACGTATTAGCTTCTAAGTCCAAATTATATATGTCAATCGAATAAAAATTTTACTTATAACCAAATAAACCATTAAGCCTAAAATAAAACCATTAAGCCTGTTTGGTTTGTACGACGTGCTAGTTATATGGAGTTTTCCCAAACAAACAAATATTCAGAGCATCCAAATTTTTCAAAATAAAATTTTACGTAAGATGGTTAGTGCTCCTTGGTATAAGAGATAACACAAAATTAATGGTTAGTCTTTTAGACTATAGTTTTAATATCTTAAAACGGCTGGTGTGTTTAGTGAGTTAAGCCTCCCATAACTGTGTTGTATACAGTATGTTTCGAAATTCTCACCATCCTTACCCAAAGAAAAAACAAAAGGCGTATCGCTAAATCTAAATGTTCATTCAATAGCGAAATTCAATTTGATCGACGAGGAAACAATTGCTCACGAAACCTAATCATTTATCGATGAAATTCCTTGTACAAGTGAAGTTATTGCATTTTTAGATGCATATCATCCAAGCAAAGCAATAGATTTAGAGACATCGAAAATGTTTTACCATAATAACATACTATTTGGTTTGCAAAGAAAGATAACGATGTAATGTTCAGAACAATTTCTTAGCGAGAAGCAAATACTTAGCAACTGGTAAAACTCTTCTGGAATATTTTCTTCAATTATTTGACATTGAGTTGTTAAATATGATAACTGAAAAACAATTTGTTACGCATTACAACTTGACGAAGAGCTTAAAATTAAATGTATACTATATACTGAAGCATTCGTAAAAATGATCCTTAACATCACTTTTAGTTTATGAAAATGGAAATTTAGATATTTGATAACAAAAAATCTATTAGATCCAAGCTGTATTACCTCTATTAGAGATGCAAAAAATTACGAAAAATTAACATTATTTAACAATTAAATTAACTTTGATCTATTTCTATTTCTATCTAAATTCAATAAAGTTATGAAACACAAATGTTTATTAACCTTTCCATTTATTTATATTATATAACAATAAACACAAATAAAATAATTCTTTAACAAATTAGATAACATATATTTACCTTTTACATGCCTCTATTGTTATACTAAAACATAAAGCTACTAAGAATACAGCATTAACTAGGGCACCTAAAACTTCAGCTCGTGCCCAACCAAATGTATTTTTAGACCATTTCTTTGGTGACATCTGTAATAAAAAATAATGCAAAAAAAAAAAATAAATAAAATACAAATCATTTTGCATATAAAGTAGTTATATTATAAACTATTGAAAGCTTCTAGAGTTATTCTATTCTATTCAAAACCTCTTTTATATCATATATAAGGTACAAAAATAGTTTTTTTTTTTTTTTGTTTTTAAACAAATGAAATCAGTTTTTTAACTACCTTTTGTCGTGCAAATAAATATTATAAATGCACTTAATTTATATTGTGATATCTGCTTATATACTCATACATTAATATATTATATACATATTATATACCATCTTTTATTGGTCTTTAAATAAATAAATTGAAAAAAATAGAGAAAATTTTTTATCTTTAAACTAAAAAAACTGAATTATTTTAAATGCAGCCCTCCCTTTGATACAGTATTACAATATTGAAAGATCGATAGTTTTATTGTCATTGTTGTAATTTATATGCAATTTGTGTGATTTTAGATTAACTATTATTTTAAAAGATAAACTTGTTAGAAAACAACACAATCTAAGATAAAATCAATAAAAATGAATTTTATGGCTTAATAACAAAACCGTAAAAGCACTTCTTATAGACTAAACCTAAGGTCAACAGAATAAATTTGAAGCTGTTCACGACAATTAGCACAGGCCATCTTATACTAAGACTGCTAAGAACATATATATAGAGTGTAGACTAGCCTATACAGAGGATGTGTTCATAAAGCGGAAATAGTACTACACATTCTGTGACAATGCCCAGTCTTGAAATTTTAATAGAATCGGAAGAGAGATACTGGGAGTACTGAAAAGTAGTGAACAATGAAAACTTATACGATTCATGAAAGGTATAGATTGGCTTGATGCGACGCTGTAAGTAACGAGCAGACGATGAGCAAGGCAGTCACAAAGGTTCGCAGGGCCCAACTGTATAGGAGTCTATACAGTTTGTATGCCATTCAGTAATAATATAAATTTAAATCGATCATGTTAAAATACACTTAATTTTACTTTTTTTAAATTATTGCTTGCAGTATTTAGTTATAATTTATTTTATTTGCTCTAATTAATTAGGAAATAATTACCTGCTATACCTCAGTAATAAAAAAAAAAAAAAATTTTTTTTAAATGATTCTGAAATAAAAGGTATGAAAAAATAGATTTATTACAGGAAATATTTTTATATACGAGTATGTATGTACATGTATTGTATAAAACAATAAAATAATTTTTCACAAAAAAAAAATTTTTTTTTTTAGAGTAATTAATATTGTTAAAAATGATAAATTGGAACGGTGATATTATTTTCTTTTTAGATTTATATGTACTTTAAAAAGCAAACATTAATTATCTTGTGTAATTTAAGTCAAAACATGGTGTCAAGATTTTATTTAATTGTTGATTTATTTAATTATGTATTGATATATTTATGATTTTTTAAATAAAAGCATGGTACTTTTATATATTATTATAATATACCTATAGATATATATTATCTATCTAGTATATACATATTATGTTTTCTGCTTTTCTTCAATTTGACAAGGATATTAAAATATACAGTTCATTTTATTTTAATTTATTCTTTTGTGACCACTGATAGGTAAAAATAATTCAATAGAAAAAATGTGAAATGGGTATTTAGAATTAAAACTATCATTTTCTAAATCAACTAATTAACTAAATTGTTTTACATAATATGATAATATATACGAATATCATAATATTATTATGTATACATTCTTAATCTAATCATATATATACATAGTACATACATTGAAAAGAATCACTTTCATTTGCCTGTCATACCCAAATGTTACCTTGGAAAATCAGAAAAGAAATTTTTAATTATTCTTAAAATTTCGAATATAGTTTTTGCAATTAGGTATTCATAAAAAAAATTACTAATTTCCTTAAAATATCAGGCATTTTTTGGGTCTACTATGAAAGTCGGTCTTCTCCAATCCAGTTTTATCAAAATTCTAAGTTGTTTATTTATGAAAAAAAAAAAATGTGGAATGAAAAAAATGTTGCAAAAAAAAAAATTCCATAAAAAATATTTACAAATATAAATTATTACATTAAATTATTACTGTATGTACACATTATTTAATTTTTTTTATAAAAAAAAAAAAACAAACTTACATTGTATTACATAATATAATTCACAAACTTTAACTTTATTTGAGTAATAAATTTTAAAATGTTTTTTCTTTTTATTTTATTTTGTTGAATACCTTGTTTATTATTTAACACATTCTTTATATTAGAAATAGTGAAAAGAAAATTCAAACCCCCCGCGCTCAACAAATTATTTAAACCTTAATTTTGTAAGCAACTCTAAAATTCATCTTAATTTCTATATCTCGTATAATATACCTATAAATATTTTAGTAAAAGTGTTTAACCCTCATTTATACAATATTATAATACTCGTATTATATAAATTATTATGTACTTTATTTAAAATTTTGTTTTAATTCAAATATTTTTTGGTTTAAAAATTGGAAAAAACACCGGATTTTTGTTTTAGGAAAAACTCGATTTGTAGGAAGAGCAGGATCTTAATGAACCGGATTTTAAAAAACAGCGACCAAATTTTTTATATAACTTAAGACAAAAATAAATATGTAAATAAAATTTAATTTAAATATGTATGTAAAAAAAAAAATTTACACTTAGAGTTCCGTCGTTTCGACTTGCGCACGAAAAATTTTAATAACATAATTTTGAATTGTATCGTATTTTGGACGCAACTTGAAGTTTTTCAAATTTAAATGAAATTGGCTATTATGTAACATAAAAAAATAAAATAAATGAATTCCACCCCACTTATTTATATATAAATTAAATAAATTTTTTGTTTCAGTTTTGTCAGAAAGAAAATACCTATCTATATTTCGAAAGAAAAATCTGTAGTACCTGGCTTCAAACAAAACAAAAATTGATTAACAATTTCATCTAGAAGCTAATGCTATAATGATGATTGTAAACAAAATCTCTTATTAGGTTTATTATTCTGAAAATACGAAAGATTTAATGTATTTCGATAAATAAAAAAAAAATCTTCCCGTACATTGGTAATCAAAAAAAGTTTCCGTCACTGCTTTGAGTTTTGTTTTCGGATTGACAGTTGGCCAACTGTGTAATACCACAATTTAAAAAATACAGTGAAGTTGAAAGTTTGACTTTCAAAATAATATGGTATTACTAGGTAATACATAGAACGAGACTCAAGGTTTTTAGATGATATAAGAGATAAATTTTTATTTATGCCAATTATGTATTTGTATATAACCAACCAATAGAACAGAAAAAATCTAATTTCAAATCGTATTTATACATTTTCAAAATTTCTAAAAAGTAGGTACTATGTTTATTATAATATATTTTATATTGGTTTTATTTTAAATAACAATATTTAAAAAATTTCAAGTTCCATCGTTTTTGAGTGGCGTCGAAATGTTGCTTCTTTTCCTGGAACGCATTAGCATTACCGTCACAGAGGTATGTTGAAAATATCATTAACCGCATAATATATAAAGGGTGTTCAAAATTGAGGTATCATTTTAATTTTAATAAAAAAAGACTTTTTTTTTGAAATATTAAATATATTTTTATTTTAATTTATTACAAATAGGTTCCGGTTAATAAGAAAAATTATGTCGGCCAAGTGGCCCCCTCTACTACTTCTTCAGGCTTCCAATCAATTTTTTACCAAAATTCTGAATCACCTTGTTGAATAAACTGTTCTCAATGGTTGAAATCTGCTCGATAATGTTGTTTTTAAGCTCTTGAATTATTGTGGGATTATTGCTGTACACTTTCGATTTCACAAAACCCCACCAAAAAAAATCCAACGGTGTCAAATCGCACAATCTTGGTGGCCACATCACTCCTCCTCTACGAGAAATAATGCGATCTGCGAACTTTTCCTTCAAAAGATCCATTGTTTCTCTTGCTGTGTGGCAAGTGGCACCGTCCTGTTGAAACCACATATTCTCTACGTCTAAATCATCAATTTCCCGCCACAAAAAGCTTCGGATCATCTCGCTGTAGCGATTTCCATTGACCGTAATCGCATTTCCATTTGCGTTTTCAAAAAAATACGGTCCGATGACTCCTGACCACAAACCACACCAAACTGTAACTTTTTGTGGATGTACTGGTTGCTCTAAGATAACCCTTGGATTCTCTTCACCCCAAATGCGGCAATTCTGTTTATTGACGTAGCCATTGAGCTGGAAATGAGCTTCGTCGGTGAAGATTATTTTGTTAAAAAAATTCTCATTTTCTTCTTGTTTTTCGATTGCCCAAGAAACGAATTGCCGACGTAATGCATAGTCAGTTGGTTTTAATTCTTGCGTCAGCTGGATCTTATAAGGCTTTAAATGGAGATCACGATGCAAAATGTTGAATAATGTGGATGGTTTGTTGTTTAATTGCTGCGAACGATGACGAATGGAAGTTTTTGGATCTTCTTCAACACTTCTGCTCACAGCTGCTACATTCTCGGTTGAACGGCCACTACGTTGATAAATGTTGCCTCTGTTATCAAGAACAGATCCAGTTTCTAGAAATTTATCAACCATCAGCTTGATGGCACGATTTGTTGGAGCATTTTCTCTACCAAATTTTGTTCGAAATTTTCTAATTACATCTTGAAAACTTTTACCATTTTCAAAAAATGTTGTAATAACAAAAACACGTTGCTCCTTCGTGTAACGTTCCATATTAACTAACCGGAATGTATTTAGAATATACCTAAAGAAACCTCGTATAAAAATTCCAGGTAGAAAAAAAATGGCGGCAAAATCAAAATGATACCTCAATTTTGAACACCCTTTAAATGTATATACCTATATATATAAATACTCCTAATCAACAAGTTTCAAAATTCTAATATCACTGTTAGCTTAAATAGTCATAGATACTAGCGTTTTAAAAAAGTAGGTATGTACGTAAATAATTCCGATTTAATTTTGTAATTTTATTTGTATAACATGTATGTATGTATGTATATATATAATATTAGTAACATTAAGTCAAACAATTGATGTTGCAAATCGGATTACCTTTTCTTAAATTAAAATATTCTCTATAAAAATTTCTTGTAAAAAAAAAAAATTGAAATAATAATTATTAAATTTACCCTCTTTTTCTAAATTGGAGATTCCATTAAGATTACATACATATGTATGTATTTTGTACATATATAAGTACATATGCTTAAAACCATAATATACTTAAAATCTACTCTTAAAACGTAAACGTAAACTCAATTTTATATTTCACAAAAGAAAAAAATTATTTTCTTAGAACGGAAGTTGAATTTGTTAGTCAATTTTATAAAGAAAAAAAACATAAAACGTCAATTCTTAAAAAAAAAATGATAAAAAAATAATAATAAAAAATATAAAGATGAAATACCCGTTTTCAACTTAACGTAATATTTTTTTCCGCGGAAACTTCAAATTTATTAATTTTATTATATTTTAAATTTTACAATAGAATCGGTGAAAACAAAAGTTATTTATGTATTTATCTATAGGTTCTTTTAATCTAAAACTTTTTAACCAAACGTTTATATATAACAATGAAAAACAAAGAAATTTTTTCAATCAATGAATCATTTCTTTTAGTTATAAAAATGTAACAATATTATTAAAATAATAAACCCCGTTTTTTGTCACTTTTTCCATTTTTTATGTTTAGTGAGAAAGTAATGAAATTTTAACTTTAGAACGTCTTTTGTAGCAGAATTTTTTTAGGTACCTACCTAACACAATGTTTTACGAAACTACACACACATATCTCTTCTAATACCTTATTCATACTATAATACATTGTGTGATGTTATCAATTTCTATTCAAAAATTTTTTAAGGTTTTACCAGATTTTACTAAGGTTTATGTTTTTTGTGTTATAAAAAAATTTATTTATACAGATTTATTTTACTTATAATGTTATTAAAAAATATTATTTCACAAAACGATCGATGATCACAATAAAAATACATTTAAATGCATCACTGGTCATATATCGTACCTCACCGTAAACAGAAGTCATCAAATGTAATAGAACCGATTAATTTAAATTAACTAATTAAAAATCAGTTACCCAAAAGAAATCTTCCTGAGTTTATATTTTAGTTTTTTAGAAAGTAGACTAAATTTCGAACCATTTAACCGCATGTTTTTATTTTTATCGCTTTTCCTACAAAGTAAGATTAATCGTAACCATTACCAGTATGACAAGTACCACAAAATAAATAGATTGTGACTAAACCAAATTAGTTTCTACTAGTGGTAATTATTACTAGTTAAAGTAATTATTTTTTATCGACAATTTCAGAAATAATATTTTGATGTAAAGCGAGATATATATATGTATATGTAAAGTGTGATAAAACACTTATTCATATACTATTCATCATGTCATATGGCAAACAACCTTCCAATACGAACATTCTCAAAAACTAAATGTGATGTGTCGTGATTTTTCATGTCTGTGATGTGATTTTACGTAAGTAATTTAATAGTATGAATCACCGCATTTAAAAAGCAAAGAAATATGTTTATCGTTGGATTAGAGGATTATCAGAAGCCTGATGTACAGTATAAAAACAGGGATTATTAAGTTAAGCAGGATTTTATTTGAATACCTAGTTATAACTCAAAACCAATGTACTGCATATTTTTTTAATATAAAAACACCAATTCACGAGCCAACAAATTAATTTCTTAATCTTTATAAGATTATATAGAGTAATATTTTTGTTTTAATTTGATTTTCAAATTCATAATTATGTTATGAGAAACCAAAATTAGGTAAAATTCTGAAAATTTCGTACAGTTGTGTCCACAAAATGCTTATAGCTATAGAATTTTGTAATTTTAAGAGAAACAATAAAATAAGTAAAGTTATTAAGTTATTATTAATAGAAAATAAGGAAAATATCTGTCTGTACTCTACTACTCTAGTGTAAGATATTTCTCTTTTTAAAGAAAATATTTTTTTAATGAATTATCTTACTCAAAACCTCTCATATATAAACAGACGTTCGTATGCTTTGAAATATTATGATCAATGAACAAAATATAGCCAAATTAAAATAAACAAGAATTTATTTTGTATATCAGGAAAATGAATTTACTACACACATATGTACAATGTACGTATATTTAAGATTTTTGAGATAATCGCATGTATATGATACATCCCCGCTAATTTTAATTTTTATTAACAGTCATCTCTTATAAAAGAGATTTTATTCATTCTCTGTTATACCACCACCTTTCTACATTTTATTTTCGAAATTAATATCTGATATTCCTAAGAAATACAAATTTTAAATTATTCTTAAAATTTAAATATGATATCATAATTCATAGGTAAAATTATTATTGAGAGTTCTAGAAGATCTTAAATGATATCTTAATAAACTTTTAATAATAAAGATAAATGATAACAACTTTACACCTTTTTTGGAGCTCCGAATTACCTTAATAAAAAAAAAAATATTATCTTTAAAAAACACTTTTTTTTTCATTTGTTTTTCCACGAAAAATTTATTATTTAGATTTAAAAAAAAACAAAATAAATTGCTTTATTACAGTTTTTTTTTTCTTATTTAAACATTTAAAAAACTAATTATGTATAATTATAAATAATTATTTACTCACCTTAACTGACAAAAATGATATTACTAATGCTGCTATATCACCTAACATATGAAAACTATCTGCTACTAATGCCATTGAATTTGTAATATAACCAACAACAATTTCAACAAAAAAGAAAAATGCTGTTAACCACATCATTGATAATAAACGGCATTTTCTACCCGTATATTTTCCCATGTTGGAGAATCTGAAAATTAAAATAAAATATAATTTTTAATTAATATATACTGGGAACTGAAACCATTATATTTTTTTTGCAAAATTAATTTTAATTTTAATTTTTTTTTAATCAAAACAAAGCATCATTTTTACATCATTTTTTGTTCAGGATAAATTTGAAATTCAAAGAGAATATAATACCGGTGTCCTTTAACAGATAAACAGTGAAGAACAAAATATAATTATATATTATATAAGTATGTACATATATTATATATATATATATAAATATATTATAAGGATTCAAAAATGTTTATAAAAAAAATAAAATAATAATAAAACTATTTTATAAATAAAACATATGTATATAAAAAAAAAAAAATAGATTAAACTTCAGATTTGAAATTTAATTTTTTAATTTTTTTAATTGAAAGGACGAAATTTTTTAATTCCTTCAAATTAAATTTTTAACTTAAACTGAGAGAAAAAAATATTTTTCCTATAAAAAAATATATTATATATATATACATATGTATATGGATATGTATAAGTATAGGTATATAAAAAAAAAAACAATTTCATTCAAAAAACAACAACACTACATTAATTTTCAAGAACAAAACAACAAATAGAATAAAAAATCACAAATTTCACCTTTGTTGATTTGGGTGTTTATTTATTTTTTGTCTTTTATAAAATGACTATGAATGAAATGGCATGGTGAATTTTTCATTTTTCTATTTTTATTATTAAAACAAAAATAAAAAAATAAAAACAAGAATTATACTTAACAAAAATAACAAAGAAAATTATGAACACATGTACCAGAGAGTGTTAAATAGGTAACGAGGGGGTTGATCAATTTTGTTTTTTTTTTTCGTTTTTTTGTCTACAGTGAAAATCGTTTTCCAATCTTTTTTTTTCACATAAATAAATACAAAATGATTTTTCGTGATATTTTAAATACATACATATTATATGTATAATAATAATAATAAATAAAATTTTCTTTTTATTTTTATTTCTTTAATAAATAAAATAAATAAATAAATAAATAAATAGACGCAAACAATCACAACAATCTATTCTATTATTTAGGTACAAATAGTTTTTTTTTATTTTATATTGATAAATTGTTTGATTTTTAAACGGTGATCTTCAAATTGTCTTTAAAAAATAATAATAGGAATTCACAAAAAAAAAATCTTGTCAATATGTCAAAAAGAAAACAAAGAAGAAAATTAATAAGAAAAATAGAAAACAAAATGACTTGTTGGGATTCTTGAATAAAAAATCAGTGATTTTCAAACTATATTTTAATAAGATAAGAAATAATAAACAACTGCCAAATTGCCATGATCTGAATCAATTCATAAACTTTGTTTATACATGCCTATTCTAAATTCTAATTTAGGGCGTTTTTCTTTTTCTCATCAGAGCAGAGTCAGAGCTGTCAAGCTAAAAAATTGTGTTTCTTTTTATGCTCAGATTATCCAGATTATCCATTTTGTGTTTCTTTTTTAACATGTAGTGTGATCAGAGCGCGATCTGTGAGCTCGTAAAAATTTCTCAGATTTCACAGAGTTTTCAATAAATATAACGTCAAATTAAGAATAAAATAATAAAAATGTCATCAAAATAAAATTTCGTGCATAGATAAACATTTTTTTTTAATTTTATTAAATTAAATTTTACGTAAAATAAGTTTGTTTTATTTTATTTCTTAAATAAATTCTGTTTAAAACTATTACATTTAAAATAATGAAATAAAATAAAAAAAATACTGACGTTAGAAAATAATTTGGATATTGTGTGCAATGGATAATTTGTGCTCTGAACGTTTCTTTTTTAACTCAGAGCGGTCAGAGTTCAGATAAAAGTTTGGTCTGAGCATTATTTGCTCTGATCGCTCAACATCTGCTCTAAGCATTGATCTGATGAGAAAAAGAAAAAAGCCCTTAGTTTTTTTTTGTTGTTGACAATCTTTTTTCTTTTATTTATAAAACCCTAATTACTTTAAATTTTTTTTTTATTCTAATAATATTAAATTCAATATATTATGTAGTTATTTTAAAATATCAATAAAAAATTCTAGTGATGAATTATTAAACATTCAAAATTAAAGTGTGAGGTATTAGAGTAAGTAATTTTGGCTATTTTTGTTTTTTTATTTCATTACTAAATACTAAATAATATATTTAAAGGTCATTCTCCAATGCTGGCGTTGGCGTGTATCATCACCGCCAAACTATTTTGAACATATGGAAATTAATGTAACCTTCTCCAATGTTGGTGTTGGTGATTGACGTGTAACTTTTTATAGTTGAAGTTGAACAAAGTTCATAGATGAACGCTGACCGCTGAACTATTTGACAGTTTGATTAAATTGATATATTGTTTTTTTGTTTTTTTTTGTGTAAACAATAAAAAAAAGATTTAAAGGTCATTGTGAAAAACAATATTTACTTTTCTTTTTAAGTCTTCACTATTCATTTTTAAATTTAATTAATATTGATACAATGACACTTGACAGTTCACTGACAACTGAAGTTACGCCACCCATTGAAGACTGAAATAAAAAAACCGCTGACGTCAAACTTTTTTAAAGTTAAAGTTACACGCCAACGTCAACGCCAGCATTGGAGAATGATCTTAACAGATTTATTTTTCATATTTAATGTAATATCTACTTTTATAGATTTATTTTCATAATTAAATATATATATTTATTTTTCCAAATTCACTTTCAGATTTCTGTTACAATTACACTTTCACTTCTAAGTAAATGAAAAAAAGTGCAATTTAATTTAAATACACTATTTGAAGAAAGAAAAGCGATAACTCGAAGTTTATTTTACTTCCTTCCTAGTATTTGCAAAATAATAATAACAAAAAGTTTTGTTTCGATACTTCGCTTTCAATATTTCGGCAAATTAAGTTTTCTTAAATTTTTTTAACTCACTTAGATATACCTCATATACTTATTATAATATGTACCTTATTATTATACGTAAATAATTTTTTCTTTTAATTGTTTCAAAGCAACTTTTAAAATTTGCATTGGACCTATACCATATTTTGATTACTTTGCTTCCTTTGAATACTTTTCCAAAGTAAATGACGTTAAGAAAGCAATACATACATATAAACATTTGGACGTTTGCCATCTCTTTAATATGTATATAACATTTCTAACTATGAATACTTTTAAAGCATTACTATTCGAATATTTTGATTTTAATTGTATAATATTAAAAAGTAAAAAAATTGACTTAAAATTAATTTAAAAAAATTAGTTATATTATTAAGAAAAACAAAAAAAAAATAGCGTGACAACATCAATTTAATAATCAATTACTTTTATATTAATAATTTTCATTTTAGCATATTAATTTTAAAAAACATTATTACAATTTAAATTGTAAAAAATAAAACAATTTTTCAAAAGCAATAATTTGCAAATTATGTAGGCATTTTAAATAATTTGACCAAATAAATCAAATCAAATTACATTATTACAGTTTCACAATTATTGGAAAAAAAAAAAAAATATTTAAAAGAAAAAAAAAAATAAAAAAGCTTCACAAAATTTTTAACCTGATTGATTTTCTTTTTTCTCTTTCATTATTAACTCTACAATACATACTTTATTTTTCTTTATCGGAATATTTTGAATTTATTATGCCTAATATATTTTGATTTTAAGTTTAATAATTTATGAATTTATAGAATTTTATTTATTTAAATAAATAAAAAAAAGAAAATAAGGAAATAAAATAATGCTATTTAACTATGGGGTACTCTGCTCATGAGTACAAATGAGGCTATTTAATATAAATAAAAAGTCAAAAGCTAATCAATGAAAAGAAAAAAAAAGATTGAATTTTACAATAACATAAAGACGTAGCATAATATTATTAGACATTAACATGCATTACATGGCAGATAAAGGAAAGATAACACAGAAAGTTCCAAAATACTTAGTTTATTATTAGAAATGGTGGGTTTCTATGCCGGTGGATAATGTAAAAAAAAATTTTTTTTTGATGGAAATATAAAAAATAAATAAAAATTGATATAAAAGCGGAAAATGAAAATAAAAATTAAAAAAAAAGAAAAAGAAAAAAACGGATGAAGTGCTATAAAAAGAAAATGTTATATCGATAAAAAAATGTATATATATATGTACGTATAATATAAAATGTTCATTTCATATATACATATTATATCTACATAGAACAAATAAATAATAAATATATTATTTTTTATAGTTAAATGTTTTCGGAAGAAATATATAACTTTTTTTTTTTTTTTTTGTATTATTACCTTGTTATGGTTAATGACATCGAAAAAAAAAAAAAACATCGAAAAACATGAATAAATAAATTAAGGGTTATTGAATTCTTGCCAATAAAAAAAAAAAGGGGGGGGGGGGGGGAAACTTTTGAAAAAGAATATTATATGTATTACGTTTTTTTTGTTTTTTTGTCTTCATAT
The DNA here is from genome assembly GCA_947095535.1 of Poecilobothrus nobilitatus. Lineage (NCBI taxonomy): Eukaryota > Metazoa > Arthropoda > Insecta > Diptera > Dolichopodidae > Poecilobothrus > Poecilobothrus nobilitatus. Next base: position 117,650,538 of record OX352774.1, read on the forward strand.
TATAACAGAAGATATAGGTAATATATATATGTATATATATAGGAATATATTTTTAATTTTCTTTTTGTTTAAAAGAAATAAAACGTTGATAACAGTAATGACATGTAATTTAAAAAAAATGTTTTTTTTTATTTAAGATTTTTGCTTACTAATTTATACAGACTAAACATTTTCTTTTTATTCTATACCTATTTAAAAAAATTGTATTTTTGTTATTTTATATTGCCAGATATTACATCAATAATATTTGTATATATTCATGAGATTTACAAGACATTAATTCACATTAAAAAGAAATAAGTTTAGTTTTTTCTTTTTGTTTTTTTTTTTCAGTTCCTCTAAGTAATATAAAATATCCTCAATAGATTTAGGATAAATTATAGGCATATAATAGCAAATATTCATTATATTAAAAAAATATGTATTATAGTAATAAATTGAGGTTAATGACTTTTAAATAACGATTAAATTATTTCCTTTTACTTTTTGGTTTAGTTTACAAGAAAATACTTAAAACTTATAAAAATAAAAAGTTCATAAATCTAAATATCATAATTGTTTTTTTTTTCTGTTTTTTTTTTGTGTTTAGATAAGAATCATGTCAAATAAAGAAATTGAAAATCAATGGGGGCTCCCAACAATATAAATAAAGAAGTTCTAAAGTATTTTAACATGAACCTATATATATACATATTTAAATTAAGAATATTATAATTACATAATTGTTTACAGCATAAAAAAGGTTTGTAGGATAATTCTTCAGTAACAAAAAGAAAGAAAAAAATCTATACTTTAAAAGTATGTATTTGAATATGCACAGTACCGCAGTGTGTAGTTAATTAAAATATATATACATACATTTAATTCGCCTTCAGTACTACGTAGTTTCGAAACGTTGAGCGAACATAAGATCAATTGATAAAGTCAGTTTTTAATAGGTTATTAATATAATTATTTTTTATATTAATGTTTAAAATAAATATTGAAATTATAGATGGTTAGAATTATTTTATTGAATTTAAATGCCACATATCACAAATTAAAACAATTCAACTTTAAATTAAATAAAAAATATTGAAGTACCTACATAAAATTCAATATAATTTTTAATTTTTCAAATGTTTATGAAATTTTTGATTGTAATTTATTTTGTTTGTATTTTACTTCAAAATTTTTAATAAGTTTCATTTTTAAATAATGATTAGTATAAGTATGCACTAACATTTTACCCACTTGATATAAGAATTTGAGTAATTAATAAAGTACGCATTGATTAAATGAATTTATATTAATTTTTTTATCATGTGATTAACTTTTCCAGATAACGATTTTTAATAAAACAAAAACACCTTTAAAAAAACCCTGTTTTTAGAAAGGGTATCTTAGGTTTTATAAATAAGCAATACCACGACATAATATTTTATTAACGTATAACGGTACATTAAATTTTGCTACTAAGTAAAGTTTTAAAAATTTTAACACAATTCGAGTAAATTCAGCATGATTCAGTGCGTTTCGTTTCTTACTCTGAGTAGAAACTGCGTAGAAAGTGCGTTTAACTGCTTAACTGATATTGTTAATCCTACAAAAGCACTTTAACTGCGAAGAAAGTGCTTTTGTAGGATTAACAATATCACACTTTTGGGAACATACCACACAGATGGGAACGTTTATTTCTTTCAAACAAATAATGCAGTCTTCAATAAAAAATTGAATTATTATAAGTTCAATTGAACGATTACTCCATAGTATGTATTAAGATTTGAAATAAAAAACAATAATTACACTTCGATAAAACTTCGACATTTTGTTGTAACACCTGTTCTCTCGAGTGGAATAAAAAAAGTTAACCTTGTTGTGATTCTTGTTGTGTAATTTAAATATGCATTTTGGAACGCTAATTGTGACATCATGGACTTTATTAAATTTCGGTTATTTCGCAACGACTTTTACCCTATAACTCTAAAACAATATGAGAGTAAGAAACGAAACGCACTCATGTGATCAAAATTTCATCGAACTTTTCTTCGGTATTTTTTTTATTGAATTATTTATGGTAAGCACATAAAAACTAATTTAATTTATTATAAAATCTTCAGTCATGAAATACCAGCATGGTATAGGAATATGTCCAGGAGGGATATTATAAGAACACAATCCATCTATTATGCATTGAATTTAAATATATATATGTATATATAATATTAGAATTAAAAATTAATAACATTTATAAGTAAAATAAAATTAATCACACCTTTAATAAATTCAAATTTAATTGATTGATAAATGACTGCAGTAAAGGTTTTAAATTATTTTTTTTAATCTCAATAAATCAAAATCAAATAATCAAAAAAAAAATAAAAAAATAAATAAAACTTTATAGACACTTTATTAATACACTGTTTTAAATACCGTAAACAATTCTGATCTAGGTTTTTGAAACACTAATAAATATTCTATAGGTATATTTTTCTAAATTATTTTTTAATTTTGTTTTCAATTTAATCAAAATAGCCTTATCTTAACCTCTATATATATACTAAAACACATTATTATTGGTGATATAAAAATTAATAAATTTAACACAATTTAAAATCAAAAATTTTCTTATCTATTAGATTTATTATTATTTTTTTTGTTTTTGTAAATTATCAAAAATTAACTTTTTATTTTAAAAATTTTGTTGGTTTAATTAATGGAGCCCGAAAACAATAGAAAAAAAATTTAATTTAAAATGGCTAGTCAGCAAAAAGATTAAGTAAAAGATAACTATTATTATGTTAAATATGAAATACTTATTCACTTCGTAAGTATTTAATTTTTTTTTTCTTTTTTTTTTTTTTTTTATTAACAAAACAAGTGCTTTTTGTATTAAATTTATAATTTTTTTTTTTTAAGTAGTTCCTGTTTCATACTTAATATTATATTATATACATATAATCATATCATATCATATCATATAATCTATTATTTTAAGACACATGAGTTTTGATCATTGTTATTTTTAACTAATTTACTAATGTTACTATCAATTTTTAGCACAATTTTTTCCAAAAAAGTTTTGAAAAAATGTGCCTATTAGTTTCACTCTGTTCGTCCATCCATCCGTCCGTCTGTTCATCTGTTTACAAAACTTCTACATCATTATTATTATAAATTTTTTTAGCTCTATAAAGCAATATCAATATTATGTAATATTTTGTAATTTACCGTTATGTGAAAACCAAATTTTGTATGAATTTTATATCTTCATAACTCCGGAACGCTTTTAGATAGGAACTTCCAATTTTTAGACAAGAAAGAACTTTAATTTAGTAAAAATTTCCTCAGAAAATTTTTTTGTACCGCCTCCTATTTAAGAGCTATTACGGCTCAAAAAGTGGAAATCTGCTATTTTTAGACACCTGTAACTTAGGCGCCTGTACAAATTTTTCTTCGGCAAGACATAAAAATTTAAAGGTTCAATAATATATTTTTATGAGTATTAACAGTTTTTCTTAGTTATATAGGGTTCCGGACTTACAGCCCCTCAAACTTTCAAAAAAGTCCTATTTTTACATTTTTTCTTATATGAAATTTTCAAATTTTAGTGCAAGTCACAATTCTAAACAGTTTGTATTATCTTTTAGAAATGTGCGCTTTAAAAAAACTTTGGTTTACATTCCACCTTGTTTTTTTTTTTGGTTTTTTGTCTAATTTTTATCTGATAAATTGATTCAATTTACATATAAAATTACTTCTGAAAAAAAAAAAATTAAAAAACAAGTAAAAAATTGGTAAATAACTACTTGAACCAAACAAAAAAAAATAAGTCGAATTAAAATCAAAATACATTATTATTACATATACTGAAAATAATATACGTATAAATTTTTTTTTTTTATTTAGTTTAAAAGAAAAATTAAATTATTTTAATAAAATAAAAACCTACTGTAAATAACTCAAAACTCATAAATTTAACACTTTGTTATTTTTATTATTATTATTATTAAATGTCCACCACCAAATAAAGCAAAAATAATATTGTATAGACAGTATTTTATATACATATATTATGTATATAAGTATACAAATTGATTATGTGACATATTTACCTCATTTGTATTCAAAATAAGATATAAGTAGATGACATAAAATTAAAATTGAAATTGAATACATATCATATGTATTTAAAAACAAAAAAAAAAAACAGAAGGAGACTTGATAGAATTATTGATTCGATTAATGAAACATAAAAGCTATAACAAAGAAACGATAACGAAAAATAAATTCAAAAATGGGTCTTTCAAGATCATATAATATAAAACAAAAATAAAATTAGTAATGAAATTAATTAAAAATTTGTTAAATTCGAAAGATTAAAAGTACTTGCCTGAATATACAAATCTAAATTAATAATTTTACAGTACTTCGGCAGCTAATTAATTTCTGCAGAGCATAAAAAGGAGAATAACAAAGAGTAGTTACATTATGCTTAAAATGAACTGACGATGAGGAATAAGTCCCGAGTTACAACTCCCATGGAACTTTTATAGTAATAAGTACATTAAAGTAAAATAAAAATGTCATAAAAAAAAAGTCATAATTCTCATTGTTAGTTATGACCCATATAAAGTGAATAAGTAATTCATAAACTTTGATACCAGGGGCCTATTTTACCAAAATTACAATTTACAATTTGTAGTTAAATTGTAAAAAAAAATCTGTCATCAAAATTTATTTTAATTTCACAAATTTGTTAATTTTTTTTTTCACAAATTTGAAAAATAAAATAAAACTAATATTTATAACAAATTAAACGGAAGGAGTAATCTTCGTAATCATTATCCTCACTACTAGATAATGTATGACATTTTGAAACGTTTTTATTCAACTTGTAAAAAATTAATGATCGTCTTTAACTTGTAAATTGTAGTTTTCAAAGGAAGACTTTTTTTTACATACTTATTCTCTTTTTGGTAAAACAGAAAATTACAATTTTATCAATTTACAAATTTGTGATTGTGAATAGAATTTGTAAATTGTATTTGGTGAAAGGAAAATTTTAATATATTTCGCAAAATTTGTGAAAATTTCTTACAAATTGTAGAATTGTAATTTTGGTGAAATAGGTGCCACAGGTAAAAAAAAACTACTTATAACAAAAGAATAATTTCTTATATAGATTATTAATCAGAATTAATAATGACGTCAAATTAAGTTAAAGTGACATAAAAATTCTATAAAAAAAAAAGGAATAACTATCATATCTATTATATAAGTTTTTCCAGAAAGTATACTTTAAAAATTATTTTGACTTTACGACAATTGTTTTCATTTAAACTTTCTGGAAAAAGGGGAAAAATCCCTTTTCGAAATTGATCGATCGTAAAATATTTCAGCTTTTTACTATTTGTTTCAGCATTAAGCATTTTGAAAAAGTGGATAATCTCCTTAAAAATCAAAATATTATAAATATTATATAAAATAAGCACATGGGTCTTTCCCATTTTGTAGAAGAATCATCACAAATTTAACTGAAATTTTTATTATTGAAGTTTTTTCATTGTTATTGCTATTATTTTATATTAAAATTATAGCAATAATTAATTTCTTTAAAAGCATATACAATAAAATTATTATTTGCAAATAAAAATATGTACATATTAAAATTAATATTTCTACAAATAACCTCTTATCTGCGACATAACTCCCAGAGTCATAACACCCTTTGAAATTTATGACTTGTTACTATGAGTCAAAAGTCACATGAGAGTTATGACTCATAGTAACGGGTCATAAACTCAAATGGAAAGTATAATATAAACTCCAGTGGGAAGTATATATATGTGTGAGTTATGACATATAGCGGGATGAACTATACAAGTCCTAAACAAAGTTAGGAAAATAAAGAACCTTTGTAGCAAAAGATAATTGGTTACTTTTAATATATCTTATATTAAAAGTATTGTTAACAAATAAGCTGTCTTAAGTTTTAACTGAACTTTTCCACTTTACAAATACAGAAAGTCCTGTATTAGGAAAGTATCCCAAAATATTATTGTGCTAGAAATTAAAAGTTTAAATTATAAATTATTATTGGTATATATATATATATATACAAATAATTTGATATCTATTATATACTACTACTAGAGAGAAGCAAATATTTAAATGCAAAATGTATATAAAAATCTGTAATACTTATCAAAATAAACTTGAAATATGTAAATATTATGCATATATGTATTTATACATTTACCATTAATTTGTGTTTTATTATTTGCTAAAATTATCATCATCAACATAAGATGATGTCAGTGCCTAGATCTTAAATTTAATAATTTAATTGGACCCCCACTTTTACAAGGTATCTTTACCCGTTCTATTAACTGATTTTTTATGATCGAATTTGATATAATTTATTCCTTTGCTTTAAAACGCCTTCCGATTGATATTTTTTTTCCTTTTCGCTTCTATAAGGAGCAGAGGACCTCCACTAAGTAATTTTTTATTCATATTTGACTAATATTCAGTTTCGAGAACCATTAATTTCACTAAGCCGTTGATTACTCGGCTGTACTTTTCAACTAATATTTTTATTGCTCCATTTGTCTTTTATATTACGTAGTGCCCCATTAAAAAAAAGTATTAAATGATATTTTTTGAACGCTTTGTCATTATATGATTTGGCTTTTAGCGAAACGATTAAACGATCTATATTTTCACTGATAATCTGATAAAAATAGTAACTCTGTTCTGGAACTAATAAAATCATTTTCATTTATATTTCATTTCACACTTTTGCATCATATACGTTAAAATTTTGGTAATGAGCCTTAAGTACACTTAGCACTTAGCTTGAACTTAAATATGGATTTTATTACATCAAATTAAGTATATATAGTGAAAACAATTCAAAATAATAGAAATGTATTAGATTTTTTTCTAGTCACTAGTACAATATATAATATATATATATATATATTTATATTAAGAAATTATTTTATCAATTTAAAAATATAATTAATTTTCATTTTAAGAAAATTTAATTTTGTATAATTTAGAAAACTTTAGAATAAGAATTTAGTTATATTTGTGCATATAAAAAAGCTAAATATGTACTTATAAAATGAATTGTCTACTACAAACTTTTTTTACTCGCACAATTGAAATATTGAATGCTTTTATATTTTTCACATAATTGTTGATGGCAAAATTAAATTAGACTAAATTACTAAATCAGAGAAGCATAGTATTATAAAAAAGTATTACGTTATTTTTTAAGAAAATCTTAAGACATAAAAATAAATGGAAAACTTTCGTGCGAAACGATCTCCTCCTTATATAACAAAACTTATATTCGACTAAGAATTAAATACAACTCCCACATCTTCGCTGACCAAGAAATTGCAAAGTCATCGCTAAAATGTAGAATCTACTTGTCTTTTCTACCTGCTGAGAAACATCTCTTGCGAAATTCATGCGCAAACTTCAACAAATCGAACCGCGAATGTATTAAACGAAGAGTAGCTCTGCTTCATAATTACATAATGGAGCCTATTAAAACTAAAATAACAAAATATAGGAACTCATTCTTAGATCATACATACAAATTGTGGAACACATTACCATAACAGGTGTTGCCCGATTCATATAATATATAGAAGTTGAAGGAATCAGTTAATTTGTATATAGAAAAATTGCCATTATTGATATGATTTATTGAAAACAAAATTTGGTGATGAAATTATCTCAAGAAATGGCCCAGTTAATTATCCTCCCAAGTCGTGTGATTTCATTGTGATTTCTTTCTTTGGGGATATGTCAAGTCACAAGTTTATGCTGACAATCCAACAACAATTGAGCAATTACAAATCAACATTGAACGTGCTATTGATGAAATTCTACCAATTTTATGTGAAAAATGATGAAAAATTGGGCTGACAGAATGCAGTACGTACGGAGAAGTCGTTGTGGTCATTTGAATGATGTTATTTTCTACACATAATGGCATAATCTAACCTTTCAAATAAAAAATAAAATTTGATCTCACTGAATAATTTATGTGCTTTTTTTAATTTTTAAATTCTATATCATCCCTAAGGGAAAACCCATTCCTATGTACTGACTGGTAGTTTTAGCGAGTAAAAATTTCTTGATGTCTTTTGAAAATCTACACCTCCAATAGTGAACCATAGTCATCCACATTCTGAACTGGCCGCTTATGGTTTCATGTTAGCCATTTAGCCTTGGTATATCGTCCAATTTATAAAAAGAAATCTTAATCCAATTTTACAAATTCTATGCGCGCAAAAATATAACAAATAATAATAAAAAATTGAATATAAAAATATTTAAAAGCAGAAAACTTTTTATATTCATTACTAATAACAGATAACATAAGTATATATGTATATTTAAATGCTTATTCCTTTTTTTAATTGGTCTGTATTCTAAATAATTAATTAAGTTAATTAAATTTTATAAATTCATAAAGAAATATTTCTGCCCTTGTCTCATATTTCATATCAAACAAATTAATTTGTTAAGGTTTACAAAGTCTAAAATTATATATAATAAACCAAACCAATTAATAAATTTTAATTTGTGAAATAAAGCAATTCGATTTAACTTATTAAATATTAAATTAAAAAGAAAAAAGAATATTGTTTTATGTTCATTAAAACTATAATTAAATTGAATATTTAATAATGAAGAACATAAGTACTTAGAAACATCATTGAATTCGATTTATTTTATGAAATACCAAAATCATAACAACAAATAAATAAAGAGCATATTTAATTTGATAAGTTTTAAGAGAAATTTACTGGCAAGACTTAATACTGTTTGTAATGTATTCTATGATAACAAACAGTAGAACATTTTAACATTGTTTGTTGTACATTATTTTTGCAACTATTAAAAAGTATTAGATTAAGTAATTATTTAAATTAGACTAAACTTCGATTCCTCAAGTTACTGTTTTCATTAAAATGATAATTTCTTGGATTTATGGCATTATGAAAAAAATGCTAAAATAGAATTAAGAAAGAAACCCAAAAAATTACGACCCATAAATATATGGAAACGCACGATTCTGCAAGAGCTGGCTTGAAATAACAAAACATGGAAGGAAGTAAAACTAACTGATCCAAACAGAGTTGGATGGAGATGCATGTCTTTAGATATCCTAAACTCCCAAGAGGAGTAATAAGGAAAACAAAATAGTTATTGTATACAAAATTCTAAAACGAGTTTTAAACACGTACAAGATTTATTTTTTGTTTATTTTGAATATTTGTGATCATATTTACTTGCTAATCGATTATAGAATAAAAACTTTCAATAATAGACTCCCAAAACAGTAAATTGCTACACGTTATTAGAATGACAGAAGAGATAGTTTGAAAACAATATTTAATAAATCGCGCCTATATCTTTGAACAGAAGACAGATGTCATAGTGAAAATGATTTTACAATATTTAAAAAAAAACTAAAGTTCAATAATGTTTCTTTCTTAATTAATTATTAATTAAAAAGTTTATTACTGATAACATTTATGAATTTTTTTTTACTACATCTATGACTAATGATTAATTCAATATATTAACAAAAAAAAAATTAAAATACAAATTGTAAACAATACTGTGAAAAGTCGTAATCTAACCAAATATTTTTTTAATTATATTTTATATATTATATATATATATATATATATATATAAGTATTAAAATATTATCTCCAATTTAAAAATATTGCACAAATCAATCGGAATATGATATAAGCGCTCTGGTTTGAAACAAAAAATGGTAAAAAGGCTATGATGCTATTATTAAAAGGAGTGCGCTATTACGTTAAAGTATCATTAATTTTACTTTTATAATAAAAATCAATTTCCATAATCTTAAGTAAGTTGACTTTTTTATATATTTTGAGTGAAAAATATACGTATAAGTGTTGTATAGTACCCTCATATCCTAAAGGATATAACTAAAGCATATGAAAAGAAATTTAAATAACTAAATAATTTTTGTTTTAAAGACTCAGGAGCTGGTTACTGTATCTTGAATCACCAAATCAAAAAATCACATTATTTTTTATTAATAAAATATTTTCTAACATTAATTTTTGATCCTATTTTTATATTTTAATTTTTTGTTTTATTTATATTATAAAGAAACGCCCTAAATATTTACAACTTATTTATTACATTACAATCAATCTTTTTTTTTTTCCTTTAATACTCTATACTACATTTTATTGTACAATTATTTATCATTTAATTAAAATATTTTATTCAATTCTATTATAAGATTCTATCACCGCCTACTTTTTAAAATTTTCCCAATATGTACAATACATAAAACTGTGAAATAAAAAAAAAAAATTGAATAAATAAAGAAAGTAATGTGGGACTTAAATTAATTAAACAAATTTATTTTCATTTCTTTAAAATATACATTTACAATATCATTTTCAACTAATATTGAATAAAACAAAATAATAACAAGGTAATACGTAAAACTAAAGCTTTTTAAATGTGCACATTTTTTAAAAAGGCAATAAAAACAGTTTAGAATATTCTGACTTGAACCAAAACTTGTAAATTTCTTTAGATCCTTGATAAAAAGGATCAATAGACTTTTCAATTTTAAGGCAATTAAAATGAAAGAAAACTTTTAACACATATAAAAATATAATATTGAAGCTGTAATTTTTGAGTTTTACTTTGAAAAAATTTTTACAGATAACTTAGGTAACAAACATATGTCCAAAAACTAAGTTTTAAATTTTTGGCCCCTAACAGCTATTAATCAAGGGAAGGTGCAAAAAATTTTCTGATATAGCTTATACTAATTATGAAAAATCTTTCTTCTCTTCAAATTTCATAATTCTAAACTAAAAATACGCCGAAATGATGAAGGAAGCAAAATATTACAAAATTTGATTTTCACATAAATGTAAATTTAAATACTGAATTGCAATCTATAAAAACTTTTTAGCTTTCTCGTTTGGGTTTTTAGATTAAAAAGATGTTATACAGAACAAGAGATAACAAATTTGAATTTAGAACTTGTTCCAACTTTGAGATATTGTACCTCCGTAATAAATGGGGATATAAAAAAAATTTATCACATAACATTAATTTCTTATAAGAGAAATTTATACATGATTCAAATTGCATTGTTCTATCTTAAACAGTATAGCAGTTTTGTAAAGAGAAAGACTACCGGACGGGCAGACAGAGTGAAACTAATAAGTAATTAATCAACTTGTAATTTTTAAATGTTAGAAAAAATACATACTATGGATCAAATTATGTAAAGATGCAATTTTTTGTTGGTTTACCTTTGACATTTGATAAGAGTGTACAAAAAACTATCAAAGACTCAATATAAAGTGTTCTCAACAAATTGTAAAAAAAAAAAAAAAACTAATTTAAAGCAATAAAAATATCACCAAGTAACTATTTATAAAAATTTTAAAAACAATTTTATTATAGTTAAATAAATTATACTTAATCGAAAAATTATAAAATATAAATGTGAATTGATCTTTAAAGGAAGTAAAATATAACATAATAGCAAATCCTTGCAAATGTTTGTATAGTTAGTTACTCGTAGTTTTTTTTTTTTTTTGCTGCATTTTTTCCTTATAATAGTTTTAACCCTAAGACTAAATATTATAGAAATGGGATAATCTACTTATAAAAAAAAACATTACGAATTAAAGGGAGCTACGTTTAATTTGAGTCAAGTTCTTTAGACGACCTTGAGCCAGCCCTAAATACGATAAGTAAATAAAATTAAAATGTAAATCAACTTTATTAAAACAACTCCAATGATGGAAGAAAAGAAATTGGGGAAGACTGTAGAAAAATATCTTTTGATGATAAGATCGAAAATCGATCATATCAGTATTTTTTGATCTTCCGACTGAAATAAGGCTTAAATATTAGTAAAATCCAATACTGCAAAATAACAATAGATTTTTTCATAATATTTCATTGAATTTTTATATTAGAAATATATAACCAACAAGGGCCTCGGTGGTCTAGTGGGTAAGAGCGTATAAAATACGTCGCAAACACCGAGGGAGTGTGGGTTAAAATCCCCCTTATGACATTTACAGCCACGCCTGAGTTATTCCCCCTTACGACATTTACAGCCACGCCTCAACAGGACAGGCTGTGTAATTTCCTGCCCACATTTACGTGGCAGAGAAATGCATTAAAAAAAAAAAATAACTAACATCTACCCTTTTTAAAAGTGACAAAGAGCTACATTTTTTTGGACCTGTTACTAACGATTACATATTAAAATTGTTTAAGATACTTAGTGTTATGTATTTTAAATAAGTATGTAAATTAAATATTTGTTATGTACTTAATATGAACATAATCTATACAATTTATAAACAACACATATGTAAGTATATATATATGATAAGAATACCTAAATATGCAAAAAAACAAAAAACAAAAAAATCATAAAATGTTGCATCCTTGAAACGTTCATTCAAAATTGAATTTGTCAACAAATTTTTTATTAAATAAAATTTTGTATGTTTATGTCGTAGTTTTACAATTATTTTAGTAAAATAGTTTAAAAAAATCATTTTATTTCTCGTAAACTTTTGAGGTTGACCATAAAATGTATACCTTTGATAAATTTACGGCTTGTTGAATATTATATCACTTTAGTCTGTGAAAGTTTTAGTTTTCTTAACTTCAATCCTCCTTATACTTATTGAAAATTATTAAATAACATATTTATGTGAAATTTTTTTTTAAAAAGGTTAGTATTTAAAATCGCGTACTCTTGACTTAAAACTTAAGGCAATCATTTTATTATTACACCTTATTTTTTAAGCTAAAATCATAATCATAAAAAATTATACGGATTACTAGAGTTATTTATTAAAACTAATTGCCTAAAATAACAATTGATCTACGACATAATATACAAAGTTAGTAACTAGTGCATTTATATTTATTTTTAATTTTTTTATATATATATACAAATTTAATATTATAAATTGAATTATACATTATAAAATATATTTTATATAGATATATAAAGGTGCTTACATTAATATGTATGTACATATAAAAGTAAATAGGAATTGATCGTGAAATTTTTTCAATTAGTTTGTGTTCATTGACACAAATACGTCGGATTTTTATTTGATGAACTTTATTTATTCAAGAATTAAATATTTTGTTTAGGTGATTTTCTTTTCAAATTATATTTTAAACAATTAAAAATAGTTATAATATAAAAGCATATAACAAAAATAAATATATATATTTCAGGTGTTTAAAAAAAAATACAAATGAAATAATTTTAAGCAAAATAATCCACGTAACTTTTTTTGTATTAAATTTGGCTTTAGTTTCTTGAATCATTAATAAAATTTCTTGAATCCACTTAACCATTGATTATCTTATCTATTATATAGGCACCGTCTATCATTTTATACAAGAATTATTTAATAATTATTTTTATATTACAGTATAGATTATGATGATCAATATTACTAATTGGATATGATCTAATAGGGGTTTAAAACCGATACTTTTCGATTGAAGCAACAAAATAATTAATTAAAATTTATTTATTTTTAAAAACTTACGTAAAAAAATAAGGTATATTTTATTGCGATTTGACCACTTTTCAAAGTTTATGCTTTATATATTCTATACAATAGATCCTGTATAAGAAATTTTCAACACTTTTTAAATTAAAGAGAAATGCAGAGTTAAAAGAAAAGTGGTTAGAAAAATCAATATGATGTAATTATTACACTTGCAGAGATCGACGGCCTAATATATTCTAATATATATTGTAATATACATGTATTTTTATAAATATGATTTTATTATTTAATTTTAAAATTTTGAAAATCATTAGTTTTTATTTAAAAAAAAAAATAATAATAACGTAAATAATATCTTTGTTTTTAATTATCAACTGGAAAATAATTAACAAACAAAAAACTTGTCGCTTTTTGATTATTTTTATATTATATAGTACGTAACTTTATTTATTATAATTAGCGCCAATATCACGTCATAATTTGGATTTGGATTTTTTTCTGTTTCAGTTCAACAGGGGGTATTTATTATAATTTATAAGTATACATAAATGGCACATGTTATATATTTTTTCTAAAGATAAGAAACTCTTAAAGTAAATGTAAGTATGTATAGTTCTGTATACAGGGTTCATTTCTTTAAATTAAAAGTAAATAAGATGGTAATTTTTAAAATAAAAGAAATTACGGACATTATATACAGATTAGTATAAAATTTTGTTTTATATACATATTAGGTCTGTCTGTAATGTAATGTAAAAATATTTATCACTTCCCCTATAAAGTTTTTTTTAAACCTTTAGCCCAGAGAAATTTCATCATGTAAAAACTTTATAAATTTATAAAGTTTTTTTAGACGTCAAAAATATATATTTTGACAGATGTTTTTATAAATAAATTTACGTACACATGAGCAGTTTTCATGTTGTTGAATGTTGTAATTACTTTTTCATAAAGTTTTCATGTTGAATTTCCATTAAAATTACTTTTTTCGCATTTTTAATTGATAATTTATTTAAAAAGACAATTAAAAAAAATTCGAATAAAAAAAACTTGTATACTTATGCTTAATAAATTAAAATTTGAGAATTAAACAATAATAATGACAACTCTCTAAACTATAACACTTTTCGTCAGTTTGCTGTCTGCGTACTTTTTCCTTACAAATGACATTAAAATGAGAAAAATGTAAAATCTTACTTTTTTCTCTCAAAAAAAATTAACCAGAAAAAATTAGTCAGGAAAGTACGCAGACTGCCGTTGTATGTATACCTATAATTATGTATAAAAAAAAACAAAAAAAAAATAATATTCTATAATATACATTTTAATTTATCATACCAAAAATTTTTATATAAAAAAAAAAAATTAAAACCACCCATCATTTTATGCAATTTATTTTGCTTTTTTGCAATTAATTTGCATTTTATTGTTACACTGTTATCAATATTAAAATATTTACGAACAAACACGTGCATAAGTGTGTAGTGAAACGTAAAAAAGCAAAAAAAAAAATAACACAAAACAAAACAAAATAATAATCGTCATAATAAAAATTAAATTAATAAAAAACAAACACAAATAATACAAATTAAGTTGTGATTTTACAACAAATAAAACGCTATTTTAAAATTTTCAAAAAAAAAAAAAAAAAAATTGAGAGAATTTAATTTTACACATTTTAGATCGAAATTTAGTGACTTACTTTTAATTTATTAAGCTTTTTATGTTATATTGTTTACTTTAAATTTCTATACTTAATTTATTTTATATGTACATTTAAAGATTTTTGAAAAATTAACTAACAACAAATAACATTTATTTTCTGCTTATTGTAAATAAAATCTCTGTTGCATTGCAGCAAATAATGTACTATTTTGTAGTAAAAATCAGTGTAAACTAGATTTATGTTTTTTTTTTTAGATGTTTTATATAAAGTTTATTTTATTTAATTCAAATTAAGATATTTATTGTTTTTATTGAGAAGGAATATAATAGGGCCATTAGACCTACTAGGTTTTATAAGGAAGGTTTTACTCTTCGTTTCATACCCTCTCACAAAATGTATTTATATAAGAAAAAGGTTATAAAACGAAAAGTTAAACGTTCCTCATAAATGCTCGTTACAATAAATTTAAATTTCTACTAAGTTATACAGATATAGTTCTTAGTCGACTGATCATAAAAAAACTTATAGAGAAAATTTGAATTTTGCAACTTGCTTAAAATTTTGCTAAATTTCTTTTAAAACTTTAGTGATGAAACCTTCTGTATATATTCTGAACATGCTACCCTACTTGAAAAAGGAAGACGGAATTGTCTATTTTAAACTATTAAGGCACTGAATTATATTATTTACATTTTTTCTTCATAACTTACACCTTGAATTATAATTAAATTTTAGCTAAGTAAAATATTTCAAATCAGATCTAAACATAAGTAAATAGAATTGTTTGTTTTCCTAAGGTAAATGCAAATCTTCCATGAACAACAAGAATATCCCCTTAACAGTGGTCACATTCGTACTGATTAAACCCGTCTCAACCATTAGTTAATATAGCGGGAAGAAATTCTTAACTGCTTCAACAGTATATTAGCTAGAAAGTAGTGATAGGATAAGATATGAGAAGGATATGGAAACTTTGAATTGGGGAGTATGACCCAATAAAGGAATCCGTCTATTAGTAATACTATTTTATTACCAGTGACGACGTCATCAGCAGTTACAGCATGCATTAGTATAAGGCACCTTCCATGAAGTAATAATTGAAGGCATCTCAACTGTAGCAGCTTTTATTATTAATATTAATTATTATTATTATTACTACTATTTTGTACAGAGTCGTGGCCATCAGTCAGTTAAAACATGCAGTAGTATTATATGGGACCGTCCTACATGGAATATTCAAATGCAGTTCCATTGTAGCAGCTATTGTTATTAATATTACATCAATTACATTATTACAATATAAAATTCCGACGAATTTTTTTTTTTATATTATGTCCTCCGATTAATGGGATCAACTCTAATTATTTAAATTATATTTTACTAGAAAAAACATACATGTATTTAAAAAAAATGTATGGTTTATAAGAAAAATTTCAAAATTTAATAATTAAGTAACTAAGATTTATTATAAATTACTTATAACAAATACACTTAAAATTAGTTAAGTGTTAATTGTCATAATTGAAAATGCAAATTTTTGGCACATTTTATATTGAAATTTTCAAACATTTTTATACTTTTATTTAAAAGCTTAATAATAATGAAAAGCAGTACAAATTAACATAACAATTCAAACCATTTGAAAATGGTTTTATTATCATTGTGGAAAGGGAAAGAGAATGTCTTTTTATTTATTTTGGAAAACAAGAGAAATTAATTACAAAACAGGACATTTTTATTTTTATTATTATTTATTATTTATGTTTTTTTTTTTTTTTTATAAACTATAACTATATGCCATTTATTAGAAATGGAATAATAAATAATTGACAGTACAATAACAAATTGTTTTTAATTAACATTTTAACTAAAATCTAGGTCAAAATAATTCAATTTTCTAATAAATAGATACATCCATATCTTATATATATGAAAATATAGTAACATTATAAATTATATATTCCTGCATACATTATTCTTATGAATCTGTTTAAAGTAAAAAAAAAAAATTATTTAGTTTAAAAAAAAAACTAAAACTTTGTGTTTATAAATAAACAAAATATTCAAGACACAAAAAATTACATCCTTTGTATTATTCTGGGAAGAAGGAGTCTAATATGTCATATATTACAACTACATAATACAAATTATTAAAATAAAAAGACCATAGCTCGCTCGTTCATGTTTCTATAACTGTATTGAAAAAAGGTTTAGAAAAAAAACGAGATTCCTTCCAGATTAAGTAATTAAGAATTTTTTTTAACAAATAATTGTATCTAATATAAGTAATAACACTATGAGATAATAAATACAAATAAATATTTATTTTTCCTAATGTAAGATAATCTTTTAAACAGGCTTTTTGCACACAACCAAAAAATGGGTATTTTGTTAAGTTAGTTATACCCTAAATACTTATGTCTCTTAGTTACAAATAAAAATTAAGGATAAAAAATAATCAACGTACATAAAAATTGTGGAAAAATAGGTAACAAAAATTAATTCCGTTATATTTCAATTCCGCGTATCTGATAGAAATATAACAAATTTTTCTGACATGAGTAACGTAACCAATTTTAAATATAAAGAAGCATTAAAGAAGAAATAAATTATCTATTTATTTCTATATTTAAAAACAGTTATTCCATAAGATTCACTTTGTTTTAAAATTTTATTGATTAAGTATTTTTAAATTTATTTCAAAGCAATAATAATGAATAATTTTATAGAAAAATTAGTTTAAGCCATCAGAATTATTTTTATTAACTACATAAGTAATATTTAAAATGCACAAAAATTTATTTACATATTAACTTTTGATATCATTTTGAAAGTTTCTCTGAAGTTTGATGCAACATTTGCGATGGCTATGAAAATTTTCATACTCTATTCATAAATCAATGAAAAGTCAAAAATTTTAACGAAACTTCACTTAATTTTATATTTAATCAGCTTCATATTTTTGTCACATAAGTATACATACATATATGTAATAATTTCACGTGAACCCACGTTCATTTTGTTTGGACCTTTATATTGGCACTAAAATCAAAATAAAAATTAATTCAAATTTTAAACGAACAGCTAAAAAAAGTGCATTAAACTGTAATAAATTTAGAGCTTTTATATCTTAAGTAATTTTTATATGCAATATTAATAAACTTGACACGTGTCAATTTTCATAAATTTATTTCAAAAACATATAACTAATGTATGTACTTATGATATTTTATTAAATATGTTTTATTTGTTGTAATTATGTAATTTTATTATGTATATATATATATTTTATGTATTTTTTTATTTAAAAAAGAATACATTTTCCAATGTACATATAATTTTTTTTTCGTCCACTTAACTATATTTAATCTATATGTGTATGTGTTATCCTTTACCATAAAATTATATAACTACTTAATTATATATATATATATTTTTTTTTTTTTAAATTAAGCAAAATTTGAGACTTTTATTATTTAAAAATAATTTTGTTACTAATTTTGATAATTTAAATTTGAAGTAACATATCACTAAATTATTATATTTTTTTTGTCTTGTTAGAACAAAGAAATCTAAAGTTAAGCTGATAAGTTATCAGAAAAAAAAAAATATAAAAAACCAAATAATAAGCAAATATTTCAGTTTAAAGGCCATTTGATAAAACAAAAAAATCATAAAATAATATTTTTTGGCCTCAAAGTTAATGAAATATGTTAGTACTTACTAAAACAAAAAAAGTACTAAAAAAAAAAATACAATTTTGGTAAATATTTAAAAGCAACATTTTTTTATAATAAAATTTTACGGAAAAAAAATATGTAGTTTTACGTACTAAAAATTAGAAGCTTAAAACAAATATAGCTAATTAAATATATAGTTATTTGAATTAAACCAAAAAAAAAAAAAAAAAATAAAAAACTATTAAGTATATTAATTATATTAATTTGTTTACGGAAAGTGTTTTGGATAAACTAACAGATTAGCTGATGAAAATTGTTGGAAACCTAAATACTGTCTTCAAATATCTATTAAATTTTAAGGTGATGACCCAATGCTGGCGACAATTTTACGTTTAAATAGAATACATTAATTTAAGTACGACTTGACCAAACGCAACGCGCCACGAAAAGCACCGTGTAGAGCAACTTTCTACTTTTAGTGGTGTTGACAATCAATTTTAGTTTTGTTTTTTTATTATTTTATAATGGATGTTGGTTGTCATTGACAACATGACTTTCATAATTTTAACATATAAACAATTTAATTTGTTTCATAAAGCGACGCTAACATTTGGTCATCATTTTAATTAAAAAGCGGAGCTAGGGGTGACGCTAGAAACAAGGGGCGACACTAAACGAGCACTGGATCATCATCTTAAGATATACAATAACTAAAGCCAAAATTTAATTAAATTCATATACTTCTTTTTCCTTAGTTAGAAAGTATCCGTGAAACATAAAAGATTACTGTATACTTTAATAGAATATATATATATATAATATAAAAATAACTAGAACATGACGCTTTTGAAATTAAATGAACGATAATATATGTACATTTTATTTAAGAATATTTAATGTAAAAATACGATAAGTATCCAACAGAAAAAAAAAACAATGCAAATACATATTTAAGATAAGAAATGTCTGCATTTTTGTTAGTTATTATTGTAAACCATCAGTCTTAATTTGATTATTTTTTTTTTTTATTAAAGTCAATATTACATTAAATTTTTTTTTTTTTTAAATATTACAACTCATAAGAACAAAAGATATTTGTGAGTTAAGAACATGAAATTGAATTGTAAGAATTAAATGAACGCTAGAGTAAGAATTTCCAGATTTCTCGAACTAAACTGAATATGAAAAACTTACCTAAGTATATATATATATAGATTTACATAGTAAGTATGTATGTAGTTACTTATATCCTTTTTATTTTGGTTTTAATTCTCGATTTCCAAATAAATATAGATAAAATCTTTTAAAAATTATTAATTTTACATATCTTGAAAACTTCTTTCCAATAGCCTGCCTGTCTGATAGTCTTATGTATAAACTTTTAAACACATTTATTTTTGTAATTTTTTGAGTTAAATTAATATTAAACATATGAATAACTAATTAAATTTCTAAACGAACAATATTGAAAACCTTCTAACTTACTTAAATTTTTGAATGAAGGTTAGAATATTTAAGCATATAATATATACGTATACGTATATACGGTATATGTATTTTTTTTGGAATTTGATTTGTGACACAATTTATTAAATAGGTAACAGAAATATATTTTATGTACATAACATTTTATTATCCCAGTCAGACATTTATGAATATTTAACCAAAATAAGAAAAAAAAAAAACAATATTATTTTTGCATAGATTATCTCCAACACAAAAAAAAAAAGTGAAATTACATTGTTGCCAAACACCATACACTTCTTTTTTTTTTTATAATCCTTGACATATTTAAATCAAAATGCGAATAAATATAGACTTAAGACTAAATATTTAGATATTTATTTATTTTTTAATTAAATAAAATTAAGTACTAAATTTAGATAAGAATTAGTAATATAAAAAAAAACATGTGCTCCTGCAAAGTATAACAATACAATATGTTTCACAAATGTAGATTTAGAGATAAGTTTTAAGAAACAAAGTAAGTACTTATAGTTATTCCAAAAATTGGAAGTCTTTGATCATTTCACTACATCTTTCGGAATGGTATCGGAATTTGAGAACACTCCGCGAATGTACTCATCATTGTTGAGCGTATATCAGAGACTTTGTTCTTATGATTTTGCTCTAATTTCGTACATCAGAGACTTTGTTCTTATGACTTTGTTCTAATTTCGTACATCAGAGACTTTGTTCTTTATATCTTTTCAATTAACTAGATTTTGTTAATTACTTAGTTTTTGAAAAGGAGTTTCTTCATGCAAGAGCTTTATTTGTCAAAAACAAAAATGTACAGATATTCGTTTGAATTTAAGGGTGCGTGGCAAATGTTATGTATGATCAATATTACTATATGCTGCTGAAGCATGGTCAATGAAAAGAGCACATTTGAATGGATTTGAGGAATTTAAAATATTTATCGTAGAATGCTCATGCACCGAAAGAATAACCCAATACACGCCACCCAAGAACTACTCTAAATAATAAAAACGCGAAAGGCTTCTTACTTCGGTAATGTTATGGATGGTTCAAAATATATAGTTGTTTAACTGATAACTCAAGGAAAAATAGAAGGCAAACGAAGACTCACGGTTGCGTAACATTAAAAGTTAGACGGCAATACACACAATTGGAGAACTGGTTCATACAGCATCAAATAGAATACTGTACAACGAAATTGTTAACAACATCACATAATTGAGATAAATATCACCGTGTCACGTTAAAATCCAAATGTGAATATGCAGTTAAAAAAGAAGAAATTTCTTCTGGAATTTTCATTTGAAGTAGTTTTAAAAAAAAAAACATTGCGAAAGATTAGAGATCTTGGTTAAAATTAAAAAAAAAATAGATAAGTATATGTATACGTAAATACATAAATACTTAACAAGAAAAAGTGTTATAACTAAAAATTAAAAATTGATAAGTCAAATTTTTAAAATGTGCCACAGAAGTTAAATTAATCTTTAAAAGAAGTTAGTTAAGTATCAACTTTTTTTTTTTTACTAATTTTTTGTTCTATTTTTCACTATTGGGACAATCTGTATTTATATGATAACAATTTATACTATAAAAATATAAATATTTTAATAAAAAAAAAATTATTTAACTATTTTCTAATTTGTAGCAAAATATAATAGGGTTTTTAGTAACTATCTTATAATTATAAGAAGTGTGTGAAATGTACTTATATATAAATAGTTTACATTTGATAAAATAAAAAAGTAATCAAAAGATTTTTTTTATTGCACTTCATTTAAATGTAATATTTTTTTTTTTGTTTTTTATGACAGTCACTTTATAAGAGCACGCGTAATTAAACTTTAATGTTAACTTTACATTAGAACATTAATTCTGTATTTTTATATAAATTTTTTTAAGAGCGTAAATATTCAAAACGATAACATAACGTTTTTAAAATTGCTATTATTTCTTTAAATAAAAAAAAAAATGCGAACAATTAAGATGCACACTGTTTTAAATAAAAGTATAAAAAAAAAACACTTTGGAATTATTAATATACGTTTATATACTTATCAACATTCTACACAATATGTATGTTAAAATAAATTGTTTAATCTTTAATTAAAAAATTTTGCACAGGTGTATAAATAATAGGTGTGAAAAAATTTCAAATTTTTTATTTTGGTACCCTTAATCGTTCTTAAATGGTAAGAAATAAACGAAAGTTTGTTTAGAACCATTTTCTGCTTATTTTTAAAGATTTTACTCTTTCGTAAATACGAACATTTTGAAAATACGAACATACAATAAATATTAAGATATATTTACAAACATAAAAATGTATGCAAACATATACAAAAAATTTTTAAAATTAGAAATTAAATTTTCTGAACTCAATTTTTGTTCTTGAGGTTTTTTATGTCTTTTGAGGAATCTAGTAAGTATAGAATCTAATCTAATATAAATTAATATTTTTGGCTTCAGTGGCCTAGTGGATAAGAGCGTAAAATTTACGCTGCAAACACCGAGGGAGTGTGTGTTCGAATTCTCCACAAGTCGTAAGAGTTATTCTTCCTTACGACATTTACAGCCACGTCTGACCAGGAAAGGCTATGTAATTTATCTGTCCACATTTATGTGGCAGAGAAATGCATTAAAAAAAAAAATTAATATTTATTACATAGTCAGTTTTGGTACTCGTATCTTCAATTGCGTTGGCATCAAATATTTTAAATGTTCAGTCACTTTTCTTTCTGTTAATTTTTATAAAGACCAAAATGTGAAAATGCAGGTCTTATTTACTCAAGTAAGCCAGATCTAAATTAAATTATATTATTTACTAGACATTTAAAACTACAATATAATAAGTATATTTTATTTAATATAAGTACTTAATATCATAACTATAAATAAATGGTTCTTATCAAAATTTGCCTTATAATTCATTGAAAGAAGGAAAAAAAACAAAATTGAAATTTTCTTTATACTTAACAGAAAAAAAAAAAATTTAAAGTAAAATAAGAAAACTTTTTTTTTTTATTAAAATCTTTAATAAAAAAATTTTAAAAAAATTAATTTTTTATTATAACTTTTAATGAAATTTATTTTTATTTAAGATTAGAGAGTAAAGTGTAAATTCTAAACAACAACAAAGAAATAAATTGTGTTCACATCTTATAATTGATTTTGCTTTAGTTAAATTTTTGTTTTTCTTTGACAAAAAGAAAAAAAAAAAAATCAAAAAATGAATGGTTGAAAGAATTTTAGAAAACTTTTAAAGTAAGGTTTTTAAGAATTTTTTTTAAATTTTGATGGAGAGAAAAATCGAGTAATCGTCCTTGTTTTAGCATTCGTTGTTTTTTTAATGTAACTTAGCCCAAATTTTAAAAAATTGTGTTTCAGCATTCGTATACATTTTTCAAATTTTATATGTACAAACACAAAATATTTAAAATTTAAACAATACCTAAAGATGTGAAAAGTTTTATAATAAAAAAGAAAAAAGTTTTGAATCTTATTGTGTAACTAAAAATAATAAATTAAATTCTAGATTAATTTTTCTTAAAAATAAAATAAAAATTTGTTTTCTTTTAGATAACAATTTAGTTAAAACCAAATTTAGATATTTTAGTTAAAATAAAACCAACTTCACTTAAATCGCTTAATAAAATGTCAGCCAACCATAATTTAATTTGTTTTGTCTTATACTTAGTTTAACATTAATTTTCTTTATTTAAACTTTAAAAATAAAAATTAATTCCAGTATTAGGTTCTGAACGATAATCTGAGAAATCCTTTCAAATTACGAAAAAAATTAGTGAAATGTCAACCCTCTCACAATGCGGCACATACTTTCCTAGAAAAGTTGGTTGGTTGGTTGGTTGGTTTCCTAGAAAAGAATAGTTTCCTAGTAGGAAAAAAATTGCGTATTAAATAAAAACTTTATTTAGTTGAAAATCGATATGTTTTTCATCTTCAATCTAACAATTCAAATTTTAAAAAATTAAAGAAGTTAAACAACAAAAATTACTAAATTAAATTAAACTTTATAAAAGTTTAAAAAATCACTGCTAATTAGCGGATTAGACTGCGAACATTTCGCTGTGTTTAGTTCTATGTTATTTGATTTCCTCAGATTGTCTGATTTTGTGATAGTGTTAGATTTTACAAATTCTGCTAACCCTGCTTCCTTTTTTTGTAAAATAATTATCCAACTGTTTCGACATATTTAAAGCTTTGTCAACACTTTTTAGGGAAATACTTTTAGGCTTTTTATTGGAAATATTATCAAAATATCTATATTTATATAGTATTGACCATTGTAACCATGTCATATACTACATGTTTACATTTAAAAATTTTTTTTAATAGAAATTTCTCTTTTACAACTAAATAATAAAAAAATCGCATTGTAGGGGGAAAAAAAATCGTGTTCTAAGAGAAATTTATTAAGCGCGTTGTAGCGAAAATGCGTTAAAACAGTGTTGCGATGTAAGACGTTTTACTGCAATTTTAATCTAGCTTCTAGTTGTAATAAGTACATATAAATAAATAATTTGAATTAAAAATATATTTAAAAAAACATATATACTTATACTTATGTCCCACACAGCCATTTTGGAATACTTGTAACTGTATCACGGACAAGTAACAACCGCACATTCACAAGGAGGCTTATCATACATATTAGACTATGCTTCAATTTTATATAAATAATTCTTTTCATTAAGCAGTCAATTTTTCGATTCCATTACTCTGTTGATAATTATGAAGCACAAATACATTACATTTAACATTACGCGCCACCTATTATTTAAAACTTCGAAATTCAACTTTTAAATAAGTAAAAGTATTTTATAGCTTTAATTATTATTTTAGCATTTAATTTTACAATTAAAAAAAAAAAAAAAACTAAAGAATATCTTATCATCTCATTTCGTTATTATTTTTTTTAAATATAAGTACATATACATATATTATTATTTTTTTAATTATTTTTTAATATTTATATGTTTGCAATTGTATATAAGCAATTTTTTATAGTGGGTACTTGTTTCTTTACTTTATCATAGTATGCAATTATGTATTACAAATTATGTATAATTTGCTGCAATTTTACTACTTAAAAATAAAAATAAAAATATATAAAAAGCAAATAAGTAAATTATTACGTTGGGGGGCAACGACCTTTTGAATGTGTAAGTCACACTATTTTTATGATATTTCTTTAGATAAATATAAATTCTTTTTTATACACTTCTAAATGTAATCTAACCATATCGAAAAAGTTGAGGTAAGTATATAATATTTATACAATTATTATATATATATATATATATATATATATATATGAATAATAAAAAAAATAAGTTTTATAAAATTATGTCATTTGTTGAGTTGAGTTGTTTTTTTTTTTTTTAATTAATTTTATCGTTTTTTAATTTATCAACAAACAAAAACTACTTATAATATTAACAAAGCCGTAAATGTAAAACCAATGGTTTTAAAATGTAATCGTAAATTTCTACAACATATGCTTAGACTTTATAAGATCCCACTTGTTTAATTATTAGTTTCTATAACTTTAAACGTTTGGAAAACACAAAAATTTTACAAATTTTACAAAATTTAAATTAAAGTTACTTTATACAACATAAACAAATATATACTTATATGGATAGGTATATAATATACATAATGTATATGTAATGCTATAATTCAGCCATTTTTCTATAAATTATACTTTTTTGTCAAATTGTGGTGAAATCAATTGTAGGCATACACGATATCGATTTTCACTTTTGCAGATTACACTTTACTATATTGTGAATTTTTTCAAATTCGCGACTAAAATCTGGAAAAAAAAAAACTACAAGAGCATTTAATGAAAATGTGGAAAAAAAGGCTTTGTAAATAAAGGAAAGATAAAAGAAAAAGTTTTAAAATAGCCTTTCTGACAGATTCTGGGACTAGTATAAAAATGGTCGTGTTAATGTTTTGATTTCGAAAGTTATGCAATAAAGCATTGTCAATAATTGTGAGTAGACTTAGGTGAATAATCCGGTTAGAACTACCAAAAATTTCATCGACAAAATTAATTTTTTAATCAGATAAATGGTTTTTCTTAAATAACGCAGATATTTTGTACACAGAAAGACAGATGGACAATGAAATTAATAAACCACTTTTTTCTTTAATGTGTTAAAAAAATGGTAAGCAGATTATAATATTTAAAGAAAACAATAAAAAAATATATATAAGTAAAAATTGAAGTTTTTAATTTATTAAAAAAAAATAAAATAAGTAAAGTATTCGAATTTTAATTAGATAAAGTTTTTTTTTTTTAATAAAGTATAGGTAAGTACATAAAGTTTATTCATTCATAAATAAATGATTAATGTTTTATATATGTAACATGGTAATTTTCAAGTTTATCTTAGATGTTACATGTATTACCTAATGTACATTTAAATTTCTAATTTTTCAGTTCAAGGATTTTAACATAAACTGACAAATATCTTAGTATACTTTTATAGTTATATAATATTCTTTTGTATTCACATTGTTGAATGAAACTTATGTATTTTAATTTGACTACTTATACATACTAAAAATCACTTTTCGAAAGATTTTAAGCATATGCAGAGGATCTTGTACCATTGTAAAAATTGCAAAAATTATTGCATTTTATTTTTGTACTTTTAAAAATGCTATAAAGAATCAATATAGCTTTACTCTATTTTATTTATAAATATTAAAAACCTTTACAAAAGTTCCAAATTGTAATGTAAAATTTCGCTAACGCATCTAGTACAGTAGTTTGAAAAAAAATATTCAAGGCATCAAAGATAAACTCATGATAAATTATGGATTAGAAGTAAAAATAAATGGGTTTAGATTAAAGCCAAAGCAATTTCTTTTGAAAATAATATTTAAGTTTAAAGATAAATTACATACTTACATAGTTACATTGTTAAAATGATTTTTATATCCACATTCTATACACTATAAAACATTAAAGAAAAACTTATAGGTTATTTTAATAGTCGTATAACTATAATATAGGTTATATTTCCTTATGTGCATATCTATAAGTACTTATAATTTTGTACTTTACAATTCTCCATTTTCCCTTAATATAGTTAAGAACATAAGGATAAATATAAATTAATTATATACATACTTAAGTAATATGTAACTTAAAATGATACTAAAGATAAAGTAAATGAACTGTCAAAATAACAAACTACATAGTTATAAGTATTTATATAATATCTAAGTAAGTACGTATATGTGTTTATTCTGTTTTTGAACATAATTTAAACTAAACGCATTATTACAGACTTCAAAAACAAAAGTAGTTGGTTGAATTGAAAAATTTTTGAACCATATAAATGGTATGGGAAATAATGTCTAGCTAGAGCAATAAGACCTAATAGGCCTTATTTCACAGTTGCGTTGAGAAATAAGGCCTAATTCGTAAAATTTCGCGGCAGGTTTTATTTCTCATTTCAAAGAGAATTAAAGCCTATAGGCTTTATTTCACTTTAGAAATATTATATTATTATTATTATATTATTGCAATTCCAGATTTGTAGCCGAAAAAATGCAAAAACACTGATTGACGGACGTACGGAGTGAAATGTGCCAAAAAACAGAACAAATTTTATTACTCAAATAAGCTGAAATATGGGAATTAGACTTTAATTCCATTATTTTAAAAAAATAATTAGACCTTATTTCACTTTTGAATGAGAAATAATACCTAATACGTGTAATTTCGCGATTTAGGCTATATTTCTCATTCCAAAGTGAAATAACGCCTATTAGGCTTTCTTGCTTTAGGCCTTATTTCCCCCTGCTATATATATATATCTTAAAAACAATTCAATAAAAACATTTAATTTAAAGAAATTATCAGGACAAATCGTTAAAGTTGCGGTCTATTAATTTTAATCGAAAATTCAATCAGAAAAATATTAAATTTCTTATTGAATTTTGTAAAATTTTATTTAATTTTTGAAGTAAGGTCATAATTTGGAAATTTTAGTTAATAATTTCTTCATCAAATACAAATAAATGAAATAATAAATGATGAGTAAATAATTTTTTTTTTTTTAAATAAAAAGAAACTCAATATTATTTTGTCATGGTTTATAAAAAATTACAAGATATTTACTTAATATCTTTATTTTAATTTTAAGTTCTTTTTAGTAAAATTAAGTACTTTTAAGTTTAATTAAATTATTTTTGAGATCTTTTATGAGTCATTATTGATTTACAAGATTTTTTTTTTTTGATTTGTTACTTTTTGTAGGTTCCATCTTGTACTATATGCACTTCTTTAATATAATAATATTATTCGAAAATCAAATTTTAATTTTTCTCCCTATTTTTTAAATATTTATTCAAATTTATTTACCATATTACTTAAATATTTTGATTTACTCACCATACATCTGATTGATAAAAACTAAAAAGCATTTCATAAAGAAACTAGAGTAACAAAAAAATAAAACAAAATAATAAAATAAAAGGTTCGTTTTTAAACGAAAGGAGAAAATTAGGAAAGACAACATAATTTATTTAATTAAATAATGTTTTTAATTGTCTTTTAAAATCTTATTACTTAAACATATTAAATTGGTTACATACTGTCATTTAAAGTAATAAAATTTTATACATAAATAAGTAAGTATAAGTATACATTTTAAATAAGTATGATAAAAATTTGTAGAAACAGAAATTTAATTAATTAATTTAATTTCTTTCTTTACGAAAAAGTCGTACTTTGTAAAAAAGACTTCAAGTAGGCCTACTATATTTTTATATAAAGCAGTATACACGATAATATATTAGAGAATGCAATTACATAACTAAGAATCGATTAGGTGTTATTGTTATAATATAAATTCAATGTTTTAATGCATAGTAATCAATTGAGTACTTAAGATTCTTTTTTAAATAATTGTACTGTTAATCTGTGCGACACGTTTTGCATCAGAATGTCTAAATTTTTCGAAATCGTTGTACATATTTTTTTTTTCGACTATTCTTACCACTATGGACTTTAAGAGTTCTTTTGGTTTAAAAAAATATTTTTAAAAGATGATCGGCTCATGAATTTAAGCATTTCAGACCATAATTTTAAGCTAAATAAGGCCACATAATTTATTTAATTCCGTATGCTTTTAATAATATATATGTATGTATATATGTATATTAATTAAAAAATAAAAAAAAATATTTTACACTTACTTATTTAATATAATTTAATTTTTGACGGAATATCTGTTCTAGTTGATTTAACAAAATTAGAAAATACCCCCAATGATTGTAAAAAGAAATTGACATTGTATGAATATTTTTTTAAAATTAATATTAACTATAGTTTGAAGGTTATTTCTAAGGTTACTTAGTTATATTACTTAGTCGTTTAATTTAAAATTAAAACTTTTCATTTTATCTCAGTTCTTACATAAAATTTTTCTAGTTATTGAAATGATGAATACTTAGTTAGTTTCGGGTTAACTAAATTCCATTAATAAAAAAACAAAATCTAACTTTGAAAAACCAAATCTCTTTAAATTATGTAGTTTAAAAAATTCAATAAAAAAAAATCTATAATAACTATACCTTTTTAACTAGTTATGTATTTATAAATATTATATCTGATTATATACTGATAAGTACATATTTAAATTGATTAAGACAATGTATGTATTATAAAAAAAAAAAAAAAACCATTTTAAAATAATTAAATTATCTAGTACACAATAACACTTAATATTAAAAATAAAAAATCTACTTAAGAACAGTTTACTTAATTTCATTAATGAACATTTTAATTAAAATAATAATCATTAATTTACACTGAAAATTAATAAGTACTATTAAGTATTACATTATTTATATACTTAGTTACAATTATATTATATTCTATTTTTTAACACATAATCAATATATTTTTTATGTTAATAATTTGATAATTAAAATTTTAAACAAATCAAAAAACGTTGTTTTCTTTTTCATTTTTTAGGACGCGTAATTTAATAAATTTTTTTTTTTTTTTAATGGATAACACTTTTTGGCTAAAATGATTAATTTGTTTTAATACGAAAAATAATACTTAATTAATTATATTTTTTAATCGTTCTTACACAACATTTCAAGATTCTTTACGACTGAAAAATCTTATTTTTCAATAGTAAGTTAGTAATTATTAAATTAAAACAAATCCATATCAGCCTAACATAAGTAAGTATATATATATATAAAAAAATTTAATAAAATAACGACGTAAAAACTAAAAATAATTAAGTAATAGAAAACTTCCCAAAATTATGTACAACTTCAAGTAATTAAACTTAAATAAAAGATCTTTGTAAGATTGGAAGAAAATGTAAGACCAATTGTACTATACTTATACTTAGGGTATTTTTTTTCACTAATAATTCAGTTTATTTTATTTTTTTACATTTTTTAAATGTAATTTTGTATTTTTTCTATAATTTAACTATATAAAAAAAAAAAAAAAAGAGCTTATTAAAATTGTGTACTTTACTAAAATTGAACTTTTTATTGAATAGGTATGTAAATCATAAATGACTGAATTAAAAAAATTTATAAAAACAAAATTGAAGCCTAACAAAGATTAATTATGTAATTGAAAGCTTTGAAACAATCAATTATTTTAGAACAAAATTTCATCAACAAATAATATTGGTAAAACTCTACTTAAATACGTAAAAACAATAACATAATAAAAAAAACGAGGAAGAGTGCAGTAGAGTAGACTGTGTCAACTCTGGGATACCCGTATGAACGTAATATATCCTGTTTCTATAAAACTTGATCATCTTTTAAAAACATTCAGAGTTTTAGTACCGAACTACAGAGATATATTTATGTAAATTGTGGAGTTGTATGATAGCTACCCGAATCTATTGCGCCTAGCTTCATTAAGTTCCAAGAAATGCAAAAAGCCTGAACCGGCTGCTTTAGACCATTCAAATTTTACAAAAGTTTTTGGCATGCAACTCGACACTTTTTCACTAAATTTCAGATAGCTAGCTTCAATAGACACTGAGTTATTTTCATTTAAAAAGAGAAGTTGTATGGCAGCTACCCGAACCCGTCGCACCACCACAACCAAATTTTGCAGAAGTTGTTGCCATAAAACTTGATCATCATTCGCAAAATTGCAGATACCTAGATTGAACAGACACTGGGTTATTTCCATTTAAAGAAAGACGTTGTATGGCAGCTACTCGAACCCGGCGGCCGAAAATGCTGGAGTTAAATAGCAAAACTAACAATTTTACAAAAGTAACGTAAAAAAATTTTCAGCCTCCTAGCTCCTCTATTTTTTGAGTTATAGTGCGGACGGACACTGAGTTCTTTCATTTAAAAAGAGATTTTGTATGACAGCTACCCGAACCCGTCACACCACCACAACCAAATTTTGCAGAAGTTGTTGCCATAAAACTTGATCATCATTCGCAAAATTTCAGATACCTAGATTGAACAGACACTGGGTTATTTCTATTTAAAGAAAGACGTTGTATGGCAGCTACCCGAACCCGGGGACAGAAAATGCTGGAGTTAAATAGCAAAACTAACAATTTTGTAAAAGTGACGTAAAAAAAATTTCAGCCTCCTAACTCCTTTATTTTTTGAGTTATCGTGCGGACGGACACTGAGTTATTTTCATTTAAAAAGAGAAGTTGTATGGCAGCTACCCGAACCCGTCGCACCACCACAACCAAATTTTGCAGAAGTTGTTGCCATAAAACTTGATCATC
The DNA here is from genome assembly GCA_947095535.1 of Poecilobothrus nobilitatus. Lineage (NCBI taxonomy): Eukaryota > Metazoa > Arthropoda > Insecta > Diptera > Dolichopodidae > Poecilobothrus > Poecilobothrus nobilitatus. The sequence goes on from OX352774.1 coordinate 117,682,740, forward strand.
ATTCGCAAAATTGCAGATACCTAGATTGAACAGACACTGGGTTATTTCCATTTAAAGAAAGACGTTGTATGGCAGCTACTCGAACCCGGCGGCCGAAAATGCTGGAGTTAAATAGCAAAACTAACAATTTTACAAAAGTAACGTAAAAAATTTTGCAGCCTCCTAGCTTCTCTATTTTTTGAGTTATAGTGCGGACGGACACTGAGTTCTTTCATTTAAAAAGAGATTTTGTATGGCAGCTACCCGAACCCGTCACACCACCACAACCAAATTTTGCAGAAGTTGTTGCCATAAAACTTGATCATCATTCGCAAAATTTCAGATACCTAGATTGAACAGACACTGGGTTATTTCTATTTAAAGAAAGACGTTGTATGGCAGCTACCCGAACCCGGGGACAGAAAATGCTGGAGTTAAATAGCAAAACTAACAATTTTGTAAAAGTGACGTAAAAAAAATTTCAGCCTCCTAACTCCTTTATTTTTTGAGTTATCGTGCGGACGGACACTGAGTTATTTTCATTTAAAAAGAGAAGTTGTATGGCAGCTACCCGAACCCGTCGCACCACCACAACCAAATTTTGCAGAAGTTGTTGCCATAAAACTTGATCATCATTCGCAAAATTGCAGATACCTAGATTGAACAGACACTGGGTTATTTCCATTTAAAGAAAGACGTTGTATGGCAGCTACTCGAACCCGGCGGCCGAAAATGCTGGAGTTAAATAGCAAAACTAACAATTTTACAAAAGTAACGTAAAAAATTTTGCAGCCTCCTAGCTCCTCTATTTTTTGAGTTATCGTGCGGACGGACACTGAGTTCTTTTCATTTAAAAAGAGATTTTGTATGGCAGCTACCCGAACCCGTCGCACCAGCACAACCAAATTTTGTAGAAGTTGTTGCCATAAAACTTGATCATCATTTGCAAGATTTCAGACGCCTAGCTTTATTAACTTCCAAGAGGTGCAAGAAGCCTGAACCGGCTGTTCTAGGCCAAACAAATTTTACAAAAGTTGTTGGCATATAACTCGACACTTCTTTACTAAATTTCAGATTCCTAGCTTCAATAAACACTGAGTTATTCTCATTTAACCGGATAAGTTGTATGGCAGCTACCCGAACCCGCCGCACCACCACAACCAAATTTTACAAAAGTTGTTGCCATAAAACTTGATCATCATTTGCAAAATTTCAGACGCCTAGCTTCATTAGGTTCCAAGAGGTGCAAGAAGTCTGAACCGGCTGCTCTAGACCAACCAAATTTTACAAAAGTTGTTGGCATGTAACTCGACACCTCTTTACTAAATTTCAGATTCCTAGCTTCAATAAACACTGAGTTATTCTCATTTAAACGGAGAAGTTGTATGGCAGCTACCCGAACCCGCTGCACCAGCACAACCAAATTTTACAGAAGTTGTTGCCATAAAACTTGATCATCATTTGCAAAATTTCAGAAACCTAGCTTGAATAGATACTGAGTTATTTCTATATAAAGATAGAAGTTGTATGGCAGCTACTCGAACCCGCCCACCGAAACTGTTGGATTTAAATAGCAAAACTAACAATTTTGCAAAAGTGACGTAAAAAAAATTTCAGCCCCCTAGCTCCTTTATTTTTTGAGTTATCGTGCGGACGGACGGACGGACGGACGGACGTACATGGCTTAATCGACTCAGAATTCGATTCTGAGCCGATCCATACCTTTGACACTATATCTAGCTCGACTCCTTTAAGGTGTCACAAACGTAATGGCAAATTTATTATACCCTTGAACATAGTTCATACGGGTATAAAAATTAAAATTGAGGTGTAAAATGCAAAAACGTTCTTATTATACAGTTATAAATGTACAAAAACAATTTTTAATCTTTATTTATCTTATCTTTTATTTATCTTATTAGTAAATGATAAAAATCTCCAAAAAAAGAAAAAATAATAATATTAAATTTGAATTTGAATTTTAATTTTAAAACAAAAAATAAAATTACCTTAGAAACAATAGATTAATAGATAAACGTGCGTACTTTACTTATATATAAATTACATCTTGATCATTTTAGGTTTTTTTAAATTACAATTACAGGATCCAAGTTAAATTTATTTATTTATTTATGTCCCAACTTACAAGTAGCTTACAACTATTTTCATTTACATAATTTTTTTTTTCTTGTTTTTCAGAGCTCGGTATTTTAACTTACAGGATCAAGTTTACCAATTACAGGATCGATCTTGTAAACTTGTAACTTTATTTACGTATCTATAACGAATAGGTAAATTTTGAATATATATAACTACTTAAATCCTTATGGATGAAATATAGTGTTGTTGTAAATAAATATTTATAAGTAACTATATACTTAAAGTACTCAAAATAAAATTTTTATTCTAGGTAGACATTAAGTCTGGAAGAAAAATTCTAAAAACAAAAAAAAATAAGTATTATATCCAAGCACCTGCATTTTTATCGGTTAAGTATATAGATAAACTATATAATATGTGAAATGGCTGCTAATAGAAAACAATCCAAAAAGAAAATGATTGTATTTAAGTATACTTAATTACTTATATGAATTGTTTGCTTTGAAGGGACTTTGAGAAACATTAGTCAATTCAAGTTTGAAGTAATCAACAATTTTGTTTTGTTTACATACAATTTAATAATTGTTAATACTTAGTTTTTATAATCTTTTATAACATTTATTTAAAATTTTTATTTTTTATATACCTTCATAGGTTTTAAAACAATTTTTATTTTTGCCATGATAAAAAAAAAATATAATTAATAATTTATTTTATTATGCAAATTAAGATGAAAAAAAGTTCAAAAAAATAAGTAAGTAAGTACCTATGTCTTTCCAAAACTGCGCCTAAATAAATACCTTTATCATTAAACTTTTAAAATATTTAAATTAGTTATAAAAATAACTACCTAAGTAATTGAACTTAATTTCGGATTTCAGGATTTTTTTTTCTTTCAAAATATTAAATGGGTTCAGTATGTTTCATTTAGAAACAACAAAAAAAAAACCAGGGCGTTTTAGAATTATTTATGTTCTTTTTTAAATTTTAATATATTGGTATCTATATATGAGTTACTAAGTACATATAAGTACTTATGTATTAAATAATAAAAGAAAATAAAGTAAGTACCTACATACATATATTAGATAAATTTTTTTCCTTAATTAACTAAGTATGTATGTATGTATAGCATGATATAAACTCTTTATTAATAAGAAATAATGTGTACGATATCTTTAATTAGATATTTCTATACATAATATATGATATAACATTAGTTATTTATATCGGTAAAAAATAAAAATAAATATTTATTGCATATTATATATTAACTAGAACACAGTTTTATGATTAAAATGTATTATATACATAAACATATGTATACAATGAAAAATATCTTATCAAAATTTCAAAATTTTTTCTGCTCGTATAAAAACTCTACTTAAAATTAATTTTTTTTTTTTAAGTTATTGTTGATAAACTATAAAATATGTATTTACTCTATTTTTGTTTAAATTATTGTATCGAATTAATTAATCACATCCACAGACAATGTAAAAAATATATCATTTATATAAAAAGAAGCAAAGTTCAGAGGATTGAGGAAAGTTACTTAATTAACAAAATATAGTTTGGTAAGTAATTAAATTTTTTCATTTTCTGTTTATGGCGGAATTTCTAAAATAAACCAATACCAAATACTACACAGCTTTCAAAAATTTACCTCATCTTAATAACGTAAGTAAATACCAATTCTATTCTTTAAACAGAATTATATTCTTATTTAAAGAATAGAATTGGTATCTTATTTAAAGAATAGAATTTCTTTAAACAGAATTATAAAAATCTTGAAAGAGTGTAGTATACTTATCCATATAAATATGGAATAGAAAAAAGAAAGTATTCGATTCTGATCTCAATTTAAATAATTACTTAATTCCATACAAACAATACTAGTTATATTAATAATATTCATCAACTATCATTGATGATGATAACATGATATGATGTATCAATATAAATAGAGAAAGAAAGAAAAATAATGATATATAGGTACATACTTACATTTATAACAATTTTATCAATGTTCTTCTTCTTATTTATTTTTATTCCTTTAACAAAATCAAACTGGAATACTTATTCCTTAGTTAGAAAATTTTTTTTTTTTTTGTTTTATTTTTTTATTTATGCAGAAAATTGCTTTGTTTTAGAAAATACGAACAAAGCTTATATTTTATAATATGAAATTTTAAAAGCCTATATGGTTTTTTTTCCATACAAGAATTAGGGCAAAAAAGCATGCAGGACAGGTTAAATTTTTTTAGTTCGTTTTTTTTTTTTTTTTTTTGAAGTAGTCACTATCTAGTTCTTGATTTTTTTATTTTAATTTAACTTTTATGTATGTATCCCATGAAAGGATTTATTTTCCTTTCTTGCATTAATATATTATAAACTATAAAATATACATACATATGTATGTATATGTATATATATTTTTTTTGAATAAACTTTAAATTTGAAACAGTCTGATAAAAAAATTTTCATAGAGAAGAATTGACACAATTCTTGTAATTTGTAGGTATCGTCAAATATCCCAAAAAATAGAACGAAAATTTCTTAATTAAGGCGAAACGTACACTAAAATAATTTTTTTTTTTTTGGATATCAAATAATAATTATTGATTTAAAAATTATTAATTTACTGTTTTTATTCTTTGCATTAATTTTTAAATTTTTATACGATTATTAAATATTTTATTAGATATTTTAAATCTATGTTAGGTATATTTTTTTATAATTTCACTCTGTTATTGAATTTATTCTATTTACATTTTTTTTTTATTTTATACAAAAAAAATCAGTGCCACCAAGTTTTTTTTTATTTTTTATTTAGTCACGTTCAGATTTCTTACTCAAAAAAAAAATACAAACTAAAACAAGAAATACTCTAATAAAACAAATTTCTTTTTCCAGAACAAAATTTAAAATAAAATTCTACATTAACAGTACATAAAATAATAATTTAAAAAAATAAAATTAAACAAAATGAACAAACTTTTTAAGTTTTTTTTTTTTTTATTTTTATTAATCTTTTTAGTATAAATATTGAACAAAACTTTTTCTAAAATCCAACCTAATATCTTTGTTGATTAAATTCGAACTGACAATTTCAATTTTCAATTTCAATTTTCAATTCAAAGAAAAAATTTATAAAAAGAAAGATTTTCAACAATGTAACCCAGAAAACCAATTTTAGTAAAACTGACAGTTGATTATAAAATATGTACCTATAGGCCATATATAATAAATATAAATATAAACAGTCTGCATCTACAATGCTTTTTTTACGCTCTCTATAGTCTATTTATAACGATAACCGTATACGCATTGTACTGTCAAAACATATTTAAATGCTTAATATACACTTCTTATTTTTTACATTTTTAATGCATTGAAAACTAATAAACTGTCAACTGGGGATAAAAGCGATATCATATATTTATATTGAAAAAAAATTAATACATTACTATATTATGTATGTATTATATCAATCGGAAGAAGTTCGTTATATATTTTTTTGAACTTCTGAAAAAATTTTCAATTATTTAAATTTATTTAAATTTATTGCTAGCAAAAAATTAGTTTCCATATTTTTTCAATACCAACTGATTATTCAAATAAACAGCTGATTTTCCAAAATTAAGTTGCAAATGTAAAAAAAAAACAATTATTTGGTGACTGTAAAGTGTAAATTGAATTACATTTTTAATGCATTAAAAATGGCATTCATTAAAGCTAATTTGTATTAGACATATATGCACGAAAATGTTAGATCATAGGTAGAAGATTCAAAAAAGATATGTGTATGAAAGAGATAAAGCTAAAAAAATATCCATAAATATCCATCCATGAAACATTTGAAAATATTCAAGAAAGAAGTAACCATAAATATCCCCGAAAATATGTTCTCCGAATATATTTTATTATGCAAAAATTGTATATCTTGTTTTCATTTTTTGATCCGACTAACTTTAACATTTATTTAATTTTTTTTTTTAATTTTAAGTTCAAATTTCAAACATAACACCCCATATGAATTTATATGAACAATTTTTTTTGTTTTTTTTTTTATATCTCTAAAAATTTATATACATACTTATATCTATGCATATTATTCTTTTGTTGATGGCGTAAAATTTAAACGGTAAAATTTTTGTTAGCAGATTCAATATTAATCTTATCTTTGTTTTCTATTTGTTTACAGTTTTTATTATTTTTTACAGTTTTAATATTTTTGAATGCAAAAAAAAAAATGTACATTACATAATAATGTAAATGGATGTATGAATGAATGCACATATAATTTTACGATTTCATTACTTATTATTGTTATTGAATAAAACAAAATATTGTTAAATTAATAGAAGTTATTTTCCTTTGAAATAAATTATTATGTAAAAAATTTATAAATTTTAGCATTGTACTTTTCATGTTAGTAGCGGTCGGTCCTGTGGTGGTGACAGCTGATTTTTTTACACATTAAATCATTTCTTACATCGCGTAGGAGATTTAAATAAATAATTGAAATCTAAACCAAAAAAAAAACCATTAGTAAATAGGTAAAATATATGTTACTTCGTTTCAAAAGTATTCTGTTATTGAAGTTACTAGAGAGAAAATGAACGAAATATTGTATAGGTAGTATTTTTACAATGCTTTTTAAAAGACACAACTTTCTTACTGTACCCTATGTATTGTTATAATACAAAGTATAGGAATATTTGAAATTGAATCGCAATGTATTTTTAAAAACGCAACTTTGCTTAATTTTATTCATTTGTACATAGTGGCAAAAAGTAATAATCGAAAGTATCTTAAATTGTGTATAAATTTAAATTTTTGATAAATATAAATTTTTAGCTAATTATGAATATAAACATTAATAAATTAGGTTATGTACATTTTTTACTGTCAAAGTGTTGCTGTAATATTTTGTAATAATATAATTTTTTTTCTCCCTCTTTTCTAAAGTTGCGATAATATCCACGAAATTTCTCATGAAAACCAGCCTTTTTGCTTTTCTTTACAGCTTCAAATTATTTGTTTCAGTTAAATCGTTTTGAAAATTTTGGATTAAATATTGTACAACAAAAAGAAATTTGTTTTTCAAAACTTAAAACTGCAATTTATTTAAATTTATTTTGCGTTTTACACTTTCGATACACTTTACTGTGTAGTGAGATTTCATATGCCAAATCGTTTCGTATCAGTTTTTTGTCTTCTTACATGATAAAATCTTATTACTGTCTATTAAATATACAGTTTCTGAACTCTCCAATTGGTAATTCCGTTCATTGCTTTGTTAAAACAATTTTCCTAAAAGTACATCTTCCAGTCCCAGCTTAGCCCAAAAAAATAGTATGGCACTACAAGCGGGAAAATTGGCAGGTTCTTATCTCTTTTTTGAGGAGATGTGACTAGTTGAAGTACTTTCGACAAAGAAACGTTGATCTTTTGCTAATGTCGTTAGTAATACAATAATGCTAGGTATGAAACTGTTTATACCTAGTTCGTATAAATCGGCCAAACAAAACACCAATTTATGGTTTAAGGATATTTGCAAAAAGGCCATCCAAAATAAAGAGGAACTTTTGAAGCGGTACAAGGCCAATGTTTCGGAATCATCGCGTAGGAGCTATAAAGTGACCAGAAACAATTGCAAGAAAATTATCAATCAGTAAAAGTTTCTGTATAACCAACAGCTGAAACAAAAAATCCCCTACCAGCCCAACTGCAATCGTTCCTTTCGAATATTTGCAAAAAATGTTAAGCAGAACTTTTGTATATCGTAATTTCCTCGATAAATAAAAAAACGACTCTATCATTTCAGGTTCGGTTGGGAAAGCAATCTTATTTGCATTAAATTCCACACTTCTTCCTACATCTTAAGCTCCACCTACGATTCCTGAAGTTGAAGTCATATTAAATGGAAGGCTGCTCATGTTTCACAAATTCCCAAAAAAGGTGACAAAAGCAACCCCTCCAACTATAGACCTATAGGTATAATTTCGATTATTTCCAAAGTTATGGAAACAATCATAAACCAAAAGCTTAAGAAATATCTCGATGATAAGGGGTTTTTAATGATCGACAATATGGTTTTAGATGCAACCGATCCACTGGCGATCTTATGACATATCTTTGTGAAAAATTTAACAGCAGCATTCACTTTTCTGGCGAATGTATTGTTGTTGTTCTTCATATTTCGAAAGCTTTTGATCGAGTTTGGCATGGTGCTCTTTTGAGCAAATATCAAGCTATAGGCCTTGGAACTACTTTCTGTAAATAGATTGAAGATTTTCTTTCGAATCGCTGTATTCGTGTTCTAGTCGACGGTTACACTTCTGACAAATTCCAAATAAATGCTGGCATTCCACAAAGATCCGTCCTTGCCCCAACTCTCTTTTTGATTTTTATCAACGATCTCTTATCGACAACCTTCAATCCAATCCACAGTTTCCCTGACGACAGCACTCCGGTGGCATCTTACGCATTTTCTAGGAAATCAGATGTCACAAACACCGCCGTTAATGCAGCAAGGATTACTGGGGAAATAACGTAATCTCGAACTTTTTTATCTCGTTTTTTCTTTTTAGAAAATCTCGAAAAATCTCGTTTTTTTTAATATTTGATTTGTTGTAAAAATAATTTGAAAAAATTTAAGTTTTAGATTTACAATTTATATTATGTATTTATTTAAAAAAAAATTTTAAGCGTATTTTATTTATACGAGTACGATACAAAAACAGAAATAATCTCAAAAAAACAATACAAAAAATTAAAGAACGAAAATACGTCTCCAAAAACTTATTTTTAAATTAAATTATATAATTAACAAAATAAAATAAACAAAAAAATAAATGCGAAACTTAAACAAAAAAAATCTAAACTAAACTATATTTTGGACTATTTTTTTTTTAAATATAGCTTGTTCTTTTTTTTTCTCCTTTTAACAATTCTTTTAATTTGGTCATGTCTTTTTATCAATTTTGGTTTTTTGGAACTCTTAATTCACCACTTTCCAGGTTTAAAGTTAGTTACAAAACCAGGATTGGGTGGACTTTGGAGTCGGTTGCAAAATCAAAATTATACGCTTTTTCCAGAATATATGTGCATGAGTTAGGACGGATTTTAGAGTTGTATTCAAAATCAGGATTTCCGCTTTTTCCAGAATATATATTTCTATATTTCCTAAGCCCTTTATTGTATAGAGCTGGGTTACTCTGCACTTTATTGATTAGCTGGTCTTCAAAATTTTCCATTTTATTTTATGAATTTTAATTTGTTTATGGCTATTCCTTTTTTTGTTTTTGTTTGTCAACGCGCCCAAATTTAGAACAATTTGCTGTTTTTGAAAAGCGTTGCGCATAGCTACAACTTTGCTACATCATTATAATTTGTATATTCTACGTCACCGCGCCGCAAGCGTGTAGTTGTAGCAACGCGCCATTACATTTGGCCTTAATCGCCGATAATTTTTCCAAATCGGCCTTTATGCATATATTCCGTACAATTCTTACGTGCTGTCAATTTGATTAATAATTTCAAATGAAAATAAAACACACCAACACATTTACAAAAGAAAAAAAAATGTGATGTAAAAAAATCATAGTCATTCGTTTTTAACTCTCTGGTGTTTAGTTAACACTATGCTAATATGCATGACAGATAAATGTCGTTTCGATTTTCGAAATGCCGGAGTAGAGTGAAATAAACTTTCTGACATCATAAATATTGTTTCGAAACATCCAGTGTTAACTTTACTCTGCCATTTCGAAACGACTGGGTTAATATGAATTTGAAATGTCAAAATTTGATTGGAAAATTTATTTATTTTTAACAAATAATGGAGTTTTCTAAAAAAAAAAAAAATTAATTTTAAAAAGTATTATAAGTTCAATTGAACGTTTCGTTTACTACTATTTTAATATGTAAATTTATAATGTTAAAATTTTAAATAAAAAACAATAATGACACTTCATAAGACTTTGACATTTGTAAATCTTCTTCACCTCGTGAGGAGGATTAAAAAAATAAAAAACGAACCGCACTTCTGATCTGTCACCTGATGTTGCAACAAAAAAACCAAGTTGCGTTTTGTTCAAGTGTGAAACGCCCTAACAAACACGGCCGTGACGTAATCATGAACAAAGTTGTTAAACCTTTTAATTTTTTTCGCTTCTTTTGCGAATTGAAGTACCAAAAAATTGAATATCAAAATAAAATATAAAGAGAAGCCATTTTTGTTAAGTATGTATGTACATTACAAGTACATTTTACAAATTACTATTTCCTAGTGAGTTGTGTGTGACTACTGACTTGTGAGCAGGGTTCATACTCAGAAAAAATTTTTTTTACCAAATTGGATTTAAAATGTTACCAAATGGACAAAAAAATTACCAAAATATTGGATATTGAAACACAATGGTTTTACCTGATTTTACATTTATTTATATATTATAAAAATAAACAAAACAATTATTCATATATGCAACCTAACAAAACAATTCATATATACAAAATCTAAAAAAAAAAATAACAAATTCTGAAGAAACAAAAAAACTTAAACCACTTAACTATTTATCAACAAACAATATTAATTATCAAGGAACATAAAATTTTTAAAGTAAAATTTGTAAAACCTTTAGAACGCAAAAAATTATATATATGTATATATATATATATATAACTTACTAAAATTAATTTTTGGTAGACCAAACTTTACAAGCCGATTTATTTCCTTTATCCAGTTCCTTAGCCACTTCCTTTCTTCTCTTTTAGCCATGAACTCTCTGTCCACTGCATCTGGAATTTCCTATGATATTTTTCACGTTCACTACTTGCTGAACTTAAATTTAATTCTTCACAATCAAAATCATCTAATTTTCTCACAGTCACCGTAGCAGATCCATTATTTTGTTCACCTTGCGAATGAGATTCATCTACATCCACAAGCCGAGCTTTTTTGTTCACAAGATATCTTCAGGAAGAAGTTTTTTATGAATTATGTGTCTTAAATTATTTTAGCAAATTTTTCTAAACTACATATACATATACATGTAACTTATTTTTCCATTTTAAACAAACGTAAAAAATTTAGATTTTAACAAAATTAAAAAATTTTCTTTTAAACAAACTTAAAATATTTTGATAGTCCATTATTTTCAAAAATGGTTTTCTTTTTAAATTGGTCCTGATTTGAATTTTTGCTATTCTCCAAATTATTTCAAAAAATTACCAAATTATTAAAAAAATTACCAAATTACCAAAAAAAATTTATCTGAATAAAATTACCAAATTTGTTAGAAAATTACCAAAGTGGAAGCCCTGCTTGTGAGTTGTGATGTGACACTCTTTTGTAAACTAATTTAAGAAGAGAATGTAATGAGAGCATTGGTTGTAGATACAGCTAAAGCCACCTATATACAGCCAGGTCTTAACTTCAGGTTTTTTTAAATGGCCGGCGTAAGTGTTATGATAAATGTAAACAAAGGTTAATTTTGTATATTTTGTATCAACTTCTTCATATATGATATGAACAATTTTTTTATTAATGAATTATAAATTATTTTTTTATTGTATTAAAAATTTAAATAAAATAATTTCCAATTACATAATTTATAATTGGAAAATAGAAATTAAAACAAACATTAATTAATAATGAGAAGATGTTTTTGTTTAATTAAATTTTATTTACATTTAAATAATTTAAAAAAATTATCTAATTGGAAATCATTTTATTTTTAATAGTCGAAAAAAAAATTTACCAAATAGTTATTACGATCAGTAAAAAATAGTATTATCATTATCAATAAGACAAGAAATAAAGATGAAGTATCTATCTTTAGCATCATTTTTAAAAATTAAAAAAATAGAGCCAAAGAATGTTTTTATTCATACTCGAATATCTAAAATTACATTTGATATATTTTACGGACTTGATAAGTTGTATCGTGTATGGGCAAGTTGTAAAACCATTTTGATGGTTGAAAAGTTGGTTGGAAGAATATCAAAAAATTTTGATTTTTGTGGGCGGAGTCTTTGGTTTGTAGTTGAGTTGTATCGTGTATGAGCAAGTTGTACAACTTAAATGTCATTTTAACATTGAGATTTTTTGATTTGAGAAAATAATAAAAATATAAAGTACATAATTACAACGGTTGGATGATAGGTTGATATATATGTGGTATGGTTATTAAACCTGTCTGCGTACCAAGTTTACAATCTAGTCCGCCGTGTACGGGCAGCATTAGATGTAAAGAGACAAGCAATAACTCGTAAACTACACAATTTTTTTTATAAAATTTTGTAAAAAAAATTATTCAAAACGGTAAAGAAACTTTTTACTTAAGAACGTAATGGCATCTTTTTATGTAGATTTTATATGACATTTCTCCCGTTAGACATTTTGGCTATGCCGATACATTTACATGTTGGTAGATTTTTTACTCGTCTCTTTACGTCTCTTATTATTTTCTGGGCTTTGTATTTGGGTCTTTTGACTATTGTATTTTTGTTTAATAAAGTAAAATAATTTTGAATATTACAGTAAATTGATATTTCATTACCTTCATAAAAATGCCATCTACAAATGCATAGACAAATAGTACTATGTACTATTCACTCGTCACAGAACAGACACAACAGATTGAAGACAGTACAGCTATTCACTCATTTGGGTGCGGGGTTAGAAAGTTATTCTGTTCTCAACTAAATGTAACCCTTTTAAACCCAATTAGCGTAGCGATCAAAAATTAAGCAATCCATTTTTAGATTTTAACCAAAGTATATCTATATATATGTAAGTATGTAGTTTCATTTACCACGTGACCAAAAATATTTTGCTAGCTCACATGCATACATATTTAAAAATTTACTTAACACATACAGATAAAATATACTAAAATTCAAGTACATAAATCAAATTATTATTTGGTTGGCCTTTACATATAACAAACAATTATTCAATTTTAGTTATCTCTATATTAAATAGTTTACACGTGTCGTAAAGAATATGCTTTATTTTAAATTTTGAATGCTTTTCGAATTTTACATTAAATTTGACAATATAAATATGTACATATGACTGTATATATGCACTTTGCACATATATATGCATAACAATAGGTTTGTTTATTAGTTTTCAGAACAGAACAGAACAGGACAGAACAGCAAACAATGAAATGTCAAAAACTTTCGGATAATTTAGAACAGAAAAACTAATGAACGCTTTTTTGTACTTTTTTGTTCTACTTTTTCAGTTGTCAAAAAAATTTTATTATTATTGTTTAATATCTTTAATGTCTAATCTTTAATTTTTAAATATCTTTTAAATTTTCACAAATTCACTTTTTTCACCATTTTTCACTAAAAGAAATTATTAATAAACATTCATATACATGCATCTGTCAAAATTTAAAAAAAAAACAACAACAAAATCTTGTCCAAAATAGTTCTTAAAAAAATTCAGAACAGAAAAGTACAACCTAGAACACTTTCAGACAACTTAATGAATACAAATCAGAACACTTTCAGACAAAAAAAAACACAGTTCTGAAACTAATGAACGCAAAAACCTGTTCTAGGTTGTTCTAGATCGTTCTAGGACAGACTAATAAACACACCTAATATAAATATGTATATATAACTGTATAGTGACTTATGCATATTGTTAACAAGATTCGAAATTTGTAACATTTATACATACATATGTATGTAATCTTATTTTTTATTAGGAAAATTTTACACCACGTAGACCATAAAGGTTAAAAAATAAAAAAGTATATTAATTATTGAATGTTAATCGAGAAAAAAGTGAATAAATTTTATATGTACATATGTATGTAATGGTACTTTGATATGATCATAAATAATAAATATTATGTATATTAAAAAACACAAAATAAATCATAAAAAACAAAAAAAGGTTTTTTTTTCCCTATAGTTTACTATAGTGAATGTACATACGTATATCATTTGTACATACTTTATATATACATATGTATCTATGTAGGTACTTGCATATATAATATAAGTAGGTATATAAAGCATGTAAATTCCAACTAAGTATAAAAACATACATATACATGCATATACATATATATGTACCTACTTAGTTAAACTAATTAACATTAATCCAATATATGTTAATTAATAATTTTATACATTTAAATTTATAAAGTAAAAATTTAAATCCTTCTTCATATATTATAGTCAATACAGTTTACTTCAATTGTAACGAGGAATTATTGGTTACTTAATCATTCTAAATAACATATTTTTATAGAATAAAAACTAGAATAAATAAAATTTATTTAATACTGACAATCGAATCTAAATTACTTATAAAAACCTTACATTAAATTACCAGTATTCAAATTATTATCTATCCTAGTATAGTAATACAAAAGTACAATGTACCAAAACATTGGTACACAAACCAATTTATTTTATTTAGAGAATTTATTTTTTTTTTTTTTATTCAAGGTTAAATTGTATATCATTGCATATTAAAGAAAAAAATGAAAAACGTTTATGTATATTTAAAATTTAAAAAAAAACGAATTTAGTATAACATAAAAGATGAATAAATTTCATATTGATAGATGTCGCGACTATTTGGAGCACAGCCTTATTTTTATTATCTATACTAAAAAATTTGTTCTACTTGGAATGTATTGGCACGGTTTTGGTACGGTGCATATGTTATAGCTTGAACATTTGCGCCTCGTTAGTATTTTTAGAAAAAGGTGACTTTTTAATGAAGGAAACTTACAACTGATTTTCGAATAGTGATCTTAGAAGGAAAATATATAAACTATTTTTGATACTTTAAATTGTGGAAATTCAGATGACGTTAAATTTAGAAATGTACAACTTTCTCAAACTAAGTGACTATCGCGTTATAATGCGCTAGAAAAAATATATACTCAATACTTAGAATAATTACAAACCCATTTTAAATTGGCTTGTGATGTTGAAAAATGTCACACAGCTGGAATGTTATCTGAAGCTTTTAAAGATGTTAGAAATAAATTAGTTCTCTCATTCTTACGATGGATATGATTTCAAGATGGACAGATTTCAGAGCAAAAAATAAAAAGCTTAATTGAAAACAGTTTTGTTGTGAAAAGGCTGATTTTGGAATAGATTTTCTTATGAAAACAATTTTCAATAACTTCCACCATAATAAGTCTAAATTTTCAGATCAATCTTTAAGATTGTGTTCATCTAATGAACAACTAGATGCTGAAAGCCAGTATGATCTACTACTAACTTTTAAATGGAAAGGATTATGGAGTGGTAATATTCCAAAAGACCCTGAAGAATTTTTGGGTTAGACTAAAGTTTATACTATTGAAAATGCAATCGACCGTCGACGAAAAAATTTTTCGTACCATTGGCTGACTAGCGTTAAACATAACGCTACCTTATTACAATGCATTGGTGGAAAGAGTTTGTTCGGTAATGAATTCAACGAAAACTAAATACGTAATCGTATGATGATGGAAACCCTTTCACCTTTAATACGCATAAATACTACTATTCAATGAAAAACATATGCTGTGAAACATTTGAACCAACATCTACTTAACTATCTACTTAACTTGAAAAAAAGACGACGAAGCTTTAGAAGAAATTCTTTAATGAAATATAATATTGCAATACTCAAAAACTCAACGCTTTTTAGTTGTTTTTAAAATTCTTCAGTAGTAACTCCTGATCAGACATGGGAGTAATGCATTAAATTGTCAATTAAATTGTTTTAGCATTAGCATTAAATTTTTCAATGGTAATGAAAATTAATTAATTGATTTTCATTATCATTAAATTTTTTATTGCTAATTAAAATCAATTTTCATTATCATTAAAAAATTTAATGATAATGACAATTTAATGCTAATGCTAAAACGCCCATGTCTGCTCCTGATTCAATAAAGCAAGGAGTAACTAATGAAAATTTTGGAAATTTTTCTACTTAACTTTTCGTGGGAACGTCTCAAAATCCCAAAATAACAAAATCCCAAAGTAACAAAATCCCAAAATTTCAAAATCTCAAAGTTATAAAATCCCAAAACACATAATCCCAAAATTACTAAATTCCAAAATAAGAAATTTTCAATGTTAATTTTCAAAATTGATTTTTTTTATATAAAAACGTCGAAATTTTTAAAAAATTTAATATATTTGCAGGAAAGCCTGTAAACATTGACATACTATTCGTATTGATTTTAGAGTTGGATTTAAAATCAAGGTTACAATAATATTTTTAACGGAGGTTTGAGGGTGGCAGCTCCTATTCCTTCTAAATTTATTATATTTCATAAATGAAAATGGGCAAATTTAATTTTTTTATGAAACTGGTATACGTATTCGCGAGATTTTGAATTAGAAAGGATTTTAGTGTTAGTTTTATAATCAGGATTGCCGCTTTTTCCAGAGGATTTATATATTAGTGTATGCCAGATTCTGAATTAGGAGAAATTTTAGAGTTGGTTAAAAAATCAACCGGATTTTTTATATATGTACTTGTGTATGCCAGATTGAATTAAGAGGGTTTTTAGAGTTGGTTACAAAATCATTATTGGCCCCTTTTCCGGAGTATTTATTATATACCCGGATTTTTACATCATATTGTCTATTATGTTAATTGTACATATTTGGATTTTGAAAGTTCGGATTTTGAAGATTTTGATTTAAATATTTGTATTTTAAAATTTGATCTTCTAGCAGAACCCATGAGGTTAAGTTTTTCCATCTACTGTATTTAACGGTGGATCCATCTGCTTTTTTTTTGGAATATCGTCCCAACCGGAATAATATTTCGCAATTTGGGATTTTGTAATAAGTTGAACATTTTTTGGGATTTCGTACTCAAAGTCTTTTCGTTGTGTTACTACTAAAGAATAAATCCCGATTAATAAAGTAAGGAGTAACAGCTGAAGATTTTGGAAAACAGCTAATCCATTTAATTTTATAGTTTTTAATTTTTCTACTTAATTTTTCGTTGGTCGCTTAAATGCACTCAGTCAACCAGCGGTTTTTCTTTATCACACACCATCGTACCCATAGATATATTAACTAATAGATGGGAAGTTAGGTATAGTCGTTTCTTTTCTTCTTATGTGTTTTCCTATCTTAAGGTATTCAGTCAAAAAAATACATATGCATTTTATAATATGTATACATTTCGTTCACTCAGCTGTTTATATTTATTAACATAATGTAAAGCAGTTTTTCATAATCAGTTTCATTCAGAGATTTTAAGTTTTTATATTACTTAATAATTGATATATTTTGTTTTTAAAATTAAAATTTAATTTAATTAAAGTTATTCAAAATTTTAACTACTTATAAAGTAACAAAATAAGTGATAAAATCCTTAAAAAAATTAGAAATGAATTTATTTCACCTTTTAGGAACCTATTTCTGAGGAAACTAAAGCAATACAAACGCACGGTTCACTTAGCTGTTTCTCAAAATTGGCTGAAAATATTTTCTTCACTGCCTATCTATTAGTAATATATCTATGATCGTACCTAAACCTATTATACATATTTATTATTTACTAAGTATAAAGGAAATATTTTACTTTGCTTTTTAACATTTTTTCTTTTTGTTGAAACTTGAAATAAATTAATTAATTAAAGGTCTTATAATATTTAATTATATGAATTTAGATTCTTTTTATTGTTGTAATACATATTATGTAATTTGTTGTCACTTTTTAAATATGTTATTTATTATTTATATTTTGTTCTTTAAATTTGAAATAAATTATTTTACTTAATGTTTTCTGTAATTATGTTTTCACATAAATATCAAAATAATATGTTATTTATTATTTTTAAGCATGAAAAATAATAAATAACATTTATTTTCTTCTTTAAAATTTTTTTGTGATAAATAAAAAAGAATTAAATTTATTAAAAGTTTTGTTTTATTAATATATTTAAAATTTTAATATTATTATTATCTTTCCTTGGTAAGTTTTACAAATTATTTGATTTTTTAAAAAATTTAAAATATTACTAGACTATTAGGTTAGGTATGACTTTAAATTGAGAAGAATTTTCAAACAATTAAATTTCAAAATAAAAATTAGGCATTGCAACATTTTTCGCTCAGTTGCGATTTTGGGCTACTTTTTTTGTTAAAACGGGCAACTTTTGAAGCAAGAGATTTGTTCACTCTGACAATCGGAACTCCATCACGCTGTCAAAAACTTGTCTTATATGTTTTATATATATATGAACATGATGTTTTAAACATGAATCTGACTTTTTTTTTTTATACATCATATGCCAAATTCATTTATGTACTGACAAGCCGAAACATTGATTTCAAATGGCCGCCGTAGTACTTATGAAAAATGTAAATATAAGTTAGTTTTGTATGAATTTCTATACGGTATGGTAAATTTTTTTCTTTTTTAAAATTAAATTAAATTTTAATGTTAAAAACCGAATATATCAATTATTAAGTAATATAACAACCTTAAATCTCTTAAATGGAACTGTTATGAGAAACTGTTTTACATTATTTTTATAAATATAAATAGCTGAGTGAACGAAATTGTATACAAATTATAAAATGCATATGTGTTTTTTTGACTGAATACCTTAAGATATCAAAACCGATAAGAAGAAAAGAAACGTCTATATCTTCCTTCCCATCTATTAATAATATGTCTATGGAATAAAACCTTTCGACTGAAAAATTGATAACTTCAGCGCAGCAATTACAAATTCCAACAAGTTTTCTGTTATCTATAATAACACGGTTCTAGCAGTTGGCTGGTTTTCATGAAATAATCCACGAAAATGTTAGAGCATAGGCAGAAGATACAAAAATGATATGGTGTGAAAGAGATAACCCTAAAAAAATATCCATGAAACATTTGACGAAAGTAACCATAAATATCCACGAAAATATGTTCTCTGAAGATATTTTGCTATAAATATCGTGGATATTTTTAATACATATGTAAAAATTGTATATCTTGCAACAAAATTTCTCACTACCATAGCATTTAAATTTTAGCAATCACCAATGAAAATAAGCTGAATTAATCGATTTAAAAAAATTTATATGACGATTTTTTTAGCAGAAGTTTTCATCAATGAATTGATATAACTTTTAACTTTGCAGTAGCAAGGCAGTAGATGGAACTTATATTAAAAAAATTATGATATATGTCTGTTTGTTATTTAAACTGACAGCTAAACATTTTTTTGTCCAGAAAAAATAACTTCGTTTTCCCACAATGGTAACTGTAGCTGATAATTTTCAACAGAAATTGGCGGATAATGAACTACTTTGAAACTAAACAATTATTGAAAATTTTTACATAGAATTTAAGTTTTATTTAAAGATACATTTGCTATAATTATTTTTTTGTATTTGATAGTTATCCTTAAATTTGTTTTTGTTAATTTAATTCTGGAGCTTACTGTTTATATAAAAAAATTTGACATTCGTCTAATCGATACAATCAAGTAATCAACTGATTGAACATCTTTGTTTTGCAAAATTTCATACAAAAGAATTCTCAAAAATTTATTTTTTGAAAAAAAAAAGAAAATAAATAACTTTTATTTAAATATATTTTATAGTATTTAACATATATTCATTTGAATACAAATTTTAATAGTCATTTTAATATATATAAATTTAATTTAAGGTCTAGAAAAAAAAAGATTTTAATATACTAAGTACATACGAATAGAATCAAGACTAGTTTGGCTGTTTGTTGTTTCAGTTGATTTTTTTTAGTATTTACGCAGAAACATAATTTTTTTTATATATACTAACATCAATATAATTGAAAACATAAATTTTCGTGATATTAAACATTTATTAATTTTTAATAAATAAGTTATTTTTGTAAAATATAGTAATAAATTTAATTAAAAATTAATTGAAAGAGAAAAGCGGTAATTTTAGGAATATTTACCAAATAAAATTTAAGAATCATTAATTACTTTTGGAGTCGCATAATGGCCCGAAATGATACGGATACGGGAGGTCTATTTGTTAATTTTAATCAGAATATAACGTAAAATAATATAATTTTTGTTTTTATAATTCTAATTATTTTATTTTTAGTTCTCTGGCAGTTGCATCTAAATCTGGATATAGTTTGTTTAGTTTGGCTAGTGTTGATTCTGTGTTAGAAAAAATTTATAGTTGTAAGATAGATGAAATCTTTTTAATTGAAAGACTTTTTGAAAGTTCTTTAGTTGCGGTGGTATCATTAAAAGCGCCTAGAAAATTAAAAGTATATTTTAAAAATTTTATTTTGTATATATTAATATTCTGTTTCCGTTTTTAAGGTTTGTCATTTTAAAAAAAAAAGTGAAATATGTAATTATTCATATTCCAACACAATATTGGCAGTAAAATTAAATCGTGAACGTTTAGTTGTTTGTTTGGAAGAAAGTTTATATATACATAATATACAAGATATGAAAGTCGTTCATACTATACGTGATACACCAAGTAATCCAACTGGTTTATGTGCATTATCGTCATCTTCCGAACATTGTTATTTAGCATATCCGGGCAGTGTTACGTCTGGTGAAGTTCAAATATTTGATGCAATTAATTTACATGCAAAAACGATGATTCCAGCTCATGATTCACCATTGGCTGCAATTGCTTTTAGTCCGTCAGGAACGGAAATCGGTAAAATACAAAGTTTTATAATAAAAACATTATCATAATTTTTTTTTGCAGCTACTGCTAGTGAACGTGGTACTGTTATTCGTGTATTTTCATTAGATGGAACAAGATTATTTGAATTTAGACGTGGTGTTAAACGTTGCGTTTCTATTGGTTCTTTATCATTTAGCACTTGCTCTGAATATTTAGTATGCAGTTCAAATACAGAAACAGTTCATATATTTAAATTAGATCGAACATATGCTGAACCTGAAAATAAACAAAGCTCAGATGATTGGATGGGGTAAGAATAAGTTTTTTACAAATGCAATTCCGTAATATAATTTGTAATTGATTTTAATTTTTAGTTATTTAAGTAAAACTGTCTCAAGTTATTTACCAACACAAGTTGCAAATGTATTTACTGGGAGAGCTTTTGCTTCTGTTGTTTTACCAGAAGCTGGTATTAAACGTTTATGTGCAATAGCTACTATCCAAAAGACTTTAAGGTAAATAATTTTAATTCTTTTTTAATTGAAGTTTTTTTAATTAATATTTTGTGTTTATTTTTGTAGACTTTTAGTAGCTTCTCAGGATGGATATTTTTATGTTTATTCTATACCACAAGTTGAAGGTGGTGAGTGCCAATTAATTAAAAAACATGATTTAAAAAGTGCTGAAAATATAACTATTGAGCAGATAAAAGGTAATTTTTAAAACTTATCAAATTAATATTTTTTAAATCTTAATGATTTAATTTATTTCTTTTTAGAATCAGAACCAATTAATCCAGAAGAAAATAAAACTTCTGGTCCAAGCTATGCTTCAACCGTTAAAGGAAGCGAAACTCAATAAGAAAAACATCATAACAGTTAAAAAAAACATAAATTATAAAATTTTAAAAAATATGACGTAATATAAAAATATTTTTCAAAAATAGAAAAAAAAAATTACATAAAGTTAAGGTGAATATAAGTTTTTAAATTTGTTCTTCAAGTAGAAAATAAGTTAAACATTTTTCCACCTAAGAATATATAAAATTTTATATTAATAGAAGTTAATTTTTTTTGCTGTATAAAACAAATTTGCTTTAATTCTAATTGATTTAAAAATAAAACAATGAAAAAATTATATAAATATTATTAATAGAATACAGCACAGGCTTAAATTTATATAAAATAAAAACAAAATATGTTTTTATTTTGAGATGTGAATACATTTTTAAAATTCTTTATTTTCTAATCAAATATTAAACAAGAAGTGATAATAAAATTTTAATTAAATATGTATATATATTTACATATTTTAGATATATTTACATATATATCATTTCAAACTTAGAATATCTTGATCCAAAAAAAATGTATAAAAAATGCATATATTATATAAAAATATAAACAAAGAAAATTTTGTATAAAATAAATATTAAATAAATATTTAATGTTTTAAAAGAAAATCATTTAGACGTTTTTCTTCATCTTCTCCTTTAGAATCAATTTTATATATATATTAATGAATATCATGTATCATGTAAACCATCTCTTATTAGAGGTTTGAAAAGTGTATTAAGTAAATGAACCATCCCGATCGCAGTGAAATTCCGATATATTATCTAAAATCCTGTGACACAATAAATATTACTAATAAAAACTTAATTGACTTGAATTTTTGACGAATATGTATTAGAATTAGAACAGAATTTCTTCCTTTCAAACAAAACCATTAAATTACAAGTTTTAACAAAAATTTGCAAGATTAAGAAATAAATCAACAGTATTTTATAGAAATTAAAATTGTTTGAATTTAATGTGATATTTAATAATTTAACACAAATATTAATTAAATTATTTTAGTTTTATTAAATATTTAAATTACAGTAATAAAATTGAATTTATTATTTCGTTACAATAAATATAATTTAAAGATTTTTATTTTATATTCATATTTTAAAAACACGTTTTGCAAACGTTTCACCAACTATTAACGGAAATACTAAATTTGCTTCAGCATAAATTTTTACAGGTTCAGAATCTTTTCTTATTTTGCCCCATGAAACCGCTTCATCTGGTCTGGCACCACTATCACTACCGTCAAATTCGGACGCTGTATTAATATATACTGTATAATCTGCACCATTACGCATTAAATTTGCATTACAAATATGATGTTTAATTAATCCACCACCTAAGATTATCATACCTGAATGTAATGCTTTAACGGCCATTGAATTTAAACGTTTTAAATCAGATAATATATCAATAACTAAACCGGGATTTCGATGTGAATGAAAATACATCATATCACCTAAACTACCATCAGTTAATGCTGGGCTAAATACTGGTATTTTATTTTTTGCAGCCCAATAATATATTGACGATGCATCATTAATACGTTCACCTAAACGTTGAATAATTTTTGATGGTGTCCATAAAATGTTGTGTTCTTTTTGATCATTTAACATTTCATTTAAAAGTGGCATTACCCAATTTTCGAATTTACAATAATTATCATTTGGTACTAATAAATTTCCAATTCTGTTAATACCTTTTTCTCTTAATTCTTTTCCTTTTAGTTCAAATGAGCCTAAAACATTTAAATATTTTTCACTTAAAATAATTAAGAAATTTTTTAACCATGTACCTAAATATGTTGGTGCTAAACATTTAATTAAGTCTTCCTCAACTCCACCAGCTGTTGCTACAATACAATCAACCATATTTTTTTCTACAAGAAAACGAATTGTTTCTCGCATTCCTGATGATGCCATATTTGATGTATAACCTAAGAATATTGTACAATTTGATTTCCTTTTAATGAAATCATCTTCCTCGTGAATATCTAAGTTTTCTTCGCAGAGTGGTTTTTCTCTGCAATCAAGCTATTTTTATAAAGTTATCAAAAGAATCTACTTCATGATTTTTTTTGTTACCATTTTATTGATTTCATTTACAGCCAATCCAAAATTTGTTGCTTGAAATCCGGTACTCAAATACGATTCAAGCAAAGCTGAATAATTAATTCCATTATTCCATTCGTAACCCTTGATTATTGGTGTTCCTTCAGGAATCGGTTCAGATGTTACAAGAACAGCCTCTTTAGCTATAACCGGTTCTGACATTTTAAATTAAACTTAAATGCTTTTTTTACTAACATAACATGCAATGTACTTATATTTTTGACATATTTTTGACTGGCTCGTTTTTCAAGATAAATTAAATAAATGTATATATTCATATGTATTTGTTTGAATGTATAGTGTAATATACCATACCATATGCACATGTACATATAGTTTATATTTAAAAGTACAATAAAAACTTTTTAATACAAACTTGAAATTAAAAACTTTTTGTTTATTTATCATAAGAATTTTATTAATTAAAAGAATTAGATATTGTTCAATACAAATTAAATAAAATTACAACCGGAATTAATAAAACATATTTTTTTTTTGAAATTATTATTACTCTATTTTTCTTAGGAATGTTTCGATCTTTCAAGCTGCAAAAGTTGTTCCTTAATCTCAAGTTTTTTTTTCATAATCCTTTCCATTTCTCTATTATGACGTTGCATTTCACGAAGGCTACCTTTTTGTACAAGATAAGTGCGATATACTCCTGAAAAAAAAACACAAATTTAAAAAAATTATATAGAACTTTAATTTAATCACTCACCTCTATAAACTTTTTTTAAATCATTAGTAATTTTTCTTTGATTTTGTTCTGATTGCTTAGACCAGTTTGATAAGCTTTCATAAACATTTTTTTGCAACGATATTTGAGATTTTAATAAAGAAACAGATTCTTCTATTTTTGTATCGTATTGAGATAATCTGTCTTCTGAATCAGCTCGTATTGATCTATCAATAGAGCAATCACGGTTTAATAAATCTTCAAGATCATCATTCATAGATGAATGATCAGCATAATCATCATCTTTTGCATTTTTATTATCATCAAAAGATATTTGAACTTTACCATCAATATGTTTCATATATTTCTCTAAACCTAGTACGTATATTTTAAGTACAAAAATAAATACATATTTATTATTTACTAACATAAATATAACCTTAAACTAACCTGAAATATCTACAACTTTTTGTTCTAAATCATTTAAAAAACTTAATTTTTTCATACGACCATCAACAATTTCAATATTTCTCCTGTTACGAATTAATTTCTTTTTTACGGAACTTTTGTAATCTGACCAAACCTTGAATTATTTTTTTTTTTAAATAACAATTTTAAAGTTAACAGTAAGTACGTACCTTCCTCCATGTTGTTGGATCTTTGTTTGGTGGTCCTAATTTATTTAATTCAGATGATACATATTCCCAAAATGCATTTACTTCTTCTTTACTACGTCTTGTAAACCCATGAGCAATATCTTGGCGATCAGTTAATAAATTTATAAGTTCATTATATTGAGCAGTTGTAGTTTTTGATGAACCAAAGCCTGCTGCCACTGACGCTGCCATTGTTTAATGTTTATCTAGAAAAAAAATGTCTCTTTTTTTTAAATTCCAAATGTTTAGTGGGTGTGATGCGTTTTTAATTTTGACATACCATAAGAAACAAAAGATTAAAAAAATTAAATGTTTATTGGTTGGAATATTTAAATATGAAACAAATTTTACAAAAATGTTTTATTTTGTGGTAAATATTTTTGATGTACTGCTGAGCTGAGAGCATTGAGCAATTCCAATCTTTAACACGTTAAGGTCTAACAACTCCATCTAAGTTCAATCTCATGTCTGTGACTGAGTTATGATATATGACTCTTGTTTGAATCATACAAATAACATAAGTACATGTGAATGCCCATAAATTTTATTTATAAAAATATATAAAAAAATATATTTATATATTTATTCTTTATAAAAAATAAAAAAATTTATAAACTGCTGGGTACATAAATACATACATGCATATGTTCGTTCAAGTCTTCAATTGAGTTTTTTCTTTTTTCTAATTTTAGTTGTGTATGTATTGTATATGCCTTTTTTGAATAAAATTTTATAGAACGAAAAAAAAAAAAGAAAACCAAAAGGCTAATTTTAAAATAAAAATAAGACCAAACGTTTTTCACACTAATGAGCAAATTCAGGAAATAGGCGGCAAAATATTTAGATGCCCTAATTAAAACTAGTTTATAATGGAATAGGAGAAACATGTGAACCACATCAGCAGTCAGCACAAAAATTATACTGTTCACCCATGTTCACCGTTGTAATATACAGATCGCACATCAGATCAGACTAGAAAAAACAATTACAAACTGTCACACTTCTCAGGCTACTAACGAAATCTATAAAACATATGTTCGGCTATGATATAGGCTTGTCATTTGTCAGTGTGACAACGACAAAGGTTTACATCGAAATAGGTAAATGCCAATAGTATTCACCGCCCACCGGCTCTAGATCAATGATTAATATATATAATTAACTTCATATCACTATAATATTGTATATCATCTAATATTGTTATTTAAATACCTGCCTCAATAACGGTTATTGAAACTAACAGAGGCGGCATTATTAATATTTATCTACCTAAATTGTTTCGTATATATAACTTGCACTGCTAATTAGATAAAAAAAAGACATTATTTACAAAACAAAATTTATTCAAATTTTTGAATTTTTTTTTTCTTACGTAATTCTTTCAAAATCTTTTGCTTTTATATTCAAATAATTTAAAACTTTCTGTCTTCTTTAACAACTTTATTATCACGTCTTCGTGATTTTCGGAGATCTAAAACTTGTTCTTTAATTTTAAGTCTTCTTTTCATAATTCTTTCAACTTCTTTGTTATGACGAATTGTTTCACGTAAGATACATTTATTTGCTACATAAACATGGAACAAACCTTAAAAATAAAAAAAAATTTAACATAATATATCTATATAATAAAAAATTAACTCGAACCTTTGTATAACTTCCTTAAAGCAACGTGAAATCTCTTTAATTTAAATGCTGATTTTCTTGTCCATTTACAAATATCTTCGAATGATTCATTCTGTATTAGAATATTTGACTTAATAATAATTAAAGATTTTTCAATATCGTTATCGTCGTCATCGTCATATCTAATATCATCCTCAAAACTTGATTCAGATGGATCTCTCAAATATCTTTCAATTGAATCTTCTCTATCAAAAGAAACAGTTTCTTCTTCTTTTTTATAATTTTTATAATTATCTTTTGTATTGTTTCTAGTTTTTGCTGAAACTGGCGATGGTATATCAATATTTAAATCTGGTGGTGGATCAATAGCTGGAACATTAGCTGGGCCTAGTTGACCTTCTTCAAAAGATATTAAAACTTTACCATCTACAAGTTTTATATATTTTTCCAACCCTTAACAAAATTACCAGAATTAGAAATTATAAAATAATTTAAATAATAATAAATACCTGATATTCGTACAACTTTTTGTTCCATAATATTCAAAAAATGAAGTTTACGTGGTTTCCCATCAGTTACTTCAATTTCTTTTTTATTTTGTACAAGTTTTTTCTTAACGTAACTTTTATAATCAGACCATACCTACAAATATATAAAAATTGTGCATAGTGCTAATTGATAAGGTACTAATTGAAATTCTTAAATTCTAAATACTTTTCTCCAAGCTATAGGATCTTTTGTTGGTGGACCAATCCGATTAAGTTCTGTGGCGACATAAACCCAGAATGTACCCAATTCATCTTTACTTCTTCGGGTTATTCCATGAGCTATATCTTGACGATCACTTAATATATTTATTAAATTTTGATATTGTTGATTTGTTGTTTTAATTCCAATATTTGATGGAGAGTTTTCAAACCCAGTGTCCATTTTTGTTTATTTTCTAATTTTTTGAGCATCGGCTTTTTTTATAACAAATACAATCTGTCAACCAAACAATTGTTGACATTTGTTCCGTTTTCATCGTTCCTTTTATAATTTGTATTGTATGTTTATGTTTCATTTCAGTTTATTTTAAATAACAAATGATATTTTTTTTTTGTTATCACTCAGCAAATCAACCTTAAATCAACTCTTCACTTGAAGTCTTCTTGGCGCAAATTTATTTTTAAAAAGAAGTGGGAACATCAAGTACCAAATAAAAATATATGTTTAAGGTAAATACTAAAAGTAATGGATGATCACACTTTTAAAAATAATTACGAAAAATATAAATTACGTGTTAAAAAATGGGAAAAGGATTTTATTAAAAAATATAAAAGAATACCTTCAAAAGTAAGTAACGTAATACGAAATAAAATGTTCGCAATATTCATTACATAAAACAAATTTCAGTATGACATTAAGGAGGCTCCAAACGATATTCGATATTCATATAAAATGTATTATAAATTAAAAACAACATTTTTAGAAAACACATTAAGTGATGTTTTGTCAGATGATGGTTTTGAATTTTGCGAGACAGAAAATTGCAATTTCCAATTGGCAGATAATTCTGGATATGATTTTTCTAAAATTTTTTTACCATCTGGTGTTAGTTTTCTAAATGAGAGTGATGAAACCATTAAAACAAATTCAGATATTTTAGATACATCTAATTCAAATACAACTATTCAAACTGAAAATACAACTACAGACGAGTTAAAAGAATTTGAGTCTGTTGAAGAATTAGATATAAATAAAAAAGCTTGGGTTGGTATATCGCGAAGTAAAAGTTTAAATGTAGTCAAAAAATTTGAAAAGAAAAATGAACCACCGTTAGTGCGAGTTAAATCAAATTTAAATACAAAACTTTTTGAAACATCAAAATCATTCTCAAAACGTAATCCACGGAAATCATTATCTAGATTAAGTTCTTCTAATTTTTCAAGTCAATCCAATTTAAGTTTAAATGCACAAAATGAGAAAAATAATATCTTGAATTCACTTCCCGATTTAGAAACAATATTAACCCAGAAAGCTAAAGAACAAAAATCACCAATTATAAATTCAATTACAAATATTTTAGCTAAAAAATCTAAAGATTTATCTATAAATATTGATAAAGCATGGCTGGATCGTGTTGTCAATGAATCAGACGATAATGCAAAAGACTTGGAAATCCATAAAATATCTTCGTCATTACCATCCCAAAATGAAAGTAATAAAAAATTTGGTATCTCAAACATATATATACCATTAACGTTACCACAAAATAATGAAGTTTTTTTGAAGGATGTTGGAGGAAATAAGGAAGTGGGTTTCAAAAATGAAATTGAATGTAACACATTTGAGAATCCATCTTTTAAAAATATATATCAATATGAAAGTAATTCTGATGAAGCTGTATCAAATAGTGAAGACGAAAACAAAGAAAGTTATCGACAAATTGCTAAAAGACGTCGAATTCTAAGAGATGTGGATCGAAATAAATTAAATGTTCCAAATCAAACCCAAAATTCTAAGGAAATTTTAAAAACATATAGAGGGCCTAAAGAAACTCCAAATATTATTGCTGTTCCTAAACCGATTCAAGAAAAGTCTGAAAATGAAAATGTTGAAATAAAAAAATTTTTAAACTTAGAAAAAAATAAAGATAAACCAAAACAAACAAGTAAATCGAAAAAGAAAACTTCAGCAATATTAGAAAAACATACAGATGAAAGTTGTGAAGAGGATTTAAAAGGTTAAGAATTTGAATTTATTTTTTTAATTATTGTTGTTATATAAGCTAATTTAATTAGTTAATTTTTTTAATTGTAGGTAAACAAATTAAAAAATCAAAACCAAAAAGAGTTTTGAAAGGAAAATCTAAAGACAAACCAATAGTTAGTAAAAACACAAAAAATACTAGAAAGTCTAAACGAAAGAATTTAAATTTAGATAATAAAATCGACATTTCTGCTGTTGAAAATAATGAAGACAAATATTCGGAATCATTTAATTTGGTTTTAGAAGCAGATCATATTAAATCATTACCAAGTGCTAATTTTGAAGAACTAAAAAAAGCGGAGAAGTTTTTGGATGCATATATTAGTGATAAAACAATTTCAACTTTAGGAGCTTTATCATCAGCATTGAAATCTAAATCCAAAGTAACATTGGATGTTAGAAAATCTGAATCACAGACTAAATTAGAAGAAAAAATTCGAAAAGGAACATTGAATGAAAATTTTGTTCGAATTGACATTAATAAAAAAGTTTTTGTTCGTGGTAAAAAATCCGTTAATTATAGTCGTTACAAAAAGAAACAATGGAAATTTAAAAAACAAGTTTATAGTCTTACAGGACCAGATATGGATATGCGTGGCTGTGATGGTGGTATTTTAACATGCCATAAATGCGGACAACCAGGACATTTTGTTAGACAATGTAAACAAAAAGGAGATGCTTTATTACCATTAACCGCTGACCAAATTGATGAATCACCATATTTAACGTTAGAAGAAGCTGCGAAAATGGCTCAAGATAAAGCTATTTCCGTACATAGCCGAAATATAAGTAAATTGCCAGAGGCTACTAATTTTGATATAATTAAAAATGAAACGTCAGAGCTAAAGAATCAGAATAACGATTCAGACAAAGATGAAGAAGTTGTGGACGCTTCAGATGATAGTGATATTACTGAAGATATTAATGATAAAATGGACGAAATTGGAAATGTTGAAGAAATTGATAAGTATTTTGATGACGATTTCATGGAAATTGAATTAGATAAATGTAAGGATATCAAAAACGAGTCAAAACAAAGTTATATTGGGCATAAAATACCAAAAGATTTTCTTGAAAAATGTGGTTTATTTGATAAAAAAGAAACTGATAAAGATATCACACCAATTTATGATTTAAATGAGGATGGAACAATTAAAAGTATTACAGAAGATGTTTTGGAAGTTTTAAAAATGTTTGGGCATAAAACATTTAGAAAAGGTCAAGATAAAGCTATTATGAGGGTGCTATCAGGTCTGTCAACTTTAGTTACACTTAGTACTGGTAGTGGTAAATCTTTGTGTTATCAGTTGCCGGCATATATTTATAGTCGACAAAAAGGTTATATTACTTTAGTTATATCACCATTAGTATCATTAATGGAAGATCAAGTTACAGATGTTCCATCATTTTTAAGAGCGTATTGTTTACATACAAATCAAACAGCTCAACAACGACTTAAAATTATGGAATTAATACATAAAGGTGATATTGATATTTTATTAGTATCACCTGAAGCTGTTGTAGCAGGTGAACGTTCTACTGGTTTTGGCGCTCTTCTAAATAATTTACCACCTATAGCTTTTGCTTGTATAGATGAAGCACATTGTGTTTCACAATGGAGTCATAATTTTCGACCCAGTTATTTAATGATCTGTAAAGTTTTACAACAAAAATTAGGTGTTAAAACTATTCTAGGATTGACCGCAACTGCTACCCTTCCAACACGACAAAGCATTATTCGGCATTTAAATATTAGAGATGGTGAAGACGGAATTATAAAAGATATTCCGTTACCGGATAATTTAGTTCTTTCAATTTCAATAGAATCAAATCGTGATAATGCTTTAATGCAAATTTTAAGAAGTGAACGATTTGAATCTTGCCAATCAATCATAATTTATTGTACAAGGCGTGAGGAATGTGAAAGGATTTCTGGTTTTATACGTACTTGTATGCAAGATAAACCATCAAAAAAAAGTAATCATAAAAGGAAAAGAGTTAATTGGCATGCTGAATCATATCATGCTGGTTTACCTGCATCGAGACGAAGAACAATTCAAAATGCTTTTATGAAAAATGAATTAAGAATTGTTGTTGCTACAATTGCTTTTGGTATGGGTATTAATAAACCAGATATAAGAGCAGTTATACATTATAATATGCCAAAAAGTTATGAAAGTTATGTGCAAGAAATTGGACGCGCTGGCCGTGATGGTAAATTAGCTCACTGTCATTTATTTTTAGATTCGAAAGCACAAGATCATAGTGAATTAAAAAAGCATATTTTCGGCAATTCTATTGATCGTCATGTTATTAGAAAATTACTACAAAAAGTTTTTATACCATGTTCATGTAATAAAAATTTGAAAAGCAGGTATAATTTTCTATTTTAATAAAAATAAAAAACTAAATCAGCAAATGTTTTTTTCTCAGGGATTTTATTAAAACTCATAGAGAAGAAATTCAGGCTAGTAAAAATATAAATTGGAATAATAACTTTGAAGAAGTAGAAAGTTCAACCTCCAAGTCGAATAAACTAACAAGTCATCTGTCCCAAAGATTATGTCCGGGACATGAAATTGGATTTTCAATTGAAGAAACTGTTCAAAGTTTAGATATTCCAGAAGAAAATATATCAACTTTATTATGCTATTTAGAATTAGATGGACTAATGAATTTAAATATTTTAAGTAACAGCTATACAAAATGTAAAATTTTGTCTTATGGAGGATCAAAATACTTAAAGTATTTATTTTACATTTTTGTATTTGTTGTATGAATGTTTATTGTTAAAATCTTTTTAAGAAATGCTGCAAAGGATTGTCCACCTTTAGCAATGGCTATTGCTTTACAATTGAAATCTGGAATATTTGATAAAGAATTAAATATTCTTGAATTTTCTGTTATAGAAATAGCAGCATCAATTGGATGGAATAGCGGGGTTGTTAAACATCAACTAAAACAATTAGAATGGGTAAAAGGTATCTTCAAAAATTCTTTTCATATTTTGTTATATTTTTATTAATACAACATTAATTTTTCTAGTTGATGGTATACCAAAACGTTCTTCAATATCGGTTACATTTTATGATTTAGGATTTCGGGTTAAAGCACCTGGAGATTTCAAAAATGAAGAAATGGACGCAGCTTTAGATTTTCTTTATCAACGTTCTGTCAAACAAGAACAAACACAATTAGTTCAATTGCAATGTATATCAGAAGGTTTAAGTTCAGTTGCATTTAAGTCTTGTTTTCCTTGTTGTGATAAAAATTTTAATTTAGAGATTTCAAATAAATTAAAAATGATAATTAGAAATTACTTTCAAAATAATTGTTCTACAACCATGGAATTAAAGGAGGAGGTAACTAGTTTATTTATACATATGCATATACATATATCAATAAAAATAGAATTGAAAACATTATTGGTTAAACAATATTTTTTTAGGTTGATAATACTCCAGATAGTGTAATAATAAATGATATTCAAACAATGATTCATATGTATCCTGATAATAATTTTACTGGTCGAAGTTTAGCTCGTATTTTTTATGGTATTGGTAGTCCAAATTATCCTCCAGTTATTTGGAGCAGAGGTAAATATTGGCGATCTCATATGAAAGTTGACTTCAATAGATTAGTCAAATTAGCCAATGATGTAATTGTTAGACTGAGAATGTAAAACAAAAAAAAGTTGATCTTTTATAAAAAATATTTAATTAATTAAAACATATTAAAAACATTCAGAGAAAAATAAAAGTTATTATTAAATATTTAAATAAAATTCTTTTTTTTTTCATTGGAAATTTTCAAACTGTTTGGATAGCATGTAAAAACAAATAAAAATAAATTTAATTATTGTAAATAATAATTGAACATGTTACTCAAAATTTAGAAGGATTCCCTTATAAAAGATTGTAGGTTTGGTTTACCTTGATGGAGCAAGAGGAACTGACGAGAAAGAGTTGGTGTTGGTGGCTAAATTAAAGACGAATCTGTCTCAAAATTTTTAAAATTGACAGATTAATTAATTTTAAATTTTTTAAAATTAAATTAAAAAAAGGTAAAATTTGCAAATTGACCATATTCACAGAGGCGAATACATACTTTAGCAGTTTTCACAATAGATGAGTTTCCGTAACCAGTTTTAATCCACCTAAGACATTTTCAAGGTGTAGAAAGGAAACACTTGAAACCTCCCTAGTATTGCGTTGAATTGTTTAAAAGGCGGCATTAACTACAAGATTTCTATAAAAGAGATATAATGTACCAATATTTCGACATGTGTTAAGTGGAATAAGATTTCCGGGACAATAAGATCGCCATTAGGTGCAAACCTCTATTTTGGATTTCCTTGAGGTAAGCTATTGAGATTTGAGTAGTGCCGGGCCATATATGAGAATTGTATAATTTGTACTTCATATGTATGCTCTATAAATATTAGCAAAAGCTCCAGGAGAAAAATAAGCTTTACGACGAGAAAGAAAAGCCAAACATTTAACAGCTTTTTTCGCTATATCAAAAATATTCTCTTTCCACCATACAGCATATGTAGCTAAACTATTAACTATTTAAACTTTCGGACCGTATAATTTTCCTTGAATGCAAAATTGTTCCGGATTGATCGCTATTATCTAATATTATGATTGGTAGATCTTGTTGAGGTTATTTTTTATGTTTTAATTTAAATGTTCCGGCTTGCAGTATAGAATATTGCGAACAATAATAAAAGTCTTAAATAGTAAATACTAAACGACAAAAAGCTGTATAGGAATCCATTGTTCATGAAAATCAGTTTTATGAAAAAAATACGAGCCCATCCCATTACATATAAATCCAATTACATTACAAATCTACTTGAAAACTATGAAATGCAGTTCGTCCAAAGGAGATGTTAAAATTTCATCTTTTTTACATCATTTGATAAAAACAACTTTTAAAAAATTTAATTTTTCATAAATATTTTAATCCTTCAAAGTTCCAGCAGTCTTTTTTATTAAAAAAACATTTTCTTAAAAGCTTTAAAAGAGAGTAAAGAGACTATTTATTTTGTACATTACCGGCCAAAAAATTCTTCCAAATTTATATAAATTAAATGCTAAACTGTCATAAAATTTATTTTTGATTCCACACCAGCTGGGATTTAAGAATATATCGCGTTTTTTAATGGCCATTATTAGGTCTGTCTGCGTACTTAAAAACTTTACAAAAAAATGTATAACTTTATAAATTTTTCACCCGAAAACTGTCTGCGTACTGAGAGTGACTATTTCTCTGACAAAATTTTTGATCACGTGGCACACTTCCCCTATAAAGTTTTTATAAAGTAAAGCCAGGAAAATTTTATGGGGCAAAAACTTTATAAATTTATAGTTTTTAAATGTCAAAAAAATATATTTTAACAGAGTTTCATTCATACGCTGAGAGCAGTTTATGCGTTTTCGTTTATAACATGTATTTATTACAAACAAATAATAGAGTTTTAAAAAAAATTTTGTTTTAAGTATAGTTCAATTGAACGATTTCGTCTACAAGTATTTCAATATGTAAATTTATAATATAAAAATTTGAAATAATAATATAATAATAACACTTCATAATATTTTGACAGTTCGACCTTTATAACTTTGTAATATTTAAGTTAGCTTTGCTCTCGAAGTAGAACTCTATTCCGGCCATTTTGAAACGAGTAAGAAACGAAACGCACTTTAGATGTTTTATTATTTAATGTTTAATTTATTTTGGTCTCATTACTACAACATTCTGATTCTTCTTTTTTCTGCATTTACAGTTACAACATGTAGTAAGTAGTAACTACATGAGGTAATTATTGAAGGCAACCCCCACTGTCACTGTAGCGGTTACTATTATTTGTATTAGTATTTTTATTAATATTATTATTAATATTATTATTATTTTACTACAGAGTCAGCGCCGTCAGTGGATTACAATGTGCAGCAGTATATAACACCTTACTTGCAAGATATAACCAAAGATGGCTCCACTGTAGCAGCTATTATTATTATTTTACTAACTACCGAGTCAGCGCCATCCGTGGATTACAACGTGCAGCAGTATATAACACCTTACTTGCATGATATAACCAAAGATAGCTCCACTGTAGTAGCTATTATTATTATTATTTTACTACAGAGTCAGCGCCATCCGTGGATTACAACGTGCAGCAGTATATAACACCTTACTTGCATGATATAATCAAAGATAATCCCACTGTAGCAGCTAATATTATTATTACTATTATTATAATTATTGTTATTATTACTATTATTGTTATTATTACTAATATTATTAATGTTATTATTACTACTATTAATTATACGATATACATTATTACGACATAAAAGTACTAGGTACATATTTTTTATTTATGACCTGACCGGGGTTTGAACCCAAGACCCTTCGATTGAAAGGTTGGCGACTTAACCACTGCGCCATGAGTTAGATCATGAGTCTGCGTCAGGGATGAAAAATATGTAATATGAATTGTATCAAAAGTATAATAAAAATTGTACTTAATTAAGAGTAATTGTACTGAATTTTGTTTTTATACGTACCAATATAATATAAAAATAAAACTTATAATAAATAAATAAAACATTAGTTAAGCAGAAATAAATAAGAGTTTATTAACAAAAAATTTAAGCCTCTAAAGCATAATTTTGTAAGTTTATTTTAACTATGTAAGTCTTTACTTACCTATCGCCCGGCTCACGCTTACAACTTAAAATTTAACAACAAAAATTTTGGCACTTCACGTAACAACGAAATACAAAATTACTTAAGCCGTTCTAAATTCAATCAAGGATACGGAATGCAGATGCAAACCTCATCGAAAAATTCTGCCTAAAAAATTCGCTACATGTAAACAAATGGAAACGAATACAATGCGAATGCAAAACTCAGTTACAAAATAAAACGATATGTAATTAATATACTATATCCATACATAAAAATTTTAATTTTGTATATGTGTTTAACTTGTCAGATTTTATATTTTAAAATAAAAAATTTTTTAGTGGAGTGTATTGAATTTAGAGTGTACTAAGATATTTTCTAAAATCAATTGTATTGACAAAAGTATAATTGTATCGAAAATTTCATCACTGGTCTGCGTACTTTTCCTTACAAATGACTCTCTCTCTCTCAAAACAAAAATAGTCAGAGAAATTAGTCAGGAAAGTACGCAGACAGACCTATTTATACTGTATTATTTACAACCGTATTCATTTCATTTCCTATTCATACCCTCTTAGTCACTCTCTTTTTAATAAACTAGAAAGGTTTTTTTTAAAAAAGAGCTTTACGTGTTCCTTTTAAATACTTGATTTTTGAATACACAATGGTCGCGTTCAGTAGCATCTAGCGCTACAAAAAAAGTGGTGCGCTCGATAAAATTTTCTACTCAACGATTTTTTTATATAGCGCAATTTAGCGGTACATGGATTTTGCAGCAAGAAAATTTTACGCTAAATTATGTAGCGACTTTTTATTGACGTTTATGTGTTTATATTTAATGTCAAACATGTTTGTTTACAAAATTTTGTGAGAATTTTTGGATACAAGCATTTTTTAAAAATTGATAAATTGGGAGACAAAAAAATATAAGATTAAAAAAAAAAACAATACGATTTAAATAAAATAAAAAATATGCGAAATGTTACACAAAATTAAATGTCACTTAATTTTGCTACAAATCGTTCAGTACAAACAAGCAGCGCTAAATGCTACACCGTTGCAATTCAGTATAGCGCTAGATTCTCCTGAACGCGACCAATGTTTGCCTTGCATTCCTTTTACACGGAAAGAGGAGTCGGGAATAGGTGGTAAATGGAAGAGAACGCTAACTTAACATACTCGTATTAACTCCTAGGTTTCCTACTACTCTTTCTCGAAGTTTGGTGTTGTTGGGCTTGGGAGTAGAAAAGAGTAATTTACTCTGTAAAAGGAACGCAAACAATTTTAGGTGATTTTGTAGGTACAAAAATTTTTTATATAAT
Organism: Poecilobothrus nobilitatus; assembly: GCA_947095535.1. Taxonomy (NCBI): domain Eukaryota; kingdom Metazoa; phylum Arthropoda; class Insecta; order Diptera; family Dolichopodidae; genus Poecilobothrus; species Poecilobothrus nobilitatus. Next base: position 117,720,165 of record OX352774.1, read on the forward strand.
ACACGAAAGATATTGTTGTTGCCTCACTTATTTTCTCGAAAATGTTTTTGCACACATTCAAACTTACAACTGCTATAAAAAATACAAGTCTAATAACGAGCTGTTGTTCTTTTGACGTTGTAAATAATACAGTGTATAATGGCCAATTGGTATACTCCGTAAGCCTACTCCTCCTATAAACACCTATAAAGGGTATTAACGATTGAAAACGTTCGGGAAACGTAAATGCTACCGAAATGTTAAATTAACTGTTGGGCATTTGGCCGTTCGAAAACGTACGGAAAATGTAAATGCTACCAAAATGTCAAATTAACTTTTATAGTATGATTGAACGTTAATTTGTTGTACGCCGTACGTTAATTTGCTGTGTACAGGTGAAACGCGTGCATATATTCGCGTTTTAAAAAAAGTAAGTTGTAAGTTTTTTATTTATTAAGTAAACAAAATTAAAAATTTAAGTCTTTTTATTTAACTTTTCTAATGTTTTACCTTTTGTGATTAGGATCAAAATCACAAAGCCGGATAATCGTAAGCCCGTGCATTTTCAATCATAAGCCTCAATATAATAAAAAGATATCACAAAACATTATATATTTTTTTTTATTTTTTCAAATGTATTTTCCGATTTGAAAATTATGTAATTGGAAATTGTTTTATTTAAATTTTTAAGGCTGGTTTTCATTAGACCGATATATCCACGAAATTCGAAAATGTTAGAGCATAGGTAGAAGATACAAAAATGATGTGTTTGAAAGAGATAAAGCTAAAAAAATATCAATGAAACATTTGAAAATATCCACGATAATATGTTTTCTGAATATACATATTTTGCCATAAATATCGTGGATATTTTTAACACATACAAAAATTGTATTTCTCACAAAAAAATTTCTACTATCATGGCATTTAAATTTTGAGCTTTCAAAAAAATAAGCAAACATTTTAAAATAAACAAAGGTTCAATTTTTTATTTTTTATTGAGAAACTATAGGCCAAATTATAATAACGCGTCAATTCTACGCTTGTTTCATTGCTACGCGTGCGACGCTAAATAAAATTTTCTTAAATTTATAATCACGCGACACTACACGCTTGACATTTTACAAAAACATAAACAATTCGTAAACTGAAAGATTTGAATTTTGTAAATTTAAAAAAAAAAACTAAAAATTCAATCAAAATGATATATTTTTCCTCCAAATTATCCATTTTATTTTAATTATTTTTTTTTTCACTAATTTTTATATTGTGTTGACTCTCAGCTTTTCTTTTGATTTTGAAATTTGATTGTTGGTTTTGTTTTTCATTCACAACGCGCGCAAATTTAGAACAATTTTCTATTTTAGAAAAGCGTGGCGTGTTGCTACAACGTTGCTACATCATTATAACTTGAGCCATTTAAACTTGTGTATTCTACTTTAAATGTCATCGCGCCGCACGCGTGTAGATTTTACAACGCGTCATTATAATTTGGCCTTATATTAGGGGCCTCGGTGGCCTAGTGGGTAACAGTGTATAAAATACGCTGTAAACACCGAGGGAGTGGGGGTTCGAATCCCACACACGTCGTATGAGTTATTCCCCCTTACATTTACAACCACGCCTGAACAGGAAAGGCTGTAAGTATATTATATGTCAGAGAAATGCATTAAAAAAAAACTATTAAAATGACTATATTACCAACTTTAATGTTAATTTCTGTAATATACGCGGGCTGCAAACGAATTTTCATGCCGTCGATTGCCATCTTAGTTTAATTAAACCAGCAATCTTAGCCCTATGTGCAACACAAGTCAGTAACCACAATGATAACTTTAATGTTACTGGCTACTCACTTATTTCACACTTCGTACCCAAAAGAGGTATCGCTGTCTATATAAAAAATGGTATCGCTTTCAACACACTTCCAAAATATAAATGTTCTAGCCCAACCTTGCACAACATTTGGGTCAAAATTCTCGTTGAAAAGCATGTTATACACTTCTGCTTTCTATACAGATCGCCCAACTCAAATGAACAAGAAACTGCTATCGAAATTGAAAATCTATCGAACCAGATCAATGAAATTTTGGACGCATGTCCAGAAACTGAAATTGTTCTGCCGGGAGATGTCAACATTCATAACAAGGACTGGCTTCATTTTTCAAGTAACATCTCTTCGAGTCAAAACTCAATTAGCAATCAAGTTGAACTATTTTTCCACACTGTTCCACCTTTCTCAACTTGTTAAAAATCCCACTAGGATCCCGGACCGCGCTGATCATGAAGGTCACCTCTTGAATCTGTTTCTCACCACAAAACCTGAAAAATATGTGGTTTCAGTTGGTTGCCCCCTGAGTAATTCCGACCATTTGTGGTTGACACAAGCCCAATCTCCCCTCCCAAAAAATTAGTTTCGCGTTACAGCCATGCTGACTGGTAGGGCCTTAACAACTTTTTTAAAACTCTTGATTGGTCATTCTACTTCCTTAACAGAAATGTTAACTTTGCTGCAAATGCGATTAGTGAAACTATTTTATTTGGAATGAGGTTATTCATACCTCATTTTATGAAATCTGTTAAGAGGAGACTCAAATCTTGGTTTAATCGCATTTGCAATGAAGCCATTCCTAGAAAAGAGATTTCTATTTGGCAAGCAATTCGCTTCCAATTCGACACTGCCACAATCAGTTCAGATGCCACCTTCTTTTCCAGGAGTTGGCTGCTCCTTCAGTAAAATTTACTTTAGGGCGCGGGCGGTGATAAAAATCTTGAAAAATCTTGATACAAGTAAGTCAAGCGGTCCAGATGACATAACCAACATGGTGCTTAAAAATACCTACTCCAGTATTTTAAAACCTCGCGCAACCTTTTTTACCTCTCCTTCACTTCGGGTATTCATCCTACCCAGTGGAAGATTGCACGTGTTTTACCAATTCCCAAAAATGGTAATAAAAGCGATCCCTCCAACTACCGCCCTATTGCTATAACTTCGGTCCTCTCCAAAGTAATGGAGAAAATTGTGAACCAAAAGCTTCTCAAATACCTGGATCACAAAGGTTTGCTTCATGATCGTCAATATGGATTCAGAGCCCATCGTTGAACCGGTGATCTCATGACTTACCTTTGTGAGAAGCCAAACATCAGCCTTCATCATTCTGGTGAAGCTGATGTTGTGGCTCTTGATATTTCTAAGGCTTTTGATCGAGTTTGGCACGATACTTTATTGTCAAAATGCAAAGCATTAGGTCTAGGTAGGGTTTAACTAAAATGGATTGGAGATTTCGTTTCGAATCGTACGATTCGTGTACTGGTCGATGGATATTCATCTGACAAATTCAAAATAAATGCTGGTGTCCTCCAGGGATCAGTTTTATCCCCCACTCTCTTCTTAATATTTATCAATGACCTACTTTCATTAACCTCCAATCTGATCCATAGTTTCGCAGACGACAACACCCTTGTAGCTTCCTATGAGTTTCACAGCCGCTGTAACATTAATCACCAGATTAATACAACAGCAAAAAATTTCACTATTAGTGAGCTAAATAACGACTTAGCCAAAATTCAAAAATGGGGTGAAGTCAACAGAGTTGATTTCAACACCGGCAAAACTCAATGCTGTCTGATCTCGCGGACTGTTCCCAACCTATTATTTCAGGGAGAAGTTTTGCATCATTCAACAGACTTAAACATGCTGGGTAGCAAGTTAAACCAGAAATTTACTTGGTCAAATCACATTTTTAATATAGCCAAGGACGCAGCTAAATGTTTGGGTTTTTTGTTTCGCTGCAAAACTTACTTTGCTTATGGGAATTTGTTTGTCATGCGCAAAATATATTTTTTGTCAAAAAAAAATCTTTATTTATCAAATAAAAAAAAAATTTTTACGTTATTTAAAATAAACTTCATTAACTTATTTAATTTGGTATTCATTTATTGAACAGTGGTTACCAACTAACTTATTGATTTTTATTTACTGTTTTTTTTATCATTACTTAAATTAAATTTACTAAAACTAAAGAGAAAGCATTTCTTATTAATTAAGTTGCTAATGTAAAATTATTAATTTAAACAACATTGAACTTGAAGAGTTCAAGGCTTTTATAATTTAAAAACAAAAATAATGTAGATTCAGCATTTTTACATATTTGCTGAATTTTCCATATGAATTATGTTCAATGAATTAATTTTTTAGTTAAGTTTTGTGATTAAAAAAAATAAAATAAAAAAAATCAAAATATACTTTTTTTTATTGGGTTGTTTTAGCTTCTATTACAACTTCAGGTGGTGAATCTGAAGTTGAATTAGTTGACGTTACATTAGGAGGTTTATACATAACCCGCACGTCTCGTTTGTGGAACCATATACCATCGCATGTGTTCCCTAAAGTTGGTAATTCCTGTGTTCGATTTACTTAAGTTCAAGAAGAACATTAACATCTTTCTTCAAAATGTCCCTCCAAATTTACCTACCTATTCCCCATAATCCAAATTTCCCAAATCCAATTTCCCCAATTATTCTTCCCACATCCCTATCCACAAAACCAAACTCTACTTTTGTATTAAATGTTCCACCCTAAAGTTTGGTTTTAAAAGAGAGGGGTGCTTTTGGTTGGTTAAAGTCCAGCACTATTGAGGAAGCACGTGCAGTTCTTCTTGGTGATTTTCGAATTTTCCACCAATCCTCGTAAAAAAAAATATATGTAGGTATAAAAATATTATTAATAAACTATATTATTTTTAACAACTTTATAAATAAAATTAAATTTTTTAGCTAAATATGAATTTAAACATTAAAAAATTAGATTATGTACATTCTTAACTGTCAAAGTGTTGCTGTAATATTTTGTAATAATATAAATTTTTTTCTCCCTCTTTCCTATTGGTATTATACTATATTTTTCTCTTTCTAAAGTTACGATAATATTCACGAAATTTCTCATGAAAATCAGCCTTTAACCAAGAAAAAGGTTTTATGTATGAAGAAATTAACTTTCGTTTAAATTTTTTATAACCTCTACGGCAGCCATTTAAAAAAAATGAATGTTAAGTCTTGTCACAAGTGTAGCCATCGCGCATCAATACTACTTCAAACATATGGACAACCTTAGAAGACAACATACAAATGCAACAATGGCTCAGTTTCCACGTGTATTCTTTCAACTGATGGTCATCTAGACTCTATGTTTCCACTTGTATTTACTAAGCAAATGTCACTTATTTGTGTGTGGAGGTACACAAAAAAAAAAGTAATATCAGTTTTTCTTAGATAATGTTCAAAACTTTTTAATATATATATGTATGTATGTATGACGATTTTCAGCTAGATTGTTTTCGCTGAAAAATTTTAACAATTCGGCTGACAGAGTTTTTAGCCCAATGTTAATTTTTGAACAGCAGATTCTTCTTTGAAATTTATGCTTAAAAAAAATTAAATAAATAAAATAAATTGAAATAAAACAATTTTCTTTCAAAAAAATACATATGCATTTTCTAATATGTATGTATTTCGTTCACTCAGCTGTTTCTCAAAATTAGCTGAAAATATTCTTACTGTCTATCTATTAGTTAATACTTAATATATCTATGATTCATTCTCTTTCCTAAACGCTGCAGCTGCGGGATGCTCAAGTTTGAAATGGAGTAATAAATAAAAATCAATAAGTTAGTTGGTAACCACTGTTCAATAAATGAATACCAAATTAAATAAGTTAATAAAGTATATTTTAAATAACGTACAATTTTTTTTTTGTTTTATTTGATATAAATAAAGACTTTTTTTTTGACAAACAAAAAATATATTTTACGCATGACAAACGAATTTCCATAAGCAAAGTAAGTTTTGCAGCGAAACAAAAAACCCAAACATTTAGCTGTGTCCTTGGCTATATTAAAAATGTGATTTGACCAAGTAAATTTCTGGTTTAACTTGCTACCCAGCATGTTTAAGTCTGTTGAATGATGCAAAACTTCTCCCTGAAATAATAGGTTGGGAACAGTATTGGCAATTTTCCGCGAGATCAGACAGCATTAAGTTTTGCTGGTGTTGAAATCAACTCTGTTGACTTCACCCCATTTTTGAATTTTGGCTAAGTAGTTATTTAGCTCACTAATAGTGAAATTTTTTGCTGTTGTATTAATCTGGTGATTAATGTTACAGCGGCTGTGAAACTCATAGGAAGCTACAAGGGTGCTGTCGTCTGCGAAACTATGGATCAGATTGGAGGTTAATGAAAGTAGGTCATTGATAAATATTAAGAAGAGAGTGGGGGATAAAACTGATCCCTGGGGGACACCAGCATTTATTTTGAATTTGTCAGATGAATATCCATCGACCAGTACACGAATCGTACGATTCGAAACGAAATCTCCAATCCATTTTAGTTAAACCCTACCTAGACCCAATGCTTTGCATTTTGCCAATAGAGTATCGTGCGAAACTCGATCGAAAGTCTTAGAAATGAAGAGCCACAACAGCAGCTTCACCAGAATGATGAAGGCTGATGTTTGGCTTCTCACAAAGGTAAATCATGAGATCACCGGTTGAACGATGGGCTCTGAACCCAGATCAGAAGCAAACCTTTGTGATCCAGGTTGAAATTGAAATAAAACAATTTTCTTTCAAAAAAACATATATACATTTTCTAATATGTATGTATTTCGTTCACTCAGCTGTTTCTCAAAATTGGCTGAAAATATTTTCTTCACTTAGATAGGCAGTGAAGTTAATATATCTATGTTTCATTCCCTTTCCTAAATGCTACAGCTGCGGGATGCTCAAGTCTGAAATGCGGTATTTCAGACTTGAACAACCCGAGCATACAAGCTATTTTTGAAATTATTTAGAGAGTTGCACTACACGAGAATTGCAACACTTTACAAAAATGTATTTAGTATTGAAATTTTATAATTTAGTAGAATATTATTAAAGTGTATGGAAAAATAAGCTGAAAAATAAAGGGAAAGAGCACGTGCCAGAGAAGGAAGTGACAATGAACAAAGGAATCTTTCAAGACCAAAAAATTTAGGATCATACCTCTTTTACGAGAGTTATTTAACGCTGATGTAAACTTAACTCTGGCCAAATGTTGAAATTTATGTTTAGAAACAGTTTTATTTAATCAATTATTGAAATAAATGATAAAATATTTTTATTTAACATTTTTTTTTTTTTTTCTACTAACTTTTTTTGGACAACCCTTTTTTTATGATTTGACATTATTTTGAATTTTATCAAAAGAAATGTATCACGGCAATAATTTTAAATATGTATTTTACTCACTAAACTCACTCCAAAACACTATAGTTTCTCTAAACACTTCAAAAAAACTCGAGGTTTATTGCATTTTATTTCTATGAATTGAAAAAGTTAACAATCTGTATGATTTTTTTTAACAAAAAGGAAAATTATAAAATTTTTGGTGTATTATGGTCAATTAATTATTTATATACAAAATGAACAAAAAATAAAATATTGATTATTAAATATAAATTGAAAAAATCAGTACTAAATCTATCATCATCAAGATGATAACCCAATGCTCGCGTCGCTTCTAGCTTCGCTTTGACGTTTAAGTAGAATACATTGATTTTAATGAAACTTGACCAAATAAAAAAGCGATGCTAGAAGTACCGCGCGAAGCAACGCTAGAGCAGAACCACTTTTTACTTTTACTCGCGTTGACATTAATTTTTATTGTTTTTTTATTTTATATTGGTTGTTGGTTATAAAGTGACGCTAGCATTTGGTTTTTATTTAGAAGTTAGAAGCGACGTGAGTATCGGTTCATCATCTTCGCAATCACAATTTGCTGAACGTTTTAATTTTTTCTTGTGTCAAAATTTTGGGCTTGTACTTATTGGCTTGTGTAGTTATATCACTAGTAGACCAATGCTGTCGTTTGACTTTTCGAGAGGAGTTTTTAGTACCTAAAAAAGTAGTATTTATCATTGAAAAGGAGTACTTTTTGCCAAAATTATGTTATTATTAATTATTATTATGCGACTATATATTTTATGTATTAAAAACCAAAAATATATGTTTAAATATATAATTTTAATTTTCTGTAATTTAAAAACAATAATATAAATATTTCACATAAACTATAAAATAAGTTTAAAAAAAAAAAGTTTAAACAAAATTCCACGCTTTTCAAGTTCATTGCGTTAAAAAAAAATAAAATTGCGTTAAAAATTTTTTTTTTTACTTAAATACACATTTACGATTAAGCTAAAATGTTACCACTAACATTTAAGAACAAACCACATTTACGATTTACATATACACTTTATGTTAAGTTCAGAATTTTATTATTTTAATTTTGTGGTATACTTTTTAGATTTTTTTTTGATTCTAGCAAATACGACCAAAAAAAAAAATTTATTGTTGGAAGCAAAAAAAAATTTTATTTTGCTGGATTTTTGAGTGCTGAATTTTTATTCGATATTTTCAAAAATCTGAAAGCAGAGTACATAAATCATAGCACGAGTATAGTAGTACGCGGCATTCCACCGAAGTACAAATACTCCGATCGGAGTCAAACGACAGCCCTGGTGTAGACTGTAGTTGACAAAACAAACTGGGCTTTGTTTTTGTTCAATGTTTAGAGTAGATGAAGGTGTCGAAAGTAAAAATTATTTTTTAAAACAATAACTAGAAAATATGAAAGATACAAAAACAACTAGTAGAACAGCACTATTGAATTTGATGCTCTTAAAAGCATGGAGAGAACGTTGGAGCGATGCAAAATGGGGAATTAATATTAAAACTGTAAATATCGTGTGTTAACGCAAATGTTTGCTGACATTGTTTTTGTATTTTTTAGGTATTACCTAGAGGAGTTAGTGGAGATGTATATAACTTAGCTGATTGCATTTTACAACAAGCTGTAATCGGATCAAATGCAAATTTGGTATAAACAATTTTTGCAATTAATTTATCTTAATTCTTAATATTCAAAAAATGTTTCTTAATATTCAAAAAATTATTATTCTAGCTTGCATTGTCATATTTAAAACATTCACTTTGTGCACATTTAATTTCTCATACAGCCGTCTTAAAAAGAATTTCTAAATATGAAGATTTTGACAAAATATATTGCCTTACAGCATTGTTGGATTTATTGAACTCAATAATGGATGGAGTAACATGCAGGTAAAGTAGTTTATTTTTACACATTCGTGTAAATAGTTTTGAATTTTTCTTTTAAAAGGGGAAAACCAGAAGAAAGTTTATTACCTACAGCTGTAGTATCTCTTGTTCTTTGGTTAATGAAAATTTTATCAGCCTTATTGAAAGTTAGTGAAACTAATAATGATTTAGGAGTTGGTAAGGAATTATATTTCGCTTATTTTACTAAATATTTTCAAGTCATTTTATTCATATAGAAGAGCAAAATGTATTTAATAAAACAATTGAGGTTATTAGTAAAATTATGAAAAATGATTTTCTTTTGGGTATTTTATATATTGGAAGACAAGAAGAAACCGAATTATATCAAGAAATTCTTAATAAAAATATTGAAATTAATATGCATTTAAAAAATCCGGCATTAATTCAACAACGTAATAAACAAATTGAAATATATATTAATCAATTAACAAATATTGATGTTGATCAATTAGAAATGACAAATTTAAATTCAAAAACAACTGAGGCAATAACATATTGTATACAACCAATGTTTACAGTTGCTATATTAGTTAATCCAACAAGTGATACAAATTTATATGTATCACAATTATTAATGGTAAAACGTTTAAAAGGTTTTACATATTCTCGATTATTTTATGAAATTATTAGATCTGGTTTTATTGCATTAAGTAATTCGGATATATCACATGATGCAATATGGAGTGCAATTACATTTATGAAATTGCCACAAATTTTAATTCAAATTTACAATAGGAAAGAAGGTAAAATTTTTTTTTCTTAGATTTTTTTTTTAATTTATGAATATTTTTTATCAAACAGGATCATCTTTAAATTTTGATCACATTCCTGATGTAATTGAAGCATTAGATATGATTTTGGATGATTCATTTGTATTAGATTATATTGATACAAAATGTGAAAAAAATTTTATTGAATTTTTATTAAAAGAGTGGGTTAAACAACGTATTGTAACAGAACAACATGTTGAAATGTTTGCTGCAAGAAGGTAGTTAGTTAATACCATGAAAATATTTGAAAATTTAATATTGTTTTAATAGGGAACCAATATCGATTATTATACCTAAACGTGATGCAAGTACACAAGCTCAATCTGTAATTAATTTTGTTGCGTGCGCTGAAGTTCCCCTTTCTGGAATATTAAAAACTTTAAGCACTGATTATAATAAAGTACAAGAACCTTTACAAGAAGTTCTATGTCAAGTATTAATTGGTACGTATTAAATTTTAATAATTTTTTTATAAAGTGTTAAAAAAAATTTCATGAGCTTAAAAAATTTGAGCTTTAAAAGTTTGTACAATCAAGAATTAAGAGGTGTAAAAATCAGTAATTTTTGCATTAGATTTACTAGAGAGTTTTACATAAAACACGAGTGTACTATTTTTAAGTTTTAGCCATTGATGTAATTGTATTGTTTCCTTTAAGATTATATACACATAATATTAAAATGCAATTTTATGACTTCTATGAGTTAGTAGCGACTTAAATCATTTTCTTTTAAAACTTCTTCTGGTAATGATCGTTTTGAATCATCTTGTTCTTGGAAATCTGGTTTTTTCTTACTATTAAATCCTGTTTCACTTTTTCCTAGTAAATTACTTGCGATAGTATTCATAATTACTTTATGTCCAGTTTTTGCATAAATATCACTACCTTCGCCAATTGGAATACGTAAAAAAATTATAAGTACTCCACCGACTAGTTCAACCGTTCCATAAAAAATAAGAAGTCTTAATGGTTTGTCGTTATTAAGATAAAAAAATATTAATGGATTTATGCATGCAATTAATCTTGAAAAAGCTATATTTGAAAATACGAAGTTTTTTCGAAATTTTGATTCTGTAAAGTCTGTTAAACTTGCAAGTAATAAACAACGTGCAAAAGTTACACACAATTTCGGTACACAAATTAAAAATATCCAAGCAAAATACTCACTCAAAGTTACAACTGTAATGCAGAAAAAATAAATTATATTAAATAAAATAAATGTTTTAATTTACTAGTTGTTGGCATAAATAGTCCGAAATAGCATATTATTCCTCCACAAATATTAAACAAAGCCAATATACTCCATTTCTCTTGCCTATTGTAACATTTACAAACAAATAAAGCCAATACACTTCCGGAAAAATCTGCTAATGCTATAAAAAGAAAATATAAATAAGTTTATTTTTTTCATAAGTAAAAAATTGTTGTGTAAAGTAAAGATTTTTTAAAAATCTAACACTTCTTTTCTGCTATTAAATTTTCTTAAATGTAATCACATAATCTTATTTCACAATAAACCAGAAGTGTATTCATATGATTTTTGTCTTTTAATTTACACTTCGCTTAATTTTTTAATTATGATTATGAGCAATTTATAATTACAAAGAAAAATTGATGATAATTGAAATTTAGGTGGTTGAATTGTTCGAATTATTTGTGTTAATCCAAGGAAACACATCAAAATACATGTTGATACTATATGTGCTAAAAATAAATTTTTACATGTTTTTTCATCCTTCCACAAATCGCCGTATTTAACATTTTGATTAACATATTCTATAGCTAATTCTTCTAATTTTTCAACTAAATTTTTTGGTATATGATCAACACGTTCATTTGATATTGCTGCTTTTACAACTAAAGCTTTTGCTTCTTTTACCATACCACGTCTTAATAACCAATTAGGGGCTTCTGGTACTAAATCTTTTAATAAATATAATGCTAATATCAAAAAACCAGCAAATGTATAGACATCACACCACGTATCAAAATAAACAGCGCAGTTCACTAATACTATATCACCAAGAGCTAAAAATCCTTCAAGAACTACCAAAGCTTTTAAACGTACTGCATCTGTAGTAATCTCAGCACCTAAAAATTATTATCTAAATATTATATATACATACATATATAGTATTTAAATAAATATATACATATCATATGACTTGAACACGATAAAAGAGCACCAACAAAACCCGTTAATGAACGAAAAACTAAATGTTGGCCATAATTAAATACTTTTCCTGTTAAAATAGATGATATAGAATAAGCCCATATTCCACTTACAATCATTGTTCGAGGACTGACTCTGAAAATATGATTTTAATTTAAAAATAAATAAAAATCTTAAATAAAATCTATAATCTTACAAATGCCAAACATTTGTTCCAATTGCAAATCCTAAAAATACACCAACTGAATTCGCAAATTGTGATATTCCCATTAAATAACGTCTTCCACAAACTATATTAAATTGTTGAGTAATTGTTTTAATATAATAGTAATCTTTATACTCAAATTCTGTGCATGGTTGTTTATTTGGTAAATAACATTTAGTTCCGGGTTTGTAATCTCCTGTTTTTTTACAACAAAAATTTTTGTTTTCTAATAGCGGAGAAATAATTGGGATGATAATTATTGTCCAATTAACAGGCATTTTTAATAAACACAAAACAAATAATGATTGTAAATGAAATATTCCAAAATTACCGATAATTTCGGATATTAAGTTCATGATTATTTTATTTTGTTTAAAAGTACAAAAGTAACTAAAAATAAAATTTTGTATACAACATTTCTAAAAATATTTGAAGAAAATAAAGTGAGAGTTTGACATTTTTTTGATTGCTTAAATTTTAAAAGATAAAAAAAAATTATTTTGTATTTGTAGCAGAATTCTCAGTTTGGTTTATTAATTGTATTTGATTAAATAATCTATATATGATTAAACTAGGTTTATGATTATTATAATAAGTGATTGAGCGATCTTTTAAGAATGTTCTATCGTTTCCTCTTGTGTTGTACAAAAATAATTTGGTTTATCTATAATTTCGTGACCGTTTTCAATACGGTTTAAATTATAGATATTTACGTTTTGCCAATTTATATTTTTCCATTTAAGATTTTGCGTGCACCGAATAACATAAAAAATACTAAGATGAAAAAACTTGGAGAATTGCTTACAGTAATACAATATTCGCCGTTATGATAAAAATGTCGCTTAATTTATTTATGAATGATTCTATTCTTTCTCTTAGTTCATTTCTGTCTATTAAGTTATTTGGTACCTGTTTCATATTGTCACATGTTTCGTAAAATATTTACCATTAAGTTACGTTTATTATCTTAAGAAACTTGTATTAAGTTGAATTTCTTAATAATTAAAAATAATGAAAATTTATAAAATTTTTTTTTAGGTAATAGTTTTGATTTAATATTACAAGTTGCAACAGTTGAAGGTCATTTGAAAACATTTGTGTCTCGTCTAATAAAATGCAACGAAAATTCAAAGCAAGTACCTAATGAAACTGGCAAGTCAGCATTGGTCCGATCAATATTATTTGATGTATCATTCTTAATGTTAACCTTTATTGTACAAAATTATGGTTCTGATGTAATTTGTTAATTTTTCTTTTTTTTTAAACTAAAATAAAATAAATTTCTTTCTCTTTCTTAAAGATTGTTGTAACGGAAAATGGTGATTCATTTTTTGCTAAATGGGCTAAAGAATGTATGATAGAAAAAAATCGTATGAAATATCCTAAAAACATGGTACAACTTTGTGATGAAACAATTGTTGATGAAATATTTATGACTTTAAATAAACCTGATGGTCAATTGAAAAATTGGTAAACTTTTTTCCATTTGTTTTTGTTGCTTTTAAACATAAATTTGTTTTCGTAGTATTGCAACATGGCAAGAAATATGTATGAACATTCCTGGTGTTTTATATCAAGTTTTAGTTGCATGGGAAAATGATACATTATCAAATACAGATGTTAAAAGGATATTAGAACGCATTAAAATGAGACCATTTTCGTATTCAGTATGTGCAGCAACATACTTATGTGCATATATGCAAACTGTAAAGGAAGATGAATTTTTAAAACCACACAATATGGTGCATTTATTAATAACAAACAATTCAAGTGTTGAAGATATGTCATCACAACCGCAAGAATATGTTAAAGAAAGATTTGGTTTGACAAATAATATTATAAGGAAAATGTTGAATGATGTTCAACCGACAGCTAATGCAAAAATTCGTAATTCATCGCAGCAAATTGTATCACATTCACCATTAGAAGAGCAATTTCATGATGTATGGAATGGTATTTGTGGTCGTGGTTGGTTACCAATAAAATCAGCACAAATTTTAGAAAGTTTATTACAAACATGTGGTCCAGTATGGCTAGTAAATCGTTTAGTTGAAGAAATTTTGAAATGCAAATACACAAGGGTTAGTGTAACAAGCAATTACATTTCATTTATATTTATTTTTTTTTTAAATAAAAGATATGTCTGTCTGATGACAAATGAACTATATTTTTCACATATTTTTTATAAAAATTAGTCTTGAATCTTCAGACCAAATATTTCTAAATATTTTTTTCGAAAAAGTATCTTCACTGATTTTATAATTTGTTTAGTTTGTTTTGACCCTTTACTGTCTTCTTACAAAACACAATCTCCTTTGTTGTAGGATATTTCAATTCCTTTAAAGTGATTTAAATTTCAGTTAAAGTCAGTTTTCTTTAAAATGAAAGAAATTTCAGTTCTTTTAAAGTGATTTAAATTTTTCTATCTAAATTGTAAATTATTTTTAAAAAACATTCGTTCCTTTTTTTCAGGAGATGTGTAAAATAATGGATATTGTTTTTGCAATAATGCATCTTAACATTGAAGGGACAACTAACGCTCTGTTACAATCTATTATACCAGCTTTTTTAGTTGAAAAACAAGTGTAAATAACTTTAAAAATAATTTGAAATTAAATTAAAAAAAAATTTTTTTCAGTGAACCACAATCATCAACATTAGCTCGATTATGTGTTTATTGTATTATATCAAATTTAGAAACAACATATACAACATCATCATCGACTGCATCCGCAACAAAAAAACGTTTACGTAATGAGGATATTGATATGGTTGATGGTGATACTTGTAATACGGCAAAATTACGTAAATTAAATGCTGATATTACAGCAGTAACTGCATCAGCTGATTCTTGTTCAAATGATTTTTTAAATGAACAATTAAATAATAGTAATAGTAGTCAACTAAGTAACACAAAAGATATACAAAATATTGCATTAAAAGAGTCTTTGCAAATAAGTTTGCAAGCATTATTTAAAATGTTTTCAAATTTTGTTAAAAGTGATGAATTATCACCAAGAATTAATTTTATATTTCAATTTATATCATTACTAGTTGAATGTGGTAAAGATCGTGTTAAACCAATATTAAAATTAATACCAAATAATTTGGTACAAAATTTATTAAAAGTAATGTCAACTGATGAAATAAAAGTTGGATTAATTTGTAGGTAAATTAAAAAAAAGAAAAATATTTTAAAATATATATATTGTGTATATAATTTAAATTGGAATATTTTTTTTTTAGATTATATGATTTACGTTCAGCACCTGGTAGAGTTTCAGCTGTTTCAGATTTGTGTCTTTTAAGAAATATTAGAATGAGGAAACAAAGTATTAATGTTTAAGCAAAGATTTTCTATAATTTAAAAATAAACTATTACTGATTTTAATACATGTATTTAAGATGGTAAATAAATTTTTATTTAATTTTTAATCCTGATATTAATTTTTTAAAAAAAAAGAATTTAATTTGATAGAAATTGGTTTTTTGATGATTTTATGTGATAGGATTAAAAGTTTGAAGAGGTGGTTTTAATAAAGATATTTTAATGGATTTCTGAAATTGTATTACGTTATAATGCAAAATTGATAGTACAAAATGTGAACTAAAGTTTGCTATTTTTAATGCTTTATCAAATTGCTATAAATTGTTTAAATACCAATTATTACATGAAAAATCCTTTCAATAAGTTTAGTAAGAAAATAAGTTTTCTTTTTGTCTGGAAAATTTGGTTTATTTTTATCTGGTTTATCAAACGGAAAATAATTTAAAATTTACCAATCTATTTATCCAAGTTGAAGTAATTAATAAAAATTGAAAAAATAAATTTTTATTTTTATTTTACATCAAAATTTTGTTTTTATTTTTCAAAATGTTTTTAAATATAAATATTTCATAAACTTCTTTATTTTTATACATATTTTTTTTTCATTTTTAATTTATTAAGACAAGATATAATTTATATATTTATCATTTTTTAAAAGCTTTAAAATATCTGTATTTTTTTCTTTAATTTTCTTTTTTTAAACATGTTTTAATGAAATAAAAAAATAGTTTATTATTATTTATTATAATTGGATTGACTTTGTTGGTTAAAACCGAAATAAAAATTTTTTTTTAAAGGATTAACTTAAATGTATATACAGATGATTGAAACGAATAAATAAAATTCAAAATATGCAAATAAAGTTTTCTCAATGTTTTTGGTTTTAAATAAATAATTTTACAATTTATTGTGCTAAAGAATGAGACAACTATGTTCTAAAGAAGTTTTTCTAACTTTTCTTTTTTATTTTGTTTTCTATTTTTCATCCGCCAAAAAAACTTTTAATAACTTTGAATTCAGAAAAGTTAATAACAATTTGCTATGAATATATGCGTGAAGGCCTTTGTATAATCTAATAATGAGACTACCGTAGTGAATTATGATGAAGAATTTTATATTGTTTTGTGACTATAGCAAACGGCACATCCTTGGAACAGAAATGTTGAAAATGTATGATTCAATGTATTGTAGAACATTTAACATTAAATGGCAATTTGTTAACAAAAAAAAAAGGATTTTTTTTTCAAATTTTTATTAATTTGTTGTTGTTTTTACATTTCTTCTGATTCTCAACTTATTTGTATCTTTTTTTTTTACATTATAGTAATTAGATAAATTGGGAAATTAAAAGGACAAGCTTATTTATTTTAGTTTTAATATTATATATTTAACCTAAATTAATTCTAGGCATTTAATTTATTTAAATTTTTATATTTTTCTTTTATTTTACCTTTACTTTTACATACTTAATTTTTTTTTCTTTTTTTTTTATAAAGAAAATTGTTATAAATAATTTAAATCAAATCAAGTTTTATTCTAAACTTTAAATTATATTTATTTATTTTTTCTCAACATTATTTAACATTAAAAATCTTGTTTTAGAAAATAAAAAAAAATTTATATTTTAAGTCAGATTCGCATAATCAATTTTTCTAATTAAACTCCCAATTTCTTAATTGAATAACGTTTATCAAAGTACAATTTGTTTTAATATACAGTAAAAATCTTCTTAATTTGAACAATGAGATATTTTAATTCGTTAAGTTGTTTCGTATCTAAACAACATTAAAACATTTTTTTGAAAATATTTTCGATCAAATTTATAATGAAATCTTTTTATTTTAAATAACCTGTTATGTGAACCGTTGAAATTAATTAACCTGCATTTTTGTATTGGTATATGAGTTCCAATTAAAATATTTTACTGTAATATATTAATCAATTTTGCTAAATAAGCAAACAAGCTTTGTCCGAACATTATTATTAAAAAACATTTCTTACTGTAAAATAAAAATATTAAAAAATTTTGAAAGTTTGAAATAGAAATAATTTGATTTATAATAGGAAACGACTTGTATTGTGAGAGTAAAATAATTTTAAATAATATATTTAAAATAAATGCTATACTTGACAATTTAAATAATTTCTACTATTATATAAAAAATTCGTTTTAAATTTTGAAATCAAAATCAATTAAGAAAAAAAATTACCAAAAGAAAAAATTGGCTTAGCTTCTGAGCTTAGTGAACTTAATATTTTTTTTTATCCGAGCATTTACTTCTTTTAAATATACGTAAATTTTTTTTAGTATTTTATGCAAAATTCAAAATGTTCTCTATCACAAAATAATTTTTCATGAAAGAATTTATATTTTTTATTTTAATTTTTTTTTTATTTAATTAGAAAGTTGTTTTTATTAGTTTAAATATTTTTGTTTAATTTTTAATGTACTTAACTGTTTTGTTGTTTTTTTTTCTTTATTTTTTGTTTACAATTATTTTTATATATTTTTTTTATTGAAGAGTTTATTTTCTGTTATATTTTTTTTGTGGAAATTTTGTTTTCCTTTCATTATTTTCGTTAAGGATCTTTTTTCACTTTTCCGGTTTTTTACTTATTTTTTTTTTCATTCATTATTTATTTATTTTTTTTTTTCAATTGTAAATTAAATTTATGTATATTCGTCCACCCAACGTTGTTAATATGATTAAGTAGACGCAGTACCTAAGAGTAAATTTAGATTTTATATATCACTTGAGGCAATATTCGAAATATGTTTCGCCGATGTAATTTCCTCGCATCGCCTTAGCAACATTATGTTCAAATAATCTTCGATTTGTTTGTAATACATCAGCTGCTTCTTTGTTAAGAGGATCTTCTGGATTAGGTTCCTAAAATATTTAATTGATTATAAAATATAATTTAAAAACTATAAAATGAACCAAATTACCAAAAATAAATACTGTAATCCATATACAATAGAATTTATTGTTAATACAGGCTTCCAATCCTCTCGTAATATATTTAAACAAACATTACCTTCCAAATCAATATTTGGATGATAAACTTGAGTTTCACATTTTACTTTAGGTGGTTCATGTGGATAATTTGGTCCAACACGAAAATTAAAAACAAATTTTCCACCTTTATAAAAACCTTCATCGGGACAAATAACTAATTTAAAATTTAATAAATCATCTGGATCTGGAAAATCTGTTGTGCATGTTTTAGGTAAATTTAATTCATTAATATCTGCAAAAAAAAAGATAAATTATGGTTTTAATTTTTAGTTTTTAAAAATTTACAATTGCGTCCTTCAAATCAAATTATTCAAACTTTTACACTATTCATATAGAATTGGATGATTGGTCGAATTTTTTTTTCTTGACTCATCCCACTCTTAAAATTACAGAAATGGAAAAATTTCCAATTTACATTTATATAAAATTTTTTAACAAATTTCATTATTTTTTTGTTCTTGGATTTTATTTTAAAATTATTTTAACTTTGTTAAAAAAAAATTAATCTTATAAAATTAATAAAAATTTTCAATAAAAAAATTACGTTTACCTATACCTACCTTTTTGTATTCTTAATTGAGCAGCTGAGGCCTTTTTTTGTGGACCCGTTTTCGGATTTTGATCATCCTTCTTCTGTTGTTTTAATGAAAATAATTTAATCATTATAAATTTAATTTACTTTTAACTATTTTATTTTTAAGCTAAATTTGAATGGGATTAAAGAGGAAAGCAGATTACTCGACAAGTTACTAAAAATTTTGTAGAGTCTATTTATGAAAAGTAGACTGAACAAAAAATAAAATTCTCAACGTCAAAACTTAATGCGAATTTTTTTTTTTTTTTAACTGAAATGACATTTAAAAATGATATCGTTCAGAATTTAATATTTCCTATTTTTATCTAAATATAAAAAAAATTATATTTTATTCTTTTCAATTCAAATTTTTAAATATTTTTGCATTTGCAAATATTTATTTATTTATTTCAAAGTATTTTACAATCTGAGTAACATTAATCGAAATATACAAAAAAGAAATTTTAACAAACAAACTTATTCTATGTACCTCTATCAGTTAATAAAACTGGTATTAAAGGTGTAATTTACAATATATAATTGGTTTTTGATGTAAAAATATATAAAAATACAATTGATTTTAGATGCTATTTGTTTTTAATGTCAAGAAATATCAAGATGATAAGAATATAATATTTAATTTCTATGTGTATACATAATATATTTAAATAAACGATGTCATTCTTTCCTATCATTTTTAAAGCCTTTTTTCTTCTGAAATTTGAATATAAAATTCTGCCAGTTTTTTTTTTGGGTATTTATTAACTATTGATTTAAATAACGTATATACATTTCTGAAATTATAAATTTCAGTTAGTAAAACTATGGTAAAACTTCATTACTTTCAAGGTAATTTTGCCACGATTTATTAAATGCACTCTTTTAAAATTTTGCATGTCAACGTAGTAAAAAGTGATCCCATATGAAAAAAGGTTACTTTTTTTTATTTTGACGGCACTTTGTCAGCTGATTGGAAATATTGTAAACAAAATATAAGCAAGATGCAACGCTTATATTTTAAAACAATTTAAATAATTTAAAACATGGATGAAAATGGAGAAATTTTATTAAATAATAATATTTCTTTTAAAAATCAAGAATGCGAAGAGAAACCATATGAAAATATAATAATATACGTTTGCAGTATCTGCCTTCGTTCGCATCATAATAGTATAACAGGATTAAGACAACATATGATAAAAGATCATCAATGTCGCCCCCGGAAGGATATACGAAAAAAAGGTTCAGAAAAATTAAAAATCAAAAGACTAAATCAAGAAGATTCAGTTCCAGTAGTTGGCTTTAAAGATTTTAAAATTATTTTGAAGCGCAATTGTATTTACAAGTAAAATTAAGAATGAATATGATGTATGTATGTATATTTTGTAATTAATTTTTTTTACTGTTTTCCTCTGTAGGTGCCCCTTAAAAGGATGTAGTTTTACTTTTGATTCTGAAGAAAAACAGGAAACTCATTTAAGATGTCATTCTTCTGATGATCCAAGTAAATTAACTGATTTTAAATGTTTCGATTGCGGTCAAGAAACAAAAACATGGAGAAGTTGTAGTAATCATATGTGGGCAGATCATGAAATTGATGTTGATTTATTACCATGTCCAATATGTTCCTTTAGAGCTATGACATCAAGTAAAATATTTAATATTAAATTTGACTAATATAAATTTTTAATTTTATATTTTAGTAAAAGTCTGGAAACACATGATAATCCATAAAAAATGGACTAACAAAGTTTTAGAATCAAAACGTAAAAAAAATATAAAATTAAAAAAGAATGTTGGTATTAATAAGAAATATTATTCACAAAAAAATTGTGATATTTGTAATCGAACTTTTGTCAATGGAAAGACTTTATCAAAACATATAAAGGCTGTACACAATAAAATAAAACCATTTATATGTAGAGTATGTGGATTACAACTAGCTAGAAAATCAACATGGTTGGTAAGTTGATAAACAGAAATTATTAATGGTATTTTAGTTAAATTAATAGTAAACATTTTCTTTTTAAGATTCATCAACGGCAGCATACTGATGAAAAACTTAAATGTAAATTTTGTGACTTTATGGCACGTGATCCAAGTGTTATTTATAAACATGAATTACGTCATAAGCAAATAAAACCATATAAATGTAAATTATGTAGTTATTCTTCGATACAAACTAAAACATATAAAAATCATATAAAATATTATCATCCAGAAGAATATAAAAAGATTGCTTGTGATCAATGCAAATACGTTACAATAACTGAAGAAAAATTAGAAGCACATAAAAAGGATCATAAAAAAGGATTAGTTGTAACAGAGGGTAAAAATGAATTTTATAATTTGTTGTTTTTCTTTAGAAAATTATTTATATTTTAGATTCAACCGATGTAACTGGGATTTTTAAAAATCCTTCGAAATCTTATCAAGATAAATCTTTAAATAATATTGAGGTAAATTCAGTTAGAAAATATATACATTAAAAATTGTAAAAAATATTTATAGATATCTTCTGATTGTTTTTTACCACTAGAAAGTACTGATTCTATACAACATGATGATACAGGTGGTGTTACAATACCAGCACATTCTGAAGACACTCAATTTCCTAATTTTTAAGAATTTATTGTGATTCTTTTATTATTATGATACCTTTGTGATAACTTTTTAACAAAATAAAAAGAATACTGCTTATTATTCATATCTTATACGATTTTAATAATTTACACCTTTCATAATGAAATAATGTATTATGCATATTTGTATATATATGTATTTTTTAAATTGGTAGTGTTTTTAAACATGAAATATGCGAGATGAATGGTAATATTAAGGTGTAGAATCTAATCTAATATTACTGTAATTTAAATCTAATCTAATATAATTGTATTGTGGTTAAAGGAATCGTGGAATCTTGCAAGTTATTTTAGACATACTTCCTGTTGACCTAGAGACTTGAAATTTTGGACACAGTTAAGATTCCGGTGAGAATACATAAATCTAAAATAATAATACCAAAAAACATTGGGGAAGTTAACTAAATTTGCAAAATAAAATTTTCATACAAAAATATTACAGATTTTTTAACAGAATTATTACAGAGTTTTTACAAAAGCTTAAAAAGTCAAAATTATTCTACAACGATTTGTTTTTTTAATGGATGAAATGGTAATTCTAATTAATTTCTTATTTTAGCACTCTTTGATAATTTCCATAAATACATTTTTTTTTGAACAGCTGATTACTTGTTTCTTATTTCTTTTTTTTTTATATTAAAAATTATCATGCTTATAATTGCAATGCGTATGGACTATGGATTATATTTGTTTGTTTGGTTATGTAAATGGGTCATGAGATAGAAAATATTAGAGGTAAC
This sequence comes from Poecilobothrus nobilitatus, assembly GCA_947095535.1. Taxonomy (NCBI): domain Eukaryota; kingdom Metazoa; phylum Arthropoda; class Insecta; order Diptera; family Dolichopodidae; genus Poecilobothrus; species Poecilobothrus nobilitatus. The sequence goes on from OX352774.1 coordinate 117,742,769, forward strand.
TTGAAAGTTTCTCATTATACAAGTGTAGATCAAAAAGTAATAGAGGAGAATTATAAAAATAATTTAAATATAAATTATATAATCTAGAAGAATTAATTTGTAGTTATAAATGTGAAGTACATATTGTTGTTGTAACAGAAATTTGGCTAAAAAAAACAGAAAACCAATTTTTCAATTTACCTGGATTTATAGCCTATTTCTCAAATAGAGAAAATGCATATGGTGGCGCGGCTATTTATGTGAAAGAATGCTTAAGCAGTTCGTTACTTTTTGAAGAAGAATTTCAAAAGTCTAATATTTTAGGGATCAATTTAGGCAAAGAAAACATTAATGTTTTTTTAATATATAGGTCAGAAGACTAAGGTAGATAATTTTCTTGCTAAGGTGGAGGAGATTACTACTACTTTCAAACAGTCTATCTTTATAGGAGATTTCAATTTAAATTTATTGAATAAGCATAGTTATGATATCATAAGTTAAGGCAATATGCTACTAATGAACGGATTCGTAATTTATAATAAAATCACAGAAGAATTTGCTACTAGAATTGAAAAAACTTCAAAAACGGTGATAGACAATTTTTTTACAGATATGAAAAAGCAATATTTTTTCCATGTAGTTGATACACCCATGTCTGAGAATCAAATGTTTTTAATAAGTGTAAATCACCATATATCGAAAAAATTAAGCAATCTAAAACAATTCGCGATTCTTACTATAAATTTAAAAAGAAATATTCTAATGACAAACGTATAGAGGAACTATATCACTACTATAAAAATAAGGTATCCAAATTGATATATCAAGCCAAAAAGCAGTTCTTTTCGGATAAATTATCCGCTGAACCAACCAATAGTAGAAAACTGTGGGAGAATTATAGATTAGCAACGTTTAATAAACACTTCTTCCACCAGTATTAATGAAATTATATATGTCAATAAAAAGATTAGTAATAAACAGGACATTGCAAACATTATGAACGATTTCTTCATTAATGTTACAACTCAAATTAGTATTTCTCAAGACCCAATTGATCAAGATTATATTAGTAACTTTGCAAGAAATATATATAAACCATTTCATCAGTTACCACCAACTAACAATACTGAGGTACGAAATGTAATAAATATGTTAAAATCGGCAGTTGCCACTGGTTATGACTGCATTTAAACAAAGTTTGTCAAAAAATTTGCTGATAACTTAACCCCCATTTTGGTAAAGTTTATTAACAAAATGTTTCAAACTTTTGTTTTCCCAACCTCACTGAAGAGTGCAATTGTTACGCCCATTTTTAAAGATGGGAGCCAAAGAGATCTCAATAATTACTGGCCAGTATCTATACTGAGTGCACTTTCTAAGATATTTGAAATTATAATAAAAAGTCGATTAGATAAGCTTATAGCAAATAACAAATATAAATCTAATACAACGGCAGCTTGTCTAAGCTTAACGGATTTCATATCTAAAAATATGGACAATAAAATGTACGTTTGTTGCGTGTTTCTCGATTTAAAAAAGGCATTTGATTGTATCCATCATGATTTTCTTCTTTTAAAGCTTTCTAACCTGCAGTTTGATTTAGGTCAAATTGACCTGTTTAAATCTTATCTCTCAAATAGAATGCAAAACGTACGTATAGGGGATGTATTTAGCAGTTATAAAGAAATAAATAAAGGGGTTCCGCAGGGATCAATTTTGGGTCCTACTCTATTTAAAATTTACATAGACGACTTAACTAGGTTAAACGTAAAAGGGTCGATACTGTTAACTGCAGGCGATGCTGTATTAAAATATGCAAAACATAGTGAGGAGTAACTGAGGGATGCTATTCATCATGATCTTGACATAATAGAAACGTGGCTTACAAAAAACCGTCTGGCCCTTAATATAAAAAAAACTAAAATTATGCTGTTCCAAAATAAAATTTTTAATAACCCCAATTTTCATTTCCGAAATAATATTATTGAGACTGTGGAATCTTTCAATTATCTTGGTTTGTTATTAGACAATAAAATAAAAGGGCATGGGCACATTAAAGCAATAATCAAAAAAATTTCTCCGTACATCTTCATTTTAAGGCGATTACAGAAGTTCTTAACTAAAGAAAGTATGTATCAAATATATTGTGCCTATATAACATCCCACTTTATATATTTGACTCCAATTTGGAGCGGAGCATCTCAGTTATTTATAAACAAATTAGATATACTAAATAAGAAGGCTATTAAAATTATTCACAATTACCCAATAAGACATCCTTCTAACTTATTATATATGAACATATATTAGTTTTAGTAATTTATGTCAAAGGGAGCTTTTTTAACAGCGTTTAAAATTATTTTCAATGAGATCAAGCATAATTCCATACTTAATAGAAATTTTGATATCCACAATAGAAATACCAGAAACCAATCAAACTTTTATCTTACGCTTTTCAGAACTGAAAACCAAAAAAAAAATTGTTTGTATATCTGCCTAAAAATGTACAATGAGCTACCACAAAATTTAAAACTTATTGATAATTTTGTTACTTTTAAAAAAAAAATTACTGAGCGTATGCTACGGTAACGAGTATTATGTGCTAAATGATAATTATGTATTTATTGATAGGAGTATATTTAGTGTTTGACTTTGAATTAACAAAGCATTATTATACCACGCTTAAATCTTTAAGAAATAAAAACAAAGTACACAATCATGAAAGAATGTTATATGCAAATACATCTAAATTGAAATAACTTCAATTGTAGTTAAATCGATAAATTGATAATTAATATTTAATTGACAAATAATTTTTTTCGCAACTTTTTGTGTTCGATATATCTATATATTTCTTTTTGTTTTTTTGTTATTTTCTTTTTTTTTTTTTTTTTTATGATTTGACGTTTATTTTTAACTATACTATAAGATCATCCCGGCTGGGTACAATAATTATAATATAAAAATAAAAAATATTCATATATCGCAATATGTAAATACTTTATATATCATTATATCACGTACACCCCACATTCCTACCAGGAAACAGGGGTTATAGCTACCTGGCACATTTATGTACCACGGTATCTGAATATAAATAAATAAATAAATATAAGACCATATAGCTAAGGCTTAGGTCGCAATTGTTTTTTAATTTAAACATTAAGTGTATCCCAATATTTAATTTTATAATATTGTTTATTTATTCCATACAGTAAGTAAAACAACATTTGTTCTTTTTTATTTATTATATAAATTTTAATTTAAGTGAAATATTGGCCATAATGTAATTTTTGTTTTTAAGTATTAATAATAAAGAAAAAAAAAAAAAATATATGAAATTTGCCTTGACATGTCTTTGTTTGGTTGTTGCCTCTAAATTAGCTATAGACAAAACTAAATTATAAATTTTATACATTTAGTTTATATATACATTTTTCTTTTTCATGATACATATGCAAAGAAACGGCAATAATTTTTATACCCGTACGATAAGTATCGGGTATAATAAAATTACTCCTCCGTTTGTAACACCTCGAAATAAGCAAGATAGATATACCTTCAAAGTTCAAAGGTATGGATCGGATCAGAATCAAATTCTGAGTCGATTAAGCTTTGTCTGCCCGTCCGTCGGCACGCTAACTCAAGAACTAAAAAAGCTACAGTCTTGCAATTTACACAAAATTTTCTGATATCAATTTGTAGGTTCCCTATTTTTTTTGGTTGAGATCCGACCAAAATTTCGGGTAGCTCTCGAACAACTAACTTTTTGATCTCCAAATTTTTCCATCAATTTTTCCAAAGGTTCACATCGTTTAAAGTAGAGCCATGAAAAATTAATTTTATGGAACAACTTTTTTCTGTAGCCTCACCCGTTACGGAGCTACAGCCCTTCAAAGTTCGAAAAAGCTCTATATTTAAATTTTTATAACACAAGCTCATAGATATACATAAGGTATATCTTCAATTTGAAAATGCCAAACGATAGCTTCTTTTATGAGCTTTAGAAATATATACATGCATATATAATAAATATATACTTGTGCCATACGATGCCATGCGAAACTGAATTATTGCGAAATTCTTTAACCCTTCTATCTTCTAAATAGTTTAAGTTAGAAACTTGAAATTTTGAGAGCAGTTATATCCTTGAAAATAAGTATGAATCATTTCAGAAAATATTTTTGTATCGCCGTCGGTTTAGGAGTTGTAAGGGGTTAAAAACTGAAAATTGTAACCTGTAACTTGAACACCTGTTTAAATTTTTTTGAAATAATACATACACATTAAAGCTACAACATTATACTTTTATTTCTGTTAGCAACTTTTCTTAATAACATAGCGTTACCTTCAAAATTAGCGTTACCTTCAAAGTATGACTTGATTTTTTCAAATTTCCTAACAAATTTCTTTAACGATTTTTTTGAATTTTTTTTTGGTACTCGATAATTTAAAATTGTTGAGGTAAAGCGTAGTACAAAAAAATGTAAATAAAAACGGTCGGTAAATAAAAATAAATGTAATAACATAACGGTCGCTTGAAGAATTTTTATTTATATGATATTGATATACATACTAGGTTTGTTTATTAGTTTTCAGAACAGATCAGAGCAGATCAGCTTAGAACAGAATAGGACAGCAAACAAAAAAAAAACAAAACAAAAAAAAGTTGCCCAAAACAGATCTGAAAAAAAACTAGAAAAGAAAAGTGTAACTTAGAGCAAGTTAGAACAACTTCATGAACACAAAACTAGACCACTTTCGAACAAAAGAAACACGTTTCTAAAACTAATGAACGCCAAAACTTGTAAATACTTTTTTGCTCTAGGTTGCTCTAGGTATTACTAGAACTGACTAATAAACACACCTACTTATATAATATCATGTTTATTTACATATCGTATTACATATACAGATGAATGAATGATGTAATAATAAGAGTACATATACAGGGTGTTTCACAGGCAAACGGCATCCTTGTAAGGGGTGATAGGGGAGATAAAAACAAGCAAAAAACTTAGTATTAAGTGACGTCTATTCCTAACGGTTTCCGAGATAACGGGATTTATAGATTTTCTCTTTTTTAAAATTCTTTAATTTAGTTTATTATTTATAATTTAGGAACTAACAAACGTAAGATCAACATTAATAGCATTTTCGGAAGCTTACTAAATTAGCTATTTAACACAATATGAAAAAAGACCGGGTGATTTTTTAATAAAACATGCCAGAACACCATTGTACTAAATTTAAAGGTTCTATTTTTCTTGGTTATGGAGATGTACTCGTTTGGGCCGGGACTCGTTCGGAAGCTTCAAAGATCCGAAACCATGGACCAAATCATCCCAAATTTCAGAAATATAAATAAAACACGAAATAACACCATTGTACTAAATTCAAAGGTTCTATATCTTTGTTGGTTTTGGAGATATACTGGTTTGCTCTGGGGCTTGTTCGGAAGCTTCCAAAATCCGAACCCATGGACCAAAACCTCTCAAATTTCAGAGACTGAAATAAAACATGAAATAACACCATTGTACTAAATTTAAAGGTTTTATCTTTGTTGGTTTTGGAAATAATCTCGTTGTTCTGGGGCTCGTTCGGAAGCTTCCAAAATCCGAACCCATGGAACTAACAAACGTAAGATCAACATTAATAGCATTTTCGGAAGCTTACTAAATTAGCTATTTAACACAATATGAAAAAAGACCGGGTGATTTTTTAATAAAACATGCCAGAACACCATTGTACTAAATTTAAAGGTTCTATTTTTCTTGGTTATGGAGATGTACTCGTTTGGGCCGGGACTCGTTCGGAAGCTTCAAAGATCCGAAACCATGGACCAAATCATCCCAAATTTCAGAAATATAAATAAAACACGAAAGAACACCATTGTACTAAATTCAAAGGTTCTATATCTTTGTTGGTTTTGGAGATATACTGGTTTGCTCTGAGGCTTGTTCGGAAGCTTCCAAAATCCGAACCCATGGACCAAAACCTCTCAAATTTCAGAGACTGAAATAAAACATGAAATAACACCATTGTACTAAATTTAAAGGTTTTATCTTTGTTGGTTTTGGAAATAATCTCGTTGTTCTGGGGCTCGTTCGGAAGCTTCCAAAATCCGAACCCATGCACCAAATCCTCTCAAACTTCAGAGACATAAATCACACATTATGGAACATCATTGTACCAAATTTAAAGGTTCTATCTTTGTTGGTTTTTGAGATAATCTCGTTTGCTCCGGAATCATTCGGAAACTTCCAGAATCCGAACCCATGGACCGATTTTGTCCAGATTCGAGCTTAGCTTTCCTTTCGCAATTAGTAACCTACTATATAAATTTCATAAAGAGAGAGACGGACGGACAGCGTTAAATCAACTCAGAAGATGATCCTGATACAGAATATATATACATGTCCATATCGAACTCGCTTCCTTTTGGTGGTTACAAACTTCATACCACTGTTAACCAAAGTTAATATATCCTATACTTTAGGTGTAGGGTATAATAAAAATACTTACTTAAAATATACGTTTCCCGTTTACATATATTTGTAAGACTCAGATACTTTTCTGAGTATTATATATGATTTGGATGAAGCAATAAGGGTATCTTTTTATAGTTTTCATTGCTTTCTTACTTAATACATCTAATTTATTCACCATAAACATAGCAGCACTACTCCATACAGAATTTAAATAAACTAAATGTGACATAATATATGATATAAATTTCAATTTTTCGTAAATTTTCGGTTAATGAGTTTTTAAGTCATCCTGATTTTGTTCACTATATTTAAGCACAGCATCATCTGCGTAGAGTTAAAATGTTCCGTTTGAAACTCAAAATGCAGATATCATTCATATAGACTTTAAAATAATATGGATCCTTGTGGAACACCTTTAGAAATAGTTTTCGCTTGACTTTGCACACAATTTATTCTAACAACCTGTTGTCTGTTAGAGAGGTAACATTTAAAAAAAATTTAATTGATGATTGTTAAAATTTAATTTTGATAATTTTAAGAGTAAAATTTCATAATCCACACAATCAAAAGCTTTTCGCAGACCAATGAATACACAAGCAATAAGTTTTTTAGAATCTATATTACTCTTGAAATAAAATCAGTTAGATTAACACATGAAGCAGTTGTATTTGAGTTTTTCTCAAAGCCATATTGTTCCTTACTTATAATTGGATTGTAATATAGGAAAATTTGAAGTCTGTCTTTAATTATATTATTTCAAAAATTTTAGAAAATGATGATAAAACTGAAATTGGACGACAATTAGAACATAATTTGGCTTTTCCACTTTTGAAGATCGGGGTCACAATTGCCGTTTTAAGAAATTGTGGAACGGATGTTTGAAAAGCGTGATTGATAAATTTTACTATGATAGGAGTTAATTGACGTTGGAATTGTTTAATAAATTTTGTGGAAATATATTATCAAATGCAGTCGCGGCATTAGGATTTAGCTTAGAAATTGTTTCAAGAATTGATTGGTTATTAGTTTAGTATAAATTAAAGTTTTCATACAGATTATATTGAAAGTTATTGAGGTAGATTTGATCTAGCTGTGAAATATCAATATTGAGTTCTTGTGTTACATTAATAAAATAATTATTTACAATTTGAACGATTTCAAGTTCGTTATTGATAGTGCTATAATTATAAGAAAGAGATTTGTTTTGCGAATTGGAACTCAAGTCATCTTTATTGTACACAACTTTTTTATATAAATTTATAGTTTTAACGTACCACATGCATTTATTCTTATCATAATTACTCCATTCTTCATTTTGTTTTTGTTAGTATTAAAATTAGCAAAATAATCAGTTCTCTTCGCGTACCTGTAATTTATTGATCAGAATTACCCGAATCAACTAATCAGGGTATGTTGCAAGAATGACAATCTCAAATATTATCAAATGCTAAATAAGGAGCTTTAGTATTTTTTTACATTCTAACTCAACCATCTGATATGAAAATCTCCTCAACAATCAAGCCAATACAAGGCTTGACTGATGAGCTTCCGATTAAACTTTGGTCTTGGATAATAGGTTCAAAGTCATTATACCCACATAGTTAACAGGGTTAACTCAATTTTAGGCTCCATTATGCAATACTGTAAGCGATACCAATTAAAAACTATGACGTAACCTAAACATATAAAATTCATATTCCCAAAGTACTTACACTTACTTGAAAAAACTGAATTTTCTTATTTTAGCAATTCAAAACTGTGAAGTTATTATTACATTTAGGTACCTATGTATTTAGTTTATTGCATGCTTAGAAATTTAGTTTAAATAGTCCGAGTTGTAGTTAAAGATATTAAAATTATCTTCTAACATTTGAACATAAAAATTTAAGAATTTATTGTATTGAATTTTGACAAACTAAAGTAAGCACACGTTACATAATGTATGTAAGTACTTAACTTTTGTACATATATTACTTTTCGGGATTTTATTGTCTCCAAACTTACTTAAACTATCTAGGTTGTTTGGATTAGTTTTTTAATCGTTTTCCTTAAATATTTATATCAGGCTAATAAAATTTAAAAAAAACGACAAAGAATACAGTTGCCTTTGTCAACTCTTAGATACCCGTATGAACCGTTAGTATGTTCACAGCCTGTCACTTTGCTACAATATTATTTTTTTAATATTTTAGTATTTTAAAATAATTTGGGTGAATTTTATAATTTCTAGAACTATGGGTTGTACGTATACTCAAACTATAGGTATGTTTCTACATTCTTCAAAAGCAGATTCTAACCTTCCACATAACGATTATCAATCCAAAATTTTTTCAAATATTCTATAGTACCATTTAATACTAAGCGGTAAATGTATATTAAATTTACTAAGTACAAAATAGTAAATATAATTTTAAATATTATATTATATTAATGCGTACATAGTATATTTATATTGTTATAAGTATATCGCCATACATTGCAATATTTCTTTAAAAATATTTCCATTCGTAGAATAATTTCTTATAAGTACAATAAAATACATATACTCGTATGTATGTAAATACGGCGCTTTATAATATACATCTATACTCTTATCATTTATTCTTCAGTGACATATACGATATGTAAATAAACATGATATTATATAAGTATGTATGTATATCAATATCATATAAATAAAAATTCTTCAAGCAACCGTTATGTTGTTTATTTATTTACATTTTTTTGTACTACGCATTAAATCCTCAACAAATTATCGAGTAAAACAAAATGCAAAAAATTCGTTAAAGAAATTTGTTAGAAAATTTGAAAAAATCAAGTAGCACTTTCGTCAATTATAAAGTAACCCTATATTATTAAAAAAAGTTACAGAAATAAGAGTATAATGTTGAAGCTTTAATTTTTGTGTATTACTTCAAAAAAATTTTAACAGGTGTTCAAGTTGCAGGTGTTTAAAAATAGGAAATTTTCAGTTTTTGACCCCTTACAGCTCCTAAACGGGGGGTGAAAAAAAAAAAATTTTTGAAATGACTCAAACTTATTTTCGAAGATCTAACTTCTGTCAAAATTTCAAGTTTCCAACTTAAACTCTTTAGAAGGTAGAAGGGTTAAAGGATTTTGCAAAATTTGAGTTTCGCATAACGGTAAATTAAGACACCGTATGCCACAACTATATATTTATTGTATATATACTTTTAAACCTAATAAAAGCAGCAATCGTTTGGTGTTTTCAAAATGAAGATTTACCTTATACAACTTGTGCTATAACAATTTAAATATAGAGCTTTTTTGAACCTTTGGGGAGCTGTTGCTCCCTAAACGGTGGAGCTACAAGAAAAAGTTATTAAAAATAAAATTAACATTTTTGTGAAATCTATCAGCATTTAAAATTTCATAGCTCTATTTCAAAAAAAATGTAGGGATCTAAAAGTTAGGTGTTCGAGAGCTACCCAAAGTTTTGGTCGGAACTCAACCAAAAAAATTACAGAATCTACAAATTGCTTCCATAATATTTTGCGTAAATTTCTAGCGAGAGATTCTAGCTCTCTTAGTTTTTGAGTTAGCGTGCTGCCCGACGGACATGGCTCAATCGACTTAGAATTTTTTTCTGATCCGATCCATACCTTTGAAGGTATATCTAGCTCGCTTATTTCGAGGTGTTACAAACGGAGGAGTAATTTTATTATACCAGATACTTATCGTACGGCTATAAATATCATTACCAAGGCAACTGCATTTTTTATATTTTCCATAAAAAAAATTAAATACAGGCATGCAACGAATAGCGATGCAACTCTCAGCAGTCGTCTAACTCCTATTCCATAAAATATGTATCTTTTTTTTTCCTAAGGGAGGTGGGAATCTTCCAAAGACACGAAGAATTTCACCCTTGGTAGTGTCAGATTCTTACTGACGAAACCCTCCTCCCCCTTTAGCCAATATAATTGGATGAAACCCTTACCTGCGAACACAGTATATTAGTTAGGGAGTAAGGATAGGAAAGGATAGGAAATGGATATGGAAACATTGAATTGGGAGTGGGAATGTAAGAAAACAATGAATCCACCCATTATTATTACTATTTTTCAGTGACTATAGCCGTTACAACAGTTACAACATGTAGTAGTATATAACACCTTACTACATGAGGTAATTATTGAAGGTAACCCCACTGTCACTGTAGCGGCGGTTATTATTGGTATTAGTATTCTTATTAATATTATTATTATTTTACTACAGAGTCAGGGCCATCAGTGGTTTACAACGTGCACTATATAACACCTTACTTGCATGATATAACAAAAGATAGCTCCACTGTAGCAGCTATTATTATTATTATAATTTTTGTTATTATTACTATTATTATTATTATTATTATTGTTATTATTATTACTACTATTAATTATACGATATACATTATTACGATATAAAAGTACTACATATTTTTTTATTTATATGACCTGACCGGGGTTTGAACTCAAGACCTTCGATTGAAAGGTTGGCGACTTAACCACTGCGCCATGAGTCAGATTTTAAATACCTACATATATATGCTCGACGAATTTTTAGAATACTCAATATAAGTTTGGTGTTCACCAGTGGCGGATCGTGGTGTAAAATGTTGGGTGGGCTAAGTGACCCAGGTTTCCAGGGTTCAGGTGGTGAAAATTTCTTCTTGCTAAATTATTTAGAAGATGGGTTTAAAGTAATTTTTTCTAAAGAAAATAAAAATTGTGTTTGATTTTCCTTTAATTCTTGAACGGCACATCCTGTCAAGTAACAAATTACATTATTGTTTAGCTAATTTTATTAACAAAGTTTTAATGATTTGAATCAGACTTGTAGTTTTTGAGATATAGTTTTTTTAGTGGAAGTCTTTCCGAACTATAATTTTCTATTAGAAAAGAAATTGTTCTTAGTTCGGCTAATGGAAATTTGCCCACCTTGTTACTTAGAAACACCAATACATTCTCAAAAAATATTTTTAAAATTATATGGATATTTTATAGTATCAACTATTTATATTTTAAAAGCACTGGAATCAGATATAAAAATCGTATTTTCAAATAAAAAGCATCATAATATATTTTTCCTAATTTTATTCATTTAAATTAATAATATATAACAAAAAAATAGATAAGAAAGAAAATACATTGAAAAACAAAATATAACAAAAATAAATTGCAAATCCACTTTACATTTCATTTAGTGGGACTTTACACTTTAATATTATAAAATAATAAATTTTAAAATTAAAATAAGTAATAATATGTTGGATATATTTAATTAAATTAAATTTGGTTGTTCATTTCATCAAACAAAAATTTCTGTCAATGTTTAAATTTACATTTTTAAAATTTTTAAATTACGAACTCAAAGTTTCAAATTACAAACAAACTGAATTTCTCACTATTCTACGTTCACCTTTTAAATAAATGTATAAAATATAAAACTCCTAATTTACACAAATAATTTTATTATTATTTAAATTTTCTTTTCAGCTTTATTATTTGTAAAACAAAAACAATTAAACTCGTTTGTTTTTGATAAATTTAATTTGAATGCCGTTAAATATCAATACTTTTTAATATCTATCTATAATAAATTGATAAATTGAGAGATCAAAAATATAAAATTTAAAAAACAAAAATACGATTTAAATAAAATAAAAATATACGAAATGTCCCACAAAATTAAATGTCATTTAATTTTGCTGCAAATCGTTCAGTACAAACATGCAGCGCTAAATGCTACACCGCTGCAATTCAGTATAGCGCTAGATTCTCTTGAACGCGACCAATTTCTCCAGTGATGAACATAAAAAAATATTTGGTACAATTTCTGGAAAATGGAGTTTTTAATTCTGTATATTTTTTCAGGGATGGCCGCCTGAAAAAATATTTAGTACAATTTATTAAAAACTAAATTTATTAAAAAATTATGTTGATTGGGGAAAAGCACCAACAAGCACTACGAGGCAATACTCATTTTTTTAGCGTATTTCTTCGTGAAAAGCACCCATTTCAGTGCTTTAAGCACTAAGTTGACCACACCGTTATAAAGTGTACTCGCATAAAGTATCAGTAAATTAAATATTAATGTATGTAACCTAAGAATTACAGTATTCTGTGGTAACAAAGAATGATAAATTAAATTATTTATTATGTGGTAACAAAAAAAAATTAAAATATATATTGAGTTGTAGACATGAAATTATAAATATATTTGCGATTGTTTCGGTTTTGCAACTTCCACATTAGAAAGAACCGCCTCTGATTCTCACCGTATCGTTATATAGATATTTTTCTTGCATTGAATCAGTTAAAAAAAAAAATAAAATTTATAAGGTTCGCCTTACATCATTTAACATGGACACTGATCTAAATCGTCTTTCTCATTATGAGTTTTTCTCTAATAAATCTTAATTCCGTCCAGTCACGTTGATTAGTGGAGCGTATTTATTCTTATTCATGATTAATTATTAACGAACAATCTGAATAATTTAAGATTAATCGAACTTTTTACCATTTATGTGCTCCATTCAACAGATTAGGGAATCGGTTTGAACTTTTTATTTAATAGTTCTTAATCAGTTAAGTTCAAATATGAGAAAAAAAACCAGAGATGTTATTTTTAATTTTTTAATTTCAACAGATTACCAAATTCGATTTTTTGGAATATCATAACAATTTCTACAAGTTATAAGTTGCTGCAAATGAATTAATGTCTTAAATAGAAGGGAAAAATAAAAAAAAATGTCAAATGAAAAAAAAAACGTTTCAAAATTTTATTGATATGATTTACTTCATTATTAATTTTTTTTTAGTACTAACATAACTTTTTTTTGTTTTTAATTATAATTTTTAGTAGTAACAAGACTCAATTTTTCATTTATAGTTTTTTTTTGTGTTATTTTTTGTAATATTTTTTTTTTTTTAATAACTAATTCTTAATTATTTTTAATTTATTTATATATATATATATATATATATTTAATTTAATTATACTTATATAAAATGTGCTTTTGGATTAAAATAATTATAAAAAAAATTAAGTATAATAATATTTTTTTTTAGTAGATTTTTCATTTTTTTTTTTTTTTAATTTAGAATTGGTTTTACGGTTTAATCTAACAAACTAAATTCCATTGAATGACAGAAAACAATAAAAAAAAAAATATTAAAGAAACCTAAAATTGCATTAAAGTTTTGTTCAAAATAGAATTTTAATTTTTAAAATTAAAAAGTTGACTTTGAAATTTACAAAAACTTATAAATCAAAAAGGAATATTATTAATAACTTAAATCCTAATAAGAACATAATATTTTGTCTAACTAATTTGGCAATATAAGGAGATAATTAAATATAGTATATATTATATTTATGTAGTTAAGAGTTCAATTAAATAATAAATAAGATTTACGTTCATATTATGTTAGACTTGTGATAAGTATCACCGAAATTTGCCATCAAATTAAAACTGTGATACTTAACACTATAAATCTTTTAGTTCTATTTTGGCAAAATAAATCATTTAACATGGTTATTAAGCTTCATGGTTCGAAACCTCAATTAAATGACAAATTTTTGTGATACGTATCACAATTTTAGCATAATATGGGCGTTAAAAATATTTTTTAAAGATTTTTATTATAATAGAAAAATTATATAAAAAAAAAAAACAAAAACAAAACATTTTTCCTACAATTTAGTTTTTATTTGATTTTATTTTAATCCTTGAACACAGCATAAATTTTTTTTTTTTCATTTATTTTTTGTTTTTTTTTTAAATTCTTTAATTTCTTTTTATATAAATTTTTTTTTTAAAATGTTTTAAAATCGAATTTTTATAATAACTTCATTCCTAATATTGTTTTTTTTTTTTTTTTTTTTTAATTTAATTTTCTAAACGAACCTTTTTGTAATTAATTTATTACATAATATTATTATTAGTTTTTTAAATTTTTTTTTTTAATTATTTTTTTTTTGCAACAAGTTTTGGATTTTTCTTAAAGTTTTTTGATTTAAAATCATTTTAACTGTACATATATATATGTATATATGTATGTATGTATGATTTTCTGTTTTTTATTTTAAATTTATTTAGCTAATAATTTTAAATATTTTTCTTAAATTTTAAGGATGTGCATTATTTGTTTTTTTTTTTTTTTTGTTTTCATTATTTACAATTGCATGTTTGTTTTTATTATTTCTATTTTATATTCATTTCTAAAGTCCTGTCATTTTTTTTTTTTTTGATTTTAACCAACAATTAATAATTGTATTTCAATTTTTTTTTGTTTTTGTTTTTTATTGTCTGCAATTTTCTCTTTTAATTCTTTAATTTAATTTTTTTTAACTATATAGTTTAATTTTTTTAAGGGCAAAATAAATTACCATATTTTGTCTTTTTTTTTAATTTTTTTTTTTTTTATTATTATATTATATTATTTGTTATTTATTAATTTTAGAAATTTTTTTATTTTATTAAAAATTTAATAGCTTATACAATAATAGAAAAAGAAATTTTAAATTTTTTCTTTTTATTTTTTTATTAAATTTATTCTCACTCAATTTAAATGAAAGAAAGAAAAAAAAATGTATGTGTACGCATTTTGTATTTTTAATAGATGTAAGCATTTCTAGATTAAATTTTTGGATTTTAAATATTTAAGAATTTTTAATAATTGGAAATAAAAATATGTATAATAAGCGAATATAATAAAATAGAATTACAGGTGATCTTTTTACCACATTCATTCGTATTTTGTTCGTCTATATGCAGTGTCGTAGCTAAGAATTTTGTGCCCAATTACAACCAACAAAATTGGGCATCCTGTATTAATTTATTTATGTGTATTTTATATTTAAAATAAGTGTAACAAATACTAAAATTATTTAAAAAGCTTTTTTCTTTTGCTTTTGCATTAGCAAAATTTTGAATTAAATTCATTAGCTCCATTTTTGCAGCTTCTGTTGATTCAATAACTAGCAAAACCAGATCTTTAAGTCTATTTTGAGCTGTTAAATTTCTCTTATAGTCTTTTATTATTTTTAACTCAAAAGACTAGAAACTGTTACTGCCAGCGTAAAAAATGAAACAAGTATATATTATATCTATATTTAATTTTAAATATAAACCTTCAAATAGTTGCATATAGCCTTCTAAGGAATTATTTGTTAGAATTTTTAAATTTTTTTAAATAAACCATTGACAAATTAGCATGTAAAATTTTGCACATGCATAAAAATTTCCATAGTAACGGCATTCAATCGTTTTTTCACATCAGTACATAAGAATAAAAATTTAAATTAACAAAATTCATAATACATATATGTACATTCATATATTACATTAACTGATATAAATAATTAAGTTAGAAATAAAAGTAAAGTAAAGACTTAGTGAATTTTCTTTTGTTTAAAATGTGTATTTATGAATACTTTATAAAGTTTAACAAATAAAATTTATTCTATTTCATATCTTGAATCATAGATTAATAAATATTAATTTGTAAAAAACATTTTAGACCTTCTATTTTGCCAGTTACTAATGGGTCCTAATGTTTTGTATTACCTTGCTGTTAGGTAGCTACGCCGCTGTCTATATCTATATCTGTTCGTTGTTTGCAATCTTTGTCGTTCGCGTGATGATTATACATGTATGTATGTATGTAATAAGTGTAGAAGACGATAGGAAAGTAGGTGAAAGTTGCGAAACTTTTTCATTTTGCAAAGTGATTGAATGTATACACTTGAAATTAAATTATAATTGAATTTAATAAAATAAGTGTTCGTTTCATACTATTGTCTATATTGTACAGCTATAGGTTGCACTTACATAGCTTTTTTATAAAACTTATAAATCATGCGAGCCTTTTCCGGCTTCCATAAAAATTAAAAAGTTTTTAAGGAAACGGGGTGTGACTATAATGCATTGACTAATGCAATATAGTGCGACATGATGTTTAATGTCATTGCAAAAGTTAATACAATATTTGGATTAGAGTTATCAGGCTGCCTGAGAGTATTATGTATGTTATTATCATATGTAATTATAAAACAAAGGTAGATGTATATGTTTGTGGGTATGAGTACATAATACAAACAAAAATCTAGAGGCAAAATATTAATTTCACCGAATTATCCTATTATCCCATATATTATTATACAAATGAAGATTATCAGAATTAAAAATATAATAAAAAATTAACTTAAGTTTTGTATCCATTGAATAGTACATGTTATTCATAACTATTCTCTAACTTTATGTTTTGTTTTTATTATTTAATTTCTTATTACATTATAGTATAAACTTAAGGCTAACAATTAAATTAAAAAACCAAAATATTTAATACAAGAAAATAAATAGTTATAATCGAAATTGTCATGTTGTCGAACAAGTGTTGAACGATTAATTACAATTTATTTAAGTAATTAAAACTAGTGGTAGAAAGTATAAGAAAAATTAAAGATAAATTCATTATAATGTCATTACATCAAAAGTATTTAGATTAAATTTCAAATTAAATTAAAAATAAAAATTAAAAACTAAAAAATGAAAATAAAAAAAAAAATATTATACTAGATTTAAATAGCATAGAGAAAAACCATGAACCACGTTCTTAAGTAAATTCAGTAATTTATAAAAAATTATAGCTTCAAAAAATTTTCAATTTCATAAAAATTTAAATTGAAATAGGTAACCAGTTTTTAGTAATTTTAAGAAAATTTTAATAATGAACGAACGTTTCTAAAAGATTCAGGCAGTTTATTACAAATTCTTGGTTCTGTCACATTATAAAAGTTGTAAAAATGAACATAGAAATGGTAACAAGTTGATTAGAATTAACTTTTCAATTATAGGCACTATAGAATATCTAATATTAACATTCCTAGATCTAATAAAAAAAACCTTTAATGTTTTGTAGATATAAAGACTTCATAGTGAATGTATCCATCCATCCATTACATTAAATAAATTTTAGTTTGCAGTTAGCCTGTCAACTGTCAACTCATATGATCAACTCTTATATGATCTGGAATTCTAGTTTATATAACTAGAACTATAAATTTCTTCTACTTTGATAAGGAAAAAATAACCTATAACTAAAAAAATAACATAATAAAAAGAAGTAATAAAAGTATGTAATTCAATAAAATTAATTAAAATAATTTTTACCGTTAGTTCAATTAAGACTTACTATATACGGAAAATATTCAAAAATTAATAAATAAATGGCGTGCGACGATTAACTACTGAGCACTGTTAAATAACTAAGTATGTATATATATTTTCTTAAATTTTTAATTAGAAAAAAATAAAAATGAAAAATTTATTTTAAATTTCGTACGTTTTTACATGTAGTACATATGTATATGTATGTAGGTATAAAATATTTCATAAAAGATAGGCGGCAGTGATAATATAGTATTAGGAAAATTTAATTTATATGTATTTTATGAATGCATACATATAATATTATAATAAATTATAATTTATGAGCTGATAGAATTATGCTTTTATTATTATATTATGTTTTGTTATTATTATTTTTTTCTTTTTTAATTTAATCTAAATATAAAATTTTCCAAATGCATTATTTGCATGCAAAAAAAAAATTTTTTTGTTGGGATAGAATGTTAACAATTTGTTTTTTTTTAAATTTTTTTTTTAATTTATTTTTGAAAAAGATATGATCCAGGCATTATTTTGAATTTTATACAGTCTTTTATAATACCACTGTAGAAAAAGAGTATAAAAAATGGTATGTATTTATTTATTTTTTTCTTTTATAACTTTTGTTTTAAAAAATTTCAAGCTGCTTAATATTCAAAATTTAAAACACCTGAATAATATACATACTTTGATATTCCAGTTTTGTAACAGAATGTGCTAGAATCTAGATACTTAAAATATACAAAGTAGGTCTTAAAATTATTTATATGTAATGCATTTTTATTTAGCAATTTTTGTTTCTTTTTTTTGGTAGAAAAATTTATTTTTTTATAAAAAATTAAAAACAAAAAATTACTTTTAGAATTAAAGGAAATAATAAACAATGCGTGAAAGTCAATATATTTAATTACATGCAAAAATCATTTATTTAATTTATTAGTTATTCTCCACAACTGTTAAAATTTAATCTTTATAACATACAATAATAAATTTTTCGATTTTCTAAATGATTGCTTAAATATTTCCTATTGTTTATGTAATCAAAGATAAATCAAATCTTTATTCGGAAATTCGAAATAGGGATATTACTTTTTGAAAAGTATTTGTGACAGATGACATCAAGTTTTCGTCAAAATACAGATGACATCATGAAACTTAAAAAAGTTTAAATATATTTTGGGTATTTTAGCATCCAAAATTGAAATTTTTCTTGAATTTCATATTTTATAACGTGTTATTATAGTGAATTTAATTAATTGCTTGGAATCTTTTTGTTTTTTTGTAAATATTGCGATAAAATATATTTTTCTTTACAGTAGTTGTGTTTATTTCGTTTCTATTTATTTGAAGTTATTAATAATTTAAATAAATTACTAAATGTGGCAGTATAGCCTACATTCAGGGCCATAATGTCTTTAAGAATATTATATAATTTTAAAGACATTATATAAAACAATTATTTTTTAATTTTATCAGTTACTTTTCTAAAAAATAGAGGCTTATACATGACTAAAGTCTAGCTCAAAATAGCCGAGACGTAACGAGACGAGTAAAAACTACTCTACTCATAATAAATATATGGCCATAGCCAAAATATACAATAAAAATGTCAAAAAAACTGCACAAAAAATTTATATATCGTTTAAACGGCAGAAATGTCACGTAAAGTCTCCGTAAAAAAATTGCAATACGTTTAACCTAAAAATTTAAAAAGTTGTTTATTTGAGAACTAAAGTTACGATGCACAGCTTTATTGTAAATGTTTTTTTATCCATTATAAAAACAATTAAAAACAGATATATTTTAAAATTAATTGTACTAATTACATATAGAACTTGTAAATAAAAGCATATAACTTTATCGTCATTATGTTATCATTTTGACTAGTTACTGGTTTACCATTACCAAAAAAATGCGACGTACGAAATTTTTTGTGTTTTTAGCAGATTTCCAAAAATTTTTTGAAAAAATGTGCTTATTAGTTTCACTCTGTCCGTCTGTCCGTTCGTCCGTCCGTTTGTCCGTCTGTTTATAAAATTTCTACACCGTTAAAAATAGAGAAAAAATATTTTAACCATGGATAGGTTACAACTTTTCGCACAACTTTTTCACGTAACCCCATCCATTACGGAGCTACAGCCCCTCAAACTTTGAAAAAACCCTATTATTAAATGCATATATCTCATCTTCTGCTTAACATTTTTTCAATCTGAAAACGTCATTCGACAGGTATCTTTTTTAACTTTGTAAATTAATATCAAAATTATACATTTTTTTAAAATTTAGTATTTAAATTTACCGTTATGTGAAAACTAAATTTATCATGATTTTTCTATCCTCATAACTCTGGAACGCTTTTAGATAGAGACTTGAATTTTGAGTTATTATTTTAAAAACCGTTGGTTTACATTCTACCTTGTTTTTTATAGTCTCGTCACGTCTATTTTGGGCGTTATACTTAATATAAAAATTAATGCAGATTAATGTTTTCATTTGTTTTTTTTTTAAGTTATTTTATTTTCATTATGTTTTCATCATAAATTTTAAATATATGTTTTATATTTTTTTCTTAAATTTTTATTATAATTAGTTTTTTTTTGTTTTGTTTTAAAAGCAATATACTATGGCAATATTTAATGTTTATGTTTTTTTTTTTAACTTTTAAATCATTTATTTTTATTTTTTTATTTGTTTTTTGGTCCATATTAAAACCTTAAAAAAAATTTTTTATATTTAAATGTATTTAATTTAATTTTTTTTTTTTTGATTTTTTATAGAATCAAAAGTATTTTTTATTGAAAAATATTTTATTTTTAAATGAATTTATTGTACTAAAAATTGTTTTATAAGGACAGATAAAAGCGTTAATTAGTTACAAAAGTTAAAAAGAAGCAAAATTATACAATTATTTTTTTTATCATTTTTTTTTTTAACAGTCAATATAAAATATTTTATTTTTTGTTCTTTTCTTAAAAGAAATAACTATATATGAAGAACATATTATTATAGTTTATAAATTAATATTAGATTTTACTACTTTATACATATATAATTTTATATACGTTTACAATATAAAAAACAATTAAATTTAATAATAAATTAAAAAAAAAATTAATTTATCATATACTTACTTACATACATTTTTTTTTTTTAAATTGAAATTATAAATTTTTTAATTAAAATATACATTGTAGTAAAACATGGAATAAGATGGTTTAACGGAAGTTCACATAGTTTGTTTCTTCAGTTATTTATGTGACATACTATATTTTTTTTTATTTTACTGCCCTTTTTACTATAAACTGGCTCGGTTTATTTCTGTTACTAAACGACTTATTTAAAAAATCTAATAATTAGTATATTTTGCTGAACAAAAAGTTGCAGAAGCAACTTTTCCACTGCGAAACAACTTCATTTAGTTTAAATACTTTCATACAATTTAATATATTCAACTTCATTATAACGCTCTGGCTACGTTTAGAGAGCGAACTAGAGCGTTCGTTGTAAATGAACTATTAATCTTGTCATTCTGTAGAAAGTAAAACTCAGTTTGTTGCACCGTGAATATTTTCAAATTAAGTTTTTTTGGAAAAAGATGTCCCAAGTTTTTTTTTTTAGAAATGAACATGAAAAAACATTTTAAAGAATGCTCTCTTTTAAAAATATGAACTGAAAGTAAAAGTGCAAATCCAGGTAAATTTTATTTTTTCAGAAAAGAAAATGCTTTTCCATTTTTTTCTTCATCCTTACATTTAACGACGAAAAGTTCAGTAGAGTAGACTGTGTCAACCTTTGGAAACCCCTTATGAACGTAATATATCCCGTTTCTTTAAAACTTGACCATCTTTTTACAAAATTTCAGATACCTAACTTTAATAGACTCGGAGTTATTTTCATTTAATAGGAGAAGTTGTATGGAGGCTACCCGAATTTATTGCACCAGCACAACCAAATTTTACAGAAGTTGTTGCCATAAAGCTTGATCATCATTTGTAAGATTTCAGAGACTTAATTTCATTAAGTTTCAAGAGGAGCAAGAAGCTTGAACCGGCTGCTCTAGACCAACCAAATTTTACAAAAGTTTTTGACATGTCACTCGACATCTCTTCACTAAATTTCAGATACCTAGCTTCAATAGATACTAAGTTATTTTCTTTTAAAAAGAAAAGTTGTATGGCAGTTCCCTGAACCTGTCGCACCAACACAACCAATTTTTACAAATGCTGTTGGCCTATAACTCGACATCATT
This sequence comes from Poecilobothrus nobilitatus, assembly GCA_947095535.1. Classification (NCBI taxonomy): domain Eukaryota; kingdom Metazoa; phylum Arthropoda; class Insecta; order Diptera; family Dolichopodidae; genus Poecilobothrus; species Poecilobothrus nobilitatus. The sequence goes on from OX352774.1 coordinate 117,764,667, forward strand.
TTGTAAAATTTAAGAAACCTATACTTCAATAGATACTGAGTTTTTTTTTTTTTTTTTTTATTAATTCAATTATAATTTCAGAGTTATTTCCATATAAAGAAGGAAGTTGTATGGCAGCTACTCGAACTCGGGGGCCGAGAATTCTGGATTTAAATAACGAAATTAACAATTTTGTAAAAGTGACGTAAAAAAAATTTGAAATTTGAAATTTAATCTCCCAGCTCCGTTAGTTTTTGAGTTATCGTCGGACAGACGGTCGGACCCACGTACATAGCTTAATAGACTCAGAATTCGATTCTGAGCCGATCCATATCTTTGACACTATATCTAGCTCGACTGCTTTAAGGTGTCACAAACGTAATGGCAAATTTATTATACCCTTGAACATAGTTCATACGGAAAAAATAATTATTACCAATAGTTACTTTATGCATGAACTGCACAAATTTTATAACTTTTTAATCTAATCGTACATACTTTCTAATTATGTCGTATATGCACTGAAAAATTAAAAAAAAAATTATACATTATTTTTCTTGAGCTCTGATCCGGTTTCAATTTTGTATTCTTAAGACTTGTATATTTACTTTTGTTTAAGCTGCAAAATGTATTTTTAATAGATTTTAAATTATTAAAATATGTAATGGTATAAAATTGTGAAATTTTTGATTAGGATCCAGATTTCAAACATTTACTACAAGATATAATTTAATTATAAGTTATTTATAACATATTATATAATAATAATATAATAACGATTTTTTTTCAATTTATTTTTATTTTAAACCATTAATTTAAATCATTTTATTTTTATCTTCTATTGATTTTCTAATTTATTTTTGACTAAATTTTGATTCAACAAAAAAAAACCTGGATTTTTTAATTTTCGATTTATTTTTTTTTTATACAAGAGTTTCAATAATATTTGTTTTTTTTTTGTTTTAATTATTTTTAAAATATTTTTGTTATTAAATTTAATTATTAAATAATCGAAATTTTATAAGTCGACTTTAGTACTTTACTTGAAATTAGCTAGAATTTCAAAGAGCGTGTTAACTGTTAACTCTGTCAACTTCAAAGCTTGAAAATAACATTTGGCTTCAAATCAACTTGATTTTGACAGCTTTTGAAGTACAATGTAAATTAAAGAACATAACGAAAATATGAATTCAATTACAAAAAAAAATTTGGTGGAAAATTATAAAAGTTATTTTGAAATACATCTTACAGTATTTATCAAAAAAACACCATTGTCAAAGGCATAATAAGATAAGAATGCAGCGAAATGTAGAAATTTTATTATAAAATTCAAGAAAAAGAAGAATTCATTAAATACTTGCAACATGCTTTTTGTTTCCTTGCTACTGTCTATACATTTCTTTTTGCCATATTTTTTGGAATTTAATTTATTTTTGTTTAATTTAGTACATATGTACATATGTATGTATATTTTGAAACTAACCAGATATTTATTTTGAATCACCAATTTTTTTTTTTTAAAATGGCTGATAAATGAATTAATTACTCTGCTAACATTTTGTTATTTTGAAGCTTTCATTTTGGAACATTTTTACTCTAACATTTCAAATCATGTAAATAAAATTTTTTGATTGACTTCAGTGAGCCGACTGCAAGTCAATTCACGTTTACATGAGCTGGAAGTTGAATTTAAGTTTGAAGATATCACATTAACGCGGTAAATGACTTTAAATCATAAATCAAATGTAAATGTAATCAATACATGATCGGCACAAATCGTCAATATTTTAGAAAAATGTTGAATTTTCAAAACATCTAGAGTTTGTACATAAGTACATACATACCTAATTGTTTTTTTAATGTCAAGTAGGTAGTTGTTACTCATGTTAGATTTCGTTTAGTCGTGTTAAGTCATTCTGTTTTCTTTTTATTTTTTAAATATAAGTTTAAATTAAGTATATATGTATGTATGTATGCACAAATTACATAAATTTCAATTTATTTTATTACTATTTTAACTTTTTTGTTTGTTTGTCATTTTTCAAAAATTATGCCAAAACGTAAATTATTTAAAATTCAAATAATAATTTTTTTTTTTTTAAACGAATTGACAAAACTTTTTAATTAATTAAATTTTGTAATTATTTAAAATAAATTATGCTAAATATTTAAAAAAAATAATTCTAAATAATAAAATGACATAACAAAATAACATAGAAAAAATTTAACTTTTCTTTAAAATTAATGTATATATACATATAGATATACATATTTATATGTAATGTATGTATATGTTACAAATTTCTTTTTAAATATTGTCAATATTTTCTGAAGAAGGGAAATAGTTCTACTTATGTATATATTAGGAAGGCTTATAATGACCCACATATGGTTTAGAACAAAAACTGTGATTATCTATCTACACAGTATATATGGATTGATTGATCACAGTCATAATAAATTTGCTACTATATATTTTACCAAGAGTTTATGAATTACATTTGACTCACTATATATATGTATTAGGAAAATATTGACAATATAATTTTATAAATTATATATATTATTATATATATTATGTAAATTTAATGTAAATTTAATTTTATTTTTTTTCGGTATTTTTTCTTTTTTTTAATATATTTTAATTTTTTTAAGTATTACTAAAACGTAGTACAGATTTAGTCAACAGTTTTTTTTTTTTCTTTTATTTTAATTTTAATTTATTTTTATTAATTTTTTTAATTTTCATCTAATAATAATTAATAACATATTATAGTATTAATAATTAAATATATTATATATATATATATGTATATATAAATATATATGTATATATATATTATAGTAAGGAATGTTTTTTTTTATATATATATATATTTCTTACCTAATTATACCTTTTTTTTTTGTTTTATTGTTCTGATATTTGGAAATTTATTTAAAGTTAAAAAAAAAAAATAAATTCTATTTTATTAATTATGAGGCAGATGATACGAGATAAGTACTGAAAAAAAATAATAATATTTAACAATTTTTAAAAATTCGACATTTAATTTACGAGACATTTAAAATCGTTCGAGATTCTGTTTTTGTTAATTTAAAAGAGAAAATAAGATTTTATTAGGCTTTTATTGTTGCGATTACAATAAAATTGGGATTGTGCGTTTTCAAAAATTATTTTTTTTACTTTTTTAATCATTTTGTATAATTGTTTTTTTTATTTAAAATAATTTTTAGTTTTAGTTCAATTGAAGTCGTGTGGGAAAAACGAATATAGTTATACAACGCGCGAAAGCATTTAAAGTGAGTTAAAAAAAGGTACTACACATCAAGTCAATAAGCCAAACTATAATTTCTGAAATATATAAGATATCGATTTTTTTAATTTTATATTTTATGTTTTAAAAAAATTTATCTAAGCGTAATTGGATCTAATTGCTTGCTTAACATTATTCAGAAAAAAAAAATAAGTAAAAGCTTATAAGTTGAAACTTAATTTTTTATTAGACTTGAATAGTTTTGTCTTGATGAATGCTTCTTTTAACTTCGGATGCTGCTTGTTTTGATTAAATATTTTTTTCATGTTATTGCGACTATACTATTTGATAGAGGCAGAGAGAGAAAGAGTTATTTCAGAGAACGAAAATAAAAATAAAAATAAAAAATAAAAAATTAAATAAAAAAATATAAATAAAAAAAAAAATGAAAATAAAAACTGAACGAGTTTTTGTAAAAAATTTGAAATGTATTATGCTAAATAGTGGCGAATTCAAATCTTGTTTGAAATAATAGTTATTTTTTTTTGTTTTTTTTTTTTTAGGAAATATTAACTTGTTTTTGGTTGTTCTATTTTAAATTTTTGAAAATTAATTAACGATGGTTTTTTTTTTTTCACTAAAAATCTAAATTATTAAATTTTTCTTTAAAGTTGTAAATTATTTTAATTTAATTTTTGTTCTACAATTTCAAAATAAAAAAATATTTTTTTTTATTTTTAGTTTTTACAAATGAAATTTTTTTTAAAAATTTTTTTTTTTATTTATTTTAAAAAATGATAAAATATTTTTTTTTATCTGTAGATTTTTTATTATTGAGTATTGGGGTACAATTCTGTACGATTTTTAATATCATTTGTTTTAAAAGAATATGATATTGATGTGGTCAAACAGTAGTTACTCTATCAACTTCCACATATCGTACAGAATTGTCGTTTTGTCAGCAAATCACATCCTTTTCATCAAATACTGCAGTATCCATAGAACTTAATGATTTTAAACGTGTTTGTAATACAGATGAACCTCGTAATTTTCGTTTTAATTTTCTGTTAAAGAGAAAAATCATTTTGAATATTATTTAAAAGAAACAAATGATTCTTAACATGATTGGAAGCAATAATTTGAAAAAAAGGGCAAGAAAAAATTTACATTTTTCCACTATACTATATTTAATAATTACTATAGACTTTATTTCGGTATAAATTTATTTTACCTGTATGTGTATATCATTAATCCAAAACAAATTAATAAAAGTACTATGCAAATAGTTGCCAATAATTCAGCTGGAAGTTTCATAACAGATGAACATTGCAAAAATGATTCATCATCACCAGATGGACAATGTATAACGCCATCACACCATACACTTGCATTTACACATGCATCTATTTCAGCACATTTATATTTACAGTCTTCTACAAAATGAAATAAATACACACATTCAATTCATGAACTTTTATTTATTGTTACTAATTTTTTATGGGTTTTTCAACGTACCTACTAATCCTAAAGGAGGTCTAGGAACCATTTCCATCCATGTAAAATAATAATCACCATTTGTTGGTCTTAAAAATTCAACACTTATTGCACGTGATCGATTAACAACTCCATAAAGTGGTGGTTCACCCCAACCAGCACTAAACATTTCAACAAATTCATTACTACCATGATCTTCACTTAATGGACATGCAATTATTGATAGACCTGTGATAGTTAAAAATAATTTATTTTTTTAAACTTAAGTATTAAAAACATTTGCATTAGAACTTACCTTCACTAGACGTTAAAACAACTCTTGATTTAGTTGCACATCGATATGATGCTGTTCTAACAAGACTAGCATTAACATGTTGATACAATTTTGGATTAACTCTTTTTAAAAATATTGCTCTGACTCTAACATAGAGATATTTGTTCCCATTTGAAGGTTCAATTACCCAAGGACGAGTGCGACATTCAATCTAAGAACCAAAATAAAAGACAATTAAAGTCAAAAAGCTATTAACTGATCTTTAAAACTTATTTAAGTTTAACTTTTCTTACATCTCCAAAAGTCATATCAATAGTACCGCTTGGTCCATATTTTCTTCTTCCATCTTTACATGTTAGAGGACCTTTCACGAATTCAAAAACTCCTTCAAAATTCACAGTTTCAGGATCTTCTAAACTTGTCATATTAATGGCAGTAAAATGGACTTCTAAGTCACGTCCGGTAGATGTGTACTCCACTGGAAGATGTGATAAATCTGATGAATTACATAAACATGCGCGTGGTAATAGAATTGAATCTGGATATGGTCTTTCAAAAATCTGTAATAAAAAGTTTTTAATTGTTAATTTTATAAATTAATTTATGATAATTTTTTTTACTTCAATTCGAATTGATGTATTTCCATAACAATAAGAACGATTTATATCTTCATCAACTCGTGAACTGCATTCTCTATGACCAGTATTAACACGTTTAATTTTAATGCGAACTCTTTCTCCACGTTGAGCTTCAAAACGATATACACATTTTAAATTTGTAGCACCCCCACGTCCAAACATAAATACATTTCGTATACTACGAAATATTGCTGGATCTTTACGATCCATAAAACTACTAAGAAATTTTCGACTACAATCATGATCACCAGCCATTGGTATTCCATCTTGATGTAAATCAACGAATTCATAACGTAATTTAAAATCTAATGGTCTGTTGGAATGGAAATGGAAAATTTCTTTTATTTTTATTTATTTATTTATATTAATATTACAAATCACATAGGATATTTCAATATTACAAAACCATCGGCTACTAAGGCCATTATAGATCGGATACTATTATTAAATTATACATTAATATTATTTATTTTGTTTATATGTATTGTATATTATATATTTACACTATATTTGGTAGCAATGGGGATTTGATTTCAATTAATGAAACTTGCTACCAGTGCAGGATTTGAACCCGCACTTCCTCGGTTAATAAGACACGTGCTTAACAACTAGGCCACCGAGGTCACAATTTCTTTTATATTGCTTTGAATTTAAATCAAATTTAACGAATTGCATACCTTAAAGCAGTTGAATCAGCATTCTTTAATTCTAAAGTAATTGAGTCCCCAGTTGAAACATAACTTTCAGAAACAGTACATGGTCTTGCATATGTTTCATTAATATTTGCTCGATCACATGTTCTCGGTACTGATCCTTTACAATACCTTGCCATAATATTTGTAAAATTGGATCCACCTGATTTATTTAGTATCGGTCCTTTTGGAAGATCACGTTCGCTGTTGTTCAATAATTAAAAATAGAAATGTAATTACGTTTTGTTTAAATAATAAATAATAATTTTAAAATTCAAATTACCAATCAATATGCTGGCAGGATGGTGGTTCTCTTAACGGCCCATCCCATATTCTTAACATTCCTGAACAATCTTCTGGCTCTGCTAATAAACTTATTGCACTTTGATCGTCTAATTTACCAAATGGTGGCTGTAAATTAAATTTTAATAATGATATCCATACTTTAAAACGTGGTGTTTGAATTGGTTTCGATGATAAAGATGATTGCCTTTGTTCTTGTGTTGTTGGTGATCTTTGTAAATTCATATGATCATAGGTTCGAAAAAAAGTTCCTGTACCTTGTAAATGATATAAACATGTTGTATTGGGTGCTAACGAATGTTTTGGATTTTCTAATACACCACGACCACTACCACGTATCCAAAATTCACATATTTTTTTATTTTTAACAAATGTTGGACTTAATGCATCAACATATGTTACTTCAACCTGAAATCAGTTTAGTAAAAAGTTTATTTAAAATTCATATAAATAAGACCAAAAAGAAATTAATAGTTTAATAAGTTAAATTAAAGAATCAAATAATTATACATATATACATGTATCTACTATCAAGATCGCTAGTTAAAAAAGAACGAAACAGTTTAAGGGACTTTAAGAGTTAAAAGAGTCAAAATCGTATCAAAACATTTAAAAACAAAATTCGCATTTTGAACTAATATTTTTCTCCGTAAATTCAAAAAAAACAAGGGAAAATGTAAGCCAACGGTTTTTAAAAGCGCACATTTCCAAAAGATAATACAAACTGTTCAGAATTGTGGTTTGCACCAGAGTTTGAAAATTTCATATAATAAGAAAAAATGTCAAAATAGGGCTTTTTTACAGTTTTTCGGGGCTGTAAACCCACAACCCCACATAACTAAGGAAAACCGTTAACACACGTTAAAATATATTATTGAAGCTTTAATTGTTATCTCTTGCCTAAGAAAAATTTGTACAGACTACAGTTACAGTAAGGCCTAAGTTACAAATGTTTAAAAATAGTAAATTTTAAGTTTTTGAGCCCTAGTAGCTCATATACAGGGGGTGCTCCAAAAACAATTTTCTAAGAAAAAACTTATGCTAATTCTAAAAGTTTTGTCTTGCCTCAAAATTTCAAGTCCATATCTAAAAGCATGCCGGAGTTATGGAGGTAGAAAAATCATGCAAAATTTGGCTTTCACATAACGGTAAATAATTTTAATATTAATTTATAAAGCTAAAAAAAAAAAATTAGCTTTATAAATTAATATTAATTTTATAAAAATCCTATCGAATGGCGTGAAAAAATGTTAAGTAGAACAAGAGATATACGAATTTAAAAATAAGGCTTTTTCAAAGTTTGAGGGGCTATAGCTGCGTAATGGATGGGGCTACATGAAAAATATTATTATATACAACATTAATATTTTTATGAGACCTACCCCTGGTTAAAATTTTTATTCTCTATCTTTAACGGCAGACAGACGGACGGACGGGCAGAGTGAAACTAATTCACACATTTTTAAAATTTTTTTGGAAATGTGTTAAAAATCATTTTTTCTTAATAAAACTAGAAAAGTTTATATTACAATGTTTCTGTCAATATTATTTCTGAATATTTTTTATTTCAACATTTTGTTGCTAAGAAAATGTCTTATTAAAATTTATATACATTTACTTACATAATATACAATAAATAATAAGAGAATTGAATTAAATTTAAGAAGGTCTAAAATTCATTAGATATTTATTATTCAATATACATTATTTATTGTTCATTATTATTTTGTTCATTATACAATAGCTATATAATATTTCTGTCAACAAAAATCAAATGTTTATTAACTAAGAATAAAAATGTTTCTAAACTATTAAAACTTTTAATAAAATTTTTGTATTAAAATTATATGATTTAAATAAGAATTAAATTTTATTTTAAACTTTAATAAATATCATTTACATACCTCTAATTGAAAACCATATAATGGTAAAATTTGTGATGATGAACCCATAAATGTACCATATGGTGAGGTTGTAAATTCAACTAATATTTCTGGACCACTTGATGTTGATGCTGGAACACTTTGACCACCACCACAAAATTTTAATAATACTGGATCTCTTGTTGTATAACCATCATATATTGTAACATAATCCTTTGATTGTTTTAATTATTTATTTATATTTTATATATGTATATATATATATACAATTATATATTAAGTGATATGTATATAAAGATAAGTTTTATTAAGCAATAAAGGGATAAAAAAGATGGTTATAGATTTTAAAAATAACGATAATAAAATTTTGAAGTTTTATATAAAATATTTTTGTTAAATTTTTTTTTATAAGGATTATGTGCAATGTTTTTGGTTGTTGTTGTTGTAATTTCCAAGGTGTTTTTAGTTATGAAGAAATTTTAAAATTATTATTATTGAATTAATTTTTGTTTTGTATAAAAGAATCAATGAAATGAAAAGATAAATACATTTTATATTATGTTATAGTACAATTTATAATATATATATATATATATATATATGCTTATGTATATACATATATTATTTTTATTCAATAAAAAAACTAAAATAATTAAAAATGAAAATTTTCAATTAAACTGAAAAATATAATATGTAAATATTAGTTTTCAAAGTGTTTTAAGTGCCACTAAATTAATTTTAATAAATTAGTTAAAAAGGGGGTTAAAAATAGTTATGCAGTTCCTACTAGTGCTAAAATTAATTACAGTTACTTTACAAAATTATTTTTAATATAATGTGATATACGTTTCTATATTAACTACCAGTGCATTTCATTTTTTTGTAAGATTTTGTAACATTTATTTTATATTATATTTAATTTTTATATACATAATGTGTATAATATTTAGATATAAAATGTTTTTTGTATTATAAATTAGCAAATATCAGATTGCGTGTTTGTTTTTGAATTGAATTTTATAGTATAAGTTGATATAATATAAAATGTTAGCCTAAAATATCGAAATTATATATTTTGTCCCTTAAGTTTATTGAATATTAAACAGAGAACTGTCATATCTCAATATCAACTCTTAAGTAATAGTGACTGAATATTGCTATTAAAATTACTCTGGATTTTGTTAAATATATGGATGCCCGCACTAGGATTATGGCAATACAAAATGTCGCAAGTAAAAAAAATTGGAAGCAATAATTTCGCGGCAAAAAACATTCTGTAAAAAGTATATAATCCTGATTTTGAATCCAATTCAAAAATCTCTCCTCACGATATTTTTGCTGCGACATTTTGCCGCTGTATTTTAACAGTTCAAAATGGTATGGTAACAGTTTTCTTCATAAAAGTGTGACATACTAAAGCTAAAATTTAGAAATATGTATTAACGCTCATGTGGCTTCAAAAGAGTTATTAGCTTGATATGTAAATCAAAAAGGAAGAAAAATTATATAGATAACGAAAAGAGTGAATAGAATATGTCAACTTTTCGAGTGGTATATAAAACAATTAACATCCTGGTTAAAAATCAAAAATTAAATAAATGCTTCCTTGATATTTGTAATAAAACAAATATTTGTTTTATTTTCTGTTTATTTATTATCACCTACATAAAAAGGTACAAAAATGATGATTCATTGAATTTTTATACTATTAAACACAAAAAAAAAACAATTAGAGTGTTAAAATCAAAGATAATGTGTTTGGAAAAAAGAATTCATTTCCATTAACAAATTTTCAATCAGGAAATTATTGTTATGGAATGAATGATTGTAAAAAAAAAAAAAAAACAAAAAGAAAATTGCTTACAGTGACATCTTTATGTTATATTCCATAGATACATAATAACATATTCCATAGATACATAATATGAAATTTAAATAATATAAAAACTCAATAAGTGAATATTCGATATTAAAAAAAAAACTTTTAAAATAATTCTTGAAAGAAAACATTTCAATTTTACATTTACAGTGTTGTTATGTGTAAATTTTAAAAATAAGGAAATCAATAAAAAATGAAATATTTATAAAAGAAAAAAATAAAAGAAAAACAAAACAGAAAAAGGATTTAAAAAGTAATTGGAAGTTGACCTTGCAACACGCAAATATATTGATTCAAATTGGGGAAAAAAAATGATTCCTTTTTTCTTGATACTTATTCATATGGTTTTAGTCAAGAAATCTATATCATATATGTTTGTATAAGTCAAGAAATATTAAGAAATATTATATAAATTTTTTTAATATTTTGAAAAGAGTGGTTAGTTTATACTTAATGAAAAATTATAGAAATACGGAACGGTTAAGCAACTTTTATTTATTCCAAGCAACATCGTCTTTGTATCATACAGAGGCTTAGTATATCATTTAATTATTTAATGAGCTTCAAGGTTTATGCTTTTGTCTCAGCTATATAGGATATCTAAAACTTAACCTTAAAATTTTTAGAATTATTCACGAGTATAATTCTCGGAAAATTTGAATATTTTACAGAGAAGAAAAAAAAAAAAAATAAAATGTAAACTGTGTAGATTAGAGTTTTTAAAAAAAAGAATTAGTGTAATCTAGAACAAAAAATCGCTCAAAGGACTTAAAATAAAAAAAGGGAAAAATAGAAAAAAGGCAGGTTTCTATTTTTTAAATAAAAATTCAGCCAGAGAAAGAAAGATACAAATAGCAAGAAAAACGGTAATGGTGAATAATTTTTGTAGTATGTACTATGTACCTACTATCTATTACTTTTTTTCTCTTTCTATATTTTAATGTTTATATCCTTTTCTTTTTCAATAATATACTGTTTTATATATATATATATATGTATTTTAAATATAATAAATTCTTATATTTTTTTTTATTTTCATTATATTTGCAATGTCCTGATTTTGTACTTAACAAATACATGAAACTTGAATAAGAATATGAAGAAAAACTATCGTATAGTATGATTCGAAAAGGAAATGACGTGCATATAACATTGAAAAAGGATTAAAAAAAAAAAACAAAAAAGACATGAAACGATTTCCCATTAGGAAATTTGTTTTTTTTTTTCTTTTTTAAACTTAATGACCTACTTTCCAAAAGAATGACTGTGACCTGAAAACTTTCGTTTTGTTTTTACTTTAGTTAAAAAATAAGAATTGCTGGTTGTTGCCAGGAACAGGATGAAATCAATTTTAAGAATAATTTTTATTTTGTTTTTATCCATTTTCTTTTTTTTCTTAAATTTACGATTAAAACAATTAAAATATTTAAAAACGGTAATCGAACGAATTTTTATTTCTTTTACGTTTTTTGATGGTTTATTTTACTTTGGAGATAAAATATGTTCTTATATTTAGTTTATATAGTTATAAGTATAAGTTATTATATAGTTATAAGTATAATCATTTATTAATTATTTTAAAATATTTTAAAACAAAGAAAAGATTAAGAAAATATTTCCTATTAAGGAAAATGTTGAAAGGAAAAACTAGAATTTAATTAGCATACAGTAAAAAAGTTCATAAATTTATATATATATATATATATATATATATATATAAGAGCAGGCTTAAAGCAAATAGAGCTTGTAAGAACATTTCAATAATTTTTTGTAAACCTTTTGATATTTACTTTATAGAGAAAGTAGTGATTTCATTTAAAAGTTTTTAAGTATTTTGTTTTTTAGTTTATTGCTTTACCCAACCTTTACTTTTCAGTTGTGTGGCTGTAAATATTGTAAGGATGAATTACTCTTGCAAAGTGGGTGAGATTCGAACCAAACAATTTCTTCTTCAATGTTTACAGCGTATTTCATACGCTCTTATTAACCAGGCCAGCAAGGTTCTAAGTTTAGTTTTAAATTTTGTTAATTGATAAAACATAAAGATATGAACTCGATAGGATTTTATTTTAGATAATATAAAATCCTTCAATTTATTTGAAAATGAATCTAAATATAATTAAATCAATTTACTCTTGTAAACAACATGCTCTTATTTTTTGGTTAATTTTTTATGACTTACAGATGATTTTTGGAAAAATTTATAGTTGTACAATGTTATACTATAGGTACCTACTGAAAAATTAAGTAGTGTTGAATGGAAGAAATATTCCAATTAGACTTTTTATAGTTTGTTTAAAAAACAAAATGCTGTTTATTTTCAAAAAATCAATAAGTTTTATTAGTTTATATATGTATAATTTCAAAAATTATGATATTGTAATTCTCAGTTGAAATTATTTTTGTAATTTTCATATTAAACTACCTACAATAATTTAGAGCTAATATTAAAATGTGCTTAGTTTGAAACACTAGTTGAATAAGGAGAAGAAGAAATTTTTGATTAACTTAAGAATACTGACCCTTTTAACAGAGACCGAAATCTATTATAAAGTTTTGAAATAATTCGCTGTTTGAATATAATCTTGTAGTTTCAAACAATTATTATGTTACATATATTCTAGACACATTAAACACTACCCTTACATGTAATATTGTTCTGAAGAAATAATAATTATATTATTGAAATTAAATGGGACTTACATATAAAGCAGAGCCGGCTCAAAGTCGCCTAATGTCCTTAGCCCAAATTAAAAGTAGCGCCCTTCTGTAAATTTATAAATACCAGGCACTTCCATGGTGTAAATTTTTATATATATGTATATGTTAAAGAAAAAAATGAGTTTATTAGAATAAGTTTGAAGAAACGACATGTACAAATCTTGTATTTTAGAGTAAAATATCAAGGATCTCCTTCTGAAACAAACATTGAAACAAGGATATTTCAAATTATATTCTAAGAGACTTAGGATAAGAGATAGTTGAATTGAAAAGAGATTGAAGAGAGTTGATAATTGAAAAGAGATACATTATTTATTGATTGTTTATTCAAATCTATATTAATAAAAAATGGAAAAGTTGAACTTGTCTTTCGTCTAAATTTAATATGTTTAAAAAGGAAAATTTATATTAAAATATAAACAAATTCATAATTCAATTTTGTAATAAAATTAACAGAACTGATAGGCGCTCCTAGTTTTTGAGCACTCTTGGACCATGCCCAATCTGCCAACATCTAGAGCCGGCTCTGTATATAAGTTTTAAGTCAAGACAATTTATATTAAACATAATAAATTTAGTCAAAAATCAAAATTTCTAATGTGGACAGAATCTTATTTGGAAACAAATAATTTTATTTTATAAATCCTTATTTTTTCCTTAAAAATCATAAAATTTTTTAAAAATCATATCATTGAGCGGTGTAGATTTAGAGTAAAATAAAGATAAAATAAAAGTATTTTTATTCAATATAATTTTTAATTTCCATCATTTTAGTTAATTATTCTTTACATTTACTGCTTTAATTAAAAAAAAAAAAAAATAATTTTCTCTAATAAATGAAATTAAAAATTAATTTTTTAAATGTTATAATTTCTCGTTATACAACAAAAATTTAATTAACATTTTCATAATATGTTTTCTGTTATGTTTAATTAAAAATAAAATTTTATTTTATTTTTAAAATTAAATTTAAATGAAAAAATAAAAAATATATGTATACATTTTTAATTTAATATTCATATGAATTAAATTGCTAAAAAAAAATTGAATAAAAATTTTTTATTTATTTTTTTTAACAACTTAATTATTAAATCTGTTTCACATAATTATATTAGACTCTAGTTAGTATAGTAAAGTGCAACTCTTCAGACAAGTGTATTATTTAAAAATAAAAACAAATACATACATATGAGAATAAGGATATAAGAATACGAAATTTTCAAATTTTAAGATTTTCCAAAAAAAAAAAAAAAAAAGTTATATAATATAAAACTGAAAATTGCTCTTTATATCCATTTCTTTTCTTCATTTTTCTCTAAACTTTTTTATTATATAATTTGAAGTGCAGACAGTAACTAATTATTTAAAACATACATATATGCACTTTACAGGGTACTTAAAATTTTTAACATACAAAAGAATGGTTTTTGTTTTTTCAATATTACTTTAATACTCACAATTCAAATTTGAATAGGTTCAAATTTCAACGATTTATGAAATTGATTAAGATGTGGATATGTGTATTCTAGTTTAGGTTCAGATTCAAACAAAGATCTAATTTGAGATCTAGTTACACACTTTTCTAATTTATCTATAATTTAATATACTCGCAGTTACAGAATTATTTTAAAATGTTTCACTAGCCTTTGATTTTTATTGATTAAAATATTCATAATTTGGTTCATTGATAAAGTATTATTAAGTATATAATTATTTTTTCTTAAACCTTGGAAATATTTCATGGCATTAATTATCTGTTTCAACAATTATAACCATTGTTCTTGAAAATATTTGTTATAAACAAATCTTGCCTTCTTGTTCCTTTAATAAATCTTTATAATAAATTGAAATTCTGGATGAATAAATCTATTTGATAATGTTACTTTAATAGTCCTTGTGAAAAATGTGTTGAATTTAGTTCATATTTGGTTTAAAAATAGCATGAAAATATTTTGAAACACCCAGTCAATATACCAATTAGTAGTGTATCTACATATCGACCTATTAATATTCTAAAATTTTTATTACCATACTGTTATATAATTTAATCATTTTATTTATATATTATGGTGCTATTATTGGAATTATATACAGTGGTGCTATTATTGGAATTTTGAATGAATACTTAAAATATAATAGTTTAAAATAAATAGTTAAAAAATAAACAGTAATTTAATAATTCATAAATAATTAATTAAAAATTTCATTTTCAAAGGCAATATTTCGATAGATGTACAAAAATTTTAATATGTACTACTGATGCAGATTTTCTTAAGTAAAAATATTTCAAAATTCATATTTATGTTACAGAAGTTAACCTGTTACAGAAGTTAAAAATTGTATATTGTAAAAATTGTTCTTAGTTACAGACATCTTCAAGCTCTATTAAATTTTTGGGTAATTTTTCAAAAATTACTCATATTACTAGTGCCCCGTATTTTATCATAGCAGTAACGATTTATTAACTTAAACACTGTTTAAGGAAAAAGGGAATCTCTTGATGTTGTATATATACACTCCCTTGAATGTGTCTCTGTATAAATATTATTATATTTTTATAAATATGTACATAAGTATATAATATGTGAATAGATAAGTGTGTGTGTTATTATGTTATACACTGTATATTTTTAAAAGATACAATTACAAATAGTTAAATACATACATGAATTATATAAAAAACAAGGCAGAATGTAAACCAACGGTTTTTAAAAGCGCACATTTCTAAAAGACAATACAAACTGTTTAGAATTGTGAGTTGCACCAAAATTTTAAAATCTCATACAATAAAAAAATATGTGAAAATAGGACTTTTTTGAAATTGTGAAAGACTGTAAGTCCAAAACCCTATATAAATTCACATAACGGTAAATCTAAATAGTAAATTGTAAAATATTGGATAATTTTGATATTGTTTGATAGAGGTAAGAAAATTTCCGGTGTTCCAGCATGTTCCAGTATAAAAATACGGCTTTTTTGCAATTTTGAGAAGCTGTAACTTCGTAACCCTATACAATTAAAAGAAACCGTTAACATACGTAAAAATATATTACTGAAATATATTATGTCTCGCTGAAGAAAAATGTGTATTAGTGTTCAAGTTTCATGTGTTTAAATGTAGCAAATTTTCAATGTTTGAGCCCTAATAGCTTATAAACAGGGGTGGTCCAAAAAATTGTCTGAGGAAACTTATACTAATTTTAAAAGTTTTCTTTCTTCCCTTAAAATTTCAAGTCTTTATCAAAAAGCGTGCTGGAATAATTTTGCAAAATTTTGTTTTCATATAACGGTAAATTTAAATACTAAATTAACAAAATATATATATAATTTTTATATTGCTTTATAAAGGTAAAAAAAATTCCTGTCGAATAGCGTTTTCAGATTGACAAAATGTTAAGCAAAACATGAGATATACGCATTAAAAAATAGAGCTTTTCCAAAGTTTGAGGGGCTGTAGCTCCGGAATGGATGGGACTACATGAAAAAGTTGTTCTACAATATTATTTTTTTTATGAGACCAACCCATGGTTAAAATTTTTTTCTTCTATATTTAACGGTATAGAAGTTCTGTAAACAGACAGACGGACGGACAGAGTGAAACTATAAGTCACATTTTTTCAAAATTTTTTTTTGGAAATGAGCTAAAACCATAAATGTTATTGTACATATATAAACATACAATATATACAAAATTTAGATCAAGTAAATGCTTCAAATAACTTCAATTTTTTACTACCTTCATAGTACAGGAAGGGCTAAAAATAGTTAATTACAATTTTTTAAGTGGTGGGTTCAAGATATTTTGAGTAGAGGATTTTCCAGTCATAAGTAATTTGTTATAAAATTATTATTTGTTTCTTCATTAGTAAGAGTTTTTCGTGACTTAAATTAAAATCATTAAAGACTGTTAGGATAACTTTTACTTTTAGAAGAATTCTGTTTTTATTTTTTTTTGCATGACGATAAGCTTTCATGATGATAAGCTTTCACTAATTTGTAGATTTTTTGTTTTTGAAACAAAAATATTTACAAATTATTTTTTAATGCATAATTTTACACAACACTGTACATATTTATAATATGTATATATGTATAACCAAAAAAAAAAAAAAATGTTTTTTCTACCATAACTACATTAAGCAATATCATCATCATACAGGTGAAAATTTAATAGTAATACATATATTTATATGTATATACGTATACCTATTCTATATAATACAATTTCCTTTATACATATATGTATATATATATATCAGGTGAATAAAAGATTTTTTTTTTTTGTGTGATGTGTATGTTTTTCTTTTTGAAAATGAAAAGATTTGGTTTGGAAATAATTAGAGTACAAAAACAAAAAAAAAAAAATATCTTGTTTAGGATTAAGTTAAGTATCAGGGAGGGAGTGCTTTGTTTATAGAACTATAAATTTATATATGTATTTAAAAAAAAAATAAATGGAATCTAGTTAATTATTTTGGTTTTTAATATACATAATATATCGTATTTTAAGAGGATGTTATATGATATACATTATCATCTATTGAAAATTCTATTATTAGCATTAAAAATATATAATTTTTTTTTATTCTAAAGTGTTTGTATTGATTTAAAGTGCATATATTTTTATCTCTATATATTAATAAAAAAAATGGGATTTAATGATTATTATTTTTTTTTTTTTTGGTACTAAATTAATATAATATACTGTTTCTAAGTACAAATTTTTATTTTCATATTCACATATTTACACACATTTAAAACAGATAATATTTATTTAATTATTAAATTACATTACATTCCACAAAAAAAAAAAAAAAAAAAAACAAAAACAACATTTTTGAAGAGGATTTGATATCAAAGTGTTTTAAACTTAAAAGATTATATGACATAAAATTGTTTTTTTTAACTACATACTTTTATTCTAAAAAATATTTGATGGAGCAATACAATATTTAAATAGAAGAATTTAATAGGATGAATTCTGTAAAATTAATATATTTAATCATAATTTTTATTTGTGATTTAATAATGGTAGAAGTTACTTGTTATTTAATTAGAGAAATTGACTGTTAAAAATTTCTATGATGGTCATAAAACTTCAGAATTTAATATTCAGGGACATTGAATTTTAAATGTATTATACATAGCACAGCAGAATACTAATAAAATTTTGTATAACAAAAGACTAAAAATTGATCGATGAATATGGAAGAATAAAGGATATATACAGTTGACCTATAAAAAATTGTAAAGTTTATAGTTCGTAAATTTCAGAATTTTAAGTTATATAATTTTAATAGGCTTCTATATATGAAAATAATCTAAGTGTAGTGTTAACATTAATTCAATTAGACAGAATTTTTAATAATTAATAAATATTAAATTTAAAATCCAATAAAAAATTTTAACAAATGAAAATTATTTTAATATACAAGTAGATGATTTCAGGCGTCTCAGGAACAAAACAAAATAAACATCAAATATTCCGGATATTTATTTTGTAATAAAGAAAATATCGTTATGAAACTTTTTCCGAAATTAATTTTTATAGCAATCTTTTTGGAACTTTATCTACAAAAACCAAAAAATAAAGTTCTTTAGACATATTTTCTTAAGGAATTTTTTAAAAAATAAAATAAAAGTTATTTATAAAAAGTAATATATAGGATGTCATGTTAGTGTGTTGACAAAAAAGAAGTAGTTGATTGGGTGTATCAAAACAAGTGGTTGATTGGGTATATTGGGTGTATATTAAATATCTTAAAATTTTTAGAATACTTCCAAATTTTTTTTAACTTTACCAGAAACATTTTTAACTTCACCAGAAAGTCCAGCAGAAAACCAACAAAACAAACACTCGAAACTTAATGAAACTCTTTAATATCTGAAGCACTAACATTTGTATTGCAAAACTTTATTTTAATTTTAACTGAAAAGAATTAAAAACAAGTAAAAGTAACAGTAAGTAGAAGCAACCGACTTATTTATACCCTACACCTAAAAAATTCAAATTAAATTAAAAATTCATAAGTTATTTTAGTTAAGTATTTAATATAATCTAAAAAAATAAATGCTTTTACAACCTTTGTACAAAATTTCAGGTTTCTATCTTTATTAAATTTGAAACGTTTGTTAGGTCTTGGGAAGTGTGTGAAGGCACGTGGACCACCACCCGGATTCATCTCAAGTTTTAGAGACATCATCAGAACAGGGTAGAACATTTTTATATCAAATTTCAAGTTTTCATATTTATTAATTTCGAAGAGATGCTTGTTTGGTTTTGGGAGTTGTGTGGTAGATACCCGAACAGCCATTCCAATTTATTTGAAATTTTAGGCAAATCAAGGATTCAGGAAACAACACCCTAGTATCAAATTTGCAGTCTCTATCTTTATTAATTTCGAAGATATGCTTGTTCGGTTTTTGGGAGTGTGTATGGGAGGTACCCGAACAATCCCTCCAATTCATCTCAAGTTTTAGGCAAATTAGGAATTCAGGAAACAGCACCCTCGTATCAAATTTGAAGTTTCTATCTTTATTAATTTCGAAGATATGCTTGTTCGGTTTTGGGAGTTGTGTGGGAGGTACCCGAACAACTCCTCCAATTCATCCCAAATTTTGGACAAATCAGGGATTCAGGAAACAACACTCCAGTACCAAATTTTAAGTTTCTATCTTTATTAATTTCGAAGATATGCGTATTCGGTTTTGGGAGTTGTATGGGAGGTACCCGAACCCATGGTCCAATTTCGCCCATTTCCAATCCCCGTCTTACTTTAGTCATTGTTAATCTACAGTATAAATTTCATCAAGATAGTATCATTATTTTTTAATGACATCGCTAAATCGACTCAGGAGGTGATCCTGATTCAGAATATAAATGTCCATATCTAACTCGCTTGCTTTTGGTGGTTACAAACACCATACCAAAGTTAATATACCCTATACTTTAAGTGTAGGGTATAAAAAAACAAACTGAAAATTCGGAAAGGAACTTCATTTTATTTTCAATTTGAATTCATTCTTCGGAGAAAAATTTTTATTTTTGCTCCGGAGAGAACAAAATGTTGAAAGAACAATTGAAATTTCTTCCAATATCATTTCGTTCTGGACGTTTCTGGTTAATGTTTAAACTCGAATGATAGTCAACACTTATAAAAAAATGTCAAAGTTTATAATTTACAAAATATTTCAAAAATTAAATTGATTTTGAACAGAATTTAAAAGTTTTAAATGATTCCTATATACATTTTACAGAATTGATCCTACAAAAATGATTGAAATACATTTTCAATTAATTTTTCAATTAATAAAAAAATATTTTAGTTGAAATTGAAAGTAAACTATAAGTAGTAAATGTACACAAGAATGGAAAATGTTTTGGAAGTAAAATATTACAAAAATTACAAATATTACAAAAGTACTAAAAGACATTAAAATATTTTTAAAAAATGGATTTTAGATTTTTCGGAATATAAAATGAGAAAAACAGTTGGATTTAAATAGGAAAAAAAAATTCTTTTCTATATTTCGTTCTTAGTATTACCGTTGATTTCCATTTTTCATTTATAAGATGTTTGTAGTTATTCTATGAATTCAAAAAAAAAAAAAAATATTTAGAAAAACAATTAAAAAAAATCATTCTTTTTATTACATTTAATGTTTTTTTTATGTTTCCAAAATATAATATTAAATTTTTTTACCACTTTAATTTTTAAGAATTTTTAATTTTGAACTTTTTATTTGCAATTTTTAGGATGCAGGAGATTACATTTTATTAATGACCAATTTATTATTTTATTATATTAAAAATTGTTAAAAATAATGTGTTTAGGTTTATTTTTTTAAATGTGTGCAATTTATTTATAAATGTGTGCAATTATTTATTAATTTATTTTTTATTTTTAATTTTCTTTTTGATTTAAAAATATAAATTTTAATTATTTTATACTTAATCTGAACCTAATACAGTGCAATTAACAAAATTTGTATAATCAATTTATAATTAATTTCCTAATATATAATTTTGTTGTCAACAAAACGCAAAATTTAATAGTTTAGGCTTCTGAAGCGTAGAAACAGCGAAACCTTTTCAGGAATAATCCAAACTTTTAAATTGCAACGAAAATTGTTAAAACTGTTAAAAAACAAATCCTAAAATAACCAATATGTATTAGAATTGTATATAGAAGGTAAGTTTAGACTAAATGAACACACGATTTATACCTATAATGCTGGATCTAAAATTAACGCTCTCATTTTGATCTTTATCTTTGATCTGATCTTAAAACAGTATCCACAATGAAGTTTTAGTGTTTGAGAAAAAATTAAATAAAGTAAAATTTTTATTTTATTAAATTTTGTTTTTCTTTCTATTTTAACTAATATTTTTACTTCAGTATTTTGTTTCTTGATTATTTTAAATTGAGTTGATAATTATTTTTAAAAATACTGCAAAACAATAAATATGTGTACCTACTAAAAAAAATTGTTGTTTTTATTTTATTTTTATTTTGATACTATTCAATTATTTGACACTTGAATTCGCATAAAAAGCGGAAAAAAATAAAAATTTTTTAAGTACTTTTTTCCACGACTGTGAAACGACTGTGTTTAATATAAATTCTTTCATATACAAATTTAATGTAGTTATAATAACGCCACCACCGCAACCACGGCTATGACTAACAACTTCTAACCTTTGTAAGCATTGTTTTGAGTTAAAATGACGCGACGGTAGCCGTGAATATAGTTGAAATTTTAAAAATTTTGAATTTGTCAATGTATACAATTTTTGATCTGTCAGTCAGTGTAAATAAAGTAATTAGTTTAACAAGTATACCTATAGAAATCGCGTTATTATAACTAGTAGCGTTATAAGGTTGTTGGTAATAGGTAGTCGTGCTTGTGGCGGTAGCGTTATTATAACTATCGCGTATTTCATTTCAACTTTACTTTGACAGTTGGAACAAAAGCGTTCATTATAAATGTAGCAGATAGCTTCAATCGATTGCAATTTTTGTATTTAACTACTAAAAATGAATAATTTATTAATATGAGTAGACAACTATTTTTGTTAAAATAGTTTTTGTTTTCAAAGTTTTGGTATTTCCCCCTATTAGATAAATGCAACCTCGTTGTGCAATTAATATTTTTTATACGATTTGACTTTTAACAAAATATTTGGAATATTAAGAATAAGTTTTTTTTTGACATTTCAATTTGAGTGATTAAAGCAGTTATCTTAAAATTTTTAAAAAATTTTTAAGTTCCAAAACTTTAATTTGTAAATAAGCGTTTTCCATTACTGAAGTGCTAGGGTGGTAAATTAATAACATTAAAAAAAGAAGAAAAATAATTAATTTTAAAGAAGTTTTTTTTTTATATTTAAGCGTTGCATATAGTACATTTTAAGCATTGCTTAAAAAAAAAATTTATTTTTTCAATCGGCTTAGTTATTTACACCTTTTCTTATATTTTGGACCAGTTTTTGCAGTTATAAAACTAATTATTTAATTATTGTGACGCTTTTTATAACGGTTAGATAATTTGAAAAGAAAACAAATATAAAATATATAAAATGTATAATTGATGATAGTTTTTATTATTTTTCTTTTGATTGTAGAATTTTCTGTATTAAATTATAAAATAAATCTACTAAACTGTGTTTGACCTTACAAATGTATATCAGACCTTATAGTTTGTCTTTTTTAAACAGTTATTTGTAAAATGGTGTTTATTTTTTTTTTATTTTAGTGATAAAATTTATTAAATACAAAACAAAAAAGGTTAATAATATTATTATAAAAAAGTTAAATTAATTACCTGAATAAAATCACATTCATTCCATGTTTTTATTTTTGGTTCATTTTTTTTATCTTTATCAATACCAGTATGATGAGCACCGCTAATACCTAAACCGGTACCACTTATACCACCTAAACTACTACCACCAATGAAATTTTTATTTTGTCCAGTTGCTGTTGGTGGTGTTGCAATCCATATCAGATTGCCTTTTGGTTGTTTTATTGTTATTAGGGCATGTTTTCCATGTGGAACATCGTGCTGAAAATTTTCAAACAGAAAAAAAAAAAAACAATATTAAATAAATTTTTTGTTTTTTCTTTTGTTTCAATATTCTTTTGTTGTTAAATAAAAAAAAAAAAACAATGTTTTTAAATAAAAATTATTAAAAACGGAAAAATTGAAAGTAAAGAAGAGTTCAGAAAATATTAAATATTATCCCCTATCTTTAAAAAACAACCGAAAAAAAAAATGAAAAATAATTGGATAATTATGATAAAAAATTGTTTTTGGGCTCGGTTAAATAATAAGAAATATTTTTGAAAAGGAATAAAGCTCTGATTTTAATGATAAAACGTTTTCTTTTCTTGTATTTAAAAATATTATGTTTTTGAATGGAAAATATTTGAAAACAGAAAAATTTTTTCGTTGTTTTTTCATTCATAAGTTAATTTAAATAATGAGTTGTCAAAAATTCATTTTTTAATCTTTGTTGTCCTGTTCTATACAATGGAGTTTGTAATGGGCAATATAATAAAAAAAATTTAAAATGACAAAAATAATACAAAAATTCTAATATGAAATTGTAATGAAATTATTTATTGTTGTTGACAGGGAGCTTTACAAATATACTTAAGATTACGAGGATAAAACGTTTCGAGTTTAAACATTTTCTTACAAAAAATACCAATTCAAAATTTTATGAGTATGAGATTTGATAATCACTTTTTCATATAAAAATTTAATTTAAAATTAAATAAAAGTGTTTCAGGAATTTACAGAATTTTAGAGTTAAAGAAAGAGGAAAAAAATGAAAATCGTCTTCTTATGTGCTAGGAAAAGCTGTGCTCCTTTGTTGAAAACATTTACATTTTTATACCCGTACGATAGGATCGGGTATAATAAAATTACTCCTCCGTTTGTAACACCTCGAAATAAGCGAGCTAGATATACCTTCAAAGGTATGGATCGGATCAGAAAAAAATTCAAAGACTTTTGAGCCATGTCCGTCCGTTCGTCCGTCCGTCCGTCCGTCCGTCAGCACGCTAACTGAAAAACTAAGAAAGCTGGAATCTTGAAATTTACACAAAATATTTTAGGAGTAATTTGTAGGTTCCCTATTTTTTTTGGTTGAGTTTGGACCAAACCTTAGGGTAGCTCTCGAACACCTAACTTTTAGATCCCCACATTTTTTTTGAAATAGAGCTATGAAATTACTGCTGATAGACCTCACAAAAATATTAATTTTATTTTTAATAACTTTTTTTTGTAGCCCCACCCGTTATGGAGCTACAGCTCCCCAAAGGTTCAAAAAAGCTCTATATTTAAATTATTATAGCACAAGGTATAAGGTATATCTTCATTTTGAAAACGCCAAACGATTACTACTTTTATTAGCTTTAAAAGTATATATACAATAAATATATATTTGTGGCATACGGTGTCTTAATTTACCGTTATGTAAAACTCAAATTTTGCAAAATCCTTCAACCCTTCTATCTTCTAAACCGTTTAAGTTGGAAACTTGAAATTTTGACAGAAGTTAGATCTTTGAAAATAAGTCATTTCAGAAATTTTTTTTGTATCACCCCCTGTTTAGGAGCTGTAAGGGGTCAAAAACTGAAAATTTCCTATTTTTAAACAAATGTAACTTGAACACCTGTTAAAATTCTTTTGAAGTAATACACAAAACTTAAAGCTTTAATATTATACTCTTATTTCTGTTAATAACTTTTTTTAATAATATAGGGTTACTTTATAATTCACGAAAGTGTTATTTGATTTTTTCAATTTTCTAACAAATTTCTTCTTCTTTTTTTGCATTTTGTTTTACTCGATAATTTCAAATTGTTGAGGATATAATGCGTAGTACATAAAAATGCAAATAAATAAACAACATAACGGTTGCTTGAAGAATTTTTATTTATATGATATTGATATACATACATACTTATATAATATCATGTTTATTTACATATCGTATATGTCACTATTGAATGAATGATAAGAGTATAGATGTATATTATATAGCGCCGTATTTACATACATATATGTATTTTATTGTACTTATAAGAAATTATTCTGTCAATGGAATATTTAAATATAATATAATATAATATTTAAAATTATATTTATTATTTTGTACTAAGTAAATTTAATATACATTTACCGCTTAGTATTAAATGATACTATAGAATATTTGAAAAAGTTTTGGATTGATAATCGTTATGTGGAAGGTTAGAATCTGCTTTTGAAGAATGTACATATAAACATATAGTTTGAATATATGTACAACCCATAGTACTAGAAATTATAAAATTCAGGCAAATTATTTTAAAATACTAAAATATTAAAAAAATAATATTGTAAGCAGAGTGACAGGCTGTGAACATACTAACAGTTCGTACGGGTATCTAAGAGTTGACAAAGTCAACTGTATTCTTCCTCGTTTTAATACAGAATTAGTATTCGTTCGTTTTTATAAAATAAACAGCTATTGTCAAAAAATAAATGCTTTATTAAACGTTAGTCCCATAACAATTCATTAATGACGGAAATAAAATATATCCTAGATTTTTTATTCTGAATTTAACACAAATCCTAAATATTTTTTTACTATTTTTATCATATGATTATTTTCATATTATATGTAGTTTAAATATACTTAAGCTGTTTTTTTCCAAATTTTAATCGGGAATTTGAAAAAATTCACAATAGGAAAATGTAATTTGTAAAATCAATATAGTTTGAGCCTTTTAATCGATTCCACCAAGATTTCACAAAAACAAAAAGGTATAAAAACGAATTCGAATTGAATAAAATTCGAATTGATAAAAATTGATGAATTAAAGGAAAGAAATTGATTAAAAGAACGATATATCAGTACTCTAGTGTTAAGTTCTGTGTACTCTAGTACACAGAACTAATAAAAGACAGATAAAATTGTACTAAAATTATATACATATATGCTTTGAAGTATGAAATGTCTGAAATAAATTAAATAAAACTTTAATTAGAATTGTATATAGTAGATATTATTGTATAACTTAATTTTATTATAAGTAAAAAATTATTTGATTTAAACAATTCAATTACAATTTGATTGAAAACTTAATTAAAAATTTCTAAATAACATAAGAAAATACTAAAATGTCATCATGTCAATTTTAATTTAATTAACGTTATCCTTTTATTCCTTGATGTTTTTTTTTTGTGTAATCAAACTTGTTGCACTGCAATCTTTTAATATAAAAAATATTGTTTTATATTTTTTTTATATTTTACTTCTATATAACCTCAATCAATTGTCCAATATTATTTTAATTATTTTTATTCTGTATATCAAAATTAAACCATTACTAATCCTATTTTTTTTGTATTTATTTTCATGCTATCGTAAAAAAAAAATACAAAATTAAAGATGGAAGCAAAAAAAATAAAATAAATTATAAAATCAATAAAATTGAACGAACTATTTGGGATCATGCGGGTCGTGAATCGTGTATTGAAGAATGAGGATTGATGACATTGACTTCAGTTGAAAATGACTTTGAATATATTATTCGTATCAATCGTACGTATCAATTTTTTTGTTTTTCTTTTCATTATAAATTCTAAATTTATTCTTAATTTTATTTTTATTTTATTATATATTTATTTTGATTTTAATCTTATCGATAAAGAATAGTATATACATATATGTATATCGGATAAATTTGATAAAATTGAAGAATAAAATGAAAAGAATACATTATACAACAAATCAATATTAATTTAATTTTAAGTTCATCAGACATTATTAATCGTATTGTATTCTAAACAACAGCAGTAAGAAAGAATACTCGTAAAATCGTATATAAAAATCATATATAATAATAAGAGTATGTACTCCGTCCCAAAACTGTATTATATGGGCCAAGACTAATGGATAAATTTTTTTTTTTTTTTGCACATACCTAAACAATAAACTTCTAAATTGGATTATATGTCATTGCATTGCATGTGTGAATACAAGTATTGCAGCTGTAAGCATATTTATATTGTTGATTATTGTATTTATTTATTTTATTTTTGATTTCCTTTGAATTTATTGGAAAATTTATTAAGAGGTTTTATAAAAGGAATCGATTTCAATTGATTCTTTTAAATAGGTGCTGTGCTGCGTTAATTCAGTATAAAACACAATATTAAATCAAAAGTATACCTATCTACGTAAAGATATTTAAATATATTGAAATATTTATTTTTATTTAATTAAATCAATTTATTATGGATTATTGAATGATTTAAAAAAATGTTGTAAGGATATAAAATGATACAAAAAGGAAAATAATACCAAAAACTAAGTAAATATTAAAAATATGCATTAAAAAAAATGTATTTTACAAAATGTTATCAACAAGAGATTTTTTGTCTATCCTCTTAAAGCAATCAAAGTGAAGTCAACGCTAAAAAGTGAAAGATTTTATTCCTTTTTTTCGTTCACCAGCAAAACTAGTGCAAACGACATAATGAGAACCATTTCGGAGGAAATTCATTTAGGATTAGGAAGTAATCATATGCGTTATTTTGCTCATTTAAAAAAAAAATATAAAGAATTTTCCAATTTGAGTGATATGATTTCTAAGTGACATTTCGGCCATTTGTAGTATGTCATTTTTTTTTATTGTATTCAGTAATGTTTACAATTTCATCATGGACCACCGTAAACGTCGTGAATTTGCTGATTTTGTATTGGAACAACTTGAAAACGATAACGATTTTTTTTAAGAAAATCATCTTCTTTGATGAGGCTCACTTTCATCTGAGTGGTGCGGTAAATAAACAAAACTGTCGATTCTGCTGCGAAGAAAATTATTTATGAACAACTATTACATTCACCTAAATTGACAGTTTGGTGTGGTTTTTGATCTGGTGGAATCATCGGTCCGCACTTCTTTCGAAATGAAGCTGGTAACACCGTTACTGTCGATGGAGAGTGGTATAGATCGATGATAATCAACTTTTTATGACCGAAATTGGAAGAAGTTTGTCTTGACAACATCTGGTTCTAACAAGATGGGGCTACGTGCCACACAGCACGTGCAACAACCGAATTATTGCGATAAAAGTTTGGAGATTCGATTATTTCAAGAAATTGTGACATTGAATGGCCTTCAAGAAGTTGTGATTTAACACCATTAGACTATTTCTTGTGGGATTATTTGAAGTCATTAGTTTTTAGCAATACACCAGACTCTCTTCAAGCTTTAGAAGTCAATATTGAACGTGCTATTCATGACATACGACTTGATTTAGTGGAAAAAGTTCTCGAAAATTGGGTTCATCGAATTCGTTCCTGCAAAAGAAGTCGTGGACGCCATTTGAATGACGTTTTATTCAGAACTTAATTGTATCGATTGTACTTTACATTAAATAAAAAACATTTGAGTTTCCTTAACAATTAGTGTGTTTTTTTTTTGAAAAGAAATCATATCACTCCAATTAGAAAACCCTGTATATACTATTTTAAATTTTATTTTGTTATTTTGTTTATTACAATTTATCATTTATATCATAAAAAAAATACAAAATAGTACTTATCCATTTCTTCTTTGATTATTTAAATTTATTTATTTATATTAATATTATTAATACTAGAAAATCCCCTGTGCAATTGCACAATTTCTATAGATTCAAAAACATTTACGTTATCATACTGACTCCCTCAATAAACTACCTAAAAATTTCATTTTTGCATCAGCACCATTAAAAAAATGTTTAAATCACTTACTTACTTGTAATGGAAAAAAAACATAAAACAAATCTAAACACATAAAATTAAAAATGTTAGGTACAGTTTATTAATTTTTTCTCTCCGTTTTTTCGTGGCGGTAATTTTTGACAGTTTTTTTAATTATTAAGAAAAAATGGTCCAAGCTAAAAACACATTCAGGGTAAAAGTTCGTGCCGATATCTCAAAAATTGTTTGAAACACATGTATAAAGTGCACAATAAAAACCAGCGAAAAACCAACCAACACCAACCGCTACGACATTTCTTTTTTTTTGTTACATTTAAAATAATACCAATAATTGAAATAATTTTAATATTTGTTAAAATTTTACTCTCTATTTTTCTTTAGTTTTAAAAAAAAATTTTTATGTCGATGAAAAACAGTTGTTTTCGCCGCGAAATTACTTTAATTACCAAAACTCCTTTCAAGTCTTTTGCGTTTATTTTTTTTTGCTTGAAAAAAATTTGCTGAATTTATTTTATTTAAATGTACTTTAGAAGAGGTCTTTGGTACCTATATTGAATAAAAGATTCATGTCTCTGATAATGAAATTTCATAAATTTTCGGGTGCTTTTTTTTTGTGACGGTCGTTTTCGACAACTTTTTAATTTAATGGTCTAATAATAAATTAGTACAAAAGTATGAATCTATTGTGATAGAAGGCTTCTAAAATTATATTTTCTATGTTATTTTTTTTTTTTTAAGAAAAATATTCATTTTTATAATATTTGGTAAGTTCCAGACTTCTGTTATGAAATATAATTATTTAAGTCTGCCGAATTTTACATTAATAAAAAAATTTCGAATATTTTATGTTATACCAGTTCTACCGAAAATTTAGCTGAAAAATCTAAATTTCAACCTAAATAAACAAAACTATTTTAAAGTATGTTACGAAGCTTTTACCAGCTTTTATACTAATGAAAACAAAATCAAGAATAAAATCGGCCTATTATTTTTTTCTCATAAATATGACGCTTACTATAAACTTTGCTCTTTTCACTTTCAGGCGTTTCAATTTTATTAAGAGTACCTATTTTTATTTTCCAAAACAAATATTGAAAACGCAAACAGAAATCTTCTATAAATAAGAAATAAAAATAATTTATTTTTAATTTACCGCAGCGACCAGTTCATAATGGATGTGGCGGTCAAATCTAAAAATTAAAAATTTGCTGAATTTATTTTTATTGAAAATGTGGTTTTTAAGTGATGTAATTTTCCTTTTTTGACTGTACTCACTTTTAATGAACGGTTTGTGTCTCTGACAATACATCTAGTGGGAAATTTGGTCTCTGGTAATAATATTTACTAAATTTATTTATATTTTTAATGAACGGTTTGTATCTCTTGATAATACTTTGAGTCAAAGATTTGTGTCTCTGGTAATAAAATTTTAAATTATTAAATAAATATACAGAAATATTATCATTGCCAGTTTAGTTTACATTCAGTGTGAGTATTTTATTATAGATATAAAATATTTTTTTTTACATGTTGGCAAGGTCTCGCCAACATCTTGTGTATTATATTATAGATTACATACAATGTAATGCAATATTATTGAACCGTCGGCTACTAAGACCATTATAGGTCTTTATACTATTATTAAATTATATACTAATATTATTTATTTTGTTTATATTATATACTATATATTTACATTATATTTGGTCGTAAGGGGGGTATGTAAAGAAAAAAATACTTACGCCCTGTGCAGGGATCGAACCCACACTCCTTCGGTTAATATACCACACAATAGGCTACCGAAGCCCCATTTTAAATTTTAATTTTTAATGAACTTTTATCGTTATTGATTTTAGGGACATTCTTACAGCCGTTCAGGAATTTAATGACTAGACAAGAATTTTATTCAAATCCAAAATAAAATGATTTAATAATTAGTGTTGCTTTATATTTCTATTAAAAACGAAAAATCTTTTTCTAGATAACATAGGTAGCAATAGAAATGACAATGTTGTAGCTTGGTGATGTTTAATTTTATTGATAATAAACATTATTTTAAATTTTAAATTAATTTTTAATTTTTAAATGCATAAATCTCATTATTTTGTAACTTAGGATTTTGTAACATTGGGATTTTGTAATATTGGGGTTTTGTAACAGTGGGATTTTGAAATTTGGAATTCGTTTTTTTGGGATTTTGGGATTTTGGGTTTGAGGTTTTGATTTTGGATTTTGACTTTGAGATTTCGGACCCAACCCGTTTTAATATATTAAGACGGGACTGGTGTGTTTGGTAAGTTAGAGTCTCAATCTAACTGTGTTGCGTACAGTATCTTTCGATGATTATTACCATCCTTACCCAGAGAAAAAAAAATTCTCATGACTCGATCACCATGAATTAAAAAAATGACAAAACTTCTATTTAGGTCTCTTATGATTACTAATTAATTGAATTGGGACGTTCCGAAATCAAAACTAGAAGAATACAATACAAGTCTTGTATATTGAAGTAGTAACTCAAAAAATTCCAAGTTTTGATACCAGATTTTAACACCGTGGAAGGAATGAGAGAGAAAAAGTGCTTAAGACTTGAAATTAAAAATTATTTAAACTTTGGTTTAATTTCATTTCAAAATGATTTGTAATATAATAATTTGTTACATTTTCATGTTTCTTCAATAATTTCAATACATGCTTGCGTGTGCAAACATATTTTTGATTGTATAAACAACTTAAATTGAATGAGTTGGTTAAGCAATAAGTGCTTCTTAATTAAAGTTTATTTCATATATTCCAGAAAGAAGAATTTTATGCGCCAATTTTTATAATGACTATAGAAATAATAAATTTGACAAAAATTGGAGACTTTCTTTGGACAAATTTGAAAACTTTTGAGACTTTTTGGTTGTTGCATAAAATATTTTTAGGAATTCCATGTTATTTATTCTATGTGTTTTTTCTTTTATGAAGACTTGACGAATTAACTATATAATATTCTTTTAAAGTTAAAAAGAAAATTAAGGAAAATATTCCTTGTTGCAATTTACTTTTATTTAAATATTTGTTGAATTTTATTGATTTTTGTTTATCACCTTATGTTTGTATTTAAACAACAATGAACTATTTATTTATAAATTTTTTTTGCGAAATTTTGTACCTTGCCAAGGTCATTTTATCAAATAGAAAACAACAAAAATAAAATATATAAAAAATATATATTTGGAAATTGCTATATGTATATTATATAAATAGAAAATTTCAAGTAAAAAAAAATAAATAAATACAAGATTTGTTGCTTTATTTGTTTTACATGTTATATGAATAAATCATTAAGTTTTCATGTTATAGCTAGACTAAAGTGTTATCCTTGAACGTGAAATTTTTCCATTTAATGCTAGAATTTTTTTTTTTAATAATAAAAAAAAAAACTTAGAACTTGGTTAGGCAAATATTCTTTTACTTTAAGACTGTGATTGATTTAAATTTTTTTTTTTTGTAAGAATTCATTATTTTTTTTTAGGTAAAATTTCTAATGTTATTTTTTTTTTACACACTACCCACACTCTAGGAAAGTTTTCTTTTATACAAAGTTATTGTAGGTTTGAGCAAAAAGCAGAGGAGTTCAAGGGAAATATGAATATAAAGGAGAATTGGCTGGTAAATTGGAGACGAACCTGAATAGGTTCGTTTTGAAAAGTTGCAAATTGTATAATGCACCATTTGTATCAGAGGGAAACACGTTGGATGGAAGCATGTTCCATATTTTAGCGGTTCTCACAATAAAAGAGTTTCCCTAACTAGATTTAAACCACCTAGGAATTTCCAAGATGTAGAAATAAGCAGTTGCGGCTCCCCTAGTGTTGCGTTGAAATTGTTTAAGTGGAGGCATTATTGATTTCAATTCAATAGAACAAGTGTCATTACCTACAAAATATCTATAAAAGAGAGATAAAGCTCCAATGTTTTGACGTGAGTTAAGAGGAGTAAAGGTTCCCTGAACAGTAGGGTCGCCAATCAGACGTAAGGCGCGATTTTGGATTTGTCCAGGTAACCTAATGATGTTTGAGCAGCGTCAGCCCATATGTGAGAATGATACTCCATCTTAGGTCGAATATATGCTTTATAGATATTGGCCAGATCACTAGATCACAAAATAAGCTTTACAGCGAAAAAGAAAACCTAAACATTTGGCAGCTTTTTTGGCTATATCAAAAATATGCTCATTCTACAACATTTTTTGATTAAGCTGCATGCCTAAAATGTTTAAATTTGCAGACCGCTTATATTTTCCCCTTGGAGCTTTACAATTGGTATGGATTGATCTCTTTTGCAAGAGATCTGACAGCTTTGCATTTTGGAAGTGTTGAACTCAACTCTGTTTTTAACACCCCAAACAGCTATTTTCGCTAGGTCTGGGTATTTTGTATTCTTTTATGATGTTTATTATCGTCTCTTATTAGATAATTAATAGCTTTCTTTACTAATCAGTTCATGTTAAATAATACATTTTTATTTAAATAATTTGTGAGTAATTCGTTGGTTGGTAAACATAAAGGAAATTATAAAGTCTAACTTCTTTCCTAAGCTCTAAAGTATTTTAATTTGTTGAAATTTTTGTATATTAGATATCATTTTCCATCTTCGGAGTATTGTCGTGATTTTAATCTAACAAATCAAAAACAAATCTAATAAATGTTTATATTATTAGAAAAAGCAACGGACATGTATATCTGGAATTTTACGATTAGAATCTAATTCAAAAAATATAAAATTTAAGGATCTACTTTCATAATAAAATTTTACAATAAAACGTATTGGTTGATTTAATAAAGCACAAAAACAACAATGAAAAACTCATAATTAGGTTAAAATAATTTATTTTTCCGTGATTAACTTCAGATACACATAATGAATTTAAAGCACGCATTTATTTTGTCATCATCATTTGATTGAATAATTTTTATAATTAAGTTTATTATTTTTTTTTGTTTTAAGTTATAAAAACAATAAAAATAACAATTAAAAGAATGTCGTTTAAATTTACTCTTACTCTTACTTAAAACTTTAAATTTTTTCTTTAATTTTGATTTTTATTGTTTTATGATTAGGAGTTTAGATATGGCACGGTTGATAATTTAAATATCAACCGCGCCATATCCACAAGGGATCTATTAAATAAATTCTTTGTTCATTTTTAATCCCAAGCCAAAAAACTGACAAAGAAGAAAACCATATAGACTGACTGTGAATATCAGAAGCACCATTAAAATAATTTAATAATTTTACTTTGTATGTATGTACATCCAACCCTCATCCCTAGTACCTGGATTTTAAAAAATTTTTGTTTTAGAACTAAACAAATTTGTCTGTTTTTTTTTTTCTATTACTTTTATTAGTTCTAATCATTTGATATCATCGTCAACATAATCATTATCATCATCATCATCTCTATTATCATTAAGTAACTTAAGTAATTACATAAAAATAATTATAGTCTTTAACTGTAATATTTTCAATGACTTGAGGTTAAAATTATTCTCAATGTTTTCCATTGTCATCAATTTTATATTCATCCACTCGTGTCAAAAAGAGAATTTCTTTTTCTTTTTCTTCTAAAAAATAAAGAAAATTGTATAAGAAAAGATTTCGGAAGAATGGTTGGGGTTATATTCTCTCTTAACATTCTTTGTCTAAATGTTTAATGGTCCAGTTCAAAATTGTTCATTTATATTCAGTTCAAAAATTTTACTCGCTCGCTTGTCTTACGAACATAAAGAAAGAAACCATTAATAATGTTGAAATGTTTACAGCAAAAAAAAAAAATAAAAATAATATACACAAGGAAATAAAATGAAAATTAATTTTGAAATTAATTTAAGATTTATAAAAAACAAAAAAAAATATATATATTTTACAATTGTTTTATTTTTATTGTTTTAGAACAAAACTACGATAGAAAAATTACATTGACCTTCAATTATGAGCAGTTTAATTTCAAATCTGAGCAAATTGAAGAAAATGTAGTTGAACTTGACATTTATATGAATTTAAATTATTAAAGAACAAATTATTATTAAACTAAAAACTGATTTTAAAAATCAGAAAGGAAATATTGAGAAGAGTTAATGCAGTCATTATTTTAAATTTAAAAGAATAAAGTTCAATCTCAATTGTGAGTATTTCGTTTTTATTTATTTTAACAAAAAGTAATTATTATACAAATCAATAACTTTATTTGATACTAAAGGTAATATTAATACTAGAGGCTGATAAAGTTTTCGTATTATACGCTTAAACTATCCAAGTACAGGAATTCTGTGTCCTGAGATCTTTCAACACTTAGATAAGTGTAAATATTTCGAAAATATTAATTGTATTCTAATATTGACCCTGTTAAAAAACACGTTTTAAAACAAAACAAATTCCATTAAATTAAAATGAGCATTTAATAAACATACAATAATGAATTATTTAAGTATGATAACTACAATCCTTCCAAAGATAAATTTTACTCAGAAATCCTTATTTTTAGCTTGAGTTCTTTTTAATAACATAATAGACATAAAAATAAAACTAAAATAACACATAAATTTAAAAAAAAAAAATAGTTATAGTATATATTTATTTTTAGTTTATATTATGTATGTTATATGTACACTATATATTCAGTGACAAAGAGGATTTAGTTTAGTAACTTTCTTTGCTATTAAAAATGTATGTCACCAGCTGTGTATACTTAACCACTCTGTCACCAAGATCCTTCCTCAATTATGAATTTCTTAATCTTTTCAAGAAAAAATTACAAAAGGTACACACTTTTAGATGAACCCAGAAATTGCATATTTTTGCATAAGTTTTGAAACTCCTAATTTTAAGTATCAAATGCTATTATTATATTAAATTATATTTAAATTAAATATTTTTATATATATATATACTGGGTATATTTAAAGGAGAAGATTTTTTTTTTATTATACAAATTACGAATCGCAAAATAATTTATTATTATGATTATTTAGTATAGTATAATTACATAAACTTAAAATTTTATTTTAAGAAAAAACGAAAAGAAAAACTCATGAAAAAAAGACATAAATTTTTAAATGGAGTTTAAATGAAACAATAAAAAATCTCTAATAAATATTTGTTCTTTTTTCGCCCTTTATTTTTGATATATACACATTTTTATTAAAATATCCTTGAAAATTATGTAATATATTATCCTTGTAAAATAATTTAATTTTTTAGCACATTTGCAAAAAAATTTTGAAAAAATATCCTTATTAGTTTCACTCTGTTTACGCTCAGAGTGTTCACTCTGTTTACGGAACGCTTTAAGAACTTTTAGAATTAGTATAAGTTTGCTCAGAAAATTTTTTTGGGCCACCCCCTGTTTATGAGCTATTAGGTCTCAACAATTCAAAATTTGCTATTTTTGAAAAACCTGTAACTTAGGCATCTGTACACATTTTACTTCGTCAAGATATAAAAAGTAAAGCTACAGTAATATATTTTTATGTGTGTTAAAGGTTTCTTTTAGTTGTATAGGGCTCCAGAGTTACAGTGCCTCAAAATTCCAAAAAAGCCCCATTTTCAAATGTATATGTCTCAGGCTCTGCGTAATAGTTTTACAATCTAAAACAGCCAGAAGAACGAAATTTTATTATCTCCATAAATTAATATTAAAATTATGCAATATTTTGTAATTTACTATTTAAATTTACCGTTATGTAAAAACCATATTTTGCATGAAATTTTTTTTTCATAGCTCCGGCACGCCTTTAGATAGGAACCTGAAATTTTGAGACAAGAAAGAATTTTTAGAATTAGTATAAGTTTTCTTAGAAAATTTTTTTACACCACCTTCTGTTTAAGAAAAATTTAAGAGGTATTTCAGAGGAGTTTAAGAGGTATTAGCGCTAAAAAATTGAAAATTTGCTATTTTTAGGCACCTGTAACTTAAGCACCTGTACAAATTTTTCTTCGGTAGCACATAAAAATTAAAGCGTGTAGTGAATATATTTTTACGTGTGTTAACGGTTTTTCTTAGTTATATAGAGTTCCGGTTTTACAGCCCCTCGAAATTCCAGAAAAATCCTATTTTCACATATTTTCTTATTATAAAAAATTTCTTAAATTTTCAAATTTTTGTGCAAGTTACAATTCTAAACGGTTTGTATTATCTTTTGGAATTGTGCGCTTTTAAAAACCGTTGGTTTACATTCTACCTTGTTTGTTTTTATTTTTGAAAATTGTTTAACTCAATCATTGCAAAATATATAAGTATTGTTGCATACTTTTTAAAATTATTTTTATAAAATTTGTAATTGTTTTATCTTAAAATTGTCTTAGGAAGAAAATTTTATCAATAGAACAACTTTCAAAAGAACTATTGTATATTTTCCTTCTGCAACTCTATTTTTTCAGCATTTTGCAAACGACATTAAATGACTTACAACAAGATTTCATGCAGTTAAGAAAACTTAAGATTATTTTTTAAAAGTCTAAGAAATTACTAAGGTCTTAAGAACTTTAAGTTGAAAAAAATTATCAAAATATGTAGTATAAAAATTTTGAATTTATATATGCACATTTTTGCAGAAATCTTATTCTTGAGAAGGTACTTTAAAAGTTTAGGAATTCAATGTGTTAAAGAATACATAACGAAAAGCTTTAATACAAATGAAAATAAAGTAAGTAATAAACATTCAGTTTCTCTCTTTTGTTTTTTTTTTCTTGATAAAATTGAAAGAGATTTTATTAAAAATCCATAAATTTTACAAAAAAATGTTTTTTTTTTTGTTTTCCTTTTTTTATTTCAATAAAAAATATTTTTACAGAA
Source organism: Poecilobothrus nobilitatus (assembly GCA_947095535.1). Lineage (NCBI taxonomy): Eukaryota > Metazoa > Arthropoda > Insecta > Diptera > Dolichopodidae > Poecilobothrus > Poecilobothrus nobilitatus. The sequence goes on from OX352774.1 coordinate 117,802,392, forward strand.
TCCTAACTTTGGTAGCAATTTGTTTTTGTTAGAATAAGTTTTATAATGATTCTGGAACATTATCGCGGTTCTCTGTGGATTTTTTTGGACATTTTTATATTTAAAGAAGAACATTTTTTGAGATCTGTTTTATAAATAAAACGATGGGAAGGAGATACAAAGAGATTTTGTCTGGTGGTATCATATTGAAAATATAATATAATTATCATATTTCATTATTTTATTTAAAAAATATATTTGAAAAATTTAAAATTTAAAGCTTCTAATTAAAATTTTTTTTTTTTAATAATAATTTTTTATTTTTTTATGACGCTCTATAATAATTAACTTAAAATTAATTTTATTTTTTTGTTTTTATAGTTAGCTATTTGAGAAAAATAAAAACAAAAAAAAACTATGAAATAAAAATAAAAACAATAAAATAAAAATAAATAAATTCAAAGCTAAAATAAAATAACAAAAAAAAAAGGTACTTAACGTGAAACATTTGCTAATAAATCGAGTTTTTATTTTTCCAAAGTCCTTTTGATGGTTTATATAAGGATTAACTAAATATGTATAACGTATCATATTAATATAAAAACAAAAGAAAAGACTAAAATAAAAATAAAAATTTTAAATTTAATTAGAAATAAAAAAAAAAAAAAAAAGTATGATGTCAGATTTGATATAATTAAAAATAAGTGACAATAACGAAAATGTTGATCAGAATAAATCATTTATAAGTATTTTTATTATAAAAAAATTACTTGGTATACTTAGATTTACATGGAAAGGCATCTTAAATCAATTACCAACTTTGTAAAGAATCAAGAAAGAAATTTTTAAAGAAATATTGCTATTATTTTCTTATAAATAATAAAAGTAAGTTTGTTATAATTTTGGAATAGTAATTGGTTGAAAGTACTGCAAAAAAGTTAGATTTAATTATTCTAAAAAATAAAATTTTGAATTATTTCGAAAACAACTGTCCACACTATAGAATTCAAATACCAAAATAATGTAATTTAGCTTACGAACATTCATTTGCGATACAAATCACCAGTTGTGCTGCCTTAAATTGATCAGAATTTTGCCAATATTCAAGTTGAACAATTAACAACTCTGTTCACAATATTCTTGCCAATTTAAAAATAATTTTCATTCCCTAATCTTAATTTCCATTATCCCAATAGTAAATTATTACTAAAGGTCATATAATTTATTGGTTGATGAGAAACGGAAGGTATTGTTTAGTACGTACTCGTTTCCATCGTCTACAATGTCTTTCAATAATTCGCACCTATCTTGGAAAAAAACTCAATTCCCAATTTCACAAACTTTTCTTTTCGGCATTACATTTCATATTATTTCAACAATGCTGTACCAAAATCAATACGAATCGGGTATTTTATTTATTTATATTAATATTACAAAAAGGGGCCTCGGTGACCTAGTGGGTAAGAGCGTATAAAATACGCTGTAAACACCGAGGGAGTGTGGGTTCGAGTCCCACACACGTCGTAAGAGTTATTCCCCCTTACGACATTCACAGGCACGCCTGAAAAGGAAGGGCTGTGTAATTTCCTGTTCACACTTATGTGGCAGAGAAATACACAAAAAAACAAAAAAATTACAAATCACATAGGTAATTTAGCAGTGAATTAAAATAAAAATTGCATATTTGTAGGATGCATATTTTTTTTTTTAAATGCATTTCTCTGCCACATAAATGTGGACAGGAAATTATACAGCCTTTCCTGTTCAGGCGTGGCTGTAAGTGTCGTAAGGGGGAGTAACTCTTACGACGTGTGTGGGATTCGAACCCACACTCCCTCGGTGTTTACAGCGTACTTTTATACGCTCTTACCCACTAGGCCACCAAGGCCCCAGGATGCATATATATATATATATATTTTATAGATTTGAACAGAATTTTATGTGGATTCCCTAATTCCTATGAATAATTATTAAATTTTTAATTACACTTTTCATTACAGTAATATAAACTATTTTTGTTGTTATCCATTTTTTAATATATATGTACGTATATATATATATTTTTTTTAATTTAAAAACTTTTTTTCAGAATCATGAAATAAAAATTAATAGTTTTTTTTTCAATCTGTACTTATCACACTTCTACGTTTCCCTATTTTTCATTTAGAAAATAAATATATATAAATATATATTAGAAATAAAAAACAGAAAAAAAAAACAAATAAAGAAAAATAAAAGTTTATTTACTTGTTTAATGGCATAGTAGCATGTTAAATTCCTTGGATAGATTCCAGGATAATTAGGTGATTGTAAACGGCATACTTTTCTATCACAGTTACTGTATATTCTAGAGCAATATGTACCTTGAATTAGGTCACCTGTAATATTATAACAAATATTAATAATAGTATATAAAAATATATAATATAGAAAAAAAAAATAAATTTTTATTATTATTATTACAATCATTTATCTACGTTTTATTCAATTTTTTTTTTTTTTTTCTAAGTAAATGTCTAAAAAATACATTTTAAAAAATATGATATGGTAAAACTAATTTACAGTTATGTAAAAAAAAATGTGTGTACCTAGTTGTTATATATTGAAGATTTAAACCATTTAGTAGAATTTAAAATTTTGAAAAAAAAATTTTAACTTCTTATGAAAAATTCAAAAAAGTTTTAATAAATATTGTAAAATTTTAATTGACCATTCTAACTATTGTAAACATTTAGAGGATTGTTTTAAAAATTCTTATTTTATTGACCACAACTGTATTTTTTTTATTTAATATAAAAACAAAATTGTGTGTATGTATATATTATGTATATTTATTAAAAGGATATGCGATATTATAGAAAATTCAAAACTTTTCACTATAATTTTTTTTTCTTTTTTTTTTTTTCTTATTTTTGATTTTTCCTTATTTTAAATTATAATAATTTTCAATTTCGACATTGATAAATTGTGATAGAATGGAACATTGAATTGAATATGAAAGAAAGAGAAAGAAAATATATTTTAAATGGTTTTTATTTTACATATTTTTTTAAACATATTATAATATAAGTAAGTAATAAATTAATAAAAATTATATAACAATTTTGTTTTTTAGAAAAGAAAAAGCCTTAAAAAAAACCATTAAAATTCATTTAAATATAAAATGTAATAAAATCTAATATACTGTATTTTTTTTTAAAGATAATATGTAAAAAAAATAAATTAAAGTAAAGATATTTATAAAGATAAAATTTACCTAAATAATATATTGGTTCTGTATAATTACGATATTCTCTATTAGATGGATCTGCTCTATCAACAGCTTTATGTAATTCTGTACCCTTTTCATTCATATAGGCAGTAAATATATTATAATTTTCATCTTTATTTAAATGACCACCATCAATAAATGGATATTGTTGACCAGATGAACCAATTGGTCCAGACATAATATTGTGTGTTGTATTATAAAATTGATGTTGAATACCTCCACCACCAGCCCCTGGACGATTACTGCCAATATTATTACCTCCAATGCTTCCACTACTATCATAATTGCCATAAATTCCAATACCAAGACCATTTATATTACTACCAATGTTGCCACTACTACTTAAACCAGGATTTACTAATGTTGTACTAGAATTACTTCCATATAGACTAAACCAAGGTGCTACATCTGAAAATGGAAAAGAAGAAAATGAGAAATTGAAAAATAAATAGTTGTCTAGGTATTTTGAAATTTAAAAACATGCGTTACTGCTGTAGATATTTTGTGTTAAAAACTTGTTGTAGATATCACTGTTAAAATTTATGAGAACTTTTTTACTAACGCTAAGTTTAATATAAAATTATAAAATTGAACTTTCTATATTTTTATTACAGAAGTATAAAATTTTAATTGTATTAAATTGTATTGTAAGTTTTAAATTTCCATTGAGAATTAATTAATTTTTCTTTTTTCAATGCTGATGTAATCTTTTTCGTATCGTCTTTAAATACAACAATTTAAAAATATAAATTCTAAGAATTTTTTTGAATACCGTACCTATATTAATTTCTATTTGTTTAAAAATATCTAGTTTTCTTGCAGAATACCAGTCTAGAAAAATTACAAACAGTACTGAATAATATTATCAACATTTCAATTATCTTTGTTTACACTGTATTCTCCATCTCTTGTATTTTATCTATTTCTATATTTTAAAACAAAAATATTTTCTACTTCTTTTTCATTTTTATTATGAAAATCATACAAAAACTCACCTTCAATTTTAACTCCACCATAACGGGTAACTGAACTGTCTTTAGATAAAACTTTATATCGAATACGGAAGTCAAAATTGTAACCACTTTGATCTCTTGCCAATCTGTAAAAAAAAAATATTTGTAAAAAAAGAAAAATAAAAAAAAAAATTGAAAAATGTCCTAGTTTTTATCGAAAAATAAAAGAACAAAAAATTTATAGAAATATTTTTTATCTGGAAAAAATTTAAAGGAAGAAGAAATTTTTATTTTAGTTTTAAAAAAAAAATAAAAACCAAAACTATAGAATATGAAACAAAAAATGGAACGGAGCTAATTATAAGGTAAAAAATAATAATATATTATTATTTCTTCTCTTTTTTTTTCTTTTTATTTTTTAATGTAATGTAAAGTTTAAATTTAAAAAAAAAAGGACTTTTAAAGGATTTATCACTATCGACAGTGAACGAAAAAAAAAAACAAAATTTCAATATTTTTATAATAGTGAATTGTTCCGTTTTTGTTTCTTGTCAAAAATTGTCTCAAATTTTTTTTCTTATTCAATGTGAAGAAATTAAAGCAAGTGAAAAGTGAGCAAAAAAGTAGTTCACTTAAGAAACTCACTTATCTGAGATTTTACTTCAGTATTAAATTCTAGGAGCTTTTATTTTACATTAAATGCATTTTGAACACTGAAAAATAATATCCACATAATGCAAAACAAGCTCAAACCTATAAAGAGTAATAAATATCAAAATCAGTAATACACGTTTTATGCCATTGTTCATATTGTAAGATTATCGCAAATAATATTATTTAATTTCTTTTTATACGAAAAGTATAGTTGACAGCAGTTGGGGGTTGGGAGTAGTTGGTAAATATAACGTTAATTTAACATGACAGGATTTATTCCTCTCTACTCTTTCTTAAAGGCTAGTGTAGTTGGGAGCAGAAAATATTAGTTTAATCTATAAAAGAAACGCAAACATTTATATTTCATCATATTGCATAAAGTTTCCGTGACTGTAAGTAAGTACAACTTTATACAGTTGTATTTATCCGTATATATGTATGTAAAGCAAAATAAATGTTCATTGAATTGTAAATGTATTAAGAAAAATTGTGTCTTCCTTGTTTTTTTTTTTTTTATTTTTTTGAAAATTTTTATAATAGAAAACATATACACACATACACACACCCACATATATTTATCTACCCACCAGTTCTTTTTTCTTTTCCTTACATTAAAAAATGAATAAAGGTATTTAAGCTTTTTTTGCTTAAGAAAATGAAAATTAAAGATAACATAAGGTTTTAATTTAAAAATTGTATAAACTTTTAAATTGAAGAGAATTGAAAAAATAGAAAATTACATATTAAGTAATTGAAGGAATGGATTTTTATTTAATTCTGTGTAATAATGAAATTTTGATAATTTTTTATGTATATTTTTTTTTCTTTATAAATTAGGGGTTATATTCTTTCTATAAAATTTTATATTTGGTTTTTATTTTCTATTCCCATTTAGAAAATTTATTGTAATTGTGGTTTAAATACCATTATTTGATATTAGTAGACTAATATCGTTTTAAATATAATAGTTTTAAATTGTTAATGTAATATAGAAAAAAAAAAAAAAATAAGATAGGGGGAACTTATTTAAAAAGTTTTTTATATTTCTTTTTTTAAATAAAATTGTATTTTTATTAGTTTTAATTTTAAAATACTTTTAAATGGAAAGGAAAAAAGTAAAAGAATTATTTGAATTTAAAAACAAAACTTTGAATTTAATTTTAATGGATTTGATTCTCTAGATTTGGATTAATATAAAATTTTCAACTAATTTTACAAGTAAAATTTTTTTTTAATTTTCAGTTCATGAAAGTTTTAAGAAAAGAAAAAAGTATTTTAGCAACAATAATATAGCATATTGCTGGCTGGCTTCCTGGAATACTAATCAAAGAATTTGAGTTGCAAAAATAAGTCGTAGCGCATTATATAGCAATTAAAGAAATTGGAGAGGTTTTCAATCTTCTGAAAAATTGTGAAAAGTTTTCTCCTCTCCTATTTGATCCTCTTTGCATTTTTAAAGTCACTGCGTTTTTCTTATAAAATTACTAAGCTTTGTTAGAAACATAGCATAAATCTAATTTTACTATTGGGAAACCTGTTATCAATAGATTTTTAGTTTATAGTACTAATAGAAGTATTTCCTTTTCTTTCGCCAACATGAAGGTGGAATTATGTTAGTTGTCAAACTACTACTTATAAACAGATTAGTCGACTTGAGAGTTTCACATATTCAAAGCGATTTGTATTCAAATTTCCTTTAATTACTTAAACGGTATTTATTAAGATCAAATGTTATAATAAGCTTATAATGCGTATTAACAGCATCTATTGTAAAAAGTTCATCTTTAATAATCTTCTGGTATGGTAACTTTAAATTAATTAGATTTCAGTCAACTTAATTTGAAGTGACCATGATCTCAAACAATTAATTTTTTAGTTACATATAATGTATTTTTGAATTTTGAATCAATTTTTATTTGTTTTTTGCTCTGCAATAAGGTTATTTGTTTATTAATAAGTTAGATGGACAGTTTGATCTTGTTTCCACTTCAAATCATAAACATTTTTGTGCATTCTCTAGTAATTTATCAACATCAATCTTATACTAATTTTAATAAATGCCAAATTATAAACGTTTCAAGGTTACGAGTTTAACGATTAATTATAAATACCTCCTTAACGATCAAGTCATTGAAAGAGTTCATTTTACTTATGATGTGAGTCTGATTTGCAATAATAGGTGGGAGTTCAAGAGACATATTCATAATTAATAAAGCCAACGCAACTCTAGAATTTTTATGCGTTGGCAAAAAGAGTTCTCTGATTTCTATATTACAAAAAATCTCTTAACTACTTATGTAAGTCCTGTGTTTAAATATTTAAGAGAAGTAAGGTTTTCTTATGGTGATATAGATTGTTAACCTATTTAATTGGTGAAAAAAAATTTCTTATATAGGATACGTTAAAAATAGGATACGTTAAAAAAAAGACGAAACAAATTAATTAAAAAAATAGAGAACTTTGAGTACATACCTATTTAGTTTAACGGTAAATATTAACGCTCTTGTCTCACTGTAAAATAATACTGGACCCCATGATGAACCACACCACATACCACCAATTGGACTACGTGTAGCTTCTGATATTGATAAAGAACCATCTGGACAACCATCTTGTATATACGAAGTAAAACGTCCAACAGTAAAACTATCCAATGTAACCTAGAAACAAAAAATCAATTTTATAATGTAAATATTTTTTATCCTTGGTAAAATTTTGTAAATTATAGTTTTGCAAATTCTATTTGTAATTTTTTTTTCAAAATTTAAAAAATTATTTTAAAATGTAAGTATTTCAACTAAGTTAGAAATAAAAGAAAAACAAAAAATAGATTTGTTTTTAAGTATTTCTAAAGCTTTAATTACTAAGAACACAATAAAATTAAAAATAACAATAATTCTCTATAAATAATTAACTTTTAACGTAGAAAATATCCAAGTATTATTAATTTCATAGAAAGTAAAATGTTTAGTTAAAGTAACAGTATTACATAATCTCTTATTCTCGCTTTGCTGATTTAAGAAAATTCCTTCCAACCTTATTCAATTTTTGAAGTGTGTTGTAAAATTGTAATAATCTAAAACAAATTTTTAAATGTCGCCTTAAAGTATGCAATTTTAAAATTATGAAAATTTATGAATCGCTAGTTTCTAAAATGATCGTATTAAAATAACTAGTTTTTGCTTTTATTTTATTTTCAAAAACATTTTTAAATTGTTAGTTCAATTTTTACTAATGCAGATCTGATGGAAAACAACTTATGTTTGAAAAGGAAGGGTAAGGTAAAATATTAAGAAGGTAGATATTTTATATTAGAATTTGTTTTCAGTTTTTGCCAAAAATATGAAGTACCGTGCAATTTATAAAATCTATATATATATACTATATATTTACATTATATTAGATCGTAAGGGTATTAGGTCGTATGTAATATTAATATAAATAAATAAATAAATAAAATCTATGCAAAAAAGATTAAAGTACCTCTTAACAATTCAAAAGAAGATTTTTTATCAGCAATTTTAAAGGCAATTGCAGGCACGATAATTGAACGGTAAAAAAGAAAATTGGTACAAAATATCTTACGAGACTTCAGAAGGCATAACAATCGGATGGAAAATTATTGAAAGATAATATTGTCTTTCTTTTACAACACATTTAGTTTAAAACATAAATATTTTATATTTTAATTTTTATTTAAATGATTTTATATATATGTAAATTTTTTTTATTTATTTTATTGTTAGGTTATTAATATGTATGTGAATGTGACTATACATTCTTTTGACTATACTTTATACCTTTTTTTTAAATGAAGTTCGTTAAAATATTATTTATTTATTTTTTTATTCATTCGTAAGTTTTCTTCTTTTCTTTTGTCTCTTTTTACCACGTTGACTGATCTTTCCATCCCATTAAATAACTTTTCTTTTATTATAAATCTTATAATTTTAATTCATACTTACACATATTTAACATAGTTATCACAATTCAAGTACAATTTTATGTGTAATTCAGAAATATATTTAAAGAAAAGCTCTTTATCTAAGAAATAAAAAAAATATTCTGTGTATATACAAATTTATTTATTTTAATTTTTTTTTTGTAAAGAATTATAAAAGAAAGTACGAAAAAAAAAACCTAATAGATAGAGAAAAGAGTAAAAATTTACTTTAAAAAAGAAAAATTACATAAAAAAAAAAATGCATATGTATAGTAATAATACTTTGTATGTTACTTTATTGTATGTTTTTTTTTTATTAAAATGTTTTTGCATATCCTTGAAACTTGTACTTTTAGATTTTAGTCTCTTTTGTTGTATCAGGTAGTCTTTTTTATTCAGAATTAAAAGTATCTGTCATTTAATTTTAATTCTAAGTATAGTTTTACATGAAAAATTTTATAATAATATCTAAAATTTATAGCTGCTGGGATATTTTCAGGACACCGACCTTATTATCCATATAGAGTAACCTATCTGGTGTTGTCTGGTTATTAAAAGTGATTAATGTTTAAGTAAATCTTTATTTATGTTTAGTATTAAATAAATACTTTTTATATAATTATGCAATTTCAGATTATACGAATAAGTTGTTGTTTTAAGTTAAATTATAGGAATTTGAATAGAAAAGTAGCTGTTGGGGCTTGTTTTATGATTTAGAAAAGGCTTTCAATAGTGTATATGAATTGATTGTTTTTGTAAATGATATATTTCTAAATAATTTAGTATGGTAAATTTATCAAATAATAAAACAAATTAATTTTCAACTTGTATTAAATAAATATACTTTGAAGTTATTTTCATTAAATAATGGTATAATGGCACAGTATGGTAAATTTAGCTAATTTACTTTCTGTCGGTAATTTAGCTGTTATAGTTACTCCAAATAATTGCAGGAAATAATATTTCAATTACTTTTGTATGATTTAATAATTTATACTGGTGATATAAGTTTCTAAATTTTTCAGATCATGTTAACAAGATTTTAGTAGCTAAACATTAATAAATATAAGTAACCAAAAGCCTTATGATGAGCGAGAATCCTATTAAAACTAATTAATAAAAAGTTTAAAACAATAGCATACGATGAAACTAACTTATTCTGGTCCAATTTGGGTTAATATTAGTTAAGTATTATAGTGATAAATGTCGTATGACGGAATTCTTCCCAAGACATGTGTGGAATATCTTGGGTATTTAGAGCCGAAGTATTTCCTAACTCCGATAAGTTTAAGTTAAATCTAACAAATGTGCATTATTTTAAATTTTATATTATGTATAGTGTATACGAATGTATTAAGAATCATTATTTTTCTCATTTTTTTTTTTAATGCATTTCTTCTGCCACATAAATGTGGACAGGAAATTACACTGCCTTTCCTGTTCAGGCGTGGCTGTAAATCTCGTAAGGAGGAATAACTCTTACGATGCGTGTGATATTTGAAACCACATTCCCTCGGTGTTTACAGCGTATTTGATACGCTCTTACTGACTGGGCCATCGAGGCCCCTGTTTTCTCATATTTTATTATAAGTAAGCTTTTCATTTGGTTTTAATTGTGAATTTTTAAAAATTGAGATCCCAAAAATTTAAATGTTAATGTAAACTAAAATGTTTTGTATAAATTTTACACATAGGTCATAGATATTATAGTTTTGGTATGATTTACTTAAATATAAATTTTTTTAATAAATTTATTGTGGAAAATAGTTTTAAACTTTAAAAAAATTTAGCATATTCATTTTTATTAAAAATTAAATAAAAAGTATGTAAATTTATTATATTTTTACTGGACAATGAAAATATAAATTTCAAAATAATGCAGAATTAAATTACATTTATTTTGGATTTTATTTTTGGAGATACGAAATTTGTTAGTTGTTTTTTATTATTGGCATTAATTATTATATTTATACACTATAGGTATATTGTAATCAAAATAAGGAAGCAAAATATAAATTACTAGGATATTAATTTATTTTTTTTGTCTACATTTTAATTTAAGTATAAATTTTTTATATTGTAATTTCTAAATTAATTGATTCATTTGACTTGATAGGTGAAAATCTACTATCAATTATTAATAAGTCATTAGAAACTGGCTGTTTTCCTAATCATTGGAAGGAAACTGTTATTGTACCTGTAGATTAAGGGAACTATAAAATGCGAGGAGTTTCGACCAGTTAACACTGTAATGATGGAGTCAAAAGTAATAGAGAAAATAGTAAATAGCCAACTTGAAGACTATCTTACAAAATTTAGTATGATCTATGAAAATCAATCTGGCTTTAGATAAAATTATAGCTGCGAATCATTACTAAATCTAGTAGTTAGCAATTGGAAACTTGATATTCATGATAGAAAAATCATTATAGCAGTTTTTATAGACCTACAAAGAGCCTTCGAAATAATCGATCGTTATATTTTATTACAGAAACTTGAGCATTATGGAGTGAAAGGGATGGAAAATAAATGGTTCCAGTCATATTTGCAAAATAGAACGCAGAGAACAAATTTGGGTGATAGTATATCAAGTTCAGTAAAAGTTGATCTAGGAGTGCAGTGCAGTTGATCTCAAGGCAGTATATTAGGTGTACTTCTGTTTATAATTTTTGTAAATGATATGCATAGCATTATTACTAAATTTAGGTTAGTTTTGTTTGCAAATGATGCACTGCTATACGTATCTTGTGATAGTATTGGCGAATGTTTGGATATAATAAATGTGGATTTAAAAAATATATGTGATTGGCTAAAGAGAAATAAACTAAAACTAAATGTTAAAAAAACTAAATTTATGAAAATTTATGAATTTTAGAAGGCATATCGATTATATGCATAAAAACGAGGAAGAATACAGTTGACTTTGTCAACTCTTAGATACCCGTACGAACCGTTAGTATGTTCACAGCCACTCTGCCTACAATATTATTTTTTTAATATTTTCGTATTTTAAAATAATTTGGGTGAATTTTATAATTTCTAGAACTTATGGGTTGTACATATATTCAAAGCATATGTTTATATGTACATTCTTCTAAAGCAGATTCTAACCTTCCACATAACGATTATCAATCCAAAACTTTTTCAAATATTCTATAGTAACATTTAATACTAAGCGGTAAATGTATATTAAATTTACTTAGTGCAAAATAGTAAATATAATTTTAAATATTATATTATATTAATGCGCACATAGTATATTTATATTGTTATAAGTATATCGCCATACATTGCAATATTTCTTTAAAAATATTTCCATTCATAGAATAATTTCTTATAAGTACAATAAAATACATGTGTATGTATATGTATGTAAATACGGCGCTACATAATATTCATCTATACTCTTATCATTCATTCATCAGTGACATATACGATATGTAAATAAACACGATATTATATAAGTATGTGTGTATATCAATATCATATAAATAAAAATTCTTCAAGCAACCGTTATGTTGCTTATTTATTTGCATTTTTATGTACTACGCATTATATCCTCAACAATTTCAAATTATCGAGTAAAACAAAATGGAAAAAAATTCGTTAAAGAAATTTGTTAGAAAATTTGAAAAAATCAAGTAACACTTTCGTCAATTATAAAGTAACCCTATATTATTAAAAAAAGTTGTTAACAGAAATAAGAGTATAATGTTGAAGCTTTAATTTTTGTGTATTACTTCAAAAAAATTTTAACAGGTGTTCAAGTTACAGGTGTTTAAAAATAGGAAATTTTCAGTTTTTGACCCCTTACCCCTAAACGGGGGGTGATACAAAAAAAATTTCTGAAATGACTCATACTTATTTTTAAAGATCTAACTTCTGTTAAAATTGCAAGTTTCCAACTTAAACCGTCTAGAAGATAGAAGGGTTCAAGGATTTTGCAAAATTTGAGTTTCGCATAACGGTAAATTAAGACACCGTATGCCACAAAAATATATTTATTGTATACATACTTTTAAAGCTAATAAAAGTAGTAATCGTTTGGCGTTTTCAAAATGAAGATATACAACTTGTACCATAACAATTTAAATATAGAGCTTTTTTGAACCTTTGGGGAGCTGTAGCTCCGTAACGGGTGGGGCTACAAAAAAAAGTTATTAAAAATAAAATTAATATTTTTGTGAGATCTATCAGCTGTTAAAATTTTATAGCTCTATTTCAAAAAAAATGTAGGGATCTAAAAGTTAGATGTTCGAGAGCTACCCTAAGGCTTGATCCAAACTCAACCAAAAAAAATAGGGAACCTACAAATTACTCCCAGAATATTTTGTGTAAATTTCAAGATTCTAGCTTTCTTAGTTTTTGAGTTAGCATGCTGACGGACGGAGGGACGGACGGACGGACGGACGGACGGACATGGCTCAAAAGTCTTAGAATTTTTTTCTGATCCGATCCATACCTTTGAAGGTATATCTAGCTCGCTTATTTCGAGGTGTTACAAACGGAGGAGTAATTTTATTATACCCGATCCTATCGTACGGGTATAAAGATCAAGGGCTTCCTACATGACGGCAATAAAGATATACAATGTAATCGCACTTTGAATACTACTCTTCCATACTTTTTCTAGCATCCCAGGATGAATTTAATAAATTATAAAAATGTCAGAATCGTGCAATGCGAATAATTTCGAAAGTCAACAGATACATCGCAGTAAGCTTAATTCTACAAACTTTATGTTGGATGTCCGTATACCAGAGAATTATAATGAATGTTTTAGTTATTGTTTTTAAAATGAAACATAAGCTGTATCCGGATTACTTGTGCAATAGATTAGTATACGCCAGTGATATTCATAACTATAATTGAAGAAATATAGGGAATTTTAGATTAAATTACTTTAGCGAATACTTTACTAAGAATATGCTACTGTATAAAGGTTTAAAACTATTTAATAATTTACTAAATGAACTAAAATTTGAAAATAATTTTGAAAATTAAAAAAAAATATTATTGTTTATATTAAGGGAAATTTTTAATATCCTATTGAAATATGTATAGTTAATATTTATTATTATTATTAGGAATGTTTTGAATTAAAGCAAAAATAAATGTATAAATAATAGTATTAAAATACTAATAAAAATAATAAATAAATAAAAAAAAATAAAAATTTTCAAAAAATAAAGAAAAAATAATTTACTCTAAATGAAACTTATTTTTTTCTTCTGACTTCACTTAAAAATCTTATAGAAAGGTTAGATTGACTTTAATTTTGACATTAAATTCTTAGATATTTTAAAACGTCTTACATATTTCAGTTTAATTATTATATATTAAAACGAATTCAATTGATTATTATTTTTTTAAATCAAATTAATTTAAATTAAATTAAATTTTTTAAAATAGTTTTACATAATTAAAAATTCAATAACTATTTAATTCAACACCAAACACCGACTTCAACACAAAAAAAAATATATCCAACCTGATTTTTCAGAGAGAAGTTCTGCTGCACTCAAAAAATTTAAATATTCTGGGAATCGAGTTAAATCAAAAAATAACTTGGTCAAATCATAGTTATGGTATAGCTAAAAATGTTAGTAAATGTTTGAACTTTTTTGTACCGCTGTAAAGTTTACTTTTCTTCAACCAACCTTCTCAATAACTATGAACCAAAAATAGGCCGAAAATGGAGTATAATATTATACATATTTGAGTTAGAACTACCCACACAGCGCTGATTTATCTCAAGAAAGTCCAAAACAGAGCTATTTGTCTTATTGCTGACCCCAGTGTTACCTCTCAGACCAATATGCCATTTTCGTACAGTTTGATAATTAGCCTTGTTCTATAGATATCTAGGGGTTGAAGGGGCAAACATCTGCTCCAAAGAAATAAAACCATTATTACCTCTACTTAAAGCTTTCCAATGTGAAACAAGGAGTGCGACAGATGCCCACTTCTACACTGTCGAACTGTCAAGTTGGCGTAGAACAGCATTCGGAAACTCGTTTGTCATGTGCATGTCGCGAACCTTATGCCAACACATATATTCCTAAAAGTTGTTAATTCATATATAAACGATATAACGAAATTTAAGAAGAACATTACCATCTTTCTTCAAAATAATTCTCTAAATTTTCCCTTTCATTCCCCATAATATTAATTATTTCAAACCTATTTTTTCAAGTAATCCTTTCCACAACCTTATCTCCTAAATCGAACTGTACATTATATTGTGTATTAAAAGACCCTTCTTAAAGTTAGATTTTAAAAGTGGTGGTTTTGGTTGGTTAAAATTCTCCACTACCCAGAGGAATCTCGTGCAGTTCCTTTGAGTGACTTTCTAAGTTTCCAGTCCCTGTTAAAAAAAATCAAAATTTACTTTCACGAAAAAACAATTTTCCTACCACGGAAGTAGTTTAAAAAGAAGAAGATCTTCTCTGTAAAATGGTTTTGCTTAATTGTATATGTTGAATAATATATTTTTTGTTAAAAGAAAATTTTCTTTTAATTTTAAAAAAAGAATTAAAAAAAATTGTAATTAAAACTATAAATTTTAATAGAAAAACTATACTATCAAAAAAAAAATAAAAACTATTAAAATAAGAAACTATGAACGGGAAAAATATTTTTAACCACAGTAAAAGTTTGTACGAAAAATATCGGTAGAGGAGGATATAAAAATCAAACATTGGTAGACCATTTATTATTTCCCACCACAAAATGTTTCCAATTTATTTCTCTGTTTTTTTTTTTTGTTGTTTATTGTTTTTCTCAGGAAATCCACAAAAACTTTCAAAATTTTTATTTTGTATCCATTTGTACTTTCATCTTTTTTGATTTATCTTTCGTTTTTTCTTCTCGATTTTTTTTATTTTTTTCCAAGGAACATCAGTTTATCAGAACATTACCATTTGTTCAAATATTTAAACTTTTACTACAAAAAAAGAAAATCGACTACAACAACACAATTTAAAATGAAATCTAATGCTTATCTAAATTTTTTGTTTTTGATTTTACTATTACTTCTAGTTTAAAGCAGTATATATGCTTTTTACAGTGGCAGCGTAAAAAATGTATAACTAGATAACGTTCCTAAAATTTTTTATTTATTTTAAATTTAAGTTTTAAAAGGATTAGAGCTTCGGAAAGGCTACTCTTTTCATATAGAATTGAATTATTAAATATGTATCTGTATACACAGTATGTAAGCTAGTCCTTTTTTGATCGACAGATGTTCATTTAGGCATCTGAATTTTTAAAGTAAAGTCACTCTCTAATTAATAAAAAATTAATTTGGCAAATTTTGTTCTGTTAAATTTTAAACAAATAAATAATAGCCAAATTTATCTCAGTATATGAAAGGAAAGTATGAATCTGATCTACATATTAACTTACATGTTTTTACAAGTATAAGAGAAGGTGAGGAGGAGTATAATACTGTACTTAACAGACATAACAAAAAAAAAAAAGTATCACAGAGTCCTGCACAATTGGAGAAAGAGTTGTAGTTTGAAGACAACTCATAAGCAGTATTAAATCAAGATTACTAAAACTACTTAATTTTTAGAAAGAGTGATTATTGTTGGTTAACCTATTTTTTTAAAGTCTTTTGTTTTCTCTTTTTCTCACAAACACAAATAAAAACAAAAAACGAGTAAAATAATTTTGAAAAGAAAAAGAATGAATTAATTTTTGTTGTTGTTTTTTGTTTTTAGGCAGACAAAAAAAAAAATTTCTGAATCAAAAAACCGAAAAATCAAAAGAAAAAAAAAACATTTTAAAAAAACACTAATTTTACAACCAAAATAATAAAAATAGAAAAAGGAGTGGATTAGAAGGATGTTTTTTTTTTTTATATAAAAGAAATAAGGATTATGTAGAGTTCAGTCTCCTTTTGAACAAAATAAACAAAAGATTTGCAAGAAAAATATTGGTTTTAATTTGATATGAAATGAATGTAGAATATTTGTACAAAAAATGTGAAATGTAAGGTGTATGCTTTTTTTTTTATAAATTTGGAAATATTTTTTGTGGTCGTGGTTTATTATAGTGGGACATGTTTGAAATTTTTACATTTTTTTGTTATAATGTAGCACTATAACTATCTAACCACTAATCACTATAACTATCGAGTATCATTTCATTTAATTTTTTGTTCAAAATGACTTTAAGCGATATTAAGAGGCAGTAAACCAACCATATTATAAAATCCACAGAAGGGTCAGGTCACATATATCCCAAATGTTATTCTAAAGCCAGAAAAATTATTTCAATGTAATTTAAGATAGATTAAGTAATTAAGACTTAAATAAAGGGAATAAAATATATAAATTGTTAAAATATTTAGAGTTCTATTTTCACATTTCTCTTATATGAAATTTTCAAATTTTTGTGCAAGTCACAATTCTAAACATTTTGTATTGTCTTTTGGAAATGTGCACTTTTAAAAACCATTAATTTACATTCTACCTTGTTTATATTAGTGTCTAATGAATTTGAAGAATAAATATTTAGTACTCTACTTCCACAGAATTTTTGAAACTTAAATTTAAACTAAGGAAATAATTAAAAAAAAACTTTTACATACATAAAAATGAATAACCTTAAATTGCTTTATACCACTTAAAATATGAATATAAGTTAAATAGAATAGAAAAGCTGTTAAATAGAATTTTTTATATTTTATGGTGATCATACATTATTAAATTGCAAATTTTAACCATTTAAAGTTTAAAACCATGTTGAAAACATTGCGAATTTTCAATGTAATATATTTATGTAATTAATGGATATGTTTTACAAATATTTTGTAGATTATTTTTTTTAATAATAGGTGGGAATCATCGAAAGACACCATAGATAAAGAAGTCTGATCTGACTCATGGCGCAGTGGTTAAGTCGCCAACCTTTCAATCGAAGGGTCTTGGGTTCAAACCTCGGTCAGGTCATAAATACAAAATATGTAGTACTTTTATATCGTAATAATGTATATCGTATAATTAATATTAGTAATAATAACAATAATAACATTAATAATAATAGTAGTAATAATAATAACAATAATTATAATAATAATAATAATAGTAATAATAATAGCTGCTACAGTAGAGCCATCTTTGGTTATATCATGCAAGTAAGGTGTTATATAGTGCACGTTGTAAACCACTGATGGCCCTGACTCTGTAGTAAAATAATAATAATATTAATAAGAATACTAATACCAATAATAACAGCCGCTACAGCGACAGTGGGGGTTGCCTTCAATAATTACATCATGTAGTAATATATATACTACTACTACATGTTGTAACTGTTGTGACGGCTTTAGTCACTGTTAGCAAAATGATAATAATAGGCGGATTCATTGTTTCCTTACAGTTCCACTCCCAATTCAATGTTCCGTATCCATTTTCCTATCCTTTCCTATCCCTACTCTCTGGCCAATATACTGCTTTCGCAGGTAAGGGTTTCATCCCACTATATTGGATAAAGGGGGAGGTGAATTTAGTCAGTAAGAATCTGACACTACCAAGGGGTAATTCTTGGTGTCTTTAAAAAAAAAAAAAAAGTCCAACGAGAACGAATTGTCTATGAGTGTGTGGGACTTTAACTCATTTTTGCCCAAACAATAGGTTTTATGACTTTTGGTACTCATATACTGCCTGATAAAAAGTATTGTTAAAGAATTGCTTGAAAAAAAAATCGAAAATTTTTGATTTGTGGTTGAATATTTTAATGTGTATGATGAAGTTGAAGAAGAGAAAGTTTTTTAACTTCATTTTTAAATGGAATTTTGTAGTCGAACTGAGTTTATACATAATTCATACATTGTATGTAATCAAATTATATTTTAATATATTATGTTATCGATAATGAAATAATTCTCTACATTTTTGGAAGCGCATTGAAGTTTCTGGAGCAGTGGAAAGTTGAAAATTGATCTTCCAACCATTTGTTAATTCGTTTTGAATACTCATCATACATAAGGCTGCCTTAATGGTCAAAGTGCCAATTGTTTCATTCATTCATTATTTTAATTAGTATTTTTTTAAATTAGAGAAAATGACATTTAAAAAGAAAATTACGGTGGAAAAAGAAGTTTAAATGATATGATATGCGAATGTGTTCGATGCAGTTTTCTAATATGTTTGCAACATATTTAATAATGTATTGGCATCATTATAGTTCACTTTATTTGTAAAATAAAATTTTATGTCGATTTTGTGTACTATTCAGATCCTTACATAGTATTGTGAGAATTTCAATCAAAACATCAATTTAATATTTATTTCAAATTTAATTTTTATTTAAATATAGAAAAATACTAGGAAAACATGTGAGTATTAATGTCATTTTTTCCTGTATTATTATTTCAAAGATTCTTTAGAATTTTTATAGAAATATTCTTTGTGATTAAAAATTAAAGGATATTCTTTTACAATACATATTCAGGAAAATTTGTTTTTTTTTTTTTATTTTATTTAAGTATAAGGGGGTTTCCTTTGTTTTTAAAAATGGATATTTTTTTTTTTATTAAATTTTGATTAAATTGAGAAGAAAATTTAAGTATAAATAGACTTAAAATAATCATTTCAGTTTTTTAAGCAAAAAGAAATAAAAGATTTTAAATAAGCATTTGCTTAGTATGAAAAATCGTTTTTTTTTGTTTTTATTAGAAATAGAAAGAAATTTCAAAATAAAAAGGTTAATATTTAATTAACAATAATTTTCTTTTGAAATTGATGCATTCTTGAAAAAATGATAGTTTTGAAAATATTTAAAAGAAATGCATAATTTAAATAAATATATGTATGTATATGTATTTAAAAACAACAAAAGGAATTAAAAGAATAAATAAATGGGAACAAAACGTATAAATGAAATTTGTTATATCATGATTTTATTTCAAGTTTATTTTATTTATTTGATTTAATCACAAAAAAAGTAAAATAAAATTTAATTTTTAGCACATTTCCAAAAAAATTTTGAAAAAATGTGCTTATTAGTTTCACTCTGTCCGTCCGTCCCTCCGTCTGTTTACAAAACTTCTACACCGTTAAAGATAGAGAAAAAACATTTTAACCATAGGTAGGTCTCATAAAAAAAATAATTTTGTGGAACAACTTTTTCATGTCGCCCCCCCCCCATTACGGAGCTACAGCCCCTCAAACTTTGAAAAAGCCCTATTTTTAAATGCATATATCTTATGTTCTGCTTAAGATTTTTTCAATCTAAAAACGTTATTCGACAGGTATTTCTTTTATCTTTGTAAATTAATATCAAAATTATACAATTTTTGTAAATTTAGTATTTAAATTTACCGTTATGTGAAAACCAAATTTTGCATGATTTTTCTACTTTCATAACTCCGGCACGCTTCTAGATAGAAGCTTGAAATTTTGAGGCAAGAAAGAACTTTTAGAATTAGTATAAGTTTGTTCAGAAAATTTTTTCGGACCACCCCCTGTTTATGAGCTATTAGGGCTTAAAAATTGAAAATTTGCTATTTTTGAACACCTGTAACTTAGGAAACTGTACACATTTTACTTCTGCAAGATATAAAAATTAAAGCTACAATAATATATTTTTACGTGTGTTAAAGGTTTATTTTAGTTGTAAAGAGTTCCAAAGTTGCAGCTCTTCAAAATTGTAAAAAAACCCCATTTTCAGATGTATATATCTCGGGATCTGCGTAATAATTTTGCAATCTAAAACCGCCAGAAGATCGAAAATTTTATTATCTATATAAAACAATATCAAAATTATGTAATATTTTGTAATTTACGATTTAAATTTACCGTTATGTGAAAACCACATTTTGCATGAAATTTCTTTTTCATAACTCCGGCACACCTTTAGATAGGAATCTGAAATTTTGAGACAAGAAAGGAACTTTTAGAATTAGTATAAGTTTCTTTAGAAAATTTTTTGGTAACACCCCCTCTTTAAGAGTTATTACTCCTCAAAAATTGAAAATTTTCTATTTTTAGACACCTGTACCTTAGGCACCTGTACAAATTTTTCTTCGGCAAGACATGAAAATTAAAGGTTCTATAATATATTTTTACGTGTGTTAACAGCTTTCCTTAGTTATATAGGATTCCGGACTTACGGCCCCTCAAAATTTCAAAAATGTCCTATTTTCACATTTTTTCTTATTACATGAAATTTTCAAATTTTTGTGTAAGTCACACTTCTAAACAGTTTGTATTGAGTTTTGGAAATGTGCGCTTTTAAAAACCGTTGATTTACATTCTACCTTGTTTTAAAATGATTTTAAAACAATGTTATTATTTTTTGTTTTAAATTCATTTTCAAAATTTTGTTTGAATAGCACAAAATAATTCAACTTTGAAATAGTATAAGGTTGATAAAATTAAATCTAAATCTAGTCTTGTTTTTAATTTAGAAACAATGATGGTACTTTTTTTATTTTCCAATTTTTCTTTACTATAGTTAAATTGAGTGAAAACATGAAGGAAACTTTGGAACAAGATGATAAGAATAATATGGTTTAGAAACTTCCTGCAGTAATTGAATAAAAAAATTTAATTTTCTAACAAAATTGTCCGTAATGTTCGCAGCATCAACAAAAAAGAAAAAAAGAAGAAATTAATAAAAAAAATGAGGATTTAGAAATGAATAGAATCAAAGATAGAATCACATTTTTTTTTTTAAGTGGAACGCAGATTTTTATTGTATACAAAAAATATTTGAAGATGAATAAGAAAATTTATAAATTTGTGGATACGTTTTATATTTAAATCGATTTTATCTGAATTCTATTACATTTTGCTTTAGTATTAGAACATAATTTTCAATTTGTCAAATTAATTTAAACTTATAGAATATCTTTTTTACAGCAGCATTTTTTTACATGCTAGTCAAACTCTACGAATCGATTTCTTTATACTTGGGTTGCAGATTTAGCTAAATGGATCAGTAAAAAAGCATATTAAGAGGGAATTGTATAGGAATACATTGAAAATGAATGATGTAATTGATTTGTGTTAAATCAAATTTGTATCTTTAGATATAAGATTCCTATATAAAAGAGTGGAATTACTCAACCTCAACTTAATAATTGTTAAAGAAATAATATTCGACCCTAATTTTTTTCACTAATTAAAATATTGACCTTCAATAAGTGACTGATATTCTTGGAAATATTCTAACTAAACTAAAGATTAATTTTTATGTGTGTGCTTTTAAAATGCTATCCTGAAACAAAAATTTTCTTGTTGAATTGTAACATTAAATTCACAATATTAAAAATTAGTTAAATTATTTGATTTTATATTATGAACATGTTCCGTTAAAGTATTTTAGTTTATATTCATACTAGAAATTTTCATATTAGAATTTGAATTCATATTAGAATTCAATTCATACTAGAAAGAGATCAGTTCATTAGTTCAAAGAACCCTTTATATATGACCTTTTCTATTCTATTTCTAAAAGTTTTTTTTTTCTTTTTGAAATTTCTTTTCATTTCTTATATTTTTGAATACTATATAAGTAATTGTATATTGTTTAAAGCTATGCATAATGAAGATGTCATCATAAAGTAAATTTTTATTAAAATTCTATTAAATACACAAATATATATTAAAAACAAATAAATGAAACAGTAAGTAAAAGAGTAAGTAAACAAGTAAACAAAAAAATAAATGCTTTTACAACCTTTGTACAAAATTTCAGGTTTCTATCTTTATTAAATTCAAAGATATGCTTGTTAGGTCTTGGGAATTGTGTGAAGGCACCATCCCAATTCATCTCAAATTTTAGAGACATCATCAGAACAGGGTAGAACACTCTTATATCAAATTTCAAGTTTTTATATTTATTATTTTTGTTCGGTCGCTTGTTCGGTTTTGGGAGTTGTGTGGGAGATACCCGAACAACCATTCCAATTCATCTGAAATTTTAGGCAAATCAGAGATTCAGAAAGCAACATCCTCGTATCAAATTTGCAGTTTCTATCTTTTTTAATTTCGAAGATATGCTTGTTCGGTTTTGGGAGTTGTATGGGAGGTACCCGAACAACCACTCTAATGCATCTCAAATTTTAGGCAAATCAGGGATTCAGGAAACACACCGTCGTATCAATTTAAAGTTTATATCTTTATTAATTTCGAAGGTATGCTTGTTCGGTTTTGGGAGTTGTGTGGGAGGTACCCAAACAACTCCTTCAATTCATCTAAAATTTTCGACAAATCAGGGATTCAGGAAACAACAGCCTAGTACCAAATTTGAAGTTTCTATCTTTATTAATTTCGAATATATGCTTGTTCGATTTTGGGAGTTGTACGGGAGGTACCTGAACTCATGGTCAGATTTCGCCCATTTGCAATCCCTGCCTTACTTTAGTCATTGTTAAACTACAGTATAAATAAAATTATAAATAAATTTCATCAAGATAGCATCATTATTTTTTGAGTTATCGTGCGTACGGACGGACGGACATCGCTAAATCGACTCAGGAGGTGATCCTGATTCAGAATATATATACATTTCCATATCTAACTCGCTTTCTTTTGGTGGTTACAAACAGCATACCAAAGTTAATATACACTATACTTTAAGTGTAGGTGTATAATAAAAGAAATAAGTAATGAAAAAAACACGGGTTTTCCAAAAAAGCGCATTTCCAAAAATTAAACAATCTAAATATAATAAAAGACAAGTTGCTGCTGCTGAGTAGCGTGCCCTACTGTTATGTTAAATGTTAATTTAACAAATGTTATACTATGAAAAGAAAGAAACGTACATCTGATATTTACCCATATAACAGATAGAAAACAATAAATATTATAATGTTATGCTATGAAATGAAAGAAAAAACAAGGCAGTGTATAAATCAAAGTTTTTAGAGGGTCGTATTTTTAAGTAGAACATTATAAAATTGCAATAATATTTTTATTTAAATTTTGCTAAGTAACATTTTCTTAATTTTTTAAAAATTTTGCCATAATATAGTACAATTTTAGAATCAGAAGTTTAGCCCATAATATAGATATATGAATAAAAATATGGGTATACATATATTAGATTTATTATAGATTTATTAATTTTTATATAGGCAACAGTTATTTATATGAATGAATGGACGGTAAACATAAACGAACAAAAAAAAAATTCAGAATGTTCTATAGGTTATAATTTATATTTTTTAAATAGACTGATGTATAAATTTAATACTTAAAAAAAATAACAGAAAACAAAAAAAAAAAAGTAAAATGTAATACTGCGAAAAAAAATAAAAACGAATAGAAAAAAAAGAGAACAAAAATGTTACTTTGATTGTTTTTAAATATTTTTAAAGAAAAAAAGAACTATTAAAATGTTATGATTTTAAATGAAAAAAAACATACCTCTGATATTTACGTACATAACAGATAGAAAAAAGAAATATTAAATGTTATGCTATGAAAAAAAAGAAACGTACATCTGATATTTAGGTACATAACAGATAGAAAAAAAGAATTAAAATGTTATGCTATAAAAAGAATGAAAAAACAAGGCAGTGCATAAATCAAAGTTTTTAAAGAGTTGCATTTTTAAGTAGAAATTATAAAAAAATAAAGCGGTGCGTAAAACCAAAGCTTTTAAAGGAGCGCAATTTAAATTATAAAATCACAATTTTCAATTAAATTTTGAATGTGTAACATTTTTTTAATTTTATGCTTCTTTTATGATTTTTATTTTCTAAAACTTCAACATTATATGCACAGCCAATTTTTATTGTTTTACATAAAAGGTGCGTAAAACTTACGGTGTGAAGATTTTGTAGAGAAAGCGATAGATAAAGAGACAGAATATTATTACGGATAGAGTAAAAATTTGTTTGAAAAATATAACAAAGAAAGTTTTGAAGCATTTGCTATGGCAACCATAGAAAAATATAACAAGTGTACTATATATTATAATTAGGTAAATGCATCAGATCAGTGTAGTTTAGTTTCAAAATTATAAAGTTTGATACTGTATTTTTTTCGAAGCGAAAATTTTTGTTACTATTGGCAAAAATTTATTTACGATTGGTTTTTAATCCAAGCTTTGGTTTTTTAATCCAAAGCTTGACAAAGAAATTTACAAGAGATGAGATTTATTAAATAATCATTTTTATTACATTTTTGAAAGAAACTACTTCACAGCATCATTGAGGTTTTTCATTATTTAAAACACTTTAGCAATAAATTTTACATTTATCAATATCTAAATATAATACATATAAGTATTTGAATAAATTTACTAAAATTAAATTGTTCATAAAACTGAGAAAACTTTCACAAAAGCTATATTTTTCTACTTATACCCGTCGTATGACGGGCTTTTTTACTAGTGTATTATAAAAGATACAATTAAACTTCGAAGGATTATTTAACCGCCTTAAAGACGATATTGGAAATTCAGACCAAGACAAAACATGTTTATTTGCTGCCAAGCATATTTGTGCAAAATTTCGGACGTGGAATCTAAAGTAAAGTATGCTGGCCATAAATTAAAATAATAATTATAATAAATATAGCCAAACATTTTTGAATTGCATATTATCCATATATGATATATATATTGTGAACATAATGTTATGCATATTTTCATTTAAAAAGAGAAGTTGTATGGCAGCTACCCGAAGCTGTCGCATCAACACAACCAAATTTTACAGGTGTTATTGACTTGCCACAAGACATCATTTTGCAAAATTTCAGATACCTAGCTTCAATAAATAATGAGTTATTTCCATATAAAGAAAGAAGTTGAATGGCAGCTACTCGAATCCGTCGGCCGAAAATGCTGGTTTTCAATACCGAAACTAAAAGTTTTGCTAAAATGACGTAAAAAAAAGTTCAGCCTCTTAGCTCTTTTATTTTTTGAGTTAACGTGCGAACGGACGGACGTTACATGGCTTAATCGATTCAGAATTTGATTCTGAGTCGATCCATACCTTTGACACTATATCGAAATCGAATCTTTTAATGTGTCACAAAAGTAATGGTAAATTTATTATACCCTTGAACATAGTAAAAAAGTAAAATGTTAAACGCAGCTTTAAAAATGCATTATAGAAATATGTATGTGTTTTTCTTATTCTTCTTGTCTTACATTACTCAAATTCATATGAAAAATATTTTTTCATTGCATCTTTAAAAAATCATTGTACCTAATGATTATGTATGTATTGACCTTCCTTAGATTTTTTTATTAGAAAATATTGGAAAACATTAAGTCACACTTTCGTTAATTTTAAGCTTTCCTTTAAAAAAAGTGTCTCTTGAAGAAAACACAAACAAAAATATAATGTTGAAGCTTTCATTTTTGTATATTTCTTCAAAAAAAATTGGACAGGCGTTTATCTCCAAACATACAAATATATTTTCTGAAATAACTTATATGTACATACATATTTCCAAAGATCTAACTTGTTTAAAAATTTCAGTTTCTAACTTAAATCGTTTGGAAGATAAAGTGTGCCGTAACGAGTTGGTTTACAGAAAAAAATTGTTTCACAAAACGAATGTTTTTGCGAAGTCTATCCGTTAATTTCGAAGTTTATTTAATTTAATTTCATATGCTCTACGGTCTAAAAATTTTGTAAATAACCAGGCAGACAGAGAAAAGGACAGAGTGAAAATAATATAGGTACCGCTTTTCAAATATTTTTCAAAATGTACTAAAAACATGTTAAGTAAGAGTAAAAGTAACAAATGACACATAAAAATAAAAACCTGGAAAAAGATAAATTGTTACTACTAACAAAAAAATTAGTATTATGTATATGTTAGTATGTAGTAATCAAATATTAAAAATAAATGTTATAATTTCAGTTTAAATAATACTCTTTACATTATATTTGCAGATAGTTACAAATAACAATAATAACAAGGATGGGTAAGAAATCAATTTTAACACATTGACTGAACAGCAAATCTAGATTCTTTTGTTTGAGAGGCCAGTATTGGATATACATCTCTAAAACAAAATGTCGTTCAATTGTATTTTTGGAGCTTTTCGAATTAATAGAATTAATAACTTACTTAATGGGTTAAATTTTAAATTTTTTCTTTTATGTTATGTAAATATGTAATAACTTTTACTGAACAAAGAAAGAATAGCATTTTCTCATATCCTTTTTTTGTATATTATTTGTATCTTTAAACGATTAAAGAAAGGATTTTTCTTAATAATAATTAAATACCTATTCCTTTTATTTTTTTTTAAATTTATATGAGTGACGGGGGAAAATATTGTAATGTTATAGATATATTATTTTTCGATTCTTAATATTTATTTAACAAAATTTTTTTCACAAAAAATTTCTCTAGCCCTGATTTTGTAAACAACTCTAAAGTCGTTTCTTGTTTCATTACCTTTTTTACATACATATTTCAACATCAAAGAATTTAAAATAATGGGGGCTGCTGCTCCCAAGACCTATCTAAACAAATTATTGAACCCTGATTTTGTACCAAAAGACCTTCCTTATTATTTTTACATACATATTATTTTAACAACAAAGTATTTAAAACATTTGTGAATTATGTATTTTGTTTTTTGTGGATTTTCACCTCTACAATTAAGGGTTCAAAAATTAAAATGCTTGCGATTTATTATTTTTGGAATTTTGTTCTGTGTAAAAAATTAAGGATCAAGAAATTTGCTGGATCTCAATCTGTCTTCTATTTTGAACGCTTATCCACAAATCCTTATCCTTATTAACAAAATGTTGAGTATGACTAGAATAAAAATTATCACCTCAGGTTAATATCCATTTTTCTTTAATTTATTTATTTTCCCAACACAATACAACAATATTTTTTTTTATGAATGTATTTGTTATTCATTTCACAATATTTGAAAAAAATATACATACGTGCAAATTAAAAATATAATAAATCTGTAATTTTTTCTTAAGATCTTTTGAACCTTTTTTAGTTTTTTAATAATTGAGTTTATGTTTTTTATTTTGTACTTGATGAATTTTTGTTGTATCAGCTGGAATAAAAACTATAATCTTTAATCCATTTTTATTACAACTTGTTAAAATTACAAGAAAGTAGAATGCGTTAGTCATCAGGACAATTGAGCATTTTAATATAAATTTTGAGAATGGATATATCCGGATTTGAATCAATTTTAAGAACACGATTTCAAAAAGAAAACAGATGAAGAACTAATGCTCACGTTATCTAATATTAGAACCTTAGAAAACCGTATGAGATATCATACGGATCATTTTTTAATTTTCGATTTTTGACTCATTCTTATAGAATTCCATTAAGTAAGTCGATTAATTTGAAAACCTCCAAAAATACAATAGAACGATATTTTGTTTTAGAGATGTATTGGATAGTTCTGGCCTCTTAAGCAAAATAACCCATATACTTTCTATGTGCTGAATTGAAATGCAATGAAATTATATTGCACAAATACTATAAATGTTGAAGTGAACTATAAAATCTTTCAACATACTGATACATCTATACATCTAAATGATCTAAATGAACAACAATTAAAGAACTAAAAAGTAATTTTAACGACTTTTATATGGTACATTCACTAATATATGTACGGAGATTAGTATATGTACACTACTGAATCAATGAGAAAAAAAAAATGAATCTTAAAATTTCTTCTATTTATTTTTTATTATGAATATTAAAATGATTTTTTAAGTTATTTAAGATACAAAATACTAATACTGGAATATTCTTTCACTAACCGGTTACCCTTTTTGGGGGGTGGAAAATGAATGCCTATAGTTAATAAACAAAATTTGAACAAAGCCGTCTCGTATATTTTTAATTTTATTCATGAATTATAGATAAATATAGAAGCAACTTCAGGATAATGGTAATAAGTAAAAACGGCATCGACATGAACACCATAGTGTCATTCGGTCATTTTGTAAAGGTCAGAAACAAATTTAATATATTTTATACACACAATCATTGGTCTAAGTTTCAATTGTATTCATCTTTTACCTTCTATTTTTTTTCTTTTTTTTTAAATTTTGAATAAAAGGTAAGAAAAAAAAAAAAGATGATTATAATAGAATATTTTATTAGATAAAAAGGTATAGAAAATAGAAAAAAGGATTTGTATTTGTTTTGTATGTAATTTAAGAATAATTTCTGATTTCTTTTCAACTGTCTGTTAAATTTTTTATACATATTACAAGCGTGACCAGCAAATCTTTCAAATTTTTATGATAAAAAAAAAATTATGACCAATTTTCTATATTGGTAACTTGCTTCGTCTTTTGAAAATGAAAAAAATAAACCAGAGAAAGATAAATGAATAGATGATAATATAAAATAAAAAAAAAAAAGGATTCTTAAATTGCATTTTTATTTTTTCGGGTTGATATTTTCTAGAGATTTTCTTTTCTCAAAAAAAAAAAAAAAAAAAATAAAGAAAAAGGAATTTAATTTTTACTATTGCTGTTGATTTTTTTTTGTTTTTGAAATTTAAAAAAAGAAATAAATAAAAAAGAGAAATTTTTGTTTCTATTTGATATCTTCTTTTCTTTTTTTATTTCTTTTATTCAAAGTTGTTTTTTTTAAATCATGAATAAGATTATTTGGTACTTTTTTGTTTAAAATAAAACAAAAATTTAAATTCGTCCTTTTTTCTAGTAATAAAAGAAAATGAATGAAAATAAAAGGTATATTAAGGTACTAAATTTTAAATGGTGTAATAAAAAAAACGAAGCAGTTGAAAGGTTTTTTTTTTCCTATACCTTTGACTCTCGTTTTTTATATAGCAATGTCTTTTTATTAGAATAAGACAAATTTTAAAATGAAATCATTTCTTTAAACCATTTCACTATAAGGTAAATATAAAATTCGCTTGCTTCGTTTTCTAAAAATCTCAAGAATATAAAAAAATTATAAATTTTCACCAATTCAAATGTAAAGTAAAGTATATGCGTTGAGTACTGAACACCCTAACAAGAGTAGATTTCGCTTAAAAAATTGCCAAAAAGTTTAACTATAGTTTGAACTATTTATGCGAACAGTTAAAAGATATAGAAAATATGTACGGCAAGAAACGTTAACTCACTTTATGTTGTTACTACTCACAACTTAAATATATGACTTACATTTCTTATATAGAATACTTTAAAGGTTTAAGGAAATAGCAAGAGAGAAATTTTCTTAAATTCTTAAAAATAAAATGTATGTAGTGCAATTAATGAATTCATTGTTTACATATTATTATGTATAAGGGATAGTTAATTAAATTAAATTAAGCTTATGATTGAAGGTAAAGTTAAGATATTAGACATACTTTTGTAAACTCTATGATATAGTATGTCTGTAAATGTATTTTTTATAAGGAATCTTTTTATACCCTACACCTAAAGTATAGGGTATATTAACTTTGGTATGGTGTTTGTAACCACCAAAAGGAAGCGAGTTAGGTATAGACATGTATATATATTCTGAATCAGGATCACCGCCGGAGTCGATTTAGCGATGTCCGTCCGTCCGTCCGTCCGTCCGTCCGTACGCACGATAACTCAAAAAATAATGATGCTATCTTGATGAAATTTATATAGTAGGTTACTAATTACGAAAGAAAGGCTAAGTTCGAATCTGGACAAAATCCGTCCATGGGTTCGGATTCTGGAAGCTTCCGAATGATTCCGGCTTTTGGAGATAATCTCCGCAAACGAGATTATCTCCAAAAGCAACAAAGATAGAACCTTCAAATTTTGTACAATGATGTTTCTTCCCGTTCGATTTATGTCTCTGAAATTTAAGAGGATTTGGTCCATGGGTTTGGGTTTTGGAAGCTTCCGAACGAGCACCAGAGCAAATGAGATTATTTCCAAAACCAACAAAGATAGAACCTTTAAATTTTGTACAATGATGTTCCTTCCCGTTCGATTTATGTCTCTGAAATTTAAGAGGATTTGGTCCATGGGTTTTGGATTTGGAAGCTTCCGAACGAGCCCCAGTGCAAATGAGATTATCTCCAAAACCAATAAAGATATAACCTTTAAATTTGGCAGGGTGGTGTTCTTTCATGTTTTATTTAAGTCTCTGAAATGTGAGAAGATTTGGTCCATGGGTTCGGGTTTTGGAAACTTCCGAACGAGCCCCAGAGCAAACGAGATTATCTCCAAAACCAATAAAGATAGAAACTTTAAATTTTTTATAATGATGTTTCTTCCAGTTTGATTTATGTCTCTAAAATTTAAGAGGATGTGGTCCATGGGTTTGGATTTTGGAAGCTTCCCAACGAGCCCCAGAGCAAATGAGATTATCTCCAAAAACAACAAATATATATAACCTTTAAATTTGGCCGAATGGTGTTTTTTCATGTTTGATTTAAGTCTCTGAAATTTGAGAGGATTTGGCCATGGGTTTAAATTTGAAAGAATTTGAACCGTGGATTCGAATTTTGGAAGCTTCCGAACGAGCCGCAGAGCAAATGAGATTATATCCAATACGAACAAAGGTAGAACCTTTGAATTTGGTACAATGGTGTTCTTTCGTGTTTGATTTATGTCTCTGAAATTTAAGAGGATTTGGTCCATGGGTTTGGTTTTGGAAGCTTCCGAACGAGCACCAGAGCAAATGAGATTATCTCCAAAACCAACAAAGATATAACCTTTAAATTTGGCAGGGTGGTGTTCTTTCATGTTTTATTTAAGTCTCTGAAATGTGAGAAGATTTGGTCCATGGGTTCGGGTTTTGGAAACTTCCGAAAGAGCCCCAGAGCAAACGAGATTATCTCCAAAACCAATAAAGATAGAACCTTTAAATTTTTTATAATGATGTTTCTTCCAGTTTTATTTATGTCTCTAAAATTTAAGAGGATGTGGTCCATGGGTTTGGATTTTGGAAGCTTCCGAACGAGCCCCAGAGCAAATGAGATTATCTCCAAAAACAACAAATATATAATCTTTACTTTTGGCATAATGGTGTTCTTTCATGCATGATTTAGGCCTCTGAAATTTGAGAGGATTTGGTCCTTGGGTTCGGATTTTGAAAGCTTCCGAACGAGCCTCAGAGCAAATGATATTATCTCCAAATGCAACAAAGATATAACCTTTAAATTAGGCAGAATGGTGTTCCTTCATGTTTGATTTATGTTTCTGAAATTTGTGAGGATTTGGTCCATGGGTTCAAATCTTGGAAGCTTCCGGACGAGCCCCAGAGCAAACGAGTATATCTCCACAACCAACAAAGATAGAACTTTTATTTTTAGTACAAAGGTGTTCTGTTATGTTTCCTTTTCTGTAAAATTGGAAACTGACATTTGAAAGAATTTGAACCATGGGTTCGTATTTTGGAAACTTCCGGACGAGCACAAGAGCAACGAGCATATCTCCAAAACCAACAAAAGTAGAACCTTTAAATTTAATAGAATGGTGTTCTGGCAAGTTTTCTTTATGTTCCTGAGATGGATTCGATGAATTGGAGTGGCAATTCGGGTAGCTGACACAAACATCCCAAGGACTACCAATCTCCGAAAATAATTAAGATAGAAACTTAAAATTTTATACAAGGGTGTCAAGCATATCCCAAGCGGATGCCTCTTTTACGTTCTTGAAATTCGAGTTGAATAAGACAGAAAAGAAGTTCAAGCAGCTGCCAGAAACACTTATGGATTGTTAATTTAATTCGAATTATTCAGGTGTAGGGTATTAATAAGTCGGTTGCATCGACTTACTGTTACATTTACTTGTTTTTTTTTAAATTCTAGGCTTTTAATATAAAACCCTTAAAATAGTATTGTTTTGAGTTTAATCTAATTCTAAAGTTTTTTTTGTCAATTAACAATAATGACAGTGGAACAATATGATTCTTTGACTAATTTAAGTTTTAAATATAGAAAAAAATATAACAATTGTACAAGATCATGTTTTTTTTCTTTTCCCTTTCCACTTCTCTAAGCAGTATCCACTTGAATAATGTAATTTATCTCTATTTGCCTAAGTTTCAGTTTCTGGAATCATTGGTTTCACTAATTACTCGGTTTTAGCTATTGTACAAGACTACAAAATCCAAATATTTTAATTTGCGCGCGTCATCTATTATCTTATACAAGAATTATTCTATTATCAGCATTAGTTTAAATTCGATAATAATGTTCAAATATGATACATTTACATTTTAACATTTTAACATTATTCAAAACGAAAAAACTGAATAAACTTGAACTTTATAATTTAATTGAATGCTTGAAAAGTAAAAAGACCTTATAATATCTTCATATTTTATAGAAATATTTAGTTATATATTCTGCAAAAATTTTCAAAAATTTTTCTGAAAAATAAAACCAATTTTAAAAATGGAAAAAAGTCTGCTTCAACGGAAACAATAAATCCTGTAACCATTTTGACACATGTTCAAGAAAAAAAATATCATAAAATAAATTTTCCAAAAATTTTCTCATAAAAAAATTTATAAAGATTTTCAGATCTTTTAAAAATTGGGATGGATTCTATTACAATACTACGTTTTTCAAATTCATTTATGCAATATGAAATATATGGACAGCACATAGAACATAGGTAAAAACTATTTAAATAATTTTAAAACAATGAACTTAAGAATACTTTAGAAGTTTTATTTTAGAAGGTAATTTTTAAATTTTTTTTCTTGTCTCGACAAACCAACCAAAAACAAATCAATTTTTTTGTTAGAATCAAAAAACCAAAAGTCTGATAAGTATTACATATGAGTTAAAAACTTTTTGGCAAGATAAAAGTGTGCAGTTAATGTCATAAAATTAGAAGCATTTTTGAATAATTTGAATATTTTTATAAACCTTAAATTTTCTGTAGCCTAAAACTACTCATCAATTTAATGAAACTGTGAATCTTGAAATTTAAGCTTATTTCTTCTTCAAAGCTTTAAGGATTAAAATTTAGAACTAGTTTCAAAATGGGATGTTAAATCATATGAAGAATCAATTTATTTTACATATTTATTACAAAGAATAATTTAATTTGGATATCGTGGTGAATTTGAGATTATATCTCCTGATAAAGATATACTCAAATTCACGACGATTATATCTTTTGATGGAGATAAAACTTTTGAAATTTAAGCCCGTGGGCTTTTAATCTTTTTCAAAAAAGAATTAAAACACAAAGGTTACTATTATGAGTCTGTATTTAATTTAACTGGTTTTATTTGTTGACATGTCAGAAGTCCTATGTTCGGAGGTTCCATTGGGACTACAATATTTCCAGAATATGTATATAATCCTCCTATTTCACAACCCGTATATGCATATATCTAAATATTCTGTAAAAGGCGTATAATGCTGATTTTGAATCCAAAATCCCTGATAATAAGAGTTTTACTTATATACATATTTTGGAAAAAGCATATGATGCTGATTTTATAACCAACTCTAAAATCCCTTCCAATTCAGAATCTCGCACATATACATATTATTAAATATTCTGGAAAAAGGAGGTATCCCAATTTTTATCCAAAACTCTAAAATCCCTCCTAATGCGTTTGCTCTACATATTCTATTACCCTCTTCTTTTAATAACAAAAAATAGTGTGGGTCATATTTCCAATTCAAAAGGTAATAAAGCTTGCGGATTTTAATTCCTTTTAATTATGGGCTTTAATTCCTGTTTAAAAAGGAGTTAACGTCCGTAGGCTTAATTTGCTCGGACGTTCTGTCACTGCACCGAAAAATACGAATCCAAATTAATTTGTATACCCGTATGTTCAAATTTGCTTGGTTTGAGGCAACAGATTCGAGTATATGTAATTCAATTTCTCTTTTTAATTGAAAATAACTCAGTGTTTATCGCGGCTAAATATCTGAAATTTGGTTAAGATGTCAAGTTGCTTGCCAACAACTTCTGTAAAATTTAGTTTTGCTAGAGCAGCCGCTTCAGGTACCTTGCTTATATTCAAACATAATTAAGCTAGGAATCTGAAATTATGTAAAATATGATCAAGTTTAATGGCAATAACTTCTGTAAAATGTGGTTGATTTTACATAAATATTAAATTTACATTACTATATTTCGGTACTAAAATTTACATAATATGTATCTTAATTAAGTAAAACATCCGAACTTTTGTAAAAGAAGTTCAAGTTTTATGGAAACAGCAAATATTATATCCATGCGGGTGTTTTAGAGGTGAGACAGTCTACTCTACTGCACTCTTCCTCATTTATAAAATAAATATTTAAAAAATCCATATTTCACATTATTAATTGTTTACAACTGTAACTTTCAATTTAAAAAAAAAAAAAGTTATATTGTTTTTAGTATTTAACTTACCTGTACTATATCTCCATGTTTACCACCGCCTGCTGATATTGTAAGTACGCAAATGAATGGTATTCTATCCTGTTTTGGTCGATGTAACTCTAATGAATATGTTAATCCTATATCACCATAATAGGTTCTGTTACATCCTGTTTTTAGGAAAAAATAAGAAGAACATAAAATAAGATGAAAATGCAGAATAAACAAACAAATTATTAGAAAAGGGACATAGAATAAAAAAAAAACAAAATAAAAACAAAAACCAAGGAAATGAAAAGTATAAAAACGATTTTTTTTTTGTTGTATAAAATTTATGCAAAACTTTTTACATTCATGTATAAAAAAATATAATTTTTGTTTTTTTATGTTTTTTGTTTGTTTTTAAACAAAATACATATGAATGCATTTAAAAAATTTCACATTTACATTTGCATATACCAATATGTATTTAAAATTATAGTATGCAAAATTATTATTCTATAATAAGTTAGAAAGAGAAAAAAATGAGTGATAAAAAATTTATTGTACAGTTAGATTACATATATATGTATGTAGATATATGTACTAACAAAATTACATATTATTTTTTGCTTTTAAACGGTATTTCAAGACAAACTTTTTCTAAAATAATGAGTAGCAGTAGATACAGATTAGATTATTTGCAAAAATTTATTTCATACAGGGTGTTTAGAAAATAGAGATTAGAGAATATTTTAGATGTGATAGAGAAACGAATTTGATCAAAAAAAAATTTTTGAAAGTTATAAAAATATGCGTTATATGAAGTATAAAGTGTTTTAAAAATTTGATTTTTTTTTTCGTTTTGAAAAATATGATTAATTTATGATATGATTAATTTATTATCGGTATATTTTTTCTGAACTATTTAAAAAAAAAAGAGAATTCTCTCAACAACGAAATTGTTATCATTTATTATATTTAACATTATTAATTATTATTAAATTATCTTAAATTATTTTAGGTTTTGTTTATTTGATGAATCGAATAAAAAATTTTTCAAAAAATGACAGATGAAAAAGAGTTGCGCACAATAAGTTAAAGTTATATCAACTTTTTTTCTGAAAAAAAAAAAAACTTCCGAATTAAATTTGAAAAATGAGAGAATTGAAATTTTCATATAAAAAAGTGCAACAGAAATATCCAAAGCGGTGAATCCAGCATTAGTTAGAAAGTTAATGTTTACTTCTGTAGAACTTTTAAAATTACTTCTATGGACTAAAAAAACATTATGTAAGACAATAATTATAGAATATTTTTTTAAATTTTATATTAAAGATAACTATAAGCCTTTTTTTTAGTACTGGTTAATAAATAATAATTACAAATACCCTAAGGCTCCAAATATGTAGCATCTTTATAGTATTTATTTCTAAGTAACTCCCAGTAAGCGAAGAAAGTTTCAACCAGAGATTTTTGTTTTTAGAAGAAGAGTTTAAGGAGATACTTATAATAAAAAAACTTTAACGGCTATTTGAAAGGTGTTTAAATGAATACTGTGTACTAAGAAACGTAAAGTTTAGCCGTCCCCCAAGTAACTCCCAGTAAGCGAAGAAAGTAAAAATATTGTCAATGGGAGATTTTTGTCTTTAGAAAACGTGTAATAGAATTTTTTAAAAATGGGAATGAAGAGTTCAAGGAGATACTTATAAATTTAACGGCTGTTTGAGAGGTGTTTAAATGCATAATGTACTAAGAAACGTAAAGTTTAGCCGCGGTAACCCTGATTTGCTTAATAAAAAATGGATAAAAAAGAGACATTTAAAGATATCAAAAATATCAAAAATTTTCTTTTATTCTGGTAACACTAAAAATGTGGAAAAATTGTACGAATTCTATTTAAATTTTTTTCAAATTGCATTTATATTTAAAATGATATAAAAGAAAAAACAAAAATTAAAGTATTTTTATTTGTATTTTGCATTTTAATTCATTTTTTTTTATTAAATATTTTTCGTACAATTTTTGGCAATTTTTTTTTATTTTAAATTATATGAATTATAAAAAAATAACTCTAGCTAAAATATTTTCTTGTTTTGGAATTATTTTTCTCTGTATTTAGAAATGTTTACTTAAGAGGTCTCTTTTGTTGTTTTTCGTAAATTTTTTAAGTAAATAAATTACATGAAAAAGGTATAAAAGAAGAAGAAATTCAAATTAAAAAAAAAAAGTTATCTGTAAGTACAAAAATGTACACAAGTGTACAAAAACAAAACTGTATACATATGTAAATAGAGGATGTGAAAAGTTTGATACTTGTTCTCTCTAGTGTCATGCCAGACTCTCAAATCAATACAAGATATTAACATAGTAATAATATTAAGAAGTTTTTGTAGAACAAGTTGTACATAATTCTATTTAAAAGTTTTAATTTTCGTGGCAAAAGATTTTATGTTCATTAGATTGAATTTTTTATATTGTATATATGTACTATTCAAGTTCAGGTTTTATTTTAGTAGTGATAATAGATTTAATTGATAAAATAATTTATTTTTGAAGAAAGCATTTATGATCTTTTCGAAAAATTAATAGATTGAATAAATTTCTGATGATATTTTTGAGTTGTCAATTTTTTGTCATTTTGTACGATTTTATAACTTAGTTTTTAATAAAAGTGTTAAGTGCCTTGTTAAGTGTTAATATCTAATGAAAAAGATTTTTGTAGCACTAAAATATTTTTCATTTAAATCTCTGAAGTTGGTGACTGTTTGACAAATTTAAGACTTTGGCCTGACAGGAATAATATAATAATCCGAATTAACCTTGAAAAATAATTTATAATGGTGATATTAGATATCTAATATATATAAAAGAAAAAAAAAATCAAAACAACTACTACTGTTATAGCTATGGTAATTTTACATTTTTATTTTGAATACTTACTTGTACAAAATCTTGGTTCATCACTACCATCACCACAATCATTTATTAAATCACAAAATTTATTTATAGATACGCATCTACCATTCGTACATTGATATTCTGACATGGAACATTGTTTTTTAAGGCTCATTGGAGAAGGTTTTCTACCATTGTTTTTATTTGCACCACTACCACCGCTATTTCCATTATTGTTACCACCACTACCACTATCAGAATTAGATCTATCTTGCCTACTATTACTCTTATTACTATTATTAGGTTTATTAATATTATTAGTTGTTACTGGTGTTGTTGTATTGCTATTTGTTGAAATATTGATTGCTGCTACTGCAGCTCCTATTTTTATCGTATTCAAATCATCATTACTATTATTATCACCATCACTAATTATTGAATTTATTTTAGTAACTAATAATTTCGGTGCAATCGTTGATAATAATGTTGTAGATGATGATAATGATGATGATGATGATTGTTGGGATGAGGATAAATTTGAAGATGATGATTTTCTGTTGTCACCGCTATTATTATCTTTATTACGATTACGTTGTTGCTTTTGTTGTTGTAAGTTAGAGTTGCCAGATAATACAGCTAGTGTTGCAGGTGTTTCGAAATCATCATTTAATTCAAATAAATTTCTAGGTGTTTTGATTGAGTTTATAAATGGTAATTGTGTTGTATTAGTTGTGGTTTTTGTTGTATTTGTTGTCACAGCTCCAGATACCATTGATGGTATCAATTGTATTATAAAAATTATTAATAATAATTTTAATATACCTAATATTATTATTGCTATATCATTAATTTTTTTAGTTAATAATGTTGTTGTTGATAGTGATAGTGATGATGATATTGTTGACAATATTTTTAATAATATTGAATTAAATTGAAATTTCTTAAATAATAAATAACTGAATAAAAAACTAATAGAAAATTCTTTTATAAATAAATTTTTTTTTTGTTGTTCATGTTGTTGTTGTTTTTGTAGTTTTTGTTGTTGGTTTTGTTGAAGGAAATAACTTTTATTGTGCCGGTGGTTAAAATGATAGCTATGATATTGATGATCATAATGGTGTAGTTGATTCTGATGACTTAAATGATGCTTTTGTTGTTTTTGCTGTTCTTGTTGTTCTTGTTTTTGTTGTTGTTGATAGCATTCAAGGGATACATTTTTGTCATATGATAAGGATTTACAGGATATTTCCTGTAAATTTTTTAATAAAAAATTTGAAGTAAATTTTGTTAATGTTATTTTTGGTGTTGTTGTTATTATTGTTGACGCTGTTGTTGAAGTTTTTTGTCGCCATTTCGTCATTTTTTTGTCTGTGAAAAAAAAAAAAATTGAAAGATAAAAAATTGTTTTTAAAAAAATTTATAAAACTTTTATTCCAATTGAAAAATTTTTATAATTTTTTTTTTTTTTGTTTTTCAGGTGAAAATCGGAAAAAAAAGAAAAGTTTATTTTCTATTACAGTTTTGTTTTTTAATTTATTATTATTTTTTTTTATATATTAGATAACACAATTTGATATATTGTGTAGCATTATTATTATTTTTTGTTTGTTTTTTATTTTAGGAGCTGTTAAATAATAAGAGAAATTTTAAAATACAATTGGAAATATTTTTCCGTTTGTTTGTCGTACGGTTCAGTCAGTGTTTGACTAATGCAATTAAAGAACAAAATCGGAGTAAGAACAATTTTAGACTAAATATGATTTGGTTCTCATTGATGAATGAGATTTGATTTATTTAAAGGTTTTCAAATGTGTATGATGTTTTGATTTTGATAGTACTTATTGAAGAATCAAAAAATGGTTGTTTCCAATTTTCTGCTGATCTTTGTATCTTTGTGTATGGAACAAAACTGTTAATAAAAATAATTAGGTCGAAGGTGGTGTACAAAGTTTATTAAACTAAATAATCGTAATTTAGCGACATTCGTATTAAACAGAATATAAAAAAAAATATCATTTACACACCACATCCAGTTCATCAAGATTAGAAGAAAAGACATGACAAACATTGTGACTGCTCAAGATTGCAATGTTGTCTATTTAAAACTTTTTAAATTAAAATGTGTTATAATAATTTAAATGTACCTATATTTTATGAAAAAATGTTTTTCGTTAATTCAAACTTAAAAAGTCTGCGTATAGTGCTTTAGTGTTTTATAAATAATTATTTTTCGTATTGTAAATTATAGGCAGTAAGGGCGAAAATAAGTTATTCTCAAAAATGAAATTTAAACATGTAAAAATTTTTATTAAAAACCTGATAAAAATCATATGAATAAAATATCAAAAAATAATTAAAAAAATACGGTCAAAGACATTGAATCTTAACTTCTCAAAACAAGAATAATGCCCTGTTGTTACCTATTAGGAGACTAGACTATAAAGACAAAAAAAAAAGAAAAATTTTGATAGAATTGGATTTCCTCTTAAACAAAAGAGTCCTTAGTGAATATCACCATTTAATGATAAATTCTTTTTACTTGTTTTTTTCATAACGGTAAAAAAAAATAATCGTATTTCCATTATTTAATATTTTTTTTTTCTTAAATTGTATACGTGATTATTTTCTCATGAATGTTTACGTTCAATTCAATTTAATAAATATATATATATGTATATAATATTCAATGTAATATAATCGGATTTACGCTTTATACGTTAGGGGTTTCCTTCAAAAGGACGTTAAAAAATTGATAAAGCAAAAAAAAAGTACGATTACAAAAAAAATTGAAACGTTTTATTTATTATTTTCATAATTTAGTCCGTCAATCGATGAAATATAAAAAGAGTAAGTATATAGGGATATATGCAACAACACAAAAAAAAATATCGTATTCTATTTTTGAAAAATTACCGTTTGTATTTTTTTTAAAATGTTTATCGTTTTTTTATTTATTAATTTCTTATAAGATTTGATTTGGAAAAGTATTGAAATCTTGAAAAAAATGTTCACTTTTTTAAGTTTAAAAATACCTTTGTACTTGGGGGTCTGTATATCATGATAATTTAGGAAAAATTTGATTCAGATGAATGAACTTTGATATCATTAAGTCTGAACATAAAAAAAAATCGCTTTCATATTTAAAGTTTTAAAATTTTTCTACATAGATTTTATGGAACATTAATTGATAAATTAAAAGTTATGTTTTAAGAAACTAAAACTGCTCTAAAAAAATAATACAATATTTACATTAAAATCAGTTTATAATTTATGAACACTGGAAGTTGCAGTTTACTTAAGCTTTTCACTAGATACCCCACATTTATTATGTATTATATACACCCTTTCTTTTGTAGATTAACTTAAAAATTTATTATTTTCTTGTCATTATATTTTACTAAATGGGAAAGTTAAAAGGAAAACTTTTTATTTATTTATTTTTTTCTTAAATTTGTACCATTTTATTTATTTATTTTTAAAAAACCATAACTACTATGATATAAATGTAAAAAAATTAGTTATTTGCTCATATTTTATAGTGTGTATTAGTGTCAAGCCGCCTGTAAAGTATAATACAATTTATTGTATCTTAATTTTACATTTTTGAAAAGAAAAAATAAATTCTATAAAATTTTAACACAATTTTCTATTTACTTTTATTTAAAAAAATTTTTTTTATAGAAAAATTTAAATTTTTTCTGTTCCTTTGGGGACTCTTTTTTCTTTGGTAATTTAAAGAAGCATCGAATAATGGATTAATAACTGGTGAGCGTTTTAAGAGTTTCTTTACCTCTTCATGCATTCTGAGATTTAGAAGATTAACAATATTAATTGCAGACATATTATGGTTTGAGATCATTAAAGAATCAGTAATTAAATATATTATCTGAGTAGAAGTACATCGTTTTTCTCTATATACATAAATAGACATTCAATTATGGTGACTCATATCTTTATATTCGATTCCCGGCTGGGTACAATAATAATAATATCAAAAAAAAAATATTCATATATCCCGATATATATATACTTTATATATCATAATATCTAGTACACCCCACATTCCTACCAGGAAACAGGGGCTATAGCTACCTGGCACATTTATGTACCATGGTACCTGAATATAAATAAATATCCTTATAGAGATCAAGGCATGTACTATTTAAAATATTTATTAAATAAATATTATTTTGAATACTATGATATAAAACACCCAGTATTACAATACAAAAAACGAAAAACAAAAAAAAAAAACAATTAAAAATATTGTAAATGAAATAAATTAAATTTTTAATTACTTAATAAATTTGTAAATTCAATTTTAATTTAAATGATGTATTTTGTATCTATAGTTTATGGTTCCAAGTAAAAATATTATTATTTTTTTTTATTTAATTTAAAAAAATGTACCTAAATGTAAAAAACCTGATAATTTATTAAATTTAACTGTAATTAAATTATTTTTATAACATGGAACTGAATATTTTGTTTTTACATTTTGAGGCAGTTTAAATTATAACTCAGTGTAAGGTTATGTTAAAGTTCAGTCGGTAGTTAATTTAGTAGTACATATGGAATATTCTAGTTAGTTTATATAAAAGATCTAATTAAGAAATGAATACAAAATTGCAATTTTTTTTAAATTAAATTAAAATAAATAATGTAATTCTTAAATTATTCCAAATAGTATTTATGAAACATAATAGACTTTAAAAAGTCTAATTTGTCATTTTTTTGT
The DNA here is from genome assembly GCA_947095535.1 of Poecilobothrus nobilitatus. Classification (NCBI taxonomy): domain Eukaryota; kingdom Metazoa; phylum Arthropoda; class Insecta; order Diptera; family Dolichopodidae; genus Poecilobothrus; species Poecilobothrus nobilitatus. The sequence continues at coordinate 117,845,064 of OX352774.1, forward strand.
TTAAATATGGAATCAGAGAGATAATGGGAGAGATATAATCGAAAATTTTAAAAATCTGAAAAATTATATTAGGATTGGTTGGTTGGTATACGTGTCTCGTACTGTCAGCCATGACAAGACCACAATTAATGCGTTAGCACCGTTTTGCTACCACTACCGTGATCACAAGGCTTATATTTAAGCTATATCGGATTTAATTTTACAGATCCATTTCACGGCATTCAGGAACCTTACCATTTCATATTAGGATGAAAAACATTTACAAAATATAAGAAATATTGTTGTTGTTGTTCGGTAAGGGGGATAGACAACTATCCTTACACTTAGACCCTACAATTCATTGTGCATCCCAACACTTGTTTATCATAACGGCTAATTCAACTAGATAACGCCCTTCAAGAATCTGACAATGTTCTTATATGGTTAATCGCCTTCATGTCAAAGAGATTTTCCAAATTGCTCTATCCCAAGATTCTTCTCCTCCTTTGGGATTCTAGCATCAGTACGAAATACGAGTAATACCGTCTCTGTCTCCGTCTGTGTCTACTCAGAACCTCTCAGTATTGCTGTGGTTGGATTTACCTATTCTTTCAGTGTATGTGCTCGTACCATCAGATGAATGATTTATGCTGATTCATGTATAGAGTCTGAAGAGTGTCTTGTTCAATTTCAGGACATTGTTTTGTCTTTTTTGGTTCTTGTTAATAGTAACTTTTAAATTTGTGTACGCCTAATAAAATTTTCAATTTATTTTAGAATCAAAGCTAACATTTTTTTTTACAATTCGATTAAATTAATTCCAATATGGTTGGCTAAATGATTAAATTTTTGATATTTATACTTGTTTTGTATCTTTATTTTTTTAATTTTCTTTATTTGGAATTTTTGTTGTTATAAATAAATTTAAAATTTAATTTAATTTATATTCAAAAAAATAACAGCCAGTGTTTTTTATTTTATTTATTAGAATTTATGCATTTTTATATTTTATTTATGTATTAATTTATTAAATATTTCACTATATAAATTTATGAAAATAATTAATAAAAAAAAAAAAAATAAAAACTGATAACTTTTTTACTAATGGTTATTTTATTTTTTACTGAATTTCAATTTTTTTTATTTTTTTTTTGTTTTTAAATCACTGCACATTTTCACTATAGTAAAAAAAAATATAGCAAGATATAAACTTCTTTTTTTACTAATTTTCTGATTTTCGTAAAACAAAAAAAAACAAACTATTTTTAAAAAAATTAAAAAAAAAAAACTAAATAAAAAGAAGAGTGTGAAATGGTAGACAAAAACTATCTAAAACTTATGTTGTATGTGATAGATTGATAAATGATTGCAATTTATTAGACTGACATAAAATTTATTGTGTTTATTGGGTACCATAGATATATAGTGCAAAAGAAGAGATTTTCTTTCCGGTTTTATTTTATTTTTTTAATTTTTTTTTATTATTTTTATTTTTATTAGATAGTTAAAAAAAATTGTAATAACACTAAGTCATATAACTAAAATTTTAGTTTTCAAAATTAATTCATGATATTTTTTTCATGGGAAATTATTGAGGGGTTGACTGTGTATTAGATATATTTGCTTTCTCTTTCTTTCTTTAAAGCAGCTCATAAGTAAAAAGTAATCTGTGGAAACTACTAAAATTTTTATAAGTATCTGAAAATTTTTTTTTCATTTTGTCACTAAATAATAACTTTTTTCGCTCAATAGGTGGTATTTTTTTTTTAAGTTTCTTTAAGTTTTACCATTAATATGCATCTTATAATATGTATTGAAATGCATACTGTAGTGTATTGCATTCTTCAAGGGGTTATCATAAGATAATTGAAAAGATTTCAGGATAAAAAATAGTCGGTACTATTGACTTATGTTGCAATATCTTAAAATTATTCATAGTAAAACTTGTATGAAATAAGTGGATCCTGAGTATATCGGATAGAACTACTAAATAGATAAAATTATCTTCACCAATATTTGTTCATGCGATTACGGTCATATATTTTGAAAATAATATAAATTCTTTCAAATTGCATTAGAAAGATTATTACTGAGTAATTGTGGGTGTAGGTAGAAACTGAATGAAAAACAAAACGGTTTTTTGGAGAATATATTCCAGCTTTATTAGTAAATTTGTTCAAAAACACGAAATTTTCCTAGAAATTTCCCAGCATACTATATAAGTTGTTTTAATTATGAAACTTTCATAACTCTTATAGGATATTTTACATTTTTTTTTTTTTTTTAAATTTTAGTCCCTATGGGGCAATATATTTTGTATAATTAAATTTTCTCTTTTCTCTGTTGTTTTTTTTTTCAGTTCAAATATAATGAAGTTTCACTCTATATGGATTAGATATACTTTGTAACAACTTGTTTAATTTAATCCCTCGTTTAGAATTGAAAAAAATAATTAAAATTTAGTGGATTTTCTTTGGACAGTTCAGAACAATGTCAGTTAATGTATCTCTTGAGGAAAAAAGAAAAAAAATTAAAAAAATAAAAGTGCTTTAAGTCGTAATCTGTTTCTAGATTAACTTTTTTACTTTGTAAATTTTATTATTTTTTTTATTTTTATATTTTTTAATACCTACAATGCACTAAAATTTATATACAGTGTATTTAGTTTTTTGTCCAAAGTAATAACAACAAGAACAACAACAACAAAAATAATAAAAATTAAAAAAAAAAAATGAGTAAAAAAAGTTAAAATGTGGATGAAAAATGTTACGTCTTTGATTTATATAGAAATTGATACTATGTTTGCTTTATTATTATTTTCTATGTTTTTCTATATTTTTTGTATAGTGTATCTATATATATATACATATAGGTATATACTTTCCTATTTATTATATAAAATATTGCTTATTTGTTGTTGTTTTTGTTTTGTTCTCTACTGGTTGTTTATGTTTGTTCCCTTCAATATTTCTTGATATCGTAAGTGGTAGTTGCAGTTTGTTTAATTTTGAATCTGTATTTGGTAACAGAATTATGGGTTTGTTAAAAAAAATTTTCATTGGAAGTTCATTAAGATAACAAACATTTAGAAATGCATTAAAGATTTTCTATTTTCATTATTGAAATATAAAAATGAAATATTAAAGTTATAAAAGTACAGAAAATTCTGTAATAAGACTTGAGTGCCTATTATGTTACGACTTTTACGATCTAATACAAGAATCTGCAGATATCATATAAGAATTCTGCTAATAAATTATTTAAATGCTAATGTTTGAGGAAAGAGAACTGCTATCTAATTATGTTGTAATCTATTCAAATTATAAAGAAATAATTTAAAATCTGTAAATTTCTGTCGCATTGCAGTTTACAGAGAACAATCAAATTTCGTTAAAAAATTTTATTAAACTTATTTTTTTTTTTTTCAAAATTAAAGTTGAACAAAATTTTTAGTTTTTGTTTTTTTTTACCAAACTTTCTGCAATAAATCAAAAAAAAAAACTATAATTTAAACGGTAACACTAACAATATTTTTGTTTTCATTTCTTTCATCCCTATGTATAATGAATGAATAATGATGTAGGAAAAAAAAAATGTAGCTGTTAAAGAAATTCATATTATATGTATACAATAACAACAACAAAGAAAAAATTTTTAACTATATTGGATAGGGGTAAAATACTAGTGGTGATAGCAGAGATAGGGGCATATAAGTAAACATTATATAGCACCATTAAAAAAAAAAAAAAATATTTGTTTGTATAAAAAGTGTTTTGTGTTGGCGTCCCAAGCAATTTATTAAAACAATTTAGTTAATGAGTATTCTAGACTTGATGCATTTTTAAATTTCTTTTTTCTAACTATTAAATAGTGACTATAAAAAAAAAAAATTTATTTTATTTTCTTTTTTGTTTTCGTTTTTTGTAAAAAAAGTAAAGCAAAACAAAAAAAAAGAAAATTATTTTGTTGAGGGTGATAATAATAACAAAAAAAAAAAAAAATTTTTTTCTAATAAAATTGTAGAGATTCGGTTTGGTTTTATAAAAGATTTTTGTATTTTTTGAAAAATTATGTGTTCAATTATAATAAATTAATTTTTAGATATTTTATTTTCGTAATTAATTTATTTAAATTTTGTTTTTATGTATGGAATTTTTTTTTAAATTAATTTTTCCAAATAAATTACAAAAAAAAAAACAAAAAGTAGATATGGAACTAAAAATAATGTAATAAATGCTATTTTTAGTTTTTGAAAACTACAAAGAAAATTAATTAATGGTCTAGCTAGGAGTAGACTTATAATAGTCGATAGAAGAAATTGTTTTTCTAAGTCGACCTTCAAAGGTGATTGAAGAATTTATAACTAAAGGTACAGAAAACAAAAAAAATTTTGCTTAATTGCTCAGTGTGAGTAAAATTTTGGATTGAGTTAAAAAAAAAAAAAAAAACTTGATATTGTTTTTAACAGTTTTACGCTTTAAGGTTTCATTTCATGACTCAAATATTTTGAAAATATATATATATGTACATAATATATAATAAGCAAATTTAGTTCTAAATTTAGTACTTTAGTTTCACGGTTCGAAAATAACTTATGAATGAAAATAAAATTTAAGTGATAAAATGAATGAACAAAACCAGTAAGTATTGATCATCATCTACTGACCATCATCCAATTTTTATCACTTACTATAAAAAAATTATTTTTGAAAATATAAATTTTAAATTTAATTTAAATTAAAATGAAGATTTTTATTTTTTTTTATTTTGTTGATGAAATATTTTTTTTAATTTTTTTTTATGGGTTTTTTCGGGTTAATAGTTTTGTGGCGTAAAGTTTAAAATAATTAAATTTTAAAAAGTCAGCAATAAAAATTATACAAAAAAATTTAAATATTTATTTAGAACTATAAATAATTTTAGAGCTAAGGTATTTTTCATATTCCCTTAGTGAGCATAAAAATATTAATAAAACATTTTCTTTTTATTGAGGTGAATAATAAAATATTTTTGAAAAATATTTGAACTGTTAAGAAAGTTTTATTGTTTATGTGTATATAAAATATAATTTTTAATGGGTTAGAATTAAATTTTAGTTTTTGTTTTTTTTTTTTGCAGAGTCAAAGTTCTGCAAAATTAAGTTAAGAAAACAATTTTTTTATGTTTTAATGAGAAAGGTCAGAATCACCTAAATTTAAGGTGGAAAAAAATAAATTAATAATTGAAATGAATTAATGATTAAAGTTGGGATTATCCTATAATTAATTCAATGTGAAATGCAATGTTTTATAATTTAAAAAATTTCTTAATTTTTTTAAGATTTACTAATTACTTATTATATTGTTTTAAGAGGTAGCGTCACATGTATAGCATATCTTGAGTCTGTGTATTTTTCAGCAAATGGATTGAATCTATTATAGAGTTTAGATTATAGATTGTTTGTTTTTCAAAAACGGATTCATCTTGATTATAATCAGTGATAACAATAATAGTATTTAGTATTCAATTGTATATAACATTTTTTTTGATGCAAAATTGTGGTTTAGTTAAAATTCGATATTTTTTCGATATTTATTATTATTTAATGAGTTTTTAATTTCCGTTTAACTTTTCTATTAAATTTAATAGAATGTGTTACTTCAATAGGCAGAGTGCATTAAACTCAGTTCTGTGATTTACTATTAGTGGAATCAATTATTTTTTTATTTTCATCTTTAAGGGGGTCACTCCGTCGAAAATAAAAAAAATATCGATTCTACTTTCAGTTCTGCGTATAAAAAATCTCACTTCAAGTTTATCCGAGTAGCAGAAGTGGTTCAAAACTGTAAGCAAAGTTAGAACCATTGTTCTCAATTTTGCATATATAAAAATAAAATTTTGTCGTTGTCGTTGTTTATAAACAAACGAGTGACCGGCAGAGAGGCCGGTGGAGGGGTCAGAGGGATCTGCAAAAAAAATTTAGTTCAAAAACGACTTCTTTTTAGTTTTTTGGCTTTCCTGAACAATTCACTTTTTTAACTTTCGGTACACGTTTTTGGAAAACTATAAGAGCTATCAACACGTTTTTTTTTTACTTTCAAAAGGTGGTTTCAATAGCTATATTTTAAGCTGAGAATTTTTCTATATGTTGAGGGGGAGTTTTTTAACAATGCTTAAGAAGCTCGAAAAACGTGCATTTTTTTCTGCATGTTATAGTTCTGAAACCAAGCAATATTTTTCTAATTCCTCAGCTTAAAATTTTGTTTTTGGCAGTAAGAACATGTGTATAAAATTTCACAGAAATCGGTCCAGTAGTTTTCCAGGAAATGGTACAGAAAAAACGCGTTTTTTGTATGGAAAATGAACGAGGGAGTGACCCCCTTAACAACAAAAAAAAAATTGTAAGAATAAATATACTTAATGTACCATATTATTGCTTGTGTTATTTTCTTTTAATATGATAAAAAATCCACAAATCTACAAATTTGTGGATTGTTTCTTTCTTTATTTGTGGGATTTTTTTTTTTTGTGACAAAAATCATTATGGATTTTGGAACTCCCCCATTTTTTCAATAATATTTCATAATCTTATTTTTTTTTCCAAAAAGTTAGTGTGCGTTTTTTGTCTGTCACACACTGTTGACATCTTGTAGATTACGTAAAAGTCAGTATTCTTTTATATTAAATTGTAGGTGTCTCTTTTTGTTTACACACACGTTTGCCTATACGATTTTCTTATACAATATCATATTAAAAAGAATTTTTAATATTTTAATTGGGTAGACTTTTTTGTTAAAAAAAAGTGTGTTGTAAAAGTGTGTGTGTTGTAAACATACACTATAAGCGTATAAAGTATCACAAATTTTGTCTACGTTCAATAAAAATAAACAAGAATTTCCTGCAAAATTTTTCAGGAGAGCATAGTAAAATCTTTTCTTCGGAAAGCATTTTAGCTTATTTTAATGATTGTGATTTTACACTTACTTCAAATGATTTGTGAGGTTCTTTTATTTTCTTATAACAATTTCAGTTGTTCAAGATCTACTTCCAACTTTATTTTCTACTTTTAAGGGGACTATTTTAAATGTAGGTAAAAAAGTTATGTGTATGTAAAAAATAAGTAGAAGGGATTTTATAGTCAGTTACAAAATCATGGTTACAATGGTTACAAAATCAGTGTTTGTGTACAAATGTGTATGAATGTTGAAATGTGTATGTAAAAAAACAATTATGAGGGATTTTATAGTTGGCTACAAAATCTGGACATTTGACTTACCCAGAATATGTATATTTAATTCACTGAAAAATTTGAATTTTCTGTATTGATTTTTCGCCAATTTGGCATTATATATGGAAACACTATCTTAACTTTTAAAATTTAAGAAGATGTTGTTATAATAAATTAATGTTTGCATAAAATGAAAAACAAAATCTTTAAATTGCCTATCATATTCTTTTTACCCTAGTAAACTTAATTTTTTCTATCCCAGTCCTGAATTAGTTTCTTGTAAATTAATATTATATTCAAAAGTGTTCAGAAAAAAATGAAAAAGGCAAAAAACAAACAAGAAGTAACAGTACAAAAATCATAAGAAAAGGAAGTAAAAAGCAATTACCTTATCCAACTCATTTGATTCTTCTTCTTAATTCATTGAAAAATTGGCGTTTAGCCTAAGCTTATGCAATGTAAAACAAGTTAGGAAATAATAGGATGAAATGTGTTCGTAAATCTCTTTGATGTTAGCATTTTTTTTAAATTTTGTAATACAATAACATAGAAAACATAGAATATGTAGTTGTACATAATATAGAATAAAGTAAACTAAAAAAATTTAATCTTTGTAAATGTTGTTCTTAAGTAATTCTATGAAGGTGATGGTGTACGATAAAATCTATTCAAGTGTAAAGATTTTATACATACATATACGTATACTGTAAAAGATTAAAATAAAACCATATATTTGTAAGGACATATTGAAAACACGTATTTGTATCCTTATTGTAATGATTCTCTATTCAGTTTATTTAAAAATAATGATTTCATTTACTTATTTTGTTTACAAATATTCAAATAAACATTGAAACTCCGAGATGTTATGTTTGATAGAATTTTCAAGAAAATTTTAATATTTTCCTAGGTTCAATAATCATTGTTTATTTTCCAACTGATTTAATTTTGATAAATTTGAAATGAATTCATCCTCAAATTGATTGAATTTCCTCAGTGTTTGAGTTTGAGTTTCTTAAAAATGTTGAATTAGAAATTTTTTGGTTTTTAATTAATTAAAACTTCTCCAATAAATAGTTTCCAATTTGAATTCAATTATTTTGTTTGTATCATGCGATAACTAAAACTTATTCAATAATTTTTGGAGATGAATAAGAAGGTGAAGAAACAAAAAGAAAATTGATGCTTCTTTATTGTTTTGTGTTATAAAATAAAAAGAAAATATGATGAGTACCAAAAAATGACCAATATAAAACTCTATGTCTTGATATAAATGCAAAAGAATGATTCAGATTAAGTGTGCAAAGTGACTACTAGATATGAACGATGAAGTGCCTAGATGTATAGTGAAGGGTGATCAGTGAAGAAGAATAGGAAAAAATTGTAAAAATCTCCAAAACAACAAAAAGGGTAATGTGAAGAGTCTTCCAAAAAAATAGTTAGGTAAACTCAAATTTTTAGTTCTCTTCTCTTAAGTTTAATCGTTTATCTCTTTTTGTAAAAAGTATATTTCAATAGTTGGTTGTTATATTTTCAGTTGGCTGAAAAAACTACAAAATTTTTCCAAAAGGACTTCAGTATAAATTGTTTGTTCCATATTTTTTGCTACTACATATTATGATCATAATTTCCGTTTTAGGTAAATAAGAAATGATTTTTAATAATTAGAATTTTTAAACTTTTTGCAATATAAATAGTTCAACATTACAAAATATATGTTCTTTTGATGCTGTAATAGAAATGAAAATAAAGTAGCGAAGAAAAACAGACAAAGAAAGGATCATATAATATTTTTATTTTTTTTTATAGATTTTTAGCACATTTCCAAAAATTTTTTGAAAAAATGTGTCCACTCTGTCCGTCCATTCTACAGCTCCTCCTACTTTGAAAAAGCCCTATTTTTAAATGCGTATATCTCATGTTTTACTTAACATTTTTCAATCTGAAAACGCCATTCGGAATTTTTTTTAACTTTGTAAATCAATATGAAAATTATACAATTTTTTTAAAATTTAGTATTTAAATTTACCGTTATGTGAAAATCAAATTTTGCCTGATTTTTCTACCTTCATAACTCCGGCACGTGTTTAGATAGAAACTTGAAATTGAGACAAAAAAGAACTTTTAGAATTAGTATAAGTTTCCTCAGAAATATTTTTTGATCCACCCCCTGTTTATGAGCTATTAAAGCTCTAAAATTCAAAATTTGCTATTTTTAAATGCCTGTAACTTAAGCACCCGTACAAATTTTTCTTCGGCAAATTAAAGCTCGAGTAATATATTTTAACGTGTGTTAACGGTTTTTTTTACAAATCCTCAAAACTGCAAAAACTAAAACTGCACTATTTTACTATTTAAATTTTGCGTTATGGGAAAACCAAATTTTGTATGATATTTATTTTTTCATAATTCCGACAGGCTTTTAGATAGGAACTTGAACTTTTGAGACAAGAAAGAACTTCTAGAATTAGTATAAGTTTTATCAGAGAATGTTTTTGTACCGTACCCTGTTTAAGAGATATTAGGGCTCAAAAATTTAAAATATGCTATTTTTAGACACCTGTAACTTAGGCACCTGTACAAATTTTTCTTCGGCAAGGTATAACAATTAAAGTTCCAGTAATATATGTTTACGTGTGTTAATGGGTTTTCTTAGTTATATAGGGTTCCGGACTTACAGCCACTCAAAATTCCAGAAATGTCCTATTTTCACATATTTTCTTATTACAAAAAAATTCTTAAATTTTCAAATTTTTGTGGAAATCACAATTCTTGTATTATCTTTTGGAAATGTGCGCTTTTCAAAACCGTTAGTTTACATTCTGCCTTGTTTATATTTAATTTTAAATTTTCTTTTTACATTTCTACATAAACAAATTTACATTTAATTTTACAAGTAGATATTAATTAAAATCAAGACTAACAATAGTAAGAGATTTATTGTTAAGTAAATGTAAGTGATTGTATATATTGTAAAATGCAAAAAACAAAAAAAAAAAGGATTTGTACTTACAAATAATTGAAGAAATTTTTTTTTTGCAAAAATTAAATAGAAGTAAAATAAAATAAAACTTTTATATTACAATGTTAAATTTAACAAGTTTTAACATTTGTTTTTTTTTTGTCGCAAACAAAAAGTTTTAATAAAATAAAAGATGAAAAACTACTCTGTTGTACTTCCTTAATTCTTCTCTAAAAAAAAAAAAAAAAAAATTCGATAAAAAGTTAAATAAAAATTATCATCATAAAATTAAATCTGGTGAAAATGGAATGAAAAGTGCAATGCAGTAAAGGAAACACTATATACTAAAATTATATTTAAATTTTCCAAGAAGAAAATAAATGATAACATCAGTGTAGATAGATGATGAATATTTTAGTATAAATATAAAAATATTTAATTTTGTTTTTTTTTTTTTTTTTTAAGAAGCAGTAAGTATTAAATTATTTAAAAAAAATTACAAAATGAACATTATATGTATATTATTGTTATATATTATATTACTTATAAAAATGATAGAAAAATTAAATAAAAAATAAATAATTTTTATCTTTATAAAGTTTTTTTATTGCCTTTGCAGTAAAAATTTTTTAAGTACATTTACAATTTACATTTTATAGTAAGTGATGTTAAAATCTTTGAACAATTGAAATTTACAACTTTAAAAGAAAAATTTTGTGGTCATTTGGAAATTAAAATAAAAAAAAATATATATAAAAATTCGAATTTAAAATTGTTGGAAGGCTAAGGATATTTTTATTAAAAATTCTAAAAATTATGATATTTTTTTTAATTTTGAGTTGGTGATATTTGTGAGAATTTTTCTTCGAAATAAAATTTGAACTGTTTCAAAATGCTGACAAATATTCTTTTTTTGTTTAACATTAAACATCTATATTTCTTATTTTCTAAAAATTTAATGAAATTTATGCAACATCCCTCTTTTTCTTTTACATCTTCAGGGTTTTTGTGGACATTTAAACGTATATAAGTTTTTTTTGCGGCCTTTTAAACGTATCACTTATTTTCTAAGATTGATAACTTTAATGTATTTTTTCTTTATTTAAATCGAATTTTTAATTATAATCCACGTATTTAATCTTTCTTCAATCCTTTGCCTAATATTTATAAACGATTTATTAAGTATAACCTCTTAATCATTCCATAGTTTTGTGCAGATGACAGCACGTTAATTACTTCTTATGAAGAAAACGCCAGTAAATATTCCACTTCATTTGAGCTAAATCTCGATTTAGCCAAAATTTAAAATAGGGTTGATTTTAAACCTAAAAAAAAATCTGTGCTGTCCCGGGAGAAGAAAACTTCGATCGCCATCTTAACTTTTCAAGGGTAGGTTCTGCAAGATGCTGGCTAATTCAATATCTTGGGCATATGGAGGTAACAATCAAGTTGATCCAACTATATTTTTGATATAGCTTAAGATGCAGCTATAAGGTGTATGAATTTCTTGTATCGTTGTAGGTCTTCTTTTCATCTTGTAATTTCTAAACATCTATAAAACATACATAAGATCAAAGATGTAGTTCAATGGACATATTTGGACAGAAACCTCTAAAACAACATTGCGATTTTTCGATAAAGTGCAAAACAGAGACATTCATCTAATAAAAGATACCAATATCACCCTCACACTCTCCGCACTTGGTCTTCACCTCTAAGTAGGAACACTTACTCTGTTTTATAGATGCATTATAGCAGTGAGTTTTTATTCTAACGAAATTAAAAGTTTGATGTCTCCTTTCAAACCATTCTAAAGAGAAACAAGGAGATTCCTCGAAAATTATTATCTAAATAAAACAAAAAAAAAAAATTTTTTTTTGAACTGACTTTATTCTATTGGAATCAAATTGAAAAGCTGGATCCCTGATTTACAGTGTTACCATATTCTAAAACAGATCGATAACTCGAACGTAGAGTACAACAGAAAAGAACTTTTATAACCGCTATGTTGTTAAAATTATTAGCTCTTCTTTAACATTTTATTATCATTGTTATAAATGTTTTTTTCTTTTTTACCAATTACCAATTTTTACCAATCAACCATTACCATTTTTTCTATAACAATATTTTGTATTATTATCTATTTTTTAACTGATTTTTCCTTTAAATTTGATTACATATATGATATAGCCTAATCGATTTTAGGCATTTTTTGTTTTTATTATTTAAATCCTATGTGTAATGAATATTTGGTGCAATTTCCAAAAAGATGTCTAATCGTGAGATTTTAACCACACTCACACTACACTTTGAATTTAGTAATTAATTTAGTAATAACTATTGGGTCTCTTCTCTTCTATTACACTCAGATTTATTTAAGGTTTTATATTTGGTTTTTTTCTACAAGTTGAAATATTTTCTTATTTATTATATTTTTATAATCTTTATTTATTTATCTAATCTAGTGGGAATAACCGTTACAGATTTTAACTTAAAACTAAACCTAAATATACAAAGGAAAAAAAAAACATTATATATGAGTATCATATAGTTCTTATAGTATTACAATATTTATGGATTAAACAAGAAATAATTGATGACTTTTCTTCTGAAAATATGTCTGCTATATAATGAAAATCGATTAATATAGAACAAGTATAAATAGCCTGGCATTTAGCATTGAAGCTAGTAACATCTACCAATGAAACTAGTAAACATCTACCAGTGTCTACCAATGAAATCTTTTTCTTTAATTCACTTTTTATTTTATATTTAAATTACTTATAATGTTTAAATATTATTAATTATAAGATTAATATATTTAATTTTGTGCAAATCTATCTTAGATTGTGGCCCAATCAGACAAAGAGGAATCAAAAAGTAAAATATGTTCTATCTAATATGTTCTATTAATTATCACACATACTAATATATATATACATTATATTATAAGTAAGCATATAAAATTATATTAATATAATAGTCTTAGAGGTTGTGATTGGTTACCAGAAATTTTGTGTCGTTAAAATCCAATTATGTTCTTATAAATTGATTACATTTTTTTCACATGTGTAGGATATTATTGAATCTAGATGGGCGAAGCGTATTCAAGGAGTGAATGAATTAAGATTGAATAAACTCTTAAATACATAAGAATCATAGAATTTTATAGATTTCCTCTTTAAAAATCAACAAAATCATCAAAATCCCTTTTCAATTAAAGAGATAATACATCTGTTTAAATTCTCTTTTAAGCTTTAAGTCATAAATATATTTTTTAGATATAAATTAATTAAATTTTTATAATAAAATTCAAATAAAATTATCACTTATAAAATATTTGTAAATATTTTACTTCTTTTTCAACTAATCAATTAATCAATCAATATAAAAGTTATAAAAGTTATATAAAGTGTTTTAGATAATAAATAATATTTTTTTATTATAACTATTATAAGATACATTTAAATTTAATTCATTTCTTATATTTTAATTATTTTCATTTACAATCCAATTAAAAGAAATATTAAAAGAAAAAAATAAATCGAAGTTTTTTGTTTTAAATATCAATTTTTATTATTATTAATGTATTATACAACATATATATGTACTAAATATAAATATGTATGTAGATATTTACTTTTAATAAATATTTGTTATTTATTAGAAATTTCCATTTTGTTTTTTTTTTTTATTTTTGTAATAGTTTTGAAATAAAATTTATTACTTTGTTGCTTTTATCCTCTAGACTTTTGTTTTTGTTCATATTTTTTGATGTTTTGTATTTTTTTTTTTAAATTTCTTTAATGAAAAATATCTAAAAAGTATTGTTATCAGGTTAAAAGGGGTTAAAAAAAAATTTTAGTTTTAAAATTTTTAAGATTTCATTTCAGTGAAATCATTTAAAAATCTGAAAAAAATTCTCTTAAATTGTACTCTTAATTATTGTCAACTCAGTAAATTGGAGAAGTATTCTCAACCGAGCACTGTAATTTGTAAAACTTGCAGAAACACTGTAGAAAAAAACTTCTATTTAACCTAATATAGTCTGACAGTTTAAAATCAAAATAACAGACAAAATAAACTTTTTAATTTTATTTGTGACTTTATATTGGAGCTGCGTAATGTGACAAGAGCATTAAAGAGAGTACTGATAAGAGCATAGGTTTTTCCAATGCTCTTATGTGATGTTTATATTAGAGTTTCGATAATAGCATAAGAGAATATTCGTGCTATTGATAAAAGTTAATTTTTATAAATAAAAAAATAAAATATTAAATTAAAAAAATTTACTGCAAACAAAATAAAATTGTGTTTTTAGGAGAAATTATTTTTTTTAATTATAATAAAAGTAAATTTCAAATTAAAGAGAAGTTTTTACCAAAAAAAAATATTTAATAAAAGTAAAGAGTGAAGAAAGAATTAACAAACAAAAAAAAAATTAATTAAAAAAGTTCTTTTATAATTGCCAAGAAGGGGCCTCGATTGCCTAGTAGGTAAGAGCGTATAAATTACGCTGTAAGCACCGAGAGAGTGTGGGTTCGAATCTCCTTAAGAATTATTCTTCCTTACGATATTTGCAGCCACGCCTGAAAATGAAAGGCTGTGTAATTTCGTGTTCACATTTATGTGACAGAGAAATGCAATAAAAAAAAAAAAAAATTTATAAGAGCTTAGAAAATTGAATAAATCTTTCTAGATGATCTTACCATTTATCGATGATCAAAGCGATGCTCCAATATAAACACTTCAATTGAAAACATGTACATATATATAATTTTCTGATATCTATGCTCTTATCACTTATCGCAGCTCCAATATAAAGACACCCTATATACAGTCAACTGAACTCAATATTATCATTTAGATTTTTTATTTTTCGCTAGATTACCATTATTTTATTTTAGACCAGTTAAACATTATCAGAAAGATTTTTGAGAAACCTACAGAAAAATGTAAAATAGGCAAAATGATATATAAAAATCCCACTTACTACGGCATATCAGCTAAGAAAAAGATACTTTAAAAGAAGAAAAAAAATTTAAAATATATTTGATATTTTGGTTATTTTCCAAGAACTATATTTTACATACAAAAATGACTTATTTGGGAACAGTTTTTGAAAAGCATCAAAGTTTATAGGTAGATAGATAGAGATACAAATGTTTAGGAAAAATTTATTTCGATCAAAATGAGTTTACAAAAGAGGGATCATATAGAAAAAGACAAATAACTTATTTATACTTAATTATTTATACTAATATTTAAATATATACGAAGAAGTCAAAAGGAATTAAATTTTCAATAATTTTTTCATTTATTTTGTGGTTACAAATTCATTTTCATTTGTAAATACATCTATTTACATTAATATTAATTATATATTTGTTAATTTAAAAACTAAATATTTATTTTGTTGTTTAAATATAAAACACATAATAAAAACACAAAAAAATAAATAAAAAGATAAATAAAATAGAAATAAATAAGGGTTGGCAAAAAAAAAAACAAAAAAAAAAACGCAACATTATTTTATTTTGTAAACGATTTACACCATAAAAAGAAAAGAGAAAAAAAAACAAAACAACCTGTATAAATGCGGAGAAAGGATATACAAGGGAAAGAAAAAAACTAAGAAACTAATACACATAAAAATGAAAGATTATGCAAAACACGTGTCACATAGTTAATTTTATTAAAAAAAAAAAACATTACAAGAGTTAGAGTACAAAAACTAAAGAATAACGACACTTTTTTTCTTTTTTTAATTTTGTTTTTCCAATAAAATTTACAAGTCACGTAATCAACGTAAAAAAAAAATAATATTTGAATCTTTATTTGTATGTTATTTTTACTTCCTTATATTTCTATTTTATGATTGTTATTTTTTGTTTTCCTTTTTTTATTTTGCGAAAATTCTTATAGTCAGCAGATCGTAAATATAATAATAAATACACACAACAAACAAATAATTTGTTTTGCTTATTCTAGTCACTTCAAAATAAATAAATGTTAAGAAAATTTGTCAAGTTTTCTGTATGGAATGTTATTATATTAAAAATAATATATATATGTATATCTATATAAGTTTGTGTACGATTTATGTTATTTCAACAATCAACAAATTGCGAACTTCCAAAATATTAAACTTTTTCATTTATTGGAATAGATTTATTTTTAATACTAGAGAATCAACTATTTTCATCTCGATTAAAACAAAATTCCAAACAAGGATGTTGAGCACGAGCTTCCGTCAAACTTCCCAGCTTTTAATCCTTAAGACTATGGTTTTACAGGTACATAATTCATTTATACACAGTATCCGCAAAATATATAAATAATGCAAATAATCCTTAAAAGATGATGACTTGAAAATATTACATTAATATCTTCTTAAAATTATTTTTCTCACCCTTCTTATTGCTTTTATTTTTTTGTAAAATAATGCAGGTATTTTTCTTTGTATTAGAGTAATTTTTTTTCTGTTTATTAAAGAAAAACTTTAAAATCTAATATAAAATGTTAAATAACTTCACGTATACTATTCTTCTGTAAGGATATGTTTGTACACTTCGCATATAGAATACGATTATCTTCAACTATTTTGAAAAATAAATCAACTGTGACATTGTTTTGAACCAATAATTCAAAGTTTAGAAGAAAACAAACCAATGAGGTGTGATTATAGAAAGTATACAAAAGTATATAATAATATGTACGCATAAAGAGTAAAGACACAACAACTGAAAAAAAAAAAAATTTATTCCAATTGTAGTTTTCAGTAAAAATTGTATAACTATGATTACAATTCAAAAAACTGTGACTATAAAATAACTGGTGTAGTTTCTGTGAAGTCAAACTGTTAAAATAAGTATCATATTCTTAAAAGCCCTATTTCAAGATTTGTTTTAATTCTTTTTTTTTTTAAATCCGTAGATTCATTTACAATACCTTAACAAACTTAAGAAAATTTAATATTGAACATTAAATAAAATATTAGAGGAAAATTCTAACCTACAAATATTATTAGGTAGAAATACAGAAATTTCATTCTGCAAATACAGAAATGCAATTAAGGTGTTTTTTTTTTTTTTTAAAAAGTCATATTCAATTTAAAAGAGGCTTAAAAAAAAAGTCTAATTATTAAAGTAAAAAAAAATTTCTTTGTTAATTGTTACAAAAAGTGGGAAAAAATTGTCAAATAATGCCTCCATCAATGAATCTAAAAAATATAATACTATAAATCTAAGATACTGTCTTTTTTACAACTTTGCTTTCATTTGCAAATTTACAAAAAAAGACATATACCTTTTTCAAAAATTTCATCATTAAAAAAATACGACTACGATAACGACTTGATTTCTAATGATTATATATGAAGAAAAACATGAATAACAGGATGGAAAAACAGTAAAATATTTACGTCATATTTTGTTTATAACCACTTTCGAACCAACTATAAAAATTTTTCACAGTATTTTCTTTTATTTTGTTTTACATTTTTCTTGATATTTTTATTGTCCTTGAATTTCATTTACATTATTATTATTGCATAACATATTCATATATATATATATATATATATATATATATATAACACAATACAAATAATAAAATAAAAATAATATAATTGTAATTATGTATTAATTTACGTATACAAATTGTCATAAATATTAATTTTTCATTTGTTTTACGAGAGGGCTTTTCCTAACAAATTAAGAAAGGTTATGTTTGTTTTTCAAGTATTGATTCTGTTTATGTTTTTTTTAAATTATTCTTTTCATTGGGAATTTTATTTTATTTTAGAGTTTTAATAAAGCAATAAGAATTAAAAATCATACGTTGGCAGGTTTTATTATAGAAGTTTTGAATCTCACAATCTATATGTCAAAAAATTGGAGATCAATAGAAATCATTTTTAATTTTAGCTATTTTGATTTTCTATTTTCCTCTCTAATATAAAATATTATAAAGAAATTTTAGTAACAATCCTCTAATACCAAAATAACTTTGAATATTAATCAGAAGGAGAAAATCTTTAGGACTCTAGTCATGTGATTAAGAAAACAGACAATAAATAAAATAATAAAAAAAAAAAAAATTTCTCCAAAGAAAAAAAAATTGTTGCCTAAAATTAAGTTTTGATTTGTGATTGATATAGTGATAATAATCAATAATGACCAATAATTAATCCTTTCTTATTTATTTATTTATATTAATATATATTACAAATAACATATGATAATGCAATATTACTAAAACCATTTATAGGTTGAATACTATTGTTAACTCATACAGTAATTATTATTTATTTTGTTTATATTATATATTATATGTTTATACTTATATGTTTATACTTAGATTTGTTAAGAAAAACTACTTTTTCATTAATTTTCCTTCCAATTAAAAAAAAAAACTTGCTAATAGCGCAGGATGTAAACTTTTACTTCCTCAATTAACACACCATATGATTAACCACTCGGCCATCGCAGCCCCAAATTAATATTTTTTTTTAGTTGAGAATCAGAAGTTAAATCATTAGAACTGTCAAATTGTTGTGTTGTCTGAATGTATACAATTTTTTTTAAAGATCAGTTTTTTTTTTTATATGGGTGACTTTTTTATGTGAGTCCTATTATATTATTCTTAAATTTTTTTTGATTAGTGCGAAGAAGAAAAAAGTTAATTATATGATTTATTAGTGAACAAATCGACTAAATAATTAAAAATAATTAATGCTTTATTCAGTAGAAAAAAATATAATAAAAAATATTAAGGGTGCAGGCCGTTCACAAAGAGAGAAGAAAGAAGAAAAAGAAGAAAAGAGATAAAACTTAAAAGATTTCTACGTACATTCTGACTCCGATTTACGAGCAGTATTCGTTCCTAAAATGATGGGTGTAACAAAAAGAGATTTAAATCGAAATGAAAATTGATAAAGCAGTCTTCAACGTCATGTTACTAATTTTCATTTTTGATTAGAAAAAAAATTAACGTAAAACGAAAAATTAGCTTAATAAGAAATTAAAATTGAGTGTAGTTGGAAAAAAAAACGTAAATTAAGAAAACAATTACGTCAAGTAGACTTAAGTTGATGACCGAATTCTCGCGTCGCTTTGACGTTTAAGTAGAATATATTGATTTAAATGGAATTTGAATTAATAGAAAACCTCTGCTAGAAGCGCCGCACGAATCGACGCTAGAGTAGAGCAACTTTCTACTTTACTTTTTTTTATTTTATATTGGTTGTTGGTTGTCACTGACAATATAATTTTCATAAAAAAAATCTTTAAAGCTGGTCAAGTAAATAATTGATTGTATGATTTCTGAAAAAATTAAAGTTTCTGCTGTTTAAATTAATATTATAGCAAAAAAGCTGGACGCAGGAAATTCCATTTATAAATCAGAGGAGAAAAAAATAAAAAAAATTATTTCAACAAGTGCCAGTTTTAAATTTAATTTTTTTTTCGAAGCTTTTTGCAATAATTTAAAATCAAATTAATACAAATATAAAAATTCTTATAAAAAAGAAAAACAAAAAAAAAAATATTGAAAACTTTAATATTTTTCAAAGTTTTTATTATCCTTTTTTATTTGTTTATTTGTCCATATTAAAAAAAAATATGCCTAGAAAATAAACAATAATGAATAAACTTATGACTAGTTTCGACTTTGTTTTTGTTTTTCTTTTCGCTTTTCTTTTTTATATTGATAATATGTATAATAAAAAAAACAAAAATATAGTAAATAAACATTAGAAGATCATTGAAATTCTATATTAAATCCTTATAAACATCGTAATAAAGATTATTATAATTTTTTTTTTTTTAAATTATTAGAATGGAAAATTGAAAGAGAATTCAGGAAAATTATGACTCCGTTTTTATCCAAACAAAACAAAACAATTTATTAACGATTTTTTTTTCATTTTTGTTAAATTTTTTTTTTTTTCTTTATTTGTGCCAATTTTGTTATATGTATAGGAATGAATAAAATGAAAAATAAAACTTTAACGGACGATTTTTTATTCAGGAGAGAATAAAAACATTATTTTTTTTATGGTTGGAAAAATTTTCAAAATACATAAAGAAAAAAAAAATTAATAAATAAAATAAGGATGAATTTCATTGTAGTCCAGTTTTTCATTTAGCACCTATATAAAATAAGTATTACATTTAAAAAAACGCTATTAAATGCAAAGGTATTATTAACTTTTTTTTAAAACTATAAACCTTATATGGTTCTATTTCTATACAATTATCGACTAAGTTTGTTCAAAATCAAATTTTCTTTTTTTTTTAAGTTTGATTACTTGATATTCCATTGAGAAACAAAGGGTTTAATGCATAAAACTGAACTGAAACACAAATCTCACTTTTTTAAACAAAAATTGGTTTTGGCTTGCAATTTTTCTTGCAAAATTTGAGTAAAAATAAGTTTTTATTTAAAAGAGTAAGATTTGAGTACAAGGTTACTTTTATGCTTTCGATCGATTGTCTCTTTTACACAGACCCTTAAGGGACTACTATGTTTATAGCTGTTCAAAACTATTTTTATAAACTGAAATACTATTGATGGGGATGGTGATGTAAGTTCTCTTCTAAAAATTCTCTTGAGAGATAGTTTTTATTTTCACTCATTATGGTTAGTTTTACAAATTATCTGCAACTATCTGGTAAAACTTTAGTTTTTAAGATGACTGCAAATTAGTTTCCTAGTGGATAAAAGCGTATAAAATACGCTGTGAATAACGAGGGAGTGTGGGTTCGAATCCCACACAAGGCGTAAGAGTTATTCCCTCTTACAACACTTACAGTCACGCCTGAACAGGAACGGCTGTGTAATTTCCTGTCCATGATGTGGCAGAGAAAAGCATTAAAAAAAAATATTGTAAAAAGGTCATTTCTTTTAAACATAGTTGTAATACGTTTCGTTTTTGTTTTTTAATAATTTAATTAAAAAAAAAAAAAAATTAAAAAGAATAATAATAAATTATAAAAAAGTCAAAAACTCTTAATTAAAATTTTGGTTTTAAATCAAACAGAAGGCAAGGAAGTAAAACAAAATCAGGAAATAAAAATGGAAGGTAAAATTTTAGTTTTTCTTCTCTTTACCCTTTTTTTTTTTACGTAATTAATGGGACAAATAATAATTATGATTAATTATCTAAATGGTAAATGAATGGTAACTTTTATTTTGAGTGTTCTTTTCATTTCAGAGTTGTTCATTTTCATTAAGATGACAACTATATCTAATATCTATTATATATATATATCTTTGATAATAATTAGCCTAAAAAAGAAATTAATATCTTTGTCATCGTTAGAATTTAATTAAATTCAGTTCAATTCCTTTTAATTTTAATTTGTTTTAAATTAGAATAAAAACTTTTTTGATACTTTTTAGATAAATTGAAAAAAAAATTTTGCAAAGCATGAATTAATGTAAATAATTAAGAAAAGTAAATAATTAAATATAAAGAAAATTTTAAAATTTAAGTTTTTCAAAGTCTAAAGCAAAAAGAAAATTAAAATGTAGCAATAAATGCTTCTTTAAAGACTTTTTAATTATACTTACACTTTAGAATTGAAACGGAGCATAAATATATTTCTTGTGATTTATCCTGTTATCACCCCAACGAAGATTTAACAAAGACCTCCAATACTATCGCATTAAAATTTGTTTTTACTGTTCTAATTGAATTTGTACTTAAAAATATTTGAATTACTCTGGTTTGGGAAATCTAATTAAATGATCAAATATTTATCATAATCAGTTTTGAATTTACAAAAAGTTTTTGAAAATAAAAGAAAATATTTTATTTGTTTTCAAAATAAATTGAAATTTAATCTAAATGGATTAAGATGAAATGTAATAAAATCCGTTTCCTTTTATTCAACAAAAAAAAAAAAAAACAAAAATACCATATTTTTTATTTTTATTTTTATATGTAATCATTTTTAGGAAGCTTCTTACTCTTCAACCTATTCTGTTAGTAAATAAAATATAACATATGTATAACATTTATTAAAAACATTAGAAAATAAAACAATTGGAATAATGACCTCCTCATATTTTATATATGATTGTAAGAGAATTTCTATGCATTTTTTTTCTCATGAACTCATTTACTCTTATCTTATACTGATTATAAAAATGAAATAATTCCTCAACAATAATAGCAAAAAATAAATAAAATAAAAGCAGATTTAATGCATTTTCCTCTATAAATTTATAACTTTCCTCTATAGCAAAATTCATTCATTCATTCATTCATTTTCTTTCTCATTTATATTTTGTTTTTTTTTTTTTATCATTTAAAACTCTGTTTTTTTTTTTTGCTGATATTTTCATTTATTTTCTTTTTCACTCTAAGTTTAAAATAATTTTTTACATATATGTAGTTCTTGTATTTTTAAGGGTTCATTTAACTTTTAACTATTACAACCATTGTTTTAGGATGTTTCTATTATTCATCATATATATGTTTTTTATTTAGGACATTCGATTTTTTTTCGGAAAAACAAAAACAAAATAGATAATTTAAAGAAAAGATTACAAACAATATTTGAATAATTTTCAATTTGTTACTCATAAGTAATCATAATATTTTTAAATAATAAAGTTACCTAAAAGTATGCAATTTTATTTCTGTTCTTTAATTTATCTGAACTATTTTATCTTTTCCGGGACTTCGGTAGCCTGGTGGGTAGGCGTGTGGCGTATTAACCAAAGGAGCGTGGGTTCGGTCCCTGCGCAGGTCATAAGTGTTTTTTTCTTTACATACCCCCTTACGACCAAATATAATGTAAATATATAGTATATAATATAAACAAAATAAATAATATTAGTAAATAATTTAATAATAGTATAAAAACCTATAATGGCCTTAGTAGCCGATGGTTCAATATTATTGCATTACATTTATGTATGTAATATTAATATAAATAAATAAATAAATAAAATATTTTATCTTTTCAAAGGGGAGATCTGTGGAAGAATGGCTAAGTAGATTGCTTATTCATAACTAGTACATGGTTGGTTCAAATCCTACACAGGTAGAAAGTTTTTAACTAAAAGCTTAGCAATTTCTTTTAATAAAGCACCTTGCTTCCAAGTGTAGTGCAAATAAAGAAAATAAGTAATTTTAATTGCAATATCCTATGTGATTTGTAATATTAATATACATAAATAAATAAATAATATTACTGTATCAATTAATAGCCGATGATTTAGTAAAATTGCGTTGTCTATGTGATTTGTAATATATAAATATTTGTAATTAATATAAAAGAAATAAAAAAATATTTAAAAATAGCTTTTTTCAAAATTATAATTATGTTCCTATAGTGTCTTAGGAGGGACATTTAGGGATTTATTAACATTACTTTATTTCTATATGTGATATGTAAAATTAGAAGCTCGACTCCTTTAAGGTGTGACAAACGTAATGCCAAATTGATTATACCCTTGAACATAGTTCATACGGGTATAAAGATACTTTAGTGAGTTATCCAAGCATTTATTGATTTGAATTTGACCACTTTGTGATACTACAGATTTTAATCTTGAATCTTAAAGATTGAGTATAAAGATTGTAAAAGTTTCGGAATGGCATTTCACTTTCATTTAAACAATTATGAACACTTTATGTATTCATAGATAATACATTAATATCATTAATATGCTTAATCTCCTTCCAGATTCAAATTGAATTATGCTTTTTATAGTTTCTTATTTTTGATCTTTTTATGTTTTGTTAGTTCACATCTGTAAGTGATAATCTGAACATACAGAGGATATACTACCTTAATTTTGTATTAAAAATTTTGAATTCTTAGGGATTTAAAAAAGTAAACATTTTCAAAAAATCGAAAAAAAAAAATTCGAATGGTCATAATTAAAAATATATTTTATTGGTGCCCTAACTTGTTTTGATTTTTTAAAAGCTTATGCCAGGAAAATCGTAAAAAGATGCAAATACCTTTGCATGATTTCTGCTACTATAAAAAATTTAGTAAATATTATGTGAGTCTTTTCAGAGAGAGAGAAAGAGAGGAAGAGAAAGAAAGAGCGAGAGACAATACTTTCATTTTAAGAATCTTATCAGCGATTTAATATTTTAAAATTTTATTAATAATTCAACGCTTTTTGAGATATTATTATGAAAAAGCAAGAAGTCGGCAATGGAACATAAAACTATAATTCCAAACTCTTATGTCGTTTTCTTTTCTGAAGAAAAAAGTTTGACCTGACAAAGTGCAAAACTCAAAAAAATCAAACCTATTTTTTCTAGTTTTGCACTTTTTTTTCAGTTTTGACCTGTAAATTTTTTACAATAGAATAGAAAAAGAGCGACATTTTTTTCTCAGTTTGCTGCACTGATTTCTTTATCTACAAATTATATTTTACTTATTTAAAAAACTTATGTTTCTAATCAAATATAAATTTTTTTTTTGTAAACATAGATATTTTTCAAAACTCAACCAAATAAATTAAAATAATGTATTTATATATTGCCATTAATTACTACTTAACTAACAGTGACAATTATATACATATATTTTTTAATGTTGTCATTCTGGAGAGTGCAAAACTCATTTTATTGCCCCCTCAATATTTTCAGGTCAAGTTTTTAAAAAAAATGTTGCCCTGTGCGAGTTTTGCCCTAAATTTTTTTCAGAAAAGAACACGAACATTTTTTTCAGTTTTGCATTTTTTTTGACAAAAGAACGGAAAAAATGTGACCTGAAAAAAAAGTGCAAAACTTTTTTCAGAAAAGAAAACGACATTATTTTGAACTTAGTGAAAATATTCAACTATTGAGCAAGTGCACAGAATAGTTACAATTGAAAAAGCTTTACAATCTTTCTACAATCGCTCTACAATCTTTCTAGCTGTAGCTCAGGTATTTGATAAAGTTTGGCACAAAGACTTAATTTATAAGACTAAGACTATTACCTAAACATTATGTAGTAATGCTACCATCATACTTAACTCATAGATTGTTTAGAATTACACATACCAGTGATTTACCAAGATTTAACAATAAGAATTTAAAAACATAAAATCCGTTTAGAAGGGCACATAAATGAAGAAACATCAAAACTAATAAGCTTAAAAGAATTAAACCGCTACATTTACCAATAAACGCAGACCACCTTCACTGAGGGCTGTAAATCCAGTAGATCTATAAAAGTTAACGCGAAATTAATGGTTAGTCATTTAGACCAGTTTTAGTTTTTATACCCGTATGAACTATGTTCAAGGGTATAATAAATTTGCCATTACGTTTGTGAAACCTTAAAGGAGTCGAGCTAGATGTAGTGCCAAAGGTATGGATCGGCTCAGAATCGAATTCTTAGTCGATTAAGCCATGTACGCCGTCCGCCCGTCCGTCCGTCCGCACGATAACTCAAAAAATAAAGGAGCTAGGAGGCTGATATCTTTTTTACGTCACTTTTGTAAAATTGTTAGTTTTGCTATTTAAATACAGTATTTTCGGCCGCCGGGTTCGAGTAGCTGCCATACAACTTCCTTCTTTAAATGGAAATAACTCAGTGTCTATTCAAGCTAGGTATATGAAATTTTGTAAATGATGATCAAGTTTTATGGCAACAACTTCTATAAAATTTGGTTGTAATGGTACGACAGGTTCGGATAGCTGCCATACAACTTTTCTTTTTAAATGAAAATAACTCAGTGTCTACTGAAACTAGGAACCTGAAATTTAGTAAAGAGGTGTCGAGTTACATGCCAACAATTTTTGTAAAATTTAGTTGGTCTAGAGCAGCCGGTTCAAGCTTCTTGCACCTCTTAGAACTTAATGAAGCTATGCGCAATAGATTCGGGTAGCTGTGATATAACTCCACAATTTACATAAATATATCTCTGTAGTTAACGTCGAAATAGTTTTAAAAGATGATCAAGTTTAATAGAAACAGGATATATTATGTTCATACGAGTATCCCAGAGTTGACACAGTCTACTCTACTGCACTCTTCCTCGTTTAATACGGAGCTTGTTTTTTTAATGAGGTAAAGTCTCACATAAATTACAGGATCTTTCTATCATTCTCACCATCCTTATTCAAAACGAGGAAGAATACAGTTGCCTTTGTCAACTCTTAGATACCCGTACGAACCGTTAGTATGTTCACAGCCTTTCACTCTGCTTACAATATTATTTTTTTAATATTTTAGTATTTTAAAATAATTTGGGTGAATTTTATAATTTCTAGAACTATGGGTTGTACATATATTCAAACTATATGTTTATACATTCTTCAAAAGCAAATTCTAACCTTCCACATAACGATTATCAATCCAAAACTTTTTCAAATATTCTATGGTACCATTTAATACTAAGCGGTAAATGTATATTAAATTTACTTAGTACAAAATAATAAATATAATTTTAAATATTATATTACATTATATTTATATATTCCATTGACAGAATAATTTCTTATAAGTACAATAAAATACATATATGTATGTAAATACGGCGCTATATAATATACATCTATACTGTTATCATTCATTCACTAGTGACATATACGATATGTAAATAAACACGATATTATATAAGTATGTATATATATCAATATCATATAAATAAAAATTCTTCAAGCAACCGTTATGTTGTTTATTTATTTACATTTTTATGTACTACGCATTATATCCTCAACAATTTCAAATTATCGAGTAAAACAAAATGCAAAAAATTAGTTAAAGAAATTTGTTAGAAAATTTGAAAAAATCAAGTAACTCTTTCGTCAATTATAAAGTAACCATATATTATTAAAAAAAGTTGTTAACAGAAATAAGAGTATAATATTGAAGCTTTAATTTTTGTGTATTACTTCAAAAAAATTTTAACAGGTGTTCAAGTTACAAATGTTTAAAAATTGGAAATTTTCAGTTTTTGACCTCTTACAGCTCCTAAACGGGGGGTGATACAAAAAAAATTTCCGAAATGACTCATACTTATTTTCAAAGATCTAACTTCTGTCAAAATTTCAAGTTTCCAAATTAAACCGTTTAGAAGATAGGAGGGTTAAAGGATTTTGCAAAATTTTAGTTTTGCATAACGGTAAATTAAGACACCGTATGCCACAAAAATATATTTATTGTATATATACTTATAAAGCTAATAAAAGTAGTAATCATTTGGCGTTTTCAAAATGAAGATATACTTTATACAACTTGTGCTATAACAATTTAAATATAGAGATTTTTTGAACCTTTGGGGAGCTGTAGCTCTGTAACGGATGGGGGTACAAAAAAAAGTTATTAAAAATAAAATTAATATTTTTGTGACATCTATCAGCAGTTAAAATTTCATAGCTCTATTTAAAAAAAAATGTGGGGATCTAAAAGTTAGGTGTTCGAGAGCTACCCTAAGGTTTGGTCCAAACTCAACCAAAAAAAATAAGGAACCTACAAATTACTCCCAGAAAATTTTGTGTAAATTTCAATATTCTAGCTTTCTTAGTTTTTGAGTTAGCGTGCTGACGGACGGACGGACATGGCTCAAAAGTCTTAGAATTTTTTTCTGATCCGATCCATACCTTTGAAGGTATATCTAGCTCGCTTATTTCGAGGTGTTACAAACGGAGGAGTAATTTTATTATACCCGATCCTATCGTGCGGGTATAAAGATTCAAAACAGAAAAGAATATTAATACATTAAAATATGATTTTATTTTTCCAAATTCTATTAAAAAGCTCTTGTACAGAATTAAAGTCGGAAAAAAAAAGAAAAATGACAAAATATTAAAATCTCCGATTTATTTTATACTTCATTCCATTTAAACTCCACTATCATATTTAAATAATTTTTGTTTAAATTATAGAAAAGAAAAAAATTAAAACAGACGGGAATATTTTTGTTTTAAGGAACATAATTTCCTGTTTGAAAACTGTGACAAATTACAAGAATTTTTTTTTTTTTTTTGAGTTCGGTTCGAAAGAAAATATACATGTATAAGTATAGAAACTTGAAGCAGTTTTAGAATATAGTTTTGAAATGAATTTTGAACGTTTGCTCGTATCAGTAACAAACCAAAACTATGGTAAAAACAAAAATAATAACAGCAAGAATTATATCCCTTTTCATATCTTGACACCAATTCTACATTTTTTAATATCCCTTAAGGAGTCTTAGGCATTTTTTCCTGTTTTTCTCCCTCCTTGAAATATTTCCCATGTTAGCAGACATCCTTTTTTTCTTGTTTTTAATAAAACGGATTTTATTGTGCTTACAAACATGTAAAATGAAAAAAACTAAAAAAGAAAGTACAGAACGGTAATTCTTCAAGAAAATAGAAATTTTCTTTCAAATTCAGTGATGTATCATCATTTTTTAAATAATTAAATAACGAATAAAATTACATGTTTGTAGTTTTCATATTGGTGACATAATATTCACAACCATAACTTCCATGGAAATTAAGACCACTTTTTTAATTTAAGCAGTCATAAGTTCCATAGAATCCCATAGAATGCTTCCTAATATTCATATTTTTTAAGGTTTTAATAATTTTGTTTCAAATTTTAAGAAACTTTATTAAAATCTTAACAGTTTTTTTATGTAATATTTAAAAGTTTCATAGCTTTCAGAATAGCTTTTTTTTTTTTTTGCGAGGGTAGGTGGGAATCATCGAAAGAAGCTATAGAAGAGTGAAACGAGCATGAGTTCTCTTTGATTGTGTGGGACTTTAATCCACTAAATACCACCTTCCTTTTTGTGATCAAACAATAGTTTATACGACCTTTATACTGATGTACTGCCTGGTCAAAGGAAGTTGAGTTAGGGGATCAAAGCAAATAACCAAATTTGAACAATGTTAAATTTTAATGTTGAATTTATCTTTAATTGTTCTCTAAAATTGGCACATCGCTGTGTATTTATTACAGGAACGTTCCTTTTAGATTTTAATATTGAAAATTAATGCCACAATCGAAAAATAATTTTTTTTTTGAATTTTATAGTTTCCGATTTAGTCTAAAAGGGATGGCAAAAATGAGTGAAAGAAAATGTGAATTACAAAAAAAAAAGGTAAACTGTATGTTCCAAAAAAAAAATAAATAAATTAATGGACCACATCTTATTTATTTGTATATTTGCATTTGTATGAGTATTGCTACATATAAAACCATATATATTTGTAAGTTTTTGAACTGTTCATCTGTAATATTTGATCTTAGTTTTTTTTTTCAATAAAAATTCAAATAAATTGTGTAAAAATCCTTTGGATATCTTAGAAAATTTTATTTTTTTATTTGTTTTATTCAGGCATCGTAAGTTCAAAGAATTTTTTAATATGTTTTAAGCAAATAAACTCTGGAAATATTGAATTTTAGATCAAAACTTTGGTTTCTTAATATTAAAGTAAAATTTTACACTTGGTAGATACAAAGAATTATTTTTCGGCTTTATTGAATTCTGTCTAATTTCAAAATACGATATTAAAAGAAAACAACTGAGAGTATTGAGATTTGATTCCAAAATTCTATTTTGTAAAATATATCCTATAAAAAACTTCTTTTTTTTTTGTAACAAGAAAGAAATTTTGAAAAGGGTACCGATTTTTGAGATTTTATGACTCTTTGTAATATTTTTTTTTTTAATTTAAGTTGTTTTGTTGTGTTTTTGTATTGCGAAAATAATTTATACTATCGATTACGAAAAAAAACTTTTTATACTATTATCTTAAAACCTAAGGTCAGAGTTTGTAGCCCTCTAAGCCACAATCCTTCAGGGCTTTGTTGTTGAAATGTGAAATATAAATATACAAAAAATATTTTTGAGACATTTTATAGTCGGTTATAAAATGGGGACCTAATAACTTGTTTAACAGAAGTTTGTGGGTGATAGTACCCACTATGTTGTGTACCTTTTATGAAAGTTCGGTTACAGATTATCTATAAATATCTTTTATTAATTTATTAAATTAAAAAAAATATAACATAATAGATAAATCTCTTGTTTTTATTTGTAAATTATTGGTAAACATAAACTATTTAGCATTTTTAGGTATACTACTACTAGTCATACTACTAATAAGGATCTTTTAACTCATTTTGGTGGGTGGTAACATCACAAAATAATAGAAATGAATATGGAGTTATGTTCCACTAATTCAAAGGAATTACAAATCACAGCTGGTGGGATATAATCCCAAAAATAAATTTGAAGATAATGAGCCATTAGATCGGAAATAGGCGCGAAGGGGATTACGACTTGGGGGGCTATGACATGTAGTAACTTTTTTTTGTTTTGTGGAAGTAAATTTATAGTATCCATTACGAAAAACAAGTTTTTATACTATTATCTTAATAATCTTATATTTATCATAAAAGTTGTGGGCATTTAACATAAACGTCTGATCTTTGAGTCTTTCTTTATTAGCTTTTGATTATTATAATTTTATATCATTTAAATTCTCAATATCTTCATAATAACCAATATTTAATACTGAATCATAAATTAGATAATTAAAAAAGTTTCAGATAAGCTAATCAATTTCTATTTTATAATTTAATTATATATGAAGCAAAAATCTTATTCTTTTCTTTGCTTTTTTATAGTTAGACGCTAGAGTTTAAGAAAATATGATTAATTTCGATAACTGAAAAATTTATTTCTTAATTCAAATCTTATTTATTTTTCCAAACAACCCTTCTCAGAAAAACTGCAGTATCCTATAAAATTATCTTGTAAGGAATATTCAATGCAATTAGTTTTTATTCAATTTTTACAATAATAATGAATGTATTTTAGTGCTGGGAAATATTGTATAAATATTGTAGAGGAAAAATCAAAGAAAATCTCATATACCCTTGTAAGGAATGCATTATCAAGTTATTAAATTAATTCGATATTTTTGCATTATGTTTTTTTTTCCGTAATTTATTAAATTAATGCGAAAATATCACAATATTATATTCAAATTCTCTGTTTACTACTTCATTTTACATGGATGTGTATTGAGGATTCTTTACTTATGATATATTTTATTGTATATTAATCCTTGGATCATCTATTCTTTTTCCAACTAGAAACAATTTTATTTTTTAAATCCCTTTGAATTTATTTCTTAAAACTCAGTTTTCTCATAAGAGTGGAATTAATGACAAATCCCTTAAGGATATGTTATTTTTATATAATATTTTTATAGAAAAGTTACATGTACATATTTATGAAATTGTACATGTGGGTTATATAAGGTTCACTTATAATAAAACTTTATAATTTACAGGAGATGTTTATTAAAAGATATAAAATACTTTATAGAAGGACCTAATGAACGAGAACTGATCATTGCCAAGTTTGTTTATTAAAACGAAAAAAAATCTCTGGAATTCTGGAAGCTTTTGAAAACATAAAGAAAAATGATGTAAGGATAAATAAGGAAATAATACAAAGTTCATATAAAATATTATTTATATGACTTGTTTTTTTTTTTTCCTCTACTTTTTATATCCAATCATAATAATCTATAGAAAGTTATTGCTTATAATAATGAAAAAAATAGTGATGATTATGATGATATTTATAATGATGAATAAAATGATAGACCATAGAATATTCGAATATAAAAAGAGACAACATAGAATGAAAGAAAGAATAATAGAAATTATATTATGTTATCCTTTTTATTTTTTTTTATCTTTGTTTTTACTTTGTTTATATAAAACCGGCAGACCAATACTTCTACTACTACTACTTTGTATAGGTCTTCTATTGCTTAAATTACCCTTTGTTGCGAAAATTATTATGTTTTATATTTTACTTTTATTGAAATCAATATAAAAATTATGTAAGGAAAAAATAACAATAACAATAATAATGATAATAATATTGTTGTTTTTATTCGTTATTATTAAAATATTTTCTATTAGTCTTCCTGTTTTTCTATTATTATTCTTCCATTCCTACTTATTTTTATTTTTTATTATTAGAGAGTTTATTTTATATATATTTATATACAGAATCCATAGATGAAAGAGCTTTTCAGTGATGATGATGGTTTAATATAATATCTATATATTAGTAGTTCTCATTTTTCTTTGTCTGATGTGCGTACTTTATCCGTTTCAAATCTTAGTTCAAAATAAATGTAAATAGGTTCAAACTTTGTTAACTAAACGAAAAACACAATACCATTTTAATATTTTGAATTTTCAGGAATATGACATCAAATAATAATATCTGTAGCATACATAAAATGATTAAACATTTAATTCGAGTGTTTGGTAAAATCTGATTTTTGGAAATAAATTTAGAGTTTTCTTTCAGTCAAAGGGATATGTTTATTGTTTATAAGTTAATGTATATATGAGGATATGAATATATGTTAAAAGAATGTTAATTTAAAAGTATATTAGTAAAATAGATAACTTGTAACGTTTTTTTTTTTTATTATAATTTAAATATGGTTTATGAATACAACTTTAAATTTTATTTAATTATGTTCAGAAAACTTATGTTTTTTGATTTTATAAATCACTTATTTAGTCAATGAACCAAAATAAATTTGTGTTCCCTTAAAAAAAACCGTTCTTGACAACTAGATTTAATTGAATTCAGCACTATTGTAAAAATATAATAAAAGAAGAAAAGACAGAGTAAAAACTATAACAGACTTTGTCATAAAAAGGGTTAAAAATTTGTTGTCCAATTAATCAAAAGATATAAAGAAAATGTTAAAAATTCCTAAGTATATATAAAATCCATACTTTGTTTTCTTTTTTTTACATACAACTCCTTTTATTATATTTTTTGTTGTTGTTGTTTTGTGTTTTTAAGCTGTTATTGAAATGCTAATGAAAATTCATAAAATATTTAATAATAATTTATAATAATAAAATGTTTTTGTTATTATGTAGCAAATAATTTTTTTTTATAAATTATGTATTCAGAAGCAATTAATATATTTCGCCTGAAGTTATGCAATTTGTTATTATTCCTTATAAAAATAAAAATCTTCCGTGGTGCTTTTTATTTATGTATGTAAGAATATGTTAAAAAAATAATATGGTCTAAATCAAAAATTAATAAGGTCCAAATACAAATATTGTTTATTCATTGTTAATATTTATAAATTGGCAAATAAATATACATACATATACGTAGATACATTAGTTTGAAAATTTTTTAATTTTTTAATAGATTTAAATGATTTGTCCTGAAAATTACCAAACAATTTTTTTTTACAATTACCAAACAGATTTTAAAATTGACAAACAGCCAGCAAATTATTTTAAAACCATTCAAGTTAAAAGTTTCCTATTTTTTAATATTAATTTAAAAAAAAAAGAAATAAAGACAAATCTAGAATATAGAAAAATATATATCTAAAACTCTTGTAATATAATAATAATAATAATGCGAAAATTTCTTACATTTTTTTTGTTCTAACTTTGCATAAAATGAACATTTATTATCAATGATAAAAAAAAAAAGTAATTTATTGCCATTAACATTTTAATTTTCAGAAGAAAAAAGAAATGATACGTATTAAAAGTGTTTTTCTTTCAATGTAGATAGTACTCTTCTTGCTTATAATAAAAAAAATGAGAGGAAAATCATAATAAAATACGTTCTAAGAATCTATTTTATTATTATTATTATTATTATTATTACATATTATTATTTAAATATTAATAAAAGTACTTAACTATGTATATAAGTAGAAGATTTATGTTGAAATTAATCCTTTAAAAAAAGGATAATAATTGTTTAGAAATAATCGAAATATGTATTAAAAAAAAAAAACAATGTAATTGGTAATGTGTGATGATCCTTTTAAAATGATACCTTACTAAATGCTATAAAGATTATTATTTACATCTATACTTTATGGTAGTTGGTGTCTCTATAAGTTAGATATTATAAGCTATTGTCTTCAAAAAATCTAATTTTCAAGAGAAAAGTTTGAAGAAATATTAAAGTTTCGATATTCTTTAAAATTGTTTAAAAATTTGTTGTAGCCATTTATTCATTCTTTTTATCTTTCCAAAATTAAGATATGCTTTAATTTTATAAAATTAATATTGCATTGTTTCAAATGCTCTTTTTTTTTTTAATCATTTTTAAGAATTTAATTGAAGTTTTGTTTACAAAAACTTTAATTCTTTAAGTTTTTCTCATTTATAAAAGTAAAAAGTTTTTTTTTTTGTTTTAAATAATCTAATAAAAATGTATCGAAAATACAAACCTTGCAAAAAATTTCATTATAGGAACGAGACGGAAAACAAATAAAATAAAGACCTACCTGTACAATAAAATTTCAACCTACAAAAATATAAATACCTATAAAAATACCTAAAATTCTTGGCAAACATTTATCAAAATAACATTTTTCTTTATTATATTATTTTAGCTGTCTGCTAACAGCTGCTGGTTACGGTTATTCTACTATTCTTGCCAATTTAACACTTTTATCTAAACATTACAAAAATGTTACTTTAAATATTTACCGATCTTATTAAAAATTTAAGGATTAACATTTTTTTTTTTTGTATCCTTAACAAATTTTGTTACCTTTTTTTCGATAACGAGTATTTTTAGATTATTTTTAAAGGTAGTTGAAGGAAAGTTGGGTAATTTGGTTAATTTACAAAAAAAAAAAAAATGTATAAAATAAAAGCAATGTTATGTAATGTATACAATTAGAATTTAGCAGAGCTTGCATTTTTTGATATCAGCTCATGCAAGCATTAATGCTAATTAAATTAAAGAGTTCTAATACGTTAATGCTAATTCTAATATAAAAAGTTTCAGTATAAAATACAATAGTTCTGATTAAAGTATTTTTGTGTTTTCACCTAAGATTTTAGTTATTATTGTTGACATTTAGTATACTTGTTATGTGCATAGTTAATTGAATTTTATGATACTTTAGTGTTATAGATGGTAGAGTATAACTTATGCAGTAATATTTTGAGGAGAAATAAGTAAAAGCTAAATATGTGGTTTTAATTTGAATTTTGATTCATAAATTCAAATAAAGAATGGGAAAGGTCCAGAAATAAACCTCTGAATAAGAATAGCAGTTACAAAAATACACCTACATTCTTCGATATATAGAAGCAAATTGACATGTTGGAAATGGCAAAGTATAAAAATTTTAAAATCAAAAACTGGTTCTAATTTTAAAAATTAAAAAACTGATTATATTATATAAATAAAATTACTAATTTTAATTAGAAGCCAATATGTACATATAATTTTTTTTCTTAACCCTTCAAAATAGATTTTTATTTAAAAATAGATACCAATTTAGCAGTTTTCATTGGTCGTCAGATATCTCTAATTCTGTTTTAGTGCACAATTAGCTCAATGATATTACGAAGTGCACATTAATTTAGAGCGGATTTCTTTACTTTTATTGGCACATAATCTGCATCGCTGACGTCTATTTCCTTCAATTTGAAAATGTTCTCCAACAGAATGCAAAATGGTTTGACTATGAGAGGGTTGTTGGAACTTATTTGTCCCTTAAATTAATGTTCACAGTGCAGGGATGCAATTTTTTGCATCCTCTAAAAGATATAGACAAGACGCAAATTTATATTAAACGTCAAAGACAGCTGATTATTGTTTGAAAAATATGGACAAAATAAAAAGAAATAAAATCTGAATACTAGTTATATTTTGAAAGTAAAATATTTTGAAATTTAAATAAAATTTTTTTAAATTTAAACAGAACATAATAATATAATCATTATAAATTACGTATATATAATGACAATATTAGGTTCTGTATATTATTTGCGTACCTTTTACATAAAAAGAGTAGTTTTAAGTAGTTGCGAGTAGTTGGTAAATGGAACGCCAATTTAACATGATCGTATTTACTGCTATCTGCACCTTCTCAATAGGCTGGTGTAGTTGGAAGTAGAAAAGAGTTGTTTACTCTGTAAAAAGAAATAAATATAAAATATGCAAAATATATGCATCCAAATGCATTGATTCTATTTGAACGTACCCTAATTTGATAAACATGTTTATTTGGTGTTTGTTTTTAGCATAAATATATTACGAATATATGGGAAGAAAGGAGTAGTCATCTCTTTTCTTCTTAAGTGTTTTTCTATCTTAAGGTATACATATGCATTTATACTATACAAAAAATACATATGCATTTTATACTATACAATCGATTACACTCGAAGCTTTAGACGGAATTGACGTTAGTAGTATGAAAAAGAAACATTTAAACATTTTAATTTTAACGACTCAAAACGCTTTGGAATGTCATATTTTATTTGTTAAAAAATAAAACATAGAATTTTTATTTTGTAAAATTTTGTTTATTATTTTTTATTTGTGTTTATTATTTGAAGTAAAATTTATTTATATTAAAATTGTTATAAATTTATTTTGTTCTTTTTCAAACGCGTCATGTTCACGTTTTTGACTTTTCAAAACTACATAAATTTGTCGTTCACTTTGAGCCACCTATATACTGACAGTATAAAGGTGGCTTTGTCATACAATATAGGAGCCAAAGCATATTAATAAATAATTGTTGGGCATTTCATAGCGTTTTGGTTTAGTCACGTCGTTGGCGTCGATCATATTCCAATTCCAGGAGTAATTTTAATTGTTTTTTTTTACCAAATAGTTGACTTCACATTTGGAAAATTAAAGTTTTTATTTGATAGATTCTCAGAAAATAATGTTTGTTTTGAAGTTTCAAGCCTTAAAAATTTTCAAAATTAAATTTAAAATTTTTTTCAGAATAGATGTATTTATCTTACAAAACTCTTTTTTTTTTTATAAATGTTAAATCTTTAAAACAATGTTTTGACTGCATTTTAATTTTAAAATACAATAGTCCTGTTTATTTGAAACTTTAAGCAGTGAATAGATGTATGTATTTGTTTTTTATTTGAATTTTCATTACAAATTGATGATAGCTGGATGATGAAAGCTTAAAATGAACTTTTTTCATTAAAGTTAACTAACAAAAAATGGTTTTTCGTAAAATTTTTTAAGTAACAACGATGGTAGAAATTTTATAATTACGGTAACAAAATCAACTGCAATTACAATAAATCAGACTATGTTAGTGCCTAGTGGTGGTTTAATCTAATAGGGATGGGACAAATAAAAGCAAATTTTGAATTTAACTTTGATTTCATTATAAAGTTTTGCTTCATATTTTTAGTACAATTTTTTTTTTGAATTTTTTACGTGTGTTTTATATTTTAGAAATATAAGACCCAGTGACAGTCTACAGTGTGTAGACTCTACAGATAGAGTCGACTGTTGAATATAAGGATAAACTTTCAAGCAAAATAAAAAAAAAAGGGAATAAAATACTGTAAAAAAAAAGTTTTGATGGATTTCAGGTGAGTTTTGATTTTTTAAGGAGTTTTTGAACAAAAAAAAAAAAAATTAAAACTATTATAATAAAAAGTTTATTTTTAGATGTTGTCGTTGGTTGATGGGTCTTTTGGGAAACAAAAAAACTTTTAAATTGTGATTTATATTGAGTGGATATTGAGTAGTAAGTTGCAATCATGGCTATAGATTGAAGAAAGTTTTTGTAATTTTTTTGTTTTAATTATAGTTAAAAAATTAAGAAAATAAGTGAATAATTTATTTTTGTGGAGGCTATAGTAAACAAGAGGTTAATAAACTTTAAATAAAGAAAGAATGAATTTAATATGGTACTTGTAAGTAATAGAATAGAATAAAATTGTTTATTTAAATTTAAATTTACTTTAATAGAATATACATTAAAATTACATTACATTAAAATTTTAAGTTTTTGTTAGTACCTTGTTGGTACTAAATAAATTTTATATATATTTTATTTCCCTTTAAAACTCTTAGTTTTTATATAAATTTTGTTGTGACAAGTTATTGGAAAAAAAAACTTTTGTGATAATCCGGCTGGAATTTCGATGGTTTCAGATATACTTAATTTTATGAGGACATAAAATTTGGATTGGATTACATAAAAAGTTTTTAATGATGTTAGTTAAAATTTCATCAAAATTCAGCATTTTCATTTAGTAAATAAGGTTTTGGAT
This sequence comes from Poecilobothrus nobilitatus, assembly GCA_947095535.1. Lineage (NCBI taxonomy): Eukaryota > Metazoa > Arthropoda > Insecta > Diptera > Dolichopodidae > Poecilobothrus > Poecilobothrus nobilitatus. The sequence continues at coordinate 117,883,267 of OX352774.1, forward strand.
GGAGACGGTACCGAAAGCTTTGACGAAATCAATATATCTGTATGTATATATTGATCATCTCTGTTATCTTTTATGTGACAAACGAGCTGCTTTTTCTGAAGCAAAAGTTTTCATTATTTTTTATCTTTTTAAATTAAAAGTATTTTGAGTACCTATTTTTTAGGTTTTGATGTTATTATGCATGATATTTAGTTATTAACTTATAATTTCATTTAACAAATGAAACACATATTTATTAATTTTACACTAAAAAGTTAATATTAATTGTTAAGTAGTATAAGCGTAAATAGCTTCATATTGTTTTTTTGTATGTTAAGATAAAAAATTTTGCAGAGTTTTTGGAAGAAAGTCTAGTTAACGAAAATGTCGAGCAATAAACAATAGTGAAGTAATATTTCCAGAAAAATTATTTGTTTTATTCTTTTATAATTTATAGATTCTTACTACGGTAGTAATCATAAATTATAATAGCCATATTATTGTTCGATGCTTTATAAAAAGAATTCAGTTAGAGTTTTTCTTAGCATATTTTCATAATATTTATTATTATGATTAAGAAGCTTACTGAGCTTATGCATCAGTTATCACAAACTCTAGATACGTAGAGTATCTTCAAACGTTGCAAAAGTTATCAAGAATGATTGCGTTATAATATACACGGTTACTGAGGTTTAAAACTTTTAATAACATTATTTATTGAACATTTTTTGTTTTTAACGTGTCTAGACAGTATAGAATAAAAGAAAGTAAAGAGTATGTGAAATTGTGATGTGCTAGAGACTTGCGGTAAAACGTATTTGATTAATCATGTGGAGTACCATACAATTGAAAATATTTTGGCGACCTCAACCTTTTGCTTGGACAACGTAGTTTCAGGTCGCAGTGCTTGGGCTCTGAGAAGTTTTGTAAGCCCTTAATATAAGTCAACGATATATAATCATGTGGGGTATTATCGAAAAGATACAACTTTTGTTTTGCAAGCATGGTTTCAGAACGCTCTGCTTGGCTGAGGTAGTTTATAATCGATTTGAACTTTTGCCATGCAAACAAACATTACTATGTAATATTAACATACATATAATCCTTTCATCATTTTTAAATATTTATTGTTTTTACAGACCTATTATTATGGTTTGCGTTAATTTCCAGATAACAACTACATTACAATCAATTTTAGTTTTTAGTTTTACATTTTTATGAAATTGTTGATGAAAAAACTTTTCAAATTATCGAAAATTATAAGCTAATAATTTACTATAACAAATATTTTGTTATTTGAATCAATTTAACATGAATATAAATTTTATTTTTTATATTTTTCTAATTTTTTATTTCTAGGAAATAAATTTTTAAAGTTCCTATTCTGGTTCTTTTTTAAGAAGTTGTAAACATGTGACATGTTTCCTATTATTTATTTTTATTTTGTTCTTTTTTTTTTTATTTTATTTGATTATTTTCCACATTTAGAAACCTATTAACTGTAATAAAGGAAATTACAAAAAAAAAAAAACAAGGAAGAAAAGCATAACGATAAAATAGGAAAAATCACGGTAAATGTATCCCTTATATTATAATCGTCTATATTTGTAAATATGTATAGGTACTAATAAATTATGTATGTATGTATGAAATATAGTAAAGGAGAAAAAAAAATTTGAAAATTATATTCTTTGTTTGTTTGTTTGTAAAAAAAAAAAAAATGTACTTTAAAATTTATTTAAAAATCCATTCGAAACATTTTTTGACAAAATATTCTGTACTTACAATTTATTTAGAATATATAGTTTTTATTTTCAAACGAAGTGCATTTGAAGTGAAAACTGGCGTAGATTTAATATTTTGAGAATTTCTTTTCAGAATACAACCAAAAATCATTATAATTTTATTATTTCAACTAAAATTAAATATATAGACAACGGAGCATAAAGATATCATTTTAGCAGGATTTACGATTTACCATTTTAGAGAGTAGAAATTAAAACAAAATTGAAAAGAAATAGTTTCGCGGTTAGAAATAGTTTTTAGACGTTTAAAAAATTATAATAAAGAAATGTTACTTTTTTTAAAATTTGAATAATAACGGTTAAAAAAAATCGCTCTTATTAAATATCGCAAATTTTTATTTCAAATAATAAATAAAGATGTTATTTAATATCCTTTATAACGAACAAATCCTTTTCACTTGACAATAATATAGAAATAGAAATTTTTAGAACTTCAGGGATAATTTTGAAGTTTAAGAAATGTCAAAAATAGGTTTGAAATGTCAGAAAACAATAAAGAAATATTGAATGAATATGAAGAAATATTGAATAAATAATGAAGAAAATTTATATTTCATTTTTTCAAAAATAATGAAGGAATATTAAAGAAATAGTGATGTCTAACCGTTAAGTTCTGTGTGTTGTTATGATTTTTTCGTAAATTTTATTTGAGATTTTTTAAACTTAAAAAAATATACATTTATTTACATTTAATAGTAGCAGAAGTGGATGCAGAACATTTTCATAAAAAGGATAAAATAAAATTTTATTTAACTTAATCGATTAAATTTTCATTCATTTTAAAAATATTTATTATATATATGAATATTTTACAAATATTTATATTATATATCAATTAGTTTATTATAAAACGTTTTTGTCCAATACTGTAAATTTAAAATGTTACTTTTTATTATTGTTTATTTTATTCTATTTAGAAAAAATGGGGTTTTTCTTTCCTTTTTTATTTTAAGTTATTCTGAATGCATTTTACTACTTTTTACATATTATAATCTTCTAAACGCTACATTAACTCTAAATTCATATGCATATGTAATATAACATTTACATATATTTAAACTATAGATTTGAGTCATTGAACTCGAAATTCGAAACGAATATGTAGAATAGGAAAAAAAATTTAAATCCGACATTTTAAAGAGTTGTTTCTTAAAACAACATGAAAAATAAATGTGAACAGCCTATTGAATTTTTTTTTATTTATTTGCATAATTCATTCAACAGTCCCGTCATCAACGTTTTTGTTTTTTATTTGTTTCTAGTTTTGTTCTTTCGGAACTAAAGAAACCTTTTAAATGTTATAATTTTGTTTCAATTTTCAAGTTTTTTCTATTTGTTTTTTAAAGGTTTGCAATAAAATGCATGTGTCACATCATAGATCTAAACTGAATATAAAAAAAAAGTGTTGAGAAAAATAAAGAAGGCAATTGTTAAACGGGGCGTTTGTTCCAAAAAACTCTCAGTGGTAATTTTAGTTTTTTTTTTGAAATATTTTTAATTAGTTTTCAAAGTCATTAATTTAAAGAGTTGGATTAAATAGCTTTAATACTGTTTTAGTACAGTAGTTACAAAAGTACAGTAGTACAAAAGATAAACAATTTTAATCAAAATTGTTTATCTTTTGAAATACTTTTTAAAAAGAGAAAATCCTCACTTTCAAAATGAAAACCAAATCAGAAAAATTAAAATATATGGCCACAAGCATTAATCACTTAAAGTGCTTTACTTTCTTACTTAATTAGAGCCTGACCCTGACTAAACACATATTTTACGATCCAAGGTATTCTCTTTCCGTTTATTTTGTATCATGCCAAAGAAGTTTCGGCCGTCTTCGTCCCCTAATTGAATTTAAAGAATATATTTGTTACCGTTTTTGGGTTCATACACTCTACGAGGTCTAACCATTGAAGTCGGCTCAGCTTAATTTTTTTTAACTAAATCGACGTCATTGTGCAGGTGGTATATAGTTAGGCGTTATTTCTTCCCCTGCACAATCCTCTCATTAACCTCGAACTATAAAGCGACGAAGAAATTTACGCTGAAAGATTCCTCCTCACTTGCTCTTGGCAGTGTCCACATTTCTAATGTATTCATAAGAATTGAAAGTATGAGTAGTTTTTACTGTATTACTTTAGAATCTTGAGATAGAACTGAAAACTAGTTGTTTCTGCAGACCCAACTAGCAACAATTTGTAAAGTTATATTCTTTGTTTTATTTCTACTTCAATGTTGTTAGCGTTGTTGACTTGAAGTTATAGTTACTTACGATGATCCTCCGATTTTACGATGATTTTGACCAATTTGGTGCTTTGTGGCCGCTATATTTGTCGACAACATATATTTTGTTTTGTTCTCATTCACGCGCAAAATCTCATTCTTCTTTAATCTGTTTGAAAGCCTCGATGACTGCCCGCCGCGCTTAGCTATGTCAATATCATCAGCCAAGTAACTGTACAGAATTGTAAAATATGTTATCTTCTGTGTGAACACCTGTTCGTCGTTCAATGTGTTGTACTAGTTAAAAAAGTCTTAAGTGGTTTTTTCATACATAATATCAATCAGTAGCAGTTATTTCAGTTGTAATATTAGTTTTGTAAATGGAATAAAAAATTTATAATGCCAAATTCTGTTTCTGTTTTTTGATCAAGAGACAAATTAAACAATATGAATTTGAATCCGTGTAAATTTAAATAGTAGTTAGAATGGCATAAATGTAATATTATTACTATAGAAATAACCAGATTAAAGCAACAGTCGCGTCGCATATTTTAATATAAAAATATTCGGTTTCCTTTGCAAATTGGTAATTGACTAAAATTTAAAATTTGTTTTAACCTTTTATTCCTGAGCATTGAAAGAAAGATTCGAAATGGTATGGGAGAATAAAAATTTTAGAAATGGGGAAAGATATTTAAAACATTCATTGTATTGAATTGAAAATTGAAATATATGACAAAAAAATAAATAATACAGAATTTAGAATTCAATATTCAAACATCGTATTAGACGTTGATTTTTTTTTTTGAATTAGAATGCATCACAAGTATTCCAAAACAAAAGAAATTCAAAGTATGAAGCAGATTTGATTTGGTTTGATTTAAAAATAAAAAAATTAGGAAAAGTAGGAAAAAGCGAAGGAGGTATTTTACTCTTTTATCTTTGGGACCAGAGAAGAATTTAAAATGAACATTAAAATTGAAAGGGTGGTCTTGTTGTTCTTTAAAAAATTTATTCATGAATAATAAGTTTTTCGTTTTTTTTTTGCGGAAATGATGATGGTTTGTGATTTCAATTTCTTCAAATTCTTATTCTGAACTATTTTGATGAGTCTAATTTTTAGCGTTTTAAAAAACAAAGGAGAATATTGAAAATGTAGACTTAGTTTATTAGTTTAGGGGGAATTCTAAATTGTATTATGTTGTTTGAATAATAGTAAATTTTAATAGTTTATACATATAGTGAATTTAAACAACGTTCAAAGTTGTTAAACTATTTTTATTTAAAATCTTTGAAGTATTGCAAGGGTACTATATAAAAGATCCGCGTGCGGAAGAATAAAAAGATTATTTAAGGATTTTTTATAGAAGATCGAAGATTCACTATGATAGAAAAAAGTTACTTTATATCGAAAGCAAATTTTTTGGGATTTTTTTGGGAGGTTTGGTGATAGTTTAAAAGACACAAAAGTGGAGTGGAATAAGAAGAATCCTATATGAGTATGTGAGACTTTAAGCTACTAAACATTACCTCCCTTTTTTAACCAAACAATAGATTATGTAATCTTTAGTACTCATATACTGCCTGGTCAAAGGAAGTTAAATTTGGGGAATGAAAATTGATTTTAAATTGACAGACATATTATAAACGAAGTTTTTAATATTCATCTTGAACCTTTTAACGTTGTATATTTTAATCCTCGCCAATTCTACGAAACACATGAAGTGGAAGATGGTTTCACATTTGAGAGGCGGTTAGCATGAAAACGTAACGAAAATTTATTTTCTTGACAGCATAACAATTTTTTTTTGTTCTGTTCATTCTAATATGTAATCAATGCTTCCCAGATCAGTTTTAAAAGTGAAAGTGAAATTTTCTAAAATAAATTTTGGTATCTATAAAATTATTTTTCTTTAATAGTTATGGATTTATAATATAACTGTTTAGAATTGATTTAGAAACAAAATTTGTGATGGGTGTGGAAAATGTTCTTTTTCTTCAATTGTGTTTTTTTTTTGTTATATTTGCAAATTTTTGTTGGCTTCTTCAAAAATTGTTTTGTTTTGTGAGTTTTTAGGGTATGTTTTTCTTTTTTGAATTAGAATTAATAAAAAAAATCCAAATTTTGCTTGAAAAAAATGATTTGTTGGTTGTTTACATTAGGAAGAAATACAATTTTTTTTTTATTTTCTTGTTTTTCGGAAATTATTTTAGAAAATATTATTTTGTTTTTCTGATATTTTGATATTTTGCTTTTCTGTGAAAACTTTGAAAGTAAATTAATGATATATATTCTAAAATAAAATAAAATTAGAAAGACACACTGTAATAATTAGAGATATAAGATAATTCTTCATTAAGAACATTAGACCCACTCTTTCTATATTCAGATAAATTAAATGTAAGAAAAGTAAAAGTAACATTCAAACAAAATATTTGGGTCTTGCAATTTACTCCATTTAATGTAATCCCAACATATTTTTGAAAGTTTTTTATACGTTTTGTTTTTAAATATGTAGATTTATTTCGGTATTTAAAGTTAATTTTTATCTTATTATAAACAAAACTAAAAATGATTTTTTTTTATATTGAACTTAAGAGCACTCCAGATAGCTAAATCTCTTACTTAATTTAGTATTACCTAGTATTACTAATATTGGATATAAAATATTTTCATTTTGAAATTGTAAATGTTATATAGTTTTCATTAATCATTTATTTAATATTCTTATAGTATTGTTTTAGCAAATTTTTTTATCTTCAAATTTTAAATTTACTAAACTAAAACAATTACAATTTAAACTAAACTATTTAGTAATTAAGAAGAAAACTTAACTAACCTATAACTCTTTTAGTTTAGTGTAAATGTTCCCAAAAAATTGATTTCTAACTTTTTAGTTTATTTACTTATTTATTTATATTAATATTACAAATCACATAGCATATTGCAATTTTACAAAACCATCAGCTACTAAGGCTGAATAATGGTCGAATACTATTATTAAATTATACACTTATATTTATTTCGTTTATATTATATATATTAGGCAGAAAGCGGGATTTTTTTTCAATTAATAAAACTTGCTTAATAAATAATTAATAAATCTGTGCATCAGCATTTGAACGCGTACTCCCACGGTTAATAAGCCATATTATTAACTACTAAGCCACCGAGACCTCCGTATATGCATTTTTATACCCTACACCTAAAGTATAGGGTATATTAACTTTGGTATGGTGTTTGTAACCACCAAAAGGAAGCGAGTTAGGTATAGACATGTATATATATTCTGAATCAGGATCACCGCCGGAGTCGATTTAGCGATGTCCGTCCGTCCGTCCGTCCGTCCGTCCGTCCGTACGCACGATAACTCAAAAAATAATGATGCTATCTTGATGAAATTTATATAGTAGGTTACTAATTACGAAAGAAAGGCTAAGTTCGAATCTGGACAAAATCCGTCCATGGGTTCGGATTCTGGAAGCTTCCGAATGATTCCGGCTTTTGGAGATAATCTCCGCAAACGAGATTATCTCCAAAAGCAACAAAGATAGAACCTTCAAATTTTGTACAATGATGTTTCTTCCCGTTCGATTTATGTCTCTGAAATTTAAGAGGATTTGGTCCATGGGTTTGGGTTTTGGAAGCTTCCGAACGAGCACCAGAGCAAATGAGATTATTTCCAAAACCAACAAAGATAGAACCTTTAAATTTTGTACAATGATGTTCCTTCCCGTTCGATTTATGTGTCTGAAATTTAAGAGGATTTGGTCCATGGGTTTTGGATTTGGAAGCTTCCGAACGAGCCCCAGAGCAAATGAGATTATCTCCAAAACCAATAAAGATATAACCTTTAATTTTGGCAGAATGGTGTTCTTTCATGTATGATTTAGGCCTCTGGAATTTAGGAGAATTTGGTCCATGGGTTTGGATTTGGAAGCTTCCGAACGAGCACCAGAGCAAATGAGATTATCTCCAAAACCAACAAAGATATAACCTTTAAATTTGGCAGGGTGGTGTTCTTTCATGTTTTATTTAAGTCTCTGAAATGTGAGAAGATTTTGTCCATGGGTTCGGGTTTTGGAAACTTCCGAACGAGCCCCAGAGCAAACGAGATTATCTCCAAAACCAATAAAGATAGAACCTTTAAATTTTTTATAATGATGTTTCTTCCAGTTTAATTTATGTCTCTAAAATTTAAGAGGATGTGGTCCATGGGTTTGGATTTTGGAAGCTTCCCAACGAGCCCCAGAGCAAATGAGATTATCTCCAAAAACAACAAATATATATAACCTTTAAATTTGGCCGAATGGTGTTTTTTCATGTTCGATTTAAGTCTCTGAAATTTGAGAGGATTTGGCCATAGGTTTAAATTTGAAAGAATTTGAACCGTGGATTCGAATTTTGGAAGCTTCCGAACGAGCCGCAGAGCAAATGAGATTATATCCAATACGAACAAAGGTAGAACCTTTGAATTTGGTACAATGGTGTTCTTTCGTGTTTGATTTATGTCTCTGAAATTTAAGAGGATTTGATCCATGGGTTTGGTTTTGGAAGCTTCCGAACGAGCACCTGAGCAAATGAGATTATCTCCAAAACCAACAAAGATATAACCTTTAAATTTGGCAGGGTGGTGTTCTTTCATGTTTTATTTAAGTCTCTGAAATGTGAGAAGATTTGGTCCATGGATTCGGGTTTTGGAAACTTCCGAAAGAGCCCCAGAGCAAACGAGATTATCTCCAAAACCAATAAAGATAGAACCTTTAAATTTTTTATAATGATGTTTCTTCCAGTTTGATTTATGTCTCTAAAATTTAAGAGGATGTGGTCCATGGGTTTGGATTTTGGAAGCTTCCGAACGAGCCCCAGAGCAAATGAGATTATCTCCAAAAACAACAAATATATAACCTTTACTTTTGGCATAATGGTGTTCTTTCATGTATGATTTAGGCCTCTGAAATTTGAGAGGATTTGGTCCTTGGGTTCGGATTTTGAAAGCTTCCGAACGAGCCTCAGAGCAAATGATATTATCTCCAAATGCAACAAAGATATAACCTTTAAATTAGGCAGAATGGTGTTTCTTCATGTTTGATTTATGTTTCTGAAATTTGTGAGGATTTGGTCCATGGGTTCAAATCTTGGAAGCTTCCGGACGAGCCCCAGAGCAAACGAGTATATCTCCACAACCAACAAAGATAGAACTTTTATTTTTAGTACAAAGGTGTTCTGTTATGTTTCCTTTTCTGTAAAATTGGAAACTGACATTTGAAAGAATTTGAACCATGGGTTCGTATTTTGGAAACTTCCGGACGAGCACAAGAGCAACGAGCATATCTCCAAAACCAACAAAAGTAGAACCTTTAAATTTAATAGAATGGTGTTCTGGCAAGTTTTCTTTATGTTCCTGAGATGGATTCGATGAATTGGAGTGGCAATTCGGGTAGCTGACACAAACATCCCAAGGACTACCAATCTCCGAAAATAATTAAGATAGAAACTTAAAATTTTATACAAGGGTGTCAAGCATATCCCAAGCGGATGCCTCTTTTACGTTCTTGAAATTCGAGTTGAATAAGACAGAAAAGGGAAGAAGTTCAAGCAGCTGCCAAAAACACTTATGGATTGTTAATTTAATTCGAATTATTCAGGTGTAGGGTATTAATAAGTCGGTTGCATCGACTTACTGTTACATTTACTTGTTTTTTTTTAATTAAACTTTATTTTATACCTTTTATTTAAATCTTAAAATTAGTTGCTTAGCCTAGAAAAAGTTTAACAAAAACAGCTTTGTATTCTTTATCTTATTAACATTTAAATTAGTCTTTAAAAATTTTTATGTTAGTTTTTTTTCTGCTTTATTATTAAATTTATTGAGATATAACATTATTGGTTTACAATTTTTGCAATTTTCAGATATTGATAAAAAATTAAGGTTATTAAAAAATCAGTAGTACATTTTATTGTTTAAGATAAAATCTTAACCTATACTTAAAACTATACTTACACTAGTTAAAATAAATGTGTAAATTATACTTAATTCTGATACTGACTATTCTCCAACCACCAATAATCTTTATTTATAAATTTATCTCTGTGAGATATTAACATGTCATATTTCAAATTTACTCCGTTTATATCGCCCAGGTTATATTCTATGACTTTACATGTAGCCCGTCTATTATAGTGATATAATAGAGGGACATGATTTTGGTCTTTAATATAACTATTTTTATCTAAAAAGATGAAGTGCTCAGGGGCGATAAATCCCGTGAGCAAAGTCTTTTTAATGTACTCCTCATTGTGGTAAAATATATGAGATATCAAACCATTTTCAGGAGTGCTTTGTGCTCTATCATAATGTTTTCGAATCAATTTTATTAGAAAATTGTCGATTCTTATTATGTTTGCATCTTGACCAGCATTTTCCACTATTATGTTACTATAATAGGCGGATGACGTGTAAAAAAATCTGTTATTTCTACCACAAGACCAACCGTTATTGCACGAAAAGCGTAATGCCAAAATTCATACATTTTTTATATAATAATTTATATCAAAACCAAATAACTTCGAATAAATTAACATTTTTTTTTTTTTCAATAACAATTATAAGTGAATAATTAATCTTAAAAATATGTACATTCATATAATACTTCCATACATATGCATATGCATTTTTTAGAGTATACAAAAAAAAGAAACAAAAAAAATTTGTTCATAATATAATGCATATGGCGTGTAAATATGTATGAAATTTGGACTTAGAAAAAAGTTAAAGTTAGTCGGAACAAAAAATGTTCTCTGGCAAAACTATTGCTCTTTACTTGTGTAACGACTTTTTCTTAATAATTTTTTTCATAATATTTTCCTGTTACGAAATATTCATAAAAAACTTAAAAATGATGCCAGTAAACTACCACTTTTGGTTGTCCGATTTGCTCCAAAAGCTTATTAATCCGAGATATTTATGTCAAAACCCTAATTCAAATAATTCCGTTTAAGTTCATACTGTTTTTTCCGCCGTTTAAGTAGTACACTTACCCACAGTCATACTTACATACCCACTTACACACACACACACACATACACACGCGATTTCTACGCGCCGGAGTAGTGCATATTTGCCAAAAACTCTGGAACAAACTTTTGGTGTGAAAACAATACCTACCTTATGCGGTCGGTAAAAATAGAGTATGATCCGGCCAATTTATCAAATATTAATTTGAAATATGCTTTAAGTATCCCGTATAGAGATACCTACTCTAATCAGTAAATATTGATGTTTAGATAATAGATAGTACCGTTACTAAAATTTATCGTACCGTTTAAAAACAATTAATGACTAATAACAAAACAGAAAGATTTTTGTTTAACAAAATTATTTTTATTTAAAAGATTATTTTAGCTATTTGATTGAAAAAAGAAATTATTTTGTTATTGAAATTATATCGTTTAGTATTTATCCTACATATTCAATGATATTTAACGAGAATACTTTAGGAAAGGTTATCTATCGTATATCGTCGATTTCTAGACATTGAAATAATTAAATGTTTTCTTTTCATGACTTAATCCATAGAATAACTCCATAAAATAACTGGACATTGTAAAGACGGACACAATACAGTTTTTTTTAAACTTGTACGTAGAAATTATAATATAATCCTCTTTATAACCAGATGATATGTATATAGTAGATTATATAAAGTTCAGTATGTATTATATGTCTATATATTATCTTCTATAATTATAATTTAGTAGTTTTCAGCCACACACTACGTATTATGAATTCCGTTTCAAGCTTTGAACATCAGTAACTATATATTTTTTACGATTTTTCTACTATAAAACCTATACATAATATTAATAAACATAAACAACACATATTAAAACATAAACAACACATTTCATATTTACATTACAGTAGTATGGTACCTACGATAGTCAGTAGTAGTAACAAAGGGTACAAACAGAATAACAAGAAAAAACACAAAATTATAAGAGACATTCTCACTTACTCCCTTTAAAATTGTGTATTTTTTTTTTCCTCTCGAATCTCGAGTCGACTCGATCTCAACGGCTCAACTATTCGTTGGCTATATGTATGTAATGTAGTATGTACTTTAACTTACGCATGTATAAAGAAAAAAATTTAAAAATTGATAAAAATCATCATTTATCACAATATGCATTGAAATTTGAAAATAATGATGAATGATATTGATTTGATATTAATAATCAATATGTATATAAGTATGTATATACTTATGTATTACCAGCGGGCAGAGTTCTCTTTAATATTCAAATAATTGTTTTGGTTTTGTACTTTTCTATTAAATTGTTGCATTTATGTATGAATGTTTGTATATTATTTTAAGAGATTAGAAAACTTTTCTAATTGTATTCTTTTTTCAATTCAATTTTTTCTGATATAAGTACATAAATTTTGGTATACAGCAGTTCTTACGACCAAAATTAAATTTCAATAATTTTTTATTTTTGAATATTTTGTATGTCAATTTTATGCAGGGTTACCATTTGTACAATTGTGATAATATTTATATGGTTTTCCTGGCCTCTGTACCATGTACAATCTTAATCAAGGATTGTACGCCAAATATACGGTCTTTTCAGATTTTAAATTTTTTACATTAAGGCAAGGTAAAACGAACAGCGGTAATATTGTTACAGACAACGTGGCTTATAAAAAAATTGAACTGAATTTTGTTTCAAACTTTGTTTGTGCATTTTACGAATGTTTTACGGATACCTATTCTGTTTTCCTTACGTACCTTTAAAACATTTATTTAAAACCTTTAAAACATTATATTATCGAACTCAATAAATAAATAGACATAATAGTCCTCACTCACAATACCAAATAATCTAAATATACGTACACCAACTACAGGCTCTTTATACAATTTAATTCTGTTTTGGCGTTATTTTAAAAATAATTTCAGTTAGTGTTTTGACGAATTTGGTTTTGCTTTCTGATTTTTTACGGATTGTACTTTTTCCATAAATTCTATTTTTCTAAACTGCAACTGTCTATTATGAATTGGGATTCAACATAGAATTTGACTACACATTAACAGGGGCCCCTAGTATGTATAGAGTATGCTATCGAAATTCAACATTTCAGAGAATCATACAGAAGCAGTTTTTTAATATAATTATTTAGGTGCATTATGAACAGTATCTATTTTATAGTATCATATTATTTGGAAATCGTCACCAAAAACTGCTTAAAATATCCAATAAAAGTATTAATTTTAAATTTAAATGTTACAAAATATTTAATAAAAAGCAACAGTTTATTTTGTTTTAAGGTTTTAGGAGAAATTTTATGAGTATTAAGTTGAAACTAAGAAATACCTAAAATCATTTGAGGTTTTTAATTAAATTATAAGGTTTTAAAGCCCTAGAAACAACTTGTCTTTTTTTTATAATTCAGATTTATTTTTGTATTCTATCTTTAAAACTTTTTTTTCGAGAAAAATAAACTTCAATATTTCTAAAGTGTTTATATTTTCCATTTTATATCCTCTTTAATTGGAAAATAAATAAATTTCAAAAAAATATTTTATGTATCTTTAAAAAACATATATTATGAGGTTGAAAAAATTATACCAAAGAAAAAAAAAAAAATTAAAAATCAACACAAAACAACGAATTAAAGAAAAAACAGCATCTCTTTCATCATCCATCCATTCATTTTTTCATCTTTTATACATAAGGAGACACAAAAATTGTTAGAATTTTCTCACCTGAAATACCTATTTTTATCTTTTTATCTGAAAAATTTTATATTTTTGCAGTATGTCACAATTTGACATTTAATATGATAACAGTATTTGAATGAATATAACGAAATTTCCAGATATTATATAATAAACATTAATGAAAAATAAATATATAAATCTAACCAACCACACATTTTCTTGAACCAAAATTCTTTTTCTTAATAATAATTAATTAATTGTAAATTTAAAGGAGATGAAAAGAAACTTAATTTACGTTTTTAAAAGGAAATAACTGTTTTTTTTTCTTATTTTTCAGTTTTGTTCTTTGTTTTTTCTTTTGAACTTTAACGAAAAGGAGTTGAATATGATGATGATTAACGCCATCATTTTAACAAGAAAAAAAAAGCATGTGGTTTTACAAATTAATTACATAAAATTTTCTCAATTATTAAATTTTCTTTTACTTTGTAACTTGTTAAATGTGTTAGTATGTATTATATAAGATAGATATATTGATATTAGAGAGATGTTATGTTGACAAAGTTGACTAAAAATTAATTTTTGTAAATAAAAGCGAAATTATTTTTGGTTATTACGTTATTTTTTAAAAACTCTCGTCTTCTCAACTTTTTTAGCACATTTGTAAGAACAAAATTTAAAAATACGTTCGTCATTCTGTTACAAAACTTCTACACCGTTTAAGATAAAGGAATGGAATTTTAACTATCGTCTCTTAAAAAAAATTAATTTTGAAGAATAACTTTTTTATGTAGCACCATCGATTACGGAACTACAAATTTTTAGAGTTTAAGGAAGCCCTGTTTTCAAATGTGCATATATATATATCTCAGTTCTGCTTTCAATCTAAAAACGCTAATCAATAGAAAAACATTTTGTAAAATTTTGCTTTCTTCATATCTCGGCAATACTTTTATATAAAAGCTTGAAATCTTCAGAGAAGAAAAAATTTTCCGAATTATCTTAAGTTAGTTCAGATTTTGTGTCAAGCCGTGTTTAAAATAATTGCTAAATTTTACACAATTTAACAGATTATCTTTTCTTTATAGTAGAGTTTTCTTAAAATTGAAGAAATTAAAAAAATTTACAAATTTTCGTGCAAATTACAATATTCTAAACCGTTTTTATTAGGTACTCCTTTTGCAAAATATTCGTCTTTAGAAACTTTCAGTTTTACATTCTCCATTATTTTGTTTCTTGTTGCCTTGTTTCAATTTGCTTTCTATCATTTTTCATCACCTGAAAATTTAATTAAGTTCATTTACCTGTATTTTATCATTGTAATAAAAATAAAATAAAAAAAAAAAAACTTTAGATATACTTTTCTTTCTAGTTGTTTTCTAATTTTTCTCCTTTTTTTTGGTCCTGTCACAATTATTATTGACTGTTATTGTTTGTCCTTTTTTTTGTGCTTTTATACAATAAATTAATATAAAAATAAACAAAAGACCAATAAATTAGTTTCTATCAATTTCTTTGACAATTTAATTGAAAGGATGTTTACAAAGGATTTTTCTTTTTGATTTTAGGTTTTGACTATAGAAGATAAGGGTCCATATTCAATTAAGTTTATTTTAGGTGTTACTGTTGTTTTTTTTTTGTATTTTTTTTTTTACTTTGAATAGAGACTTAATCACTTTTTTGTGAAAAGATAAAAAATTAAATGGAGATAAGAGAAGAGAAAAAATAACGAGACATAATGCTAATGTTATATTAAATTGTTATTTAATATAATATGAATAAAAGGTAAAGGTAGGTAGGTTTGTTTGGTTTCTTCAGTTTTTGTTCTTGGGGGAAGGAAATTAGAAGATATGAATTAAGATATAAAATAATTTTTAAGATTTTGCGGAATTGAATTCAATAGAGTTTCGAACAATGGGATTAATAATAATTTATTAAATTGATTTTTCAAACTTGATAATTGCAAAAGAAATTGCTAAAAAAATTTACAAAACAGGATAATATTACAAAACTTGATATTTCAAACAATTCCATGATTATATGAAAAGAAAAACCGAAACTAAAATCCTTTTACGACAGGTTAGTGTAGAACTTTGTTGTAATATGATTTCCGATCATTCATATTAAGCTGAGTGGTATTATTTTAAAAATGGCTCATAAAAAAATAAGGTTTGGTTTAAAAATTTCAACACAATTCTGAGGGACCGCGTGCATTTTCTCTGATTGAATTTTGAAATTTTCCAGCGTTTTTTGAAGAAAAAACAAATAGGAATCAAAACACTAATTTAAACTAAATAGGTAACGTGAAATATGCTATAGATATTGAAAAATTAACAGCTATTGAGAAATACTTTAAAATTTGAGAAAAAACAAAGGCGATACAGCAAACCGAATGATTAGGTGGTAGCGTGGTACGGTAATAAACGGTAGTTAAATTAATTTTAGATAACTTATTTGTTTTGTTTTTGAGAAATATATTTCTATAGTATAAATTTGAAATACATTTAAATTAAACTGCTTTCATTTTAATTCATAATTTTTCTACAAAACTCTTTTATCTGATCAAAAACAAAAATATGATAATTCAAAATAATCTAAAATTTTAATTATGAAAATCTAAATTTATGATTCCAAATTCAATATGGTATACATATTGTTTTTTTTTTTAAACTTTTTATATATACCTAAATTCTGAAATAAATTAATTTGAATTTATAATAAGAAAAACCTCCTATAGCTAACTATTTATCTAAAATGAATCAAAATTATTTTTCCCACATACGCCTCTCTATTAATTTATTTAAATAATTTTTTTATTATAATTTAATATATACGTTATATACAAACAAAGAAAAGAAAATAAAAACAAAATAAAATCATCCACCTGTTAATGAGATCCTATCCATAATTAGTTTACCTATTAAATTGGTAATTATTGTAATTTATGATCTCTAAATAAGTATACAATTACAAATACCTATACTATATAAAAATGTTAATTTATAAATAAATTATTTTCAAATTTTATAGAATAAACATAGTTAAATACAGGGTGTTTTAAAATGTATCTTCCCTTTTTTTCTTAATATACTTATAGAATCATTTTTAAACAAAAAAAAAAAGAAAGTTGGGGCTTCGGTAGCCTAGTGGTTAGGCGTGTGGCGTATTAATCGAAGGAGTGTGGGTTCGATCCCTGCACAGGTCGTAAGTGTTTTTTTCTTTACAGACCCCCTTACGACCAAATATAATGTAAATATATAGTATATAAAATAAACAAAATAAATAATATTAGTATATAATTTAATAATAGTATAAAAACCTATAATGGCCTTGGTAGCCGTATAAGATAAAGGTGAGTTAAGGCCATATAAGATAAAGGTGGCCTTGGTAGCCGTATAAGATACAGGTTACATATAAGATAAAGGTGAGTTACACAATAAATTGAAAAAATGTATTTGTTCCTCATTATTTTTTTGTAGATGAAAATAGGTATATTCAAAACCGGAAAATTTATTATTTTAGAATTAATGCCACATATGGACATATTCAATTAAAATCAAAAAATTGATCAATCAATATGTAGATGATGCTTTTATGAACAACATCAATACAATTTTTGAATTTCATGTTAATTTCTGAATCATATCCGAAATTCATGTTAATCGAATTTTCTATCAAGTAAATTTTAAATAATCATTGCACTTATAGTACAGAAGATTCGTTTAATTTTAAAAAAATCACATCCATTCTTTTAGAATTTTTTTGATTGCTCTAACTTTCGTTAGTCGTTTTCTCCTGGATTTATTTAGCCAAAAATTATTAATTATTTTTCATTCATTATAAGATTTTAATTCGGGTAAACTTTTTTTTTATTTATTTTTTTTAATGCATTTCTCTGGCACATAGATATGGGCAGGAAATTACACAGCTTTTACTGTTCAGGTGTGGCTGTAAATGTCGTAAGGGGGAATAACTTTTACGACGTGTATAGGATTCGAACCCTCGGTGTTTACCGCGTATTTTATACGCTCTTACCCACTATAGTCCACCGAAACCCCTTTGGGTAAAGTGTAAGTGGATTTTTTATTTGCCATAAGAATTGAATTTCTATATAGTGACATTATCTTATGGTATTGTAATGATAGTGTCAGATGTTCATTTAGTTGAAAATTTTTAATTTTCCCCAAAAACTTGTATTAAAATTATGAAAATTTATGGAAACAAATTTTATATGAACTTAAAATCTATAAATATTTTTCAGGTATTCTGTACCCTATGGTCTCTAATATATATATATACATATATATTGTAACTCAGTATATTTATGTTATAAATAATTTGAAATATAAACAAAACTTATATTAATTAAAATTAAATTTGACATTTTGGGTTATTTACGTTTATTTATTATTTATAAATTCACTTTTTTTTAAATAGGTATTTATTTTCGCAAAAATTTTTTAAAAAATAATTCGAATATAATTTTCTAGAAATTTAAATTAATTTATTTATTTGTTAATTTAGTAAAAAAAACAAAAAAAAAAAACAATTTTAGTGTTTTGTTTTTAACGTTTTGTTTTTTCTTTGTCATTTTCATAAAATTAAAATTATTTTGAAATTCAATTGAATTTTTTATTATTTAATTATGTTAAAAAGGATAACTAATGTTTACAACTTTTAATCTCATATCTTCAGTTTTTCTTAAACGTAATTAAAGTTATTATTATGGAACACAGCGGGATTATATTTATAGTTCTTCTTTTTTTCTAATTTTCTAAGAAGTAAAAAACTTTTCAAGAAAATTTGGAAAAATCAAAAGCAATTTTCAAAATAAAAATTTTCAGTTCTTCTCTATATAAGTTGATGATTTTTTTTTGGATTTTCGGAAAAACTAAATTCTATTTTCCAAAAAATTTTCAACTCTGCCTATACTTTTTGAAAAATAAATTTTAATTTTTTCTTTTTCTTTGAAGATTTTCGAAGAAAATAGATTTTAAATTTTCCCAATTTTAATAGGAAGAAATTAGTATCGCAGCAACAAAGAAGGATAAAATAAGAGTAAGAAAAACAGGCAGGTGTGATAATTTAATGGTTTTTTTTTTTTTTTGTATAATATTATTATCGTTTAGTTTTTTATTTTAGCACATTATTCAATTGATTGAAGAATCACATAATTAAGTTATAGAAAATAAATTTAAAACTTTTATTTTTATTCTAAAAGTTGGTAGTACTAAAGTTTGTATTTTCAAAATAAATATAGAAAAAGTGGTAGAAGAAAAAAAACAATTCAATATTAAAATGAAATATCCAAAAAATTTTGCGTCAAGAAAATTTAAAGTGTTTTGAGATGAAATTGTTATAAAAAAAATTAAATAAATAAATAAATTTTTTTTTTCTCTTTTACATCACTTTAAATTTATTTTATTAATAAATTATTTCACTTTTGTTGTTTTTCTTTTTATGATTGTAATTAAAATAGAAATTAAATTGTATTTGTTTATTATGAAAAAAAGGTGAATGTCTCACCTGCCATAATAAATAAAATTAATTAATATTTGGATAAAAAATTGTGGTGGGTTTAAAAAAATTTTGTTTGAAGAAGAAATTTCACAAGAATTTTTTAAAGTAGTTATGAGAAAAAATTTTAATAGCTACATATAAAAATAAAATAATTAAATTTTAATTTTGTGTTTTGTTTTTTTTTTTGATATTTCAAAAACTGACTGCTTAAATGAAAATTAACTTGAAATAGGGTCAAATAAAGTAATTAATATTATTGGTACTTTTATTTAAACAAATTGATAATGAATTTTATCTTAAAATAATAAAAAAAACGAAATATAATTGTGGTATGTTTTTTTAATCTTAGTTTTCAAAATTTCGTTTTTTTTTTTTTTTAATTTGTTTTCCTGAAAATCTTGGAAAATGTTGTTTTTTATATGTGATTTTCAATGAAAGCGGTGCGCTTTTGCAGAACGTGTTTATATAAAAAAAATAATTAAGAAAGACTTTAAACAACTCTAAAAATCAGATCAAATCAGATCAGATAAATCTACAAAATCAGAGTTTCAATAATATGTTTAGCGGCGGTTTGGAAGCGGTAGTCCCTATACTATTTTAAATCAATGCATATTGGAATATGTATGTAAAAAAATTAATTAAGAAAGATTTTGGTTCGTTGGAAATAAATTAAAATATGAATTAAATTGAAAACAAAAACAAGAATTAACAAAAAAAAGCAAAGATTTCATGGATTTACCTACGTGAATTTCGTGGATTTCAGTCAAATGTAAATTAAAATTTTCTATGAATTGGAGCTTTTTTCTATAATTTCACATACATATTAATAATATATAATTTTAATACACATTTTTATGTATCGAGCTATTCAGCATTTTTGATTTCAAAAAATTTAAATTGTCATATTTGCAAATCATTAATTGTGGAAAGGAAAGAAAATTCAAATATCGAAAGTAATTATTTCAATTACATTCAACGAGATGGTTTAATTGTTTTGTCTAGATGAGTATTTCATATGAATGCTATTTTAAATAATTTAATGTTGTTAAGTAAATTTAAATTTTTTGCAGATACAAATCGAAAAGGAATTATTTGCGCCCTTACCTACCAAAGTATTAATTCGAGAAATTTTGATACACCATTAGATACTTTATGTTCATGTGGAAAATCTTCTATTGAAATTTTTGCACATATTTTTGCAGTCTTATCAAATACAGTATTAAATTAACGATTGCATGTAGAATAGAAAATAATAAACTATGTAAAAATAAAATGTCAAGCGGGTCCATTAACATTCAAATATTTAAATAATTATTATGATTTCATTTTTTATAAGACTTTATATTTTATATAATTATTCCACATTAAATTTCATCTAAAAAATGAATATGTACTACTTTGGCACGCTCACCCTATCAAAAATTTTTCAGAAAATAAAAAATAAAAATAAAAATGTATATGAAAATTTATTTTCAATTTTCATTTTTTATTAGTATGCAATAGCATGCGAACAGAGGTTAGAATAGGTAATATGTTGCGAATAGGTTCACGGCACTTTCTTTGATAAAGATTTCGCTTTAAAGCTTATTTTATGAATGAAAAGTAAAAATTTGTCCATATTTTTCTTTTACAGTTGTAAGACAAAATTCCAAATTATGTTTTTTTCTTAAAAAAATAATTAATTTTTCAAATCAGAACTATATCAAAAAATAGAAGGACGGTTAAAAATATTAATATTTCACACAAAATTTGAAATTTTGGTGCTTCAAATAATAGAAGAATAGAGAGAAAAATATCCTATATCTGCCACATCCATTTTATAAAACTTTATTTTTGGTAATTTTTAGATGATTTTGTAAAAATAGAAACTTTGACAATATTTTGAAAAATGTTTTTTCTACAAATAATATATTATTTAAGCTTCGATTTATTGAAAGACTGAAGCATACAGATTTTAAGCAACTTTTGTAATTTATTTTTTTAATCCATCCCCAAAAGGGAAATTTTTAGAAATTTTACTTATTAGTTTCAATCTGTTCGTCCGTTCATCTCTTTACAAAACTTGTATACCGCTTAAGATAGAACAATGAAATTTTAACCATGGATATAGGTCTATCAAATAAATAAATCTTGCAGAAAAATCCATTGCGCACCTACATCCCGTCAAAGTTTGAAAAAGTTCTTTTATCAAAAGTGCATATCTGAGGTTTTTCAATTTAAGAGCTATTATCTCTTATCTTTAGAAATTAATATCAAAATTGTTTAATGTTTTTAAAATTAGTATTTAAATTTACCGTTATGTGATACCAAAATTTTGCAAGATTTTGCATCTTTCATAACTCCGACATACTTTTAGTTATAACCTTGAAATTTTAAAAGAAGAAAGATTTTTCAGAATTTCCGAGTAAGAGCTATTATAGGTCAGAAAATGAAATTTTTACTATTTTTATAGATACCTTTAACTAAATGCAATAATTAAAGTTTCAACATTATAATTTTACGTATTATGTACATGTGTTTTCTAATTACATAGGATTTCCTTAAAATTGAACCTTTTGTTTTCGCATTTTTTTCTTAATTATAAAGTTTTGAAAAAATTTAGACATATTGATGCAAGGTCACAGTATTTTGAAAATGTTTCTTTTGTCTTTTAGAAAATGTGCGCCTTAAAACCTTTGATTTTGCATTTTGCTTTGTTTATTCATTCCATTATAGTTTTTAAAAGAAATTTTAGAAACTTTTTTTTATCTAGTAAAGAAAAATATCAATAAATATTATAATTAATTTTCATTATATTTTTTAATTTTCATTTTTATAACGACATTTTTTTTGCCTTTTAATAAATTTAATAATTTTATTTTTTTACATATTTTTATGACTTCAAATTTACTTACTTTTATACCTTACTTTTACGAATATTATGCAATAAAACATGAAATTAAAATAATATATTAAAGAAAATCAGAAATAAATTTATTATTATAAATTTATTATAAAGAATTAAGTAACAGAGAGAAATTTATAATTTCTACAAAAAAAAAAAAATCTTTAAGCTTCTTAAAATTGAAAATGATAAGGGAAAATCATTAGATAGTACAAGTTTCAAGAACTTATTGTATTATACGTTTCAATACAGTTTTAAATTTTATTGGCTTTAATTTTAGTAATAAGATTTAATTTGGACATTACTTTTAGTTCGACTTGACTTTCTATCAAAATATAAATTTAATGTTTTGAATATGGAAAAGTGTTATTTTCATCCGTGCTCTTAAATAATGCTTCAAGATATAAGGCCGAATTGTTTTAATATTTTTTCGACAAAGGAAATGAAGCCGAAATTGGAAAGGATATAAAGTCGAACTTTAGTTTTATTATAAACAAAATTGTGTTTGTAATTCAATATATTGCAATACGCAAATAAATGTTGGTTTAATACTCAAAAGTATTACATAGTATTACATTTAGTACATACATATTTTAACAACAAGGCGTTTATAGTATAATTTGACCAACTTTCCTTTTTTAACCAAACAAAAGGTTATGGGACCTTTTGTACTATTTTACTGATTGTACAAGGGAAGATTCTGGTAAGGAGTAAAAATAAATTTAAGGTTTGCAGAAATGATGAACGAAAATGTTGACGTTCTCCTTAAACCTACGTAAATTAAAATATAATTATTATAAATAGTTCCACATTCGCTATATTCGAGTCACAAACGCATTGCCATATACTGAATTTTGCCATCTAGAAATTTGAACTACGTATAGGGGTCGGCAGCGGATTTCCTTCTCATTTCTCTTTCGAATTTCGAAAAATTTTGAATGCAGATATTGCCCAGTCCTACGAGATATCTGGAAAACAGAGAAAGGGAACCTACTAAGTGTGGTCGTAAGAGAGCGTTCCATCTTCTTGGAGCGGTTGACAATTTTAATTTTGTAATTGACTTTCAACTGTCATTAGTCATTTAACAATTTATCAAATTTTTTTTTAAATTTAGAATTCAAATTTAGAATATGATATCTAGAATTAAATAAAGTAATAGTGAACAAATACTCAAACTTTTAACCAGCATGTAGAATGTTAAATAAGATTCATAATATCTATTATTTCGATTATTTTCGTCTCAAAAGTAAAACATTATTTTGTTTATTTAATATTTAAAAAATTTCTAAAATTTAAAGAAAATTAAGATAAAAATTAAATAGGTACTATTTTATTTTTTTTTGTTATATTATTTTTATTATCAATTTTTTTACTTTAATATATATTGAATAATATATATATATATTTAATATATATATTGAACTAAAAAAAAAAAATTATACCTATTGATTTTTAGGAAAATAAATTTTTTATTGTTTTCAGTTTTCTTTTATAATATTTTATTCCTTTCCAGTTTTTATTCAATAAAAAAAAACATAACCTACCACATAATATAATGGTTAAGGTTTTTGGTAGAAAATAAAAACCAGTATCGTAAAGCAAAAAAAAGATAAAATAATATTAAAAAACCAATAAAATATTTTACATCTATTTTGAAACAATGAATAAACCGTGACGAGCTGAAGTTCACAGGGAAAATTTCAGGATACATTACACATATGTATGTAGTTCTCTGTAAAATAGTTTATTAAGGTTTATAAAATGAAACTACAAAATATGATTTCAATATAAAAACAATACATCAGTTAAATAAGAGAACAAAAAAGAAAGGATTCTTTCTTTTCAGTTATTTTGCTAATAGCTACTAATACATATAAGTACATATCCATTATAAAATAGATCGAAATTTTATTTAAAGTGGATTTTGCTTAATAAAACTATTTTTGAAATACGTGCTTTTGAATGGTGTTTTTTTTTTTTGACTAAACTAAAAATATTTATTATAATTTGCACATATTTAGTTGATGATATTTTTTTTAAAATTAAACATAGCCTACAAATATGCAATTTATTTAAGCGCAAGATGATAATGTCACTACAAAATTTGGAATATAAAAAGTGGACTCCACCGGCACGGTTCTATCACCAGTCCTCTTTAGTATATATTTAAGCGCATTATTAGACCAATTTAATAATAATGTCCAACCGCAATTAAGTATAGCTTTTGCAGACGATTTGGTTATCTACTCAGCTGCAAAACAAGCCTCACAAGCACAACATAATCTACAGAAAATGTTTGTGAAGTACTATCTTATGCTGACTTTTGGAAATTGAAAGTCAACTTTAAGAAGTGTAAAGTAATATTGTTTAGAACCACATTGGATAAAGCCAACATTGATATAAGAAGAAACTGGAGAAAGTTTCATATTCGAGCATCAGGCAACTCAAAAATCGGAAATAAAAAAGTAGTAAAATATTTAGGTTTCTATTTACAACACAACTTAAATTACTCAACCCATATAAAATAAAATTATAGCGGCCTGTAAAGCCTACGGAATATCACAGAAATTGTTCAAGTATAAACATGTCTCCCCAAGAGTAAAAATTTTGGCCTACCAAAGCATAATTAGACCAGTTTTAACCTATGCATGCCAAATCTAATACAACATCAGCGGGTCTCTCATGGAACTATATAGAAAATTTGAAAGATGTCTTAGAGCCTATCTTCGTAAAAGTAGAAATCCTGAAACGGAATATTTGGAATACATAAGCAACAGGGTAATATATGACCTAGCAGATATTTCAATTATAGATGTTCATATTATTTATCTCACAAGAAAACACTTTGCAAAAGCATCAACCGTCAAACAAAATAGCATTAATAATAATAGTCTAAAAGGATTGGCATTATCAAATTATATATTATTATAAAAAATTATAAATTAGGTACAAATACATTAGGTTAGGTAGGAGCCCATAAAGCAGTAGTTATTTCTTAGTCTTTGGATAGTTGTAGGTAGATTTAGGTAGATATAAGTTAGTTTTAAAAATTTTAACAAAAATTAAAAATTTTAAAATACTTTTCGATTTTCTAGCCTTTTTCGATATAGAATAAAATGAATATAAAAATGTTAAAGAAAAACTAAGTTAAAATACTAAAAATGAATATGAAATTAATTAAAATAGAAATAATTAAAATAGAAATTAAATTGTATTTGTTTATTATGAAAAAAAGGTGAATGTCTCACCTGCCATAATAAATAAAATTAATTAATATTTGGATAAAAAATTGTGGTGGGTTTAAAAAAATTTTGTTTGAAGAAGAAATTTCACAAGAATTTTTTAAAGTAGTTATGAGAAAAAATTTTAATAGCTACATATAAAAATAAAATAATTAAATTTTAATTTTGTGTTTTTTTTTTTTTTTTTGATATTTCAAAAACTGACTGCTTAAATGAAAATTAACTTGAAATAGGGTCAAATAAAGTACCTAATTAATATTATTGGTACTTTTATTTAAACAAATTGATAATGAATTTTATCTTAAAATAATAAAAAAAATGAAATATAATTGTGGTATGTTTTTTTAATCTTAGTTTTCAAAATTTCGTTTTTTTTTTTTTTTTAATTTGTTTTCCTGAAAATCTTGGAAAATGTTGTTTTTTATATGTGATTTTCAATGAAAGCGGTGCGCTTTTGCAGAACGTGTTTATATAAAAAAAATAATTAAGAAAGACTTTAAACAACTCTAAAAATCAGATCAAATCAGATCAGATAAATCTACAAAATCAGAGTTTCAATAATATGTTTAGCGGCGGTTTGGAAGCGGTAGTCCCTATACTATTTTAAATCAATGCATATTGGAATATGTATGTAAAAAAATTAATTAAGAAAGATTTTGGTTCGTTGGAAATAAATTAAAATATGAATTAAATTGAAAACAAAAACAAGAATTAACAAAAAAAAGCAAAGATAAAAAAAACAAAATTTTAAAGAAGATTAAAAAAAGATTTCATGGATTTACTTACATGAGTTTCGTGGATTTCCGTCAAATGTAAATTAAAATTTTCTATGAATTGGAGCTTTTTTCTACAATTTCACATACATATTAATAATATATAATTTTAATACACATTTTTATGTATCGAGCTATTCAGCATTTTTGATTTCAAAAAATTTAAATTGTCATATTTGCAAATTATTAATTGTGGAAAGGAAAGAAAATTCAAATACCGAAAGTAATTATTTCAATTACATTCAACGAGATGGTTTAATTGTTTTGTCTAGATGAGTATTTCATATGAATGCTATTTTAAATAATTTAATGTTGTTAACTAAATTTAAATTTCTTGCGGATACAAATCAAAAAGGAATTATTTGCGCCCTTACCTACCAAAGCATTAATTCGAGAAATTTTGATACACCATTAGATACTTTATGTTCATGTGGAAAATCTTCTATTGAAATTTTTGCACATATTTTTGCAGTCTTATCAAATACAGTATTAAATTAACGATTGCATGTAGAATAGAAAATAATAAACTATGTAAAAATAAAATGTCAAGCGGGTCCATTAACATTCAAATATTTAAATAATTATTATGATTTCATTTTTTATAAGACTTTATATTTTATATAATTATTCCACATTAAATTTCATCTAAAAAATGAATATGTACTACTTTGGCACGCTCACCCTATCAAAAATTTTTCAGAAAATAAAAAATAAAAATAAAAATGTATATGAAAATTTATTTTCAATTTTCATTTTTTATTAGTATGCAATAGCATGCGAACAGAGGTTAGAATAGGTAATATGTTGCGAATAGGTTCACGGCACTTTCTTTGATAAAGATTTCGCTTTAAAGCTTATTTTATGAATGAAAAGTAAAAATTTGTCCATATTTTTCTTTTACAGTTGTAAGACAAAATTCCAAATTATGTTTTTTTCTTAAAAAAATAATTAATTTTTCAAATCAGAACTATATCAAAAAATAGAAGGACGGTTAAAAATATTAATATTTCACACAAAATTTGAAATTTTGGTGCTTCAAATAATAGAAGAATAGAGAGAAAAATATCCTATATCTGCCACATCCATTTTATAAAACTTTATTTTTGGTAATTTTTGGATGATTTTGTAAAAATAGAAACTTTGACAATATTTTGAAAAATTTTTTTCTACAAATAATATATTATTTAAGCTTCGATTTATTGAAAGACTGAATCATACAGATTTTAAGCAACTTTTATAATTTATTTTTTTAATCCATTTAAAAAGGGAAATTTCTAGAAATTTTGCTTATTAGTTTCAATCTGTTCGTCCGTTCATCTCTTTACAAAACTTGTATACCGCTTAAGATAGAACAATGAAATTTTAACCATGGATATAGGTCTATCAAATAAATAAATCTAAATAAATAAATAAATGTGCGCCTTAAAACCTTTGATTTTGCATTTTGCTTTGTTTATTCATTCCATTATAGTTTTTAAAAGAAATTTTAGAAACTTTTTTTTATCTAGTAAAGAAAAATATCAATAAATATTATAATTAATTTTCATTATATTTTTTAATTTTCATTTTTATAACGACAATTTTTTTTGCCTTTTAATAATTTTATTTTTTTACATATTTTTATGACTTCAAATTTACTTACTTTTATACCTTACTTTTACGAATATTATGCAATAAAACATGAAATTAAAATAATATATTAAAGAAAATCAGAAATAAATTTATTATTATAAATTTATTATAAAGAATTAAGTAACAGAGAGAAATTTATAATTTCTACAAAAAAAAAAAAACCTTAAACCTTCTTAAAATTGAAAATGATAAGGGAAAATCATTAGATAGTACAAGTTTCAAGAACTTATTGTATTATACGTTTCAATACAGTTTTAAATTTTATTGGCTTTAATTTTAGTAATAAGATTTAATTTGGACATTACTTTTAGTTCGACTTGACTTTCTATCAAAATATAAATTTAATGTTTTGAATATGGAAAAGTGTTATTTTCATCAGTGCTCTTAAATAATGCTTCAAGATATAAGGCCCAATTGTTTTAATATTTTTTCGACAAAGGAAATGAAGCCGAAATTGGAAAGGAAATAAAGTCGAACTTTAGTTTTATTATAAACAAAATTGTGTTTGTAATTCAATATATTGCAATATGCAAATACATTTTGGTTTAATACTCAAAAGTATTACATAGTATTACATTTAGTACATACATATTTTAACAACAAGGCGTTTATAGTATAATTTGACCAACTCTCCTTTTTTAACCAAACAAAAGGTTATGGGACCTTTTGTACTATTTTACTGATTGTACAAGGGAAGATTCTGGTAAGGAGTAAAAATAAATTTAAGGTTTGCAGAAATGATGAACGAAAATGTTGACGTTCTCCTTAAACCTACGTAAATTAAAATATAATTATTATAAATAGTTCCACATTCGCTATATTCGAGTCACAAACGCATTGCCATATACTGAATTTTGCCATCTAGAAATTTGAACTACGTATAGGGGTCGGCAGCGGATTTCCTTCTCATTTCTCTTTCGAATTTCGAAAAATTTTGAATGCAGATATTGCCCAGTCCTACGAGATATCTGGAAAACAGAGAAAGGGAACCTACTAAGTGTGGTCGTAAGAGAGCGTTCCATCTTCTTGGAGCGGTTGACAATTTTAATTTTGTAATTGACTTTCAACTGTCATTAGTCATTTAACAATTTATCAAATTTTTTTTTAAATTTAGAATTCAAATTTAGAATATGATATCTAGAATTAAATAAAGTAATAGTGAACAAATACTCAAACTTTTAACCAGCATGTAGAATGTTAAATAAGATTCATAATATCTATTATTTCGATTATTTTCGTCTCAAAAGTAAAACATTATTTTGTTTATTTAATATTTAAAAAATTTCTAAAATTTAAAGAAAATTAAGATAAAAATTAAATAGGTACTATTTTATTTTTTTTTGTTATATTATTTTTATTATCAATTTTTTTACTTTAATATATATTGAATAATATATATATATATTTAATATATATATTGAACTAAAAAAAAAAAATTATACCTATTGATTTTTAGGAAAATAAATTTTTTATTGTTTTCAGTTTTCTTTTATAATATTTTATTCCTTTCCAGTTTTTATTCAATAAAAAAAAACATAACCTACCACATAATATAATGGTTAAGGTTTTTGGTAGAAAATAAAAACCAGTATCGTAAAGCAAAAAAAAGATAAAATAATATTAAAAAACCAATAAAATATTTTACATCTATTTTGAAACAATGAATAAACCGTGACGAGCTGAAGTTCACAGGGAAAATTTCAGGATACATTACACATATGTATGTAGTTCTCTGTAAAATAGTTTATTAAGGTTTATAAAATGAAACTACAAAATATGATTTCAATATAAAAACAATACATCAGTTAAATAAGAGAACAAAAAAGAAAGGATTCTTTCTTTTCAGTTATTTTGCTAATAGCTACTAATACATATAAGTACATATCCATTATAAAATAGATCGAAATTTTATTTAAAGTGGATTTTGCTTAATAAAACTATTTTTGAAATACGTGCTTTTGAATGGTGTTTTTTTTTTTTGACTAAACTAAAAATATTTATTATAATTTGCACATATTTAGTTGATGATATTTTTTTTAAAATTAAACATAGCCTACAAATATGCAATTTATTTAAGCGCAAGATGATAATGTCACTACAAAATTTGGAATATAAAAAGTGGACTCCACCGGCACGGTTCTATCACCAGTCCTCTTTAGTATATATTTAAGCGCATTATTAGACCAATTTAATAATAATGTCCAACCGCAATTAAGTATAGCTTTTGCAGACGATTTGGTTATCTACTCAGCTGCAAAACAAGCCTCACAAGCACAACATAATCTACAGAAAATGTTTGTGAAGTACTATCTTATGCTGACTTTTGGAAATTGAAAGTCAACTTTAAGAAGTGTAAAGTAATATTGTTTAGAACCACATTGGATAAAGCCAACATTGATATAAGAAGAAACTGGAGAAAGTTTCATATTCGAGCATCAGGCAACTCAAAAATCGGAAATAAAAAAGTAGTAAAATATTTAGGTTTCTATTTACAACACAACTTAAATTACTCAACCCATATAAAATAAAATTATAGCGGCCTGTAAAGCCTACGGAATATCACAGAAATTGTTCAAGTATAAACATGTCTCCCCAAGAGTAAAAATTTTGGCCTACCAAAGCATAATTAGACCAGTTTTAACCTATGCATGCCAAATCTAATACAACATCAGCGGGTCTCTCATGGAACTATATAGAAAATTTGAAAGATGTCTTAGAGCCTATCTTGGTAAAAGTAGAAATCCTGAAACGGAATATTTGGAATACATAAGCAACAGGGTAATATATGACCTAGCAGATATTTCAATTATAGATGTTCATATTATTTATCTCACAAGAAAACACTTTGCAAAAGCATCAACCGTCAAACAAAATAGCATTAATAATAATAGTCTAAAAGGATTGGCATTATCAAATTATATATTATTATAAAAAATTATAAATTAGGTACAAATACATTAGGTTAGGTAGGAGCCCATAAAGCAGTAGTTATTTCTTAGTCTTTGGATAGTTGTAGGTAGATTTAGGTAGATATAAGTTAGTTTTAAAAATTTTAACAAAAATTAAAAATTTTAAAATACTTTTCGATTTTCTAGCCTTTTTCGATATAGAATAAAATGAATATAAAAATGTTAAAGAAAAACTAAGTTAAAATACTAAAAATGAAAGTAAAAATTAAAGTAAAAAATGAAAAAATTCTAAAATATATACTTAGAGAATCCTAATTGAACGGATCAGTAAGTGTTAACTTCATTATTAATATTATATCTATTGTTAAATTTTTGTCTTAGATTTTAAGATATTATGTAATTTTTAAGGGCGAAATAAACAAAAAAAAAATAATTTTTTTTAAATTAAACAGCCTATAAATATACAATTTATTTTAGTAATATGAGATTATTAATTTTTATTTTAAGATTTGGGGGGGCTTCGGTAGCCTAGTGGGTAGGCGTGAGCGTAGTGTGGGTTCGCTCCCTGCACAGGTCGTAAGTGTTTTCTTCTTTACATACTCCCCTTACGACCAAATATAATGTAAATATATAGTATATAGTATAAACAAAATAAATAATATCTATAATTATAATTTAGTAGTTTTAGCCAAACACTACGTATTATGAAATCCGTTTCAAGCTTTGAACATCAGTAACTACATATTTTTTACGATTTTTCTACTATAAAACCTATACATTATATTAATAATAAAAAACAAACAACACATTTCATATTTATATTACAGTAGTATGGTACCTACGATAGTCAGTAGTAGTAACAAAGGGTACAAACAGAATAACAAGAAAAAACACAAAATTATAAGAGACATTCTCACTTACTCTCTTTAAAATTGTGTATTCTTTTTTCCTCTCGAGTCACGAGTCTCGATTCGACACGACTCGACCTCAACGGCTCAACTATTCTTTGGCTATATGTATGTAATGTACTTAACTTATGCATGTGTAAAGAAAAAAAATTTAAAAATTGATAAAAATCGTCATTTATCACAATATTTATTGAAATTTTAAATAATGATGAATGATATTAATCTGATATTAATAATCAATACGTATCTAAGTATGTACTTATGAATAACCAGCGGGCGAGTCTCTTTAAAATTCAAATATATAATTGTTTTGGTTTTTTACTTTTCTATTAAATTGTTGCATTTATGTATGAATGTTTATATATTATTTGAAGCGATTTTCTAATTGTATTTTTTTTTTGAATTCAATTTCTTCTCATATACTTAAATTTGAGTATACAGCAGTTCTTATAACCAAAATTAAATTTGAATAATTTTTTATTTTTAAATATTTTGTATGTCAATTTTATGCAGGGCTACCATTTATACAATTGTGGCAATTGTGGTAATATTTGTACGGTTTTCTCGCCCTCTGTACCATATTACATGTACAATCTTAATCAAGGTTTGTACGACAAATACCTATAGGGTCTTTTTAGATTTTAAATTTTTCACATTACGGCAAGGTAAAACGAACAACGGCAATATTGTTACAGACAACGTTGCTCATTAAAAAAATTTAACTGTATTTTGCTCCAACCTTTGTTTATGCATTTTCCGAATGTTTTACGGATACCTATTCTGTTTTCACCACGTACCTTTAAAACATTTATTTCGAACTCGATAAATAAATAGACATAATAGTCCTCACTCACAATACCAAATAATCTAAATTCTAAATGTACGTACACCAACTACAGGCTCTTAACACAATTTAATTCTATTTTGGCGTTATTTTAAAAATAATTTCAGTTAGTGTTTTGACGAATTTGGTTTTGCTTTCTGAATTTTTACGGATTGTACTTTTTCCATAAATTTTCCATAAATTGGGATTCAACATAAAATTTGACTACACATTAACAGGGGCCCCTAGTTAGTATATAATTTAATAATAGTATAAAAACCTATAATGGCCTTTAGTAGCCGATGGTTCAATAATATTGCATTACATTTATGTATGTAATATTAATATAAATAAATAAATAAATTTAAGGTTTCGATACTATTTGAAATGTCATTAAAATTTAAACATGAAAATTGATTTAAAATATGGAATAGAAGAATTATATTAGATAATAATTCGATTTTTAGATTAAGAATAAAAGAATTATCTTATTATTCTAAATAAGAAAGTGAAATCCTTTAGAGTTACCATAAAACAAAAGTAAATCCAAAATGAGAGAAGAATAAGTTCAACAAAGTTGTTAAAAATTTCAAATGATTGCAGGCTACCTATTTAGTACACAATCTACTATATTGAGTTTCTACAAAATTTTTATCTTTATTATATTTTGCAAATATAAACTTGAATAGTAGTTATTTTCGGGTTTTGTATGGAGTAGCACATAATAAAAATGAATAATTGAATAGCAAATTTTGAAACAAAAAAAAAAAAATTAAGAAAATATTTTGTTTTTTTTTTTGAGTTTAAAAATCTTTTTAAAGATGATGAAAGAAAATTGATAATAAGAATAAAAACATTATCTGGAAAAGAGATTGAAAATAAATAGTTTTAAAGAATATCCATTTATAAAAACTTTTCAAAGTTTGTTTCAATTTATTTTTTGTTTTTTTTTGTTTTTTTGATTTTGAATTTTTTAATGTGTTAAATTTGATGCAGTCATTCAGTCATTCACTTTATATTTGAATAACTTTTCGAAAATGAAATAGAAAAAATTTTAAAAAGAATTTTATTGAGAAAACTAAAAAAAAAAAGGTTAAGAAAAGTGATGATAAATGGAAAATAAAAAGTTTTGATTGATGTTAGAAATAACATTAAATTATTGCGAAATTTTTTAGTGAGAAAAAAAAAAAAATTAATTTCTTTAAAAATTGTTTCGAAATTATTTTATTTGTGGGAAATTTAAAATTTTTTTTTTTGGTGTAGTAAAAAATGGAAATAAAATTAACTATGAAAAATAAATTTGAAATTTTTTTCAATTTAAAACCACAATTTCAACTTGTATAGCATAAAATTGATAGTTTGAGAATGCATATATGCAGTATATGTCTATGAATATGAATATATATACATATATGAATGCATTGTATGTCAAATTATATATTATTAATATTTTATTTATATAAAAAATATTTTGTTTTATTAAAGCACGGCTTTTGTGAACTTTCATTAATAAAAGAAATATTTAATGCATTTTTTTTTTATTACAAAGTGTAAAAAATTAATTAAAGTAATTAAATATTTATTCTTTTTTTGATTTTTTGATTTTTTTCCGGTTATAATGGTAGCATATGTACATACATAATAATATAAATATAAGTTACTTGCAAATTTAATCAATTTAGTTTTTGTTGTTGTTCTTAAAAGTTAATCAATTTTAATTATTAAAAATTCAATGATTCGGGTTTAAACATCATTTTTGGTTAACTTTTAATTAAGAACTGAAAATATTAAATTTTAATTTCAATATTAGAAATGTGTTCAGTTTTGCTTTTTAGTTTAAATGTCTGACAGTTAATTTTTACTGAACTGTTAAAATGACATGTTTGGCTGGGTGTGTGTATGTGTGTGTAGGTATATCTGTGGAGAGAAATTTTTTTGAAATTTGATATTGAAGGTTTTGACGTAAATATCTCGGATTGATAAGCTTTAGTTTACTAGCGTAATTTTTAATTTTTTTAACCAATATTTCGTATCAGGAAAATATTATGAGAAAAATTATTAAGAAAAAATTGTTACACAAGTAAAGAGCAACAACTTTGCAATAGAATATTTTTTGATCTGACTAACCTTAAGTTTTATTTATTATATATTCCCTTGTTCAAACCCATATATATTCCCTTGTTCAAACTGTAAATGATTCCCATAAATTCCCTTGTTCAAACTGTAAATTTTTATATCAGTACGATAAGTACGGGGTATAATAAAATTATTGTAACACCTCGAAATAAATAAGCTAAATATATTCTCAAAGGTATGGATCGGGTAGATTAAGCTTTATCCGTCCTCAGCATGCTAACTCAAAAACTAAGAAAGCTGGAGAAATTAAATCAACATAAAATATTTTTGGATCAATTTGTAAGTTCCCCACGTTTTTGTTGAGATCCGACCAAAACTTCGGGTAGCTCCCGAACAACTTTTCATACAAATTTTTGAAAAGTTCTACATCGTTTGAAGCAGAGCCATGAAATTTTAAATGCTGATAAATATCCGAAAAAAAATAAATTTTATGGAACAACTTTTTTTCTGTAGCCCCACCCGTTACGAAACTTCAGCCCCCCAAAAGTTCGAAAAAGCTCTACATTTAAATTATTATAACACAAGTTCTATAAAGTGTATCGTCAATCTGAAAAATATACGCCAAACGATAGCTGTTTTTTATGAGCTTTACAAATATATATGTAATAAATATATATTTGTGCCATACGGTGTCTGAATTTATCGTTATGCGAAACTGAATTATTGCAAAATTCTCTAACCCTTCTATCTTCTAAACGGTTTAAATTAGAAACTTGAAATTTTGAGAAAAATCTATTCAATAAGAAATAGATCTATTCAATAAGTATGAGTCATTTCAGAAAATATTTTTGTAAGCAAGGGGTCAAAAACTAAAAATTCCCTTTTTTTAAACATCTGTTCAAAATTTTTTTAAGTAATACATAAAAATTATTTTTTCTTAATTTTTTTAACAAATTTCTTTAACGATTTTTTTGAAATTTTTATTTTACTCGATACTTTAAAATTATTATATGATGCGTAGTACAAAAAAAATGGAATAAATAAAAATTTAACGGCTGCTTGTAGATATTAATATACATTTGCCGCTTAGTTTTAAATCGTAATAGCATATTTGGAAAAGTTTTGGATTGATAATGGTTAGGTGGAAGGTTAGAATCTGCTCTTGGAAAATGTATAAACATATAGTTTGAATCTATGTGTAAACCATAATTCCAGAAATTATAAAATGCAGCCAAATTATTTTAAAATATTGAAAAATTAAAAAAATAATATTATAAGCAGATACAGACTATGAACGTACTAAAGTAATAGTACTAGAACGTACTAATGTAATAGTTTCTTCTGTATAATAAGTTCTGCGATGGACATAGCTGATTTTTTTAATTAATAACTAAACAGCCGGCTGATATTTATATACCTCTTGAAAATTATTTAAAATAAAATGTTTACGCACACATTCAAACTTACAACTGCTATGAAAGACTTTATTATGCTCTACTTTTACTATAATTTGAAGATAGAAAAAATTTCTAATATTTTATTCGCTTTTAGCATATGTTTATTTTCACTTTTATAACACACTTTTTGGAAAACAAAAAAAGTATAGATAAAAAAATGAAAATATTAGTTTTGTTTTCTTTAATTTTTGTATATTATGTAGAAAATATATTCTGAACAAAAATTAATTTATTTTAACATTAATATCATATCATAGTAAACAATTCTATTAAAGAAATGACCATTATTTTGGGCCGAATGCATAAAACTGAGTTGAACTCAAATCTAACTTTTTCAATCAAAATTTACACCTGAACTCGTAGTTTTTGTTTGAAAATAGAAGATTTGAGTTCTAACTCAGTTTTATGCATTCTATCCTTTGACTAAGTAGTTGGTTACTCGGCAGTACCTTTTTATTATGATATATACTGTATAAATTATTATTATTCGATATGATCTGATTGGGATTTGAACCCGAAGACCTTTCGATTGAAAGACCAGTGATTTTATCACAAATAAAGAATTGTTTATAAAAAGTCTTATAAAATCCTATTAAATCCTATTAAATTTAAACAAAATAAATTTATTTGAATCATTCTTGTTAAGTTTTTCTTTCAATTAAATATTTTTATTCTATTAATTGCGCTCTTTTTAAAAGCAAAAACAATTAATAGAAATCAGATAAAAAATAAGTAACAGCAAAATAAGGTTATAAACGATGTCCATCTAAAGTCATTCAACAATTACTTTTATATACAAGTACTATATTACATAACATTGTAATAGTAAGAGAAATTATTTCATTATTTCAATTTTGTTTTATTTTTTTTTTTATTTTTTCTTTAATTATATAAAAAATATTTACTATTAGTTAAAATAAAAAGAAAAAAAATTGAAAAAATTTTGTTTTTTCTTATTAATATGAAAGGAATGAAAAAACTGTTCATTTCCAACAAGTATTTTTGTTTCATGTTGTAAGGTTTGATTGTGTTAACCTAAAAAAATAATATGTAATAGATTTTTCTAAGATTTTTATAAAAAAAAAGTTTTTTAATAATCAAAAATTTTCCGAAGTATATTTTAAAGGATACTAATCATATAGCCTTAAAGAAATTTCTTGTAAAATGGAATTTAAATCAAA
Organism: Poecilobothrus nobilitatus; assembly: GCA_947095535.1. Classification (NCBI taxonomy): domain Eukaryota; kingdom Metazoa; phylum Arthropoda; class Insecta; order Diptera; family Dolichopodidae; genus Poecilobothrus; species Poecilobothrus nobilitatus. Next base: position 117,920,399 of record OX352774.1, read on the forward strand.
TCCAGAGTTTAAAAATGAAGAAATGAAACAGGATAGAGCAAAGTTCGCTATATTCTTATTATAAGATCACAATATTTTTAAATATAGTTAGTTTGTTAGTTTGATTTTCAGCTCTGAAAACAAACAATTTTCAAATCAAGTTAGGTTATACTTCTTCTTAAGTTATACTTGGACATACATTATATAGTGCTTCTAAGACTGTATGTATAGATTTTTGTTGATTTTAGAATTAATTTTCTGCAAGTTTAAGAATTTATAATAATTTTTCTTTAAATTTACTTAGTTTTTTTTTAACCTTTAAATGTAGTAAATTTACTGTATTCCTTAGTACGAATACAACAATATTTTGGTAAAAAGACCATATTTTTCATTCCTTGTTAGTACTAACAAAAAAAAAAACTGAGCATAAAAATTAAAATAAATGAAAGAGAATTAACATTTTAGCACATTTTTCAATCAATTTTTAAAAAATTATTATCATTATGTCCGTTTGTCGGTTTACAAAACTTGTCCTCTGTTTAAAATAGATCAATGAAATTTTAACCAGAGATAGATTTTATTAAAAAAATAAATTTTTAATGTGTTCCGAACCATTACGGAGCTACAGTTGATTAAATTTCGGAAAATCTTTTTTGGAAAATCAAAATGTTAATATCTCAAGTTCTGTTTAATATTTTTTCAATCAAAAAACGTCAAAAGACAGCAAAATTTTTAAAGCCTAACCAGTATAAAAATTATATAATTTTTGGCATTTTAATATTTAAATTTAACGTTATGTGAAAATAAAATTTCGTAAGATTTTGGATCCTCCGTATCTGAGGAATTCTTTTCAAAGTCAGAATCTTCACATTTTTAGTGGAGGTACATCTTTTAGATTTAGCATAAATTATGTCAAACAGATTTTGTATTTCCCACAGTTTTAGATCTATTAGGAAACAAAAATTAAAAAAAATTCTCTATTTTTTGACAACTGTAATTTAGACACGTTCTGCGTAAATTTGCCCTAAGTAGGTTATAAAAATTTAAGTTGAATTATTATATTTTTACATATTGTGTCAATAGCTTTTCTTAATTATATAGGATTCCCTTAAAAATTACATAAAAAATTCTAAAAAATTGCAAACTTTAATGTTGTCACAATTCTAAAATGCCTTTTATTGTCTTTTTGAAAATCGCTTTCCAAAACGTTTGGTTTTATACTGCCTTGTTTTTTTTCCCTGTCGAATTTTTTTTTCTATTATAATTACATTTTATTTAGAGATTTCAGTACCAAAAAAAATATATGTGTTAGTGTGAAAATTGCAAAATAATAATGATAATTAGTTTCTTAGCCTTGACCATGTTTTTGGATTTTATTCGTTTCATCTGACTATATACTGTGCAAATAAAACCTTATTTTGGAATAAGATTCAAAAAGAAGAGGGTGTTGGGTAGTTAAATGTATTTAGGAAAGGAAAACAAAAACTTAGAAGATAAAAATGTTTTTTATTTTTTATCTTTTTGAAGTTTTTTGTTTCTTTTAAACTTTTGCTTGTAGGTGTAAATTTTACTGTGGGCCAGGGGCGAAGTTCCTATTTAATAAAAAATTTACATTTTTTTTCGTTTTGTTTTCGTTTTTTATTTTAAATGGGTCTAATAGTTGCGATATTTTTTTTTTTGGAATTAATTATATACTCATAAATATCTTTTCTAATGTATATGTAATGCTTAAAGAAGATTCTTTAATTTTTTTTTATACTTAAATTTTAAAGAAAGGAGCAGTGTATTTGAGTGTGCGTAACTTTCCAAAAATGAAAAATATAACTATTTTAAAGTTATTGTTAGGCAAATTACTTACTTTTATACTTTTTTTAAATAATTATTTTTTTTTTTTTGTAATTTATTGGAGCTTATTTATTTTCTCTTTTTTTATTGGTATGATTTTAGCACTTTTCATAAAAATTTTAAATGTAGCTTGTACTCAAACCTTTATGGAAAAGTGTTTATTCTATCTGTGTTTTTCATTTATTTATAATCAAAATAGTTTTTAAATTAATTTATTGAATAAAGTAAAATGGAAAATATATATCATGTATTAATATTTTACTTCTAATTACAGCAAAAGAAATAAAAATTTTCTTAGTCACCAAGATTTTCTTAATATATACTTTAGTCAATAATCATCCCTCGTTCATCAAATCTTTAATTTACTTTGTATATACCTATATTAAAATCCGAAAATATTAAGTAAAATATGTAACAAAAATAATATCTCAAACATTTAATATCTTTTTAGTACATTATTCAAAAACAATTTCAAAAATTAGCATGTTTCATCTTGTTCGTCCGTTCCTCCATTTGTATACAAAACTTCTATATTTTTTAAGATGGCGCAATGAAAACTCCGAAATAAAATGACCTGGTCCTTCGAGTTGGATGTTGATCGTGTTGGTTAACAGCACAGTTGGGAAAACAGAAATTAAGCATTGTAGCATTAGATTAAAAAGCAGATTTTCAAACATCACTGAAAAAGCCGAAGAACATCAAAAATATTATTTTTATGAACTTCTAAGTGACACATGCGAAAAGGTCCTAGGACACATTAGTGTTAATGGAAGGCTTTAATGCTAAAATCGGAAAAGAACAATACGTACACAATGTAGCCGGTAATTTCCCGCTACATAAAAACACTAAGGAAAATGGAAAGGTAAAATGGACAACGTCTATGTAAATTCGGGAATGAAACATCCCTAGTAATTAAAAGCACTGCACTAGACAGAAAAGAAGGAATGCCGTAAATTAGATTGAGCATGTACTTATTGCGAAAAGAAAATCTTCGTCGATAATGAAAGTAAAAACCTGCAGAGGTGCTAATTGTGACAGTGGTCACTACTTGGTAATGTCAAGTGGGATACTAACAAATTAAAATGGCCGCAAATAAGGGAAATGTTTCAACATGCTATTGAAGAACAAATTCAGATGGTTAGCGGAAATGCTACCTTAAGTTTAAACACAAATATAAACGAAGAATGCAAAACATTGAAAATGCTATAAACACAGGAGCAACTGAAGTAGATGGTAATATTCGAAAGCAAAGAAATGCAGACTACATGAACACAATCTAAATAACATAAGGGTTTTTTATAAAAACATTGAAAGAGAAACTCTAGGATTCCAGCCAAGAATTAGTGCCTGCAAAGATAAAAAGGGGAAATAGTGTCGGAAAATAATGATATAATAAAAATGTTGCGCGAATATTTTAACGAGTTATTAAATAAGCTACAAGAAGAAGAATTAACATCTTATAATATACATACTGCTGATATTAATATTGTACCACCACAATACGAAGAAACAGTGCATGCTATTAATAGACTGAAAAACAACAAACCCCCAGGAGAAGACAACAGCTCTGATATGCCCAATATATTAAAAAGGAGATAAAATGAAAATTTAGTTACTGAACTCTGCATATTAAATACTATCAAACATAATATATGAAAGAATGAAACAACTTGCGGAAAGTTTGTCAGATATTTGTCAGATCAGTCAACGTTGGTCAGATATTTGAAATTAAGCAGAATATAGAAAAATGGTATGAGAATGACGCTGATCTCCACATACTCTTCATAGACTTCCGGCAAGCTTTTGATAATACTAATAGGAAAACGGTTTCTAATACATTGGTAAATTAAAGAATAACAAAAAAACTAGCCAATATGGCTGTGCTGACAATGGAAAACACAAAAGCCAAGGTTCAGATTCAGTAGGTTCAGAAGAAGGGAAAACGACGAATATATAAGAAGAGTAATGCCGAACTGGATGAATAGATTAAACAAGAAGTTGTCGTAGGCTTTACTAAGGCACAATGACTATAATGGGCCGGGCATATGATGCGAATGAGTGAAAGCCGGGCACAAAAGAGAGCATTCAATATCAAACCTGATCTAAGGAGAATTAAAGGCAGACCACGTATGAGATGGCTTAATAATATTGAAAACGATGCTCGAGTGTTACAAATTATAAACTGGAAAAATGTTGCTCAAGATTGTGATGCGTGGAGAGATGTTGTGAAGAAGGCCAAAGCTCACATCGAGCTGTAGAGCCACAAGAAGAAGAAGGAAAAGATAGTCACATTACGCCAAGATTTTAGATTGTCTTTTTCAAAATGTCCTCCTTTAAAAACTCGTGTTCTCTGTTTATTATACCCGTACGATAGGATCGGGTATAATAAAATTACTCCTCCGTTTGTAACACCTCGAAATAAGCGAGCTAGATATACCTTCAAAGGTATGGATCGGATCAGAAAAAAATTCTAAGACTTTTGAGCCATGTCCGTCCGTTCGTCCGTCCGTCAGCACAAACTAAGAAAGCTAGAATCTTGAAATTTACACAAAATATTTTGGGAATAATTTGTAGGTTCCCTATTTTTTTTGGTTGAGTTTGGAGCAAGCCTTAGGGTAGCTCTCGAACACCTAACTTTTAGATCTCCACATTTTTTTTGCAATAGAGCTATGAAATTTTAACTACTGATAGATCTCACAAAAATATTAATTTTATTTTTTATAACTTTTTTTTGTAGCCCCACCCGTTACGGAGCTACAGCTCCTCAAAGGTTCAAAAAAGCTCTATATTTAAATTGTTATAGCACAAGTTGTATAAGGTATATCTTCATTTTGAAAACGCCAAACGATTACTACTTTCATTAGCTTTAAAAGTATATATACAATAAATATATATTTTTGGCACACGGTGTCTTAATTTACCGTTATGCAAAACTCAAATTTTGCAAAATTCTTTAACCCTTCCATCTTCTAAACGGTTAAAGTTGGAAACTTGAAATTTTGACAGAAGTTAGATCTTTGAAAATTAGTATGAGTCATTTCAGAAATTTTTTTTGTATCACTCCCCGTTTAGGAGCTGTAAGGGGTCAAAAACTGAAAATTTCCTATTTTTAAACACCTGTAACTTGAACACCTGTTAAAATTTTTTTGAAGTAATACACAAAAATTAAAGCTCCAACATTATATTTTTATTTCTGTTAACAACTTTTTTTAATAATATAGGGTTACTTTATAATTGACGAAAGTGTTACTTGATTTTTTCAATTTTTCTAACAAATTTCTTTAAAACGAATTTTTTCCATTTTGTTTTACTCGATAATTTGAAATTGTTGAGGATATAATGCGCAGTACATAAAAATGTAAATAAATATACAACATAACGGTTGCTTGAAGAATTTTTATTTATATGATATTGATATACATACATACTTATATAATATCATGTTTATTTACATATCGTATATGTCACTAGTGAATGAATGATAAGAGTATAGATGTATATTATATAGCGCCGTATTTACATACATATATGTATTTTATTGTACTTATAAGAAATTATTCTGTCAATGGAATATTTAAATATAATATAATATAATATTTAAAATTATATTTACTGTTTTGTACTTAGTAAATTTAATATACATTTACCGCTTAGTATTAAATGGTACTATAGAATATTTGAAAAAGTTTTGGATTGATAATCGTTATGTGGAAGGTTAGAATCTGCTTTTGAAGAATGTACATATAAACATATAGTTTGAATATATGTACAACCCATAGTTCTAGAAATTATAAAATTCACCCAAATTATTTTAAAATACTAAAATATTAAAAAAATAATATTGTAAGCAGAGTGACAGGCTGTGAACATACTAACGGTTCGTACGGGTATCTAAGAGTTGACAAAGTCAACTGTATTCTTCCTCGTTTTTAAATAGTCTTACTCTTAAGCTTAAAATTAAAAAAAAAAATTATTTTAGTCAAATTTCCTTGAATTTAGAACAAAATTTTAATATCAAATTTTGCTTTAATTGATTTATTTATGAAAATATAAATTTTATTGTAACAGCTGTTCTGTCTTCTTTTTTAATTGATTTTTCATTTTATTATGGCTAACATTTAAAAATATATTAAAAAAATAAAGAGAAAAGTTTCTGTCCTTTTAAATCTCTTATGATTGATGCTTTTGATCCTAAAAAAAAGATATTTAAATGATTAAAAATCATTGAAGTAAATATTTACAAATAAATGAAATTTTAAATATTTTCTGGGAGCACAAAAAAAAAAAAAAAAACAAACCATCATTATATTCACTGGATTTTTCTTGAAATTAAATCCCTTCCAATCAAATAATTTATTATAAAAAATATGTTTTATTTAGAAATTTAAAAATGACAAATTTCTTAAATTAAATTGATTGGATTATTAACATGTACGAGTCTATTATTCTATTATTAGTCTATAATTCTATTATTCTTTCCAAAAATGTAAGACTAATTATTAACATTTTGTTCTCATAACACTTTGCATGCCACGTCATTCATATTTGACTTTGAATCAACATAACGGATGCTTTGTTTAAGCAAATATCTAACACAAAAAAAAAACAACCAAAACAAACCAAAAAGTTTTTCAATTTCATAGGAGTTGGTGGGAGTCCATTCGGTAGACCTTGTATGCTTCGTTTGTGATTTTTTTGGTATACCTTGGTCAGTATATCTATTGGTTTCAGTTAGAATAAGATTTATAACATCGTCATTTATTATAAATCGGAATATTTAAATATGAATGCCATTAAAAAAATTAATAATATATACTAAAATTTGCTGGAAATCATTTGCGCTACATAGGCCTTTAGAACTTGGTCTGCACAGAAATTGTTGTAAAAATGATTTGGCTGGCAATGGGTTAAATGAAATTGTTTAAGATCCTTAAAGTGCATATTCTTAATATTTGTCCGAAAATATTGCAATTTCAATTTTGTATACATATTTTTAACATTTAGTCATATTAAAAAGTTCAAAAAAAAAAAAACCAAACAGATTTCCACTAACTTTAATTGAATAGAAGTTTTAGATTTCTCAATTATAACGGGAGGAACTATTATTTTAATCACAGCCAATTCCTGCAACTGCCTAGTGATTTATTCAATCCCAAAAATTGATTAAAAAAATAGAAAAATAAATCAAAATATGGTATCTGTGTATTCCTAATTTTACTCTTTGATTACTTTTTATGGATTTGTTGTTTAGTGTTTGTAAAACTGTAGGATTTATAACAAATCAATACGTATATATGATTCTATTTGTATTATTTGTCGGAATTCATAGATATTTTGAACAATTTCGAAAAAATATAAAATAAATTTAAAACTATAATTTACCATATTCAATGAATAGGAGCGTAGAAGACTATATCAAGGATAACAAAATATTTACTAATAAACAATTTAAAGAAACCTAAAAGAATGATACGAAAAAAAAGATACTACTCATTTCAAAGTAGTGCGTCCTAACTATTTCATAATGAAGAAATGAATGAAAAAGGAAAGAAATTAAATGAAAAATAACTTTAAATTACCCGTAACAATTTCCCAAAAGCAAAAAAAATCTTTATTTTTTTTATTTTCTATGTTTTTTTTAAACGTCTTTGAGAAAAACACAAAAAAAAAATTCATCCTTTTAAATAACAAAACAAAAATTAAACATTAAAATTTAAAAGAAACTGGTAGCAAAAACAATAGCTAAAACTATTGAATTAAATACTAGGCCGAAAATTGTGAACACTAAGGAAGTATTAAATTTTTTGATATTGGCCGAAAAGCAATTAAAATATATTCCAATAACTCCCGCAAAGTCTTTAATCTAACATCGAATGCATAAAACAGGGCTCACTGAACTCAAATCTCACTCTTTCAAACAAAATTACACCAGAACTCGCAGTTTTTATTTGGAAAAATGAGATTTGACTTTAAAATCAGTTTGATGCATTCGACTGATAAAGTTGACATATAAGCCCGAACAGAACACCTTAACGTTAAACTAGATTAAACAGAATAACTTCTTAAAACCCTACTAGACTAAAGGTTAAGCTTTTAGTGCTTAAAACATTTAACCTAAGATCAAATCTTTTTTTAAAAAAAAAAACCAAAGTTATTGTAAAAAAAATTTAAATTTCAAAAAAGTATAAAAAGTCGTATATTCGATAATTCTTAATATCATGCAGAATTACGGTTGAGTTATCAATGTGTGGTTATAAAATCAACTTTTTTGAGTTAAAACTTTTCAATTCACAGATCTTTTCAATTAATTTTTTATATAAAGGTGTGTGAGATAAAGAGATTTATGAAAGTTGTCTACGTAAGATTCAGTTATATACCTATTGAGGACCCCAATAGACTTGAACAAGGACGAAATAATTTCTTAAAAACTTTTGTTACTTAAAGATCAAGGTTTTATTTAAAGTCCTTAAATGAATGCTTTTGATGTTTCATTTACAATCTCTACTTATAACCGATTCGATTAAATATCAGGTTTTAAAATCGAACAACATATTTATTGAAAATATTCAAAATAAATCATTAAATTTTTTTTTTTTTTTGAAGAATTACTAATGATATAAAGGTAGTTTTTGTTTTTCTTCAAGACAACCAGAGTACATGTCCTTGTAATACTATAACATCATTCATATACATAAAGAGAAAATATATATAATGTGTTGTTTACAAAATAAGAAATATGTAATATAGGAAAAATTGGAATCAGTTATATTTGTGTAAATAAATTAGGACAACAAATAACCTTTAAACTTAATAAGTTTCTTTTGGGGCAGAAATGAAATAGAGTGAATGTTTGTTTATTTATTTTTTACTTGTTGTTATTTAATGGTTTGTTATATTTTACTTTAGTATTTGTTTTAATATTTTGTTATTACTTTGAGCAATTTTCAATATATTTTGATAGTTTGCGGATGAAAACCTCTTAAAAAGTAAAATATTCGTACAGTATTTGTAACATAATGATGATAATAATTTTTTATATGTACATAAATTTCTTTTTGTTTTTTCTTCAAGGCAAATATTTTCTATAGGTATTTTTCCACAGGGGTTTTGTTTTTCCTTTTTTTTTGTAACCAAAGAAAAACTAAAATATAATTTAATTGTGTATAAGGAAATTAACATATATGAATTTGTTTACGAATTTCAAAAAGTTATTAAACAATTTATTATAGAGAATCATTAGTCTTAAAGAATTTGATGAGTGGTAAAAGTTACAAATGTACTTATTAAAGAAAACTGTAATATTTATAAGATCTATATATTATGTGTATTGTAAAGGTACTGGTAAGGTTATACTAAAATTACATTTTTTTTTTTGCCTAGTTTAGAAAATAAATTAATAAAACTTTTAATTATAAAAAGTTTGAATGAGATAATGAAGATGAATTTCTTCTTTAAAAGATGTCAACCAATAATTCAAATAAGTGATCCCTATTAGAAAAGAACGAAATGAAACGGGATTTCATTTTTACTGATTATCGAAATTTCTATAAAATTTTTGGACATAGAGGTAGGCACTCAATATAAGCTTAAGAATAAAGATAAATTTATAGTATTAAAATAAATGATGTTTTTTGAAGTTCCTTATTAATCTCTTAAAAGAGGATAGCTATTTCTTTCGATAATTAGAAGATTGTAAATAAGAATTGATGAAATTATATAACCTTTGAATCAAACTTCAAAATAATAAATTTGAATAAAAATAAAGATTTTTTTAAATTTAATTAATTTATTTTAGAAATTAATATAATTTTCTTTTTTTCCGCGTACGGTCTAGTTTTGAGGTTATAATAAATTTGCCATTAGGTTTAGGAGATCATGAAGGTGTCACGAAATATATGTGAATTATATATTTTCTCTCATGATTGAATTCTGAATTAACTTAACTATATGTGCGTCTATCTGTCCGTCTGCAGTATAACTCAAAAAATAATTAAGCTATGATTATGAAATTGTCACCACTTCATTGTTATATAAATTTTGCTATTGAAATTCACCTGTTAGCTAGTTTTGCTATTGAAATTGAACGAATTCTAGCAGCGAGTTGGTGTAGCTGTCATAAAACAACCTTTTTTTTTTTTTTAATATGAGCATAACTCAGTGATCTAATTAAGCTAGGTATCTAAAATTTTGTCAAAAATAGTTAAGTTATGTTTATGTGAAATTTATATTCTATCATAGTTAAGTATCTGAAATTTTATAGACGGCGATCAAGTTTTAGGCCAATAATTTATTAGTTTAAAAAAATTTATTTATTTTTAAATTTAAAATTTGGTTAGTTTCAACCAACGGTTGCGAGAAGGTGTAATACAACTTTGATATTTACATAGCAATATCTCGATACATAATTAAGTGAAATTCTGAAATTTTGTAAAAGATCATTATATTTGATCGAAACAGTATTTGTTATATCCATGCAGGTATCCTAGAGTTGTTAACTTTACGTTTATTCTGATTTTTAAAAATAATTTAATTTTTTAATGCTCTGCTTTTTCAATGAAAAATCATTTAAAGACAGAAAACAATTTTTTTTTCTTTTTTATTTTGGTTTTATATAAAAAGGATCACAATTGTGCCTAATGGCTATTTATTTTTGATATTAAAAATATATATTTTTCTTACAAAAAAAAAAAACAAATTTTCTTTATAAAATTTAAAGTTTTGTTAAATATTTTATGAGTAAAAGAAAATAAACGATTTTTTTTTTTTTTCTAATTATAATTTAATTGAAAAACTTTTATTTTACCTTATTGTTAGCAAATGGAATTTAACTATTAATTAATTGGCTTCACAAAAAAAAAAGAAGAATACCTATTCGTTTTTTTCGAAAATTTTTAATTTTGACTTACCTGAAATTAAAAAGAAAAATTTAATAAAATAAAAATAAATTTAATGATTTTTTAAAAATGTTTTAAATGAATTTTTTGAAGTATTTATTTTATTTTTTTTTTGTATTAATAAAAAGTTATTTTTATTTTATAATATTTTCATTAAAGTTAAAAAAACTAATTTAACAATTCTATTTTTAAACAAACAGATTTATGCGAGTAATTAATGATATTTTAACACTGCAGAAGAAAATTTGTTTTGTTAAGTCTAATTAACTCTTAGACTTCTTTCCAAATAAAGATGACCTAAAAATTCATTTAAGAATCTAAGTAAAAATTGAAGAAAATACTTTGTAATTATTTTGACAATTCAAAAATGAAAATCTTATGACATTTTATTATTTTTTATTCTACAAATCGTTTAAAATCGTTTAAATATATTTTTATATAATTTTAATTCGTTCCATATTTGATTTCTTTAAATATTAAGAAAAAATATTTAAATTTTTATTGAAATTTATAAAAAAAAAAAAATAATAAAATATAATTTCGAAAAATGAAAGAAAAACAGATTGAACTTACATTTCATATCTGCATTTTAATGCAATCTTTTCCAAGTCTAATAAATCATCTCGAATTATTCTCCTCAACTAAAGAATAACTTCAGTAGTTATTTTAGCTATTCATACTCCATACTTATATCTTAGAAATTAATTCTTTTTCTGTTCCATTCCAGATAATAAAAATGAGTAAATATAGTTTATTTTAGTTTAAAGAACCTCATATGATAGTATAATGTTCCCATTTAAAGTATTAAAGAAAATATAAAATATAGTAATGCATAGTTTTTAGTTTATTATATAAGATAAATATATGAGAATTTCAAGGAGTATATTATTATGTTAAATAGTACTCGTAGCAGCAGCTTCTTTACCATAGTGAAATGTATTAAAATACCATAAAAAAACCAAAGAAAAAATAAAAACAAATAAGAAGAAGAATAAATTCTTTTGGACAGATATATTTCCCAGGAGAGAACATAAAAATAACTGGATATTTTTTTGTTTGTACTTTTACACAAGACATAAATTATAACCCAAAGATATAGAACCCAAAAAAGCAAATAAAAAAAAAAAAATAATTTTTTTCTCTTCGACAGTGAAAAAAAAACTAAGAAAAATTACATTAAATTCTGCACACAAACCCTATTAAGATTAAATATTGTAAATAACACCCACTAAAAATAATCATCTAACAAGAAAAAATTTAATACAAAATATTGTTACCACAAAATACAATTACACCACCAACAATAAAAAAAAATTGGCATATTTTTACCGTTATAATAATATTAAAAGATAATATTTAATATAAAAACTCTTTTCAAGGAAATTAAAAATAAAATTCTCCTTAAAGTATGCAACATTTTTATTCAATATATATATAATTGAAAAATTTTACCCCCATACCCCCCTTACGACCAAATATAATGTAAATATATAGTATATAATATGAACAAAATAAATAATATCAGTATATAATTTAATAATAGTTTAAAAACCTATAATGGCCTTTAGTAGCCGATGGTTCAATGTTATTGCATTACATTTATGTATGTAATTTTTTTTTTTTTTATGCATTTCTCTGCCACATAAATGTGGATAGGAAATTACACAGCCTTTCCTGTTCAGGCGTGGCTGTAAATGTCGTAAGGGGGAATAACTCTTACGACGTATGTGGGATTCGAACCCACACTCCCTCGGTCTTCGCTCTTACCCACTAGGCCACCGAGGCCCTCTGTATGTAATATTAATATAAATAAATAAATAAATAAATTTTGCGCGGAATCTGAGCAAAAGTCTTCATAGCGTTAGTATTCAAGTTTGTAAAAACTAAAATATTAAAGCTAGATTGACCCTCAGTCAATTTAGAATCAGTAGAAATTTACAAAAAAAAAATAAGATAGTAATTATTTTCTAAGAAAAAAAAAAATTTATATGTAGGAGAACCATAAATATTTTTATTTTGAAAACAAATAAAATTGTATTCCCTGGCATAGGATAAAGAAAAGGGATGTAATATTTATTTTGGTGGCTTTTTTTTCGTGCAAAGATTTTATATGAATCATTATCATGATAATGAGCTGGTGGTGTAAAGATATGTGAAATTTTCTTTGTTTTTCGTGTTTGCTAACGTTTATTGAAGTTTTATAGATCCAAGAAATATTTTATGTCTTGAAGATGAATTATATCCAATTTATATAATTGTATTTTTTTTTTTTTTACATAATTTTAGCTAATAGTTTTTTATGTGTACAAACCAATGTAATAATGAAATTTTAGTACCAGAAATTTTACGATTATAAAAAAATTTATTTCCTTTACTAATTTTTGTAGGTGAAAAAATATAAAAGTTTGAGCGGTGGTGTAAAATTCTCAGGGTGATTTAATTTTAGATTGAGTAAATGAAATATGTCCTTCTTGATTAATTGTAATAATGATCATCTGCTTAAAGTGAAATAAAATTTTGGAATTGGAATAAAGAAATTTTTATAAAAATAAAGGTTTATAAGGCACTTAAAAATTCTGCCAATAATTTATTTTTAATTTTTATTTAAGTTTAACCGAATATTTTAGTAAGGTTGTTAAATTTTCTAAAATAGAGAAAATTTTGAATTAAAAATGATTTGGGTTTACTAAAAGTAATTAAAATTATTAAAAAAAATGGTTTTTTTTTTTGGATCGAAGTAAACGATATCTGTACTAAAAAGCATTCCCTATAGTCATTAAGAAAAAGTTGATATTAGAGAAAATTTAATCTGTATGTTCAGAAATAATTTCTGATTAGAATTTTAAGTTGGTTATAAAGATTAATTTTTGGAAATCTTTCTAAAAAAAAAATTGTATTCATTTATTGCAAACAGTAATAAGTTACATAAGTATTTTGGAATAATAAGTAATTCTTACAATGATTCTGAGTCAAAATTTTTGTTGACTATTATAGATATCAGTTTAAAAATTAAAAAATGGAAATATAAAATATTTTACACTGAAATAAATTAAACATCTAAATTCTAATCTTAATTTTAACGTGACATGTGTCTGACTCTTAATCTACTTTTGAAACTAAAATACGAAAAAAAAAAGAAAAATTTAAAAACTAATATTTGTAAAATTTATAAGGTTACCTTTAATGTATATTTAAGGATCCAAATTGAATCTGAAATTTTTTATCATACCAAAAAAAAAAAAAAAATGACTTTTATTTTTAACATTAATGCAGAAAGACTCATGATGCGTAATTCTGCAGAGGAATGAGTAGAACTACTAAAAGCATAACATTAGAACCAGGTGTATAAACAATAATGTTTTTTTGTTGTTTTTTTTTTTTTTAAAAGGATAATAATTTTACAAAAATGGAAAAAACCTTAAGTTAATCCTGTTTGATTTAGGTTGGTTTGATATTTTTTTTAATAAAAAAAAAAAAGAAAAAATTATTGACATTTTTATGGGATTTACTGGCTTTATTTTATTTAAAGGGACGTTTCAAACCGAACATATTTCTAAAATTCTCCTTTTTTTTTTAATTACATTTATTTTTAATGTTTAAAATTAATTTGAGAAAGATGGGTTCCATTATTTTAAAAATATTTTTAATCGTTTACAACAACTTTATTTATTTATATTAATATTAGTAATCTCAGAGGATAATGCAATATTATGAAACCATTGACAACTAAAACCATTATAGGTTGATAACACAGTATAAGGTTATTTTATTTTAATTCTATTCTGTATTTTCATTATATATTTGCATTATAATATTTGGTAACAAGGGGGTTTTGTTAAAAAAAATTACTTTTCCTTACAATTAAAATAAACATGAACATGCTTTAACATGATTTGGATAGCAACTTCTTCAGTTAATACAACAGTCAGATAGTGAAGGCCCTCAATTTTCCGGTTTTTTTAGCGAATACAGTAATAATATTTTGTTACATATATTTAGGATAAGTCCTTAAATTTAAAAGTTTGAAAAGTCTATATTGGGTAATGCAATTAATATAAAATATCCAAAGGTAAAGATATTTCTTCATTGTATGTTATTTATTGTATTATTTAATCCATAAAAAACCAAAGATGTATATTATGTAAAAAGACAACTTTATGAAAACTGTTTTAAAATAAAATTCAATTAAATAATATATTAGGATAATATTATTAGTTTGTAAGTTTAGTAAAATTATATAATATGTATTCTGAAAGTATCCAAATAATATTCTAGGATTAAATCAATTTTCGAGCTTTTAAATTGACTTTGAATCAGGTCTGATTTTATTGAAGATATATATTGGTTTTAAAATCTTTTAAAATTTATGATCAATGAAATGTTGCTGTCATGTAATAAAAAGTTTCTGAAAAAACAACAAGGTTTATTAGATTAAGGTTTTAATAAGAATAATACGATTTCATGATATTTCATATTATACTGATTAGTTAATCAATGGTATTGGAAATGATTTATGAGAATATTTCAAGTTTTTAAATTGAATTTGTTATTTGAAAGAGATTTTGCCATTAAAATTCAGAGATTGTCTGATTTATTGATGATAGTCTTAATAAAATTAGTTATAGGGACTTTTAACCTGAAATAAGGTATCTAACTACCATTGTTTGATTTATAATAATTTTTAAAAAAGTTATAGTAAAATAAAAATGTAATGGAATTATTAAAGTATCTAATGAGAAATTATTTGAATTTTAAAGATTGAATTGGAATTTAAAAACAAAAATTATTTCAGTATTTATAGTACGGTAAATAAAATTTTTAAAAGTTAAATTTTCATGTCCTTAATTTCATTTTGTTGAAATGTTTGCAATGAAATTCTACAATTTATTCATTTACAAGAATTTATTTACATGTTCAATTTAATAATACATATATACATATAAAAAAAGAATGTTGTAATTTTTTTTATTACAATTAGGATAACATAAAAAATTGCAGATATTTTTTGACATAATTTATTTTTATTCAAAGTGCATTCCATTCCACTCATCTGAACTCTTCTATATATATAAAAGTGTACTTACATAAATTGGAATAATAAATAGAAATCATATGTTTATTATTCGTTTATTATAGTGAATACATTATCAGATAATTTAAAAAAAATAAAAAATGTATATTTTTAATTTTATTTTGAAAATGCTCTCCTCCTAAATATATGCAAGATAATATAGTTATTCATAAGATCTATTTGTGGTGTTTTATCTGTTTTTCTGTTGCAGATTTTTTTTTTCTCAATTATTTTTGTTGAACGAAAAGAATCGTAGAAAAAAGATAAAAGACATATTTTTATTTTATTAAGTAAAAACGCTAAGCATTTAAAATATAATAGATGAAAACAATATTACAAGACAACGAAAATTAAATCGATATCAAATACTTAAACTATATAGGAATAGTCATAAATTTTAAAGAAAATTTGAGGTAAAGTTTAAATTTAAACAAAATATATTGCAAATTTTTAAGATTACAGTATTTGAGTATAATTATCTTATATTTTTTTGGTTAATTTAGAATTTTCCTAATTATTGTTAATGTTTAAATATGTTTTTATAAGCTGTTTTGATAAAAACGATACTTGTTTTAACTAAAAAAATCAAATCTATTAAAGTATTTATGTGTAGAAACTATAATTTCTTTTAACAATAGCTAAATTATTGTAAAAATCATTTATTCATTTATCTATTTTAATCTTCTATCTAGTTGAATCCGAATCCCACCATAAGTTTGTCAATATTCGTTGTTTTTAAAGCACCTAGAACTATTTAAAGCGTTTGGTTTATCTATGTTTGAAAGTTCCTTGCGCAGGGGGCACCCTAATCTCCTGTGTATTGTTCCAAGTTTAGTAAATGTTCTGCCAAAGCAAGAACCTAAAAACGATTGGAAAATATTTATAACATAATTTTAGTAATTGCAATAAAAATTTCATACTTATAGCATATTTTTTTACTGCTATCTTAATAACAGTAATGTTTTCGTTTTTTTTATTACTGTAATATACTTGTAATCAAATCTAATACATTATACTTTTTATTTATATAAATTCATTCCCTGAATGTTGTGTTGTGCTGTGTGCAAATGAATATACATCTAAAATAAGAGATATAGTACCTATATAATCGTCGTAGTTTAGATATCTATCAAAAATGAATAAAAATTTTTCCTTTCAATTAAGTCCTATATCAAAAAAGTCAACAATCATGATATAATATAAAAAAGAAAGTTACATATTTTATTACATTATGTTCTATGTGTTTCAATACAAAATCAACGATGATATAAGAAAAATAAAAAAACTTTGAATGCATATGAAAATGAAAAAAGATTGTTGTTTAGTATGCAGTAGTTATACTGCAGTCATATCAACAACAGTAATGATAGATTATTCTATTACTGGAATTCACCTCATAAATTGTAGAATTTACATAGGTATATTTTATTATAAATAAGAGTAACTTAAAGTTTTTTTTTTTTCTCTCTTATGCTTTTAATCATAATTTAAAGATATTTATTTATTTTGCATATCTATAGAATATGTTAGGTATATTAATTCATGTGTTTAAGTATGGTATGATTAGTAATGTTGAAGGACTTTCCTAAGAAATGATACAAATGAAAAGAACTTCTTTTATTATATTTTATAAATGACTTTATGTTGAAAAAAAATTTAGAGCAATCCACAATTGTATACAATTTAATTTTTAATACAGTCAGAAATTCTAATTAATTACCATTTATTAAAATTTATTAAAAAAATAATTAAAATAATAAACATAATTTCGACTATCGACTAAAAAATTAAAAGATATGAATTTTTATCTATTTGCGCACAATTGCGACTATCGACGTTCATCTAAAAACTCGTGGTCGCCTAGATTGAGATATTTTAATTTTTTGCACTGATGGTCGGGTACGGGTTTGACATTTTAAAATTTTATTAACTAGAAAAATAAAATCGTTGACAAAATTTTAGCTAAGCCGGCTACTGAATGATTTTTATGTAATTAACTAATTTTATGTAATTTTAACTACCACATCAAAGATTAAATACGAATAAATGAAAGACTTATCTAAAAGAATCGAGATTAGGTTATTCGATTACAGTCTTTTGAAATTGGTCTTTTTATATGATTAGATGGTAAACTGAAGCTCTATTTTCTTTTAATAGTGCATTTAGTGTGCACTATTAAAAAAACAAGTGCACTAGTGCATTTGTTTTTTTTATGCTTGTGGAAGTTGCTGGAGATTTTTGACTAATATTGTTACAATTTTTTACTTTTCAGATATTACATATACTTAATAAATCTCAAGTTTCGGAAAAACAATCAAATATGATAAGTTATAAGCTAAATTGGGCGTAATATATGTCGGTTTGGCCAATAATAATTTAATTTCTTCTGTCAATACATCCATTAATAAACTGATTTCTTTAAATGTTTATTTTATGTATATGTATGGTAATTAAAATTTCTAGATTATTAAACCTTTATAATTGGTGGTTATTAGCACTTACTTTATACTGTTCTCAAATTCGAAAACTGAAGAGAAGTTTTTTAAACAATATAAAAGTTGCATCAATAAAAAGATGGCGCTACCAATGATAAATAATTTAAATTGCTTAAAAAATTACCAATTTATTATTTACGTTTTTCTTAGAATGATAATCAATTATAGGTTATGGGTTATAGGTTATACAGTATGCGAGGAATCAAGATTCTTTATGCCTTACACAATTTATTATGAAAATATTTTAAAAGAAATTATATTTTGGCAAAAGTTTGACGTTGACATTTGTTAATTCCAATCGAATGTGCTAAACTAAACAAAATCGAATGTACAGTATTAATTGTTCGGTTGTTTAGAAAAATATTATTGTATTGAACATTTTATAGTTTTTATATAAGTAGATCATAATATAAGCTGTCACTTTTGAATTTCTAAAGCATTTGAAGGAGTTTGTGTGTTTTCAAAATATCTACTAAAAAGTCAAATTGTGATGGAGAGAGATTTAAAATATTATAATTTGTTGGAATGTTTACAAAAATAATTTTTCTATTTAAAACTTTAACAATTGATATCCTTATGCTGTATTGGATAATCCAACTCAAATATTTAATATTTATAAGTATCCTGTCACTTGAAATTGAAATCTAGTTTTAAAAAGAATTATTTCGAGAATTATTTTTTTTTAGTTAGGTTTTTAGCACATATTTAATATTTTATATAATATTGGAGTCGTAGACTAAAAATGTAATTTTTAAAATGAAACAAATTTTTAAATTATATTTTGTTGCTTATATTAACCATTGGTTCGAAATGTACAAAATATTATACAATAATTTTACAAGGAACCTTTTTTTTTGTTTTACTGGATAAAAAGTAATACGTTATTTCTTATATACATACGTTATTTTCTTATTTTAACATTAATGAAAGAACTAACTATTAATTATATAAAAATTTAGTATAGTGATTTAGTTAAATTACGTTACTAAAATAATTAAATTAAAGTGTTCGTACTACAGCGTACATAATTCTTACCTTTCATAGAAAAAGTTTGGAAAACTGGTAAAAATATTTATAAAAATGTCAATTTTTGGTGTAAAATAAAACGAAAAAAAAAATCTGGAAAAAAATTAGCATTTCACATTTTAATATGGTTGTAATAACAACTTTAATGTTGTGTACAATATATTGTACATAACTAACGAAAGGGTTAAAGTTACTTTCGAAAAATCATTCAGTTTCCTAACTAATATAATTTAGAAAAGTAAAATAAAATATTTAGTTATTTTTAAAATAATATAATTATACTGAGTATTATACTTTTGTCCAATACTGTTCTTTTAAATAAAAAATTTATATATTATGTAAATTGAATGAAAAGTTAATTTATTTTTAACAAAAAATTGCACATTCTTGCACAACTCTTTTACTATATAACTAAATTTTTATCTATATAGGTTAGATTGGTTTATAATTTGTTGTATTATAATTTATTTTTATGTTTTTTTGTTTCTTTACAACATTACGTGAATAAGTTGTACTTTATTCAAACCCTACAAGAATTTGAATTTTTAATATAATGTGTAAATTCTTGTACTACAAAAAGTAGTGGTAAATCTTTAGAAAAAAAAAAATATCTTCTTCTTTTTCTTCTTTTGATAGATAGAATTATTCTCTATTTGATGTGTTTTCTATTATATTTTATCTCTTTATAATTTTTTTTTATTTTTCTTTTTTTTGTTTTGTTAATAGAGTTGTTTATTATCTGTCTAACTTTAACTTTTCAAAGCGTACAAAAATGGAAAAAAAAGAAGTGTTTTATACATAATAAGAGCAGTAACAATAACAAACTTAAAGTTGACTTGAATAGAGGAGTAGTAATACAACACAGCTAAGAATAATGAATTTGCAGAAAGAAATTAAATAGAAAAAAATAAGAAAAAAATGTTATGAAGTGATGACATTACTTTTTACATTTGTTGTATAATAATATATTGGTTTTTGTTTGTTTGTTTGTTTGTTTTTTTTTTTTTTGGAGGGGAATTGGATTTACAATTTAAAATGAAAAACACATTAAAAGAATGTATTATATAAATATTTGAAATGAGAAAAGTTTTATTTGTGTAAGTCAATAGCTTGTATTAATTTAAATTTCTTATTTTTTTTATTTAAATTTAAAGTTGATAAATAATATTAAAAATCCATTAGATAAAGAAAAATATAGAATCATTTAAAAAAAAAAAAAAAAATTTTCAGGATTTTTACATAAGATAATTGTGATATAATTTATTTTCAAGATTCAATGTAGAGATCCTGATTTGTATATTTTAATGTTTTTTGAAGTTGGTTGGTTTTTTGTTCAGTGCATAAGTTTAATACTGGTAGTATATATGCTTAGTCTACTCGCCTGTCTTTCCGTCTTTTATCTATTACCTGTATTACTTGCCTGTCAAAATTTATCTATTACCAATGTCAAAACGAAAATAAATTTATTTCAAAAATTCTATTGTCAAAATAAATTATTAATTTTAACTATTTTAATTATTTACAATTTATATTTTAATATTTTTATTGTTCTTATTAACGTTAGGTTTGTTTGCTTTTTCTCCTTTCCACTACTATAAGGAGCATAGGGCATCGAATAAATCATTTATTATTTATATTTGACTAAATTTCACTTTCTGGAATTATTAGTATTACTAAGCTGTTAATTATTCGCTTTACTTTACTCACTTACTTTAGCTATTATACAAGACTATACAGTACAAATATTTTTATTTGTGCGTCATCTATTTATCTTATAGAAGAATTATTTTCTTTTTTATTTTGTTGTACAATTTAACGAAATTATATGAATTATGTCAATATTTATTTTTTATTTAATTGTATTATACTAATTATGTATTATAAGAAAAATAAATAATACATTTTTATTAAATTATATGATCCAGCCGTTGTTTGAACACGAAGCCTTTCGAATAAACCATTATTATACAATTGAACCTCGGTTGATAGGAACATTAATTTAGAACTAACGAATGATAAGAACAATTTGTTTTAATTATTCATCCCGTGTATGTAACAAAAACTGTTGCTATATGAATATGAACTGAAAGATTAGTATAATGTAATTTTAACTGTTTACGGTAGGGAGAAGATAGAAAGTATTGAATCATCGAATTCAGAAATAAAACAGGGAATTTCTAAGCAAATTATAACAGTTACTATCCATACCCGTATGAACCCGTATAGTATATTCTGTTTCTATAAAACTTCTACAGAATTTCAGATGTTTTACTTAATTAAGTACCCCAGATATATTTATGTAAATTTTGGAGTTGTATGACAGCTACTCGAACCGGTTACCTCAATCCAACCACATTTGACAGAAGTTATTACTAAACTTCATCATAGTTTGCAAATTTCTACCCTAACCTGTTGCAACACCACAACCGAATTGTAGAAGTTATTGACATGCAATTTGACATCTTTTCACAAAATTTCAAATACCTTCAAGAGACACTGAGTAAAGAAGTTGTGTGCCAACTAGTGAAACTAACAGTTTTAAAAAAGTGACGTAGTAAAAATTGTATTTCACAAAAGTGAACAAACTAAAAATACCTTGCTTCTTTATTTTTTGAGTTATCATGCGAACGGACGGCCGGACGTACATGGTTTAATTGACTCAGCATTCTATTCTGATCCGATCCATTCACTTCATCTATGTCTATATCTAATTCGGCTCCTTTAAGGTGTCACAAACGTAATAGCAAATGTATTATACGCTTGAATAAACGTACATACGCGTATAATAAAGCAGTACTTTTTTCTATTCCCAAAATATTTTTATGTGAAAAGTCAAAAGATAAACAAATAAAATTAAAACCAGATCCGCTTGTTAATTGATTTTAATGTTAATTGAAAAATAAGGTTTCACTTGTTAATTGATTAGGGTGCAATAAATTTTATACAATTCGAGCAACTTGAGAAAAGAAAGAAGTTTTAAACATTATATAGCACTATTGAGGGATTATATTTAAAATTTTATCTACGGTAACTTGTTATAACTCCCTCATACTTAATTCTTTTCTATTGCATAAATTATTGTTCATTGCTCAATTTTTAAAAATTAACTACCATAAAAAGCCTGCTAAGAATTTATTTGCAATAATTTGTTTTTTCGTAAATCTACCATTCTAATTTTTAATATTTTCCAATTTTGAATTTAGAATATGCAAAAAAGCGGAAGAAAACTTTAATCCAGTTTTTAAATATTATTTTTATTGTTATTTGTAAATTTTTAAGAAAAATGTACGTTTATAAGGAAAAAAAGGTTAAAAAAGGAAAAAATTAATAATAAAAGAAAAATATTATGATTATTAAATATTTAAAGAAGAAATATTTGAAAAATGTTACAAAGTTTTCTTTTGCAATTCCCTGAGGAAAAAACGCGATGCAAAAAAAAGAATTCGGAAATTTTTTATTAAAGAATTTCTCAAAAAAAAAAATAAACAAAAACAAGAACAATGATGAGAAGAGTAGAAATGATTTTAAATAAAAAAAAAATTAAAATATGTAAAATATGAATAAAAATTGGACAAAATTCAAAAAAAGTAACGTATTCCCAAAGTTTAATTTATTTTTTTATTTTTGCTTTTCTTAATTTCTACAAAGATGTGGAAATACAGGAATTCCTTTCAATTGAAATTTTCTTGATGATAGTTAAAAAAAAAGTTTGTGTGAAATAATAAATAGAAAGTGCGATCATGCTGTAGATTTAATGCATGTATCCACATACCTAACATTCTCCTCTGATTTGAACTATTCCTGTATTCCCCTAACTAAATAAGTCATAAAATAGCGTTAAACTGTGCGTTTTATTTTCTAGGTCGATTTACCTGTAGCAAAATATGAAAACCTTATAAATAAGGTCTAAATTTAAAGGGGTATATTAGGAATTATCAAGGAATTTCAAGAATTGTAATTTTTATTATTTGTGCCCTATGCACATTTTAACAACAATTAACCTAAGTTTTACTTAAATTATTTGCGCATCCAAAATTTATTTCTTAAAAAAGAAAACTAAAATAATCTTAATTTTAAACTATTAAACAGTTCTTGTTGTACTATGGAATAACATAAGATTTTTAAGAATTTTTTTTTAAAAATAAAAAGAAAATAAATTTAAAAAGAATCTTATTACATAAGAAAGCAAAATATGTGAAAATATTTTTTATAAGAGGTAAATTTATTCTTTGATGTAATTTGAAAAAAAATTTTTTTCCTTTTTTTTTTTTTTTTGTTTAAGTTTGATGCATTCTATCCGCAGAAATATTAAGTATGAAAAACTATAAGTAAAAGAATTTTATTTTTTAGTGAAAAAATTTAAAGTTTTTTAAAGTAAAATTTTTATTTGAAAATCTGTGGACTATGAAAAAAAGCGGTTAAAATTGATGAAAAACATTTTATCGGAAAAGAAAATATTTTGGAAAAACTATGGAAAAACTTTTTTAAACATGTGGAAAAAATATTTCATATTTTTTTTTGTTATCATCTTTTATATCATTTTAATCATCATAATATTTATTGCATTGTAGTTAGCAGTAGTGTTTCGTCTTTTTAAATACTTTCGTGATTCTAGTTTGATCCTTGTAAATAGTCTTTTAATATTTTAAAAATGATATAAGAATAATAAATTTAAAATATAATTAATAAACATCGTCATTTAAGTCTTAAAGAATCATATTTAAAATTACCTTTACGGCCAAATGAAGTTAAGATGGTGTGTAGGGATCTGATAAGAGTTAGTTTTTTTCATGATTAACTTGCATTCTTATATCATAGAAAAATCATTATCATCTTCGGTTATATTAAATTTTAAGATCACTTGATTAGTAATAAGTAAGTTTATTTCTTTGGGTAAAATAAGATTTGTTCGAAACAATCTTTAAGATAATACAATAAAATGCTTTAAAAACAAGTAAATGTAACAGTAAGTCGATGCAACCGACTAATTAATACCCTACACCTGAATAATTCGAATTAAATTAACAATCCATAAGTGTTTTTGGCAGTGCTTGAACTTCTTCCCTTTTCTGTCTTATTCAACTCGAATTTCAAGAACGTAAAAGATTCATCCGCTTGGGATATTCTTGACACCCACCTCTTGTATAAAATTTTAAGTTTCTATCTTAATTATTTTCGAAGATTGGTAGTCCTTGGGATGTTTGTGTCAGCTACCCGAATTGCCACTGCAATTCATCGAATCCATCTCAGGAACATAAAGAAAACTTGCCAGAACACAATTCTATTAAATTTAAAGGTTCTACTTTTGTTGGTTTTGGAGATATGATCGTTGCTCTTGTGCTCGTCCGGAAGTTTCCAAAATACGAACCCATGGTTCAAATTTTTTCAAATGTCAGTTTCCAATTTTACAGAAAAGGAAACATAACAGAACACCTTTGTACTAAAAATAAAAGTTCTATCTTTGTTGGTTGTGGAGATATACGTTTGATCTGGGGCTCGTCCGGAAGCTTTCAAGATTTGAACCCATGGACCAAATCCTCACAAATTTCAGAAACATAAATCAAACATGAAGGAACACCATTCTGCCTAATTTAAAGGTTATATCTTTGTTGCATTTGGAGATAATATCATTTGCTCTGAGGCTCGTTCGGAAGCTTTCAAAATCCGAACCCAAGGACCAAATCCTCTCAAATTTCAGAGGCCTAAATCATACATGAAAGAACACCATTATGCCAAAAGTAAAGGTTATATATTTGTTGTTTTTGGAGATAATCTCATTTGCTCTGGGGCTCGTTCGGAAGCTTCCAAAATCCAAACCCATGGACCACATCCTCTTAAATTTTAGAGACATAAATCAAACTGGAGGAAACATCATTATAAAAAATTTAAAGGTTCTATCTTTATTGGTTTTGGAGATAATCTCGTTTGCTCTGGGGCTCGTTCGGAAGTTTCCAAAACCCGAACCCATGGACCAAATCTTCTCACATTTCAGAGACTTAAATAAAACATGAAAGAACACCACCCTGCCAAATTTAAAGGTTATATCTTTGTTGGTTTTGGAGATAATCTCATTTGCTCTGGTGCTCGTTCGGAAGCTTCCAAAACCAAACCCATGGACCAAATCCTCTTAAATTTCAGAGACATAAATCAAACACGAAAGAACACCATTGTACCAAATTCAAAGGTTCTACCTTTGTTCGTATTGGATATAATTTCATTTGCTCTGCGGCTCGTTGGGAAGCTTCCAAAATTCGAATCCACGGTTCAAATTTTTTCAAATTTAAACCCATGGCCAAATCCTCTCAAATTTCAGAGACTTAAATCAAACATGAAAAAACACCATTCGGCCAAATTTAAAGGTTATATATATTTGTTGTTTTTGGAGATAATCTCATTTGCTCTGGGGCTCGTTCGGAAGCTTCCAAAATCCAAACCCATGGACCACATCCTCTTAAATTTTAGAGACATAAATCAAACTGGAAGAAACATCATTATAAAAAATTTAAAGGTTCTATCTTTATTGGTTTTGGAGATAATCTCGTTTGCTCTGGGGCTCGTTCGGAAGTTTCCAAAAGCCGAACCCATGGACCAAATCTTCTCACATTTCAGAGACTTAAATAAAACATTAAAGAACACCACCCTGCCAAACTTAAAGGTTATATCTTTGTTGGTTTTGGAGATAATCTCATTTGCTCTGGTGCTCGTTCGGAAGCTTCCAAATCCAAACCCATGGACCAAATCCTCTTAAATTTCAGAGGCCTAAATCATACATGAAAGAACACCATTCTGCCAAAAGTAAAGGTTATATCTTTATTGGTTTTGGAGATAATCTCATTTGCTCTGGGGCTCGTTCGGAAGCTTCCAAATCCAAAACCCATGGACCAAATCCTCTTAAATTTCAGAGACATAAATCGAACGGGAAGGAACATCATTGTACAAAATTTAAAGGTTCTATCTTTGTTGGTTTTGGAAATAATCTCATTTGCTCTGGTGCTCGTTCGGAAGCTTCCAAAACCCAAACCCATGGACCAAATCCTCTTAAATTTCAGAGACATAAATCGAACGGGAAGAAACATCATTGTACAAAATTTGAAGGTTCTATCTTTGTTGCTTTTGGAGATAATCTCGTTTGCGGAGATTATCTCCAAAAGCCGGAATCATTCGGAAGCTTCCAGAATCCGAACCCATGGACGGATTTTGTCCAGATTCGAACTTAGCCTTTCTTTCGTAATTAATAACCTACTATATAAATTTCATCAAGATAGCATCATTATTTTTTGAGTTATCGTGCGTACGGACGGACGGACGGACGGACGGACGGACGGACATCGCTAAATCGACTCCGGCGGTGATCCTGATTCAGAATATATATACATGTCTATACCTAACTCGCTTCCTTTTGGTGGTTACAAACACCATACCAAAGTTAATATACCCTATACTTTAGGTGTAGGGTATAATAAAAATTTTAAATTTGTTTTAATGCATTAAGGATGAGACTTTATTTCTTAATGGTATATCGAGTCACAAAAGGAAAAGATGTTGAACTTCTACAGAATATTTTTTAATTAATTTTTTTTTTTTTTGAAATGTCATGATTTAAGAAATTTTAATTTTTCATTATTTTTAGATTTATTGTGATATTTGTAAATATAGTTTTAAAAAAGTTAATTTATGTTTCACAGATTTAATGTAACCTATGAGTTTTGCTCCTTTTTATATTTTGTTTGAATAATAAAAAATATGTTGAATATGAAAAAATTTTAAAATTGTCATGAGAATAAAGAAAAGTAATACATACATATTTCTTTATATACCTTTATTTTTTTTTGTATATGTAATTTTAAATGTAAAAAATAAATAAACACATAAAAAACTTAAAAAGAATTATTTAAGGAAAACGAGGAAGAGTGCAGTAGAGTAGACTGTGTCAACTCTGGGATACCCGTATGAACGTAATATATCCTATTATAAAACTTGATCATCTTTTAAAAACATTCAGATGTTTTAGTACCGAACTACAGAGATATATTTATGTAAATTGTGGAGTTGTATGACAGCTACCCGAATCTATTGCGCCTAGCTTCATTAAGTTCCAAGAAATGCAAGAAGCCTAAACCGGCTGCATTAGTTCAATCAAATTTTACAAAAGTTTTTGGCATGCAACTCGACACTTTTTCACTAAATTTCAGATAGCTAGATTCAATAGACACTAAATTCTTTTCATTTAAAAAGAGATTTTGTATGGCAGCTACCCGAACCAGTCACACCACCACAACCAAATTTTACAGAAATTGTTGCCATAAAACTTGATCATCATTCGCAAAATTTCAGATACCTAGATTGAACAGACACTGGGTTATTTCTATTTAAAGAAAGACGTTGTATGGCAGCTACTCGAACCCGGCGGCCGAAAATGCTGGAGTTAAATAGCAAAACTAACAATTTTACAAAAGGGACGCAAACAAATTTTCAGACTCCTAGCTCTTCTATTTTTTGAGTTATCGTGCAGACGGACACTGAGTTCTTTTCATTTAAAAGGAGATTTTGTATGGCAGCTACCCGAATCCGTTGCACCACCACAACCAAATTTTGCAGAAGTTGTTGACATAAAACTTGATCATCATTTTCAAGATTTCAGACGCCTAGCTTTATTAACTTCCAAGAGGTGCAAGAAGCCTGAACCGGCTGCTCTAGACCAACCAAATTTTACAAAAGTTGTTGGCATATAACTGGACACCTCTTTACTAAATTTCAGATTCCTAGCTTCAATAAACACTGAGTTATTCTCATTTAACCGGATAAGTTGTATGGCAGCTACCCGAACCCGTCGCACCACCCCAACCAAATTTTGCAAAAGTTGTTGCCATAAAACTTGATCATCATTTGCAAGATTGCAGACGCCTAGCTTTATTAACTTCCAAGAGGTGCAAGAAGCCTGAACCGGCTGCTCTAGACTAACTAAATTTTATAAAAGTTGTTGGCATGTAACTCGATACCTCTTTACTAAATATCAGATTCCTAGCTTCAATAAACACTGAGTTATTCTCATTTAACCGAATAAGTTGTATGGCAGCTACCCGAACCCGTCGCACCACCCCAACCAAATTTTGCAAAAGTTGTTGCCATAAAACTTGATCATCATTTGCAAGATTGCAGACGCCTAGCTTTATCAACTTCTAAGAGGTGCAAGAAGCCTGAACCGGCTGCTCTAGACCAACCAAATTTTACAAAAGTTTTTGGCATGTAACTCGATACCTCTTTACTAAATTTCAGATTCCTAGCTTCAATAAACACTGAGTTATTCTCATTTAAACGGAGAAGTTGTATGGCAGCTACCCGAACCCGCCGCGCCAACACAACCAAATTTTACAGAAGTTGTTGCCATAAAACTTGATCATCATTTGCAAAATTTCAGAAACCTAGCTTGAATAGATACTGAGTTATTTCTATATAAAGAAAGAAGTTGTATGGCAGCTACTCGAACCTGCCGACCGAAAATGTTGGATTTAAATAGCAAAACTAACAATTTTTCAAAAGTCACGTAAAAAAAATTTCAGCCTCCTAGCTCCTTTATTTTTTGAGTTATCGTGCGGACGGACGGACGGACGTACATGGCTTAATCGACTCAGAATTCGATTCTGAGCCGATCCATACCTTTGACACTATATCTAGCTCGGCTCCTTTAAGGTGTCACAAACGGAATGGCAAATTTATTATACCCTTGAACATAGTTCATACGGGTATAAAAAGAAAATATATTAAATTTGGGAAAATTTTCTGTTTCAATATTTAGTTTAAAGTTTTATGTTTAGAGATTTCCATGATTTCAAAAAAAAAAAGGTTAAATAGGAAAATTTTAAAATATATTTAAAAGCATAGAGTTGAAATGAAATTGAATTTTTTTTTTTTTATGCATTTCTCTGCCACATAAATAAGTACAGGAAATTACACAGCCTTTCGTGGCTGTAAATGTCGTCAGGGGGAATAACTCCTACGACTTGTGTGGGATTCTCTCGGTGTTTACAGCGTATTATACGCTCTTACCCACTAGGCCACCGAGGCCCCTTGAAATTGAATTTCAATTCAATGATAACTTATAGAATTTAAGTATTTTAGAGCCGCACAATTTCCAAAGACTAATAAAAACCTTTTAGAATATTTTAATTTGTTTCAAATTTTTTAAGTTTTCAGGTACATGTGTCTAAAAATAACAAATTATCAATTTTTGATAGCTCTTAAACAAAGAGAGAAACAAAAAAATGTTTCTTATGATAAAAGATAACTTATGCTAATTCTGAAAAATCTCTCATAATTTTAACTAAAAGCGTTTTGTTATTAATATTTAAGTTTAAAAAAATGTCCTGTCGTTTTGTGTTGATTGAAAAAATATTCAGTTTGAGATATATACATTTGACAATAGATCATCAAACTTTAGATCATCAAATCAATAGATTTTCAAACTTTGTGGGACTGTTTCTTACTGAGTGTAGTTATATAAAAAAATTGTTCTATACAACCTTAAGTTAAGTTAAGAAACCAATCCATGATTAAAATTAAACGGTGTAGAAGTTTTGTAAAAAGACCAACAGACAGACACACAGAATGAAACTAATAAGTAAATACTTCAAATTGTTTTGAATTTTTTGAACTTTTGTTTTAATTTGTATAAATTTTAAAATATTTTATGTTTATTGTATTGCAAAAAAATTTTGCAAAAATGTATGAACGAGCTAAGAGCTCCAATCATCCCTAATGGCTTCTGATCAAAAAACAATTTTTTTTCCAAATGTTTATTTTACGTTTTAAAACTGCTTTATAATGAAACCATTTTATGATTTCAATTACTTCAATTTCTGAAAACGAAAGGAAACCATGATTTTAATAGCGATAATTCCATGATTTGATTTTAATGACCATGATTTTAATAGCGAAAAGGAAACCATCAAATCTAATTTCGTGACTGAAAATTTAATTCGAAATGTTTTACTTCTTCCGTCTCTAATGAATACAGTATTTAATTTTCAGGGCTTTTCAAAAAAAAAAAAACAAAAAATCGAATATAATGAAATTAAATTTTTATATTACAATTAATTAAAAGTTTAATTAATAAAATATTTATTAATTTTGTTTTTGGAAAATTTTTTAAAGTATTTTTAAAGTATTTTAGAGAATTCTTAATATTTTCAAGGATCTTATATAATACTTTAACTTTAAGGAAATAATTGGCACGTCAAAAATTTCTAAAAAGATTTTTGAAAACTTTGAAATTTTAAAATTAAGTTTTTTTTTTTGTTAAATGTAAATTAAAAATTGACTAATTTTATTTTTAAAACAAAAATAAAATAAAATAATACATATTTTACATTATAATAAAAAGGAAAACTGTTTTCGAGGACATTTTTTGTAACCTATTTCTTTTTTTGAAAATAAAAAAAATGAAATTTTGTAAATTAATAATACAACAATAAATTTTCTTTTTTTTCTTTTTCTAATTTGTAAATTATTTAGAAAAGAAATTTTTGGAAATTTTTCAAGAAAAAGAAAAAAAGAAGAAAAATTAGTTTATCCTTGAATGAATTTTTAACATGTAGGGTTGCTTCGTAGGAGGTACAAATTACATAAATTGAGTTATAAATTGTCATTGACGGTTCAATTCTGTTTTAAAAATTTATAAATTTATAAATGAAAATAACATATTATTAAGATATTCTAAATTAAATACAAAATTTAAAAAAAACGCAAACCTAGTTATTTAAATAAAAATTTTTAAAAAACTTCTCATAAAAGTTATCGAAACGATATTGAATCGCGTATAATATTTTTTATAAATGATAAAAACAAATTTGTGAAATTTTGGCAAATGAAAATATTATTCACTGATATTGCATTAATATACTTTTAAAATAATGATATTTATGGATGTAAGAGAAAAGTTTAAATTGATTTATTTACAAACGAAAATTTACCCATCATTAAATTATCAAATGGATTGCTAAAACATAACATAAAAAGGAAGTAACTCAATTTAGGGTAAATAGGGTAAGGCATAAATGAAATTATTTTTATTGTAACAATCAGAAGAAATATTGATTTTTAAAACCGAAATTTTTACAATGTAAAAAAAGAAGAATCGAATATTATTTTGCAAATTAAACAAAAAGAACAAAACTAACATAAAAATTAAGGATTAATTTAAATGTTAATTTAAAAAAATAAACAAAGATGACGTTTTTCATAAACTTTTTTTAGGCTAAGATATATTTAAGATTGTATATAAAAGGTATAAATAAAAAAAAAAAGAAAACATAACACAAAAATTGAAACAAATACTGTGAAATACACGTATGATATAATACAAAGTAAAAAGTTTGGGAAATAACTTTTTAATAATAATAACAATACAAAAAATTGGGCAGAATGTTTTTATCAGATACTCGTGCGGAAATGGGTTAAAGAACGTTAACAAAAATTTGTTACACGTTTTCCTTAGAACCGTAAATTTATTCTACCAAATTAGATACCAATCGGAAACAAAAGCTTTTTGGCAGACCGTGCAGAATTGGGTTAATATAGCACGACAAAACTAATTAAATGAGCTTTTGTGCTAAAGTGCAACACTTGTGCAAATTTTTAACTCAATTGGTCAAAGCATTTAAGCACGACAACAAAAAAAAAATAGAAAACTTCATTTAGGCCTGGTGCCGAAAGAGGTTAATGCATTGTAACCAAATCAACTTAATGAGCTTCTGTGCTAAGAAGCTACACTTTTGTAAATTTTTAAACTCAATTGGTCAAACCGTTTCAGCACTACAAAAGAGAAATTGAGGAACTTCATTGAACCCTGGTCCCGAAACGGGTAAATGGATCATAACGAAATTACCCTAGTGAGCTTTTCTGCTAAAGAGCAATAGTTTTGCAAATTTTCAAATAAATTGATGAAACCATTTAAGCCGAATAATAAAAAAATTTAATGATCTTCGTTTAGCTCCCTTGTCCAAACGGGTCACTAGAGCTTAATAGAAATTTTTTTCAGATCTTACGAACACCACACGAAATTGGATGGAAACAACAAATTTTTTAGAAACCCGCCGGATCAAATCCGGTAAATATATTGCAACAAGATTTATTCGGTATACTCTTAATTCTAAAATGCACATCTGTGCAAATTTTCAACTCAATTAAATAACCTATAATTCTTTCCAAACTCGTAGAAATGTTCTTGCAAAATTTGGTTGCAATCGAACCGGTGGTTTTGACGTGAATCTAAGAAAAACAAACAAACAAACAAAAACTTTAGAAAATCATGTCTTCTATAACCTTAGTAGCTTAAAATATTATATTTTCCATGCCTCTATTAACCTTATTAGTTAAAAAATTAATTATATTTTCCATTTTTAAATAAAGTTTTAATTAAAATATAATTTGTATCTGAATTTTTGAAATAAAAAAAAAAAATGAATTAAAAGAAAAAAATAAAAAAGAAATTGAGAAAAAAACAACTAGCTATAAAATTTTATTTAAGTTCTAACAAATACATTATAAAGATTGCAAAAATTGCTGAATTATTTGAAAATCCTGCGGAAAAAGGGATAAATTCTTTCTCATAAAATATTATCCATTTTTCTTTTTTTCATTTTTTATTGTGCTATACTTTAAAGCAATATGGATTTTATTCTTTTCTTATTAATGCTGTTAAAAAGTAAATGATTTTTTTTTTTTTTGGTTTGAGTGTGAATGAAAAAAAAAATCAACAAAAAAAAAAGAGAAAAAAAAACAAAAACAAATGAAACAGAAAAAAAAGTAATAACCCATCATAAAAATTCAAATATTGAATATTGATGATACAACTATTGTCCTTTATTTAATATTTTATATCAAATATTTACTTTTAATCTGGGATTCATTTTATATCGATTGTTTGATTATATTTTTTATTTGTTTTTTCTTTTGGTTTTTCTTCTACTTAAACAAAAAAAAAGAAAAGTTAAATAGCCTGAATATGAAAGTAATAACAGTTTAAATGATGGTCCAAAAAAAAAAAAAAACAGAAAAATATATATATATATATACATATATATCTGGTGTCCTTTTAAATGAAGGACAAATTTTAATTGTGTATTTTTAATATGTTTGTATAGTGTTTGAATATGAACTTTAAATGTTAAATACATTGTAAATGTGTTCATAGTTCAGTTCAATGTAAATATGTCTGAACCACTAACGCTGATCCACTTATATATTTACGTTGTGAATTAATAATATTTATTGAATATTCGTCCAACTATTCTTCATTATGTTAGGGTTAAAAAGAAACTTTTCTTATAGAAAATGGCCCAAAAAAGTAAGATTTAATTAGAATTAACTTTCCACGAGGTCTTCTTTTGATATAGATAAATTACATTTATAACTAAATATAAATAAAGTGTTAAATGGATTAAGAAGAATTACATTTAAAATCAAATAAACAGATTATGGATGATATAAGCATTTTGCTGATTGAAAACATCTATTTTTTATTTTAAACAAAACACAGACAGACTCAGATGAGAAGAAAAAGATTTTTATCTATTGACTAGAATATTGCATGTTGTAGATAAATTTGTAAAATAAATAAGTAAATAAAACACAAACTTGGTTCTTCCACATGGATATATGGAGACTTTTAATCATAATGTACCTTTTTCGATGATAACCCAAGTGAAATCTGTCATAAAAAATAGCTTTTTCATTAATTTTTTTTTTTAAATCTGTACAGTATTTGAATCGGCACTTGAACGATTTATACGTCATTTGTTTAACCACTGGGCTACTGATGATCCCGAGACACCGAAGTGTTTTATTTTTGAATATTAATCGTTAATAAATTAAATATGGGTTAGATTTTCTTCATAATTTTGCTTCTAATAAATTTGAAGGTCGATATTTTAGACAGTATATGCTTAAATTGTGTCCTTTGATTTTGTGCAAAAAGTTCTTTTTAATTTAATTATATTTTAATTGCACAATACATTTTATTTTTATTTTTTATCTTTAGTTTTTACATATTTTGAAACTTCTACCCTTTAAAAAATTTGAAATTGTAATATTTTTATTATAACAACGTTTAAAAAATTACTTCTATGCTTTTTTTTCAATAAAACTTTTAATTGGATATAAAAAATAATATAATTTTTTGGTGATCTGATAGTATTATATATGTATAAATATATATATATATATATAGTCAAATTTATTGAATATTAAATAAAAATTGATTATTAAAAAACGGTTGAACTAATAAAGAAAGATACATATTTGTTTTTATAACTATATATATATATATATATATATATATTTACTAGATATTCCTGTTTGAATCATTAAAAAATTGTAGTGTAAATTTTACGATAAATCCTAAAAAAAAAAAACCAAAAAAGAAAAAAAAAATGTTTTTATTTGGTTTTAATGAAAATTTAAAATTCTTAATGTTTTTTGGTTATGTATACAAATTACAAATTGAAAAGTGGATTTCAAAAGAATCGGTACATATATCTGCAGTGCAGTGCAAATTTGAAGTAATAAAAACTTTTATTATTTTTTTGTTGTAAAAACCCTATAAACCCTAACAAAAATATAGTAGTCCTTAAAACCATAATATTAACATGGACTGGTATGTTACACATTAACGGTTTATGAGGTTTTGTGATTAAAATTAATTTTTGAAAATTTGTATAGGATAGTGAAATTATGTTGCTGTTAAAAAAAAGGATATTTAAAGTAAAAAAAAAATATTTAATGGATTTTATGTTACGATTTCTTTTTGAATATTAAAAAAAAAGAGCATTGTGACGAATAATGAAAAATAATAATGTAATAATTCATATTTTGTATTAAAGTTCAAGCCAAGGAAAGCCATCGAAAAAAGGGTATTTTAGAATCAATTTAATTTAAATAATAAAATATATGTGTTCATTGTTATCAAAATATCATTGATATGAAATCTTTTTTTTAAACTGTAATAAATCATTATCTAAATATTAAAGAGGTAATAATTCTAAGGTATAATTTCTTTTTAAGTATTTATAGTAAAACGTATTGTTCCAATTAATTTCAGGTTTTCTTTCTTATGATTTTTGCATAATTTTTTAGTTAAGAAGAAACAAAACACCACAATACATTTATGATAGTACATTTGTTATATTTTTTAATATCTTTAACATGCAATATACGTTAACTTACTGAAACTTTTTTTTTTTTACTTCTAGTAAATTGTGGTACTTAAAATGGGAGGAATTCTAAGAAGATTATTTTTAAGAAAGTTATTAGTTTTTTAGTTAATGATATATAACATCCTTATCCTTATTTTTATCTTATAGCAACCATCTTAATCTTATTTAAAAAAAAAACAAAAAAGGAAGTGATCATAAAATAAACCTGTAAGCACCCAGATTTTGTACAGTTTTTTTGTGCATTTTAATGGAATATCACATATTTTATACTGTTTTTCTTACTTAATCTTACTTTTAAATTAACATATGATATAGGAGTAAGAAATTAATATGATAGTCCTTTAACAGCGAATCAGAAAAAAAAAGAATAAAATCAGAATAAAATTTTCTTATTGCGTGTTGGTTATTATGTAGATTAACTATTAAGCAAAAATATGATTTGAAAATGTTGATCATATAATCTTTATTATCCTGTTTTTATATACAGATCCTTCTTTTAAAGGTTCCTTCCTTTTTTCATTACTGTACTATTAATGTACTATTTTTACATATTCCTGTCTTAAAGTTATTTTTTTTTCTTTTCTGTTTGTTAAGTAATCCAAGAAAATGTGAAATGAGATAAAAATATCCTTAGACATGGATAAAAAACAAATTAGATATGATTTTTGCATATTTTTAGGCCATACAAAAAAAAAAAAAAATTAACGTTACAAGCATTGTTATAAATAAAAATTTTGGTTTAAAATAAATTAAAAAAAGTAAAATGATATTGTTGGACATAAATTAGTTTTTAAAACCTATAGGCACATATTAACTTCTGAAAGAAGTTTGAAAAAACAGGGAGGAATTGTGCGTACACAAGTCAGGACAATTCTTAAAATTCTTTTGTAAATTATGTTGTAAGAGTATCTTGAAAAAATTATTTTAAAGGAATAATGACTAATGGCAAATGGAAAGAAATAACAAACAAATTTCATCTTTATGATATCTTTAAAATGTTTTGATCTGCTAAATTTGAAAGTTTTTTACATTTATAAAATTATTTTTATAAAACACATGAAAGATTTACTTTATATATTATAAAGTCCTTTTCAAAGATTATACAAAAAAAAGGCATATTCGTTGACGAGAAAAGTATATCTATATGTATATATAGCGAATATATACTTTTTTTTAAGGTAGATATTTAATTTCTACAAAATAAATCCTTAGGAAAATAGCTTGCAGTTCTTTTACTTTTTATTTTATTCTAAATGGAAGTTATGTTTCCTTATAATGTAATGTAATTAATATCGAACCTTATATATAAACAAATTTTTTAAATAGTCTTTTGATAATATCTACAATTTTTAATGTGAAGTTTGAGGCATCAAAAGTTTCTTTAAAGTTATTTTAAACATAGAATCTTATCAGACCTTCCAGATAATTACTTTCAAAAAAAGACTCGTTTTTTTTTTAAATTTTCAAAAAAATTTAAGATATTGATTTAAAAAAAATATATAGAATTTTATATGACGATACCCCTAAGGACTAGGAACAATATCAAGGATAAAATATCCTGTTATACCATGCAGTACAATTTTTTTTGTTAATTTTCTTATGTTTTTTTTACAAAAATTAGTTTTAAAAAGAAAAAAATAATGGTATATAGAGGATGATGACTTTTATAATAAATTAAAAACACGATAGGTCTAATGTTGGCTGTCTATTCTAGTCACATATACCACTATTTACATAAATGTAATTAGATAATACAAAAACACCTATACATGCTTATAAAAATATCTATGTATTGTTTTTTTTTGTAAGTTTTTTCTTTTTTTTTTGTTATGTCATCAGTTCCATTGTGAATGTTTATTGTTTTTTAAATTAAAAAAAGAGTCCCTTTTATAAAACATCATCATTGTACATATTAAAAAAATATATATATATAAAGTATGAAAGAAAGAGATAGAGTATAGAATAAACGAATAAGTGAGGAAAAAAAAGATATGTAGAATTATAAAAAAAATTTGAAAATAGTAAATTGAAATTGTATGAGTATTGAAACGGGTTGGGGGCTAGAGAATCAAATTAGGAATTAAATTTTATATTATAGAATAGATAAACATATGTGTTTGTATGCGCACTGGGATGCAATGTAATGCATATAGAATATTTTTTTCTCAATTGTGTAATGCAAAATATACATTATGAGATATTGGTCGTAAAATTTTTTATTCTCTTTTGAACAAAGATAATTAAGTGTGGGGAAAAAACTAACTGTTTTAGGCGAGAAACTTGTTGAAGTATTTTGTTGCCGTAAAGTCGATTCGCTAATATTTTGAAGTTTTGAAAGTTTCATTTGAAGTTTTTTTTGTTAACTTTAAGAATTTTTGCTTCGAAAATCTACGTTTTCAACAGCCGATGTTTGTTGTTAGATTAAACGAGTCTTATAAAATAATTACAAATTTTTAAAGTTATTAATTTTAGAATATATTATTTTGAACATTTAAACGAGTTTCGAAAACTTTCCTGGGTTTTTATGTTGTTTAAGCATAGATGAAATAGGAGATTAGTTCGAATCTGTTGAAGAGTTCAAAATTTTTTTGCTATTCAAATTCAAAGGCCTAATATTAATTTATATGTCATAACATTTGTTTTCATACATGTTAATTTTATGTTTTTATCATGTACTAAAGGAATAGATTCCGAATTTATATTTAACTTTTTATATTTCTATATTCATAATCAATCTATTAATATGAAAGACTTCCATACTTAATATTGAATGTATAATATTATTATACTTATATGTGGTTTTTTTTTTAAGCAAGCTATTATTCTTCTGTTTGCAATGGATTCTAATATCAAGAATGAAAAAGTAGTTATATTAGTTTTTCTTTAAGGTTTTATATTTAAATTTTTGTTTCGTTTAGTTTTTTAAATTTTCTTTTGAAAAATTCTGGGCAGATTCCTATTCTTTGGTATGGTTTGGTGTTCAAGAAATACGTCCTTTTTTGTGTTTTTTGTATGCTTTACTTAACTTGGCTTGCTATCAAAAAGAGGAAAGGAAAAAAACTTAAAATGATAAGGATCACATTTTTGCTAAGTCTACATATGAATGGAATGATTATAGGGACTTTTAGAAGAAGAAAGGAGGTAAGTAGGATTTTTATCCTGACATAAAAAAAAAGAAACTAAAAAAAAAACCATTAATTCGAGTTTACGTTTGTATGTGTGAGTTTTTAAGTATTAGTCTATAAAGTTTTTCGTATTATATGTTTGTTTTTGTTTATTAAATATTTTCCATTTGTATACATTTGTATATATGGCTGTATGTTTAATCATGTGAAAAACCTTTATTTAAAAAGAAGATAACACTAAAATATTTAAGATATGTGTGAGTACAATTTTGTGAGAAATTTAATAGGGTTAGGGGAACCCAAACAGACTTTAATTTTAAAAGTAAGGGAAGAAGAAAGAAGATAGAACGATATATAGAAGAATAACGAATACAAGCATACATTATGAGGATAATTTCAAAAGAAATCATATACGAAGGATTTTGTAGTCAAGTTTATCTTAAATAGTTGAGTATTAAGGAGCAGGATATTAAAATGTAATAGCATCTTTTTATATATGTATATCATAAATTTAAGAGTTTGGGTCCCATTCATTTAATATTAGAAAATAAGAAAAACCAGGAATATGAAGAACGGATTTAGCTTATTGTTTGATTTTTTTTTTGTTCTGGAGAATAAAAATACTTTTAAAGAAAATAACACGAGATTATTGCACTATTTTTTACGATTTTTTTTTGTTTTTTGTTACATATATGAATAGTGTTTCCGTATATAGTAGTGCTGTTGTGTTGGTGATGACTAGATTAAAAATTAAAAAGAAGAAAACATTCTTCTCTTTATATAAATTTAAAAAAGTGCCTTGCGGTTACTTATTGTTTTTATCCTTTCGCTAATGGCTCTTCTTTTCTTATCGTTGGAGTGAGAAATTGAATTCAATTGAAGAAGAATTACTTGCAATATAAGTGTTAAAATATAATTAGAAAAATGTGAAGTCTCAAAGCAAGGCAGGCTGAAAAAGAGAGGGGAATAAAAAAAAGAAGATAGTGGAGTTAAATGTATCTTAATTGTAATTATTTGAATAAAGTTTCCTTCTTTTGTATATTATTTCTTTTTAAACCCAATGTTAATGTTAAGGATTAATCCATTCTATACTCTGTTATGTAGAACTTATAATATTTCATTTATACTTTAGGTTTTTTTTACGAGGATTAATTTTTAGTGTTTTTTTTTTGTTTAATTTTTAGTATATATACTATAGTTTAAGGAGTTTTCTTTCTAAGGAGGCTTGATGTGGTGAAGTAAAAAGGAAAAAGTTGATATAAAGTATTTTTAAAAGTTAATTAATTAACTAAAACAAATCACACATGTATGTGTGAATATACTTATGGTTTTTATAATTTTTTTTTTTATATGTAAAATTGGATTATTATATTAAATTGGGTTTGCTTTCTTTTTATTAAAGAAGATAAAAAAAAAAGAGTTTATTTCGAATTTCTGAATTTCATAGCAATGTTCTTTTTTCTGGCTTATTTAATAGGTTAATTGGGGTAAAGATGTAACTATGAAGATAAATCTTTGAAAATTTTTAATACTTTTTTTACGGTTTACTACCATATATGTGAAGTACATTGGTATGATTCGTCTCGTTATATTTCAATTAATTGGGTATAGGATTAAAAAAAAAAAAATTGAGTAAATGAAAAAATGTCATGGCAATTGATTTAATGATGACATTTCATCATTAAGTTAGATTAAAAGAGAATGAAGATTTATGCTTACTTGGGTGTTGAAATTTACTGTGTAATTTATTTTAAATCGTAATAAAAAAAAATTTTATTTATAAATAAAGAGAGAAAGTTTTTCATTAAATTAACAGGATAATTTGAAGAACACGAACGCTCGAATCGATTCTTGTGATTAAGCGAAAAATTCAATCTATTTTTTTATTGTCAAATATATTGTGAAGGTTAAAAAAGTTATTGGTTAAATTTCTAAGCATAACAATACAATGAATTAAAAAGAAAAACGATGAATTCAAAGTTAAAATAGAAAGGTTGTGAATTAATATAAATAATTAGTAAAAAAGTGAAAAGTTGCCTTAGAAGTACAGAGCGAAAAGTATTTCATGGTAAAATCAAATTGGGATAACATTAGGCATGCTATTACAAGCTAATTGTTGAATATGAAAGTATAAAACAAGGTAATCATTGCAGATTTAATATATTAAGTAGCTGCAATGGAATATTAATCTAAAATATTTTTTTAACTTCATTATAATTTGTATACATCTACCAATCCCTTCTCTAAAAACAAATTTTTTTTAGATCCCTTATATTGCTTTCGGCACTTTCCTGCGATAGATCCCTTGTAAATTAAAAAAAAGAAATTTTATATTTTCTTAATATTAAATCAAAGTCCCTTTAGTTTCATTTTAATTTCCCAGTTTACAGATTATAGTTAAAAGATAGAATGAGACTAAGTTAGTAAAAGGTTAAATGAGACTAAGTTATTTTCTCAAAACTGACATTCAACTTAGTTTTTAACATAGGTCTAACATTTTGTTTTCCTGCCCATTTCTTTAAGGTCTCTGCTCCTATAAGGTCTCTGTCCATTTCTATAAGGTCTCTGGGCAACCGCAATGTTAGAAATAGTAAGCTAAATTGCTGTTTCTTAAGTCATCATTTTCACTAAACCATTAATTAGAAATACTTGCATCATCTTATGCAAAAATTGATTATGATATGACGGCTTTTTGAATCAAGGACTTTTTGATTGAAAGCCTGGCAATTTAAGCATACTTATTTATAAGTGATTAAAGCTGGTAAAATATTTTTTTTTTTAGGCATTTCTCTGCCACATAAATGTGAACACGAAATTACACAGCCTTTCCTTTTCAGGCGTGGCTTTAAATGTCGTAAGGGGGAATAACTCTTACGACGTGTGTGGGATTCGAACCCACACTACCTCAATGTTTTCAATGTATTTTATACGCTATTACTCACTAGGCCACGGGAGTCTGTAAAATATTAAAATTGTTTTTAATTTAATTAACATTAAATTTTATTATTAATTCCTAAACAGTTTGAAATTAAATTATTATTTTATTTTTTGTACCATCAATTTTATTTCCATTTCTCAGAATTTTGACTTGATAAAAATTTAACAGATAAGAGTACTTATAGCATTTATTTTATTTTTTTTATTTTTTCATATTATCACTTTTATATCTGGTGAAAATTTCCAAAGTAATTGAGTCGGAGTGAAGTAGTTCTGTAAAGTTTGTTGTAAAAAAA
This sequence comes from Poecilobothrus nobilitatus, assembly GCA_947095535.1. Lineage (NCBI taxonomy): Eukaryota > Metazoa > Arthropoda > Insecta > Diptera > Dolichopodidae > Poecilobothrus > Poecilobothrus nobilitatus. Next base: position 117,962,278 of record OX352774.1, read on the forward strand.
AAACCAAAAAAGTAAATCCTGTATTTTTTAATCCTAGGACAAAAAAAAAACACTTTACCAAGATATTTTCTGTTTTTTACAGGTATTGTTTTCATACTAAAAATTTGTCCCCGAGATTTTGGCAAATATCCACTACTTCGGTGTGGAGAAGGCTGTAAACATTTTTTTAGCATGATGTCTGACTATGGGTGTGTGTGTATGTGTGTGTGTGGGTGTGGGTGTGGGTGCGTGTATGGGTATGTCTGTGGGCACGCGTACAACTTAAACGACTAAGCGGAATTTTTTGCAATTATATATTTAAGTAAATATCTCGGATTGATAAGCTTTTGGAGCAAATCGGATAACCGCAAGTGGTAATTTACTAGTACTTTAAGTTTTTTACGAATATTTCGTAACAGAAAAGCTTTATGAGAAAAATTATTAAGAAAAAGTTGTTACACAAGTAAAGAGCAACAAATTTGCCATAGAACATTTTTGATCCGACTAACTTTAATTTTTATTTAATATTTTAAGTCCAAATTTCATACATAGCCACTCCATATATGAATTTTTATATGAACAATTTTTTTTTGTTTTTTTTTTTATATCTCTAAAAATTTAGATACATACGTACATATGTACTTATATCTACGCATGTTGATGATATTTGTTGATGATATAAAATTAAAACGGTAAAATTTTTGTTAGCAGATTCAATATTAATCTTATGTTTGTTTACAGTTTTTATTATTTTTTACTTCTAATATTTTAGAATGAAAAAAAATCATGTACATTACATAATAATGTAAATGGATGTATGAATGGATGCACATATATTTTCGATTTCATTGCTTATTATTGTTATTGAATAAAACAAAATATTCTTAAAATTTTAGAAGTTATTTTGCTATGATATAAATTATTATGTAAAAAATTTATAAATTTTGTTATTGTACTTTTCGTGTAGTGACGGTCGGTCCTGTGGTGGAGACATCTGATTTTTTTTAAATATTTTTTTGTAATATTAACCACATCATATCTCATTATATTCATTTTTTTTTATTTTCAATAATAATTTTTGTTTTGTTGTGCAACAATAACAAAAGCAACAAAAACTATAAACCACATAAAACATAAACGCAATAACAAAAACAACAACTTAATAAAGTTTTTCTTCATTCTATGAAAAAAAAAAAAAAACTCCTGAATTTTTCCGATAAGAACTTTTTTTTTTTTCTTTAATTTTATTTTTATCTTTTTGATGCTTTTGTTTGTAATTTTGTTGTTGTTGCTGCTTTCAGTTATTGTTCAACTATTCATTTTTTTTTTTGTCTATTATTATTACACTACAATAACAGTTGATGGTTTACTTATTTTTTCATCATGTGTTCACTATTCATCATCACCATTCATAATCATAACTAACGTGATCATTATTGAGTTGTTGGTGTTGGATGAAAAGAGAATTAAAAGGATAAAAAAAAAAAAAATTAAGAAAATCTGGGATGAAAAATCATATATGTATGTATATATGAGTATTATATGTGTATACATTATATTTATATGATAGTGTTGCTTTTAGGTTTGTTTTTGTATGATGAATATACGATTTTTCAATTCCATAACATTTTATTACAAAAAAAAAAAAAAAACAAGCAACAAATATATTGAAATCACTTACAGTTTCGTGCGAAAAAATTAAAACAGAATTGAATTATGAAGAATGAATTAAGGTGTTACATTTCATATATATAGAATAAAGTATGTATGAATGGAATATAATTTAATATACATTTTTACCCTATTGTTTCTAAAAGATTAATTTTAAATTTCAAGAATTAAAGCCTACTCGAAACTTTCATAATTTAAAACAAAAAACTAAACAAGGTAGAATGAAAACCAACAGTTTTTAAAATAGCACATTTTTCAAAAAACAACAGTTTAGATTTTAGAATACTGTGGCTTGCACCAACATTTTTAAGTTTTCTTAGAACCGTATATTCAAGAAAAATTGTGGAAATAAAAAAAAAACCTTCTTTAGTTTTAATTATTAAATAGTAAATTTTCAATAGTTTACCCTTAATAGCAATATTCAGGGCGATATACAAAAAAAAATTTCTGAGGTAACTTATACTAATTGAATACTAATTAAAAAGGTCCTTCTACTCTCGAAATTTCAAGGTTCTAACTAAAAATCTGTCGGAGTTGCAATTTCAAATTTTTCTTAGAATTCTACATATAAAAAAAAAATTGTGAAAAATCAAGAGACACTTTCTTAAAAATCTTAATAATCCAGAAAAATGGTTTAGGTATGGAAAGTATTGTATTAAAACTTTAATTTTTGCGTATTAATTTGTCGAAATTTGTATGTGCGCGTATTTTACATATGTCTCAAAACAAATTTTCATTTTTTGATTCCTGATAGCTCCGATAAAAAATTTTCTTATGTAATTTCGGTGATATGAAGGAAAAATCGTTTTGGATATAAAGGAAGCAAAATCTTGTAAAATCTGGTTTCCAGATAACTGAAAATTTAAATACTAAATTTGAAAAAATTATATTTTTTTGCTACTAATTTATAAAGTTAATAATATGTCCTGTTGTTTGGCGTCTATATATTAAAAAAACAAAACTTTAGATATAAAGTTTTGAAAATAGGGTTTTTTTTTTAAATTTGTGGGTGTGCAGCTCTGTAACGCCTTATAACTATGAAAAACTGTTAACACTTATAAAAATATAGCATTGTAGCTTTAATTTTTATATCTTACACTGAGAAAATCTGTGCAGGTGCCTAAGTTATAATTGTTTAAACATTTCACATCCCTAAAGAGGTAGCTCCATAAACAAGTTATTCTACAACTTTAATTTTCTGATGAGTGATGATGATCTTACCAATGGTTTAGCATTACTTCTTTAACGGTCTAGAAATTTTGTAAGCAGACAGACAGACTACAAATAGACCGACATATGGACGCACAGAGTAAAAGGAAAAGAAAAAAGTTTAATTAAAAAAATAACAAATTTTCTATTCTGCTTCAAATTAGCAGAGCATTGCCCGAAATAAGATATTTGGAATACAAAAATAAAAACTGAGATCTGCAACTACTTAGCTGGCTATATTATCCATTGTGATGTGAAAAAACAAAAAGAAAGAGACAGAGAAGAAATAGAACAGAGGTCTTGTCAAATTCCAATTATCTAAAATTAATTTATATTTTTTTGTAATTTTTCAAATTTAATTCTAACATTTATTTTCATAGCTGTAAGCGTCGTAATTGTAAGTGCTTGACAACTTCATTTAGTTTTTATTTTTTTTTTATTTTTTTGTTGTTCAGTTTATTTTTTTTTTTTCAAATTTTTATGTTATATTATTACAGGATTTATATTTTATAGGTTTTTGGTGAGTTAAGTTTGGCCTCGTTATTTTCTCATATCAGTTTTTTAATATTTAGCCATAGTTTTTTTTTATCTCTTCTACTTTTTTTTTTGTATTAGTTTTACTTGTTTCTGGATCATTTCCAGGATATATACTTTTAATTTAATACTTTTTTTTCTATACATCAATATTTCGCCTAGATACTTATATATTTTTTTTTTGCCAAAACAAAAAAAAACAGTGAAAACTACAAAATAATATTGTTCTTTTTTTTTTTTTTTCTTAGAATGGTTCATATTAACGTTATATGAGTAGTGGGGCGTATAAAACTGTGTCATTGTAGATGTTCAGCTAGAATGAATTTTTCAAAAATTTATGACAATACAAATAACAAAAAGAAAAAAAAGGATAAAAACTAAAATATAAATAAGTAAATATAAATTTCGGTTAGTAACTGTTCACTGATTATCAAACAATGTAATGTTAAATTTTTATTTTTTTTTTTTTAAATAAAGGATAACGGAATATCCTTTTTTTTTTAAAGTTATCTGTTTTTACGGGTATTTATACTAACTACACTGCGGTTTTCGATTACAGTTTTAAAAAGGATTCATAGTAGCTGCTCTGGAAAAATCCAAAAAAAAAACAAACAAAATAAAAATTAAATATAACGTTAAAAACGGTACTTTTTTCTTTTATCCCTTGTTTGTTTTTTAATATTTGATTTTTGAGTTCAATCCTTCTATTATATTATCAATGTAAAGCTATATATAATCATATATTTCTTTTATATATAAACATACACATTAATATATTTGTCTTTTACTTTATTTGAAGGAGTTAATATCCTTTATTTTTGTTTGTTATTTATTTTCGTCCTGGTTCCAACACTCTTGTATAATATTTAAAATTTATTGATTTTGTGCAGAAAATTGTGACATTTAAATTAAAAAAAAAATTTTGTTATAAAAAAAAAAAAATGTCACATATATTTTTTGTATTTATTATAAGTACATAATATATGGTATTTTTGAATATGGTACCTATATTGATTCTGTTGGTAAATCTGAGATTGCGAAACCGTAAAATAAGAAAAATTATAATAAACAAAAAAAAAATCCATAAACTAATATTATTTGAGTTGTTTTTTGTAATATTTTAATTTTTATTTTATAATTATATCAAATTTATTTATAAATTATGTCTGGTTTTGTTTTAACATTTTTTAAAATCACATGTCACAGTTTTGAGGATTTAAATATCAGTATTGAAGTTCCTTATAATTTATGCATGTGGGGTAAAATCACTCAGTTTTTCGAAGGAGTTCGTAGGAATATTTTTGATTAAGTTCACTCATTTGAAAAACAAAATAAGAACAAATTAAAAAAGAAGAATTTAGATAAAAACAATTTTTAGATGTTTAGATAGACTAGATCAAAAAGGGTTCCAATAAACTTGACTTAATAACAACAAAACGTAAAAGTTTTGTTTTTATTTTGAAAACTTCGTAAAGCAAATGCGATTTTTTTTAAATATAATTGTGCCTATCATCCTTTTCCATTCTACTTCATTGTTTTGGTTTCTTTGATTTTTACAGCCATCAAATGTGTAAATTGTGTAATGGATGTGTATATTTAATAGCAAAAGGAGTATTAAATAGGATTTATTAAGTAATATTATGAAGTTTTAATTTTTTAAAACAAGCCAATTAAACCTTTGGGATCTGCTTAGGATTGGTCGTGACAGCAAAAATGGTGTTTCACAAAATCTTAGAATTAAGTTTAAATTTGATATATGGATTTGTCTGTTAATTACTTAGTAGTTTTCATGCACAAATACACTAAAAGCGCTTTTTTGTAATATCTTTAACTAATTTATTGTAATATCAAAGCAATAAAACATAGTACCCATAATCCTTTCATTTTTGTTTTATTCCTCTTCGTTTTCCTTTGATTTTGAGTAACTACTTATTAATAAAAAATTTCTTTTTTTTTATATATTTTTCTATGCATTTTTCTTGTCCTTCCAAGTCCTTGATTGTCTTTATATAAAATTTAATTCCTATTATCTTATTAACATCCACACCAATTACCAGCATATAAAGTTTTCTTCGTTGTTATCCACAAACCATTATTAAAAATAAAATTCTACCCAAACAATTTAATTTATTCAAAACCTTCTAATCAAGCATAGGCTATTGTTTTTGTAAAATTGGTTACAATAAATCTTAAACTCAAATTTCTATTTATTAGGTTCGTTTTAAGGTTTTTTGTTTGTACTTAAAATAAAAAAAAAAAGAAGAAGACCTGCAGAAAGGGAATAGATAGAAGAAAACCAAACCATAAAGAAGAAACACATATAACAAATAATTTAGAAATCTATGAATTAAAATGAGAGATAAGGCATAATATTAAAAACAGAATGAGAATAAAATTCCTGTGTATATGATAGGATTTAATATGATGGTGGATTTTTACTGGACCTATATGTGACAATGTAAACATATAGTAAAAATACATTGTGTGCAAAAATGAAAAACAAATTTAAATTTTTGTAGTGTGTACATTTTTTTATAGTAAAATCAGGAGAAACGTACAGAGGATATTTAGAGTTTTTTTTATGAGGGGTTTTGGAATTTAAAAATAAAAAATAAAAATCTATAAAGAAATTATGTAAATTTATTTTTATAAAGGTACACAATTATCCTTTTTTATGACATTTGAGAAAAGTACACATTTTTCTTATGTACATTGTATTATGTACATATGTTTATATATATACTTACATAAATATATAAGTGAGCAAAAAGGAATCTTATATTTTACGAGGTTAAATTGATTTTTTATATATCAATTAGTTAGCTGTTATAAATTTAAAAAATATTTTGGAAATATGGCATTTAGAAAAAAGGAAAGGTATTATTAAAAACGAGCAAAAAAGGAAACTTGTAAGTATACTTGTTGTTAGAAAAAAAAAACAATTCAAAATTATGTATTTAAAGAAGAAAAATAATAAAGGAAAGAGAAGAAATGTGAAACCAAAGGTTATTAAAGACACGCATTTTTTAAAAGATATTAAAAACAGTTTAGATTAGAGAGTTGCACCAAAATTTTTAAATTTTATATGTATGAAAAAATTGTGAAAAATCAAGAGGCATCTTCGTCATTTTTAAGGATATGCTACAGGATTATGAAAAGCTGGTAACACATGTGAAATTATGATGTTAAAACTTTAGTTTTTCCGTTTCTATTTTGAAAAACTTTGTACATGTGTCTAAAAATACAAAGTTTTCAAATTTTTACCCTCTATGGTTCTTAAATAGCAGCTACTAAAATATTTTCTGAGATAATTTATACTGACTTCTTAAACATTTTTGGTCTTTCAAAATTTTAACATTCTAACTAAAAGTGTGTCGGAGAAAAAAAAACGACAAAGAAAAAATTCATAAAAATAAAATCCATAAAAAAAATCCACAATTATTTTAATTACATAATGTACGTAAGAATAATAAGGGAAGACGTTAGAGTTGATTACAAAATCAGGGTTCAATAGTTTGTTTATCGGGGGCTTGGGACGGTATCCTCCACTACTTTAAAGTTGGTTACAAAATCAGGGTTTGTTTATAGGGAGCATAGGGCCGGCAGCTCTCACTGTTTTAAATTATTTGATATTCAAATGTGTAGACAATAAAAATGATTAGGAAAAACTTTAGAGTTTGTTAAAAATCATAGTTTTTTTTTCTTTTTCCAGTATTCTTTGAATTTATGGATTTTTCTTTTAGTGGGGTTTGACTTTTGGAGTTTTATTTATTTTTGTTTGTGGATTTCGTCACCAATGCGTGTCTTTTTATGATTTATAAATATGTTAAATTTGAGGTTATATCATTAATATTGGACAAAGTATTAAAAAAACAGAAGGATTTGAAAAATTAAAATACCTTTTATCTAGGGAAATTTTTTATCCTTCCCTCGTAAATCTTGAGTGTAAATGCATAATATAATCTAGTCCTCAGTTAACAAAAAAAAAAAGTGAAAAATAAAATATAAATTAAGATAGAGTATAAAAATCTTTTCAAATCAATTTAAATTCCATAAACTTGTCTAGTTATAAAACTTAAGTGAATGTACTTATTCGTATATACAATATAAGTACATACATAAATATATAGACTTACATTTAAATCTTTTACATACATATCATATCATATACATATTAAAAGAACAAAAAAAAAGTATAGAATGAAAAAGTTAGAATAACTTTAAAATTGTTTGTTATTTGGTTTATTAGTTGATTAGGGGATATCAGACCTCAGAATACTAAAGGATACTTACTGCTATCTTTACATACAAAATGGGATAAATTTTCACAATATATGTATAGAGTTTGCATGGAGTAGTGTGGATCATGCTAATATTGTTGTCACATTGATTTTATTCAATGGAAAATAGGACATGTTTAAAGTTAATTCAATTGTGGAGATTATATTTTACATAATTTGTTTTATTTTTATTTTTTTTTTTTTACTTTTATTGAATGCATAGTGTTTGTGTGTGGCTTTTATTTTTTTAGATATTATAGGACAAATAATAAAGATAATCAAATAAAAAAAAGTGTTTAAGGTTGGAAAAATTCTATTTAAATTCAACTATTTTGTAATTACTTCAACTAGGTATAAAATAGAATGGTATTTCTTTTTTTTTTTTGTAATTGATGAGGTAGAATTGAATTTAATGTTGTTTTTCATAATATATATATGTATATATGTACTAAGCAAAAAACATTCAAATATAGGCGAAATACTCAGATTTATTTGTATAAAAGGAGGTTTTTCTATTACGAGTATGTACAATAGTTAATACAGCATAATAAAATTATTTTAAACATTATAAGACCTACGATTGCAAATTAAGGTATAAAAATAAATTATGTATTTAAAATGGCATAAATTTAGGCGTTTTATTTATATAATTATTGTGTATTGTTAATTGTTATTATTTATTTTCAATTTTGTTTTTTATTTAAATAGGATTAAAAAATAATTTAAATATATTATCTAAATTTTGTAAATACGTGTGTAAATATATACAGGGTGTTCTGTGTAAAGAGTGCAAATATTTCAAGAGGCGATTTCCTATGTTATAACAGAAAAATATTGTATGGAAGAGAGAGAGAGAGAGATCTCTTATTAGTCGTTTTCAAGATAATGAGCCTTTTATATTTTTTGTTTTATATTATTATTTGCCAAATAGCTCTTGAAAGAAAACTTGTTATAAGAAAATATTTGAAAAAATATAAAATGTATGTTTTTATAAAATAAATGGTATGTTTTTAGCTCTAATTTAAAAAGTAATTATACCAGTATAACTAATCTTTCAGGAGCTGAAAGTTGGAATAAACTCTCAAACAAGATTAAGTTAGTTTCTGTAGAACATGTGGATCAAGAGTTATTTGGCAATTAATAATACAAAACAAAAAAAAACATAAAAGTTCCATTATCTCGAAAACGATTAATAATAGACCTTCCCTTTCCATATAATTTGTTTCTAGTTTTTGTTTTAAAATTCAACTTCTGAAATATTTGTAATCAATACGGAACATTCTGTATATATGTATATATATATAAAATATAATTTTATATATTTTTAATTTGAAAATTAGCAATTTTTGTAATCCATAATAAAAATAATTAATTAATTAATTTTTTTTCTAAATAGATTTATTAAATAAATTTATATATGAACACAACAGAACAGATTAAAATTATTATTATTATGAAGATTATGAACACAACAGAACAGACAGCACATGATTTTATAATAAACACTTTAGAAGAATTTAGAACAGAAAATCAAATAAAGATTTTCTGTACTTTTCTGTTCAAAAGTTTTGTAAATATCCAGAAAATAAAAATAATTTTTATTCCGAATCGCTAAAATTGTAGGCTGAATATTTGGCTAAAAAATCACGTAATTATCTTTACATCCTGCTGAGTTAGCTAATTGTAATAATGTTATCGGAAAATCAAGAACAGAATTTTTCTATTCTATTGTATATTTAAGAAAAATGAATTAAATTAAGAAATAAGAAACAACTAGCTTAAAAAAAATTATTATTATTTCGAAAAACAAGATGTTCCTTTTTATATTATAAATTGATTTATAAAATTTAATGATGTTTAAAATCAGATATATACATCGTTTATCAATTCTCAAAATGGCTATTACTTAATTCATGTAAAAAATGCCTTCAGGACGTTTCTATTCAAAATTTTAAGACAAAATCAAAAAACATAAAAAAAAAAACAAAATTTTATTAACTATAATAACAATTTAAATAAGTAATAAAATATTGGCCTCTTCATTTCATTAATTAGGCTTCCCAACCGGTGTTGCGTTAAATAAATTTTATAAGCATATTGGAGCTGGAAAATTTAGAAAAAATTTGTAATTATAATACAAATATATTTAAGATATATATAACATAAATATCATTTTGTTAAATGTATTCGGTTAATGAGCAGAAAATTCTTTTCTGACTTATAACATCGAAAATTTAACTACTAAAGTTAAATTTGTTATGACCTTAGACAAATTGTGAGGTCTCTAATCACAAATATTGATTTTAACAGAGAACTACAACAGTAATGTTCCTTATTAGAATATGGTTTCAAATTCATTTCAATTTTGAACTAAAATTTATTATACTTCTTTCATATAAAGAAAATTTACTGAGAAAAAATCGAAAACCGAAACCAATACCGAAATTGAGATCAGATGGGTTAAAATCATAACACAAATCTTTCAGTTAAGGTTTTCTCTATTTTGTAGATAGGAAGAAAGAAATAATATAAAGAAGTAGGTAGAAAGATGCTTCTTCAGCTTTTTCCCATAATTGATTACTTCTTTTTCTTATTCTATTCTTCCTTAATCGTAATTTCCATTTCCCTCTCATCTATATTATTTAATTTTCGTCTTCTTTTTTCATTTATTTTATTCAATTTACACTTCTTTTTCTTATACATACTTTAATTTTATTTTCAATTCTATGAGAAAAAAAAATAACCACCATTTACCGTTATATAATTTATAAAATATTAATAACAAAAAAAAAAAAAAACGAAAAGAAAAAAAACAAGAAATTCCAATCAACAAATGAAACATAACGATTCTATTTTTGAAATGAGTTCAGTTTTTTTTGTTTTTTTAAATTGAAAATAGGGAGGAAATTTTTACTCCATATAACTTTAATATTTATACATAATATAAATAGAAACTATATTGTAAATAGAAATCTGGCGGGAAAATTTATTTTCATTTAATTTTCCAATTTTGTTTTCTGAACTATAATAATTTTTTTTTTTTTTTTCATTTAATTTGTTTTCTTTTCATGTTAACGAAATCTTTGAAAATGAAATTTAAAAAAGCAAAAAAAAAAATAAAATTCTCATTAAATTTTATTTAAAAAATAGAAAAAAAAAAAAACTAATTTTCTTTACAAATACAGAAATAGATTTGTTTGTGTATTTTTGTGTGGAATAGTAGAAAATGTAGGGTACAAGAAAAGTGCCTCTAGGTAATACACACAATTTATTGAACAAAGTTTTAAATTGATTGAAAAAGCAAAAAAAAAAAAAAAAATGAAATAAGAGGAAAAGAGACAAAAAATTAGTTTAGAAATAATATTCCCAATGGTCTGTCATAAATAATATAAAATATCTTTTGTTTCTATCTTGTCCAATATTTAATTGACAAATAAAGTTTCAGGTACAAAATTGTGAAACTATAGCCAAGTTTAAAAATTCTCTATATAACAAATCTATCATGAATCCTTTTATTTTTTATAACAGTAATGTAATAAGGTTTTAATGAGCCCTAAAACATATTTGATTTTAATTATGTAAAATTTTCTGTCTATTTTGTTTTCATTGTTTAGGTGAACGGAGATTTTTCTACTCTTTTTTTATGAACTTCTGCATTGTATCTTTAGTTTCATTTTTCTTAATTTTTTGTTTAATTGATTAATTTAATTAAAAGGGGGTTACATGTTATGAGTACATAATTTTTTTTTTTAATATAAATTTATTTTCGGATCTTTTGTAAGATCCACCTCTCTCTGAGTCTTTTTATTTAATTTTATTCCGAAAGTAAATCATTTTAAAATCATTTATATAAATTTTTTTTTTTTCAATAGCATTTGTCAGGGTTGCATCTCTGAATTTTATGACATTATGACATCCATCATCAACTTTATAATAACGTCCTATAAGTAAATATCAATGTAAAGTTGTTATTTTGTAATAAATACAAGTGTCATTGTTTTTCATGTTATTGTCTCAAGTCACAACCACTATTGCCGATCAATTAAGTACTTTTATTGATAATAGTGTTGGCAATACATTCTAAAGATTCAATAAACTTATTTTAAATTTTGGTATTCCTAAGTAATAAATAGAAATATATGCTTTGTCTGTAGTATTTGTTTAGCACTTCTTTTTACTTGAAAGATTAAAATTAAATGAATTTTGTATTTAATGATATGATGTTCATTTTTTTTTTTTTATAGTCTATATATCGAAAAATAGAGTTTTTCATACAGATTAAATAATGATTAAGATGATGATAATGATGATTATAATCATAATGATGATGTTTAAGTTAAATTTCTTTATTTTTAGATGGACTACTGTTGATACTGATTATGACAAGTATGAGAAATAATCCTGTGGTAAGGTATCTATAGAAATGGAAAAAAACTTTTTCTAGAACACAAATCTAATACAATTTACAATATAGTATATGTGCTGGTACTATATGTTTGTATATATGTATACAAATAGTCTGTAATGGATTTTCAGTATTATCTAGTTTATTCACTTTTGAAATTATGAAAAAAAAAATAAATAAATAAATAAAAAATACAAAAGTAGTTAAGAATAAAAAAAAGGAAGAAACAAAATTAAAAAAAAAATTTTTTTTCTATAAATAAAGGACAATAATAACGGAAAATAAAACTTTATTTTAGTGGAAATTTTAAATAGAGTGGACGATAAATTTAAATTTATTGGTTTTTGTACTTAAAAGTTGATTAGTGATGGCCCTGAATTAAATTTATGAAAACTGTTATACAATTAATAATTTAATATTTATCTCTTTAAAGACCTTACGTCCTTAACTATTATTCATTAATTGTACTTTTTTAAGCTATCAATTTCAACTTATTAAAATAATATTAAGTTACAATAAAACTATGCAACCTTCCTTTACCACGGAAACAGCTAGTGTTAGTGTTTTGATTATTCAAAGTCAATCATTATTCTGAATTACCCACCATAAGTTTGTATAGTTAATTTAATTAATTATTTAGTTTATTATAGAACTAACATAAAACTTTTTCCAAATTGAATTAGTTTTTTTAAAAAAATATTTTCGAGGGCCTCGGGGCCCTAGTGTGTAAGAGCGTATAAAATACACTGTAAACACCGAGGGAGTGTGGGTTCGAATGCTACACACGTCGTAAGAATTATTCCTCCTTGAGACATTTACAGCCACACCTGAAAAAGAAAGGCTGTGTAATTTTCTGTTCACATGTATGTGGCAGACAAATACACTAAACAAAAAAAAAATATATTTTCGGCAAAAAGCTCACCTACTTATTTAGCTTAGCTCTTAGGATTAGACTAAAGTTGAGAAATTAAAATAAAAATTGTTATTAAATTGTAGTTTATAGGTTCACAAGAATAAATTGATACTTCCTTTAAAGACATGGAAACAGTAACAAACAGATTACTATATTGGAATTTAATGAAAACTTTTTATATTATACTTATGAAACAGGAGGAACTCAAAAATAATACTGTTGAAACATAAATCTGCTCAGATGACATGGCAAAATTCAATTACTCAGTATCATAGAATAAAAAAAGCTACACCATTTGCAAAACTATGCGTAACATTGAGATTTCCGCAATTAGCAAGAACATAAAGTTAAAAATTTTCAATTCGTATATCGAAGTAAAGTGGTGAAACTCGACTTGTAAACATACAACATATAAACATTAGTAAAGTAAAAATATTCATAAAAAAATGTTTAAAATTCATATGTAAGATATCCTGGCCAAGGAGAATCAGTAATGAACAAATATGATTAATCGAAAAAAAACAACCTACCGTAATTCAAATAAGAAAACGGCTATGGTAATGAATATGTGATTGTAAAGATTTATTGAAGTAATTGCTAGGCAAGCGCTGGAATGAAAACCGTAAGGTAAGGGCTGGAATAGAAAACAAAAATTCAGAAGATCACCTATAACCTGGCACAGAACTGTCAAAAAAAATATTCAAGAAAGCGAGAAAATTTAATCTTAACTTAAACTTTAAAAGAATGGAATGAAAAGGTTATTTCGAAGCCCTATGCAACGCTATGGATTGAAAGAATTAAAAACAAAATAATTCGTTCAGTTTACAGAAATTCTGCTGTTTGCTTATAAGATTCAACTTTTAATTGGTTTACCATGAATAGTTGTTAATTATTTTTAATTAACCTGAATTTATTTTAAGATAATAGATAAAATATGTATTTTACTATCACCTATAAAGGTATTTATTTATATTTTAATCAAAACATCCTTAAAAAATTTACTCAAATTTATTGTTTCTGGTTTATTTTATGAAGTAAAGTATCTGGTACAGTTTAATAAATTAAATACAGTAGAGATATTTTGAAAAGGAAAATTATTTTATTTATTGAAAATAAAATATATCAAACCCTGAAAAGAATTTTTTTTGTATAAATTTTTTTAAACATCATTTTTTGAAAATATTCATTCCACCCTACAAAAATAAAAACTAAATTTAAATCCATTATAATTTAAATTATAGGAAAAAAATTAAATAAAAATAGAAAATGAATTCTATTTTTATTCATCCTAATTTTTTTTTTTTTTTAAATAAAATAGATAACTGGTTTAAGGACATTTAACTACATCTATATAGAAATGAAATAATATTTTTTTAACTTTTTTTTTTACTATTTTTCCATTTATTTCTTTATCTTCTTTTTAAAAGAAAATATGGCAAGAGAAAAATGAAAGAAAGAGATAGAAAAACAAAAAAATTACTGCAATGTTTAATATAGATCTATTTTATACTATTATAGGTTCTATCACCATTAAAATCCTCTAGATATATCTATAGTAAAATTATTTAGTGTATGTATATACATCTACAGGCAGGGCACAACGGTAAGAGCAGTGCAAACAAATAATTTTTTTTTTTATAAGTAAGTAGTATTCATAATTTCCCTTTTTTTTGTTTTGCTTTTTACTGTATTTCATTCTTTTTCTATGTTTTTCCTTTCAATAAACGAACAGATAATGTAACAGTATATGTGTATATTTTCATTGAATATTTAACGCGCACAAAAAAAAAAAATAATAATTTTCCATTACATTTCATTTAGGCTATCAGGTCAAAATGATAGGCATAACCACAGTATGTATTAGAAGAAAGATGAAGAAGATTAGGAAAAAAAGAAACGTTTTAGGTGGAACTAAAAAAACGAGAGCAAAACTAAACATACTATAGAATAAAATTTTATCAAATGAATTCGTTTTCTTGCTCCTTATCCAATTATCATATAAAGGTATTCTTACTCATCATCATGAACAGTTTCATCTTTTTAGTATTCCATATCTTTATATACCTAGTGCCACACTTAATACCACATCATAATATGATTATAACATTTTTCTTTTTTTTTTTTTTGTATTTTGTAAAATTCTAAAATAAGTTTATATCCAATTTTGTAGAGTAGCATGACTCAAATTTGATAATGGTTTTAATCTCATATATTATTAGAGAATAGTAGGAGTGTTGAAACTACATGAAATGAAAGATTCATTAAAAGATGATATTAGATGAGAAAGATGGTATTGAAGAAACAAATGTGATTGAAAATGTAAATCAACCTTGGAGTTGAAGCAGATGAAGAAATTAATCGAAAAATTATGCAAGTTTGAGTCGTTGCAGTATAAGAATCTATTAATGCCTTGGAGCATAGAGCAAACAATGATAGCTGTAACAAAAAAAAGAGTAAGATAAGGTGGATGGATAGTTTTAATATAATAAAATTATTTAAAAAAAAAACAAAAAAAAACTAAAACGTAAAAAGTAAAAAAAAAATCATTGATCTGAGTAGGAAAAAAGAAAAAACGAACAAGAGAGTAAAACTTTAATCAGAAACAATATTTTTTTTTTTTTTTAGATTAGGTAAGGTCTATATGAACCTAAGTTATATAGGTATAGAGATTTATATTGAATATGAAATAATCGATATAACACTGATATAAATTATAAAAATCCTTTATAATATTTTTTTTTTCCTTATAATTATATAATCCAATGATTTTTAATGCTCTTAGTACTGCCAATACTGTAAAATGATTTTAATGAGACTACTGCTTACTATTCTGATGTTATTATATATGATGATGATTATAACGATGAATGATGATGATTATGATCTAATTTATGATAATGATAACTCTTGCTTCTACATAATACAGTTATATATTGTAGAAACTAGAGATAATGTTATACAAAAAAGTTTATTTTTAGTTTAACAGGTTAAATTTTGTTTAAAATGTAGGTGTAGTTAAAATAATATTGTACCTATAATCAACTTATTAATTTTTTTTTTGTATCTAATAGATGCAGTATATATAACGTTATTATTAATAATGTTGATTGAGTCTTATGTTATTTTTCTGTTGTTTTTTTTTTTTTTTTAATTAAGTAATAGTTTTGGTTTTGATTTTGGTTATATCATAATATTATAAAGGTTGTAAAAATGCGGTCAATGGAAATTTAAAAATAATTTTTTAATTATTTTTTTTTTTTTTTGTTCTTTTTGAGAACAAAACAATAGAATTGAAAGAAAAAATAAAAACAAAAATAGAAAGATATAGTTATAGTTATACTTTAATAATATTATATATGAGTTAGGTTTGGATAAGTCGATTATAGAAAATTTTTTTTTTCTATAATACTCTCATAATTCTAGAAAATATCATAAATAATGATACTTAAATAGTAGGTATATATACACTTGAAATGTTCAATCAATTGAAGAAAAATTGAATCCTTTTGTAAATTTTTCTAATTTTTATTTTTATATTAAATAATAGTATGATACTTATTAGGTTAATGATACCACTTTGATTTAAATTTTAAATGGTATTTAAATTATTATAATGGTAGACATTAAATTAGACTTAATTTAGAATTAAAAGAGAATAGAATATTGTTTTAAATGAAATTTGTTTTTTTTTTCTATGAATAGAAAATATAGGTATAAATAAAAATAGATGGAGAGTAGTTTATTTTTCTTTTGTTATAGATATTTTTGAAATTAAGGATTTTAATTCAAAACAAGTATGAACCTATTTGTCTAGGATAAATATACGTGCATTTTCCAAAATTAATTAATGAACTATTAAATTTAATTAATTATATATAAATAGAATTTAATTATAGCTGATACAATTTATAATATAGCTGATATTTGTTTTGAAGTTCTTAATTTCTTAAATATTATATATTTTTTTAAAAATAATATTAAAACCATTTAAAGAGTGAAATAGTTAGGAATGTATGTCAACGAAAGATTCAGAAGACTGGAAAAGGTAAAGAGTAAATGATTTCTTGGACATTGAAAATCGAGTTCAAAATATTGTTATATAATTCCATATTAAACCAATTTTCAATAACTTCTGGATACCAATTATGTAAAACAGTTTCGAATACCAATATAGAAAAAATTCAAAGAATCTAGTAAAACCTAGCATAAAGTGACGCTTTTTCTACTCTTAGAGAAGTTACTAAAAGGGTATTCAATATCTGTTACAAACATAAGTACTGATAATAAAGATTAGCAAAAAGAAAAAATTTATAGAAGATGCATTAAAATAGCCAAACCTGAAAATATGGAAGATTTTTTCAAAAGAATGTTCTAGTTCTTCAATCTTCCTCCGAATCTTCAGAATGGGCAGAATCTTCCTCCGAACCTTCAGAACTTTTAATGAAAACACACTTTCTAGGATACAAAAACAACTGTACAATAAAACTACCATACATACTTTTTGGATTTTCGAAGAAGAAACTAAATAAATCATTTAGCAAAGAAAAACTTCTTGGACTATTAGAAGTTCTTCTTCATTTATATCTGTAGGGCTGAATCGGATATAATGAATGGGATAATAAAAGCACGATACGTAGACAAGAGTTCTTGTAGTTTTTATTTCGAAGGTTGGAAAGTAACGTATAATAAATCGATGAAAGTTGCTACAATTATTAGTATGGTGCCAGCCCTGAAAAATAATTATGTCACAAATAACTTACCTAAATTGAAGAGATCAGTTGCGATCTGTACTATCAGAACTTTATGATTATGTCCGAAGGATACTTTAAATACATTCATTATCTATTATTTATAGACTTACATATTAAATACAACACGGTGTCATTTCGTCGTTAAGTTTCTGACAATAGCGGAACGGAAGAACAAGGAAATCACCAAATAGTATTACAAAATACTTTGCACCGATAACTCGAAAGTGGAACGAGATGTAGGCGCCAGGATCTCTCGAGTGAATTTGAAAAGCTACTTTTTTTTATCTTCCTGTTACAGCAATTATTTTCCAGGGGGCAGTATTAGCTTTCCGGAAAACATGCAAAATTGTGTTCCAAAACGATACACTGCTTGTAAGATTGACATCTGTATTGATTGTCAGCCATCCACGAAGAATCTTTTTATAAGCCGTCGATCTGAAATTGACAGTGGACCGAGCATGACTTTTCAAAATCTATTCTATTAATTGCAAAATCTAGGTGGGATGGCGTGAGTAACTATGAAATATCAAGAAAGATGTGGCCCACTTTTAAGCAAAAAGAAGAAAGAGCTTCAACCTACACTCGTGTAAATATTACTAGAGCCATAACGATAGTTACGGGTCACAGAACGTGCAAAAACTAATGTCCGGTCTTAGCTATTCTCAGACTGAACATCTGCGGAGTCACTAAATTCACTGAAATAAATCAGTTATCCAAAAGTAAAATTGGAGAACTAATTTTACTTTTGAACTCTACGGTATGGCTATAGAATATAATTGACAACTAAGACCACGAGAGAATAGTTTGCAAACGATATCTTATCTAGGATGTCTAAGTTAGATTTCTAGAGAGAATTAAATATATTGAAATTTTTAGACAAATTTTAAATTTAGATGAAATAAAATATGAAAAAGTCTAAAAAATGGTGTGCAAGAAATTAACATTTGTGAAATTTTATTTCCATTAACTTTCAAATAAATTTTTTCCAAAAAAAATTCTAAGAATCGAAACAAATATTTAAATAAAAATATTTTGATTCTGAAGAAATATTTGTTTTCAATATTATGATAATATGTTCAAAGTTCAATGGCATCAAAAATACAAATAAACTCTTTAGTCACTACCCTATTAAATATAAATTTTTGTTTACTGTTAGAACAGCAAAAAAAAACCTGCTTATAACAAATTTAAAATGATTTCATCTTTATTAATTTTCTGAACATAAATAAGTTTTATTTTTGATCCCCATAATACAAAATAATACAAAAAAAAAAAATGAAAGAAAACAGCGAAAGAAAATATGTCATCAATTTCACATTTAACTCAACATATATAGTATTAAAGTTTTTCATTTCATTCTCATCTTCAGACTCCCCCCTCTGTGTTTAGTTTACGATATATCATTTACCATTCCAATAAATTTAAATGAAATTGAAAATTGAAAGATAATGTCACATCAATCATAAATATTTTCTGATGTTCCCTTTTTTTGCCGTTTCTTAATTCCAGGGAGAATTCTCTTAGTGTATTCTTTAGTCTAATATTTCGGAAATAAAACAAAAAATCGATTTTCATTTAAAATATGGCGCGTGAATTATTTTAAATAACTTGTTAGAATTTTACTTTTATTCTGCGACCCTCCACCAGAATGAGAAAAGAGTATAGTTTTCTATTATATAATAAGAACAGATATTCTATATATACTGTTCTTGATATATCAATCAAATTGTATAAGTTGGATTTACATTTTAAAAAACTGGAGGCACAAGGGAGTTTTAAGATATCTGAAAGATTTATAAAAAAATTCTGATGAAATTTATTTAAAAAAAAAAAAGATAAACAAAGAAATAAATATGTGTGTCTGAAAATATTTATCTAAATATGTATGTACTATGTGCTATATAAAACAATTTAATATGAATCTGTAGATGTCTTTCATATTTCTTCGAGATGTAGACAGTAAAAAAAGGTTTATTTTAAAATTCATTATAAGAAAGAAAATAACGAAACAATAGAATGAAGAAAAGGAAAGTAAATAACACTTTCATTTAAAAAATGACAATTCTCTTGAACTATGGTGTAATCATGTATTTTAAATCGTCATGAATAGATTTTCTATTACATAGGGAACAATTAATTTAGATATTATTCAAATTATTAGAGATGTCCATGAGGGAATTTCTAGAATTTAGCTATAATTAACAAATCATTTCAATAAAGAAAAAGTAAAATGATGGATAGGAAAATAATTTTCGAAAGAAAAATATATTAATTGAAATTATGTTGTGCAGGCAGTTTCAGTTAAGAAAATTCATTAAAACTTTTCTATTATTATATGATAACAATTAAACACAAAATAGAATAGAAGATTAAAAATTAAAGACATTCATTTTAAGTCGGAATAAACCATCGAGAACAATATAATTCCAAAATTTTAAAAGAAAACGTTTTATGGAAAGCAATTTAATGGTTTAACGACATGTAGTACGAGATAAATACGTTGTTAGTAAGTTGGGTTGGGTTTGAGTAATTCAATATAAAATCAGACATATTTTTCATTTTTTCAAGTGCAAATAAACTAACAAGAATTGGTATGACATTAATTAATTTTATTTTGGTTCGAAACCTATTGAAATAATATTTTTGATATTGAAATTTGGACTTAAGTAGTAAAAATGACTATCAGTTCATTTTATTTGTTAACAATAATGAATTTGTTAATTTTAACAATAAACAGATTGATCAAAAAGATTGCAATATTCAACTTAAATTACTGCTATACGAAGAAAGGCGTAGAACCTTTAAATTTAAAATGATAAACTTTTTTATTAATTTTTTAATTTAAAGATTTACTAGTTAGGAAATTTGTTACAAGTTATCTACACCATTTTAGTTTCAAAATGAGAATAGCAAACCTCAAAATGAAAATAGTAAATTTCGAAGTGGAATAGTAAACTTCAATATTAGAATAGTAAATTTCAATATGAGAATAGTAAATTTCAATATGACAATTGTTAAAATTAAAATGAGATAAGTAAGCCTGATTTTCTACAAATTGTTTAAATTAAACAGGAGAATTGCAATTATTTATACGTGTTTATATAGCAACATTGAAAGGTCCAAAATATGTCTACGTAAATTAAAAAATTAGAAAAAGAATCAAAAAAACTGCAAATACTTACCGTGTCAAACATCTCCATCCATGTTTGACTGGTGACAACTTGCACGTACAATTAACGTTTCACAATCAACAGCATATCGTTGGACAGCAGAGGAAGAAACCATAGATAAACGAGGAGGGAAAAGATTTAGCAAAATTACTGAAATTCATTTAGATTATTTTGTTGAAATGATCGAAAAAAAACTGAGGTATTACATTAACGAAACTTGGTGCAGCGTTTGGAGAAACATTTAATTTTAGTATTTCAAAAACAACAATTTCAAAACATTTAGATACTTTCTGTTATTCGCTAAAATATTTAAGATATGAACCTGAAAAGGGAAACTCTCCTGAAAACAAACAAGGAGAAGCGAAAGGAGTTTGTGGAATGTCTTTTGGAATTTCAGTCCCAAAATAATAAATCTATTTTGTTTATGAATGAAACGAATTTAAACATTCATATTTTAAGAACACAGGGCAGATCATTGAAGAGAACAAGATGCACCACTATAACAGCTGGTTCAAAAGGTGTTAATGTTCATGTGATAGACAGGATAAGTACGGTTGGATTTATTTATTATTAAATAAGAAAAGGTTCGTTCAAGAAAGAAAACGCAAAAGCGTGCATGAAAACCTGCCTTCGTCAAGCAATGGTTAAACATGGTGTACCAGTTGTTATGGTAATTGACAATGCACTTTGTAAAATTGAAGAAGTTTTGCAGGAGCAGGAATTTCGTGAAAACAAGATATTGAGACTTGGACCCTATAGTGCAATGTTTAACCCAATTGAAAATGTTTGGTCTGTAGTAAAGAGTTATGTTACAAGAGATCTCTCAAGAAAGTTGTCAAGTATTTTTAATAACAGAAATTCAGATTTGACCATCAAAGAGCAAAGATTAAGAGCCTTAGAAAGCCTTATGGAAGACGGTTTGCAGACTATTACACCAACAATAAGTGCGAATTGCATCTCAAGCATTCAAAATAAATTCACTGGGGCTCTTAACTTAGAAAATATGCAATATTAGCAAATTGAATTTCAAATATTTTTGTATCAAAATTAATTGTTTTAAATCAAAATAAAATTGCTCATATTGAAATTTACTATTCTAATATTGAAATTTATTATTCTCAAATTGCAATTTACTATTCTTATCTTGAAGTTTACTATTCTCATTTTGAAACTAAAATGGTATAGATAAAATTTTACTCTATATCTACTGAAAAGTTCGATAGAATTGAATAAGGGCCAAACAATAATTCTGATAAATATGATATGGAGCATTTTCAGAAAGTTGGAAAAAGTCGGTTATTGTACCTGTGCCAAAATTTAAGAATTCAAATAAGGGTGAAGATTTACGCCGATAAAACATGTTACCGTTGCATGAAAAAATATTGAAAAAAATTATAAGTGAACAACTAGAAATTTACATCCAATAGAATAATATTCTAGTACAGGAACATTAATATAGGAGTTACACAAGGAAACCCGAACCGGGAGTTATACTTTTTCTAATGTATATAAATGATATTGGCGTTATGGTATTGTAAAATTGCATTCTTCGCTGATGACTATTTAATTTATATTAGTGGAAGAAATGTATCTGAAATAGCTTTTAAACTAAATCAAGATTTACAGAGCATCTACAGCTGGTTAAATGTGAATAAACTAAAATAACAAAAACTAAAAGTATTATTATGAATTCAACATCAGAAATTAATTTAAATATCAATGGAGAGAAATTGAAGTTGTATCATACATAAAATATCTTGGAGTCATCAAATACAATAAATTAAACTTTGAGCACCACTTAAATAAAACTTGTGCAAAAATTTCAAAAAAGACGGACTTCCTAAGAAGACTAAGAAATAGTCTGAATAAATCAGTAAACAGCATTGATGTTACATAACGCGTTAGTGTTACCACACTTTGATTTTGTTCGACAATTATTTTTTTCTTCTTCAGCAGTAATGAAATCGAATCTTTAGGTTTTACAAAACAAGGGTATGAGAGTCATCCTTAAATGTAATAGATACACCGATACACCGTAATAGAAAGATTAAACTGGATGATTGTAGAGCGAAAAATTGTTTTTTAAGTATTAATTTTAGTGATAAAAATAAAATATAATCTCTTTCCTCTATATTTGGTTAGAAATCTCCAGTATGTCAGTGATGCTTAGCTGTATAGTCTAAAAAATGCAAATGAAAATTTAATAAAACTTCTTAATGTATAGAGGTTTGCAAATTTTTAACCAACTACCAAATCCAATCAAAGTGGACTCAAACGTTGGCAGATTTATAAGAGCAATACCTGAATTTATTAAGCAAAATTTTTAAAAAATTTTAGAAATTATAATATATAACAAATATTAAATTGATATTGTAATTATGTTTTCTTTTAAAAAATTATAAATAAATAAATAAATAAATATGTTTAAGTATATCTCCTTTGAATAATCGTAAAAATTATGTTGTGTTACGTTATTTATAAAAAATGAAGATTTGCCTTAAATTGAAAATGTCAAATCATTTAAATACTTATGAATTTTGATTAACACAAGAACGTGTTATAGAAAAATTACGACATGATTAGGATTAGGACATCTATAATATTATAGTTTTTCTCTTTTCAGTAAATTTAAAATATTACGCAATATTTTATCTAAAATCTGAATATATGTTTGTAATCTTTATCATTCATTTAATCATATAATTAATAATAAAAAGCCTAAAAGGATCTAATATTTATGAAGAAGTTTTTAGTGGAACGACTGTATGATTTACTTCTTCAAATATTTTTAAATTATTTATAATAATTATTAATTTTTAGATTTTTATTTTTAATTGATAGACAACGTAATATTTTATAATTTTGGTACAATTTTAATATAATAATTTGAAACTTGTCAACTCTAAGCAACTGATCGTTATAGCTAATTAGTTTTCATAATTAATTATTAATTTTGTCAAGTTCTTTTCAATTTTATTTGCTGTATAATTTCCTTTTTTAATTTTTCTATTTGATTTTAATTTTATAGTAGTTAAGTTTAAATTTATAATATATACATGGAAAAATAAAGTAAAGGATTTGATTTTAAAACACTCTTTTGGCATCCTTCTCCTCTTCTAACTATAAAATAGCTTTCGTGCATCGTTCTCCTTTTCTAACTATTATTTTCTTTGGATATACAATTAAAACCTCTTTTTAAATGATTTTTAATAATTTATTAAATAAAATGTAAAAAAAAAACAAAAAAAACATCATGTTATTTCCTGTGACACAGCTAAAATGGGAAAAAAAGGTAATCATTTTCCAAAAAAAACTTCCTATTCATTCTATTATCAATTTTCAAAACAGGCAAACTAAACTATTTATTTCTTTTTTTAATCCTTTAAAGCATTTTAATTAAGTTAATGTGTCATTAAAATTTTTTTTTATATTATTTTTTCTTTTTCGTTTCTAATTTGAAACAAAAAAAAACAACAATATAATTCTTTAGAGTCAATTTTTTTGTTTTATTTATTTTGAAATGGAGTAAAAGAGTAAAAAAACAACCTATAAAATCTAATTTTTGCCAAAAGACAGAGATACAAAAAAAAAAAATCAAATATAAATTGTCCATATAATATAAAATCAGGGCATATCTTAAATTAATTTGAATTAAGTTTTTTTTTTTTTTTGATTAAAATGTTCTATAGTAATTTTATTAAGGAAGAACTTCATTCACTCAACCCAGATCCATTTCATTTTCATTCAGTAAAAAAAAAATTACTTCTAAAGAAATATTTTTTTCCCAAAAAAACAAAAACGAAAAACATAAAATGTCCTTTACGCTCATCATATTATGTCCCATTTTGATTTTCTTGTTTTCTTCTTATTTTTGTTTTACATTTATTTCTTTTTCTCCTACTTCATCCATTTTCTGACAGGTCTTTTTCATACTATGTCACCTAAAAAAAGTTTATTAACGTTGTAACGTTGAGAAGGGTTACAAAACTTGAAAAAAAAACAAAAAAAATTAAAATTAAAGTTTTCATATTATTGTTAATAAAATGGCGGGACATTTATAAAAGTTGAAATGATTGTTGAAAAGTAATGTAAACGTTGATTAGAATTAAAAAAGGCGTTTTGTTTAGAATTGCAGATATAGAATACAAAAAAGAAATTCAGCTGATCACAGCTGAAACTCAGGCATTGAGATATTTTCTAATAGGAGCTGAGACTCAGGACATTTAGGCATTTTATAGTAGTTTGTCGAAAAAAATTAATAAAAGACGAAGAAATTAATTTTCATTTAAAACATTTACAAAATTGTGAGTTAAGAACACAGTTTATCTATTGGTGGGCTTAAAAATACAATACAAACTTGCAAGCAAATTTTTTCTAAAGGACAAATTTTACAATAGTAACCTGCCCCTTTTTTTCAATTATTTTCTGCATCATATAACGGAATATAACGGAATATAACGGAATCAAAATTAAACGAAATTAGTGCTCAGATTTTAAAAAGGTTTACTAGTGTACAATTTTGTTCATGTTCAGCAATAAACAGATGGTAATTTTAATTTTAGTTAATTTTTAAAACAAAAAATATATTTTCTGTTCGTTTTGAAACATTCTTTTTTAGTTCTATAGTTTATTTTTTGTTTTCATCCTGATTTTTGTTCTGTGTTTTTGTTTGTTTTTACTACAAGTAACTCCTGAAAAAAAAAATTTTTTTGGTTTTTAAATAAATTTTCTTAAAATCCTTTTTGCTGCATAAAAAAAAAATCAAAAATATTCTGAGAAATGGTTGAAAGAATGAAGGAAGGAAATAAGAACAGTAGGAAGGCAGGCAGGCAGGCACAAATTAAATGATGTTTTTACATATCCATTTGTCATTTTGCCTATTATTTACGCCCCAACAAAAGGGAGAACAATATTAAGAAACAAATATTAAAACTGATTCTAAGACATTCATAAGAATTTCGACATAAAAAAAAGTTATTTTCTTCATATAGGTTCTGAACTTTCGATTACCATGCAGAACAAAATAAAAATGTTTAATCCTCTGTTTAATTTTGTCATGATAGTAAATTTAAACTACAGTTTAAAACAACAGCAGCTTTGACAATGGCTATTTTGAAGAATTTTAGTTAAAATCTATAATTTGGAATAGTAAAGAAAGTAAAATAGTAATTTATTAAAAAAAAACTTTTTGATTTTTTTTAATAAGTGCTTTGACCATCCCTTTAATTACTTACATCACAGAACCACCCAACAATTCATATATTTTTTATTCCACAATAATTAGAATTCCTTAACGTTTTTGTACTATTGCCAGAGCCAATTTTTTTTTTATATAACAAAAAAAAAAATAAAAGAAAATCAGTTCACCTTAAAGTAGGATATGAGGTTTTTCTCGAGTCTTAAAGTCTTCTTTAGTCATTACTATTATTCCATTACTTTCTATTCATTATAAAAAGAAAAAAAAAAGAAAAAGTTGTGAGGTGCGTGTGCTGCACATTAAGTTTAATTTAAATATGAAGAAAAAGTGGAGAAAAAAAAAATAAACAAATTACTTAAATTTATTTAGAAAATTTTCATAATTGTCGTCTACTTTTTTCCTTCTTCTTTATTTTCTCCTCTTCAGATATAGAAGCCACATTAAAAGAACACTTACATTCACTTCCATTCGTTTCTTAATGAATTTTCAGCATGGCAGCTTGATATAAAATTAAAAAAAAATGAATATATCTTGACAATCAACACCATCACAATAGTGGTGGGTGTTTTACATACTTAGTTCATTCTTTAAGTACATTAACACCAATATTAAATGTATTTATTTCGAATAGTTACAGTTACGGTAAATAAAAGATTATTGGATTTCTTTTATGAAAGTCTCATAAAGTTAACTCAGTCTGACGGATAAAAGTACATAAGTCTAAAAAACTCAAATATTTTTTTATTGGCTCAATTTATATCACGCGATTATATCAAAACTTATATTCTGACAAAACCATATAAGTCAAAATAACCGGGTTTTGGCCTAATTACAAAGAAATAATCAGCTAAAAAATTTTTTAATTTTTTTATGTGGGGAAACACTTAAGTCGATTATTCTTAACTTAGTGCAAAGTTTGACGTTTTATCTTTATTCGTTGAAAACAATAATAAATAGGATATTAATTGGGTACCACAATTTGTATTAGTAAACATATTTTAATTAAAAACTAAATAAAAATGCTCTCTTGTATAATCTCAAAAATGGATTTATGTACTTTTATCCACCAGACATTTAATATTAGACAATAATTAAAGAAAAAAATTATTTTTCACCTTATTTAAACAGTATGAATGTTTATTCTTTAACTTATGATAAAAGAAGCTTTTCTTTAGATGAAATTTGTCTCTGACTTACCTGAAAATAAAAAAAATTAAATAAATAAATTTGTAAATTGTTCAGAAAAATAAAATATTTTAATCAAATTATATAAATATTGCATACAAGTAGGCGTACATGTTTTTTTCTAAATCATGAACTAAGTATAATAAAAGAATAATCAAAAAAATATTGAATAATGTGAGATAATGGAAAAGATAATGTATAATGGAATCTATTTAATTCCAAACAATTCGTTAAATCTATCAAATAGCTTTACAATTTCTTCGTTCGTTGTAACACAAAAGATCAATTTTAATATAGCCCAAATCTAAATGTAAAATTGCCCTGGTTTAGACAGGATTTAGTCTAATAATCAACAACTAGTATCATTTAATTAATATCATTAATACTGAATGTTATATCATAAAATAACCCTTATTATTTAACAGTATTTTTATGACCGTAATTGTATCACCATCATTAACACTAGTAAACCTAACAATGTTAATTTGACGATACCATTATTTTTGTCCTGTTTTTTTTTTCGTTGCTTGTTTTTTGTTTTTTTAATTTTTTTTGTAGTCCTTTTTTTAATAGCACAAAATATAGAACAAATTAATTTTTTTATTTTTTCTCTATTTTTCTTTTCCATTTCTTTCTTAAATAACTACACGCTAAATAATTATAATACAGAGGACCTGCAAGGAATTAGCGAAAAGTAAAAATAAAAGTATGCATGTAGAGTTGTGAGATTATTAAAACTATTTTGGATATTGGACAAATAAAAAGGACCTGGATTACTGTATATTTAAAAAAAAAAAACAAAAAAAGAAAAATTAAAAACAATTATGTTGCGGAAGGCATGAAATTTAATATTATGCTATCAATAAACAAAAAAAAAAATAAGAAAAATAAAAGAAAGGGTCTCGAAGGACAGAAAGGAAAAATAAAAAATAAAAATTAGTTTTAGATTTTCTCCTGGTTGAATTATTCTCATTTTTATAATTACAGCAATTACTAAATGCTCACTTTTAGAAACAAAAAATTAGGGGTCTGTGTATTCATAGTACAAAACAATTTTACATTTTTATGATTTAATTATAGTAAAAACATAAATAGAATGTACATATTTTAGGATTTTCAGAGAGAGTTCAGTTCTTTTATGCTTGAAATCAGCATTTTAAATGTCGCAAAAATCAATTTTTTGTTTTACTTTCATCTTTGGTCGATTTGAATGAATTATCGGTGTTGAGGAAAACAATTTGTGTTGGTTTAAGACAACTGAGTTGATTTTGAGAAAACATTTTTGTGTTTTGACTTTACATTATTGCATCATTTATTAATGCATTATGCATTGTTGTGTTTGTTTGTTGCTAGTTGTATTTTAAAATTAAAAAACAAAAATAAAAATAAGTAATAATTTAGAAAGGTAAATAAAGATTTAAATAATTTATATATGCAAATTCTTATTTTATAATTAATTATGAATTAAAGGTTATGAACTTTCGAATTCTAAATCTATTTTCGACATTTTTCTAAAAATAAATTCGAATATTAAAAATAATAATAATGAGAGTAGTAATGATAAATATTCGCATAGACTTAGGACCACTTATAAGAACAAAAAAAAATTTAAAGCTAACAACAAAAGACATTTAAAACATAATTAAACTCCGGATACTAATCGAAATCTAGGAAGAATTTCAACGACTCAACTAAATTAAAAAAAAAATACTTGCAAAACTATTCCTGACAGCGCAATAATAAGCAACAAAGTAGTTCTAATTATAACTTATGACTTTTAGTTTATAGTTAGAGACAAAACTTTAATACTTGTACAGAATAAAATAGACCGAACTTTAATAATCATTTCCAACAGTTTCGACATAAAAATGTGGAAAATAAATTAATATCAGAGCCAATGGAAATTTGTTATTTACAAAACACCGAAATAAATTTACAAAACTAAGCTCGGTTCTTAAACTTCCCATAATTTCCCTAAATGAACAAAAGAGCCACCATAAAAGATTTTATTCGATAATGTCCCTTGCTTAACCTTAAAAAGCACACAAAATATTTACTAACGTTAACGAACAACAGTGACTGCTAGCTTTGATTATCTCCTACAATTGAAAGACTCAAATAGACAAACTCTATAAATTTGAATAAAATCCATAACTAAATAATAAAGATTAATTTATTTTTTTTTAATATTAAATAGAGACTGATAGTCTCTGTTGAGCTTTGTAGGACTAATCAAAACCTTTAAAAGGAACAAATTGATGAATTTTTTTTTTGTAATAAAATCTGGCAACTCTATATTTTATTATAAAATTTAATTATGGTATACAATAAAATAACAAAAAAAAAAAAAAAAAAAAAACAACACCACCACATTTAATATTATGTAATTTTTATTGTTAATGACAGCAAAGTAAAAGCGAAAACAAAACCCTAAAGAATGTCATTTTGATTTGAATCGCCCCAGTTGATTTTCCAGGAAAACAAATTATTTGCAGGAAACAATAACAAATAGTAACCAGAAAAAAATTTATCCATATAATCCTAAGGGAACATTTAAGTAAAATATATAAGTAAAAATTAAATTAAAATAAATTGTTAGTTGCCAGTAATGGTATTATGACATATACATATTATATAAAATTCTGTCAAACCCCAACTCTTACTTCCCCAAAAAAAAAAAATAAAATTACTATATATAGGTAATTATTATTCCAGACTAAAAAACTATAAGAAAATGCAAAATTATTATTATGGAAAAGGAGAAGAACAGAAGAACCAAAGATATGGAAAAGAAATATGGTAAAGAAAAATGATTAATTGAATTAGATGGTATTGCTGTGGGCTGCCGCCAACCCAATAAAACAAATAAAATAAAATTATGTATATTTGCAAATTTTTTTTTAGCTGTCACAATGTCTTTTTCTCTCACTATTACTTTTATTATTAACTATTATTTTATTATTATTAAAAAAAAATAAAAATTGTAATTTATTATTATAATCATATTTCACATTCACCACCATATTGGTACTGTGCTTAAAATTGGTATGCAATAAAAAATCAAACAAAAAAAAAATTATGCTCTTGGGGGAGAAAAAATTGTTAATTGAATTTTTCTATAGAATATAATTAATTTATTAGGAATTTAGGAATTTACTAAGCATTTTAAAACTTAATGAATCGTTCATAAAAAGAAAAATGGAAAAAATAACTTTTTTTGCCTTTTTTTGTTAGTGAAAAAAATAATTTGTTTTGTTGTTTAAGAAATTTCTTTAACTATTTAACTTAATATTGATACTTTTAATAAATATTTAAGGAGGGCTTATTATATAAACTAAATCGAATACTAATAGTATCACTGCAATCTTGAAGTCGTTTCTTGCAAAAAGAGAATTTATGGCCAAATATGATGAAGAATTAACAGCACCGAGAATTATAAAATCTCGAGTTCCACAAGGAAGCGTGCTTGATCCTATGTTATATTTACTATATACAGCCGACCTGCTAGTAAATAAAAATACTATGGTTGCAACTTTTGCTGATGATACGGCTATTTTGGCATCGTACAGAGATTCAAAACTAGCTTCAATATATTAACAATCGGGGCTAAACGAAACACAAAAGTGGTTACAAAAAATGGCGAAAAAAACCTAATGAAGCTAAATCTATGCGCTTTACATTCACCACCCAACGGGATACATGTCTTTCTGTAACTTTTAACAGTGCATCCACACCACAACAAGATTCTACTAAATACCTTGCTCTTTGATCTGCACCTAGACCGTAAACTAAATTGGCGTAAAGACATTATTAGTAAAACAAAATTATTAAGAACAAGATATGGAAAAATGTACTGGCTACTAAGGATAACATCACAGCTGTTTCTTGAGAGCAAAATAGTGGTGTACAAAGCCATGTTAATACTAATTTGGATGTATGGAATTGAATTATGGAGAACAACAAGCTTTTTTAATATAGAAATAATTGATAGGTTTCAGTATTGCGAAAGGTATTGCAAACAATAGTTAACGCCCTGTGGTATGTGAAAAACAGTACAATAAGAAACGATCATCGTATACGAACATTAAGAAAGCAGTGGCAACATCCATTTAAAAATATAAAGAAAGACTTGAACATCATTCAAATCAAGTAACTACCAGTTTAATGAATATCAGCCATAGAAGAAGACTAAAGCGGCACACGCCCACGGATTTATTAAGTAGATTTTAAAATTAGAAAAAAAATTTATGTTTGTATAATGTATGTATATCATTACCTTAAATTAATATTTATTAAGAATGTAATGAGGTTATGGTTTACTGGAATCTGCCTCTCAAGTCACTAATTCATGAATAAAAAATTACTTGAATATCTTGTAATATTGTATCTATGTACCTATATTATTTTATGTAAGATAGTTTGTAATAAAATTGGAGTAAAACAAAAAAAAAAAATATTTAAAATTCTTACTTTGTAAAATTTTCTAAAATCTGTTAAAATTGAAATCGATTAATCCAAAAAATCATTTAATATCATTTAATAGGCCTTCTATAAAAAAAAATCGGAATGTAAAAAATGAATGTTTAAAAAGCTTTTCTTTTAAATTCCTTTGCCATCAAATGCAAAGAAAAATTTTCACTAATTACCAAACAAAACATTTACTTCAATCTTTATTTAATTAAATTAATAATCTAACATCAACTAAATTCAAAAATTATTTGAAAATTTTTAAGGACTCTTTCAAGTTTTATTAAAAAAAAAATGTTTTTTTTTTTTTTTGAATAAAATCACATTTATTAAAAGATTATCTTGAAAATATAATAAAACAAAAATTAAAACTGGATTTAGTTGAAATTTTGTTTTTATTTCTATTTAAGTATTCATAAATTCAAGTCAAATAAGTGATTCACATGATAGTCAGTATATATTCTAATACAGATACTTATGTTTTTTTTTTTTAAACTTTCTTTTCTGTAAATAGAAGTGATAAAAAACAAAAAATTGTTGTAATAAAACCATTAAAAACGACACCATCTATAAAAATAATTTCTTTTTAAACAAAAAAATCTAGACAATAATAATGATCAAAATTATTATACGGTTCATAAATCAGGACACTAGTAAGGACACAGGATACAATGTTAAAAAAAAAATAAAAGAAGAAAACTGTAGAAATCAGAAACGGCATTGATAAGAGAAATTCTCTAGACTGTAAAACTTTCGTTCATTGCTCTTTCATTAAATTTTTATCTTCATCTTCCACTACTCTAACTGTACTAATATACTTCTTTTTCCTTTTCTCTTATACTTTTTTGATATTCCCACATTCTTTATGTTTTTTGTTCCTTTTTTTTTTTTTAATTTTTTAAAGGACATTTTATATCGCATAATTTTCTAAAAATGGACTAAATTTTTAAAAAATCTGCAAGAAAGGAAAGAAGATTCATTCACATCTTATATAATAATTTTACAAAAAAAAAAAGAAAATAAGAACAAAAAAAATATTGTGATATGAAAAAACTGTTCCCAAAGAATAATACAAGACATGATAAATGTTCATGTATTACAAAGAAATTTCGAAGACATGATGTATAACCATGTTTCGTTTTGTTTTTTTTTTTATTTTTCTTGTGTCCTTGTAAAAAAAACAACAGATTTTCAAAGCTTAAAAGTTATACATACAATATTTAACTATTTTTCATGTGTTCCAAAATCATATTATAAACTAAGTATATAGTAACGTTTATTATGCCTACCCGTTTTTTCCATGGAAGGATTCATTTTTTGCAATAAATTGAATTTTTAAAAAATGAAAGAAAAAAAATCGAACTGAAATTTTACTCAACTATTTTGTATTTGATCGATCTTCTGTCTTGTTAAACTTTTGTGGAATTTCTTTAACTCTTATAATGTGTTAAGATTTGTTTAAAGGAAGTCTTATAGGAATTAAAGCGTCACTAACAAGATACTAGTCTCCGATTGTATTTTCTCTACGATTCCCCAAAGACTTTACACATAATTTTCTATCTTGTTCTCCTATACAATAACATCTGCTGTTGTAAGAAAACAGGTAAAAAAAATTTTAAATTTTAAATTAAGGGCTTCAGTATTGGGTAAGAGTGTATAAAATATGCTGTAAGCAGCGGTTTGAATTCCCACGTTCGAATCTGCATATATTATACACGTTCCTTACCCTTACGAAATTTACAGCCGTATCTTGAGAAGAATTTCCTTGTCATTTTCCGGATTTATGTGACGTTGGAATATATTAAAAAAATTTTGCATATTTTAAGGGGACATTAATTTTTAAATAATTTAAAAATACAAATTAAACCACGATTATTGTAATACCGGTATGAAATCAATTTATTGCTTTATTTCTATTAATATTGTTTCTATATTTTATGTCGTTTTTTTTTTGAATTTATTGAAATGCTATAAAGAAACTAAAAACAAAAAAAAAAATTAAAATAAAACATAAGACTCAAAGAAATTAAGATGATATGGACCAGATGCTATAACAATTTATATTAAAAAAAAAGACAACAAAAAAAAATCTTTTAAAAATCTTCCAAAAATTTATTTTTTTTTAACTGTTTTTATTATAATCTTACTTTTCTTTTTGTTAATCATATGATCGATTACATCGTTACGTTCAGTCCAATCTATATATTCCATATATATTTTCATCAAACTTTATATTATCCTTAAAATAACGAAACAAAAAAAAAAGGAATTTGTGAAGGCTTTAAAAAAATATCCGCTTTCTTTCTGCCTTTCCAAAGACAAACAAAAAAAAAAAAATTAAATTCTGAAAAAAGTTTCTTTTTTATAAACCGCATGTCCTTCATCATTGGTAATCCTTGTGTACAAATTATCAAAATAAAATTTTTTTTATATAATCCTCAATCCTGAATATTGATAGAAACCGAGGAAGAGGATTATAAAAGAGAACAAAAAGAGTAAATAAATACAAAAAAAGCATTCAAAAATTTGTACTGATTCAAAAAGAAAATTTCTATTTATATAGAAACAAACACATTGAAAGGAAATTCTAAAATTCTAAATAAATAAATAAACATGTACTAAAGTAAAAGACCAGAACAGATCTTTATATAATCTTAATCTAAGTACAGAAAAAAAAACATAAAATAAAATAAATAAAATGGGTCTCTAAATCGTATAAATTTATTTTTAGGGTCATCTGTAATGATGCTTTGCTACTGGTTCTGTAAAGCAGTAGAAATTTTTAAGGAATATTTTTTTTGTTTTTTTTTTTGTATTTCAATTTCACAAAGTGAAATACAAATTTGTTAAGAGTTTAATAATGATTCTTTGGTTGCGTAATGATGTCCTATATACAGTTATATTATAGAGTCGTTTAAATAGATTTTATTGTGCTTGAGAAGATTTTGGTTTGATGATTTATTGCACCATGAATATGATTAAGTGGTACAACTGTATAATACTTTTTTTCTTTGTAAAATAATACTTTTACTTCTTCTTGTTTTTATTTTTTTAATTTTCTAGTAAGAGGGGTAGTACTATCCCTAACTTTTGATTTAATACATTTTTAATATACGTGCAAGTAGTCAATTCTTTTAAAACATATTTAAATTTTAACATTTTGAATTTGATTAAAAGTTTTTTATTTATTTTTTCTTCTGTTTATGGACTTTTAAATTTGAAAAATTAAGAAAGGGGGGGAGAGGGGTTTATAATAAGACTAACAATTTGTTGGGAACAGATATAATTAATTTGATATAATTTACAAATACATTAAACAAATTTAATAATTTTTAGTTAATATTTAAATTGTATAAGATACTACTAAATTATTAGGCATTAGAAGA
Source organism: Poecilobothrus nobilitatus (assembly GCA_947095535.1). Taxonomy (NCBI): domain Eukaryota; kingdom Metazoa; phylum Arthropoda; class Insecta; order Diptera; family Dolichopodidae; genus Poecilobothrus; species Poecilobothrus nobilitatus. The sequence goes on from OX352774.1 coordinate 117,997,425, forward strand.
GGTATTTTTGTATTTAAAATGATTTTTTTTTTCCTCGTGTTTTCATAGAATTGAAAATTTCAACTTCTATACGTTTTTTATGACCAATTTCCATCTTTATCATGCTGCAACAGTAATATAAAAAGAAAAAAGAACAGAAAAAAATGAGAAAAGTATCACTTGTCCTTGATTATTTTCTAAGAATTTCTAAGAATTATTATTTTTCTGAGATGAAGTCAAAGAAAGATGACTTCAAATTAAGAAAGAAAATTTTTATTTTGGTTGAAAAAAGAAAAATAATAAAAAAAAACAACATTTTTTTGTCATGGTTTTCAAATGTTTATTAATTTAGTAAAGTGAAAATAACCAGAGAGAGAGACAAAAACTGATAGGACAAGGATGAACAAAAAGAAAAATACTTTTTTACTTGTTTTGGATGAATGCCTTCTTTTGGAACGCAAGAAAATTAAAGGAAAGAAGAATAAATAATTTAATACCATACAATATATTATAAATAATTGAGAATGAATTCCAAAAAATAAAAAAAATTAAATATAAAATATAAAAAAAAAGTGCTAAGTTATATTTAATTTTCTGGATTTTTTCCAGAACAATAAAATTTTAAGAAGTAAAAAAATAAAAATAGATAAATGCGGAGTTAATTGAATGGGTAATTCCAATTTTTCTTCTCTGTCATCAACATATTATTTAAAATTTTTATTGCAATTTAACTATTAATTAAGTTGTGATTATTTATTTATAGAATTAAATTATTTATAGAATTAAAAATAAATTAAAAAAAATATATATAAATATAATTTAAATAGGCTAGTTTTCGTTTATAATATTTTGTAAGAAATTTAATATCCATTTCACGATTTCATGGCTCTCCAAAATGATGATTAATATACTGTAAAACTGTAATTTGGTTTTTTCCTAAAGGAGGTTGGAATCTTTCAAACACATCAAGAACACGATAGTGATAAATTCTTACTGACCAACCTCCAATATCTCGATTTAGCCAATATAATGGGATGAAACCTCTAACTGCTAACGCAGTATATTAGCTAGAGACTTAAAGAGTAGGAATAGAAGAGAATACGATAAGGATTCGAAAACATTGAATTGATAGTAGGACTGTAAGAGAATAATGAATTCGACTATTAGTATTACTATTTTATTATCAGAGACGATAGTCATCCACAGGTAGAACATGAAGTAGTATATAATACCTTTCTGCATAAAGTATTAATTGAAGACAACCCGACTGTCACTGTAGCAGCTATTATTATACTAGTATTAGTGTTAATTATTTATATTATTATTATTATTTACTAAAGAGTTAGGCCGCCAATGGATTTCAGCGTGCAATAGTATGTAACAACTTCCTGAATGATGTAACTAAAGGTACCTTCATTACGGCAGCTATTATTATTTTATATATAACAACAATAATATAAAATATATAACAATAATAATAGTAAATAAAACTAAAGATGCGTATTTTCAAAAAGAAATAAAAACACGTAAATATTAAAACTGTATTTCTTTTGCATTAAAATTTTTAATTTTCCAGATCATTTTTTAGTTAAGAAAATAAATACATAAGAATATATGGTTTTTTCCAACTTTGAGGAGCTGTAGATTTGTAAGGTTACATAAAGCAGTTGTTCCTATAGCTCTTTAATGAGACATTCATCGCTAAAATTTTATTGCTTCGTCTTATAAGGATGAAGGATGCGGCGAATGGATAGGCAGACGAGCAAAATATTTATATGGAGAGCAAATATTTTTCAAAAGTAAAGTTTAATAAGATTAAAAAGAATAGAAATCTCTAATTTAACATTTGTTAATTTCACGTGTATTATACGAGTTATACGAGTAAGCTGTTATTACTTGTTTAAGTTGTTTCAAGATCAACTTTAAATATCTCTCAGGCAAAAACTAACTATATTATCATTACGTTCAAACTACGTTTCTGTTTATTTTAGGTTTATAGATTTAAATTTTATTTGAAATTGATTTAAAATTTTTTACTTAAAGGGCAGGAAAAAATAAAAAAATATTTTTGAATTAAGTAAATAAAATTATGTAAATATAATTTATGAATAAATTGGACGTTTCAGGACAACAGGATAAAATTACATCGATAATAAATATTTTTCAATAAATTTAACTAAACTTTACTTTTTTCTTCTTCTGTTCATATCCGAACTCCTTAAGATTAATTTTTTTTAATTCACTTGAAGTTATTTCCTGCTTTATTATAACATTCTTTTTGGATAGATTTCAAAGTTTTGTCCTAACAAGATAGCAAAACTTATTTTTATTATCCTCTACAAATTTTCAATTTTTTTTTTTTTTGCTTCTGTTGGGGAAAAGATAAAAAAAAATGGTATTTTTTATCAAAGATATACTAGAAAAGATATCAATAACTTTCAAATACAGTACAAATTACTAACAAAAATGTCAATAAATCAAAATCAAGTGTTGTTGTTTTTCTCTCTATTTTTTTCTTCTCTTATGTTCGGGGACGAATATACAACCGAACATTTAATAGGATGTATTACATAGTTAATATGGAAATTCATTCAAATTTTTTTCTTAGATTTCTTTTACCTTCTTCACATTCTGAAAATTCTGCTTTATTTTTTACAGGATCGCTTTCATAAAGTTAAAAGAAGCTGAACAAGAAGAAGAAAAAGAAAATTAAAAAAACTGAAAAAATAAACAATGAAAGAAGGCTGTTTTTGTAATTTTGATACTTGTTGTTGCTTGTTAATGTCATCTTTTTTATCTAATAAAAAATGACATGAAAATTCTGTGTTTTTCTTTAGTTTTGTTTTTTTGGTTGAAAAAGCAGAAGATAGTATCTAAGATGGTGTTATAGGTAAAAGTTATTAGAAGATATCACAGTTTTGATAATTCTTGTCAGTCTTCTCAAAGAATAATTATTCAGAAATTGTAAATTGCTTTTTATTTCATGAAAAATGTACATATATATGTATACAAATTTAAAATTATGGTTGTCAACAGCATACGATTCATCTATTTAAAAAAACTTCTACATATGAATCCTTAATTTTTTAAGCTTCTGTTTTTTTTTTTTGGAATCCTTTTATTTTTTAAAAATCCTTTTTTAATTTTAGGAGAGATTTTAGGAAAAAAATGAAACGGATCGAGTTACAAAAGCAGAGTTGCAACTCCCTTTACAGATCCCGATCGTTTTTGTTGCGTAGATAAACATAAAATAAGTCGAGCACTAAACATGGTCTAAAAATAAACTGAGAACTCTAAAAAAACATGAAATAGGGAACAACGAGAGTAGATTACATACAGTTTATGTCAAAAAGAGGAAAATTCTCCAGGACAGGATACATACTTTAAAAAAACTTTAAATCTTCACTTCGAGTAAAATATTTGAATCTAGGAGCATACTGCTTTACTGAAGATGAACTGTCAATAAATCTTCTATACAGATTTTTAGTTTCATAGAGTAATAGGGTTGACAGAAGTATTATAAGTAGAGGCAAAATTGAAAACACTCAGAAATAGGAAGAGCACAATGAATCTATATGAAAAGACTTAATGTTACTTACACCCCATTTTAAAATAATGTAAACTAATCTTCTTCGTTTTACGACTTGCTGTTGTCTGTAGATTATTTTTCTTATTTGCCTTTCTCTGGCTGAAGCTTAATTTGATCGGTTCGATTAGTATTCATACTAGTTTCATTTTGTTGAAGTTTTCAACATTCATTTGGTTGAAGTTTGTTATTCTAGCTTGCTATTTAAAGGTTGAAGTTTTTTATTCTTTATCAGAATATCAATCTTCCTTAAGATTATATTTAGTACAAAAAAATTTGTGTTGCAATTTATTTTAAACAAAAACAAAATAATATCTTAGAATTATCATATCAAGTATCAACTACCAAACATAATTTTAAAATCTCGTTATCTGATTTTTCCTTATTTTGATTTTTTTCATTTTGTTCAATTTTATTCAAAGTAAGTTTTGGTATTCTGGTTGTTACTGCTGTTACTATGCTTAATTTAACTTCATTATTCAGTCATAATTTAATTTATTTTTCTGTATAGATTTTTTTTCCATTTTGTAATGAAATTTCAATACAAATAGTCAAGAATGTGAATCGTAGGTCCTTATAAGTACGTTTTATTACATATATATAAAATTATTTGTAGTTCGTATTGTAATCAATTTTTCTTTCATCCTTGAATGTCCTTTTTATTTATTTTTGGATGGTTAAGAAGGGAAAAGGTGTTCAGGAGCTTAATATTGATAATATTTTGAAGGCATTATTAATTCTCCTTTGCTTTTCTAACTTATTTATTTTTTTTTTATTAAAACTTTTAAGTAGGTTTATTTTGAAATGAATAGGGTGTTTATTTATTTTATTTGGGGTATGCCTCTTCAAATTTTTTTATATTTAAAATTATTGTGAAAGAAAAAAACTGAATTATATTCAACTGAAATTCTAGCCTTAGCAAAACTTTGCAAAACAGATTTCTCTGAAACAAATCTTCAGGATAATATGGAAAAAACTTTTAAAATCAAAAAGTCTTACCAAAGCCTTTAGAACTTTCGGATAAAATTTTTTGCCGCTTGCTCTTTTGTTGCGTGAGTAGGGGCTCCAAATGATTTAAATAGCATAACAACTGTCTTCAGTCGGCTCTTTTGCAAAAAAACAAAAAAAAATTGTATTTTTTTAGGACGTGCTTTAATAAAATGTAATTTATACCCTCTTTCTTACGGCCTCTTTAAACAAAAACTAAGAAGCAAAAATCGTGATTTTAATTAAAGCTACAATTTCTTTAAATCTACAATTCTTTAAGATTGAGAAAATAGCTTAGTTCAACTTGTAACAGAATATCATAAAATGAAATTAAAAAAAAAATCAATAGCGTTAATCCAGAAAAATTTCCCATGTTTTACATTTATTTTTATTTTTCTTATTTTCTTGCCTTATTTTTTCTTTATTAGTTTTTTTATGTTCCTGCAGGTCTCATTAACTCACAATTGATTACAGTCGATTTCTTATTTTTTTTAATGAATTTTTTCAGACTTTTCTTATTATTTTATTTATTCATTATTTGTTTATATGTGGGTGTTTTGAGTTGTTGTTCTGATAAATAAATTTTCAATTTTGTTTTTTTTTTGTTCCTTTATTATGTAAACTTTTAAAATTTTGCATTTATATGTTTTGTATTATTTTTATTTCCGTATTTTTTTTTTTTACAAAACTGATCCAGTCCAGTCTTTTAATAAAAAAAAAAAAAAAAAAAAAATGGTGTCAAATTAAAATCAAACTTCATCAGATTTCATTAAAAGTTTTTGTTTTTGTTGTATTGGTTTCCATTAAATCTGATTTTTATTTATTGCTGGAAAAGGCATTCAACTTTCTCATGAGTTGAATTTATATATCGTTTAGAAAAAATCCCAGAGGGAAAACAAAAAGAACACAGGAAAAAAGCAGGAACTTTAATAGCACCGAGAATGAAAATAAAAATTGATTTTATATAATTTTGAAAATGATTTGTAGAATATTTTTGCAAGAGGAAATCCTTGCCAAAATATTTAATTAAGAAAAATATTTTTGTATTAGGAGTTTGCTTTAAGGGATTTATAATTAAAGAATTATGTAAATAAATTAATAGCATTAAGTTTAAGTCCCATATTATACCTCTAATTTTCCAGTAAAAATTTAAATAATTTTAAAAAGTTTTTATTTTATATTAAAGATCTTTCCGAACTTATCGCACTTCAATACTATCTACCTCATTGCATTTTTTTTCCAGGATTTAATTTATTTTGTGCCAAACCCATCGCACACACGAAATTAGTTGATAACCCATCGCATAATTCTTAGTAAATTAATTACTACTGATATTCTACTAGCAGATTGAAGTATCTTTTAAAGATTGAAAGTTAAGTTAAATAAATAATGAATGGGGGCCTCGGTGGCCTAGAGGGTAAGAGCGTATAAAGTACGCTCTAAACACCGAGGGAATGTGGCTTCGAATCCCACACACGTGGTAAGAATTATTTCACCTTACGACATTTACAGCCACGCCTGAAAAGGGAAGGCTGTGTAATTTCCTGTCCACATTTATGTCGCAGAACATTAAAATGCATTAAAAAAAAAATAAAATAATAACGAATGGTGTTAAAGATGAGTATCAAGTATTCTAACATTTTTGATGTAATGTAGAAAAATTAAATAAAATCGGCATATTTAGATAAATATTATGTCATTACGAAAACACTAAAATTGATAGAAATATTTTTGCAAAAAAAATAACACTAATAATTAATATAGGTGTCCAAGTTTCATATTCTTTTAAATTTCGTGTGAATTTTCACATGGAAAACATAAAAGGTAAAAACATATTCAGGGCGGCGACCGATGGTGGTGGATGAATTTCGGGTCGAAAATTTCGCGGCGAAAACAGCTGTTTTTTATTGACATAAATTTTTTTTTTTAAAACTAAAGAAAAATAGAGAGTAAAATTTTAAAAAATATTAAAATTATTTCGATTATTGGAACTGTTTTAAATGTAACAAAAACAAATGTCGTAGTGGTTGGTGGGTGAATTCGATTTTCATAGCAAATGAAGATCGGAGCAAGATGATTTCGTCCTAAAATATGGAAATAAAAGAAAATGATTAAGAACATTTTTTGAAACTTTTGAATGAATGTGTCTCATTTAATTTACTATTTTAATCGAGGAAGTTAATTTTTATTCAAATGACATATTATTATCTTAACCTATCTATAAATCGAATGTTCAAAAAATGGCATTAAAAATTGTTTTTGAATTTTAATGTCACAATAATAACTATAACTATATTGATTTCTCCGCTACAAAATTGTAAAATATAAATTTTTCAGCGGGGAAAAAATATTGCCGGCATTTTTTCGCCTGTTTTTATTGTGTACTTTATACATTTGTTTCAAACAATTATTGACATGTCACCACGAACTTTTACCTTGAATGTGCTTTTTGCTTGGACAATTTTTTCTCAATGATTAAGAAACTGTCAATAATTACCGCCACGAAAAAAGGCGAGAAAAAATTAATAAACTGTACCTAGCTTTTTTTATTTTATGTGTTTAGATTTGTTTTATTCATCACATCATCAAGTAAGTGATTCCGACGTTTTTTAATGGTGCTGATGTAAAAGGGACATTTTTTGGTAGTTTATTAAGGCAGTCAGTATGATAACGTAAATGTTTTTGCATCTATAGAAATTGTGCAATTGCACAGGGGATTTTCTAGAATCAATTTAATTTCAAAATGTTTTAGATTTTAGAGTAGATTTTCTTCAAACTATTTAACAATGATTGTGGGATTTGTTTGGGTTCACTGTTGTAACAATCTCATTCGGGAGCTAACAGCTTCAGTTAAATTTAAAGATTAATCTAAAATCTGGGAGAATTGGTTAAAAACGTTTTACCAAGTTATTTCATCACTCATCTCATTTTATTTTTTACGGTTCTACTTTTTTTTATAAAAGAAATAATAATAATTTAATATTTATCGTACTAATTCTTTGTGCGTCATTTTACCTTTATTTAATACTGCAAAAAGTGAAGTAACATAACTAAAAAACTAACTTTTTAAACTTAAACTGAAAAAGGATTAAGGTATTAGTTTTTTTTTTTTTTACAATTCCCTGATTTGTTTTGTGTCTTTTTTCAGTTTTTCTTTAATTAAAGTAAACTTAAGAATTTATTTTTTAAATTATAATTTTTTTTCAGTAGATGCATTGATGAAAAAATGGGGAAGAAATTCCTCGATTTTCCAATTAAATAAATATCCGAACATTCATTTCTACTAAATAGTTTTGTTCCGTTTGTTCTTATATTACTTTTTTTCATTTTATCTGATGTCTTAGAAACCTTAAACATTATTTTAATCAACGTTACGATGTTTCTGTGTCAATAGAATCAGTATCATTACTATATGATTTTTATTCATTCAATCCAATATTTTTTGCTTCTTTTCTTCATAGTAGGAATGGAATCAAATGAAATTTTACTTTTATTCCTACAATGTTGTTTTCTTTCTTTCCTTTTCTTTCATTTCTATTTAAATGAGTTTGCTCCAAATAAAATCCCTACGGTTACATTCAAGTATTTGTAGAGCACTACAGGAATAGAATTCTTTTAAGTTTGTTTGTACAAAATCATCTGTAAACAGCAATTCATTTATTAATTACGTTTTATATCCATTTAAGTTAAGGTGTCCATTAAAGCGTAAGGAAGTGAAATTAAAATAAGCATTTGTAGAAGAATTTGTAATAAAACAAAAGAAAAAAAAATTTTTGCTGTAAACTCCTGTATAGATTTTAAGAAAAAAGAAAACTAAAAAATATTAAATATTCACATCGTATTTGAGTAATAAAAATAATTAAATAAAGTTAGAGTAAACCCAAATTTTGAAATTTTACAATGAAATCAATAGAAAGCCACCTGATCATTTTTTTGATTGGCAAACCATAGATATCTTAAAATATTTTTACTTAATAAAAGAAAATCATCAAAATAGGAACTAATGATATTTTATTCTCGATTTTCCTTAGTAATTTCGAGAGCACTTATATGTTGTGTTGTTACTAAACTTTGTTTTGGCATCTTATTCATTTGTACAAAACATATTTACATTAATTATAATAAGGGTTATTTTCCTGATATTGGGTATACTTAACCAACACTTTTTTGCTTAAGATTTTTAAGACGTTTTATGATCATTATCATTCACCCAAAACTATTATTGGGTATATTTTTATATTCTGAATGAGTCCAGGTGTTTTAGGAATAAAAAAAAGGAAGGAATTTAAACAGTTAAATAATTTCAAGGGTTATATGAAGAGCTTTGTAAGAAGAGCGAAATATTATAAAAGAATTTTGTGCCAGTTAAAGGATATTTTTTAAAAGGATAAAATTATAAAAATAACTGAAATACATTTTAATGTTTATCCTGAATTTTTTAATCTAGGATAAACTAAATTTAAAGAGAAATTATTTTAATTATTTGGTTAAGTGTTAAGTGTTTTAATATTTAGAAAAGATGAAAAGTATGAAAATAAAGAAACAGCAATAGCTGAAAATTAAGTAGATAAATGACAACAAAAAAATATTAAATTACAAAAGCGATAGAAGGTGTTCACAAAAAAATGAATTATAAAAGGTAAAAGATAAAATCTTATATTCTGTACTCATGTGTGACTTTTATTTAAAAATAAAACAGAATTAAAAATAACTAAATATAAGAATGTAAAGCTCACGACTACGTGATCGAGTGCAAAGGATACATTTTGACGGAAGCATTCAAAAGAAATTAGGAAATATCATAAAAAATCCAATCCCCGAAAACAAAATATTCAAAGGACGTTTCTAAGCTGTAGGGAATAAAATGAATCAGTTTAAGTACTTTAATCATTCATGATAAATAGTATTTTATTGAGACTTATTTAATATATTTTGTAGCTACCTTTTTAAATTCTGTTTCGAATTGATGTAGCCATTTCACATATAATTAAAGATCTAAACCGGAAGAGATAATGAACAAAAGTGTTAAAAAGGAACCCGATAGTATATACTACTAATGCTAGCTAAAAATAAAATGAGTAGTACAAAAACTTTTTTTTCTTAAAACACAAAAACAAAATAAATAAATAAATAAACAAAAGTAATTATAAATTTTTAAAATTATTTTTTTAAAAGACACAGAAAACGAATATAAATAAATTTTTCGTAAATTAATTAAACAGAAAATTGGAAAAGAAAACAAATTTTTAGTTGTTCCACTTTTTTTTTTTTTTTTAAAAAGTTTTTAAATACTTGTATATAATCGAAAATAAATTCTGATCTGTCTTTTATTTTGTCCTCCATTATTGTGCCTTTTTTTAATGTTCACAATTTTATTTCTCTTTTTAAAAAAAAACTTTTTTTTCCTTTTAAATTTAAAAAACAAAACAGAACTCATTAAAACTTTTACTGACCATTTTCAGATTTATTCAAACAAAACAATTTACAAATTAAAACAACAAAAAAAAAAAAAAAATTAAAAATTTTCTTCATTCCTGTGAAAATTTTGAGAAAGATTAAATAATGAAAATCGTATTTCAACAAAATTATTTTGTATGTTATTACTTTTGGAAACAGAAAAAAAAATTAAAACCATACTTAACTATAAATTATTGGACTCGTACCTACTTATTTTTTCTTTTTGTTAATTGGAATACGGGATCTGGTATGGATTTACTTTAATTTCAGTAAAATTTGGATTTAAATTATTATAAAGTTCAGTTTAACGATGAATGAAATTGGAGAAAAAGTAAATTTTCATTTAACTATCTTTTGTTTGTTAGTTTTCTAATGATTAAACTTAACTTATAAAGAGACTTAATTTTTGAATATTATACATTTTTTATCTAAAAAATAGAAAATTCGGATCTAATGCTTCTCTTATTATCTAAAAAAGTGAATATAAGAGGGGTATTAAAATTAATAGCTAAGTACAATTAAAATTTACATAAAAATAAATTCTAAATTTGTTTGCTAAAACCGATTGCCAAAATAAAGTTAAAAACCAGCCCCTAACCCTCAAAAGCTAAAATGAACTAATCCCCATTAATTTTCAGAATTTAATACATATGAATTAATCACCAAATTCTAAAAATGAATTAACCCCCGAAAAATAAGCTTAATGCCAAAAATTATCAATTGATACTCAAAAATAATGAACTATAATAATGAAATAACCCCCAAAAAGTAAGTTATGTTACGAATTAGCCCTGAAAGAAACATATTACAAAATCTATTATTTACAAAATATTTATTTTGAATCTAACTTTAAAATACTTCCTAATTATTTGTTGACACACATATTTTAAAAGCCAAAAATATAAAATAGTGCGGATGAACCCCCGTTTGACAAATTATTAGTATCTAACCTGCCTTCCTTCCAACTATGAAATCCCTCCAAATATTTTTTTTTTTACATTACGAAGCATTTTATATACAGGGTGATTCGCAAGTAAGTGCTTTGACATATACCACCCTGATTTTAAAAATGATGTAACTCATAAAAATAATCCCCAAGTTAAATTTTAGCAAAAATAATGGGAATTAGTTAAATTTTATTTTGGGTGTTAGTGACTTGAGGGTTAGATCACAACGCCCAATATATGATATCTTTTGCTTATTATACTTTTCATAGCTTTAGCAAATTTTTCTATAAATTGTTAAAACAATTAGTTTTTGATGGTGACGTGTCACAAGTCCCACAAATTGAGTCACAAGTCTCTAAGGAACTATTGACTCATAGTAATATATTTCAGTGAGACATAAACCCTTTTAGAAAAGAGCCATAAATCCTTTAGGGAGTTATGACCAATATAAAGTGATTCATAAGTCTCTTCACATTTAAGTAATCAAATAAGCATTATTTTCGTACTAATGTCATAAAAAAATATATAATATATTATATTATTATATAAATATATAACAAACACAAAAATATATATAATATATTTGTACCTAAAATGGTAAATTTTTATTAAGAAAAGTAACATCAGACGATATTATGATGTTATCTTCTATTTAGAAAAAAAATAAGACCAAATAGAATGCAATTTAAATCAATGATTAAACAATTGGACATAGGCTTAGAGAACTTACGCCCCACGAATTATCGCTACAAAATTTTACTGAAGCTACCCGTAAATGCGATCAGCCGCCGGGATCGCCCCAAATAGCGGGCATGTCCGACGGATTGCGGTGACGAGCGTGGACGCGTCCTCGGCGACCTCGCCGCTGCCAGAATATGGAAAATAAATAAAATTTCAATTTGTGTTGACAATTGACAACTTACTCTACAAAATGCATGTTTTGTTATCTCTTATCTAGCCGTTCAAAAGTTATAGATTGTTTTATGAAAAGTCGCTAAAACATCTTTAATCCCTCACAGATCATCGAGTCGGAAACACCCTGTATATAGTATAGCAGCTCAAGTCTTATAAGAAAAGTCAGAAAAATTTAAAGGAAATGCGTGAAAGAGTTTATAAACATAACACGTAAGCTCGAATCTGCCTACAAATATTTTTACTCAAATAAAAATTTTTATAAAGAAGCAACAATAAATAGAATCGATAGATTTATGATAAAACGTTTTCGAAACCATTATGTTAGAGTATCAGAATCAGGAGTTTTAGTATTAACGGAGATCTTTTGAAATGCGACATGAATTTTAAGCGACATGAAATTTAATGCGACATTCCGTATAAGGATACATTAATTAAGCAAAACTGTTGGTGGTCAGGTACCTACTTTATAATATAGTAAAACAAATTATTATATTTATCAATAGGTAAGGTAGGCAGGTTAATTAAGTTAGACTAAGTTAGGATAGGTATTTTATAAAAAATATAATTACAAATAACATTAATTTAAAAACAAAAATGTTCACATAAAAAAATTATTAGTACAAATGACTTAGAAAAAAAACGTATGAAAATGAGGATGAACCTAAAAGTTTGTCGGATCAAAAAGTGTTCTTTGAAAAAGTTTTTGTACTTTACTTGTGTAACAACTTTTTCTTAATAACTTTTTTAATAATATTTTTCTGTTTCAAAATATTTGTAAAAAAATTAAAAATTGCCCTAGTAAAACAGCACTCGAGGCTGATGGATTTTTGCCAAAAGTTCTTCAATTCAAGATACTTACGTCAAAATGTTATAAATATGAAATTTAATCGAATTCGGTTTAGTCATTTGAGCTATACATGTACACAGAAACATCGCACTCATAAAACATTTAATTCACATTTCTACGTACCAGAGTTGAATATATACAAAACTCTAGGGCTAGATATTTTGGTGCTAGCACAATACCTTCCTTATACATTACATGTATGTTGTCGGTAAAAAGAATAAATAATATATTAAAATATTTGATTTGAAACAAATGGATCCCAATTGATTTTAGCTCAGAATTTTTAATTAAATAATAATGAAATAGTCTGACATTAGACTAAAAAGAAAAATTATTTGGTTACTGACATTTTGTAGATATCTGTATGGAAAGTGTCCACTAATTTTAAAGGAGATGATTATACAATTACTAAATTAATATTTCTTAAAAGAATATTTCTTTTCTAATACCAAGAAAATGTTTATTAAAAATTATTTTATTTCTTTTTTAATCCAAGAGTCGAAAATATTTAAATTTGAATTTGATAAGTTGCAAAAAAAAAAATGTTGAAGTTAATTTTAACTATTTAAATTTTTTGTTTGTAACAAATGTAGAAGAGAGAAATTGGAATAAAAAAAATTCCAATTCAATTTCATGTAATTTTTAATGGGCACGTTTTATATCCCTTAAAAATTTTATTATACATATTTTTGTTTTTGCATATCGTTTTTAGCACATTTCCAAAAAAATTTAGAGAAAATGTACTTATTAGTTTCACTCTGTCCGTCCGTCCGCCCTAACGTCTTTTTACAAAACTTCTACACATAGAGAAAAATTTTAACTATGGGTAGGTTTCATAAAAAAATTAATTTTGTGTAACAACTTTTTTATATAGGCCCATCCATTACGGAGCTACAGCTCCTCAAACTTTCAAAAAGCCCTATTTTAAATGTATATATCTCATGTTCTGCTTAAGATTTTTTAAATTTGAAAAAGTCAGTCGACAGGTATTTTTTTGTACTTTATAAATTAATAACAAAATTATACAATTTTTTAAAATTTAGTATTTAAATTTACCGTTATGTGAAAACCAAATTTTGCATGATTTTTCTACCTTCATAACTCCGGAACGCTTTTAAATAGGGACTTGAAATTTTGAGAGCAGAAAGCAGTTTTAAAATTAGTATAAGTTTACTCAGAAAATTTTTTTGCACCACCCCCTGTTTATGAGCTATTAGGACTCAAAAATTTCAAATTTGCTATTTTAAAGCACCTGTAACTTAAGCACGTGTAAACATTTTACTTCGGCAAGATATGAAAATAAAAGCTACAGTAATATATTTTTACGTGTCTTAACGGTTTTTCTTAGTTATGTAAGGTTCCGGACTTACAGCCCCTCAAAATTCCAGAAAAGTCCTATTTTCATATATTTTCGTCTTACAAAAAATTTCTTAAATTTTCTTTCCTAAATTTTCAAATTTTTGTGCAAGTTACAATTCTAAACAGTTTGCATTGTCTTTGTGGAAATGTGCGTTTTTAAAAACCGTTGGTTTACATTTTACCTTGTTTTTCATTCTTCAAACATTTTATCCAGATTAAAAAAAAATATAATTTTTTTTTTTTTGCCTCTTTATCCCTTTATAGGCACGCAACATAAAAAATAATAAAATTTTTTATAAAATACAAAAAAAAAAAAAATTAAAAAAAATTCTTACTCAGCACAACCCGTTTAATTTTGGAAGAGTCATGTTCATTAAAAGGGTGGTAGAAAGTTTATATGATGTAAGCGGTAATACTGTTTTTTGTTTTTCATTTTCATGAAGAAGTAATCAGTGGTGATGTCTTGAAAACTTTGCATTAGTTACTGTTGGTATATGACTTTCTACTTCAATCAATGAACTCTAGGTTAGGTTAAGGTGGCTGCCAAAAAGGCACACTTAAACCGTATTTTGGTCCATTGTGATACCACATAGAAGCTTTTCTATCCCACTCGTTAAAACAAATTTGAGCTTTTTGAAAAGCGAAGAATACTCTTTACATTTTTACCTGCCAGATCGCTAAGGCTGTCGAAGAAATATTGCCCCAAATGGGTATTCCTTCTTACCGACAAGGCCGGGCATGTGCAAAGGAGATGGAGAGTAGTTTCCTCTTCTTCTTCATCCTTGCAGGCTCTACAATAGTCGTTTGCGGATAAGCCAAGTCTTCTGGAATGCTTCCCTATTAGACAGTGACCGGTGATTATACACATTGTCATTCCAATGTCAGCCCTTTTGAGAGAAAGCAAATCATTGGATCGTCTTACATCGGTTTTGTGCCATATCAATCTTGTGGTATTGCACGAGGTCAAGTTTGACCATTTGTAATTTACCATATCCGTTATTTACTTTCGAAATAACGTTTTGCTTGTGGATAGAGGTACCCCTAGTCCTGCCCTATCCGGCAAAACTTGTAAGGTTGTACCAATTCTTGCGAGTTCATCAGTTTTTCATTTCCCGGAATACCCCGATGACCTGGTACCCAGCAAAGCTGAATGCTAAACTGCCTGGCCATCTCGTTAAGAAGTTTTCGGCAGTTTATTACAGTCTTCGAGGTTGTGCATGTTGATTCCAGAAATTTTAACGCAGCCTGACTGTCTGATAGAATACGTACTTGCGTCACAGTCAAAACGCTTCTATTCTAGAATCAAGACTTCTTGAATTGCCATAATTTCCGCTTGGCAGACACTACAAACGGTCTAGTAATCGGAAATTATGACTGATATTCAAATTACCTGAGAAGACCCCGCATCCTACACTGCTGTTCATTTTTGAACCATCAGTGTAGAATTGTACTCCTTCGAAGGTCATCACTGTGCTCGAGTTTCAACTCTCACGGCAATGAATCCTAATTAATGAAACATTTTATTTATTTTAAGTAACAAACAGCTGATATGAGTAATAGCATATTTTAATTTAATTTACAGTTTTACAGCATACAATTATGATGTATATAATGATGTATACAAACAGATGTTTTTTAATTTGAACAATGTCTTCCATTAATTTCATTTATTTCTAAATATTGTAATTAAGCTTGGACAAATAGGTTTTAGATGAAAAATAACATTCCCCAAAGGAACTTTCAAATTGATATATCTTTATTAAACATCTAATTTTTTTTAAAGGTATTGATAATGGAGCTGCTTTAATCTACATTTCCATTATAAAAATAATTACCTGATTTAAATACGAGGTTATAAATATTAATTAAAACAGAAGTTGTCAAGTAAGGTAGGTAATTGTAAAACTCTTCAGTAGCGAATAAACAAAATTCGAGGCAAATAAGTTATATTTTAGCCTGGAAAATTAAAAAAAATTAAAATTAGATGGTCAGAAACAATGGTGAAGTCTTTATAAAAATACATATTACAGAAATATCTTACTTTAAAAATGGTTTTCAAAATGGCCAAATTGTAAATTTCCAATTTTAAAAAAAGTAACTTCGAAAAATTTCTATTTAAGAAAAATTGACATTTTGTCAAAGTCCGAAAGTGTATTTGACAAAAAACTGCTTTATAAAAATATGATTCATCATACAAAGAACAATTAAATTATACTGGGAAAGGGGACGCGACAACCTTGATTTTATGATCCAACTCTTATTTCTACAGAAAAGTTTGTAATATGTCGTTTTGATTTATATATTCAATTTGTAAAGTATATCATCTGCAATTTATCTGTTTGAAAAATACCCTTTTTTCAGAAAAATCTTTTAATGAAACGCCCTTTTGTAAAACGACTTTTGTGATGTGTCGTTCTCCCATGTAACAGAAAGATTTTTTTTTCAATACAAATTGAAATGATATGAATATTGAAACTTCTGAAAAGATATCAATCACTGTACCTTACATTAAAAGCCACAATGCAATAATAATATCAAAACGATTTCTTATAACAAACCTTGTATATTATATAATATATACTTACTAATATTATTTTGATCTCAAAATTTCTTAATAAAAGAAAAAAATACTAAATTTTTTTAGTCACATATAACGAGTACTAAATTTTCTCTGTCGCCTTCT
The DNA here is from genome assembly GCA_947095535.1 of Poecilobothrus nobilitatus. Classification (NCBI taxonomy): domain Eukaryota; kingdom Metazoa; phylum Arthropoda; class Insecta; order Diptera; family Dolichopodidae; genus Poecilobothrus; species Poecilobothrus nobilitatus. The sequence continues at coordinate 118,014,185 of OX352774.1, forward strand.
ACACCTTTCTGTATTCTTTACCAAATTGAATACAGAATTTGAATTTTCTTTTTTAAGATCTGAAGAAGGGATGGGGACAAGAAATAAGCAAAAAGAAAAAAAAAACAATATCAATCCTATCAAGGAACCATTAACTTTATATGTGTTCATAAGAAAAACAGAAGTAGGAACGTGACTTGGAACGAAGAGGTAGAGCTAAAAAAATATGAAATATATAAAGATTAGATTTAAGAAATAGGAAAGATGTGAAAATTACATAGAAAAATAACAAGAAAATATATAATATATAATACGAAATATTTGTTTAGGTAATACACGTTAATGTTTGTCACCTTATCATGTGGTGTTTAGTTAAAGAAGGATTTTAATATAAGTGCACGGCAGTTTGGCGGAGAAGATAAAATCATTTTTTTTTTCATTTCTTAGAATATATAATATTACAATGTTATTTACAAAATTTTAACATTTTAATTTTGCTGTTTTAAAGCTTATGTTTACTATTGTTGCTATCATTGCGTTTATTTAGGACGTTTTTTAAATTCTAAAATAACTTAAGCTCTTAAAATTAAAAAAAACTTAACAGAAGAATATTAAAATTTATTTGTCACTAATATATTTTTTTTTTCTTTATATGGAATTTACAATAATTGGAGATCACAATTTTTTTTGAAAGTATTTAATCTTAATTAGGTATTATTTAAGTATTATACTAATTGGGTATTGCTATTTTAAATTGTGATTATCAAAATAAAAAGAATAACCATTGTTGTAGTAGAATGACATGCTAGTATCAAAGCCGTATCCGATAAGTGCGAACAATTATGATTAATGATTCTGTTATGGCTATATTAACTTTCTCTAAGAGAATGGGAAAGGTCAGCTATTTGTCTAAACACCGTTCAGAAGCAACAAAAACATAATAAAGGATAAGAAAATGACAAGGTGTAAAAAATATGTTCCATTATAATGTAAAAAGACTTACGTGATAGATAAATCCTTTATCTTTTCTTTAGCCTTGCATTCTTAAGATGTGTCGGCTAACCTTGTATAAGGACAGTCAAGTTATTCTGTTTTTTTTTTTTTTAACATTAGTTTAACTAAGTTATTTTCGTTTTTTCTTTTCTTCTACTTTGTTTTTCAATACTTGAAGATTTTATGGCAGATGATGCAATATCTATACCTATAAAGAGATTCCGAATAAATTACTGAAACGTTCTTGAAAAAGTTATTAAGGAGTAAGATATAAGGTTTGTGGTTCTAAGTGAAGTTGTTTCTGGTTTTATAGTTATCTTGAAGTAAACTATACTTAGATTTTTGAGTAAATTTTTTCATATTTCATATAAGTTTCATATAAGTACATTTATTGTTTTTCTTCCATGAAATGCTCTTAATATTTAGTACAATATTACATGTTTGTTTTGTTAGATTGCTGTATCATCATCTTAATTTTTTCCAATAATCTCTCCCAACATCTTTTTTATTTTTATTATTTTAGTAATTAATTAAATTTTTATATTAGTATAAGTTTTAGAAGGTAAATTTTGTTTTAAAATAAAATAATATAAATATCCTAAGGTTTCCCAAGTCAACCGCAATACTTTTTATCTTTTGTTTTTTAGCAAACATTTTTTTTTGGAAATTTTTGGTACTTAATTCATTTTGTTTATTTTAAATATTTTTCTTTTGATATTCTGATAAAATCCAAATAAGCACCACCTGGGTGAAATTAATACTGTTTTACATCTACCTCTATTTTATATTTTTTTATTTTTGTAGTATGAGCTAAAAACCTTAAAAAAATCCAATAGCAATATGCTAACACACAAAAAAAAACCACTTCCAACCAAAATCCTATTATGCCTTAATGGACATTTTATTTTTAAATTGTTTATTTTTTTACAAGATATTTTTAAGCGCTTTAGGATCCTGTATCTAACAGAATTCGAAATTTTTAAACATTCGAAAAAAAAAAAAACAAATAAAGAATGTAAGAAACTTAAAATAAAAATTAAAATAGCGTTAGTAAAGGTGGAGGTATGTATATTATTTATAACACAATAATTTCTGTACTATATATAGTTTATATTGAAATTATAAATAAAGTGAACAGATTTTCTAAAATTTAGATCAATTTTTTGCTGATTTTTTATGCAAATTAGGAAGTGTTATTAAAAGGTTGGAAATAAAAGATAGTAAAATATCATCGTAGTATTTTAAAAAGTAATAAACCTAAGGGTAAGTTTTGTGCTACTTGGAAATATTTTGAGAATATTTCATCAAAAGAATATGATAACAAAACCATTTTATCTTCTGGATGTAGATAGTCTCGTATTAAAGTAATAGCTGTAAAAAGCTGGTGAAAAACTATAATATTATTGAAACAGATAAAGCTGACAATAAATAGTTGAAAATTTAAGATTAAAATAAAATAGTAGAACTATACCATAAAAGCCCCTAATGTGATTGAAAATAAATTTTTCTTGGATATCATAAAATCTGCGAAGCTTTACTTCGAGCAAAATATGAAGATGAACTGCTAGCAATAAATTTTCTTCCGATGTTCAATTTCTTAGAGGCAATTGTGCTGATTGAAGTATTATAAGTGGTGAAAAAACACGTATAGTAATACGAGGAGCACAATAGATCTATAACAAAAAATCGCAGTGTTACTTACACTCTTTTAAAATAATCTAATCTAATCTAGTTTATAGATGTAATCTAAGTAAATGACTAATTAAATTATCATGCAGGAAGGTGTTATATACTACTGCACGTTGCAATCCACTGATGGCTCTGACTTTGTAGAAAATAATAATAATATTAATAATTAATACTAATACCCATAATATTAGATACTACAATGACAGTGAGGTTGCCTTTAATTATACTTCATGTTAAGCAAGAAGATGTTATGTACATGATATAACTATTGATGACTATTGTCACTGTTAGCAAAATAGTAATAATAATAAGCGCATTCGTTATTTCCTTACAGTCCCACTTTCAATTCAATATTTCCGCACCCTTTTCACTTTTCTATCACTATTCCTTAGACAATATACTGCGTTGGAAGGTAGAGGTTTCATCACATTATATGGGTTAAAGGGGGAGGAGGGTTTAGTCAATATGAATTTGACACTACTAAGGGGGATTCTTGGTGTCTTCGGAAGATTCTCACTTCCCTTAGGAGGAAAAAAACGATTAAAACAACTTGAATAAAAATTAGAGATAGAATATAACATCAAGAAAATCTTAAAGTATAATACGATATCAATAAAGAGTCAGAAGAGTCAAACAATATTAAATTATGGAAAGACGAAAAATTTGATTCATAAAAAACATTTAAAAGAAATATAGGTAATAACACAAAGAACATTGTTTTATTATTTACTTTCTAAATTAAAAAAAAAAGGTTACAGGAGCTGGGTGAAAGGGGTTTTCAAATTCAGAATTAAAAAATAAAATTTTTAAAAAAATTTAAAAATATTAAATTTTGAAAATTCAAAAACTAGAATCACGGTAATTTCTTATTAACTATTTAAAATTTTATCCACTGCAACTGGTGACTTTAATGTTGTAAACAAGGTATGGCAGTAACTAATACTTTTGTTTTAATGAAAAATTTTATATTTGAACAAAAAATAAAACAAAAAAAAAAGTGTTGCCTGCTTTTTTTACATTATATTTGTTATTATTTGTTTTTTTTTACCTTATTTGTTGTTCTGGTGCTGATTTATGATCAGAAAATTTATCCTTGTTTAATATTTGTGTAAAAATCCCGTGTAATTTTGATTCTGGTACAATTCTTTTGTTGTTACTACTGCTGTTACTACCATGTATACTAAGGATAAGCCAATAAAAATTGTCTTAAAAACTTTTTTTTACGTAAATGACAAGAACGTGTGAATGAAAGTTTTTTCCATTTTATTAGAGCAGGTTCTGTTTTTTTTTCTTTTTTAAATTATAAGGATAAAAGAAAAATTCTGTTTTAATAGTGACATTAATAATAGGTTTTTGTTTTACTCATGATTTTTAGAATCTAGAATCATACAGAGGTTAATTTGAAATAATCGTTAATATTATCAAATGAAAATGTAAATTTGATGAGAATTTAAACGTAAATTTGAATGGTAAAAGTTATCTGAATGAAATAAATTCAATTTACACATTTTCTTTACTGTAAACGATTTATTTTAATTACTTGGTCACTTATTCTCGTTTTAAGTTATACCTGAAAAATCTGAAATGTTTTTGAATTTTTGTTATAGCGGTCGGCTTTCTTATAATTAATAGATAAGTAAATTGATCAGTTTTAGATAAGTAAATCAAAGGGGATGTTTAATGGATGCAACTATAAATGAACATCAACAACTTTAGAAACGTACCAGTTTGACTCTCGTAAAAAATTAAGTTTTCTCCGAGATATTTTTAAATCATATTCAAATCAAAATTGTTTCAGTGTCGTTTTTCAACGTTAATGCTGTGCTGTGTAAATTTTTTGCTCCAAAAATATCACACTTTAGAGCTCACTATTGTTATAAAATCCCACTTGGTATTTTTTAAAAACTTTGCATCTTTTTTCAAATATTAATTAAAAATTCTAACATTAAAAAAAAAAAATATTTTTAATGAATTAGAGTCATTGACTGAAAGCTTGGAAGAAAAGAAAACAACCAAAATAAGTTGGATGTGAAATATAGAACACCAAAACAGAAAAAAACAGAAGAAATAATAATTATTTTACAGTTACTCCAGTTTTATTTTAATTTCAGTACAAGTTATATTTCTTTGTGACAGAAAAATAATCGCCCCTGGTGGTGAAATTTTGTAAACTTTTGTTTTGTTGTTACTTCCTTTGAAAAATTATTATTTTTAATTTTTTGGATATTTTTAGTTTTATTTTCTTTTTTATTTTTATATGAAGGGAGATTTTAATGAACGGAAGAAGAAAATTATTTTAGGAACAGGATATTTCTGAATCAGATTTATTGATCCAAAAAATTTAATCAAGGCAAGTTATTATTTTAAGTCTTTAAAAAATGGAATCAAAAAATATTCAAGTTGAAAAACCGAAAATATTTTTAGGAAATTTAATTCGGAAAATAGTAAATATAAATATATTTAGAAATAAATAATCTTTTTATTTGTTGTTAAATATTAATGGACTAAGTAGAACTAAAACCATTTTAAATTTAATAAATAATAAACAGTATTAACATTTTTTTTTTGTGAAGAAGAAATCAGCTATGTCCACAGCAGAACCGATCAGAGGAACAGGAAAACTTAATATTTGTTTTTTTTAATAGGGTTATTAATACATTATATAAGAGCAATATATAATATATAAATGTATATATATATATATAAACCATGTATATAGCTATATATATTATCTGTATATTTGTATATTTTATGTATTATCTATATTTATGTACCATGCTTAAAATTATAAAATTGAAAATAAAAGTTTTTACGCGAAATAAATGTCCTATTAGTAAAGATGACTAAGAACAAAATCGTTATCAAAATGAGGACGAATCTAAAAGTTAGTCGGATTAAAAAGTGTTTAATGTTTATTTTTTTGCCTCAAAATATTCGTAATAAATGTACAAAATGGCCTTAGTAAAATGGCACTTGCGGCTGGTGGATTTTTACTAAAAGCTTTTCAATTGGAAATATTTATGTCAAATATTAAGTTTGAAATTTAATCGAATTGTGTTCAACTATTTGGGCTGTGCATGTACCCATAAACAGATAGACACACTGACAGACAGATAGCACTGCAAAAACACCTAATTCAGATTTTTACTTACCGAAGAAACGCAATCTTAGGTTCAAAAGAAATTTTGATGTCATCACAATACCTTAATTTTAGTTCTTAAGTCAATAACTTAATTTTAGTTGTTTAGTTCAATTTGAAATAGTAAAGAAATTTATATATTGTAAGTAAATTTTTTATTGTGATTAATTTTATTATTATTAAATTATTGTACTGATTATAAATTTTTTCTAGTAAATTAAATAACATAATTACTGATCTGTCAATTTAGTTGATAACCAAAATGACTTCAATTTGCTTCAGAAACTGCAAAAATTTTATTAGAATTTCGTATCAACATTTGATAACCTTCGAAAACATCAAAGGTTATCAAACTTATTTTATATAGTCAAATCACATCAAATAACAATAACCTTGATACAATACAATAAATTGCAAAGTATTTTTAAAAGAAATATGCCTTAGACATAATACATTTTTTCTTTGAAAACTTTTTAATTATAGTCAAAATATGTAATATTTAATTGACAGCCGGCGGCCATTATTTAAAATTTATATTAAGATAGGAAAACATAACATTTATTGACACAACATTATAATGTTGTTATAACTTATGTAATTTTAAATTAGGAAAAATATAATTTATTTTTCTTTACATGTCAATTGTTCAAGTATTAAGTTGATAAACCTGTCTGCACCACTGGGACATGTTAGAACATGCGAGAGTAGAAAAATGAAGAATTGGTGGATACTATGTGTAGTGGTATATAATATAATAAAATAGTAGTATATATGAATATGCGAACATAAATTTTGTATTAATAACTTTGTTTAATTTTAATCGCTAGATTATATTTTAATTTAATAATTAATTTTAATTTTTACTTATAAATTTTTTTAATTTGAAAAATTATTTAATTAAAAATATGTGGTTTTTTTAATTATTGATTTTAATTTTTCAAATTTTAATATGGATGCATTTAGGTGTGCTTAACATACTATCTTCAACATTTAAAATAATCGTGTATTCGACAGATTTCACAAAGGGTACGATATAAGTTGAAATTTGCCAGATGACTTCTTCTCGTGGATTACTAGGTATTATAGAAATATGGGACTAGGTATTATAAGGGTAGGTATTACTAGGTATTATAAATATATAGATTATCTCGCTTACTTAAAAATAATTTTGCCAAATTTGATGAAATTAAGCTTACTTCGTTTATGTCAAAAATTTGATTTTCTTTCACAATTTGAGATAGCTAATATTTGTTTTATATAAAAACTGTGTTTTTATTTAGTTTTTGGGTCAGGTCCGACGACTGGGTTTATATATCATAAAACAGGCGCTATAACCCAACAATACGACGATGGCAGTGAGAATTGGGCATTGAGGTAACACTGGGGTCGCCAATAAGACAAACAGCTCTGTTTTGTAATTTGTCGAGATAATCCAGCGCTCTTTGGGGAGCTCCAGCTCAAATATGTGCATTATAGTCCATTTTCGGCCTAATGTACATTTTATAGATATTGAGAAGGTCAGTTGGAGAAAAGTAAGTTTTGCAGCGGTAGAAGAAACCCAAACATTTAGCAGCAACTTTAGCTATACCAAAAATATGATTCGACCTAGTCCCTGAAATGTCGGCTTTGTATAGTATTGGCTACTTTACGCGAGATTAAACAACATTGGGTTTTTTTGTTGTTGTTAACTGTGTGGACTTCGCCCCAATTTGGAATTTTCATTAAATCATTATTTAATTCACTGATAGTGACATTTTCTGCTGTTTTATTAATTTAGTGATTAATATTACAGCGGCTATAATTAATAAAAGCAAGCTATAAGGTTGCTGTCATCTGCGAAACTATGGATTGGCTTGGAGGTTATTGAAATTGGTAATTGATAAATGTTAAGAAGAGAATGGGAGATAAAATGTATCCGTGAGAAACACCATCATTTATTATAAAATTTTCAAATGAATATCCATCGATAAGTACCAGAATCGTGCGATTCAAAAGGAAATTTCAAATCCATTTTTAAAAGACTTTACCGAAACCAATTTTTACAACTGAATATATTGAGAGGATAGTTATTCTACTTTGTAATTTTAATTACCTATATTTAGAATAAAATTAAACATGTTTTTATTTTCTTTTTACTTTGCCCCAAGCTGTATTTTTTATTATTATAGTTTTCTGAAAGGTATTGGATCATTACAGTCTTAAAAAATAATTGACTTGACTTGACATTTATATTAATTAAAATTTATTTAACTTTTAATATATTGAGTTGTAAAAATAATTCAAAATAAAAAGGATGATTAATTAAGTATTAACCGGTCAGAGTTTCTGAAAAGAAGTCTTTACCAGTTCTTTATATTATTTTAAATAATTAAAAAATTTTGCCTATGAAATTTTAATTAACAATATTTAAAATAAAATTAAACATGTTTTTATTTTCTTTTAACATTTTTAATATTATATACTTGACAGATCAAAAGAAACTTTCACATTTCATAAACATTTAAATTTCCTTTACGCAATTCCTTTAAAAACAACTTCACCACTTTAATATAGAAACATTCAAGCAAACCATCAAACAAACAAACAAGAAAAGTGGAAAAATAGACTACATTATTATTGAATTTTCATTATAAAAGTCAAATCTATCATCAGAAGTTTTCAGAAATACACCGTTACCAATTTTAAAGTACACAAAAAAAAAATGTTTTTCATCTTTTCTTAAATTTTCATTAATTTTTTTCGTTTTCTTCCATATTTTTCTGGCAATAAAATTTCAACACTTTTTCTTTTCCTTGAACACGAATTGACACAAATTGAAGTTTTTTTAAATTAAATTTCTACACAAATACAAAAAGAAAAAAACACCGGATAAACCAAAAAGGATAAAGATGTCCAATTTTTTCGCAAAAAAAAAAAATAAAACGAAAAAACTTAAACTGTATTTCTGTCCTTAAACATCCACTAACTTGTACGAAATTGAAACTACAACAAAAACAATAATCAAAATGTCCTTATAGATCAGAATCAAAAAAATATCTCTCCAGCCTTTTTTTTCTTTTGAGAAATCTGAGTCTCTTGTCATATCCTATATGTAGAATCTTCTAAAAAGAATTTTTGTTTTTTACCATTCAATAATACAGAAAAAACAAAAAATAAAACAAAAATCGGCTCATTCCAAAATTTTTCAAAAACTTATAATATAACTGTACTATAACTTGTAACTCGTTTTCAATGCTATATTTCATCATATATGTATATAGTAGTCACTTATATCATAAACTCTAATCCTTTTACTTGTTCTATACTTTATATTATGTTTTCCTCCTTTGGTACCGATTCACTTGTTCCTTTTTTAGATCTCAATGAGTTTCCAAAAAAAAAAAGAAAAGAATAAGAAAAGAAGAAAAAAAACATGGTTTAAAAGGAAATTAAAGGACTCATTTTTTATAGTATTTTATCATCATAATCAAAATCAAAGTCATCATCACAATCATTATAATCATAATCATTTTCGTTTCTATCTTTTATGGTATCAAGAAGATCAGCAATAGAAGGAAAAGCCGAACTAAAAAAAAAACAAGGAATTTTCAAAAAAACATTCAGTAATCATGGTGATGATGAATTTTTTTTTTTTTTTATGACATTAGTATCTATATATTTAATATTATGATATAATAAATTAATAAAAAAGGTTTTCAGATGTTCAGTTCATACTGGCTAACTATTAGTAATATTGGAGTTGAGTAATAGTAAAATAAAGGAATTTATACATCATATTATGTTATCTTAAATTGTTTTCATCTTCAAAAAATTTTAATATGTGTCCAGGAGCCAGCTATTTATCTAAAAAAATCAAATTAAGAATTTTACAATTTAATATTTTTGACCTCTCATAGCTGGCATATATATTCAATGGCAAGGGAGACAAACTTTTTATTTAAATATACTTTATACTTATTCTTAGTTATTGAATATAATAGCCAATGACGTAATGATTAAGCTGAAAAGTCTTAGGTTCATATTAAAGTGTCAGGTCATATCCGATACTAGTAATTTACTCAAGGTTTAGTGAAAGTAATGATTTATGAAATTGAAGCCTTTTTTATTTTGAATAATAAACGATTTAGGATATGTCTAATGTTCTTTATAAGAGTGCAAAAAATAAAAATAAAATATACTGGAGCTAAAATTTTTCAATATTTTGATTTTGTGTAAATGTACATTTATATGCCGAAAGACAAAATATATTAAAATATTTTGGTCATGATCTATAAAACTTAAGAAATACCTTGTTGTTCGACTAAACAATTTTCTTTAGAAAGAATATTGTCTTCAACGTTAGTTATAATAATTTAAATATTGAAATTTTTTAAAGTTTGGAATACAGTAGCTTCTTAGTGTAAATTTTTTAGGTCTGGTAATCCTAATGAAAAAAATAATTGTCTATATATAAGTTATAATAGTATAATGAATCAGTTACTTTATGTCTTATATTAAAAATAAATAGAAAGTCTCTTCATAAGCATCAAAATAATAATAAAATGAAATTTCACTTTTAACTCTTGATTTTTTTCCCATTTTATTTTTATTAAGTTTTTATTTAATTTTTTTTTTTTTTATATTTTCCTGCTCTCTCTGGATTCATCCTCCGGAATTGAGATGATTCAGGAATTGAATAAATGGGAAATGAAAATCCTTCAATCCTCCAATCTAAAGTTTTTATGTAATAAATATAGGACACTAAAAAAGAGGAAAAAAAAATTTGGAGAAAAGAAGAGAACAAAAACAAAAACAAAAAACAAACATGAAAACTGGTTGGAAATGAAAAGGATAAAAAAGAAAACATGGTGTTTTTTTTAATTCTTTTGTATTTTATATCATTTTTTATTAGATGAAATCTTGAAATTTTTATTAAAAATTTCCTAGTACCGGATTTAATTTTTATGTGAGAGGAAGTTTTTGTATGTTTTAGAATATGATTATAGTGGATGAAGGGTTTCAATAAATTTAAATTAATTTAAATGTAGCTTTGCTAAGATTCAATAGATTTTTTTGATTTTTATAAATAATTAAAATTGTTTAAATAGAAAATGAACTCAAATATGTTTATTTGATCCTATCATGAGAAAAAATTAAACATTTCCGTAGTACTTTAATTTGGATTTATCGTAGATATTCCAAACATATATAGTGTATATTTCATTAATTTGTTATTTGAAGTAATTTAGTCAGTTTAATCAGAACCCTATGTCAAATATCATTTAAATTATATTATTAAATAAATTGAACAATTTTAAAGTAAATAAATTGTATTCTTCTAGTGAATAGTTTAGGTAATAAAGTTGATATTTTTGTTTTAATTTATGGCTTGTTCTAACTTTTAACTTTGAACACTTTATTGATCATTTATTAAGAAGGAAAACAAAATCATATGACGAAATATAAAAGAAATATTAAGAAAACGATTTGAAAATAACGAAGGCTTATATTATTAGAGATTTTGAAACCTTCAAATGAAGATGATTGACATGCAAACAAAGCCTACAATGAAGATGTTTGTGACTTTGGGAACTTGCTGTTCATTTCTATATTTTCATCGTTTGAACCGTCTAAAGATTGATATAAATAATTTAAATCAGAACTGAATTTACTCGGACATATTTTTGATTTTTTTTATTGATTTGAAATTTATATTATTTTTTATCTATGTAAAATAAATTGGGTAAATATTTTAAATTTTATTCTCTAAATTGAAAGTACATATTTTTGTAACTAGACAATTGCTTCTTTAAGTTTAAAAGGTTCTTATTTGACTCTTTTAAATCACTTAGGAAAAGAGGTAGCTGTATCGTCTCTTATAGGGCTCGAACCTTTTTGTGGTATATAGCTAGTAGACACCAAATAATATAGAAGCACTAAAAAAGGGATAGAAAATCAAACTCTGGAGTAAAGAGAATTGTAACAGGATTCCTGTCGGGTTGTTGTCGGTTAAAGGAGAATTAAACAAAAATTGGAATAAAAAACAACGGAAAATGCCAATTCTATCAAGAAGTGCAAGAATTTCCAGGCTGCGAAGCTTTACTCCGAGTAATATATGTGAACCTAGAAGCATATTGCATTACCGAAGATAAACTGTTAAATAAACTCTCTACAATCCTCTTCAATTTGTTAGTTGTGATACGGTTGACGGAAGTATTATAAGTGAAGTCAAAAATGAACAAAACGTATGTGGGAAGTACAATAGATGTGGTAAGTTTAAAGGTCTTAGTGTTATTGTTACTCCTTAAATTATAATAATCTAATCTAATCTATATGCTATAGAATCATTCTAAACCGTGATTAAATTAAATCTATTTTATGAACTTTTCGTGTTCTGGTAACAATTCAGATGCTGTATTTGTCATTATTTTTAATTGGAAACTGCAAAATTTTTTATTTGTCTTAAGTCTTTCTTTTTACAAAATTTTATTATGCAAATTTTATTAAAATTATGTCTTTATTTTAATCCGCAGTATTCTAAAAACTTTTTTTCTATATTTTGTCAGCTATTAAATACTTTTTAAATATTTTTCCGTAATACGTGACTATTTTTTTGTACGCACAATATATCTGCATCATCCAAGTTTATCTATAGGATACCTATATTTATTTCTCACGTTACGGATGCAAATCAAAAATTATTTTATTAAAATTTGAGTCAATATAAATTGCGTACAAAATTTAATAATTTTATCTTAAATCACAACCAAACAATAAATTTTTCAATTTTATTATGATATTTATCTAATTTTAATTTTTTTTTTTTTTAGCTTGAAATACAAAATAAAACGTGTTTAAAATACGTGCAGAAGTTTATATATGTATATTTGTGAATTTTATTATTATGCTGTCTAATTCTATCTTTTTGGTAAATGGAAGGAGTTTTGTACCAACATTTTCTACCAACTAACAAATTATCTCATCAACTAAGTAACGTTCATCATCATCAAATCAAATCAAATCGAATCAAATCCAGACGATACTAAACGATTTTTATTTATTTTTTTTTGACTGTGAATTTAAACAAAAAAAAAAAGTAAAACAAGATTTAATTATAGAATTGAATAAATAAATGTATATGTGTGGGTATATATGTATATATATATGTTTATTGACTTAATTTATTATATTCTATCACTTTCTTGTTTTTGATTTTATTTTTGAAAGGATTAATAAATTATCCTTAAAATTATAATATACAAAATTTAGATACACGTACTGTAATCAATCTGTAGAGAGGAGAGATTTACATTTTCATGTTCGTGCATTTGTGTTTATTTGTGAGTGTTTTAGTATATAAAAATGTTTTGCCGGAAATGTTTTATGATAAAAATGCTTTCATCAGAATTAAAAAAAAAAAAAAAAACAAAAGAAAAACAAAAAGACAATAAGAAATTCACTACTCCATGACTGCTTTCCACTTTACTTTTAAGAAGGGATTTTCCTTAAGGAATATGTTTTTGAAAAATATCTTCAAAATTCAAAACAAAAAAAGAATATAAGAATATGTATTTAAAAAATCCATATATAAGAGTACAGTAACACATATTCTACAGTTACACATATCCTTACAAAATACATATCCTTAAAACTCTTCTATCTTGTTTTGTATAAAATTCAAAGTCATCATCTTCCCATTTTTATTTATAATTTCTATGTGGGAAACGTTGGAGATTTTAACGAGAGGAAATGTGTTTTGGAATGAAAAAGGAGAAGAAAATCAGACGAAAATCTATCAAAAACATTGAAAATTGTGGTAAGATATTTTTTTTTTTTTTTTGAAATTTAGTTTTTTCTGTTTTCTTCAGAATATCATCTAATAAAAAGGACTATAAATATAATAAAAAACAGCAGGAAATATGTTAGTAAGTTTCTGTTTTGAAAATTTCTTAGACTTTCTTTTTAAGAAGGGGGGATTTTTGTCTTTATTGCATTTAGTATCATCATTTCTTTCGTCTCTATAATTTAAGTTAAACGAAGATATAGAATTTTACAATAAAATTTTTTTTAAGCCTGTATCTGTCTGTTGTTCAGGCTTAGAAATTATGAAAAAAATTAATAACAGTTCAATTTTTATAGTTATAATTAAATAATATATATTATTATAATATAATTAAATCTTTCGTCTTAAAAGCATATTCAAAATAAGTAAGAAAGTAATGTAAATAAAAACGTGAAAAAGATAATATAGTTTTTCATTTGTGTATTGGCATTTAATCAGTAGTTAAAAACAAAAACACAGACTTTTACGAATTCATTTTTACAAGAAGTGAAATGAATCAGACAACATTTTGATGGCTTTAATTGTAATGTCTGGACATTCATTTTTAAATTTTTCACTAAATCTCTGTTTCGGACTTCGTAAATTTAATCATATTTTTTTTCGGAATTTAATCATATACAGAATTTCCGAATTTAGTGATATTTTGTAATATCTGGACCTCAGATAATTAGAAAAAAGAATAAAAGAAAGGAGCATTAGGGTTAGAAGAAATAATATGATTACTAATGATTGTGTTTGAAATTTTGCAAAAAAAAATTTGGTAAAATCTTGCTAGCGATAAAATAATTTAACGGATATCATGTTAAATTAGAAGGCGAGAAAGAAGATTTTTAAGATTTTATATTGAAATTTATCATATTACCATGTAAGTTAAAATTTTGTTGTATAGTTACAGAATTCTGGATCAAAAAATGACAAAGATATAATCAAAATTATATTATTGCCTTTAAAATTAACTCTAATACTTAATAAAGCTTATAGTTGTGTCTTAGTATTAAACCACTGTTATTATGATGACGATACAAATTTTTAATATTTTATTGTCTTTTAGTCAATTTTTTGTTTTGAATAGAAATTCTTTTATATTTTTTTTTTTGTTATTACTGTTAGTTTTACTTCCATTTATTTTAACTCTAACGAAGCGTCAATATTATTCTTTTGGAAATATGAATACTAATATTATATAATAATATACAATTTTTTGAATGAATGAATAACAGCCAAGTGAATGAAAAAGAAATAAAATCAACTTATATAGTATTGTTATATAGACTACTTACTTTTATTATTACTATTATTATTTTTTATTAATATTACGATTATTGTAACTTTAAAAACAGAAAAATAGAATTTAGGGATTTGAAAGATTCAAAGTAAGATATATGTATTAGAAAGTATTCCAACAAAAAAAATTAAGATAGTATATGTATATAAGTAAAGGTTTTTAAAGCCTTACATTTTTCAGAAGATACAAAAAAACTAGTTTAGACTAGTTTACGACTTTCACTAAAATTTTTAAATTTTCTTAGATTAGATTCTTACATATTAGTAAATATAGTCAAAAATTAAGGGGCACTTTCTTCAATTTTAAGGAAATCTTAAATAATTTAGAAAAGCTAGTTAATACATTCAAGGTGCCTAATTTAGAGATGTCTAAAAAGAGCAAATTTTCAATTTTTGATATTCTTTTAGAAGTTCATAAACAGAGAAAGATACAAAAACTTATTTTAATTCTGAAAGATTTTCATTTTTTCAAAATTTTGTAGTTAATTTCAAAGCATTAACTAAAAGGTGCCGAGGAAATGAAGAATGTGGAAACTAAAATAGAGAATTTAAATACTAAATTACAAAAAATTTTAATATTGATTTATAAAGCTAAAAATATATCCTGTCGTTTGGCGTTTAAGCCTTTAAGACATTTTAAAATATAATATTGAAACTTTTCAGATATCGAAAATTTGTAAATATTTCATTTTCACCTTTTATCTTTGGAGGAAAATATAATTGAAATAACTGATGTTTATTTTTATATTTTTACCCCTTTCAACATATAAAGTTTCAACGTTCTTGAGTTTGAAGAATACGGAAAACCTCCAAAAATTATGTTTTCTTTGTCTTGATTTATAAAGGTTAAGAAAATTTCTGGCTTTTCATATTTCCACATTGAAAAAGATGTCTGTAATAAAACTTGAGTTATAAAACCTTTTTAACATAAGAATTATTCCAACTGTAGGAGACTATTACAGTTCGATAATCGCTGACGCTACATACAAAACAAACAGTGTATTTCAAAAACTTTAGAAGTTATAAAACAGATGTACCTACATAAAAACAGACAGACCAACGGATAAAGTAAAACTAATAAATATTTTCTCTATATATCTGCTAAAAATAGAAAGGATTTTGAGGTTGCCAAATCGAGAAAATTTATTTATAAACAAAAGTTTTGTTTAAAAAAAGTTAAGAAAAGTTAAGAAAAAAATTTCAACTAAAAATTAAAAATTAAAAGAGAATAAAAATTAATACAATTGAAATGGTCTGTAGTTGAAATTCAGGAAGAAGAAAAAAAAAACTTTCAAAGTAGAACGTTAAGATTTAGTTTTAGTTCTGTTTTTATTTTTGTATTTCTTTTCTAGATTAAAATCAAAAAACTAGGAACTTTAAAAAAGTTTTTTTTTTCCTGTTTTCATCTTTGTTTTTCCTTTTGGAGGAAAATTGTGCCAAAATATGAAAGAAAAAGTATTTTTTTTAAATTTTTTTTTACTTGTACAGAACTCTGAATAAATTTTCAATAAATTAGTATTAGTGGATGAAATGTATATGTCTTTTTCTCCATTTGTATTTTAAAAGAGGTAGGAGGAGGTATAATAGTCGCAGTATTGAAACATTTTTCGAAGTTTTCTTTTTATATAGTTTCATGCTGCATTTAAAAAACACAAAAAAAAAAAAAAAAAAACAGTGAAAACAGTGTGTCTGTTTATGAAAGTTAAAAAGGAGAAGTTTTATAGTCTTAAATTTTTTTTACCCAATTTTTATTTTCAATATTATGTTTTTTTTTTTTTTGGTTTTTACTACGAATTTATTGTATTGCAAATTATATTCCTGTCCTTTTTTTTTTGTTTAAATTTTTCCAATATATTTATTGTAAAATATCTGGGCCACTTTTATTTTCTCTCCTATAATTTTTCAACCAGTTGTCAGTTAGAAACTGATTGTACTAGTTTGGTTGGTTTAAATTGGGTTCGATTCAGTTTTAAAAGTAGTACATATTAAGTTTTGTATAGAATCTGCGATTTTATGTTTCTGAAAAGTTGGGAAAATTTTTGTTGTTTTTTTTTTTTTTTTAGATTTATTGTGAATTAAACGTGATTTTTTCTTATTTTTAAAGTTTTTAAAATTTTGGTTTATAGCATGGTTTACAATTGGAAAGGAATTTTTATTTGGAACGTTGATTTTGAAAAATGTCATCTCATTTTTTATTAGTATTTTTTTCTATTTTTATTTTTTTTATTTTGAGAGAAAACAAGACAAAACAAAACCTTTTTTTTTGTTTTATTTTAAATGAATTGGTTTTAAAATGGACGATTTTCTGGTTATTTTCATTTTATTATCTATATTGTATATCCAAATAAATAATATGGAAAAAATGAAAATAGTCCATTCCTTAATTTATTTAAATTGTCATGGTTTTGATATAAAATGAAACTAATTTAAATAAAAGGATTGTTTTTTTTTTAGTATTCTTTAAATTTTTGTTTGATTTTTTGGTAAATTTTTTGTAATGCCAGTTGAGCCATTTATTTTTATTTATTTAGTGGAAATAATAGTGAAATGAAATGAATAGTTTTTTTTATCAATAATAAAACTTATTAAATTTGAAAAAAACTGGGACAAAAATATAAAGTATGTCATATCAAGTCCAGTATATAATAAATGTATACTGGACTAGATATGACATTCGTGAACGATCAACTTATCAAAAGAAGTGATCGTACTTCTGATTTCGGTCTGGTTCTTGTTAAAAGCTTAGATTTGAGAATGATACATTTGATTAGATTAGATTTAAGAATGATAGATGAGAAAAGTCACTACAATTCCTAGATGAAGCTAACTCAATTTCTTCCATTTTTTTTATTTTATTTTTTTTTCATATAAACGTGACAAGAAAGTTACACAGTCTTTCCTTTTTAGGTGTGGCTATAAATGTCGTAAGGGGTAATTATTCTTACTAAGTGTGTTGGAATCTAACCCATACTTCCTCGGTGTTTACATCGGATATTATACCTTTTTACCCACTAGACCACCAGGGCCTCCTCTTGAATTTAATATGCGTTGGTTAGAAAAATTATCAGATCCCTATATCACGAAAAATTTTTTCACTACATGTGTAAGACCTATTCTTAAATATTTAACTTAAATATGGTCTTTTTATGGTGACATCTGATGATATAGAGATTTTACCATTGAATATTTCTTCCTTCTGTTTTACATAGTCTTATCTGGGCTGATGCGATACATTTTTCTCGTTATAAAGTTACAGTTTATTTAATCTATTTGAACTTTCTTCAGTCAGTGGTTAATTTCATATTTGTTCAGTAAATTACTGACGATGATATTGACTCCTCTGTCATTTGTAAACAAATTAGGTATAGGAAAAATCCGAACAATTCGATGTAGGTCCAGTTCTTTTATGTGTCACCCAGACTCTACAGACTACAGCAAAATTGAGCATATGTTGAGAGAGACTTATTTAAGCGCTGATGTCTTTGATATTGACTTTAATATATTAATACTTTAGCTGCCATGCTACTGAAACTTTTGTGACTTATTTACATATTTTGACGGAAACTGAATATGATATACGGATGCTATTTCATGGCGTGTAAGATTTCTGGATTTAACACCTCTAGATTTCTTTTTATAGTATAATTTAAGAAATTTGGTATACAATAAAATGGTTAAAACCAGAGGTCAGACAACATTGAATTTTGCCAGCTTTTAAAATATCTTATTAATAATATTGCAATAAAGATTTTCGTATTTATCAAAACGAACGAATTTAATCATTCTTATCTTTCAAATATTATATTTACAAATAATTTAAAACAAGTTCTTGTTCGACTTTATTTCTTAATATTTCCCAACGCATAGAAAGTAGATTGATATATTTTACATGGAATAAAAACCTGCTTAGTTACGAATGTAAAAAAAATTAAGCATTTTTAAAAAGAAATACTGAGATTTTGTAACGGAGGTCTTGTGTTGTCAATATTTATTTTCTTTAAAAAAAAAAGAATCAATCAACTAATAAATAATATGAAAGATAAGATTAAGTATTTTACAAAATATAATTATAGGATCTCTAACATTGTTATATTCAATTACATATGCTAGTTATAGGGGGAATTTAACGATATCTCACTTTTATTAATCTTTTTTTATCTCAAAAATACCTTTTTTTGTGAAATCGTACCATTTTTAAATCTTTTTTTGAAAAATCTCCATTTTGCTATAAAAACTACTTTCTTAAGAAAAAATCACTCTTTTTTCATAACGAAACAGTTCGACTTCAACCAACCAAAACCACCCTCTTTAAAATCAAACTTTAGGATGAGTTCTTCAACACATAGTAATGTAATGTACATTTTGGTTTGGGAAAAAGGATGAGAGAAGGATTATTATTGGGAAACTGGGTTTGGGATAATTAGGATTATGGAGGATGAAGGAAAAAATTTGGATAGTTATTTTGAAGAAGGATGTTAATGTACTTCTTAAATCGTAGAGAAATTAACAAATTTTGGGAACACATGTGCAGGCATAAGATTCCTTAAACGCGACGTACGCATGACAAACGAATTTCCGAACACTGTGATACGCTGTCTTGACAGTTCTACAGTGTATGGGTGGGCATCTGTTGAACCTCTTGTTGCACATTGGAAAACTTTGAGTGGAGGCATTAATTGTTTTATTTCTTTAAAACAGGCGTTCACCCCTACAAGGTATCTATAAAACAGGGTCAATGACCCAACAGTACGTCCATACGTATGTATGATAACACATAATTAGGACGAATTTGAACGTTAAGATCAAGTTAATAAGCTTTTCCTAGAGTATATATAAAAGAGAAACTCTAAACTAACGGAGATATAAGGACGAAATATTTTTTCTTAGATTTTTGTTTTTTTGGTTTTGCGATTGTGCTTTTTTTTAATTCTTTGCTATTTTAATATAAATGTAAAAGAATAAAGAAAATTTGGAGAATATTTTTAAAAATGAGATTTCGTAGTAAACCCCTTTATAAGTTTAGTAAAATAAATATAACACAACTTTCTGCTTGTAGTCTTCTTTTCTTCTAAACTCTAAAACTTAAAATTAAACTTAGATTACAGTAACTGTTATACAATTCTAATATGTATATGGGTATATCAATTTAGATTATAATGTGCTGTGGTAAGTTTGACTGTTTTATAAATTATAACCTAACTTAACCTAACCTAACCTATAGCGCCATACACTCATAACTTTGGTAATGCGTATAATGCAGAACACAAATATAACGTAATAAATAAGTATAGACAAGCAAAATTGTAAACTATAACTGTAAAATATTCTGAAATTATATTTAATCAACGAAATTATTGTCCTAAAATTGAAGACTAAATAAACAATAATAAAAGTGGGAAAATTCAGAAATTCTGAGATACAAACTTAATAAAAAGAAAAATAGAGAGATTTCATAAATGTTTCTACCTCTATTTTATTTTAGAAATTAGAATTTAAATTGCGAATTACAATTTTTCTTTTTTTTTCTTTATTTATCTAAATTAACATAATATTTAATTTTTATATTATTGATATATTAATTTCTATGACCCTAGCATAAAGCCGAATGGTCTTATAATTTACTTCTAAGTTTAATAGACGATATCATTGCTAGATCGCCAGGTCACTGGCTTGACTAGGTCATGGACGTGTCATTGGAGCACTTGCTCTATTCTATAGATATTATGTTGATATAGGAACCTGTTCAGAAGTTTGATCAGTTTTATTTACTGTCTATAATCAGACCAATATAATAGTTAAAACTCTTAACAATTTCCACATATTCATCTTTGTACGGTAACAAGTTTTATAGCGACTTATTTTCAAAAGAGACAATTTAAGTTTTAATTTAATTTAATTTGAGATGGTTATTAACCGCAGCCATTACTCAATTAAGTTGAGATTATGCCGAATAGAAGTGAAGATAGCTACTTCGGTCCTCTGTGAATATTGTAGAGGAATTATAATTCTAAGTTCCAATCCAGATGTTTAGTGGGTTAAAGT
The DNA here is from genome assembly GCA_947095535.1 of Poecilobothrus nobilitatus. NCBI lineage: Eukaryota > Metazoa > Arthropoda > Insecta > Diptera > Dolichopodidae > Poecilobothrus > Poecilobothrus nobilitatus. The sequence continues at coordinate 118,035,133 of OX352774.1, forward strand.
TCCAGATACTCATAGAGGACTTGCGCTTGTGTCACTATTGTATAGTTTCTTTCTCTGATTCTCACCTATCTTCGCAAAAAAAAAAAAAACTTAAAGACAAATAGCTGAAATTCGTCCTTTAGAATGAGCTGAGAAATATCTATATATATTTTAAAGTGAAAAGCCCCTAATATAGAGCTTTGGCGCACTCCTTTTTATAATTTTTACATTCCTAAAGACATTATTAATTATAATAGTCATTTGATTACGATTCTGCAAATATAGGACTTAAAAAAATCGAGTTTTTGTGAAGTGAAATTTAATTTAGATAATTTAAATAACAAAATGTCATGGTTCACGCAATCAAAGATTTTTTTTTTGTCTCAAGAAAGATACAACTGATAAAATTTCTCAAAGTAGCTGTAGTATTAGAATTTTGCTCAAAGCCGTATTCATTATGGGTTAGTATTATATATGGGTTATGGATTCTGACTACTAAAGCGAATTAATCTTATTTTGATTACTTTTTCAAATATTTCTGATTTATTTTTCAATTGAATAAAATCATTTTTTTAATCGAAAAAAACCTTAATAAATTTTCCTCAATTTCATCGTGTACAGAAAATTTAACAATTAAATTATTATAATTTTAAAATCGAAAAATTATTATATTAATTAATTTTATTTTTTATAATATAATTTCTAATTATTATTTATTTATAAATTTTTATATCGTCATTTTATATTCAAAACATTTTCATTTTATTATTTATGTAAAAAACTTAATGAGAATAATATAAAATGAGTGATAAAAATATTAAGAATCAAGTAATTTAAATTCAAAAAAAAAAAAAAAAAATCATTAATACTTACTCATTTTAAAAACTAATAATCAGTTTTGAATTTTGTAGAGGGTGGTAATCCTTGTTTCCTTTTTTTTCCCCTAATAGATATATATATATATATATATATTTATTTTTTATTTTTACCACATTTATTTGGTATAGTTTTTAAATTGTAGCACCAATATCGTGTTATAATTTTAATTTTTAATGAAATTTCATAATAACATTTAATTTAATAAAATTTAATTATTTGTATTTTGAATATTATTATATATTTATGTTGAATTTTTAATAAATATATCGTGTTGGTTTTTTTTTTTTTTTTTTATAGATTTTTAAAATTTTTTAAATACTAATATTTTATACTTTTAATGATTGATTTAATAGATTTCTTTTTTAATTTATGTGGGAAAAATTACTTTTTATAATTAATTATAATTGTTACTATTAATAATAAATAAGTCTTTTTGTTGTTACACCTATTTAGTTTATTAAATAGGGTGTATATTTTTTTTTCTCAATCAATTAAAATAATTTAATTATTTATTAAAATAGTATAATTAATAGCTACAGAGATTTTGGATTTGTTAATTCATTAAAAATCATTTGTTTTTTTTTTTTTTTTTACTTATATAAATTATTTAATAAATATTAAATAATTATTACACACAAATATTATTATTTTTATTTTATGATTGTTGCTTTTAAATCCAATATTATAAGAATTATTTTTAATAACATATAATTAATATATTTTGTATGGCAATTAATTAAATTTTATATATTAATGTTTTTCTTTTTTTTTATATTATTTTTTTTTATTAATATTATTTTTATAAATTATTTTTTGAACACGTTTTTTTGATTATATAAATTTATTACAAGAAATTATTAATTAATTTTTGAATGTATTAATTTTTTTTATTTATTTATTTATCTTCTATTATTATTAAACTTTATAAATCTATGTATTTATATAATTATATTAATTTTTCTTTTTTATGATTAAAAACAGTTTTTTTTAAATTTTTTTAATGATTTTAATTAATTTATTTTAATTGGGCAGTAATGAAATTTCGTTATTAATTAATGTTATATTTAAAATAACTTGAAGTTAATAATTTAATCGTTTTTTTTTTTTTTTTTGTATTAATAACTTCAATTTTAATATTGGTATTATTTTAATTTTTCTAGAACAATATTTAATTTTTTTTTATTTATTAAAATTTAATTGAACACTTTTAAATTACATTCTATTCAATTTATTCACTATATATATATATATTGATTTTTGTTTTTATTAAATTTATTAATTTGAATTTATTTTATTAAAAAGTCTAAAAGAAAATATATTAATGGAAATAAAATAAAAAATCGTATATTTTTTCAATATTTAAAATTAATTTGATTTATTTTTATTTAATTAAATAATTCTTTAGGGTATTTTGAATTTATTTATTTAATTTAATTTTTTTAATTTGTTCAAATGTTATAGGGATTTCTTTTTTGTTTCTGAATTTGTGTGTATGTTGTTTACAAAATTAATAGGGGCAAAATTGGATATACGAATTAATATATATATATATATTATAATATCAGTTTATAAATTAATTCTCTTATATAGAATTAATATTAAATGCGCAAATTAAATATTTTAATTTTATAAAAATTTTCCCTATTTTATTTAGTTTAAAATATTTTAAAAATGAATCGGAAAGAAAATATTAATTTTAGTTTTTTTGTTTTTGTATTAAAAATCTCAAGAGATTCGTGTGTTCAGAAAAAAATTTAAAATTAAAAAATTAAATTTTTTTTTTTGTTGTGTTCTGAATGAGTTCTGTAGAGAATAAGTTCTGGATCAATTTAAAATATTATTAGTAGTTTTTTTTTTATGATGAAAAATTAAATTTAATTATTTTTGAATTCCGTACCAATTGGGAAATAGTAAAAATTTAAAAACAATGTCAGTATTCCATCAAATCTATGTGTTCCACAAATTATCTGAAATGGAAAGAAAAATGATATTGATTAAATATAAATGTATTTAATTAAAAAGTTTGTTTTGGATATACATATATATATATATATATATATAAATTTAAGAAAAACACTATTGAATAATATTTGTTTCATAATTTATCTCATAATAACTAATATTTTTCTCTGTTCTTGACGGCGCTGTAAAAATGATCTAACTCAAAAAAAAAAGAAATATACTTTAAAAACAATGAACTTAATCTCAAAAATAATGAAGTAACCCGCAATAATAATGAAATAACCCCCAAAAGTTACGCTATGCTACGCATAAGACCTGAAAGAAATACCAATTAAAAAATCTGTTATTTACAAAATACTTTGAGTGCTTTGTTATGTAAAAAACAAAGTTAGGAGGGATTTTAGAGTTGGTTACAAAATCAGGGTTTCAATAATTTATTTGGCGGTGATTTGGAGTCGGGAGCTTCCACTTTTTAAATTCTTTGATGCTAAAATAATATTATGTATAATGGGAGTAAGTAAATTTATGCATTTTTTTTGGTTTTTCTGGAATGTATGATAATATTAAGAAAATAATTGCAATTTGAAAATTGAAAAATCACGACAAGTCGACAACAGCTTTTACTCCAATTTCAGATCCTTTTTTAGTAAAATTTCTAATTCTTATGATCAGTAAGAGTTAAAGTTTTCTTCTTTAGAATTTAATAATTTTTCCATATTTTTAAAAATATTTTTAGTTAGATATTAAGAATATTCGTATTTTATGACTTTTTTTTAATCTTGTTAACTGATTATAACATATTAAGTAAACTACTGGAACTATTGGAAATGGAAAAAATTACTTCAGGAAAATCAACATAATTAGTAAATATTTTTTATAAATTTTGTTATTATACTTGACTATTTGTCAGATGGACATTTCCTCGGCAATTTCTTCGAAGTAGAAAATTTTAGTTGAGGAAAGAATCATAGGAAATGCTTTGATAAATTCAATTTTTTTTTTTTTTCTTTATTAGCAATTGATACATATTTATTTGTTACATAAATAGCATATACTGTTACATTAGAATTTAATTTTGACCTTAGCCAAAGCTGTCTGGTCGTATAGAATTTTACAATATTAATATTTTATTTATTATTTGAAGATAAATTATATTTTTTTTTTTTTTTTTTTTTTTCTTTTTTTTTTTTTTTTGTTTGAATTATTACAATAATTAAGATTAGGTGCCTATTCAGATATAGTAAATGTTTTTTTTTTTTATTTTAAATTGGTCTTTATTTGTTTTATTTTTATTTTTTATTTTTTTTCTTATTTTTTGTTTTTTTTTTTTTGAAACATAAACATCAACCAATGCATTTTTTTTTTTTTATTATAATCCAATTTATTTTTTTTTTTATTATAATTTTATAATGTCTACATTTCGATAGTTTTTTTTTTTTTTTTTTTATTTCTTTTTATTCTTTTATTTTTGTTTTAAATTAAAAAACCTGTTATTTGGTGTTCAGTATACTTTGCTGATATGTAGTTTATGAAAATACCTAAAGCATTGAAATTCCATTTGTAATACATAAACTAACCCATCAGAAATACTATAATTCTTTTTTTGAAAACACTTATGCTCTGAATTTCCTTCAATTCTCTTGGTAAGTTATTAAAGGCCTGGAGGCAATTATAAAGACAATTATTCTTCTGCTTATCTGTTTTAAATAGCGAAAGATAGAAATTGGATTTGTTTCTGGTATTGTAGGTGTGAAAGTCTATATTCCGGTGAAGAATAAAATTGTGTTTAATTTTGTTGTTAACTATTTTATATGCTAACAGGTACAGTTCACGATTGCAAAGGTTATCAAAGGAAAAGTACTGAGAAGTGTATAGTTGATGTGTAGGATATCTTAACGGATAACTATGTATAGCTTTTATTGATTTTTTGTGTAAAATGTCTAATTTGTTAATGTACGATTGCGTCGTTCTGCACCATATAGGATTTAAGTAGCTTAAGTGTGATGAAATATAGGATGAAAATATTAGGAATAAGACGTCTTTACTAAAAAATTTTCTTAGTCTCCTTAAAATAAAGATATATGGCGATATTTTCTTGATAACATGATCGATGTGTGGAAGCCATTTGAGCTTATTATCTATCACTAAACCTAGATAGTTGAAATGATCGACTAGTTCTAGTGATTCATGCTTATAATTGATATTAAAGTTATGCCAAGTTTTGTTCTCAAATAACATAATTTTAGTCTTTTTTATATTTAAGGACAATTTGTTTTTCTTAAGCCATTCCTCCACGATAACTAAATCAGATAAAATGGCGCTTTTTATCTCAGATTCTAGGTGAGTAATATCATCGATATAAATTTTGAATAGGTCAGGCCCCAGAATTGAGCCTTGGGGAACTCCCTTTTTAACATGGATAAAATTGCTACAGCTATCATTTACGCATACTCTTTGTTTTCTTTGCAAAAGGTATGTTTCGAAGAAATGTATGTCATTATTGCTCAAGTTTAGTTTAAGTAATTTATAGAGTAATATTTCGTGATCTACACAGTCAAAGGCTTTTTGAAGATCGATAAAAATACACCCCGTGTATTTACCTTTATCCATACTTCGAGTAACAAAATCCGTTAAAGCAAGGCATGGGGCGGTAGTATTGGAGTTCTCTTCGAAACCGTACTGATCTTGGTGAAGGATAGCATTATTTTTCAAGAAGAAGGTTAGTCGATTTTTGATAATTTTTTCAAAAATTTTTGAAAAAGTGCTTAAGACGGATATAGGTCGATAGTTTGTTGCACTGGTTACGCTTCCACCTTTATAGATAGGAGTTACCACAGCAGATTTGAGTGAATCTGGAAAGGTTGAGGTCAGAAACGAATCGTTAATATAATTCGTTAAAATAGGACACAGTTCAGTGGAGAATTTTTGTACAAATTTTGCAGAGATATAATCATACCCTGTCGCTGATGAAGATTTAAGAGAATCAATTGCGTCTTTGACTTCCGTTAAATTTGTTGGAGTTAGTTGAAAAGGAGAAAATATGTTCCTACTAACTTTCCCCAAGAATTCCTTATCAATCGGACATAAATCAATATCAAGGGTATCAGTGACATTAACGAAAAAAGAATTTAATAAGTCACTTATTTGTTGTGGATTTTCTATCACCTTATTGTTGTGTTTTAAAGTTTTGATCTGATTACCAGTTTTTGAAATGCTTTTATTGTACAAAATTTTTTTATACAAGGTCCACAGTTTCCTACTATCACTAGGATCCTTAGAAATAGTTAGGTTACAATAATTTGTTTTAGCCTGCATAACTAGTTCATTTACTTTTTTTTTATAAAAAGTATAAAGATCATTAGTTTTAGCATCATTAGGGTACTTCTTCTTGTAATTAAAAAAGGAGTCGCGAATTTTTATAATTTTTATAATATCAGGAGTCATCCATTCATGTTTTTTCTTAGTATGGGTCACCGGGATTACCCTCGTATGCTCTTTTATAAGCAACAACAAGGCATGCACGAGTTCGTCAAAACTGTAGTTATTTTGGTAAATGTTTGACCAGAAGCTATTGGACGATAAGTTATTGTAATCTAATACAGTTTTGCAAGTAGTGGCATTCTGTTCAGTGCATGGATTTAGGTTTGTACTAATAAAAAACATTTGATGATCCGATAGCGGAGTATCTATAATATGTAAATTATATTCATATTCGATTACATCAGAAATAAAGTGATCGATTTGTCTATTGGTAATGGAAAAATAATAGTAACAATTATATGTGTAGGAAATTTACGGAACGACAAAATGACAAAACTTAAAGATATACCGTCTTATTGTAAACGAAAATATATTTTCTGTTAAAAAGAGAAAATTTTAGTATTTTTTAAATTGTATACAACAAGAAAACTTATGAAAAAGTGGGTTAAAAAGCTCTTATCTAAAAAATAAAAATATGTTTTTGGAACAATCAATTATTCAGAGAGGCACATGAAAGAACTTACCCGAGCCTTTCGAGCAAAAATAATGTAATGTAAGAATTGTAATGAATGTAGAAATATTAATTAATGTTTTTTTTTTTTTCTTCAAGGACTTTTAAAAGAATTTCACCTAAAATATTTTTTTTTAATATCAAAAAAATAAAATTACAAAATTTGGTTGTCGTCATTAAGTTAAAAAACGAATTTTAGAAATTGCAAAGTGAAAATTTTTATGAAAACTATTTTTCTCGTATGACACAAACATTTTTTTGTTAGCATATTATCAAGTTTACATTCAAGTTTTAGAAGGGAAAGATAAAGAAATTCTGAAATCGTGAAAGTTTAGTTGTCTTTCTAAAATTTTGTTTCTAATTTTATTTAATTAAAAATTTAAATTTAAAATATAATTTGTCCAAACTATTTAAAAAGTTCTTTTATTGTCCTCAATTTTTTTTTTTTGTTTTTGATTTGTAACCCACTTTTTCTTTATCCTTTTGACATCTTAAACAATTCTAAACTATTTTTGTAACAAATTTCATTTTTAATTCTAAAAAAAAAAATAAAAAAAAACAATAACACAACAGCACAAACATTAAAACATCACTATAATTTTTTCTTTATTAGTATTCTCATTTGCAATTTCTGCCATCTATGGATTAACATCCGTAACCTACTTTCAACTGCTTAAAATAAATACTTTTTTTTCTTATTTTCCTTTACAACTGATTTGAAAATTTAAGAAAAAAAAAAAAACTTAAACTTAAAAAAAACAAGGTAGAATGTAAACCAACGGTTTTTAAAAGCGCACATTTCCAAAACACAATACAAACTGTTTAGAATTATGACTTGCACAAAAATTTGAAAATTTAAAAAATAAAATTTAAGAAATTTTTTGTAATAAGAAAATATGTGAAAATAGGACTTTTTTGGAATTTTGAGGGGCTGTAAGTCTGGAACCCTATATAAGAAAGAAAAACCGTTAGCACACGTAAACATATATTACTGGAGCTTTAATTTTTATGTCTTGCCGAAGAAAAATTTGTACAGGTGCTTAAGTTACAAGTTGTACCGCCCTCCTCTTAAACGGAGGACGGTACAAAAAAATTTTCTAAGGAAACCTATACTAACTCTAAAAGTTCTTTCTTGCCTCAAAATTTCAGGTTCCTATCTAAAGACGTGTCGAAGTTATGAAAAAAGAAATTTCATGCAAAATATGGTTTTTACATAACGGTACATTTAAATAGTAAATTACAAAATATTGCATAATTTTAATATTGCTTTATGTAGATAATAAAATTTGCGGTCTTCTGGCGGCTTTAAATTGCAAAATTATTGCGCAGAGCCTGAGATATATACATCTGAAAATGGGGCTTTTTCGAAATTTTGAAGAGCTGCAACTTTGGAACCCTTTACAACTAAAATAAACCTTTACCACACGTAAAAATATAGTACTGTAGCTTTAATTTTTATATCTTGCAAAAGTAAAATGTGTACAGGTTCCTAAGTTACAGGTGTTTAAAAATAGCAAATTTTCAATTTTTGAGCCCTAATAGCTCATAAACAGGGGGTGGTGCAAAAAAATTTTCTGAGCAAACTTATACTAATTCTAAAAGTTCTTTTTTGCCTCAAAATTTCAAGCCTCTAAAATTGGGGCTGTAGCTCCGTAATGGATGGGGCTACATGAAAAAGTTGTTCCACAAAATTATTTTTTTCATGAGACCTACCCATGATTAAAATTTTTTTTCTCTATCTTTAACGTTGTAGAAGTTTTGTAACTAGACGGAGGGACGGACAGAGTGAAACTAATAAGCACATTTTTTCGAAATTTTTTTGGAAATGTGCTAAAAACTTAAAAAAATAAAGAAATAAAAAAATGAAGTAAAAATGTGATAAAACATAATTTCAATTGCTTCAATAACTGTTTTTTAAACTTTTATATTAAAGTGAAATGGAAATGGGAGATGGGAGTTATATATTAAAAATATTGAAAAAAATGTGAAAAAATGACAGAAAAAAAAATTATATAAGAAAGAGAAATTAAAAATGTCCTAAAAGCCAAAATGAAAAATAAAAAAACCATTTTGTTTTTAATTTAATGGCATTAAAAGCTTCTCAAGTATTTTTCATCTTTTCCTTTACTTTACTTTTCTGTTTTTTTTTTTTTTTTTTTATTCTATTTTACTCTTGTTTTACTTTAACAGTTAACTTAAATTTTTTATTATTTTAAAAAGTTCACATTTGTTTAAATTTGCAGTGGTTCTTAAACTTTTTATTTTAATTATATTTTGGTTTTTTTATAATATTTTATAAATAAAATGCTATTGTATTAAATTTTTATCGTCTTAGGTTGTCCGATGAAGCTCAATACCAACAATGCAAGTATATTTTCTCAATATATTTTGAGAAAAATATCAAATAAGAGCAGTTAATTGAGTTCCAGAGAAGTAGGGTTACGACTAAAGGAAGGAAAAAAATTTGTTGAAAATTGTATAAATGAAATTGCATCAAACAAAACATTACTTAAAGGTAAAAAAAGTAAAGCTCAGTTAACGAATGTAACAAAAAAAGGGTAAAAAAGGGTTAAGATAAAAGATGACAAACATAATATGTACGTATATATGTACAACTATGGAAATTATAATAATGTAACTTAATAAAATGTAAAATAAAAACAAAATGATCTCAACTCCCGTTGATCACTTTAAAAGTCTTCAGTTTTTTAATTACACTATACAACACTTACATATGTAGTTTTTATCCAAATTTACGACACAAATTATTTTACTTCACAGATGCAATCAGATACAATTTTAGACAAAAATATATGAAAAATTGTGTATTGGTACTTAATACTAATTTTTTTTTTCTCGTGGGTTGGTTGGAATCTTCGAAAGATACAATATAGCGTAATACATGCGACAATATTACCGACTAAACCTTACCTATTAAAGCTAGTAACCTGTGATTTTTTGCTATCGTTTTCTTTTCGTGTATTTTATGTACTTTTTCTAAGAAAATCAGTATTTTGCGCTATATCTAAAGGTCTCATTCTTTTAAAGCTTCCTTTAGTATCTGATTTTTTATAAGTATAGTGCAACTTTTACAATTATATACCATTCTAGACGAGCTGTATGTTGTCTGGAATATTTCTTTATTACATCTTGAATTTGGGTGATACCTAAATCTCTATGAATATTATTACATACCAGGGAGCACTTCGATACGATATGATATTACGTAGGACTTTATTGTTTATTTGTATTTGATATGCTTTTGCTTGACACAACTTTAAAGTTGTATGCCATATAACCATTTATGTTTATTTACATGATTGTAAATTATCATTTTATTATATATCGTTAATTTAGATTTATCACCTAGGAGCCAATAAATCTGTCTAGTGAGTGTTTATAAATAAAATTATAATGTATTAATTAAAAAAAGAAAAAAAAAATTCCAATTAAAAATTGACTAAAACCTTTGTGTGATTTATATTTATTACCAATAAATATTATCTTCTGAATCGATTCGTTATTATAATAATTATTTTTGCTGTATGAAGTTACTCATTTATTATTTATATTATTATCTATAATCAAGTTAAGAAAATGTCATCAGAATTATTTCTTATAAGATTTAATAAACTCAAATATGTTAATCAACCAATGCTCATGTTAAAATTATGTAATTGTTTCAAGAACCATATTTATAAATTACTTGTATTTTTAAATTAATTGTACACGTTTTTGTCAATTATATTGTCAATGTTTTTTTCAATTTATGTTTAAACACAGTTGATTAATGTCAATTTTTATCAAATTGTTGTCAATTGATTGATAATATAATTGATAACATGTCAATTAGTTTACAGATGTTTTAATAATTTTGTAATATATCTTAAAAATCAATTTGTTGTCAAAGAGAGTACCTTTCTAGATGTTTCATATAATCAGTTTTGGTTTAATTTATACATATATATTTAATTTCTTAAAAAAAAAAATTAATTTTAATTTCAAACACTTTTAATAATAAATTTGAAATATATAATCAATAATAAATTATATAAAATTATATATACATATTATATATATTTTTAAATCTTAAAAATTAACATGTTGTAAAAGACTGTTAACTTATTAAATTATAATGTATAATATATTTGTTTTGTTTTATAACATTTTCAACAAACTCCCGTATTACCGTCTATTGAGTGTTAGTATAAGAATTATTTTTCATTTTTCTCTTTTTATTTTATTTTTCCTTTTTTTTTTTTTTTTTGTGTACTTTACAACTCTAATGCCATCACTCTAATGCAACATTTTATATAAAACAAATAAAAAAGGGCAATGGAGGGTGGATCTTTTTTGGGTGGTGGTATTTATATTTGTATTACAACAAAAGATAACAAGTGTTGAAAAAAAAAATCGTTGGTATAATTATACAATACATATATACATTTTTTTAAAAATTTTTTTTTTTTAAAGCAAATAATGGAAAATGCAAACTATGGCATTAGGCCATCAGAATAAAATTATTATGTTACAAACAAAATAAAAGAAAAAAATAACCAGCAGGAGCGATAGAGAAGAAGAATGTTAAAAGTGGCGGGTGTTTTAATCGTGAAAGAAGAAAAAAAAAAACAAGTCAGTATGCTAAACCAAGGATTTTCGAAGTCACATATTTTTTAAATAATTTTATGTTTACTAGATTTATTTATGTAAAAAGAAGATAAATTTTTTCTACGGACATTTTTGAAAAATTAAGAGATAATTTTTTTAAACTTAAAGAAATGCAGTATATACGGATATACTATACTATATATAACCACCTTCCTAAAAAACAAATTTTTAATTTTTGGTCCCATTGCAGCTCTCAAACGGTATAAAATATTTTATTGAAATATTTTATGCACAATTTTAAAGAGTTTATCTCTTTAAAGTTTCTACCTTTAGACATTTTGTAGGTGTGTGATGCGTAAAGCTTTGCAAAATTTTAGTTTTATGTAACAGTAAATTTAAATATCAATTTGCAAAAATGATAGTTTTTTTGTTCTTGATTTTCATTTATAGGACTTAAAGAAAAATTAAGTCTACTAAAATTTTAGAAAAGCATCTAGATGTAGATTCTTGATTAAAAATCTATATGGTCTATATGGTTAAAAATGTTATTGTAAGAAAGATAACATATGGACAATAAGACAGAGTAAACCCTAATACTTTAAAAATATTTTGCAAAATTTTGCTTAAAAGAAGTAAAAAGGATGTTGGAACAGACTGTAAATGAAGAGGACAGAATTACATATGAAAAATTTTATTTATGTATGTATTTTTGTAAGCGTTAAAAGAGGAGAGAAAATGAGCTAAAAAAAAAAAATAAAAAAAAACACAAAATTATTATAATATGAAAATTTATGTTGATAATAAATCAACAAAAAAAAAAAAAAAATTAGTTTTCCATTTTGCGTTCTTTTTTGTTTTTTTTAATGCTATGAGAACAATTGGAAGTTTTTCTCTTTTTTGTTGTACTCGCATACGGGTGTCATAATAATTTTTATTATATAGAGTTGAAATATATTGAAGAAGTTGACTTGACTTGACTTGACTGGTATAAAAAAAACAAAAGGTATAATAAAAAAAAATTCACTGTTTGAAATTGGAACTTAAGTGAAAAAAAAAAAAAATATATATACATATATATATCTAGTCAACTATTCTATTTCTATACAGTTTCATTCGTCATCATATAAATAATATGTATCAATGTATGTATGGTTTGTATTAATGTGTACGTTTTTAATATGAAGATTGAAGTGATATGAAAGAGCATCAAAAAATATAAACACTTTTTAACTCTTTATTTTTTTTTTTTGTTGTTGTTACAGTTGTTGCTTTTTATTATGTTAATGTTAATGTCTACATAGGCAGAAACAAAAAAAAAAAAATCAAAAATAAAAACAAAAACCAAAAGAGATAGACAGATGAAATAAAGTTGATAGAACAGATAGATAAAATGATGATGCTATTTGTTTTAATTAAAATAAAAATAAAGGTCGGGATTTTTTTGTTTTTAATTTGTTTAAATTTTACTATTTTTATTTTATTTATTTTTTTTTTTTCCAAGAAAAATGTAATCAAATATTATACAGTTATTTCTATTTTGCATTTCATTAAAAAATAAAATAATATTATAGGTATAATAAAATAAAATAAAACTTTGAATAAAATGCAAATATATTATATGAAATATATTCAAGACAAAAGAATTCTAGTCCAAAGATTTTATGATGATTATATTACGTTATAAATAAAGTCTTTATTTAAATAAATATTATGATGGTTTCTTTTTTTTATATATTATTATCTTATAAAAGTAGGATTGCAAGTCGAGGTGGCACAAAATAAAAGGAAATTATCATAATTATGATCTTTTTAAAAGAATATAAGTACATGGGTATGTTTAGATGATTATATTTGATAAAAAATTAAAATACTAAAATAAATTTCAAATTTAAATTTAAAGTATAAAGATATTATTATAATAATGTATATTTTTTTCTTTATATAAAATAGTACATACATATAAGATATATTTTTAGATTCATATTTTTAAAAAGCTTTTTAGTGATGAAAAATCTTTAAATTAGATTTTAAATTATATTTTAAAATATTCTTATTATGTCTGGAATTAAACTTTATACTTTAAAATTTTTTTCTTTTTACTTTTAAAGAAATAAAAGAAAATAAATGTTTGGAATATTTTTTTTAAATAAATAAAAAAAAATTTAATGAAATTTTAAAAAGTTGTGCTTTTGCATATTAAAATAGGATTAGAAAATATATCTTTAAATTAAAATAATGTATTTTTGAAAAATGTATTAAAATTCTAAAAATATATTCAAATCAGTATTTTTAAGAGATTAAAAATATAATTTGTATATTATGACATTTGGTGAAAAATTTTAAATAATAAAAATATATTGAAAAGTTTTTATTTATATTAGGTATACCAAATTATTCAATATTTAAGCAACATTTATGTTTTAGATATTTTTTAAATATTTCGTTATATGAAAACGAAAAAAAGTGAAATGAATTTTGATTGTAATTCGAAACTTTACTGTGCAGTTACAATCAAAATTTTTTTTACGTCTTGGTGTAAAAACACCAATTTGTATCGTGTACAAAAATTACTGCCATAATAAAAATATTTTGAAGTGTAAAAATGACCTTTATTTTGTGTTGACATTTATTTCGTTTATAAAGTTTGTATATATATATTTTTTTTTTTTTTAATATTTGAAATAAATGTTTTTTGTATAATACGTACCAGATTTTTTTCACTTCTTCAGTTAATTTCTCTGAGAAAAAATTAAGGAAATTGGATATACTTCCGCGGAGGGGTAATCATCGATTTAGATGAAGTATTCATATAACGGTAATTTATATCTTCAAGTTCCCGAATATATATGCCATTAGTACTGATACCGCCTTATAGTGGTCGAAAAATGTATTACAAAATTTTCTTAACATTTTGTACTGTTATAATGAAACTGTTATATTTTTCCCGTAAGACAATAAACTGGAACCATTTTCTACAATATTATAGAAAACGGTTACAGTTTATTTACCGTAGTTGCGTAAGTAAACAGAAATATTTTACCTTAGTTGTGTAAGTAAACGCCATGACGATGATCATTTTAGCATTTTCCATATTACTGTCATGGCTATGCAACATTATATTTTTAAAAAAATTTAGAAAGATATACAAAATAAATAAAAATAAACTTTAACTTTTTTTTTTTGGTTCGCCTCCTAACGATTTATGGCAAAACGATTTTTATTTTGGAATTTTATGATCGCTGAAGCTGTACATAGGAAGAAAAAAGACAAAAAGTGATTCAATGTTTTATCAAAATTAACAAATTTGTCTTAAACATTTAGTTCAGAGAATAGATAAATTATTTTGACATATTGGAAATACTTGGAAATTATTGTTATTCTTAATAATTAAATTATGTTGCTTAATTTTATTAAATAGATTTTATATTTTTATTAGAAATTATAAAAATTGCTTTAAAATCTTCTGTTGTAGATCTTATAAAAATTCTAGAGCTGCGAAGCGATCCAAACAATCTGAAAGAAAACAAAAAACTACCATATTAAAATGCAAAATTTTAGTTGCTTCTTTGCAATCGGTATCAATTAGGAACATCTACCTATTTATAATCAGATTTCACCAGAGCAAAAGGAACTAAAATTTCTACATCCACTGTCTGAAGAAGCTTATTAGAAGCAAAATTTAAGGCAGATCGTCTATTATAAAAACATATACTTAAACGTTTTTCAGAAATAGTTCGATCTCAGTGGATGCACAAACACATGAATTGATTTAAAAACATTTCAAACCATATGGTGGTGTTGTGTATGGTTTTTTTTTTTTTTTTGAAAAAAGTAAATTTAAGATGCATGACGGCAATGAGTGACTACTGGTGCCCACAAATCAAAGCGAATGTCTTAGTGGATTGTGCTTAAAACAAGTATTTAACTAAATCAAAATAGTGTGAGATTGATTAGTAGTAGTGGTTTAGGTGAAACTCGGCTCATAAATCAAAAAATAACCGGCAACCTCGCTACCAAAATATACCAGACCTGACCTGATTATGTGGAGTTCAATATAGTACAGAGCTCAATCTCAATGAAAATATATGTTCTATGATGAAGAGTATGCTAAAATAATCCGGAGGCAATAGAAATCTTGAGGGATTAAATTCCGATATTTTGGAAAAGGCACAAGTTATTCTGTTGAAGAGGATTGAGTTGAAAGTGATGTTTTTTTATATTTTTCTGTTAGACTAAAACATTTTTATGTAACTATTATTTTAGTTAAATATTGAAATAAATAACTCAGGAAAAATTTTGTTCGTATTGTTAATAATTTTCTGTAACAAAAGTAAAGTAAAGTAAACAACATAAAAAACTGAAAATTTTATATTGTAAGTATTTCTACCTAAAGTCACGTAAACTTACATATATGTAGAGTAGATTTATTTTTATAATTTGTCTTAAATCTTAGAATGGATTAAGTTTAAGAATTTTTTAAAATAGAAAACCATTTCAGTTTTTAATATTATTAAATGAATCCCATTTTGCGTTTCTTTGAAATTTAATAAGGATTTTAAAGATCTACTCTTCAAAAAATAAAAAGTCTAATCTTCCATAAAAAAACTTTTATTAAGGTCTTTAACTTTTGAAAATAGAAACTTTTCAGAAGTCTATAATATGTTAAACTTCAATTTATTCCACTATTTTATCTTCTTTAATTCAAAGATATAAATAGCTTTTCTTCTTAAAATAACTTTGACCCTATTAATCCACTTATTAACATTTTATATGTATAATATTTTTTTTTTTTATATTGAAATTTATTGTAAGAGTATTAAATTTCGCTTTCTATAATTCTTAACTCCTTGACTCTTTTCAGTTATAATAATATATTATTAAATTATTTTGTTATATTTTTTTTTTAAACTCCAAATTAATGTTTAGAAGGATGCTTTTGAACTTTTTATTTAAATGAGAATCCTTTTTTGTTTAATATAGTTAAATATATCCTTAAAATATCCTTTAATCACACAAAATTAAATTTTTTTTTCTTATATCTTCTCCTTCCTTATTTTTAATCTTTCCATCCAAGTTGTTTATAAATTAAATTTGTTAAAAAAAAATTTTTTTTTAAAAACCACCTTCCACCACATTCCATGAGTTGTCTTTTAAATTTTCTTTCCAAGTTCCGGAATCAACACAAAAAAATATAGTATATCGAAAAAAGAAGGACAAAAAGCAAAGCAAAGGGTAAAGTGTATTTTAAGCAATTATTCTATTTTTTTTTTCTGTTTCTTCTTATTTTTTGTCCCTAGGTTTTTTGTAATATAAAAATAAAAATTCTTTTACTAAAACATTTTTGCAACAAAATACAATTTAACATGAAAATAATCATTTTAAAATAAGAAACCTATGGTAAAGTATGCAATAAAATCAACAATCTTTTAAAACGAAAACCAAGTCTATTAGTTTATGAGCCTACCAAATAGATTTTTCTACACTGTGGTGTTGTTTGCCTGTTAAAATTTATTACGTTTTACAAAAAAAAAAAAAGGAGTTGAAGTGTTGAAAATTTTAAGTTTGAGTTCTGAAGCTTTGTTCAATGACCACGTGTCCTTAAAGCTAGAAAAAAATTTAAATTATTTTTTATTTAAAAATACTTCGAAATTCAAGCCTTCTGTGGTTTTGTAGTTTTAGTTTTTTAAAGTAAAGTGAAAATATTTTTTATAATTATTTTTAATGATAATGGAAAAAAATGAACCTAAATAAAAAAAAATATTCTTAGATATCCTCTGAAATGGATAAATTATAATACTGATACTTGTACCAACAAATAAAAAAATTTTTATAATTTTTCTTGGAAAATTATTTTCAATTTTCTTTTTTGAAAAGAAAAAAACAAGTGGGAAAATGAAAGGTATCTAACTGATTTTTCAGTTTTCTGCCTTCAACAAAAAAAAAAAAAAAACAAAGAAAAAAAATTAAACAAATTTTTCGTCCTTTTTTTTGTATTGTTAGAAAAATTGTATTTGTAAGGGTTTTATGGTTATTTTTACTTTGTTTTTTTTTTTTCTTATGGCAATAACCTTGGAAAAAATTTTTTTTTTCTATGAGGTTTTTTTTCCACTTTTGGGGGTGCCTTGGTTTGGTTGAATCGCATGTTTCTACTTTTTATAAATTAAAAGCATGTATAAATTTTTTACAGTTAAAAGAAAAAAAAAGATTAATTGGAGTTAAAATAAAATAAAATAAAAAAATTCTAATAACAATCTTCAAAGCTGTTATATAATTTAGATTAGATTGGGTTTATTAGATTCAATGATTTGCAATGATTCAATCAGTGATAAAATCTATATAAAAAGTCAGATATCTTATAAGTAATTAATTTGAGTGTGAAAGATATTTTTAGGCGATTGCAGTATTTTAAAAAAAAAGTATGTGGAACTAAATTATATGATAAAGAAAGAAAAAGTGGCATTCTCTTTTTTCATTTTGAGTGTTAGGGTATAGAAAGCAATAATAAAGTGTTAGGGTATAATAGCAATAATATGTTTGGATAATAATTTAATCATAGTTCTTTTTATAATATTTTGATTAGATAACATTAATAAACCTTATAAGTGACAGGAATTAAGTATATCTTCGTGTTTTGTTATATTATTCTGTTTTTTTTTTCGTTTAATTTCTTTTATTCTCATTTAATCAAAAAAATTTTTTTTTGGTTCCCTTTTCAACCTTTTTTAAAGATTTTTTCTTAAAATCTCCTTAATTTTTATAGAATAGTTTTCACTAGACCTAAGCCTTACAAAAAATATTATTAAAGTTACTAAAATTTTCTTATTAAAAAATACAAAAAACGTTTAAAAAAAAACAACAGTCCTCATGGGAAACACTATTTTTAGGGGTGTTTATTTTTTTTTTTTTTTTTTGTATTTTGTTTTCATCTTAAAAAAAAAGAAGGAAGAAAGAAAGAAAAAGGATTTTCATTAAAAGGAGATATTATAGATTAAATGTAGAGCAAAAAAAAAAAACGGATTACGCTATAGTAACTATTAAGGATTATAATATAATTTGTTTTTTTTTTCTTTGAGTGTAGTTGTTACTACCGAATCAGAAAGTTAAGAGATATGGGATAGGACAAAATAACAAAACCAAAAATTTAGAAGTCTTTAATTATATTTGAAAATTTTAATGATAAAATAAAGGATTCAATATCGAAAGAACATCAAAACATTAATAAGCATTTTTAGAGAGGTAGTTTGAATTGTGAGATATTGTTTCGTAGATCAGATTTTAATTGCTAGATCTGAGCTTATCATTAATTGAACTGTTGTAGACTCCCTTTTTTTAAACGATTTTACAGATTAAAGTTTTTAAAGAGGGGTTTATGTAATTTATTTAACAGTTGATAATAATTAATTAAGAAAATTAAGTTAATAAATTAAACTATTTTGTAATTCATAACTTGTTTGTAGTTGAATAAATTACGTACATAAATGGAATTCGATATTCTAATCTGATTAATTTTAGTCAACGTAGTTTATATTTGGTAGAAATTTGGTTTGAAATAAAGTTAAGAGTTAAATGAATAATAAATATAAAAGAATGTTATCATTAATAGAGTTTCTAATTTAAATCTAAAATAAAAAAGAATTTTAATCAGTCAGAATTTTCCTGAATTGACTATGACTATTTAAATTTAATGACTATTAAAATAAGAAAAAAATTGAAGTGATTCTATAAAAATTTAAAATCTAAAATAGATAAATATTTTTATATTTTAGTTTGGTATGATTTTCTCTGCATACCATTTTGATATAATTTTTATATTCTTTTAGGTCTATATTTATTTATAAGTATATTATAAAAAAAAAGGACCCATGGGTCAGTCAAATATTTGTTAGATTTCATATTAATTTTTTTTTTGCTTTGAGATAAGAATTTTTTTTTCCTCTGAATTTTTTCATTTCTTATAGTTGTTTTTTTTTTTTTTTGGTAGGATATGCGGTAATATGATGAATTTTAACGTATATTTATCCCATAGGAATTCTATTAAAGTAAAAAAAGAATGAAATTATGTGTAGGTTGTACTAGTGATTCATAAATATTTGCGTATGTATGTGTGTATAAATGAATGTATTTTTTTGTTAATTTTTTTTTTGTTTCCTGTTTTAGGATAATATGTAACGGGTTTCACAAATGATGAAAATTTTTACTATACTCTAAACTAGTATAGCAAAAAAATGGTTTCTAAAGTTTCTAAAATCAGAAAAAAAATTTCTGATTAAACTGATAAAGTGTCATTAATAAATAAATGGAATTGGTTTTGAGTAAAAAAAAATTAAATAAAAAGAAAAAATAATAAAACCCAGAGTATCCTTGAAAATAGTTGAATAGAAATTTACAGAATAAAATTAATAGAAAATATAAAAAAAGTTTCATTTCTATTTAAAATTTATTTTAAGACATTTATAACATATGATACTTTATTCTATTTGTACGAATTAATCATTTTGTTTGGCAGAATTTAAATAAAAGTTAGTTAAGAATTGGTTTGGAAAATAATAATAATTTTGTGAAAACTTTAAATAAACGAGGAAGAATACAGTTGCCTTTGTCAACTCTTAGATACCCGTACGAACCGTTAGTATGTTCACAGCCTGTCACTCTGCTCACAATATTATTTTTTTAATATTTTAGTATTTTAAAATAATTTGGGTGAATTTTATAATTTCTAGAACTATGGGTTCTACATATATTCAAACTATATGTTTATATGTACATTCTTCAAAAGCAGATTCTAACCTTTCACATAACGATTATCAATCCAAAACTTTTTCAAGTATTCTATAGTACCATTTAATACTAAGCGGTAAATGTATATTAAATTTACTTAGTACAAAATAGTAAATATAATTTTAAATATTATATTATATTATATTTAAATATTCCATTGACAGAATAATTTCTTATAAGTACAATAAAATACACATATGTATGTAAATACTGCGCTATATAATATACATCTATACTCTTATCATTCATTCACTAGTGACATATACGATATGTAAATAAACATGATATTATATAAGTATGTATATATATTAATATCATATAAATAAAAATTCTTCAAGCAACCGTTATGTTGTTTATTTATTTGCATTTTTATGTACTACGCATTATATCCTCAACAATTTCAAATTATCGAGTAAAACAAAATGGAAAAAATTTGTTGAACAAATTTGTTAGAAAATTTGAAAAAATCAAGTAACACTTTCGTCAATTATAAAGTAACCCTATATTATTAAAAAAAGTTGTTAACAGAAATAAGAATATAATGTTGAAACTTTAATTTTTGTGTATTACTTCAAAAAAATTCTAGCAGGTGTTCAAGTTACAGGTGTTTAAAAATAGGAAATTTTCAGTTTTTGATTCCTTACAGCTTCTAAACGGGGGGTGATACAAAAAAAATTTCTGAAATGACTCATACTTATTTTCAAAGATCTAACTTCTGTCAAAATTTCAAGTTTCCAACTTAAACCGTTTAGAAGATAGAAGGGTTAAAGAATTTTGCAAAATTTTAGTTTCGCATAACGGTAAATTAAGACACCGTATGCCACAAATATATATCTACTGTATATATACTTCTAAAGCTAATAAAAGTAGTAATCGTTTGGCGTTTTCAAAATGAAGATATACCTTATACAACTTGTGCTATAACAATTTAAATATAGAGCTTTTTTGAACCTTTGGGGAGCTGTAGCTCCGTAACGGGTGGGGCTACAAAAAAAAGTTATTAAAAATAAAATTAATATTTTTGTGAGATCTATCAGTAATTAAAATTTCATAGCTCTATTGCAAAAAAAATGTGTGGATCTAAAAGTTAGGTGTTCGAGAGCTACCCTAAGGCTTGGTCCAAACTCAACCAAAAAAAATAGGGAACCTACAAATTACTCCCAAAATATTTTGTGTAAATTTCAAGATTCTAGCTTTCTTAGTTTTTGAGTTCGCGTACTGACGGACGGACGGACATGGCTCAAAAGTCTTAGAATTTTTTTCTGATCCGATCCATACCTTTGAAGGTATATCTAGCTCGCTTATTTCGAGGTGTTACAAACGGAGGAGTAATTTTATTATACCCGATCCTATCGTACGGGTATAAAAACAATTTCGGTATAGTTTATGTTCTACATAGAGTATATACATATAAAAGAGAATTACTCTTCATTTGAGGCCACATGCATTGGTTAGAGGCAGTATATCAAAATCCAATAGAATAAAAATAAAACAGTACAAAAATTTAAGTTTAAAAAACGAAAAAAATATACTTTTTTATCAATTTATCAAATGATGTAGTTATTCTAATTTAAAGAAGATCTATATTTAAAAACTTCAATGAATTAATAGTTTAATAAATTTGTTTTTTCTAATAGATTAATTTCTAATAGATACCTAATAAATGCCAGTCTAATTAATTTATGCGATCTTTTAACTGAATTAGAGAGGACTGTTAACTAGAGAGGCATGTTTTTTTTTTGATTTCATAGACCGAAGGATCTTTAAATTATAATTTTATTTTTGTTTTAATCACTTTTTTTTTATATCCTACACATTAAGTATAGGGTATATTAACTTTGGTATGGTGTTTGTAACCACCAAAAGGAAGCGAGTTAGGTATAGATGTATATATATTCTGAATCAGGATCACCGCCTGAGTCGATTTAGCGATGTCCGTCCGTCCGTACTCACGATAACTCAAAAAATAATGATGTTATCTTGATGAAATTTGTACTGTAGGTTAACAATGACTAAGGTAAGGCGGGGATTGTGAATGGGCGAAATCGGACCATGCGTTCGAGTACCTCCCATACAATTTCCAAAACCTAATACGCATATTTTCAAAATTAATAAAGATACAAACTTAAAATTTTGTACGAGGGTGTGTTTTTCTGAATCCCTGATATCCCCAAAGTTTGAGATGAATTGGAGTGGTTGTTCGGGTACCTCCCATACAAATCCCAAAACCAAACAAGCATATATTCGAAATTAATAAAGATAGAAACTTCAAATTTAGTACTAGGGTGTTGTTTTCTGAATCCCTGATTTGCCCAAAATTTGAGATGAATTGGAGGAGCTGTTCGACTACCTCCCATACAACTCCCAAAACCGAACATGCATATCTTCGAAATTAATAAAGATAGGAACTTCAAATTTGATACGAGGGTGCTGTTTTCTAAATCCCTGATTTGCCTAAAATTTGATGTGAATTGGAGTGGTCGTTCGGGTACCTCCCATACAACTCCCAAAACCGAACAAGCATATCTTCGAAATTAATAAAGATAGAAACTTCAAATTTGGTACTAGGGTGTTGTTTCCTGAATCCCTGATTTGTCCAGAATTTAAGATGAATTAGAATGGTTGTTCGGGTATCTGCCACACAACTCCTAAGACCAAACAAGCATATCTTCGAAATTAATAAACATATAAATTTGAAATTTGATATAAGAATGTTCTACCCTGTTGATGTTTCTAAAATTTGAGATGAATTGGGGCGGTGGTCCGCGAGCCTTCACACACTTCCCAAGACCTAACAAGCATATTTTCGAATTTAATAAAGATAGAAATCTGAAATTTTGTACAAAGGTTGTAAAAGCATTAATTTTTTTAGCTTAGTTATATTAAATACCTAACTAAAATAACTTATGGATTTTTAATTTAATTTGAATTTTTTCAAAGTTTATACCCTACACCTTCAAATTTTTTTTTGAAGGTGTAGGGTATAAATAAGTCGGTTGCATCGACTTACTGTTACTTTTACTTGTTATTAAATTAAAAGGTAATAAGTAGTTCTGCTGTTTTCATATTTTTCAAGCTCAAATCACTTATAGCTCTTTGAATTTAAAATGTTGTTTTTATAATTTATTTATTATCCTTTTGATGCTTATTGTTGCGTTTATGAAATAAAGAGAAAAACTTATTAAAACCTTTTAAGTATAATTGGATATAATTTATTTGCAAATAACCTTTGTTTGATGTATAAAAAAACGCAATTTTTGTTTGAATTTAAGAAGTTTGAACTTAAAAAAAAAGTAAATGAACAAAAATATAATGGTAATTAAAAAAATACGCCTTTTTAAAAATGTTTTAATTATTTGAAAACAAGAAAAAAAAAAATACAAAACATTTTAAAAGTTAAAGTTTACAGAAATTGAAGTCTTAAACTTTCATATTTATATTTTGTTTAAAAATTTTTATTTTTTCTCTTTTTTTGTTCTTTTTAAGGGTATAAATGGAGTGTAGATGATGTAGAACTTCAGTTTTATGAACCATAACAATTTTGTACTAGAATTATAATAAAAAAACATTAATTTCAAAATTAATTTTTAATTTCTTGCTGTACTTAAAGAAAGTGATTTAATGACTGCTTTTTTTTTTTTTTTGGTGTTTAAATCCGTAAAATCTTTGAATTTAAACTTAAAATCAATTTTATATTTATGAAAATTTTAATTTTCTTTGTACAACTTATGGAAAATATTGTTAATCGTCACACTTTGAATTTACTGCAAGTCGAAAATAGTAAATTTGTCTGTTCTTTTATTGTATAAAAACATTTAATCAAGGACGCTATATAGTAATATCGTGTTAAACTATAGTAATTTTATGATGCTCATCACCAAAATTGATAGTAAATTGATAATGACAAATTTTAGTGATTCGTATCACAAATTTAAAACAATGTGGGTTATAATAAAACATATTTGGTAAAATTAGACGCTGATTTTTTGTTAATTAAAATAATTTTTAAAAATCATAGATCGGATTCTGCTTTCTGATTATGAAAGAGCTATCAAAGGGCTGTCTATTATATAAAAGCCGTAAACGTTTGCAGTAGTAACATTTTTCATAGTAAAAACTAATAATGCACATAACAGAAAATAAGAATTAAATAAATTTTAAAATTTATAGAGTTCAAAATTCAAATGAAAACAAAAATCCAGAAATTACGAAATCCCGTTAAAGTTAAAACCTCAAAAATTAAAATTCCGAAAATCAAAATCCCGAAATTTTAAGATCTCGAATAGACATACATATATTGATATAAATACTCCGGAAAAGGGGAATACTCTGATTTTGAATCCAACTATTAATACTTACAGTTTGCCCATACATATAACACACATATAAACCAATTTCATTAAAATAAAATAAAATTTTCACATTTACATATGAAAAATAATTAATTTTGAAAATCCCCGCACACAAAAGTATTCAATTTTGATATTTCACTTAAAAAATAGTGAATTTTATACGAATTTAGTCATTTTTATGAAAAAAAGATTATTTTTTAAGGAACGGAAGGAACAAATCCTCACTATAAATTTTTTCTTTAGTTTTCTTAATGTTGTTATGTACATTTTTACATTTATTTAAATTTATTAAATCTTATTCTTATTGTAAAAAGAAATGTATTTGGATGAAGGAAGCATAGTTCTCAAAAAATGTTTCTAAGATAAATAAAAATTATATTAGAACAGAAAGATATTTGTTTTTATTTCATTAAAAAGTTAAGTTACAAAAAACCAATATTATTTCTAGTTTATCAGACTGGCGTATGCTGTGCCGGGTTTATCTAGTTAATTATATTTAAAGACAATAATAATGATTATTAAGGTTTATAAATCAAGTTTTCTTTTTTTTTTTTAAACACACAATTTAACAAAAAAATATCAACCTCGAATTTTGAGGTAAACTACTATCAAGAGAACCCTGGAATATTTTTTTAAATATGTACCAATTTTTAATTTGTAAATTTGTTTAACAACTAATAAGGTATAAATTGACAAAGTTTTTAAATAAATTTATCTTTTAACCCATTTCATGGTGAAAAAAATAAAGAAAACTGAGCCCACAACCAAAGAAAAACATTCTTTTTTAATTAAATAACAAATAAATCCTAATTATCATGAAAAATTAACACTATAATTATTAACAAATATAAAAAATCAAAAAAAAAAAAAAAATAAACTGTCAACTGTCAATTAACCGTTATTGTAAAATATTAAAAAAAAAGATAGAGACAAAAAACCTTACTAATTTCATATATTATCTTTTCAAAATCAAAATGAATATAAATAACAAAAACAAAAAATTATACCATTTGTTAAATGCTAATATACAATTTTATAGATTCATATCTAAAATAATATTATAAAAAATATATAATATATAAAAATTCACATATTATTAACAAATCATCAATCAACGCCATCTGAAAATTAATTTCGCAAAACTGAATTATTTTTAGAAAATTATCCGATGAAAGGAAAAATAAAAGAAATACAGAATTGATTTGAGAGAAAGAGATAGTAGATATTAAACAGAAAAACAAACATAAAATAAAAAATAAAACCTTAAACTAGAAAGAAAACCTAAAAATATCCTTGATAAATTCCATATGTCTAATTAGAAAGAAACAGAAAATCAATAAAAAAAAAAATGTAAGACGTTGTTGTTTGTTAGATGGAGAAAAAAGAAAAACAATGAATTAATTTAGGAAAAGAAAAAAATGAATGAATGAATCAAGAAAGTTAAAGAAATAAAAAAAAATAAATAAAATAAAATAGATCATTAGGATTAAAGAACATTCATATTATACATAAAAGAAACTTATATAAAAGTTTAGATGACTATTTAAAATTAAATTATTGTTTAATGCTATCTTTTTCTATATTTTAAGCTAGAAAAAACATCTATTATAGATCTATTTAAGACTAGAAATAAATTTTTATTTTGTTATCATTTACAATAAAATCCAGCCAATGAATGAATACCTCATCACAATAAACTTTTAAATATTATTATAGTTAACATTGTTAATTTCTAAAGTATCCTAAAAGTATGCAAAAATAATTTTAAATTAAAAAATTTCCTGTTTAAACCAATTTCAAGTACAGGTCTCGGTGGCCCTGTAATTATGCATGTGGCTTATTATCCGACGGAGAATATTGTTCAATATAATCGGTATTACCTCTAGTGTATCACAAAGTAGCCATTTGGGGCTACTTTTGTTTAATATATTTATTTTTGATCTTTCAGAATATTTAAGTGCTATTTACCTGACATTGCGTTTGCTGATAACCTAAAAATATATCATGTTGAAAAGTATAGTTCCGATGCAGCTTTACTCCAATCAAGTTTATCAACATTACATAACTTAATATGCAAAAATGTAAGCTTTCATTAGTCTTACGCGAAAACAATTTTCTTTATTATACGAATTTAAAATAGATAATCTAATCCCTAAGAAAGGGTGTTTAGTATTACTGATCTAGAAATTCTTCTTGATAGTAAAGTTAATCATTCGGTCAATAGATTGTTCGCGGTAATATCAATTCCCCTTCTATTTCCGAACAAATGAGGTATATAGAAAATTCGAATAATTTGAGATCGGTCGAGCTTTTTAATGTATTATACCACTCTACAGGATACGGCAAATTTCAGCCTATTTCGTATATATTTACAGAGACTAACTCAAGGTCTGAGCTCTTTGAGATTTACGTTAACAAATTAACACTGAGAGTCAGACTTTACGCGAGCATGGTAAATTCTCGTAGTATACATGTTTGCAATGCTATTTCTTTTTTTGGTGTTTTTTTTAAATTTTTTTGTTTTTTTTTCATTACCCTTAATTAATTTAAATAAATTTTTTTAAATAAATTTTATTACCATTCATAACACCCCTAACATTAATAATTTGTTCGAACAGTGGTACTGACCAATAAGTGCTAAGTTTTTCTAATATCTAACATCATTTACTAACATACTAACCCTTTGTAAATGATAACTTTTTCAGGTAATTGGAATATTTCACTAAATGAACAACATAAGTGATCCTTGGATTAAGCAAATGTCTGATACAATATATTAACTTTAATCTGCATATGACTACATAATTTCAGGAACAAATAAAAGGTTGGGTTTCATTAAGAAAAGAGCTATCACGAAAGCTAAAATTTAGAGATTTTTTTGGCTTTAAGTCTTTCTGCATATAAATTATTCATTAAAATATGTAATTATATTTCATGTATTTTTTTCAATATCAATGCTATAATGTCTTTTTACCGACCGCATAGATTAATGTATTAGGTAGGTATTGTTTTCATACTAAAAATTTGTATCCGAGAATTTGGCAAATATGCACTACTCCGGTGTGGAGAAGGCTGTAAAATTTTTTTTAGCATGATGTCTGTGTGTGTGTGTGAGTGTGGGTATGTCTAGGCACGTGTACAGCTTAAACGACTGAGCGGAAATTTTTGCAATTTAATATTTAAGGTTTTGACGTAAATATCTCAAATTGATAAGCTTTTGGAGCAAATCGGACAACCGCAAGTTGTAGTTTACTAGTGTACTTTTTAAGTTTTTTACGAATATTTCGTAACAAAAAAATTTGATGAGAAAAATTATTAAGAAAAAGTTGTTACACAAGTAAAGAGGAACAACTTTGCCATAGAACATTTTTTTATCCAAATAACTTTAACTTTTACTTAATTTTTTTTCTAAGGCCAAATTTCATACATAACACGCCATATATGAAAAACTTTATATGAAACTTTTTTAGTTTTTTTTTTATACTCTAAAAATGTATATACATATGTATGTACTTATCTATCTACGCATATTATGCTTTTGTTGATGACATTGACAAATTAAAACGGTAAAATTTTTGTTAGCATATTCAATATTAATCTTATGTTTGTTTTGTATTTGTTTACAGTTTTTATTATTTTTTACTTCTAATATATTTGAATGAAAAAAAAATCATGTACATTACATAATAATGTGTAATAATGTATGTATGAATGAATGCACATATATTTTTACGATTTCATTGCTTATTTTATTATTGTTATTTTATAAAACAAAATGTTGTTAAATTATTAGAAGTTATTTTGCTTTGATAAAAATTATTATGAAAAAAATCTATAAATTTGACATTGTAATTTTCGCGTAGTGGCGGTCGGTCCTGTTGTGGAGATAGCTGATTTTTTTTAATATTATGCACATTCCTTGTTTTGGTAATTAAAATAAAAATAAAAAAAAATAAAATACCTATTGAAATATCCTATGTGATTTGTAACATTAATATAAATAAATAAATAAATAAATAAATACAATTTCAAGTACTTACATTTAAAATTAATATTTTTAGCTACTAGTTGCATACATCCACATCTATATATGATGAAGAAAAAAATATGGTAGAAAAAAAAAGCAACAATTACATTGAAAAATGAAAAAAAAAACTTTTTAATTAAAAGCAAAATAAAAATGTTGTATTTTATTTTCTTTTAAATCACAGCCATAACTCCTTATAAAAGCTTCTTTTAACAATAATATCAGCTACCACAATTAACAATTCAAATATCAGTATGAAAATATAGATATTGCTTCCTGTTTTGAGAAAATACAGAACCAACCAAAAAAAAAAATCATAAAAAAATAAGCAGCTCTTATGTAATAAGACATAAAAAAAAAACAAAATCAAAAATAAAACGAAAAACACTACCTTCAAAAAAAAAAAAATTACTTTTAAAAGTTTTTTTCATTTTTTTTTTTAAACGAATGTTATAGGATTACTGGATCTTAAAGTGCGTCGCGATAGGTTAACATTGGCAGTAATCGTTCGCAATAGGAATATTTAATTCGTTTAAAGGAAGATTTGAAAAATTAAAAAATTCTGGTCTTTTAAGACTCTATTTTTGTTTTTATTTTTTCTATTTATTTATTGCAGTTTTTCTCTAAATAGCTTACAACTGCTCTAACTGGTATTTATACTACAATTTAAAATTGATAATTTACCAACACAACTTATTTCTAAATGATATTTATCTACATCTGTTTAAATTGGTCATTTAGAGACCTCTGTTAGTTTCTGATAATGTTATTATTAGTATACTTCATCAATTTGTTGATATTTATCCTTTGTTCGAGTTTGTACTGATAATCTCTTTCCCAAATTTTTTTTTATTTTTCAGCATTTTTTTTTTTAAACAAAACCAGTTTTTTTTATTTATTATACAGTTTAGATTTTTTTCTTAAGCAAAAATAAATTTTAGTCAATTCATATAATGTTGCCAATTACCAGTATTGTTATCCTATATATAAGCTCCTTTTTTTTTAGTTAGTTTTCAAAAATATTTTTAAAAATTGTTTTTTGGCTTCATTTTATGCTTTTGTGTTTGTACAGTTCCCATTAGGGGAAAAAAAATTATTAAGAAAAAAAAATGTTGGTTATATTTATTTTTAAAAACCAAAAGCAACCATTAGAGTAATGCAGATAAAAAAAATAGAAAACTTTTTCATAGGAAGGAAAACACGTGTCACTTTTCTGATTTTTTTTTTTGTTTTTTCATTTTTACACATAACATCAAAGCAAACAAGTCCGATCAACCATAAAGGATTTTGTCAGGAAAAGAAAAATATGAAAGTGTAGGTAGTACGAACTGTAAAAACTAAAATGAATCACTTCTGCATTTCGCAATTTTTTTATTATGTTCCTTGCTTCATTTAAATTTTTAGCGTGTGTTTGGCATGGTAAGAGAGAAAAAAATAAAAGAAAAATTATTTTTTACCTCGGTTAGTTCAAGGTCGTTTTTTTAAGTTTCTGTTTTTCTTTCTCATTATCAACAAAAAATAACGAATCAGCAATAAATGTAAAAAAAAAAAAAAACTGAAAAATACTTTTGAATAGTTTGTTTATATAAAAAGAAAAAAAAATATCAAACTACATATAAATAAATACCAGTAAGTGCCTTTAAATAAAATTGTGGAAAACAAAATTTTCGTATTCTTTAATGTGTTATAAATATTTGATTTAAAAAAAAAAAAAACATTTAACATAACACCATTTGAGCATCAATAAAAGTATCAGATTTTTAAATGTCTGTCATTATACTTTAAATTTAATTAGTTAAAAAAAAATTTATGTCCACTAATAATTTTAAAACTATTATTTATATTGCTAAAAAAATATTGGAGACAATTCGAGATAAATTGCGGACAATATTTTCGAAACTGAATCAAAAATAAATTCTTTAGTTAATCGAAAATCAATTCAGAAAGTTCATTTTCAAGAATTAGCTCTGATTAGTAAGATCGGCTTATATGAAAGAATTGAAGGAAAATTCTAATACTAATTTCAGTAAGAATACAATATTTTAAGATATTCTAAAATTTATTAAGAGTTGCAAATTAGTTTATTTTGTACTAGAGTTAAATTCAAAAAAAAAAAAAAAAAAACTGAACATATCATTTATATCTGTTTTCCTTCTATAGACTTTTCGACTTTTCTATTTCGAAAACATTTTTATCTGCCTCTTAAATAATTTTAAAAATACTTTTGAAATCATTAACCATTTCTAAACTCCTTAACTATACTCTATAATTAATTATGAAATTAAGTTTTCAATCTACAAAAAATAATTGTAGTACAAAATAATACGAATAAATGAAAATCGCTTGTCGGAACTAAGGATTATTAAAAAAAAAAATCACTCAAAATGTCAGTAACAGAAAATCAGGACATTCTAAATAAAATCTCCATTTACTTTAATTTGCATTAAAACATTAAAATAAAAATACAAATTTACAAATTTACAAAAACTTTTAATAAATTCAAGATGAAAACTGGTAAAATAAATTATGACTACAAAAAACTACTTGCAAAAATTCGGCTATTAGTGGTTATCTATGTTTTTTTTTTTCATTTTATTCAATTCGTTATGATATCCTGTTTAATTTGAATATTTTATATATTTTTTTTTTTTAAATACCATTATTTAATTCTTCTTGGTTTGTTTTATTCACATCTATTCTATACATTTTATATGAAGATTTATGAATGCACAAAACGATAATAAAAGGAAAGGATAACCAAAATATAGTTTTTGAAGAAGGTTTTTTTTTTTTTTAATTTTGAATTTTAATTTTATTTTTCTTTCCTTTTTATGTTATTTTTTATTATCGTTTTTTGTTTTTATGTTTTTTTTTTTTTATGTGCATGAAAAAAATGGATTTAAAAAAAAAAATGTATTTTTTTTTTTCGAAAAAATTCAAGGTTAAAATTTTATGTTGCTTGGTTGGGTTGGTTTGTTGATTATTCGTTGGTTGGTAAGACAAGTGGGTGCACTTCAACTCACATTCAATAAATTATATTTTATATAAGGATACAAAATAAAAATGAAAATGTTTTTTTTTAAAGGATATTTTCATCCATGCTATTTTCAACATTTTTTTTTTTTTTTGTAAAATTTAATATTTATGAATAATAAATCTAGGATATTTTTATTTATATTTGTGATTATGGTATGGTTTATACAAAAATACACAAATACATATAAAAAAAAAAAAAGAAAAATCATTTATTTTTTGAGTCCTTGAACTTGTTCTTTTTGCTGTTGTTTTTTTTTTTTTCGTTTCTGTTGTTAATTTATTTGTGATGATGTTTTTACAATTTTTTTTTTTGTATGTTGCATGGGATAATTTTGAATTTAAAAAAGGTTTTTGTTTTTGTTTTTTTTTTTTTTCATTTATTCTTTCATTATTGTTGAATTTTAATTTGGAAAATGAAAGAGATGAAAAAAAAAAAAAAAAAAGATTTTGAGGTGAGAAAATTTTATTTTTATTTTGTACCATTTGTTTTTCATTGGAATTTTAATTGAAATATTGGTTTAATTGGGTTTATAAATAGATTGGTATATAGATATAGGATTAAGGTAAGATTTTTAAAATTTTTTATTTTTATTTTACCCTTCAGTTTTTGTATGACGTATTTGTTTATTTTTTAATTAAATTATTCCGAAGTATTTGTAACATATTCGATAAATTATTTATAAATAAATTGAATTCATATAGGTGATGGTGGTGGAATGGTATATGATATAATTGGTATTTATTTTAATTATGTGAAAAAAAATTTGTGTGATATGGTAAAAAAAATAAAAGAAATTAAATTTAAAAGAAAATCAGAGAAAAAAAAAGATTAAAAATTGTATTTTATAAATAAAATAATTTAATTAATCATATTATTCTGTTTAATTTTAAATATTTCAGAAAGGTTTCTTTTTTTTTTTTTGTATATTATTAATTTTTAATTAATTCAAATTGTTGATCGGTTCCTTTACTTGTTTTCCTTTATAATAAATCATGGAAAAATATGTTAAGATTAATTGATGATCATTAAATAATTAATCAATTAAACAAAAGTTAAAAAAAAAAGTTATCTATTCAAAAATTATGTAAGAAACACACGTTTGTGAATTTGAAATTTATTAAATCATCTTTGACTCTTTTTTAAAGCTTAATTTTAAAGATAATATTTTTGAATTAAATTTGTTTTAAGTGTGAACATTTTTATAAAGAAATTAATATTTCCCGTGAAAGAAGCCCCTAAGAAAACAAATTCTCTAATATTTAATAATTCAACTGAACTCTCTTGATATTTCTTGAAGTTTCATCTATTTACGAAGTGCGTAAGAAAATAATTAGTTCAATATTCAATGATTCAACTGAACTCACATAGTGTTTCTTTAAGTCTCATATATTCGCAAAGTTCTTACGAAAGCAATTAGTTCAATATTCAATGATTCATCTGAAGTCACATGGTTTCTTTAAATCTCATCTATTCTTGAAGTTCATAAGAAAATAAATTATCCAATATTCAAAGGTTCAACTACATTCACATGGTGTTTCTCCAAGTCTCATTTATAGTCCAATAATCAATGGTTCAACTGAATTCACATAGTGTTTCCTCAAGTCTTATTTATTTGTGAAGTTCCTAAGAAAACAATTGAACTGACATGGCGTTTCCAATAGTTTAATATTGTATGGTTCAACTGAACTCACATGGTGCTTCTCTAAGTCGTCTATAGTCGCGAAGTTTTTAAGAAAGAAAATAGTCCAACATTCAATGGTTCAACATGATGTTTCTTTAAGTTTCATCTATTCGCAAAGGGAAGGGATAAGTAGTATACTTGAAAAACTTTCTGAAATGTTAGTGACTAATTAACTTGATTAGTCATTGATAAATCGTATTAAAAAAAAATGTTGAACTATTAAATTTATTTGAAATTCATTGGACGTTAAAAATTTTTAAAATTACTTGATATTAAATTCTATTTTATGATTACTGACTGCAGTACTAAATGCAGTTTTTGTATTATCAAATCTAAATGTTCGTCTGTTTTTCGCCATATCAAATTTAGATTACGTTGTTTTTATGAAACCTTGAATATTTCATTGTTGGTTGTGAATATGAAACCTTATTATAATGGTATTATTTAAATTTCTGTAAAAGTAATACTTAAATCATTTAAGTCTGTATGTTCATTGTTCAAATAAATTTAATAAGTTTACAATTTTATTTATATGAAACTAATTTTAACTAAAAATATTTTTATCAAAATCAATCATTTTGTTTGAAATGATAACATTTTAAATGAAAAAATTAAATATTTTTATCATGTCATTCAAATTTTTTTTTTTTTTCGTTTCTATTTAATTATTATTTTTCGTTTGTATTCATATCCTTGTAATATTTGAAACTAGTACATAAATATTGAATTATTCGATTGCTTCATTAAAAACAAAATATGTATTTTTAAATCAAAGCATTGTGAAAAATTCTATTTTTTAAAATTTTCAAATTTAATTATTAATTTTTTTCTTTTTTCTCTGTATTTAAGTGGAAAACTTAAAACTTTTATTTCTTTCTCTCTCTGTCTTTCTATATCACATTGTTATTTTCAACAATCCCGCATTCAATAAAAAAATTATTTTGAAATTGATTAAATCTTCATATTTTTCGTTGTATTATACTTTTTTTTTTTATTTTGATTTATAAATCAAATCAATGATAAATTCTCCACTTAATGAAAAAAAGAAAACAGAATTGAAACAAATAATAATATAAAAACTAAAAAAAAAAAACAATTTTCCCAAAATTTTCAATTTTTCATTTAACCAATAAGTAATTGAAAAATAAAAACGAAAAATCTATATAGTAACATTTTTGCATAAGCAATTTAACAGTATTTAATTTTGTATTTTATATTTTTAAATTAATAACAGAGAGAAGAAAATAAAATTATATTTTTTTGACCACTACAACTTTTTAAATTGACGCTAAAATCGTAAAAAGGACGAAAAATTATTTTATAATACAAAATATAATTTTTCATCAAATCTACTTGTATTTTTTTTTTTGTATATAAAAAATTGATGTCCTAGTTTAAAATCATTATGTACATATAAGTATAATATATATATATATATATATATATATATATATATATATATTAAATATTATCCTTGACGTCACAAGGAATTTGTTTTTATATATATTCTCTACTATAAACCGATCTAGTACACTAAGAACAGTATATTAAAAATTATAACAGTAGAACATTGAAATAACAAAAATGATGAAAGAGTGAAAAAGACAAAAAAAAAAAAAAAAAAAAAACAGAAAGAAAGAAAATTAGAAAAAGGATCAAGGTTATTTTGTATTATATACTATATAGATTTTACTCTGTATAATGGTTATAGAATAAACGACAATTTACCATTTGGGAATTTTAAAATTACAAAATTTTTTTCATTCTTTTCTTTTCTATTTTTATTTTTATAATTTTTTATCTCTTTTTTTTTTTGCATTTTTTTTTTTATTTTTTTTTTTTAATGTTTGAAAATTCGGTCACAATTCACCATCTACTGACACACAAAATATATACTGACAAAACAATGTACATATATATATATATATATATAAATATATATTTTATTTTTTGTTGATATATTTTTATAATAAAATATAGAAATGAAGGATTTACTCTTATACAATTTATATGCAAGGACCTATTTATTGTTATGAATTTTCATTTTAAAGCTGAAATTGATGTTATGAATAAAGTAAAAAAATTTTTGTTAGAAAATAAGAATTTCAGGTTACATCAGGTTTAGTAATTGTTTTTTTTTTTTTTCTTTTTTGAATTCACCTTGAAATATTTTTATTTTTATGTGTTTAATATGCAGGTATTTAAATATTATTCAATTTTATTTATTTTTTTTTTTTTTTCAAAAAATGAAAAAAAAAAAACAATTGAATTTAAGTTTTACGTACAAAAGTAAATAGGTATAGATGAAAAAAATGTAAAAAGGGATGCTTTTAGTTTTATAAAAAAAGAAAAAAAATTTATGTAAAAGA
This sequence comes from Poecilobothrus nobilitatus, assembly GCA_947095535.1. Taxonomy (NCBI): domain Eukaryota; kingdom Metazoa; phylum Arthropoda; class Insecta; order Diptera; family Dolichopodidae; genus Poecilobothrus; species Poecilobothrus nobilitatus. The sequence continues at coordinate 118,070,796 of OX352774.1, forward strand.
ATGTATGGTAGGTATTTTAATCAAAATTCAATTTTAGTTATATTTCATTTATGTTGAAATCTTCTTAGAATTTGTATGAAAAAGAATTTCTTGGTTTATAGTAAAATATTTGCCCGTAAATATGCAAAATAATGTTTACAAATATTTTTTATATTTATTTCATTAAATGTGTAATATAAATATTACAATTAAATTTGAATGGCCCTTATCCTTTCGAATGTGGGTCAGCATTGCATTAGTTTTATATTATTAATATATTTCTTAATCTATGGATGGAATACTGGAATGATAATAATATTTCTTAATAATCGAGGGAGTGCCGGTTGAAATCTTAAGTTTTATTAATTGAAAACAAACCCCCCTTGCTACCAAATATAATGTAAATATATAATATATAAATAATATAAAATTATAAATAAGTTATATTAGTGTATAATTTAATAATAGTATTCGACCTGTAATGGCCTTAGTAACCGATGGTTTTAGAATATTGCAATATCCTATGTGATTTGTAATATTAATATAAATAAATAAATAAATAAAAACTTTATATTGGTAATTCCAATATAAACCTTAAAATATTTTATTGGTGAATATTAATGTAGATACACAGGAAAATGCACAGTTTTTATGTTATGTATGGTTAATATCTGATTATTTTATGGTGTTTGGAAATTAATTTAGTAATGACAGTTTCTCTCTTAAACAATTTTAATATACTACTAGATTCAATTGCTCATTCTTACCTTGTACAACAATGCAATTGGTATTCAATGGATATAGCTATTTGTTTATTTACAGATATGTATAAATATGGAATTAATTATTATCAATTCTGTTCTGAAAAGTTGCCGGCTTTTACAATTTGCAAATTCAGAATGAATATCAATAGATGGAGTGTGCCATAACCTTTCAACTTTCATTTAATCTTTTCTATTCTATTCTATTATTAATTTTTTTCTGTTCCTAACCCACCACAAATAATGACAACTGTTTAATATGACGTAACATATTATAAGATTGTGATTAATAAATTGAAAAAGGGAATAGAAATAAAGAATTAAAAAAAAATATCATTTGAAAGTTTTTTTAGTATTGTAAGATTTTCAAATTAAGATACCAAAAAATAAAAAGAATTCTTATCCCTCTTTATTTTCTATTTTGAAGATCCGAATCTATTGAATAATCCATTTATCGTTGCTTCAAATATTGTACTTGAAGCAACAATATATATTAATATAACAAACTTCTATATATTTTTATTTTATCAGTTCTTTTCATTTTGGAAATCAAAATAATTTTAAAAAAATTTATAAAACATTTGTTCTATCCTTTAAAAAAAAATTAGTTAAACTCTACATACTGTATGTCGAAATTAGAATTATTACTCATTGTTTTTGAAGAACAAATTTTTATTTAATTCATAATAATTAAAATATAAAAAAATTTCTTATTGGAATATTAACAAATACAATATTTCAACATTTCACAAATAAAAGTTTAAAAGCATCCTTACTAAAGGATAAATCAATAGTTTTAAATTTTCAAAAAAAAAAAACCATTTAAAATTTTAATTTTCAATTATAAAAAATTGTTCTCTTTTATAAAAAAAAATTTTCCAAATAAAATCTTAAATTTTTGGAATTAAAAATCTTTATAATAACAAAAAACTGAAAAACAAGAAAGTCCTTAAAAAAATATATCGAAATAAAATATTATGCAACAATTTTAAAGCTTCAATAAAATAAATTTTTCTTTTCTCAGTTTAAATAAATACAGTTATACTACTTTGGATTAAAATAAATGTTACATGTACCAACAATAAAATAAAACCAAACCAAACCAAACCAACCCAAAATGACAACAATCATTTAAACAACAAAAAAAAAAAAAAAAATTAAATAAAAAAAAAAATCTGTAAAATATCCTTGACACTTGTAATAGGTTTATGTACCAGTTTTATTTTTTATCTTCTGGTTCTTTTTTTTTTTTTTCTTTGCTTGTTTTTATTTTTATTATTATTATTGGCGTTTAAAAATGTACATATAAGATTACACAACCACACATATACACACAGTAAATTAAAGAGAAAAAAAAAATATGTACTTAAAAGGATTTAAAGTAAAGCGCGTTTAAAATTAATTTAATTTAAATTAAAGAATTTTATATTTTTATTTAAAAAAAAATTGTTAAATATATTTTTTTTTTTTCATTTTTAATTTTAATTAAAGTAAATTTGAACAGTAAAAAACAAGTAAATAACAAAAAAAAAACAATATATATTGCGATGACGTCATAATGAAAAATAGAACAAAAGCACAATAAAATAGTTGTACCTATTTCACTTAAAATTATACTATTTCACTTATGTCTTGTTTTGATTTTTATCTCTTTCTGTCATATTTCAATAAAAAAAAAAAAAAAAAAAAACAAAAAAGGAAAACTAGAAAATACGATTGAAATTTTCATGAATTTTTCTTTTTATTTTTTTTTCAAAATTAAAACGATTAAACAAAGACTTTAAATCTGATAAATTTTTCAAGTGTTTTAGATTTTAATATGGGACAAGGATTAAATAATATTTATAAAATTTTTTTTATTAATCCCTAAAATCTTAAGATCTTAAAATTAATATAAAATCAAATTTTCAACTAATTTTTAAAACACTTTTAATCTTTTTATCTGATCTCAACTGTAAATTTAGGAAAAACTTTATAAACTTTGAAATTTTCTCACCTTAATTTTGTTTAGTATATTTTTTTTTTTTTCTCTTTTGCCTCAAATGGTGTTTAAAATTCAAAATTAAGAAATAACAGTGATTTATTATTTCAATTTATGAAATAAAGAGGCTTTCCCTTGAAATTCTTAATATTTAGAACACTTAAAATTAAGAAAGAACGGTGACTTTTTTTATATTTCGTTGAATTAAAATTTTAACTAGTTTAAAATATGGTTTTACTGTATTTTATATTTTGTTTTTTTTTGTTTTGCTTTTGATTTTTTATTTGGTGTTAAATGGATGATTTTTATTAGAACTATTATAACTATTATAACTTATTATATTATAATTATATTATAACTTATTAACTATTATAACTATTATAATTATATTTTATTAAATTTTTTTTGATTGGATTAAATGAACGAACGAACGAACATACGGATTTGCTTTACATAACAATTTTTATTTTATTTTTTTTAATTTTCTCACACAGTAAACAAAAAAAAAACTCGATTATTTAAAAAAAAAAAAAAAAAAAACAATAACAAGAAAAAAAAAATGAAAATTTAACTAAAACATAAATAAGTTTGAAATAAAATTTAAAATCCTTTTAAAAGAATTTCTTTTAAATTTATTTTTTTCTCAAATAAAGATATAATATATACACACTGACACACAATTTCACTGTCATAAAAAGATAAATTCTCATCTTTAAAAAAAAAAAAAAAAAATTATTTTTCAAAATAAAAATTTCAAAATAAAAACATTTTCCATCTTTATTTAATAATCATATAATAATTAAATATCTGAAATTAATTTTGGAATAAAAATATAATAAATGTAACGGTTATTTTTTATATACAATCTTTTTTTTTTTCTTTCTTTTTTTTTTAATAACAGTTAATAATAATTTAAAAAAAAAAAACAAACACGGAATAAAAAAATTTTTATTTTTTATTTTTTAAAAAGACGATCTTCCGTACGCGAACTTCCAAATCCGTATCTCAACTGAACTGACCATCGTATACATGATATCATTGAAGTCACCTAAGTGGGAAATTTCTATATATATATATATATATATATATATATATATATTTTTTTTTTATAATTATAATAATTTTTTTCTTTTACTGTTTGAAATTGAAAATTTATTAAATAATGGGAATTTTTTTGATTTTATTGTTGTGTTTTTTTTGCTTTTCAAACTCAATTCTTAAAAAATAAAAAACAAATAAAATAATTTCCCATTTTTTCTTTTCTTTCATAATTTAATGTGAATAAAAAGACTCCTACAGTTGTATTGTATGGTATATTTATTGGTATGCGCATTAAAAATTTATTAAAATTTCTCCGTTTCAAATTACCTTAAAAAGCTTTTTGAAAAATTCTCAAATTAAAGGGGAAATTTATTTTTAGAAATGTAGAATAAATTATTTTTGTTGAATACAAATATATACACACGTATTGGGTACATTTACAACATTGATACCAGGATAAATTTTAAATATAATCTTATGGTATGCAAAAACAAAAAAAAAAAATAAATAAATAAATAAATAAAAAATAGACAACAAGGATATTTTTATCTCATATACATTATAGTGAAAAGAGAAAATTTTCTAGAAGTGGCATATTTTTGTATTTTTGTTTTTGTTTTTGGATTACATCTCTCAAAAAAAAAAAAAACACAGTTAGATGATAAAAATGAAAAGTAACGGAGAAAAAGAGAAAGGTAAAGGGTGTAGACGTGTAGTATATAAGAATAAGCTTAATGTAATGTCATGTAAATATGGAATGTAAATATACATAAGTATGAAGGGGAAGGGAAAAAATGAATGGAAGAGTGAGAAAATAATATTAAAAGAAATTAGAAAATAAGTAAGCAGTGCGTCATATGTAACAATTTATGAAAAAAAGAAAAAACAAAAGCAACAAAATAAAAAGTTTTTTTTTTTTTAATAATTTGAAAGAAGATTTAATTAATCTATTTATTGCTGTTGATATATAAGAAAAAAATTACATACGCATTTTATTTTGCGTAAGTATGCATGTATGTAAGTATATGTATACATGTTTGTTGACTCTGGTTAGGGATTTTTTTGTCAATATAATCATATTTATAAGAGTTTGTTTTTTTTTTTTTTTTTATACAATTATACAAGAACGAGATGACGTTTATGGCAATGAATGAATTGTTAAAATTTTTCTGTATATAAAAAGGACTGTATTTATATTTTACGTTTGCATGTATATAGATATTGATACAAATGTGTATCAATATATGAATGTATATGTATGTCATTTATATATTTAAAAAAACAAAAAAAAAAAAAAAAACAAACGAAGGAAAAAAAATAATAAAAACATACATGAAGAGAATTTTTGTTCGAAATTAAAATCACGTTATGACCTTGAGGCCTTTTCATATTAGGTTGTTGTAGAGTTGTTTTTTGTTGTTATTTCTTCTATATTTTTTATTTTTGTATACTGTAAGTTGTAATATACATATATTTTTTGTGGTTTTTTTTTATAATTCAGTTTTTATTAATATGTTGCCATGTTGTCTGTTAAGAAAATTTTTTTTTGAATTGAATTGAATTGTACTTAAAAGAAGGATTTATTTATGTATATGTATATACATATATATATATATATATAAAAATATAATTTTAGTGTAAGAAAATACAAAATCCAAAAAAAAAAATTGTGATATATTGAATTTTTCCGAATTTTTTTGTTTTTTGTATTTTTCTTTTTATTGAGTGAAGATATATGACATATGAATTTAAGAGTTTTTTTTTTGGTGGAGATCATAACAAAAAGAAAGGAACTAAGAACAGACCAGGAAAAGCTGATGTTGTCATGTTGAAGGGCTGAAAAAAAAACAAAAAAATTAACAAGGAATAAAAACAAATAGTATGAGTAGGTCATTGTAATATACATGGTTAGCATCATTATTATGTCCCTATTTTTTGTTTTGTTGATCATCGATTTCCTAGAAAATTTATTACAAAAATAATAAACGGATTGGTAAAATATACTATTAAATTAACAAAATGTAGAAGGAGAAATTGGAGTACTTGTAAAATAATGTTTAAAAAAAAAAAACCAAAAATGTATCATGGAAGTGGAAGAGAGAAAGGATATTTTAAGAAGTAGAAGATAAAAAAAAGATTAAATGAAAGTGGAAGTGGTAAGTGGTAAGGATTATAAATCAAAAACACTTATAAATGAAAAGGAAAATGGTTTTTTTTTTTTTTTGCTTACTCTGTGCCATGATTTGCAATGCCATACTCTGTCAGAAAGTATTATGAAATATTAGTAGTAGTTTATTATTTAAATTGAAGTGTTTATAAATGACTAAGAAAGGATAGATAAAGCGAAATAAGGAGATTTTTTAAACGGAGAATTATGGAAATTGTATCTGGCTTGAATGTTCTTAGAATTATTAATAAGGGATTTTTTAATGGTAACCTCTAATAAATTTTAACAATAATTAAATTAAGAAATTAAAAAAAATAAAATAAAATAAAAAGTTAGGGTTGCAAAATTGATTAAATTAAAATAGAAATGAAGGAGAATAATGATTAGATTTGACTGGATCCTTTTATTTATTTTTCTGTTTAATATCCATTTTTATTGTTTTTTTTTTGACCTTCATAATTATTTATAATTTTGTTTTGAACATTTGTATATATATATATGAATAGTTTCACAACTTAAAAATTAATATTTGAATGATTAAACAGCTGAAGGATTAATTTGAATCTTTTAGTATAAACTAAAATATATAATCTTTACCTTGTAATATATAAATTATTTAATAAAGTTTAAAGTTGAAAAGAGATTTTAAAAAATATTTTACGTCTTTCAATTAAAACCTTATGAAGAAATTCAATTCATTGAAACTATTGGGTATACCTAGTAACATAAAAGAAATGGAGACTTTAGCAATAATTTCTATTTTAAAAATTTGTCATTTTGTTTAATTTAAAAGATTTCAAGGATATAAAAATCATATTTAATTTTTAATCTGTATAAATAAGAAAAATACAAGATTTAAATTTGACTGACATAGTTAGATAGGATATAATGTCAAACTAATATATAAAAGATAAGTTATATATAAAAATAATAATTTATTAAAATAAATATATAACGCATAGAAATTTTGCTCACATTTCTGGACAAATTAAAAAAATTTTAAAAATGGTTTTGAAAAGAAAAATCGCCAGTAAAAAAAAAATAAGCTAATTTGAAACAATCTGAAACAATTAGCTCCACAGCCAACAGCATATATGTTATGAATCGAAACAGACTTAATGAAAAAAATACACGGCATGATAGAGTGGCATAAAATGTATTAGACTTTTTAACTCAATATAAGTATTAAAGTCTATATAGTACATTATTTTCATAAAACCTTAAAAACACAATTATTGTTATATTATTAGACCATGTCAATTATGTTTTGTTTAAAGTTTTTTTTAAACCTATTTCAATATTCTTACCTTTAACAATTGTATAACTTTTATGACAATAAATTTAGTATCATTCATTTTCTGATTTAAAAATATCGCCTAAACGTATGCAATACGTTTTTTTCTTTATTTCGTAATTTTTTTTTGTCAGATTTTTTCAATTCTGTAATCCCTTTTAATAGTTAAAAGTAGATCAGATCTTCTATTCCAATTTAATTTTCAATTTTACTTAATTTTCTTATAAAAAAAAAAAGGAAATTCTTAATATATTTTTCTTTTATTAAAAATTAAATTGAAAAATTTTCTTTTTCCTTAACAAAAGAAAGAAATTGTAGTCAATGAAGTATAATTTCTACAAAAAGAAATTGTTTTAAATTTTTCAAAAATAACACAAACAGAAAAAGAGAACTAAGGAAAACTTATTGTCCTAAATATTTTATTCAATATGCTTAAATGTTTCAAAAAGAATGAAACTAAAAAAAACTTTCATTAAGTTAAATAAAATGGCATCTTTTTTTTTTTTTTCTTTTCAAATACAGTAAAAACAAAAGTAAAATAATTTTAAGTAATTTAAAAATAAAATAAATTTTACTTTTTCGCTTTTATTCATTTTATCCATTTATAAGATTTCTGTCAGCATTTTTATTATTCTAGTTTTATATTTTTTTTTGGCAATTTTCCCATTTGATTTTAAAACAATTTCCTTTCAATTTCAATTGTTTTATATGATTATAATGTTGGTTTGTGTATGTATAATTGCCAAATATATAAAATGTAATTGGTAAATTTTATGTGAAATACTATTTAAGATTTTCATGAACTGTTTCAAATAAATCATCTAAATATTTTTTGGAACTTTATTTTTTTTTTGTTGAAATAGATAATAATTGAAAACTAAATCAAAATCATCTACATGAGTGTTGTGCTCAGCAGTTCCAAATAAGCTTCAAAATCAATCTATTCATTCTCAAATGTTTGAAAAACATTGAAATATATTGATCTTCGATTTTTTATACTTGTTAACTGATATATATCGAATAGATCATGGAAATCAAAAGGATTAGAAATAATTGCTAATCCTTTGCCAAGATGCTTTATTTTTAAAAGATCGCTTTGATGATTTGAATATGTAATAGGACCAAAACAAGAAAAATAAATTTCTTTGGAATTTTTAAATGAAAATAATGTGTCAGCTGTTTTCTTTTGAACATCTTGAGGATCGATCACATCATAGATAGACATTTTTTATAGATTTTCCATTTTAAACACTTATATTTATTTTTTTTAGATTTTATCCATATTTTTAAGGGTTTGGCTGAAATGACAAAAAAAAAATTTTTTTTTTTTAAACTAAAAATCAAATAATAGAAAGAAAAAATTACAGGGAATTGAGAAAATTTTATTTAATAATTTATTTCTGTTCTGGAGTTTTTCTCCATCATTTTTTCATTAATTTTTCCTTCCCTAAGGAAATTTCTAAAAAATATTTTTCTTTTCTAAAAAAAGTATATTATCAAAAAAAGAAAATGCTCGTAAGTAAACAATTTCATTTATTATTATAAGTTCTTAACTAAATAAAGTTTCACTTTTTTAAAAATACGTAGATATCAGTAAGTGGTACGTAAGTGGTAATCCTTATAATTACCGCTTTCTGGAGGTATGATAAATAGAGAAAATATTGAAAAAAAAGGTCGAAAGGTAGGGTTAAAACCAAAAATGTGAAATTAAAATCTGAAATTTTGTCAATATGAGTTAAATTTCTTAATGCTAATAACTTCTACAAAATTTGGTTGATCTAACGTAACAGCTTCGTATGGTTGTCATAGAACTGCGGTTTTAATATCCTCATATTCAAAATAAAGCGAAGCATGTAAAATTGAAAAATATAGACTGGAAGTAAGTAAGAACCTCAACCTAAATATATAGTTTTGGCTTTTAAACAAAAAGAAATATTTTAAGAAATGAAGAATTTGTGGGCAAAAAAGTTAGTTCCAGCGTTTGATCTAATAGCAGTTCAAATTCTGAAGAAACTCCCTAAAAAGGAGTCAGCAGAATAATCTTTTTGGTGAAAGCGGTAATAAGGTTAAGACATGTACGTAGGATATGGCAAATAGCAGAAGTAATTATGTTAGCAATTAATGTTACCAAAAACTTTCAAACTGTTCGAAAAATTATTACTAAAGAGGTGAGACTGAAACCAATAATAGTAATGTAAAACATCGTAGCAAACTACCCATTTGGTTTTCGATAACATCATTCAACTGTTGATACACAATTAAAATTGTTATAGAACAATCGATAGAAGAAAAACAAATATGCTTTAAACTTAAAATTGTTGAAATAATTGCTATTCTATATTTGTTATTTACTTATGATTTGCCTCAAACAGAAACACAATTTTAGCTACATTTGCTGATAACATTGGACTATAGTAGTTGGTTCAACCATCAAAAATGCATTAAAAAGTAACAAAAAGCGAGCGATAAAGATTAGCAACTGAACAAAAAAATATAAAATCTAACTAAATGAATCTAACTATACACATGTCAACTTTATTAACAAAAAATATTCCAGATTCCAGTTAAAACAAAACGATTCAACCAAGTCAATGTGGATGCAACGCGCCCTATTGACAAAAAACCTTTATTAGAAGACTAAAACGAAAAAAGCCGTGAGATCTCATATAAATCCATAATTCATCAAACAGCAAAAGAAAATTGTTGCATTATGGATTTACTCTAATACTTAATATTGTGAATATATTTTAATACTAAAGTAAAGTTAATGGTTAGTCCACGTTGACTAATGTGGTGAATTTCCTGGGACAATATCGTCACAAAAGTCGCGATGAATAGACGCGATCAAAACGATTATTCGGTCCCTTTCAGGGTTTCCTCTAACCACAAAGAAAAAAAAAATGTTTTTATCGCTTTAAATCTTCTTAACTATTACTATTCTGATTCTGTTTCTTCTTTTCTTTTGATATTCTTCTGTTTTCGATTTTTCTTTCCAATATTTTTGTTATTCAACTTGTTTTTTAAAATTTTTCAGTATTTTTTAACAGTTTAACAACAAAACTGGATCCCGATGTGTAGAAATGATAACTTTAGATTTAACAGAGTGAGAATTTAAAATTTTTATGGTCAAATGGGTGGCTAAATGATATTTTAACAATGTATTCTCGTCCTTAAAAAGAATAATAAATATAGAAATAAATATCTATAAAATTTAACATACATATCTATTAAAAAAAAAACATGCTAAATTTATATATAAGTACTACAAATACTTTTGAAATAGTTTTCTTTTTGTTAAGGGAACCGATGAAATTGAATTAGATTTATTTTATTGTAAGGAGGTTAGTATGAATCTGATGACCCAGAAGTTTTGTAATGAACGAATTGACTTTAACAAATTTAACATAAAAAATAAAATATAGAAAAATTTCAAAAGTTTCGTTTTTCTTTTTAAATATTAGAAAATGTTTGCAAAATATTTAATAAGTATAAATTTTGTTTTTCAGAAAATTTTACATTGAAGATATGTATTTCATTTTTGTAATAATGATTAATTGTAGTTAAGTAAATTTTAAATAAAACTTGATACTAAATGCAGAATAATTAGTAATCTTCCTGTACGTATTTTGATCGCCATAACATCTAGGAACTTTTGGGAAGTATGTGTATCTTTAGGAAACCTAATGTATTCTGAAACAATTTTTATCTTCAAATAAATGAAAGTAAAACCAAATAGCTGAAATTGTACAGATCGCAATCCTGCAGAATTTTACATCCATTCTAAATAGATACATTTGCTTTTGAAAGTGTTAGGAACTTTAACTACTTAGAAGGATGGTTAAATAATGAAGACAATATGCACAATATGCGCAGCATTTAAGATAGAATTCAGCCGGGTAATACGCATATCTAAAACTTTTGTAATTGAAAAGTTTGAATAGACAAATTGAAATGCTGATATATAAAACTCTCCTGAGGCGAGTTGTGACATAAGGATCTGTTTCAACGATAACTTTTGAAGACGAAAAGCAACTAAAAATATTCGAGAGAAAACAGCTAAGAAAATTTTTTGGTCATAAACAAGATATACATGGTACCTATATAATAAGTTCCAGTTCAAAACTAATAGTACTAATCAACAATTTAGTAAAAAAGCCAAAGAACAAAAAGGGCAGGTCATGTGTACAAATTCCAAAATATCGGGCTCAAAAATCCATCCTTATGAAGCAAATGGTTAGATAACATAAAAAGTAATTTACAGGTAGTAGGTGTTCGTAACTGGGGAAAAGAGGCAGTAGACGGAGAACTTTAGTGAAGTGTTGAAAGGGAGATCAGTGCTCACCCTGGGCTGTAGTACCAAAAAATGATGACGATGTACATCTTTTAAGAATTAAAAATAAGAGATTTTTATTTAATTTCAGCAAAAAAAAAAAATTCGTGAAAAATGTTTAGCACATTTCCAAAAAAAAAATATTGAAAAAATGCGCCTATTAGTTTCATTCTGTCCGTCCGTCCGTCCGTCAACTACAACTACTAAGCAGTTTGTGTAATCTTTTGGAAATGTGCACTTTTAAAAACCGTTCGTTTACATTTAGTCTTGTCTTACTTATTTTTGATTAATTGAAAATAACAAATACTTTTAACATATATATATTTCCTTTATTATTTACATACATTCCATTCATACACACATACTTTTTAAATAATAAAGAATCCTAAAAATGCGTAGAATATTATTTAAGTTCAACATACACACATTTATATTAACACACACACAAACTTATATAAAATCATTCACAAATTGTATTATAGCAACAAAAAACCCAAAAACGAAAACATTTTTAAAGACAACTACAATAAATACAAAATATTTTCAATCAGCAAAAAATAAAAAAAAATAAAAACTTTTTCTTCAGTTGTTAGTTGAGATCTTTATTTCCTGATTACTAAGTATAATTTTCTGTTCCTCTTAAATTTTTTTTGCTTTTCCTCTTAGAGGTGTATTGGAGCGTGTTTTACTGTTTAAAAATTAAAAGGATCGAATTTAAAGTTTTGTTTTTAACTTTTTTGTATAATATGCTGACATGATTTTGACTTATGTGACTTTTTAGTAAAATAAACATCATACTTCCTTGCTTTTTTTCAAGGATCCTTCCAATAAAAAAGATAAACTAAACAGTTTGCACAAAAATAAAAAAAAAAAAACACAAAAAATAAATGAATCGAAAACAATTTTGCATATCTGAAAAATTAAATAAATATACCCATGATATTTTGAATTCAGTCGGCAAAAGAAACTGAAAATTGATAAATAATAGAAAGAAAATATGAAAAACTGAGTTTATAAAAAAAAAAAAATACTTCTTACACATACTCAGCAGAAGCTTGAAGAGAAAAAAAAAAACAAAATGAAAAATTGAATAAAATGAGCACTGAAAGGATTATCATCTTAAAAGATTTTAGGAGTATTAGAGATAAAAACTGAAAAGAAAGCGTTACGAAATAGCAGAAACATATAAGAAAAAGAAAAGTAATATTAGATGAAAAAAAAAAAAAAAGAAACAAATTTTTAAAAATGAAAATGTAAATTTAAATAATACAATATAATGCAGACATTTTTTTTTTTTTTTTTGCAAATCAAATTGAAAATATTCAATGGATTGAAGTACAATGATGTGTATTTAAATTATTTCATTTTTTTTTTTCTGTTTTTTACGTATTTTGGCACATTTTTTTTAAATATTTGTATATAACGAAATTGATCGTTAACTACTCTTAAACTACATTTAGATTTACAAATATGTATAAGGGTGAATTTCTTATAGTGCGATAAATTGGATTAAAATATTAATTTTATTTCTTTCTGACAGCTCTTCTGAGCTTCGGGTCATCATAATTATTAGATCTTATGCTGTTGTTTATCTTAAAAACTTATCCTACGTAATTAAAAAAATGCGAAATTGCTGTTGTCATCTTCTCTTTTCATAAAGATAGATTTTCAAAATAGGAAAGTTCTATAATTTAAGTACCGTTACCAGTTTTTACTAAAAAGAAAAGTTTTTTTTTTTTTATTCGATGTAAAAGTAAAAAAGTATATAAAAATAAGATTTTTATATCTTTGAATTTTAAGAACATGTACAAGTATATATAAAGAGTTTATTAATAATTTTATAAAATTCTTCATCATATTTCTCTTTAACTATTAAATGATTTCAAATATTATATATTATTACTATACATATATTTAATAATATCTAAAGTTAGAAAATAAAAAAAAACATATACAATATTTTGAAACTATAGGTAGTATATAAATTTTTGAAAAATTTAAATATTTACTTAAAGAAAGAAAAAAAAAATCTTTAAAAATAAATTGTATTTATTTAACATTAAAAAAAAAAAAAGAATAATATTATGGTACTTGAAATTTATTTAAAGGATTTTGTAAATATTTGAGAATTCACATAAGGATGTTTCATTATGCGTATTTGTATAATTTTTCACAAAGTAAATCTTAATTTTCTATTGAAGTTGAATTTTTTCTTTTTTGATAAAAATTAAATAATTTCTTTTTTTTAAGTGTTTAAATATTTTTATTTATTATTTATATTAATATTTCAAATTGCCATAGTACAATGGAACCATCATATGCTGAAGGTTATTTTAAGTTAAATACTATCAGTAATTTTCTATATAATTAAAAGAAATTGTTATCTTTGCAAGATTTGAATCCGCGCACCTAATAATTTTAATAAACCACGTGCTTAACCACTAAGCTTTTATTCCGTTTTTACTTTTATTAAACTTTTTTTTTGTTATTTATTTACAATCTTATACTAATTTAACCTACAAAAAGTTAGCAAAACAGGACATGTATTAGCGATTTTTTTTGTACCTTTAATTATTAATGGGCTTTTATAGGTATGCTCTTTTGCTTTTGTAGGTATATGATTGCCCAGCTTGATTTAATGGGAAAAATAATTTCACATATTCTTAGGTATAACTTATTGGAAAAAGTTGAAAAAACAATGTTTAATTAATCTTACAAATCTTAATCTTATTTTAATAATATAGGATCATCTTAAAATTGACGAAAGTTTTTAAGTAATTAATAATTTATTTTTCCATATATCTACCTATGCTTTACTCACTTATCACTTTACTAAACTTATCGAATATTTTTCAATTTCGGAAATGTGCCTTTTTGAAAATCCTTGGATTTTTTATTACTTAAACGCTTGACAACAAGTAATCATTTCTGACTCTTTTGTCTTTATCTAATATCGATATGCCATATTTCATATATTATCCCCGTTAATCTTATCTGGGTTATATTCTATTTTTTGTATAATAAAATAGTAATGATTTTAAATTTAAATTTAACTATTTTTATCTAAGAAGAAGGGCTAAGGAGCTGAAAATACCGTGAGCAAAGTCTTTTTATGTACTTCTCATTATGATAAAATAATGTTCTGTCATAGTCATTACGAATTAATTTTGTTATAGAACTATCAGTTCTAACGATTTGGGCTTTCTTCTACAAATATTTATTAGAGTAAAAATATTCAGATTTCAATGTTTATAGGGACCTCGGTGACCTAGTGGGTAAGAGCGTATAAAATACGCTGTAAACAGCGAGAGAGTGTGGGTTCGAATCCCACACAAGTCGTAAGAGTTATTCCCCCTTACGACATTTACAGTCACGCCTGAACAGGAAAGACTGTACAATTTCCTGTCCACATTTATGTGGCAGAGAAATGCATTTAAAAAAAAAAAAATTTTTTATTGACGTAAATCTCTATGTCCGTTCCTTCAAATTTATTAACTTTTTCCATTAAGCTTCCGCTTAAGTTGTATCTTATGTGTACACCATAGCTAAGATTTGGTAGTAATAATGTTTGGTAATATATTTTTTTAATTCTGTTATAGATATTTTTATTATAAGAGAGTCCTTTTGCTGCCATAACGGATTTAGTACCCTTAGCATTTACATATTTTTCATGGTCAATGAAGTTCAAGTTTCGGCGTACATGAACCTCAAGGTATTTAACGACTTTTTTTGGATTGATGAAGTGGGCCATTCAATAGCGAATTATTTCCAATTTGTTTTGATGTTTGATCTGGTTTTATTAATCGTGCCACCTTTTTTATTTATTTATTTTTGAATATTACGTATATTACACTGAATTACGGAATATTGGTAGCATCTTCGGCTGCCAGACCCATTGTGGGCTGATTTTAATTTAGGTTACATCTTTCCTAAATTTGTATCTTAAAACAACTGTGATATGCTTCTTAATATTAATCTATACTATTTAATTTTATTATTTAACAAATTATCTTTCAATATTGCAAGTCATGCTATATTTCAGTTTTATTGTATTTTCACATTCACATTATGTTTTTATTACTTTTTTTAGGTTATTTTAGGTTTCAATATAAAAATTTTAATTTCAACAATTTTGTTCTCTCTCTTCTTTCTCTATTATTTAAATTGTATTCCAAATATTAAGAACACTAGCTATCTTTTGAATTAGTTCTATTCTATTGAGGTGAGGTTGAAGAAGTTGTTGTGTGTCTAAATTATGGTTTCCGAAAATATTTAATGTGAAAGGACACTTGGTGAAAAAGTGTTTCACATAAAGTGTATGTTCACATTTTGAACACAAGGGAGGATCTGTCCATGCTAATCTTTTCTGTATCGTTTCAATTTTAGTATATGTTCTGTTTCGGCTTTTTTTTTTTAATATTTTGAATAATAGATACAATTTAGTGAAAAATTGCATAATTTTAGGTTGTAGGAACTTAATTACGAAATAAAAATGATTTTATTTGATTGAACAAAGAATAGTTAGGTATTTTTTAATAGGCTTAGAGCCTATTTATTAGTTCTTTTAACCTAAATATATTCTATTTCTGGGTAACTTTATTATTGAAAGTCTACTGAAGTTTTTGTACTACAAGTTTTATTAGATAAGTCAAATTTAATCGTAAAAATCGTAAAACTTTTTGAGTTGTATAAAAATTTTTTTGAACAAAATTTTATTTAATTAAAATTTAATTTCCTCCGCCAGAATTTCTATTAAAGCAGATATTATTATCTAATTGAAAAATATTTTTATATCTATTATAACAAAAAGGATGCAATACAAAAATAAAAATTCATTTTTTAAAATTTTTAATATAATTAGTATAATATACCTGAACCTGCGTTACCTGCGTTACCTATATAATGTATATTGTAATATGATTTCCGTTTGTTTAACAAATTTTAAACAAAAAAAAAACCTAGAAGTACAGGTCAGGTAATGTCAAATTTGTAGATGATCATAGAATATCTAAAGGACTGTCTGTCTTTTTAAATTAATTTAAAACTAATTTAACATTAAATAACGTTAAATATTAATTATTTGTTTAAAAATAAAACCGAAAAATTAAGGCATAGTTTTATATATTATAATTATATTTATCCATGATCTGATGATTTTTGGTAACGCTGATGAAGCTTAAAAAATATTGAAATATACAATAAAATGCAATTGTTGTAATCGATGAAAACTTTTGTAAGGGTTTTTACCAATTATATTCAGTTATTCAGAGAGTTTTTAATCCATGAATGAATATGTATAGAACAAGTTCGATATCAACCTTTATCCATGCCCTTATCGAACTAATTCACTCTTCACTTATTAACACTTCTAGTGTTAATTTACTTTTTCAACTCCTTTTTTCAGCGTTTGCTGAAATTACGCTGAATTACTATATACCGTTAGAAAAAGATTTTGTATGTATTTGTATTTTTATTTTTTGTATTTTTAATATTTACGGTTTCCGTTTACTCTTTTTCCGCCAGAATCAAAAAACATTTTTCTTTTTTATTTTATATAAAAATACATATTGTCTTTCTCTTTCTTTCACTTTGACAAAGTATAAAAATATATATTTAATTGTATTGTTTTATACTAATTAAATTTAACAAAAAGCAGTAAGTAGCGTTAGTATAATTTTTTAGCATTTAATTTCATTGTGCATTATAATATTTAACATATTTTTTTTAATTTTGAATTTTTGATTAAACGGAAGAGACCTAAACATCAAAACAGATATTATTTTAGACCATTTTAATAAAAATGTAATATAATATAAATTCTGCAGGTGTTACAAATTTAGTTTTTCATTTGAAATGTTAAGTAAAAGCTAATAATTAGTAGATTTGAATTGCGTTACCTAATATGCTAAATTCTATTGGTGGTGACTGGCGAATCCATTAATTAGAAATTAAATGATTCATATTGGCATAAAGATGTCAACATTTCTATAAAGAAGTATAAAAATCTACACTAAGTGGTATATGAAGTAACACTTGTTATATGATAATTTTAAAGTGATAGAAACTCACTCACCTTTACGTTTTTCTTCATTGTTATTCAAAAATATAGTTAAAACATTCTGTACCTATTAGGTACATCTTTTTCCCAAAATTATTTCTAAATTTTACAAAAATTTATAAAACAATTACCGTTATATTAAAATTATATATAACTGTATATTATGATTTATTTTTATTGTTGATTATTTTTCAATTAACTACAAATAAGGTTATGTAAGTGTTTCTATACCGTTATAAAATTATTCTACATATAAATTGTTTGAATACTTGTTCACATATTATATGAATGTATGTGTGTAAGTATGTAAATATTTAAAGTGTTAAATTAAAAACGTTTTTTTTTTCATTATTTAACTGATTGTTTTATTTTTTTATTTACGTTCCTATCAAATAGATAGAAAAAAGGAATAAAGAAAATGTATACTTTTATTGAGTGGCCATAACTTTTAACTTTTTTAATAAAATTGAATTATATTCAAGTAATTTAATGTAATGCAATATTTTATAAATCACTTATACTATTATAATTACTGTTACTCTTTCTATTTATATTAGTATATATAGTTAAGTTCATTTTAGTTCTAGAAAATTTAATTTTATATACAAGAGTAACAATTTAAAGTTTATTTTATGGACTTTTTTACACATGATTAAAGGCAAAACAATATTTTTAAAAATATCCTATAGAAATAAAAAAAAATGTCGTTGAAAGAAGGTGTATTTTATAGAAATATATTGAAATTGTTAATAAGTTTCAACTGATCTCAGGAGTCATATAAGAAATTAAATTAAAATAAAAACATTTTGAAAGCAATCTCTACTGATTAGTACATTTTGATGCAAACTTGTTAAGACTGTTAACCCATTACATTCAGTTACTCAGAGATCGATTCGCTCTTGAATTATAACTTCTAGTTAATTTACTTTTTTAAGTCCCTTTTTTCAGCTTTTGCCTATATTCTTGATTTACGTTGCTTGATTTACTTTTCCACCTGTATTTCACCGTACTTTAGCATGTGATTTGCTGGCTGTATAGACACTTTCTATTTAATCTCAAGTTAATTACAGGACATGTAAAATAATTTCTTCTATACTACTTTTCTGATCAAATTCTATATTTTCTATATTTTTTTAATCAAGTGAAATAGAGTGTTGTTTACATTTTTTTATTATATTGTGTAATTGTTAGCAATCATTGCTACTACAAAAGCCTGTAGTTATACAAAAAAAAATATGTATGGAATAATATACATGTAGTTTTGTTGAACCTATTAAAAGATGTTTATATTCATTTTTTAATATAAATTTATATGTTTTTATTTGTATGTACATATGTACATATATATATAAATAATTCTTGGGTAATTAATATTCATGAGCTAGTCAAAAATTATGTTACTAACATGTTGAGTAATTTCATTTCATATATGATACAACAATAAAAAAAAAAATCAAGTAAAAAATTTAATAGTTTAAGCAATAACGGTATATTTTTTTTTTACTATTTTAATATATGTATGTATAAAGTAGGAAGTATAATTATGGTGAATGCTGTAAAATTTTAAAATATATGTATATATTATATATATTTATATATACATACATATATTTATATACATATTTAGTTTAATATGTGAAAAAATATATAAGTGCATGTAATAAATTTATAAGATTAATGAATAGTGTGTGTGTAATTTTGATTGCGATTTGTCGGGGTATAACAGTATTTTAAATATTTTTTTTAAATAAACTTAAGCATACATAATATGCTTATTTATAAATACATATTGTATTTATTTATGTATATTAAAATTCATGCTCCGTTTGCAACTCATAGAACTCATGATAAAAAAAAATAGTACGGGTTATATCACAATTTGGAAATGGGTGAAATTAATTGCTGAATAACTATCTGCCATTCGCGTATCTGTCATTAGTATCATAACTGGAGAATGAAAAAAGTTAAAGTTATGAAATTCAACAAAATAATTTTGAAATGGTTGGTAAGTCTTTGGTTGAGTTTCGAACACATTTTTCCGGTTGCTCCATCATACAAATTTTTGGAAATATGTAGTTTACATATTTTTAACACTATAAGAGTTAGTGATGTTTTTTTTAAATATTATAAGCAGAGTTATAGCATATCGCATTTTAAGGATAATAATGGGTTTGTATGGGTATTTTCAAGTTGACAAGGGTACATTTTTTTGGAAGAGCAGATGGGGATCATCAAAAGATACTCTATAGAGGAGTTGAACTAGCATGACACCTCTATGAATGTGTGACACTTTAACGTACTAAACACCATTTTCAATTTATGGCCAAACAATAAATAATTATTGACCTTTAGTGCTAATGTATTACTTTGCCAAGGGAAGTAATTATTAGGAAGTGGAAATTGGTTTCAAAACAAAATTGTTAATGTTCATCTTCAATATTTGAACATTGTATATTTAATCCTCATCCATTCAAAACAGCACTAACGCGAAACCATCCCCAAAAATTGTCCTTATTAAATCTATATATAACAAATATTAAGAGGATGATTAAGAAAAGAATATATCATTGTCAGAAAATCTACAATCATTTTAGAAATGAAACACTGACGCCTATTGATTTGCATATAGGGAATGGAATATATAGGAGCTGTCTTACATATATAAGCTCTCATACATTTGCAGGTTTCAAAATGTCTTTATCTAATTAAAAATTCGTTAGATTTCAGATCTAAATACAACCACTATTATTTATTTCTCTAACAAAAATTTCCTTCAATTTTCTACTGTACACTGAAAATGAAAACCTAAAAGCCAGCTCGATATCAAATTAAGGATTCTTATTATTGGATTATCTTATTGCCTTATTCGCAAAAAAAATTCAACAAAAACGAGAATCTATATCAACATCTGTATTTCTCATTTAAAATAAAAATAAAGGTTTTAGTTTTTTTTAATACTTTGACTAATATTAAATATTTGAATATATCTTAGTAATGTGTAATTTCTTAAAATGTTAACTATGAAAGAAATTCTTAATATTTTTTGAATATTTTCTTTTAATTCAATACTAACAAGTAACGCGGTATTTTGCCTGATTCGGTCTATATTTGATTATACAAATAGTTAGATGTAAGCATCAAATTACCGTTATTACAAAAGCCATTACTTCGCCGTTTTTTATATTAAATTTATTTTCATATATGATTGATTGAAATTGTAGATTACATCTGACATAGAAAAAAACGAAGAAAAAAGATTGAAAATTTTAAAATCTATATACATACATATAAACAACAACGTGATTATTTTACATCTATAAGATAGAAGAATAGAAATTTAAAAGAGAAAGAGGAAAACCAACATATGATTAAGGATATTATGTTAGAACAGAAATTTGTTTATTGTGTGTTCGTTTAAATCATAAAGTGATTAAAGATGTTAATAAAGGTGTAATATGCTTTTGGCATAATGCTTATCTAAATGCCTACTAACCGACTACGTCAAAACTTTCAAAGAAAAACAAAAATTAAAATTCAAAAATGAGGTAAAAGATTTTGGTGGTAAATTTTTATATTAGTTTTGCCACTACCGCAATAAGTAATGAAATTTATATTTTCTTAACGCAGATTTTAATATTTTAATTTGAATTATGATATATGATTTTGCAAAAAACATAAAATATCATGACAGGAATTTGCTATTGAATAAAAAATATTGAAAAAAAAGGTTGAAGAGATGTCATAAAAATATAAAAAGAATTTTTGTAGAGGTGAAAATTTTTAGAATTTTTCGTTTGGGCTTATAAAAAATTAAAGAACAGAAAAAAGAAGTATTTAAAATTTAAAAATGAATGAATATAAATTAATTTTTTTTTTTAGAAAATATTATGATTTTTCTAGAGCTTTAATTAGTGCTATAAAAATGTGCAAATTAAAGTTAAAACGACAATAGCTTAGTTTCTCATATTTTACAGTAAGAAAAAAACAGTATTTTCTGAGAACATTTTATCCTAGAAAAAAAGGGAAATTCTGAAAATAACGGGACTCCGCGTAGAGCAAAGACAGTATATGATAACGGTACCTTGTACCTTTAAGAATGAAACCGACATTTAAGAACATGCTTTTCCATTTCTGTTTTTAGCACATTTCTAAAGAATTTTTGGAAAAATGTGCCTATTAGTTTCACTGTGTCCGTCCGTATGTTCACACCGTTAAAGATAGAGAAAAAAAATGTTAACCATGTCAAAATCAATGTATGTCAACGGTACTTCGTAACGTCACCGTTAAGGGCCAAAAGGACATTTAAGAACATGATTTCCCATTTCAGTTTTTTTATCTAAACCGTTATATATTTAAGTTATTGAAGTCTATTGAAAATGTTGAAGAAATTTTTGGCCCCGTCCTCCGTCTCACCTAAAATTGAAGAGGAATATACCTCCCCTGCTATGGGACACAACGCGACAGATAACTTTAGGGTCCTATGACCCAGAATTAAGTCAGAAAATTTTATATATATGAATATGTGTGATTCTGAATTAGGTGGCATTTTATAATCGGTTACAAAATAAATATTATACGCTTTTCCAGAATATCTATTTAATACTTTAATTTATTTATTTATTATTATGTCGAGCTTTAATCAAGTTACAATATAAACTACTTAATCTACTTAAGCTAAAATTAAACAAGAAATCAAATAACAATAATAAAAATAATTAATTGATAATAACTAAACCAAAAAAGTATTACAGTTTATAATTAATTAAAATAAAAATCAAACTATAAATTACAACAAAATAAATTCAATTAAGAATCCTCAGGCCAAGGGTTATTCAATAAGTTAATTTACATAAATAAATATAGATTACTTTTTAGTGATTGTATTGTTAGTAGGAGGTTCATATGGCGGTTTTATATATGTTATAAAGAGATATCATTCTATTAATAGGTTTATGTTTACTATAATTAGTTCTATGGATGTGCAAGTCAAACGTATTAACAGATCTTGTCTACAATAAATTGAGAAGATAAAATATTACCTATAATCAAAGAAGTGAAAAGAGATTTTAATACATATAGATCATCAAATTCTCTTGCGCAACGTTTAATGAAACCTAGCATAGAGTTGGATTAATTTAGTACATCACTATAATGAATGTGAAATAAAAGCTTACTATCGAAGAGTACCCTTAGATTTTTTATAGAGACAACTTTAGGAATAGTTTGGCTATTAAAAGAAATACAAAATCGGGACGCCATGTAAAAGTAATTAATGCACATTTATTAACGTTAAGTTGAAGATTATTATTGCAACTCTAATCATAAAATCGATTAAGATCAGCTACGAAGGCTAAAGCATCTTCTAAATTTTTAATTAAGGAAGATTTCATAACATCGGCATAAATTTTAATATGACTATTACGTATTAAAGAAGTAACATCGTTAATGGAAATAATGAACAGTAGAGGTCCAAGACTACTTTGAGGAACAACTGTGGCAACATCGAATTTAGAAAATGTCGCAGATCTAGAAGACACACTAAACCTACGTTCGGAGAGATGGAAGTGTACCCAATTAATGAAAAAATGGGGAATCCTAGTTTTTCCAACTTAAAAATAATAATATTGTGCGTAAAAATAATCACTAATAGCACATCTATTTGAAAACTATCCTCCATGTTGATATTGATAAGAGTGGAGGTAGATTCAATAAGATTAGTAATAATTGATTTCTGCTTCACAAAGTCATGTTGGTAAGGTGATAAAAACAAGTACAATAATCAATCAAATACGATATATTCAAAAAGTTTGGGCATAAATGATAGTTTCGCAATTGGTGTGATAATTTGAAAAGTCTTCCAGATAGAAGGAAAAATACCAGAAATCAAAGAAAAATTAAATAAAATGGAAAAAGAACCACATAATGATATCGAACATTTTTTTAAAAATATGTTTAGAATATCACCAGTTCCAGGATTAGAGTTATTGTCAAGCTTTATTAAGTAGTTTAAGACCACATTAGAATCAATATCAATATTAGTAAGCGTTATTATAATATTCATTATATGCGAAAGATTTTTTGCCAAACTTTGTAACATAGTAAATAATATTATATAATTAATAAATTTAAGTTTTTTTTATCTAACAGAAAGTTTTATTTTTGGTAGTTATTTTTTCCTTATTGAGGATATTTTTCAGGTTACCCAACATGGGCAACATCAAAAAAACATCAAAAATTATTATAGTCTTATTGCCTAACAATTTAAGAGTATTCTGACTAACAGCTAATGGGACATTATCCCCAAGCTAAATTTATATAGGGTTCCGGAGTTACAGCTCCTCAAAATTTCAAAAAAGCCCCATTTTAAAATGTATATATCTCAGGCTTTGGTAAGAGTTTTACAATCTTAAAACGCTAGAAGACCGAAACTTTATAAAAGAATATCAAAATTATGCAATATTTTGCAATTTACTATTTAAATTGAAGACAAAATTTTGCTAGATTTTTCTTCCTTCATAACTCTGACGCTTTTAGTTAGAACGCTAAAATTTTAAGAGCGGAAAAATATTTTAGAATTAATGTAAGTTGTTCCAGAAAGTTTTTAGCACATTTTCAAAAAAATTTTGAAAAAATGTGCTTATTAGTTTCACTCTGTCCGTCCGTCCGTCTGTTTACAAAACTTCTACACCGTTAAAGATAGAGAAAAAAAATTTTAACCATGGGTAGGTCTCATAAAAAAAATAATTTTGTGGAACAACTTTTTCATGTAGCCCCCCCCATTACGGAGCTACAGCCCCTCAAACTTTGAAAAAGCCCTATTTTTAAATGCATATATCTTATGTTCTGCTTAAGATTTTTTCAATCTGAAAACGCCATTCGGCAGCAATATTTTTTAGCTTTATAAGTCAATATCAAACTTATACAATTTTTTTAAATTTAGTATTTAAATTCACCGTTCTGTGAAAACCAAATTTTGCATGATTTTTCTACTTCCATAACTCCGGCACGCTTCTAGATAGAAGCTTGAAATTTTGAGGCAAGAAATAACTTTTAGAATTAGTATAAGTTTGCTCAGAAAATTTTTTCGGACCACTCCCTGTTTATGAGCTATTAGGGCTTAAAAATTGAAAATTTGCTATTTTTAAACACCTGTAACTTAGAAACCTGTACACATTTTACTTCGGAAAGATATAAAAATTAAAGCTACAATAATATATTTTTACGTGTGTTAAAGGTTTATCTTAGTTGTAAAGGTTTCCAAAGTTGCAGCTCTTCAAAATTGCAAAAAAGCCCCATTTTCAGATGTATATATCTCGGGCTCTGCGTAATAATTTTGCAATCTAAAACCGCCAGAAGATCGAAAATTTTATTATCTAAATAAAACAATATCAAAATTATGTAATATTTTGTAATTTACTATTTAAATTTACCGTTATCTGAAAACCACATTTTGCATGAAATTTCTTTTTTCATAACTCCGGCACGCCTTTAGATAGGAACCTGAAATTTTGAGACAAGAAAGAACTTTTAGAATTAGTATAAGTTTTCTCAGAAAATTTTTTGGTAACACCCCCTCTTTAAGAGTTATTACGCCTCAAAAATTGAAAACTTGCTATTTTTAGACACCTCTAACTTAGGCACCTGTACACATTTTTTTTCGGCAAGACATGAAAATTAAAGGTTCAATAATATATTTTTACGTGTGTTAACGGCTTTTCTTAGTTATATAGGATTCCGGACTTACGGGCCCTCAAAATTTCAAAAATGTCCTATTTTCACGTTTTTTCTTAGTACATGAAATTTTCAAATTTTTGTGTAAGTCACACTTCTAAACAGTTTGTATTGAGTTTTGGAAATGTGCGCTTTTAAAAACCGTTGGTTTACATTCTACCTTGTTTTGTACCACTTCACGTTTAAGGGCTATTAGGGCTCAAAAATTGAAATTTAGCTATTTTTAAACACCTGCACTTAACTTAGTCACCTACACAAATTTTTTTCAAAATAAAAGGTAAAAATTTAAGCTTCAACTTCATAGTTTTATATATGTTAATTGTTTTTTCAAAAATGTTTTCTATATTTTTCACATTTATTATATGAAATTTTCAAATTCTGGTGTAGAGTCACAATCCTAAACAGTTTTGTATTGCCTTTTAGAAATCTGCGCTTTTGGAAATGTACGAAAACCATTGGTTTACATACTTCCTTGTTTTTTTATTTGAGCGAATTTTTGTGAAAACAAATTACCTAAGTTATATCGTAAGTTTTATATGTATATCCAAAGGATTTTGAAATTTTGTGAAAACAAATTACTTAAATTTTATCCCAACGACTTCTGCAATTTAATTAGTGTACCTCAACATGTTCGTTTTATGGTAAGAATTTCGGTAAAACTTGGATGAATGGGTGTAAGTGGTTCGAGTTAGTAGCTGTCACAAAACTCCAATATTTACTATTCCGGTATTTTATTTTTAGACAGAAGGACAGACTTATAAGAACAGAATAAGACTAATAAGAAAATTTTACAAAAAAATTTATAAATGAGTGCTGAAAATCAATTTTTTTGAAATATACCTTCTAAATAAAATTAATTCAAAAAATCTTCTGAATTTTAATTTTTCATAATTTTATAAATGTTTAAATGTATGGTTATAAAATTTCATAGGTCTTTTCTAATTTTTGAAATACTTAGTTCTAAATAAATCATTATTAATCGCTTACAAGTTTCATAAGTTTTAGTCAAATGAACTCTAAAAAGTTTGTAAGATTTGAAAACTTTAATATTGTAAAGAAATTTCTTAATAAATGAATTATATTTAATATATCCTTCTTGTAATTCTTAGAATTTCAATGTTTTCTATTTTTTTTGTTACAACCCCCAGTGGACATTGTTTGAGCTGACATTAAAAAAGGATGACTAGATTATAAAATTGAAAATAAAACGTAGGTTCTTAATTTGAATAATGTAAATTTACTCGATTTGAACTTCAAACTTTAACTTTACAGAAACACATTTGTAAGTTTAAAAATTTTGTTAAAATATGCATAATTTAACTAACAAAAATAAAAAATCATTTTACATTTTTAAACTTTTACTAGTTATCAATTTCACTCATCATTGCATGAATCCTTGAACTTTCAATTTAAAGTTAGTTGATGTTAAAATGAAAATTTTGGGTTTCGATAATACCCAAAACATTTTAATAACATTTGGGATTATCCATCAACATAATTATCAGGCACTGCCACTGATGACAAATCATTATTTCTTTAATTTTCATCCAAATCATTTATGTTTCAAATTTATCAGTCTCAGAAGATTTGTTTTTATTAATTTTATTAGTGTAGTTTTCTTTAATTTTCCAATGGCTTTTCTTTTGTTGTTGTTTGTTACAAAGTCACATGTCTAGACATGATTTAAAAAAAAAAAAAAACCAAAACAAATTTGTATTTTATATTTTTAAAGTTTTTTATGTGTTTTTTAAGCAGATTTTCCAATAATATGAGAAAAATATACTATCTATTTAATATCATGCAGGCGATCATGTCAGTCCGTTATTATGTTTGAAATATAACAAAGAAAATTTTGGATAATTAACATTGAAAAATTAATTTTGTAGAAATTCGCAAAAATTTGAAAAACACGCTGTATTAAAATAGTAATAAGTTAAGTTCTATTGTGTAGTTTTTTAATTATTTACTGTAACTTTGGAACTTTGTCATCACATTTCCAACTTTATCATCAGTTGTGCAAAATGTTTTTAAGATGGTAATAATCATCTGGTCTAACATTAAATTTTAATATTTATGAAACGCTTTTCTGAACTGATTTTTAAAAATTATTTATATGCATTCAAATTTTAAAAATATGCATTTTAAAACACTTGTTTTTAGATGCTTCCTTGTTTTTTACACAGTTTATCTTTTCACTGATTTTTATTTTTTGTATTTCGGTTTGACTTTATTTGACTTCATTATTTTTCATGCATTTGACCCTGATTTTTATCGGTAATGCTCCATTTTTCACCTTGAAATATTGAAATAAAGTGAACGCACGCACTTGAAATAAAGTGAACGCACCATAATTTTTATGAAATTACTTTTTTTTTGTAAAAAAGAATGTTGATTTCATTATGACTGTCTTATTATGATGCTGCTTCCTAAACCAAATCTAGACTTATATTCATTTTGTTTTAATTTTCTAATCGAAAACATGACTTGTCAAAATGTTAATCAAATAATAACTTAGTAAATTTTTAATTATTCTTGCATTAAAAAGTTTAGAAAAATAAAATAAGAGAAATATGAAAAAGAAATAATTTTGATGTTGTGACTTGCGAAGAGGCATATTTTTTATTGGTATATATTAATTACAAAAGAAGGAGGGGAAGTTCACGTTTTATATGAATATCCAAAGGAAAGATTAAGAAAACTCATAGTTTAGCAGACAATTCAACACTTTAATTTCAAAGAGACGACAAAACAATATATTTGTCAATTGCAATAAATTGTTAAGAATTTGACTTGAATACCTTTAAAACTAACTTTTCGAAAGATGTCAAACGAATATAATGAAACATAGGTATGCATTCTTTTAATAACAATAGAAAAATAGGAGGAATGTTTAAAAATAAGAATTTCTATTAAACTATATGGAATGGACATAATCTCTACAAAGAAAATCTAGAAATGGTATTTCTATTGATCTGTATGATCTCTGTACAAAACCCTTTTTCCCTTACCATCTACTCTACTAATTTAAATTGTCTGATATAAAGTGATTAATTGTTAGTTGTCTGCTGCTTTCTTTTTAAAATATACCTTTCTCTCTTTCTTCAAATTGACTAAAATGAAGATCATTTCAAAAGATAATGTGTAACAATGTAGTGGCACGTGTTATGTTTCAATAAAATTTTCTTTTATTTTTATTTTGCTATTATAACGTGATTTTTATAATAAATATTACCAGACTGTTAGAAAAATATTTACAAACAAAAAAAAATAAAAATAAAAAACTTTTTCTTATAATATTTACCCTATAATATCTTTTTCAAATATAAAAGTGAATCGTATTGTGTGAAAGAGATAGAAACATAAGTTATTCAATTTTGTTTTGACTTTTGTGAAACAAAAAAAACAAAACTTAAGGTGTAACTTAAGTTAAAAAAAAAAAAAAACCATTTTCTTTTGTTTCGTTTTTTTGTTTTTTAGCTTTATCATCTTCATTTTAATCATAATCATCAACATAATCAATACAACAATCATAATCAATTTTAATTTAACTGATGGCAGCAACAGAAAAATATTAAAATTTTGAATTTGAAGCCTGTTAATTTGCGTAAAAATAAAAAAAGGAAAAAATAAAAAAGAAAAGTTATTTACATGGTGAAAATGAAATTTGTTTCATTTTGTTATTTTTTGTTCTGGGGTTTTTTTTTTTTTTTTCTCTTTTGTTTCATAATTTTATTTCGTATTTCAAATTCTATCTCATTCTTTCATAAGGTTAACTGAAATTACGATGATGTTTGAAAAAAAAAAGAAAAATTTAGATTTCTTCAGGCTTCTTAGAGTTTTCTATTTATATAAAGATTTAAATGTGTTAGAGTGTAGGTTTTCTTTGAATAGAATAACAGTATAATGCTTATAATTTCTGAAACAAATGGAATAAAAATAAATTAAGAAGAAACAATGTGAAAAGAAACATGATCAAAAAAAAAAAATATATATAAAAAGAAGAAATAAAAATGAAAACGAAATATTTTTGAAAATATTTTCATAATTTATTAAATTACATAAAACAAACAAATTCTTGGATTTGGTTTTTTATTTTTTTTGTGTGTGTATGTGTGGGAGAATTTTCAATGATGGTGAATAAATATTTTTTTTGTTTGTTTTTTGGAGGCATAGGAATTAAGAGTGAGTATTTGATTATGGAAATTTTTGGGTGGTAACTGGTGATGAATTTGTATTTTTATAAAGGGCTGAATAATTTAATTTATTTTCATAATCGTTTCTGATATTTTTTTTTTATTTTATATTTGAAAAAAATTTTTTTTTTCAAATTTATTTAATGTAATTTATATAATATATGTATATAATTATATGTTATATGATAATAATTGCAATATATATAATATCTACTGAATTTATATATAACATGTGTTCTTATATCTAAATGAAATGGCAAAATATGTATTTTAAAATGGCTCATTATCGCCTTTTAAGAAAATTGTTCTAAATTATATATTTACATAATGTCTATATTTATATTTTGATTGAATGTCTAAATAAAATTAATAATAATTATAAAAAAAAAAAAATATTATAACCATATCAAAATTCTAAATAAAATTTCAGTACCATAAATATTATAAAGTAATGGAAGACAATAAAGATTTACTAATTTCTAATTTATTTAATTAGATTCTATTTTTTAAAAATTTTCATTATTTATACTGTTAAATATTAATCATCAACTGTGAAATTAGTAATTTAAAATATTTAAATTAAGGCACTTTAAGATAAGGGGGTTGATTATCGATTATAAAATTTCTGAACGATACCAAATATACCAAAACTCAGTAAAACTATTGTATGGTATATGTTGTAAATAATTTTGAGATTTGTTAACGAAAACTTATAAAGTAAAGTAATGAAAGTAAAGAAATAAAAAAATGTTTTATGCCCCACACTGCCCCTCAGATGACTTTATTTATAATGACGAAAAAAATTTCACTTCTAATCGAAATTTTTGCAAACTCTAGCTGAAGATATAATCTAGCTTTTTTAAATTTTCACCAAGGACTTAGAAGTCGTTATCAAATTGCTTTGGTAAAAACTTCATAATGAGATAAGCTATAGCATATTTATAAAGATTAAATTATCAAAAAAAAAATGGAGTTCTTATGGGTCAAAAAAAAATACTAATTTATAATATACTCTTGCTCAGATTCGAATTATTAATCGATTTAGCCATATATGTCCGTTTGCTGGACAGGCGAGCAATAACTTAGTAAAATTTATTTCTTATAACACAACTGGTTCGTATTAGCTACTTTTTTATATGAAAATAACTGTGTCTATCAAAGTTATAAGTATGTGAAATATTGAGGCAAATGCATAAAACTGAGCTCGAACTCACTTTTTTAAACAAAAACTACTCTTGAACTCTTACGAAAAAGTCAAATTTCAATTCAAATTCAGTTTTATGCATTCGGTTCAGTGTGAAAAGAACTTAAGTCAAATGCTAACAATTTTTTGCAAATTGCCAACAACTTCTCTAAATATTGGTACTTAATAAAGTTAAACATCTGAAAATTTTAAAAAGCTAATAAAGATTTAATACCCTCTCTGAAAAATTTGGTTGGTTCAAAAGAACAGGTTCGAGTAGCTGTTATATAACTGTAAAACTTACTTAAATGAATATCGGTACTTAATTAAGTCAGATAACTGAAATTTTATAAAATATATATATAAAAAAATATATAAAGTTGACACTGTAAAATATGCATTAGTACTTGTTTTTTTTTTTAAATAATTAATCAGAACTAGGAGGAGTATCTTAATTAGTTAGTACATTTGTTAATTTAATTTAAAATTTAGTGCTAACTTTGAGTAAACAAATAATTATTAATTACTTTTAGATAGTTATAAGTTAATTTTGTGTTAATTTTTTATATTTTTGATAACATAAATCTTTTTGTTTTGACAGAAAATTTGCTAAAAGCTGTACCACAAAAATTTTTCAGAGAAATTTTAAAAACTAAAATAAAAAAGTCTTTTGTTAGGTTTCTAGATTCTATATTTATTTAAACTTACCTAAATCAATCAAATAAAAATAATTTTTTGAATTTTATTTTTAAAATTTAAATGTAACAAAAAAAAAAAAAAAAAAATAAAGAAAACAATATGTTGAAATTATTTATTCAATCAAATTATTATTAACTTATAAGTAGGTACGTATAACAAAGAAAATTTAAAAAAAAAAAAGTATAATTTAAATTTTTTTTAAGAAAAATATTAAGAAAATTTCAAAAAGATTTTTTTTTTTATTTTCGGTAGATTGTTCAAATAGATTTGAAATATGATTCCAGACAACCTTAAGGAAATCGTTTTATCCTTTATTTTTTTTTTTTTTAGAAAATAATTCAATTGGAAATCATTTCTTTTCGGTGAAAATGTTTAATATATGAATGTATATGTATACGTATATATGTATTACATTATATTAATAATCAAAGAAAAATTATTTTTCTGTTGAAAAAAAAAATTATGATTTCATTGAAAAGATCAAAAAATGTTAAAAAAAAAATTTTGTTAAATGTAACAGTAGGTTTTAAATTTGTTTTCTTTTTTTTGAAGGAAAAACCAAAAAATTTTAAAATGGAAAATCAAATTGTAAAACAAATTTATGGTTGAAAGATTCTTTTAGATTACATGTAATTTTTGAACAGCAAAATAACAGGTTGGAAATTAAATGATTTTTTATTTTAAAATCTTTTACGCTTCACACTATCCAAATTACTGATTTTTTCACTATCCAAATTACTGATTCTTTTTTATTATTTCAAATTGTTTTATGAAATTTCTTCAACTTTAATTTTAGCTCAAAATGGTAGTTTGTTCCAGCAGCATCGCTAGTCTATTGAGTAAGAGTGTATGAAATATAGTATAAAGACCGAAGAAAGTGTGGGTCTGAATCCTACACACAACGTAAGAATAATTCCTCCTTACCGTATTAACAACTGCCACACCTGAAAAGGAAAGAAATCAATTTACAGTATGGTTTTAGTCAAACTTAAGATATTAAAATTGAAACACAGTATAACTTAATTGCCTTTGTTGCTCTTGTCAAGATAAAATACCCTAACCACGAGGAGAATACAAAAAGGTTGCATTTATAATGTTTTAATTAGTTCTAAGATACATTTTTAAAAAGTTCAATTTAAAGTATTGTATTTAAAACTTAAAATTATATATGTATAAAAATATTAAAAAATAATTAAATGAAAATAAATGTTAAAACCAAAATGTGTTTGTATAAAAACCACCCACTTCTATTTAATAAAAGGATAACTAAAAATTATTTTACTAAAGAAAAACGCGAAAAAATGATAATGTTTTTTTTTTCAGGTTCAATGAATTCATATTTAAATTATGATTTCAAGGTTATTTATGTTTCCTTTTCTTTTCTGAAAAATAATAAAAGAAGAAAAGAAAAACAAAGATAATTAACATTTTCTTTTAAAATTATATTTTTTAATAATATTTGTTTTTAATTCTTTTAGATAATGACCTTATAACAGATTATTGGATCTATTTTTTCATTAAATTTTTATTGAAATTGCACAAAAGCAATTCGTTCTGTAGATTTAACCAAACCAACCAAATTTAAAATTTTTAAAATAAAAAAATAAAAAACAAACCCATTTTGAAATTAAGTAATTTTTTGTTTTGGTAAATCACTGAAATTGAAATATTTTCTACAAAAGTTGAACTGTATCACCCCTTACACTAGTGCCATTTTTAATCTCCGTTCAGTCTAACTATCATTAATATTTTTTATTTTGGAGCGGACATGATTTATTAAAAACCTGTCGTACTCCGTTTTTATTCGGCTATTATTACCTAATTATTAACTATTCGAATGCACTGTGATTAAAAAGAGTTAAAGCAAAGCATGGAAATACATCTTAATTTAATAATAAAACGAGGACGGGTGCAGTATTAGTAGACTGTGTCATACCCTGGGATACCCATATGAATATAATATATGTTGTTTCCATAAAACTTGATAATTTTTTACAAAATTTCAGCTGTTTTACTTATTAATCAAAGTAATATATTTATGTAAGTTTTGGAGTTGTATGACAAGTACTCGAAACTGTTGCCCTAAACCAACCATATTTTAGAGAGGTTATTGCCATCAAAATTGATAATCTTTTACAAGATTTTAGATGATTAACTTAATTATGTTCCGATATAAGCAAGTTCATACGGGTATAACAAATTGTGCAAGAAAAAATGCCCATAATCCATTGTACAGGTAAGCAGTTTCACTACACAGTACAGGTAAACAGTTAATTAAGGTAGAAATGACAAGCAGTTGATGTTTCATCAAAAATTAGCAAAATAAAAGTTAAAGTTATTAGTGAATCGGAATTTATCGCTAAAAGTGTTACAATTTATTTTTGTATTGTGTTTCAACTTAAAAAATCTCAAGGTTAGGGAAATTGTTAATTTCCGTCATAGAAAATATTTCAACTTCAATGTGGTTTACCAAAACAAAATACAAAATTTTAAAATGAGGGCCATTCAGTAATCGCATTCATTTTTGGAGATTTCTAAAAAACCAGTTTTCGCCATAATATAAATTCAGAAACATAGGATATGACACCCGGTATAATAATATTTAAAAGCTTCAAAAAATACAAAACTGGACTAGAGTTATATAGAAAAAATTATGGAGCCATGATGAAAGTAATTGTATAAAAAGATTTTGTAATTAAAACCATGATATTTTATTTATTACTTCAATAAAAATTATAAGGACCCATAGTGGTAGAAGACAAATATTGACGGTTCAGTCGGTCAATTCTATATAATCCTAAAACTAACTTTCTCCGATATTCTGTTTATATTGCTAATAAGGCTATTTACAAAAGCTATTTTCATTTTTTTTATTAACTTTCCAATAGATTTTGTTTTTTTAAGTCCTTTTTATATAATAATTAAATTTTTGAAAATTCACAACTTTGTGAATTAAAATAATCAAAACAATCTGTTTAATATTTTATTCAAAAATCTTTTTTACTGATCAATCTTTTAAATTCCAATTAATTTTAGTTTTTCTTTTTCTTCTTTTTTTTTTAAATTAATTAAAAACAAATCACGAACACGATTACATAAAAAATAATTCAGATCTTAAATTAAAAGATAATTACAGGTGAAAATTTCATTATTTTAACCTGTCTCTTTGGTATAATATTTAAGGTTATGATAATAGGCTGTTATTATTATTATCTTTTAAAATAATTTACTCTTTTTTTTCTTACAAATATTTTTTTTGAAAACGCTTAAAAATTTTTGAAATCTGATATGAATGATTGAAGGGAACGAAGATGATTTGGTGAAGATTTAAATAATAATTTTTTAGTCTTTTTAATTTTTTTTTCCATCTAATAAAATTATTAAAGAATTTTATATATTATTCTTAAAAGACCTTTTAAAAACATCTTAAAATATCATCTTAACCTCGATTTCATCCTCTTGATCTCATTTTAAAATATATAAAACTTTAATACATCTTAACCATCCAACCATATTAAATTGTTGTATATAGGTATAAAAACTTGTAAATCCTTTTGAGCCATAAGTTAAAAGCAAAAATATTCTTAATTAAATCTAATAATTCTTTACCAATCTCTCTTCCTATTGCTCTTTATCACAATCCATCTAATTTTTTACTAAAATTTTGTTGTTTATTTTTATTTTTAATAACTTGTCCCCACTGATATTATATTGTATTATTGTTTCTTTGGTGTTATAAGACTCTAAAACAATTCCTAACAGACTGTGGATAAATGAATAATGAAATAAGTATATGGGAAGGGGTTTTACAGTTAGCTATATATATATGACTTATATACTTAATGTCTTTAACATTTTTCATTTCTTTTCAAAAACAAAAAAAAATTTTGTTTTTTGAAAATGTTAAACAATTACTTAGGTTGTTGTCTGAACCTGATAATATCTAAAAATTTCATATACATTCAAGTAAGTAAACCTTCTTTTTCCCTATCTATTTAAGCTGCTTTACTTTTTCTCCTTTGTTTTGTAGTTCAAAGAAGTCCTTAGTGATACTGCACATTATTTTATTTTTTTTTTTATTTTTTATTTGTTCAGAATAATGTCTTCATCTCTTTAAATTCATGTCATATACAGTTAAATTAAAGCAACCAGGTGAAAAAATATATTAATATAGGGTAGAATTATCAATTAATGACCAGTTTCATTTATTGATAATATGGTGGTGATAAGTTAAGCAAAAAACAAAACAGCTTTTAACATAATTTTTACTTGTTAGTATATGTTTTTAATACATTTATATATCGTTAGACATGCTAGAAGATTAGATATGCATGTAGATCTTAACTGTAGATTTTGCAGAGGAATTTTTGCTATAGAAAGAGTTGAGCACTTTCTTTGCATCTATTTCAGTCTGTCAAGAAAAATGCGGAAATATCTCGGTAATATCTATTTCCAATATTTAAGTTAACTCTCAAAAATCTCTGGATCTGAAAATTTTTCAAAAGCTTCTTCTGTCAGAGTGATGTCATCGTCGAAAAAATCCAAGAAAACTTAAGACAAATATCTCGAATAAGTTCTCCTACGTTTTGCAGATTTACTACGGGTCCAGAGCCATGTGCTATGCTTTATTTCTTATTTTTCTATATACAACATTTAGTATAATATATAATTCTAGCTTCAGCTACCAATCCTATTTCTGTAATTTAAATGGGTTTGTTAATGAGCTGGGCTTTCTAATATCAGTGTTTATCACTATCTGATAAATTTTATTCTATTTCTTGTCTAGGACTTTTGCTGTTATTTTTACGGTAGTATAAGTCGCACAACCTGATGCCAACAATGAATATTCCATCCAAAAAAAGTTTTTACTTTCCTTCCTTTCCTTTTTTTTCTCTTAAAGGAAAATTTCACCTAAATGAATAACGGTATAGGTACATAATTATAGGTACCTTGCTAATAATATTTGAAGAAAATATAATGACGCGAAAACTTCTACAAAAGTACTTAAACATAAAAGGATTATGGTTTGAAGGAAGAAAAAGAGAATTTTGGATGGAAATAGGGGAAAATGATGAAGGTGGAATTGGAAACAAAGAGGGTTGAAGTAAAAAAAAAACTAAAAATAATGTAAAAGAGATAAGCTTTAGAAAAAATAAATAAGTAAAAAGTCAGATTGAATGAAAATTAAATTTTAAAAATTTTTGAGTTCTTTAGATTAGGGAGATGATCATAGAAAGAAATTTAATTTTTGAATGAAATTTTCTGTTTTTGTTTTTCAATAATAAAAGTAAAACTTTTGTTTTATTATTAAAGACTTTCTTCCGCCACTTTTAAAGTTTCTAGAAGAAAACTTCAAAAACTTTTTAAAAATTAAATTTTAAGGAGAATATAAAGGATTAAGCCAATTGTAGAATAAATAAAGAAAATTTAAAAATAAAAAGATAAAAAGATAAAGAAAAAAGAAAATTAAGATATTAGCAATTCTGGCAGTGTTGTTGTTGTAAATTAAGATTTAAAAGAATTGATTTTACATTAAAGTTTTTTTCTTCTCTGGTCAACTATAAGTTTATTTTTTTATATAAAGCATTTTTTTATACAATGTAATCTTTAAAAAAAAATTAAAAACGAAAATTAACTATTTAAATATTTGAAGATTTAATCTGTTATTTTTATATATACATGCATTTCTGATTTTAATTCTTAATTAACCAAACCAAACCAAACCTAAAAGTTTCCTTATGACAAATTTCAAGTGCTTTCATTAAGTTCCACATCCCATATACATATCTGTACAATTGACTGTCCCTTTTAAAATCGTTTCTCTTTTCCATTAACATTCGAAATCCTAGGTTTATAAAAGTAATATCTGCTTAATGAACAAATTATGGTATTCTTTCTCTATGTATGATTTAAATTTATTTATTTATTTTAATTTTTTATGACTTTGTTGCGATTTCTATTTGCGAAATATAAATTCTCTTTAATATAATGAACTGTAAACGTTTTCTAGATCATTTTAAATGTATGTTAATTTAAAGATTGAAAATTTAAAGGAAAAAACCAAAATTATTTTATTATTTTATTTATTTTTATTTAATTTTCATAAATTTTGAATTTCGTTTTTATTTTCTAAATATTTATTTTTATTGGAAAAAACTCATTTTATTTTACTTTTTTTTATGACATCTGCTTTTTTTTTGTTTTCTTACTTCCTTGTTTATTTCCTTCTGGTTTCGTTATCCTTCCAATTATTTAGGATTGTTAAAAATTTGTTTTCTATCATCATCATTATCATAAATTTTTTTTTTGTTGCATTCTTCTGTTGTTGTTTTCTCAGAAAGAAAAACTGTACCTACAAGAATCAAAGTTAAATACACAAACGAATTTAATTTTCTATAAGTTTAATTTGTTGCTTGAATTTAGCACCAGTTGATTGTCTGTTGGCTCTAAGAACTTGTGAAAATGCGATATATTTAAAAATCCCAAATCTGTTAATTCAATTCTATTAAATATTTTATATGGCATAAACAATTATTAATATGTATTCTGTTAAAAGTTTTATTAAATTTCAAAAAATTAGAGTACCTGAGCAATCCGGAGGCTGCCACTCTATTTCATATAATTTATTAAATTCTATCTTTAAAATCAGAGGCAGAAAAATGAAAATGAAAATTGATTAAAAACGCCTTAGAACAATCCAATTAACTAAATACAATTATTTTCTAAAACATTTCAGTACTACGAGAATCACTTCAAAAATCGTTTTACGAAAATTATACTTAAACCAAAAGTGTTAACGATAAAAGAGTCGTATTTCCGATTCTCCACTTAAATTTTAAAAAAGTTTTGTTCATGAAAATTTAATCAAGTAAACATCACTTTCGTTTATTTAAAAAACCCTGTTGTGAATTTTAAACTTTCGAAATATTATTTCTAAAGTGGTTTTTTATACGGTATTTCATATGGCAACTCAACTTCAGTTTCCTGTATAGATGGAGCTTATCTGATAGAAAATTGCATTTATCCAAATCAAAATATTTCTGAGTTAATGAACAAAAATTTCAGAAATTTCCAATGCGCTGAAATAAAAATCAAGACTCAATTGCAATACGACTCTGTTCTGAACAAATACAAAACACAAAAAAAATTGAATGAAATGAATAAAAGATAAAAAAAATGTTTCCATATACACACACCCACACACATATTTATATTTAAATTTTTATTGGGGGAAAGGACATTAAATTATAAAATTTTAAAGCAAAACTTTAAACGAATAAATTTGTAGGCAAAATTTCAATGTCATATAATGAATCGTAAAAGGACATTTTTTTATGTTTGTAATTTTTTTTTTTTTGCCTTTTTCGTTACAAAAGAGTTTGAGACTTTCCCAAGAAAAAAAAAAATAGGATATTCAATGTAATGTAATAAAATCTCTAAGGACTCGATTATTTCTCTAGAAAAAGTATGTATATATATAAGAAATATGCGAGTATAAATTTAATATTTTTATTCTTTCAATTTACAAGGGAATTTGAAGAAACTGATACCAAAAGAAGGCAGACAGTCAGTAGTAGATGTTACAAAATATTTAGAAAGCGGTTGGTTTTGATATTGAGAGGCTTACAATAAAATAAAAAAAAAAATATTGGAGAATAAAAATTGAATTTAATACAATGATTTTTGCGTATTTGTTTTTTTTATTTTATTTTTTATTTTTGGCAAAATAAACCCTGAAATGTGGGTGTCATGAAATTAATTTATAGCTCTCTTTATTTAACTCACTTAAGTAAATTTGTTTTATTTTTTGTTGTTTTACATTTTGCTTTAAATTGTAGAGTATGTTCTTGACAGATGATGGGTATAAAAGGGATATTCATTTCATGAAAAAGAAATTTTAAATTTCTTGCAGAAAAAAAAAAATTTGACGCTCCAAAAAATAAAAGATGATATTTTTATTTTATACTTTTTTTTATCGGTTTGGGAGGTAACCGATGCAGGCAGCCAAATCAAGATCAAAATGGGCAAAGAAAGAGAATTATTTGAGAAAAGAGATTGAACATTTTTTTCGGAAAAAATTAAATCTTGTAAAGAAAATTTTTTAAATTTTTTTTTGTTAATAAATTTGATTATTTTTTTTTCTTTCTTTAAGAATTAATGCTTAAAATTAAAAGAAAAAAATTGTAATGAAAATTCACGGACAGAATATATCGAAAAAAAACTACTGGATTTTTGAGGTTAGATTTTTTAAGACTGGATTTTTTTTATTCCAACGTATTGGAAATTTCTGAAATTTTTGTTCATTAACACAATAACATTTTGATTTAGGTAAATGCAATTTGTTTGATGATTTGATTGATGGTTATGATTTTAGAAAAATAATAAGTTCTTACTCTATCTCTATAATAGGTATATTTACTTTAAATAAGTACGCTATAATTATAAGTTTCTTTAAAACTTAAATCCAGTTAAGTTATCTGTCAAGCCATCCAACAAGCCACTAAATAACATGTTTTCAATTACGTGTCAGTTACATTTTCAATTGATATGAAATTTGACAAATAACATACGCTAACAGATGTTAATATTTAAATTGACAACATGTCACTTAGTGCAAATGAAGCATTATAGTCTTGTTTTCGATATAAACTTTTGAATTAATGTGTTTTTTAGAACTTCAAGCGTACGGTTCTAATGACTAATAGAGCAAACAATAAATATAAAAAAATATTGAGAAAATTGATGAAAGCTTGAAAACATGCTACTTAGAATTTATGAAAGAAATTTTTTCATTCCTTTTAATGCAAATACAAATTTCTTTAAATGGTGATCTTTTAAACAGATTCTTCTCAAGCTTAACGATTTAATGGTCACTTATGTCAATAGTCAGTTTTGCAGTAAATAAAATCACAAAGAAGTTGTTTTTTCTTAAAAAGTTCTAGAACAATTGAATTTCAGAAACTAATAAAATTAAATAAATTCATTTCATAAAATACAAATAAATATATATATTTTTTTATTGTATACTAATAAATTCTTTTGATTTTACATAACTTTCAATTACAGATCATGAGTTGGTTGGTATTTAAGATATATTTGAAAATTTAAAACTGTTTTATAAATATATATAATATCATTGAATTTAGAAAATCATTTATTTCAACTAACCCTTTTAGATGCAATTATGTTAAATTGACAATATTGAAAAATTGAAATTTTCTTCTTTATGACTTTTCGAATGTAATTAATGAAATGAAGTTAATAAATGACGGGAAATTTTCCCAAGATAATTATTCAGCGCATTATCAGAAAAAACAGCATTCGAGGTAAAAGGAAAATAATAAGGATTTTGCGAAAGCTTACAGAATGCAGAATCAGCAACAAAACAAAA
Organism: Poecilobothrus nobilitatus; assembly: GCA_947095535.1. Taxonomy (NCBI): domain Eukaryota; kingdom Metazoa; phylum Arthropoda; class Insecta; order Diptera; family Dolichopodidae; genus Poecilobothrus; species Poecilobothrus nobilitatus. Next base: position 118,111,604 of record OX352774.1, read on the forward strand.
AAAACATAGAATAAAAGACTTGGAAAGGAAATTCAAATGAAGAATTAATCTGATACAAATTTTAAATACATATATAGAAAACAAAACATTTTGTAAAATTAAAGGCCTGGCATGGCTTATTCTTAGCATTTTATATTTGAGATTACTTTTTATATACCTATAAGAAAAATTTGTGAAAAATCGAATCACTTCTTTTTTCCAATATGAAAGAAATCCTATAAAATTAAAAAAAAACTGTCTCTTAATGTAAAAATATAATGTTTAAACTTTAATTTTTATGTTTTACTTCATTTACACAAATATTGAACATACACGGACTTTAATTCCATTATACGTCCTTTTTAAAATGAAATTAAAGTCCACTTTAATAAAAATTTTTAACTTTTGTCATTATGTCGATTATTATCAGAAGTCCATATATCATTTAGTTGGGTATCGCTTCCCTCTATTCGCATTTGTTTGTATTATCATTTGATTGGATTACCATTGGGCTGAAGTATCATTTGTTATATCTAACTACAAAATCCTCCTTAATTCTGAATCTCGTACGTACTTGTATTTATTTTTGGAAAAAGCACAATGACCGTAAATAACCCAGACTTTGTAACTACTCTAAAATCGCTTCTCATTTTTTTTTATTCTTTACCATTTTACCACAATATCAAAAAAAAGATGTTTTGCATAGGCTAAGAAAAAGAAAAAGTTACATATCTGGACCGTTGCTCCAAACTGGATTAAATAATTGCTTTATTTTTATTAGTAAATAAAATCAAATATGCATAACACATTTTGATTTGTGTTTGGTTTTGTGCATATTGAATTTATTCAAAGTGCATAACAGAAATATTGTAAAAAGAAAGAGATAGAAACAATATTTTTCTTTATTATATTTTGATATGATATGCAATCAAAAAATTTTATTAAAGGGATCATGATTGTACTATTTTTAGCACATTTTAAATCTTGGGTCGCCTCATATTTTATTTTAATATGCGTCATATAATTTTTATACTTAAATAGGGTTTTCTTCAAATTGAAATTTTGTTGTTTGGAAAACTCAAATAAAAATTAATTTAAAATTTTAGTTAAGTATAAATCAGTTTAATGTAATGTTTTTTCCTTACATGCATGAGATTCAATTAACAATTGGATACCATTTTAATTATTTTCTACACGAGTATACTCTTCAACTTAAAAAAAAAAATATCTTAATGCAGCATAGTGTTTATTTTGCCTCCGACTAAGTCCTTGCCAATTTTTTTTTTTAAATTCACACTCATATCATGTTAGACTTGAGATGCGAATCACCAAAGTTTGTCAATAAATTAAAGATCGAACTTTTAATTTTATTCAGTTTTTAGGTTTTTCTGTCCAAACAAAATTTAAAGTTGACTCGAACTACAATTCAATCAGAAATGTTGGTGACACGTATCACAACTCTAGCACGATATGGGTATTTGGTTCGATAAATAGAAAGATGGATTTAGAAAATTTAATATATTTGAATGATAAAACTACCATAGTTGCAAATTAAACCATTACCTTGTTCAGTTGGTTTTGATTAGTTCCATTATTAAGCATATGGAATCCATAATCCATATTCCATATGGATCTTATTTCACAAATTTATTCTTTTCAAATATTTGCTATTTAGAAAATGTGCTATTTTAAAAACCTTGGTGTTGAATTTGGTCTAAGTTTTGTTTATGTTTGTTTTTTTTTTTTAGAAAATGTAGTATTAGTTGTCTACTAACCAAATAAATAACAGTAAATAATAGTAAAATATAATACATATACGTATAAAATATAACAACATTAATAATTGTTAAATTGTAGTACAATATCATGAATTTAGAAAAATATTTATTTGATTCAATTAAAATTATTAAACCGTTATGAACGTATATTCAAGGACATAATAAATTTTCCATTACGTTCATCTTAACATATTTTAAGGTGCGATTACGTTCACGTGACATCTTAAAAGAGTCGAGCTAGATATAGACTGAAGCGTAGAAGCGTTGGATCAGAATCAAATTTTGAGTCGCTTAAGCCATGTATGTACGTCCGTCCATTCGCACGATAACTCAAAAAATAAAGGCGCTACGATTTTGAAATTTTGAATACGCCATTTTTGTAAAATTGTTAGTTTCGGTATTTAAATTCAAATTGCTGACAAGTTCGGCCAGGGGGTTCGAGTAGTTGCCATACAACTTTATCTTTTTATATGGAAAATAGTCAGTGGCTATTTAAGCTAGGCATCTGAACTCTTGTAAAAGACTATCAAGTTTTATGGCAATAACTTATGTAAAATTTGGTTTTGCTGATGCAACAGGTACAGATAGCTGCCATACAACTTTCTTTTTAAATTAAAATAATTCAGTGTCTCTTGAAACTAGGTGTCTGAAATTTTGTGAAAAGACAACTCGACATTGTCAAACAACTTCTGTTCGGGTAGCTTGCTTATATAGGAACATAATTAAGCTAGGCATTTGAAATATTGTAAAAGATAATCAAGTTTTATAGAAACAGCATATATTATGTTCATACAGGTATCCCAGAGTTGACACAATCTACTCTATTGCACTCTTCTTCGTCTTTTTTTTTAAATTGAATAACAAAGTAATCATTTTTGATTATTACAGGCAAATTAGAAAATTTTCAATAAAATTCTTTAATATTGAAAAATCTAAGATAATAATTGAATTAGAAACAAATAATAATTTTAATTTTATTTTAAATTTTCATTATTTTGCTATTAATTTTCAGAAAATTATTATTTGTTTCATGTAAATGAATTTAATCAAAAATATTTTTCATTTCCACTGTATGAATTTGGTTAGCGATTCATATGATCATCATTAGATTTTTGATTAACTAAATTTTGATTTAAAAGTAATTTTTATTAGAATCTGTTACATATTTTATTATTATTTTAGAACTAGAACTGTAAAAACTGCGTAGATTTACTCCGAGCATGTGCATGTGCATATTTCTTTGCCGAAGATGAACTAGCAGCAATAAACTCTATACAAACCATTTTTTTAGACGCAGTAAGGCTGACAAAACTACTACAAATGAAGAAATCCACAATACGTAGTTGCAAGGGGAGTACAATAGATCTACATTAAAAGGTGCGACCTTTTGGTGTGGTGTGTCATTTATACCTCTTAAATAAATCTAATCTATTTTAATCTAGAACTAGATGCACAATGCACAATCAAATTGTTGAAACTGAAATATTTATAAAAATTTTATGTACTTTAAAATGATTAAATTTCGGAAACTTTTAAAAAAAAGCATCTCAAAATCTCATTTTCTAAAGTTTCAAACTCCGAAAAATTTCGAAACTTTAAAATTATAATCCCAACTCATATAATCCCTAATTTAAAAATCACCAAATTGCAAAATTACAGAAACACAAACCCAAAATTGGAATCTTTCAATATAAATTTAAGTAAACAAAATAATAAATGAGAAAATTTTCATTCCTAGAAACTGTAAATGCTTTATTGTTGTAATATAACTGGCAGAAAATAATAAGAAGGAGTTGGTGACAAAATCATAGGGTTTCAATAATTTGTTTAGTGAGGACTTGGAGACTACTAGCTACTGTGTTCTACTTTGTTAGAAAATTATCACGAAGGATTTTAGAGTTGATTATAAAATCAGAGTTATATACTTTTTTCTGAACATTTTTTAAAGTATTTAAATGGTACGAGCCATGCGATATTATTGAACAAAAGTTTGATTAAAGATTTCGCTACATATTTGGGAAAGCAAAACGCTACATATTTGGGATTGTGAGAAATGGGATTTCATACCCAATCTTTTTTATTAACTTTCTCAAACTGAGAACTTCCAAAACCTAATTTTCTTGATATACTTGGAACTTTTCTAATTTTTAATTAATATCAAACATGTATACTTGTATATGGAATTCTTATTAAAGTATTATACATCAGACCTGTATAAAAATCTGGGTTTTACAGAATACATATTGGATAATAGAAATAATGAAAACTTTATATAAAAGAAAAATATTAAAATTTAAGTTAGAAAACCATACAAGTACCTATTGTAAAAAAAATAAAATAAAATGAAAACAAATTTATCCAAAAATTAATTAATTACAATCAGTTTGAGTTTTTATCTTATGTTTCTTTATACGTAACTTTTATTGAATATTGAACTTTAATAACAATTTCAAATTGTTCAATTTTAACCTCAATATTCTTTTATAACAGCTTTTCATTTATAGTAAAGTTTAAAAAAAAAAAAAAATAAACAAATATTTTTTTTTCATCTACGAAAGACTCCTTTTTTATTTTAAATGTATCCAAAAAAGTTTTTACAAAAAGTTTTCCAATTCCTCGTAAAAGAAAATTTCGCTTCAATGTCAGTTTTTATAAAACAAAAATACAAATTTAAATAGAGCCAAAATAAGATCCGAAAACTTTCAAACAATTTTTTGAATAAGATAAAAATAAAACAATTTTACTAGTGGACGATGCCAAAGGAGTGGTATTAAAATGGTTCCAAACAACCACTTCGTTTTGCTGCCAGTCATAATGAATAAAGGTCAGTAATGTGCATTGAAATTCCAAACTCAAAAAAAAAAAAATAAATAAAAGAATAAAACGCATAACTTTTTAAAATATTTTGTGCGAAAAAAAAAACAAATACAAAAATTATCCATGTTATCCTTTTGATATCCTTTCAAAGTATATAAAAAGTTTTGTAATGAAATTTTTTGAATACAAAGAGAACGATATTTTTTTTGTTTATTTTTTTTTTTTTTTGTATAAAATTTAATTTCTTGATGTTTTGACGATAACGACATCTCTTGATAGTTAAAAGATATTTTTTGAAAATTATCTAATAAATGAGGAAGAAATTCTATTTGTTTGTTGGTTTGTGCCCTTTTCACATAAAAACTACAATTCCGATTGCAACCAAATTTTGCAGGAACATTTCTACCGGAAGTAGTTATAGGCTATATCGCGTTTCGGTTCATTAACTCATTGCGGCCCGAGAGCCATTTAAAGCTATTCCCTTTTTCCGTTGTACTGCCTAAACGATTTGATCGAATGAGTTGAAAATTTGCACAAATATTCTTCTTAGCTTTGGGCGTGTACCGAAAAAATTTGAATGCAATATGTTACCCGAATTCGGTCCGGCGGGCTTCCAAAAAATTTTTTGTTTCCGATTTATGTCCAATTTTGTATGGTGGTTTTATGGTCTGAACCAAAGCCTGTGACAAATTTTTATGAAGTTTCGCTAATTGGGCTCGAGAGCCGAACGAAGTTCATTAAATTTTTTTGTTGTCTTGCCGTTTAACTCAATCAATTAATTTGAAAATTTGCGCGATTGTTGCTCTTTAGCAGAAAAGCTCACTTAGTTAATTTGGTTACGATCCATTAACCTGTTTCAGCACCAGGGGTCAGTGAAGTTTTGTAATTTACTTTGTTGTTGCGCTTAAACGGTTTTACCAATTGAGTTGCAAATTTACAAAAGTGTAGCTCTTCACCCCAGAACACCACTCAGTTGATTTGGTTACGATCCGTTAATCCGTTTCTCCACCAGGGCTCAATAAATTTTTTTAATTTTTTTGTTATCGCGCTTAAACGGTTTGACCTTTATTATTAAAATTGTATTCGCCCTGATGATGGCAGTGATGCCGAAATATATATAGGCTTTATAATAAATAAATATAATATTTTAAGAATTATAAAAATAAAATATTAAAAAAACTATTTTGTGGACAAAAAGTATTAATAAAAAACAATTTTTTACTCAATAAATCTAATAACATAATAAGCTTTGTCAATGCTAATAAGGAGTGGCTTTATAGGATCGAAATGTGTGACAGGAATTCTGCAACAAGGAAGATTTATTAAAAAGAAGTTGAAACGAGTAGATTTAGTAAAGTAAATCTGTGTCAACTTTGAGATACCCGTATGAACATAATATATGCTGTTTCCATTCCTTGATTATCTTTTACAAAATTTTACAGATGTTTTAGTTAATTAAGTACCGAGATATATTTACCTGAATATATATTTAGCTTAATTATTACCTGAATCTACAGCTCTGGTACAACCAAATTTAATAGTAGTTTTTAGCGTGCAACTCGGCATCTTTTTACAAACTTTTAAATACCTAGCTTCAATAGAGATTGAGTTATTTTCATCTAAAAAGAGAAGTTGTATGGAAACTATCTGAACCTGTATGGAACTATCCGAAACTATCCGAAACGAATAAATTTTAAATAAGTTATTGCCATAAAACTTAACCATCTTTTGCAAGATTTCAGATGACTAGCTTTCAAGATGTGCAAGAATCCTGAACCTGTTGGGCTAGAGCAAGCAAACGTCATAGAAGTTATTGCCATTAAATTTGAGCAGTTTTTAGAAAATTATCAGTTTTAATAGTTTTACGTAGCTCTATAGCTTTAGATGTTTAGCTTTATTAAGTACCAAGTTATGGGGATATTAATTATGCTTATATGAAAAAGTAAGTTGTATGGCAGCTCCTTGAGCATATAAAAAAAGAAGTTGTATGGCTTTGCCGATTTTGCTGGATTTAACTAGTGCAACTAGCAATTTTACAAAAGTGATGAAAAAAATCCTAGCTTCTTCATTTTTTGAGTTATCGTGCGGATGGATTAATCGACACTGCCATTTACGTCCGGCTTAAGCGACACAAAATTGAACATATGTAAACTTTTTCCTTTAAATTTTTAATAGTTTCAAGTCTAATACACTGCCATCCATTAATTTTTATGAGTTCTATGATTTAATTGAAGAAGACTAAAAGATACCGGAGAAAATGCGCTTCCGGTATATATATAAGAGTTTTCATCAGACTAAAGATAACTTGGGAACTTAGACTAATTTTATCGTATTTAATTTACATTTTTTAATTGTATTTTGTTCACTAACAGAATTCAAGACTTTGAAAATAAAATAAATTCCCATTCATCGGATTTGAATATTTAAAGTTGTTACTGTTATTTTCTGTTAAATGTTAAAGACGACTTTATATATATTTTTATTAAATTTAATTAAATTGTATTTAAACAAAAAATAAAAAAATTAAATGAAAAATAAGAAAATTTTATTTTTATCTTTATTGTGCAGAAATTTTTTTATTTTTGTTTTTTATTCAAAACGAAGAGCAACAGAAATTGAAACGAAACATGAAATTTAATAAAAAATAAATGAAATGACCCTGACCGCATTTATTTTAAAAATTGGTTTGGTGCTTGGTTTTAATATTCCTCCCTATTTTAGGATTGTACTAAAAAAAATTATTTTAGGGCAACAATTACACCTAACATCAATTTACTCACAAAAGTTTTTAAAAGTTGCTCATTATTATTCATCATAAGTATAGTATAGTTAGTAAATAATTCGTATAGCGTAGGTGCGTCTTTAAATAAGAAACTTAACAGCTACAGCTTCACGATCAACTTGAAAATATTAATTTAAAGTTGGACAAAAAGTTGTATGGAATTCAAAATCCTTATTATGAATTTTTATACATTTTGATTTTTCAAATAATTTCAGTTCGTGTTAATCTGCTGTGTTGTCTTGAAAATTGGGAATATTGCGACAATAATGCGATTTTCTGTCCTCATGTCTTTCAAAACGATATAAGTTAAATATAATTTAAATGAAGTAAAGGCGAATCAGGAACCGTCCAGTTTTTATACCCTACACCTAAAGTATATTATAAAAGTAGCTATATTAACTAAAGTAGGTATATTAACTTTGGCATGGTATTTGTAACCGCCAAAAAGAAACAAGTTAGATAAGGACATGTATATATAGGCATTCTTAATCAGTGTCACCTCCTAAGTCGATTTAACTGTGACCGTCTGTCCGTCTGTCTGTCCGTTGGCACGATAACTCAAAAACTAATAAAGCTATCTTGATGAAATTTATGTAAAAGGTTACTAGTTACGAAAGAACGACGTGGATTGCGAACTGGGAAACTGAGGAAAGCGGTCCATGGCTTCGGATTTTGGAAGCTTCCGAACGAGTTCATTAGCAAATAGCATATCTACACAATTAAAATTCTGAAATCCGAGTTGAATAAGGAAGGAAAAGGAAGCGGTTAAAGCATTCTCCAAGATTTAAGTAAAAGCGTTTATGTTTTTAGTTTATATTAAATACCTATCTAAAATAGTTCAGGGATTTTTAATTTAATTTCAATTTTTCAGGTGTAGGGTATTAATAAGTCGGTTGCATAAACTTACTGTTACATTTACTTGTTTTTATCTCTTTTGCCATCCAATATCTTATAAAATGGAAAAGTGAAACGCATATGTATATGGCAACTCCACCATTCTACTCTAATTAACCACACTTTCATAATATCATATATATTTTTATTGTTCACTGTTGACTTCACAGTTGAATATTATTCACGATAATTTTTTTTGTTTTATTTTTTAATTCACAATTTGTTTTTACATTGTCTAGATCCTTTATCTGAAGAATTATTAAAACAACTAATGAATAAAAATTTTCCATTTGAATAAAATTAAATTTAATTGTAAACGATTAAAATGATTTTCTAAACCAAAAAAAAAGAAAGTTAAAATGTGTCTCGGTTTGTTACAAAATGTCTTGTTGTTTTTGTAACATTTGAATTTTAAACTAAAAAAAACTTTTCTATGTATAATTGAGAATAAAATGAAAAACAAAATTATAAAATTTTGGGTGGTGCATGTTAATTGAAAGCAAACCATTAAGTAACTCTTTAATATACTGATTACTTTTTTACAGTGTTGTAGTAATGGAAATTGGGGGGAATGTTTTTTATAAAATATGAAGCTATTTATTAAATTAATTTTTTTTTTTTTTTGAAATTTTTGTAAATTTTTATAGAATAGAAATAGAATAAAAATTGGCTTCATGACTTTAATAAACATAATATTTGTAGAAACTTTCGAAACTTTTAAATGCAACTAATTGATAGAAAATCATCATTAAATTTTTCAAATTTTCTACTTTAAGAAATTTTATATACTGACAGTATAATTGTATGATTCGACATGGGGAAAATATAAAAGAAAATGTATTTGAGGAAAATTGGAGACAACAAACTATAAAATGTACTGAAAAGTTTGTTATTATTTTGTTTTGTTAAAAAGTTAATGAAGACTTAAAGTTTATTGAATGTAATAAAATTCAATTATGTTAAAAAGTTTTGTTTTTTTTTTTTGTTAAAGTTTTGTTCTGAAGATATAAATAAAATTTTGCTAAATTGTCTTTAGAACTATTTTTAGAATTAAAAAAATAGAAAATTCTATTCTTTTTTCTTTTTTTTTCGGAAAATAAATTGTGCACAAAATAACTTGAATTGAAAACTATTAACTTGAATTTGTTTGTTTTTATTTTGGAAAATAATTTCGCATTTAAGACAAATAAAGATGCCATCATTTTAATTTTATAGAATAATGTAATCAAATTATATATGTTTTAAGAATTTATATTATATTTAAACGATAAACTTATTTTTTGAATGACTCAGAAGTAACAGTTAAGTATTCTACAAGTTTTTGGCTACGCGTAGGTTACCGCCTTTTTCTAATTACAATTGAAACACATGTTTAAAAACAACCATTATTTGTTACTCATTAAATTAATAATAGAGATTTAATACAAGATACTATTTTCTTTAAAAAAAAGGCCTCCATGGAGGGGAACTTATTGATATATTAACTTGATTTAGGAATGTATCTCCTCATCTATCTTACGGAGTGAAGAGTGAAACTGGTCCTATTTTTAAAAGGTTTTAACATCCTCTACCTAATTTTCAAGTTTAAAGAGTGTACTTTAAAATCTCTTGATTTTACCAGAATTTTAATTCAGACTCCTAATAGTAGGGCCCCAGTACGACCCACTTACGTTTCAAGCATCAATTTATTTTAGCATCAACTATATGGCAAGAATAATAATTTATGCCAAATGCCATTCAAATCGTATTACAATTAATATGTGCTCTAGATTCTAGAACATATCAAATAAAATATTCACATTCACAGATATTTTAAGTCGGACCCACTGAAGCTAAGAACATTTTTATGATACATCGACATCATGTGGCAACTTTTTTATGTTGCATTATAGTTCAGCAATATTTTCATGATCCATCATTTTGTTACAGCAACATTTAATGATACATCGACAACATTTGGCAACTATTTTATGCTGCATCAAAATTCAGCAACATTTTCATCATGCATGAGCATCATTTGGCAAATTTTTTATGTTGCATCAAAGTTCAGCGGCATTTTTATGTTGCAGCAACATTTTTCAGCAATATTTTCATGATGCAACACTTTGTTCCAGCAACATTACCATGATACATCGACATCATTTGGCAACTTTATTATGTTGCATCAAAGTTTAGCAGCATTTTCCAGATGCAACAAAATTTCATGATGCAACATTTTAGCATCAACTATATCGTAAGAGTAACGTTTATACCAAAATTCATTCAAAACGTATAAGAATAATTACTATATACTCTAATAATTATGATAATTATTTTATACGAACATATCAAATAATATTCGTATTCGGATATTTTAAGAAGGACCCACTGAAGATAGTTACAAGCTTAAAATTTCGTGTTCTGTTGCAGGAGCGTAAGATCCACCCGGATACCAAATTTGATTGAAATCCGAGACTTTTTTGTATTTTTGTCTGACCACATGGGTTTTTAGAACAAATCATATTTATTCGAACATTATGAGGGGGTTCCACTACAGTTTCTGGCCTCAACGTTTTTTGCTGAGGTTTTAATCACAACACTAACCTCTATACGAAATTTTATTCTAATAGGATAAGAATTACATGAGTTATGCTGATAATAAGTTTTTGGGGACGCGGACGCGGAATTTTCAAACAAAAAAAATTTTTTTTGTTCTTTTGGAAAAACGTCCAGAAAATGAATTTCAGCGAAATCATTTTTTTTCGAAATCTCATCACAACACTCATACTATTTATACTACGAGTAATATTATAGTAATTATAAAAATTAACACAATTAAATATTCGTACCATAAATTGTAAACAAATCATAAAATGTTAATGTTAATTTGAATTAGTTTCCATTACATATGTTCGGCAAAACTAGTAACTCATACAATGTAAAGAGAAGTTTAAAAAAACATTAACATTTTTCTTCAAAATTTCTCACCCATCCTACATAACCTTAAATTTTCCTAAATCGCTTTTCGCAAAAATCCTTCCAACATCTTTATCCCATAAAAATGTACATTTGTATTATACATCCCAATTTAAAATTTTGTGTAATATGACGTTGGTTGGTTAAAGATCTCGTGCAATTTTTTTTCGTGATTTTTGAAGTTTTCCACCGACCTTGTAAAGAATAACAAAAAAGAAAGTTGGAAAAATTAAAAAAAAAACCAAAATATCACACTAATTAAAATTATTAATATTACTGGGCCAACTTGGACTGTCTGCTTTGAAATATTTATGAGTTTTAAGTTTTTAGTATTTTTAAAAACTTTCTATTTGTTTATTTGATTATTTAAAATTTTAAGAAATTCTATAATAGCAACAGTTTATATGCTCTGTGCGAAAGTGGGTGAAAATTATAGAATTTTATTATATTTCCCCTCGATATATTGATACAATTAATACAATGTTAAAATATTTTCATGGATGGAAATCCATTAAATATGGATATATAAATAAGCGGAACTGTTGAATTTGGAGTACTGAGATTTCGAAAGCGTTGCATCAGCGTCAATTACACCCTATTAAACTTACTATTTGCTGTGGAATTATGACCAATAGTGTCATTGATGGACAATACTTTTTTGAAGATGGACATTTACTAAGCGTTTCAGATGCGGTATACCGAATCATGATAAAAAATATTTTACGTCCAGTAAATATCCCTGACATATGGTTCAAACTGGAACCATAGCGCTCATCACGAGAGCGACAATCTTCAAGAATTTTGCGGTAACCGAATTATCTCGAAAAATTCAGATTACGCTTGACTTCTCCTCCTTGCAAAGATTTAACAACACGTGATTTCTTCCCGTGGGACTACTCCTTAAAGGGAAAGATTTTCCTGAATAAATCATAAACAATAAACCAGAAAATATGCAAAATAAGTAAAATATTCGTAAAGAAATACCAAATTTGGAACCAGATATATAGCGTACCGTAAGGCAAAATGCATTAGTAAAAGATTTTTCGTGTCAACAAAGAAATAGAGGTCATTTAAATGATATTATTTCTACACTTAGATCAGCAAACATTTTTTAAATTATACTGTCATATCAAAATAGCCAAACAAAATATTAAAATTATAAATGTTATATATATTTAACATTAGTTAGTCCAAGTTGACTCACCCTGTATAAATTTTGGCAAAATGATAGAATCAATATTCATTTACGATTTGTGCAGGATTTAAATAGGAACTCTCTCTCTCTCTCTCTCTCGCTCTGTTTTTATTATATCAAATATAAATTAATGACAAAGAAAGACTTATTGCTTCGAATGTTCTCTAACAGTGTTAATCACGTGTAATTACTTTATATGAGTATAATTATACATTTGGTGAAATTCTGCCCCAAATGCGACACCAACATGAAGGAGAAAATTTAACTTTCCGTTACTTTCATTCAATTATAATATTAAATTTATCACCTTTTTTAGCTAATATATAATTACAAACTAAAATACAACATTAAATAACGTTTAATACTCTTTAATGCCACAAGTTTAATCGATTTTTAAATTTTATTTAAATATTATCCAAAAAAAATTATCTACATAGAAAAATACCAGACATTACAAATCTCTCCTAATTTGCATTTTTTTAATAATCCCTTTCCCAAAAGATTGAAAACTATTCAAATATATCAAACATTACCAATTCTGCTAGTATTGTAACTTTAAATCACATTATATTCACTAAATTTATTTTTAAGTTGAGAAAAAATGATAAATTATATTGGCAATCAATATTGTCTACTGGCTGGCATCTTACATTTTATCTTTATTTCCTGTTCCTCAATAAACTGTTGTAATATATCCCATCAGTATTCCCAATTGAGATTAAAGTAAGATGATCTTTGTACATAATCTTTGTATGGATGCAGAAACATGTTATCGACTAGTAATAGAACAAAAATTTTGATAGCCTATTTTGGGCCTTTGAATACCTGATGAAGTATTTTTTTGTAATAAAAACAACTATTGCAATATTATTTACATTTTCAGCAAAAAAAACAAATAGGAAAAACAGAAGAAAAACTGGGAAAAAATTTTCAATCTCGTATGCACAACCATATAAAGAAAAGTCTGATAACAAAACTAAAAGAAAAAAGTTACATTCATGCTTCTTTTGGTCCCAGTTTCTTTATTTTTTGTTACAGACATTTTCTATTACGACCGAAACAAAGAAGGTACAAAGAATATTAGAAATCTTAAATGTGTCCAAAAAATTTTTCAATAGTATCCCACAAAAAAAAAAAAAAATCGGCAGCAAAATATTCAAAATTTATATGACCCAATAGCATATGTAGATACACATAAATGTATATTGTTGCCTAAGTATATGCAATCTTTACAAGTAAAAATGTAAAAGATTCATTTGAAAAAAAAAAATAAAACTCCTTTGGGAAAAAACAATTTTATCTTTCTTTTTTTTGAAATTTCTTAAAAAAATATTTGGTTTTTGTTTTTGCCTCCCAACATCAAAATTACAACAACTACAACTTAGAAATTTTGATAACTTAAAGAAAAATTCTTTTTCATTGGTTATACTCGTACATAAAATATGCTGCAGAGCATCATCTGCATAATGAACAAAGGGAAAAATTTATTCTTTTTCTACAATTTTTTTTCGTTTTTTTTTTGTTCCAGTAATTTTGTCTTTTACTGTTTTTTTGTTATGTTTTTATTAGTTTTTTTTTCTGAAAAATGAAATGATGGGTGAATAAACTTTAAAATATCCCTAAGCATATATTGTTTTTCTATTTTTGTTTTAAGGAAGCAGAAGTCCTCAATATGTTAGGTCGTTCGTTTTATCAGTTTTAAAAACCTATCATATATCCCTTAAAATCAATATAATAAAATACCATATTTATTTGTATAAGGGTTCAATAAGATTAGAATTTAAGGAACAGTGATGTACCAATGAATGGTACCAATGAACATTATTTTTTTTAATGTCGAGTATTTCCATCACATTGGTCTTTATAAGTTTAAAATAAATGTATTGATATTATGTTGAATAAATGTACCCGTATAAATATAAAGTCAAGAGTATAATAAATTTACCACTACGTTTGTGAAACCTTAAGGAGCCGAGCTAGATATAGACTTAAGTGTATGGATCGGAAGAGAATCGAACTATGAATACATGATTGAAAATAACGTCCAGGCGTTGGTCTGCACGATTATTAAAAAAATTTTACTTTAGTAAAACTTAGTTGATCTGAAGCAGCAGGTTCAGCGAGCTGGCATACAATTTATTATATAAATAATTCATATCCACATAACTTCGTACTTAACATTCATAAATATATCTCGGTACTTAATTAAGTAAAACATCTAAAATTTTGTAAAAAAAAAGATCAAGTTCAGTAGATGTGGTATATATTATGTTCATATATGGATATCCTAGAGTTAACACAGTCTACTCTACTGCACTCTTCGTTGTTTTATATTAATTTTATCCTTCTTGAAACAGACATTATACACTTTCTCTTTTGTGACAGATTATGTTAGCCGAAATAATATCTCACAGCTTGATAGAAGATCATTTGACGACCAGGGATTCTATCCCAATATGATAAGTACTTTTGCTTTAATTTCATAGAAATATTTACTCTGGCATAGCAACTAAACCCAAACAAATTTGATTTTCAACCAGATTTTAAGTTGGCCGCTAAAATAAAAGCCATATATGTATTAATACATTAAATTTTTTTGTTTTGCATACTACTCTAATTCCCAGCAATAAAAACATATTCTCGTATATACAATAATAACGTTGAAAGTTTTTATGAGATCTTTTGAAAGTTTTTTTCTTCAATAATTTTCTTTTTATTTTTAAAATTGTTTTTGTTTTTTATTGAAATTATATTGATATGTTGATAGTAACAAATCTTTTGTTTTAATTTTTTTTATAACTTTATTTTTTATTAGAAGAGCTTTAAAGAAATTTTTTTTTTTCGAAAAATAGAAATTTTTGGAAAAAAAGATAATTTTTAATAATAATACTAATTTTTTCTTACATACTTTTGATTTTTAAAACGAAATACAAAAGAGCATTAATCGTTTTTCTTGAAATGATTTTTTAAAATCATTGTTTTATACTACGATTGTATATTGGAAAAGTTTCGTCTCACTAATATTCATCAGAAATTGTATTAATTTTTCATTTAAAAGTTGATTTTATAAAAACCTGAACATTGGATTTCTCTAAAATTTGGATTTGCTCTAAAATTTTTCTTTAAATACTAAAATAAACTAATTTTAAAAAGGTTTGTATACAGTTAGCCGAATGTTAAATTGCAAAATGCCTATATGCCTAATATCTTTTGCCAAAAAGGACATTTCGCAACTTTCCATTTGACATATTTGATCATTTTACAAATGGTTGTTTGGCATAATGAGACACTTCGCAAAAAGATATTTGGCAAACATATATGTTTTGCAAGTAGTACTTGGAATTACATTTGCGCAAAAATTTTTCAAAATCCAAATACTATTTGCAAAATATATGCTTTCCACATATCTTCTTCGAAATAAATTAAATCTATAAAATTACATAATTCATGAAAATATTTTTTTAAATAATGTTATTTTGAACTTTATGTAAACAAATATACATATATATATATATATATATATGGATACATAAAAAATAGTATACATTATTAGTGGTTTTATTTTAAATTTAAATAATCGGATATTAAAAGTAGTAATTTTACTTCCTTCAAATTTTTTTGATAAAATTCTTTTAAGGGGCCTCGGTGGCCCAGTGCGGGTAAGAGCGTATAAAATACGCTGTAAACACCGTGAGAGTGTGGGTTCGAATCCCACACACTTCGTAATAGTTATTCCCCCTTACGACATTTACAGTCACGCTTGAAAAGGAAAGGCTATATAATTTCCTGTTCACATTTATGTGACAGCGAAATGCACTAAAAAACAAAAAAAAAATTCTTTTAATTTTCTTATCTTTTAAAAAATACTTTTTCTTTTTTACGAAAGGTTCACAACCAATCTCAAACTTCTCTATTTCTGTCTTTACAAATCTATAATTTCTTTTTTTAACACGTCCATAATTCTATAAAATCCGACCAGTTCTCCATCAATAATTGCATGTATTCTGTAATGCCACGACTCTACATAATTTTGTGTTCGTGGAATATCTTTTTGATCTAATTCAAAGCAACTCCAAGAAGTTGGGAGAAATATTGGGGGTTTACTTTTATCCCAAACAACAAAAATAAAAATTAGAAAATAATGCGTTACCTTAAACTTGTTTTTATTATCATTAATAACGAATTAAAATAATTATTACTTGAAGTTGTTATTTGTTAAGTGGATTGTTGTGAAAAGTGTCAGTTGCAAAGTGTCCTATTTGATAAATAAACGATTTGCAATGTGGTAATTTAGCTAAAATGAAATTTGTGAAATAATAAATTATGCCAAATAGCATTAGATGAAATGGGAATTTGACATATAGATTGGTCCGCTCTCTTTTAAGAAATATGTATCTTCAGATCATATGTACTCTAGTTAACAGAAAGGAAAGATTAGGAAAATATAATTTTTGTCCTGCTATCAAATTACAAGAGAAATGTAAATCTAAAATTTTTTTGCTAAAGAAAATGATCGCCTTTATTTTAAGATAATTGGATACATATGGTCCAATGCATAAAACTGAGCTTGAACTCAAATCTCAGTTTTTCAAACAAAAATTATTGTGGTTAATATGTGTGGTTTTTATTTGAGAAAGGAGAACCTCAAAGAAAGTTCAACCTCAGTTTTTTGCATTCAAATTATAGACATAGAGATAGAGTTGACTAAGCAAAAAAAAAAACTGTTGAATAAAAAGGAAATATCTCTTTTCTCCTCGGGTTGAGAAAACATCCAGGTAAAATTATTATACCCGTACGATAGGATCGGGTATAATAAAATTACTCCTCCGTTTGTAACACATCGAAATAAGCGAGCTAGATATACCTTCAAAGGTATGGATGGGATCAGAAAAAAATTCTAAGACTTTTGAGCCATGTCCGTCCGTCCGTCCTTCCGTCAGCACGCTAACTCAAAAACTAAGAAAGTTAGAATTTTGAAATTTACACAAAATATTCTGGGAGTAATTTGTAGGTTCCCTATTTTTTTTGGTTGAGTTTGGACCAAGCCCAAGGGTAGCTCTCGAACACCTAATTTTTAGATCCACACTTTTTTTTGCAATAGAGCTATGAAATTTTAACTACTGATAGATCTTACAAAAATATTAATTTTATTTTTAATAACTTTTTTTTGTAGCCCCACTCGTTACGGAGCTACAGCTCCCCAAAGGTTCAAAAAAGCTCTATATTTAAATTGTTATAGCACAAGTTGTATAAGGTAAATCTTCATTTTGAAAACATCAAACGATTACTACTTTTATTAGCTTTAAAAGTATATATATAATAAATATATATTTGTGGCATACGGTGTCTTAATTTACCGTTATGTGAAACTCAAATTTTGCAGAATCCTTCAACCCTTCTATCTTCTAAATAATTTAAGTTGGAAACTTGAAATTTTGACAGAAGTTAGATTTTTGAAAATAAGTGTGAGTCATTTCAGAAATTTTTTTTGTATCACTCCCCGTTTAGGAGCTGTAAAGAGTCAAAAACTGAAAATTTTTTATTTTTAAACACCTGTAACTTGAACACCTGTTAAAATTTTTTTGAAGTAATACACAAAAATTAAAGCTTCAACATTATATTCTTATTTCTGTTAATAACTTTATTTAATAATATATGGTTACTTTATAATTGACGAAAGTGTTACTTGATTTTTTCAAATTTTCTAACAAATTTCGTTAACGAATTTTTTGCATTTTGTTTTACTCGATAATTTGAAATTGTTGAGGATATAATGAGTAGTACAAAAAAATGTAAATAAATAAACAACATAACGGTTGCTTGAAGAATTTTTATTTATATGATATTGATATACATACTTATATAATATCATGTTTATTTACATATCGTATATGTCACTAGTGAATGAATGATAAGAGTATAGATGTATATTATATAGCGCCGTATTTACATACATATGTGTATTTTATTGTACTTATAAGAAATTATTCTGTCAATGGAATATATAAATATAATGTAATATAATATTTAAAATTATATTTACTATTTTGTACTAAGTAAATTTAATATACATTTACCGCTTAGTATTAAATGGTACTATAGAATACTTGAAAAAGTTTTGGATTGATAATCGTTATGTGAAAGGTTAGAATCTGCTTTTGAAGAATGTACATATAAACATATAGTTTGAATATATGTACAACCCAAAGTACTAGAAATTATAAAATTCACCCAAATTATTTTAAAATACTAAAATATGAAAAAAATAATATTGTGAGCAGAGTGACAGGCTGTGAACATACTAACGGTTCGTACGGGTATCTAAGAGTTGACAAAGGCAACTGTATTCTTCCTCGTTTTTAAATAAAATTTCTTGCAAAATTATTACAATGGCGTATGAATCATACAACAATGAATACAATTATCCATTAATATATTCGGTGCCTTCTATCATCGGTGCTTTTAAATATTATTATATTGATTATATCGATATAAGAATCTTAACTGAATACACTGACCTAGTGAAAAAATATATAATTTTCACAAATGACACATTGGGACTAAAGCTATTAAATTGGAGTACTAAGAATTGCTCATTATCATTACCAATCAATTAAAGAAAATCAATCGAAAGGAATATATAAGATGGAAAATATGAAAATACGCTTATATTGATGAAATATTATTTATCTATGTATGTTTTGATATTTTTATTTTTTGTATCTATATCTTTTCCTTAGTTTAAAGACATGTTATGAATAAGTTTTTGGAAAAGATTGAACAAAAAATTTGCTTTAAATTTAGTTCTTTTATAAAAAAAGAAAGTATAATGCAAGTTTTGATGAATCACTTTTAATTCTCTTTTAGAATTTTTATTAAATTTTTTTTTTATTTTTGAGAAAAAAACCAAGTCAAAACATTTTTTTTAAGTTTTCAAACATTTTTTAAAAGTTTTTTTCTTTGTTAGGTTTTATCTAAAAAAATAGTTTTTCTTTAAATAAGACCATTGTAAATATTAAAAAAAAAATAAAAAAATTAATGGTATAAATATAAAAAGAATAAAACTGTTATTTAGACTAAACGTTACAAATTTATATTTTTAATTAAGAGTTTTTAGATTACAAAGTATCTAAAAATTAATTAATTTTTTTTTTGTGTAAAACTCTTATAAAACGAAGAGTATATACTGCATCAACTTTAGGATACTCACATGAATATAACATATGTTGTTTTGTTTCTATAAAATATATGTAAATTTTGAAGTTGTATAGTAGTTATCCGAAACTGTTGCTCTAGACCAAATTTTATAGATATGTTGACATAAAACTTTAATTATTTTCTATTATTTATTATTATAAATATCAGATACCTTTCTTCAATTGACATTGATTCATTATAAGGTAAGGGTATAATAAATTGATCATTACATTTGTTACAGTTATTTCTTCTTCGTTACACCTTAAAGGAGCCGAGCCTTATAGACAAATCGAGTAAATATAGAGAAATCGAATTATTAGTCAATTAAGCCATGTAAGTCTGTCAGTCTGTTTGTACGATAACTTCAAAAATAAAGGAGCTGAAATTTTTATCACGTCACTTTTGTAAAATTGTTAGCTTCGCTATTTAAATCCAAGAAATTTGACCGGCAGAATGCGCCGAGCTAACGTACATAGCTAAATCTATTCAAAATTTGACTCTGAGCAAGAATTTAATGTAAACTTTATCATATCTAGTTCGTCTACTTTAAGATGTCACAAATGCAATGGCAGATTTATTATGCTACTGCTATAAAATTAAAATGTCGTTTTCAATAATTTTACTTTAAATATCTATTATTAAAATTAGCTTGATATTTTGTTTTAATTTTTTTTAAATGAGCGGCATCTATTTCGGAAAAATTAATTTATATAAAAAGGTTTTAATTAATTTAAAAAAAAACTGGTAAATAAATCATCAAACATTAATTATTTTAAAATTTTTTATTGTCGTACAAGCTATAAAAATAATAAAAAATTTTTTCAAAGAATGAATTCTTAGTTAAAAACATCTTATTTCGTCATTATTTTCACATAACTTTACTTTAATTTTTATACTTTATATAAATATTAATTTTAAATTAGTTTTAAAAAATGGGGAGCATATCGAAATTTCGCAAATTAAAATATCGTATTTCAAAATCTCGTGCTTCAAATTCTTGCGGTTCCGCATTTTTTTTATAAAAAACTCGTAAAAAGTCAAAAAATTTTCAGTCTTTTTGTTGAAAAAAAAGTCGACTAGACTTTATGATACAAGATTTGAGACGCGAGATTTTGATACGCTATATTTTAAAACGCAAGATTTTGTGGAGATTTCTTAGTCAACTTAAAAAATATACTTGTTAATTTTTGCAAGATCTGAATTCATAGGTTCAATTAGTGACGCTTCGTTAATAATAAGCGAACAGCATATAAACCTTCCCATTAGTTTTAAATTTGGTATAAAAGTAGATTATGAAAATTAAAGAATTATTAATTGTTTTGCGAAAGGCGAAAACCTTACCTCATTTTATTATTGGTTTAAATTTTTCAGTTTTTAGCACATTTTCAAAAAAATTTTGAAAAAATGTGTCTATTAGTTTAACTCTTTCCGTCCGTCTGTACGTCTGTTTTCAAAACTTCTACACCGTTAGAGATAGAGGAAAACAAATTTAACTATGGTTAGATCACCTAAAAAAATTAATGTTGTAGAGCAACTTTTTCATGAAGCTCACTCCATTACGGAGCTACAGCCCCTCAAACTTTTAAAAAGCCCTATTTTTAAATACGTTTATCTCATGTTCTGTTTAACATTTTTTCAATCTGAAAACGTTATTCGATAGGAATTTTTTTTTTTAGCTTTGTAAATCCATATTAAAATTGTGGAATTCCTTAAATTTAGTATTAAAGTTTACCGTTATGTAAAAATCAAATTAATGTCTCGGTCCTCTAAGTTATTATTACAGAAAAAAATAGAATATTAGTAGTTCATTTAAAAAATCCTTTCAATAAAAAGAAAAATAAAAAATTTAGCATTAGTTTCAATTTTTGTTATGTTACAACTTGCAAGTTTTTAATTTGAATTTTTCTTAGAATTTTACTTTTTTTTATTTTTGGTATGAAATAAATTTTCTTATATTTTAAGAAAACCCACTTAGTAAAGAAAAACGATTTACAAAAGAAAAACGAATATTTCTTTTCTAATAAAATTATTATTAAGTACTAAGTTTTAAATACTTTGTGTGTACATAAATATTATGTATATGTTGATATATTTTTTTGCGTTTGCAATTTTTATAAATTGAAAGGTAAAAAAAAAAAATATAAAAATAAAAAAGAGAAAATTTTCATTCATAAATTTCAAACAACAACCAAAAATTTGGTTTAAAAATGAGAAAATCTTTTTATATATTCTTTTCTTAGAACATCGACAATAAATTGTACTAAAATTCTCCTAAATTAATATTTCTCCCCTTTTCTATATATTCTAAATAAAATTTATTACATGCGTATATTTTTCCTATCTTGAGTTTTTTTTTTCCTTTATTATTAAAACAACAAATTGGAAATTTTTTTTACGTAAAACAAATTTTCATTTCTATAGAAAACAAATTTATTATACATCTAAAATAAATAATAATAAAATTTTCCAAAATTTCTCCTCCACAAATAAAATTTCCCTTCTTTTTTTTTTATTTTTTTTTTTTATATTTTGTATAACTGTATAGCAGTAATTTTGCGCATAAAACACGTGCCACACAACATAAAACAACAATTTTTGCTCAAATGTTTTATTGTAGTAAAGTATCCCTTCATCTATATTTGTGTGTTGTATAGGTCATATTATAAGGAATTTTTTATTAGTATTTGTGTTTCACAAAATAAATAAAGAAGAAAAATACAAAAATCTTTAGTTTTTTTTATGTAAATAATAAAAAAGAAAAACAAACGAAAAACTTGTAAACACGTGAATTCTTTTTTCAGTAGGTATTCACCGTTAAGTTTAAAAAAAAAAAATAAAAGCTTTTCATATATTTTAAAGATTTCTTTTTATCTATACGTTTTAATTTTAGTTTGTTTTTCTTTCTTAATTTAAAGCAAACATATTTACAGTTGTAATGAATTTAATGTATCAATATAGGTAAATCAAATTCTAAGAAATGAATGGTTATTTAAAATATATTTAAATGTAAGTGAAATTGTTTAATAGAATTAAACAGGAAGCTTTCAGCACATTTTTAGAAAAAAAATTTGAAAAATTTGCTAACTAGTTACACTCTGTCCGTCCGTCCATCGGTTGTTCGTCTGTCTGTTTATGTTAATAAGTCATTTATACCGTTTACCGTAGAATCATGCAAATTGGATAGGTTTTCGTAGAATAAGTTAAAACAAAATTAATATTGTAGAACAACTTTTTTATGCAGCCCCACTCATTACGGTATTACAGTCCCTAAAAGTTTGGAAAAACGCTATTTTCAAATGGGTTTATCATAGGTTCTGCTTAGTATTTTTCAATTTAAATACAACAAGCTGCAGGATATCTTTTAGCTTTATAAATCAATATCAAAATTTTTCCATTTTTTGTAATTTAGTATTTAAATTTACCGTTATACTTCCTTCATATCTCCGAAACACTTTAAAAATTTGACATTTTGATAGAAGAAAAACTTTTAAAATTATCGTATGATAAAGTACATAAATATAGCATTCTCTATTTACGAGCTATAAGGGGTTAAAAATCTAAAATTAAATCTTAGGCACCTGTACAAATTTTTACAAATTAATAAGCAAAAATTAAACCTTCGACATTATATTTTTCTAGGGGTCTGTATATTTTACCGCGATTTCTAAATTACAAAAAATTCGTATGGGATACATAATATTTTATAATTTCTACATTACAATATTTTGTAAGATATTTGAATTTCTTGATTCCAAAAGAAAAGAAAAATAATCATGATTCTATACATTCATGTATGTTTTATGTTAATGTAGATTTTGTAATAGCAAAATCATATAGAAATATGTACTTGTATTCAAAACTTAACTGAATGTCATAATACGTAGTGTGTGGCTGAATTCTACTAAATTATAATTATAGATATGTGTTAACAGTTTTTCTTAATTTGATAATGTTTCCTTAAAGTAAAAGAAAGAATCTCTTGATTTTTGGCTATTGTTTTTAATATACACTGTGTTTCCGACTCCGATACCCACACTGCGCTCAGTGTTTGGGAGCATTAAAATAAACAAGGAATTGTATTGGATTGGAATTGAATTGTAACTGATGGTTAATGATCCCTGTATAACCAATAGTTACAAAGTTATGAAGGTTTAAAATGATTTAAACCAAAAAAAATTATGTTTTAAACTCAGATTTCCAAACACCCTGTATATAAAGTTCTAAGAAAACTTATAAATTCTAGTGCAAATTTGAATTTTTTTTATTATCGTAGGACCATTTTGGACCCTTTTAAAAATCCGAGGTTTACATTTTACCTTGTTCAAGCAAGTTGGTTAAAACATTCTTTGGATACTTAATTTAATTTTAAATTAAATTTCATTAACAAGTTATTTATTGTTTGGGCTTGCCATTAAAAAAGTTAAGGATCCTTATACACTTTAAAAACTTTTTAAACTTTTGCATATTTTGTACTAATATTGCTTATGACTAGCGCTTACAGAAGTGAAAAGAAAATATGATTAAAGAAAGGCGTGAAAAAAACAACTCATATTTTAATTTTAAGCAAAAGTATAGCAAAAGTATACTAAAATTTTAAGCAAAAGTATAGCAAACCCTTTCATTTAAATATATGTAGGTCACTTTGGACAGTACTTTACAGAAAATTTTAATATCATAATATTTAATCTGTAAATGACAGACATTTAAAACCCTTTTACTCAATGATTTACCAACCAACTTTCATTTTTTTCTTTTTAAATGATAAATATTCAGTACAGCCATCTTACAAAATTAATATTTTTCCAAAATTTTCTGATTTTCATTAATAATTTTCCATTTTTATAAAAAACCCATGTAAAGTACATAATCTATACCTATATTATAGATATTAAAAAAAGACGCTCTTTGATTCCGTTAAATTTTTGCTTTATTTTTCTTTTCGATTAAAAATTTTAAAATATTGGTTGTATGGTAGGAGTAGGAATTTCACAATATAACTGAATATAAACATTCCGATTTTAGTTTAGTGTTTAGTACAGAGGTAGAGTGTGGGGTTGTTAAAAGTTGCTTTTTGATTTTGCAAGTTCGATTCAGTTCTGTTTTATTTATTTTTTTTTTTTGTTTTTTTTTTTATATTTTGAACGAAATAAGTTCTTACATATCATAATATCATCATAATATTTAATCTGTATTGATAGACATTTAAAACCCTTTTACTCAATGATTTACCATCTTAGGCTTCTTATAATATATACATATATAATAGGTATATATTGAGTTTCCAATACTCAATAAATCAAGGGCAACTTCTAAAAGATAATAATAATCGTGTTTTTACAAAAAATATCATTTGTAAAGAAATTTTAAATTCATAAAGGCATTAATTATTGAAAATTGTATTTTTACAATTTAAATAAAATCATAAAGAAACTATACTGTATATACTGTATTGTAATTGCTAATTAAAACACCTCGAATTTCGAGGGGCGGGCGAATACTAGTTATTTTTTATTTTACATCATATTATAATCACAGATGATCCTTGTAAAATAAATATATCATACCATATAACATATTGTTAACATCCGGTTCAAATTAATAGCAAAACAATAAAAAATATTAATTTAAATATAGAAAAATATAAACATATGACAAAACATTATTATATTTGAAGTAACAATTTTAATTTATCTTATAACTCACAGATATTCCAATATTCATATGTTAACAAATAAATATTCAAAAAGTATCCAATTAATATAAACAAAAAATTTTCATTTTACGATGTACCTAACACAAATATCAAATTAGATCATAATATAAACAAATGCTGGAATCGATCGAAAATTTTAAGCATTTCTATATGCGATAAGGTTGTATAATAGTACTGCCTTAATTATTACAAAATAATTAATTGAGATTTATTCTAATAATGTATGAGTATATAATATTCCTAACGTATTTCCAATTTATTTCTATCATCCATACAATTTCTATCTTATTTTAACAAGTACCTGTGGTGCAGGTACGCTTAAATAAGCCTAATATTTAAATAATTAGCAAGCGAAAAAAATATATTTTTTCTCTACAACCCACGCTTCAGAAAAATGTATACCGTAAGTGAATTAAAAAAAAAAAACTTTTTAAACTATACTCACAGCTTCTCTATTTCTATCTTCTCTTCTTTAATTTTATTTTACTACTCATTGTAAAATGATGATATAAAAATATAGAAAAGTTTTCTTTTAGTTTAATTTAAAAAAAAAAATTATCCTCAAAGCATTTAATTGTATAATAAAATTACAGTTATTTAATAATAATTTCAGGATTAAAAAAAAAAAAGCAAAACAAAAAAAATTAAAATTATAAAAATTGCCTAACATAAAATTTTAAAATCTTTATGACGTTAGTGATGAGCCCATATTTATTTCTTTAGGAGAAAAAAAAAATTTACTTTCCCTTAAGTATCGTTATGTAAATAATATAAAGAAAAATACATATAATAGATATAATTTAACTAATAATAAAGAACCTAAAAAAAAAAAAAAAAAAAAATAATAACATGAAGACTAAAATTTTCTGTTCTCCTGTCTTATCTCAGTTTATGTGCTATTTATTTTTTTATTACTCTGAAAAATTATTAACAATTTTTTTTTAACGTATCTACTCTCTCTCTCTCTTTAACTATTCATCCCCTCTATTTTTGTTATATTTTTTTCCTTTTTTTTTTGGGTATAACTCACTCTCACATTTTTCTTCTTTTTTGTTGTAAAGTAGTAAAAATAAAAGCTTGCATTTCATAGTTTTATTCTTTTGCTCCAACTTTTATGTCAACCAAATCTTAAATATGTAAATATGTATATGTGTGTTTGTTTATGATTTTATTTTCTTATATATATTTTAGATAATCATCTTCTGATGTAAAATGAATAAGAGAAAAAAAAAAATAAAAATCGAAGCAAAAATGACCTTGAAAAATGCCTTAAGGATTCTTAAGATTTTTTTCATTTTTCTTTTCATTTTTTCTTTAGTTTTTTTTTTTTTTTTATTATGATTTTTTTATTTTTGTTTTAATATTTAAAAAGGTCCTTGACGTTCACATGAATAATGTGGGAATAGAATTTTGAAATGAATAATATATCTATATATATATTATAGTGTTATATGTAAATATAGTGTAATTTTTTCCGTGGGCTCGAATTAAACAGAAACTCTTAAGATAATTTTTCAAGGATTCAACGATTCAATGTAGATGATGATGATAATAATATATTTGAAAAATCGACATAAAAAACTTTTCTTTTTTTTGTTTAGACATAAGTGAGGATTCAAAGGCATTCGATTCCACGAATTTTTTTAAAATTTTTGGTAAAGTTGCATACTTTTACGCGTTATGCGTATGATATATTTTTTTATAATATATATTTAGTAATTGTACTAAAGAATGTCTAGACATATTATGAATTCAACATCTTATTAAGGTCGTATCTCAGTTTAATGTCTTTGTTTTTAATTGAGTTCTTTAAGAACCATCACAATACATTCAGAAATTCTCTTTTTAATTTTTTATTGAAATATGAAGCCGTTATTAGATAAAATTTTTATCTAAATTTACAATTTATGGCACCTAATTACAGTTATGAAAAAGAACTTGTTAAGAAATTCATGTTTTTTGATTTTTCTTTTAGGATCGTGTTTTTTCTTTGCTTTTATTTTCCTAAAGATTTATAAAGTCTGTTGTTTTCCATTTAAATATAGTAACTGACTTTGTTAACTGTCTAACTGTAACTGTCTATGTCGTACCGTTTTTGATTTATCGGCTTCTGTAATTCAATAATATTTTTTCTCCATCATTTTTGTTTCATAATGTAGTAAAATTTTATTAAAGATTTATTCTTTTGATTTTTTTTGTCAAATACACAAAACTAATAAAAGTTGAACTAATTAAAAATAAAACACAAAAAAAACTATTCTAACTCTTCAGTTGTTTAAAATAAAAACACTCCCACTTCCATAATGCCCACATTTTCAAATTTTCAAAATGTTAAACTTACTACAATGAGTCATCATTTAATACATTAGTAAATATATATTTTATATATGTGTATGCAATTAAAATAATACAAATCGAATTTTAAGAACAGTACAGCATGAAGTCTACAAAAAAAATTTTTTTTTTATTAAAAGTAAAAAAAGAAATTTAAAATCAACATCATATTATTATTTTATTTTCTTTGTCATAACACTGATATTTAATGAAAGTGTGATGCAGGTGAAAAATAAAAAAAAAGAATTTGTTTATTTTTCTCTTTTCTTTGAAATAAAAATAAAATAAAATTTAAAGAAAATTAAAGAAACCAAACAATTTTATATTAGAGAACAAAAATTAAAGAAAAAAGAAAAGAGAAAAACCAAATGAAAAAAAAATATGTTTGTATTTCAAAGAAAAATATTTACCTTTAAGGTGGTAACAGATCAAAACAAAAAAAGAAATAAAGTTAGAAAGAAAAAAGAAAATCAACAAAGTCTTGATTCTTTTAGAAATAAAAGGTAAAGAAAATTTTATAAAGATTATTTCATCTCTTTCTCTAAAATTAAGTTCACGAAAAATTTTATTACGCACGCCTATAATTATGCAAAACCTTCAAACGAAAACTTTTTTATTTTGTTTTTGTGCTAAAAACGGAAAGTGTTAATTCGAAAAATCTTTATTTTTCAGCAATTAGAAATACTTTTGACATTATTTTATGAACTGTGTGCAATTAGAGGAGCATTTCGAAATATAAAATATTCGATAAGGCGAATTCGATATTTTAACTATCTAGGCAGATTTCAATGAATTTCTAAACATGGTATTAGAAATTTCGCCACTCTCCTGTAATAAGATTCTACGAGCTGTTGTACATTAGTCTATTAGCATATGTACCAAATTGGAAAAATATCTTTATTATACTCTATTACATGAGAACGACACTCATTAAATCATATAATTGATTCTAGTTTCTTTTATTTAATCATTATCTCAAACATACATTTTTTCATTAAACACATATGGTCATTGTTGATAATTTTAACGATTGTTTGCTCTAAAAATAAATGAATTTTACATGAACTATAAATAATATTCAATTGGCTTAAACTTTTCTTCATATAAAATGATGCCACAATATGGAGTCTTCAATTTACCAATTAACTTTTGCTTAGAGTTTATTTCAAAATAGTTCAAACGCTTGTTTTGACAGCACAGGTTAGGAAATTAAAGTTTTTAACCTTTTTACAATTTTGTTTATTGGAATGAAATTTGCCACTAATGGGTTAATAACGAAAATTACAGTTATAGAAGCTGATGTACAGTCCATAAACGAGTTAATCATAAATATTTTATATAAAATTTTGTTACAACGAGGAAGAATACAGTTGCCTTTGTCAACTCTGAGATACCCGTACGAACCGTTAGTATGTTCACAGCCTGTCACTCTGCTTACAATATTATTTTTTTAAAATTTTAATATTTTAAAATAATTTGGGTGAATTTTATAATTTCTAGAACTATGGGTTGTACATATACATATTCAAACTATATGTTTATACATTCTTCAAAAGCAGATTTTAACCTTCCACATAACGATTATCAATCCAAAACGTTTTCAAATATTCTATAGTACCATTTAATACTAAGCGGTAAATGTATATTAAATTTACTTAGTACAAAATAATAAATATAATTTTAAATATTATATTATATTATATTTAAATATTCCATTGACAGAATAATTTCTTATAAGTACAATAAAATACATATATGTATGTAAATACGGCGCTATATAATATACATCATACTCTGATCATTCATTCACTAGTGACATATACGATATATTGTAAATAAACATGATATTATATAAGTATGTATATCAATATCATATAAATAAAAATTCTTCAAGCAACCGTTATGTTGTTTATTTATTTACATTTTTTTGTACTACTCATTATATCCTCAACAATTTCAAATTATCGAGTAAAACAAAATGGAAAAAATTCGTTAAAGAAATTTGTTAGAAAATTTGAAAAAATCAAGTAACACTTTCGTCAATTATAAAGTAACCATATATTATTAAATAAAATTGTTAACAGAAATAAGAGTAATATTAAAGCAGTAATATTGAAGCTTTAATTTTTGTGTATTACTTCAAAAAAATTTTAACAGGTGTTCAAGTTACAGGTGTTTAAAAATTGGAAATTTTCAGTTTTTGACCCCTTACAGCTCCTAAACCGGGGGTGATTCAAAAAAAGTTTTTGAAATGACTCATACTTATTGTCAAAGATCTAACTTCTGTCAAAATTTCAAGTTTCCAAATTAAACCGTTTAGAAGATAGAAGGGTTGAAGGATTTTGCAAAATTTGAGTTTCACATAACGGTAATTAAGACACCGTATGCCACAAATATATATTTATTGTATATATTCTTTTAAAGCTAATAAAAGTAGTAATCGTTTGGCGTTTTCAAAATGAAGATATACCTTATACAACTTGTGCTATAACAATTTAAATATAGAGCTTTTTTGAACCTTTGGGGAGCTGTAGCTCCGTAACGGGGGGGGCTACAAAAAAAAGTTGTTAAAAATAAAATTAATATTTTTGTGAGGTCTATCGGCAGTTAAAATTTCATAGCTCTATTTCAAAAAAAATGTGGAGATCTAAAAGTTAGGTGTTCGAGAGCTACCCTAAGGTTTGGTCCAAACTCAACCAAAAAAAATAGGGAACCTACAAATTACTCCCAGAAGATTCTAGCTTTCTTAGTTTTTGAGTTAGCGTGCTGACGGACGGACGGACGGACATGGCTCAAAAGTCTTAGAATTTTTTTCTGATCCGATCCATACCTTTGAAGGTATATCTAGCTCGCTTATTTCGAGGTGTTACAAACAGAGGAGTAATTTTATTATACCCGATCCTATCGTACGGGTATAAAAAGTTAATCAACTTTGGTATATATGTACGTATGTATGTTTTATTGCAAAAATATGTAATTTATTATTCACAACAGTCCACAGGTAAATTTACTTAAAATAATAAAATATTCATGTGATTAGACTTCTTTTCAGTAGTTCAGAGTTTAGATATATAATGTAAACTTTCTGGACAAAGAAAAAAAAGTTTCGAAGTAGACAGACATCGGATATTTAAAGATGGGGCAGCAAGTACAATAAAATCATAAATTTTCTAAATTTTTTTTATTTTTTGACATTGGAAGAAATATTAAAGATGAATGAAATGTATTTAAATAAAAAAAAAATTAATTGGGTATTTCAATTGTGAAAAATGAAGATAAAAAAATTAAATATCATTTTTACTTTTCTTTGTGACATAAAAAAAGATAACCTTAAAAAAATCTAAATTTTTTTTTTTTTTTTTTGGAGCAACAAAACGCAGGGTCAAAAAAAAACTTAATCAGAAAAAAAAAAGATAGTTGTAGTTGAAAACATTTAAGTAGTATGACAGCAAAAAAATTTGATATTAAAGCAAAAAAAAAAAAATATCATGCAGGATTATTGAATGACTACGAAAGTTATCCAGTGAATAATCTCTTGTTATGAGGATTACTATAGTTACAGATAAAAACATAAGAACTACCATTATATGATCACATAAGAAAAATAAGATGTTAGAGGAACATTAGGGAGAAAATTATACAGGAATTTGCAGAATTTGATAAAAAAAATGGATTAAATAATGAATAGTTTTGTTTTAGGTTGAACTCCTCTAAGTTTAATATAGAAAATCTTAGATCAAAAGATCAGTTATTGTTTCATATAGGTTGTACTTTTACAAAATACCCCGAATTGAGATGAAAACTTCAGTCAGTGTATGACCTACTGACACACCAGCTTGGATTTTAAAAAAATATCACGATTACACTGTAGAAAAACTTCATTTTTCATAGTTATAAAAAGATTATAACAACATTAACCAAGGTAATTATTTATATTTTTATTCTTTGATCCGATATATTAGTAGATAAATGGTAAATTATATTAAATTTAATCATAATTTTTCCCTAAATTTAATGAAATTATCAACATCACATTTAAAACTTTTGGCAGTTTTGTGTCTTTGGGGTTATTACAGTCACATCTGTCTTATTATATTATTTCATATAGATTCTAATGACATTACATTAGACATAAAATTATTGGGTAAATATATGTAGGTGTATATTTTGAAAATGCTTATCCTCATACATATATAAATAAAAATAAATTAATACATTTTCTATATTGAACATTTTTAAAACATATATGGGATTCTGAACATATGGAAGATTTTGTATTATTACTTATTTTATTATAGTAGACAAAGGAAAAATAAAAGTTAATAAATAAATGATGAGATTAGGACGAAGAAAAGCATAAAAAAATAGTATTATAATAGATTTATTATCTTAATTTCTTCAAAAACATTGAAGAGATTTTAATAATTTCTTTTTAATACGAATGGACTTCATTAGGCTCAATTTTCTTTTTAATATTTTACCTTCTAGACATGATTGCAAAATTTAATTTTAAGATATTAAGTTTTTTTATGCCGAAATCAATATAAACGAGGAAGAATACAGTAGCCCAGATCCTTGTCAACTTTATTTGCTTAGAACTCCTCCCTTTCTAACTAAGTCTTTTGTTTTTTTTTTTGTGATTTTATGATTTCTTGAACTATCGTGTATATAGGTAAAAAAAAAAGATCAAAGTATCAAAGGCGAAAATGAAAATATGAAAAATTCAAATTTACGGATTAACAATATAGAAATGTAGAAGATAATTGTTCGAAAGCTGGACGAAATTTAGGGCAGATCTCAATCAAAAACAATATGAAACTTACAAATTAATACAAAATATTGTGTGTTAATTTAATCGCTCTACCATTTGATTTTTGAGTTATTTTTCTGTTGGATGGACAGACGAAATTTAAACGACTAATTCTGATATGATATAAAAAAACGGAAAACTTTAAAAAAAAAAAAGATATCAGCTCCTACATTATATGTATAGTAAGTATGGTAAATAATATCTTTATAGTATGGCTGTAATCCGAATTGTTTTAAATTAAAAATATTTGCTTAGATACTCACTTTTTTAAGAGATATTCACGTGTTTTAGAGTTTTGTTTCAAAATAAGTATTATTAAAATTTTTCAGAAGAAAAATGTGATGTTTTAGTAGTTCAAAAATACAAGTTCCATTTTGATTTATCAAAATTTTAAGTTTAAATTTGTTTAATATATTATTAATAAAACTATAAGTCCTCTATTTAATTTCATTGCGCTTATAAAGTTTTCAATTCCATAAAAAATAATTGTAAACAAAAGAAACATTTTGTAATGATTTCCACATTATAACTTTTCCTATAAAATTTCTTCTTTAAACATTCTAAAAGCATATGTATTTTTATTTTCTTTTTAATCTGTCCCCATTCTATGTTCCGATCAAAAACACCATACTTCTTATATTTGTTTTCCAATTGTTAACCTAATAAAAATGTTATTTTAACTAAATTTTTCTTTTCAAAAAAATACACAAACCAATAAATATTTTTGTGAATATTGTGTTGTTGTTGAATTGGAAAAAGAAATATGTCCAAAAAAAATTAAATTTTGTAAATAAATTAACAAAACTATGCTGAATTCTTCTACAACAACGATGATTTAATGTATAGTTTAATAAACGATCTAATTGTTAGCACAACGCTTACTTCATTTGGTCTTAGTCATCTAACAGCAACACTTACTCTGTTTTATAGATATGTTACAGAATTGCATACCTATTCTGACAAGATTAAAATTTAATATCTGCATTTAAAACATTCCAAAGAGAAACAGGAGAACTTGACCTCTCCATTTCTATGTAGTTAAAATTTCGAGATGACTTAATCCGGCTTACGAAAATTTGTTTGTGGTACAAATAACGCGAATGTGTAATCATTTGTCACTTCATGTGTTCGTTAGAATTTATGAGAACTACATATACAACGTTCAAAGATTCAAGATGAACATTAATAACTTTGTTCACAATATTCTCGTAAAAAAACGTACAACAAGGTTAAAAGGAGGGTGCTTAGAGTGTTAAACACACTTATAAGGGACACAAGCTCCTTCCATTTCTCTGGAGTACTTGTCTTTCGATAATCGTCATCTAAACATTCACAAAATAAAAAATTAGCTATGCATTATTATTTCTAAGTTTTTGTATAGCATCTTGGATAGGTATATTTCTTATTTTTCTCTTATAAGAACGTTTTTAAGTGACAAGTTTTGAATTTTCTAATGTGAAATGTAGAAGTAGTAAAGCAGTTTTCATGAACCGCCATGAATAATTTCAAAGGAAAGGACTTATTTTCCTTATAATGTTGGATTAAATAATGAAAATCATATTACTAACATCTTGTATTTATTTAAATTCTTAACCTCAAAATTATAAAATTATCATTTATCAATAACCGTGTTTCAAATACAAAATTACGTCATCATTCAAAAAAAAAAGCACCTAAAAATTAACGAAAATTGTTCAATAAAAAAAAAAAAAAAACTTTTCACATGAAAAACTTTTATATGGTTTGTTTTTGTTCATTTATTTATTTTCCCCTTAATTCTTTTTAATGCTATTCAGAATCTTTTTTTTTTTTCATTTTATTATTGTAAGTAAAACAAAATAACTCAGCACAACACAACACCAACCATTCAAGAGTTACACGGCTCAAAAACATAAGTAATAATGAAATAATGGTTAAAACAAAAAAGTACAAAAAAAAATTCCTTTCGAATTAATAGCAAATAAAAACCCAAAAAAAAAATTAGAAAACAAGGAGGAAGAGAAAAATTTTTTGGGAGTCTGAAGAGTACTGAAATATAGAAATTGTACAAAGTAAAAGAGTGAATAAAACCGAAAGGCTTTAAAACAAATAAATTTCCAAGTGAACACCTTTTCTACATTTTCTTTATATGTATATTTAAAAAAAAAACCAAAACAAGCACAAAAACATCATAATAAATACAATATTGCTTCCATATTTTCTTCTCAATTTCAAATTTTTATAAAATGCCTTATATTTACACATGTACAATTTTTACTTTTGCTTCTATGCCTTTTTTCCCCAATTTGTATAGGTATCTGTTTTATTTATTATTTTTAATGCTCTGATATCAGTGATCGAAAACCATAGTTTGTTTTTGCAGCTGTGGTGAATAATTTCTTTATCTTACGGTTTATAATAAATAATTATATATATCCTTAAGCCTTAGATGTGATGTATTCATTCAGAGAAGTCTACCTTTAAGCAAACACCTATAGACTATAACGAATTATATGAAGAAGAATTATTGTGAATCGAATCGAATCGAAGTGGAAAGGTTTTATTGAAATGTGACAGATATTAAAGAAAAACTCCCAAAAATTACCTGTATGAAAATCAATTACTCTTCATTTTTGAAAACACAACAATTTTAAATTACAAGGTGATTCTTTTAAGGTCAATCTGAGAATTAAAACCATTTTATTTTTTATGTAAATCAAAAAATTGTTACCCTATTTTAATATTTGGTACGTGTACTTTTATTTAACCTCCTCTGATTTACTTAAATAAATTTTTTGTTTAGTTTCAAAATAAAATTTATTACACGTTTCGAAATTTGAATCCAATATTAAAAATTATGGAATTAAGAATGACTGGTTCGATTTTATTATTTGGCCCTTGTTGATATAAAATGTATTAAATAGTATTAAATCCATTTGTTTTAGGATTAAATTAAAGCATTGATATAAAGAAAGGATTTTAAATTTTTATATAAATTTTAGAAAAATTTGAATACATCCAATTTTAAAAACCCAAATAAATACTCGAAACACTAGATAGAGATAAATTAGTTTTTTGTTATCCTAAGAAACATTTAATTTGATAACGATATTGAAATATATGTATAAGGAATTTTGTCAATAACATCAAGAAAGTTGTGGTTGACTTTTAAAGAACAATGCACAAAAGAGCGTCTAACCCAGACTTGTGTAAATACTGGCAGAGCTGCGGTGTTAATTACAGATTACATGCAATTAGATAAGTATTCGGTACAACATGCAGTGTATTCGTTACAACATACAGGAATCTCTTCATTACCTTCTCTGAGAATGACAGGGTAGAATAACCCAAATAGACAAGGTTAGAAACGAAATCTGGAGCTTTCCAATCTTCTCAGATATAAATCAGATAACTAGAAAGTAATTCTATCTGTGCTAATTGTACTCTTTTGATAGATTTCTAGAGAGCAATAAGACAAAGTAACCAACCAATTATATCGAAATATATCAAAAAATTGATAATTTTCTAAGTATTCAATTTAACACTAAATACCTCAATACCTCAATTTAACACTCCAACCACTTACTGTTTGACCCTACTTATTTCGTTTGTATTTCAAACTATACATTAATACCTTTTACCCTTTAATTAAGATAAATATATTTAAGAAATACTTGGTAACATATTCAATTAAAAACAAGCAAGGTAGAATGTAAACCAACGGTTTTTAAAAGCGCACATTTCCAAAAGACAATACAAACTGCTTAGAATTGCGGCTTGCACAAAAATTTGAAAATTTAAGAAATAAAAATTAAGAAGTTTTTTAGTAATGAAAATGTGAAAATAGGACTTTTCTGGAATTTTGAGAGGCTGTAAATCCGGTACCCTATATAACTAAGAAAAACCGTTAACACACGTAAAAATATATTATTGAATCTTTAATTTTCATGTCTTGCCGAAGAAAAATTTTTACAGGTGTATAAAAAGAGCAAATTTTCAATTTTTGAGGCGAATTTTTGATAACTCTTAAAGAGGATGTGTTACCAAAAAATTTCTAAGGAAACTTATAGTAATTCTAAAAGTTCTTTCTTGTCTAAAAATTTCAGGTTCCTATCTCAAAGCGCGCCGGAATTATGAAAAAAAGAAATATCATGCAAAATTTGGTTTTAACATAACGGTAAATTTAAATAGTAAATTACAAAATATTGCATAATTTTGATATTGTTTTATAGAGGTAAGAAAATTTCCGGTCTTCTAGTGCTTTTAGATTGTAAAACTAGAACGCAGAGCCTAAGATATATACATCTGAAAATAGGGCATTTTATCAATTTTGGGGAGCTGTAACTGTGAAATCCTATACAATTAAAAAACCTTTCACACACTTAAAAATATATTACTGGCGCTTTAATTTTTATATCTTGCGGAGTAAAATGTGTACAGGTGCCTAAATTACAGGTGTTTAAAAATAACAAATTTTCAATTTTTTAGCTCTAATAGCTCATAAACAGGGGATGCTCCAAAAAAAATTTCTGAGCAAACTTATACTAATTCTAAAAGTTTTTTGTGTGCTCAAAAATTCCAAGTCCTTATTTAAAAGCGTGCCGGAGTTATGAAGGTAAAAAAATCATGCAAATTTGGTTTTCACATAACGGTAAATTTAAATACTAAATTTGAAAAAATTATATAATTTTAATATTGATTTATAAAGGTAAAAATAGGTTTCTGTCGTTTCAGATTGAAATCTGATTGATTCAATCTGATTGATCAGGCGTTTTCAGATTGAAAAAATGTTTAGCTTAACATGAAAAAGTTGTTCCACAAAATTAATTTTTTTCTCTATCTTTAACGGTGTAAAAGTTTTGTAAACAAACGGACAGACGGACGGACGGATAGAGTGAAACTAATAGGCACATTTTTCAAAATTTTTTTTGGAAATGTGCTTAAAACAATAATGACTTACTGATTTATAAATTACTGATAAATAAATAAAGTTATTTATTTAAAAAAAAACAGATCCTGTATAAGATCGTAATGTTAGTGTTCCTTAATCGTATAAACATCAACAAATGTTTTTTAATCAAATTAAAAGAATTTAAAGACAAGGTAGAATGTAAACCAACGGTTTTTAAAAGCGTACATTTCCAAAACACAATACAAACTGTTTAGAATTGTGACTTGCACAAAAATTTGAAAATTTAAGAAATTTTGTAATAAGAAAATATGTGAAAATAACACTTTTCTGGAATTTTGAAAGGCTGTAAGTCTAGAACCCTTTATAACTAAGAAAAACCGTTAACACACGTAAAAATATATTACTTTAATTTTTATGTCTTGCCGAGGAAAAATTTGTACAGGTGCTTAAGTTACAGGTGCCTAAAAATAGCAAATTTTCAATATTTAGCCCTAATAGCTCATAAACAGAGGATGGCCCAAAAAAATTTCTGAGCAAACTTATACTAATTCTAAAAGTTCTTTCTTGCTTCAAAATTTCAAGCCTCTAAAAAGTTGTTCCAGAAAATTATTTTTTTTACCTACCCATGGTTAAAATTTTTTTTCTCTATCTTTAACGGTGTAGAAGTTTTGTAAACAGACGGACGGACGGACGGACAGAGTGAAACTAATAAACACATTTTTTCAAATTTTTTTTGGAAATGTGCTAAAATAATTAAAATATAAGGATATTTAATATAATTTCATTTAAAATTAATAAAAATCACAATAAATATCATTATATATTCCGTTTTCTCTTTGAAATTCAATAATTTTCTGTTAATGATGTCCATGTCATTTACAATTTCATGGAAAATTACGAAAAAATTTTATTACATAATTCATATTAACTCAATTAAGTTCTGTCCTTTTCTCAATAATTACTTTTTTACTGGTATTAAAAACTAGTTCAAATAATAAAAAAAATAAAATAATATTTATATTGGTACTAGTTTTTTTTTTTTTTTCATTTTTTATTTTATTGCCAACCGATCAACAACCGATAAAAGGTTTAAGCAACAGTCCAGTCTATGAAACGGTTTCATACATATTTGAATAAAACAACTTAAAACTGCATAAATAAAAACTGAAACTTAAAAATGAATGCAATCAATTCAATTAGGAAAATTGGTTTTATTCTCTTCAAGCGCATACAACAATAACAAAAATAATTACAAAGAATCCTTTTTTGATGTTCTTTTTTTTTTGTTTTATACCGAGTAAAAACATGTAAAAATATGTAAATTGTATTAAATTTTTTTATTTTTTTTTGTATTCGCTTTTTAAACCATACGTTGCACTTATAATGCTTGTCTAGTTGGAAAAATGTCAACGATTATCATGTTATAGATTTTAACTGACAGAAATTTTACTGTACACACACACTGAAAACAAAAAAAAAACAAAAAATTGAAAAAAAGTAAACCAGGACAAGAATCAGAAAAACACTGAAAGATTAATTTTTTTATTTTTCTTCTTTTTTATTGTTTGTGCGGAATTTTTTAGGTTGGAAATGAACAACAAAAAGGATATCAATTCAATTAAACTTTTAACGTTATTGTAATGAAATTACACATTTAAATGTTTTGATTTTTCTGTATATGCACCTACGCATATGCAATATTATTTTGTAATTCTTCTTTTTTTTTAATTAAAAAATCTTAAGAGAACTTTCTAGAACTGGAATCTAGAATTTTATAATATTAT
This sequence comes from Poecilobothrus nobilitatus, assembly GCA_947095535.1. Classification (NCBI taxonomy): domain Eukaryota; kingdom Metazoa; phylum Arthropoda; class Insecta; order Diptera; family Dolichopodidae; genus Poecilobothrus; species Poecilobothrus nobilitatus. The sequence continues at coordinate 118,150,733 of OX352774.1, forward strand.
TACAGGCACTATTTTAAATAGGTAACCTTAACGACCGAACCACCGGACTATCATACAAACACAGTCATAAAAATGATTACGTTTTTGTTTTTTGATAAATGACTGCTTTTATCTGTAGAAAATTTCTTATTTTTTAAATTCATTCTATAAATTCGGGAAACCATAATATAATGGCACTAATAAAGTCCTGTAGGAATTGTAATAAATGAAAAAAATATACTTTGTAATTTTCAATATGTGAATGACAAAGAAAAAAAAACGGTAAAATTTCGATGTGTTTAAAATTTATACAGTTTGACAGATGTCGCTACTAGTTTTGTCGCACATACTACACAACAGTAATTACTTTTACTTTTTCTTTTTCATTGTTTTTGAATTGTTTTTGTCTCTCTTTTTTTTTTATAGGCTTTATAAAAAATTTAATAGGATATGACAGATTCGGTGAAATAAAATTTCAGGATGTATTCCGAAAATAAAAAAAAACAAAAACTAAAATATAATAATAAAAATGAAATTTCCACTAGAAACAACAGTAGAAACACAAAAAAAAAAAAAAATAGGAAAAACACAGGGAAAATATGGATTTTCAGTTTAAATTATCGAAAAATTGTATTTTAAATGGTTTTTGAATCAAAAAAAAAATATTTATGTGTTTTTTGTTTTTTTTTGACTAGGAATAAAATTTCGTGCACTCTCTTTTAAAATGGTTTCCTAATTGAATTTTAAATTTTAGCATATGCAACAATCTACAAAAATAAGATAATAATTGAATAAGAGCGAATAATTTTTTCACTACAAGATAATATAATATGTATTAGTTTTTTCGTTCAAATCGATTTAATGAAAAAGAATAGTTAGCTAAATGGCTCCTTGATCCTGCATTCAATTTCAAAAAATTCAATAATGTTAATAATTTTTTTTTTTGAAGCATCACGAATGCTCATATTTCAAAAACTCGTTTTATCAAAATCTCGTTTTTCGGTTTTTTAAAAATCTCGGAAATCTTTGTTTAGAAAAGTCAGAAAAAAAATATTTTTAATTTTTATCGAATAATAATAGGAGGGATTTTAGAGTTGGATTCAAAAGGTTTTATGTACTTTCCCGAAGGAAATCTGTACTTTGTGCTAAATCTAAAGGTCTTTTTCTTTTTTGTGTTTAATCTAAAGGTCTTTCTAAGCCTTCCTGTAATAATCTGATTAGATATTTATTAATTGAGCAGCTTCAACATTTATATGCTCTTCTAGAAGAGCTTTATGTTTTATACTATATCTGTTTATTTTATCCATAACTTTGGGGATTTTAAAATTTTATCCATAGATATGAATGTCACTATTATGTACATACCAGGGATTACTTACTAAGTTACGTAGGACTTTGTTCTGAAAAGTTTGTATTTTTTTAATATGCGTTTGCTTGGCATAACCCCAAAGTTTAATACCATATAGCCATATAGGTTAAATTAACACTTTATTATATATTGTTAGTTTAGATTTAGGACCTAGGAGCCAGTAATTTGCTCTATATTTATTTTCAAGTTCTAGTTTTTTCTTTTTAACGTATTCATTCCACCTTAGCTAAGTAGTTGGTAAATTGTTGCATGCTTGACTCTAAATCCAAATTGGTGATTTGGAATTAAATTTATATTTTCTATAATTGGCTTCAGCCTCTTTAACAACAATATCTAATAAGGTTTTGGCATAATTGGTAGCAGAGATATTGGTTTATAAGATTTTGCCTCATATAATGGCTTTCCTGGTTTTCCTAAAATAATAACTTCTGCTACTTTCCAAGCGTTTAGAACATAGTTTAATTTTACTACTGCATTTATGACTTTTGTTAAAAATTTTAGAGCTTTTTACACATTGGGTGTAATAAGATCAAAACCAGGGGCTTTATAAATAAAATGTTCTTATTTCTTTAGTGTTATTATTTCTTCACTAATTTCTTCTTCTGTAAATAGAGTAATAGTGTTTTCCGTATTTCTACTAAACAAAGATCTGAGTTTTTTACACTCTTCGTTGCTTTCCACAACGAATAATATTCTTTTGTTGCTGATTTGTTTCTTTTGTTACTGATTTTAAAATCTGAATTTTCCTTTTAAGCGATTGCGAGTATCTGTTAAAAATCGTTTTATCGTCAGAGTGACGAGATTGTTGCAATCTACGTCTAGCCCTTCTTTTATGTTTTATTAAATCAGTTATCTCTTTAGAATAATTATTTGCTGCAGAACTATACTCAATCATACTTCTATTATTCCATTCAGCTTTTTAAATTATATTATAAAGCCTTCTAACTCTAGATATAATTGTAGATATAATTGTGTGTTCTTTTGATTATAACTTTATTTTTAGGTTAATATTGTTTGTGATTTCATATTTAAAACTTACCCAATCTGTGGAATTATTTGTCAGTGTGGGCTTATTTAGTTTTCTATTTATATTTTCACTCTGATTAAGTAAAACAGTGGAGGGATTAGAATCTAAGTAATGATTATCTTCTAAATTAATAAAGTTGCCTGAAATTCTTTTGGTTATAAAAAAGTCAATTAGATCTAAAACCTTGTTGGTGTCTGTGGACCAGTACGTTGGTTTGCCAGTCGAATGATAGCAAAAACCTAACCCTTGAATAGTTTTCTTAGCTCTCTTTCTTGTAGGGGTATATTCTAATTGAAAATTTAGCATATACATAATATTACACATATACATATTTTGAAAAAAAAAAGCATTACAAATTAATGACTGAATTATATACTTTACTTTTTTTGAAGTTTTGAGATTGTAATATTTGGGGTTTTGTAATTTGCAATTTTAAAATTTAGGATTTTGAATTTTTGTGATTTTGTCACTTGAGAATTTTGTTTTAGAAATTTCGTTATGCTTCCAAAATTCTAGCAAATAAGTAAGACAAATTAATTAAGTGTCTTGTAAAACTGGTGTATAGAGTCTAAAAATGAATCTTAAAAACAAAAAGAAATGTCTCATCTAAGAACATCATAGTAAATGTCATTCTAAATATTATCATAGTTTACAAATTTATTTTTAATCTTCTGCAATGCTGTTAAAGTGTTATTTCAATTTAATTAAATATCCTTTTTTATGGCATTATATAATTACTGTCCCTAAAAGCAATATAACACTACAGTTTTAATATCATTCTATACAAAGAATTAAAAAAGAAAAATAGAAAGAAATTGCCATTTTCGCAAAAAGTTTAACATTTTAAAACAATTTTCAAATTTTATTTCAAAATTATTATTGCCACCAACAATAAAACTATATTAACAAATATTTTTCATTGTTTTCTGTTCTCTGTCTTAAATAAGAAACGAGGACGAAAATACATTTGAATAATAAATATTAAAACGGATCTAAAAACATCAATACAAAAAACAAAAACCAAAGGAAAAAAAACAAATATAATGTTAGCACTGATTGTAAACTTTCATTTTCTTTTCTTTTCCACTGCATTGAATTAAATATAGACCAAGGTTTCATCTTTTAGTTTTCTTTAAATACAAAACACAAAAAAAGTAAAAACAAAAATAAAATAAAAAATTTTTATATTTATTCACGTACATTTTATGATTTGCCTTAAAAATTAGAACACCACCTAAAAATGCTGAAAAACTCATTGCAAAAATACTAAAAAAAGGATAAAATCATGTTAAAGTTGTAGTTTTTACTTTTATTGTTCCAACACACAATTTATCTCAAATATTTTTTTCTTTTCTTTTCTTTTTCGGGTTTTTTTTTTGTTTTTGTTTTTTAGTTCTTGACTTCATTTTTAACTCATTCAATGGTGTGTTTTGGGGGTTCACCAACTACTTCAATTAATTGTTTAAACTTCCGCAGTTGATTTGGAAATTTTTATTCTCTTGTCATGGATTTTCGTATCCAACATATAAAAATCCCAATCCAGTTCTATTATGTTTTTTAAGGTTTCAAGGTGACTGTACAATGAAATGAAAAGAGAAATGCTTTGAATTAAATTGCGGCAGTATCAGCCGTCAGAGTGTATTGTCGATGGAAAAAAATAAAAAAAAAATATACTCTGTGAAAACAATATAAGGTGGAGACTATGACAGGTATACTTACAAATGGACTTTCCATAGTTAAAATGTCTTGTTAAAATTTTAACTTGTATATAACTAACAACATCTGTTGTTCCTGATTAGAGATTCTAAAATCGAGATTGATAGAGATTCTAAAATCTCTAACCCACCAGAGAGAAATGCAGAACAATTACAAAAATAAACTACAATTTTCGTTATATTAAAGCCAAAAGCAAGAGACACTACGCAATTTTTTTTATGCATGCCACTTTAAAAATGGTTTTTGTTGGTATGTAGGATGCCAAAGGCACAGTTATAAATTTAAAATAAAGAAAAAGATTTATAATATGAACGTGAGAACAATAAAAATAAAAATTGGATACTTAAAAACAAAACAAAAATTAAAGGATTCTATATTTGGTGCAATTTTTGTTGTTTTAAATTATGCTGCCATTGCTGGCAAGAAAGAAAGTGTTTTCCTTTTTTTTTTTTTGCAGTGTTAGAAAATCTAAAAATTGAAGGTGTACATGGTTGATTGTGTGATGTTTATACTTTTTATTTGTTTAGTTTTCAGGTCAAAAATTAAATGGTTAAATAGTTTCGTTTTTCTTAAAGGGTAGGTAGTAATGAAAGAAAAGTTATATCCTTTTTATTTTTGATGTAGATACATTTTATTTGATTATATCAGATCACAAATTTACAAATTCGCAGTAGCTATATTTAGATTATCCAAACAATTTTCGAGAATAATAATTTTAAAAAATATATGTGTTTATAACTTTCAAAGGACAGTTGTACTTTTCTCATCTTACGTTAAGAAAAGAATTATTATAATCTTAAAAACCACCAACATTATATAGTTAGGATTTTGAAACATTATTGGATCTATAGATTTCAATACATGAGTTTCAAAGATTTTATTTGCATGTGATTACTAATTATGAAAAATTAAAATCATAACGTAAATCTAATCAAAAATGTAAAAAGTATATAAATTGTCTAAATAATAAGTACAATACTGGCAGTGAAGTATTTTTAAAACTACAGTAATTCTATAAAGAAAAAGAAAAGTCTCTAGGATACATAATCATAAACTGCAGAGCTTTACACCGAGCAAGCACCTAGGATTATATTCCTTTACAGAAGATAAACTGCTAACAATAAACTTTCTACAGATCTTTAATTTTTTAAAGGCAGTAGGCCTGACATTGGACTATTCACATTCAATAGATCTGACAGTGGACAGTCCACTATTATAAGTGGAGGCAAAACACGTAGCGGAGCAATATAAATCTACATCAAAATTTCGCAGTGTTACTAATATCCCTTAAATATAATTTTATAAAGACTGCAGTAGTCACTAAGTTCCAAACCTTTTGAGGTCTCTGAGAGTTATGGTCCTTTTTTATTTAAATTTGATAGAGCCTCTATAGAAAAATAAAGACTAAAAAGAAGAAAATTTCTTCTTTCAGAAACTTCAGAAGAAGAAAATTTTCAAAAACTATTAGGAACCGAATTCTGAATTTTTATGGTTTAATACTCTGTCCAATAAATAAGGTTCACTTCATTGTATTATTCAATATCTATTAAAACAATAAACACCACTATATTTTAAATTTTAAAAAACTTTTTTTAAATTTTCGACTAGATCACGTGCGCCATAGCCAAAAATTGACACTAATAAACTTAAAAATTTTCCATCATTTCATTTTATTTAATTTTATTCTAAGGACTAAATTATATTACCAAAATTTCTATGTAGTAAAAAAAATTTAAAATAATGTGGTTGCATTGTATGCAATTTTTCAATTTTCATTTTCTATGAAAATTTTTATCCCTTTCAATTTCATTCAGATTTTTAAAATTTGATCACGATTTTAACCCAAAAAATATAAAATTATAATGAAAAATGAAAATAAAAAGTTTGGAAATTTTTTTATGGTAAATTTTATGCCAAATTAAAATCTGTGCCAACTCACCAACTAATATTCTTCACTTTACTCTCTTTTTTCATCCGGTTTGTATGTCCTTTTTATTATAAATATTAAAAATACATGATTTTAATTTTAAATAATTTATTTTTATTTCGAAGCTGACATCATTTGTGGTTTCTTAAATAGAATTTCCAGAGTATGAATAACCCAAATATTTTTTTTTTCAGAATTTTTGGAATATTCGATTTTGGTTAGAGGCATAAAGGACAATCAAAATAATTTTTTTTGTTGTAAACCCACTTTTCTATTTTTAAATCTTATGTTTTCTGAAATTATATCAATTTTTTAAGGCCATGTTTTAATTAATTTCAATTGTTTTTTTATTGGAACGATAAGAATTAAAAGTAATAAATGCTAAGGTTTGTTTTATTTTTGTATTTTGTATTTGAATAAAAATTGGTTAGAGAAAATTGTTTGGTTTGATTAGTTAATGTTGCGGTAACATTTGGTAAAATTTATTTATTAATGCTATACACAAAAACAAAGCTCTTACGATATCAGCATTTATAAACCGATTTCTAAACTGCCAACTATGGAAAATAATTTATACTTATTTTGTTGGCTATTGTCAATCTTTTATACCACCGGAAACAACATGGACTTAAAAAAAAAGTTTGACATTTGCAAATGTAGCCGAATTTGTCTCCGATGTTATAAGTAGCGACATGTCATAACTCCTTTTGTCATAAGTCACTTAGGGAGTTATGACACACTCTACTTTGTGTCATAATTCCCTAAGGCACTTATGACACATATTAAAATTTTAAAGTGTGATATAAGTTCCTTGGAAAAAATGTCATAAATCCCTTAAGGGAGTTTTGACACTTTACTTTGTATCATAACTGCCTAAGGGACTTATGACATAAAATAAAATATTAAAGTGTGTCACAACTCCCTTTTTCATTTAAAATAGTAAAGCCAAAATATTTTCGTGTTAACTTTCTGGAAAATGGGATATGACCCATTTTCCAAAGATTTAAGTCAAACAAATTGTAGTAAAATGAAAACATTTTCAGTAACTTTCAAAATTAACAAAACTTTTCGTTGAATTATCCTTCAGTTTTTACATTAGCTTAAGCCAGTTTAATATTATTATGGTTCGACCTTTATAATGAAGCTAAAGTGTAATACCAGTTTCTATTAAATAATTAAGTCTCTCTTCTCTGAACTTAACTTATAACAGTAATTTCACCAATCTTGGTGACATGCCTTAACTCTCAAAGTCATAAGCCGCCATAGACTAATTTTTGTTCCCAAGTCCCAAGTTCCCAAGTTTTTTTCAAAGTCAATTTTTCATATAAAAATGTAAATTAAAATCTAATTTGATCAAAATCTTATTTTTTCAAAGTCATTACGCCTCTTCGATAATATTTATATATTTGTATATGTGAGATTCTGCGTTAGAAAGCATTTTAGAGTTGGTTTGAAAATCAGCGTTTCAATATTTGTTTACGGGAATTTGTGGGCGACAGCTTTTAGGGTTTTGGGCGGCAGATTTTAGGGTTGGATTGAAGATCACGGTATTCCCTTTTTCCAGAATTTTTACCTATATGTATATACGAAATTCTGAATTAGGAAGGGTTTTAGAGTTGAATTTAAAATCATAATTATGCACCTTCATAATTTCGTATATACATATAGGTTCAGAATTTCGTTAAAATAGGTAAATAAAGCTTCAGAATATAGGTAAATATTCTGGAAAAAGAGAATATCCTGCTCTTGAATCCAACTCTAAAATTTCTGAATCTCGCATATATTCAATCTATAGTATGTAAATATTCTGGAAAAAGCGTAGGTATAATCCAACCAACTCTGAAGTCCTTACTAATTATATTTTTACATACATATTTCAATAACATCATATTTTATATAGTGGGACTTATGACACTTATTAAAATTTTAAAGTGTTACATAAGTCTCTTAAAAAAAATGTCATAAATTCCTTAGGGAGTTTTGACATTTTACTTTGTGCCATAACTCCCTAAAGAACTTATGACACAAAGTAGAGTATCAAAACTCCCTAAGGAACTTATGACAAAAGGAGTTATGACATGTCACCGTTATAAGTATCGTGGAAACTGAAAAAACATGATAAAAATGAATCTCGTATTTACCAATTTCAGCAATGATCTGGATCTAATTCTTTTCAAAATAAAACTTGAAAGCAAAGCATAAGGCGAAAGATTTGCAAGTCACAACTTTAATTTTTTATCGTTTTACTTGTCATATAGAAATTTCCTACGAAGTATTCTACTTATGATAGCATACTAATTATGAATATCTTCTTAACGATCAAGTCATTAAAAAGTTATTTGCTGCTCTGATTTGGGTCTGATCCTCAATAATTGGTTAGACTTCAAGAGTGACTACAATTTCATAATAAAGCTAACTCATTTAGCATTTTTTATGCTTTGGTTTAAAGAGTTATCTCTCCCTTATATCACAAAACATCTTTTCTCTACTTTCTCTACTTTCTCTACTTATGTAGGATCTATCCTTGAATATCCAAGTCAGATATGGTTTACCTATCCTAAAAGTAAAATGTAGACATGTTACCTATTGAACTAGTCAAAAAAAAAATGTTTCGTTTGAGTTTATCCGGTACATGTTGCCTTTTGATACTAGAATTTGTTTGACAGTCAACTTGAATTACCACCAGTCATGGTTTAATGCCATATCTTAAATATTTTCAGCAAGTTATTAGAAGTTATATTACTTCCTCTTTTTCCAAAAATAAATAAAATATAGACAAAATCGAATTAATTTTTTTTTTTTTGTTTTTTATTGCATTTCTCTGCCACATAAATGTGGACAGGAAATTACACAGCCTTTCCTGTTCAGGCGTGGCTGTAAATGTCGCAAAGGGGAGTAACCCTTACGACGTGTGTGGAACTCCAACCCACACTTCCTCGGTGTTTACAACGTATTTTATACGCTCTTACCCACTAGGCCACCGAGGCCCCTCGAATTAATTATCGTTATCGTTTGAACTTAATATCGTTTGAACTTTTTAATATCTAACACCATTCTTCAGTTTACGACAAATCATAGCCTATTTCGCGCATGTTAAGAGAGATAAATCTAATTTCTGAATTCTTTTAAAGGTCATGTTCACTAACAAACAGTAAGAAGAGAAGCAGACTCGAACCTGATTTATATACACGCAGTCTACATGATGATTGCAATTTAACTCACTACCAGGAATTAAATAATTTAATTAGCAATTTTTCCGTCTTTACTAACAATTTCTTACCTGTTCTTTTGTTCTTTATACAAATAAAAATGTCTGATACTAAAACTACTCCATTCGTTCACTGCTCCCCCTTTTTTCTTTTTTTTTTTTAATTATTTATTTATTCAATTATAACTAAACCTAAAAAAAAATTACAAAAAAAATGGTTATATTTCACAAATTAACATTATTAGCTTTAAAAATAACAAACATCTTTTTTTCGCTAATCTTAATCTAGTCTTAAATGAATTTATTTAAAAGAAGTCTTTTTGAATATTTATTTAAAAATATAAGTATTTTTTATTTGCTTTTTTTTTTTCCTTGGAAAGTCATATAAAAAACCAAGGTTATTTCAAAAATTTTAAAAGTATAATTAAAACCTAATCCTAATAAAACAAACTTAACCTAACCCCCACCCCTTTTTTCTTTATGGGTTTTTTTCGAACTGTTAAATATTCGGGAAAAACCAACACAGAAAAAATTATTTCTAAAATTTAAAATAAAAAAAAAATAAAAATTTTTTTTTTGATATTTATGTATACTAATAAGTATCTTCTAACCACCAATAATTTCTGTTTAATGTTTTATGCCTATCCGGTATATACACGTCATATTTTATGTTAATAGAACTCATGTCATTAGAATCATAACTAATTTTTTTACACGTAGCTCTTCTATTATTGTGAAATAATATTGGGACGTATTGCTGGTTCTGTATATAACCCTGCATGTCTAAGAATATAAAATGTTCCGGTGCAAGGACCCTATATTTAACGATTTTTGAATATATTCATTGTTGTGATAATATATTCTTGAAATTAAGCTATTTTCTACAACTAGCAGTGACCTATTGAAATGTTCTCTTGTAAGATTGATAATGAAATTATCGATACGGTATACTTTAGCTTGCTCGTAAATATATTTATTAGAAATATATTTATAAAATATATATTATTTATTTATTTATTTATATTAATATTACATACATTAATGTAGTGCAATATTATTGAACCATCGGCTACTAAGGCAATTATAGGTTTTTATACTATTATTAAATTATATACTAGTATTATTTATTTTGTTTATATTATATACTATATATTTACATTATATTAGGTCATAAGGGGGGTATGTAAAGAAAAAAACTTACAACCTGTGCAGGGATCGAACCCACACTCCTTCGGTTAATACGCCACACGCCTACCCACTAGGCTACCGAAGCCCCAAAATATATATTATATTTTTCCCTGAATTGAAAACTTATTGCAATTACATTAAACCTGATTGCATACTTTTAGGATTGCAAAAAATAAAAAAAGTTATCATTAGAAAATTTAAAGACTATTTGTCAAATAATATAATATTTTCATTTAACATAATTATAGTTTTCATTTAACATAATTTTTTAAATAGGCATTTTTTAATAAAATAAAAAATAAAATTTTTCCAGTTTCAAGTAAAACTCTTTTCACTTTTAAATGAAAATTATGATTGCAAAAAAATTACATTTACCTTATTACAGTTACCCGTCACCCAATTTCATTTTATAATTTAACAGTATTTTATTACCATACCCCTCATGCAAAATAAAATAAATGAAATTTTTAAAATTCTTATGGGGAAAATCTTCTATTCATTTTCTCATTAAATGTCATGTTTTTGTTAAATAATAGATTTGAAAAAACAGCATAATTAAATAAATTAAATATGGTATATGCACCTATAGATATACATCATAACTTAGTGTTATCTTGTTTGTCAGTACATCAAATTTAATGATGCTGCTTTTCCAAATATTTTAAGAATACACAAGATATTCTTCTATTTCTTCTATTTTTTTTTTTTTTTTGTTTTTTCAGTATTTTAAAAATCCAATCCCATGCTTCTTGCTCTCGTCAACTTGTATCCTATTGAAATAAAAGATGATAATAAAGCGAATATGCAATAACAGCAGTAGTACCATCTATTGTCATTAAGGTACAACTTACGTGCTTATATAAAAATATAAATATTTTTATGCTCTCTTAACATTCCCTGTGTGTTATTTTCTATAATTTTATAAAATGTTGTCAATGTTTGTTTTTGAGAGTGAACTAGGAATGATGGAATTCACTAGTGAATATTCATAATTTTCACAAAAAAAAATTTTCCTTCTGTTTGTTTCTTTTTGTTTTTTAATTTCGAAGAAAGGAAAAACGATGTTTTTTTTCACTTGTTTATCTGTTTTGTTATAGTTGTTTTTCTTATTGTTCTTTGTTTTAATTTTTAAGAAAAACAACCTGCTGGAGACTACATGTCGACAACAATTTTTCTTCTGTTTTTATTTCTTTATGAAGAAAAAAAAAACATTCTGGGTAAATTATTTTCTCCCTGGATGGTGGAACATATTTTCAATATATTTTTTTTATATACTATTTCTGTAATTCGTGTAAAGAAAAATATTAACAGTTTCAGTTAAAAGTATTAGAATACAAAAAACTTAAAAACTAAAAATACTTATCTTGGGAAATACCAAAGAATTTAATAATATTTAGATATTTAAATATTTCAGTTTTATCGAAAATCTGATTTAACAAATTAGAAACAGTCAAAGATTTTCTGTTGCAGCAGATTGAAAAATCGGAACAATTTACTTAACAACAACAAAATACTTAATAGTGTATTTATTGAATCATATAAAGCTTAAAAAAGATGTATGATCCAAGGATTAAGATTAAGATATCATAAGATATTTTCAAAAGTATAATAAATAATAAAGATCTGTGCAGTTTAAATAATAAATTCTTACATTCAGATCTAAAAAGGGATCAAATCACAGTTTTCCAGTTTTCGAAAGTCTATACAATTGTGATCAATTCAGGTCTTATATGATATGCTTTGATCTTGTTATTACTATATTCAAAATACAGTACAGTAACAAATTCAATGTTGGCACTGTAGTTAAACTATTATTATTCTAACAATGTAAAAATTCAAATTCAAAACGAAAAAAAAAAAACAAAAAAAAAAAATGAAAAATGAAAAATGAAGGAATAATAGAAGAAAAAAAACACCATAGTAGTCAGAATTATTATAGAATATTTGAAATAAAAAAGATCCCCTCATTGTGTCGACTTTGCTATTTTATAATTACTAAAAAAAATAACAAACAGGAAAAAAAATGGACTTATTTTTTATATACAACTATTTTTAGCCCCTACTTTTTTTCAGCCATTCATTCTTATACATTTGAAAATATTCTATTGTTAGTAACTACTTACCTTAATACGTTTTAGTCTTTAATATCTTCTTCCCGTTCCTTCAATTTACATTTAAATTCATGTCTCATTTTTCATTTAACTTTAACTTTTCCTTTTTGTTTTTTTTTTGTTATCCTAACAATTTGCAATGCAATGTTTTTGTTTAATATAAGTTGTATGCAAAATAATATAAGGATAATTTCCATGTACAATACACTCATTTTTTTTATCCCAAAATAACACGCAAAAGATGGTAATAATATGAATTGAACAAAAAATAAATAAAAAAGTTTGTTATATTTTTTAAAACTAGGTCACAATAAAAATGAACATGGTGTTGAATCAACAACAACCTAAACAATATCAGCACAAAACCAGCCAACTAATCATCCACTGGAACAAAAAAAAAAAAACAATTACTATATCACCAACTCTAACCAATTTTCGACATTCCCTTTATAAATACGAAATTACAATAGGTATAGAACGTGCAAAATTTAATGTATACCTCTATTTTGCACGCTGTGTGTCATAACGTTGTAATGTTGTAAGACTTTGATACAATCCTTTAATCTGTTTTCCTCATATTTCGAAAGAAGCTCAACAATTTTTTATACAGGTATCATAAGTTTTCAGTTAGGGTCACCACTGATCTACTTCAACAATTATATTTCTAAAAAAAAAATTTGTATTCACACGAATAATCAATAGAATCACTATATACATATCAATAATTTCTATGTTCAGGAAAATTCTTTAGATTCATGTAAGAATTTAAAAAAGGATCATTAAAAAAAGAAAAACAAAATCCAAGACATTGTGAGATTAGAAAACTTATATATATATTGCATTGCACGTCCACTTTCATTAACTCTAATTCACAAGCAATGCATTGCATTACAGTAATTAGTTAACAGAAGTGAATCTGGTAGATTTTTCAATATTTTTGATTTTTACAGGACTTTAGCACTAACAATAGCTATTGCGATGTGTAAAGTGGAGTTTAGGATCATAAACGAGATAATATTCAAAAGAAAAAAAGCAAGACAGAATGTAAACTAAAGGTTTTTATAAGCGCACATTTTCAAAAGATAATAGAAGCTGTTTAGAATTGTGACTTGCATCAAAATTTTAAATTTCATATAAGAAAAAAAATGTGAAAATAGGGCCTTTTTGTAATATAAAGGGGCTGTAAGTGCGGAACTCTATACAACTAAGACAAACCGTTAACACGCGTTAAAATATATTATTGCAGCTTTAATTTTTATGTCTTGTCGAAGAAAAATTTGTATATGTGCCTAAGTTACAGATGTTTAAAAATGGAAAATTGCCCTGACTCATAACTCATAAACATGGGGCGGTCCAAAAAAAAAATTCTGAGGAAACTTATACTAATTCTAAAAGTTCTTTCTTACCTCAACATTTCAAGTCCCTATCTAAAAGTATGCTAGAGTTATGAAGGTAGAAAAATCATGCAAAATTTAGTTTTGGCACAACGATAAATTTAAATACTAAATTTAAAAAAGTTCTTGATATTTACAAAAGTAAAAAAAATTGCTGTCCCATGGCGTTTTCAGACAAAAAAAAATTTAAGTAGAACATGAGATATACATATTTAAAAATGGGGGTTTTTCAAAGTTATAGGGGTAGCAGCTCCGTAATGGATGGGGCAACATAAAAAAGTTGTTCTACAACATTAATTTTTTTATGAGACCTACCCATGGTTAAAATTGTTTTTTCTATCTTTAAGGGTGTAGAAGTTTTGTAAACAGACGGACAGACGCACAGACGGAGTGAAACACATTAGGCACATTTATTCAAAATATTTTTGGAAATGGGTTAAATACAAATTAAGTTAATAGCCCAGAATCATCAACACGAAAAATTAGATTTAAAAGGCAAATGTAATAATTTAAAAAAAAGAGAACTGAAAAAAGAAAAGAAGCTAAAAATGTTAAACAAGACCTTTGTTAACGTTTACAATTTTGAAAATTCATGTATTTTAAGAAAATCATATATGTATTGTATATATTTGTATATAAGTACTTACATTTTTAAAAATTCTTTTCTTTAGGTGAGTTGAAACAATTCTGACCTATTTTATATTTAAGGAATTTGAATTCCTTTGTATGTATTACCATAACATATAGTTACTTTATGGTATTAGGAATTTATGAAAATTAATATAACATATTTATATATTTATTAGGTTTAGGGTTTTGTTTGTTAGGTAAACTAAAACTCTCTGTTTTTAATTAATTTCAAAAGAAAATTTGATTAAAGAAAGGATATTTTTATGAGGTTCTCAAACTATTGTTTTCCATTATTAGAATTTGCAATGATTTGAAACAAACAACAAAATGTCGTCGTTGAATAGTGAATTAAACTTATAATTTTCCAAATATGGGTCCATTTAGTAAATATTGCTTTTAAAAAGTTTTTATTTTACTTCGAATGAAAATGAGAGTGAAGGTGCGTTACAAACAGTGATATAGTGTCAAAGTGATCAAGATTGAAAAATGAAACTGATTACGAAAATGATGAAATTCTTTATTATTTTGTTCGGCTATCAACGTTAATCTAACTAATCACCTCTCATACTTTTATTTTCATTTTCACAAGTCATTACAATTGTACAGTTACTGTTAACATATTAATTCAGCTCCCCCAATAAAATAAATAATACTAATTAATTTAGTTTAATTCAGTGATTCCCAACCGGACGTCGAATGCTCCTGGGGGTATGTTGACTCGCACCGATTATTTTGTCTTAAATATTAAAAACAAGTAGGTAATAAATTGAATGACTGGCGAAATATTATTATCATTACAAGGCCAGTAGTAAGTAGTGACCCGTTTTTAATTACCAAATAAAAAGTTTTTTCTTTATATGTATGATATTAATATTGTTTGCATGCATGATTTAAAAAGAAAATTAGGAGCGGGGTACGTGAAATTCTAAATTGTTGTAATGGGGTACGATAACCATAAAAGGTTGGGAACCATTAGTTTAAAGAATCTTTAAGATCACAACTTAATTTTAATGTTTCTTGATTTTTATAATGATTGGAATTTGTTTTAATGAATAGATCATTGTTAGGACGGTAGATATGTAAACCGAAAGAGAAAATTTAATACATTTCTTGGAATTGGCACTGACATTTCGTTTGCGATCAAAATCTTGTGTCTTAATCTCTCACAAGAGTGATTTTGAGACACAAGATTTAAAAGTATGAGATTTTAAAAAATGACTATTATAAAAGGGTGAATTTAAAAAATGCAGATTTAAATTTAAAAGAGATCGCGATACGCTACACAACACAAAAAGTATATATAGAAGAGTTGACACAATTTTAAGCGGTGCAAAAAATTCACTTATTAAAAATTTTAGAAAACAAACAGGAAAGGATATTAATCGAACGTTTTCAAAAAAAAACTAAAGATGATCAAATTTTGTAAATTTATTTCTGTTTCTTTTAGCTTAATTTTTTTTTTCTTCCTTAAAATTTAAATAAAAGAGTTTTGTTATTGTAATATTATGTGGATTTAAAAAAAAAACTATTAAAATTTCAAAAACTGATATCTGATGTATATGATTTCTTTATGCTGATAGATATGTTTATAAACATAACGGATAATATTTTAAAAAATTTAAAATATGCTTGCCATCTATTGGTCGTTTTTCGAAGAACTTAAAGCGATAAATTTTTGTTAGTTAATGAAAAATAATATCAGTGTCAAAATAACAATTGATCATTTGGTTTGTGACTTGGCTTAGCGAATTAATTATTGTTATGTTGCTCAAAAATCAAAATAAACATTTTTCGGAGTTTCGGAATACTTTTTCATTTGTAGTTTCTAAAGAATGTAAATTTTTTTATTCTGAAATGTAAGTTAGTTGTAAAATTTATTAATAATTTTTTAAATGTAAAAAATAAAAGCGATAAATAAATTTTTTAAAAATATCAGTTTTTTATTTTACTAAATATTGATAAATCAAAAAAAATATATAACTTTATAATAACTTTTAGATTTTATTTAATTAGTAGAGTATTTTAAGTATTGTGCACAGCATTTTATTCGTGTAGAAATGTTAGAGCCGAAAATTTAATCTTTTACAATTTTTTTTTCTCTTCGGATAGTCCAGAATTTATTATGTAAATATATAAAATAAAAATAATTCAAAATTCCCTTATTTGCATACAAAAAGAAAATTTCCAAATCTCCTTAAAAATAATAAATTTATAACGCAACCATGTTTTATTATCAGATTTTAAATATTTGTTTTTGTTTCTAATTAATTTTTTGTTCAAAAGGAAAAAGTTTTAAGGCTTTCAAATTTAAAGTTAAAATTCATTTATTTTACTTTATATATGTACTAAAGTGTAAAGTGTTAAAAAAAACTTGGAATTACCAAAGAAATATTAGCAGATATTCTGAAAAATTTTGAAAATTTTTCTAATTAATTTCATCCTGTCTGTCCATCAACCTGTTTGTGTTTTTTTTTTTGCTGTTATTTGAACATGATAGATATGAATGTATCATTGGCATGGAAAAGAGAAGGAATATTACCGTTAATTAAATTAATATCTCTTACACTTTATTTTTGTTTTAACATTATGATTATTATGTAGTCATTTGTTAACATTAAAGAGAAGGGATGGGAAAATTATCAGTTTATATTTGTATATTTGAATATTTGTTTGATAAGATTATGTTATTTAGTTATCTGTGAGTTATAACTTTTTAGTTAAAATTATTATTTAACTAAATTATTAAATTTATATTTGATATTTTCTTTGGTAATATTTTTATATTTTTCTATAATTTATATAATTATATAAAAACAAAAAGTTTCTTGAATACGTACGTACCGAATAGGCACCAATTTGACAACTAAATTTACCGTTATATGACATAATATTTTGAAAAAGCTTTAATCCTTAAACACCAAAAGTTGAAAACTTTGAGAGAAATTATTTACTTACATTTTTGTATTCTTTCCTCTCCTTAAATTTGCTAATTTTATTCATCTGAAATCTGGACATATGAATGAAAATATTTTAAAAGTCAACCACAGTTAAAATTCTTCTTGAAATTGCAAAAGAAATCTCATAATAGTCAAAGTTCAAAATTTTTGCTTTTTTTTGAAAATTTGCACCATTAAAAACTTTTAGTTTTACATACTGCCTTGTTTTTAGTTCATCTTTTATTAAAAACCAAAACTTTGCCAGGAAAAGTAGAAGTTAAAAAGAAGAAACTAAACTATGACCATCTACTATAATCTCTTATCGTTGCCACAAAATAAGTTTTTTAATTAATGTAAAAAAAAATGTTTCCCAAAAAAAAAAAAAACAAAAAAACTTTTTTATGTAATTATTTTTACATAAACTAAACTAACAAATTATCACTAGTAATTTGAAACTCTTTAAGGTTAGAAAAGCAAAAGAATAATGGAAACAAGTTTATTCCAATAAAGTTGGGATTTAAAATAATAGCAATAAAATAAAATTTAGACTGTTGTTATGTAAAGGTGTTTCGTTTTATCTTAGTTAGTGCTAGGATATAAAAATTTTTTGGTTGTTTAAATTTAGTTTCTTTATTAATTGTCTGGTACAATAAAAAGTGTCTTTTATTATTTACGACAAAATTAATATCACAACCTCAGAATCGATATTGTAACATATCAACTGTAAGATTAAGTAATTGCATCAAATTGTTATGATGCAATATGGTTTGTTAGAAATGTTGTTAGAATTTTGCAAGATTTTGCTTCCTTCATATTTCCGTAACGCTTTTAGACAGAACCTTGACATTTGGACAGAAGAAAGATAATTAATAATTTACCTCAGAAACTTTTTTTGTACCACCCCCCTATTAGAGCTCAAAAATTAAAAATTTGCTACTTTTAGAAACGTGTAGGTCAGGTAACTGTACAAAAGTTTCAACATTATGTTTTTACATGTATTAGCAGCTTATGTAGTTTTGCTTTTAAAATCGGAAGGATCCTTTAATTTTTCACAATTTTTTCTTGTATATAAAATTCTTAGAAAATTTACAAATTTCAATACAAGTCACAGTATTCAAAAGTGTTGTTTTTTGAAAAATGTGTACCTTTAAAAATCGTTGGTTTCAATTCTAACTTCATTCTACCAATTATTACACATGATCTCGTTTTTTTCAAAATTTTATCTCAAAATAATTTTTGCCATTTAAGATATTTAAAAAAAAATGATTTTAGTTTTCAAGCTTTTAGTCCTGCTCCCGCCCTTTTTTTTATTTTTCTGAATCTATTTTTTTTATTTTTTATTTTTTGATTCTTCTCAATTTTTTTTTTATTTTACTTATGGATTTAACAAACAAATTTTATGTAATTTTCAGGATCATTCAATTCCGATCAATTCGAAAAGGGCTCCCAATGTAATATGGAGACATTGTAACATTTGAGACATGATATGTAATTGTATTTACCTCTATTTTATATGATGTTAACTTATATAATCATTATTTGTTGTTTCTGGACACATTTAGATTTTTAACACGCCTTGTATTGTCGGCACTAATAAAATGAATTCATGATACATTTATTGAATTGAAATCTTGAAAACATTTCCGTATCCGACTCTGCGTTAGATAAAATTTATCATTGTAATTGAATTTAACGAAAATAAAGTATTGTTGCATAAAATATAAAAATTTTAGTGTAATTCTTCTATCATGTAAGTGTAATTCTTCTATCATGTAATCAAATCAATATCATGATTATCATCTTCATCAGATCTGCATATGTAAAAAACATTTTTACAAAAAACCAACAAAAAATATTTACAACATCAAACCATTTGACGGTCTCATTTAATTTTAAATGCTACCTGTTCTGCAATGTGTTACCAATCAATTCATTAACATCATCAACGATGGAATCACTATAGGATTACTCAAACATTTAACGAATAATTCATTGAATTTGAAAAAAAAGTTACAAGGAAACAAAATTTAAAACGTCAGTCATGTAAAAAATTCTTATAGCCATGAATTCTGTGACAGCCAATCAATTCCTTCCAATTCTTTATAATTTTTAGTTAAAAAAAATGTGCTTCCTTAAAAATCATTTCAAAAGTTCAAAAAACTTCTGAATACAATACCAAACACATATCAATTAAGCTTTTAAAAAAATGTCTTACAAAATCAATTGATCGATTTGTAGTAGTCAAATCGTGTTTACTTCTGTTTTAAAAATTTAAAAAAAAAAAACCAAATCGATATCTAAGATGCTATACAGACTAACAACAGACACATACTCATTAGAACTAATATAGTATAAAATTAAAAAAAAGAATCATTAATCAGAAGTATTAATGGATCCAAAACTAAAGTAAGAGAGAGAAAATGGTTAAGAGGAACTATTAGTTAATACTGAGACAAGAAATTAGTATTTAAAAAAAATGTGCTTCAATTTTAATGGATTGGTTGTAAATTGGCACAGAACACGAATTAATTTATCGTAATCTCTATGAAGTCATTTATTTTTAAAGTTATATTATAATGATTCTGTTCAACTGTCCAGCAACCTCATTTGTTGTTGTTATTGTTGAAATCATTGCAAAATGAATTAAACAAAGAAAAAAAAAACCAGAAAAGATCAAATGATTAGAAAATAAAATTGATTTTCATGTGGGTTTTATTCTGTTTTACAGACTAACCAGACTAAAGTGTTTTTTTGACACTTTTGTTAAAAAAAATTTAAGGTAATCTTTGGAAAAAACATCAATGCTAATGCACTTTGACAGATTTGTTTTTTTTTTCGGTTTATTTACGAATGAAATTAATAAAAATAAATGTGAAGTTAAATCCAAACAAATCAGAATGTAAAACAACGTTTTAAAAGATGCACATTTCCAAAAGACAACACAAACTGTTTAGAATTGTGACTCTGCACCAAAATTTTAAAATTTATATATGTATAGAATTTCATATAATAACGAGGAAGAGTGCAGTAGAGTAGACTGTGTCAACTTTGCGATACCCGTATGAACGTAATATATCCTAATTCTATAAAACTTGATCATCTTTTAAAAGCATTCAGATGTTTTAGTACCGAACTACAGAGATATATTTATGTAAATTGTGGAGTTGTATGACAGCTCCCCGAATCTATTGCGCCTAGCTTCATTAAGTTCCAAGAAATGCAAGAAGCCTAAACCGGCTGCTTTAGACCAATTAAATTTTACAAAAGTTGTTGGCATGCAACTCAACACATTTTCACTAAATTTCAGATAGATTCAATAGACACTGAGTTATTTTCATTTAAAAAGAGAAGTTGTATGGCAACTACCCGAACCCGTCGCACCACCACAACCAAATTTTGCAAAAGTTGTTGCCATAAAACTTGATCATCATTTGCAAGATTTCAGACGCCTAGCTTTATTAACTTCCTTTAATAAAGCTAGGCGTAGCTGCCAGCTGCTTTTAGCTTTATTTAAACGTATAAGTTGTATGGCAGCTACCCGAACCCGCCGCACCAACACAACCAATATCTACAGAAGATATTGCCACTGCCATAAAACTGGATCATCATTTGCAAAATTTCAGAAACCTAGCTTCAATAGATACTGAGTTATTTCTACTTAAAGAAAGAAGTTGTATGGCAGCTACTCGAACCCGCCGACCGAAAATGTTGGATTTAAATAGCAAAACTAACAATTTTGCAAAAGTGACGTAAAAAAAATTTCAACCTCCTAGCTCTTTTATTTTTTGAGATATCGTGCGGACGGACGGACGTACATGGCTTAATCGACTCAGAATTTGATTCTGAGCCGATCCATACCGTTGACACTATATCTAGCTCGACTCCTTTAAGGTGTCACAAAGGTAATGGCAAATTTATTATACCCTTGAACATAGTTCATACGGGTATAAAAACACCTTCAATTTTAAGAGGACTCTACATAATTAAGAAAAACCATTAACACATCCACAATTATGAAGTCGAAACTTTAATTTTTGCCTTTTATTTTGAAAAAAATTGTACAGGTGCCAAAGTTACGGTTGTTGAAAAGTAGGAAATTTTCAATTTTTGAGCTCTTATAGCTCTTAAACAGGGGGTGGTAGAAAACAATTATCTGAGGAAACTTATATCAATTCTAAAAGTTCTTTCTTACCTCAAAATTTCAAGTCTTTATCTAAAAGCGTGTCGGAGAAGATATGAAAGAAAAAAAATCATGCAAAATTTGGTTTTCACATAACGGTAAATTTAAACAGATAGAACGGGCCAAGTGAAATTAATATGCAACATTTTTTCAAAATTTTTTTGAAAATGTGCTAAAAATCGAAATGATCAAAAGTGCAAAATATCTTCGTTCGTGAAAAATCACTTTTTGAAATCACTTATCGCTGAATCCCCTTTGAACCCCTTTCCTATAGTAAAGTTTTGCTCTTTCATGTAGCATTGAGATTTTACGAAAAGCCATTCAGATTTGAAATTTGGTTAATGGAAGTTGCATTAAAAAATCAAAAAAGATAAATAAGAAATATGACGTTCAGACTTTCCTATATATTATCCAAAACCTAACCCAAATATTTTTATATTAATTAAACCCAAAACTGTCAAATATACATTTAAAGTACCAGTGTGTATTGAGATGTAATTTAAAGTGTTGATGTTTACTGTTATTTTATACAAAGATGAATTTAAAAAATTCTTAATACATGATCTGGTATAGGTATTTTCTTCCTTTCAGATGTAATTAAAATGTAAATAAATTTCAACCATAATTAATTAAAAAAAAATAAAACATAAACAACATTTAAAAATACTCTGCTAAATGAAATACACCCAAAATTTTCTAAATTTATAGGGGAGATCCTTAGGTCATTAAAGATTCAATTTAAAGTCACTTTCTTACATCTGAAAAGTAAATCATAAATCAAAAAAATAAAATCTGATCACAATGAATAATTCAAGGAAATATTGAATTGTTACGTTTGTACAGAGGTCTTAATAAAATAAAAATCCCTTCTATTTATAATCATGCCCTTTTTTACCTTATTTTGAAAGTCAAGTGGATTTATATCATAAATAGAGAACTTGTAACAACTTGTAGGTTTGATTACATCAATTTTTATTAACGCTCTAATGAACATTTGAGTTAAATGCACATGCAAAGTTTTTTTTTCCAGTTATCTTTCTTTGTTTTTTATTTTTTTTCGAGGAACCCTTCAGGAAATCCAAATCTAAATCTAAATCATAGCATACGTAATTTAGTTGAACTTTTAAAATATTTTAAATTGTGAATAGACCTTATCCAATTGAAAATTGGTTGAAAATAATTTAAATTCAAATTACAAATCTGTGATGTCATGTAGGTTTTGAACACAAAGATACATACATACATATATTTATTCTACATTATATTCTAAAGGTGAGCATTCTAATTGCATTAAGTGATTTAAGGGGAAAATATTTACGTTGCATAATATTCTTATTTGTTTATGCTTCATGTATTTTATTCCCATCATAAAGGAGAGCACATGTTTTTAGAGGCACCTTAAGATACTTTATTCTTATATAATGTAAGAATTTTATTATTCAAAAAAACAAAAAAAGAAGAAAATAAAAGAAAAACTAACAATAGTAATAGGGTATATAAATAATAAATCTTATGATTTAAAATGAAAATCGTAGATTTTAAGGTAAATTTTTATGAGTATGGGGACGTATTAACAACATTGTGGTTAACAATGCTTTAATTTTAGATAAAACAAGGCAGAATGTAAACGAACGGTTTTTAAAGGCGCAAATTTCCAAAAGACAAAATAAACTGTTTAGAATTGTAACATGCACTAAAATTTGAAATTTTTAATAGAATTTCATATAATATAAGAATAAATTTGAAAAATAAAGAGGCACTTTCATCAATTTAAGGGAACTCTAAATAATTAAAAAACACCATTCACACATTTAAAATTATAAAGTTGCAGCTTTAATTTTTGCCTTTTATTTTGAAAAACTGTGTACAGGTGCTTAAATGACAGTTGTTTAAAATAAGAAAATTTCAATTTTTGAGCTCCAATAGTCCTGAAACAGGTACAAAAAAATTTGCTGAACTTATACTAATGCTAAAAGTTCTTTCTTATCTCAAAATCTCAAGTCCCTATCTAAAAGCGTGTTATGAAGAAAGAAAAATCATGCAAAATTTGATTTTCACATAACGGTAAATTTAAATACTTGAAATAATTTTGATATTGATTTATATCAATCAAGGTAAAAAAAGTCCTATCGAATGGCATTTTTAAATTTAAAAACAGTTAAGCTGAACTTGAGATATAAACATTTTAATATAAAGGTTTTTCAAAATTTGAGGGGGTGTAGTTCTGTAATGAGTTGGGCTACAAAAAAAAGTTGTTCAATACAACAATAATTTTTTTGTGAGACCTACCCATGGTTAAAATTTCTTTAGCGTTGTAAAAGTTTTGTAAACAGACGGACGGACTAAAACTAATAGGCACATTTTGTCAAAATTTTTTTAGAAATGTGCTACAAAAAAAAGAAGTAAAAGATTGACGGATTTTTTTAACCAAATGAACATATTTTGAATCACTTTGAAGTAAAGCAAAATAAATTTAGATAATATTGAACTAAGCATAATATTTTCTCTGTTATAGGATTCACAAAAAAAGAAAGTTTATATTTAAGCAAAAGTACGAAACCCAAACAATATAAGACATTTTCATCAGAATTAACATTAAGTATCTTTATAGGCTGGAATAAATTAATGCTCTAAATACAAAGTTGGTACTTTAATCAACTTTAATCAAATTTAAAATATTTTATTCTAAAATTCCTTTTGAATCACTTGAAATTAAACTATAAAAATTAACATTCCTTTAAATAAGAAATTTGGTTTCCTTTGCTATCAGAGTCATTTTTAAGTCTTAATTTGATTCTAATATGAATTTAGTAATCCTTGTGATTTCTAATAAGATCATTTTTCAAGAATAACTTGTATTTTTTTTAAATAAAAATATATTCAAAATAAAAGAAGACAGTATGTAAAACCAAAAGTTTTTAAAGGACCACTTTACCAAAACGACAATAAAAAAACTTTTGAAATTGTTACTACTTTTGCATTAAAGTTTGTAATTTTTTTTAGAATTTTTTTTGTAAGAAAGTTAATGAGCACTTCTTCAATTTTAAGGAATATAGCATAAATTAAAAAAAAGTGCTTAACACGTGTAAATTAACCAAAGTATAATATCACATCTTTCATTTTTATGTTTGACTTGCGATAAATATGCACAGATTTCCAAGTTACAGGTGTATATAAAAAATAAAGAATTTTTAATTTTTGACACTTAATGCCTCTTGAACAGGGAGAAGTACAAAAACCTTTTCTAAGGTAACTTATGCTAAATCTTAAAGATCTTCCTGATCTCGAAATTATAACTCGCCGACTGAAACCGTTCCGCAGATACGAAGGTACCATAATTTTGCAAAAGTATAGTTTTACATTAAATTAGAATGAAAAAATACTAAGCAGAACTGGATCATTTGAATATAGGTATTATATAGAATAATCTTTTGAAAATAGGTATTATTCCAATTTTAAGGGGTTGTAAGTATTATTCCAATTTTATGGGGCTAAATAAAAAAATAGTTTCTCATTAATTTTTTATAAAATCTGGTCATCTTTTATTCTAAACAGTGTAGAAGTTTTGTAAACAAACGGACTGACGAACAACCTGAAACTAATAAAACAATTCTACATTTTTTTTTTTTTGAAGAGAAGTTATTACCCATTTAATACTCTATTAACTCTTTTTGAAAATACCGGTTTTATCCTTGAAAACCGTGTAATAATTAGGGTCCCTAAAAGTCAAATGTGTCAAATGATCAAAAATTTGCTCTGTTCCTTACAAGCTGTGAGAGTGCATTCAATTTTAACAAAATCATGTATGATGTAAAATAAAACACTTATCCTGTAATGGAATGTTGGAGGTTCTGTAACTTTTTATGTAGCATAATTTGTAATGTATGCAGGTACTTCCAGATTTCGCAAATAACCTTAAATGTTGTTCATTATAATTTAGCAATTACTATGGCATAGAGTCTGCCGTTTTTTCTGAAGCAGAATATTGACTCCAAACCTTCTAGTCAAATCTTATCACCTTTCGTCTAATAAATTGTCTAAATTAGTAGGTTCTGTAACCTTTTCATTCACTATTTGTCTAGTTTCTAATTGAAAAACTTTATTTTCAACTGAATTGTGCTTGCCCTCAGTATTTATTAAAATTTTGCTTACATTCTAGTTTATATATCCACAGAATCTTTTACTGTTAAATTTCCATCATTTTTTAATGGAATTATGTAAATATTTCCGACAGAAATGCAAACATTTTTTTCATTCGTTTCCAATTCTTTTAAAATTTTAACCAAAATAAAACGTCTTGAGCTAAAGATTACTAAAAGGAAAATATTAAATTTGTTTAAGAAACAATATTTATTATATTTTCCACAAAAATTTTGATAAATTTTTTGTTCAAAGTCAAATTCCATTGACCTACCTTTAGTTTCATTGAACTTTTGTCTTAGAATTAATCACAGAAGTACCAATAGGTTTCAAAGGAATTTGTATACAATTGGAAAGGATGAAAAGCAACTGGACCTAACCAGGTAACTGGGTACTTTAAATCTAATCAAACTTCAGACGAAACTTTTCATTTGGATATAGCAGACCTACTCACCATTAGAATAGATATAAAAATTGTATTTTTAAATTTAAAAATTTGTATTTATAATTAATTAAGTAAAGCTGAAACACTGTGACTTTTATGCTAACAGTAAAGAAAATGTTTCTTTCTTTCTTTTTTCAGACACTGTCCACTATTTCATTAACTTTTTATCTGTTTGATTAACAGATGTAGGATGGCTAATATTTTGCTGTAAAATAAAGATTTTATGAAAACATTATAACATCTTTTAAAATTTTTCATTCATGAAATTCTCCTTCCATCAATTTGTAAGATATGTTTTGATTAACATTTAAAACTCACAGTCACGGAAACATTTTTCTATAATAAGTCTATAATTTTCTACCAAACAAACTTTTGAAACTCAATTCTCTGTAAAAACTTGCCAAAGTTTCTACAATTTATTTCTTTTAATTTGTTTTTTTTTTTGTTTAATAATTTGAAACCACGACTGATCCACGCATATTCTTACTTATATATAGTTATATCAGTGTATAACATATACGTTGTATGCAACAAATTTCTTTGTTACCAATTTAATATAACTTTCTACTTGATTGTATTATTCTATAGGCATTACTAAAAACAAAAAAAAATTTGCTAATAGTTTCAACTACATCCTATCATATTTATAATAAAAGTTCAGCTAAAAACAATATAAAGCATAAAATAGAAAAAAAAAAAAAAAAAGAAAACATCATTTTGATGCAAAATTAAAATAAATATGCAACATAATTTGAATATTATATATTAAACGTATATATAACGTTCCATATAATCTCTGATTTTAAGAAATGCAAAAACAACAATTTAAAGTGCAACGTATTTTTTTTTTTTAACGACTTTTTTTTTTAATCTACAACCTACGCCACAAGTTGTCGGTTCAATTCATTGCTGTTTTCCAATGTTATACATGTAGCCTTTTTGTTTTTATTCTTATATTTTTAATTTTACTATAATCACGTGGTAATCTAATTGTTTTTTAGAGCTATAGTATGCTCTATGTTGCTGTTGGATATATTTTTCTTTTTTAAAATAACTTAAAGCATAGCATAACCATAATAAAAAGAGAGGATTTTGCTATAAGTCTACATGAAAAAATCAGATTTGACTTATTGTATTCAATAATTTTGTTATTCAATGTTAAAGTGAAGGTTGCTGCTGCTGCAGTTGATCGTTTTTGCAATTATTTTGAGCATTTTTGTTTTTGTTTTTTTATTTTAAATTGCATTATTTTTGGTTTGTAATTTGAATGTGCAATGGCTGTGTGCTGGCTGACATTTTAATGCAACATTTGGTTTAATTTGACTTATGTTTAAGTTGAAACTATTATTGGTTAAATGGGTATGATTTTGGAGTGTATTTTTTCTTATTTTTATTTTAATGCCATTGGTATATCGGATTGGAATTTAAACTATTAAAATTTACTTAGAAATTGTTGATTTTCTTTTTAGTGGGGTTTATTTGTGGTTGTATGGTTTTTTTTTTTGTATAATTTTTTTATGGATTAGTTGAATGGTATTGAGACTCGAGGATATTTAAATCTAGAACATATTTATAATATGATTTCTGTTTTAATAGTGGTCCGTGAGTACATTTAATTTTACCGTGTTAATTTTACCAGTTTAAAAAAATTTTTTGTATAGGAAAAACTTTTTTACGGTTTCGCATTTAATTCTTAAAATTTTATCAATACAGAATCATTTGAAATCATATAAACTCCGACTCATATAAATGGGATCCTAAAATCTTTAAATAGTGTACTGGCCGATTTGTTTTTAGCACATTTCCAAAAGAATTTTGAAAAAATGTGCTTATCAGTTTCACTCTGTCCGTCCGTCCGTCTGCTTACAAAACTTCTACACCGTTAAAGATAGACAAAAAAAATTTTAACTATGGGTAGGTCTCATAAAAAAAATAATTTTGTGGAACAACTTTTTTACGTAGCCCCATCCATTACGGAGCTCAAACCTCCTCAAACTTTGAAAAACCTCTATTTTTAAATGTATATATCTTATGTTCTGCTTAAGATTTTTTCAATCTGAAAACGTCATTCGACAGGTATTTCTTTTATCTTTGTAAATTAATATCAAAATTATACAAGTTTTTTAAATTTAGTATTTA
Organism: Poecilobothrus nobilitatus; assembly: GCA_947095535.1. Taxonomy (NCBI): domain Eukaryota; kingdom Metazoa; phylum Arthropoda; class Insecta; order Diptera; family Dolichopodidae; genus Poecilobothrus; species Poecilobothrus nobilitatus. Next base: position 118,179,122 of record OX352774.1, read on the forward strand.
AATTTACCGTTATGTGAAAACCAAATTTTACATGATTTTTCTACTTTCATAAATCCGGCACGCTTTTAGATAGAGGCTTGAAATTTTGAGGCAATATAGAACTTTTAGAATTAGTATAAGTTTGCTCAGAATTTTTTTTTGGGTCATTGGGTCCCCTGTTTATAAGCTATTAGGGCTCAAAAATTTAAAATTTGCTATTTTTAAACACATGTAACTTAGGATCCTGTACACATTTTACTTCGGAAAGATATAAAAATTCAGAGTTACATTCAGAGTTACATAAATTCATAAATATAGGGTTTCAGAGTTACAGCTCTTTGGAAATGTGAGCTTTTAAAAACCTTTGGTTTACATTCTATCTTACATTTTTTATAGAAGAACATCCTATAATTTTTTTTAAATCAACTTGTCTAAACAAAAGTTTTCTGAAAAACCGTGAAAAATTCGGAAAATGATAGGTTAATTTTTTTAATAATTAGATAATATTGTAAGCTTCATGAATTCCCATTTCTGAAAATCCCAAACATTTCAAAATTTTTAAAACTATATAATCCCAAAATCGTAAAATTTTATATGTTGTCAATGTAATTATATGTAAACAAAATAATAAATAAGAAAATTGTTATTTAAAGAAATTGTCAATGCTTTATCTTTGTTATTAAGTTTTTAAGAAAATAATTTGAAGGATTAGTCAATAATATGCTTTGAGTGGGTTTGGGGACGGCGGTCCTCATTATTTAAAATTCTTTGATATTGAAATATGAATGTACCAAAAATAAGTAGGAGGGACTTTATCAAAGTTTTACGCCTTTTACAGAATAAGTATACCTAATGTTCCCCATCATATATCTATGTTATTTTATGTTATTTGAAAATTTGGCAGGCGGATATTTTGTAAAGTAAAACCTGGTTTCCACCTGGTCTTGACCACCTGGTTTTTTTGTTAAATGAGTTTTTTCGAAAAGAGTTTAATGTCAAATAATATTAGGGAAAGTCAATATTTGCAATGTCAGTTTAGATGAACTTTGCTATACCCCTCTGTTTTCCTATTTAACTACTTTGTGTTCTATTGCTTTTTATATTAGGTTTCATCGTTTATTAACAAATCCTGGCAAGAAAATTGGGTATTGATGGTTTGGATTTCTGTAAAGTAAAATAAAATTTTACTACAATATTATATATTTTAATATTTTATCTTAATTTATCTCATTTAATTTTAATAAAAGAAAATACAATAATCAGTCCTGGAAAAAGATACATTATTCTGTTACCATTGGAAACTAACAAAAAATAATTTATATTATAATAAACTTACTTTAATTTCAATTGAAAATAGAACACTTATGCTAAAAGCAAAAATTTTCATATATCAATTTTGTATGTAGATTACAAAAATAGCTAGAGAATAACTAATAAAAATACAAGAAAACAAAAACAGAAAATAAAATAAAGTAATCACGCGATAAAGTATCTTATAGATATATTCAAGTTTAAAATTTGTGTACTATAAAAATTGAGTCAGATCATAAAAAAAAAACAAAAAAAAAAAAATTGTTAAACTTTTAGAGGGCATTTTTATTTTTCTATTTTTAAATGACTTTCATATGAAAAACAAAATATGTAGGAAAAAAAATTTTTTTTTACTAAAAATCCTTTCTTTGTATATTCTATTACTAACATTTTGTTTCGGGTCATTTTTTTAAGATTTTAATAGATATAAACCTGAATATATCTGCAAAAAAAAAAGAAAGATTATTATGCAAATTTTAAATTATTTTTAAGGTAAATTTAAAAACAACAAAAAAAAAAAAAACCAAATATAATAAAATACATTTTTTTTTTAATATTATGTTTTATGAAATTAAAATAAATTCAATGGATTTTTATTTTATTATATACGGCCCACGCTAAAGTCTATTTGATTTTTTTTTTCTTGTTTGTTTTTGTAGAACAGATAATAAATTTAAATAATAATGTATAGAGATGTACAAAGAAATGAATTAAAAAAAAAAACTGTACTGACCAACGACCAATTCAAAAACAAAAAGAAGAGATCATTTAAGATTAAGTATAAATGCATATTTTTTTTTCAGTTTAAAAGACACTAAATTAAATTAAAATAGATTTTTCTTAATTAATACGAGTGGCGCTGATGTTCAGTATCTAAAAGAAAAACTGAGATATTCAATGAAAGATACTGAAATTACTGAGAACTAATTACTTGTATGTCATTGACGAGCAGTAAAAACTAGCTTATTGAATACCGCAGTTTCAAACCCTTTTTTGAAGAAAATTATTGCCATATCAGTAAATATTTTAGTATCTGAAAATTTTACTCGATTAAAACTTGAAAATTTAATTAAAAAGCCGAAAAAAAATACAGCGACAGTATTAAAGAGTTGGAATATTTTTTTTTTTTCAGAATGTTCTTATGAATTCAATTCTGCTGCACGTTGTAATCCACTGATGGCGCTGACTCTGTAGTAAAATAATAATAATATTAATAAGAATATTAATACCAATAATAACAGCCGCTACAGTGACAGTGGGGGTTGCCTTCAATAATTACCTCATGTAGTAATATATATACTACTACTACATGTTGTAACTGTTGTGACGGCTTTAGTCACTGTTAGCAAAATAATAATAATAGGCGGATTCATTGTTTCCTTACAGTCCCACTCCCAATTCAATGTTTCCGTATCCATTTTCCTATCTTTTCCTATCACTACTCCCTAGCCAATATACTGCGTTTGCTGGTAAGGGTTTCATCCCACTATATTGGCTAAAGGGGGTGGTGGGTTTAGTCAGTAAGAATCTGACACTACCAAGGTGTAATTCTTGGTGTCTTTGGAAGATTCCCACCTCCCTTAGAAAAAAAAAAAAAAATATAGGTACTTAAAGAAATTAAATTTAGTTCTACATTTCATTTTGAAACTGAAGCGGGCTTCTTTCTATTTATAAAATAATTGTTAAAAAAATGAATCCTCAGTAAACGATGGAATCTAAAATATTCATATTTTAAATTTAATAGCCTCTGAAAAAAAAATTTTATCTGATCTTATGATATCCATTCCATTACACGGGTTACATGGCACATTTTTTAAATGAATTAAAATTTCAATATGTTAGGATTTCATCCAATATCTCCTCAATATTCTAAATATTTAACTTTTTTTCCTTTTCCAAATATTAAACTAACCATAACAAATGATAAAAAAAACTCACAACTTTTGTATATCGAACAGATAAACTGTTCACTAAAATTTTTCTTGCCTAATTTAATTTATTGAAGACAATTTTGTTCTAGGTTTTTTTTTTTTGTTTCTTAATAGCAATTTTTCTTTTCTAAACATAAAAATATAATACGGTTTATAATCCTTTAATAACACTTCTCATTTTCCATTACAAAAATTTTTATATTGCCTTATCATTGCTAAAGAAATTTCCTTTAGATATAATTTTTCTGTTAAGCATCAGATTATTGTTTTGGTTTTTTTTTTTGTTTGCTGAGGAAAATTAAAGAGCTGGCACGAAAGAGAACGGGACTTAGAAAAGAAAAAAAAATAAATATAATTTTTATGACTGGACATAAAAATTCAAAAAACGAAATTTTTTCTTTTTTTTTATTCTTTCAGTCTATTTTTATTACAAAAAAAAAAAAATAATACTTATTTACATATGAGCTATAATAAATTTAATTTTATTTCTTTTTGCTTTTTTTTGCGCTTGTGAGCTCGTAATTTACCCACTCAACAAAAAAAAAAAAAAAAAAAGTCCACAACAAATTTTAAAATTATGATCATATACACAAAAAACACACTTTTATGTTCTTATTATGAGCTTATTGAAAGTTAGAGGAGAGTCGCCCCAATAAATACCACAATCAAAACAATGAAAAATAAATCGGTTTTGTAATAAAATAATATCCTAGAGAAAAATTTTTCAATTTCTATAATATTTGACAGTTCTTCTTTATTTTTCCGATAGTATTCGGTATTTAGTCGTGCTTTAAATTCCATTATCAATGGCTTAATCTTCTCTACCCTTAATCCTATATATTGATGACAGCACTCTAGTGGCATCCTACGATTTCTTAAAAAAACATCTAATGTCACAACAGCCGTAATCAATTTAAAAAGAAATGTGATAACTAGCTTAGTTAACCACGATTAAGTCAAAATAACTATAATTGGGATTTAGAAAACAGAGTTGAGTTCAATAATTAGAACTTCAAAAATTCTACATAATTTATTGCAGCTTTATCCAAATTTGCTATTTTAAAAATTGCATTACTGCAACTTGATCCAATCCAGCTATTATTTTTGATATAGTTAAAAATACTGTCAAATGTTTGGGTTTTGTTTCACGTTGTAAAGTTTATTTTTTTTCCAAAGATCTGTCTAATATCTATAAAACATACATTGACTTAGGATGAGTGAAATCATTATCACATTCATCAAAATATTGTAGTTTTATCTTTTTTTTATATATATCTCATAGATAACGACACCTGCTCAAATGAATTAAAATCATTAATCAAACAATTCCAATTAAAATCTACTCAAACAATTCCATCGTAACACAAGAAAAGCAGCAAGGACTCATATCTACACTGTGGTAATTCCTAAGTGCTTTAAAATTGGTTATGGAAACTCATTCGTTATGAGAACTCCTAAATGTGTTGCTTTCTGTTGGCAATATTCCATGTTACAATTATCCTTTATTCAGAAGGAATGTATCAAAATTCGTATTCAATTTGCCTTCAAATTCCTTCTTTACAGAAGGTATTCAGTCAAACCTACACCAACAATGTAAAAAGAAATCCTTTTCTAGAGTTTAGCTGACGCGTAAAAAAAAAATCTAAAACACAAATTCTTTTTCAAATATTTTTTAATCTTCTCAAAATCCACTAATAATATTGATTTCTGTTGTTTTTAATGTTTTCATATTAGTTTCAAGTAGTCTTACTATATTGCTTCCTTTTTTTTATCAAATCCAATCTTCGGCTTACTTAGCTTATTTAACTATAGAATTCTAGTGTATTTTAAAATTCTTTATGAAAGTATTACGCAGCTTACTGAAAAAAGAAGTTCAAAGATATGCAATAATAAAATACAATTATCAATTTCCTCAAATTTTATAAGCAGACCTGAAAATTAATAGGACTCACAGTTCTTTTCAAAGAAACAAAAAATAATATTACAGAATAAAAACAATTATTAAAATTGTATCTTAAGATAATTTAATTCCATACATTTTAAAAATTACTTCACGGTTTTTATGCTAGAGCAGTTTTCACATATAATGATTAAAATAAAAAAAAATATTCGCACACATTCATACTTATATACTTAAATTTATTCTTATGTAGGCTTTTTATAGCGGATTATGTTATCTTTTTTTTTTAATTCTTTTACGCTTTCACACGTTTAAAAAAGAAAGAGAGAAAGAGAAAAAAATTAAATATTTTTTTTTTGATTTAAAACTCTGAATAAATTTTGCACCATTATACAGTATAAAAAAATGCTAATGTCCCAGTATATGCTTGTACAAAAAGAAAAAGAAAAAAAGAAAGAAACATAGAACTGTAATAATATAAAAATATAAAAATAGTATTGTGTTATGCAAAATAGTTTTAACACTTAAAACTAGGTTGAATCTGTAAAGAAATTGAAAAGAATAAAAAAAATATTAAAACAAATTTTAATTTGCATATTTTTAAAAATTAAATTGCGTTGTAAAAAAAATTTAAGTTTAAGTTTGAAAATTGCAGAAAGTTTTTTTTTTTACATTTTAAACATACAAAAATATATTTAAAATTAATTTAAAGTACATTCAACGGTTTTTTTTTTTATCACAGATAAATATTTAATAATGTAAATAATAAATACCCAAAAGTATGCAATTATTTAATATTAAAATTTCACAATATTGAGAAAATTAAAATAAAGAAGCCTCGAAGACCTTAAGATTAAGTAAATTGTGTATTATCTGAGGGAGTTCGGGTTTAAATTCTGCATAGATAGTAAGTTTTTTAATTGAAGACCCCCTTTTTAGCAAGGGTAAGTTTATAGTGTAAATGTAAAATGTATAATATAATACCAACAAAATAAATAATGTTACTTAAATTACTCATAGAATTCAACTAATAATATCGGACGCTTTTAGTAATATTGCATCATCATACATAAATAAATAAATAAAAAAAAATAAAATATTAAAAAAATGCATCTTTTGTTTTATTCTTTAATTGCAATTTACTATAGTTACTATGTAAAGTTAATTGGGATCGCTATTTATAATCCATCTTAATAATGACATTAAATATATTTATGCAAATTTTTATTGATTTTATTCACTATTAAAATAAAAGTGTTAATAAAACCATGCATCTATCATTTAAAAAAATATTCTTCTAAACAAAAATTCATTTAACTATGATGTTTCTTAACGTCGGTAATTTTATATTCTATTGGACGATAATCCTTAAACGATAAAATATTAAACTAAAAATTTTCATATAGCTGTAACATACGAAAGAGATAGAGAGCGAGGAAAATTCAATTATTAATTTAATTATAAATATTTGAAAAAAAAAAAAAATTTTCAAAATATGAAGATGTTTATCAATATTTTATTCAAACAATTTTGATAATCGACTCGTACATAAACTCCATTAATAAATTGTCAAAATGCTAATTTTAAAAATTTCATGTTTGTAATCGCGATCAATATAAAAAAACAACGAAAATAAAATCGTGATTAATAATTGTGTTATTATTTTCTTTTTTGTTTTTTTTTTTGTATTTAAAGTAGATATACGAATGTTTACGAATCACGTTAACAAAACATAAAATTCAAAAACAATCAAATAACAAAAAAGAAAAATAAATAATGATCATCTGTTTAGTTTTCTTTAGAGAAATCATTGCTTTTCTCTTTTGTTCTGTGGATTGGTTGGATTACTCGCAAGTCGCAATATTGAATTGAATCTTGAATGTCTCTTTTTAAAAATTTTTCTCTTGTTTTTTTTGTTTTAATTTTCTCATTTTTAGAATAAACATTTTCTTTAAAAATCAATTACTCTCTATTTTACTTCCCTTTTCTAAATGCTTTGCGCCTTTGCCACTCTCTGTTTTTGTTTAGATTCAATCAACAGGTATTTATAAATTCAATCAACATTGTATTTTAAAGCTTATTTAACTATAAAAACTATAGTTGTATCCGTTGTATTGTAACAGCACCAAAAAAAAAAACATTGGTATTTCTTCTGATCAGAAATACAGATATGCCGATCTATTCCTTATATGATTACCATTTTAAAAAAATGGAAAAAAAAAAAAATTAATTTAAATGTTAAAAAATGTATTATAAGGTGCACATTCTTTGTAAATACAATAGGAGTATTTTTACTACATAAAGTAAAAATTTACTTAAAAATTTATTTCAAAAAGGCTTATTTCCATTTTATATTCCGAGTGGAAGGGATATTATTCCTAAAGTAGGAAATTATTTCATAATTCCGAAATTTAATAACGGTTTTCTTTTAATTTTGTTTTAAAATTGTCAAAATTTCTTATTTTTTATAATTTCTAAATAAAAAAAAAAATTGGTATATAATCAATTAATCTTGCTTACTATATTAATTACTCTTAATTATTTTCGTTGATTTATCATAGATATTATATGGAAGTTGTTTTATTGATACGCAAATAAAAGAAAATAAAATAAATTAACAGCTTAAATATAAAACTCGGAACTAAAAAGAAACTAAATTAATTTTTCGTGTGAAGTAATAATATAACTTTTCTTTGAATTAAGCATTCAAAGGTAAGTTCATGTAGTTTTACTTGTTAAGCAATTTTATATTTAAAGAAAGAAGTACGCACATATAGCTTCAAATAAAGGGTATTTTTTTTTGTAAAACTCCCTAATAATGGTATTGAAATTTGTTATTTAAAAGGGATCTCCTTATATTAAATTAATTATGTATATTTCTTCTCATTTTGTATTTTTCTACTGATTTATTATCTCTCCACTTATAAATGTGGATAACATAACAAGAGTTAACTTCCCTTTTTTTCTAAAAAAAAAAACAAACGTTTAATATTTAAGTTAAAAAATTATCATTTCTGAAGTAACTACAACATAAACTGAACGGAAACCCTAACACGGAAAACTATTCTTAATAAATTAAATAACAAATCAACTATTTTAATGCAAAATGCTCTTATTTATTTAATTTTTTTTTTTTATTTTTTCTAAAACCGGTTTTTCTTATTTAAAACGAAACAAAAACAACAGCTCAGCAAACCACCACATTTTAACCATCGAACTCTGATATAATATTATAAAACATATGATAACACAAATCACAATACAAAAAAAAAACTTAAAATGAGATAAAATGTTTATATACTCCTACATAAACATAATACTGTACATAGTTAGTATACTGCGGTATGTATTCTCTTTCCATCTCTTTTATATTTTCTAACTGTCAATTTTCTCTGAGAAGAAAATTTTATTTAGAAAAAAAACATAAAAGGTAAACACTAACAACAATTCAATTTCATATTTTTATTTTTGAGTTTTATTTTGACATTCTTTTTTCTTTCTTTTACATATTATTGCATTAGTTTAGTTTAATATGTTATATGTATGTATGTATATAATATATCCATTTATAAAACAGGCAATAACCAACAGGTTTTAATTTTTTCCTATTTGAACTGTCAATAAGAAAAATTTAAGCCGCGGTTGTTGGATAATATGAAAATAAATTTCCAGTTTGCGCACTTTAAATTTAGTTAAGTCGTAAGAGCGGAATACAACGGTTGTGATTAATAAAAGTTTCGTTATTAAAAAATAATAAAAATATTTTATATTGTTAATTTTCGTTCTTTATTGTTAATATGCAAAAAATTCAAAACACAGTGTGTGATACTTTTTTGTGTATCAATTTGGAACGCGATTATAATCTTTGAATAAATTAATTGTCAAAATACATTAAATTAAAGTCAATAATAAAATTGATTTTTTTTTTATTTTTAACTTTTAAAAAAGTTTCTTATTAGTTTTTATCTTTTAGTCATTTTTTGTTTTTTTCAATTCAATAAAAATTGAGTTTTATCATAAATATTAAAATAAAAATCTTAAGGTATTAATTAATTTTTTTTTTAATTTATGAATCCCGGATCTTTTTTCGAATTTAAGCGAATTTGTTTTAAATGAATTCAATTCGATAAAATTTGAAGAAAGAAATTTTTAAATGAATTTTTTAAGTGGAATAAAAGTTCTTTTATGAAAGATGGAAAAATAAAACGAAAATTTAATAAACTTATAAACACAATATTACTTTTCCATGCGAAATAGATTAATTGATTCAACAAATTAATAAAAACTGACAATTTTAATTTTAATTAACTTTCATAAAATAAATTAAAATATTTAAAAGAACAATATTTATTGTAATTCAATTAAATTTAATTTGATTTTAAAATACAACCAGAAACGATTTAAATTATTTGTATTCTAATTAGTTGTCAAAATAAATTTTTAAATTAATTATAGGGATTAACAATAAAACTAGAAACCATTTAATTTTTTATCTAATAAAAAAAAAACAATGTATATTATTTAACTGACTATTTACTTACATAAAAGTGTGGGAAACTTTCTTATGTGAAAAAAAAATAAATAAATTAATATAAAATAATTAAAATGAAAATAAATAAAATGATAAATCAATACAGTAAAATTCAATAAATTTCAATCTTTTAATCTCTTATAACTACTGATTTCTGTTTTATACCTATCTGTAATTAATATAGAATTTTTAATTTTGGCTAAATACTATTTGGCTAAGTCAACATTACAGTTCCACATTAATATCATATATTTCCTAGCTTAAACCCATTAATCTGTACAAATTTTAACAAATTTGATCTCTTATGGATTAATTCATAATATTGCAATCATTTTCCATTACAATGCTTATTTTTATGCTATAAAATTGTTAAAACCAAACCATCTCAAAAATATTGAATCAAATTTTAATTAAACCGAAGTATTAACGGTGAGAATAAATAATTTTTCTTTTCGTTCTATTGTTTTGATTTTTAACTAAAAATAAATGAACATGTCTTAATAACTAGACCATATTTTTATGAACATTTTTCAAACCTATAGAAATTTTTTGATGCATTTAAATCATCAGTCAATCGTCCACTAATAACCAATTTATCAATAATTTTATTATCATGTTAGTGTTGTCAGATTTTTTTAATAACTTCACAGTAAAATCTGTGAAATCCGAAAAAATTACTTAATATAGAATTCGTGACAGTCATAAATTGCTTATTTTTTATTTTAAAATTATAACAACCAATTCAATTTAATCGTGACAATAAATTTTTTTTCTACATTTTTTTTTTTTCATAAAAATTTTGAAAGGATTTATTTTTTTTTTATAGATGACAGTTTGAGTTTTAAAGTTTATAAAATATTGTGTTTAATCTTATATTTGTCACGAGTTAACTGTTAATTAAGAAAAAAAAATAAGAAAAATAATAATTTACACTTTAAAAGTTAATTTTTTAACTGTTTAATAAACTAAAAAAACTGGGATGTACTTTAAAATACGTTCGCTTCATAAATCGGATATATTGTATTATTCAGTTAACAAAAAAAAAAAAAAATTTAATTAAAGAAAAGGCCATTAAAGCGTCGAATTACAACATCTGGAAATTATGAAAATTTATTAGACAAAAATAAACAATAGATATACAAAACGATCAGTTCATTATATATGTAGGCTTTAATATTGAAATTAAGTATGACTTCAATATAATTATAGAAGAAATACTATATACAAATTAAAAAAATATGTATAAACTATTTATTTTAAGAAAATAACCAGGTTTCAAATGACCGAAAACTTAAGTATCTTAGTTAACAAAATAAATAAAACAAAAGTGTATTTTATATTATTATTTTTACAAAATATACCATTTTTATTTTAACTGAAGATATTTTCACTTTTAGTGAAGACATTTTAATTTTAAGTGAACATTTTTTACTTAAAATGAAGACATTTTTACTTTAAATGAAGATCTTTTACTTTAAGTGAAGACATTTGTAATAAAGTTAAAGTAAAAAAATACATACATTATACATACATTATATCTATTGTTTATTATCCAGATCAAAATATATTTATATTATGAAAATATTTATATATTAATGATTTATTTAACATAAGTTAATGAAGTAAAGATTTTTTACTTAAAGTAAAAATTTTTTCATCTAAAACAAACAAATTTCACTTAAAGTAAAACTGTCTTCACTTAAAGTAAAATAGTCTTATATAATAAAATAATTAGTATACGTACTCGTATGTATAACTACATTTTTCTGAAATCTTTCAGTGGTTTTAGTAGTCTTTCTGTAATGAAATTTATAAATGCCTAAATGACATTATTCTAGAGAACATATACTTAGTTATAAAGTTCGACATCTTTTTTAAATAATTCTTAAATTTTAAATTTTTCTGATTTTGCTATCACTACTTCAATAATTACTTGAAATTTTGCACTCCCACAATGAAAAGTTGTTCTAAACCTATTCCAAGATCTGTTTGTTTACTCTATTATATATAGATATACATAAACAATTAATTTTTTATAAATTTATAAAAGTAGTTTGCATACATTTTATATATCTCACTATAATTAATAAAAATGTAATTAATTTAGACGTATATTTTCAATTCAAACTGTAGGGTTTATTTTAAGATATTTTAATTTTAACATATAAATATTTTTCTTTTCATTTTTTTTCTATTTTTTGCTTTTTTAAACAGTTTCGAAGTTTTAAAAAATAAATTTTTTTAAATAAAAAAATTTTAATTATAAAAAAAAAAAAGAAAACTTTAAATTAACATTAAAAATGTGAGAAAATAAAAATGTACTTTTAATTGCTATCATAAAACTTAACAAAATATAAATTTTGATATCGAAATATTTATTTTAATATTTGAAAAATTTTAAACATTAATTGTTATGAATAAAAAAAAAACTTTTAATTTAATTAATGAATAAGTTATTAAAAATATTTTTTTAAATTATATTATGAGCATTAAGTTGTCATTGCCATTAAATCGATTTTATAAAAGAATATTACAAGCAATGACATTATTAGTTATTATTATTTATATGACATTGGTCATATATCAAACAACTTATGGATATCCATCAAATAATGTACAGGTAATTTTAAAAATATCAAATTTATTTATTAATATTTATATTATCTTTAAGTTATTTCCTATATATACATAAATTTATTAGTAAGGTGTGATTTATTTAAATAAAAAAAAAAAAAAACCGTACCTTAACGAAAAGTATAGATATATGTATTTGACAATAATTTTTTTTTATGTTTCGTTTGTTTGAAACTCGTGAAATCGATAAAAAGTTGTTTTGTTAGTTATCGAATTTCAATATGATTTATACATTAAGTTGGGGTTGACTCATTCCGGCTTTAATAGTGCAAAAAAATTCAAATATACTTACTTATAAATAAATAAACAATACTATCTATTGGATTCAGATTTTTTTTTTTTTGAAAAATATGATTCAAAAAGTTTGTTTGATTATAAAAAAAAAGTTTATAAACTTTAATAAATAGATTCTACACTCATAATGGTAGAATAGTTTAAAAGTTGAATTGCTAAATCTCTTAAAATAAAACTAAATTTAGTTGGATTTTTGTTTGGATTTTGAAAAAAAGAGTAGAATTTATACTTACATGTAAAAAATGGGGGTCTACTCATAATAGTACAATGGTAGAATGGGTCTACTCATAATGGAGAATACATAATATTAAATAATAAAAACTAATTATTGGTGAAAAATAAATGTTAGTATCTTAAAAGTAAACTGGCTATTTTAATACAAAGGTAGCATAAAATTTTTTGTTAAAATATTTCAAAAAACTTAACATTTATTATTTGTTTTTCAAAAATAAGTTAAAGTAAAAGGTGATGAAGTGGGAAATGTTATACCATAATTATATTAAAAATTTAACTTTTCTACACTTGTATGCTAGATTTTGGAAAATGTAAACTTGATGTGCAAACCTATCTAAATTTCAAGACAAAATGAGTAGTTTAAAAATTCTGTATTTTATCAGAATTAGACTACAATAAATCGAATAATAATACCAATACAACTCATTTTGATGAACTAAGAATCATAAAACTAAAAAATACAACTAAATAAAAACAAGGTAGAATGTAAACCAACGGTTTTTAAACGCGCTGTTTAGAATTGTGACTTGTACAAAAATTTGAAAATTTTAAAAAATAAAATTTAAGAAATTTTTTGTAATAAGAAAATATGTGTAAATAGGACTTTTCTGGAATTTTGAGAGGCTGTAAGTCCGGAACCCTTTATAACTAAGAAAACCCGTTAACACACGTAAAAATATATTATTGGAGCTTTAATTTGTATGTCTTGCCGAAGAAAAATGTGTGCAGGTACTTAAGTTAGTGCCTAAAAATAGCAAATTTTCAATTTTTGAGCCCTAATAGGTCATAAACTGGGGCTGGTCCAAAAAAATTTTCTGAGCAAACTTATACTAATTCTAAAAGTTCTATATTGTCTCGAAATTTCAAGCCTCTATCTAAAAGCGTGCCGGAGTTATGAAAGTAGAAAATTACGCAAAATTTGGTTTTCACATAACAGTAAATTTAAATACTAAATAAAAAAAAAAAGTATAATTTTAACATTAATTTAAAAAGTTAGAAAAAATAGCTGTCGAATGACGTTTTCAGATTGAAAAAATCTTAAGCACAACATAAAATAATATGCATTTAAAAATAGGGCTTTTTCAAAGTTTGAGGGGCTGTAGCTCCATAATGGATGGGGCTGCACGAAAAAGTTGTTCCACAAAATATTTTTTTATGAGACCTACCCATGGTTAAAATTTTTTTTCTCTATCTTTAACTGTTTAAAAATTTTGAAAACAGACGGACGGACGGACTAATAAGCACATTTTTTTAAATTTTTTTTGGAAATGTGCTAAAAAGGTTATCGAGATACCGGTCTTCAAAGTTTTTGTTATGTAAGTATATGTGTTTTTAAAAAGAGCATTAAACATTAAAACATTGTTATACATTTGCATGTATAGCATAGAAAATAATTCAAAATAATGCAATAAAAATCTGTACTCCAATGCAAATTCATTAAAAATAAAATTTATAATCGAAATTTGGATTTATTGAAATACTGCAAATTAAAAATTGAACTATCTTGGAAATTGTAAAGCTTTATATAAGCGAGGTACAAAAATGATAGAGCTCTAAAAAGAAAAATTAATTTACTTTTCCGCAGGTGTTTTCACGAGACTTTATCTCTATACCAAAAATTAGCTCTAACAAAACATTATGGAGAAATTTTTGGTAGAGCTCTACTTAAGTTATCTACCAAGTTTTTACACAGTTTACTTATTATTTGTCTATAAAATTACATTAGTGACAATAATAAATCAGTTTAATTCAAATCTTCACATAGAAGAGATTTTCAAAATGATTACGCATCAAATACGAACAGCACTTGCTATTGTTTTTTATTTCCTAAATAACAAAATCTGACAAAATTAAAAGGATGTTATTTGATCCTTGAATGGATTTAAAATCGAAAAATTGGCCGATTTTATAAGGAATTACTCAATCAGTTAGTAGTCGAAAATCTAAAGGCGCATTAAATTTTTGTTTCGTTTGTGAAATTTAATTTTGTTGCTGGAAAAAGTAACAACACTAATTTATAAGCCAGTAACACATTATATGCGAAATTGAATTCCAGGTGGTGAAATATTGGCGTAAATTTTATTTGTTGTCAATTTATTTTTTCTCACACTTTCAAATATTTTTTTTTTTTTTAACTAAGTATGTCTTCTTAACATTTAGTGTATGTCTATGTCTTTATAACGATGCATGTTTAATAATTTGTAGAACAGATTTACAGAGATAAAAATCCACTACCGGAAACACGGTAGAAAAATCTATAAAAACAAATTCTGTCGTAGAGCCAACGTATAGCTGCTCTCTACAATCAGCACTTTACATGTTTCTATCAAAATCTGGCTATCAACTCTACCAACTCTTTGGCTATCTTATTCTTTAAATGACATAAATTAAAATTGAGATTTTGGAAAATTTAAAAACGAAATAAAATTTGTGAAAAAATCACAGCTATTCATTCCAAAATAAAATTATCTTTTAAATTTTTTATTTAAAACAATTATAAATTAGAAACTAAGATAACGAGAAAATTTTTTAGATATTTTTACTATCTTATTCTGGACATTCTTTTATTTTTGGAAATTTTTCGGATTTTAACTTTCTATTTTACACATTAAAAAACTATATTAAGTTCTGCTTGAAAATCGAAAAGCGTTGAAAATAGATACCACCCTCTATTAGAATATTTTCATATTACTATCACCTCACCACTCTTTCATAGCTAGTTTTGACATCCCCAAATAACCCACCTCCTGTTACTGCTTAAATGTATCGTAGGATACTCTGTATACTTGTATGTATAAGACTGAGATTCAAAATCGAATCTAATTTATTTATGATAAATGTTTTTATATTTGAATGGTATACAAATAAATGATTATAATAAGAAACAAGTTCAATATCTTTTTGCTTTAATAAAACGTCGTAAGTATAGATTTTAATGATATAATTACGAAATTTATAGAGTTTAGATATAAATTATTTTGTAGTTGAAATTTATGATTTTAAGAAATGCCCATACTTATAAAATTTTTTAATGAATTATTCGATAATCAGACGTTAGATTAGTGACAATTGGTTTGTTAGTTACTAATCTAACTTTATATAATAACTTCATTATTATAATATTTTTATATATCTACGATATACAACTTCATGGGGAGATCAGGAATAAAAAATTTATTTAATTGCTATTAACTCTTGTCACTTATTATATTGTAAAGAATGAAATTTTCTAAAAATTAATACTTGGTATAAAAATATTTTCAGATTTAAGTATATTTATTTTGTCTATTATTTTAAATGTATTTTTTATTTTGTCTATATAGATATATAAAAACCTACATATAAATATTTAACCTATCTAAGTGTCCAGCGAGTTTACCTATTTCAATTCTTTTTAAAGAGACAGAGTGGACTGTTGCAATAAAAGACAACACTTAATTTTTTTTATAAATTTGAAATAGTATCCCAATTACTTTAATCACAATAACTACTTTAAGTATCTATAGAAAATTCAAAATTTTTGAAAGTTTCAATATTTAAAATAATTGACATTTGTTTTCTTATAGACTAATTGACACATTTGACAAATCAAATATAAATTTATTGATTATAATTGTATTTTTAATTTATATTTACTTATATAAAAAATAAATTTAATATTACTTATGTATGTATGTATGTGTACATTTCAAACATAAGTCATTTTTTCTTTATTTTAATTTCTTTTCCACCTCCCATTTTCCTACACTCTCTGACTCACGTTTTTTTATGCTTTTATTATTTTTTTAAAAATTGTATCATTTAAAAAAAAATATATAAAATTACTTTTATTTTTTTAATTTTATACATAAGTAAATGGTTTTTTTATGTAATTAATACGTGATATATATTTTTTTAGATGAAATAAATTTAACTAAATTCTATTTAATAGATATTATTTATAGATATACCTAATTGCACCTACATAATAAATATAAAAAATAACTAAAATAGTAGTTATGTAGTAACAAATTTAACTGACTTTGTTACAAAAGTAAAAAAAAAAAAAAAAATAACCGTTTTTGCGCGTTCAATTCATTTTGTTTTTTCGGTTTAGATTTTTTTTTTTTGGATGTGATGCGGCGGTATCTTGTTTGAAGTTAGTTCAAATTTCATAGTTTTTAAAAGTTATTGCCGCAAAGTGATACGTTCGTTCTTCGTTTTTTTATTTTTAAATGTTTATTTAATGTTAATTGCTATTTGTTTTATATACAGAGTTAGAGTCGTAGTTAAAGTTATTTGTTTTATTACTTTTCATTTTTATTTGTCTTTGTTTCATTATTTTTATTATTATTAGTAGTATTTTGTTACACTTTTTTAAAAGTTGTTAAATGATCATTTTTATGTTCGTGTAAATTTACTTAACTTATATGTTTAAAGTACATGGAGTGAAAAAAAAATTGTAAAATTTTTAATATTATAGAATACATATTAGAATATTTCATAAAGTAAATTAGGTATAGAAAAAATAATTAAAATTTTATGATTCTACTTAAGTATATATGGAAAATTTACATATTTTAATCGGAGAATAATTAAACTATAAGAACTTTTAATTTTTACCTATTAATTGAACTAAAGACGAAACTCTATTTAAAAATAAAACCCAAAATAAAATATGAGACACTTGAATGATTCCAGTCAAAAGAACTAAAAACAATTTGCCCGTTGGAAAAAATTCCACGATAAGAAATAACCTTAAAATAAGCACTGTCAAGGATGCAGTATCGACATCGAACTAAATATATCAAAATAGAAGCAGGAACATTGTTAATTGGTTTGGTAAATTTTGTTTTTTAAATGATAAATCAAAGTTGAAAGATAAATGGTGTTTTCTTTCATCGGAGTCTCATGTTTGATCGGAGTTTCATGCTTCATCGGAAATTTTGAAAATAATCAGTTTCAAAGCCATAAAAAAAGGTGTAGATCTTTATTGCCTACTTTAGTATTAATTTTTAATGTCATATTTATAAATAAAACAGACTGTAATAGTAATGTAGCTATCGAACCCCTATTTTCTATTATGACTGTAATAGTAATGTAGCTATCGAACCCCTATTTTCTATTATAACTTTTATTTCAAAATTTTTAAATGTTAATGAACCAACGTTTTTAAGAAGTACTTATAGAAGTCAGATCAAATCTTTTAGAATTTCATATTTATTTAAACACTTCTTATGCATTTCTTCAACTCATACTCAATTAAAAATTTATGATTTATTGAAAATTCAAATCAAAGGATTGTATAGCCAAATTCTATTTTTTCTGCCCAAGATGAAGAAGTAATATTTATTTTAAACCTAGTTTGAAAATAATAATCCAAAATCTAAAAGATTTATTGAGAAAAGAACATGAAAAAGACAAAAAAAACTCTATTTCAATTCATAACAAATTATATTTTAATACAATTTTGTTAGTCACTGTAATAAACTAAAAAATAAAAAGGAACAAACAAAAAAAATTTTTTAAGTTATTTCACGGTTTTGATAAAAACATAAAAACAAATTAATGCTTAAAGTTAACTAGAAAATTGTTTTTCTTTTTTGTTGATTACACAAATTTTTTTTTTTTTTATGAGTTCAACAAAAAAAGTTTATGTGGAATGTTTTTTAAATTCATTGAAGAAAAGTTTTCGGCAAAAAAAAAAAAAAATTTAAAGAAAGCTTAAAATTAAGATAATATGTAAGCGGAAAAACATTAAAAAATTAAATAAAAATAGTTGATCTTAACAGATCAGGTAGTTCTAATTAAATTATATGATCTGTTATTTAAAAAAAAAAATCTCACGTAAAAATATCTTAAGATCATCGGGTTTTGTTTTTGATAATCACTACAAAACCGAATAAATTGTATTTTATGGATTTAAATAAAATTGAAGTAATTTTATTTTAAGTAAAAATTTCTTCTTTTAGTAATATCTTATCATTAATTGATCAGAATGAATTCATAGAAATTGTTTTTAGGATTGATTACGTGCAAATTTAAGAAAAATTAAATTTATTTTAAATTGAACTGTAATTTTTAACATTATAATCACAACTCTAGATTTTGTTCCTTTTTTTTATATAAGGGTCGGTGCAAAACTTCAAAAGTTATTTAGAGGAATTTGACGTGATCTTCCGAATAGTGTTCAACTTTAAGAAACTAAAACTGCCACTTTTTGAACCAAACTTTAGGTTGGGACTTTTACTACAAATAAACAGTTTGATTTACGAGATAAAGATGTGGGAAGAATTCTAAGGAAAAGGAATTTATGAAAATTTAAAATTATTAGAATGAAAAAACCATTTTTTAGATGATATTATTTTAATTCTTAGTTAAATTTTCCCCTTGGTTGACCATCTCATATTTAAGAAGTTCATTAACTTTATTAATTCATTAAGTAATTTGGAAATATTTTCATTTAAACTTTAAAATTTAATCACTTAATTGAACTCTAAGGCATATAATTTTTAAACTGCACCATAAAATACAAGAAATGTGATTATTTTTTAAGTTAAGCTTTTTAATATAACCAATTACATAATTTGTTTTAAAATAACGGTTTTTATAATAATTAAAACTCTTAATAACTCTCTTTTTATTTTATTTATCAATTGTATTTTTTTGCTCCCAAAGTAACGAACACCCAAGTTAAATTCAAAAATTCTTTTAACATTTACCAATAATAACCGGTAGCTAAAAGAAATTGTTAATGAATAAATCCTCATTTAAGCTGTAATTATTTTTCAATTACTTATTCTTTTTTTTTTTTTAAAGTAACAAGAATTCAACTGGGAGTCTTACTGAATTACAACAGAATCAATCATAATATTATTACTTATTTGTATACATTTTATTTTGGGTTTATTTTTTGGTAACTATACCTAAAACTCAATTAATTCATAATTAATTTTAAATTATAGTTGGAATCTTATATGTATTGGGAAAGATTTAAATGCAAGGAAAAATTGTTTCAAATAGAATTTAATTGAAAAAATAAAACCCAAAAGGAAGACCACACTATAGGAAGATTGCAAGAAATCTAATAAAGCATTTTATTGCATGCAATATACCTTAAGTTTAAGAGAGGACTTAAACGTGGATTAAATTTAATAAATAAACTCTGGGCATTTATAGAATTTATATATATATTATTCTAGAATTAATAGTCAAGATTTTATGTTTCAATCTTCAATCCCACTTTTTCATAGCAATTAGAGTAAAATGAATAAGAAGAAGTGTTTTCTTAAAATTAAAAAAATATTTGAAACAGAGAAAATCTTGTAAAAGACACCTTACATAACTGAAATATTTAATATGTGTATTATGTTTAATAACCCTGTCAGTTTTTCTTAGCTTGTGCCATTAATTCTTTAAAGTTTAGAAGCCAGTAATTGGATTTAAAATAGTAAAAGAAGCTTCAATACATTTATTAGGAGTAAGCATCGTAAAATATTAAAATATTTCCCATGTTTGGTGTATGTTACCGTGGTATTGTAAATTTGAATATATATATATATATGTATGTATATAGATTAGTTTATAAAATAAAGCGCAAAACTAATAATTTTAATAATAATTGATTTATCCATTCAATAGAATTCTGAATATGACAAGAAAATGTCATATTTTGTGTGGACCACTACGATTACCTTTGCCACTTTCAATAACCAAAACTTAAAAAAAAATGAAAGTTAACCATTAACAAAATTATGTCAATCAAAAAAAAAATTCTAACAAATACTAAAATTTTAAATAAAAATAATCGGTTAAATGCATTTTTTTCCCATAGTAGAAACAATATTAGTTCATATACAGGAAAGGTAAACCATGTTTTTTTTTTTTTTTTTTTTAAATAAAATTGTGTTACTCAACATTTTTATATTTAATATTCAACTGTGGTAGCATTTAATTTAAAAAAAAAAGAAAAAAAAAACAATTTTAATAAAATCAGCATAAATTATATATCGTAATATGTACATAATAATTATGTTGAAATTTAAAAAGACTTAAAAATCATAAATTTATTTGTTCCTGTATCATTCACTCATGTTTTAAATAATGTTTTTCTCTTCTTTTCTTTTTCTTTTTTTCCTTATCTTTTTACCCTTTTCTCTTTCATTTCTTTTTGTCTTTTTAAATGTTAAAAAAAAAAATTTGAAATAAATTGCCACTTTTTTTTTTGACCAAGCTTTGACGAACTATTTGTTTGGCTTGAAGCAACTCTACTACCATTGATGATAATAATGATGAATGAAATGATGATGATGATAATGACGATAATGTTTAAATCAAATAATTTTTGCAATTTTCGTCAACACAAAAAAAAAAAAAATGTTTACTTTTCATTAAAAACAAAATTTTAAAATTACAAAATTAACATATGGAGAAATTTCTTATTATACCCGTATGATAAGTGTCGGGTATAATAAAATTAATCCTCCGCTTGTAACACCTCGAAATAAGCAAGCAAGATATACATTGAAATCTATGGATCGGATCAGAATCAAATTCTAAGTCGATTAAGATTTGTCCGTCCGTCCGTCCGTCCGTCAGCACGCTAACTCAAAAACTAAGAAACCTAGAGTATTGGAATTAACACATATATTTTTGGATCAATTTGTAGATTCTCTATTTTTTTTGTTGAGATACGACCAAAACTTCGGGTAGCTCAAACAACTAACTTTTTGATCTTCATATTTTTCATACAAATTTTTCAAAAGTTTTACATCGTTTGAAATAGAGCCATGCAATTTTAAATGCTGATACATATCCTAAAAAAATTAAATTTATGGGACAACATTTTTCTGTAGCCCCATTCGTTACGAAGCTACAGCCCCCAAAGTTCGAAAAAGCTCTATATTTAAATTATTATAACACTAAGTATACATTATATTCTATAAGGTATATTTCAATCTGAAAATGCCAAACGATAGCTGCATTTATGAGCGTTATAAATATAAAGCAAAAATATATTGCAAAATTCTCTAAACTTTCTATCTTCTAAACGGTTTAGCTTAACAGAAGTTAGATCTTTAAAAATAAGTATGAGTATATATTTAAGTATGAGTATATTTTTAAACACCAGTTCAAATATTTTTAAAAATTTAAAAGGGTTTTATGGAGGGTTAGAATCTGCTTTTGAAAAATGTATAAACATATAATTTGAATATAAGTACAAACCATAGTTCTAAAAACTATAAAATTCACCAAATTATTTTAAAATACTGAAAAATTAAAAAAATTATATTATAAGCAGAGTGGCAGACTATGAACATACTAATGAGTTCGTACGGGTATCTAAAAGTTGACAAAGGCAACTGTATTCTTCCTGGGTTTTTTTTTATAATACAATTTTCTATCTCTTTCTGTCTCTTTTTGTTAATTTGTTTTATAGGTATGTATATGTATATTTTTTTTTTTTTGATTATTTCATCAGTAAATTTTTTTGATATTAATTCTAAGGGAAAACATTTAAATTATTTGAATATAACAAACAAAATATACAAAACAAAGCAAATTATAATTATTGCAAAATTATGATGAAAGTTTGTTCACCTCTCACTAAAGGTGAATTTCAAACATACAAGGTGGATATTTTTTTTTTCATTATCTTTTATTTTATTTGACATACTTATGATATTCTCACGTGAATTAAAAAGAAATTTTATTTTATTTTATTATTATTATAATTTTTTGTTTTTTTGTTGTAAATTAATTAGACATTTATTATGAAAATTAAAATTTTAAATTGATTTGTTGCATTAAATATGGAACTCAATTTAGGTTTTTCACCTTAAAATACAAATGAAAATGTAATCTAATAAATATATATAAGATCTCAAGCGACAAAAGTAATAAAATTATTAGCTAAACATTAAATAAAAGTTTATATAATTTAAATTAATTGACAGCCATAGATCTTTGTTAAGACCTAAATTATTGTCTCTAGCTAAGATCTGTTAAAAATGTAATTTGATTAAAGTATGAATCAATAATTGAATCAAAATTTACTACTTACATATATGCAGGATTGATTTAATTATTATAACTTCATATTTATAAAATTCACTGTATGGTCAAAGTTTGAATTGATTTAATTTTAATCTTTTTATAATATGTAAAAGGATTTGATTTTCGTTGATAGATCGTATTTTTACATTATATTTTTATAATAAAACTGAAATTTATTATTTTAGAGTGAAGTCTAATTACTGAAAATATAGAAGAGTTCTCATTTCTATATACAAACTATAAGGAAAACAAAAATCAAATATTATGGCAATTTAATGTTAATTTTTTTGTTTCGTTTATAACTTGAAATTCCATTGAATAAAACATAATGAATTTTTTTTGGATATACTTTCACAGAGGTGTTGCGAGCTATTAAGATGACGTCACCACATAACGGCACCTTATATCTCCAAATTTCCGAATATATATGCCATTAGGATCGATGCCGTCATCTAGTTGCAGAAAAATGCATTACTTAACATTTTGTAGCATTTTACTTAAACCGTTATATTTTTGCTCTACGACAGTATAGAGAAACCAATTTATAGAGCTATAATATTGTAGAGTATAATACTATCTATTGTAGAGTATGTACTATCTTTAATGTACATCTTATTTCAATTTAATCGATGCAACCGTTTTTTGAAATATTGTAGTTTTAAAGTGGAAATTTTGGTAAAGAAAACAAAAAATTCAAATTCTCAAGAAAAACGTGAAATTTTCAAAGATACCCTATGTGAAAACGAGGAAGAATACAGTTGACTTTGTCAACTCTTAGATACCCGTACGAACCGTTAGTATGTTCACAGCCTGTCACTCTGCTTACAATATTATTTTTTTAATATTTTAGTATTTTAAAATAATTTGGGTGAATTTTATAATTTCTAGAACTATGGGTTGTACATATATTCAAACTATATGTTTATATGTACATTCTTCAAAAGCAGATTCTAACCTTCCACATAACGATTATCAATCCAAAACTTTTTCAAATATTCTATAGTACCATTTAATACTAAGCGGTAAATGTATATTAAATTTACTAAGTACAAAACAGTAAATATAATTTTAAATATTATATTATATTATATTTAAATATTCCATTGACAGAATAATTTCTTATAAGTACAATAAAATACATATGTGTATGTAAATACGGCGCTATATAATATACATCTATACTCTTATCATTCATTCACTAGTGACATATACGATATGTAAATAAACATGATATTATACAAGTATGTATATATATCAATATCATATAAATAAAAATTCTTCAAGCAACCGTTATGTTGTTTATTTAATTACATTTTTTTGTACTACGCATTATATCCTAATTTCAAATTATCGAGTAAAACAAAATGGAAAAAATTCGTTAATGAAATTTGTTAGAAAATTTGAAAAAATCAAGTAACACTTTCGTCAATTATAAAGTAACCCTATATTATTAAAAAAAGTTGTTAACAGAAATAAAAATATAATGTTGGAGCTTTAATTTTTGTGTATTACTTCAAAAAAATTTTAACAGGTGTTCAAGTTACAGGTGTTCAAAAATAGGAAATTTTCAGTTTTTGACCCCTTACAGCTCCTAAACGGGGGGTGATACAAAAAAAATTTCTGAAATGACTCATACTAATTTTCAAAGATCTAACTTCTGTCAAAATTTCAAGTTTCCAACTTTAACCGTTTAGAAGATGGAAGGGTTAAAGAATTTTGCAAAATTTGAGTTTCGCATAACGGTAAATTAAGACACCGTAAGCCACAAATATATATTTATTGTATATATACTTTTAAAGCTAATGAAAGTAGTAATCGTTTGGCGTTTTCAAAATGAAGATATACCTTATAGAACTTGTGCTATAACAATTTAAATATAGAGCTTTTTTGAACCTGTGGGGAGCTGTAGCTCCGTAACGGGTGGGGCTACAAAAAAAAGTTATTCAAAATAAAATTAATATTTTTGTGAGATCTATCAGTAGTTAAAATTTCATAGCTCTATTGCAAAAAAAATGTGGAGATCTAAAAGTTAGGTGTTCGAGAGCTACCCTAAGGCTTGGTCCAAACTCAACCAAAAAAAATAGGGAACCTACAAATTACTCCCAAAATATTTTGTGTAAATTTCAAGATTCTAGCTTTCTTAGTTTTTGAGTTAGCGTGCTGACGGACGGACGGACGGACGGACATGGCTCAAAAGTCTTAGAATTTTTTTCTGATCCGATCCATACCTTTGAAGGTATATCTAGCTCGGTTATTTCGAGGTATTACAAACGGAGGAGTAATTTTATTATACCCGATCCTATCGTACGGGTATAAAAACATGTATATGTGAAATTTTCAAAGATACCCTATATTTACTATTATACCGTTGGAAAGGCTTTTCAAGGGCATATAATAAGTATGGTATAGGTTGACAAATAGTCCCACCAGAGGACACAACTACGAAATTGAAACAACAATTTTAATAGAATATACCTTTAATACTTACTGAAGTATTTCTCATACATTTATTTTGCCTTTTCCTTTTCGTGTTGAAGTAAATAGGAACAATACCAAGTTGGGCTTTGATAATTTGTTTAGGAAGAGTTTGGGGTGGCATTCTCCACAATTTTAAAAATTTTGTTGTTGGAATATGTACTTATGTAAAAATAAAATTAAGAACAATTTTAGAGTTTGTTAAAAAACCAGAATAGCCGCTTTATTATATAAAATATTACTTATAAGTATTTATAAAATATAAAACATATTATTACAATTAAATAAGTATCATTAGAATTTATCAGAGTTCACTAATTTTATTGATTATAGTGATCTACTATACCGATAAGGATAGAAGAGATCGATAAGGCATTTACCAAACTAAATGATTAGTGATTCACTAATCAGTAATCACAATTTAATCTTATTATCTCAAAGTTTATTTTTAAAAATTATACATTTTTTTTTAAACTAGAAAAATACCTTTTAACTGGTAGGTGATTAACCTATCAATTATAAATATTATTTATATAATTATTATTAATTTGAATCAAAACATTAATATCGCTTCAGAATCCCCAAAATTCTTAAAAAATTAATCAATAAAAAAATTCCAAAACAATAAACAATTTAAGTTTCCCCACTAGAATTTTTAGTCAATTTAACATTTTTTATCCCGCAGTAAAATAAAACTATTAAATTATATCAAGTGCAAAATTATTTATATACAAAAACAAAAAAATGCAACAAAAAATTGCACATATATGTGGGAATGAAAGTCTTGGTTGCTTTTTAAAAATTCTGTTTTTTATTCCGCTTTGTAAAAATTCTATTTTGATTCTGCTCAAAAATGGAATCATTCAAAAAAATAATGTCAAATTCACATACCTACTTGACAAATTGACAATAAAAAAAAAACAAAGTATGTTTACATTATAAAAAATATTACAAAATAATATCGCTTTTGGTACAATTGTACAATTGTTGTATTGTAATAATAAAAAGTATAATATATCTGACATCTCACAATCGGCCATCCTGCGTTTCATCTGCCTCAGATGACCACAGCTTCATAAATTCCGCGCTTGTAGATGTTCTTTTTGGTCCTTCGTGATGACCTTCTTTTACTACATCGTATCTGTCATTTGGTAGCACTTTTGTTATCTTGTAGGGTCCTAAATATTTCTTTGCTAATTTATTTCCAGCAATAAACTGCGTTCTTTTTACAGCGACTAATTGCCCTATCTTGTACCTAATGGCTGCTTTTCGTCTTTTGTTGAATGATTTTTTATTTTCTTCTTGTATTTTGACTATTTGTGCTTTCGCCAACTTTCGATCTTCATGGCGTTCTTGTTCAAATTGCGATATGAATTCTTTTTCCAATATTTCTGTGATAATTAAATTTTCACTTCGTTTCATTTCTACTCCAAACATCAATTTGAACGGGGTCATCGTGATACTCCGATGGTATGTGCTATTTAAAGCATGCTGTACCGCTGTTACGTATTTATACCATGTTGTCGGATCTTGAAGTGACATTTTCGTTAAAACTGAGATAATACATCGATTAATTCTCTCAACCTGCCCGTTGCCTCTTGGAATTCCTGTCGTAATCATGTGATGTTCAATATTTTCTTCTTTGCAATACTGCAAAAACTCATGAGAAGAGAAAGAAGTTCCTCGATCGCTAATGATTCTTCTTGGGTTCCCGAATATGGATTGAACAATCGATAATTTTGATAATGTTTCTTTTGTTGTTGTAGTTTTAGTTGGAAATATCCAAGTAAACTTGGTAAACGCATCTACTACAACTAATATATATTTGTACTGTTTATTAGTTGACGTCATCGGACCTAGATGGTCTATGTGAAAGGTCTCAAGAGGTAAATCTCCCTTACTAATTGGATGTAGCAATCCTTCTTGCTTTCCATTCTTCTTCTCCGACAAGATACACTGGATACAATTTTTTATGAATCTTGAAATTTTCTTTTCAACTTCTTTTATGTAATATCTTTGGCAAATTCCTTCTTCTACTTTTTTTACCGAAAAATGACCATTCTGATGATACTGCCTAATAACTTCCAACTCCATCTGTTTTGGAACTACTAACAGATCTAAACCGTTTTTATGTTTATACATTACGTTATTGCGCAAAAAATAATTATCATATGGTTTTGTTTTAAGAATTTCGAAAATAGGTTTTAATTCCTCATCTTCCTCTTGACATTTTCTAATTTTCACTTGTATATTTTCATCGACCGATATTACCATTACCGCATTACGGCTTAGCGCATCAACATGTTTCATGCTTGTACCAGGACGATGCTCCAATATAAAATCAAAGTCTTGAAGATACATCACCCAACGCCTAATTTTTGGGACTACTTCTTTTTTGTCCATTGTTCTCTTAAACGCCTCACAGTCGGTCACAATTTTGAATTTCTTATCTAATAAATAAACTCGGAATTTGCTTAATGCTTTAACTACTGCTAGGACTTCTAATGTATACGCGTCAAAATGTTCTTCATGTTCACTAGTTTTTATTGATAAGTATGCTACTGGATGCAATTTTTGATCATCGTTTGACTTTTGTAATAATACGGCTCCAAAACCGTATTTGCACGCATCGGTGTGTACTTCTGTCTCTGCATCCTGGTCGAAAATTTTTAAAACAGTCTCAGCACATAATTTTCCCTTTAACGTTAAAAATGCTTGTCTTTCCTCATTTCCAAATTTAAAGTCTTGATTTTTTCTTAATAGATCTGACAAGGGTTTTGCGATAATCGCGTAATGTTGTATAAATTTTCTAAAGTACCCTGTCAGGCCTAAGAAACTTTGAATTTGTTTTATACTTTTTGGTTCTGGAAAATTTCTTACAGCATACGTTTTTTCAATTGATGGTTTTATCATCCCATCTTCAATAATGTGGCCTAAAAATTCTATTCTTCTTTTTAAAAATTGACATTTTTTCCAATTAATTTGTAAGCCAGCTTGTGATGCATATTTCATTACCGCTCTTAACCTTTCTATCGCTTCTTTATAAGTATCAGCTATGATAACAATGTCGTCCATATATATGCGGACATAATTCTTCGCAATCAACTCCCGAAAAACTTCATTGACGTAACGTTGAAACACTCTTGGAGAATTGCAACAGCCAAATGGCGCCTTCAAGAATGTATATTGCCCGCTGTGTACCACAAATGCTAAATACTTCCTACTTTCTTCATGGACAGGCACATGAAAAAACCCATTTTTTAGGTCAAGTGTGCTGAAAATTCTTGCCTTCTGTAAATCATCAAGTTGTTCATCCATTAAAGGAACAGGGTATCTATCCTTTATCATTTTTTTGTTGACATTCCGGTAATCTATACAAACCCTTGTAGATCCGTCTTTTTTTTTTACTGCTACCACTGGACTTGCGTATTCTGATGCAAAAGGTATCACAATTCCTTCTTCAATCCATTTCTGTATTTGTTTTTCAACATCTTCCTTCTCTTTTTTTGGTAATCGCCTAGGTTTTTGAAAAACGGGAATTTCATCTATCATTTGAACTTTTAATTCTACATTTGTTTCAAAAGTTTTTTCCGGTTTATATTCTTTCACCAAAATTTTAACTTCTTCTGGAATATTGTCAAGTTCTCCATCATTATTTACTACCGATATTTGCATTAAGAAATTTTCATTTGTTTCATCTAATTGTAAGGGTTTAATGGTCGCCTTATTATTCCGAACTATCAATTCAACATTATTAAGGAATTCTGCTCCTAATATCATTTGCACTGGTATACCGTCATTTTGCACCACATAAAATTTAGTTATATACATTTCATTATCCACTTCTATCTCAGATGTAAAATGTCCTAATGTGCAAATTTGAATTGACCCAGCTGTTTTTAACTTCATAGAATTGTCTTTAAAATATTTAATTTTACAGGAATCTACTAAATTGCAGTTTACTAAATTTAAATCACTTCCTGTGTCAATTAACGATATTACTTCTTGATTAACTATTTTTACCAATTTACAAATTTTCCCAAACATATTAATTTTTGACGCTATTAGTATATCTTTATTTTCATTATTATTTTTTTCAAGTCCACATTCATTGGCTTTATGACCATGTTTATTGCATTTAAAGCACTTAATTCCTTCCTGTTTCATTGGACACCTCGAAGCTAAGTGACCCATTTTACCGCATGCAAAACAACGTATCTGCTCTTGATTGTATGTCTTCTTAAAATTGTTGTTTTTTTTTTCATATCTGGTATAAAATGTACTATCTGATTCATTTCGAAAATTACGATACTGTGTATTAACATTTTTAAAATCTTCATATGCTTGTAGTTTTTTTTTAAACTCTGCGAAATTCGTTGCTCCATATAAAATGGATTTATTATTATTATCATCGTAAATTCCATTAATTGTATATTTTATGATGGATGTTTCATCAATTTTGTATGTTGAACCTAGTTCTCGCATTTTCATAAAGTATTCTTTTATTGTTTCATTCTGATTTTTTCGCGATTTTCTCATTAAATTGTGTGCATCTATCGACGATAGTTTCACATCAAATTCTTTTACTAATTCTTCTTTCATTTGTTCCCATGTCTTCACTTTTCTTAAATATTCTTTCGCCGGACTTCTTAATAACCGCTTTGCATAGATTAATTTTTGTTGACCTGACCATTTGAATATCTCTGATGTTTGTTCAAACTCCATTATCCAGTCCCTAACATTATAAAGATCATTTCCACTAAACGTACTCAAAGATTCCTC
Source organism: Poecilobothrus nobilitatus (assembly GCA_947095535.1). Lineage (NCBI taxonomy): Eukaryota > Metazoa > Arthropoda > Insecta > Diptera > Dolichopodidae > Poecilobothrus > Poecilobothrus nobilitatus. Next base: position 118,209,228 of record OX352774.1, read on the forward strand.
CACATCTTTGAATGTAAATACTGATGTCTGTTGTACAACTACCGCACTGCCTGAACTGTAATTTGATTTTTCACTCACAGCATCATCTCGTTCAATTTCAAGTCGCATTCTCCTAATTTCTTCTTCCAGATTTTTAATTCTCATATCTTTTGCTGCTCCAGATTCATCTTGATTATCTATTAGCCTATTCACCCCATCCTCTGTAGGATTTAATTCTCTTTGTGCATACTTTAAACGGTTTTGTAACTCGGATTTATTGCCATAAGTTGTTAAGCCCATATTTTTTAATTGTGTTTTTAATTCCTTAACCGTTGTTTTTCCAATATCATTTGAGTTATTCGGTGTTTTAAAAATTTCCTCCCGTTCCATTATGCTTCTCGTTTTCTTAATAACAGTAAAAAAAAATTCAAATTTTCTTTTGCTCAGCCAATAGTAAGGTAGCGTCGGTAACTGTACTAATTTATAGCCACTCCCACTTCAAACTGCTAAAATCTCTTCTCGTTTTTATATAATATCTTCTTCTTCTTCTTCTCAAAATATCTTCTTCTTCTCAAAATATCTTCTTCTTCTTCTTCTCAAAATATCTTCTTCTTTAGTAATTAATTTTTTTTTTTTTTTTTTGTTGAGCCCCCAAAGTTGTGGGAATGAAAGTCTTGGTTGCTTTTTAAAAATTCTGTTTTTTATTCCGCTTTGTAAAAATTCTATTTTGATTCTGCTCAAAAATGGAATCATTCAAAAAAATAATGTCAAATTCACATACCTACTTGACAAATTGACAATAAAAAAAAAACAAAGTATGTTTACATTATAAAAAATATTACAAAATAATATCGCTTTTGGTACAATTGTACAATTGTTGTATTGTAATAATAAAAAGTATAATATATCTGACATCTCACATATATGTACAATATTATCAAAAAATAAACATTTTAAATCACTTGACAAGAAATTTATATTATATTAAATTTCATTTTTATTTATATTGAAACTAAAACTGAAAAATATTTGGGTGGGCTTCGTTAATTCCATGTATACACATGAAATAATAATTATTAATTTCTAAGATTTTCTTTTTTTTTTTTTTGGTTTCATACGAGTATGGGTATTTTTTTTACTATCACTACTTTTTAAAATCAAAACAAAATTGTCCGCGCAACACTTTATTTATACAAAAGATAAGAAAACAACAAACAGCAATTCATTTAAAGTCAACAAAAATTCAATACTTATTATTAATATTAAAAAAAAAAAAAATGCTGATACTTTACAATTTCAATATATTCAAAAATAAAATTCATTGTAAAAAATACCATACAATCAAAGTTATTTGATACCTACTAAATAATACGCGGAATAAGAAATGAATCGCTTTATTTTTTTAACGCTTTTTTTTTTTTTTTTTATCTAGGAAAGAAATCAGAAGTCACATATAAGCATGCCTGTAAGTGTAAATTGAAATTTAAATTATGCACGTGACAGAAGCATTTTCTTTATCAAAATTGAACTGCTTTTGATATCTGATAATCATTTTTTTTATTAAAAAAAAAGAATTTGCGCAATAAGAATCAAAAAATTTAGAAAAGTTATTTCATCACATTCAAATGAAACTCGTTATTCTGATTTTAAAGAATAATTTTATCAACTTTTATAGATAAAAATTAACCTGTAATCTGACTTCAAATCGATTTTAATATTTTTTTTATTTACAAAGTTGTAGTTTTTGTTTTTTACAGTTCACAGTTGACAGTATGCAGTACAACATATCATACATATAGTTGGACCGTATTAAAAGGTGGTCCAAGTGAGACCTATCGCGGCAACTATTTATTATTAATCAAGTAAACAGTTTTTGTTTTCCACCAAAAACCATATTGGGTAATAACTCAAAGTCAGTCAACTTATCAAAAAAAAATTATTATTAGAAATTTTGATTAATGATTAGGTTGATTATTTAATTAGGATGTTGCAATATAGGTCTGTATGTCTCTTAATCCAATTTATTTAGATTTAAGTTATTTAGTGAGATGGCTTCACTATCAACTAAAGAAAGGAGAAAAAATATTCAATAGAATAAATTGCTGCTTACCATATTCAAAGCATTTTATAATCTGATTCTTAAAAAATTATAAAACAAAATTAATTTAAAATAGTTCAAATTCAATCAACACCGATTGCAGAAGCTGTTTAAGGGTAATAATCTAAAAAGTCGACTACACAAAAGTCTTAGACGTCTTCTAATTTAAAAGATATTAATATATAAATTCAAAATTAATTACTTACTTTAAAACTTACTTAATACCTATTCTACTATTGTTTCTTTTCACGTCTTATTCCCTAAAACGAAAAAAATCTATATCAAAAATTTAATAATTCCTGGAACTGTATTCCCTTGATTCCGGTGCACCAATATTTATTTAAGCTGACGAAATCTTGCAAACTAATAAAAACTAACAAGTTGCTATGTCTTTATAATAAATATACTTCTAACTCATACGCTTCCTATAAAGAATTAAAGGCAGTCTTAAATGCATGCATTGTGTTAAATTCATTAAACATAATTAGATGATTTATAACGGATGAGTACAAAAAATGTTACTTAAAAATTTCATGTTTTAATGCCTTCTATAAAAACACTCCTATACAGAACTGTACATTTTATATCACCTTAATATAATTTTATTACATCACTTTATAAAAGTCCTGTAATTTTATTTTAAAAACGTCATGACTGATTTTTATTTAATTTGAAGTGATTCTTAACAGAAAAACCTTTAAAAACATTTTTTTGTTCTCTAAAGGATGTCATTTAAATCCTAAATAAATATTTTTTTTTTTTTACTATTCTTTTAATAAAATTTTAAAAGGCCTAATCTAGAATTCTTAATTGCATCTTCACCTTTGCATTCTTTTCATCATTCTTGTATTCCTATCCCATATTTGGGTTTTTATTCTTGGCTTTAATACCAGTTCTTTTTTCTCTATAATGCAACCAATCACTTCAAATGTAAATAAACAAAACAAACAAATTAAAAAAAAAATAAACGATGATGAAACGAATAAAATATTATAAAAGATGAAATTTACTTTGTTGAATATTAGAATTGGTTTGGTTTTGAGTAAAAAGAACATAATCATAATTACCAGAGAGTAAATACTGTGATACTTTGATACCATTGAAGTTAAGGTTCTGATTTGATAAACATCTACGGTTCCTATAATTCCTTAGAAAGAAACGACCATTTTAAAAAGTATACGACAGTATTTGAAGCAGAATTTTAAATTCAATTTTTTCAATCTCCTTGCATTTCATCGGAGCCGACAAAAATAAAACAAGGCAGAATGTAAACCAACGATTGCTAAAGGCGCACATTTTTCAAAAGACGAAACAGTTTAAAATTATTGTGACTTGCATCAAAACTTGTAAATTTTCTTAGAATTATGTCCAAAAAAATTTTGAAAAATAAAGAGACCCTTTCCTCAATTTTAAAGAAACTCTATGTTTAAGCTTTAATTTTTGTGTTTTATTTTGAAAACATTTGTACAACTACCTAAATTATATGTGTCTTCAAATAGCAAAATTTTAATTTAAGAGCTATTAAACAGGAGTTGGTACAGAAAATTTTCTGAGGCAACTTATGCTAATTCTTTATTCTCTGAAGGTTTCATTTCCAGGGTCTATCTAAAAGCGTTACAGAGATATGAAGAAAGAATAAACTCCACATTTATATTTCGCTATATACATTGCAATCTCTTTCTCGCACGGGTTTCCAACGCCAAATCGACCTAATACGTACTAATAGGCTATTTCAAATTTGAAGGTTGTATCAAAAAGCTAGAGGTGTGACTACATAAAAAAGTTGGTCAACAACATTTATTTTTTAAACCTATCCATGGTTGAAATTTCATTGTTATGTCTTAAATGGTGTTGAAGTTTTTTAAACAGACGGACATACAGACAGAGTGAAAGTAATTAGCAAATTTTACTAATTTTTTTGTCCGATTGTATTCTTATATATGTATGCTAACTTTAACAATTTTTTGTTTTTAATTTAAAGCAAATAAAACTGTCTTCTTTTTCTAAATTTTAATTCTAAGTAATTATTTTTTAGAGTTTCTAGTTTTCATTTATTTATTCAAGTGGTTATCATATTTCTTCAAAATTATAATTGTTTTTTTTTTTTGTAATTATATTTTGTTCGGCCAATGTCAGATTTGTATACTATTTTGATGACACAAAAATAGAGATATTGATATTATAACTGTAAAATCTAATGAAAATAGTATGATGACAAAACTATGAGGGAGAAAGGATGAAAGTTACTCACAAACACTATTTAAATCCTAATGATGCAAGCTTTAATTGCATTATATTAATATCTTTTGATTACAACTTAACATAACTTTACTAAATTGTATATAAATACACTTTTACACATTTCTTCTAAACATATGTAAAAAATGGCTTCAATTCTAATAGATATAAGAGATTATTTTGAATACATTTAATTTCTTTCTCGTTTTAAATTAATTTTAACTGCATTAAAATTCTTAGGTGAAATTATCTGGGTTTCATTATTTTATAAATTTACTTTATTTAATAATTTTTTGTTATTTTTCCTTTAAATTTATTTATTGCTAGATTGTGTCAGAGTGCTGCAAGCCAACAATTTGTGTTTGTTGAATCATTTGAATATTAACAAGTCAACTATTCTTTTGTTTTTTTTTTTTTTTTTTTTAAATTCAAACTATACCATCACTTAATGGGTGTTTATGAAAAAAAAAATTATGTTTAAATGACAGGTAAAAATAAAAAAAAGGAATAAACAACAATAAATATCTGAGTATTTTAATCAAACAGGCACGTTCTGGGATATAAATAAAACGAAAATAAAAAAAATATATCTATATTTAAACATTAAATGTATGGCAGTTTTTTCCTATTGAAAAATATGTGTATATAAAAATGTGATATTAAAATATTTTAATTGGTTTATTTTTAAAGAAAGGACAATAGATAAAAATTTTTATTAATTTGTATTTAACTCTTTTTTTTAATTTAATTTGAATAATAAATATTCAGAATTCGTGATTTTTATTACTATGTCACAAATTAATATTTAAAAGAAATATTAGAGAAAATAGTCATATATTTAACGTACAATAATTACAAAATTATCGATTACAAAGTTTAGAAGTGAGTTAAACTTTGTAATTGATGACCATGGATACACAAAAATTAAAGGTCGTAATTTACTCTAAAAAAAAATCCATCTCTCTAAAGTAAGCCAACCCTGTTTTTTTTTTTTATAAAAATTACAAAATCACTAAAACTCTTTAAAGCCCCAAATTTGGAAATAGATTCCGCAACCCTATCATACAATTTTTAATAGTTTTTACCTCTCCTACCTGCCGCAGAACTGTTAGGATTCCTATGCGGCACCCCGGCTGCATAAATTTCATAAAATATTAGAGTGAAAATATCCATTAGAAATTGGAAAAAATTTTTTTGATTTTAGTTAAAAACAAACGAATGATGACATGACCTGGTCAGCTAGGGATATTAGTTCGACTTCAATTGCAATCAGGATATTTTTAAAAAAACTTCTTAACACAAACAAGATAATTGAAAAGAAAATCGAACTGCGAGGAATTAATCAATACCTATAGTAATGATGTAGTAAATCAATACTATAAAATTACTATAGATATTGATACCTACATTCAATATATACCATAATTTTATAGTAGACTCACTCAATAGTTGCAAGCAACGTAACTCCCAATATTAAACTCGATATATTTTAGTTACTTTTAATTAGAAATAGTTTTTGCTTTGTTCTCGAAATTAAGTTTAAATACAAGGAAAATTATGCTGGAAAATTTTTACTGTTACCGTCATAAAATATTATTTTTCTTACATCTATTGTGCAAAACCATTTTTCATCATAAGTCATAAAATTTTAATAATAGTTATTGTTAGTTTGTTATAAGATACTTTTAAAAGTATTTTTTTTTCTACTTAGTTTTGCTTTTAATTAAATTTTTCCAAAAAAAAAAAACTGATTTATAAAAAAGACAAAAAAAAAAAACTTCCAATTAAAATCGATACCAGATGATAAACAGAAAAGAAAGAAATTTAGAATCGATTCATTACAATATTGAATATAATAAAAAGTAGTTACTCTTCTTTTTGTTTTTTTGTCATTATTATCGTTGTTTTCCATACTTTTCTTTTTCTAATAGTTTGATTGATGTTTCAATTTTTATTGGCATCATAAGTAAGATTTAACAGCATCTTTAAATAAAAAATAAAAAAAAAGAAATTAAATAACAAAAACAACAGGTTAAACTCTTTAAAACTTTTTTTATTTAATTCATTAGGGATGGGTTCAAATTTTTTAATTTAAAAGAATTGAAAAGAAACTTTAATTTTCCGCTTTAATTAATTTTATTTTTATATTTTTAAATTTTCAAAACCGGTTTTGTTTATTTTTAAAAAGTAACGAAATTTATAATTAAATTTTATTAGATTTTATATATCTAATCAATGGCGCAGTGCTTAAGATGCCGATCTTTCAAATGAAAGATCTCGGGTTCAAATCCCAGTAAAGTCAAAATATTATATAAAATATAAAAATAATAAACACACCTGAAAAGGTAAGATTGATTTATTTTCCCATTACATTCCCATATTACCTGATGGGGGAATGAAAATAAATAAATAAATAGATTTTATGTGTTAAGACTTTGGAAGTCGTTAGCACGCTTTTGATATAAAAATTGTGAAGGCATTTAAATATGTACACTATATAGATTTGAAAGACCTACCTAACCTTATTTTGGAGATAGATAAGAAGAACTACAATTTAAAATTCAAAAAAGTTTTATTGGAGCCGTTTCTAAATATTATTTTGTTTTTTGGTCAGTTAATTTTCATATGGTTTTATATGCTTTTAAAGCAAAATGTTTCAATTAGCCTGTTTATGTCATATTTTGTCATTTGTAGACACATCTTTAATATAGTTAACAATATTTAAGTTTTTAACTTTAAATTTATTTAAAGAATAATATTTTAGTTTCTCCTTAGAGACTGTCTTAACTCTTAACTATAGATAGGATCATAACATCTAAACACATCCCCATTAAATCTTTTCTTTTTTAAATATATTTAAGTTTCAAGAAATGTAGGGTCTTATTATTTTGACTGTGTTGTCTACTGTATATATTTTCAATAAAGCATTTTGAGCAATATTGACTTCATTCATTTTAGATTTGTTTCAATTTAATTCAAAATTAAATTCAATTATGTACAAATGTATTTGTCATCATAAATTTTTAATATCAACATTTTTAGTTTTTTCTTTATATTTATTGATTAGTTTTTATTTTTAACTTTTGAAATTGTTTGTTATTATATTACTGTTGTCGTCATCAATTTTAGATTTTTTTATTTTTATTATTACCTAATTTTAGGTTAGGTTGTAATATTATTGATGTTGATTTTTTTTTTGTTTTCGTTTTTTTTAACTTGTTATGATTACAAAGTCGTGCTGTAAAGTATTTTTCTTCATTTATTATTGAAAACTAATTACAATAACAACAAGAATATTAAACTTCAACTTTAAGATACATACATACATAAATAAAAAGAAGCAAAGAAGATGATGTTGAGAATGAAAAAAAACGATGAAATGAAACATCTTCAAAATAATTTTTAATCATCAGTTTTTAAGGTAAGGGATTCCCAATATTTCAAATATACTTATTGTGCAATAAAAATAACAAAAATATAAAATAATCACCATGAAATATGAAGTTACTGTTGCTGTTACTGTTTCTTAAAGAAAAATCTTTTTATAATAACAAAAATACAAATTCCAATGTATACACATAAGTATGTACATAAATAGATAGATATATGTATTTTGAATGGATATATATATTTTTTTTCATTAATCATCATTTGAAAATTTACTTTTACGATAGTTTGAATCTGATATAGTTTTTTGATAGTTTGAATTTGGATTGTATGCAACAAACAAATAAACAACCGCTAAACAAAAACTAAAAAAAAACTGTTTATTATAGACCGTAAAGAATTTTTTGTTGTATGTATGATCATGTTTTTTGTTGTTCTTTAGATGCTCCCATCCCAGCTTCTTTTAATTTTTGTTTAATCTCTCTCTCCTTCTTTCTCTCTGAATTTTTTTTTGTTTCCAATAGATGTGGTACGGACGGAGGTACAATATTTTTTTAGCACATTTCCAAAAAAATTAGTTTCACTCAGAGAAAAAATTTTAAGCATCGGTAGGTCTCATAAAAAAATTTATTTTGTGGAACAAGTTTCTCATGTAGCCCCATCCATTACAGAGCTACAGTCCCTCAAACCTTGAAAAAGCCATATTTTTAAATGCGGATATCTCATGTTCTGCTTAACATTTTTTCAATCATTCGACAGGTACTTTTTTTTAACTTTGTAAATTAGCTTTGTAAATTAGTATCAAAATTATACAATTAATTTAAATTTAGTATTTAAATTTACGGTTATGTGAAATTTTGCAGAATTTTTCTACCCTCATAACTCCAAAACGCTTTCAAATAGGCACTTGAAATTTTGAGGGCAGAAAGAACTTTTAGAATTAGTTTGCTCAGAAATTTTTTTTGGACCAACACCTGTTTATGAGCTATTATATTAAAAAATTTCAAATTTTTGTGCAAGTCACAATTCTAAACAGTTTGTATTGTCTTTTGGAAATGTGCGCTTTTAAAAACCGTTGGTTTACATTCTACCTTCTAGTTTTCTTTTAAACTACTTTCGAACTCATCATTACTTATTACTGTTGATGTAATTTTTTTTTGTTCGATATTTTCTATTGTTTTTAATTGGATTCAATGTAATGAATTTTTATTAACGGTTTAAAAAGGGCAGCAACAATATCATCACCATATTGTTTTTATTTTTGATTGTATTTTTTTTTTGAATATTATTTGTGTTGCAATTTTGCAATTTTTAATATGAGTTTGCACACAATCACTACTACACTATAAATTTTACTTCTGTTACTGTAGTATAACAATTGCAACATAAACAACAGGGAAATTAAATTATATTATAACTTTATAAGTAATATGTTCAAATAACGTTTTCTGATGAATTTAAATGATGCAATCTGAAAGTTTAAACAAAACTGTTTTTTTTTTTTGTTCGTTTCCTTGTTTTGTTGTTTTTTTATTTTTAAAATTTAACAAGTCCAAAAAGTTATCAAAATATATTTAAAGTTTTTATTTTGAAGTTTCTTTTATTTTCACTGCTGATGTTATTGCAACAAAAGAAGGCATCTTGTTGGAAATTATATTTTGTATTGGATTTAATAAAAAGTGCGTTTACATGCTAGATAATATTGATTAGAATTGAATTTAATGAAAAAGATTATAGAATTTTGTGATGTATAAAGTGTATTTTAAGAATTTTAATATATGTATGTACATACATATGCATGTTAAGTACATAAATTGTTGACGTTCAACGGTATAGGAAATATGTCATTATAATTTAGTTAACGATCAAATGTGGTTAAAAATTTAATTTTGTAGCGCTTTTTTAATTTATTTAATTTCTTGTGATATCTCTTCAAGTTCTCAATCGGAAAATCAAATGTCTTTATATAATGTTCAAAAATTTGACTAAATTATGTTTAGATATTACCTAAACTTATTTTATGCCTAAAATTTGTAAAGGTTTGATATAATATTTGATCTGAAGCACTGAAATTAGAATATGCTTTAGGGTCCCAATTTTTTTTTTTGTATTTTTCAATTATTCCTTTTACCTTCTCTTTGCTTGTTCGACCTTCATTTACTTACGACTATATTATATCAAGCTTTATACGATCTCCATTTCCTTAATTAATATACAATTTCATTTCCTAAATTCCACATACATACATACCTACATAATGTATAAAAATCAATTTAATTTCAACTCAATTCTTTCAGTTTTGAAATCTACACACAATTAAACTGATGTTTTGTTATTCTTACTTCAAAAAATATTGGAATCGGAGCCATTCAACTTTTTGTTTCTAATTTATGTAAATAAATTCAAAAAAGAAAAAAAAAAACAATAGCAACAATTACAACTACAACAATAGTAATAACAATTTGATAAAATGAATTCTCTTAAAGAATAACATCATGTTTTTTTGATTGTAAGTTTGACACTGAGTTGATTTCTTGACATTTTTGTTTTTTTTTTTTTTTTTTTATTTATTTAATTGAAGTAGAAAAAAATCGTGAAATAAAAAAGTAAAGCAACAAGGCATAAACAGAACTCTTCCATTTTTAGATTGAAATAAAAATTTTCTTTTCTGTTTTTTGATCAATTTAAAAATAAATAATAGCTTTATGTTTTTGGGTTTTTTGTTTTTAATTACCTTAAAAAAAAAATATGAATTTTTTCCAATTAAAAAATTATATAAAAAAACAAAATTAATAATTCAAATTAATAACTATAGAGATGAATAAAATTAATTAAAATCGCAAGGGGTGGCAACGATTAACTTTTTGTTATTACAAAATAAATCACTTTGAATGAAGAAAATGAGCTCTAATATTTGTCCCATACAAAATTAAATGAGGGGTTTCGAAACAATCCCTAAAGATGATGGCGCATTGTAATGAAGTTAATGTCAAATAAATGGGCTATTACGCTACAGAGGATAAGAAAAATTGTTTTCGAGTTATTAAGAAAAATTTAAACTATTTACTTTAAACTGTAGTTATCCTCTGCCCTGTCCTTAAATACGGCTTTAGCTTGTTGATTTTGTCTTGACTTTCATTCTTGAAAATTTTCGTTTATTTTGTTCAAAAGTATCGTACTACTAACGGTATTCTTTCTTCTTATTTGTAAATTACCTTAGGTTTTAATCTAAACGGTGCTCTACAATAAGTAATAGCGGTAATATAGATAAAGTATAGAAGAAGCAAAGGAAAAATTCTACAGGACAGGTGGTATATAATTTCCTAAAGATTCCTAAGATAATTGAATTTAAGAATATTATGTAAAATATTCACACTTTGGAAAATTATTTCCTTTTAAAGAGACTTGTATTTGCCGCTTGGGTTGATTTAATTAATAGAAATATTTTAAACAATTTCTTTAAACTCCCTCTTAGGCAAGTTTTTTATATTATAGCTTCACAGTTTTATTAAAATGATGCAAGGCAATAGAACTATTTTTTTTTTTTTTTGTATTCTTAATTAATGAAATAATTTGTGGACTATAATTAGATATTATTAGTAAAGAAAGAAATAAAAAAATATATATATACATATATTTTAAATTATGAAATAATTGCAAAATTTTATTGAAATACTAAAACCCCAATTTAAAATCTTTTGAAATTAAACTAATTTAAAGTTGAATAGAAATTAATTGATTCAATTTAAAAATTTATCTCTGCGATATTGCAATTTATTGCTAATTAAATGAATTGGCGTTGTAGACTTTTACAATTAATTATACAGACATTGTAAAGTAATTTTTGTTTTGTTATATGCTTAGAAATATAATTGAAATGCATTTTGTTTTAATTAATTAAGAATGACATTTTAATGTTAAATAATATAGGGTCTTTCAAATTGAGTTTTCAAAAGATTGAACGCACCCACATTATATGTCATTTCAAACATTAAACGCACCCATATTATATGACATTGTGACAGTTGAAGGTTTACCATTTATTCTCAGTCAGGCTGAACCCGATTTCCAAATTATTACAAAGAAAAAATGGAACTTTAAGTAGCGTTAGTTAGTCAACTGCGATTGAATGTTGTAAATTAATTATTTAAAAAAAGTTAACTGTTAAATTAAATTTTTAATTCTACTTCATATTAAAACCTTTTATGGCATAAGATCTGAAATTCTTATCAAATTTAGACTTATTTTACTACTTACTAAGCACATACCGTGACCATCGTTCAATTCTAGACTTATGAAAAATCTGATAATTTGGCTTAGAAATTATTGATAACTTTGAAGATTCTCATCTCTTTATCTCATAGATAGTCCGAAAGATTATTTGAATATATTAGAAGCAAGTTTGATATAAAATTATTTCTTATATTTTTTATTCTCCATGCAACAAGTTGTTCAAAATTAATTTTTACCTTTTACATTTTTTTATTCCATTTTTGCGAAAAAAAAACACTTTAAACTGAATAATTAAGACAATATATTGGCTACATTATAGGTTATAACTGTCACTTAATTAAAATTTTCAATGTAAAAAGAAAATCTGGATAATAATCATTAGTAGTAATGCACCAATATAGATTTTCAATTTATAATAAACATTTCATATGTCAACTGTAGGATATAAGTATTTATTGTCTTCATTATTAAAAAAAAAAAAATTAATTTAACCTTTTAAGTATATTTGAGTAGAATTGTGCACATTAAATTACGTGAACAATGCAATTTTTAAGTGCTGAATCATATGGTTATGTGAAATGGTTGAGGTAGGATGAGGGTTAGATATTGAAAACAAGTTATAAAATAATTTAAAAACTATCAACAATGAACTGTTACAGTAAACAAAAGAGCTCTAAATCTTTATTATCAAAATAGAAAGTTTCTTGGAGAACAGAGATCTCTAATATATAAGTACAAACATTTTTTTTTTTTTGTAGGATACCAATACCTTATTTTCAAAGGTTTGAACTTTAATTATTAGAAATATTGTCACATAGTTTTAACAATATTTTATAATAATTTAAAGATACATCATCTGGATTGCCCCTTTGCAAATTTTGTTTTTTTAATTTAGTACTGGTTAACAAAATTCTTCTTAAGTTTATTATCAGATTTTCATACCATTTTAATGTACTGAAAGTGCTAAAAACATAGTTTTTTTTGTTCACTAGATTTTTTTAAGTTGTATATTGCAACATTACTTTTCACAACAGAATTGATAAATTTAACGAAGATGAAGACGACAATAACAACGACAACAACCACAAAAAAATATAAAAAAAGAAATCATTATCATTTTATTATCTAAAAGAAAGAGAAAGAATCATTGAAAAGAGCTCTTTAAATCTTGTTTTATTTTTATTTTTTTTAATGTATTTGTTTGTATATATGTACCTTTGTTTTTTACCTGAACTTTATTTTTTATCGTTCTGTTTTTTTATTTTAAACACGTTTCAATATTTTTGTTTTTGTATTAGATCACAAAAGAGCGCTTATCAAGCGACCGAAGCGACCATAGAAGAGTAATGCATTCAAATTTTCCGTTTTATGGTTATTATATTGTTGTTGACTTAATATTGCAGTATTCGAGTAATTTTGAACTTCTTTTATATTATAATCACTGTTATTTCAATAATTTTTTTATTTTTTTTTGTTTTTTTATTACCTGTGTTACTTTACAAGTTTTTGTTTGTCAATAATGTTGCAATGCAACATAAGAATAACATTACATATATGTACATATTATATTGTTTTAATGTTGATGTATAGAAATAAAATTTTAAATTTCTTATCACTTTTCGTGTATTTTTTTTTTAATATTTATTTTAGGTTTTTGTTTTTTTTTCGGTGCTTATTTCTATCCCTTTCTATCGTAAATGTTTATAGAAACTAAAAGTTCTTTGAGTTACATTTAATATTCAATTTTCCTAGAAATTTATTTCATTTCCATGTTTATAAAGTCATTATAATGATTATCTTTATTATTATTGTTAAAAAATAAAATAAAAATTAAAAACATAGGTAAAAAAAAGATCTTGTTATACACTGTTACATTTCCTAGTGAAATTTTAAGTTTGAATTTAAAGTCATTAAAAAAAGGGGGCTAATAAGGAACATGATCTCCGTAATAAAATTTGTTTTTGTAATTATTTTGAAAAATGCATTAGAATTTAGGTTCAAATGTTACACATATCATGAAATTGTCTTATACACGTTTTTATAATGGTGTTAAATATTGTAACACCTTGCTTTGAAGTTTGAGAACATATAGCATATATATAATTCATTAAATAGATGCATATACACGTTTTATTTAGATTTTGAATTAAAAAAAAAATCTCATATAAGGTTTTGCAGTTATACTTAAATAATTTTTAGAACAGTCTTATTTTACTTGACTCTATTTTTTGATTCTTTGTATGTTTTTATACTTTACACCTAAAGTATAGGGTATATAAGCTTTGGTATGGAGTTTGTAAGCACCAAAAAGAAGCGAGTTAGATATTGACATCCGGCCGTCCGTCCGTTCGCACGATAACTCAAAAACTGTTAAGCTATCTTGATGAAATTTATATAGTAGGGTACTAATTAACGAAAGGAAGGCTAAGTTCGAATCTGGACAAAATCGGTCCATGGGTTCGGATTCTGGAAACTTCCGGATGATTTTGGAGCAAACGAAATTATCTCCAAAAGATAGAAGCTTTAAATTTTTTGCAATTATGTTCCTTCCTGTTTGATTTATGTCTCTGAAATTTGGGAGTATTTGGTCCATGGGTTCGGATTTTGGAGCTTCCTAACGACCCCCAGTACAAACGAAATTATCTCCAAAACCAGCAAAAATAGAACCTATATTTTTAGTACAAAGGTGTTCTGTTATGTTTCCTTTTCTGTAACTGGCATTTGGGAGAATTTGAAACATGGGTCCGTATTTTGAAAACTTCCCAATGAGTACAAGAGCAAATTAGCATTAGCCCGACAAAAGTAGAACCTGTAAATGTAGTACAATGGTGTTCTGGCATGTTTTTTTTATGTTCCTGAGATGGATTTGATGAATTGGAGTGATAATTCGGATACCTGACACATGCCTTCTAAGGGCTAACAAGCATATTTTCGAAATTAATAAAGATAGAAACTTGAAATTTTGTACAAGGGTCTTAAAGGATGCCTCTTTTCGTTCCTGAAATTCGAGTTGAATAAGCAAGAAAAGGGAAGAAGTTCAAGCAGCTGCCAAAAAACTTATGAATTTTTAATTTAATGGATTTTTATTTCAGTCGGTTGCATCGACTTACTATTACATTTACTTGTTTTTTTTTTTAACATATGCAACATACTTTTTAAAGAACATAACATAAAGAGAAGATTTTCTCTTTTTACAAAATATTAATTATCTTGGTTAAATAGATGTTAAGAATTATGATCAAAGATAACTTGTTAAGAGATTTTTTATATACAACAAGTTCCAATGGAAAAAAAAATTTCTCTGAATTCAAAAAGGTTTCATTTTTTTTTTAATCAAGTATTATGAATTATTCTGAGCACCTTTTATAACGCAAAATTTCTTAATGCACAAAGTCGTTTAATTCAATTTTTGAATAATTTTTGAATTGATGAATGGTTGGAGATTTTGAGTTGGGATTGGAAGAGTGTATTTGTTCCATTCTTTTTTTTTTCATAAATATTTTACTTGGGGTTTTGTTGTTTGATGGTTAGGTACTGATTATTACACTTAAATAAAAAACTAAAAAATTTTATCTTATTATAAGCTTTTGTGATTATTAAAAAAGAATTTAAAGATAATTGCGTTTTTATTACTTTTAAATTATTTTTTTATTAAACCGCTATTTGAAAATTTCAATTATGAAAAAAAAAAAAAAAGTATTTATTAATGAATAAAATAAAAGTTTACTAATTAGAATTTTATGATGACTTAACAATCAGATCATTGAAAAGTATTTTTGATTTTCTTTAACAGTCTGTATTTAAAAACTCTGAGAATATAATAATAATAATAATAATTAATTAATAGATCATGATTTCTTATTAAACTTATATAATTTAGAACACCATTTTAATTGCATTTTTTTTTGCAATTACCGTTAAAAAAGATTTGTGGCGTTAAGAAGGAATTAGATGACAAATATTAAACGGTATTTTGATTCATAAGAATTTTAATTGTTATTTTGCAAGGTTATGCAACTTGTAACTTGTAGCAAAAAAAAAAAAATGTTATTGGAAAAAAATAAAAAATATCTACAAAAATAAAATATATAAAGTAAATTTTCCGCAGAGTCAAAAAAATCTAAACATTTACTCTTAACAATTTTTAAACTACAATAAAAAATTTTAACTGATGCATTCATCTTTAACTATTATTTCGCGATTTTTCTGTCCAACTTTATTAATCCTAAGCTAAAATATATATATTTATATTAAAAATTTCAAGCATTACTTTGAATTGAAAAGAGTATTTGACTTTTAACGTTAAAATATTACACAAATAAAGAGAACTTATCGATTTATGTATAATATTAATATTAATTTAAGTTTTTAGATATACTTTGAATGCTTTTTCCCCTTTATTTAAAGGTCTAATTAAATTTATACCTTGTAAGTATTAGAGTTTCCAATTTAGATTGTGTTTTCCTATCGACACATTCCCCTATAGTGTAGAGTCTAACGTGCACCTGACATATCCAAAGATAATATTTAATGCATCTTCTATGATGACGTTTGCGTAAATCAACACACATTTATAGAAAATCTTTGATTATCAATTTTAATTTTAAAAATCGTCTTAAATTTTCAAACATATTTATAAGAAAGATTTTTTAGATCATATTAAGGCCAATATTTGTCATTGTTGTTTTTTTGTTAAATAATTTTTAAGAAAGGTAAGTTATACCGTAAGAGTAAATCATTACATAACAATTTTTCTATAGGTTCTATTATCTTCATCAAAGTTCTATTGTAGACTTGTTTAAAACAAAATCAGTATAGAGAAAAATTGGCGCAACAAATTGTTTTATGCAAAATCACCACAAAAATAATTATATAAAAAAAATGTATAATTTATTAAAGTACTTTCAGTTTTTATGGGTTCATTGTCGTTATAAATGCTCTAATATAAAAGGTAAATACATATATGTACATACAATTTATTGGAAAATTAATAAGAAAAGTCAAAATTTTTAAATTCTAATTATAAACCTTTGTTTTATTGTGGATCCGAAGAACAAAGACAAAATTAAACATTTAAAAAAAAAATTAAATTAAAAAAAAATTAGTATTAAGGACTCTTTCAAGTCATAAACCATAATTTTTTCTTTTTAAAAATAAACAAAAAAAAATGCTTCCAGCTACAACAAAAACTGAAAAAATAATAATGTTGGACATCAAGCAAGAATAATAATAATAAAGGAACTTTAGAAATTTAAAATTTCCATCAACAAAATGGAATAAAACAAAAAGAAAAGTAAATTTTATTTTACGCATTCATATCGCGTGCATGGCAACGGATCAAACAAAAAAAAAAGTAACTTGTAAAAGAATATTTAAAAAACAAATGCACTCATGGTTGTTTTTTTTTTATTACCTATAAATGGTATTCAAAACTATTCAAGAATCGTTAAAAAATTAGTTTTTTTTGTTTTTAAAAACAAAACGAACCTAAATAACAACAATCAAGGCAATTAAAAGAATCTAATAAACAAAATGTACATGTAAGGAACATATACCTACTTAATATATGTATATATATATATATATATATATATATATTGTAAATATGTGATATAATTATATTATATGTTTATAGCTTGGGGACATTATTGGATCCCTCAATCTACATTCATCCATTCAAACACGATTATAAACTCAAAATTTCTTAAATGCTAACGATATTAAAACAGAAAAAGAAATAAAAATCATTTTTCTTTTCTGCTCTTTTAAAAAAAAAATCAATTTATGGTCAAACTGGTGGCTTCTTTTGTTACTGTTCTGTTCATCTTCATCATTACTAAAACTTCAATTTGATTAAATCAATTAAAAGCAAGAAAAAAATCAAAATGAAAAATGAATGTGGATTAATGATTGCAAAAATTTAAAATGATGATTGTCGTAAAGGTAAACTAATAGAAAATTTGGGATCACGCGACATTATCTTGAAAAAAAAATAAAATCTTAAATGAAAAAATCTAGAATTTTATGAAAAAAACAAATACATATAGGCGTATATTTCTTTCAAGATTTAAAAAAAAATTGCTACTGTGCGTTTTATAGTTGGTTACGGTATCAGGATTGCAATATAATGTTTAGTGAAAGTTTGAGGACGGCAGCATTTATTATTTTAAAAGCTTTTGGGTTGAAAATATATGAATGGGAACGAAAATATCTAAGAGAGATGAGATTTTAAACTTTGTACAAAATCAGGGCTATCTGATTTTTCCAGAATATATATGTCAATTCCAGATTCTTAACTAGGAGTGGTTTTACAGTTATTTACGAAATCAGGGTTATACACTTTTTTCAGAATATGTATGAATAACAGTTTTCAAATTTTAATACGCAATATAAAATTTTAATTTTTTCCAGATTTTATCTCAAAATAACTTTTTTTATTTACATTTTTTTCAAAATTCATTCTATCCCGAAATATTATGACTTTCAATATTTTGTTTTTCAGGAATTTTGTTTTCTGAATTTTTTCTTTTTTTGAAATATCGATGATGACCCACAAAATTTTTATGAAGAGTTTCAAAACTATCTTTGATTATTCAAAATAAATATTATTTTTATGCAAGAAAGAAAATTCAAAAAAAGACATAGGAGTGACCTTGAACCCCACGAATGTTAACCTATATACATATTAAAAATTAAATTTTGCCACAAAATTTATTCATCAGAGGTTTAATATATGATAGGAAAATATATAAATAAAACGAGGAAGAATACAGTTGCCTTTGTCAACTCTTAGATACCCGTACGAACCGTTAGTATTGTATAGCCTGTCACTCTGCTCACAATATTATTTTTTTAATATTTTAGTATTTTAAAATAATTTGGGTGAATTTTATAATTTCTAGAACTATGGGTTGTACTATGGGTTCAAACTATATGTTTATATGTACATTCTTCAAAAGCAGATTCTAACCTTTCACATAACGATTATCAATCCAAAACTTTTTCATATATTCTATAGTACCATTTAATACTAAGCGGTAAATGTATATTAAATTTACTTAGTACAAAATAGTAAATATAATTTTAAATATTATATTATATTATATTTAAATATTCCATTAACAGAATAATTTCTAATAAGTACAATAAAATACATATATGTAAGTAAATACGGCGCTATATAATATACATATATACTCTTATCATTCATTCACTAGTGACATATACGATATGTAAATAAACATGATATTATATAAGTATGTATATATATTAATATCATATAAATAAAAATTCTTCAAGCAACCGTTATGTTGTTTATTTATTTACATTTTGTTGTACTACGCATTATATCCTCAACAATTTCAAATTATCGAGTAAAACAAAATGCAAAAAATTAGTTTTAAAGAAATTTGTTAGAAAATTTGAAAAAATCAAGTAACACTTTCGTCAATTATAAAGTAACCCTATATTATTAAAAAAAGTTATTAACAGAAATAAGAGTATAATATTAAAGCTTTAATTTTTGTGTATTACTTCAAAAAAATTTTAACAGGTGTTCAAGTTACAGGTGTTTAAAAATAGGAAATTTTTAATTTTTGACCCCTTACAGCTCCTAAACGGAAGGTGATACAAAAAAAATTTCTGAAATCACTCATACTTGTTTTGAAAGATCTAACTTCTGTCAAAATTTCAAGTTTCTAACTTAAACCGTTTAGAAGATAGATGGGTTAAAGGATTTTGCAAAATTTTAGTTTCGCATAACGGTAAATTAAGACACCCTATGCCACAAATATATATTTATTGTATATATACTTTTAAAGCTAATAAAAGTAGTAATCGTTTGGCGTTTTCAAAAGGAAGATATACCTTATACAACTTGTGCTATAACAATTTAAATATAGAGCTTTTTTGAACCTTTGGGGAGCTGTAGTTCAATAACGGGTGGGGCTACAAAAAAAAGTTATTAAAAATAAAATCAATATTTTTGTGAGATCTATCAGCAGTTAAAATTTCATAGCTCTATTGCAAAAAAAATGTGGGGATCTAAAAGTTAGGTGTTCGAGAGCTACCCTAAGGTTTGGTCCAAACTCAACCAAAAAAAATAGGGAACCTACAAATTACTCCTAAAATATTTTGTGTAAATTTCAAGATTCTAGCTTTCTTAGTTTTTGAGTTAGCGTGCTGACGGACGGACGGACGGACGGACGGACGGACATGGCTCAAAAGTCAAAAAAGAATTTTTTTCTGATCCGATCCATACCTTTGAAGGTATATCTAGCTCGCTTATTTCGAGGTGTTACAAACGGAGGAGTAATTTTATTATACCCGATCCTATCGTACGGGTATAAACAACTTAGAACTTGTAAAGAAATTACTTAATATAACTAAATGCATGTTGTGATGGTAGTAAATGCATATACCTAAATTTAATATCTAATCTAATTTAATAGGTACAACATCAAATAATAGGTTATTGCCACTAATACCCTTCTCTTCTCTTTAAACTATACTCTTCCAGAAACCACATTCATATAAGTTTTTATTCATGTAAGTTTACACGAGAATGTAACTTTACAGAAAAATGTCTCTATGAAAACTTTGGTAAAGAAAATTTTTCTCAAAGCTGTAGATTTTTTTCTAGCGACTGTTTACACAGTCTACGTATTTTTTTTTATGATAGATATGTGGTAGACCAATAAATTGAATTGAATTAAAAATAGATCAGTTTGTTGTAAACAATAAACCCGTTTGTTACAACAATTTTTTTCAAAAATAAGTTCAAAACAATTAAAAGCTGCTGTGACTATCGTATTATTTTATTAATTAAAAAACGATTAGAAAAAATTAAAAGTTTTGGGTCTAAGAATGGATGCAAAGAAAACATATTATTGAATTGTGCAAAGAAAAAATTGAACAAATAAAATGTTGAGGATCCAAAATTCATAAAAAATTTAAAAAGTAGTAGGAACTCTATGGTAGAGTTCTAACGAGTGTTTACACACATGTAGATCGCTCTACCAGGATTTTTGTTTTCAACTCTACCATTTTTGATCTATTGTGAGGACCTAGCTTAAAACAAGTTGATATCCCAACTTCATCTTTAATCCCAACCTTTAAATTTAAATATCATATATCAAATTTTTTAGAAAATTATTTTGAAACTTTATTAAATTCATAAATATATGCAGTTTATAGTCCTTATCTACAAATATACAGGCAATTAAACTTTCTAAATAAAATGTATATATTATAAATATTGGGACCTCGGTGGCCTAATGGGTAAAAACGTATAAAATACGCTGTCAACACCGAGGGAGCGTGGCTTTAAATCCCACAAACGCCGTAAGAATAATTCCCCCTTACGATATTTACAGCCACGCCTGAAAAGGAAAGGCTGTGTAATTTCCATGTCAAATTTATGTGGCAGAGAAATGCACAAAAAAAAAAATTATAAATATTAAATATTTTTATTTAAAAGTTTCTAAGTTGAAAAAAAAAAGATCAAGATATTTCAAGGACATTTATTTCTTTAAAATTTAAAGACCTTCAATTTTTTTTTATTAAATATAACAAAGTTTTCCATTACCAAATTAAAAAAAAAAAAAAAACTAATAAATTCATGCACAGCAATTGTTTTTAATGTCCATAAGAGAATTTTTGAGACCAATTATTTTTATTTAAAATCCATAGGGATCCACTTTAGTACACATAAGGACAAAGATAGACATAAAAAATATATAAAAGGGTTAAATAAGTAATTAATAATAATAAAAAAAAATATTCTCTTATAATTCTTGATATCAATATGGGGTACTTTATATACAACATTAGTTCCATTAAATTAAATGTCCTGCTGATGCTAATGTCCTGCTAGACTGATTTTAAAATTAATAATATATATTTTTTTGCCAGATAAAGTTTTTGTTTTATGAATTTAAGAAGAAAAAGTTTTTTTTGTATAGATAATTCATGATTAAAGAGTTCTCTTCTAATTTTATTCGTCAGAGACGTTGATTTTGTTTTGTTATAAGATCTCTTTAGTATAACCAGTTTCTTTTATTTGAATTTGATCATTATCGAAAGTTGGTTTAGAGTTTACAGAATTAACTTATTTTTTGTAAGAAAATGTATATTTTATTTTGCAAGAAAGCCGCAATCCCTAAACATGTGTTAATTTGAAAAAACTTACAAAAAGCGAATTTCGTTTTATACTTTCGAAAGTAAGTATCCACGTGTCTTACGCGATATTACGATTTCTTGATTCAGGGGATCTTAAAAAAATTACTACAATATAAAATCTTTTCCAACAGAACATATCTTTCTATTGAAAAAAATCATAATGAAATATTTTTTTAATTTTTTAACTTAATATCTAATACCTAAAAATAATTTTTCATCCTCAAACATTAAATTTTGGTAAAAAAAAACATACACAAATACGTTTTTTTTTTCTGTTAAAATTTTCCTTTTTTTTATCTTTTGACCTTAGCAACATTGAAACGGTTGACTAGAAGCAAAGAAAGCAAACAAGCAATAAAATTATTGCAAAAAGTGAAATTTTAACATTATAGTTTAAAAACAAATGATCGTGGGGCGCACGCGAATCCAAACATTTTAAAACAATAAAAATATCATGCTGCGATGCAAAAAAAAAAAACCAATCCAAAATTTAATGCTTCCAGCTTAACACAATATAATATAAAAAGAAAAAAGGAATAAGTGAAACAATATAAAAGAAGATGAATTTCATTCCCTATCAGAGTTGTTTCTTAGATAATGTTGAAATAAAGGAAAAACAGAAATATGTCTTTTACGCTAATAAAAATTTAAAATATTCAGTTCTCATTTAAGTCCAAAAGTTATTTATTGATTTTTTTTTGGTATTTTTGCATCACTCCGATTAGGCTTCTTTTTTTTTTTTTTTTGTAAAACCTACTAAGAATTTAATATAAGCACTTGAATACATATTGAAATTCCAATAAACATTCCAATAAATATATAATACAAGAAGTTACTGACCAAACAAACAAACTTACAAATAAAAAACATAACTTCTTAGATTAATATTTTGGATTGTGATCTTTAGTCGTCGTTTACTGGAATGTTGGAATGTAGATTTCCAATTTTAAAAGGTGGTAAATTCATGTAATGTCAAATATTTTGGATGTTTTTGATGAATAAATAAAAAACCAAAAATCTGATTTTAATAAAAAATTTCTGGTGATAATATATCTGGAATAATATATAGTATTTTAACAGGGCTTTTTTCACACACAAAATATATGCAAATACAAAAATCTTATGTAAACTAATATACCTGTTCAAAATATCCTGTCTGCACAATTAAAAGCTACTTAAAACAACTTTTCACCACAATTGAAAATGTTCCATCTATTAAGTATTTGCGATGATCTGCTGGTATATTTTCCGCTATCAGTTTCATAGATTTTTCCGAATAAAGAATGCAAAAATTGTATTCTTCCATCATTATAACATACTGACAAAAGTGAGAAAATGAAAGAGGCTAGTAATTTATTGGAACAACGGAAGATAACAATATTGTTGTTCTTAAATAGATAAACGCATATAAAAAAAAACAAAATAATAAACACTTCTAACAATTTTTAGGACAATAATGATGATGATGACGATGAAATAGGCAATCAATCCGATTCATTATCTATCGAATATATTGATGAAACCGAGTCTCCAACCCAATCTCAGGTTGAAAATGCTGTATTTGTTTCGTAAATCCGTCAAATGTTATTTTTTTGCCCTGCCGGCACCTTAAGATCTGTCACACATGTCAGTTGTCTTTACAAGCTGAAGCAATTTTAAAAAACGAAAACAACTATCTTTGCCCATATTGCAAAGCACCTCTTGAAGATGAAATATAAATTGTATAAATAAACCTATCCTTAAATTTGTTTTTGTTTTTTCGAACTTATATCGTTTTTAATATTAATAATTGTTCGAACTTATGACGCGGAGCCTTTTAATAGTATTTTAAGAGATTTATTGATTAATAACAGACTTTTAAAACTTTAATAATGGAATGTCAATTCTTTTCCTTGTACACATTTTACTGATAGATCTGAAAATTCAATTAGTTAACCATGGTGAAAAAAAAAATATATTTTATTTTAGAAGAAAGAGTTTGTCTATAAAATCGGTGGGTATAAAAGTGTGTTTTACATATTTCAAAAAACAATTATAAAAAATAATTAATAATTTTATTTCAATATCTTATAATTTAGTCTATTTATAATTAAAAAATTAATGCTTCTATACATTGTTTAACGCTGGTTTGGAGACGTCATATTTCACTTTGTTGAAATCTAAATTTTGACAAACAACAACGTTACTATATCATATTTTCGAAAAAAAAAAAAAACAATACGTATGTACATATATTAGTTAATATAGAACATAAAATTTTTGTTTAAAATAACCAACATTGAAGATACTTACCAAAGAACTCCAAAAACTCCAGAACATATAGTTATCTATATATTAGTAAAAAAAAACAAAGGAATTGTATTCTCAGTGTGTTGTACAAAAACATTGAAATGTCTATAGAGGATTAGCCTACAATATTTACGCTGTTATTTACGATTTTTTCATTTATGAATGAATTTATAGAATAATTGTTTTTAGATTGTTTCCACTTTTCTTGCCTAAACAAAATTGGATCGATTTGTTTGAGCTTGTATGCAATTTTTCAAAAGAATAAAGAGAAAAAATAAAAGCGTTAGTATCAATTTCAATTTAATACAAGGAAGTAACTGGGTGATCAATGCTGCGAATAATTTTGAATGATATCTGAAAATATTTAAAAATATTATTATTCTTTTCCAACAATCGTTTGCGCAGTTATACATATATCATAAATATTATAATCGAAATTCATATATGTATTTCACTTATTTACATACTTTTTTTTTGCTTCTTTTACGAGGATCGGTGGCAAACTTCAAAAGTCATCCAGAAGAAATGCTCGTGATTCTTTCGGATAATCTTGGACTTTAACCAACCAAAACCACCCCCTTTTTAAATCAAACTTTAGATTGGGACCTTTGATATAACTGTATAGTTTGGTTTACGGAATAGAGATGTGGAAGGGGATTCTTACGAAAAAGGGATTCAGAAAAAAATTATTTTGAAGAAAGATGTTAATGTTCTCCTTAAACCTTACTAAATCGTACACATGAGTTACACATGTGATGGCATGTAATTCCAAATTTCCACTTAGTGCGTATGCAAACGGATTCCCATAAGCCGCGTTACACCATCTTAAAAGTTCTAAAGTGTAGGGGTGGGTATTTGTTGCACTCCTTGTTTCGCGTAGAAAAACTTTGAGTGGAGGCATTAACTGTTTGATTTCTTTAGAACAGGTGTTTATTTCTACAAGATATCTATAAAATTTTGTCTACGACACAGCCGTACAACGATGGCTTAGTGGAGTGAGATTTAAGATAACACTATCACTACTAACATCTTTAATAAAAGGAATAAATTAGCTCTGTTCCGAGAATTAGTCTTTATTTTAATGTTAACCTAACAAAACAGATATATATTATATATCTTGAAATTATTTTCGTTTTAAATCATGTATTTTTTAAATTTTAAATTTAATATCTACAAAACAAATCTAAAAATTAATTTAATTTTAAATTTTGATTCATGATTGAAATTTTTTTCACTTCCTTTAAATAAAAGAAAATGTCATAAATAATTCTCTAAAGAGATCTTAAAATTGCATAGAAAATACAAAAACCCCTTTAAGGTATTAAAAAATCATGATATAAATTTAACTACTCTGAAATTATTTAAACTGAATCTTATCGATAATTTAAAACAATTTTTTCATTTTATATCTCACCTGCTTGTTTTCTATGTATTCCAGCAATATTTATATTCAATTTGCTCACCTGTTTAATTCCATACTATTCTCAAATACCAATCATTTTTTTTTTTTTTTTATTTTCTATTCAAAATTTGTTATTTCGTTTCATTCTAAGGATTATAATTAGTTTCTAATAAAATGAACTTAAATAATATGGTTGTTTGCACATTATGATATACTCATACTTTGTATGTTGTTTTAAATAAATTTTACTGAATATTTGGTAACAGAGACTTTTAAAAAGAAAATTAATTAAAAAAAGAAATCTAATAAGTGTATATTTATAGACATTAGGGGGAAAATAAATTTTCTCTAATAATTTAAAAATTTAAATAGGTAAGTTTAAATATCCCTTAAGCAATAAACAACTTATTAGAGTCTAGTTTAGTTATATAATTTCTGCCTCTAATGGAATCTGTCGTATTTGTCTATCTTGCATTTCATTTACTTCTTTTTTTTTCACATTATTGAACTCTACTTTAATTATTCGTGTGCCATAGTTAAGGGAATACTAATAAAGAAATAACTTTCATCCTTATTTATTCACTATTTGCTTTTGAGGAAGAGGACTTTCCTTTTTTCCTTAAAGGGAAGTAATCGTTCAGTATTAATTTAAAAATCAATATAACAAAGCAGATAAAAGGTAATTGAAAACAAAATGTTACGAAATCATATTATAAGAAGCAGAGTATTATATACTAAAGTTTTTTAAAAATGCAGATATTCTAAAAGATAATACATAAATCAAAAAATACTTTTGATCAAAGATCTTCCTCTCTCAACGTATCCTAAAGCCGTTTTGATTAAAAAGATTCGGGAAATACGGAGTAACCAAAATCTTGCAAAATTTTATTTACACTTAACAGTAAATTTTAATACAAAATTGCCAAAAATATAATAATTTTGATGAAAATGACGATTTTTTCAGCTTTATGAGGCTGTAACAAAATTATATTTTTAATGAAATCTATCCATGATTAAAATTACATTGCTCCTTCTTAAACGTTATGACAGTTTTGTAATCAGATGGAAGGATAGACGAACAGACACAATGACAGAGTGAACTAATAATAAGCTAATTTTTAAAAACTTTTGGAAAAATATCCTTAAAACAAATTTCTATTTAAAAAAAAAAAATAAAGCATAGTTAACACTTTTATTTATTTGTACACATATTTTGGTTCAAAATGGAAAATTTCAAAACATAAAAAATGGAAATGGAATTTAAAATGAAAATTTTAACAAAAATTTCCAAAAATATCAATATGTCAAAGAAACTTAAAAATATTAGTGCAAGTAATGCAAGACGATATATCTTTTGTATAAAATAGCAAAATCAAATAAAAGATTCTTTTTTATATCCAGAAATAAAGATAACAATATTTGAGGAATTTAATAAGAGTTAGGAAAGGGAAAGTTATCCACTTCTCATTTTATTTTCTTCATATTGCGATTTTCTAGCATAACCATTCAAAATTACTGCTCAACACACAAATGAATCTCAGCTTATTTATAAAACTAAAATCAGAATCGCTTCACTGGACATTGACTTAGAACTGGTACTCGAACTTTTGAAGTTCTGAAGTTAACTCAGAATTCGAGTTAATCAGGGGCGAAGAAATCTAACATGAGCGCTAATTTATTAAATTTACTGTAACTTCTAGCGAAGTCACTTGAAAATTACAATGTTGAATAAAAGTACATAGAATCACTACCGCACCGCAAATATCAATGTATTTATTTTTTCAATTATATAACATGTCACAAAAAAAAAGAAAAAACTTACAAAAATATAATAGAAAAATTAGGAACAAGAAATGAATTCTTGTTGTATTTTTTGAAATGAGAGGATTTTTTATTATAATTATTTTTTTTTTTAAATAAATATCAGATAAATTGTCCTGTCAAATAAATTGTAGATTTCAATTTAAAATGTAGAAATTTACACAAAAGTCGAAACTTAAGTTTTGGAATTTCAAGATTTACAAACAAAAAAGGAATAAATACTTAAATTGTATTGAAAAAATATAATGTGACATCATATAAAATTGTCATGATAGAAAATGTAACAGGTTATTGTCAAAAATTACTGTTACAGATTATATTTATGTTTTTCAAAAGTCAAAATAATAAACTAACGAAATAACTAAATTTTAGATCAAACAAAAAAAATAAGTAGATCTTGCAAATGTTTAAATAGTTTTTGTTCATTACAACTCTTTTTGATATTTAGCAAAAAAATTTTGAAAAAATGTGTCTATTAATTTCATTATGTACGTTCATTTGTCCGTCTGTTTACAAAACTTCTACACCGTTAAAGATATATAAAAACAATTTTAACCATGAGTAGGTATCACAAACAAATTAATTTTATGGAACAAGTTTTTCATGTAACTCCATCCATCAGGAAACTACAGCCCCTCAAACTTTGAAAATACCATACTTTTAACCGCGTATATTTCATATTCCACTTAACATTTATTCAATCTAAAACACTATTCGACTGGAATTTTCTTTACCTTTATAAATTAATATCAAAACTATATATAGTTTTTAAATTTAGTATTTAAATTATGTGTTACCGTTATGTGAAAATGAAATTGTTCATGATTTTTCTACCTTCATAACTCCAGCACGCTTTTAGATAGGGGCTTGAAATTTTAAGACAAGAAAGAACTTTTAGAATTAGTATAAGTTTACTCAGAAAATTTTTTTGTTTATGAGCTATTAAGGCCCAAAAATTGAAAATTTGCTATTTTTAAACAGCTATAACTTAGGCACCTGTACACATTTTTCTTCAAGAAGACAAAAAAATAAAGCTCCGGTAATATATTTGGTAATATATATACGTGTGTTAACGGTTTTTCTTGGTTATATAAGGTTCCGGACTTACAGCCTTTCAAAATTCCAGAAAAGTCATCTTTTCACATTTTTTCTTATTACAAAAAATTTCTTAAATTTTCAATTTCAAATTCAATTCAATTTTCAATTTTTCAAATTTTTGTGCAAGTCACAATAAATTCTAAACAGTTTGTATTGTCTTTTGGAAATGTGCGATTTTAAACACCGTTGGTTTACATTCTACCTTGTTTGACTTTGTTTTTGTATTTCTGAAATTGTTTTAGAGTAGCTTTTTTTGATAAAAAATTTAACTTGATTGTAATTCCTATTTTCCGCTAAATTTACAGATAAAAATTAACTTCCCAAAATGATCAAATTTTAAAGTTCTTTTAAATATTAAATTTTAGTGAAGACACAAACCTATAATAATTTAATATTTTTTATTTTTATATTATTCTAATAACTTTTTATTTTACCTTTTCAGACATTACAACTATCTGATTTAAAAACAAATAATCATCATCATCATCAACAACAACAACAACAACATCATGAATTACAACATCTACAGCAAAAACAACCAACAACTGTGATAATACGTAAAGATATATTAAGTTTTAATTTTTCTGATATACCAATATCAGAAAAATCAACATTAGAAGATGAAATTGATAAAATTAGAGATAGTTATAATAAAATAAATAATTTAAAATTATTATATAATAAACAATTAATAAATAATAATGGTGATATTAATAACATAAATGAAATTAATTCAAATGATAATAATATATTATTAGATAGTGCAACATTAAATATATTAAATCAACAACAACGTAGTGTAACTGCAACACCAAAACCATCAATAACACAATTAGATGATATATTTATTAGTGTTAAAACAACAAAAAATTATCATGATAATAGATTAGCATTAATAATCAAAACATGGTTTCAATTAGCAAAAGATCAGGTAAGTGATATAATAATCATCACACAAAATGTTCTCCTTTTATTATATAATAGTATTGATTGATAGACTTACTCTTAGGTTT
Organism: Poecilobothrus nobilitatus; assembly: GCA_947095535.1. Classification (NCBI taxonomy): domain Eukaryota; kingdom Metazoa; phylum Arthropoda; class Insecta; order Diptera; family Dolichopodidae; genus Poecilobothrus; species Poecilobothrus nobilitatus. The sequence goes on from OX352774.1 coordinate 118,238,965, forward strand.
AGTTACCTTAACCAGTTGCTATAAAAGTTTTTATAAAAGAATTAAGTGTAATGTTAACCGTAATATTTGCCTTCCGAAGAACTATACGTTTTGCTCATTAAATAATTTTGTAACAGAAGCTTAGTTTCCAGACACATTAACCGTGATGTTTATAAATTTTGCACTAGATGTAACTTTTCTTTTATTGATTCTAAGACCTATAATAACCCCATGACTTTTGAAAACTGTTAAACAGGTGGCCTTCGTATATTGAAAGGCCAATCATTTGGCTTTTTGCAAAAAAGAATAATAATTAATAAAAGTATTTAATAAGTTTTTATTAAGTTATTTTAATTGTGACTCACTATTTTTTTTGACTGTGTATATGCATACGTTAATAAAGGGGAGTAGTAGCAGATAAACTACTATGATTTTTAAAGATTTAGTTTCATCATATATGCAATCGCAACCTTTAAATTACCTAATAAAATTTAATTTTAGAATATCTGTTAGGCAGTATCATTATTAATTACGCATAATTTAAGAAAACATGGTTTACTTTAGGCAAAACTTTTCTCTCAAACTTCTTAACTGAAGAGCAAATAAATGAAAAAAAATAAAATATGATATCTTATAGTTGTATATTTTATTCAAAATTCTCTTAACTCCCAGTTGGTCTATCAATTGTTAATCAAAATGAATAAATTCTTTATATGGAAACCATATAGAATTTTCTAACCTAATTCTAAAGTTTAATTTTTTATTTTTAAACCAAATTAAATCTAAGGACTAAATTATTTAACGACCATAACTGGATATGCTTCAAATCAACTCTTTATATACCATAAAAAGCATTAAAAAATGTTTGCATTACAAATTTTAAATTACAATTGAGCGAATTCCGGCACCGTCATCAAAATTAAACTTTTAAATAAGTTCTTTTTTTTTTTTTTATTTCAATTTTTTGAGCTGAAAAGTAAATGATAAATCTCACGATCCAATTCGATAATTTAAAAATATATTCATTTTGTTTTCTTTTGATGAATTCGAACAATCGATCTTTTCATAAATAATTTTGCAATAAATATATCTTTCTCTTTCTTCCAATATTTTATTATTCTTTTAAACTTATCATACTTCCATAACATTACTATAAAAATTAGTTCACAATTTTGTTTAACATGAATAAAAAAAATTCCCTCGATGATTCAATTGAATTCATTTTGAACCTAAACTTAAAATTATTGCAGTAGAATCTTTGACGACTTCTTAAGATTGTTTCAAAACAAAATGTATGATCATCATCATGTGACTTGTTTTCTATTGAAACAGTTATCGGAAAAATTGAATATTGGCGGCAAACTGGCTAATAATACTTATATAACATTCATTGGTTATATTTTTTTTTTCATTTCATATCAAAATCTAATTTATGATCTGTTTTACACTCTTCAAGATCATGTTCTTGGTTTTTTTTTTCTTTTCATACATTGATTGTGATAACGATCATTAAATAAAAAGAGAAAAATCAAAGTATATATTAGATTTATAAAATTGAAAATTTGTATTGTTGGAAAACCTGTATAGACGTGTAAAACTTGTCATCATCATCAAAAATATAAAAGAAAAAAAAATAAGAAAGAGAAAAAAAAATATTTAACTGCTTTTTGATTATCATTATCTGAATGATCAATGATCGCGTCTTCTGATCTGATCTGAAAGGTGATCTTTGCTTTGATTTTCAATATCCCTTTCTTTTCAATTCATTCTGTTCAATGATTTTCTGTGCAAAAAAAAAACTTATAATAATGAACAGGTACTTGTTATATATACAGGTGAATCGTATGTACTATATAATGTATGTGCGCAAATTTAGTTTGATTTAATTTTTTTTTGTAGTTCCCCTACCATCGTTGTAGGGAGAACAAAATAAAAAATGTTATGGGGATTTACTTGTTTTATTTTTTATTAACAATAGAGATTTTGTAGATCATAGAAATAATGTCTACATTGTTGATTGATCTATACGACATAAAAATAGAATAGATCTGATCTGATCCGATCAGTTACGATAAGATGAGATGTGATATAATTAGACAGATAGATATTGAGAATGATTGCTGATGATTAAATTGGAATTACTTGAATTGAATTAAATTGAATTGAATTTAACTGAATGAATGAATGAATGAATTTGATTTGGATGAGTGAATTTATTAAAAGAAAATTTACAATAGAAATTGAATATTCTTTCTTGTTTTCATTATCAAATTTTATTTTACTGATTTTGAATCTAATAACTTTTTAAAATTTAAAAAAATTTTTTATTAGCGTGAAGTTATTTTTTAAGCATATACTTTGGTAAACTTTGAGGGTGCTTGACATAACTTATAATAATTTCACGTGATTTATGTACTGACCGCTAAAAATTAATTATATTGATTTTTTAAGTCCTTTAATCCCAACTAAACATTTAAAATTCTTTTAAATTTATAACTTAGTTCAATAACCATTCATGTCTGTTATAAGCCCTAATATCGCTAAATACTCACGTATATCTTTTTAGTAATTCAATATCGAAGTCCCAAAACAAGTTTTTAAAGTGTATAGCAGCTACTTGAAGGCTTCTTTAAAACTTTTAGGATTTATCAGTCAATCATACTACACTTTTACTATTGCAGAAGAATATTCTGAGTACTTCCAATAAATAACAAGGCAGAATGTAAATCAACGGTATGCATGTATTTTTATCACATTTTTGAAAAATCTGCTAATAATTTCACTCAGTATCCACATCCATCTGTTTAAAAAATTTCAACAGCGTTTAAGAAAGAAAAATAAAATTCTAACTATGAAAAGGCCTGTTAAGAATATTAAAGTTGTACAAAATTTTATTATGTAGCCCCACCCATTACGCAAATGCAGCTCCTCAATGTGTATAGCTCAAGTTCTGCTTCAAATTTTGCCATTCAAAAATACTAGGACATTTTTTTAACTTTATAAATCAATATTAATATTTAATTTTATAAGAAGTTATAAGAATTTATTATTTAAAGTTACCGTTATTGAAAACCAAATTTTGTAAGACTTTGCTTCCTTCGTAACTAAAGGATGTTTTTAGTTAGAATCTTGACATTTTGAGATCTTTCATAATTATTATAATTAACAGCTAGTTTCAGAAAATTTTTTTGGACACCCCCTCGTGTTTAAGCTCATATAGGTGATAAAAATTTAAAGGTTTTTATTTTTAAACATCTGTAACTTAGACACCTGAACAAATTTTTTCAAAGTAACACATCAAAACTTAAAGTTTTAACATTATTATTTTACATGCATTATTACAAAAGTGCGGCTTTAAAAACATCTCGTTTTACATTTTACATTCTTATTTAAGGAAACTTAAAGTGGATTAGCACAAAAGATTAATATATAAAGAAAAAAAAAGAACAATTTACAATACTCAAAAATCTTTAAAATCCATTGAAAGAATTCAAATTAGACAACAATCTTTTAATCTATATTGTATAATACCTATATGTTGTATATGCGAAAATTTCAACCATTAATCAAGATTTAAATTTTTCTTTTTTGTTTAAAACTAATGTAAAATTTTATTTTTTATTGATTAGAACGCAATCAATTGATCCAACCAGTTTTTCTTTTATAAAACTTTATATTCCATTAATTTTATACTAAAAAATAAAAAAGAAATAGGATGAAAATAAAATCAAGCTCTAATTTAGTTAATGATGTGGTTTTTTTTTAATAATTAGGCGCCACATTTAATAATATTTTGATTTTAAAATAAATTTTAATCTTTTATAGTTTAAAATGTGTGCCGTTTCTTTAGCAAATTCGGTGATACTTAATAAAAACTTTTAAAATTTTAATTAACATTTTGACAAATTTTATTTAAAATCAATTTAATTTGGTAAGAGTTTTTGTATAACTCTTCAAATTAATTCCATTCTATTTTAAAATTTAATTAAACAAATAAATTTTTTATTGCAGAAGCAGAAGCTGCATATTTTTTCTTAGATTTAAAACTTAAAAATATGAAATTGATATTATAATTTAGACTGTGTCAACTCTGGGATACCCGTATAAACATAATATATGCTGTTTCTATAAAACTTGATCATCTTTTACAATAGTTCAGATGCCTATTAATAACTTAATTATGTTCACATATAAGCAAGCTACCTGAACTTGCTGCTCTAGCACAACCAAATTTCGTAGAAGTTCGCAAAATTTCAGGTACTTAGCTTCAATAAACACTGAGTTATTTCCACATAATGAAAGTTGTATGGCCGAAACGATGGCCGAAGGTACTGGACTTAAACAGCGATAATTTTTCAAATGTTACATAATATAAATTTCGGCATCCCAGCTCCTTTAGTTTTTGAGTTATCGTGCCTACAGGCGGACGGACAAACGTACATGGCTTAATCGATTCATAATTTGATTCTGATCCGATCCATACATCTGATCCGATTCCATACTTAGCTCGACTTCTTTAAGGTTTCACAAACGTATTGGCAAATTTATATATACCATTGAACATACGTTCATACGATTATAAAAATATTTCAATAAATCACATTTTTAAATTCAGTCTTTTAAAAATAATTCCACATGTACTATTTAATGACTACCAATTACAATTGGGTAACGACTAATTGTATAATAATTGTATATATATATAATATATATATATATATTTATCTATTTTTTTTTTTTAAATAAAAATTCCATCACATATTTACTAAAGGAAAAGAGAAAATTAAAAAATTTTTCCCATCTTCTTCCATTTTAAAATAACATCAAAATTGATTTATTCCATATTTTAAATGGCAAAAAGAAATATTAAAAAAGAAGAAAATTATTCAATACTTTAAATAAAAATAATTATTTAACATCTGAGCAAAATAACATTTTTTAACACTTATTCAATTTGTACAATTCATACAAAATTCATAATAAGATTCCGTTCTCTATGCGTGCGTGCATACGTTTCCTATTCTTTTTCTTTTTTATGACTTCAGTTTTTTTCAATTATGAACCAACTGGGAAAATAATCATAATTTCCTGTATATGTATGTCAGGAGCAAAAAAGGGTGCTTCTATAAGTACAAACGCCTGTTCCAACGTAATTTTTTTCTTTTAAATTTACAAAAGAACAATAACATTTGAACCTCATTTTCACACCATATTAAAAAACAATTTAGAAATTTTACTTTTAGTTTGCGGTGCCACCTAAAATCAAACCACTTCTCTAATACACATAATGAATTAAATTACTAACAATTTAAAGTTGGATACACCAATCTATATATATACACCACAATATAATTTACAAAAATTATTAATCCTTTTCCCTTGATATAAAACTTGATGATGGTTTTTTTTTAAAGGGTTAAAACTGTATGTACATAAAAGAAAAAACTTCCATTTTAAGTTTAAGTTAAAACCAAGCCTATTATAACAAAAAAAAAAGAAGATATAATATTATTTAAATACTCATACCACATCCTAAAAAAATTTAAATTTTCATCCCTTTCCACTTTTTCAAAATTTCCCACCCCTCTCCTCATTTAATTTATTCAATCATCTCCTCTTCTTTCAGTAACTTTATTCCAATCCCCTAAAGTTCACATTCATAAATCCACATACTCACTAGTGTATAAAAAGAAAACTTACAAAAAACGAAAACCCCTCAATTCGTTTATATACGTTAATTCATTCATTGATATTTTTTATAAGCATATTTTAATATTTACTTTACTTCGTTAAGCTATGCTATATTCATTGTTCGGTTACACCCTTGTTTTTGTTTGTAGACAAAATCATAAAACCAATGCTCAAGCGGAAAATTATTATTTTACCCTAATTTAAAAAAAAAAAGTAAAAAATGTTTAATATTTTTGTTTACTTTTATTTATCCATGTATGTGCAATTCCTTAGCTTTTTGAAGGAAAATTATAAAGCGCAACAAACAAATTTTGTCACACTTTCTCCGCACCTCAGCCTGAATACACATAGGCCACAGTAATGGAATGAGCAAACTGAATACATTACTAATGACTTAAACGAAAAAATGAATTTGAAAAGTAACAAAAAAAAATGACAAAAGTGTAATGTCGACAACTCTAGGATATGCTTTCAAATGTCTTCTTTTGTTTTTTTTTCCTTTTCCTTTTTTTCATATCCTTACAAATGTTTCCATGTAATATACACATCAAACACACAAAATTTCAGATAATTAAGTCAGAACTTAATTAAATATCGAATTTGTTTGGTTCCAATTAAATTTTACCGAAAACTTAACTTCTGAACCACTTCTCAAATTTTCAAACTCGGTGACCAAATTTGTCAAATTTTAATACCAAAAAGTATAAATTAAATGGTATTTCAGAATCCTAACATCAATATTTTTTAAGTTAACGAAAGCATGTAAAAAAAAAAATATATTATGTATATAATTACTTTTTCGCAATGACCTCATTTCTTTTATAGAGTCACAAATGTAATTGCAAATTCATTATACCCTTAGAACTATGTTTGTACTGGCATATAAAAAACTGAAATATTGTAACATATTCCCTACATATGAATCTTATTTCGTGGTTTTGTAAATTTTGTGGTGGAACGATTATAATGATAATAACAGTAGTGGTACAGTTGAGGAGGGACGCATTCAAAATGTAAAATATTTCATTTCTCTTTTAGGTTCCTTTTCTCTTGTATATATTAATAATTATAGGGTATTTTTACCATTTTTATACTATAACTATACTTTAATATTTAATGCTAATGTATACATACATTATGTACTGCCAACCCTTGATGGAAATTTATCCTGAAAAATAGTAGGAAATTTTCTAATTTTTTTTTTTTCACGTATTCATTCATCATTCAATCTAGATATAATTAAGTATTATATTGTGTTTATATTGTATCTTTATTTCAACAGAAATGAAATATAATTTTTTCCATTCCCTTAATATATACCTATACATGCGTAGATTATATAATATGTTCTTTTGTTTTAAAATTGTAATAGTTTATGAGGCATCACATATAAAAGATTTTTTTTCTTCAAAATTGACTACAAAAATATAATAAAAAATAAAATCAACACCCTCTGAACAACACAGCTTAAAACAAAAAAAAACACATTCCGAAAAAAATTAGAAAAAAATGCAAGACAACTTATGGTTTTAACGTGTCCTTAAATTATATTTGTCTTTTTTACAGTGCCTTCACAACAATCTTACAACTTAAAAAAATGTTTAACTTTTATTTAGAAGGAAAATAAAAAATTGAATTTTTTTTTTTATTATTTTTGATGTGATAAATCTAGTCTATTACTTGTCCCTTCTATACCTTTACACTATTTCTACGTCCCAGTTTCAAAATTTTTCCTTATTATTGAGGAGGAGAGAAAAAAAAATGCTGATTTGAGTTTTAGAAATTTAATTTTCTATCGTAATATGAATGTTACCGTTACTAAGTTAACATATTGTATTGTAATTTATTATTTTCTATTTAAAAAATGAGAATACCATATCCTTAAACAAACTAAAGCAACCGGAAAAAAACAACACAATATAAGACATATGTAGATGATGAGTATTATATTATATAATATGTAGTATGTATATAATATGCTCTAACAAGAAATAACCTGATCCGAAATAAAAAATAAAATAAAATTAAATATTAACAAGAACCTAAAATTGTAACATTTCAATTTGTGATGTAATACCTAACATTTTTTGTGTTGTCTTGTAGAAAACCTTTGTTTTATTTTAATTTTTGTCCTTTTGTGCTTTTTTTTTTTCATTTTAACCTAGGAAAATCATCCTTTTGTATTTTATTGTTGTATAATGCCAATTGAGAGAAATGGTATAATGGTACAATATATATTTTCATTTTTGTATTACATGCAAAAATGAAACATATGTCTTTGACATATTTTAATCTTATCTTTTCAACTTTACACCCACCCACACATATATACATTTGAAGATCGATTGATGTATGCTTAAAAGGATGGATGAATGAAATTGTTTAGGTGTTCTTTTAAATCCTTAATATAAAATCATGTATTTCACATATATAAGTTTGAATAAAATATACAACTTCTTCAAAAAAAAAAAAAAAAACAAAAAAGAGATAAATTAAGGATAGAATTATAAAAAAGATGGGAGTTGAATAAAATATTTTTACAAATTTATTTAAGTTATTTAAAATACTTCAGTTAAGTATAATTTATTTATAAAAAAAAAAAAGATTTAAACATTTAAAAACATTAAAGATTTAAACATTCCCATTTTAACATTTCGCACTATATTTTTTAATAATAAACTGCAATTTTTTTAAAATTAAACTCGAAAATAGAATAAAAATAATAACAACTGGCAGTGCGTATAATCAAAGTTCGCTAAAATATGAATTCGTTTTTTATTGATTTCTATCACAAAACGCTATTACGAAATTTAAGGAAAAAAATAAAACAAATTATTTATTATTAAATGAATTCATATTATATAACTTTATTATATAGAGAAAATGATTGACTCCTAGGTCGTAAGTCTAAATTATGGGATTCAACTCAGCAAACGCATATTACAAAAATCACAACAAACAAAGGCATATTACATTAACAGCACATAAATGTTGAAACTACTTATAGAAAATCGAATTATTAAAGGAAGGCTTAAAAAAAGAGACCTTTAGCCATACCGCATAGTACAGATTTCCTTCGGGAAAGTACATAAAACCAACACTAAGGAACAAAATAAAGAAAAATTAATGGTTAGTCATTTTGACTAGTTTTAATTGAGGAGGGATGTGATTTAGTCAGTTAAAATCCGGCATGTGTTCTGCTACGAAGTAAATTGTATATTTTGAAGATTCCCAGTAACCCAAGATAAAAATATATAAAAAAAATTATATAACTCAACATAATATAGTACATTAAAATATTTTATTAAAAGGAAAATTGTATTGTTAAATTTCTTAGCTTTTAAAACAATCTTAAAGATATTTGAGCATTTTTTAGCCTAAAATTGTTTTTTACCACAACATCACTTCATATGCATTACATATATATATATACAATCTATTGTTAAAATTTTATAAATTGTAGAAAATCACTTGAAAAAAGAAAATAAAAGATCTCCACTTGAATTATATTCAGCTTAGCGGACAAAACTACATAAGTCAAAAAAACTCAGAAAAAAGAAAGTTTTGATTATTCTAAATGCTAGCTACAACAAAATGTTGATGTAGGGATTAGAATTTTCTCAATACTATAATTATACAGTGAACTTTCCTATCCTTGTCGTAGAGAGCTTCCGTTACTGTTCGTAACATTATTTTAACAAGGTGGTATCATTTAATTAATTTTATCCGACACTGTACCTTGTACTAACGTACTGAGCTCTATTGTTCTTTAATATACTCGTATATGAAAATTTTTTTACTTAAAAAGATATGTATGTGGAAAAATTGATAATGAAAATGTAGAAGAAGGTACATGAGTTTGTGTTAAAATGGAGAATGATTTTAAATAATAATTGAACCAATGAAGTATGTTTAAAATGATAATAAAACTTTTTGAAATTTAAAACATTGCTAAGATTGGTGCATTTGTTTAAAGATAACAAAAGAATATTGAAATTAATTTATACATATATATATATATATGACTGAAATTGTTTTTGTTTTTTCTTTCTTATTGTTAAGGTAAACAATAGTCCTGATGACAATGTCCTTACTGTTTGCCAACAATGCCCAAATCATTTTAAATTAATTTTTTTTTGTTTTAGTTTTTTTTTAATTTCCAAGAAAATTTATAACTTGCTCTAAAAAAATTGTAAGTACTAAAGTAATTTAAAATTAGCAAAATAAATATTAGAAATGATGTATATTTTATAGCCATTTACATTTTCTATATAAATAATAAAAACAAAAAAAAAACTGGAAACGGATTAAAAATTTAAATTTGAATGCATTTACAATTATTATAACTAAATTTGGGACTTGAAAATCTAAGCCTCTTTGACAATGTGTGATTTTTACGCACTAAAAGCGCCTTTTATTCTGTAGCCAGTATAATGGGATAATTATCCACACTGCAAAACAATATCTGCAAATAGGATGAGTAAAGGAAAGGGATTTATCCCCATTGTGGAAGTGGGATTAAAAACGAATTTAGCAGATGTAAGTTGACTGATTCCTTGAAGTTCTGTATATTATACAAGCCGACAACACCAGTGGTGATAATGTGTACGACTTTTTAGGTATATGAGCTAAGAATGAATTCCGTGTTTTTGCATTCTTATTGGTTATAGTTTGGGCATGATACTTTTAATTCGCCAGAGCTGTTACCGAAGAGATATTCGTAGAAAAGACGGCTAACTCCTACATTTCGACAATGACTTAAAGACATCAAGTCTTTTGTAATTTCAAAATGATAAATGATTTTATAGGTCCTAGTCGCCCGGATAGTTGCTCGGAGGAATCAAATACGGTAGCATTTCTCTATTGGAATATCTATTAAAAATTCTCCTATTCACTTTTTCAAACATTTTTAATTACTGATGTAGAAATTATATCCTAAGATATGAACCATATTTGTATAACAATTAATTGCCCCTGTACTTGCTGGTTGAAAATTTTGCTATCGACAGTCGTAACATCAAAGGTACTGCAAATGACTTAGTAAATTAGAAGTATTAAAGGGATTATTGCAAATTTTATCATATAAGTGTTATTTAGTCAATGATAATATGGTCTACCTTATTTATAGGTTCTTAATAATTTAAAAATTTTTAATTCAAAGAAATGTAAACGATGCTACAACAATAATCACAAAAATTAAAAATAAATAAATGCTTTTTATGTAACATTGGTTGGGCCAAGACGATGTCATTCCAAAGAACCAAAAAAAAAAAAAAATTAGTTTTTAGTTTCTCTGTCTTGGGTTTTTTTTGTTTTTTATTTTGATTATTTCCCTATATAAATTGTTAATTTTTTTTTTCTTCTTTTTTCGCGATAAGAAAAATTACTTATTCTAAACCACGGCAGAACAGACCTGTAATAGCCAAATAACAAACCAAGATAAAGTATTTTTTCTTTTGTTTTATTTTTTTATTATGCGGGTGAATTAACTCCAAATCTAATTTTTATTTTTTAGGTACCTGAAGCCTTTTGGCTAAAGACTTTTTTTTATTTACTCAAAAAAATTATTTACTTATTTTTATTTATTTTTTATCTTTGCTTTTTCCATATTTTTAATTTCTTTTGTTTGTTTGTTTTATTTTTTTTTTTTTTTATTGCAATAAATTATTTTTTTCTCCGTGCCTCGTGTTTTTTTTTGCTTTTCTGTTTTTTTTGTCTTTTTTTTTTTTTGGAACAATTGTGAATGCCATGCTAAACCAGCATCATATGATGAGAATGTGGAATAAGCACGACGACTAAAAAGAATTTTTATTTTATTAAAAAAGGAGAATAATAGCGGTTGGTTGGTTGTGTTTCAGGATGACTGCACATCAATCTTTTGTCTTCGTTAATGTTCCTATCTACTTCTTGCCCGCCTTCTTACAATTGATGTAAACATAGACTAAATGTCAACATTTTCAGACACAGGTTTAAGTTTTTTTTTGTTAGTGCCAAAATTGTAAATATGTTGGCCCTACACATATCAAAAAGAAAAAAATTTAAAAATGCACAAGCATGGCACTCTTTTTTTGTTCCTATTTTTTTTTTTTTTTTTTTGAGATATTAATGTGTTGAGTCTGTCACTTCGTACTCACAATCAAAAAAAAAATCAAATGTTATTTTTTAAAACGAAAAAAGATAGAAGAAAAAATTTAACTGAACAACTAAAAAATAAATATTTATTTTGTGCAAAATTTCAAATGGTTTTAATGTAGTAGTTGTTAGTGATATAATTACTCTTCTTGCTGGTCCTGCTTTTGGTTTTATATACTTTTTGATTTATTTAATTTTTTTGATATTGTCAAATTTTGCAAAAAGTATGCGTTTTTACTATTTTAAACTGCCCTAAAAGTAAAAAACTGCCCTTAACGATATTTTGGTTCTTCTTCATTTTATTTTTCTTCAAAAAAGCTTTCCACTATTCTCAAATCTTTGCATCTTTGTAAATCTATGAATTGCACTTTCTACAAATTTTAAAGCAATGATAAGGTGTTCTTCTAATTTATTGTTCAAGTTCTTAAATTTTTGAGCAAAAAATTCCAAATTGTTTGAAAGATTAGATAACAAGGAAAACTTTATTAATTTCATTACTTTATATCCATTAAGCGTTAGATATTAGTAAGTATTAGAAATCTTGAACTTTAATCATTTTAAAACTAATAACGATTATAGAACGTTATATCTCTCCACTTTACTATAAATTGTCTAAATTACAATATTTTAATACTCAATTGACATTTTTTTTTGTCATGTTTTAACATCTCTTATATATTTGAAAATTCGAATATAATCTTGAAACATCATTTTAAAAGTTTCCAAAGAACGTTATATATAAAAGCTATAAAAGCAGATTTATATTCTTCGATTTATGAATTTGATTCCAGAACACCATTTGGAGTGCATAAATAATTAAAAAACTCAACATTTCAGTCTACAGGATTATGTTTTTCTTTTATTTTCTGAATTTCTATCCAAATCTGAAAATATTATCTCTTTTTCTGAATGTATTAGGATTTCAAAATTTTGGTGTAAAATTATAACAAAAAAATCATGCAAATGTTGATTTTATGGGCATTTTATGCCAATTTAATACCTCTGCAAACAAAAATTTTTCATCATTTTCCGTTGCTCACATATTAAATAAAAAAAATTATCCTTTTGCCTCGTTCCTTACTTCTGTGAAAAAGCCTAGCAATTTTTACCTAACCATTCGTTCTGTTAATATTTACATTTTTCTAACTGTGAACAGCATTTTACAAGGAATATGGAATCAGACAGAGCATTAAATAGAACAGATGTTTTAAATGAATTGCATTGCATTACATTCAAACTCAATATGAGTGCAATATTTAGATATGCTCTAAAAAAATTTCCTTTTCAATAAAAAAAAAAAAAAAATAATAAAACACCCATTTGGTATGTAAATATCATTTTCTATATACTTGCACATAACAAAAATTAATTTTTATTTTATTTTACATACTTATGCTCCGCAGTTGATGGCTATTTAAAATGATTTTAATTCGTTCTGTTGTTTAAGAAAAAAAAAAATTTAAAATTTAAAACTACCAAAAATTTTATATTTATTACAAATATTTCTAATGTTCTTCGTTCTTACAACATTTCGAAAATAAAAACTAAATAAAAATTCTACTACAGAATAGAAAAAGAATAATTGGCATTAGAGCATACTTATGACACTAAAATTTTTCTTCAATTCTCCTTCAATTCAATTGCAAACAAAAGTCTCAGTATAATGATTGTATAGAAAAATGTATGTGATGAAATTGGATATGGAATTTTTCAACATTAATTTAAGTTCGCATTAATTTTTGCATTATTTTTTATGTGCATTATATATCATGGTTGCGAATATAGATAGGATAAAAGAGTTATAGAATTACAAACTGATGATAGTAGAAATAATTCTATGACTGATATTGTTAGAAAAAAAAAATTGAGATTGAAACAAAAATTCTGAGTGAGCACTTGCTATATTCTTATACCCTTACAAAAATTAGATTTAACTGTAGTCAGTTTATCTATGTCCGTCTATCCATCTGTCAGCAGCATAACTGAGAAAGAGAGCTAAATTTATGACTGTATATATGCACTATAAAATATTTTTGAAACATTCTTCTTTGTTTTTGGCTGAGATTTCAACTCGGCCTTCTGTCATAAAAATTTCTTGATAAAATTTCCGTATCTTAAATTTAGGATAAATGATGTTACAAGTTTTAAATTTTTAAGACCATATTTGCGATTAGATGCCATACAAATTTCTAAATCCGATTTATATGCGTCTTCGGAACTTATTATAATTTAAAAATAGAAAATAGAAAAGTATGGTAAGAAGATAAGTGCTTTTGCAAAATTTAAAATTATTCGAAATAAGGTTTGGAATCGTGGCCATAAAAATTTTTAATCTCTGTTTACATAATCTTCACTAGTAAATAAGACATCTTGATAATATTTTTTTATAATATTAGAAGCAGAATGTATGCACATTGCATTTTAAACACTATTACGAGTTCGTGCAAGTACTGTGGATTTGGCAAGAGCAACTGTGTTTTTTTTTTTTATCATATTAGCCTTTTCTTCTCTAAATTTTTGACAATGATTATAATAGATTATAAATTTTGCTGCAACTTTCCAATGATAAATTCAAATTTTTAATCAGCCTCAAAATGAGAAGAATCAGGTCAAAATTAGAAGCATGAAGATCTTCTTTTTATTAGATTGAAACTGCGAAAGACAATTAATCGAATTTGGTTTGCTTATACAAACTTATTATAATTTTAAATTAACTGTAAATCACCATATACAACGCAAACTTTGTTTTTTTTATAAGGGGAGGTGGAAAACATTACTTGAGAGAGGGTGGAGGGTCACTCAAAGGATCTGCACGAGATTTCTCTGAGTAGTGTTGGACTTTAACCAACCAAATCCACATCCTTTAAACCCAAACTTTGGGATGAGGCCGTTAATATACAGTAATATAATGTGCACTTGGAAAATTGGGTTTGGGATAATTAGGATTATGGGGGATGAAGGATCAAAATATGAAGAGTTATTTGATTTATTTGAGTAAACTAAAGTTATTTCACTAAAACGAAAGTGATTTAATTCAGAAAAACTTTGTTATTATAATAAAAGTGATAAAAAAATATATTTGAAAAATATAATTACGTTAAAATATAAAATAATTACTGCAATTTAAATATTAAAAAATATTTTTTTAATTAATACTTTCAACTTGTAAACATTTTTTTTTTCACTATAAACTTTAAAAGCGCTCATTTACTTTAAAAATATATGCTTTTAATTAATTTTTATTTATATATATATATGTATATATATATATTTTAACCGGATTTTAGTTTCATTATCATATAGTGTTAATAATTATTATGCAAAGACTATTATATTCTTTTTCTTTCGATCTTTTCTCTCATTCATTAAAAGTTTTTTTTAATGTATATCTAATAGGCAAAAAAAAAACGAAATAGGATCCGAAGGATAGACAACAATAATGTTGTAAAGAAAAAAAAATTTGATAAAGAAAATAATTTTATACAAAAAAAAATTACTTGAAGTAAAAAAAACTAAAGTTTTTTTTTTTTTGAAAAACGAAAATTAATACGACGCAAACTTTTTAGAGTTAATTTCACTATATAATAAATACTTATATAAATCCCAAGCAAAATATAGCAAAGAAAGGATAAAAGCTGTGAAAAACACGTTGAACTGGAGAAAAAAAAAAAGGAAATGCCAAGCATTTTGTACAAATTTAAAGTTTATTAATGCAATACTATTAAAAAAATAATTAAATTTTTCTTAGAAATTATAAGAAAATTTTCTGTTAAAAAGTTATAAATTCATTATAATTTAACAACGCTATCAACAACAATATAAAAACAATAGCAGACAATAAAAAAAAAAACTTATTTTGTTAAAATTAAAATGATTATATTATTAAAAACTTTAAATATCCTTTTTAATTTTATTCCTTGAATTAAAACTTCCATTTGCATTTTTTTTTTTTTTTGTAGAATTTTTTAATTGTTATGAAGTTTTCTCTCTTTTCTCACTCTAAAATATCCTGTTAAAGCGTATTTCTGTACAAGCATTTCTAAGTGATAAGTAATAAAAGTATTACATATTCCCTTTTATGTTGCAGCAAAAACGATTACAAAAATTATCGTTAAAAAACCTAAACTATCTTAAGTTTTTCATTTTCAAATAATTTGGTAGTGGCACAATAACAATAACTTGTTTTGGACACTGCAAGTTCATTATACTGAAACTTTTACAAAACAATTACATTTATTTGGTGCTCTTTAAATTTGAAATCTTTAAAATAGCCTTTTTTCATACCCTGTGTCACTTAAAACTTTAAACTCTTTAATGTCTATTTTATTTACTTTTTCCAAAAAAAAATCCTTCTTAATTATCGTAAAATATTTTTTTTCACATACATATACCTAATCCTTATGAAGATTAACAACAAATTCTCTTTTTTTAATAATGGGGATTTAGTATCACACATTAACTGAAGAAGTCTAAAAAACACTATTTGCTATGCCAATTTAAAACACAAAAAAAAAAAAAAATATTGTTAAAAACTATACTATTACCTACCTTCATTAATTATAGTGATCGAGAATTCTTTTTTAATGTTACATATTATATATTCTTACTATGCGATATGATGCACTTTTTTGTACATTCTTATATTAGTACACATTTTTACACCTAAATATTAAAAGAACAATCTGTGATTTCAAAATAATTTTAAATTCCATTTTAAAAATCACATTGAAAAAAGGATTCAAAAGGAAGAACAAAAAAAAATTTTTTTTTCAAGAAAAATTTCCTTTCCGTTTTATTCTTTTATTTTAAAATAATTGGAACATGAGATAAAACTATCATTTAAATGCCTTACCTCAAACTTTTCCAAAATATTAGTATTAGTTTGAGAGAAAATTAAAGACAACCTGTTTCCAATCTCCAATACCTGGAATTTACCTATAAGCCTATATAGCACAATGTATTTATTACAATAATTCTGATATGATAGTTATCTTTAACTGAATAAATTCATTGATTATTTTGTATGATGGTGTTCTTAACTGTAATGACGACATAAACATTTTTCTTCAGATAAGTTACAATCTTTATTCAATTCAAATCTCTTTTACCTTTACTTTTTTATGTTCCTGTTCATGTTTTGCTATGTTCATAACCAAGTTCTTCCCTAAGGTACCATCATATTGTATCAGTGTTGAATATCTTTAATTCTATCAAATCAATCATCATCATAAACGAATGAACACGTTGCTTCTCTTCAATAAGAAATATAAGAACAAAAACAAAAAAATGTTGCAACAAATCCTTTTCTTTTTCCCAGTTTTAATGAGTCTTTTAGTTTGCATTTTGTATATTGTTGCGTTCTATTATTGAAACAAAATGTTGTCTCTTTCTTACTTATTTTCACTTAGTCATTGTGTGTGTTTTGTATTTTTTTTTTGGTTTTATTTGTCAGATTACCCTGATGTGCTACATTTTAATGAATTAATTACAAAATTACAACCTGCTGGTAAACACTAAGGGAATAAGTATTCCTTTTTGTTTTTTTCTTTCTTTTTTGTAAAACTGTACCAGATTTTTTTGGTACAAATAATTGTGCGGGAGGAAATGAAATGAAAGATAAAAGAATTTTTATTTTTGTTGCAGAAAAAGGAAGGAAATTATAGAGATAGGAGATTGGGGCAACCACCATATAAATTCAAAAATGTACAAATTTGATGATAATTTAGAATCATTGGGGGTGTTTAACATATTGTATTTGTGTAGAAAATTATTTAAGGATGAAATGTCAAAGGAAGGTGATATTATTGTTGTTTTTCTTGTTAACATTCTTTTTTTTTTTTTGTGGAACTTCAATAAATTTAAAGTGTTTTAATTAAAAATAACGTCGCAAAAAAACATATGTATGAAAATTTAAACTTTAAAAACAGAAATAAGATTTTTTTTTAATTATACACATACTTTTTATTCCTGTAGTTTTTAGAATTTTAAATTTTGATTGTCATTATAATTGTATTGTTTTTAAGTTCAGAATGAATCCATTAATTTCTACCTTCTTCTTTTATGCTGTAATTTGAATGTTTTGTTATTCTACTTACACTGTAATCAAATCTGCAATAAAAGAACTTAAAAGTTTACTTTAATTTTTCTGCTTTTTTTTTCAAGAAATTCTTATCAAATTTATTTATTTTTTTTTTTTGATTTTTAGTTTTTTTAGTTTATTTTCCTGTCACATTAATGTATGTGTGTAGAAATTACAAAACCTTTTCCTGGTGTGGCTGCAATTGTCATAAGGCAGAATTATTCTTACGACGGGGTTCGAACCCACATTTCTTCGGTGTTTATAGCGTATTGTCGTATTCGCTCTGACCCACTAGGCCATTGACGCCTCCGATAAATTTATTAATACGTATTGTTCCATAAGTATCTATAAATTAAATTAATCTCTATATATTTTTCTTTTTTATAAAGCACAATAAACTTTTATATTTGTTGTTTTTATTTCTTTTTACATTACATTGTAACGGAAATCAATGATTTTATTAAAATTTTCAGTTTTTGACTACTGTCTCATAAAGGAGGTCTTAGTATAATATTTATTCTAATTTATTAAGTTGAATTTTTAGCTAGCTGCACTTTAAATTTTAATATTTTAATTTTTTTTTTTGTATTTCATATCTGTGTTGAATCAAAAAATTATACAATAGACAACTATAAATTCTAATATAAAATTATACTATAGATTTTTCAATCTCTCCATAATGGTTGTATTAAATTGTATTTTTCAAAATATGATTTATCATTATAGGTATAATATCTGTCTAAACGAGCAGCTATAATTATAATTTCTGATCGGTAACTCTTCTATTAATATGATATAATATAGGGAATCTATCTTTGTTTAAAATATATTGATATTTATCTAAAAATATGAAGCTCTCCGAGGGCACAATTCTTTTTTTCCAACAATTTTTTAAAATATTTTTCATTTAGGTGCCATGTTCTCATATCTTACATATCATTACATTTTTCTTTTTTTTTTTTTTTGTCACTTATGTTATACTGGATTTAAGCGCCAGATATTATTGCAGGTCTAATAAAAATGTGATACTCAATTAATTTTACTGTAGAATTTATTTTTTTCTATTATAAAAGAGGTTTTCGCACATTTCATATTCGATTTTAGCCTGTTAGTTAAATAAACTCATAAATGTTGCATTGTTTCGTTAAGTGGTTTGTTGTGTTGTTTCTCCTTTTTGTGTGAAACTTTTTCCAGTACTTTTTGCTATTAAAAATTTAGTTTTCTAACCTTAGCTCTGACCATCAAATTTTTGACTAACTTTATTCATTGGTTGCTGGCACATTATGTAAGGGTTAACAAATGCCCCCAATAATTTCCATGAGCCAATGTCTGTTGTAAGTAAAGCCAATTCAACTATAATCAACCAAGTATCATTTTAAACTCTATATATATATACAGGTTTCTAAAATATTAAATACTTGTTTAGCATATAGCATGCTTATGTATAAAATTAATTTAGAATTAAAATTTTTTTGTAATAAAAGCTAAAAAAAAAAATCTAAAGTTTATAAAATATATAAAAACAAATAACTAAAAATGGTGTTTAATCAATCAATAAAGCAATTAGTAGATTTTTTTTCAATGGGATAATATTTGTAAATTAAATTGTCCATGGTTTAACAAAATTTATTTCTAAATATTCATTTTTTAATTTTCTTTTTATATTTTGAATATAATTATTTGCGTTGTATTCAACTTTTAGACATAATCTCAATGAATGAACAACATGTTATACAATCTGATTCCGGCGCTTAATCTTTTAGATCCAAATTAAATATTACGTCATAAATATATTATTAGGTATCTCACTGATTTAATAAATTTTAATAATATTTAGCTTATAATTGAATTTAAATTAACATTTATCATAACTTCTATCAAAAATTTTTATATATTTTACAATACAAAAGTAATTAAATAAATTAAATTGTGAATGTCGATAGTTAATTGTACATTCTATTCTGAAATGCTCCCTTAATTACTATGAATCTATTAACTACTTTAAATCGAGACAGATAAAATTATGAAAACCAAAAAAGGAAAGGTTATATAAATTATATCATATATGATTGAACATTCTGTTGTGCCAGGTATCATACACAAGTTCTCCTAAGAAACTATGTTTCATGTTAATTGTCTACTTACAATTTAAATAAACAGTTTAAGTGTAAGCAGTTACCAAAACATTATTTCATAATATTGTAAGTTAATCCTCTATCATAGTATCACTAAATTTAACAGTTAAAATTATTAAATGCTATTATAATTATGACAAGTTGGTAACGCTTTAATTTGTATGCCCTATTTATGATAAATTTTCATTGTTGTCTAAGTTACAGGAAGTCTAGAAAATTATCAATTGTTGATCTCTAATAACTCTTATAGAGAGGGGGATACAAAAACCGTGGTAACTTAAATTAGTTCTGAAAGATCTTTCTCCTCGCAAAATGTAAAGGTTCTATATCTAAAAGTGTTTCGAAGATAAGAAGGAAGCAAAATCTTGCTAAATTTTGTTTTCACATAACGGTAAATTTAAATACTAAATTAAACAAAATTTTATTATTTTCATACAGATTTATAAAGGTAAAAAACGAAATGTGGGCAAATTCGCGTTATTATATTGAAGAAATGTTAAAAAGAACCTTAGATAAACACATACACATTTCAAAACAGAGATTTTTGATAAGTTGGCGGACTCTACCTTCGTAATGGCTTGGACTACATAAAAAAATTGTACTACAACATTAATATTTTTTAAGCGACCTATATCCATAGCTAATCTTATTGCTCTATCTTAAACGTTGTAGAAGTTTTTAAAACAGACGGACAGACGGATAAACGGACATTCAAAAATGCTTTACAAAATGTGATAAAAATATCACGCAGACACAAGCTTAAAGTATTATTGGATTATTTTGAAAACTTTCCAAAAAAAAAACAAACTTTTTATTTACTTCCAACGATATATTAAGGAGTCAAACAGTTTTTTTATTACTTTTCAGCTTGTTTTAACAGTTAGCCAAATATAAACTATAAGAAACTTTTTATTTAAAATTTATTTTGGCAAATAATAATATTTTGTTCAACAAATAAAATTCTATACTTTTTTTCAATTTACTTTATTTTAATTAATTTTCTTCTTTTTTTTTTAACTTTTCCAAATATGGAATGTATTGAAAGTGATTTAAAATAACTTAAAGTGAATTTTTCTTTTTTTATTCAATTCAAATAAGAAAAAAGTATGAATAAATTGTATTTAATAAACATAGTGAAGAAAACACGTCTTTTCTACATTTTTCAAAGTACTTGAAATCATTTTTTTGAACTGGTTATTTTATCAAATAAATATTTACATCCGTATGGATTATTGTTTAGTAATAATTAATCTAATCGAATCGGTCACCATTCTAAATTATTTTTAATTATAAACTGACGGCCAAGGTGGCCTAGTGAATAAGAGCGTATGAAATACGCTGTAAACACCTGTGGAGTGTAGATTCAAATCCCACCCACGTCGTTAGAATAATTCCACTCCTTACGATAGTTACAGCCACAACTGAAAAGGAAAGGCTGTGTAATTTCCTTGGCACATTTATGTGTCTGGTAAGGGAATTTACTAAAAAAAAATTATAAATTAAATTTTGAACAAACTTTAAAAAAAAGATGAATTACATCTAAAAACAATAAAGCTAGCAGCAAAGAAGAAAATTTAATAAGGCCGGAAAATTTTTTTGAGAATTTTTCGAACTATATGAGTGTGTGGCTATACAAACGATACTTCATACAAAATTCGAATTTTTAAATTAAAATTAAGTTAAAATTTTAAGCTGAAAACTATGATAAATGATATATTTGATAAATGTAGACTATACTTTCAATATTCAACTGCTACTGTGTTTATTATTACCATAGCAGTTGAAAATTTAATTAAAACTTATATTGATAAAAAAACAAAATTCGCGGTTATAACCGAATAACACCTATACGAAAAACGAATATTGAATTTTCGATTGTTTACATGAATCTTATTATACACATGAATCTTATTATAATTTAACTTTACTCCAAAAATTCAGATACATGGAAAGTATCACAAATAATGATTTAATGAGATTTACTAAATCTGATTTAGAGTGCTTCTTATAAAATATAGACCACTACTGTTGCCATCCATTTCTAAATTATCTTAAAAATATATAATAAAAAAATTACAATCATTTCTGAATTTAAAACCAGCATATTGAAAAAAAATTCGGCAGTGTTCTTAAATAAAGTACAAGCTTTTGATAAAATGTGGCATTTTGGCTTTCTAAACAAAATTAACACCATTTTAAAAAAAACAGCTTATTTATTTTATTTTAAAAAGCTTTTTAGAATCCAGTAGGAATATTTCAAATAAACTTAAATTTAGCTATAACTGACATATATAATATATCCACTGATTAACCACAAGTCAGCGTTCTTGAACCAATAATATGCTTAACTTACACATCTGATTTGTCAACATTGAATCAAGTCAACTACAAAAATACTAAAAAACTAGAATTTTGGTAAAGGTGTAGAAGGTGGTAAAAATAACGAATAAAAGTTAACGAAAACAAGATTGCGCAAAATAAATTTTTTCCTTAAAAACGTAATTATGCACGATTCGGATTCGGCAATACTCTGTTTATGCTTTTTGAGGAATAAAAATGTGAAAAATGATTGAAGTGTTATTATATTTTATTAATATTACACTACAGTATCTTCACAATAGTATATATTATATACGTATAATTGATTTTTCTTGTTTTGAATCATTATTACCTAATAAAATTTCACCTGTTTTTTCACTTTACACTAGTAATTAATTTTTTTTAATTCATTACTTTTTATAATAAAGATTTATACACATACATATTTTTACATTACATCAATCTTGAATATATAGATACGGGATCAGAATAGAACCGAAAGGAAATGAACTCAATGTTAAATCATCATTAAAAAATATTTAAATTGAAAATAAAATTTATTTAAAAATACGATATAATCATTTAATGAATTCGTTCATAAAATTCATTTTGTAAATGGTAAATAAAGTGCAGAAATTTAAATATAAATATCTGAATCTTAATGTTTTTTTTTTTGAAGAGCGCAAACACACAGAGATCTAAAAATAATTAAAGAACAACAAAACATCTTTTTCCGAATAATTTTTATGTGGCTATTTGTATATCATCTAAAATTTATTAAAACTATTAATGATTAAATCCTGAGCTCCTTTAATGTGTAATATTTTGCATCAATAAATCGACCTGTTTTACTAACCATAATAAGATTTAAACCACTACTTCCATAGTCTATAAATGCTTAGCCTTTCGACAGTCAACATTACATAATCATACTGAAATAAATTGACTTTACAATGATAAAACATCGAAGCTCAACTAAATTCGACATGCTTCAAAAGCATAATTCTAGATCAAGTAGCAAGACCTTGTACCAATAATTTACTCTAATTACAATTGAAAAATATTGAAATTTTGCAAACAGACATATTTTTCAATCCTTTTTCTTTGCGCATCAAGTAATTATGTTACAGAAATTTTTGCTGCTTGCATCTGTAATCATTAATTTTTTTTTTAACAAAAAAAAAAAAAAATATGATAATAATGTGGTCAAGAATTTCAACACAAACTAAATTTAATTTTTCTAGTACATATTTTATTAGACTCTCATCTGCTTTGAATATAACTATGAATACACATTCAGATCATCAGGTGCAAAAATAAAATCTTATACAAGAAAATGACAACAGCAAAAAAAGCCAACATTTTTTTTTTTTTTAGAATTTCAATTGAAAGATGTAATCTGTAATTCTAGTCTGTTTTTTTCCTTAAGGCTAGATAATGAAAATTCTTAGTAAACCGCATTTATTTCATATGATAATTTTAATAATGATGATGATGATCAAATGTTGAAGTGGTGTTGTTACAAATGCAATGCAACAAATACAACATTTTATAATTTAATATTTTTTTTTATTTTTCATTTTGTTTAGATCAGATCAGAATTTGAGTTTTTCTTTTTTTTTGCGCTATGATGATGATGACGCTGATAATGGTTTGAATATCAACTATTTAAATGTTGAATCTATTACATATTTTACAATTTAAATGAGACCTTTGAGATTCAATGAAACAACTTTAATTTTAAGTGCAGTATATATATGTACATATATATAAATATATATAACATAATATATTTCTTAATGATGATTTTTATGATTTTTATAAGAAACCACAAGTTTTTTGTGGTGGAGTTTTTTAACATTTACTAAAACATTATCAAATATCATCATAACTATGGTTAGTTTTGCATAAAAAACTTATGCTAAATCGATAAAAAAAAAAAAAAAACTTTGGAAGAAAAAAAAATAGTAAATGGAAAAAATATTGCACCTGCCTTTAAAACATTCAACTATGCAGAACTGATCATTTTTATTTCACTGATGTGTAACATCTAAAAAATAAGCAAAAGATTTACAAAAATTTTAAATCAATTAAAAAGAAAAAAAATGAACATTTAAGTTCATCCGTTCTCAATTTATTAAATGAACTTAACTTCAAAAAAAAAGAAAACAAAAATAGTAAAACATAATTTTTAAAACTAAATTAAATTTCACAATTAATGTAAAATATTCTCGTTCTCCGGCTTTTCTTGAAATCATTTGAAGATACCAATTTTTAATGCAGTATAATAACAATGTAACACCAGTAAAAGCATATTGCATTTTTTTTTCTGTTTCTAGTTTCTTATAAGAATAAAAGGGAAGGAAGAAAAAAAAAGCCCTAATAGAAAAATAGGAAACATAGGGCTTCCACAAATCTTCTCCAATCCTCTCTATCTTGTGCTAGTCGTTTAACTTTAGCCTAAGTTTTACTTGATTTTAACTTACTCAGGAAATTTTTTCTCCAAGTCGCTTTTGGTTTTCCCACATTTCTTCTGCTTTGAGGGTTCCAATCCAACGCCTGATGTTGTTCTAATCTGGTAATGTGGTGGATGCATCAACATATTTTTCTTCAAATTTGCGTTTCTAACAATTATTTCTCATTTAATTATCTTCTCGGCCAGATTAATCGGTATATTATTCTTAAGCAATGTTGGTGAAGATCTGTAACTTTCGTATGTTGGTTCGTTTCTATATTCTTATTTTAGAGTCATATACTATTTGAAGTATTTTTTATGTTGGCCACAATTTAGCCAAGACAACTTTTACCTTTGAAATTCTCTGCTCTATATCTTTTGTGATTCTTCTGTTGGCTTCAAGATCTCCTGATCGGGCTTCAAGATATTTTGTATATCTTATCATTATACCTTTTACTTCTCTACATCAACTTTACTAAAAAATAAAAATAGACGGTTATAATTCTTAATTGATATAAGCAATTTCTATTTGTATTAAGATTTTTACATATATGTAAATGTATTATTATTAAGATTTTGACTCTTTTTCTCATTATATTTTTATTTTTATATTTTCAAATCATAAATGACGCCTATTGTAATAAATATATTTATTTTTAACTTCCTGTCAGTAGTTGTTCTATTTTATAAAAATTTTTTTAGCACTATTTCAATTTATTTTACTCAATCAAGATTATCTTAACTGTGTTAATGTAAGAAACCTTAAAAAGAACTGAATTTAAAACTTAAACTCTTAAGACTCACTTTCATTATTAGTAGTAGACCTCAAAATAATCTCTTCCAAAATAAACTGTATTACTACCAACAAGACTATTACGACATACAAAAACGTTTCGGAAAGTCTTTGTGGGCTTATATAACAGACATTTTTAGCACATTTCGAAAAAAATTTTGAGTTCTTATTAGTTTCACTCTGTTCGTCCGTTCGTCTGTTTACAAAACTTTTACACCGTTAAAGATAGAGAAAAAAAATTTTAAGCATGTGTAGGTCTCATAAAAAAATTTATTTTGTGGAACAACTTTTTCATGTAGCCCCATCCATTACGGAGCTACAGCCCACAAACTTTGAAAAAGCCCTATTTTTAAATGCGTATATCTCATGTTCTGCTTAACTTTTTTTCAATGTGGAAACGTTATTCGACAGATATTTTTCTTACCTTGGCAAAGGTATATCAAAATTATAAAATTTTTTTAAATTTAGTATTTAAATTTACCGTTATGTGAAAATCAAATTTTGCATGATTTTTTTACTCTGATAACTCCGGAATGCTTTTAGATAAGGACTTAAAATTTTGAAAGCAGAAAAAACTACAAGTTTGTTCAGAAAATTTTTTGGATCACCCCTTGTTTATGAGCTATTAAGACTCAAAAATTGAAAATTTGGTATTTTTAGGCACCTATAATTTAAGCACCTGTACAAATTTTCTTCGGCAAGACATAAAAATTAAAGCTCCAGCAATATATTTTTACGTGCGTTAACGGTTTTTCTTAGTTATAAAGGGTTCCGGACTTACAGCCCCTCAAAATTTTCACGTTTTTTTTTATTAGGTACATGAAATTTGAAAATTTTTGTGCAAGTCACAATTGTCTTTTGGAAATGTCCGCTTTTAAAAACCATGGTTTACATTCTACTTTGTTAAGTCATAATTTAAAATGCCAACCTAAAACTTCAGAAATAGATTTAAATTATTATTTAAATTATTAAAGTATTAACATCCAATATTATTAAAACTATTGTTGAGTAAGAACCCCTCAATTACAAGTTTTAAATAACAAAAAAAAACTTATTTAAGAAAAGTTTTATAACAAAGAAAAAAAACAGAAAAATGTTGATTTATCTAAAAATATTACAAAATATTTTCAAAAAAATTTCCCACATTTTACACAATTAAACAAAGAAAAAATGAAATGGATATAAATTCTTCTATTAACTAAAAATTCATCATCTATTATCCCTAATAACTTATCCGAGAACTTTTCTTCAAATCTTTTCATTACAAAATGTCATAAAAAATTTGATTAACTATCAACAAGTGTTGCCATAATTTTATAAATATGACATTTTAAAAAAAAATTTCACAAACATCTTCTTTTAGATTAGAATTAAATGTACGAGAATCTTAAATAAATAATAATTTTTACTATAAAGAAAAAAAAAAACATGATCCTAAAGGAATAATTAATTTTGATTTGAAAATTCCTAAAATTTCCCATATTGTTTTTTTTTTTTGTTAATTCCCACTTCTAAAATTGTCAACAAGTGTTTTAATAGTTTTAAAAATATTCATAGTACCTTATACTGTCTCGTACATAGGTATACTGTATCAAATAATTATATAGATTTAAGATCAATATTTGTAGGAGTCTATATATTAAATAATACTCTTATACTTCTATGCCACTTCAGACTCTGAACTATTTCGAATTATTGGAGCAACACTTAAAAAAATTTTGTCAAACCATTTTCTTTATTGCCCTACTTAAAAGACAAGTCAATGCAACTAATAATTTGTAGATCTATACATATTTCATTCCGTTTATGAGTTGTTCCACTAAGTTTTGCTGTTATGATATGAATCTCAACCTCTTCCTATTTAGTACAAAATACAATTTAATCAGAAAAAAAGAAAAACAAGAGAAAGAACATAACCCTAGAAAAGAAAATAATTTCATAAACCATGTTTTTTATTTTTCTTTTTTTTTTTGAATATCTTTTAATTCATTATCTTTGGTGGGCCCATATATAAAAAAAAATTGTTAATGACACAAAAACAAAAATTCAATTTAGAAAAGAGACAATAAAAGACACTTAAAAAATCTCATCAAAAACAAAAAAAAATTCATTCATAAGTAAAATTCTTTGAAAAAAATAAACAATTTTGGTTGTTGCTCTTGTCATTTAAATTTTTTATATTATTCCAAAACAACACTAAAGAGACCTATAAAATGTTTTTTTTTGTTTTGTTTTTTTTTTTCATCTTGATGCACACTAACACGTTCATACGCACATAAATTTTATAACATGTAAAATGTTCATGATATACATGAGTGAGAATAATAAAATTTTCTTACCAAAAATTCATCAATCCATCAGTCTTTTCTTAATCTTATCATCGTCTTTTTATGATCCCCGTCGTCCCGTTATTCAAAATTAGTCTTAAAAACGAAAACGTAAAGTAAAAGAAAAAAGGAACAAAGTTGCATTATAAATAGTTATGACACTTAAAGATAAGATTACAACAGTATGTATATACCCTTAACAAATCGTTCGTTACAAGCAGAGCTGTGTAATTATGTTAATCCTGTATCTTTTTAGGACTTATTAATGCAAGATAAAATTCTGAAACTTTAATGATTTAAAAAAAATGTCCAGTATAAAATATTTTGTTATACCAAATTGTTTACCAACTTTAAGCAAAATGGCAATCTTATATTATACTGGTGCCGAAAATTTAGGTTAAAAATTAGTTAATTTGTTAAATTATTAAAGTAGAGTAGATTGCTTAAAATTTTTATCTGCTACTCAAAGCCTCAAATTTTCTATTCGGAATTTTAATGCTTCACAATTTACAGGGAATATAATTTTTCAAAGTAATTCGATTCTGAAAACATGTTATACAGACTAGACAGACTAAAGACTTGTGGCATAAACAGACTAAAGAAATTTTTACAAATTAAGGAACAAATATGTATTACCAAAATACATGGAAAGGGATCTGTTATTGATTTTTTCATAAACAAAATGGGTAATATATTAATTAATAAATCTAATGTTTAAAATTAGAACCCTTACTGTCAAAAATCTAGTTTTGTAGGTATAAACCTTTTTTTTTCAACATCATAAATCCTGTTGCACATTTATAAATCCAGTTCAGCCTCAAAATTTATCTATAAAACACTGTTTTCATTTTCACACCGATTTTAAAAATTCTAAGCTTTTTCAATGTATCTACCGTTTTCAAAAAAACCATTACTCCCTTTTTTCAATAGTTCAGCTTCAATTTGAACATATTTCTTACACTGTGTCTACACGAAAAAGTAAAAAAGGTTGCATGACTCTGACAAAAGAAGAAGTTTAATCTATTTCAATCCAGACTAATTTTCATATTTTGATTTTTTTTTTTTTTTTTGTTTTATTTTCAAGTCATATCCAAGCCATGTATTTAAACCTTTAAACCACATGTGTTCTTTTTTTTTCTCAATTTTGTTTGCCCTTGTTGTTATTTAATGTTTGTTGATGATAATTTGATATTTTTATAATGTGATGTATCATTTTTTTTCTGATTGTTGCTTCATGTGCAATCAACAACAACAGCAATAAAATACAAAAAAAAAAACAAAAATAAAAAACATAATATATAGTTCCCTGAATGTGCGTTAATGATTGTGATGTCATATTAATTAAGTCATTCAACCTTAAATTGAAGAATATCAATATAGACGTACTTGAAAGACAAATGAATCAAAATGTAAGGTTATTGAAAAAAAAATTGACATAAAACTCAATAAATTTTCTTGTTTTATATAGTTAAGTTTACCTTTATTTTCCTTTTATTATTTCATTAATCTTGATGAGATCAGAAAAGGATGAATTATTTTGAACATTTAATGTATAGAAAATTCTATCTTTGCAAATATATTCCAGACCATCGGTATTAAATTGATATCCTATTAAATATCATATTATAAAATCTTTTTGGTTTCCTTTAAATTAATTAGTATTCTTTTAATAACGTTAAATATTATATCCTTATCTTGAAACTAATGAGTTTTAATAGATCGTCTGATAAATAAATTAAACTTTGATGTTTCTTTTAAAATTTATCATACATTTAATAAAATTTTTAGGCTGCTGGATACATTAATTTTGGGCATTATTCAATTAATTGAAAATTTAGTAAATATGTAGTTTGATTTTCTTGTTCTGTTTATAAAGTAAAGGAAACTCTGCCTTTGCTAATAAAATTAAATTAAAACTTTTATTGAAATTTTATTCCTTTATACATGCGTATATTTAAATGTGCTTTCAATTCTTATGACATGCCGCCTAACAAAGTATTTAATCGTTTCCTTCTTAGAATATCTCAGAAAAAAAAAATTATTCTATTCAAATTTATCTATGTTTATTTTTATTTTTTTGTTTTTTTTTTTTTTTTCAAATTTAAATCAGTGTTTTTTCAAGTGAATTCAAGTGAATGTCCATCACCCTTGACATTTATCTTTCTACTTTAAATCTTGAAATTGTTTTGGAAGAATAGAAATGAAATCACATTTTAAGAGCATAACAGGAAAACAAAATGATAAAACATGATTCAAATTAATGCATTTACACGTGCTTCATTTTCTTATTTTTTTTTTTTCCATTTTTTTTAATTTTTTTTTTTTTAATCGTCATTTGAATTTAAAGTCATTTGGCCTTCACTTTAATCTCATCATCCTCTTGTGTCACATTTGTATTTTCTCACTTTTAATCTTTAACATCCTCCTGATTTTTAAGTTTCTTTCCTTTTCTGTTCTTTTTTTTCTCTCTCTCTTCGAAAATGTGATGCCACCGCATTAACATATTAAGAACAGAGCGGATCTTTGACAATAAAAAACAAAAATACTTGACTTTTGTTATAAGATCAACAGACCCACAAAAAGAAAAATATTATTCTTTGCCTTTTCTGATTCTAATTCTAATGAATTCAAGGTAAGAAATCTTGACAAGAAATGACAATTGTTATGCGCTTAAAAGAATTTCAATTCTTGAATTCAGGAATTAAAATATCGCAAATTTGAATGAAATTTTTTTTAATAAAAATACTTTTATAAATGACACGGTTTTTAGTGTCAGTCGGAGATGACATTGTCATACCAGTGCGATGAAAAGTAGAATGGAACGTATACGATTGTAAAACTAATCCTATAATAATTTTATTTCTTAAAAATTCTTTATTTGCGTATTTTACAATATTTTTTTTTACGAGGGTCGGTCATCTAGAGGAACTGCACGTGGTTTCTCCAATAAGTGTTGGACACTAATCAACCAAAACAACCACCTTTAAAACCAAACTTTAAGATGGGATATTCAATACAAATATACAAATTTAATATGGATTTTGGGAATGTTCTGTATTTATAAATTAGTTTTATTGACATTTTGATGATGGTTTTCAATGATCTTCAGCTTTACCTAACCCTGTAAAACCAGAATAACTAACTCTTGAATTATTAATCCATTCAAAGAAATATGAGTTTAGGTAGATTAGTTTTATCTTTTAATTAAGCAAATATGTTTGTGACGGTATGCCGCAAATACCACAGGAGGGGAAAGTCCTTTGTAAGAGATAAAGTTTTCTTATAAATAGTGTATAAGAGTGTATCGAATAGAATCTAGTTCCACTGCTTTAAAATGTAAAATAAGTTATTTCATTCTCATTGATAAAAGGTTCACAACTGTCTTTTTTAAGAATTTGTGAACAAAAACCCAAATTAATTATTAAGTAACATCACATTTTGGTGATAACCGATTTCTGTTCTACAAAATACCCAAAGGTGCGGTGTGTCAAAATAGCAAAAAAAGGAATCTAAAATCTCATAAATTCCAACAAAATTTGGAATTTTCAAGGAAGCAAAGAGAATAACAGACTGTAGCGCCATGAAAATATAAAAATGAAATAAATTTTTTGTATTGGTTTCATAAAGAAATTCTTCACTTCAATTAAAAATCATAACCTATAATTTCTGACATTGTAAAACCATTTTCAAAATTCACTTTGTTATACATTAAATAAGAAAAAATTTCAATATTTTCACACCTTTGTTTAATTTTTCTTTTTGCATTGCAAAAAAAAAAAAAAGCCAATGATAAATTTCTATAAAAAGCCTCAACATCTACCGCACCTCTTAAAACAAATCCTGTCATTTTTTTTCTATTATGGCATATCATATTGGAATTTAACAAAATAAATATTTGCATAGACCATATCTAACACGCAATGCCACAAAACAGAAATCCTACAATATTTACTTTTATTCAATTCATCAATCTATTATACATATTTCAATTCTTAAATTAACCTGTGTCTTTGCCTGTTGAATTAGCAACAAAAACAACCATATACGTATATTAAATTCATAAAATCAATTCATCATCAAATCAAAGCTGCCTAGTATGATTTTTTGTATGCATCCTGCCTGCATTTAACAAATATACATAATATGATTGATATTGTCTTTTACAAAATTTTTTGGTTTGAAGTGAATTTGTAGAAGAAATAAATTGAAGTAAAATGGGTTTATTTGTCATGATGCCTTTAAAATGATGTATGAAGTCATGCATGCAAATATGAATAATTTAAATAATATTTTATAAAAGATACCGACACTATCATTTCAACAATCAATGAAAAGTATTGAATTTATTTATATTAGATAGACACATAAATAGATAAAAAGATAGAATGAGTGACAAATATTTGAATATTTTGCATATTTAAATGATTTTTTTTGTAATTTATTATTACAGTACAAAACCAACAGGAAGAACAATATGATTGTTGATTTGCTGATTAGTTGTTTTTTTTTACAGATGATGGGATAATGGTTTGATAACAAGTGGTTTTTGGCAATTTTTAGTACATTTCAAAAAAAAATTTGAAAAAATGTGCCTATTAGTTTCACTCTGTGCGACAGTCCGTGAGTCCGTCCGTCCGTCTGTTTACAAAACTTCTACACCGTTAAAGATAAAATTTTAACCATGGGTAGGTGTCATAAAAAAATTAATTTTGTGGAACAACTTTTTCATGTAGCCCCATCCATCAGGGAACTACAGCCTCTCAAACTTTGAAAAAGCCTATTTTTAAACGCGTATATTTCCTGTTCCGCTTAACATATTTTGAATCTGAAAACGCCATTCGACATAAATTTTCTTTACCTTTATAAATCAATATTAAAATTATATATATTTTTTAAATTTAGTATTTAAATTCACCGTTATGTGAAAACCAAATTTTGCATGGTTTTTCTACCTTCATAACTCCGGTACGCTTTTAGATAGGGGTTTAACATTTTGAGGCAAGAAAGAACTTTTAGAATTAATACAAGAAAAGAAAATTAGAAAATTTTTTTGTACCAGCCCCTGCTTAAGAGCTATTAGGGCTCAAAAATTTAAAATTTGCTATTTTTAGGCATCTATAACTTAATCACCTGTACAAATTTTTCTTCTGCAAGTCATAAACATAAAAATTAAAGCTCCAGTAATATATTTTTACGTGTGTTAACGGTTTTTCTTAGCTATATAGGGTTCCGGACTTACAGCCCCTCAAAATTCCAGAAAAGTCCTATTCTCACGTTTTTTCTTATTACATGAAATTTTTAAATTTTTGTGCAAGTCACAATTCTAAACAGTTTGTATTGCCTTTTAGAAATATGCGCTTTTAAAAACCGTTGGTTTACATTCTACCTTGTTTTATTTGTTTTTACAATTAAATGAAACTTAAAGGATTTAAATTTCAGTAAAAACTATGAAAGAGTCGTATTTGTATTTAAGATTATTTTTAATAAATCGGACCTATTTAAAATCTAAGAAGAAAGGCTATAATAAAAAAATTAAAAGTTTATTTTATAATGAACCTGCAAAGATTTATTTTAATTAGTTGGAAATTTAAAATTAATTTAAATATTGAAATTTTATGACACTAGTTATTGATTGGAATTGCTTATAAGAAGGCATTAAAAATTTCTTTTTGACTAAATACCTTGTTGTATGTAAATATTTTTTTTCTTGCCACTCCTATAAGGATCAAAGGGCATCCACTAATTCATTTACTATTCAAACATTAGACTAAGCTTCAGTTTCTTGAATCATTAATTTCACTAAGCCGTTGATCACTCGGCTGTAGCTATTGTACAAGACTATGAGACGTTTCTGCGCCATCTTTCATGTCACAACAATATTTTTTTATTATTATTTTATTATAATATATACAATATAATATTAATTATAATTTATAAGGCATATATAGTTATTTTTAATTTAATTATGTTATACTAATTATGTATTATAAGAAAAATCTATAAAATTTTTATTAATCTGTATGACCCAGCCGGGGTTTGAATGCGGGACCTTTCATATGAAAGACCGGTGTCTTAACCGTTACACCATTGGCTGAATGTACATATTTAAAACAGTAAAAAAAATGCTTAACTCATATGACAATTTCCTTAAAATTCTCTAATATTAAATGATTTAATTTGAAACTTCCATTGTCTAAATAACGCTAGTTTATCTTGATAAATCTCATCAACACATACATACTGATCTTTTATTTCACTTGAACTCAAATTTTCCTGCCCTTTTCAATAAAATAATTCATTCATTTATTTTTTTTTTTTTTGTTCTGATTATTTTAATTATAATTTTTATTTAATTAAATCACCTCATAACCATTTTAATTTAATAATTATTTTCGAAAATACCTATCATTCATTCTATATTTTCACTTATTAAATCAAAAAAAAATAATAAACCACTACTACACAATGTTCTTCAAATCCCCAACCAACTAACATTAAAACCACACAGTCGCTCACATTCAATAAAAAAAAAAAAAAAAAACTGGCAAAAAAAAAATTGAGATTATAACATACACAAATACTTTTATCTTCCTTCCTACAACATTATTTCTGCTACACATCAGGGGATCTTAACCCTTCCTTTTTCCAAAGCTGATAATTTTAAATGAAAATTAAATGATTTTTCCATTAAATTTAACTTCATAAAAAATGAAATTTTCATTCGTTTTAACACAAAATTTTAAATTTTAAGCACAAAAAAAAAAAACAAGTATTTAATATTTTGATAAAATCTGGTTCTCAAATGACAAACAGCAGCAGCAATAACAACAATGACAACAAAATTAAAAATACACGATTCATATGAATTAAACACCAGTTGTTGTTTTTTTCTTTGTTTTTTTTTTTTCTTTGTTTTTATTCACCTCAATACACAACAGACTCTTACTATTAATAAATTAAATTAAAAATGAAATATGATGAAAGGCATCCAAATTTTCTAAGGCATCATATACTGGTAAAATCGTTGTGCATACCCTTAATTAAATTTAAATTTGTAGTGGTAGGAATATATAGGAGAAAAATAGTGCTAAAACTAGAAGATATTTCAAAAAACCCTTATAATAAGTAATCCAAATTCAATATTCCAAATCGGTATTCTGTAATCGAATCGCATAAGGTTCATTATATATGCAATAAATAGAAGTTTCGTTGAAAAACTATTGAAAAGACAAAAACTGACAGATCAACTTGATAAATTAATGTAATCTAGCAACCCATTTGGACTCTACCATTCATCTAAATAAAAAAAGGAGTATAGGAGTTTCCACTATATCAGTTATTATCCAATCAGTCAGACTATTCTTCATTTTCTAGAATCATATCACTTTTCGAAGCTGTTGCTTACTTGGCTCTAGATATTATACAAGAGTATGACCCGCAAATATTTTTATATCTACGCCACTTATTATCTTATGTAATAACAATTAAGTTGTGTAAAAAGTATTCCTAATATAATGTAATTTATAGACTCTTTGTAAGCTTTCCAATTAATTTGAAATAATCTCTTCAAAATCTCTCTACTTGAAAGTAATGTATGACTTAAAATAATGTGTCATTTTTTGAGTCACATTCACTTTATTCTTTGTTTCAGCTGACATTGATTAAAAAAATATATAAACGATATGATTATCTCTTAAACAACAATTGAGAAAACTACCAAAATGTTCGTGGATTAATTACTATGAACCTTTTAACAGTAAAATAAATCAAACAGCAAATTCAGGCTTCAATCAGGAAAGACTAAAAGAATAACAATTGAGATTAAAACAATCGAAAATGTCCATTTATTAAATTACTTCAGAAAATCTCATTTTGCAATAAATGAAGCTCGAATTTATTTTATGCATATTAATTTTTATAGACCCTATCATTTTTTCTCCCCTTCTCCCCCAATCTGCTCAGAGTACGATTTTAAAAATCGAAAAAAATAATTATCAAATTTACAAAGAGGAAAATTTTAATTTTTCAATTAAATTTCGATTTTGAAAATGTCAATAAGGACATAACATAACATGACATGACACCAGAACAATTAATCTAATAACAATGTAATTCAATCGATCCCGATTATACACTATAGATGCACACATACATACATATATTATTTCTAAAAATATGCAAAAAATATTAAAATTATTTTTAAAAAAATTTTTTTAAAATTCAAAATTCCAGAGATTTTTGGGAAAATAACATTCAAAAATTATTTTTTTACAAAAAATAATTTACCATGTTATAATTTAACCATGATTCGCTTAAAATAATTTGCAAAAAAAAAAATATGACCTTTGGAAACAGTGAATAAAACAAAAAAAAAAATTATAAAATCTTAAGGTTAATATACGAATGAAATTGTCAATTTCCTGAAATTTCTGCTACAATAATTTTAAATTTATTCATTAAATTTTTTTTTTTTTTTTGTTTTTCGATATCCATGACCTCAGACTCATGCTGAGTCAATATTAAAACTCTGTGTAAATTGTACCAAATTACATAAGTGTTTAATTTAAAGTTTTTTTTTTTTTGTAAATGAAAATTAATATCCTAATGGGATAATTGGGAATTATAAATGTATTATTTGGATAAATGAAAAATAATTTAAATTTTTGAGATAAAATTATGGCAAAAAATTTAATTAGTTATATAATATCAGATATGAAGTTAGTTAAAAACAATATATTTATGTGTATGTATCTTTAGTTAATATTATTTTCAATCAGATACAAAAATAATAATTAAAATTTATTTAAGTTTAAATAATCTGATATTTTAAAGCTAAATGTATTATTCAATTTTTTAAATGAAACTTTAATGTATTCTTTAGGAAACTTACTGGAAAAAAAATGCCTTTTAAATCTAAATTAAGATTTGAATAAAAGGCCCTCGGTTTCCTAGTGGTTAAGATTTTATGAACTTACGACATTCCTTACGACATTTTCAGTCTAACCTGAAAAGGAAAGACTTGGTAATTTCCTTATATAAATGTGATAAATGTGGTAGCACGGAGGAAATAAACTAAATTAAAAAATAAAATAAAAAAAAAAGTTTTGAAACAGAACTGAAATGTTTATATTATACTCAATTGATCTTTTCTAAAACTAATGCAGTACGTATATTTCCTTTCTTTTTTACCTTTAGAGAGGCTTAGAAGCTCTAAAATCTTATTATTTTGCTGTTGAATATGGAAGCCAATAAAACTTTGATTTAATTCTACACTGTTTTCCTTGATATAAGAAAAAAATGTTTAAACTATTTTCTCCAATCTTTTTTTTTATTTTATTTTATTATTTTGTTTTTTTTTTTTTAAATGAGCATATTGCTCAGCAATACAACATTAATGGAACTGTTCATCAATGAGTTATTAACGAAAATCCAAAGGTAAGTTATTTAACCTACAAATTTTGAAATAGTTTTGGAACAGATTGGGTACAGTTATTACCGGCCTTAACGACAAAGAGCTAAATAAAATTCGGAAGAATTTTGAATCGGCTTTATCACCATGCGTGTTGACGAAAGGTCATTTGCAGTGGGAGTCCCATATACTCAGTTTCTGTCAATTACAATCTGCCAGAAAATTGAGGAAATTTATTTGAGTGTAATGGAAAGCCAATGAGCAAATATGCGACAAACACAGATAATAACCGTATTTTACAGTAATCAGTCAGATTGCCATAACAATCATTAGAAATACACCTTTTCGATAAAAAGTTTCTATAATAATAAAAAAAAATTCTGTCACTATCACCAGTGCTTTTAAATATATTTAATTTTATCATTTTCAGTAAAATTTTCTAAATGTTTCAAAATTAAATTTTTTTCTTTCTATTTAAAGTTAATCCTTAATAAAAAAACAAAAAAAAAAACAAAAAAAAAAAACATTATTTGTACAAAGAATATGAATAATAAATAAATTTCATTCCCACAAAACCTATATATGTATATACTCCTAAGGGAATGTGAAGTAAATCCTTAAACGTTTACTTGTTTATCCCTTTTTAAAATATTTGTTATTATTGCTTTTTTTTTTCTTTTTTGCTTCTATTTATAATATTATGCATTAAACTATGCAAAAATGACTTCAAAATTAACTTTTCTTCTTTTAACTCCTCTCAACTACCTCTTTTTTTTACATACACACATTAAAAATAAATAAATGTGGAACAAAAAACAACTTCAAAGTGACATAATCCTTGTAGTGTTTTAAAATTTTTCTAAAGAAAATAAATGTAAAAAAGAATTAAAAATATCATTTAGATAAAGAGAAGAAGAAGAAGAAGCAGAAGAAAAAATAGAAATACTTTTATTAACAAAAAAACACAGCAATATACAGAAAACACAGAGATATGAAATGAAAATTCTGAAATTCTAATAAATTTTCTTTTACTCTTTTCTGGGGTTTTTTGTTCTTGTTGTTGTTGTTGTTGTTGCTTTCAAAATTAATTCCTTCTTTGAAGTTATTTTTGTTATTTTTAGTTAGTTTTCAAGTTAAAATTGCTTGTAAATTGCTACAACATTTGAAAATTATTTTAAAACAAAAGAAAATAAAAAAACACAAATACAAATACAAATATCAAAACAGAAATTTTCAAATCCTTAAAAGTTTATTGTGGTAAAAAATAAACTTACTACTTTTAGTACTAGAATTTAATAAGTTTTTTTTTTTTTTGTTTTTATATAACCTTTGAAATTGAAGTATTTGTGAATTTATTTATTATATTGCCTTTGAAATTGAAGTAACGAGTATTTGTGAATATTTGTAACTAACTCAAAATTAAAAAAAAAAAAAAAAAAAAGAAGAACAAAAACTGATTTGTGATGGTTGTAAAATTTATTGAAATAATTTTATTCGGTTCTAAATACCACGCCTAAAAGACAGCACTGTAAATGAAACAATTTAAATTAAAATAAATCAGTGGCGAACCTAAATTTCGACGTATGACAACTTACGACGTTTAACAAAGTGCTCTTATGTCTTTAAGTATATTTTATAATATGAAGATGATCGAAATACGCGACTTACTTACGTGAAGAATTCGAATTTCCAATTTTGACACGTCGTATTTTTTTTTTTTCTTGTTTTATTTTATTAATTTTTATTTGTTTGTTTTTTATTTCAATGACAGACGCGGCGGTTTATTTCGGTGTACGTCATCGTATCAATATACCATAACATATGTATATTCGGTTCGGCACTTCACATTTCTAATGTTCCTTAGAACTTTTTATATTCATATAAAATATATTTTCAATATTTACTCCAATGTAAAATCGACAAAATTAGATCTTAAAAACGCAGAAAGTGATTATTTATATCTGAATCTGTGGTATTCGTTTTTATATTCTCATTTTTTCTTTAACCTATATCCTACCTTCGAGTTTTTTAAGTTAACACCGCAGTGTTTCTAATTAATTCTGTGATTTCTGTGATTAATTATCAAAATATGATTTTTTGAATATTTATTTATTTATTTTTTATTAATAAAATGTATAAATACATATTTATTAATTTGTTTGGGCCGGTTACCATAAGGGCATGTGGGCCAGCTTAAAAAACTTAATCTATTTTTAAACTAAAACTAATTATATTCTTATATTTTCTATTTATGTGTACGTTTTATTCTTTGTGACTTTATTTATACTTGTTCCCATATTTCGTGGTGTTCTAGTAGTTTTATTATTTTGCCAATGCTGGTTTTGTCGTTTCCAGTTATTGTTTTTGTAATTGGGGTAGATTCATCAGCCCAGATTCTAAGTGTTTCCGGACATTCTAAAAATACGTGTTTTACTGTTGCAGTATTGTTGCAGAATCGACAAATGGGAGGATTTTCTCCAGTGAATATGTGTTTGTGTGTATATAGGGTGCAAAAATGTGGAAAGCTTCACAATTTTGCGTGTCATCCTTGCGCAGGGGCCATGCTTATCTTCTCTGTATCGTTCCAATTTTAGTATATGTTCTGCCAAAGCAAGAACGATTGAATATTTGATTCGTTCCTCGTTTTACTTTGTGAATATTTGACACCAAACTTTTGTTAATATTTATTTTAATTCTATTTATTTAACAAAAAATTGACATTTTAAAAAGATTCTCAAAGAGCTGCCTACTCGTTTTCTGAAAATACATTTTAAATGCATCACGAATGATACAAATATTATTCTCCCGACTCTTTCAATGGACCTCTTAAAGACTTTAACTTACAGTTTGCCAATATTACCATCAAAAGAAATAACTAGAGAAATTTATTTGTAAGTGATCCTAACAATTTTCTAAAAACTTCTGTCTAAAATCAAAATAAGATCACATTTAAATAAATCTAAATATTTATCTTTAAAGGAAATAGTATTGAAAAAGAAAACGTAAAGAAAAAGTTTTTATAAGTGTTTCTAACAAAAAAAAAAAAAAACTATATTAAAAAGTTTTAAGAAACCTTATAAATTTTTTTATTCTTTTTTTTTTTTCGTTTTTCCCGACAACTAATAAATCCAACCATTGCTATTACTACTATCAAAAAAGTTTCTTAAGTTTTAAACAGCGAAAAAAATATTTTTTCGTTGTTTTTTTTTTTTTTTTGTTGCTTTTTTTTATTTTTAATTGAAAATTTGTTTTAATGTCAAAGTTCGAGTTTGATTTTATCAAAATAAAATAAAAACTTACGAATCATGATAACAATTAAAATTTCAATTGAAAAATTTTTTTCACCCAAAACAATTGATTTTGAAAAACAAAAAAGAAAAAATGGCAGGAAAATTAAGTTTTGGCGTCAAAAATAAAAAAAAATAACTTTTTAATTTGGAATTTTCATCTGTTACTTTAGGGAATAATATTTAGATTTCTTTTTTTAATGAAAATTGTTTTAATCGAAATCGAAATTGTTTATACCAGTAATATTGGAAATTTGAATGCAAATAAAATTTCTATAAAAATAAAATAATTAGCGTATGCCAATCAAAGTTCTTTTACTTATATTGTAACACCTATAACCATTAAATTGCTTCTAGATGATAATTTTGGTGATTAAAACTCCTTGTGAAGAACTTTAAAATGAGATATACTGAATAAATTTAAAATTTTTTAGTTTTAAATGTTTTCTTTTTCATTTTTAACCAAAGGCACGCTTAACAATACTAAGAGGTTTGAAAATGAACAGAGGCAACCTTTATAACAGGTGTAATTTATAAAAATTTAAGCAATTTTGTACATAATCCTACGAAGACAAGATAGTAGGCCAATTTTAAATCTTGTTTTATTTTACAAATATTTATTTTTTTTAATTTCTTTTAAAGCTAAATTTCAACTTCTCTACGTTATTTGATATATTAGGTTTTAAAAAATATTAAAATTTTAATTTTGAAGAAACTCTCCATTTTTTTACTATTGTAGAAAATATTTTCATTATTATAAAAGTTAATTTTTAAGAGACTTCGCCACTACTTTTTCACAAAATCTCAAGAAACATATGAATTTTATAGAATCAATTTTTAACATAGGATTCGACATATTCGGGTAAACATTTCATAATGAAAACTTATTATAAAAATAAATAAAAATATGGACACTTTTCCGTAAAAGAACAAAATAATCTTTAAAAAATATAATTTATAGGAGCTTCCTCTGACAATACATTCACAATTTTTAACTATTTCAAACATTTCATCATTCAAACAATTTCATTCGATCGCTTTTTAATATTGTTAGTCTTGCCATAGTTCCAGCATTGTTTTCCTCCTGTTCATCCAATAAATTGATATTGAAATTTTTTTTTTGAAAATCGAAAAACTTTAGTAAATCAAACATTAAAGAATGATTGGGACAACATAACGCCAATTTATTCAATTAATTTTAGAATATCTGAACTTCACTTTTCAAATTACTATTTGAATAACGACCAAGTGAAAAGAAAGGTCCACTTAAATTTCTATCTACAATTACCGAATTCGGTTGTTTCAATTGTTTAGATCATAGAATCAAAGATTAGTTTTCTTTAAAACTTCTAGATGACACTTAGTATTTCAATGTCGATATTAGGAGAACAAGCTTAAAGAAAATTAAAACGAATAATCTAAAGAACTTAAAATTTCATTAGACCAGGCTTAAAATAATAAATTTTAATAATTAAAATATAGTAAGTAATACTAAAACAACTCTTTTGCGAAAAAAATTGTAATGATCAACTAAAAGAACTGTTGATCTTAAATATTTGCATCTTTGTTAAACAAAAAAAGAAAAAAAAACAAAAACTATTAAACATATCTCTTAATAAAAAATAAAAGGCATAAATAATAACAAAATGAAGCACGACTTTTTTCAATTCTAGTTAAAAAAAAATAAACGAAAAAAATATAAAATTTGCATATTTTTTTAAAATCCAAATTAGTTTTTTTAAACTTCCTTTCACCTCTTTGTTCACATTTAATAAATTATTTATTCTGTTACTGTTACTGTTGTTATTTTGAAACTACAATTTACAAAATGGCTCGTGCCATTAAATATATAAATCAGTTCACTAAATTTTTAAATACATATACGACTACAATTTTAAATCTATTTATAAGA
The DNA here is from genome assembly GCA_947095535.1 of Poecilobothrus nobilitatus. Lineage (NCBI taxonomy): Eukaryota > Metazoa > Arthropoda > Insecta > Diptera > Dolichopodidae > Poecilobothrus > Poecilobothrus nobilitatus. The sequence goes on from OX352774.1 coordinate 118,281,483, forward strand.
TCCCCGATCCCATATTTATAATACAGAAGAATTGAAAAACCCAAAAAAAAAAAAATTAAAAAAAAAAAAAGAAATCTTTAAACCTATTAAATCATATAGAAACCATTGGACTCCATTGTATCTGGGAGTTACAATCTTTTACAGATTTTCTTTTTAATGAATTCAATAACGTTTTTTTTTTTTTAGTGCAAGCAAACATTGGCCATGCTTCGATTAAAATCAAAAAGAATAAAATAAGTTCTTAAGTAAAACTGTACCTATACCCAACCCATTTAATATAATTCAAATTTCATTGCTATTTTATAGAATTGCATTACTAAAATTGTATCATTTTTTTTTTTTTTTTGTTTTTTTGGTACCAGAATTACCATTTTTTTTTTTTTACTATAAGAAAGCAAAACACAGTTTATCATCATCATCATCATCATCATTACTTGTATCTTGAACCAGCACAAAAACAAAAAAAAAAAAAAAAATCTTGGATTTTAAATTCAGAAAATTACATGGACACGTATTGTCATCTTTAACTAGCCAACTAATAAATGATATAATGCACTGTGATATCATTAAAACAAAACATAAAAATTTAATATTTATTTTCTTATTTTTCTGGAAAATTTTATACAGAAAAGATTCTATTGACCAAATTTATATTCATCTCTACAATGAAAAAATGAACTTCCCCCTTCCACTTTGTTCTACTGCTTGAAGAATTTAATTTCAATTCGTATCAAATACCTTTACTTTCTTTTTACTATTTGCACAATAACAAATCTTATTTCCAATTTACTTATTGATAAACTGGGCACGTATCAATATAAACTCTTAAAATAAGAATTGATAATATTTTAAAGAAAATTCAATTTAAATTCGCTTACCACTAAAAAATTCTAAGGAGTGCTAACAACCACCATAAAAAGAAAACTAAAGGGATTCATTATGACTTGAAGTATAGATAAGGAAAGAGCAGAGAAAAATTAAGCACAAAAAAAAAAAAAAAAAATTAAAAAATTTTCTTCATTTAACTGATCTAGCCAATAAGTCATCTCGATTTCAAAACTTTTGTTGTTGTTGCTGTAGTTTTATTTCTAAAAAAAAATACTTAGAAAAAGACGTACCTAGGTAGATGAACCTATAGAAAAGGAATAAAAATATAGTAAAAAAAATAACTCTAAAACAGTTTTATGTTTAAATTTACTATTTAATGATTTTACGCGGCTGTATACATTAGACTAGAGTATGACTTACGTATAAAAGCAATGTACTGATTTATTGTTTTTGTTATTATTGTTGTGCTGTGCTTTCCTTTACAGACAAACGAGCTGATTTTCATGCCATTTTTATTATAAAAACAAAAAATCTTAAAAAGCATTAAAATATATTTATTTTTTTTACTCGTTTGCTTCACTTCGTTTATATACCTTAATGTTTTACCTTTACTTGTGTACTATGTTTTGAGTATACCTTTTGTACCTTATAAATTCACTAGAGTTTTGTTTTTGCTTGCTATTAAAGGTGTTTTATCATCAATATTTATCGATAATTCGATTTATGTACTTTTGAAAGTTAAAACGTTTTTCTATTCAATTCAATTGTAACGGTTTAAAAATGTTATACAATTGTTGTTGTTGTTATTGTTATTGCAATTTTCATCTCAAATGTATTTTTTTTTTTAAATGCATCGTTATTTTTTTTACGTACAATTTTTCATCTTATTTCTTTCTTGCTCTGTTTCTAGTCTTGATACAGCATTAAAATAATAAAATGCAATTTTGTTGTTAAAAATTTTGTGCGCAACTAAAATGTAAAGGGAAAAAAAAAATGTTAAGTATAAGCATGAAAAACCGTTATTTTTCTTCTATAATTTACAACTTTTGTTCTGGTGCTTCGTTTTAGTTTTTGTTTTTTTTCCTCTTCTAATGAAATATCGGTTTTAAAGGAGATGTGGAAGGAAAAAAAGAACCACAAAATTTTTAGGAAAAAAATTAAATTAAAACATATTTAAAAAATATTAAAATGTGGAAGTAAAAGTTTAAATAAAAGGAAAATTCATTGTAGATACAATGTTATAATGCTGTAGTTGTTCTTTAGTAGAGTAAATAGACAACTATCGTTACACCTAGAGCCTATGACTCGTTCTGCACTCCAACTCCATGATACGTTCGTTTATCGCTTCTTCTTTTCACAAATATATTTACTCCATCTGAGTTTCTCGTCCAGGGATACCTAAGTATTTTACGCTTTTGAAATTTGGGCACAATTTTATATATGTTGTATAAGTAAAAAATGTTTATTTCAGTTTTTCTCAAAAATTGTTATTAAATTTTAATTTACAATCAACTAGAGTGTCTTTAATTTTTGATAACAAAAGAAAGAAAGAAATAATTTTAATGTGGTAGAATATCTTAAGCATCTTGTATTATGTATTCTTTAATTATTTCTTATTTTAATGGATTTGAAAGATGAAAACCATAATAATAAGGAAACCACTATAAAAACAAAATTTATTAAGTATTCCATTAAGTTTCTTATAATAAAAAAAAAATTCAAATTCTTTAAAAATATTTAAATCTGGATCATGATATTTACATAACAGATAGAAAATATAGAAAGTATTTGTAATTAGATACAATGCAAAAATATTACAAATATTAAAACACCACATATTTGCACTTTTAATAAAATTCAATAACCAAAAATCCTTTCTTTTCATTATGCATATAAATATCCTTATAACCTATATAAAACTATCCTTATAACTATCCTTATAACTTATATAAAATTATCATTAAACATTTTGCATAATAATAAATTTTAATTTCTCTGTACTCTTTTGTAGAAAATTTTTATCTATATCAAAATTTTCTATTTTAAATATTTGTTGAAATGGCCCACATCCTGTAAAACAAAAAAAAATCTCGCAAAATTTTGTTACTTTATTTCTAAGGTATATGTTATGAAAATAAAATCAAAATGAAAATTTTGTAGAAACTTTTTGGTAGTTCTTAGTTACTCTATAGTAACTATATATAGTAGTAATTTTTGCCACTCAAACAAATTTTATGTAAATATAATATACAATGATAGGTTACACATTTTAAGTTCCGATCCGACTCATGTTGAATTTTCCTCCTTCTCTTTTTACCAAAAGAATGAATTAAATATTTATAAGCCCATATATTATCTGTTTTATTTTCTTATCATCAACACACAGATGGAATACATGTACTTGGAATAATTTAATTGAATATGTTTGCTGATAATGTTTTTATTGTTGTGGTTATGTTGCATTCATCAAGAAAAAATAAGACAAAAAATTCAAAAAAAAACATATGTTGGTTCTAAATATTTTCTCTAAAAAATTTGGTTTTGTAATAGGAGTAGTTTTGTTAGTGCTGTTTGAGGCTGTATTATTTAAAATGAACAAAATAAAACTTTATAGGGATTTGTAATCCTATTAGTATATTGATTGATCGATCAATCTCATTGAAAAGAAAATGTATACTTTTATATATTTTTGAATATCCAACTATATCAATAATTTATTTAAGTTATTGAATTACCAATTTAAGTATTTATGTATTATTATACAGAGTGTTTCGGAATTCAATTAAACGTAATTAATACCTTGCAATTACTTCAACATTTGTACCGTTCTCCTTCCTTAATTCACTTACAATTATCTCATAAATTTCTAAAACACTTGAACGTATAGAAAATTTAATATTAAATTTTTAATTTTAATCTTGACTAAAATGAGTTTTATAAAGGGACTCTGTAAGGAACTTTATATAGATTACATGTACCATTGTTGACAAGTAAAGTTTATTATGGAATGAGCTCATTCTAACGTGGAAAAAGTACCGCAAAATGTTTACGGTTCCTCAGTTGACACGTTTATGTTTTCCCTTGAGAGCTTTTTATTGTCTATAAAGTTTATATCCGACCTACGATAGAGTATACAATCTCACATTTAGTCGAAACTATCTACATTAAATTAATTTAATTAGGTTCAGAAAATTCCGCTTGATAAGTAGATCCAAAGATCCAAATATGACACATAACTTAGCTTCTCTTAGTGTTTGTAGAAATATTCACTCTCATCTTGTCATCAATTTTTTGTTGGTGATGGTTCTTGTTTCTACGTTCCTTTTGGGTGAATGGAGAACATCCTACATATCGAATTTATTACTTTTATCGGTTTTCCCTTCAAAAAGAAGTCAATTTGTGTTCAATAATAAAAATTTAAAGGAAAATTAAGCATCTTCCTCCAATCAACACCTCAAAATTTGTTAACGTTCTCCTTTCTTAATTCCCTCTCATCCATCTCCTTAGCACAAACAATGTTATTTCACTAAAGATCCTCGTTAATTGTCATTGTGTAATGCTTACCAAAAAAAAAAATAAAAATTATACTTTTAAACGAAAAAAATATGTATTTATAATTTAACTTTAAACCTCAAAACTCTTCGCTATTTAACAACAAAATTTTTTTATGTATACGAGATCATAGTTTATTTTTATGGTAAATAATGATTTAATATTATCCTATTGCGTCTTGTTGCTGTTTTTACAAACAAAGGTGAACTAAATAAAAAAAAAATTCTAATAAAAGATCATCGAGCATATTCACCATATTAAACTCTAGACATCCATAACATATGACTTCAAGGCTAGTACTTTAATATTTTAATAATTCCATTGTATTGGATAAAGAAGAATATTGAACAATAAGAATTGGAAATTTGAGCTGCACTTTTGGAGCATGGATACAAAATAATGCCCATATTTTATAAGATTTTTTTATTTTTTTTTTAGTTTTCTTGTAAAACAATGCAACATGATTGATCTGAAGTTACCATAATTTAACAAAAAAAAAAAAAAACAATATGTGGCAAAAGATTTAATATTGTGTACAGTATTCAACAAAATATTTTGTACTAATTAAATTTTGAAATTTAATCCAAATTTATTCGATCTAAAAGCAAAAAAATATAAAAAAATATGGAATTGATGTCTAAAGTAATATATGAAATCAACTACCGTTCCTATAGTGAAATCTGTGTTTGTTTTAGATGTTTTTGTAGTCTTAATTATATTAAGTTATGATGGAATGCCTTGTCGAAGTGTAGATGATCTTTCTTTTGTAGATAGGTAGGTAAGGCCTGCAAATGCTCAGTTAAGCCAGTTTAAGCCTGCTATGATACTCTGGATCAGTGTTTCTTCTAATTAAACTATTGGGAGCTTCTGACAAAGCAATGTAAATTTGTTAAGTCCACCTCCGACAGATCGAAAAGATCGAAAGATCAAAAAGAATGGAAAGATCAAAAAGAAAAAAAAATTCCCAGAAACTTTCTTCATTTTAGAGCAACAGTTGGGCATTTACATAGCAGGCGAAAGATTGATTCCTCTTCTTTTTTACAGCTTCTGCAAAAATAATATGAGAGGAATCTTTGCCTGCTGGCATGTCTGCCGATTGGACAATGTCCTGTTAAAACCACTATTACATTGCCAATATTGCGGCGATTTAGGAATACGAGGTTAGTCGGCCATTTGAGATCTATAATTTAGGTCAGGTTTATTTAGCAGCAGTGCAAGTGGTAATAGAGAATCACCTGCTGTTTGTGAGTGTATTGGATTTTTGTTCTAACTAATATTTCTTTTGTACATCGAAAATTAATCTGCTTATACTTCATGGTCAAGACTTTTCAACCAAATCTTCATGTTCAAACCAATAATCTCGAATATTGTTTGGTAATGGTACAGTAGATAAGCTTGTGTTCATACTATTAAAAAACAAAATATGAATAATTTTCATTGAATTATGATTTTATTCCTCTTTTCTGCTTTATTTTATTTTTTGTTTTTTTATTTTTTTTATCTTATATGAGATCCTTAAGGGTTTTTAATAAATTCATTGTTTTTAATGTTTTTTTATTAAATATTTGTATCGAAAGAATAATATTTAGTTAGAATTGTTTGGCTAGAAGCAGATTAAATGGTAAATTGGTGTGTTTTTATGTTTGTATGTATAGTTTTTAATAATAAAAACTTTAAAATTTTATTTATTATTGTCATAAAAAAACTTAATAAAAATGTATTCAACACTTTGGAACCTAAAACTTTAAGATTACATTAAAAATGTTAACTATTGTTTAAAATATAAACAGAAAACCAAACCTACGATAATTTAATCTAAACCAAAAATAAAGAAATAAACCTAAAAAGGCTATTTTTAAATACTCTGCAAATTGTAGAATGAAATATTATTGATAAAGGCAGACACACAAAATGTAAGCATAGTCCGCATATTAACAGTTCTCAAAACGAATGAGTTTTCATAACCATTTTTATAGAACCACCTAGAAATTCCCATAGTGTTGAAACGGGCATTTGCTACCTCTCTCTTGGTACGGCGGAATAGTTTGAGAGGATAGATAATTAATTTTGATACAATAAAGGAAGTGTCATTACAAGATATCTATAAAAAAATGAAATCGCTTCAATATATTAAAAAAATATTGAGAGGAGTCAGTGTTACTAACTTGACGGGGTGGTCAACTAGAAGTAAGGCCTCATTTTAGACTTTGTCGAGCTCTTTTTTGAAGAAATCAAAATCTTGCTTTCGCTCATGCCACTTACATATACTTTAATGTCATTACAGTTGTCTTTTGCAGTGTTACTCAAAGTCTTGCCAATTTTAACCTAGAATAATATGAAACTTTTAAGATGTTTTAAATCATTATACAATTTCATAATACCAACATAAATTTTTGAATAAATTTTTTGATGTATTTATAATTATTATTATTTGGACTTATACTTGTACCCTTATTATCATTGAAATTAAAATGTAGAACATAAATTTTTAATTTTTTTTTTTTCTTTGTACAATACAAAAAAATAAAAGAAAACAAAAAAAAAAGAAAACCTAAAGCTTGTTTTTTTTTCTCTTTATTATATTGTCTACCTTTTTGTATAGAGTCTTTGTCTTATGCTCGCGATTTTTTTTTTTCTTTTCAGTTGTTATCTGTCCTTTATATAGGACAACACAAAAATTATTATCATTATTCTTATGTTTGTTTTTTTTTTTTTTGTGTACTTTCAAAGTTTTTCTTTAGATGGTTTTAATGTATATTTTTTTCTTTTTTCAAAATCCAATTGAATTCGTATACCAAAATGGGAATGAATACCTTCACCCATGAACATATATGGTTTGCTTTTAATATACATATACATACCTATGTAAATTCATATGTCAAATGAATACGTGAAATGCTATAAGGAGAACCCTTAAAGCTATAATAAGTTTCATGCCATCATGCCTTTTTTTTTATAATATTAAAAAAAAAAAATTATAATTTTTTCGGGGCAATGATTTTAATATGGAGCACATATAAGGCTCTTTCGCTCCTTATAACTCTGATTATAAAAATAAATATCATAGCAAAAGACAAAATTTCCATTTATAGAAGAAAAGGAAAATAAAAAAATTTCGATTTCTTGAATTGCTCTGTACATATCCAGTGGATGTTGCCTTGAATTGTTTTTCTTTTTCCTTTTTCTATACATATATGGAATTTAAATGAAAACCTAGAAAAAGAACTAGAAACAAATCAAAAGAAATGAAATGAAACGAAATATAATAAAAAAAAAAAATTACTAGATCTGTTTCTCTGATTTATGTTTATTATTAGGTATTTCTGATATATCTATATATATATACATATATATATTTATGTACACATATATGTACTATAGGTAATAACTAACCTTGTAAGGAATCTTAATTTATTTATAGGATGATTGGCTAAAATTGGTATAATATAAAAAAAAAAGTATAATAATATGTACTTCTGTTTTTCTTTCTTGGTACTCCAATTTAAGAATAAACTGTCAACTTTTCAACCCAAATATAAATTTTAAGAATACCATATTGGTTTTGAATGTTCACCTTTCTTTTTTAGTTTTTTTTTTTAAATTAATTTGAATTGAGTTCTTTTTATCTATTTTAATTTTAGCTTAAATGAATAGCAATTTTTGGTTTTTTTTTTATTTAGAAATAATTATTTTAATGTTAAAAAAACAAAAATAATTAAATTCATTGATATTGAAATTCAATTTGATGCAAAAAAACAAAAAAAAACTAATCTCTAAAAGGTATATTTTAATCGAATCTATAAATATATTTAAGCTAAAATACAATTAAAAATCATAATATAACTTAGTTTACAAGATATATAATTATGGGTATCCTTTCAATTCTTGTGTTATACTTTGGTGGTAATAAGGATTGACTTGATCTAAATCTAAAAGTTCAGAAATACTTGATAATCACGAAATGCAGTCATATACAAGTTATTGAAACCAATGGTTTACTCTGATTTTCATAATTTATTTTTGATGGCCCCTCAATATTTAATAACAAATTGTTTGAAGTTAAAATTGATTAGAATGCACTTGAACCCGTAGCTACAGGCTTTCCCCATATGGAACGTAATACTTTTTAATAATACAAATAAAAGCAAAACATATTGGAGAAAATTTTTCAACAAAATTTCAATAATGTAACAAGATAAGATTTAATTTTTTCGATAACAGTAAAGGATGTAATAAATATGATGATAACATAAATTGCGATTTTTTATGCAAAAATTACATATATTAAAAAAATCATTGGATATATCAATATTTTTCGACTTTAAAGGCTTATAACTATTCAACTATTAATACTAGGAAAAGTTTTAATGTTAGTACAAAAGTTGTGTATCGATCATAGTTTCCTAATCATAGTTTCAGCTATATATCGATACCTATATTACCAAAACAACATAATGAAAATACTTTGAAGGCCATTATCTTAGAAAGTGTAAAGAATAGACACCTTTTCCTTCCCCACTTCCAGAATAATTTTTTGCCTATTTTCACCATCCCTATGATTTCTTATCTTCGTGAACTTCGGCCTTCGAACACTCGATATATCTGGCATAAATTCTTAAAAAAAATAAATCGCATACATAACGATCAGATACTGTAAATAAATTATTAATACCTTAAAATAATTACATAAAAGCCAAATAGCTTTTAATAAAAATTTTCTTCATAATTTAATGGTGGTAAATTCATTTTTAAAAACATAAATATATTTTTAGGTATATAACAAAATTTAATTTATTTATTAATTTATATAAGTATTATATATCATAGTATTATACAATTTTATTAATACCATAGATTATATATTCTAATCGCAAGTTGGATTTATTTAGAAAATTTACATATTTACTGTAACTTTGCTACCAATATTTCCAATTAAAAATGCTTACGACCTTTACACTATTTTCACTCATACTCCTCCGATTAATACACCATATGCTTAAACACTCGACAGGCGAGGCCTCCAAAATTTAATAAAATTTTTGAATATAAACACATAAAATGAAATTGTCTACTTTTAAGGATTACATTGTATTTATAATCCTACATACACAGATACACTTTAGGTATCTATATACTATACAAACAATACAATACTATAAATATGTACAATATTTATTTTGTATATATAAAAATTTAAAACAATTATTTACAATTATTGGTATATAACGGTAAAAGGCTTTCCTTTTATTTATTCTTTATGTTTTTTTTTTTTTTTGTATTATTGTTTATTGCATAAACAAATTTTCTAATTACTTTTACAAAACAAATGTTTACAAATAAAATATATATATATTTTGTGTAGGTACAAATGTTTTGTTTTAATTTCTAAACTCATTTAAATTCCATTTTCTTACTCTCTACACAAAAAATGTTCCACAAAAATTACAAACAAACAAACAAAAACCTATAGGGTATGGTGCAATTACAAATTTTGTTTTTTTTATTTTTTGTAATTATCAAACAAACTGCTGCTAGTAAAAATTAGTTTAGGTTTGTAATTTTTTTTTATTTTTGTAATTATTGTTTTAAATTTTAACATTAATTCCATTTCCAGTTGCTATTGCAGAACATCCTTTCTATATCCCGCTTTAATGTTACTGCTTTTTCATCTCTAACATAATGCCATCAGTATATAGTTGAAAGATGAAAAGGAAATTGCATTGTTTTGTAATTTAAAGATATGTAATTGACATCAAAGGTTTTTAAATACTGTTTTATACTATATCCTGATGTACTGTCCTGTAACTGTTAATGCAAAAAAATAATGAATTTAAAATAAAATTTATGTAAATAAAAAAAAAAAATAGAACAAAAATATTTAGTTTTAATTCTCTATTCATTTGCATTGTCACGTATTCATTCTTTGCACAATGCAAATTATTGTAATTTTTTTCGAAAAATGTAATTTAGTACAGGATGTTATAAAAACTATATATGAATACTGGACAGGCTCAATCGAAATTATATTGCTTATTATAGATCAACTTTATTCAATTCAGCTTTTTCTTATGTATCCTATATCTTTATGTTTATTCACATTCCTTTTTTTTTTTTGCTAGCTAGAATAGAATTTTAAAACTCGGCAGTATATTCACCACCATTATACTTGACAGATTTGTTTTGAAACAGAAAACATAAAAATTCGTTCGAATAATCCATAAACTGCACGATAAATTTAGAGTTTACTTATGTATTATGAGTTTTAATTGTAAAGCTGAGTTCGTTCATTTACTATACAGTTTAATTTTAAGTTCGATTTATAGAATATTTGTACTAATGAAGAAATACTGCTCGTGACAGCTACTACTAGTACTGATAGTATCGAATTGATACATTTTGAAGTGTTAAGTCACTAAAAATCCTTTTCGCAGACACACAATAAAAAAAAAATTATTGAAGGTGTATGAATATCAACCAATTTAATAATCCATAAAGTAAATTAAAAGCCAAAGATCAATTTCAAGGATATGTTTAATTTTTTTTTTCCTTTTTTTTAATAAAATTTAAAAACAAAAAAGATGAGGAACGGTGTATAGTTGACTGTATCAACTCTAAGATACCCGTACGAACTTAGTTAAGTGCCAAGATATGACAGCTACCTAAACAATCCATTTTGACAGAAGTTATTGGCATAAAACTTGATTACTTTTAAGAAATTTCAAATGTCTAGCTTTATTAAGTACCAAGATGTGAGAATATTAATTTTGTAGCTATCCCAACCTACAACGTTAGACTAAACAAATTTGGCTGAACACAGACAACAATGGCTCAATTATTGTGAGTTGAACAGAAAGACATAAATTACAAAATCGATTCAGAATACGATCCTGAGCAAGAATGTATACTTTTATATAATCTATACTTTGTCATATCTAAACTTATTTTAAATCAATGCTAAAATAAAATAAAAATCGATTTCCATTGCATTACATTTTATCTTTATCTTACGTTTGCTTAAACAGTTATTTCTAACAATTTTTATTCTCTAAATCAAATTTAATTCTAATTTGATAGACTCCATTCTTTATATTAATACTTAGATTTTTTATTTTTCTAATATGTTTGCTGCCTTTGTTCTTTTCTATTCTTTTAAGTTTTAACTCTCCTATAGTTATTAGTTTCAAATTTTAATATTCATTTTTACTTTTTATGTTGAATAGTGTTTAAATCCCATTTTCATCTAATAGCATAGTTATAATTTAAATTTTAAGCTAAATATACTCGTAGAAAACGAATAAATAAATATATCGTTACCTTTTTCTATACCCATAAAACCAATGTAATATTTCCCTTCATAATTTTTACTTTACAACTTGGGGTCCTCGAATATGACATTTGCTGGTAGTTTATTTGTTCGATGTGCACTGAATATTTTTCACCTGAATTAAATTCAAAAAAGGATATTCTAAGGTTATTTTTTCTAAAAAAAAAAACAAAAACTAGTTTATTTTTTAAATCTATGGTGAAACATCAAAAACACTCTATTCTCTTATGATTTTTGATTTGAAATAATATAATATTGTCCCCAGTCCTTATAGTGGGGATAAAATGAATAAATGGTTATTAGTACTTAAATGAAAATTAATTTTAAATGTTTTTTTTCTATGTCCCACATTTAATACAAAATTAATGGTCTTGAACTTACTTATCTACTTCATTTATGTTTTTTTTTATCCTTTTTGATCATTTACCTCTACAACTTCTATTTGTTCTCATCACAGAACATAATGAAATTCTACGCCTCTCAACTTACATTTTGCTATTTTCCTACAATCCTTACGACAGATTAAGACTTTTGTTTTAGATAGAAAGAGAAAGAAAATAATATAAAAAAAATACGTTGTAAATGGTAAACATATGCTTGTGTAGCCTACAGTTATATATTCATAATGAATGTTGAGTAACTCTCTCACTGGCTGGAATTTAAAAGTCCTTTGTTCTTATGATCCTTATTTTGTTCTTTTTTTTAATTTTTTTTATTTTTAATTATGAAAAGTAGAGCACTTCATACGGTTTTTAATCTTTCTAAATATTTGTATTAATTTCGAAATTGTGGCAAGTTTAGACTTAAAAATGCATGTAATTAAAAATAGATATATGTATGTGATATTATTCCTTCAATTGAATAATAATGAAAATAAATGAATAATAATAAATTGATAATGAAATATGAAAACCCAAATATCCAGTGCCAAAAAAAAAAGAACGTAAAGGAGTAAAAGCAACAAAATTTAACAATTGAAGGTAGAATCTTATCTTGAGTTCTTCAGAAGTAGGTGAATTGACACTAAATAGATATTTATTGAAAATTTAAATTCAAATGGTATTAAAAAGACAAAATTTCGAAAAAAAAATGGTGGACAAAAGTTTTGTGTACAAAAGTTATTGTGTTACAAAATTTGATCAATTACCATTATATTTACACCATCATTTGAACTATATTAAAACAAAGAAAAACAATTTTTTTTTTAAATTGGAACCAATGAAAAGTAAAATAAGGAAAAAATAAAAAAAACTTGCAAAAATGATGGAAATTGTAATTGGAATTTTTATATTTATAAAGAAAACGCCTGAGGTTATTTTTTTCAGTACGTTGATATTATTTCTGTTGATAATACTTGCGAATGTCGCAAATATTTTTCATCGTATTTAAATTTAAAAAAAAATTACGATAAGTTAGTGTTGAAAATTATGTTTTTTAAAGATTTTTTTTAACTATGGTTCCTTTAAATAAATTTTCATTACACATTTTCATTATAAACCAATGAGAATACAGAAGAATTTTCTTCATTACAATTTCAACTTTATGTTATATTATAGAGCTGCATTCAAATCGAGAACCTTGATTAAAGTTATATTAATGTGTTATTTCTCTTAGTCATATGTCTACTTCACAATAACTTTTGGTTTTATAATAAGTATAATGATCTTTGTGTTTTCTTTCAATTAATTCAATACATTAAAAATACACTTTTTAAAAGCATCAAGATCTTGTTAAGCAAATCATAAATATGTTTTTTAAATTGAAAGTTATCCAATTTACACTTAAAGTTTTTTTTAGTCTGGAAAGATTACAAATATTGAGCTGTAAAACATATTTAAATAAAGAAAAGAAAATATCGATACCCCAATTGTTTCTTAGGGACATTAGAGAATTCAGAACAAAGAACAAATCCGTCAATTATTAGCATAATTCCAAAAATTTTGAAAAATTTGCCTATTAGTTTAACTCTGCCCGTCCGCCCGTCCGTCAGATAGAGAAAATAATTTATGGGTAAATCTCATAAAAAAGTTAATGTTGTAGAGCAACTTTTTTATATAGCTCCATCCATTACGGAGCTCCAGTCCCTCAAACTTTGAAAAAGTACTATTTTGAAATGCGTACAAATATAAGCAGAATTAAAATTTATTTTTTCAATCTAAAAACGCCATTCGACAGGAATTTTTCTTACCTTTGCAAATCAATATCAAAATTATACATTTTTCTTTAAAGCTAACACCAAATGCTAAAGCTTAAAGTGAACACCAAATTTTCCATGATTTTTTTACCTTCATAACTCCTGATAGACATTTCAAATTTTGAGGAAAGAAGGAACTTTAAGAACTGGTATAAGTTTCCTTAGAATATTTTTTTGTATCACACCCTGTTTAAGAGCTATTATGGCTAAAAAATTTATAATTTGCTATTTTTAAACACCTGTAACTTAGGCACCTGTACAAATTTTTTTCGGCAAGACATAAAAATTAAAGCTTTACTAATATATTTTTACGTGTGTTAACGGTTTTTCTTAGTTATATAGGGTTCCAGATTTACAGTCCCCCAAAATTACGAATAAGTCCTATTTTCACATATTTTCTTATTATATGAAATTTTAAAATTGTGGTGAAAGTCACAATTCTAAACAGTTTGTATTATGTATTGGAAAATTGCGCTTCTACCTTGTTTTTACTATTGTTATTAGTGACGATAACCATCAATAATATTCAGTACCATTTAACATCTTTCTGCATGAAGTAATAATTGAAGGCAACTCTATTGTCACAATAGCAGTTATTGTTATTAGATTAGTATTAATTTTTTTTTTTCGAAGGCAGGTGGGAATCTCGAAAGACACCAATGAAACGAACGCGCGAATTCTCTTTAGTAATTTTGGGCTTTAACCAACTAAACTTAACACACAAAAACAAACTAAACACTCCCTTTCAAACCAAACTTTAGGTTAGAACCTATGGTACAATATACTATTTGATTTGGAGATTGGGAAATTAGCAATAAAAGAAATTGGGCAATATAGGAAGTTATTGGATGTTGGGAGGTTTATTTAGAACAAAGATATTAATATCCTTCTAGAATGTATCGATATCATACACGTCATGGTTGCCAAGAATACTTTTGACTGCAAACTATTCCATATTCGCGCTGTACGCATTAGAAACGAATTTTCATATGCTAATGTGTGTTATCTGGGGATCTTTAAGATATAGGGGTTAGCTTCGGTAGCCCTCTTTGTATCTCGATTAAAGTTTTTGAGAGGAGGCATCAAGGTTTTTATTTCTTCTGAACAATTTCCTATACCAGCAAAATATCTATAAAATATAATATTATTATTATTTACTACAGAGTCAGGACATATTAAGAAACACAAATTTACTCAAGTTTAAAAAAAAATCTCTCTTCTCTCCTTTAAAGAGTACAATATCTTCGTCTCTCCTCTAAAGACTAAAATTCTTTCTCTCTAGGAAGATTAAAAGACTTTTCTTGATAATAAATGCGTAAATTACATTAGTTAATAAGAAGTATAGTATCTATAGTATTACTCGAACACTTAATCCACCTTTATTCTATTAGCTTAATCCATATTTATTACTCGAACACTTAATCCACCTTTATTCTATTCTATATAGTTTATAAAAACAAATTTTTCTAAACCTTTTCAAGAACCCATTAACGTTTCCTAATTAATTTGATGAAATGTAAATTTTAAAGTTATTTGATAATATATGGTTATATTAATTAAACAAAGTAATATACCAAAAATTTTGCAAAAATATTTTACAATAAATTTTTTTCAAACTTAAAAATTCTGTCATTTAATTTATAAGACACGAAAAAATTCTTATTTTGACCTTCATAATCATCTAAAATTTTAATTTTTTCTAATCCCGTTAATTTTTTTAATCTATTCATTGAAAAAAAAATCAGAAGAAGGCGTTACCTGTGCGATCTTTTTAATCCAATAAAAGAAAAATGAATGGAATTTACCCGCAATGTTTTTACCCGTTTTTTAAACTGTAAACCTTCAATTTTTATTTTTTTTTTAATTTTTAATTTGTGTGTTTCCTATGAATCACGTCCAATTTCGATCACCTTCTATTTGAATTTTACAACCACCAAAAACGATTTGTTTTTTTTCATCTCCCAATGTTTGAAATATTTTTAGATAAAGACACTAAAATATTTTTTTCTTCATTGAGTCTATATCTGTTTTTTAACATTATTGTTATGTTGTACCCACGTCGTCTCTTCAAAATTGATCTGTAAATTTTTTTTTTTTTTTTCAATCTCTTATAAACAGAAAAGAATTAGAGATGTTAGAAGGTATGGGAAGGCAGGAGATTATAAAAAATCAAATAAACATGAATACAACAAATTTATTATCGAAAAATTTACAACATGGCGCAACAATTTTAATTTTTCTTTTCATTTTCATTTTTATTCTATCACGTTCTCTCTGTGTATTTTTGTAATATTTTTTCTCAAATATACACCTGTATACGTGGTACCTGTGTTATTTGTGGATGATGCCGGTCGTTTTGTGTTTTTTTTTCTATTTCTTTTTTTTTGTTTTATTTCTTGTAAATGAAAACAAAAACAAATTTAAGAATATTTTCAATTGTATTTGCAGTCATCATCTTCAACTTAGTAACATCAAATTATTTTTAAAAAAGAACACCGACCAACACAGAGGTTCTCTATTGTATTTGATTTCAATTAAAGTGAGAGAATGAGAAAAAAATAACCTTTTCTTTATGTTATTTTTTGCTTTTTTTTTTTTTTGTTAATTATAGTGTTACACCTAATCTTTTAATATTAAATAATTTACTTAAATCATTATCTAATGGAATTCAATACGAAAATAGATATACAAATTCAGGGAGTCATTAAACCATCCATAAATCACATGAGTACCTATGAATATCTATGAATCTCCAGTGTTACCAAATTTTTATTTTGGTGTATTTCTCTTAAATCGTAAAAAAATCTAAGTTAAGAAAGACTGAAGAACTTCTGATGGGAAAAAAAAATTGTAAAAGAAAACTTTTTATTTAAAAACAATAAATTTGATGATAACTTAAAATACATATATGTATTTGCGTACGTACGTACATATATACGATTCCATCCCAACTTAACGATAACAAGAATATTTATGAGAAAAAAAATAGTGTACATAATAAACTTTTAAATATAATGATGTGAAAATTATAGACTTAAAATTTTAGAATAATAGATGAACGTTCACTTGACTTGTATTTAAAAATTTAAAAAATGATATTTGAATTAATGAAGCCGATATAAAAGAATTGTCTTCAAAAATAGTGATGAAGGGACGTGTAAAAGAAACAAATCTTCCGCTGATCAGAATGTTTTTTTTTTGTTTTTTTTTTCTGTTATTAATTTCCATTAAATTTTTGATGGATTAGAATTTAAATTATGAGTTAAAAACAAATTTCGTGGTTTGTTAAACTTGTAATTACTATTGTTGTTCTCGATTTAAGGAATTTATTTTTATTTTGAGTGGATGTTTTTTTGTTTTTGTTTTTATTTTATATATTCAAATTAATAGTGGATCAAAGACTGATTATTCTTTTAAAAAAAAAAAAACAACAAAGTAATTTCAAATGCAAACAATTTAAATTATGAAACGTAGATAATAAACAATAATTCATAAAGAATTCTTAATAATAGTTATTTATTACATTATGATAACCATCGGAAAATAAACCGAAAAGATAACGAAACTAGAGAAATTCGTAAAAAAAAAACGCATAATATATACTTTGTGCACCGTTTAGCAAGTGAATCATTAAATTTAACTTTAGTGGAAAGTAAAGTTTTAATACAAATTGAGAGTTCCATAGCTTGAATCAATCTAACCCTATATAGAGTCAAATTAATAATGTAATATTAGACAATTGATAAATTCTTGAAGTATTCAGGTTTGCTTCAGTTTTTCAGTTATTTCAAAATTAAGTCTAAAAAAAGGCATTTATGTAATGGTAACTGATTGAAAACTTTAAAAGTCACTTAGTCCATTCAGTCATTATACCCGTTTAAACGTATAAAAATAGATGAAGGGTATATAAATTTTATGCTTGCAACATCTTAAAGCAAACGAGATAGATATGGATAAGTATATAATATATTATTGCTCAAGATCGAATTCTGAGCCGATTTAGCCATGTACGTCCGTTCATTCACCCGATAATTTAAAAAATAGTAAAGCTAGTAGCCATTTTAAAATTATTATCATTTCATCTTAATAAAATTATTAGATTTGCTATGGAAATAAACAAGTTTGACCAGCGGTTCGAGTAGCTGCCCTATATCTTGGTACTTAATAAAACTGGGACATCTGAATTTTTTTACAAACTATCAATGTTTGTGGTAATACCTCTGTGAAATTTCCTTGGTTTGGCACAATAGATTTGAGTAGAACCTACATTAAAAAATTGTATAATTTGAAGACTTAAATTCAAATCATTTTTTGGTTTCTTTATGTCTTACATTATTTATTATGTTGGACAAGTGGCACATTACAGATAGTTCTTTTCTTTATATATATATATATATATATATATTTTTTTTTTTTTTGTGATAGGACAAGTGCGGAAGTGAAATCTCATATGTTTATTAATATTATTATTTAACTTTCATAGCAGATAAAATGTTACAAAAAAATTAAATGAGGCAAATTAAATTTATATTTTACGTGTTGAGTATAGGTGTGATTGAGGGTGCACTAAAAAAGTGATTGAAAGCTCTATTTTGTTTTCTTTTCATTTTTTCTTGCAACTATTATGCAACTTCATATTTATTTTATTACCATTTTCTTATCGCAACTTTTTTTAATAAAATGAAATAAAAAACACGGTAAATGAATGGTGGATCATTTATATTGGTAAAATATTGCAAGAGATAAAGAATGCAAATTGCCTTTTATAAAAAATAAAACAAAACCGGCATATTATAAAAAAACAGAAATGTTTTGTAGTTATTTTTTTTTTACTGCAAATAAAAATAATTGTTTTAGATACAGACAAGATAACTTTTCCATATACTTAAACAAGCAAAGTGAATCATTTAAGTATTTTTTTTTCCACTTTTGTAATTCATAGTGAAATACTTGCTAACAACAATTATTTTGTTGATTTTACAATGTCATCAATTTTGTTACGATCCCCATGTCACCGATACGCTCTCTCCACTCGGTCTACGGCGCGCCTAACAAGAACACTTACCCTGTTTTTAGATTCCATATAGGGTTGAGTTCTTCTTCTAATGAAATTAAAAATTTGATACCTCCTCTCAAAGCATTACAAAAAGAAACCAGGAGAGCCTCTGCTGCCCATTTCTATATAGTTCAAATTCCCAGATGGCATAATTCAGCTTATGGAAATTCGTTTGTAATACGAACATCTCGAATGTGGAAGTATTTTCCACATCATGTGCTCCCCAGAATTGGTGTTGATTACAGTTAAAACGTGCAAAGATTAAAAGTGAATATTAACAACTTTGTTTACAATATGCCTGCCAATTTGAAATCCATTTTCATTCCCTAACTCAACTTCCTCTGAACAGGCAGTACATTAGTACCAAAGATCGTATAACCTATTGTTTGTTCAAAAAACGGAGGTGGTGTTTAGTGGGTTAAAGTCCCACACACTCATAAAGGACTCGTGCTCGTTTTCACTCCTCTATAATATCTTTCGATGATTCCCACCTATCCTCGCAAAAAAAAAAAAAATAACAATCTTCATCCAAAATTGCCTACCAGAAAAAAATTTTTTTTTTGGCCTTTCCAGTGAATTCTATGAGAAGTACAAGGTATTCACTATGTCGTTTATTATTCATATTTTACTAAGCTTCAATTTCCTTTTAATTATTATTTTCACTAACCCATTGATTGCTCGAATATAGTTATTGGCTGCACAAGATTATGAAATACAAATATTATTCTTATGCGCCATCTATTATCTTATACAAGAATTTATAAATAGATTATAGGAATTTATTTATTTTTATTTATTTTATATTACGATATGAATTATTCTGATATAAGTAACCAATATTGATTATGAGCTGACTGGGACTTGAAACCGAGACTTTCGATTAGTAGGCAGGCTTCCAGTAAATTTACTTTTCTGTACATATACTGCACCACAAAATATTTCTTTCTTTTTTATATGGCCGTGTCGGGAAGTGATTCGGAAAGTGGAAGAAATTATAAGGAAATTTTGGAATTAAAATTTAATTTTAAAATATACAAAACTGCTAAACTTGTCCGCAAATTGCAAAATATTTTCAAAACCATGAATAACCTTTCGGATTGTTAAAGTAAATCATAAACTCATAATATTTTCTTCTGTAATTTGAAGAGTTTTTAAATCAACTTATGTATGTGGAAAAATTTTGTCAAACTTTTGTCAGCATGAATGAAATAAAACAATAAAACTAAAGAACTGGATGCAAATTATGAAGACATATTTAAAAAAAATCGTTTTGAATCCTTCACCGAATTTTAAATAAAATTATCAAAACTAAAATATTCAATAAGTTTAGTTCATTCGTTTTTCTGTAAATTCTTAAAATAATTTCTAAAATATTGTTAATAAAATAATATTAAAAACAATAAATCAAATCGATTTATAAATTTTATAAAAATTATTTTAAATTATAAATCTGCCACAGACCATATCCGTAAATTTGAGATGTACCAAACATAAACATCTAATAAAATTTTCGAATATAGCATGTAAGGACGAGAAAATGAAAGCAATAAAAATAAAATTTTTACTTGCAGAATGTAATATTTTTTAAATTTTGTTTAAATTTATTATTTTTTAAAATTGTTCATATTTCTTCTAATCTACGAGATAAAAGCAGATACGATTTAAGGCAGTGTTCAAAGTTGTATGTTGTATTTTCTTTATACAAGTGTTCTACAAGAAGTAGTAGCGAATATAAGAGTAGCAACACTCGCTGATATTGCAGTAGGATATATTGACGAAGCCACAATAAAATTGCAAAAGGTAAATGACAAAATATGTTATTGGATAAATTAATGAAAACTGAAACTTAATGAGTGTAAAGGTATCAATTAAAAATACTGTAAAATACCTAGAAATGACCTAGCGGATGGATGTCAAGCTGAGATGGAAAGAACACGTTAAAAAGAAAATAATTTATTATTATTATTGAAATTTAAATTTAAATTTATTTTTTCCCAAGTCGTAAGTCTAAATTAATTAATTTACAATCAACAAACTAAACCTATATGGTTATATGGCATTTAACTTTGGTATTGTGCTAAATAAAAGCATATTAAAAAAATACAAACTTTTCAGAATAAAGTTCTTTGCAATATCGTAAGTCATTCATGGTATGTGTGTAATAGTGATATTCATGAAGATTTAGGTATCGTGAAAGATATGTAGATGAAATAAAAAGACACATAAAAATAAAGCTCGCCTAGAACGGAATATAAATGTAGAAGCTGCTCAGCATATAGAAAATCAGATTACTTTAAAAAAGCTTAGAAAAATGAAACCTTTAGATATAACGCAAAATACAGATTTTCTTAGCGAAAATGCATAAACATACTCTAAAAGAAAACGATAGAAAAATGTTAATTGTTATTAAGCAAATTGATTAGATGACAGATGGCTTGTTTAATCTATAAAAATCAGACACACATTATGCTACGCGGTACATTATAACTTCTAAAGGTTCCCACCAACTCACAATAAAAAAAAATGTTTTTTTAGAAATATGATTTAAATTTGGAAAATTATTTTGTTTTTTTTAGCACATTTCCAAAAAAATTTTGAAAAAATGTGCTTATTAGTTTCACTCTGTCCGTCCGTCCATCCGTCCGTCTGTTTACAAAACTTCTACACCGTTAAAGATAGAGAAAAACCATGGGTAGGTCTCATAAAAAAAATAATTTTGTGGAACAACTTTTTCATGTAGCCCCATCCATTACAGAGCTACAGCCCTTCAAACTTTGAAAAAGCCCTATTTTTAAATGCATATATCTAATGTTTTGCTTAAGATTTTTTCAATCTGAAAACGTCATTCAACAGTTATTTTTTTAACTTTGTAAATTAATATCAAAATTATACAATTTTTTTTAAATTTAGTATTTAAATTTACCGTTATGTGAAAACCAAATTTTGGATGATTTTTCTACTTTCATAACTCCGGCACGCTTTTAGATAGAGGCTTGAAATTTTGAGGCAAGAGAGAACTTTTAGAATCAGTACAAGTTTGCTCAGAAAATTTTTTTGGACCACCTCCTGTTTATGAGCTATTAGGGCTCAAAAATTGAAAATTTGCTATTTTTAGACACCTGTAACTTAGGCACCTGTAAAAATTTTTCTTCGGCAAGACATGAAAATTAAAGGTTCAATAATTATGGTTCAATAAATATTTTTACGTGGGTTAACGGTTTTTCTTAGTTATATAGGATTCCGGACTTACGGCCCCTCAAAATTCAAAAATGTCCTATTTTCACGTTTTTTCTTATTACATGAAATTTTGAAATTTTTGTGCAAGTCACAATTCTAAACAGTTTGTATTGAGTTTTGGAAATGTGCGCTTTTAAAAACCGTTCGTTTACATTCTACCTTGTTTTTCAAGAGATCAGCCATTAAAGATTTTCTATTTAATTTGGACCATGTGCGATGTTCTGTAGTTATTCACTTATCCAATATTTGAAAACATTTTAAATCCCTCAAGTGTTTTGTATGTTTTTTTTTTTGTTAATTAAAATGTATATTTAAAAAAAATTATAAACTTATGATTGTAAATACAAACATACAAAATGAATAATAATTTATTTTTATTTAAAACACAACATTTTAATATTTTTTTTTAATTTAAAATAGCACTCGTATCCTGATGAAAAAAAAAAATTAAACAAAACTCTGGAAAAAATAAAACTTTTTTCACATTAAAAATCCAGGATATAAAGTGTTATAAAATGAATGAATATAGAATATTTAAATTTAATTTAAAATTTTTTTTTTCTTTTAATTTATTTGCAGACATGGTTTTTCACCGACACCGATGATAAATATTATCAAGAGAAAACAAGTAAGTTCATTATCAATAGATTCATTTTCATTGTATTAATTATTATAAAAAACTGAATATATTATTTTAAATCAATATACAATATAATATTATTATCTATATATATTTACTGGAGATAAATTTACTATCACCATAGCTATATTACTAAATTAAAATACCATAACTTACACCAGAAATAAATAAACAAGTAAAAAATAAATATACATATTGTATATTTGCATATATATCTAATAATTGTTATTGGATTTTGTTGATTTCATCACCTAGATTCCTCATTAAAAAAAAGCTTAAACAAAAACAAAAACAAATCCTATTCAAATCCTTTAAAAGGTTAAAGTGGTAAAGGTGCACCATTATTCTATTCTATTATCCCAGGAGTATCAAAAGTATATACTATAAGAGCACTAGAAATGGTGGTATATTATTATAAATAGATATATATGTATATATATATATATATAGTACATATATAATTATATACTACTATCCATAAACCACACACAAAAAATAAAGTTCAAAATTAAAATATTTTATTATCCTTGAATTATCCTGAAATTTATTTTTTAAATACTCATATACACAATATCAAAATTCAATATTAAAATAAAAGAGAATTAATTTATTTTTATCTGATTATTGATCTGATAATATATCATAATATATAGTATGATTATATACATATCGAATACGTGTATTTATAGAACTGTATATAAATATATCTATAGATTTTTTTATTCAATACAATTTTTAGTTCAATAACCTATGTACACATTTTGATACAACAATAAGAGTTGCTATTTTAGCGTCGTTAATATGCTGAAAGCTATAGAATAACATATTGTATATATGCTGTATTCAGATTTTAAATTTTATACATTTAAAAATTTATAAATGTAAAATTGAGGCAGGCGGAAGAAATAATATCTTCAGCACATAAAAAAATGGTATATGCGATTACAGATCCTAACTTTTTTTTTATGGTATAGATAGACATAAAATAAGAGAAGCACTAAAAATGCATAATAAAAACTATATAAAGCAGACGGCGAAGTGAAAAATCCGGGCTCAGACAATTTAAAGAGCTTCTGGAAAACAATAATGGGAAAATATATAAAAAGAAATCATAGAATTCAATAAAAATAAACAGAAAATTCTAACAGACTTCCTGTTGGGATACTACCTACTAAAGGGGCTCTTAAAGAAAATTGAAATAGATAGTAACGATATATAATATATTCTGTCAAAGAGAAGAATTTCTAATACACATTCTCAAAAAATCTGGAGCTTTACTACAAGCAAGATATATGCACCTAGGAGCACATTACTTTACCAAAGATAAATTACCAGCAATAAACTCTCTATAGATCTTCAGTTTCGTAGATGTAGGACGGTTAACAGAAGTATTATAAGTGCAGCCAAAATTCACAGCACGGGGGAGCAGAATAAATCTACATTAAATGCGGCAGTGTTACTTATAGCCCTTAAATAACAATCTAATCTAATGGTATCTGCATTACTACTTCGTCGTCGTTAAATTGTTGGATTCGTTTTTTTAATTACTTTTTTAATGTGTAACATAAAATACTATGTAAGGGTTCGATTTCCTTCATAGTAATTTGAAAACAACGCCCTATTTTCTATACGAAAATTGATATTAGTTTATAGGTCTGTTTTACAAATTCGTCGATTTAATACGATGGTATTCTAAAATTAATTTAATTTTACTTAAAATTCTTTAATTCTTTAAAGACAAAATTATAAATTTATTTTCGATGAAGTCCTCTGAGATTCAAAAATTGTAAGTTGTCGCGCAACACTATAGCATGGCAGAGTGCTTTATCTTTTCTACAATCTGAAAAGCTGATTTAAAAACAATATCATTATAATTAAATTCAATTCAATTCTCATTAAATTTCTATGTTAATGATAAATTTGAATATAAATTATATGTTTATATATGATAAGTTCCTATAGGATAATTTTACATGTTATATTCTTGAAATTATATATTCCGAATGTATTTTAATAATTGTTCCAAGAACAAAACAAAACATATACAAATTTAAGAATAAATATAATTTTATTTGAAATTCATTCTCCTAAAATAACTCCTAGTTTTTGGTATAATGATATTATACTTCCCATACAATTGTATCTCTTAAAGTCTTAACCTTTAATTGCGTTTATATTTAACAACAATATATAAGTTCTCAATAGATTTTATTACAATTTACCGCATTTAATCGCAGTATCAAGATCTAATAATACTAAATTTCTACATAATTATAAATTGTGATAAAACGAGGAAGAATACAGTTGACTTTGTCAACTCTTAGATACCCGTACGAACCGTTAGTATGTTCACAGCCTGTCACTCTGCTTACAATATTATTTTTTTAATATTTTAGTATTTTAAAATAATTTGGGTGAATTTTATAATTTCTAGAACTATGGGTTGTACATATATTCAAACTATATGTTTATATGTACATTCTTCAAAAGCAGATTCTAACCTTCCACATAACGATTATCAATCCAAAACTTTTTCAAATATTCTATAGTACCATTTAATACTAAGCGGTAAATGTATATTAAATTTACTTAGTACAAAATAATAAATAGAATTTTAAATATTATATTATATTATATTTAAATATTCCATTGACAGAATAATTTCTTATAAGTACAATAAAATACATATATGTATGTAAATACGGCGCTATATAATATGCATCTATACTCTTATCATTCATTCACTAGTGACATATACGATATGTAAATAAGCATGATATTATATAAGTATGTATATATATCAATATCATATAAATAAAAATTCTTCAAGCAACCGTTATGTTGTTTATTTAATTACATTTTTTTGTACTACGCATTATATCCTCAACAATTTCAAATTATCGAGTAAAACAAAATGGAAAAAATTCGTTAAAGAAATTTGTTAGAAAATTTGAAAATATCAAGTAACTCTTTCGTCAATTATGAAGTAACCATATATTATTAAATAAAGTTGTTAACAGAAATAAGAGTATAATATTGAAGCTTTAATTTTTGTGTATTACTTTAAAAAAATTTTAACAGGTGTTCAAGTTACAGGTGTTTAAAAATTGGAAATTTTCAGTTTTTGACCCCTTACAGCTCCTAAACGGGGGGTGATACAAAAAAAATTTCTGAAATGACTCATACTAATTTTCAAAGATCTAACTTCTGTCAAAATTTCAAGTTTCCAACTTTAACCGTTTAGAAGATGGAAGGGTTAAAGAATTTTGCAAAATTTGAGTTTCGCATAACGGTAAATTAAGACACCGTATGCCAAAAATATATATTTATTGTATATATACTTTTAAAGCTAATGAAAGTAGTAATCGTTTGGCGTTTTCAAAATGAAGATATACTTTATACAACTTGTGCTATAACAATTTAAATATAGAGCTTTTTTGAACCTTTGGGGAGCTGTAGCTCCGTAACGGGTGGGGCTACAGAAAAAAGTTATAAAAAATAAAATTAATATTTTTGTGAGATCTATCAGTAGTTAAAATTTCATAGCTCTATTGCAAAAAAAATGTGGGGATCTAAAAGTTAGGTGTTCGAGAGCTACCCTAAGGCTTGGTCCAAACTCAACCAAAAAAAATAGGGAACCTACAAATTACTCCCAAAATATTTTGTGTAAATTTCAAGATTCTAGCTTTCTTAGTTTTTGAGTTAGCGTGCTGACGGACGGACGGACGGACGGACGGACATGGCTCAAAAGTCTTAGAATTTTTTTCTGATCCGATCCATACCTTTGAAGGTATATCTAGCTCGCTTATTTCGAGGTGTTACAAACGGAGGAGTAATTTTATTATACCCGATCCTATCGTACGGGTATAAACAGAAAATGCGTATGATTAAATTAATGAGCAATCATCTTTTGATGTACAAAAATAGGATGGCTGCTGGCATAAGTAATAAATTCAGGAAATTATAAACAAGACATTAGGTAATTAATTAGGAGATTGTTTATGTATCATAAGAGATATAATCTCAAAGAAACTTAATGGAAACTTTTTGGTTCAAGTTTTTTTTCCTTGCCACTCCTCGAAGAACATAGGACATCTACCAAGTCATTTATTATTCATATTTGACTAAGCTTCAGTTTCTGAAATCATTAATTTGACTAAGCCGTTAATTACTCGGCTGTAGCTGTAGCTATATTATAGTACAAGACTATAGAGGCATTTTTATTTTTACGCCAATTATTATCCTATATAAGAATTATGGTTTTATTATTATTTCATTATATACCTATTACAATATGATATTAATTATAATTTATAGGACATATATATATATATATATATACTTATATGTAATACGTAAGTATATACTTATTTTTAATTTAATTATATTTTACTAATTATATATTATAAGAAAAATCTATATTGTTTTATTAATCTATATGACCCAGCCGGGTTGGAACCTGAGACCTTTCGTATGAAAGGCCGGTGTCTTAATAACTACGCCAATGACTGGATTGAATTGGATTCAAGATAGAATGTATTTATTCAAAATGTCCTTTAGCGAAGAAAGAATTTCTCTAAACAATCTGGTTTATTTTCTTAGGTAGATGAAAACCTTAACCGTTATTTGATCCTAAAGATAAACAATACTATTCTAAATCTGAAAAATAAGACCTGTTGAAACCAGTTTGATTAAGATGACTGTTAATTAACTTTTCTTATGAATCAGACTAATTTTAAAAAAATTTCGAAATAAATTATTGAAAAATCCATCTTTGAAATCATTAAAAATCAACTCATAATTTCAAGAAATGTCGTATTTAAAATAATATTTCACTCGCCTGTTTTTAACCAAAATGTGGTAATACCTGCCAACCTTCCTTTAACTAACTGGAATATTTTCCAACTTAAGTGTTTTCCCTTAATTTATTTCATTTTAATCCCGTCAATATATTTATCAATTTACTCTCGTATTTAAATTAATACCTTTTCTATACTGTAAATATAATACAATTAAATACTCCGCAAATAACTTTCCCTTTAACAACTTCAAGTGCAACAACAAAAAGTATAGAGCATAAAATGGAAATAAACATACATAATAAATGATAATTATACAACTTGAACTCCATTGAATACGTGTCATAGTTTTTGTTTTTTTCTTCATTTATTTTTGCGCTAATATTTAAAATTATTTTTCTTCTTTATCTGTTTTTCATATCTGTTCGTAAATGTCAAATAATTTTTATTTTATGTTTTTTGTCCTCCCATCCAGGAAAAGTTTTCCATAAAATTTATTATGGTTTTTTTTTTAAAACCCAATCCTTATCTTCCCAGTTAAAATTCTTGTTGTTTTGATTGTTGTTGCAATCCTGTTGCATTAAATATTTCACAAAAGACTTTTTGATGTAAATGTACATAAAAAAAACAACAATAACCATATTAACAACAAATATACAACAGTAGATTTAAAACAGATATACATGCTTTCTTTACTGCAAGCGAATGCAGCGCCACTTAAATTATTGCGGTTACTTGTCTGTTTATTTTATGGTAATGCTTTTGACATCATTGCATTTTTTTTTTGTTGCATTATTTTATTTGTTTTTGTTCAAAACTGTCAACAACTTATCAGTTGCGAACATATTATAAAATAAAATTTATACATACATATTACATGTAGATATATATATATTTATTATATTCTCGTATTTAATAAATAATGCATATAGCTATATTAAATGTGTGAGTTTTTAATACGTGTAACTATTCGTATTTTAGTACGTAGTTATGTATAGGTTCAATAATTCGTCAAAACGAATTTCTCAATTGCAAGAAAAGAAAGAAATACTACAAGTGGCAATATTTTTATATACAGAGCTCACAGAATCTTAACCCATAAATCCATAAATAATCTCATCTCTGACTAGCAAACCCTTAAATAATTCATCATTATTGTTTTCTCTCAAGTATTCCTAGCTTTAACAGCCCCTTACCTATAGCATTTAGTTTTAATTTACATCAATTTTGCATTGAAATTTAAAAAAAAATTTCAGTTTTAAATATAATTTTATTGCATGTCAGTATGAATTGAGCTTTACTTTAAGAATGTACAAATGAATAGCTTACAGTAATAACACGTCACGTGAAAACGTTTGAATGGATTGTAAATGTATTTTGAGAGAAAGCTCCAAAAATTTACATTTCTAAATTTCTTTTTTGGGGGCCTCGGTGGCCTAGTGAGTTTTTTTTTTGTTTGGCCGAATTAAAAATGTGTAATTTTCGAGTAATAAATGATTTAACATTGAATTATAATTTTTAAATATAGAAGACTTACTATTTAGCATACACATTCTCTTTATTTTCATTATTTTTATTATTATCAGCTATATATATGCATAATACCTAATATATACTGGGGAAAAATTTTAAGGCTAATAAAAGAGAAATATTATTTGAATCTGTTTCGTTTTTAACTTCACACATTACAATTTTCACATTCCTTGAGTCCATCGAAAATTTAAAATACAGTTTCGGTTCTATTACACATCATCTACATTCTACCTAATTAGGCCATGTTTTAACTTAACTAATTTTTATTTTGTTATTTTTAAGCTTGGGGCATTTGTTGAAATTTCTATTGAAGTTACGAAATATTTCCATTCTAAGGTTAATCTTTTTAAGGGTTAGTGAGCGAATTTTTCTTTGTTTTTCCGTACTTTTTTACTGTTTTTCCACGTTTCAAACCATTTCATAGGGTTTATTTGCCCACAATAAGCTCCACAGTTTTCGATTCTATTATAAATTAACTTCAATTTGCATATATACATACATATATGTATTCAATTCGAATTTTCCTAAAAAAAAAAGAGGCTAGATGAAAAATGAAAGACAAAAGTAATAATATAACAAGATTTAAATTCCATTATTACAGCAAAACCAAAACCTAAACATCAAAACAAACTCTAGCAACAAACTAAGGAAACTATCAAAAATAAAATAAAAATAAAACTATTTTGTAGCAATGAAACATTAAAATTTATCATACTTTTTTGTTTTCTTTACGTTTCATCTTGAATTCCATAGTTTTTTTTTTTTCATTTCAATTTGATTTTTATTGTTGAAATTGAATTGAAAATAAAAAGAAAACAAAAATGTCATTTCCAATTTTTGAATTTGTCTTAAAAAAAAAAAATTTTTTTTTCTTTTTTCTTTCAAGGCATCTATCAATCACATTATTATTTCATCGTATCGTCAGATCATCAAAACCAACCAACAAAGTTAATGCAATCAAGACGAGTCAAAAGAAATTTTAAAAGTTGTTTGAAAAAACAACATAATTTTTTTTTTTTTTACAAAAAATGTGGAACCATTGATCTAAAATTAAAAAAAGAAAATGTCAATTTAATATATACTTAATTAGAAACTTAATAACAGTATAATTAAAAGATATAAAATGTAATTTAGGAGAATATCTGTTTAATAACTATAAGATTAGGAAAATAAAAACGAAACTAAACCGAATTGTTTACAATTGATTTTAAGACTAAAATAACGAAATTTAGTTTATATGGAGCAGCCTTCAATGGTTGGTGGTTTAATGTAATCTAAGAAATTATTGCTTTATATTGAAGAATCCTGTCAGCAGGCGGTTTACATAGTTTAATTTCAATCCTTATATTTAGATATATTTTTTTCTTGGTACGGTAATGGAATAAACATATTAAAAAAAAATTTTTTGTTAATAACGTTTTGTGATTATGTTGTTCTTATTTGTTTGTTGATATTTTTGATGCATGATTTTTGATATGTCGATATTTTCAGTTACATTTTGCAGTTAACAGATACCATGTATTGAATTTGATAGGCGCACGATATCACATTTTTTTTTTAATTTAACATATTCATATTGTAATACCTGGTAATACTATTAAATAAGTCATCACTCATCAGTTTAACTATGTTGCATGTTGTTGGTTTAAGCAGTTATTGGTGTTGTTGGATAAAATGAAAAGAATTTTTTTTTTTTTCTTTCCTGAATACTTTACTGACATTACAACAAGTATTGGCTAAATTGATTGATTTCTTAAAAAATATTTTTAATAGAATAAAATATTTTTTACAATGGAAATTATACTTGCATAATTCGTTGATATTTTAAATAGATATGAATTTTGTATAGATTTTGATATATGTAAATATTTAAAATTATTCAAATGAACTTTTGTAGTTAGATTAAAAACGCTAAAGCTGATACATAACCTATATAATACATAATTATTAATTAAAATAGTTTGTGGCATTATGAATTAACTGCTGAAGAATTTAATGTTGAAAATAAAAATGAATACTAATTGTGTACAAATTGTTTTATATCTTATTTTTTTGGAAACCCTTCCATCGTGTCATTAGACATTAGAAAATCTCTCCGTTTCAATATCATAACTAAGCCTTTAATTATAAATTCATATCTAAAATTCTAATGCTTTAAATTTTTTTGTTTTTTTTGTTTTTTGTAATTTTAAAATTATGGAATTGTACATTGTACAACATCACTTTATTCTAACCAAATTTAATAAAAATCATCATCACTATTATAATTATATATGTATATGTATATAACCTTTTCTTCATCATTCTTTTATTCTATTCCAAGAACAATATCTTTTCATGAAATAATAAAAGAAATAAGAAGCTTTATTCATTTTAAAACCCAGACATTTCCATTATGCAAAATTTTTTTTTCTAAGCTAACCATTCTCTAAATCCTTTCTTAATATATTCCCCCTATATATATATATATATATATATTTACAAAAACAGAATAGAAGGAATAATAAACAAAGAAAAAAAAATACATTAAAATTTAAAAACTTGGATTCAATCTCTGCCTGCATAATGCATTAATGATGATGAACTTAAAAAAAAAAATTTTTTTTTTTTTTTATAAAATTTGAAGACCAGAACTAATACACGAGTAGGTAGTAAATTAATCCTGATGCTGATCATAAAATTGCAAAAAAAAAAAAACATTCTGCTCAAAATTAAAAAAAAAAAAACTAAGATTACAATCAATGAAAATTTTTGACAAGTGACTTAAGTGAATTCATGTCAAATAATAAAACTGACGGTGGTTGCATTAAATTTGTAATTTTTTTCTTAGTATTATATTCTTTAAATTTTTTTGTTCAATGTTCATTAACAATAAATCTATTCCTAGACAGAAATTACGTAAAGTTAATTTTTTATTTTCTTATCATTTCAAAAAATTTTAAACGTCAAAGAATTATATTATAAAGTATTGATCTACTGTCAATATCTCTATATTAAACTAAAAATTCTTTTCAATAGTAATTAATTTTAAAATGATCAACAATTTTGTTTACTTTGACTCGAAATGTCCTCACCACGACTTATCGCTGGAAATTTGCTTGCGACGACTAATAGGTTAAAATGTGCTCGCGACGACTTATCGCAACACAACTATCAAATGCCCCGATAGTTTTGAAATGTTGATCAAACTTTTGAATGTCAACTTTGCAAAAACTTTTTTTTTGCATTCTATACTTTCTTTTGCTTTTGCTGCTTTGTAACAAAACGCAAATACAAATTTTTATTCTATATGAAATTGATCACGTAGGAGTTTTCTTTTAACAGTTTTTTGTTTTTTTTTTTTTTTTATGTCTGGAGGCCTTTAGATAAAATATAACGAAAAACAAAAAAAAAAAAAAACCATTCCACCAAAAAGGTATTCATCCCGCTCAGTTATTATCATCTTCTATGTGTTATGATTGAAACAAGTTTAATAATATTATGTTGCACAAAAGAAAAAAATTTCATTACACATTCAACGAAACAACAAAAACAAAAAAAAAAAAAACGATTATCACATATGAAAGTAGAACTCATTTCTCAAAACTAAAGGAAAAAGTAAAAAAAAAAAAAAAAACAAATATAATATGCCTTCAAGTTTAAGAAAATTTAAAATAAATATTGGTTTCCATTTTTTTTTTTTATTTTGTAATCGTCATTTTTTTATTGTAGGTTCTTTATAAATGTATGTTGCACTTTAATTTTGTACAATAAAACAATGTTCTGAATTACTTTCAAATTCAGTTCATATATGTATGTTGGATGCAAATTTATATATTTTTTTTTTTCACTTCTTATGGCAATATTCTGTTTTTATCCTCTTCAAACTAATACAGTACATATTTACAAACGTTCGGTAACAGTTGAATTGTAAGGAAAAATTTATATGATAAAAAAAGGCATAACATTTAAAAAAAAAAAACTGTTGGCAAAAATTGAATTGGATTTGAATTGTAATATTTTTTTTTTTTTTTTTGTTTTTTTTTTTTTATATTTTAATGGTTCGTGTGGTAAAAAAAGAAATTCCAGTTAAAGTAAAACTTAAACAGAATAAGAACGGAATATAACTTATGACGACCGACTTACCGTAGGCGTTCTTATTTTGTTTTATGTTTTTGTTTTTTTTTTGCATTATTTTAAGATCAAAGGAAGAGAAATTTAAAAGCAAAAAATAAAAAAAACAAAAATTTAAATTCATATCTGCTCAGAATGATGTCCCTATTACTCGTTCCTGTTTTTATTATCTCAGTTATTTTAAATTTTTATTTTTTCTTTTTTTTTTTTTTGTGATTTTGCTGAATTGTACTATACAATGGTTGAGGCTAAGGCTACCATCATCATTCCGTGGTTTTTTATTATAATTATTCTTATTTAAACTGTACCTTTTCAAGGTACACATATAGTTACCAACACATTTCATATCATACAATTTTCAATGTTTCATTTTTTTTTTTTTCATTTAATTTTTTTTTTTTTTTTGGCTCGAGTCGTTGTCATCAGGCTCATAATAATCATCACTATCGTTATAACTCTTGAAATGAAGAAAAACTTGGCGCACTTTCTTCGAGAAAAAAAAAAATATAAAATATGTAAAACGAAAAATAAAAACCATTCTATGCATTGTTTTCGTTGTGGCACATGTAACAAAAACTAAACCTTAGTTAAAATAGAATAAAAGGTATATATAACAAAAAGTTAAAAAATGAAATGAAATGTAAAAAAACAAATTTAATATTACCAGACTCTTATGTAAATTAAGGTTATGTTGTTGGAAATTCTATGAAGAAAATTTCTTTGTTTATTTTTCTTCACTCTTACACGATTTTTGTTTAGTGTTATTTAAACGATGGTTGACTTCTAAATTTGTACGTGTCATAGAACTTATTTTAAAATAAGAAAAATTGATTTTTTTTTTTCTGGAAAAGAAAAGATGATTATTTGTGGTCACTAAAATTAGATTTTTTATATTCATAGATATAAAATTAATAATGATTTTTTTTTTGTTTTTTTTTGAAAATGAAAGACAAAATTAATAATTTGAATATTATTAAATTTGTATAATAATAGAGAAGAATGGTAAGAAAATTAAATCAAATTAAATTTTTAAGATTAAAATAATAATATATTGAAGTGTTAAAAGTTTTGTTACAAAAATTTAAAATTGATTTTCAATATAACTAATAACATGATAAACAAAAAACAACAAAAGATGTTTTTCTTTATTTAAAAGGTCATGTTTTTTTTTTTTTTTTACATAATTTTATTATAATTTACTATCTAATTAACATAAAATAGTAAATTAACTTTAAATAATTTCTGAAAAGTCGCATATTGTAATTTGAAGTTTCTTTCAGCTCTGTTTTGAAATATTTTCGCTTTTATATTTTATCTTTTTTTGATTAAAATCAAACTGAAAATCAGAATGGCAAAAGTAAAGTTTTAAATTTATCTTGAAATTTACATGACCAAATATTCGTATAAAAAATTCAATTTAGATAGTCAAAAAAATTCAAAAATAGTCAGTCGGGATCGGATTAAAATAAAAAGTAAAATTAAAATGGAACTACTTCATATAATAACTTTCATTGATTTCTCAATTTGCTGTCTGTCCTTTCTTTACAAAATGTTTAAAATTAAACGACAAAAGTTTATTAGAAATTGTTTTTTTCATCCTTGTTCAGTTCAATTGAACTTCTCAGTAAGTATAGAACTGAACGTTACCAAGACAACTTCCAAAAAATCTTTTCAACTCACACATCTTTATATGAAAAACGAGGAAGAGTGCAGTAGAGTAGACTGTGTCAACTCTGAAATACCCGTATGAACGTAATATATCCTGTTTTTATAAAACTTGATCATCTTTTAAAAACATTCAGATGTTTTAGTACCGAACTACAGAGATATATTTATGTAAATTGTGGAGTTGTATGACAACTACCCGAATCTATTGCGCCTAGCTTCATTAAGTTCCAAGAAATGCAAGAAGCCTGAATCGGCTGCTCTAGACCAACCAAATTTTACAAAAGTTGTTGGCATGTAACTCGACACCTCTTTACTAAATTTCAGATTCCTAGCTTCAATAAACACTGACTTATTCTCATTTAAACGGAGAAGTTGTATGGCAGCTACCCGAAGCCGTCGCACCATCACAACCAAATTTTACACAAGTTGTTGCCATAAAACTTGATCATCATTTGCAAAATTTCAGAAACCTAGCTTGAATAGATACCGAGTTATTTCTATATAAAGATAGAAGTTGTATGGCAACTATTCGAACCCGCCGACCGAAAATGTTGGATTTAAATAGCAAAAGTAACAGTTTTACAAAAGTGACGTAAAAAAAATTTCAGCCTCCTAGCTCCTTTATTTTTTGAGTTATCGTGCGGACGGACGGACGGACGTACATGGCTTAATCGACTCAGAATTCGATTCTGAGCCGATCCATACCTTTGGCACTACGTCTAGCTCGACTCCTTTAAGGTGTCACAAAGGTAATGGCAAATTTATTATACCCTTGAACATAGTTCATACGGGTATAAAAACTCATAAAAAGGTCTGTGAGTTGAAAAAATTAATCTAAAAAATGTTGATTTTATAATTATTCATACATTAATAACCCAATCATAATTCTGCATGATATGAAAGGTTATCGAATATAAAATAAGTATCATTTATTATATTTCTTTCGAAATTTAAAATTTTAATTAATTAATTTAAAAATTTTATCAAAAAGAAATAAGCACTAATTCACAGAGTTGATAATTTTTAAATTGTTCGTTTCTTGGATCATTTCTTACCTCACTTCTGTTGAATGACATTCACGTCACTTTACAGTTTGCCTTTCTTTAATTGAATATGAAATGAAAAACAAATTTTTATCTTTTAAAAAAAGTTTAAAAAAAAAAATTAAAAATAAATTCCCATAAGTTTTGATATTAAAATCAATCAATAAAATTGACTCAATTTAAATTTAAGATTGTGTTAAAATTAAATAAAAGTAAATCTAATCTGTCCCAAAACAAATTCGGCATTTTAATTCTTTTCCAATATTATAAAGACAACATTTAGCTTTAAAGTATTTAAAGTAACTATGTATATATTTTGTAAAATACAAAATTTTAATTATTTAACAGATACATTTTAAAATAACGCACTTAAAAACCTTTTTTATCAAGAACTCTCCAAAATAATTTTGTCTTATTGAAACTTTCATTACTTATCGAATTTGTAATTTTCTTTTGATCTAATAAAACATGAATTTACTTAAGAGATCTTTTGGACAAAATTTTAAACTTTTTAACAAAAATCGTTTAAACATTTTCTATTAAAAAACTCTTTGATCATATCCGGTCCATAAGTTTAATAATAGTCTGCATTTAATTTTCAATTAATTAAAACTTCTATAAAAGATATAAAAATCACATTTCATTAAAAATTGATTAACTATAAAATCAAAAACAAAAATTATTTCTATTTTATTGTATTTTGCTGAAAATAAAAATTTTGACTTCAAAAAAATCCAAAACAACAAATTAACATTTTTTTTTTATGAATTTGTTTTCGAATGATTTCCCAAGATTCGGGTAAAAAATGCCATAAAAATCATAAAAATTTGTATTTTTGTTATAGGACATTTTTCAAAAAAATTTTAAAAAATTTGTGTATTAAATTTACTCTGTCAGTACAACCGTCATTTTACAAAACTTCTATACCGTTAAAGACAGAGAAATGAAATTTTAACAATGAGTAGATCTTATAAAAGAATTAATGTTGTATAACAACTTTTTTATGTATAACCCCCTTAATTAAAAAAGCTAAAGCTATTAGGACTCAAAAATTGAAAATTTTGCTATTTATCGACACTTGTTACTTAGGTAACTCTACAACTTTTCGCCGGTAAGACATAAAAATTAAAGCTCCAGTAACATATTTACGTGTGTTACCGAAATTTCTTAGTTATATAAGGTAACGGAATGACAGACCCTCAAAATTGTAACTGCCTAACACCTGTACCTGATGCACCTGTAAATTAAAATTTCGACATTATAATATTACATTTGCTAATCTTTTTTTTAATTTTGTAGGGTTTTAAAATTGAAGAAAGTGCCTCCTGATATTCTTACATAAAACATTCTAAGAAAATTTACAAATTTGGGTGCAACTCCCAATTTTAAATAGTTTTTATTATCTTTTAGAAAACAACTTTCTTTCAAAATAGTTGGCTTACGTACGTTCTATCTTATTTATTTTTATCTTTTATCTTTCATATTAGATACCTATTATAATTCTATCTCTTTCTTATCAATTTATTTTCATTTATTCCAAATGATTATTGATTTTATTTAGATTTTTTAATTCCCATCAAAACATTCACGGTTTACATAACAGCTATAATATTTCATCAGTTTCATAGATTCATCATTAAATTATTTTGTTTTCAAATTGAAGTTATAAAATCTAGAAAAAAAAAAAAATACCCTTAATAAATTTCCAATAAAGATACAACAACAATATTACTTAAAACATAAAACATTATTATGTGAGCGAATCGTAAAACAGAAGTTCAAAAATAAACAGTTTTAAGAGTCACCTTTGTTTTTTGAATAAATTAACCAAAGGTCATTTCTATAATATTTAATAATAAAGTGGTACCAAAAACAAATATATATTGGTAAAATTTAAAACGTATCAACAAATAAACAAACAAGATCAAAAATAAACAGATAATTTATCTAATTAAAAATGAGAGATAAAAACATCCATTATTTAGAGTTAGATATAGAAAAAAGTTATGTGAACCTGTTTTTATTAAACCGAAAAAAAAAAAATTTAAAAACAAAAAGATTAGAAATAAATAATCCAAATATCTATTATGATTTATAATATTCGTTTTTTATCACATTTTGTCTCTTTCTGTCTTTTGTTCGTTTAAAAATATGAAATAGTTATTTTAGAAAAATTTGTTTTTGATAAAGACTTTTCACGAGTATAGTGTATCTTTTTTACAAATTTAATAAATTCTTGAAAACTTTTCTTAAAAGTTTGACGTCATAACAAGCTTTAGTTTGTAATACATAATAAGGGTTACTATCTCAAGCATATAGATCATTTGGTTGGATGTCATTTGCCTGTATAAGCGTTGCCTATAAAAAACTTTTCATAATTTTATGCATAACGTATTATGTATTCCCGATTGCAATAAGGATGAACAGTAAATCTTCAACAATTCTAAAGTATTAAAATTTGTTCTTGTAGTATACAGATACATATTTCAATAATAAAATTTTAAAATAATAGAGGATGTCAACCCCAAACTCATGCTAATCAAATTATTAAAACCCTAATTTTGAACCCAACTTTAAAATCCCTCCTAATTATTGTTTCATAATCTTAATTCAACTACAAAACGTTTAAAATAATAGGAGCTGCCATTCCCGAATCCTCGATAAATAAATTACTAAAACGTGGATTTTGTATCCAAATATGAAATTCCTTCTAATTCAGAATCTCGCATGCACGTATATAAATTCTAGAAAAAACTTAAAACCCCGATTTTCTAAATCTACAGTAGCTATAACATTTCAATTTAAAGATCTCATTTAAATCCAGTCCAATTATAATTCAAGCTAGCTGCAAAAATATATTATTAAAATGACACTACATACATATACATAGGTAAATAATTATGACAATCTCTTTTATTATTAAGTAACATCTAGTTTTATTAATTACCTAGAATTTTAACTAAAATTATTCAGTAATTTAAAAACTGTTCTAAGTTTTAAACATATTTTTAACTTTGCCTCGTTCAAAATTTTTATTACCTAACCGGTTTTATTCAAATTTAAAATAAAACAAAACCAATACCAAAACATAACTTTTAAAAATTTTCTTAAAAATTTTTAAAGATTAATAAAATTTATTAAAAACAAGATTTTTTTCTTTAAAAAAATAAAATTTCATTCAAAAAAAAAGTTTTTTTTTTTTTAAAGTTCTTGTAAATCTTTAAAACTTTCATACAGAAAATTATTTGACTCATAACACTGTACTCAAATAATATTTAAAACAAAAAGTTACAACATAAATTCAATATAAATTATAGACAGTCTATTCTTAAAATTAGCTATCTTATAACTGTACTCTTATTAATTTTCTATTTATTCTTTACTTTACTATAACTTTGCTAAAATTCAAAAAAAAATCCATATTTTAAAAACTATTCCCATTATGTATTTAATGCATAACGAAACAAATCTTTTGCTCTAAAAGCTTCTTTTAACGTGATTTTTGTTTTTTTTTAATGCATTTCTCTGCCACATAAATGTGAACAGGACATTACACAGCCTTTCCTTTTCAGGTGTAGCTGTAAATGTCGTAAGGGAGAATAACTCTTACGACGTGTGTGGAATTCGAACCCACACTCCCTCGGTTTTTACAGCGTATTTTATACGCTCTTACCCACTAGGCCACCGAGACCCCAGGATTTTATTTATAATTTCAAAAAAAAATATTTTTTGTATTTTTCACTATTAATTAAAATTTTTGTCATCAATTTCTGATGAAAATTTTAATGATGAACCAAATGCCTAAAAAAAACAAAACAGAAGCAAATAAACCATATAACTGTTCCAAAAAAAAAAAAAAAATTCCAAATTCAATAAATTCCAGAATTTTTTTTTTCAATCGACCCAATTAAATAAAAATCAAAATATGCTGTAGCTTTATTGTGTTCTGCATTATATTTCTTTAATATTTAAAACATAATCGACCAAAACACCTTTTAGAACAATAGATCTGGTCCCATTTTTTATTTAGGATTAAGGTTAAAATAACAAAAAAAAAAAAAAAAATACTGATACTCTTAGAATGCGTCTTTCTTTTAACATAATTACCAATAAAAATAATAGAATTAGAAACCACAAATATTTTATTGATAATATTGAAATTCACCTGATATTTTATTTTATTTTCACCTGAAAAACTGAACTGATAATTGAAATCAGGTTTTTCGATTATTGTTTCTTTTTTTTTATTTTTTTTGTTTTTTTTTCGTTTTATATTTTTTGTTTTTTTTTTTGGGGTTTTGAATCAAGACAATAGCTATAAAAAAAATTTTGATTTTGTTTCTATTGAATTTGAAATACTTAAAATTGAATATAAAATCTGATCTGATCTCATTCAATGATTATACTGAGGTGCTCATAAAAGTTATAATAAAAAAAAAAAAAATAAGAAAAACAAATAAGATTTTCATAAAATTTTATATAAATATGTAGGTATGTAAAAAGAAAAGAGGCAAGAAGATCAAAAAGAAGATGATAAAATGATCGTTAATAGATTTTATAAGAAGAACAAACAGAAAATAACATATCAGATTACATGTGCAGCATCCTATAAAAAAAAGTTAATAAAAATTAAAAAAAAAAAAAAAAGGAAGAAATAAAAACACGTGAGGCAAAAGAACTAAAAACAAATTTTTAATTGAAACTAAAAAGACAAGATTTTGTATATTATCTCTTTCAATTTTTATTAAAACCAATAACCAATTCATTATAAATTTGTATGTAATTTGAAACTTTTCTTAATCCATTTTTTATATATATACTAAAAAGAATATACATAAAAATTTCAAAATGAACTTAGTTTTCCACATTAAATGCCTAAATTCCTTAATTAAGTTAAAATAAGTTTTTTAAAGCAGATAATATTTTAATATTGCATTATCAGTTCAGTATAAAATCTTACCTTAAATTCGGTATACACTTTACAAAATTCATCTGAAATAAAAGTATATTTTATTCTTCTTCACTCCTAGCCTATTCATTTTTAAAAGAGACGATTATAGTCTTTAAAGGCTCCATTAAGAACATATTATAAAAAGGAAATTGGCAATCTTCAAATAATGTCAACGTGGCTAAGTTACGATAAAAGTCTATCTCCAGCTTTATAAAATTCTATATCTTTGTATAAAATCTTAGGTTTATATCAAAACTTTTTAAAGTAATCGTTTTAGTTTCTTTACCGGAAGTGAAAGCAAAAGAAAAAAAAAATTAACAAAATATTCTAAAAAAATCATCTATTTTAGTTGATTTAAAATTCCCAACCAGTATCATTATCCCATCTATCAACTTCTATATTTAATTTTAATTTTATAATAGCCAAAAACATTGAAATCCAATTTTAATGAATAGCGATTAAGATTCTATCAATAAAAAAAGTTAATTTAAAAAAAAAGATAGTAAAAATGATCGACAATAAAACCAAAAAAAAAAATTATAATAATAATGAAAAAAAAAGTATTAATTCTTTCATTAAATTTACGAGAAAGGGTTTTTCGATTTCCTTTAATGTTATTTTTTTTTTTTTTTTGTTTTTTTTTTATTTCCCCCTGAAATGGTATTAAATGAACAAAAAAAAGAAAGGATTAATTCTCAAATTTATTGAAAAAAAAAAATCAAAAGGAAATCTTAAAATGTTCATAAAAATAAATTTAAAATACAATTATTTTGCTATAATTAAATTTCTTTTTGTTTTCTATATTATATTGTTTCAATCCGAATTTAAATTTAATTAGATTTAATTAAAAACTTGATAATTAAATTTTTACAATTTTTCTTAAGAAATTTAAAAGAATTTTATGATGCATGAATTTTAAAGATTTAAGATTTTAAAAAATATTTATGTTATTAACCTATCTATACAATACACATGTATAATGTACATATAGCAACTAACCTTAAGAATGCGACTTTTTAGTTTACATCTAATTAGTTTACGGAACCAAGTCGATATTCTTGGAAAATCACTTCTGATATAAGAGAGGGAACATAAGTCTACCAAGCAACTATAATATAGCGACTAACCTTAAGTAAGCACATTTTAGGTTACGCCTAATTTCAGAGA
This sequence comes from Poecilobothrus nobilitatus, assembly GCA_947095535.1. NCBI lineage: Eukaryota > Metazoa > Arthropoda > Insecta > Diptera > Dolichopodidae > Poecilobothrus > Poecilobothrus nobilitatus. Next base: position 118,323,588 of record OX352774.1, read on the forward strand.
ACGATAAAATGGGATTGCCTTCAAATATTGCCTCATGCAGGAATGTTTTATATACTACTGCATGTTGTAACTGTTGATAGCTATTGTCAATGTTAGCAAAATAGTTCAGGGAATTATTGGTGTCTTTCGAAGATTCCCACCTCCCTTAAGACATAAAGAAAAAATTAAATCTACAGAGTTTATTTTATCATGTACTGCTGAAACTACTGAACTGCTTCAAAAACTACTGAATCACAATATAGACACAGTCCATATTCTTGAAAAATTACATCTAATTCAAGAGAGACAACATTTTATATTTTGAAAAACAGCTAATATTTAAGAATTTATTTTTTTCATAAGCATTAATATATCAAAAAATGGACTATAGAAGACATACCAAACTGACATAAAAAAATAATAATTAATTGTAATTTTATAAATTTAAAATGCATCATATATTTCACATAATATACCTATGTATATAATACACATATATAGAAAAGAAAATATGATTCATTTTCTTTAATGCAAAAAAAAAAACTCAATTTTTATCTTTATTGTCCCTTTAAAGTGAATGATTTGATCCGACTATAGAAAATATTAAATCTTTAGCTGGAATATTCTGATCCACCCGTAATAAAAAAAATGTTAAAACAATTTTGAAATTCTTTAACCTTAACAATCGTCCAGATTACTTCAATTAACGCTAATTATTTTTTGTTTCTCCTCCTTCTCTTAAATAAACAAAGAAACCACTAATTTTCCTTTTATATATTTGGAATTTAAAAGTTGTCCTTAAAGTAATAATAACAAAAGAAAAATTATTTCTAATAATCCTAATAAAACTTTTCTGAAAAAGTATGTATAAAAAAATACCAACAATCCATTCATAATTATTTCATTTCATGCAATAAAAACATCATCATCAGACACAATCATTATAATTTTCTACTGCAAAATTAAATTCTCCCAGACTTCAATAAAAGTATTTTTTTTTAAATCCAAATCTTAATTTTACTTTAATAATTTCAAAAGAAAAAAATTTAAAAACAACATAATAAATTCCAAAATTATTTTGTTAGGAATAAAATGAAAAGACAAAAACAAAAATCCCTACCTCATTAGAGCCTCATAATTACATGGCATTAATCAAATAACACAACACAACATGAAATAAAAGCAACATAAAGCGACTTTTGTTTATTGCAACAAAATTTGCGGTATAAATAAAAAAAATTAAAAAAAAAAACCCTTACTATGAAAAAAAGGGCTCTGTTTTTTTTTTATAAAAACAAAAAACCACAATAAAGCACAAAAACAAGCAAGTAAGAAAGAAATAAAATATTTCCTTGTTATCTTCATATATTCACTTTTTGTACTTTATTTTATTCACCAAATATTATTGTTATTCACTTCTACATATTTACCTTACCTTTTACTACCTATTGACTCAAAAATTCAGTAAAAAGGATGAGCAAATTAAAAACAAAATAACAGATTAAAAAACTAATGCACCAAATTACGATAGGCAGATACAATCTATCATCAGATTTTCAAAATAAACAAAAAAAATCTCCAAAATATTTTTGAAATGACGACGTCATTAAGGTGTCCTAATTACAATGCAATTTTACTTTGGGGCATAACCAAAAAGAAAGTGATGTGACAAACCAAGTTGTATGGAGTATTTTAAAGAAGCCTAATGCTTAGTACTAATGCTTCAAAAATAACTAAACCCCCAAATGGGTAGCGACTTATTTCTATCGTTTTGTTTTTTATTTTGTATTTTTTTTGAAGACATTCAGGATACATTTGCAATTTAATTCATCTAACATTTTTGTTACTAGTTTTTATCTTTTTTTTTTGGTGTCATCAATAGTCGAGTCAGATATGATTTCGATTGTTTTTTGTTTTATTAAATATTAAAGAACAAAATAAAAAACCACTTGGAAATATTGGTATTGCAATGGCAGTGTAATGCAAAACGGAAATAAAAACTTTCGTTAAATTAAAAGAAAAAGAAAAAACCAAAGAAACGAAGAAAACAAAACGGAAAGATGGGAAGTTTATTTTAAAATAGTTTCGACAGAAAGGACAACATTAATTTACAAAACCAACAAAAGATTTTAAAAAAAGAGCATGTAAAAACCTAAAATCCACCTTAGGTGAACACGTGAATTGTGAAAGATTTTGAAATTGAAACTACAAACAAAAGAATTATCAATGCTTGGTATCTGAAAAATTATTGAGAAGGAATAAAACCAATAATAATAATGAACAAAAAAAAAGGAAAATCTTTTTTTGTAGCTGCCAAGTGTCAAAATCAATTAATAATTGTAACATTTTTTTTTTTGTTTTTTTTTATTTATATTCGAAGAAAATACAATCGATCGGAGCTTATAATTAACCATAATCAGGTTCAAAATTTTAGTCAATCCAAAAATTGTTTTATTTATTTTTTTGTTTTTTTTTTTCTACAAGACAACAATTCAATTATTTTAAATTGAAGAAAAGAAAAAAAGAGATACTTTTAATAGTTCAATAATACAGGATTGGTGCTGTGACAATTAACAATGAAAATCTCACTTCAACACCAGATAATTATCACAAAAACAAACCTTAGTCAGATTAAATTGGATTTTATGTTCGAGTTTTTTTTTTTGCACCAATAATTATATCCCTTTAATGTTTGTCTATAGTTTTGATGGAATTGATACCTTTACTTTTCTACTTGGAATTTTTATTATGTTCAATAGTTTTCTTTAATAATAATAATAACATAATAATAATTGTATATGTACTATGTTTTTATGAAGGCAATTAAAATTGTTACCAGTTACCTGTGTTTTATTCTTTTTCTTTTTAGTAATTCATCTTTTTTTTTCATTTTTCATTGTTTGTTGTCTGTCCATTGGTTGTTTTTAGTGGTTTGGTTATGTGTCTAACATGCAAAATGCAATAAATTTTAGTGTTTATTTTTTAAACTGCTATGGTTAATTTTAAAGCCGGTTTAAAAGTAAAGATGCAAACAATGAGATAAGAAATTACTATGAGGTGTTAATAAAAAAAATTCAACACCTCATAAGGGAATCAGAGGACACCTTCGCAGAAGAAACAAAAAAAAAAAAGACAACTTATTTATAATAATTTTATAATCATTATCTCTCTTTAGTTTTTCTATTTTTTTTTTTTTGTTCGGTTCATAGCAGTTTCAAAAGGATAATTGCGGAACTTTCGTTCTAAAGATAACGACATCACGATTTTGAAGAAAGAAGCAGCAAAATTTAAGTTTTTAGTTTCTATATTAGTTCTGATCCTTATTAAGTCAATTTCGCTTTTTGCATTGTTTAATTCATCTAAAATTAATTAATGAAAATTTCATTATTCAAATAGTCCAACTCTAATACTTCCCATTCAATTCCATATTCCAAGGAATTCAATTAAAACATTGAGAAATTACGTAATACAAAACTTTTAGAAGATGAACAATTTAATTTTTAAAAAATATCAAAAACTTGTGCCTACTTATTCTTAAAAAATTATTCTAATACAATTTAAAATTTAAAGGAGTATACTGTTAGGTTACTTTTCTTACTCCTTAAAATTAATATCAGTTCTTACAGGTTATCTTATATTATTTATCCAAATACTAATCAATTAAGAATCCTAAATTTAAGAACAAAAACAAAATTTAAAAAAAAAAGTAAACAAATATTTGAAAAATTTTTACCCAATTAAGGCAGAAACATTTCTATTGAATTCTTTTGGTTACCAATGATTAAGGGACCAATAAAAACCGCCATTGTCTTGTTTTTGTTATTTAATCACCTTGCAATTGGTTCAAAAACTTTTTAAAAACCCCGTTAGAAAAAAAATACAATATAAGTAAAGAAATGTTGAAACAACATTTTTAGAAGGGAAACATGTATCTTTGATTCTTCTTTTTTATTGTTTTTTTTTTGTTTCATCACCAATTCTTGCAACACTTGAAACATATAAAAAACGGAGATGAAATTTTTAAACAAAATTTTTTATGTTTTTTGTTTTTTTTGTAAAAGGTATCAAGTCAGACAAAAACCATTTGAAATTTACCGATTTTCATTCTTTACTAATGAGATTTTAAATTCCTTTTTCAATTTAAAAAACGAAAATTTTTTTTTTGTGATTGTGAAATTTTTTGAGAAATGATCATCCTGGCCTTCCCTTTTATTCAATTCCATATCCTAAAATCCAATTAAGTAGCATTTCAATGCGTTATTTGTTTTCAATGGTCATTAATGAGGCCATTTAAGAATAATTTGGCTTGAATTCTATTGGTTGGTGGAGGCTTTTATAAGGCGTGTATGCAATTCTGGTTTTATTTTAAATTTTTTGTTTTTTTTTTTCGTCTGGTAATTGATTTTGAAAGAACCATAATTGTAGCTATTTTTTTTTTTAAATAACTTTTTATTTCAATCAATTTTAAAAGGTTTTTTTTTTTTAATTTTTCTTTGCAGAAGGACACTTAATAAATACAAATTGTTCGATGGGACATTTTCGTAAGGCATTATGTTGCAAAATGTCTGCAGAATTGGATGTATTTTTAGAGAGCGGTAAAAAGTAAGTAAAACCATTTTAATTATTATCTTAAAAAAAGAATATTTTACGCTGTAGTGCTTCGAATAGTGAACATTAGATATACGATCTCTTTCTATTATATATATAACATCTGTTATACAAGCTTTTGTGAGCCATCAATAATTGTTAAATGTTACAACTTAGCCATAAATTGGGACATTCTTGCGCCTGGAACTTTATTCTTATTAATTATAAATAATTCAAACAATTTTTTTTTTGCATGTAATAAGTTCAATTTTATATTAGTACAAAACAGTGTTAATATATCTAATATTGATTAAACGTATCAAATTTAAGAAAATATGTAGGAGAACACAATATTTTGATATTTAAATCATATCAATAATATAAAACATTATTAGAATAGAACTAATTAATTAAATCAATGGTGAAATAGTTAAAACACCGGTCTTTCATTCGAAAGACCTTAGGTTTAAACTACAGGCGGTTTATACAGAGGATTTTTCTTATAATATATAATTAGTATATAATATAATTAAATAAAAATAAAATAATTTTTGTACCACACAAAAGATGGCATACAAATAAAAATATTATCGTTTTATAATCTTGTACGTACAGCTACAAACTGAATAAACGGTTTAGTGAAACTAATGATTCCAGAAATTTATGAAGCTTAGTCAGATATGAATAATAAATGACTTAGTAGATGCCGTATGCTCCTTATAGCTGTAGGAAAAGAAATTAACTATTGCTTAAAAACACGTGATTTTCATCAAATTTTTTATCTAAACATTTTGCGCAAATAAAGATCGCAATATTTTATTAACTGTTTAGAATTGTGAATTGCACCAAAATTTGAAAATGTTCTTAGAATTTCATATAATAAGAAAAATGTGAAAAATTTACTTAAGGCGCTTACTATACAGAACTCTATACATGTAAAATTATAAAATTGAATCTTTCATTTTAGCATTTTACTGTGAAAAAATTTGTACATATGCCTAAGTTACAGATGTTTAGAAAGACGAAATTATCAATTTTTGATACATAATAGCTCTTAATCACGAGGAGATAGAAAAATATTTTTATTTATTTTTTTTTTTTAATGCATTTCTCTTCCACATAAATGTGTACAGGAAATTACACAGCCTTTCCTGTTCAGGCGTAGCTGTAAATGTCTTAAGGGGGAATAACTCTTACGACGTGTGTGGGATTTGAACCCACACTCCCTCGGTGTTGACAGAGTATTTTATATTTTATACTAGGCCACCGATGCCCCTTAGAAAAATATTTTCAGGACTTATACTAATTCTGTAAAATCTTTTATCTCTCAAATTTTCATTTTTCTAACTAAAAACGTGCCAGCTCTTTGAAGGAAACTAAATTTTGTAAAATTTTTCTTTACATAATGGTAAATTTCAATACTAAAAAATTGTGTATTATAGTTATTGATTCATAAAACTAAGGAAAATCCCGGTGTTTGCAGTTTAGATATACAGATTTAAAAATAAAGTTTGTTCAAACTTTTAGAGGCTTAAATTTCTTAATGAGAGAGGCTATATAAAAATATTATTTTACAACATTAATTAATTGTTTTAAAGGCATCGAGCCATGGTTAAAATTTAATTGTTCTGTCTTAAATAATATAGAAGTTCTGAAAACAGACGAACGGACAGACTGAAACTAATAAGCAAATTTTTCAAAAGTTTTTTCAAAAATGTACTAAAAAATTAAATTATTTTTAATTATAACTATTAACATAACTCTTACAACCCTAAAATATTCTATTGTTCATTAGACAGAGATTAAATAATCTATTAAAATACAAAGTATTCAAAACTCAACCTATAATGGATAATAAAATAAAATAAAAATAAAGATAAAGACTTAACTCCAATTATTATTTTATAATAAATCATTATATATAAAATTGCAATGCATTAAAAAAAAAAAAAAACAAAAAATCAAACTTCATTTTACCACATTTTATTTTAAATGTTAAATTGGTGTTTTTTTTTAGAGTAGGTAATTTTCTTTCAAACTTCAAATAGAATACCTTTAATAACACCAGACTGCGAAATCAACTAAATACTAAAAATGTTTTTAAATATTATAACAAAATAGTAAAATAAAAAAAATGTTAGACACCAGCCGGTAGCACCACATCTGTAATAATTTTCAACTTGTATTTATTTATTTTTAATGATTCCTTGGGTAACTTTTGACTTGAAATAAACCAAAAATAAAAAACTTTGTACTAAAAAACTTTTTTAGAATTGAAATAAATTGGTATACTAATAAATACAAAGTATTAAACCATAATTCACCAAACACGTCCATTTTTTTTTTTTTTTTGTTGAAAAAAAATATTTAAATTTCAAATCTGTATTTTTTTTGAAAATTTCACTATACCTAAATATGAGAAAATTGTTGTATTCTTTTTACATTTTCCAATTAATTGCATTTAAAGTTGGCAAGTAAACTCATAAATCAAAAACGAGTAGTGTTTTTTTTTTTTTTGTTTTATTTCAGTCTTTACTCAAAATGTAATTTTGTATTTAAATTTCTTTTATAAAATGTGAATTGACAAGCAGTAACAAAATTTATTGGCAATTGAAGGAACTCATTTAGTTTTTGTGAAAGAGCAAATAGTACACTAGATTTCGTATTTGACGACAAAAAAAAACAAAACTTTCTAAATTAGAGAAAGTCAACTATTCAATCCAAAAACAAAAAAATATTGTATATGAAAAATGAATGCGAAGACAAGAAATGTCAAATATTGACATTTAAATATTTATTGAATGATTAATGAGAATACAATGTAAGTGGCAGTGCAATGTACAAAATGTAGTCAATTGCATTTTCGAATATCATTTGTTATGCAATTTGTTTAAAAAATAATTATTTTGTGTATTATAAAAAATTATCAAATCTACAATTAGGGATTTAGTAGAAAAAAATTATTTTTTTCATACCATTATAATTTTGCATTTTTACCGATCATACAATCATACAATATGCAATGTGGAAGGTATTGGTGATGTCACCAAAATTTCGAACGTCAGATTATTGCATACATGAATTTCTCCGGTACGTAGAAATCTGAATTAAATGTTTTTGGAGTGGTGTCAGTCTGACTGTCGACATGTGTACAGTCCAAATGGCTGAACGGAATTCGATAAAATTTAATATTTAAGAGTTTGATGTAAATATCTTGAATTGAAAAACTTTTGGTTGAACTTTACTAAGGCTATTTTTTACATTTTTTACAAATATTTTGCAACAGAAAAATATTATGAAAAAAGTTGTTAAGAAAAAATTGTAATACAAGTAAAGAGCAACAACTTTTTGATAGGACATTTTTTGATTCGACAAACTTTTATGTTCGTCCTCATTTTCACACGATTTTTTGGCAATTCTTTTTTACTAATACAAAATTTATTTTGTGTGAAAACTTTTTTTTTTTCAATTTAATAATTTTGTACATGAAATGTACACATAAATATATGTACATATATACATATAAATACATATATAAAGATGTATTAGCTACGTACATTTTTAAATACATATATATATTTATATATATAGCTATACATTGTTGTTTGTTCTTTTGAATTTTACTGGGCATTTTTTTTTGTAAATATTAAATATTCCTGTTCCTGCGATCGATTCTATAATGGACAGAACTAATTTTTTCACAACTTGAAAAGTTACGTTTTTTTCCCTTGAAGCAATAAATTTCGATTTTCAGTTTTTTGACATAACTAAGTCCATATTTAGTAATTTTTTAAAATTTGTTTTTAAAAATAATTCTTCAGATTATTGAACAACTTCTCTTTTTGGAATTCTTCTGCTACTATTCGACCATTTGACCAAAAGAAATTTTCAAGGGTATTTTACAAGTAAACGATAAAAAGAAAATTTGATTTGGAGGAGGATGAAACAAACAACAGGAAAACACTTACTGAATTTGCTTCTAATCCTTACATATTTATTAGTCCACATATATATTTACAAATTTATCTTTTTTTAAGGTTCAATATGTAGTTTTTTTTTAAATACCCATAACTTAAAACCTTACCTGTTATATAATAATAATTTTTGACTACAACTCTCTTAAAAAAATAAAAAGTTCCATACTTAAATTATTATTTAAACAACTAATGATTATTATATCTGTTCACACAACATTACCATTAAAATATTTTATCGACATTTTGTAAACTAATTCAACTCTTTATTGGCCAAAACAAAAAAGCCAACTAAAGACCTCTTATAGAGACCCTTTTAATTAAAATCTATTCTATGGTTTCAAATAATTTCATTAAATAAAAACACACTGGATATTTAATGAAATTTAAATTGACCATTAAATAATAAAATAAATTTTTGTTTAGTTGTTCAAGTGGTGGGCTTGTGGATTCATTTAATTACTTTTTGAACCCAACAAAACTGTTGTTTTTTTTTTATTATTGCTACCTATAAATAACACCTCCATTTATTAAAAATTAAATAGAATCATCCTTTTATCTAGGATTCCTTACCTGTTTTTATTTTATTATTGTTATCTTTGTTGATGTTGAGATTAAATAATCCCCGTTTATCAGATCCACACTTATTGTTACAGATTTTGTTTATTTTTTATATTATAAAGATGAAAAGTAAAAATAAAGAATAACAAAAAGGGATCTTTTAAAAAAAATCCATAATAAATTGTTTCATTGGAACAGTGGAAATAACTTTTATTTTATATACTCTACACCTAAAGTATAGGGTATATTAATTAACTTTCGTATGGTGTTTGTAACCATCAAAAGAAAGCAAGTTAGATATGAACATGTATATTTTTCACATGTGTCACCTCCTTAGTCAATTTAATAATGTCCGTCCGTTCGCCCGTCCGTTCGCCCGTCCGTCCGCCCGTTCGCACTATAACTCAAAAATAAATAAAGCTTTCTTGATGAATCCTATGCATTAGTTTAATTACGAAAACGGACATTGCATCTGGGAAAAATCGGTCCATGAGTAAGATTTGCGAAGCTTTCGAACGAGTTCAAGAGGAAACAACATATCTCCAAAAGCAATAAAGATAGAACCTTTGAGTTTGGTTCAAGGGTGTTCTATCATGTTTCTTTTGTGTTCCTGATATTTCAGATAATTTTGAGATAAACATTGGCTCGGATTTTGGATCCGGATCTACAAAACCAAGAAAGGTACAACCTTTAAAATTGGTATAGGTATAGGGTATTAATAAGTCATTGACTTCCTATTACATTTACTTGTTTTATTAAGGTTCAGGTCAAAGTTTCTAATAATTATTTATGGTTTTTCGTTTACTTTAACCAAAAATATTTTAAAATTCATAAATTTAATATCATAAATTTAAAATTCATAAATTTTTATGATACTGAGTATGTTCGAGAACGAAAACGGCTAATAGAAAAACTTACATTATTTCATTAAATTTTGTATTTTTGTTGAATTATTTTGTTGTACTTTAGTATTTGTGTTGAATTAATCTGATTCCGATCCCTTTTCTGGTGATACATATCTGTAAAGCCTGACGAACCTAAACAAAACTCCAGTCAATCTTATCAAATATCAAATAGCACTTGTCAATGGATATTCATCCGACAGTTTTATAATAAATGATGGCGTCCCTCAGAGATCTGTTTTATCTAACACTCTTTTCTTTATATTTTTCAATAACCTCCAATCCAATTCATAGTTTTACAGATGACAGCACCCTTGTAGCATCCTATGAATTTCATAGCAGCTGTAAGAATAATCATCAGATTAATACAACAGCAAGTAATTTCACTATCAGGGAGCTAAATAATGATTTAGCTAAAATCTAAAATTGGGGTGAAGTCAATAGAGTTTAAGTTCAAACAAACTTGAACACTGAACCAATATTATGGCTTCAAATTTTACGAAAGATCAATTTTCATGAAATCTAAATTTAGGTTCAAGTTTAAGGAGGATTACCACCTTAACATAATAAATGAGTAAATAAAACTTACACCACAATATACCACTCATTAACGATATATAGATTCCACATGTTTTAAACCTACCTATTAAAGGTTTATGTTTCTAAAAGAAACTTGCAATTTTATTTTAATTGGTTAAAAGCATTTTTTCAATACCTTTATAGATTTGAAAAGGCCGGTGACAAGTTGAAAATTTCAATAACAAAGTCTCTTTCCATTCTTTATACCCGTATGAAGTATGTATGTTCAAGGGTATAATAAATTTACCATTACGTTTGTGACACCTTAAAGAAGTCGAGCTAGGTATAGTGTCAAAGGTATGGATCGGCTCAAAATCGAATTCTGAATCGATTAGGCCATGTACGTCCGCACGTCCGTGACTCTGTGCCTGTTCGCACAATAACTCAAAAAGTAAAGGAGCTAGGAGGCTACATTTTTTTTTACATCACTTCTGCGAAATTGTTAGTTTCGCTATTTAAATCCATCAATTTCGGCAGATGGGTTCGAGTAACTGCCATACAGCTTCTTTCATTATAGGGAAATAACTCAGTATTTGTTGAAACTAGATATCTGAAATTTTGCAAAATGATGTTGAATTAAAATTTGATTGTGCTGGTGCAACAGGTTCGGGTAGCTGCCATACAACTACTATTTTTAAATTAAAATACCTCAGTGTCTGTTAAAACTAGGTATCTGAAGTTTTGTAGAAAGATGTCGAATTGCATACTAACAAGTTCTGTAAAATTTGGTTGGGCGAGAGCTTCTTGCATTTGTTGAAACTTTATGAAGCTATACAGCATCTGAAGTCATACAAAAAATGATCAAGTTTTACGGAAATTACTTCTGCAAAATTTAGTTCTGCTTGTGCAATAGATTCGGGTACCTGTCTACAATTGCACAATTTACATAAATATATCTGGGTAGTTAACATCTGTACTAAAACATCCCAAAATTTTTGACAAAATGATTAAATTTTATAGAAACGGATATATTTACATTCATACTGGTATCCCAGAGTTGACACAGTCTACTCTACTGCACTCTTTCTCGTTTTAATTTACTTTAATGGCAACCATTATCTTAAAATTTTCTGAGTTTCATATACTTCCATTTTAAAATTTAAGATAAGTATTTTTAGATGATTACCTTAACAAAATGTCCAAGTAACAAAATTCTCATAGTCAAATAAAGGTGAAAATCATAAGTTTACTTGTGATAATTTTATTATTTCAATCAAATAAATAAAAACGAAGTGGAACCATTTAAAAAAAAAAGGATTTAATGTAAAGAAAAAGAATAAATTTATTATCTTTTTCTTCTTAATTATTTTTTTTTATTAATTGGATGAATTAATTTGATAAGATATGGCACTAAACCAAAACGGAAATTAAAAATGGTTGCATTCTGTTGTCTTTTTTTATTTTTTTAAAACTCAAAAACACTATGTATAGTTTTTATATAATGTATCTGAGTTTTCGTCAAAATTTAATGTTAAAATTCAAGACTAAAATCTGGAAAGATAGCTGATTTCAATACTGCAAATTAAATTTAAGATTCACAAACTTATAACTATCTTGTCTTCAAAGATATCTAATTATTAGATGATCTTTACATTAATTTTAAGTTCAAAATTTAACGTTATCCGATTCATTTCGACTTGCAAACTGCTTTTTTTAAAAGGAACAATTAAAGCGGTATTAAAGTCAGAATTCAACGTTATAATAATTTTTATATACGAGTACATACATTTTTATTTATTAAAATGGTTTTAATAAAGACACATTTTTACTCTAATAATAATTCCTATCAATTTTTTTGTATCAACAATTTATGGCGTCATTTTTTAAGCCTTAATAATATAGCTTTCGATTAAAGTTTTCTATATTCCATACATTGTTTTTCGTTTTGGATACTCTCGAAACTTTTTCATGGATATGGATGACTTGTACCTTAATTTGGTCGTGTTATAAACTCTGTAGTATAGCTAGGTAAGAAAGGTTATAAAGAAAATTGTTATAATTTAAATAACTTTTCCTAATACAGTTGGGAATAAAAAAAAAAACAAGTAATAAAAAAAACCAAAGGTTTTGAAAAAATCACATTTCCAAAATATTAGACAATAAGTTTTGGGTAAAGAGTGCATATGACGTGTGAATGGAAAATAAATTTATATAACATATAACAATTAAAAAATATGAAAAAAATTGTTAGAAAAATTTGTTAGAAAAAATTGAAAAAAATTAAATCACACTTTCGTCAATTTTAATTTAAATTATTAAGAACACATTATTAAGAATTTTCCTACATTATTAATGTAGGAAAAATGAACCCACTATAGTTCCCAAACGGGGATACACACAAATCTAACTCCTGTCAAAATTTCAAGTTTCTAACTTAAACCATTTAGAAGATAGAAGCAGCCCAGAATTTTGCAAAATTTTAGTTTCGCATAAATAAATTAAAATACCGTATATGGCAAAAGTATATATATATTTGTTATATTTACATTTATTTGTAAAGCAAATAAAAGCAGCTATCGTTTGCCTTCAAAATTCATCGGTCTATTTCAAACGGTGTATAGTAGTTCTGTTAACACTTGGGCAAATAGACGAGCAAACGGACAGACAGACAAACAAACAGACAGAATCCAAATAATTGGATACACGGAAATAGACAGATAAACGGACAGAGTGAAACTAATAGGCATTGAACCACGAAACGTAAGGCTTTTACGTTCTAGCTCAAATTGTGTATTTTTCATACAAAACATGTGATTTATACAAGTAATTAATATATTCTATAGTTCATCAACTATATATAATATTTCTACACATAATAAATATAACCTAGAGTATTTTATTTTATATAGCATTGAATTTTTTTAAATTACTATATTTCTCTCTCAAAATAGATAAAAAAGTTGAAACCATTATTTAATTTTAATATTAAACTCAATATTTTTATTATTATTATTTTTTATTAACAAATTATAAATGACATTATAAAAATGAAGATGCCATCCCCTTAAGTCATTTGCTGTAAAATTATTAAAGTTTTTAATATACGTATAGACTACTGATACCATGATCCGGAGAGGCGAGAAGAGGAGTACTAGTCATTGAATACAATATTATATTCTCTTCGTTTTCTTTTTAATGGGGTTTTGGTTTTTTTCTTTCGTTTTTTTTTTTATTATTGTGGTTGTTTTTAGTTTTATTGTTCATATACATAATACCACAATGAACCAGATCTAGAACTAAAAAGCCAATGAAGAGGAAGAAATACTTAGAATTATTTGCAATAAAAAATGAAATTATATTTCGCGCCTTTCGGGCATACAAACCATTATTGCAAAATCTTTCAGTTTTGTGATTAATTTTGTTGAGGAAGAGATGAAGGGTTTTAAAAAATTTCTTTCAAACTAAACCTATCTACAGTATATTTATATAAGTATTGTTGTATTATATGTGTTCAAAATCATGTAATTGGATATTAAAATAAGAATTAATTTAAATATGCATAGCAATTGCATTTATGTATACATATATATAAAATATATAAATGGATATGTATACATAGTTGTTGATTATGTCAGATTTTGATGAGCAACTTGAAAATAAAAAAATAAAAAATCCGATGATTTTGAATTCAGTCTAATAGAATGGAAATGCTTCAAAAATTAAAAAAAAAACCTATGTAATTGAATAATACGATGGGGATAATAATGATGGTGGTTATGACGATGACATTAGTTGTTCTAAAAATAAATGATGATATACATAGATAATGTAAACATTGGAAATGATGATGCAGATGAAAAATTACAATTAATAAATAATTGTGGTGAAAGAAGTTGGAATAATTATGACCAATGCCCAAAAAATATCTAGTTATCTACTACGCATCTATCAATATGATAAAATTATTCAATTATTGTGCCAACTTTGAACTTAACTTTCAAACGGTGTGCATTAAAAATGTAAAAAATAACTTTTTGCAATGTTATAATATGTAAAAATAGCAAATGCTTTGGATCGGAAACGATCCTTAGAGATTTAAGCAGCTTTCTGTGACTTGATAAAAATTCATTTAGTAAAATTAAAACCTGACACCATACCAAACTGTTAGTTGAAATGCCAAAAACTAAGGTTACCAATCATGATTGCAGAAGAATTCTTAAACTAAAAGGTCAAGAGTATTGTTTTTAACGATTTGTCATCAAATAAACGCTAGCTCAAGATAAGTGAAAGTAAATATTAAAGATTTAGTAACAAATAATGTTTTTTGTGGAATTTTTTTTTTTTTTTGTTTATTTTTCTTAATTTACTTGTATTAAAAACCAATTAATAACAAAAATTTAGTAATGTTACATCATCATCATTATTGTTACTCCATTTAAATTAAGTACCTACCATTTTTTTTTTTTAAATTAATAATTCCGTATACTATTAAAGCTAACCACTTAATAAAGTAATCAGATACAAATAATAATTACTTAATGGCAAATCGTCTAATTTATCTTCTAAAAATAAGGGCGGTACTTATCGAAATAGCAAAGAAAAAATTTTAATTGAATTGCTCCAAACTGATCCACTTCTCTTTCTTCCTCTTCATCTTCAAAGTATGATAATCTCTTAATATAAATAATAAACAGATACATAAAAATTAATAGTATACAATATTTATAAAGTGTTGTATAATACTAAACAATAAAAAAACAAAAAAGCAAAAGAATAATTAAACATTGATTTATAAATTTTCTTTTCACGTTGATCCCGTCATTAAAATAAACCACACGAATAATATAAAATAAAAGAAATAAACAAGAAAAGTTATTGAACTGAATCAAGTTAATTGTAGACGTGGGGATTTGATATGACTCTTATTTCTTAATTTCATTTTTATTTTGATATTAAAGTGATGATTTTTAATCGCGCTTAAAGTCATTTTGAATCTACTGATAATATCCACGATCCTAGTACAGTCAATAAAGAATAAAAAAAAACAAGATCGTACTGAGATCATTATGACGACTGAAATGATAAATTTGTTTTAGATTTATAAATAATCTGAAATGATCTCTGAATATTGTATTCTATTTTTAAGTATCTAGTTTTGTATAATGTAATATAGAAAATTTTAATCTATGTAAAAAAATTAAAAAGAAAGAAAAGTTTATATAAGAAAATTTATTATAAGAAAATTTTAATGGATTCGAAGGATTTAGCATTTGATACTAAAAAGTTTGAAGAGTTCAAGTTAAGTCTGAGCCAGAGAAATGTGCCACCTATCTCACTTATTGAAGAACTTTCAAAAGCATATAATCATTCAAGGGAGTTTAAGAGTACTTCAATACTTTAGGTAATTTTTAAGCTAGGGTAAAAGATTTTTTAATTGACATAATTCCTTTATATGCTAATAGAAAAATCTTCGATCTTTTTTTATAAAATCAATAACAGGCATTGTAATATGTATCACAAAGTTTTGCGAAAAGTTTTGGAACTTATCATAACTGAAATATATAACTCTAAAGATTAATTCTATGACAACAAATTAATCATCAGAATCATTTTTATGTAGTGAGTACGCTCCTATTCACATGTTATTATTATTATTAATTTATTTCTAAAATTGATGATAAATTAAAAAATTATTAACAGAAACAGTAATAAAAATAAAACAAAATATCATCGTTACATTTAAAATGTGTACAAATGAAATAGTGTACAACATACATCATAAATATATTGAATAATTGACCACTTTAATCATGAATGATGTTGCCACCGTTTTTGTTTTCTTTTTGGGGGCAACGTAATACAATAAATGGGATAATATTTTTAAATGAATTTTGATGATCAAATGCGACATGTTTTTTTTTGTTTCTTTTTTGTTTTATTTGATATTGAAATCAAGAACTTTATCATTAATGACATATGCAAAGTTTTGTAATCTTCAGAAATTGTTTTTTATCGTTTTTGATGATATTATTAATTTTGATGATTTAAATTTGAGTTTTATATATTTCTTAAAATGAAGAAACAGATAATTACGAAATACATGCAGTTGAAATGGTTTAATACAAAATTTGAAATATTTAAATAATTTAATGATTCTGAAAGAATTTAAAGAAAAAATCTGAAATATATCGTCTACTAAGACACTTGCTTTCAAATAAGTACAAATATAGGTTGTCAAAAAGTATAAGTTTTTGATGTAAGTGACATAAAGTACATTACTTTCATGCAAGTAAAGTGTCAAAATAGAATCATCTTTTTTATTATAATTTTATTAAAATTATAATTAAAATTTAATTTAGTGTTTCGTAGTACTGCACTTTTCAGAAGGTATATAGCGTTGAGTTGCCTAAGCAACTCCTAGTTTAAACTTTCAAAAAATATCTATTCTAGAATCTAGTGGGTCTCCATTACGAGATGCCCAGGCAGTTTAGCATTCAGCTCTGCTGGGTACCAGGTCATCGAGGTATTTTGGGAAATGAAAAAGCTGATCAGCTTGCCAGAATCGGTACAACCTTACAAGTCCTGCCGGATAGGGCAAAACTAGGGGTACCTCTATCCACAAGAAAAACGTTACTTCGAAAGGAAATAACGGATATAGTAAATAACAAATGGTCAAACTTGAACAAACAAATGGTCATAACAAATGGTCAAACAACAAACCTCGTGCAATGTTGCAACATTGATATGGCTCAAAACAGATTTAAGACGATCCAATGATCTGCTTTATCTTAAAAGGGCAGACATTTGAATGACAATGGATATAATTAGCGGTCACTGTCTGCCAGAAGACTTGGCTTATCCGCAAACGACTATTGTAGAGCCTGCAAAGATGAAGAAGAGGAGGAAAATGCTATCCATTTCTTTTGCACATGCCCGGCCTTGTCGGCAAGAAGGAATACCATTTGGGGCAATATCTCTTCAACAACTTTAGCGATCTAGCAGGTAAAAACGTGAAGAGGATTCTTCGCTTTGCAAAAAGCTCAAATTGGTTTTAACGAGTGGGATAGAAAAGTTTCGATGTGGTATCACAATGGAGCAAATACTGTCTAAGTGTGCTTTTTTGGCAGCCATCTTAACCTAACCTAACCTAGTGGGTCTCAAATAAAATTGCTCCTATCAGAGCATTTTTTTTAAAGATTCAACTCTTGGTATATGTATTCATATCTATTTTTTTGAAAATTAGGAAAACCCTTATTAATTTTTCCAATTTAATTTTTAAAAAATTCTTTTCTTTTTTCAAAATATGATTATAAAAAACGGAAATACTGAATTATAAAAGTATGTTTACGACAATTTTTCGATTAGTTTTCTACTTCGCAGATGATTGACATAAAATTTAATTTTAGTATAAGACTAATCGAAAGTTTAAACTAAGAGTTGCCTATACAATTGAACACTACATATCTACTGACGAGTCTAGTAGTGTTGAAAAACGAAACACTCCCAAAATCAGATGCTCAAGTCAGATGCTTCTTTTGTTTTTTTTTTCATCTATATTTATTTTTTACGAAATTCCAAACTACTGGCAAATTAACTCACAGAAAAAAAATTGAAAGAAGTCGAGACTCAGTATAAAACATCTTTTTGATAAATAATGTTAAGCAATAGATGTAGATGGTTCTAATTTGAATAATTTTTAAAGTGAGTCACAATGTAAGAATTTTCATATTGTTTTATTAGTAATTTCTAAATTTGAAAAAAATTCAAATAATTTTTTGATTTTGATTTTGTGGGGGGGATTTTGTGATATGTCTCTAATTTCTTCATACAGTTTATTTTATTATCCAGAGACCAAAACTTTTTGATTCTTTCTGTAAAATAAATAATAATTTTTGAAGAACTGAAACTTACCATTTTAAGTCTAATAAGCGTTTAATTATTATTTTGATTAAATTACAATTATTATCAAGTCCCAACATGAATAAATCATTAAATAATTTGCAATGTTATAAAATAACTTTTACTTTATCATCAATTTAATTGACAATTTAAAGTTTCATCACTTAAATTAAAAATTTTTCTTTTATTCAAAAGCTAAAAACAGAAAAATTTATTCCATAATTAGAATTGGTGCAGTTGACATGTTTAATTTCAAAACAAAATTAAAAATTCCTCATTTTAATTTTTTCTTTTTTTTTTGTAATTTAAAAAAATTGATTTTGGTTGCGATCAAGTAAATGTACATATATTTACTATATACTTAAGATCTAATTTTAATACCATATTTAGTTTTAAAATTGAAGTAATGAAACAAGAAATCACTCAAGTCACCTTAAAAAGCATATGATCCAATCAGAAAAAAAATTCAAGTCCTCTTAAGTCAATTTTAATTTTTTTGTAAATTAAAAGCAATTTTTTTTTTTTTTTGTAATTTACACCTTTTTTTTTTTCTTTTTACTTGTTTGAATGATTCAATGAACACATTCAATCTTGTTCAATCTTTTCTTTGTCTCTGGCTAATTAATAGAAATTCCATTCAAGAAAAAGAAATGTTTTTTTTTGAACCAAAAAGAAAACCAAGTTTGAAAATTAACGACAAATCAACATCAAAAAATAAACTGTAAATAAATTTTTTCTAAAACAAGAATAATATATTCGTTACTTTCTGAATTTGGTTTATTTTTGATAAAAATGGTTTGAAAAATTATTTCTTTTCAATCATCGTCATCAATTAAATCATTATCAATTGATCAATCATCAATATGTTGTTAAAAAAAAAGTCACATTGACATATCAAGAAAATTATACAAGAAAAACAAGTAAAGTTTACATGGATTCTTTGATTCAATCATTGATTCATTCATTATTTTCTAATATAATCAGTTGAATTTTCCTTTTGCATTGCTTTTGATAGATGGTAAAAATGTTGAGAGATTTAAACAAAACATAAATAATGTTTTATTAAGGTTTTCCGGTTAATTTTCACCGCGAAATATTATATAGCTGGTTTAAATATTCGTATTAATAAAATTTCTATGCAAAACTAAAAACGTAAAATATTGTGGGCTATTTTCTTCTCTTTCATGCAACTTTCAATTGGTTTCGTATCGTTTGCGGTTTTTGTTATATTAAAATATTTTGTATATTTCTTTAATAATGTCTAATAACTTTCTATTGGAAAAATAAAACAGTTTTAAACATGTAATTTGATCACATATAACTGAAACTGAGACCAATGACTTGATTTAAATTGGCGATAAAACGACAGTTATGGAAATGCGTCTACATGTTTTTTTTTTTAAGTTTGAAACGATTTAAAAATTTCTTTTTTAAATTTTAATTGTGGTTATCATTGTTGTTTAATTGTTGGATTATTATTAAAAAGAGTCATGAAACCGAAGCTGGAAAGAAAAAAAAAAAATAATAATTAGATAATAGTCATATTTTACCATTAAGTTTCCAGCTAATCAGCTCTGTTAATCTCGCTAATATTTAACTGTATTTAATTAAAAACTGTGAAAGAAAATAAATAATTAAACGGTCAGATTGAAAGATAATCTATACGATTTTCTTTTTGTAAATCAAAAATGATTTCATAGAATAATGCGCTTTTTAAAATTTAAATATACTGTGAACGCGTAATCGTGCGTAATCGTTGATGTTAAAGCGATTTTATGCAATACAATTAAAAAAATTTGAAATTAGTTTTGAACAGTATAAACCAGTAAATCATTATAAATCTATATAATACATCATTTATAAAATAGTCATGCAGAAGAAGGTGGCTGCTATACATATTAAGTTTACAAAAAAAAAAAAACATTAAATCTTTTATTTGTAAAATTTTAAGTTGAAGTGCTATTGATGTACATACTGTGATGCTTCATAGAAACGAATATGTATGTTTTTTAGAAATTCTTTTTTAAAAATGAGAATTATTATTCCATTACAGGGAATGAACAATTTTACCACTGATATAAAAGGGTTTGTTTATTTATAAACAAGGAATAATAAAGATGTTTTAAGAATCTTATTTAAAATATTTAATAAAACTACAAAAATAGCTAAGAATAACTAATTCAATCGCGCTTAAAGTATATGCCTTACCGTATTACTGTTGTTTCTTTACACATATTTTTCCAATATCTTTAATTAGGCTGAATTTCTTTTCTTCTTCTGATTACTAATTGGTTCTTAAAAAGAATAGACATTAATCAACATATTTTCTTTATTCTACAAGGTTTAAATTTTAATAAACCAAATAAACTCTTGAATCACCTTGTTTTGTACTTCAAAAATTAAAAAAAATAATTAAAAACAAAAAAACGTCTAACACTGATTAATGTTGGTACCACTGTACATATTTTAATATTTAATAAATCACTTGACGCTTCAACATTATATACGGCCGTTAAAGCCTTGGTCAACAACTCAATAAATTAATTTTTAATGAATGAATAAATTTATATAAAGTTGGGTATTAGTCTACTTTCTAATAATACGCAAAAACAAAACAACAAAAAAGTAAACAAATAATAAAACGGAATGAATTAAAACGCTTCGAAAATGAGATGCTAAAAGTTATGCAGTGTTCAGCAACACTTACTGTATATTATACAAAACACAGTTGCATCTGTTACAAAAAGTTAAAGATACTAAAACAAAAAAGAAAAAAAATGTCATTATCAACACCACCATCATCATCAGCAATAAAATAAACAATTTTTATCATTATTTACATTAGCAAACAGCA
The DNA here is from genome assembly GCA_947095535.1 of Poecilobothrus nobilitatus. Lineage (NCBI taxonomy): Eukaryota > Metazoa > Arthropoda > Insecta > Diptera > Dolichopodidae > Poecilobothrus > Poecilobothrus nobilitatus. Next base: position 118,344,863 of record OX352774.1, read on the forward strand.
ACAGTAACAATAACAGAATAGTAGCAGAGCTGATCTGACAGTTTTTTTTGCAGTATATGATGAATGACAATTTAATTTTATTTAATTGCCAATGCTGATAGCTAAATTTAAGACTATTTAAGACTTGTTTGGAATGGACTGAACTGAAATGGAATGGGTTGAAATGGTGAATGGTAATTTAAAATATTTTATAATGTTGCAACAAAAATTGTTTTTATTTTTTTGGTTTTGCTGCTTTTTAATTAGATGATTTTTTTAAAGTAACCCTTTTTATAACAGTACGAACATAGTGTATTATAAATCTAACTGTATTATAATTTTTCCATTACGTTTTGGACATTGTAAAGGTGACAAAATATATATGAAAAGATGTATATTATATTCTTGGCCAGACAGAATTATGAGTTGATTTAGCTATATGCGCCTACCCGTCATATCGATAACTCAAAAAATAATGGAGCTAGGATGTAATATTTTATAACCATATACCAATTTTACTATTGAAATTGAAAAAGTTTGACCAGTGACTCCAAATCATCTGCCATACAACTTTCTTTTTTTTTTATGTGAAAACAACTCAGTGGCTAAGCTACGAATATGAAATTTATAAGTTAAATTTTATGTCAAGGATGTCTGCAGAGTAGTTTGGTTTGTCTAGACCAATAGGTTCGGTTAACTGTCATACATCTTATTTTCTTTTATAAATATAACTCAGTGCATATTCAAGTTAGGTATTTAAAATTTTGTGAAAAGAAGTTAAAATAATGTCAACGATTTTCGCAAAATTAGGTTAATCTAATACAACAGGTTCGGATAGCTCGGAAATTTATATCTTAATCCTTAATAAAGCTAGATATCTGGAATCTTCTGAATAATGATAAAGTTTTTTGGTTACAACTTCTACAAAATTTGATTGGTTTGGTACAATGGGTTCAAGCAGATGCCATACAACTCCAGAATTTACACAAATATACTTTGATAGGTACTTAATTAAGTTAGTTGTCTTAAATTTTTGTAAAAGATGATTATATTTTATATTATGTTTGAGCCGATATTCTTGAGTTGACTGTGTCAACTTAACACTTCATTTCGTTTTTTGTTTTGTTTGAAAGTTTATTGCATTTTTCTGAGCGTTTTTTGTTAAGTGTTTCATCATTAATATATAATATATAAATAAATTATGGTTAAAATTGGAGTAAATATTTTTAATTTATTATTTACTTAAAAACAAAATTTAATTTGCATGACGTTTAAAAATACTGGATTTAAAAACCAAAAAAAAACAAGGTAGAATGTAAACCAACGGTTTTTGAAAGCGCACATTTCCAAAACTCAATACAAACTGTTTAGAAGTGTGACTTACACAAAAATTTGAAAATTTCATGTAATAAGAAAAAATGTGAAAATAGGACATTTTTGAAATTTTGAGGGGCCGTAATTCCGGAATCCTATATAACTAAGAAAAACCGTTAACACACGTAAAAATATATTATTGAAGCTTTAATTTTCATGTCTTGCCGAAGAAAAATTTGTACAGGTACCTAAGTTACAGGTGCCTAAAAATAGCAAATTTTCAATTTTTGAGGCGTAATAACTCTTAAAGAGGGCGTGCTTCTTTGTCTCAAAATTTCAAGCCTCTATCTTGAAGCGTGCCGGAGTTATGAAAGTAGAAAAATCATACAAAATATGGTTTTCACATAACGGTAAATTTGAATCGTAAATTACAAAATATTACATAATTTTGATATTGTTTTATATAGATAATAAAATTTACGATCTTCTGGCGGTCTTAGATTGCAAAACTATTACGCAGAGCCTGAGATATATACATCTGAAAATGGGACTTTTTCGCAATTTTGAGGAGCTGCAACTTTGGAACCCTTTACAACTAAAATAAACCTTTAAAACACGTAAAAATATATTACTGTAGCTTCAATTTTTATATCTTGGAGAAGTAAAATGTGTACAGGTTCCTAAGTTACAGGTGTTTAAAAATAGCAAATTTTCAATTTTTAAGCTCTAATAGCTCATAAACCGGGGGTGGTCCAAAAAAATTTTCTGAGCAAACTTATACTAATTCTAAAAGTTCTTTCTTGCCTCAAAATTTCAAGGCTCTATCTAAAATAGTGCCGGAGTTATGAAAGTAGAAAAATCCTGCAAAATTTGGTTTTCACATAACGGTAAATTTAAATACTAAATTTAAAAAACTTGTATAATTTTGATATTAATTACAAAGATAAAAGAAATACCTGTCGAATGACGTTTTCAGATTGAAAAAATCTTAAGCAGAACATAAAATATATGCATTTAAAAATAGGGCTTTTTCAAAGTTTGAGGGGCTGTAGCTCCGAAATGGGGGGGGGGCTACATGAAAAAGTTGTTCCACAAAATTATTTTTTTTATGCGACGCAGCCATGGTTAAAAATTTTTTTCTCTATCTTTAACGGTGTAGAAGTTTTGTAAACAGACGGACGGACGGACGGACAGAGTGAAACTAATAAGCACATTTTTTCAAAATTTTTTTGGAAATGTGCTAAAAAAACTGATTTTAAAAGTGTGTTTAAAACTTAATAAACAATTCAAAATTTTGAGAATTTATTAGCGATCATTAAAATGAAAATCTTTAGTTCTTTATAGTTTATAAGATTTTCAATAATTTTTTTAATAGATTAGACTTTTGCAGCTCATGTAAAATCTAGAAATATAATAGCCTTGGTGTAAACTTTTCAAAACTTTTAAAATAAATTAGAATGTTTTGTAACTTCAAGATGACTAAAAATGGATAGACCACACCAGTAAGCAACTGAAAGCATTACTGAAAGGCTAACATGACTTCCAGAGCAATAAATTTCTTAAAATTTATGTAAAACAGATTGTCTTAAAGATTATTAAATTAACCTAATTCGAGTTTAAACTAAAAGTTTTTTGCATGTGAATCATTTTCTTATATCAATGTCTCTAACGAAAATAGTTATTAAATTTTTAGTATAGTTATTTTTATTGCAATAAATCTTTTTGCTATGATATAAAATCTTTTTTCTTGAAATTTTGTTTGAAACAAAAACAAAACAGTAATAATTACATTAGCACAAATTAATAACATTTTACCTAACACAGAAAAACACAGGTAAAATTTTATTATCAATAGATTAAAATTTGTTTATATTCGTTTAATATTATACATAGAATTAGAGTCATTGAACCGAACCACACAAAATAAATGAATAGACATCATGATTATAATAACAATTAACCAATTCATTTCATTTAACATTTCGTCCTTTTTTTTCTTTTTCCTCTCTTACACAAAATCCTAATAAAATAATATATAAAAGAAAACAATAAAATCTAATTTAAAATGTTTTGAATTGAAAGTGATTATTACTCTCTGCTAATTTATTTTTTTTTTTTTTTTTTATATATAATGTAACACAATATTATATATATAGCAAAGAAAAGGAAAAATAACTTTTAAAATAATCAACAAAATCCTAATTTACTTTATTGCACTTCTACCTCTCATTTCATTTCTTTGATTCTATTCGATCCCTTTAACAAAATAAAATGATAATATTATTATATCCTAAAGTCTTTTCTGATTACGTATTTTCATTTTCCATTAGATGCTTATTCAGTGCTATCATAATTTTATTACATACACATTATATATGAGTCTGTTTGTCCTTACCAAACATATCCTCATTTAATTGCTCATTTTCAATGAACTCATCATCCATTCAGCAGCTTTGTTAGTCTATTGGCAAATTACTACATATATAGTAAAAATGATAATTTCATTCATTAAATTGATGTTTAAAAGCGTAAATTTATCCAATTAGTAATTATAGAAAATCATCAAGAGAAGAAGTAAAAACAGCTGCAGGAATTGAAACCAAAACAAAAAAACAACAAGAGGCATTATATAATACATATTATTATATATGTGTTATATACCAAAAAAAAAAAAAAAGAAGCTAATAACAAAATCCTAATACACATATGATTTAAATTTTTTTGAAATTAAATTGCTTTTAACTGCTAATAATCGTTTCTTTTAATATACAGATAATATGATTATGTATATGATAACACAAATAAGATACGAAATTAAAAAGTTATAAAGAAACAGAATCTTAAGGATATGCAGGATACAAGTGAATGTGTATTTTTTAGTGCAAGAAAATTATTATTTTATGCTGATATGATATTTACTAATTATTTTTTATTTTGTGTGTGTTCTAAAATAACATAAAACTTCTGTATAAAACAATTATAATCACCTCCATCCAACTAATTATTCTTTTTAAATTTTCATCCCATTCACTGAAAAGAAACGGAATTAAAAACATGCCAGTTATTCAAATATTTATGTTTGTGTGTGTGTGTGTACTCTTTTTTTTGTTTTTAAATGAAATTTTAGACTTAATGGAAAATTTAATATAATACGATCAAAAGTTTTAATACTTATTATATCAGTTTATTTAAAATAAATATTATTTTTAAGTAGTTTTAAAAATTAGACTACGGTTGTTTAAAAAAAAAAAAAAAACTTTTTTTTTTTTGCGAGGGTATTTGGGAATCTTGTAAAACATCAATGAGATGAACTCGAAATCCTCTTTGATAGTTGTAGAATTTGGTAGGTAGGACTTTAACCAACTAAACGCCACTTCCCTTCCAAATCAAATATTAGATTAGTATCTATGGTACATTGTACTGTTTGGTTAGGGGATAATTAAGATAATAGAAATAATAGAAATAAAGAAATAGGAACAAAGGAAATTGGGAAATATAGGAAGTTATTGGATATTGGGAGGATTGTTTACAATAAAGATTTCATAATTCTTCTTAAATTTATCGGTATCATACACCATTATGGTTGCTAAATTTAGGGAATATATCCAGTGGCATACGTATTACAAACGAATTTCTACGTCCGAGGATGTGCCATCTGATGTGCCTCCTTTTATCTCGGTTGAAATTTTTGAGAGGAGGCATTAAGGTTTTTATTTCTTCTGAACAGGTTCCTATACCAACAAAATGTCTATAAAATAATATTCCAATAACACGTCGATGGCCTAATCGAGCCAGAGTTGAGGTACATACGACCCTATTGTATGTGTCAACAAATTGCTCTGTTTTGCACTTTGTCTAGGTATCCCAAAGCTATTAGTGTGGTTCCTACCCAAATATGTACATTATACTCCATTCCAGACCTGACGAATGATTTATAGATAATTTTAAGGTTTTATAGCGATGCATGGAAGCCTAAACATTTCGCTGATTCTTTAGCTATCACAAAAACATGGTTAACCCGTTAAATTTTTTTTTTATGCCCAGAATGTTCATACCTTCAGCATGCTCCGAGGCCTCATTTTGAAATGTTATGTTATGTATTGCAGTATTAAGATTATTTAAGATTAGACAGCACTATGTTTTGGAGGTTATAAAGTCAACTCTGTTGTCAAATGTGAAATTTTTTCTAAATTAAAAATTAACTCAATACAATTTGGAAAATAATTATAATTTGAAAATTATATGTCCTTTATATCTTAAAAAATAATAGTTTCCAAAATTCTAATTAAACAACTATTTAATATTGTTAATAAGTGATTTAATTTCTATGTTTTGAAATAGTCTCAACTAAAGCAACAGATTTTTTCCAATAACAACTAAATCAAAACATAATAACGCCTACATCAAATTTTGTACAATACTCCTAAAGAAGGTTTTATTTCATTTCTTTAAGAAACAAAACTCTTTGTTTTCCTTCTTTGTTTTTTAGTTTTTGTTTTTCTATTATAATGAATTAAAACATTTTCCGGAAAATTGTAATCATGTGAATGAAATCTTTATTTTAAATAATATTTTCTTGGAACTTATTTCAAATACAAAACAAACCTACTTTTGAGTTTGGGAAAATCACAAAGAAAAGCATTAAAAGAAAAAAAAAATTAAATAAAAACTTAAACAAGAACTTCAACTCTAATTTCATTAAATACTGTGTGATATCCCCAATACTTGCAATGAAATGCTGCGTTTACTGGTTTTCATGGGACAAAAATTCAAAAAAAAGAAAATATTGCGTTTTTTTTTTACTCATTTTTAAATACATTTTGCAATAATTTCTCTAAACGCTTTTTCTTTCAACGTTTCTTTAAAATTCAAGAAAGTGTTGATTATGAAAAACTGCACATGGATTTAAAATGGATTTTGAAAACGTCTCATATATACACACACAACACAGCATGACTAAGTGTCGATTGGACAAGAAAGTAACAACAGGTATAACAAAATTACAACAAAAAGAAGGGAAAAAAAGATCGTAATACTTAGTTTTAAACTTGTTATGAGTAATGAGAACATATATATTTAAAATTATACTTTACATGATTACTATGTATCATAATTGCTTGTATTTTATTATTAAGTATATTAAATTTACAGGATTGGATAAAATAATGTAAACTGATGAATATATCCATTAAAACAATTTCAATGTTAATTTTTTTCGATTCCTTCCTATTTTCCTTAAAAATTATGCATTTTGAATCTATATGCCATCAATATGTGTATGCTATACGTAGTATTTACCAAAAAAATAGTCTAAAAATCTAGTATACTAAAATTATAAGCTTAAAACCGGTATATAAAGACATAGTTAAAAAGATGTTATAAAACAAAAAAAAACGAAAATAATTCTTACCGCTTATTCTATGTTTTAAACCTATAGCATTTCCAAAACCAGTGTTTTAAAATTAAATCTCTTCTTTTTCATCATAATTATAAATTCGAAAATAAAAAAAAAATAATCAAAACTCTTAATTGACTACTTCCTTCTCTAAAAATCTTCTAAACATTATAATATTCATTGAATTTTGCTCTACACTGTTTTTTCAAGTTTGTCCACCTGGAATAATTACTTGTATGTTTTTTTAATGAAAGATAAATATTGGTTAAAATAATATTAATAAAATTTGTTTTTCCCAGATTAATTATGCATCTACTAAGTTAACTCAGTTCTTTGTTGCTCTGCAAAACAAATTAAATAGAAAAAACCTAATATGTATAATCATTTAAACTATACAGAATTATAATAATAGATTAAATAACATTTTCATTAAAAGTTTATTTAAAATTGCATAATAATTTTCTTTTAATACGGCTTATTATATATGATATTTTTTATTTTTTATAATATTAAAAAACACTTTTCCTAAACTTATAATTTAAAAGAAACTGCAAAAAAAAAGAGTAAAAACAATAAATCATAGAAGGAAGTAATTTAATAATAACACAAATAATTACTTATTTTTTTGACATTGACATCTGCCAAATGTTAAACACCCATTGTATCTTCGTATACACATATCTATATATATAGAAATTAAATTATTACAGTTAAGTTAATAGAAATGCCAATTAAAAAGTCTTTGAAAAAAAAAAAATTCCGAGACGAGCTTGATAAAACATTGTTTCGAAAGAATGATAAAGGAAAAACAAAACGATTACTAAATGAAAAACTTCTTAACAAAACTCATGTAAACAATTTAACAATAAAGAAAAACTTTTACTCCAAAAGTTTTTTTTTAAATTTTAAACTAAACCCAAAAAATTTTCAATTAAATTTATTTTTGCCACACAAAAGACATCGGTGTTATAACTATTAACTAAAGTCTTTCTTTTTCTTCTTTCCATTTCTATAAGGTGTGTATAAATGAGACGTATAAGGTTGCCCTATGCTCATTTAATCAAATATTATTAATATTTGACTAAGCTTCAAATTCTCAAATAATCATATGTTTCACTAAGCTGTTGGCTTTGGCGATAGCTATTGAAGGAAAATATATATTATTATTCGTGCGACATCTATTGTTTTATTTAAGAATTATTTTATTTTTATTATATTATCAATTTCAATATACATACGTATATATTATATACCTACTTTTTAATTATTTAAAGAAATTTATTTTTTTTATTATAAAAAAAATCTATATTATTTTTCTACATTAAACATTAATCTATTCAAGCTAGACAGGCTTTGAAGTTTGAACCCTTGTTTTGAAGTTTTCTTGCCGAAGAAAAATTTGTACAGATACCTAAGTTACAGGTCTTTAAAAATAGCAGATTTTCAATTTTTGAGCCCTAATAGGTCTTAAACAGCGGGTGGTACAAAAAAAATTCTTATACTGAGGAAACTTATATAATTTTAAAAGTTCTTTCTTACCTCAAAATTTCAACTTCCTATCTCAAAGCGTACCGGAGTTATGAAAAACGAAATATTATGCAAAATTTGGTTTTCACCTAACGGTAAATTTAAATAGTAAATTACAAAATATTGGATAATTTTCATATTGTTTTGGAAATTTCCGGTCTTTTAGTGTTTTTGAATTGTAAAACTACTGCGCAGAGCCTGAGATATATACATCTGAAAATAGGGCTCTTTTGCAATTTTAAAAGGCTATAACTCTGGAACCCTATACAATTGAATGATAAATCAACACACGTAAAAATATATTACCGGAGCTTTAATTTTTTTGTCTTGCCGAAGAAAAATGAATACAGGTGCCTAAGTTACAGATGTCTAAAAATAGAAAATTTTCAATTTTTGAGCCCAAATAGCTCATAAACAGGGAAACTTATACTAATTTTAAAAGTTCTTTCTTACCGTAGTTATGATTAGGAGTTATAAAGGTAGAAAAATCATGCAACATTTTTTCGCAACAGTAAAAATAAATACTAAATTTAAAGAAATTAAATAATTTTGATATTAGTTTAGAAAGATAAAGAAAATTCCTGTTGAATAGCGTTAATTTAAAACTAGGGCTTTTGCAAAGTTTGAGGGGATGTAGCTCCGTAATGGATGGGGCTCCATGAAAAAGCTGTTCTACAATATTAATTTTTTTAAAGGGACAAAGTGAAACTAATATACATATTTTTTGAAATTTTTTTTGGAAGTGTGCTAAAAATTCCATACTATGATTATTCAAGACCTAAATTAATTAAGGCACTTAATACTATGAAAGCTAGAAAGAATAAATATTTTATTTGCTGAAATTTTTGTTTTGACTGTGTCATATATAAGACAATCGAAAGACACCGAAAAGCATCTTTTTTAGTCGATCCAACAACGATAGACTTATTAGTAAAATAACTTAAATGTCAATTTCTTTTTCAAGTTCTCCATATTAAGGCAGCTCTTCAGTTCTTTAAGTTATGTTTAGTAGTAATCTCGTCGACTTACTGTCCACAAACTTTGTAAATGAAACTTGTAAAATGAATCTATTCTAAACCACTATTATTAATTTAACATAACTTTTTATATAATAGTGGTATAATATATTTAATCTTTCCTTATTCTCTATTTCATTAACAAAGTTTTATTTCCTATATATTTTATAACGCAAAAAAAAAGCAACAAAACAATATTTTTGTCATTACTAGCTATTATGGAACTGCTATGTTTTTTTGTTCGTTTGGTTTTCAATGTAATTTGCCGTGCAAATCGTCAATTAGTTTTCAACGTGTAAATGTAAAATTCAATTTAAAAGTAAAGCAAAAGTATAAAAATAGAAAAAAAAAATGAATATCTGAAGAAGTGATTTTTACGAATTTATAGATTTTATTTCTTTCGTTTTTTTTTTCTTTTCTAATGAAAGAAAAGTTTTTCATAATTCATTTTCTACAGAATTTGTTGGTTGAATTGCGGCTGTAATGAATCATGAATGAAAAAAAAAATATTTTTTTTTAGTTTTTTTTCTGGATGTTGAAATACTTTTTGCTTTTAATTTATGCAATTTTTTTGATGATTTATTCTTAGTGTGGTAAAAAGGGCATTGCAGAAAGTAATGACTAAATAAAAGAAAAAAGAAAATCTTGCATAATAATTTACAAATTATTTCGCAACAAATTATATAAATATGAATTTGTTGTTATTACTTTCCTCCTTACTTTTGATGTCAATATGTCATCGTAAAATGACAAATATAAAGAAAAAAAGATTAAGTTGATTTTAGTATAGGTTTATTTGATTGAAAATTAATTGTAAAACTTACCAAATAACTTAAACTTCCAAATAACATCATTATAACACCTTTATTTACTTACATCATTTTTATTTTAGCATAAGTTCAATTAATATTAAGAACATCATTTTAAAATTTAGATCATTAAATCAATATTTGACTGCATTTCTCACTAATTTACATTAATAAATTTACAAATATTTCAAATAATACAAACTATTATTTACTAAACCTCATTCAACTATTTTTACATCAATTCCTCATAATCTATTCGAAAAATATTTGATAAAATACTATTTTTTGTTTGTATATTTAAACAAGTGAATGTTTTCACTCACCTATCAATTAAGATCACTCATATTTAAATTATATTCGATAAAATATGACAACAGTAACCTTCAAACTTAAGTTCGTTAAGTATATATAGGAATTTAGAACAGAACTAAATATCTTTTTGTAGTAATTGTAAATTAAATATTGTCCACATTTTTGTTTTAGGTCCAAGGTTACATTCCAAATCAACAAATTTTATATAAATTTCACTCAAATTTAAAACATGTCTTTAGTATTGAATAATTACTTATTTTGTTTAGTGCATTCTGCTCTCACTTAAAGTGACAAAACGATAATTTTCCATAATAAGAAAATGATTTTAAAATTAATTTTTATCTTATACTTATATTGGAGTATTAGTCTGGTACAAGTTGATGCACGTTTCGAAAATCTTCAAGTTGAAATTATGAATGGTTGGTTAGAAGGATTTGAAAATATGGATTATTATGGTTTCCGAGGTATACCATTTGCTGAACCACCTATAAATGAAAATCGTTTTAAATCACCAAAACCATATACCCAAAAATGGACAGAAATTTATAATGCAACTAATAATAATATAACATGTGCTCAATTAAATCCTGGACAATTATTTCAAAATTATACAATTATTGGTTCGGAAGATTGTTTATATTTAAATGTTTATGTTCCAAAATTGAATGAAGATACTCATATTGAAAAATTACCAGTTATGATTTATATACATAATGGTGCATTTACATATGGTTCGGGAAATTATTTAAAAGAACGTACACTTATGCGTTCAAAAAAATTCATATTAGTTACATTTAATTATAGATTAGGTCCATTTGGTTTTTTAAGTACAGCTGATGATGTAATAACTGGAAATATGGGTTTAAAAGATCAAAGATTAGCTATTAAATGGGTTAAAGAAAATATTGAAAAATTTGGTGGTGATTCAAATCAAATTTTATTAACTGGATTATCAGCTGGTGCCGTATCAGTTGATTTACAAACAATGCAACCTGAAAGTGAAAATTTAATAAAAGTTGCTGTAGCATTTAGTGGTTCATCATTAAATCCATGGTCATTTAAATTTAAGCCAATACTATTAGCACAAAATTTAGCAAAACATATTGGTTGTGAATCATATAAAAATGGTAATGAAATTTATGATTGTTTTAAAGTACATGGAACAACATGTATATTAAAAAGTTTTGAAAATTTAATATTTTTACATAAAAATGGTATACAATCATTTGGACCAGTAATGGAATTAGAAACAGTTAAAGATGCAATTATTACAAAGCATCCAAGAGAAATTTTAAAAAATCAATTACCATCAAAAATACCATATTTATCATCATTTACAGCACAAGAAGGTGCTATCATTACTTTAGATTTATTTAGATTACTTTCAAATGGAAAAACACCATTACAACATTTTAAAAAAACTCCTTTAAAATATTTTCATTGGATTTTATATTATGATGGTTTTAAACCAAATAAATTAAGCCGTCAACATTTAATACGGATTTTATCTAAATATAATTTAAAATTACCAATTAATGAAACAGATTTTCATAATTTAAATCGTTTATTTACTGATCAACTTTTTAAGAATGGTATTAAAGAATCATTGATATTACGTCAAAAAAATTCTCAAATACCAGTTTATAGTTATATATATGATAATCCACCAATGTTAAATGTTGCAAATTTAATATCAAATAGAATGGATTTAAATTTTGGTACAACACATGGTGATGACGTTTTTCTTTTTTTAAATTCACCCTTAAGAAATATGATAGCATTCCGTGAAGATGAATTAAAAATGTCAGATAAATTTATTGAAATGTTAAGAGAATTTGTTATGACTGGGTAAGTGCTTGAAGGGTTTTTTGAATTTTCTATATATTAAAATTATGGAAAATTTCGAATACTTATTTTTAATTTTATTTTATAGAAAGCCTAAAATGAATGGAACAGAATTTCCTGAACCAAATTCAGAATCAATTAAATTGTTAAGAATTAAATCAAATATGATGGAAATTGAAGATATGTGATATATTTTGTTAATAAATAAATGGAAAGTTTTTATCTTTAAAAATATATTTTTGTAATTGTTTTATTGTTAAGGTATTTTAAATTAAAAACTTAAGTTTTAAGCTGCGCAAACTATTAAAAAAATCGACTGGTAGGTAAATTAAAAAGTTCAGTTGCGTTGAGTGGGTCTACGCCAAAACAATGATTCCTTTATTTCCTTTCTCCGGTTCCGTTTTATCTCACTGGAAAGATATGCTTTTTTTTTGTTTTTTGAATTCTTTTGAACATAACTATCACAAATAAATAATTTAGGGGCCTCGGGGGCCTAGTGGATAAGAGCGTATAAAATACGCTATAAACACCGAGGGAGTGTGGGTTCGAATTCCACATACGTCGTATGAGTTATTCCCCCTTACGACATGTACAGCCACGTCTGAACAGGAAAGGCTGTGTAATTTCCTGTCCACATTTATGTGGCAGAGAAATGCATTAAAAAAAAATAAATAAATAAATAAAAATAATTTATATAATATGTTTATCCTTAAAGTATGCAATGAAGTTAACTATTTAATACTCCATGTTTTTGTATGTATTTATACCCGTACGATAAGGATTGGGTATAATAAAATTAATCCTCCGTTTGTAACACCTCGAAATAAGCGAGCTAGAATATCTTCAAAAATATGGATCGGATCAGAATTAAATTCTAAGTGGGCTAAGCTTTGTCCGTCCGTCTGTCTGTCAGCAAGATAACTCAAAAACTAAGAAAGCTAGAGTCTTGAAATTAACACAAAATATTCTCACACAATTTGTAGGTTCCCTATATTTTTTGGTTGAGATCCGACCAAAACTTCGGGTAGCTGTCAAAGAATTAACTTTTAGATCTCCACATTTTTTGTGAAATAGAGCCATTAAATTTTAACTGCTGATAGATATCATAAAAATATTACTTTTATTTTTTACAACTTTTTTCTGTATCCCCACCCGTTACGGAGCTACAGCTCCCCAAAGTTCGAAAAAGCTCTATATAATTGTTATAACACAACTCAATTTGAAAAAGCCAAACGATTACTGCTTTTATTAGCTTTAAAAATATATATACTTGTGGTATACGGTGTCTTAATTTACAGTTATGCGAAACTCAAATTTTGCAAAATTCTTGACTCTTTTTATCTTCCAAACGGTTTAAGTTAGAAACTTGAAATTTTCAAAGATGTCAGGCCTTTGAAAATAAGTACAAGTCATTTTAGAAAATATTTTTGTATCGCCCCCCGTTTCGGAGCTATATCGGGTCAAAAACTAAAAAATTCCTTATTTTTACACATCTGTAACTTGAACACCTGTCCAAATTTTTTTGAAATAATATACAAAAATTAAAGTTCCAATATTATATTTTTATTTCTATTAACAACTTTTCTTAATAATATAGGGTTACCTTAAAATTGACGAAAGTGTGACTTTATTTTTCTAAATTTTTCTAACAAATTTTTTTAACGATTTTTTTGAAATAAAAAAAAAAAAAATAAATAAAAAAATATAACGGTAGCTTGCAGAATTTATTTACATATCGTATATGTCACTGATGAATGAATGATATATAATACATAATATGTATAGTATAAATTAATATACATTTGCCGCTTAGTATTAAATGATACTATAGCATATTTGGAAAAGTTTTAGATTGATAATCGTTATATGGAAGGTTAAAATCTGCTTTTAAGGAATGTATAAACATATAGTTTCAATATATGAACAAACCATAGTTCTAGATATTATAAAATTCACCCAAATTATTTTAAAATACTAAAAAATTAAAAAATAATATTATAAGCAGAGTTACAGGCTATGAACATACTAACGGCACGTACTGGTATTTAAGAGTTGACAAAGGCAACTGTCTTCTTCGCTTTTTATTAATGTTTTTATAATAAAGAAAACTATTAAACAATAAATTTTAAAAATAATTAAAATAAAATTGTTATATTATCTAACTTTCATCACATAACACAAATATCAAATCAGATTCAAATATTAATTTTTTAAATGTCTTTAACATCTTATTTCCTTACATTTAAACACAGTTTTTAAATTGTCAGTAAACGAACCATTTATTTTTAGAACTAGAAATTTTCTTCTATTACATATACATATGTATATAAAATCATTAAAATAAAATTAATCGTCAATAATTATAATTATTACGGATTAGAGTAATATTAATGGTTGAAAATCATTACGATAAACGATAAAATATAGACAACAGGTTGGACTTAGAAAATAAAATTGATAAATTCAATGAAACCCAATAAATTTTTCTAAATAAAAAATGTGCATAAAAATTTCGAAATAATCATAACTACATAGTTATATGCAAAAATTTATATCTCAGTTTTATAGCCATTGCCAATTGTTTGCTCCAATTTAAAAACAAAACTTTAATTAATCACAATGTCATTATTCTCAAGTTATTCTTAAATTAGTTAAAGTGATTCAAAAATGTATTAAAGGTTTATAAAATAGAAAAAAAATAACAATTAATTGAATATTTTAATAGATAAATGAGTCAGCAACAATTAATTGAATATTTGAATAGCAAATTAATATACTGCCAAATCTGGCGAAAGAAAACAAATGCACAACAAATTGAAATTTAACCGTAGAAGCATCGATACTCGCAAAAAAAAAATGTGATATAAACATTGGTTCAAAAAAGTTTCAACAATGCGAGCTTTCAAAATATAAATTAATTAAATAAATTGAAAGATTGAACTAAAATTTGTTTTAAAAACTAATTAAATACTAATCTCTGATTGAATAATTGTTGTACAATCTTAAACTTAAATAATGTTTGCTAACATTAACATTTTTTTCAAAACCTCGCAAACCTTTTTATGACGAGACTGTTATAAATTTTCGACCAAGTGATAAATAATATACCTATAGATAATAAAAAAAATATAAAAACAAATGGATTTACTGGGTTGTTGTTATAATTAGGTGTTTTTTTATTAAAAAATAATTTTAAACTAACCTAAACAATGTTGCCATCAATATTCTGATTGCAATTCTTATAAAACCATTTTCTAATACTTACTCTTAAAAATACATTGACATTATTTGAAGAGATCCCATATTCCTCACGTAAAATTTCATTTAAGACCAAATTAAAGATATTTATTTAGTATTGATTCATTCTAAAATCATTACCCAAATAAATTTCAACTAAATAAAGATCTAATAGAAAAAATTTCAAAATTCTCTACCATGCCAATTTCAAATTGAATTCGTCTTAAAAATTGCATTCATTACGAAGACTTATGTGACTTGTAAACAATCAACATTTGATTATATGATCAACCATTGAATATTTTGCAAATTGTAAGACAATATTATGACCGATTACACCGTTTCAAATCTATAACCATCAGTTTCAGAACTCAAAAAATTAAAAAAAAAAAAAAGCAACACAACAAAATTACTAATAATCATCGTCAAAAAACATAATAAAAACATAAAATTACTGGAAGACACGAGCTGAATAACTAGAAACTGGACATGTGCCCTGTTCATGAAAATAAAAACGCAACAATAATATAATGCTTAGAATTGAATTGAATTAAAATTGAATCAGATATTGGATTGTTTGTTTTTCTTTCTTTTTTTCTGTTCCACCATTGATTCATCAAAATTTAGAAACTGTTTTTTTTTTGTTTTTTTTTTTTTTATAAGGAGCGGCAAATATCACATTTTCATTTTCTGTTCGCCAAACTGAAACTCAAAAATTATTAACAAAACAATTTTTTAACGTTTTAATATGGTTACGTGATTATATTATGGCAAAAAAAAAAAATTCAATAAAATCTCAATGAAAATAAATTCAAAATATTAGAATGAAACTTTAAATTTGTGAAGAACGCGGCACCAAATTACAAATAAAATGATTTCGAATCGAATCCGTATATTCAAAATTTAAAAAAAAAATGGTACGTGCTCAATTTTCAATTTTCAAATAGTTTTCGTTAGGGATATACAAAATAATAATTGGAGCATGAAGAAGAGTATGGTTAAATGTATTTTTTATTTTTTGTTATTGGTTCCTTCATGTTCAAATTTTAATGATTCTGATGGGATTATGGTTAAGAACGCGGCGAATTTCAAATTAAAAGATTGAAACAATGAAATAATAAAAACAAAAATCAAATAAAAATATGTTTTTTTTTTTAATTCAAAGAAAACGTTTATATTCCGATTCATTTAAAAAGATTAGAAATGGTAAAGAGATCGGAGGTGCTAATTATTGAAAATTTGTTTTGGTAAAATAATTGTTATGAATTTGATTCCACTTAAGTTAAATCTAAAGTACCATAAAATTAAAAATTTATCACTTAAAATTGAAAATTACAAAGAAAACAAAAATGTTTTTTTTTTTTATTACTGATTTAAATATCTAGGATTTGTGTTTTATTCTTTTCTTTGTTTTTAATCTTTAGTTAACAAATTTTTGCTATTCCATCATTTTAGTTTGTTATAGTTTTTTATTTTCTTTTATTAATTTCAAACAATTTACCTGATTTTTTGTTTGGCTTTATTTTTTAGCACGTTCCCTACTTCGTAGTCCTTCAGACTTATTTTGAAGATGTATACGTAGAAGATCTCATTATATTTACAAGAAAAGAAAAACGATCACATATTTACTTTATTAAGAAGTTTATCTTGATTGCAGTCTACCATATTCTATATCTTTCAACAGTTTCTTTTTAACCAAGTTAAATCTTCATTTACCTTTAATTAACTTCTTCATTATATCCAGCTTACAATTTTTTCATTTTTATGTTTAAAAATTCAAATATCTTACATAAAGTCCGAATTTTAACTATGTCAGTTGCACTTTAGTAATTCTTTTTACTTCCTTATAAGTTAACATCAAACAATTTTGTTCGTGCCAAAAGTATTTTTTAACACGGTTACAGTGTCACCCTTTTTTTATACTTAACAATTTTAAATATACCTATTAAAGTTTCATTTTACCATGTATGATTCTGTCTCTTTTCGTTTCAAACTTTAATTGAATTTTAAGTTTTATGAGTATATAAGATTAATAAGGTCTTCTTAAAAAGTTAAAAATATCTCGGAATATGCAACCATGACTTAAAAAATACCCAATGATATATTTTTATATTTGCTGCTAGCAATAATTAAACTTCACTATTTCTTGATGTAAATTTTTTTAATAATAAGACATAATTTATGAGTTTATTTTAATTACATACATATTTACATTTATTTTTAATGCAGGAAATAATTTCAATATTTAAATAAAAACTAGGAAATTTCTAAACTAATGAACCCATTTATTATTGACAAAAGTCAACCCTTAAGCAAAAATAAAACAATTAAATTTGTATTTTATATTGATCCTGATATTTCAATTTCAACTCCTTACAAGTAAATCTTAAATTTTAAAAATATTTAATGGAAGTATTTCATATCATTCTGTTATTTCTAAAAACAAAAATAATTATTACTTTACTCTTTCAGTCCTGAAAAATTGAAACAGTTCAGTTTGGTTAAAAAAAAAACGTTATACTCATACCAATATACGCATGATTCAATTAAATTTTGAATCATTTTAGTTAAAACAGTTATATATTATTGTATATTAAATATTGTATAGTAAACATGGCACCATTTTTTGCCGCCTTACAAAGTGTTATATACAAAATTTATTTTTTTTTTTTTTCTTTTTTGTTATCACGTCACCAACCAATTTAAGTTTTTTCAACATTCATGCATACGTAATATGTGAATATTAAAGATCAGAGGCGATTAAAATGTCAAACAAATAGTGGTAATTGGTAGTTAACAATTACTATAAAGTTTTCATTTATATTTTTTTATTTTTCTTTTTTTTTTTTTTGTGAATTGATTCAAGTCATAATCAAGCCAAGTCATGCGTTAAGTAAATTGAATGCAATTTTTTTTTTTTTTTGCTCCATAAATAAAAAAAAGTCCACAACTAAAAATTAATTCAAATTTTATGTAAATTTTCATATAACACATATAGTAAATTTTTAAGACTCCTAGAGGTCCACAATAAAAAGTGGTAATTTATTAAAACAAAAAGAAAAACAAAAAAAACATTAAATTTTAATTTAAGTCACTACTATGCAACACTAATAATCATTATTGTCAATTAAAATGTGCATATATAAATTTTTTTTTACTGTTGGTTTCTCTGATCTGAATTACCATTTTTTATTTTATAAAAAAAAAAAATATATATATATATATAGTTAAATTCCACATTCCACTTATATGAGTCTTATATTATTTGCAAATCTAATTATTTCACCTTTATATTAATTTTTTTTTTTTTTGTTGAATTTTATTGAAGTTATAATTAAAAAATTAATTACAAGCAAACAAGAAAATTCTTAACTACCGGATTGAAAATTATAAATTAAAAAAACAAAAAAAGGAAAAAATCTTAGTTTTCGCCGTTATTTAAACAACAGTAGATTTTGTTTGTATCATAGTATAGTGGTGAGTCATTGAAATATACGTTAAAGAGAAGCAGTACGATCACAATTCCCCTAACAACGTGTGTTACTCTAGTTCATTAAACACCACCTCTGTTTTTATCAATCAATAGATTCCAAACTCACACCAACCTCAGTAGAATCTCGTTCAGTTGAGTGACTTGAGTGACTTTCGATGTTTTTCACCGTCTCTCACGAAGAAAATAATATATTAGGGGGCTAATTAGATGATACAGTTCGGAAAGTGGAAGATTCTGCTATTGAATAAAAATAGGTTTAAGGTTTGTAGGAATGTGATGCATAAAGGTGTTGACGTTTTCGTTACACCTTACTTAATTGAAACTGTAATGACTAAATTTTAGACTAAATACTTTATCAGGACTAATAATCAAATTGGTTATAGAGAAAATAATCTTGAAATTTCTTATTTGTTATTATTTATACTCTTTTTAAAACAAACTAAAAAGAAAATGTCACAAACTATAAATAAAACTATAAAAGAGAGTAATAAAATAAGAACTCAAAATATGTTAAGATACAAAGAAATTATTGTACAAGATTATGAAATGTTAACGTAAGTATATATAAGCAGTTTGAGTATCATCTATAGATTATACATTCTAAACGTCCAAATCAAAAGGAAGAGATAGAAAAGAATCATTATTAAAATGAAGGCATCTGGCAAAACGAATTGAAGAAAATTAACCTATTATCTTTACAGCCGAGTAATCACCGGCTTGATCAAATTAATGATTCCAGAAACTGAAACCCAGTCAAATATGAATGATAAATGACTTAGTGAATGTTTTGCACTTCTTATAGGAGTGTGAAGGAAAACAAAAAAAATTTATTATCTCTGGTACAATAATATTTTTAATATTCTTGATATAACTTGATTTTTGATACAATTCATTACTACTGTCAGTTACTATGATCGATCCTTGAACTTGAGAAATTTTAGATTATTACTCCGCATTTTTTTGTTAATTTATTATAAATAATAAGTTTTTACATTTTATTCAATAGATCGTAAAGTTCGAAAATTTCCTAGTGAACCACTTTATCAAAAATTCTATATTCCCCCTTTTAAGTTATAATTGAAATTCACAACATTTTATTCTTTATATAGTTTGAATTTTTTGTAAATTTTTTCAAGAAATATTATCTAAAATGTTTCAAATGCTTTGAATTTGAACCGAAATTCCTTAGAGGCTAAGGCTACCTGAAAATCCAAAATTTTGACATTAACTGAATTCCTTAAATCATCTTTAAAAAATTTTAAATGAAATATTCTAACATGTATCAAGTTATATCATAATATGGACGCATTAAATCCAACAAAATATAAAATGTAAAACAAACAAACAATTTATTCAATTGACAAACACAAATTGACAGATGAACGAACAATCGAAATAACAGAAGAACAAAAAAAAAAAACTGCGTTTAAATTTTTTTATCAATTATTTTACATTTTTTACATAACCAATTTTACATTAATTTCAAAATTTATGATTTTTTATTAGGGCTTTCAATAAATACAAAAAAAATTGTAATTTTTTTAATTACAAGACATGCATGTCAATGTTCAAATAGTGGTTTTGCCAAGTAACGTAATATAAAATGAAAATAGCAACTTTTTCAAATATTCAGGATATTAAAAACTATAAAATTCAATTTAACTTTTTGATTTAATTAAATTTATTTCGGTTTTTTTTTTTGTTTTTTTTTATTACAATTTTTTTTTTTTTTCTTTTTGCGAAATTAAAACGATAAATTGAAAATTTTTATTGATTTAGACTTCAATAGTTTATTGATCCAGTTTCAAAGCAAAGTTGATTTTTGTTATATGATACGAACTGTCATACAATTTAAAATGTTTAAATTATCAAAAAAAAAATAAAATAAAAACGGAAAATGAAAAAGAAACTAATTTAATTTAAAATAATAGATTCAAGAAAATTGAAAATAATAATCATAAATTTGATTTTTATTTAAAAACATAAAATAAATTTATAAATTATTGTTTTCTATTTGGAAATTAGTTGAATATAAATTTTACTTTAATATTAAAGAAATTTTTAAAAGTTGAAAATTATATTTAAAATTGATTTTTTCTATTTTTATTAGATTTAAGTTTTTTTTTGTATGTGTTAGGTTCGACTAACGAATACAAAAATTTATAGAATATCTGTTGAAATCAATTCTAAAATTCCACTTTGTTCTAATAATTAACTTCTTCTACTTTTCTTCAGAAATGGCACCAAAAATTGATTTTTCCTTGGCAAGAACAGTATAATGTAATAAGTCCCAATTATGGTTACGAAAAACTTTCATATTTATATCCATTTCCAGTTATCGTTAACTGAAACTACAGGCCGTATTTATAAAGTATGAATAGATACTAAATAGTGCTAATATTTAAGTATTACATAGGATTTATTTATTTGTTTACGAATTTTGTTGATTTCATTAATAGTTATTGAGTATTAACGAGTATTAAGTATTATATTAAACTTATTGCTCGAGTATTATCCAAATTTATTAAATATTATTAAGTATTTTTATTTTTATAAAATTTTATGAAGTTTTATTTTTGTTTTGTACACTCAACAATTGAAATTCTATAGATTTATAAAACTTCTTGAAAAAGTTACCATTTTTTGTTTGTTGCACCGCCTCTAGTTTCAGTGTAATTTCCATGAAAATGCACAGCCAACCGTTTAAGATTTATTTCACTAAACCTTTGTCATATGGTATACATTTCTGTTTACTTGTTCACTTTCTTATATTCATAGTCGCGATATACTATAAATAAATTTAAATCAGAACGTTTTCGTTCCGTGTTAACAAAATTTACAATAAGTACTTATAAGTTTATATTACGCAGTATATCTGAAGTATTATCGAGTATTAACATTAAAAATCAAGTACTAAGATAATATAGTATAAAATAAATGTTGCGAGTATTATCAAGTTTATACTCAATTATTTATATTGTACTCAAGTAATACTCAAGTTTTCCTAAAGGAGCTGTAAATCTTCCAAAAACACCAAGAATTTCCCCTTGGTAGTTGTGTAAGATTCTTACTGACTAAACCCATCTCCCACTTTAACCAATAAAATTGGGTGAAACTCCTAGCTGCTAAGGCTGTATATTGGCTAGGGAGTAGGGATAGGAAAGGTTAGGATAAGGGTGCAGAAACATTGAATTGGTAGTGGGACTGTAAGGGAACAATGAATCCGCCTAATATTATTACTATTTTGCTAACCAGTGACTGTAGTCATCACCAGTTACAAATACAATAGTATGTAATACCTTCCTGCATGAGGTAATAATTGAAGGAACCCCACTGTCACTGTAGCAAAAATTATTATTGGTATTAGTTATTAATATTATTATTATTTACTACAGAGGCAGGGCCATCAGTGGATTAGAACGTGCAGTAGTATGTAAGAGCTTATTGTATGATGCAACCTAAGATAGCTCCACTGTAGCAGCTATTATTTTTATTATTATTATTATCATTATTAATTATGCGATATACATTATTATGATATAAAATTACTACATATTTTTTTATATGACCTCATCGAGGTTAGAACCCAAGACCCTCTATTGAAATACTGGCGCTTTAACTACTACGCCATGAGTCACTTGTAAAGTATTAATATTATTTAGTATCTATTCATACTTTATAAATACAGGCTTACATTAAAATGCATATTTACCAAGAATCTAATACAAAACTGATTCTTAACTTGTTTATATCCTATAGGGTTGCTTCAGCATCTTTCAAAAGTTTTTTTTTATTAATGATGTCATATAAATTAAAGTTTAATCCTTTTTAGTTTCAAATAGCATAATATAGAGAACTGTTGAAATCGATTTTGAAATTAATGGCTTCCGGATATCGAAAATTGTTTGAAATAGACTATATTATACAGTTAAGAACTTTTCTAACCCTTTCTGTGATTGTACCAGATTTTTTATATGCAAAAGAACTGTTCAATATGAATTTTATATACATATAGTAAAACCTAATAGCTATATTTAAACTCTACAATTTTTTTAATTTAAATAGAATCTAAGTGTTATAATCCTTAAAAAATCTGAATATTTAAATTTTCAAAACATAACATATAAAATTTTATAAAATCTACAAGCTAAAAATTGGAGAATTCGTTTACTTTGCACTAAAAACCAATATTTAAATAAGAAAATTGAGAATTATAAAATCTGCTGTTCTGAATATTCCTAGTCAATTTCTTTTTTTTTTTAAATGAAGGAAATTATGTCTAAAACAAAAAAGGAAATACTAAAAAAGTTTTTTTCTTAAGTTTTAAATTTTCTTTCTCTATTTTTATTCCTTTTAAATTATGAAGAGTTTTGTATAATTCCAAAAAAGGATATCCTCTTTTGAAAATATTATAATTTATCAAGATTCACATTTTAAAAATTCAGCAAAAATTTTGAATATTTTACATTCTATAGTTAACTAAAGTTATTTTACGCTTTTATCATGTCTTTATGATTTTATATTGCATAGTATAAAAACAGCCCGTGCCAAATGAGGTCAATATTATATCCAGAAATATTAAAACATACAGTTATCGATAAAATTATAGACACGTTAGAATTTATTTAAAAAAGCGCGTTCAATATAAAACGAAGAACATGTACCAGCAACAGATACTCAGAACCCCTTCTCTTACAACGATATTTAAATTTTCCAAAATTATATTAAAAAACGAGGAAGAATACAGTTGACTTTGTCAACTCTTAGATACCCGTACGAACCGTTAGTATGTTCACAGCCTGTCACTTTGCTTACAATATTATTTTTTTAATATTTTAGTATTTTAAAATAATTTGGGTGGATTTTATAATTTCTAGAATTATGGGTTGTACATATATTCAAACTATATGTTTATACATTCTTCAAAAGCAGATTTTAACATAACGATTATCAATCCAAAACTTTTTCAAATATTCTATAGTACCATTTAATACTAAGCGGTAAATATATATTAAATTTACTTAGTACAAAATAGTAAATATAATTTTAAATATTATATTATATTATATTTAAATATTCCATTGACAGAATAATTTCTTATAAGTACAATAAAATACATATATGTATGTAAATACGGCGCTATATAATATACATCTATACTCTTATCATTCATTCACTAGTGACATATACGATATTTAAATAAACATGATATTATATAAGTATGTATATATATCAATATCATATAAATAAAAATTCTTCAAGCAACCGTTATGTTGTTTATTTAATTACATTTTTTTGTACTACGCATTATATCCTCAACAATTTCAAATTATCGAGTAAAACAAAATGGAAAAAATTCGTTAAAGAAATTTGTTAGAAAATTTGAAAAAATCAAGTAACACTTTCGTCAATTATAAAGTAACCCTATATTATTAAATAAAGTTGTTAACAGAAATAAAAGTATAATGTTAAAGCTTTAATTTTTGTGTATTGCTTCAAAAAAATTTTAACAGGTGTTCAAGTTACAGATGTTTAAAAATAGGAAATTTTCAGTTTTTGACCCCTTACAGCTCCTAAACGGGGGGTGATACAAAAAAAATTTCTGAAATGACTCAAACTAATTTTCAAAGATCTAACTTCTGTCAAATTTTCAAGTTTCCAACTTTAACCGTTTAGAAGATAGAAGGGTTAAAGAATTTTGCAAAATTTGAGTTTTGCATAACGGTAAATTAAGACACCGTATGCCACAAATATATATTTATTGTATATATACTTTTAAAGCTAATGAAAGTAGTAATCGTTTGGAGTTTTTAAAATGAAGATATACCTTATACAACTTGTGCTATAACAATTTAAATATAGAGCTTTTTTGAACCTTTGCGGAGCTGTAGCTCCGTAACGGGTGGGGCTACAAAAAAAAGTTATTAAAAATAAAATTAATATTTTTGTGAGATCTATCAGCAATTAAAATTTCATAGCTCTATTTCAAAAAAAAAGTGGGGATCTAAAAGTTAGGTGTTCGAGAGCTACCTTAAGGTTTGGTCCAAACTCAACCAAAAAAAATAGGGAACCTACAAATTACTCCAAGAATATTTTGTGTAAATTTCAAGATTCTAGCTTTCTTAGTTTTTGAGTTAGCGTGCTGACGGACGGACGGACGGACGAACGGACATGGCTCAAAAGTCTTAGAATTTTTTTCTGATCCGATCCATACCTTTGAAGGTATATCTAGCTCGCTTATTTCGAGGTGTTACAAACGGAGGAGTAATTTTATTATACCCGATCCTATCGTACGGGTATAATTATTACATGATGTCTTTACATTTGTCAACCACTGTAATAATTTTTTTAATAGGTCATTTAATAAGTGTCACTGCACTCATCAGATTTTTTGTATTCTCTAAAAAGGAAAAAAAACGTTTTTTTTTTTTTTATGAATAAGTCCTAAAGCTCTTTATAATAATTAAGATGAGTTAATGGATGTCTGTAAAAAAATGATGAGCAATAATTCAAATTTAATTCAATATTTTAAAAAAACAAATATTTATTCTACAGATGTTTTGTTCAAAATTCTCTGTCACAATCCTTTTGACTCTTAAAAATATTATTTTAAACCCTTGTCTCGAAATAAAACTTCCTACAACAGATATCCAAGAAAAAATGAAATCCCCTTCAAAATGAATTTCTCTTTTATATATTAAGAAAAGGAAATAACTACAAATAGATTTTATGTTTTTTTGATTTGTAGACGAAATTTATTGAGAAAAAAAATTTAACTCTTGAAAATAATGTCAGTACTTGAAATAATGGCATTGATTGTATGAAGACTGAAAACTTAACAAGATTTGTCCTTGAGCACATTATCTTCTCTGTCCCTTAATGACATCAAACAGAAAGCAGTTAGAATAAATTTTACAATTTTTTCATCAAAAATTAAAACAAATTTAAAAAAAAAAAAAGAATGCTGGTTGACTGACTGCTAGAGACTACAGATAGTTTAACTTTATAAATAAACAAGAAAATAAAAACAAACTTTTGTATTGTTTGTAACTGCATCTATTATTTTGTTTGTTTCTTTGTTTTTAGTGATCTCATGAGATTTATTATGATTATTTACTTTTGTTTCTAATCCAAAACAAAATTTGCATTGAAATCAAAAACCATTGATGATGAAATGGTGTTCTTTTTGATTATGATGGCACAAAGTATGCATATGTTAAACTAAAAATGGAACAAAAGTTTTAGAAAACAAAAATTATTTCGATTTTAAAAGGCGTAAAGAAAAATTTTTTAGAAAAAAATAATAATTTTTTTTTTTTTTGTGGACTAAAGAAATTTGAGATTTTTTTTATTTTTATCACTTTTTTATATTTTTAAGATCCAAATTTCAAAGGTATAAATACACTGTTCCATCGCTAAAAAGTATATTTTTGAAAATTGAGATAAATAAATGTTGAACTTTATAGCTGCAAAATAAATTAGTTTTAAATCGAATCAAATCGCTTGGATCACTAACTTTACAAAACTCATTTGACTAATTTTACGAATTTTCTTTATTTTCCTTTATATTGTTCTTTTAGTTTTTTTGCATCATACAATTTCCTTAAGGTTTCTCTCAACTCTTTCCATATCTTCCATACTTGAAAAATTCAAGTTAACGATGTTTTTTTATTTGTAATCCCTTTTATTAAATATTTATTCAACTGATTCTTTTTAGTCGAATATTTTTTAATTAAACAGAAATCTATCGAGCATAGCCATATTGCCGATGCCATATTGTTTTCCATAACTTTACGAATTAAAGCCGTAATTCTTTGTTAT
Source organism: Poecilobothrus nobilitatus (assembly GCA_947095535.1). Lineage (NCBI taxonomy): Eukaryota > Metazoa > Arthropoda > Insecta > Diptera > Dolichopodidae > Poecilobothrus > Poecilobothrus nobilitatus. The sequence goes on from OX352774.1 coordinate 118,371,611, forward strand.
TAAAACGGTTCTATGTAAAAAACAATTAGGAACAGTTTTAGCGTTGGTTACAAAATCAGTGTTTTAACACTTTACTTAGCTGGGGTTTTGGAGCCGGAAAACTCCACTATTTTAATGGATTTATTGTTGAAATATCTATTGTATAACTAATGAGCAATTTATAGTTACAAAATCAAGATTGCTTTTTTCCAGAATATGTATATATGGTGACGAGGGTGGATTTTACAGTTGGTTTCAAAATTAGGATTATGCATACGCTTTTTCCAAAATATTTGAGGGGTTTTAGAGTAGGATTCCAAATCAGGGTATTCTGTTTTTTTTTCAAAATGTTTCCAATTAAATTTAAATTAATTATCACAAGATATGTTTTGTCCGTCAACATTTTGTCCTAGAACCATTCGTAATATGTATATATTTAGCAAAAATTGAAGGAAAAAATTGATAATTATTATTGTTTTCAAAATTTAAATTACTTCTATTTGAAGAAAATAGATTTCATTTTTTACAAAAAAAGAAATAAAGCTTTAATTCGTATGATTTTAATTCAAGCACCAAATATATGAATGAATATTGTTCTTGTTTTAAATTTTTTTAGATAAAAATAAAAAGTGCTTTTTGCACAATATATTTCTGCAAAAATTTTCGGAGTATTGTATACCGGGATCCTAGAATCGAATTTTTCAATACCGAAATACCAATATTGAATTTTTGTACCGGTATTGAACTTCCTAGTGTTAAATATTCTATAAGATTCCGTATCTTCAGTTATTATTACTTCCTAAAAATATATTTTTATTTTTAATTGCAACTTTACTAATTTTTTCTTTTTTTTTATTTTCAGGTATGTTAACATTTTTTCTAAAATTTCAATATGAACAAGTAAGTTAATTGTAAACTTTATTTCAATATGGGCTGTAAAATTTTGTCTGTAAAATTCACTGTACAAAAATATCATAGTCTTATAAAAACAATATAAAATTTTCAGTGTCAGAATGCTTGCATCAGTTTCTTATAAAACTTAATGGTAACGAATTTTCTACGATTTTAAAACTTATATAAAATTAAATATTAAATTACCATTTCAACTTCAATTGACTCATCATCAAATGGGCAGCTCAACTACAAAAAAAAAAAAAAAAACCAATTGAAATATAATAAATCATAATTAAAAAAATAAAAATTTATTATTATTAAATAAAATTGGCGTCATCATATCTTAAGATCCTTATAAGACATTAAAAAACCACATCGTAATAAAAAACAACAAAGCCAACCAATGAACTCTACATAAAAGGCTTATTAAAATATCAAATTTCCAACAAATAACAGAACAGACCCGTCATCTCATATATATACTTACATATAACATGAAAAATACATAAAACCTTGCATATTTAATCGAGTTAAAAAAAAAAAAAATTTTAAATTAACTGTTCATATTTCAATATGATTCTTTTCTTTATATAAAGTATAGCCAATTTTCATCTTTAATAATACAATACAATACATAATTTTGTACTTCTTATTGTATATTTGAGATTTAGAGTTAATTATAGTTGGACACCATTTTGTGTTAAGAAAATTTAATTTGCAATAAATATTTTAATGACATCCAATCAAATTTTTGAAATCTGATATGGTAACTAACTAATAATAATAAACCAATATTTTAATTTTCTTTTATTATTTGCAAAAATAATTATTTCTGATTTTAACCAGACCGATCCTTCTTATAAAAGGAGATGAAAAAATAAAGTAATATTATTAAGTTCATTTTATATTCTTCTCCTTTTATACAGGGTGTTTTCAACTCGATGGGCTCTATTGAAATGAGTGATCGGACATGTGGAGACGAACAAAAAATTGTATGGAAGGGGGCGAGCTATTTTCACTGCTTTAGAAGTTATGAGGCTTTTACTATTATTCAACCATAATTTAGTTTTATTTCAATAAAATTGGAACCAAATGAAACAGAAAAAAACTAAATATAACCATATTAATGCTTATTAAAGTAACTGTCAAACATTTCTCTAGAGTTTGCCAGTCTGAAATTATATGGGCTTAAAATCAAATATTTTTAACAAAGCATCAATTAAAAGCCTTTTATCAAGAAAATAACAATATAATTGTTTTTTTATTTCAAAATATTATTCTTCCCTTTGCCTACATTTTGATTATACAAGCACCTCTCTAACTCAAAAACTTGGCAAGTTACAAGCCAAACATTTTTCCATGATTAATTTTTTCCTCTCTTATCAGGTTCCAATTTTTTCGAAATAAAACTAAATTATGGTTGAAAAATAGTTAAGGCCTCATAACTTCTAAAGCAGTAAAAGTATACCCCTCTCTTTAATACAATATTTTGTTCGTCTCGACATGCCCGATCACCCATTTCAAGAAAAACCATCGAGTCGGAAACACCCAGTATATACAGAACGTATATAGGATGTAATACTATAACAGACCAAAGATAATATAAACTATACATCTAATAGTACCATATATTAATTTTAATAGTACTAATACATCACAATCAAATTCAATTGGAGTGGAGTGGAGTAATATTAGATATAATCAGAGAGAGACACACTTGTTAAAATATACGAGCAAAGGCAAACAATATTAAAATTCTTGATATGATTTTAATTTGGATATAACATGAACTATAATCAAAACATATATGTATGCATATAGGATCAAAGTATATATAAAATGAAATTGTTTATTTTTCATTAAAATATTTTCAGAATAAATTATAACAGATGTGTTTAGTTTTTGATTAAAAACAGATGTATGAACAAGTGAATTATTAATTATACAATATACTAATTACACATACATGTATGATTTACAAATTATTTTAAATTACTATAAATCATGTTTTGTTGATTATAAAAGTTAAAAGGAGTTTATCTTTCAATATGATTTAAAATTATTGATATTTCATAAAATTTTGAAAAAAATTTTGGATAGGTTAACTATAGGAGATTCAAATAATAATCTTAAATTCTAAATATTAAGTTGCTTTACTCAACTGCTACGTAACTCTGTTTTTTTTTTTGCTCCTTAAGAAAAATAAATAATATATTTATGCATTAGAATGAGTTCTCTACCTCTTCTCTACCTCAAAACTTGTCCTCTACTTCAAAGCATAATAATTCATTTTTCCTTTTATTTCACATACAAAGCATAAATCTTAACATATCCAGGGATTCAAAACATTTGACATTTGTACCATTAAGGTACAAGTAAGAGGTTAAATCAAATGCTAATTTAATTACTAAGTTTCCAATATTAGAATTTTCCTATTAAATTTTTAGCTTTAATTGAATTTTTAATAATTTTAAAGCTCTGGTTCATCCATATCAAATCGCTCTACTTATATTTGTATCTTTCACATCTATTTATATAAAATTGTATTTCAATATTCACTGGATGAAATCGAATTTCTTAGATTTTTCTTTCTTTAGTTATTTGTTTCATGTGACCGAGATCAAGATATTCTTGTAAACAGTTTTTATATTCCTGTTTAAGCTTCAAATTTCTTTGAAACATACGTTCAAGTAGAACAAAAAGAGCGCAGCGATAACTCTTGATTTTGTTAATTGCATTTCAGCAGTTATTTTTTTAAACAGGTAAATGAACCTTTTTATAATCCTAATTTCAATCGAGAAGTGGTTAATTCGAAAAATTATTCACATTTGATTTCCTCTTCAGTTTTATTTTGTCGTTTCGGTAGTTCTTTCATTTCCCAAAAGGCATTTAATTGTGTTTCCAAATCAGCACAAAAAACCTTTAAAAAGTCTAAGCCTTTTTCATAGAAAACTTTTCTACACAAATATTTGTACTAAAGTTTAAACTATAGTATAGAATCATTTATAGGACAAATACAGTGCACGATCACTGACTGGAAAGTACCTGAAGCAGTTCACACTTTCCCTCAAACTTATAAATAGATCATAAAATTTGATGCAAGTGCCAAAACAAGTGCATGTATTCTTTTAAAAAAAAAAAAAAATTTTCTTAAAAAAAATTTGTGTAACGGCAAAATAAACCTTCTAATGTGATCTTTTTGATGCACTTAGAAAACATAAATTCCACTTCTTAACCCACATTAAAATACAACTCCTTTATATTACAAAACGTAAATTTTGAATAAGTTTGTTTACATTTTTTTTTTTCAAATAAATTTTTGCAATTGCTTATCCTCATTTCTTATCATTTTTCAAATGTTATCTCAGGATAATGATATTTTTTGTGGAAGTTGAAGACACAATAAAAGGAATGAATGACTGGTTATCTTTTATTATCCTTAAAAAGAACATAAAAGAAAATATTGTGTTTTTTTCTTGGTATCTCGAATTAAAAAAAAAAATTTTTTTTCTTTTTTAAGATTCTATTATTCATCTTTCATCTTTTCAGTCATGACAAATGACAATTCCTCTTAAATTATCGTCCAACTTTATCATAACAGTCACAGTTTACTGCTTTTATTACTGTATTTTTTTTTTACTTTCATTTGCATTTCAATTAAGTACTATTAAAAATAACTAAGAGCAGGAGGATGCTTTTTGTAAATTTAATCCGCAAAAAGAAAAAAAAAAAAATACACGAAATCATCATAAGTCAACTATTAAGTTAGACAAAAAATGCAACAGATGAGTTTGAATATTACAAGGATACACCAAGTCATGTTATATCAAAAGAGAAAAAAAAATCACTCATATTTTCAATGTGGTTTTTTTTTTTAATTCTATCATTTTGTTAGAATTGTTAGTTTTGGAGAAATTTAAGAAAATAATAGTAAAAGAATTTTGCCTTTCATGAAAATGTACAAAAGCCATTTTAAATAGTGTTGCACATAACATATAAATATTTCAAACGGACACCTATTAGAATTTCTGCATTATAGATGGTTAGATCGAGAGAAAGTAAAATTATTCTGGATACGATTCTCTTATATTGTTATATAAGGAGCTGCAACTTTGCAATTTAAATACATAACACATATTTCAAACTAAAATTCTCGGCTTTTCAGTCAAAATGTCTGGTGATTAAGGTTTCAGTCTAGTATGCAAATTTAATATTTCAAAACGGAAACTAATCGAAAAACAGGTTTAAGATCTAATATTTAAAATATTTAAATTGATTAATATTTGATTAAAACGTTTTTGAAATATAATTCATATGGAACAATGTTTTTTACTGACAATTTGATATGAGAACGTTCAAATATCACTATAACGAACCATAATTTTTCAGATTTAAAAGTATAAATTCTCTTCTAACAGTTGTTTTTTAAACTAAATTTTTTTTATTTTTTTTTACTTTTTCTGATGAATTCAAAATTTACTTTTTCTGATGAAAATAAAAATTAGGGAAAAAACTGGCTTTTCAAATTTTTATACCCGTACGATAGGATCGGGTATAATAAAATTACTCCTCCGTTTGTAACACCTCGAAATAAGCGAGCTAGATATACCTTCAAAGGTATGGATCGGATCAGAAAAAAATTCTAAGACTTTTGAGCCATGTCCGTTCGTCCGTCAGCACGCTAACTCAAAAACTAAGAAAGCTAGAATCTTGAAATTTACACAAAATATTTTGGGAGTAATTTGTAGGTTCCCTATTTTTTTTGGTTGAGTTTGGACCAAGCCTTAGGGTAGCTCTCGAACACCTAACTTTTAGATCCTCACATTTTTTTTGCAATAGAGCTATGAAATTTTAACTGCTGATAGATCTCACAAAAATATTAATTTTGTTTTTAATAACTTTTTTTTGTAGCCCCATCCGTTACGGAACTACAGCTCCCCAAATGTTCAAAAAAGCTCTATATTTAAATTGTTATAGCACAAGTTGTATAAAGTATATCTTCCTTTTGAAAACGCCAAACGATTACTACTTTTATTAGCTTTAAAAGTATATATACAATAAATATATATTTGTGGCATACGGTGTCTTAATTTACCGTTATGCGAAACTCAAATTTTGCAAAATCCTTTAACCCTTCTATCTTTTAAACGGTTAAAGTTGGAAACTTGACAGAAGTTAGATCTTTGAAAATAAGTATGAGTCATTTCAGAAATTTTTTTTGTATCACCCCCTGTTTAGGAGCTGTAAGGGGTCAAAAACTGAAAATTTCCTATTTTTAAACACCTGTAACTTGAACACCTGCTAAAATTTTTTTGAAGTAATACACACAAATTAAAGCTCCAACATTATACTTTTATTTCTGTTAACAACTTTTTTTAATAATATAGGGTTACTTTATAATTGACGAAAGTGTTACTTGATTTTGTCAAATTTTCTAACAAATTTCTTTAAAACGAATTTTTTCCATTTTGTTTTACTCGATAATTTGAAATTGTTGAGGATATAATGCGTAGTATAGAAAAATGTAAATAAGTAAACAACATAACGGTTGCTTGAAGAATTTTTATTTATATGATATTGATGTATATACATACTTATATAATATCATGTTTATTTACATATCGTATATGTCACTAGTGAATGAATGATAAGAGTATATATGTATATTATATAGCGCCGTATTTACATACATATATGTATTTTATTGTACTTATAAGAAATTATTCTGTCAATGGAATATTTAAATATAATATAATATAATATTTAAAATTATATTTATTATTTTGTACTAAGTAAATTTAATATACATTTACCGCTTAGTATTAAATGGTACTATAGAATATTTGAAAAAGTTTTGGATTGATAATCGTTATGTGAAAGGTTAGAATCTGCTTTTGAAGAATGTACATATAAACATATAGTTTGAATATATGTACAACTCATAGTTCTAGAAATTATAAAATTCACCCTAATTATTTTAAAATACTAAAATATTAAAAAAATAATATTGTGAGCAGAGTGACAGGCTGTAAACATACTAACGGTTCGTACGGGTATCTAAGAGTTGACAAAGGCAACTGTATTCTTCCTCGTTTTTTTTTTTTTTTTGTGCCTTCATTTGTTGATGAACAAATTTCAACAGAAAAAGAAAAAACGGTAAATGACTAATGCGAGTTGCAAGTCGCAATCTTACATAAAAGAAAATTCAAATACAAAACAAAAAAGAATGAAATTGCTAATGATAGTTTTGATTTGCCTTAAAGAAATCCAACCATCAAAAACATAAAACATTCAAATTACATTCAAAAAAGTTTTCTTTAATTGATATGTCCGGTTTAATCATCATTTTCGGTTGATATAAATTCACTGCTTTATAGTATTAAATTGCAATTTTTGTTTTTTATTTGAATCATTTTTTGAATCAACAATAAAAAAATAAAAATAAAATTTGAATCAACGGTGTAAAATTAAAAGAATACAAATTGCTTTTACACTCTTTTTAGCAGATATTTTTTAAATAAGTATATATATAGGAAGTAACTTTTATCCTATAATTAAACATTATTAAACATAAAATCAGTATTTAAATTAAGGTAAATTTTAGTGTATCATGACTCTCCTTTATTTGCATTACCTATAAAATATGGGGTATCAATGAAATCAGTGCATCAATTTTTTTGCAAAAACAGATTTTGACAAGAGTTGACAAAGGAAAGAAAAATGCAATTTTGTTCAAATGTTTAATATAAAATGTAGTTACTTAAATACTAAAAATACTATGAAGTCATTTACCATTTTTATGGATTATTTTCAATATTTATTGGAAATTTTTATATTTTTAAAGAGAGATAAAAGAAAAAATGAAAACATTTTTTGCATTAAATTGCTTCTTATATTCAATAAAAAAGAAAAATTGTTTGATTGCAAATAAACATTAAATATATTTTCACTATAAAAATCACAGTTATTTAGATAATGATAATCATAAATTTTATAATAACTTATCTATTTATTAGACGTTATTATAATTGAGTTTTTATACAAAATTATTAGTTTTCAAAAATTTATTACCTAAAAAAAAATTTTACTTTGAACTTTGACTCTCTTTCAAGTGTTTAAAAGAGTTTTCTTTTTTTTGTTAACAACAAGTTATAAAAATTATGTTATAAAATTTTATATTTTATAGTTTTTCAAATGAAAAATATTCTAATACATGTTATTAATTTTAATATTATGTAGTGTATTCATTTTTATTTATTAATGAGTTCATGAGGAAAAGTTTTAATATTTGTTTTTAATATACCACTATAAAAATATTAAAAAAGTATTAAATCATAAATATAAAAAGAAAAAAAAAAACCCTGTAAGGAAAAAATCTTATTATAAATTTGGTAATAAAACAAATAAATGTTAACTATTAAAGATACGTGATTCAATATTTATTTATTTATTTATTTTAATATTATATAATACATAACACATAGGATAATGCAATATATTATAGAAAACCATCGGCTACTAAGGCCATTATAGATTAATTACTATTATTAAATTATATACTAATATTATTTATTTTGTTTATATTATATACTATATATTTACATTATAATTGGTCGTAAGGGGGGGTATGTAAAGAAAAAACACTTACGACCTGTGCAGGGATCGAACTCACACTCCTTCGGTTAATGCGCCACATGCCTACCCATTAGACTTCCGAAGCCCCGGTTATTCAATAAATGATAGTAAAAACTTTTTAATTAACTAAAATTGCATATTTTTAGGATGAATTTTAATTATTTTATGATTTATTTTGGAGTCTTCTTATTTAATTCGATATAGAAAAAAAGTAAGTATTGTGGATAGTATCAAAATATTTTGTGCAATATCATAATAATTGCCTTATTTTTTACTGGACATCCTTTCGAAGGTGGACAAACCATTTACAATGTACCGGAAAAATTAAACTTTAATTTCATTATATTTCTTTAATTTTTGATCTTTTATTATTTAAAAAACTTTAATCTTTCATTATTTAAGTTTCACTAAATCTTTTAAAACACAGTTTTAAAAGTAACATACTAAAATCAAATTGTATATACAATTTAAAGTTAATGAAAATATCGTGAATAATCAATAGTCATTGTAATGATAATTTCAATCCAATCCTTTATTGAAATATTTAAATCTATTTAATCTATTAAAAAGAAATCAAAGAAATGCATATTTAGAAATGAACGTAAGGAATTAATATTATAGCAAGACAATAAAAAAAGCAAAGCATATTTGGATTGTACTTTTTTTTCATAAAAACTTTTAATTTTTTATAAAATTTTGTAAGATAGGGACAGCGCTTATAATATTGAAACTATTATTTTTATGTTTTACTTATAATAAATTTTTACAGGTGCCTAGAAATAGCGAATTTTCTTTCTGAGTTAACTTATTCTAAATCTCAAAGATCCAAAGATTCCTCGTATTAAAATTTCTCCATTAATTTTTTTATGAGGCATATCAATGGTTCAAATTTCATTGTCTGTGTAGAAGTTTTGTTAGCAGACGCATGGATGGACACAAAGGGTGAAACAATACTTAAACAAAATACCCTAAAAAAAGCTAATTTGTAATACTATTCTCCCGTATTTTGAAAAAAAAACTAATTGTGTTCCTGAAATTTAATATTTAATGAAAAGTTCGGCGTATTTCAAACTGAGATTTTTTAATATTAAATATGTATTTACAAGAACTTCAGAATTACTCTTTTTTATATACCAAACCTTTAGGTTATTTAAAATTCAACTAAGATTAATTAAGACTTAAACTATAATGCATAACGGTGTATTAGCATTTTAAAGTTCAAAAATGTAAGGGAAACCCAATTCTATTAATAGTCTTTTATGTTCATGAAAGAAATCATATTAAAACTTTTTCTGTTAAAATTTTTGTTTTGGGTAAAACCTTACAATAGATCATTGTCATAAATTATCTTTTATTTTAAGAACAAGTTTCTCTCATAGAAAAACATTTACAAATTTCTTATAAAAAAATCATTTCCTTAAAAAATTTTGATTTAGAAAGCTAATAAAAAAAATACATTAGTATTTAAATATTCCTTAAGGTTAATGATGTTACAGAATTCCTTTAAATCCATATTTAAACTCTAATATATTTTCTGTAAACTTTTTTTTTAATATTTCAAAAATGTCAAGAATTATTGAAAAGTAATTTACATATTTTATTTCAAACTTTAAAAAATTAGAGATATTTTACTAGATTGATTACCCTTTTTTTTGTCTTTAGAAATCTATGGACTTATATTCAAATTAATGAGCATGAAAATAAAAAGTAAATTACAAGTCTCCTCCTTCCAATCACCTTTCACTTAGAAAAGCAATAAGAAAATATTAAAATTGTATTACAAGTGTCAAATATGATGGAAAGCAATATTTTTCTTATTTTCTTATATTTTTAATAATTTTTATCAATTTGATTTTGTTTTTTAAACCAATAGATGGAAAGAATTTGTTGTATTCTTTATAGATAATTTTGAACACTTTTAGAATGTAGAACAGGACAAATTGCAAAAAAAAAATTTCAACTTCTCTTATAAGAAATTTAATATCAATAGTTTATCTTTATTTTGTTTACTTTTACGTCCCAATTCCTTTCTTCATTTTTCTATCACCTTCTAACTATTTACATTTAACTCTTCAAATTTATTCAAGGAACTAATTTATTTTCTTCCAAGACAAAAACTAAAAACTTAATTGAACTGAAACTAAAACCATTTTGAAAATTGTAAAATTATTTCTTATAATGTTGTATTTTCTTATTTACTATATAAAAATATTGAATCGATTCTTACATCATCAATTTTAAAATTATCTTGTTTTGTTTTTGAAAAATGAAATAAAAATGTAATAAACCTTTTTGTTTGTTTGTTCAGAGGTACTTTTTATTATTCTACAATTATTATCCTATTCATTTATATAAAGTTTAATTTTGGAGATCTTAAATTTTAATGAATCCGGTAATAAAATGATTCCAAACCTAACAATACTTAAGAGCTTGTCTGAAAAATTTTGAAAAATTTTTGTACAGATTTTATTTAATATATTTTTAAATATTAGATTTTAATTTAATATATTAAGGATTGATTAATTGTAACCGTTCTGTACATTCTGCGATTCTACAACCTTAAAATAATTGTGTAATAAGCAGCAAAATAATGAATTGAGCTAAAAAACAATATGCTAAACAAATTCTAGAAGGGTTCGGTGAATATTTAAAAGCAAAGATAGGGATTTTAACAAAACACTGTCCGATCGAACTGGCCGACATGCCATAACGTTAGTAAATTCCTCATATGACATTTGCAGAAGCTATAAAGTAGAAGAGGAATTAATCTTTTATCTTTTGTGTGAATGCCAGGCTTTTGTTCTAAAAAGAAGAAAGTTTCTAGAGAAATTCTTATTATAACTAACATTTTCGATCTCTTGGAGCTGTACTCAATCGACTTGGATCGCTTTGTAATAACCTTCCAATAAGGTAATTTGGAGAATAATTGATGCAGGTTATCATAACGGACCAAAACTGACATAAGAGTGCATATGCAGCCTCTTTTTACTTACCTAAACATCTAAAAGCAAACAACAAAAAACACAAACAAAATTAAAATTAAAAATATAAAAGATTTTCGAAGGAAAATTACAAGTATACTATTTAATATATACTAGGAAGGTTAAATAGATACTGATTAAATAACTATTAATTAAAAATAAATTTTTATTTATAATGAATCTTTCATAACTATAGAAAATATTTTTATTTTAAAAATCCACTGTAATCTTCATAACAATTTAACATTTAACACTTTATATTTTAGTATCTTATTAATATTTTTTGTTTTTTCACTACACAGCACTTATTTTAAAAGTAAAAAACTTAAAAGAAAAAAAATGTTTGAAATAGTTTTATGAGTTCGCTTGTCAGAACTGATGTCAAAAGAATTTAAGAAGTTGCACAACTAAGAATTTATTTTGTATTTTCTTTTTTTTTTTCTTTTATTTTTTTTTTCTACAGCATTTTTGTTTCATTAATTTTCTTCTCTTTTTATTATGATTAATGTCTTCCTAATATACAAAATATACACTCACACATTCAAAATATTTAAGTACAAGACATTAAAATAAAATTTCATGGATGGTTTGTTCTGATGTTACTAAATACAACTCATTCTAACCATTCAGTATACTCTTTTGCTACTGTTCCTACTGCTAATTTAAGTACCATTATTGTTGGTTCTTTTGCTGTCAATGTTTTTTTATTTTACTTATTGTTTTTTATCATTGTTTTTTTTTTTTGTTTTGCTGTTATTCTGTTTTTTCGCACATTTTCGTGCAACAGCAACATACAACAAAAAAAAAGAAAAAAAAAACTTTCATTACTATTAAAATGAATTTTTTCATAAAATATATAGAAATTCTTCTTCTGACAGTTATTAAGGCAATAAAGTTTTATAGAAAATAAAAATGAAAAAAAAAAATAAAATAACAATTACAATAACTGCAACATAAGAAACAATAAACAACAGTAATATTAGTTTAAAGTTGAAATTGTATCTGATAAATTGAAATTAACAACATTTTTTTTTTTCTTTATTTTGGTATTTTTTTTTTTTTTGTTGTTGCAAATTGGTACAGTACTGATTCTGTTACTGAAAAAAAAACGAATGATCTGAGGCAGGCAGAAGCATCAGCAACATAAGCAAAACCAAACAATTTGAAAAATTTATTTGATTTCTATTTTTTTTTTTTTATTTCTACGTTTTTTCTTTTTGTAAATACAAAATTCCTTTTAGTATCAATTTTATTTTGTTCTGTTTCTGGAATAATCTGGATTTAAATACAATTTTTAAATTTCATTCCCTATTATGGAATATAAAATATTCTTCTCAATTTTTAACTATATATGTATGTATGTATATATAAGAAATCTTTAAATCATGGATTTATTTAAAGAAAGTTGGATTTTCCATTAATTGGTATAGTAATTAAATAGAAAAATTTGAATTGTTGGTACTTTACTAAATTCCAGTCACTTTTAAATTGAATCCATTAAATATACATATATATAAAATATAAGACGATCTATCTGTTTAGACATTCATTTGATGTGTTGATATGAAAAAATAAAGATTTTGTTTAAATTAAAACTTCGGTCAATTTAAGTTTCATAATTTTATAATAGAAACACAGATCACGCAAAATTTTTCTTTTTTAAAAACTACTGTAAGTCCTACTATGGATTTTCTTCAGATTTAATAGAAATAAAAACAAACAAAAAAAAAAAACAAGTGAGGTTAAATAGAAATACAAGTGCCATATAAGTACCAAAAGTCAAAATAATTGAAGAGTCTTGTTTCAAAATCAAAAATCTAAAGTGGTGAAGTGGTATATTTCATTTTTATGAAATGTTAAAAGGGTTTAAATCTAGAAATTTTGTCGAAAATCATAATAACCCCTTATGTTGCAATCCCTTTTATAACACAAATAATAATTAAAGGAAATAATACATAAAAATTAATGACAGAATTGAAAGGAATTGTTTTCCTTATTTATTTATTTATTTGTTTATTTTTCTGTTCAGTTGTTTAATTTTAATGTTTTACTACAACTCAATTAATTCATCAAATGTTGTTTGTTTATTTGATTCACAATTTCATTTAAATCATCTTTTAACGATTTCCGATTTATTTTTCTCCAAATTTTTATTGAAGTATTTTATAAGGGCAATTTTGTAGGTTTGTTGTCTCTGTTGTATCAGAGAATTTTTCAAATTTTGAAAGTTAGAACGATTTGTTATACAGTTCTTTTAATCGTTCTGTTTCATTTTATTCTATTGCATTTGAAAAAAGGAATATATTAACATTTAAGTGGAAGGTGAGTGAAACAACAAAATTGAATAAATTATAAACAAATGCAAATGGAGAAGATGAGTTGTTGTTTTAAAAAATCTTCAGCATATTCAATATAATTTTATTATCGGTATCACCATGTATCTATTTGCCAGTTTATTTATTAATATTAATAAACAAAAAGGTTTTAGAAGAAGCCCTTCTGTGTAATGATTTGCAACTTTAGTATAAATTTTCTAGGAATTATAAGCAATTGACCTAATCTCAAATTTTCTGATTTTATTACTTTTAATTTTGCCTATAGCATTTATGTACATTACCCCATTCAGAACATGTAGACGGGTTACCTGATATATCCATAGATTTTCTATTTAAATATTTGAAAATTTTATCAAATAATTGCGATATTCAGTCTTGAAAATAGACCTATATTTTTTAATAATAAAGATGAGAATTTTTGTAACGTCCAAGATGATCCTCTTAATATATCTTTAAGACAATGGTGTAGTTGTTAAGATACCGGCCTTTCATACGAAAGTTCTCGGGTTCAAACCGCGACTGGATCATATAGATTAATAAAAAATAATATAGATTTTTTTTATAATATATAATTAGTAGAATATAATTAAATTAAAAATAAGTAAATGTCATATAAATTATAATAAAATATCATATTGTAATAGCTATATAATAAGATAATAATAAACCATAATTCTTGTATAAGATAATAGATGGCGTAGAAAAAATAGAAACGTCCTAGTATTGTACAATAGCTACAGCCGAGTAATCAACGGCTTAGTGAAATTAATGATTCACGAAGCTGAAGCTTAGTCAAATATGAATAATAAATGATTTAGTGGATGCCCTATACTCCTCATTGGAGTGACAAGGAAAAAAAAATATCTTTAAGGGGGCCTCGGTAGCCTAGTGGGTAAAAGCGTATAAAATACGCTGTAAACACCGAGGGAATGTGGGTTCGAATCCCTTATTCCCTTATCCCTTCCCTTATTCCCGAATCCCTTTTTAAAGACTTATTCCCCCTTACGACATTTACAGCCACGCCTGAATAGGAAAAGCTGTGTAATTTCCTGTCAACATTTATGTGGCAGAGAAATGCATTAAAGAAAAAAATATATATTTATATATCTTTAAGTAAGTTGTTTACTCTGCAAAGAACTCCAGCTTACCATAGCAAATGATTCGTAATATCATCATCATTTCTACAAAGTTTAGATAAAGTGCAAACCTTTAATAGTTACTTCATTTAATTCAAGTAAAACCTTAATATCATTTATATTAAAACGCATAACAACTTTATCTAATAAACAATTCAAGAAAATCTAGAAAAGAACATCTGTAATCAAAATAAAAAAAAAAACTTACAACGCTAATAATAGTTTGTTTAGTAGAAAAACATATCTAAACAATATAAAAAACAATTAATATAAAAACGAAGGGTTTCAAAAAAAACACATTTACAAAATTAAAAAAAAATGCATAAGTTTTGGGTAAAGACTACATAAGGAACTATGTGTATTGACTAAAATAAATTTATAATAAAATAAAAATTGATAAAAATCGTTAGAAAAATTTCTTAGAAAACATAGGGAAAAACAAGTCACACTTTCGTCTATTTTAAGATAACCGTATATTATTCAGAAAAGTTGTTAACAGAAATAAAAATATAATGTTGGAGCTTTAATTTTTAACTTCCACAAAATTTGGACAAGTTCAGGTTACAGGTGCTTAAAAATAGGGGAGCGACATAAAAATATTTTTTAAAATTTCAGTTTTCAAAAATCTAACTCCTTTCAATATTTCAAATTTCACTTAAACCGTTTGGAAGATAGATGGAGTCAAGAATTTTTTAAAAATTTTGCGTTAATAAGTTTTGCATAACGGTAAATTAAAGTATTTAATATATTATATAAAGTATATTTATTATATACATATTTGTAAAGCTAATAAAAGCAGTTAAAAGTTAAAATAAAAAAAAGCAATAGTTCTTTGCTCTATTTCAAACAATGAAGAACTTTAGTAAATACCCGGACAGACCGAAAAAAGTGAACAAAGACGAACAAAGTGAAACTAATAAGCACATTTTTTCAAAATTTTTTGAAAATGTACTAAAAATATGAATTTAGTTCAGTCAATCAAAAAAATAAAGTCATAGTAAATTGATTTTATTATTTCTATCTGGTGGTCCAATTCAATAATATTCTTCTTTTTCTTTTCATCTTCATTTTTAAGTGATTATTGAAAGTTTCATTGGAATCGAAAATAATAAAACAAAATTATAAGAAAACTTTTATTTTTGTTTATTTGTTTTGAAAACAAAAAAACAAACAAAAAATTGACATTTTAGACTTCAATAGACACCTTACTTACCAATCAAATTATTCAAAAAAAAAAAATATTAGATGCACTTGATAAATCTGGTAGTTTTAAATTTTAAAAATAATTCAATTCAAAAGAAAACTGAATAGTATTTTTTAGGACTGTATTTAATACTAAAGAACCCTACCTCGTCATTTTCTTTTCAGAAAATCATTTTAGAATTTTTCCCATATCATTTTTATTGCATATATGTACATATTATTATGGTTTTTTATGACTACTTTTATTATCGAAAAATTTTATAGTGTTTACATTACATTTATTTCTTCCTGTTTCATATAAAACTATTATAAAATGAAAAGATGTATTTTTTTTTTATGCAATGTTCCTTCACTTACATCCTATAACTCGAATTTTTATTATATCATTACTATATATTTTATCTATATGTGGATACATATTTTGCATGATGCAAAATAATATCCAATAAATTTTATTTTTGCTGCATCTTTTTATCATCGTAGACTACAGTCCAGCAGATAAAAATATTATATATGTACACTTTGATAGGATTTAACAACACACTACTTCCTATATGACCTAATCGTCTGGGTCTAATATAACTATCTATACATATAGATACAAATAGCTAGATATAAATATTGAAATTGGTGAAATATATATATATATATATATATTTTTTAAAACATTTTCCATGGTGTTTAAACAATCATGTTCAGCACAATAACGTTTTTTTTTTACTACGAACATGCTACTGGTACTCATCTCATCTTTAACTAAAATAAACGGTTATTTCACTTATTTTTATTCTCGTGTATCAATTAAATTTATTTGGTTTTTAGTTTATTTTTACTCATTTTCTTATCTTAGTCTATCTCTTTCTACTATTTTTTTGTTTTTCACTCGCAAAATTTATTATTTATTGTAAATCTTACGGTGTATTACGTTTTTTTTTTATTTTCTTTTGCTCCTTTTGCTTTATATTGTGATATATAGGTGAAAAGTTTTAAAGAACAGACAAAAAGAACATCATCAATGTTCCCAACTATTAAACAACAGTGGTATTTAGTAATGTAGAAGTTTAAAATCAGTTAATTTTCTTTAAGTTAAATAAATATAAAAATTTACAAGAGTTGAAAAGGAACGTAAAAGATTATAATTGTACAACAAAAAGAAGGGATCAGGATATCAGGTCTACCAGTAAATTGAATATGTTTCTTTTTTATCCCCCCCAAATAATATTTTACTTTATGGTGGGCAGATTAGAGAGAATAGAACAAAATTGAGTGTAAATTGTATAAGACGATATAATAAAAGAGAATCATACTTAAATAATTCTTGCTAGTGTTGAACTGGAACTCACTAAACAATGATTGCTTATTTCTAACAAAACATTAAACTGAAATATTAAATTCTCAACTACCGTTTGACTGCGGTTATCTATTAAGTTTATAAGAAGAGCTAGAAATATATTGAACTTTCATCTCTTTTTAAGTTCTATGATGATCATTTTTCTTACATACAAAATTTCTTAAAATTAAATATTCACAGAGCAAGAACTACATATGTTTTTTTTTAAACTTAACCTCAAATGACTTTAAATAAATTGTAAACTTTTCTACTCAAAATTTTCTATTTAAAATAGAACTAAAACTAACGAACAAAAAACGGTAAACCTAGAATTCATATTCTTTCTTAACCTTTAACAATCAGATGCATTAACATACAATGCACCAATATATTTGGTACATATAAATCGTGTCAAATAGTCACGTACATTTGCAAATTTATTTTTTATTTTTTAACAAATCATGAAAGATAAGATAGTGAGTAAGTTTCTTTTTACAGTTCTTAAAAATTTTGTTCTGTTTTCTTTTTTTATATTTATTAAATACGCGTTGTTTACCGTTGTTTTTTTTTTTCATTTTGTTTATTTCTTTTTTCTCATGCTTCAAAAGTTCCAAATCTGAAAATGGGATGATATTGTTGAGGTTCAACTTTTTTTTTTTTTTCTTGATATATTCGACAGCATGATATAATAACATTTAATTGCTTTTTTATTTATCGAATTGGATTGTGATTGTGTTTACGGATTGAGAAAATTTTAATTTCTTTTAAAATATATGTATATATGTACATATATATATTTTAATGATCAAAAATTAATATTAAGGTAATATTTTTCACTTAAAACACACCTTTTTTTATTGCAATTTTAAATAAATACCATTACAGTGAATTCTCGATTTTATTGATAATTTGGTTATTATATTGTTTAATTCTCTTTTCGAATATTTTATTTGCTTCGTTGAACATTTGATTTGTCAATAATGAAAATGTGATCAAATTCTATCGTGCCTTGGGAATCCTTTTCGTGTGTCCATTTTGAATTCTTTGAGGAATTGTGCAATAATGATTTTTCTCCTCCTAATTTATTTAACAAAAGTACGTTACGGAATACTTAGACTTTCTTGTTCATACTCCTTTGTTGAATTACTGTACATTATACGAATCTGAGAACTCATACGTTTAGTTAATGTATTCCGCAATTTACATTACATTACAAGTATCACCTACTATATTTGATTCCTTAAATTTAAATTAATACCTATGTTTATTTGAATATTTTATGGTATAAATATATGTAATTTGTTTATTCGTTATTGAAAAAACATCCAATTTTTTTTTTTTTGTTAAAATCAAAGTTAACTACAATCAATGACATACGATTCTAATTTTATAGTTATATTGTAATCAAGATATATTTTATTATATTTTATTTTAAACATAGGAAGTTTTTTAATAAAAACAAGAATAACAAAATGATTTAAATTTAAAACTTCGAAACTAGACAAAATCAATTGTAGATACAAATTTGAAATATTATAAAGATGATAAACCAATGCTCATGCGTCATGTCTAGCATTGCTCCTAACGTCGATTTTTGATTTAAAATAATGACCAAAGCGTCTCCTTATAAAAGAAATTTAAATTTTGTATGTAAAAATTCAATGGTAACTAACAACCAATATAAAATAACAAAAAAAAAAAATAAAATTAATTGATTGTCAACACGAATGTTTTTCTACTCCAGCGTTCGCTTCGTTTGCATTTGCAACTTTTAGTCAAGTCTTATTTAAGTTAATATATTCTAAAAATTTTCTAGTATAAAATTACAAAATGTCATTTCAAAAAAAACAATTGTAAACTTCACATTTAATTAATTTTATACTTGGTATTTGATAATCAAATTAATTTCTGAGATTGTGAACAAGATTTAATATGTTACGATTTAGTACATTTACAATCTATTAATTTTGAAAATTATAGTTATGTTGATTTTGTTCCATACATTTGAAAAAAAAAAAAAAATGCTGTCAAAAAACTAACTCAACTCATAAATGTATTCAACTTAATTTTATCAAATTTAACTTAAAATTAAATCGTTCATCCCTGAAAATTCTATTTTCTTATCGATTTTTTTTTTTTTCTACATCACCCTTGTTTTATTTATTTATTATATCGCCTGTCAATATTATAAAAAAAGAATTAACGGAAATTTGTTTCAAATTTAACTAATTTTCTTAAATTTATTATATTTATTAATTTATATACTAGTTTCTTTTATTTTAAAATAACTGGAAAAGTTTAAAAATCTTTGCTCTGTAATAATATAAAATGTATGTCAATTAAAATTTACTTCATTTTTCAAAAAACGATTGTAAACATTTGACATTTTAACTTAATTTTGTACTTGATTTCAGACTTGCGAAACACGACTCAAAAAATATACCCAAAAAATAATATAAGGTGCAAGACACAACTCAACTATATAAAATCAAACTTTAAATTGTCTGAATAATTAATTTTTAAACATGATTAAACATTAATTAAAAATTGGTAATTTATTATAGTAAAAAAAAGTTTGTAACTAATACTAATTTATATTAAATAAAATAATTTTTAATTTTTATTTTTCAATCAAAAATAATGAAATAAATTTGAACTCCGGGATTTTCAATTTGGTTTTTTTTTTTTTTTTAATTTTATCTGTTAGTTGAGGAAATCCAATTAAATTTAATTAAGAATAATAAAATTTTGTACAAAAACTTACAAATCACATTAGTTTAATATTAACAATATGTAGGAAGGAATTAATTATAACATAGATTTTTATGTTAATAAATACATTCATTAAACATATATTTAAAATAAAATTATAATTAATACATCAGAATATTTTTTTTCGTATTGTATTTAATAATTAAAACATGAATTTTCAATGAAAAATGACATATAGAGACAGGTGGTGATTTTATCATTAAATTAATTAGAGTTGCAATTAAAATATAGAGATCATTGTTTTAATTACTGTTTTTTCCCTCATTATTTTTTTATTCTTCTATAGTTATAATTAGTAGATATTATTTTTAGAACAAGAGAATATTCAGTTTATATTACTTAGTGGTTTTACTCTGTTCGTACATTTATCTGTCTGATATCTTTAGAAATTTCTACACTATTTTAAATAAAGAAATGACATTTTAGACACAAATAGATCTCATAAAAAACATTATATGTACTATAGGAATGCTACAATTCTCCAAATTTGAAAAAAGCCCTATATTTAAATCAAGATATATTCTGCATTTCCCCTAAAATCTTAAAATTAGAAAGTTCAAAATCTGAAAGTTTGAGAGGGTGAAATCTTTAACAAATTTTGTTATTCTTTATGTTTCAGGGATATAAGGCATTAAAAACTCAAAATTATGCTAATTAATTTGCATAATTTTACAACTTGATCAATTCTGGAAATTTTTCAAAGCTAGCATGAAAAGTGGACATAAAACATTATGTTTTTACATGTGTAAATGGCTCTGTTATGTACTGATTACATATACGGTTTATTACTTAACATTGAAGAAAGTGCCTTTTAACTTTTCACAGTTTGTTTCGTCACAGAAAAAATCCTAAAAAAAGCATAAGTAGCCATTGTTAAAGAACTTCAGTTTTACTTACCAATTTACGTTATATTTTAACTTCAATTTCATTTATTTATAGCCTTCTATAAGTAAATAAGTTAAGTAAGGTCTCAAAATCTAGAACAATATAAGAATAGTCACATCCAGTGTTGACTTAGCCGATTAATGCCCTCATGGCTCGTACCTTACAACTTCAGATTGTTCCCACTTTGTTTTGTGGTACCTATTTATTAAAATTATCCAGCTTTTATTATTGTAGAAATTGTTATATTTACGAAAATGTTTGAAGTACGTATAATACGACATAACTGTTATATGTATGTAGTTAAATGCTTTTCAAAGTAAATGTTTACTACATTTTTGCTTGCACGTCTACAGTCTACTTTATTATTATTATCTATCTATCACTTTTTCTTTTTTTTTTTTGTAAAAAATGCAATATATAATGAATTAAAGAGAAAATTGGTATTTAATTTAAATTAACTTTAATACAGGAAGTTGTTAGATATATGTGATAAAGGAATAGGTTTTTTCCCTCTGAGTGCCCACAAAAAGCAACAGATTATGCCCGTTGAAAAAATTTTTTAGTGGCAACTCTGGTCACACCTATTAAACTAACACTCTTAAATTTCCCATTTAAACTTTCAGAATTCTCACCGAAAAGTTGAGGTATTAGAGGATAGAAGTTTCGAAATCCTAAACATAAAACAATCATTTAAATAAAGATGAGAATTTATCAATGGGCAGTTATTGTTTTAGAGTTGATTTTTAATTGATAGTCATAATTTAACATCAAATATTATGATGATCTCCAAGTGATTCACTAAAAAGTGGTGATATAGAATTTAAGCGTATTAAATGTATTTAAAGGTAGGTATAAATAAGTAAAGAAGGTTTAATATTGTCAAATATTAATTAAATTTGTTAAGCGTATATTGATTGGAGAGTACCAGAACGTAGTGGATTGGACAGTACCAGAACATTTTAGTTTTTTTTTTTTAATTTTAATTTGCATTAAATAACTATGGACTGATACCATTTATATAATTATTTGTAACATTATTTAGCAGCATTTTTCTACAAGACAATAAAATAACTTTGAAGTCATTCTTATAGCTCAAAACAAAAATTAAAATATTTTAAAATTATAATTTTATGCAACCTATTAAAAATAAAGCACGAATGTTTATTAAAAATAAAAAACAAAGTATAAACTTTTTTTTATAGTGTGACATTCTTAATGAGTAATAAATTTAAAGTTTAAAATTTGATACCAGATTTTATGTATTTTGTATTAAAAAAAAAGAAATGAGACTTTTTTTTTAAAAAGAATTAATAATTTTTAATTTTATTTCTTTGAAAAATTTATTAAAAATTCGTTATGGTTTTTATTTTCATTGGTTTTTTTATATATTTTTTTTGTGGTTTTCTTTTTTTCAATTTAAGCTTAAAAACTAATTCTCTAAGTTTAGAAATTATACAAAACAAATTATAAGCCAAAAAAAAAACAAATGTTTTAAAATTAATGAATCGTAATTTGTTGGAATTATTTTTTTTATAAAAACACCGGAGGTGACTCAAATTTTGATCATTTACAACACCAATTTAATATTCAGTTTAGTTTCAAATTAATTATAAGCTGTTGTTTTTTTTTTTGCCTAAATTATCTGTAATTTGGCAGAGAAATATGATAATGTTAATTAATCAATAAAACAAAAAGATAACCTAAAATGAAATTTTGATTAGCATTAAAATTTAACATAAAAGTATGAAATTTCATTAATTCTCTCAGATCTCACTTTCTCTGCTGAGAAAAAGGAAGGCCTCTTAAAATATAAGTATATATAGAATCCCATTAAGACTAATAAAGAATTTTAATCGTTTGTGCACGAACGAATCGAAAGAACGGAAAAAAAAGAGATAGAAAGAAAATTATATTTAAGTAACTCAAAAAAACGAACTTTAAAAACAAAACAAAGCCAAGAATATAAACGAACGGTTTTTAAAGGGGCATATTTTCTAAAAGACAATACAAACTATTGAGAATTGTGACTTGCACCAAAATTTGAAATTTTTCTTAGAAACCCATATTATAATAAGTTTAGAAGAAAACATGTTGAAAAATAAGAGACACTTTCTTCAATTTAAAGGGAACTCTACATAATTAAGAAAAACCATTTGCCTTTTATTTTGAAAAAATTCCTATAAATGTCTAAGTTACAGGTTTTTAAAAATAACCAAAATTTCAATTTTTGAGCACTGCTCTTAAACAGGGAGCGGTACAAAAAAATATCTAAGACCAACCTACACTAATTCTAAAAAAGATCTTTCTTCTCTTAAAATTTTATGGTTCTAAAAGCGTGCCGAAGTTATAAAGAAAGAAAAATCTTACAAACTTTTTTCTTCAAATAACGGTAAATTTAAGTACTAAATATAAAAAAACCTTTTTTAATTTTAATATTGATTTATTAAGTTACAAAAAGGTCCCGTCGAATGACGTTTTCAAATTGAAGTAGAACTTGACATTTAAAAATAACGGTTTTTTAAAATTTGAGAGGCTATAGCTCCGTCATAGACGAGGTTACATAAAAAAAGTTGTTATTACATTACATATTTACCACAACAATTTTTTTTTAAAGATTCATTTTTTTTCTATTTATGGTTAAAAATGCATTACTCTATCTTTAAAAGTATATAGAAGTTTTGTAAACAGATGGACGGACAAAGTGAAAGTAATGGGCATATTTTTTCGAAATTTGTTTGAAAATGTGTCAATAATGAATTTGCTTGCTTAATAACTAATTAAATATTAGATTAAAATTAATTTTATATTTTATAACTAAATTAATTATTGCCTTTTTTTGCTACCTTTTTTTGCTATACGTTAATTACTATTAACTATAATATAAAAACTTTGTTTTTTTTATTTTCTTTTTTTTTTAATATTTTTAGTTCTAAATCCAACCAAATAAAATAATGAAACTCTGAAAATAATTCTTTAAAAATGACATTAAAATCATTATAAAATAGTCAAGGAAAAAAAAAGAAAAAATTTCTATATAAAAAAAAATGCTGCGGGGACGTAATTTTATTTTTTTTTTTTTTATTTTATGTTTTTTATGAGTTCAATATTATAAGTTCGACATTTTTATGACTTTTTGACTTCTAAAGTAATTGACTTTAAAATTTTAAATGTAACTTTTTAACAATATATCTACCTATATTATAAATATATATATATATATGTATGTACTAACATACTAACCATTTTTTGATGCAATTTATAATGTATATATAATAAATATATGTATATACGAGTTTATATATATAATATGTATATTATTTTAAATGTGGGTATAAATCTTAATACATTTGTATGCATAAAAGTACCCATATTCTTATATTAAAATGTAATATATGTTTATTTAAAAATCAGAAGGATTCCATTAAAAACTAAGTCATACCTTAAAGGTACAAACATAAAAAAATTGTCATCAAAAGTAAAACCAATCAAAAAAAAATTATAATAAACCACCTAAAAAAAAAGCCTACTGTATTTTAAATTTGTATTAAAAGTTACTGTGGGAGTGCAGTAAGAAGTAATGTAGAAGAAATGTGGGTAGACGTAAAGCGATTTGATGAAGTAGCGTGAGACAGAATGAAAAAGAAAATCTTGGGCTGAAATTATAAGAATATCGCCGCAAGACTGAGAAAATTGGATAGGTTTTGTAGAAGCCATATGTTCACTAAGGAAATAAAATAGTAGACAAATTATAAGTTACGGCCGATAAATGTTGGAATTAATTATTTTCATATCACATTAATCGTGTAATTGAGTTTGTGAACAAGTTGTAAAATATAGGTCATATATCAAGGAAAGTTTTACGTAAGGATGAACTATATTTTAGTGGCATTCTACATATTCGAGTGGCATTCTACATACATATTAAATGCTCTAATTAAATCAAGGGATTTCCTCAATTTTTTTTTTGCTTACAACTGTACCTATAAACGATATACTAATCCGAAAATAAAGTAGTAAAAAATCTTATTTAACCTGGATTAAAAAAATATATATAAAGTAATAAAATTTGAATTTATAATATTGCTTGTGTCCCCTTCATTTTTTTTTTCTTATATTCTTTGATTTCCGATTACAAACATGCCATATTCTATTCATTTTATGCATATACTAAATATATAGATACTAAAAATATATGGAATCAATTTTGTATGTATTCGTATAGTATAAAATTATAAGAGCGAAGGAGGAATAGAGTGACTTTTCTTGGATTGTGCCAATATTTTTTTTGTTAATATTTTTTCTTGTTCTTTTATTACTTATCCATATCCAATTTGCAGATAATTTCAATGAACTTATGATTTCATAAATTAAAGAAAAAAAAAAGATAAAAATGGGAGTAAACAAAGTCGATGACTTGCAATATTTTTTTTTATCTCCTGTTCTAAATTTAAAATTGAAATAAAATGTTATACATGTTATTTTCAAACAATTCAAGGATTTAACCAGAACAGATGGGGGGGTAACATACAAATTTATTAAGAATTATTGATTAGAAAATATTAAAATTTTTTATTTAGTTCTTAATTTTGAAGGATTTTTTTTTTTGACTTCCAACAAAGGAAAAAATGCATGCCAAAGGATCTTTCCAGTTTCTAGAAAAATAGAAAATAGCTATCGAAAAAACTTAAAAGAAAAAAATTAGAGTTGACAGAAAAGAGATCAGAGACAGAGTGTGGCATTTAAGATGTCACACACAAAATTTAATTATCCAGTTTTAAAAGACATGCTTTTGGCATATAAAATGAAATGATTTTTGCGGATTTAATTCAAAAAACGATTTAGAAATAAAACTTCTCAACAATCTTTGAAAACAATAAAAAATAAAACAAAAGAATGGGGTCCTGATTTTATACTGACTAATAGAATTATACAACAAAACTCAATAAAAGTTTTTTAGCATCTTCTAACAGATCTTTCCAAAATTGAATTTGACTAAATTGAGATTTTAGTGATTTTTTCCATAAAAAATTAATTGAAGTAAAAAACTTCTCATTTTTTTTTATTTTTATTTTCAATAAAATGAAACTATTCCATTCCATTAAAAATATTATAATACCGTGAGATTGTGATTTAGTTAAGATTCAATGTAAATGTGTAAATTTAAAATAATACCTTCATATATTTATAAACTTGGAGAAAAGGAAATTAAATTATTATATTATTGTATAATGGTCGTTGGCAAGCGGAAATATGTACATATGATCTTGCAAACATTTAAATTCACACCAACTCATTATTACCTCATTATAATGTATTACAAATATTTAAAAAATCTGTCAAACTATCTTTATCTTTATCTTTTTTTTTTAAGTTTTGTAGCATATTTTTAAAAAAAAAATTTGCTCTTTAGTTTAACCTTGTCCCTTCATCATACGCCTCTTTACGAAACTTTTATACCGTTTTAGGTAGAATAATGAAATTTTAACCATAGATAGGTTTCATTAAAAAATTATTGTTGTAAAAGAAGTTTTCCATTCACCCACCCATTTGGGACCTACAGTCTCTCACAGTTTTAAAATTTCTTTTTTCAAATGACTAAATATCAGGTATATCTACTCAACATTTTTTTCAGTTTAAAAAAGTCGAACAACAGGACATTTTTTTTAGCTTTATAAATCAACATTGTGAAAAATCTTTTAAACATGTAAAAATAAAATGTTGAAGCTTTAAGGTTTAAGTTAAGTTTTACTTTCAAAAAAAGCAAATTTATGCAGTTAACAAATTAACCGTTATATGAAAATAAATTTTTCAAGATTTCGCTTTCTCAATAAATCTTGCACACTTTTAAAATGTTGAGATAAAATGTTGAAATAATAAGTGCGAAAGATCCTTCAGAATTAGTGCAGTGCCCCTGTTTTTTGTAAATATCCCCTGTTTCAGCTATTATAGGGGTTAAAAATAGTAAATTTTGCTTTTTTTTAAACACCTACACAAATTTTGCCGAAGTAAAACTTAATGCTTCAAGTTTTTATTTATAAATGTTTACATTAAAAGTTGTTCTCAACTACATAGGGGGTCGAATGCATAATACTATATGCATGAACTCAAACTTCACTTTTTCAAATAAAAACTACTCTTGAATGCGTTGGATTTGATTGAAAAAGTGAAATGCGAGTTCAAGCTCAGTTTTACGTATTTGAGCTAGGGTTTCCTATAAATTTAAAAAAGTTTCTTCTAATTTTCCACAATTTTTTCTCTCCATATGAAATTTTAAGAAAAATTAAAAAATTTGATGCAAATCAGAATATTCAGTTTTTATTGTCTTTTGGAAAATGTGCGCGCTTTGAAAACCATTAATTTTATATTCTGCTTTGATTTTTTTTTATTTTTTCGTTTATATTGAAAATGAAAACTAATATTTTAAGTATTTTATATTTTTGATATTATATTCAAAATAACTGGAAAAATATTATGACATAATTTATTGGTACTTTACGACAAGCAACTTTAATATCGGTCATTTCAATCTCTTTACAAATGCTTGTTATGTTTATATGAAAATGCGCGACAATTTTGAATAATGATGGTGGTGGTAGTGATTGTGTGATTGCAAACTCAGCTGGGTCACTTTCAAAATAAAATTTCAAATGAAAACAACAAATAATTGGCATGCGGTCGATCGTGATCTTAAAAAAAAAAAACAAAAAAAAACAACAAAAAAAATTTGTTTTTTTTTTTCTTTTTTAATTTTTATGTAAATGGACTCTAAAGTTATCCAGAGATATCTTTATTTAAACACAAGAAAACAAGAACTTAAAAGCGAATTAAAAACTTTACAAAATTAATGGATTTTTGTTTTTTGTGTTTGCCATATTATCTTTATGACATTTCTTAGTAAAAATTAAATGCTTTTTTAATCCTACAAAAAAAAAAATACAAAAAAACTCTAGACTTAAGAAATGAGTAATTCACGAATTCTTTCAACCAAATATCAATTTATCATTTTTTAATAACAGAAAACTCACCATTTACATGCATATTCTTTTTTTTTTTATAATATTTATTTTATGTCGCTCTTATAAGAATTTACACGCTTTTATTTAATTTTTTTTTTTTTGGTAGGTATTTTATTTTTATTTTTAAATTAGCGCCCACTATTTTTAAAAACGATTCGAAGTGTTATATTTTATTATTTAACAGCTCGAATCGAAAAAAAAAAAAATTTATATTTTAATTCAATTTATTAACTGGTTCTTTGTTTGACCAGCTGTTAAAACATATCTTGCAACAATTAAAATTTTTTTTTCTATGTTTTGTTTTGTTTTTTTTTTTTGTTTTATTGCTTTAGAGCTGATATACTCAAAAAACAAAAAAAAGCTGGCTAAAAAAATTAAAAGTTACTAATTATTATTATACCAGGTATAGAAGTTAAAAAAGACAAACCAAATATATTAGACATGCTAGACACAATCCAATTATTACTGTAGGCATAAATATTAAAAGATATTTAGAATTACTTGTGTCCTAACAACTATTAAATGGCAATAAAATAAAAAGTTTGACATTCATTTCTTGTCTCTTTTGCAAATATTTTTTTTTTTTTCGTTAATAATTGAAAAAAAATATTTGAAGGTGTGATTGTTGAAAGGATTATATGGTAAAAAAATAAAACAAGATAAAAAATGAATGCATTTGAATGTTAAATAGTGGCAACCAAAATTGGTACAGTTATAAAAAAGAAGTATTGTATTATTGGTACAGAAAGAAAAACAAAAAAAAATTAAATATCATACATATGTATATAAGGGTGTGTTGTAGTATGTTGGAAGAACGTGCCAAACAAAAACATGACAAAAAAATTTGTTTTGAAACAAATGTTATTAAAAATTGTATTTTATATATTTCCGTTTTAATTCCTAAGACTGGGTTTATACAATCAGCGTAAATTATACGTGCATGCAAGCATACACGTGCTTACAAGTAACTTATATACAAATTCGATCTAGTAGTTATTGCAAAAGAATTTGCACAAGCTTGAACGCATTTTTAATTTTCACACTCTCGTGTAAGCTGATATTCAACCTACTTTTCCAAGGGCGTATAACGAACATTCTTTAATTTAAAAAAACGAAACGGTACAATAATGTTCAAAATATAATCGAAAGTAGCTGATGACATTTTGTAATATCCGTAAAAGCGTTCCTCATCTTGCTGTAATCTAGTTTGAAAGCTATCAAACTCTCCCAAAATTTATCTTTCTTTATTTATATGACGATGAACAATTTGACGATGAACAACAATTGAACGATTTAATTTATGAGATATATTCTTTTCGTGAAAGAAGTTCTATTTTAATACTCGTAATGAACTCTTTTGGATATTAATATTTTCCATTGATCACGAATTTCGAGCTTCCACGCGCATGTAATATACTGTCAAAGTATATGTGCAGCCTAAGTTTCTGAATTTTATAAAATGCTTATACATTTTTTTTTTATTATCCCATAATAAAAAATTATTCAATTCAAATTAAGCTAAGCTACAGTAGTACAGTAGTAAGCTAAGCTACAGTCTGCTTAAGAAACAGTAGGTTAATAATTATAATATATTAATTATTACGATATATTACCCGCAGCTAATCTCAATATTTTCAACTTATTGGAGTATCTTTAAACTCTCTATAAGTACATGGCTTTCCAAAAATGTGCGTAGCTATCAAAGTTCTCGTCTATTCATCTCGGATTTCTTAATAAAATAAATATTATCCAAAATATTTTGAAAAAGTTTAAATAATTAGTGTGTTATGCAAGAATTAGGAAGAATAAATCCTCACATCTAAGATTATAATTTTAAAAGAAAAGGATAAATGGGGACCTGTAATTAAAGATTAAAAATAGAAAAGATTTATGTAGTTGTTTAATTTAAAGGTATTTAGCATATGAATAAAGCGTTTTTTTTTAAATAGATATTATAAATCTGAAAATTAACACTCTAAATTCTTATTTAAATTAATTGGTAAGTTCATATGAGTTTATACAAAATTACCATTTTAAATATTGATTAAATAACAATGAAAATTCTAAAGATTTGATAATGGATCATTATCTCATATTTGAAACTTAAAATGTATAGTAATTATATGTACATCTTTATTTCAAGAAACTTTTTTAATATGAATTTAAAGCGTTAGATTACAAATAATCTGTCCACAAATTATACATACAAAAAACTTTAAAGTATTCTTAAAAAATATTCAGTCATAAACAGTCATTAGATTCGATTATAAATCAATATATTTTTTAAATTTGATTTATTTAGAATAAAATCTGGTGCAATTTAAATACGGTTTTACCTCATTTTTTATTTTCAAAAAAAAAAAAAAATAAATAAATTTGAAAAAATCTAGTAATTATTTAATTTTTTTCTTTTTTTGTATTTAATGCATATAATATTCATTTTATAAATTACAATAAATCTTTTTATTATCGCTATGACTCTAATAGTTATTTCATTAATTTTAATCCGTTCAACTTCTGTTTTTAAATTAAAATTCAATTGGAAAAAAAATGGAATAAGACAAATAAGGAATTAATTCATATGGAATCATGTTCACTTACTTGAATAATTATTGCAAACTTGGACAAAGACCAGACTTGGTCGTAAAAAAATCTTAATTATCAGAGTTTTATTTATTTCAATAAAGTAAATTCAATGGAAACTTTAAATGTAATAATTGTAAAAAGAGGAACTTTTTTTATTAATTTTGTTATTTGTTTTCTACAACAGCAGTCCATTGATAAATTACTTATACAGCTTTCCCTTTATAAGGACCTTATCCGTTCTTAGGCAGATACAGAAGGTGATAACTAGTAAACCTAGAAAATGGTTCTAGCCATTTAAGTGAGCCATTTAAATTGAGCAATTAAAACTACACCTTTTTCGAGATATGGAATTATAAAGATTTGTGGTGATTTGTCATAAAAAAATCTATGACTTACGAATTTTATTTTTTGTGTATTCATGATCGTTATACGCCCAGCAATTACAAAGTTATAAAGTTTTGAAGTGATTTAAAAACAAAAAATTGTTTTAAACTTAATTTTCTTTTGAAACATCCTGTATTTGCGATACTCTTAGAGCATATTTGGAAAAAAAAACGATTCAGAATAGATTCCCCAAACGTATAATTTTTTGCTAGTTTTTACTTCCCCTATGTACCCCAAAACCTATTGCGAAACACCCTATATTGTTTCAATATCGTATGTAATATTACATACATGTCTATGCTCAAGTATTATTGCATTTTATTTATATATCAGTTTCTGTGAAAATTTGAAATATCATAATGACATTTAAAGGACGAGATAACATGAAGTAAATTTTAATGTATTAAACTATTAGATAATGAATTCATTCATACAAGATGAAGTTATATAGTTAATGCTTAATTTAAAGGACAAATTTGTTTAAATGCCGAATCAATCATGCAGATTACAAAATAGAGAACCAAGGATAGGAAAGAACGAAAAGAAGATTACAAAAATTATTTCTTACAGAGTGTGATTAGTTATCGATGTAATAATCATTAAAGGAGATTACTTAAATAATGATAGTAATTATAATAGTAATGCTAATAATGAAAATATTAAGAAAAGGGATTGAACCCTATTTTTATTAGAATTTAAAATTATTTTGTGTACAAACTTTTATCTTTTACCACTCTACTCTTTTAGTTTTTATTGGCCAAATGATTTTTGTTTTTTAAATTTTAGTTTATTTATTTCCAGTTCTTCAATTCTAAATTTACAACATAAGAATTATTACATTTGAATATGTAAAGTATTAAAATTAAAAAGAAAAGTATTTTTCTTGATTAAAAAAGCACTGACTTACGCGTTTTACTGTAGTAATTTAATTAATATCTTCCATTCTAAATACCAAATCTATACAAATTTAATTTAATTATTTCTAAACATTAGTTTGTCAGATCATATATATAGATCATGTTCCAAGACTATAAAAATCTTCAAACAAATTAAATAAGTGTCGTTTTTGTCTTTATTAAAAACAAGAATCTAAGTGACAATTAGTTTTCCAGAGTCACCTAAAAACCGAAACAGTTATTGAGTGTCGTTTTGTTTGTCATAAGCTTTAACTTATTTTAGTTTTGGATTTGTATCCTATATTTGTATCCTATTTAAAGTTACCGCAGCTTTAAATTTCTTCAAACAATTAATTTGTAAGTTATTCTAGATGTTCTAAGTCTACACGCTTCTCATAATTGATCCTAGTTAATCCCCATATTAATATTATGAATAGAATCAATTATGTTATTACTATAAAATTATATAAATGATACTAAAAAATATTTTAGACAATATTTTGGTTACAATCATTTTATTTTATTTCATTTGAAATCACCACCCATTTTAAGTTTTAAATTAATTACCCTAATCATTAATTTCGAAAAAAAAAATTTTTTTTTAATTATTAATTTTTATTATTTTTTAAATAGTAATTAACTACTTTTTAATATCAGCAAACCACTTAAAATTTTTATGATTCCAGTCATTATCCATTTAAAATAGTAAAAAACTAAATAAAAAAAAAACATTAGATCGTCATTAAATGGTCAGTATTTATTGAACTGAATCAACAAAAAATTATATCATATTTTATAATTAATTCAATTTCCAAATTTTAACTTTAATATTTTTAATTGAAATTTTAGTAAAATCATATAATAAATAATAAATTTGATTAAAAGTCAAACAAGTTTTTCAACAAAAACTCCCATTTAATAAAAAACAAAACAAAAATATCCACCATTTTTAAAAACTCCATATTATTTTATATGTTATTAAATTTAAAACATTATCCATATATTTTTCTTCAATTATTATTTTCTAAAAACAAAAAAAAAAATTAAAATTCAAGTCATATCTTAAATTCTTTATGTATTTGCTCAGTTTTCAATCCAATTGAAACGATTTTTAAAATCTTATTTAAACAAAACAGAATAATTTAATTAATTCCAAAGCGTATAAAAATTGTTAATTTAAAAATATATGTACATATAAAAATCGTTATATATATATACATATATATAGTGTCCAATTTGTCATATTTTATTTCTTTTTTTAATTTAAAAAGTTTGCTAATATTAATTCTTCAATTTTTTTTTGTTTTATTACTATACTTATGCATTTCTGTAATTGTCTAACCACCATTTAAAATCACCGTATCATAGCAAAACAAGCAAACAAACCAATCAACCAATTTTACTTCTTTTTTTTTTTTTGTAATATTAATAGGATTAACAGTTATGAGCAAAAAAAAAATAATGGTAAAACTTTACATAATTTACATGAAAACTAATCAACTGATCCAAATAAATGTTTGCGGTTTTGTTTCGCTTTACAACGTACTTCTTTTCTGTACAAGATCTGCTCAATATATACATAAAATGTACAATAAAGCCATAAATTTAGTACAATTCACATATATATGATGAAGCTGCCCAAATAACGCTGGATTATCTCGACAATGTGCAAAACAGAGCTATTTATCTTATTAATGATCCCAGTGTTACCTCAAAGCTTACTCTAATCAGCCATAGTTTTGGAACAGTTACCATCGCAAATGTTCCCTAAATTTGAATATTTTGTTTTTTTTTTTTTTTTTTTTTTTAATGCATTTCTTTGTCACATAAATGTGAACAGGAAATTACACATCCTTTCCTGTTCAGGCGTGCCTGTAAATGTCATAAGGGAGAAAACTCTTACGACGTGTATGGGATTCGAACCCACACTGCTTCGGTGTTTACAGCGTATTTTATACGCTCTTATCCACTAGGCTATCGAGGCCCCTAATTTATTATGTGTATTATTTATTAAACTTTAAGAAGAATATTAACATCTTTCTTCAAAATGTTCCTACAAATTTTTTTACTTATCCTACATAATTTTAAATCTTCCTAATTTCCACAAGATCCATCATAAATCAAACTGTACAATTGTATTAAGAGTCACAACCTAAAGTTTTGTTTAAAAGCGGGTTGATTTTATTTGGTTACAGGTCAACACTATTCGGAAAAAACATCCTCTGAGCGAATTTTAACGTTTCCCATACACCGTCTTAAAAAAAAACCATTAATAAAATTTCGAATCTTAAGTTTTTTTTTTATAATTAAAGGACACTAAAAAGATTTTAACCTTTTCTATACAGTATCTGAAGCAGAAACTCAATGAAGGAGTTTCTAATTCTTCTAATGTTATTTGAGGCCGCACGCATGGCAATACAAAACCATTAAATCTCCCATTTAAACTTAGTTTTGATTGAGATCAAATTTTAAGCTTACTACACCCGGACTTTTTAATAATTATACCCGTACGATAAGGATCGGGTGTATTAAAATTGCTCCTTTGAAATATCTTTGATTTTGTTTTTGCCTTAAATTAAATAAAATGGAATCAAAAGAAAAAATTTTTAACAAAAACTGTACTTAAATAATTTTAAATGCATTTAGAAAATCATACAAATTTTTCATATAGTATTTAAATGATTTTTTAATATAAAACAGACCACGTGCAACGTACTTAAGATACAAACAATTACCAAACATATATTATAAAAATTGTATAATATGATCAGTTGTTCTGCATTGTAAGTCATTATTAGCAAAAGAAAAATTATAAACTAGATTTTACTACCATCTGTTTTTTTGTTTTTTTTTTTGTTTTTCTTTAATTTCAATTAAATTTCCATAAGGTATTTATAAAAAAGGTAAAAATGAAAAAAAAAAATGTTTTCTTAATTTTAATTGTGCTGCTGCTGTGCTGAAAAATAACCAAACAGTTATTGAAATTAAATTTGGAAATTATTGTTAGTTTAGTATGATTTTATTCTCTTAAGAATACCCACTGTTCACTGCACACAATTGATGCATAAATAATCGATGTCAGTATGATTTTTCTTCTTTTTTTTGACTCATTTTATGACTAGAGGATTGAAAATAAGACTTGAGTTGATATGACTATATTTTTTTTTAATTTTTTTTTTTTTTTTTTATTATTTATGCAATTTTTTATATTTTTTTTATTGTTGTTATAAATTTAGAAGTGGAGCAAAATCAAAGTATAAAATATGGACGCAAGACATTTAGACATAGACAAAATTTTTTTTATTTTATATGAAATTGTAAATTTTTATGGATTTATGGAACAAAATAATTTTTGTATTGCAAAAAATTTACTTCATTTAATATGATTTTAGATTTCAATTTTGTAACGATCATATCAGTAAATTTTTATATAAAAACATTTTTCTTTATTAAACAACAACCAATAGAAATATGTGGAAAACTATTGAAAAGGCACTTTTGAACTACTGAAAAGTTATTATTTTTTGTAAATTATAAATTTTTTTTTTTAATACATTTCTCTGTCACATAAATGTGGACAGAATATTTACACAGCCTTTCCAATGTTTACAGTGGATTTTATACACTCTTACCCAGTAGACCACCGAGATCCCAATTATAAAATTAACAATAAAACAGTAAATTTTTAGTATTTTTTTTTTCCAAATATATGACAGGCAGTTAAATAGCAATAGTGAATAATGCAATAATGTAGTAATTAAGTGGCCAGTTAAAAAAAGAACTATAGTAACTATAGAACTATACTAACTATACAATCTTCTTTTTTAACTGGGCACAAATTTTGGAATGTACGAAAACTTATATAAAAATCTACTAAAATTTTTCAACTGAATATCTAAAAAATTGCATTCCTAAATTATAATAAATTATATTAACTTCGTTATACTTAGAACATTCTGAAGATATAGAAGATGTGTAAAACAAATAACTCTTAAAACTTTTTCCCCCAAGTGAATAATTTTCTCGTAGATATCGAACTATGAACAAATCATTTAACATTTACATTCTATTTCTTATAAAAACAAATTTATATGTACAGTAGAAATTGACATTATAATTTAATAAAAAACGAGAAAGAATACAATTGCTTTTGTCAACTGTTAACCAAAAAAATTTATGGTATGGTTTATCTCTAGTCTTGGTCCAATAATTTCATGCTATGTCGTTTTTAATTTTATAAGTTTTGAAAATATATAAACAAGATTCAGAAACTTATAGAACAGCCACAATTGAAGATGAAAATTTTAGTTGTTTGAGAGCTGCCCGAAGTTATGCTCCAATCTCTTTGATGCCAGAACTTACAAAATGATCTAAAAATATTTTATATTTTACTTTCTAGCTTTCTTAGTTCTTGAGCTATAGTACTAACGGCCATACGAATAAAGCTTAATCGACTGATTTTTCGATTTTAATCCGATACATGCAATTGACTCTATCTATCGTATACTTATTTCGATGAGTTACAAACAAAGGAATAATTTTAATATTCCCGGATCTATAGTATGTTTATAAAAAAATTAAAATACTTTAATTAACAATAATTGGTGTATTATATAAATTTTAAGTTTTTTTGTTTTAATTGAAGGCATTTAGATTTATGCCGTATCAACCAACGCTCCCCGTACGCTCTCTTAACACTTCTATGTGTAAAGAAAGCCTGCACTTCAATGTGCAAAGAAAGCGAAAAAAGTTGAAAAATGCAAGCGTTCACGGCAGCGTTTGTTGTGGACACTTTCATACAATTTAATACATTTAACTCTACTTTGACACTTCGATTCATGTAAAGAGCGTTATGAAAGCATGCATTATAAAGATGCAGGGTTATATGTCTTTAAATTTATTTTATAACTCTTTAAAAAAAATATCTATTTAAAGCAGCAATTATATAACTTATCATCAATCATCTATAAAGATATTCTTTTAAATAAATGAAACAGATTTTAATGTTTTAACACTCCACTTTATTCAATTCACTAGAACTTTACAAACTAATGACAAAAAAATAGAAAAATGAAAGTTGAATTAATGGCCGATCAATCTAATTTGATGAGTATTTTCCCTCTGCATAGTAAACAAAAATTTAATAGAATAAAATATTTAAAATATCGTTCTAATGATTAAATTTGCTTATTATAAATTTTGTTGTTTTTGTTTTTTTTTCTTTTTTGATTTCATTTAAATTTATATATTGAATATTATTTATTTTCCTGTTCTTTTGGATGATTCTTTTCTGCTACTGATTTACCTTCAATTGTTGTATTACAATGATTTTTACCCCTTTTATTTAATATTTCAGCACATTTACATTTTTTACGTTCTGGTTCAGCACGATAAATTGCCCCATTGATACCTTGTAAATAACGATATTTTGCCTCATAAACAACACCTTGACCAAAATTATCAACTAAATTCATACCGCGTAAAACTTTTTCAGCTGGCGATCGAATTGTATATTGACCACCACATGTACGTTTATTTTCTTTTGAACCACATTTCAAAACTTTTTTTAAATTATCAGTTTTCATTGGTGTTGATGTAGTAAATGCGCCTTGTAATGGAATTGTTTCAACACCAGCCATTTGACAAACATGTTTTGATAAACATGATAAACATTGAACCTCTTTTAATATTGTTGCAACAGCTTTAGGACAATCTTTTTCTTGTTTTAACATTGAAATTTCTAATGATAAACCTAACATTTTATCAGTTATGTATTTTTTTAATGGTGGGACATGATATTTATCGAATTTCGTATCTAAAATTTCTTGTATTTCTTCTAATGCATGTAACATTTCATCATCTTTATGTTTATATAAAATTTTCAAATTTTTTATTTCTTCCATACAATCTTCAGCAGTTGGACGTTTATTTAATTCTAGATCAGCTGTTTCAATAAATTTCAAAAAACTTTTATTTAATGAAACCATTTGTTCTTCAAAATTTAAAATTTTTTCAATCACAGGACATGATATACGTTTCATAATTTCAGAAAGAAAATCTTTATCTGTAATTAATTGACATGCAATAAAATTAACAGGATTGCAAATATGTTTACAGGCTTTCGGTAAATTTGTTGTTGGGCACAAATCGATTTCTTTTAAAACTGAAGAAGCATCGGCAACAGCTTTTTGCATTTCGAATTTATTATATGATGTATCTTTTATTGAAATTCTTGGTTGTCCATTGTCACGATCTTGATAAGATGATTGTTGTTGTTGTTGGGGTTGTGGTGGTTTTAATCCTGCCGTTTGTCCTGCTGTTGGGGGTAATGGTTTTAAAAGATCACTTTTTCCACATGGTCTATTTTCAATTGAATGATCTCTACACTTACTAGAGGCGTCATTTGAATCTGGCCAATTTAATCCATCATCACAATCGCTACGGCATGGTACTCTTCTGCGAAATTCTAATATAAAACTATCCATTTTACGTTTCAATCTATTTAATTCACATTCTAAATATTCCACTTTTTTTTGTGTTATTACATCTGGAACCATTTGTGTACCTGAACTAAAATATGATTTACGATCTTCAAAATCTTCAGGACTTCGAAAGAAGCGTACCCCTTTTAAAACATCATAACTAACTATTTCTTGAGAGCTTGTAAGTGTACGTCGAAAAGTTGAAATATCATTTAATGTATCAACATGAATGCATTCCGGTTGAATTTCTAACATATTCAATACAATACGTAAAACATTTTCTAATAATGAACGATGACCACTATTAAATTCTTGATCATTTAATGACAACATTAAAAGATCATTTAAAGT
The DNA here is from genome assembly GCA_947095535.1 of Poecilobothrus nobilitatus. Lineage (NCBI taxonomy): Eukaryota > Metazoa > Arthropoda > Insecta > Diptera > Dolichopodidae > Poecilobothrus > Poecilobothrus nobilitatus. The sequence goes on from OX352774.1 coordinate 118,410,477, forward strand.
CAATTGATTTTCTGCAGGCCTATCTTCATCCATTTTTAAATTAACAACTTATAACTTTTGTTAATTTATTATTTGAATTACTAAGAAATTGTCTTTAAGAATTTCTAAAAATTTGTTTGATGGAATTTCTAAAGATTTGCTAGATAATTTGGAATTATTTGCAAATAATTTTGTCTTAAAATTTTGGCACAATAAAGTAAATTAATTTATTAATTAAACATATATTTCGTATATGCTTAAATTTTTTTTTTTTTGTATTTAATTTTTTATTTTTGACATAATTTACAAATTATTTATGTATGTTTTTTTTATTCTTGTCTAATTTCAGGTGGTTCTGTCATTTCGATGATGACAATTATGTTAATGTGCCAAGATTAATTCGACTATTAGATGAATATAATCCTGCTGTTGATTGGTATTTAGGTAAACCATCAATATCATCACCATTAGAAATTCATCTAGATAGTGTAAGTATTTTTCAGTAATTTTTAATTTATATATACTGTAAAAAGTTTGTAGTAAACGGTGATGTGGCGACGATGAGACACCGTATCGTGATTTAAAAGATCAATGATTTTTTTTGGCAGCAAAACGTCATCACGTCGTCGTTGTCGGTATATTTATAAAAAATTCATAGTACAATAATAATAATAGTTATAAAAATTAAATAACGTCGTTGTGACTTGTGTCGTTATATGGGAATAGGATGAACGACGTGAATTTGTTTTTCTTTTTTTTTGTAAACAATTTTTTAAATACGAATAATTTCAGAAAAAATACGTCAGCATCATGTCCGGCGTAGGCATAGTGTATACATACGGTACCTTTACGGTAGGTCGTAGTCACGTGCCGTTGTAATAGTCCACCTTAATACTATTATTAAATAAAATAATATAGTATTATTTTTTGGTAATGAACTGAATGGAGTGTGATCTCTAGACCATTCGACAAATCGGTTTTAGGCTGGCGACTTAAGCTATTTCTCAAATTTAATTTTTTTTTTATGTTTCCATGAATAATAACTGCATCACAAAAAATAAGTACTAATAATAATAACTGTAATTTATTAAATCCATCTCTGAACCAAAATCCTTCGTTTCTTACAGCACTGTATCAATCATTTGAATTTCCCAACAAAATTAGAATTTATTATTCCACGAAATTAAGGTGCGTGCATGATTATTACAATTATTGTTGATAAATAATGAAAAATAAAAACTACTTATTATCTTCTTTCTTTGTTTAATGTTCTTTCTAAAAAATTCTAAATAATTTTTTTTTTTTTGTCAAATATTTTTCATGCTTCAATAGTTAAACTATTCATTTGAACTGACTGGATTTGTTTATTGGTACATGAATCTGGATTTTTTGTTTATGTTTGTTTTGTTTAAACAACCCAAAACCTAAAACAATACAACAATTTTTCCCCTAAGTCATTTTTCATAGGGAAATGAAATATCTTCTATCTCATAGAACAAATGATAAATTAAATATCATTAAACATTTGACAGCTAAAACTTTCTTCTAATTGAATTTAATATTGATTGTAGTGGTTGCACACATTTTATTCGAATCTACTAAAGCTGATAATCTTTAATGATTACCTGACCTAGTGAATTCGAACAGAAAAAATTTTTATTGGCATCGTGTAGTTTTGATTAAAAATACAAAAAAAAAAAATCAAAAATTTTAGATTCGGTTTGTTGTTTGTTTTTTATACTTTTTACGTCTTACCTTTTAGTTTCAGAAACTGAAGAGTAAAATTGTGTTCATAGAAAGACCAAAATTTAAATCAAAATGTTAGGTTATATTGTGATTTAATTAAAAATAATTTTGTTTTTAATATTTTTTTTTTTTTGATGATTATCACGCGAACCTACATACGAAAAAAAAAAGAACTAATTATGTTAAAAGAAAAATTTACATTTAATAAAAATGGGACCATTTTTAAGGCTTGGGATTATGTCAAAACTCCATTTGATTATTCAATTATATTGTATTTTTATATTTATTATTTCAGAATAATTAGATATTTAAAAATATTTGATTTATTTTGACAGATTTTTTTTTTTTCATTTTGGATAATTTGACTTTTAAATGGATAAAATGGTTATCAAGATTTGATGATGAACCTGATTAAAATTTTCATAATTTTTGTCGTGGGTGTGATTTTTATTATATCAATTTATTATTTTTGTTCTATAGGATTTATTCCAAAATTACAACATTAATTTTTTGATTTAAATAATTCCAAAGAAAATTTCAATTGTACATTTTAAATTTATAGATTTTTAATGAAACTTTGATAAAAAAAAGTTTACAAAAGACTTGTATTTTAATTTTAAGTAAACTTAACTTATTTTGGGATCCAATATTAGAAAATTATCATTTTTTAACTTTATTTACATATATAGTATATAAACCAATTTACTTTACATACCTAATGGCTAATACCAAAGAATTTTTGTTTTATAATTTTTTTTATTTTTACAATTTACATTTTCACATTATGTTTGAATCGTTTTAAAGCTCCTGAAATGCACTATTAGATCTATATTAGCAGACAGTTAATTTGAAAGTGTTAAATTTTATAACAAAGATAAATTTTCCTTTTTCGTAGAATCTTTTTCAAATATACTCCTAAAAAAAATTCAACTCTAAACTCATTAGTTTTTTTTTTTTTTTGTTGTTTTATTTTAAAAATCAAATCATATATTATATAGCCTTAAGTCCATTTGATTTTGCTTCTTTTTATTGCATTTAACTTTTCTTAATTTATTTTCTGGCCAATTTGACTTGTGGCTAAAATTCATGGCATTTACATGACTACTCATTATCTCCACCAAAAAAAAAAAAAAAAATCTTTTATAAGAAATTCTATATTTTGTTTTTGCATAAATCAAAGTTGATTGTTTCGTTTTTTCTCCTCTCGCACCCATTTTGTATTGGTTCATCACCAATAAAATTTTTCTTTTTTTTTTACCTCATCTTTATCACCGTAATTAAAATCCATTTAACTCAGGCGTCTTTTACTAGTACCATAGCACAACAATATACCAGAGTTGGATCATTTAACTTCGGTGCTGTTTTTTTTTTTCTTTCCTTGTTTGTGCTACAATTTTTATAATTTCAATATTTCAGTTAGTGGTGAACTTAATCAACTGAATCCAATTCAAATTTGACACAAAAAAAAAGAAGATCACGTTAATTTTTAATGCGCAAATCATGCATTGCGTACACTAAGCAAATCTGTTTAAATACAAAATTATTTATATACTGTATCCTTTCATTTATTTTACCTCATTTATTAAAAACTGAACAACAGTTTAAATTTTTTTGCTTATTTTTTTTTTTTAATTCTCAGTTCTTTTATAAACTTCTTAATTTATTAAAAATTCACCATCTTTCGTTTCTCGTCCTTTGTCAGTTGTTCATTAAAGCTATTTGTTTGTGGTTATAACAAAAAAAAAAACAAAAAAACCGAAAATTGATTAAAATTTTATGCAAATCGATTTTGAATCAATTCCAAAACAAGAAAAAACCAAATGGCTTTTATTTAAGAAGCATGGATTTGGGGATATTTTTTATGTGCAATGGAATTAAATTATGTGTAAAGAAAAGGAACAAATAAAAGATTACATTTTAGAAGGATGATTTTCCTAAAAAAGAAAAGTAATCAACGAAACCAAAAAATTAAATTGTGGTCAATTAGTTTTTCTTCTTGTCTTGCTTTTTTATACATTTTTAGTCATGGTTATTAAAGTTAATTAAAAATTTTAAATCAGTATAAATTTTTTTTTTTTTTTGTGTTTTTTTTTTTACAGAAGAATTCAACAGTACCAACAAATAAAAAAATAACATTTTGGTTTGCTACCGGTGGTGCTGGTTTTTGTTTAAGTCGTGCCTTAACATTAAAAATGCAACCAATTGCTGGTGATGGTAAATTTATAAGTATTGGTGATAAAATTAGATTTCCAGATGATGTAACAATGGGTTTTATTATTGGTAAGTATCTATTAATTTTACCAAATTTAATATTAATTTTAATCCAAGAATGAAAAAAAAAAATTACTTACTTTCTTTATATTTTAGTTTTTTAATAAAAATTCATTTTTTTTTTTTTTTTATCATTACAGAACATCTTTTAAAAGTACCATTAACTGTTATTGATCAATTTCATTCACATTTAGAACCAATGGAATTTATTCGACCAGAAACATTCTCAGATCAAGTATCATTTAGTTATGCAAGAATGAAAAATAATGAATGGAATGTTATTAAAATTGATAATGGATTTGATTTAAAAACTGATCCAAAACGTTTTTATTCAATACATTGTCATTTATTTCCATATTTTAGTTTTTGTCCAAGGTGATAAATTTATAAACCGTTAATATATGATTAATATATATATTTTAATCCTAAATTTAAATATAATTAATTTAATTAATTTAATTATAGTGATGTTTCAATTTAAAATTTTAAAAGAAAAGTGTCATAACTTGGGTTGGTTTTTTTTTTACATTTCACTCACCAGAAATAGTAAAAATTTTTTTTTTGTGAGACAAATTTTTTTAATACTAGGGTCCTATTGCACCAACTACTTATCTCTAATCAAAATAATCAAATAATAATTTTTTTTTTTTTTTGATAAGTGAGAGTTGATTACAAATCAAAACTTAATTGAGTTATTATACGAAATATGCTTTTGATGCTACAAAAACTTATTAGAAAAATGATTATTTGAGTATTTGATTAGTGATAAGTGAGTTGGTGCAATAGAGCCCAGATTCAAGTTTTTCTGCAACCTTATATTATAATTTTACAAATTTAGAATATTTCTGAACTTTTATTTTAACAAATTTAAACTTTTCGTGACATATGACACAATTTTCAAAATATTTTGCTTAAATTCTTTTTTGTTTTTTTTTTTGACGTAAACACCATAACATAAAAAATGAGTCAGAAATTGTCATATTTTTTTTTTGTAAGCCTTGGCTGTTATTATAGTTATTGCTTGTTTTATTTGAAAATTAAGTTTAAAAAAAAAAATATATATATATATATATATATACATATATAAATTTAGATTATAAGCGTTTTTTTTTTGAAGATTTGTATAGAATTGTATTAAAAAAAAAAAGTAAAAATAAAACACAAAATAAAGAGCACCTCTCTAGAGAAAACTGATTTTAAATTCAGAAATTTATATTATATATTTTAAAATTAATTTAAATTAATTGATTAAAAATAAAAAATATTTGATTTTTTTTTTATTTGTTTAAGAATGAATTAAATCAAACAAAGTTTGATGTACAATTATAATCTAAACCGATTTAATAGTATGATTATAAGTAATAAATGTTTTTACAGTACAATTTCGTTAAAATGAACAAAACATTTAATTTGTTTTAAATTGCATAAATTTGCACCATTGTATAAATGTTATGTTTCTTTAATAATTAAATTAGAATTTTCAATTTATTCGATATATAGTTTTCGATATTTCGATATATAGTTTTCTATATGGGAGCACGCCGTTTTCCTAAAAAAAAATAAAATCTTGACAAAAAACAAAAATACTGAAATATTTTTGTGGAATTTTGATATACTTGAATATTGAAATCTTGAAAAAAATAATCTTGAATTAAGAAAAATCTTAAAAAACAAATTCTGAAAAAATAAAATTTTGAATAAAAAAAAAAATTGAACCTTAACATAAAATATTTTACAAACTTTTATTTAATATTTTTCTTTTTAAAAACAAAACTAATTTTCAACTAAAAAAATAATTAAATTAAAATTACCTTATTGTTGAAATAATGTTTAGAGGCGAGTGCCCCAATTTTATAATTTTAAAAATAAATAATTTGAAGATTTTTTAATTCAAAATTTTATTTTAAAGATTTTTTTTCAAGATTATTTTTGTTCCAGGTTTTCTTTTTTTCTGGATATCGGTGGGGATTCTTTCTATAGGTATAGCGTAGTTGACCTAAACTCACATTACAAACATTGCAAAAAATTACTTGGCAAAAAATTGCATTGCAAAAAACTCGTTTCGCAAAAAACGCATTTGTCAAAAAGGGTAAATGTCAATTTTTTACTTGTCAAAACATCCGTTTGAGAAATTTTCAAATAACATCAAATAACATAAGTATATATATATATATATATATATATATGGGGGACATTAAGTATGTTTACGTATTCTGCAAAACGGGTATAAGCCTGATTTTGTAACCAACTTTAAAATCCCTCCTAATTCCTTTAAAATCTCGCATATACATATTTTGGAAAAAGGAGTAACTCTTATTTTCAAACAAGCTAAAATCTCACACACAAACAAAAAATTTATAAAAGATTTAACACATTCATTTTTCTTATTAAAAACAGATATTTGCGAATTACAAATTTGTTAAGTGATAAATTTGCTACTTGATTTTTTGCATTGTGATTTTTTTGATAAGTCAAGTGTTACGCCCCTCTTTCTATATCCCATGGAACACTCACCTTACAATCATTTTTTATTTTGAATTCAATTCATTCTTGAACAAAATCGAAAAAAAATTTCATTTTTGTAAAATATAAAAAGAAATCAATTTTAATTTGTATTTTGTATATTGTATATTGTACATAAGTTTAAAATAACATAAAAAAATATTAAAATTTTTCCTTTTGCCTTAGGAATTCTCTCCATATACATACCATGCAATAAAACCAATCTTATTAGTATATATAAGACATAGGAGAGTTATTTATGGAAAAGTGTTGCTATTTTGCAATATTAAATTCTAAATTTTTATTTTTTTTTTTTAATTATTTAAAATGTTTATTTTAATATTATAATTTTAATTGTAAATATAATAAAATACAATACTTATATATATAATAATAATTAATTTAATGTAAAATAATATAAATTATGCATAAGTTTTTGAAACGAACAAAAAATTATATAAAAAATGTTTTAAACAAATTTTTGGTTTTTTAATTAAATATTCATCTGTGATGTAAGATTTTAAGTAAAAAATAAAACAAAAACAATTTTATTTTAATAGATTTTTAAAATTTATTAAATAAAATATAAATATTAAAAAAAATATTTTTTGAATGTAATATACATACCATATACATACCTAAATATTTAATAGTATAATAAATTATAGATGAGTTTAATTAATTATAAGATACTGAGCAATTTTTTAAATACTTTTAAAAAAAATTGAACTTTCAAATATGGCTTTTTGTAACATTCAATTGAAATTTAGGTATTACGTAAATTTTTTAATTTTTTAATACGTTTCAAAACGCGGGTTAGGTACAAAATTTCAAAAAAAAATCAATTTAAAATACTATTTACATAATTCCAGAAAAAAAAATCCAAAAAAAATAATTTCAAAAAAAAAATTCCAGAAATACAAAATTAAAAAAAAAATAGATTCCAAAAAAAATTTAAAATTCGCAATTTAATAGCAATTCCTTAAATAATGGGGACTGCCATCCCCAAACTTAAACAAATTATTGAAACGCTGATTTTGTAACTAACTATAAACTTAAATCCAGAATCTCGTATACACATACATATATAAATATTTTGGAAAATAGAAATACCCTAATTTTGTAACCAGCTCCAAAATCCTTTCTAACTATTTTATTCTCTCAACTTATGAATTTATCTTTCCAATTTGCGAACGTTTTTTTATAAATAATAAATTTTACCGTTAACTATATATGATCCTAGTTCTACAATTATCACACGGGAAATGTAGTCAAGGCAAATTAAAAGGAAATTTTCGTCTTTGTAATATGACCCTAAAGATACTTAAAAAAAAACTTAAAGCTTTTCAAAGATGCTTAAAAATTTGAGTCTGTCTATGAGTCTGTTAGGCTGTATATCTGGATGTTTTTGTTTAAGAATTGAAGATTAAATTAAATTTAAAACTATAACTTAGTATTAAGAATGATTAAAGTTCAAAATAACTTAGATTCTAATTATAAACATAACCAAATGTGAAATGTTTTATCATTTCAATTTGAATAAAATAGGAAAATATATCTAAAAATATTATAAAAGTATTAAAAAGTAAATAATGTACAAATTATTTAATGTGAAAGTATAATTGTTTAATTGTTTATAAATTTAACTTCAAAGGCACTCTTTTTAATTAAGTTCTTATTACTTAAGAAGTTGCAATTAGAACCTAAGGTTTAAATCTGGTGAACTGAATATTCACACTCTGTTGATTTAGTTTTATCCATTTCAATAGGTTTCTCAATATGATATAATTTACTTATCGTCTTCCATGTGTCTGCAATAACAACTCTGTTCAAAATACCATGGCTTGTGTATGTATTATAGAATAAACTTGCACATCCATATAATCTGGCAATAATCTAAACTTGCACATCCATATAATCTGGCAACTTACAATACGTTTTCCAGAATTCATATACATTTCATTACTCGTTGTCAGGTTTGCCAATGCTGTTTTACTATTGCTATCTCTTAGACCTCTTATTACACATAGAAGCCCTTTTTTTTGAATACTGGAGCTTTTTGAATATGCTACAACTTTTTCCAAATTGATACACATATTATTGTAACTCACACAATGTTTCTTACATTTTGCGAAGAAGCAAATTATATAATCAACCATGAATACATTTACGTAATTAGTAGAACTTGTTTGTAATTCCATAGAAGATTGTTTAGTATAAGCAGTGTAAATGCTTAATGATTCAGCACTATTAATTGTATTAGTCATGGTCGGAAATACTAAACTGTTTTGATCAGCATAGTTCTTTATTTTGGCAATTCTATTCTCTGCTATCGATTTTGGTGAAAAATCACCAGTTTTATTGAACACATTTACATCTATGACAAAATTATTAAACATTTCTCTGACATCCCCAGATTGAGAGGATTCACCTAAATTATTATTTTCCATTTTTTGCTTCATTTTATTGTAGATCTCAATAAGATCTGAAGCAATCGTTAATGTTTCTCTGTATGCACGCTAGCAGTTAAACTGTTTGACCTAGAATGCTAAAATAGTGACTGTTTTTCCTAATTAGGAATATATTATTTTTGTGCCGGATCGGATCAAGGGATCGAGTACCAAAAGTGAGGATTTTTTTTTAGAATTTGTTTTGTGGCTGTTTTTTTTTGAATTTTTTTTTGAAATGAAATTTTGTAACTATGGAATTTTTTTTTTTTTGTTTTTTAAATTATGACACCATCCCTTCAAAACTTTTGGGGATTAACTCCATTTCAATATCAATTAAAAATTGAATTATTTAAAACTCTGCTTTGCAATATTTGTTTTTTTAGTAAAACTAAATATTATTCAATTTTTAGATATTTTTAATAAAATTCATTTAAATTTTTTTTTTTTGTTTTTAATTAATTTTAAGTGAAAAATGTGTAATTTTTATATTTAAAAATATAGAAAAAAAAATAATAACCAACAACTTGCAATCAATAGTTCTTCCATTTGAATTTAATTATAAGTAAAAAAAAAAAATTGGAAAATTTATTAATATGTATACAATTTTCCTTAATAAAATAAAAAAAAAAAAAAAGATAAAAAAAAAATTAAACTTGCCTTCCAATTATGTATAAAAATGATCTTAAAATAAATAATATTTAGAATTTAATTATTTTTAGTATTTTTTATTAAATATATAATATATAAAATCCTATATACATTTTAATTTTTTTGTATAAAAAAATTATATAATATAAAACTTAATTTTATTTTATTTAATAAAAATAATAAAAAAATTTTTAAAAAAAATATTTTAAATAAATTTAATTAATATTTTATCTAGTCTCTAAAAGAGATTTAGAATTATAAACAAAAAAAAAAAACAATAAAAAACAAATAAAAAAGTATACTAAATTCAATTAAATTAAATCAATAAATATAAATTAAAAATTATAATGGTGATGACAATTTAATTAAATTTTTAAAAAACATAAATAATTAAAAAAAAAAAATTGAAAATAAATTTAATAAAAAAACGATATCTATAAATATTGTGTAATTTATAATGTTTATTATTAAGAATTATATATATAAAAAAAAAATATATATATATATATATATATTATAACTATTTGTTTTTATTTTTATTACTTTTATTTTTTATTAATTTTTATTAATTTTTTTTTTTAATTTTAAAATTTTATTATTATTTGAAAATTCAAAAAATGCAGAAATAAAATGTAAGAAAATTTATAAAAAAAAAAAATATTGGTTTTTAATTTTAATTTAAAGTATGATTCTTTTTTTTTAAATTCTGCGCCCTTTTTAGCACATTTTTTTAAAAAATATTTTAATTATTTACTTATTAGTTTCATTTTGATTCGTCCAAAAAATATGTTTGTTCGGCGCTATAAAGTAACTCCAATTCAATATCCTCAAAAGCATAAATGAACAAAATATAAATTATAACTCCACCATTCTTGTTTGTTATAAATTTGTTATAAACTAACCCCCAATATTAATATTATGAACGGCCCAACTACCCGAACTAATTCCCAAAAGAAATGAACTTGATCTCAAAAATGGTTAATAACTCCGAAAAAAAATTACTGAAATTGTTATCGTCATCAAATTTTGCTACAAATCAATATAAGAAATTGGATTTTTTTTCAATTGTACACATTAATGGCTGTTGTAATAGGAGTGCGGAAAGTGGAACAGAAATAGTTATTTAGCTTTAGTTTATTAGTACATATGAATTAATCCCTAAATTCCAAAAATAAACTAACCCACAAAAAAAAAAAATAACTAATTCCCAAGTTAAAATAAAAACATAATTGAAATTAGTTAATTTTGTTTTGAAGATTAGTTCATAGCGTCTGTTTGTTCATTGTCCGCCAGTTTATACATCATTTCTATACTTCTCTCTATACTAATGCAAAAATAAACACAATTCTAGAATTCTTTATATGAAAATTTGGGATACTTGCTTTATGTAGACTTTCAATAAGTCTTCTGACAAAATGTCGACTTTTTTTTCCCCAAAAATTACGATTCTACTAAATGTCTACTTTTCAAAGTGTTATGATGCCCATACACGGCGGACTAGGTTGTAAACTTGGTACGCGGACATGTTTTAAAACCATACCACACACTTATCCAACCTATCATCCAACCGTTGTAGTTATGTACTTTATATTTTTTATTATTTTCTCAAATCAAAAAATCTCAATGTTAAAATGACATTTAAGTTGTACAACTTTCCCATACACGATACAACTCAACTACAAACCAAAGACTCCGCCCACAAAAATCAAATTTTTTTGATATTCTTCCAACCAACTTTTCCACCATCAAAATGGTTTTACAACTTGCCCATACACGATACAACTTATCAAGTTGCCGTACCAAGTTTTCAACCTAGTCCGCCGTGTATGGGCAGCATTTAACTGAGAAAATATCGGCTTTTAGAATATCAACAAAAATATCAATTCATAATTTTTTGTAGAAAATAGAGTGGGTAAATGCTTTATTTTTGAAATATTTACGTAGAAAAAATATTTTTCATATGAAACTGTGAAAAAATTATAACATATGAACATATGAAAAAATTCAACATTTTTGTTATGAAATAGGGATACGCATGAACATACTATAAGTATTGATTTTACGTTTGGATTAGTGTTGTGCTACTCACTCATGAGGTACCTCAAATGTCCCACTCATTTTCGAAAAATGTCACAATACCTCAAAAATATAATTTGTATCACCTCATACAATACCTCAAAAAGTTATTTTTACCAAAATGAGTTATGAGTAGAAAAATAAAATTTTATTTTTTGAGGTATTGTGACATTTTCTACTCATAACTCATTTTGGTACAAATAATTTTTTGAGGTATTGTGACATGAGATGGTACAAATTATTTTTTTGAGATATTGTGACATTTTTCGAAAATGATAGTGAAGTACAACAAATTACAAAGTACTTCAAAAAAGAATTACAGTGATACAAAATAGTAGAACGAGTAGGCGACAGTTTGTGTAGTGTAGACTGTAGAGGTAAAAAAGAGGTTTGTAGTAGCAAGAAAAAATAGTACAACGAAAGTTTGTGGAATCTTGAGGTGCGCACCTCATTTGAGGTACTACATTATACCACCTCATTTTGCAAAATGAGTGCCTCATACAAACTCATTCAAAAATGAGGTATTACCCAACACTAGTTTGGATACAAAATCATATTTTATTATTTGTCATATATAGAGAACTGTCAAAACTTAATAATTTTGAATGGAAGCCTCTAAGCATTGACACTTTTATTAATAATTGCAGTTGCATTTTAGATTTTTTTTTTCCTATCTCAAAAAAAATAATAATTTTTATTATAAACTTATCTGTCGTGTTCAATTTGTATCAAGAAGAAAATAGCCAAAATTTTAAAAATTACTTTGATGATAAAATAAAAATCTGTATCTGCCAAAGTGGTATAAGTATAAGCTAATGAGATAAAAACTACTTCAAATTAAAGCTTAAGCTTCAGAGATTAGAAATATTGTAAAATTTTGAAACTTTTTTTATGTAAAGCTATCACATAAATGTGCTTTTCTCAAAATTGTTAAATTTTCTACATTTTATGACTTTAGAATCTCGCAATTTTGAAACGGTAAAAGATGAAAAAATTAATAGATACTTTAAAAGACCATTTCTTAAGTTTTCGGTTATATTTTACAAAATTTTCATAACGGCACACCCTGTATAAATTTATTTTATGTTTGAAATATGCAAAAGAAAAATTTAATTAAAAATATGCAAAAGAAAAATTTATTTAAATTAATACCTCCCAAACAAGAAATTTTTCGAATAAAGCAAAAAATAAACTTGGATGTTAGCTAAACATGTGGCTTAATTAGATTTAACATATTTTTTAATTATTTTATAAAAGTTGTAATAGATTGAACTCAGAAAGTAAAACATATTACATATATTTTATATTAAACTCGATAGTCTTGAAAAGGAAACTAAAAGAAGTTCAGTATCTAGTAGAAAAAACAAATTAATTTTAATTTTAATTTAAAAAAAAACATAAATTAAACATTCCCTAACACCTTTAATAATAAAAAAAAAAATTATCTACGAAATTTTTACATTAATTTTAAAAAGTCGTAGATTTATTAAGCTATAAAATGCCATATAGAATGAAATTAGCTCAAAAATAACTACAACTGCACAATATCTTAATTAAAACATAAACAACCTTACAAGATTAGACAAAATAACTGAACACCTAAAATGGACATGACCAAAATTAAGTTTTGGTCATACGTGAGCTATATCTATATTTATTATAACTAAGTATGTACATATGTAATACAATGATTCTGATTTTTTTAAATATGTATTATGTAATTTTATTTTGTTTCTTAAAACTCCCCTTATCATATTCTTCCAAAAATTGCTACATAATTGTTATAGTATCTAATATTATATTATAATTCATATAAAAACTAAACGTTCAACAAAATGAATCTCATAGAGATGACCCAAATCAAACAAAGTTTTATATAATTTAGACAAGTTTTTGTTTAAAGCTTTTTTTAGTCGTCTTTAGTCAAATTTACTTGATTCAAAAATAAAATAAAATTTCAGTTGAAAAATAGGTAAATTATTAAATCAAATCATCGTCGCCATCATTTATTTATGCTTTTAAAATAAAAACAATCTTTGAGTATCAAAAAACAACTCTGGTTATGGTTGATCCATCAAATTAAATCTATTTTTTTTGTGCGATCATTGTTTATGAGTAATTTTTTGCGCGATCATTGAACTGAATTCAATTGAGAAGCTTAAAAACAGAAAGAAACTAAAAAACGATATTTTACAACAAAAAAAGAAAAATAATAATAAAAAAATTTAGAAAAAAATAATTCAACCGATAAAAGGACCAAACCAATTAAACCATAACCAAAACAAAATTTTTTTTTTCTTTTATGAATTCTGTATTGAGCTTTGGTCGATGGATCAGTAATAAAACTTAAAAACAAAAAACAAAAACCAAATTGAAATAAGTGTGAAAAAAAAGGAAAAAAAACATTGGATTGGATCCCATTTTAAATGGTTGTCAGAGGCATTTGATAACTTAATCTGTTTTAAATGTTTTTGTTTATTGTTAAATCAGAAATTCTTAGATCATTAAAAAAAAATCAAAAAAAAAAACTAAGCATTTAATGTTAATTTAAGCGTTTTTATTTTTTCATCTTTTAAAGTTTTATATTATAACACTTTTAATTAAAATATACATAAAAGAAACTGGTTGAATGAATGTAAAATTTTATTAAATTAATAAAAACTAATTAAGGCAAAATTAATCGAACATTTAAAAATATTATAGAATCAAATTTGATTTTAAAGAAATTAGGTTTTCTTTTAATAAGAATGTTTTCTCTCTATTTAATTTAATATCTAACTACTTTTTCGTCAGTTTCTGTAGAGCCAAATGCCGATACCTATAAAACTATTAAGTTAAACCAAAGTAATCTGACTTATTTGAAAACTGATTAACATATACTAACATATCTTTCTTTGCACTCTGCTTTTTTCTTTATTTGTTTTTCTGTCTAAAAAAATATGCTGTTCGATTTTTGGTGGCAGATTTTTGAAGTACATATATTAAAAATATTCACAGTTTTAAAGAAATCGGTTATTTTTTTCACTTGCGTTATTAAAGATACACATCTTATTAGTTTTCAAGTTCACTATAAATTTTATTTCTTTCTTTCATAATCTTTTTTTTAGCCCAATATATTTTCTAATAATTGATTTTTATAGGTTGGGATCAATAGAGCATCATTTCATTATTAACGGTATATAGGGCGTACACTGTTTTAGTTGTCCTTTTTTTTTTCCTAAGGGAGGTGGGAATCTTCCAAAGACACCAAGAATTTCCCCTTGGTAGTGTCAGATTCTTACTGACTAAACACACCTCCCCCTTTTAGCCAATATAGTGGGATGAAACCCTTACCTGCGAACGCAGTATATTGGCTAGGGAGTAGGGATAGGAAAGGATAGGAAAATGGATACGGAAACATTGAATTGGGAGTGGGACTGTAGGGAAACAATGAATCCGCCTATTATTATTATTATTTTGCTAACAGTGACTAAAGCCGTCACAACAGTTACAACATGTAGTATAATATATATTACTACATGAGGCAATTATTGAAGGCAACCCCCACTGTCACTGTAGCTGCTGTTATTATTGGTGTTAATATTCTAATTAATATTATTATTATTTTACCACAGAGTCAGCGCCATCAGTGGATTACAACGTGCACTGTAGTAGCTATTATTATTATTACTATTATTATTATTATTATTATTACTATTATTATTACTATTATTATTACTATTATTATTATTATTACTATTATTGTTATTATTTTTACTACACAGTCAGCGCCATCTGTGAATTACAACATGCAGCAGTATATAACACCTTACTTGCATGATATAACCAAAGATGGTTCTACTGTAGCAGCTATTATTATTATTATTATTATTATTATTATTATTATTATTATTATTATTATTATTAATTATTATTATTATAATTATAATTATTGTTATTATTATTACTATTATTATTATTATTGTTATTATTACTAATATTAATTATACGATATACATTATTACGATATAAAAGTACTACATATTTTTTATTTATGACCTGACCGGGGTTTGAACCCAAGACCATTCGATTGAAAGGTTGGCGACTTAACCACTGCGGCATGAGTCAGATATCAAACAAACACTTTCCCACTTAAGCCACTATTTCAGATTCTAATCAGATTTCACGAAAGTGATAAGTATCTCATATTTGATTACGAAAATTTATATAATTTATACAATTCAATTAGTTAAAGTTTCATGTAACATTAACATTACATATTTTTACAATTTAATTTCCAAAAAAAACAAAAAGAAAAGAAATAAAAATTTAACTATATATATATATATGTATATTTACTTTTCTTCTATTCGATTTTGACGTCATTCAGCATAATTTTACTTTCTTTTATTAATTAAATACCATGAATTATATGTACATAAAAAGATAAATTAACCCTAGATGTTTTTATGTTAAACATCACATCACACAATTCAATTTGACAAAAAGAAAATTAAAATTTAAATGACAACTTACATCAACATTTACGTTTTTTTTTTCTTTTTTTGATTCTTTAATTTGCTCCTGGTATTTTATCTTCTGCATATATATACACATGTATATTTAAATTAAAATACACCGAACATATTACCAAAAAAACCAAGTATCATAAGAAGTGTTAAAGCATACGTTGGTAATCATTGTATTCAAGCAAAAATGTACACCATTTTCGCAATAAAAGGGAAAAAGTATCAGACTTATACTTGTAT
Organism: Poecilobothrus nobilitatus; assembly: GCA_947095535.1. Classification (NCBI taxonomy): domain Eukaryota; kingdom Metazoa; phylum Arthropoda; class Insecta; order Diptera; family Dolichopodidae; genus Poecilobothrus; species Poecilobothrus nobilitatus. The sequence continues at coordinate 118,426,897 of OX352774.1, forward strand.
ATATAATATTGTATATTGATGGTATATCTCTAGAATAATTGATAGAATTTTACTACCACATTGAAATACATTTAAATTTAATTGTAAGTTCAGATGGTTCAGTTCATACATACAATCAACAAGCCTAAAAAAAAGAAAAAAAAACAGAAGAAATAAAAAAGGAAAAAACAGAAGGAAATAAAAAAATCCGCAGCATGTCAAACCAAAATTAAAACATGACATCTTTATGTCAAGTATGAGATTTAAAACTGAATATAAACAACAATAAAATGAATTAAAACAAAAATTTTAAAAATAAAAGGATTTATTTTAATGTATACATACATAGTATGTACGATCACTGCGTTAAGAATTTCAATGCAAGCACGTTCTTGTATCTTTGTCACCTTGTCACTATAGATTTTTTTCTCTCACTTTTTGTTTCTCAATTTTATTTAAAATAAATGTTAAATCTATTTTGGGATTTAAAAAAAACACTGCTTAATCAAATATTTAAATTTCAAAAAAATTGGAAAAAATTCGAATATTTCTATGACCGTTTTAAATTAAATTCTTAGAATTCGACACCTTAATGATTAGTTAAATATAAAGATAATTTTCTTAGAGCTTCAAAAATTTATTCAGACTAACTACCTACAAAAGAAATTTTTTAAGTGAGTAAAGTTTAAGTAATAAAAATAAAACATTAAGAAAATTTATTCAGAGTAATGGTATTTATTTTCTAATATTGTAATTACTAGACTAGGTTCGCAGACCATCTTCAATGTAGATGGTAAACGTCATAAAAAACTTTTGCTTATGAAGCTCACATTCAATCTCTTAATAAGCCATGATTATCAATCTAGCCACTGCGACCTCCTTATTTAATTATTTAAATTTTAAGTACAAACTTCAAAACTTCTTAATATGATAAGAAAAACCAACTCTTTATAAAAGTTAAGAACATAATTAGTTTCTTTTTTGTAACCTACTTAAACTTAATTTCAATTTATACTTAAAACTTTCTCTTAAAATCATATAAAAAGTTTCTACATATTATATTAATCTACATTTACGACTACATTTACATATGCATACATTTAAAACATAATTTTTTTTATTATAATATAAATTTAAAGTCCATCCACCAAAAACATCACATTCATTTCATAATGGGGAAAAATAAAAATTAAAAAGAATAAAAAGTGATAGTGATTTTGATACAAATCGGTTTTCTTTCATGACACAAAAATAAAAAAATTGCATGACATTAACATTTAGTTTTAATCAAAAAAAAAAAAAAAAAGTGAATCAAAATAAAAAATCAAAAATTAATCATGCTTCAAGCAAAATAACTGGATTTGTCTTTTTTTTTTTTTTATTTTGAAATTTTTGGACAACAAAACATTGTGATGATTAAAAATGAATCAACATACTCATGCTGAGAACTAATTTTTAAACAACAGGTAACACAAAAGTAACAAATTATACAGCAACAAAAAACATTTCAAATAAATTTTTGTTTGTAATATTTTTAATATGTACATAAAAATTTTAAACTTTGTATATTGAAAATTTCAAGATTTTAAAAGTCAAAAATATTAAAAAAAATTGTTGTTTTGATTTTTGATTATTACTTTTCAAAAAAAAAAAACAAAAAACCCTTGTTAAAACAGCAGGGACTTATCCTGCTTTTTCTATAATACTAAATTGCTTGACTGAAAATCAAATTGTGGGTTTAAGATAATGTTTCAAATCTATAAAGTCATTTTTTGGAGGAAAATCTTATATACATATTATTATAATAGTTTTGAATCTCTGATCTCTGTATGGTTTTAAGGTAGACAAAGTAACAAGTTATATTTTGAAAAGAGTTGGTTTATACTTGTTTTAGAAAATTGCAAAATAATTACTAATAAATTGCCATTAATTGAATGTTAATTTTTCATAAATTTTATGGGTTACTATCTTGTATTTAATATGTATGTCGCTTGCCTGTATTTTACCTATGTATTATCATTATAACCAAGTCTAAAATCCTCCCTAATTATATGTTTTACATGCAGTCAAATGAAATACAGTCAAATGGAATACAATCAAATGATAATACAGGAAACTTCCAAAAAATGCAGTCAAATACTGCAGGCAAATGATTATTAAACGCTGCCAAAATTTAATCTAGCAAATAATTCTAGTAAACCATTCCTCACTCACTTAGTACTTAGTACAAAAACAAATTGACTTTAATAGTACAACTAACTTCAAAAGTCTAAGTAAGTAAAAACAATATTTCTCCAATTTATTTTATAGCGAACCGCTTTAAAATGTACTGCACTCCAATTCCAAATTTAAACTATACTTTTTTGTTCTCAAAAATTATTTAAGAAAAATTTTTATGCAATAATTTAAAAACTTAATTTTTATTTTCCCCTAAGTACATAATATACAATTACTTTAAAATCTTCACATAGACCCTTTTTTTTAACTCTATTGATAAAATTGAAAAGGTCCTTTCTCACTCTATTCCTGCACCCAAACATCATTATTTATTTTTTTTATTCTTAAAATTCATTGACCTGTAAAATAAATTAATATTATATTTTGAATATGAATTAACCTGATATTCTATGAACAATAAATATAAAAACAAACATTGTTTTTTAAAAATTTATTTTATTCTATAAAAGATTATTTTCACTTTACATTGCCATCGGCGACACAATAAATGATTGTTTGTCAACAAAAAGAAAATAAAAACAAAAACAGAACAAACAAACAAAACAAACAAATAATCAGATCAAAATATGTACTTGAATTCATGCAACAAGAGTATAACAACAATATTTCTATTCAGAACCCTTCATTTGCTACTACATTTTTGATTTAATTTTAAAAACAAAAACAAAAAACATAGAATCATGCATTATTTTCACTCCTCCACTTTTTTAATTTAACAACAAAAACAAAAACAAATTATAAAACAATTTTATATTATGAATTATATTTACTTTTATATTATCGTTTCACCTATCCATATACTCATACACAAAACTATATGTTCAAATGGAAATACCACATAATTCAAATATTATTACTTTATCTTTTATACATACATCATTCAAACAATCATTTATTTTGAGATTGTCATCATCATTCATACAATCCTTCTCATTCTACTTACAGGACTGCAACCCAATAAATAATATGCGCTCTCACTAAATATTACACTCTAATAGAGTTGAAGTTGATCAAATGTTCATCTAGGTACATCGTATTTACTGGGAGACAAATCAAAATTGAATTTTATTTATTAATTTATTGACTAATAAGTGGCTTTTTTATGGAATGATTTTTGATGGAAATTATTTTAATAATATGTCTTTCTATAAAATATACCTTACCCATTTTCATTGTATACATATATACATTTCAATAATAATTAAATTAACAGAATTATACATATGTATACTATGTACAAATGACCATTTTTTTCTATAAACTTTACCTGTGATTACTTGTCTTGGTAGTCAAACAAATGATGTTCAATTGATCTCAAATCAGATCACAATTTTATTGAAGTATAAGATGCCAAAGAAAATCTCAAATATATATTGTTTTTTTACAAAACAAAGAGTATCTTTAAAATAAAAAACTTAATCTAATTTAAACCTAAAATATTTTCTTTAACAAACAGATTTAAACATTGTAAGTCAATATAACTTTTTTTTTTATTAATGAAGACTGAACTAACGCTTCAGTAGACACTAGACTCTAGGTTCGTAGTGCACCTTTAAAAACTTAGGAGAGCTTATTTCACCAGAGTCGGTGTTAACATTCCTTGGATTTATGCCATAATGATACTACTCTGACCGAAGAGCTTCACCTAAATCTTAAAAAAAAATTACCGAGTTACCTTTTTTTAACAGACTTAGTTCTGAAGTGCTCTCTGCTCTATATCCATTAGTTGCACCTTCAAGCCACCGTTTTCTGGTCAACTCATGGAAGTTCTGCTTAATATTGAATTTGAGGATTTTTACAGGTACGTGGACATGGTATATTCTGAATTCTTAGTTCAAACTCTAATCCGCGCTTTGTTAACTCATACAATTACTCGTTTCCTATAATATCTTCATGCTCTGGTGCCCAAATTAAGGTGATAGTATTCTGCACTAAGAGTATTTTCATTATTTCTCCACAGCCCTATAATAGCAGTACAAAATTAAAAGCTTAATATTTATATAGTTCTTCATAAAATCCACATATAAGAACTGTATTTTTAGTAAACGAGGAGCATTTTCAATCAAACGTCTAGAGCTTCTCGAATCTAACAAAGATTTTTTATAATGGAACAGTTAAACATTTCAAACATTTACATTTATTTAAACTCACTCAAAAGGCTTTTAAAAATTTTTAAACCTAAGATTTGGATGTAGAACTTACTCAATAATTAACGCTTTCTTTTACATATAAATACGGAGTGAAAAATACGAAAAATAACAAACTACTTTTTTCTTTTATTATTGTTATCTCCATTTTTCATTTCCAACTGCATGACAAAATAAATCTGTATTAATGTCCATCAAAAATAATCATTTTTATAGGGATTTCTATTTATTTCAATAATTTATTATCATAAAATAAAAAAATATGTATTAAAAAAATACACAATACACAGTTGCATACCTTTACAAAAAGATTATATACATTTTATAGTTTCAGGAGACAATTTTTTTTATTTATTTATTTTTATTTTTTATGAACTCCTATTCAAAATACTATAAAATAAATGTCATTTATCATAGACTATAAATGTAAGTATCATCCGGTGCAATTTTCTATCTTCTACCCAAAATTTATTTTATTATATTCTCCCTGTCACCCTCATGTTTTACATACAAAAAAATTCAATTCAATTCGTGTGCTATTGCGATTGACCACTTTAAAATGTTATTGTCGGAAATTTTGTTTTTTAAAACTCTGTTCATTACAAAAATAAATATATCTATATACATATATAAATATATAAATATACATATATAATATATAGAAAAAGCAATAATAAATGTTTGCAAAATATAATTCTTGTTTAAAATATTTGAAATGTCTGAATCATGATTTTTTTTATTATAAACGAGGAAGAATACAGTTGCCTTTCTCAACTCTTAGATACCCGTACGAACCGTTAGTATTTTCATAGCCTATCACTCAGCTTATATTATTATTTTTTTAATTTTTTAGTATTTTAAAAAAATTTGAAATCGGCGAGCTGCACGAAGTTTTGGTCGGATCTCAACCAAAAAAAATTGGGAATCTAGAAATTGTTGTAAGAATATGCGTTAATTTCAAGACCCTAACTTTCTTAGTTTTTGAGTTATCTTGCTGACGGACGAACGGGCGGACGGACAAAGCTTTATCGACTTAGAATTTGATTCTGATCCGACCCATACCTTTGAAGGTATATCTGGCTAGCTTATTTCGAGGTGTTACAAACGGAGGAGCAATTTTAATATACCCGATCCTTATCGTACTGATATAAAAAGTATTGAAATATAGCAAATTAAAAAAAAAAAATTTATTGTTAGCTTTTATAAAATCAATATATTCGTTTTATTATCACTTAAGTTATATGTAATCCAAATCAAATATAGAACTTCTGAAACTAAATTTTTTCCACTTTTGATCACAACAGTTTGTCTTCCACAGTTTGAAATATAACTTGATCTGTAACACCATTTTTGTACACCATCATATGTACAACATTTTTGCATACCCCTTCAAAAAGTGTTATTAACTTTTTTGCACAATTTTCTTTATTTCAGAATCTTCAATTAAAAAATTATGATGTTTTATTAACAAATAATCACCTTATAATTTTGTTAGGTTTACACCTTTTTATATATATATAGGTCCTTTATTATAATTTTACTACTCATTATCAATTGTAAAGCCTTACAAAGATATTTATCTTAAGGTCAGAGACTTTTGTTTGAAATTATTTTCAACTAATAAACTTTTAATTTTTATGAATTCCCTTAAACTTATTTGGATTACCATATCATAGCGGAATTAATATTTTTCTTTCAAATCATGTTATTTTACAGTTTTGTCGCATTTATTTAATCGGAACAACTCCACAACCTTTTTATTTTTTTTTAATACTCTGAGTTTAAAATGAATAAAACGTCAGTCTACAATAAGTTTTGACAGTTTTTATGAAAAAATTGTTTTTTTTTGTTTTTTGATCTTTTCGTTATGACTTGAAAACTAAAATATGACGCATATGGGGGCTAATTTTAAATTGCCAATTTTTTGTTGTTTTTTTTTTGTCGTATTAAACAATTTAAAACCATGTTTTTTTAATGTTTTATTTTTGTTTTCATTTTAAGTATTTGTAATTCGTTTGTAATTTAAAAAATAAAAAGCAAAAAATAAGTAAACAAATTTATTAAGCGATTAGTTAAAAAAATTATTGTACAAAAAAAAATTGCATATTTAAATAATATTATATATGAATGTGCATATACAATATACATATATGCATTTTAGGTGCATTAAATAGATATTTAAAAAATAACCAAGAATAAAAGTTAAAAGTAAATAGATTACTTTTTAGATTAAAAATGAATTCTCAGACACAATGGCAAATTAAAATTAAGTACGATGCCAAAAGGAGTTTATTTTGTAAATCAAAAGGGTATTTATTACACAATATCTAATCCAAATCTTAAGTTTCTTAAGTTATTTTCGTCATCATCAAATTTTTAATCTGCTCAAAAAATTAAAATAAGTTCCTTTCATGATTTTATTTAGATCGCTTTTGTCCTTTGGACTAATGAAATTTTCAAACTTAAATTTCTAAACTCACATTTCATCATTCTCATCAATTTGAGATGAAATTATCAAGTTTAGCGTAAGTCCTATCATTTTTTTTTTAATATAATTATACAAAAAAAAGCACAATAATAGTTGTTCATTTGGTATTATTATGTATTCGTACACGTTGTATCCGAATCAAATTTTGTAGAAATGTTCCTCTGAAGCCGGAAGGTGCCGTTCACTGCTTTTTTTTTTAAATCCGACAACCTGTTCGTCACCAGACTTTTTAAGTGTTTTTCGTTTTTTCGTTGTCCTATCTATACGGTTTCACCGATTGAGTTCAAAATTTCTAGAAACGTAGTTTCCTACCAAAGGAGTTCGTTGGAATCATAAGATCAGGATTCTTTAAACGGATCCAGTACGCGGAGGTGTCGAAAAAGCAATTTTGTCGAATCGTGCGCAATTTTCCAGGGTACTGGCTTTGAAAAACTTATTTAACAAATTTCCATTGAAAGTTCCATTGACCTGTTGTGGCGCTATTTTTTTTTAGAAATTTTCATTTTTTCATGAACATATGCCTATACTGTTTAACCGATTGAGTTCAAATTTTTTGAAATCGTAGTTGCCAACCTAAGGAGTTTGCTGCATTGATAACGTCCCGATCCTTTAAGTTGTATATCATATGCATCATACTTGGTACAGCATTATACGCAATATTGCAGATTGAAGTATATTGTATTGTGTTTATCATATACATAAGACCTGATGCAAATGTGAAATGATATTATTGAAATGATATTATGCATCACAATTCAAAAATTTCATAAATTAAAATTATTTTTCACAGTAGGTACCAAATATAATGCATTTTCATCTATAATGCAAAAAAAAACAAGTTATTTTATACTTTTAAGTATGAATTTAGTACAGTACCTGTTGACTTTTAAACATTTTTAATTGCATTTTTTTTAAATATACGTACATAAATGGTCAAATTAATATAAACTTGGTAATCTATTCAAAACCTTAAATTTGAGAGTTTACAGAAAAGAAAACAAAATTTTTATTTTAAGCACAAAATTATTTTTATTTTTTTTATTAATACAGCACAACTGTACATTGCAATTAAACGAGACTTCAAAAGTTCTATAAATAATTCAATAACATGCTAATACTATATTTACTATCGGTATTAATATTCTGTAGATTAATATTCTGTAGCACTGCTATCACATTTATTTGATTCAAAACTAAAATGAATGATTCACCCAAAGAAAATGTTCAACAAAGCTATTCTTATTGTATTATTATAATGGGACTTTAGTAATAACTTCTCGGAAACCTTTTCACTCATCCAAAAAAACAATTTTTTATAAATAATGTTTGTTTTGATTTATTTTGATTTCATTCAGAATTATTAAGGATAACTTTTTTCATATCTAAACAGATATCTCCGCATACAAATTCAAATTTTTCCAACGTCATTCTGTCTATCATCAACATTTCAACATTTATATGTATATGTATGTATATTGAAAATATTTCACGTTTTCTATTGTCCACAACTATTATAATTACAAAGTCAAGTTTCAAATGTCATAATTATCTTCTCCTTCTTGTATCGTCCAATTAGGTCTTTTTTTTTGTAATGTTTAAAACGTGACCAAAAATGTTAAACGAAAAAAAAGGAAAAAAAAACCCTCTTATACAAAAATCCTAACCTCTTTCTAGTGGTAATAATGACAATTCATAATTTGTGACAAGTAGTGGAATCTTGTTTATAAATTATTATTAAACAAAATAAAATTAAAATAAATTCTTTTAATTATATTCCATAAGTTTTTAATGGGATTTTCAAAGAAATTTAAATGAGCTACTATTGTATATGAATTGAACTGAGAACGTGAGAATATAAATAAAATACTTATTAAGAAGGAAACTTCAAATATAGAATACGGATTAGAATTAAAATGTACTCTTACTAATATGATTAGAGTTTTATTAGAGTTAATTTTTGTTTTGATTGGTAAAAGTCACGAATATTTCCAAAAATAAAAATTTAAGAATATTCATTAATCATATAATAGTTTTAAAGAAATTATTTTTTACAGAACAATAACAAATTAATAAAAAGAAAAAAAACTGGTACTTATACATTTTATATCCGTAGGCGAAAATAAAAATTTAAACAATTCTTTATGTGATAAAGCCCTGTAATGTTTCAAGTCAAAGTAAGATCAAAAATAAAGTAAAACACATATTTTTTGATAGGAGACTATAAAGCGGTATTTGAATTCTCGATAAAGGATAAAACAGAGTAATTTCCTTTTTTTTTTTTTTAACGCATTTCTCTGCCACATAAATGTGGACAGGAAATTACACAGTCTTTCCAATCTGTAAATGTCGTAAGGGGGAATAACTCATACGACGTGTGTGGAATTAGAACCCACACTCCATCGGTGTTTCTAGCGTATTTTATACGCTCTTATACACTAGACCATCGAGGCCCCCGAGTAATTTTTTTAACGCTTTCAGCAAATTTATGTACAATTGTACATATTGAATCACGTGAATAATGAAATTTTAAATTGCTGAATACTATTCAAGAATTACTATATTCAGCATATAATCGTAGTACAAGGGTTAAAATCAAAAAAGAGGCGTTTAAAATTCCAGAGTTTCTTAGAGAAATCATATTCGTTCTGCTCCTACTTAACAACTACTTAACAAAAACTACTACTACAAAAACAACTACTTAACAAAAACTGTAATCGCATATATTTTCAATATATCTACACGATTCTAACACGTTCTTTTATCGCATCATTATCCATCATACTCCTATTTTCCTAACATTTCTTTTATACCCATTATACGCCTATTTTCATCACATGTTTAAACAACTATTTGTGATGTAAACAGTCTTTACAGCGTGACAATTAAACAATCAGAACGAAAATATTTACTTTAGAAAACAATATACAAAAAAAAAATGATAATGATAATATTTATATAGACTAGAATATAAAGAAACTTTATAATATAAAGAAACTTAATTTAGTTTACAATGCATGTAACCGTTAATTTTTCTAAAATTTTAATTAATTTTGAAGTTTGTTTTATAATTTATTGCCTTATTACAATATACTCTTAAAATTATTTTTATTTACTAATACAATAACTTTAAATAAGCCTTTAAGGTGGATCCCTAAAGCTCGAATAAAGTGATTCATTTAATAAACCTTTAAATGTAAAGTTTACGATGGTAGTTAAAGTAAGATAAAACTATACACTCCTGGCTTGATAATATTACAATTTCAATTGACGTTCCAACACACAGATTTATTAAACTTTAAAAGTAGTTAAAAACCAAATACATACTTTAAAATATTACTTAAAACATTACAATATTATATCAATCTATCAAAAATTGTTCAACCATATATTAATAAAAATTCCATTTAATAAATAAGTAAATAATCTCAATTCCAAAAATTAAAAAGTAAAAGAAAAACATGTGCATTTCTAAAAGAAAAAAATCATTAATCCAATATATACAATCCTTATTATTAACAGGATATTATATTTTTGTAATCATTTCCGACATTTCCAAGTCAGATCATTTTAAAAAAAAATCAATTTAATATAAAAGAAAGAAAAAAAACGAATTTAATTGAAATATAAATCAATCAAATCGAATTTTCAAACTATTCTATTAAAAAAATAGACATATTTTTCGTTTTTTTTTACAATTGTATCTCAAGCGATTTCTTTAATTTAAATCTATTAATTAAAATTTAATTATAAACGCAATTATTTTTTAATTAACAATAATTTATCGTGACTCTACTATTGGTTAGTATTGCAACCATGAATTCATATCAAATTCTATCAAATGCTTCCTTTAACTATACCTGTGGTGATGGTAGTTGTAGTTAAAGTACTGACTGATAGTATCAAAAGCCAGCGTACATCAACGATTCGTTGAAAAATAAATATGAAGTCAAAACCTTTTACTTCGCAGTAGAATAAAGTGAAGTGCCTGAACATTCACAAAGTCGAAAATATTTCGAATTTTACAATTTAGTATATACTTTTCCAATACTTCTCCCATTAATGAATTCAATTCAACGCATATAAACTAATAATTAAAATTATTTTATTACAATTTAAATTCGAACCAAATTTAAAATACATATTTTTAAACTTATATAACTAAATCTTAATTTATCGTATATTAAAGGCGTAGCGATTTCAATTAAATGAAAAAATATATAAATTTTCAATATATGTATGTAAGTTGATACCAGATACCAATAGATACCATATTAAATGCAATAAATATCTAAATATCTAAAGTCTATTTTTAAAATTTAAAAAAAAAAAAAAATTTATTGATTTTAATTTTAAGATATGAGGAAGCAAAACATTGCTTTGTTTTTTTTTTTTATTTTATCTTAAAATTGTCTATCAATAAAGATTAAAATCAAACATAGGTTGAATATTAGACTGTTTTCATCTGATACAATATCCATATGTATGTATATATGTATAATTCAAACCTGTATAACATAGTTGTATATACTTAATATAAGTATCACCCACTATTTTATTTGCAATATAATTTTATTGATAGTTGAATGGTTAAAAGGCGGTATACAACGCGTATTTTATGTCAACAACTTGAAATTAATAATAAATTAGGGAGAAAAAAAAATTTTTTTTTTTTATTTCTTAATTCCAAGATATATTATATCTGATAGATTTTTATTAAATAATGTATTGCAGATCAAAAGAAATTAATTGAAGTTAAATTTGTAAAAGATTGCAATAAAATTAATTTAAATTTTTTACAAAATTAACTTCACGTTTACAGTGTCGAATCTTTGTATCATAAATGGAAAAAAAAAACATCATTGTCTGTAAAATGAGACTATGTATTTTCTAAAACTATTCCAACTTGAACTCAAATCTTACTTTTTTAAACAAAAACTACGCTTAAACTCGTATTATTGTTTAAAAAAGAGAAGTTAGAGTTTAAGCTTTTATGCATTCGACCTATTAGAGCTTTATTAGAAATGTACAACACTCTTTTCATATAGACTATATTGAAGTCCGAAATCTATTACAGAAGTATTTCGTCTCTTTTATTCTTAAAACTGAACATCATTTTAAAAAATGTATTAAACTTCTCCTATAATTTTTTTTAAAAAATTTTTTAAAATTTTTCATATTTTAACTTAATTCCAAAAACAAGTAACAGTAACAGTAAGTCGATGCAACCGACTTATTTATACCCTACACCTAAAAACTTCAAATTAAATTAAAAATCCATAAGTTATTTTAGTTAGGTATTTAATATAACTAAGCTAAAAAAATAAATGCTTTTACAACCTTTGTACAAAATTTCAGATTTATATCTTTATTAAATTCGAAAATATGGTTGTTAAGTCTTGGGAAGTGTGTGAAGGCACGCGGACCACCACCTCAATTCATCTTAAATTTTAGAGACATCAACAGGGTAGAACATTCTTATATCAAATTTCAAGTCTATATGTTTATTAATTTCGAAGATATGCTTGTTTGGTCTTAGGAGTTGTGTGGCAGATACCCGAGCAACCATTCTAATTCATCTTAAATTTTGGACAAATCAGGGATTCAGGAAACAGCACCCTCGTATCAAATTTGAAGTTCCTATCTTTATTAATTTCGAAGATATGCTTGTTCGGTTTTGGGAGTTGTATGGAAGGTACCCGAACAGCTCCTCCAATTCATCTCAAATTTTGGACAAATCAGGGATTCAGGAAACAACACCCTAGTACCAAATTTGAAGTTTCTGTCTTTATTAATTTCGAAGATATGCTTGTTCGGTTTTGGGAGTTGTATGGGAGGTACCCGAACGACCAATCCAATTCATCTCAAATTTTAGGCAAATGAGGGATTTAGGAAACAGCACCCTCGTATTAAATTTGAAGTTCCTATCTTAATTAATTTCGAAGATATGCTTGTTCGGTTTTGGGAGTTGTATGGGAGGTACTCGAACAGCTCCTCCAATTCATCTCAAATTTTGGACAAATCAGAGATTCAGGAAACAACACCCTAGTACCAAATTTGAAGTTTCTATCTTTATTAATTTCGAATATATGCTTGTTGGGTTTTGGGATTTGTATGGGAGGTACCCGAACAACCACTCCAATTCATCACAAATTTTAAGGATATCAGGGATTCAGAAAATCACACCCTCGTACAAAATTTTAAGTTTCTATCTTTATTAATTTCGAAGATATGCTTATTCGATTTTGGGAGTTGTATGGGAGGTACTCGAAAGCATGGTCCGATTTCGCCCATTTACAATCCCCGCCTTACCTTAGTCATTGTTAACCTACAGTATAAATTTCATCAAGATAGCATCATTATTTTTTGAGTTATCGTGCGTACGGACGGACGGACGGACATCGCTAAATCGACTCAGGAGGTGATCCTGATTCAGAATATATATACATGTCTATACCTAACTCGCTTCCTTTTGGTGGTTACAAACACCATACCAAAGTTAATATACCCTATACTTAATGTGTAGGGTATAACAAGTAAAAGTAACAGTAAGTCGATGCAACCGACTTATTTATACCCTACACTTAAAAAATTCAAATTAAATTAAAAATCCATAAGTTATTTTAGTAAGGTATTTAATATACCTAAGCTAAAAAAATAAATGCTTTTACAACCTTTGTACAAAATTTCAGATTTCTATCTTTATTAAATTCGAAGATAAGCTTGTTAGGTCTTGGGAAGTGTGTGAAGGCACACGGACCACCACCCCAATTCATCTCAAATTTTAGAGACAACATCAGAACAGGGTAGAATACTCTTATATCAAATTTCAAGTTTTTATATTTGTTAATTTCGAAGATGTGCTTGTTCGGTCTTGGGAAATCTGAAATTTTAGGCAAATCCTGAATTTTAGGGATTCAGGAAACAGCACCCTCGTATCAAATTTGAAGTTGCTATCTTTATTAATTTCGAATATATGCTTGTTCGGTTTTGGGAGTTGTGTGGGAGGTACCCGAACAACTCCTCTAATTCATCTCAAATTTTGGACAAATCAGGGATTCAAGAAACAACAGCCTAGTACCAAATTTGAAGTTTCTATCTTTATTAATTTCGAATATATGCTTGTTCGGTTTTGGGAGTTGTGTGGGAGGTACCCGAACAAATCCTCCAATTCATCTCAAATTTTGGACAAATCAGGGATTCAAGAAACAACAGCCTAGTACCAAATTTGAAGTTTCTATCTTTATTAATTTCGAATATATGCTTGTTCGGTTTTGGGAGTTGTGTGGGAGGTAGCCAAACAACCACTTCAATTCATCTCAAATTTTAGGGATATCAGGGATTCAGGAAAACAGACCCTTGTAGAAAATTTTTAGTTTGTCGCTTTATTAATTTCGAAGATATGCGTATTCGGTTTTGGGATTTGTATGGGACGCACCCGAACCCATGGTTTGATTACGTCCATTTGCAATCCCCGCCTTATTTTAGTCTTTGTTAACCTACAATATAAATTTCATCAAGATAGCATCATTATTTTTTGAATTATCGTGCGTACGGACGGACGGACATCGCTAAATCGACTCAGGAGGTGATCCTGATTCAGAACATATATACATGTCCATATCTAACTCGCTTCCTTTTGGTGGTTACAAACACCATACCAAATTTAATACACCCTACTTTACTTTAAGTGTAGATATAACAAACAATAAGATACACGATTAGAAAAGGTTTAAATTAATAAAATTTCATAATCAAAATTCTTAAATTGAATATTAATTTCCATTCATTTGGTACAAATTTTACTAATAATAAAACAAAATATTTTGAACTCAAAGTGCATATGAACAACGACAACAATCCATTCAGCAAACCCAAAAACAAAAAAGATTTAAATCATGATTATGATCAATGATTAATTCTATAATCAATAAAAAATAATCATTTACCATATATACTCGTACATATAGACAAGAAACCAAAAAAATCAATATTAATTCTACTCTAATAATATATAATTGTTATATTAAAATTATTATTATTGCTATTATTTAAATTAAATAACGATTTTATCAAATAAATGAACAAAAAAATAAAAGAAAATCAGTAATAACAACTTTTAAATTGTTTTTTTTTTCTTTTACTGGTTTTATTTACTTTAGATATAATGCATGTGTACATCCATTATACATATATATGAATCTAATATATGGCATACCAAATTCTTTAATAATATAAAAGTATAAAAAGAAATAAAAAAAAAATATTGTAATAATTGGTTGGTCTGCTCCACCTTCCTGCAACTTCCTCCTCTCTTAAACAATTTACCTTCTAAAAAATATTACGTAACTACAAATAATTTAAATAAAGGTTACTTACAGTTAACCCTCTTTAATAAGAGAAGTTAAAAATTGACAAAACAGTCAAGTATAAAAAGTTATTTAAATAAAAATAATAGGAACTGATTATTATAAAATTTCAATAATAAGAAGAATTTTACTAATAGGCTGCTTCAACTTAAAAAATGTTATAAAAAACGTCATAAAAATGGTCCCAATAACAGTTTCTATGTAAGATTTACATATACATATGTGGAATACATATGTAGATTCTCTAAAATAAGACACTTTGATCCTTAGATTAGATTGACAGGCCTTCTTTGATGTATTAGTTTCAGATATTTAACAGAAATATTTTACTTAGACTCTAAAAATCTGGACCAGAGACATTAATATTTAAGATGAAAAAAACATATCACATAATATAAACATAAACACCAGCTTAATGACTCTCTATCTCTTCTGGACTCTGCCATTTTCTCTGAACAAGAAAGTTCTTATTTATAGTTTTAATATGGAACTTATAAAACAACTTCGTCAACCGTGAGTCACAGTCTGTAAAAGTGCCCAACCCAATTTTTGTCCAAATAAAAATAAAATGAATTTTTTTTTTTTTTTTTTAATAAGAATTATTTAAAACTTTATTTCAATTTTCTGGCATTAAAAAAGTCATTAATTGTTGTTGTGTTTTTATTTTTTCTAAAATTATTTACATGTTATCAATTGTTATTTATTTTTTTATTTTTTTTTGGTTAAATGGAGAAAACGCCAGATGCTAGGTATTGTTCAAAACTTAAATATAACTTACATTAAATTGTATTGCATCGCGCATTTCAATCTTTTGTTCCGTAAAAGCAATTTGATGCAATTCATAGATACTAAATATAGGTGTATTATAGGTATTGTTTATTGTACTTGAGCTAAAAAAATAAAATAAAAAATTAAAATAAAATGTCTATAAATAATAATAGTTTAATACAATAATAAAATAAATTGTAAATATACATACATATAGTTGGAAGGCAATAAATTTCAAAGCTCAGTGGGTATATTTTATAACATAATTAATTTATTAGAAAATTTTAAGGTATTCAATCGTTCAAAATCCAGCCAATGGTGTAGTGGTTAAGACACCGGCCTTTCATACGAAAGATCTCGGGTTCAAATCTCGGCTGGGTTATATAGATTAATAAAATAATATATATTTTTCTTATAATATATAATTAGTATAATATAATTAAATAAAAAATAAGTATATATGTCTTATAAATTATAATTAATATCATATTGTAATATATAATAAAATAATAATAAAATATAATTCTTGTGTAAGATAATAGATGGCGTAGAACTAAAAAAAAACGCCTGGTTTTATACAATAGCTACAGCCGAGTAATCAACGGCTTAGTGAAATTAATAATTCCAGAAACTGAAGCTTAGTCAAATATGAATAATAAATGACTTAGTGGATGTCCTATGCTCCTTATAAAATATTATGGAATTGTGCTGAAATAAATTAACATTTAGTTTACACACTTTCCTCAATTTATTTATCTATCCCTAAATTGGTTCATATTAAGTTACTTTGATAAATATTCTTGTTGATTTAATTACTGGCTATACCGTTGCTGTTGTCAATAGTTCTAGAAAAACATTTTGTTCACTTCCAGGGCTTTTACCTCTTCTTGTTTTGGAGCTATAACCTAGGATTATCTAGGAAATTTTGTTTTTTGATATTTTTTTTTTTTAAATCTTGCATTTTTGCTTGTTTTTAAACATCTTATTTGTGGGGCACCCCAAATAAAATAGAAAGTTAACTAAAAATCGAATATTTATTAAAATCTTTTTTTTAAATTATTTTATTTTTGAACATAATTTGGGCTGCCTAATTTTGTAACCAACTTTAAAATTGCTCCAGAATGAACATTTTTTTTATGCATATACATATTCTGGAAATTTTGTAACCAACTATAAAATCACTCCAAACCTAGAATCTTTTATATACATAAACGAACATATTCTGGAAAACTTTGCGGTGCCGCAAAAATTTGTCACTCTCATTAAACATAAAGTCATTCATTTGAAATAATTTTAAGACTTAGCAAAACCTGGTAGCTTTCATTATGACTGATCCAAAATAACAAAATTTAGCAAGATTTTAAAGAATAAAAATAAAATAATATTTCTCACCGCTCCCAATAAACTTCATATTCTACATGAAATTATAGCCACGCTGCTGCAGCATTAAATTATTTTAAATCTTTTAATTAGCTACCAATAACAATTTTAGTTAATATGAAATTTAATAAAATATATCTATCGTAGTTACCAAGACAAGTGAAAATCCATTGAAGTTTTCTTTCTTTCCTTCCCATACTACTATGGAGAGCATAGGACATCCACTAAGTCATTTATTATTCATATTGGACTAAGCTTCAGTTTTTGGAATTATTAATTTCATTAAGCCGTTGATTAATCAGTGTTGAAGCTATTGTATAACTAGTGGTTGAAGCTACTGTATACAACACAGACTATGAAATGTAAATTTTTCTTTATTTCTACGCCATATATTATCTTATACAAGAATTATTTTATTACTATTTTATTATTATTTTATTATTAGAAACATCTATATATTATTTTTTATTAATCTATATAAACCAATTAAGATTTAAACCCGAATGAAAAACCGGTGTCTTAACCACTACCCAGTTGGATAGATCTCGATTAAAGTAAGGCTCGTTTCTTAAAATTTATAAACTTAAATTGTTTTATTTGTGTTCGCTTTCAAAGGTGAATTTTAGAAGATTATTAGGTTCCCTTAAAGTATTGAAGAACTTATAGATACATAGTTTAATTGTTAACTTTTTTTTGTTATTAAAATTTATGACTCTTAACTTTATTGAATCCCAAAAAAAAATTCATTTTCATTACAAATAAAAAATTAACATCATACCCTAATATAAAAACAAAATATATTAAAATTATTAATAACAATTTTTTTTTTTTAATATTCATTTCAATTTTTTTTTTTTAGTTTTTATATTGCAAAATTCCTTATAAAATAATAAAACAAAAAAAAAAATTGATTTGAAACAATGTAACTTTCAACTTTTATTATTTAGTTTTTATAAAATTGGAAATTTTTTTTTGTTTTTTTAAATATCACGTACTTAAAGTAACACTAATATTTATATAATATGAAAGAAAAAAAAAGTAAAAGGTATAATTTTTTTTTTTTTTATTATTTTACCTGCAAATAAAAAACATCAGATATTGCAAAAACTTTTACCATTAGAACATTGTATAACTAACAATCTGATTTTTTTTTTTATTATATTTTCTTTGTTATATTTCAATAACAATAGCGATTTTTTTTACTAAAGCAGTTACCTTTTCATATATATATATATATATACACACACATTACCCAACTATCATCAGTATTGAGAAGTCATAACAATATCTATAATAAATCCAAAATAACAATAGCAGCACTAGCAGCCAAAGTAACATTGGCAATAATAACAGAAAACACAACAAATACATTATATTTCAATTTAATTCAATATAAACCAATCCGAAATCTTTTGAAATTTTCAAAATTGAATTCAATGTTAGCCTGGTTGGTTGGTTGGATGTAATTCAGTAACAACAAAAAAAAAAAAAAAATTAAAATGTGCACAAAGGTGGCCCAGGTGGTTTTTATATGTTTTGATTTTAAGAATATTTTTTGAACAAAATAAGCATTCACCATATTTTAAGATCTCGATCTAAAGTTTTAACTCAGATTTTATATTTTGAATATCATTTTTTTTATTTATTTTTGACAAAAACAAAAAAAAAATAACACCAAGTAAAGATTCTTTATTGATTCCTTTTCCAAAAATTCTCTTAAAATATTTTTTATTAAGTTCAATAAATTGGAAAAAAATCAACCAAACTTACGATAAATTTATTTCAAAATTTTTTTTTTGTTTTTTTTTTTTTTTTTTAGTATAAGAAATTGAAATTGATAAAAACAAAATTCATAAATTTATAATATTTAAGTAAATAAAAAAAAAAAAAAAACAGAAAAATAAATTCTTTGAAATATCTTTCGAAAGGAACAGAAAAGAAAGTAATGAAAAATGCTCTACTTTATCCAGTAAGTTTCATTTATATTCTAAAGAAGGATTTGAACAAATATAATATACATACCTATGTATGTACAATAAAAATCATTCTATAATATATTTTTAATAAAATTGATTTCTTAGCTTTTTTTCTTAGCACACAGAAAAATAAAAAATAAAATTATCTCATTCCATTCCACATAATCTCTGGATCATTCTTATATATTATATCAATAGAAAAAAAGAATATAAAAATATTAAATATATTTTTTTTTAGAAAAATTAGGGAAGCCACACAACATCTATATTAATATTTTATTTCTTTTTTTGTTTGTATCAACAATTCAATATGAACTAATAATTCAAATGTTTAAGTAAAGTTATTTTATCGTTTTTATAATAACAGTAGTTCCTTCAAGTCATTAGATTTTAACTTCAACATCTTCCGTTAACTTTCTTTTTATTTCTTTTTTGGTTTTTTGGTTTTATGTTTATTATTTATTTATTTATTATTTTATATTTATTTATCATTTTTCCCCTGGCGCGTAGATTTACTCAAGGCAGATACTCCGTGGTAAGATTTTGACATTGAACTTGTAGAGTTGGAACGTCAGTGGTTGAGTGGTTAAGCATTTGGTTTATTAACTAAGACAGTGTTGGTTAAAATTCTGCACAGCTGGTAAGTTTTTTTAAATTGAAAACTAATTCAAAGTGCTACCAAATATTATGTAAAATATATAATATAAACAAAATAAATAACATTTCTCTATAAATTAATAATATATCATTCATCCTATAATAGCCTTAGTCTTATATTGACCTTAGTCGATAGTTTAGAAATATTAAATTATCCTTTGTGATTCTTAATATTAATATAAATAATGAAATAAATACTGGTTAAGAAGGTTAAAAAGTGCATAACGTTTTATTAAATTTTTATATTTAAATTTGCCTAAGGGCTTCGGTAGCCTAGTGGGTAGGCGTGTGGCGTATTAACCGAAGGAGTGTGGGTAATGATGGTTCGATGCCTGCGTAAGTGTTATTTTCTTTTCATACCCCCCTTACGACCAAATATATGTAAATATATAGTATATAATATAAACAAAATAAATAATATTAGTATATAATTTAATAATAGTATAAAAACCTATAATGGCCTTAGTAGCCGAAGATTCAATAATATTGCATTACATTTATGTATGTAATATTAATATAAATAAATAAATGTGCCTATAAGTATGCAATTTACAAAAAATTTCAAGTTAACCTTAAGATAGGTTAAGTTTTTATCTTAAAACCTAAAAGAAATAAATTTGGATTTTTAAACGAAATTTTTACCAAAAACATAATAAATATAAGGATGTAAAATACCATGGAACATTCAAAGATTTAATGTAGTATTAAAATATAAAACCTAAAATTAATAAAATAAGAAAACATGCCATCTTAAAATTAATTATAAAAGCAAAGAAGTTAACTGATATTTTTAAATTTTTTTTTGTGAGTTATATATATAAGACCTAAATAAAGAATAAAAAAAAAAAAAAATGTATCTTGTAATTTTACCAGGGGCCTCGGTGGCCTAGTGGTTAAGCACGTTGGCTTATTAACTGATGGAGTGCGGATTCAAATCCTGCACAGATAGTAAGTTTTATTAATTGAAAACAAATCCCCATGCTACCAAATGTAGCGTAAATATAAAATATATAATATAAACAAAATAAATAATATTAGTGTATAATTTAATAAGAGTATTCGACCTATAATGGCCTTAGTAGCCAGAATTCCAAATTTTAGACCACACTCCCTTTTAACATTTTTTAATCGTTAAAGAATTTATAAGCCTGGATCAACTGTATTTAAATTATATAAAGTTATTTATAACATTTTTAATTCTCTAAATTTTAGAAACCTTAAATAAAATTTATTATTATTATTCTACAATTTTCATAGGATTAGAATATTAAAGATATTTTGTTACTGTTTTTCTTTTATAAGGTAACAGATGTTACTGTGGTTCATTCTCTCCATCTCACACTTATACTCTGTCAATTTTCTTTGCAAGCCTTTAATAAAATACAAAGGATACATTCGAGTTTTTTCTTTTTTGTTTAGTTTGAATTTTTTTTCTTTTCACTTATTGATTTCTGATCCAACATTTTTTCCCAACTTCTAAATTATCTATTGCCTGCTTCACAAACACTTCCGACCATCATATTATATAGAAAAACATATGCTGATGGATAGTTTTAGTTTATCTTTTCTATTTGTTCATCATAGTCTTTGTTATATTGATATTTTTTATTTTTATTTTTTTTTTGCTGAAGTGCTTTTAAATTTACGGAAGTTGATTTATGATAAGTAAAGAGAAATAAAGAAAAATTTTGAAAAAAAATATAAGTAAACAACAGCTTTTCATTTTAATATGGTAAAAAGTGTTGAAGGATTACAATCAGCGTGTCCGAATCATAAAAGAAATTGAATATTCTCATAGATCAATTTTTTTTTACAAAACTAACAACTTCTGATATATCTTTCAATTTACATTTACTTCAAAGTTGTTATAAAAATCCATTTTTTTATTGCTCTCATTACGAAAATTCTGATTCTTCTTTTTCTTTTGGTCAACATCCCATTTTGAGATTTGGCTCCTTTCATCTCTATCTTGAACTACATTTAGCCAGTTTTGTAGACCTAATTTTCTTAAGTCATCTCGTACACTATCTATCCGTATCATGCTTGGCCTTTCTTTTTCTTTACTTATAGTAGCTGGTAGTGATGAAGGTTCGTTTTTGCACACGATTTTCTGTCATTCATATAAGATGGCATGACCATATCGCCTTTAAAAATTTCACTATATTATGCTTTCATTAATTAAACTGTTTATCTCTTCATTACTACATCTAATATAACTTCCATCATTTAGTTTCTTTGGTCCAAAAATTTCTGTCATACATTTTCTTCTAAAAATTTTCATCCAAGTTTCTCATCTATATATCAATACAAGTTTTATCACACTTTTGTATACCTATTCTAGTTTTCAGGCTTCTAAAAAGTATCTTTGACTGCATTATTTTTTTATACACAAAATAGCACCTATTTTCTGATAAAAATTTTTCTTGAATGCATGCGTACATATTATTGTCATTGTGTAGGATTATCCCCAGGTATTTGAATTATGTGACTGCAGCTTAAAAATTATATTCGCCAATTATTATATTTTGTATACTTCTTCTACTTTCATTCCTAGACATTCTTTAAAACTTTGTTTTGTTTTCGTTAATTTTAAGACCCACTCTGGAAGCCTTTTCGTTCACCTATTGTGACAAATGTTTCAGACATAACTCGATAATTCATATATAGGTGAATACCAAAAATTCTGATAAAACTATAAACTAGATCAAATTGCAGATCGATTCGCTAAATTAATAAAATCGATTAAAGATCTTAAATAATCATCTCAGTTTTTTTTAAAAAAAACTTTATGGTTTAGCTGTTGTCCGACCTTGTCAATGTTAAATTGGTTCTAACAGAAAAACAAAATAACGAAGCACCACAGAAAATTATTAAACTTGTAAGTAAATGATGATGGGTATAAAAAGTTTTTTAAGCATTTAATTTCTTAAAAATTTGTTACTAACGTATGCCACAAAACAAATTGTAATTTATTACAATTTAAGAAAACAGGCATTGAAATACAACATCCATAAATATAACAGTATTTTTGTTTTTGTAAAAAAGCTAAATCTAGAAATAGCAAAATCACAGTAACAACGGAATATTACTATATATATGTGAATATGTCTACTTAAATGTACAAACTTAAATTATTTGGACTAAAAAAAAAATAGGATGAAAGGATTCAAATTTTTATTTCGATTTTTATTTCGAAAATAAACAAAAAACAATGTAAAAAAATAAAAAATATAAAAAAAAAAAAACAAAGTTAAAGTGTGCTATTAAAATCTACACTTGTTGAAGAAAAATGAAAATATTATAAAATAAAAGAACAAGTATATAAAAACATAGCATTGTTATCATCGATATAAAAAAATATAAAATTGAATGTGTTGTTATTCATATTTTTGAATTATTTTGTTTTTTTTTTATAATAAAATAAATAATTTTAGTTTTAAATCGAATCCTTTGCCGAGAAAATTTTCTACATTATATTTTTAATCCTATTTCCTACAATATATATATTTTTTTAATCCTATTACCACTCCTATAAATATGCTATTTTAAATTACAATTTTAATATATAAAAACAATATGTAATATAATATGTATATATGTAAAGAATTTTTAGAATAGAATTAGCATATATAGTATTGGTTTAATTGGAATTTTAAATTCCAATTCAGCGGTCATTTAAACTTTAATCATGGTTAACTTATCTCTCTTAAATATCTATAAGTACTGGTCTTTGATTAAGTATGGTATGTATGGTATAAAGATAAAATTTATATCATTTATTCCTGATCTTCCTGTTCAATCTATTAAATGTACCATAAAAATTATTTTGTTTTATTTTTTCTGTTTTTTTAATTAGTTATAAAATGCAATATAAACTCGGTGCAATAATTACTTTTTTATTTTTTCGAACATAAAAATTAGTGGCAACCACTATAAAATAATATGTATATTTCTTTTTTTGTTTTTTTTTTTTTTTTTTTGTAATTTTATGCTGCATTAGATTTAGAGTAAGTAAGTACTTCAACAAAACATTATTGCTATATTTTTTAGATGTAATCCGTTTACAGCTCATAGAATAGTTTTAGTTTAATTTAGTAAAAATAAAATCTGGATACATTTTACATATTGCTCATTTTTAATGGTTTCATATATATATACATATATAAATTTATTTGCATTTTATTTTAATATGATCCACAAAAATTCTCTAAGAACACATAAAACTAAAATTAATGGTTAACAAAAAAAAAAAAAAAAAACATTTAAATTGTTAGACTATAAATCTTTTAAATTACATAACAGAGTAAAAAGAAACTAGAAATAATGAATATGAGGGAAGGCAGTTAAAAAATGCGAATATCTAAAACTTAATTTTATTGTTGCGGTTTTAAATATATAGTTAATTTCAATTTTAAATATATTATAGTTGTGTAGTTGATATATACACGAGCACATAATTATTGGGGTTAAAATTTATAGTATGCATGAATAAGTTTTTTTTTTATAGAAAATCTAAAATGAATTTGGACACATTATTGTAAAATAAGAAAATAATACGATATTCTTTGAAAAATGAAATGAAAAATAAAATTTTTTTGTGATGCTGACATTACATAGACTTCCATTAAGCCGAAATACAAAATAGTGACTTTTTTTCTAATTACTTATAAAGAATCGATTATAAAGTGTAAACAAGACAAAATATCAAATTTTAAAATGTCTACGAAAACATTGAACTGAATTTCTCATATTTTTGTAAGTTGACTTTATGCCTATATACATTATTTATTTTAAAAGATAGATATATATGAACAGAATGCATTAGAACAAAAAAAAAAAGGTATTTGAAGGTATTTTTTATAAAATTACCAAAAACTTTATACCTAAACCGCATCTACACCTGAAAAGGAAAAGTTGATTTGATTCCTTATTACATTGTATGTGTAGATTTTTTTTAAGGTATATTATATGTACATATTTTCAAAACTTTATTTTTCCATATTTCGACATTCAAGATTTTTACTTTTTCTATTTTAAATAAATTTGTTGTTTAAATATAATTATACCTACCATTATTTTAAATAATGTCTAAATGTATATACAAAGAAAATAATTAGAAGGAATTGGTTACAAAAAGAGGATTTTAGACTTTATCTAGAAAATGTACATACATAATATATATATATATATATATATATATATATATATAGTGAGATTTTGATTTAGGAAGAATTTTAGAGTTGGTAATCAGAATTTCAATAAATTATTTAGCATGGGTTTGTAGGCATCTGGACGACCATAAATCATTGCCGGCAACATTTATTTTAAAATCGACATTTTTTAAATAGTCCTAAGTTGATATTTTCGATATGACTTTTTCAAAATCGACAAATTGTAGAAATCAACATATTCATTGATAATATTTTTGAATCGACTTTTTAACATTTTTATAATCGATATAACTTATCAAAACCTTATCAAAAATATAAATTATCAACATTTTTTGAATGTTAGCGAACAGTAAAGACAAAACAAATATGGATCTGCTAATCTGGCACTAAAGTACATTTGAAAATCTTTATTTCCTGAAATTTCTTTTTGAACAGACTATAACATGAATCATAGTTTTTAAATTGCTTTATAATCAATCATACGATAACTTTGAACTTAATTAATAACTTTTTATCAAACCAGTAATCTGTAAATTCTTATGTTAACTTAAATTAATGATGATTCTAAACTAAACAGATGCCTACCTTGCTTTAAACAAACACCCAATACTTGAAAATTCATTTAATATTTTAAAAAGAAATACAATTCGGCTTTATGACGAGTTTGCAGTTAAAGCGGCAGTTCAGAAAGGAAGTTAAGTGCAAAGTGGCATATAAATGTATGTTATGATTATCTTGTTATTCCTTAAAATCGAAACTATCTATTTAAAAACTTTGTATTAAAATCATATTTTGTTAAATTTTTAGATACATTTTAAAATTATCTAAAAAACGAGGAAGAGTGCAGTAGAGTAGACTGTGTCAACTCTGGGATACCCGCATGAACGTAATATATCTTGTTTTTATAAAACTTGATCATCTTTTAAAAACATTTAGATATTTTAGTACCGACGTTAACTACATAGATATATTTATGTTAATTGTGGAGTTGTATAACAGCTACCCGAATCTATTGCGGCTAGCTTCATTAAGTTCCAAGAAATGCAAGAAGCCTGAACCGGCTGCTTTAGACAAATCAAATTTTACAAAAGTTTTTGGCATGTAACTCGACACTTTTTCACTAAATTTTAGATAGCTAGCTTCAATAGACACTGAGTTATTTTCATTTAAAAAGAGAAGTTGTATGGCAGCTACTCGAACCCGTCGCACCACCACAACCAAATTTGCAGAAGTTGTTGCCATAAAACTTGATCATCATTTGCAAAATTTTAGAAAACTAACTTGAATAGATACCGAGTTATTTCTATATAAAGAAAGAAGTTGTATGGCAGCTACTCGAACCCGCCAACCGATAATGTTGGATTTAAATAGCAAAACTAACAATTTTGCAAAAGTGACGTAAAAAAAATTTCAGCCTCCTAGCTCCTTTATTTTTTGAGTTATCGTGCGGACGGGCGGACGTACATGGCTTAATCGACTCAGAATTCGATTCTGAGCCGATCCATACCTTTGAAACTATATGTAGCCCGACTCCTTTAATGTGTCACAAACGTAATGGTAAATTTATTACACCCTTGAACATAGTTCACACGGGTATAATTACAAACTTTTTACCTATACCTTTTATTTTTCTTATTTCAATCAAATAGACAAAATTTTGCAATAAAATCGCTGATTGATTATCTTTTAAATACAATATAATGAAATTTTTTTATCATTATCCTTTTTTCTTCTATTCTTTTAAATTACATTAAATAATAAAATTGCGTACTATAGTTAATAAATTGTCAGTTAGTTTTAAACCAAGAAAAAAAAACAAAACATTTTAAGATACAAATCATGAATAAATTTATTAGAGATACTAGTATTTGATCTGTTTTGGTCTTTTTACTCTGTTTGAGATCATGAATCATTTTGCAGTAAAAAACAGAGAGTTTTTTTCTTCAAAAAATCAAAATCTATAAAACATTATTTATATATATGTATGTGTATACCTATATTATAAAATCTATGTTTAGAATAAACTTTTATATATATACACACGTAAATACATAATTTGATATAAAGTAATAAAAAATCGATTTTTATTCATTGCATTTAAAAAATTTTCTCAATAAATTAATTGAGTTTAGTGCACGTGCTATTTAAAATCCCAAAGCCAATTGTTACAAAAAAAAAAAAAATTAAAAATCTGTTTTTAATATCGTAAAACTTAAATCGTAAAAAATTTTCTTTTTCTGTTTTATTTTTTCGATCGAATACCATTTTTGGTGCAATTAAACTATGTATATAGTATTATATACTATATACTATATAGATAAATATATATAGATACATATATTGGAACATAATAATTTAACATTATACGATTTTTTATACACTGAACAATATAAAATATTTTTTTTTTTCATTTCTTTCAATAATTTTACAATTTAAAACTAAAGAAATAATAATAATGCAAAAGTGCAGAATAAGTAATAGTTTTAAGTTTGGTTGATTTAAAATAAAATTTTTGATCAACTTATACATATAACATTATTTCTTTTAAGTTAAGTAATAAAAATACATCTTGTTTTAAAAGTTTGGTTGAATTCCTTTCTTTTAAGTTCAAGTTATTTGTTTAAAACCTATGAAATAGTTTTACAGAGTAAGTTTTTAAGCATATTTTAGTGCCAAATTTTCTCTTTTACAATTAACTATTTCGTTATACCAATGTCCAAAATAGTTAACCATAGACAAAGAGTCATGGAGTAGTGAGGAGATTGGGAGAACTTATATGTATATATTCAGAGCCATCAACTAGGAAACAATAGTCCGCTTCGGTTGGGGAATCAATTGAATTAAAAACGCGCTGTCATCAGTAAACAGATAATTAAGTACTTAAGTACTTAAATACTTTTTCGTCGAATACTTATTTTTTGTCATTTTTAAGCTATTTTGGAGCTTAACTTTTCGCTGTAGTAATTTTACTACTTTAGAAAAATAAAATTATTTTATTGTTGTTACTTTATCTTAATTATTTTAAATTTAATAATCAAAAACAATAATTTTTTATCTTTCCAGCGATGATTAAAAAAAAAAAATATATCATTTTATTTTAGGCGATATTTTTTTGTTTTATATTTTATAAGAAGTTCAATAATTTATTTCTGATATAAAGAAATATATAATAAAGATATTTGTGATTTTACTTGTAAACAATGGATTTCAACTTATAGTAGCAAAAGCAAGTCTTATATATAATGAAAGATAACAAAGTTTGTTTTAAAGTGGTTATGGTCATTTATTGGATCAATTAGTTGGTTTATACAAACCAGATAGATTTCGAGGTTACACTAAAAACAGAAATATATTTACTGAATGTATATCTATTCAAAATTGCTATGCGAAAAATAATTTCTATCCGTATTATTTAATCCGAAAAACTATATACATATTTATAAAGACATTATATGTAATATACGCTTTGATAATATATTGCTGGGAATTAAAAACTGTAAATATTGCTGATAGAAACATTAATATTTAAAAATTCGAAAATGAATAATAAAAAAGATCTTTAATTCCAAGATAGAAACTAAAGTTTATAGAAGCAGAAAAAAAAAAACTAATTACACACTGATACACAATTTGAATATCATTAGATTGAGTAAATCTAAAATCGCTCTAGAGGAAAATCGAAAGTTTTCCAGTCATAATAAGGAAAACAACAAAACCGTTCTTTAGAACCGTTTACAAAAAATATACACATTTACCTGTATGTATATTAGGATGCATACATATAACTCGAAATATATATCACAAGTAAACGGATTGTAACCATATTAATTTAGCGAACTCCTATAGTAAAGAACTACATCTCTACAAAATTTGAACTAAATGGGTCGAACCGTACAGGTGTAATATACAGCTGAAAAACGAAAAATCTTTTACAAACTCTGGCACCAAAACGAGTTAACAGATCGAAAGAAAAATTACTGCACTGCACCTTCCTAGTTGCAAGGAACATTCCTGAGGAGTTTAGACTTAATCGGATACACCATGTAGGAATGCATAAATAACAAACACACAATCAATAAATTTAAAAAAAAACAAATGTTCTGTTCATTGTCTTTTAAAGAAGAAATTCATAAACTCTATATGACTACAAGACAGATATTCATTCCCATTAGAGGTAAATGTATTTAAAAAGAAACCTTTTTAAAACTGGTATGAAATATCTACCATTATTTTTTATTAATATAAAAGATGCTCGTTTAAATACAGTTTTAAAAGTAACTTAGCAAATTTTTGTTCTTGTATATATTCTTTTGTTTATTTTATTATAAAATCTGTAGATACTTATATTAAAATTTATATTGTAATATATTTTTACATTGTACTAATATTCATATAAACTCATTAATATTCATTCATTACCTATACGTATACAACTAAGTATAAAATATGAATATTTGCATATAAAGAGTCGCACAATAAAATGTTCCCATTTTCTTCACCTAGTTTTCGTACTTTTACGTTGCTTAAAAATTTTATGTTTTTACGTACTCTTGAAAAATAGATGTCCTTTTCTTTTAGTATTTTATTAAGAAACAAAATCTGGTAAAATTTCGAAAAGCTCCATAAAATACTACTTTTCAATAAAACTTCTTTAAGAGTGAACATTTAGTTTTAAAGATAGAGTTGGTAAATTAAAGCGGATAAATAAACGTAATATACTTTAAATATATATATAAATATATACATAACAAAATCCGCTGAAAAAAAAATACAAGAGAGTCGATTAAAGTTGCCTATGTTTTTTCTTCGAGTTTTTATCAAGAAATTTTTGAGCATATAAAAACTGTCCATTATTTTCAGTTTTGACATTTTTATTATATAAATGTATATGTATACTTTGATTTATTAGTCCCCGACATTAAAAATATTTACTTCACCTGTAACAGTATAAATGAGTATAAATCTTGACATAGCGTTCAAAAATGAAATCATATTTATTTAAATTATTAAATTGTACATATTTACAAAATTGTGTATTCATAAATTGGGAACACTCTGTATATAGCTGAATGTCATCTATATGTCAGATACTTCTGTAACTATTACCGCAATTCTGTGGTAAGTTAAAAATATGTTAAATTTTTTTTTTCTTTTGTTTTTTTGGTTTTTTAGAGTCATTTTACAAAACCATAAGACTCGTCTATCACACACTACAATGTTATACATTTATCATTTATATCATCCCAGAAATGGTTTTATCATCTATAAATGTACAATATATATACATTATATTTAATGTACCATTATTGTATAATTTATATCTCAATATATAATATGTTATATAATATAAATATAAAATATGAAATTAATATAATAAAAAAATTTAAAATGAATTTAAATCCTTTTTTTATAGATTTTAATTTGATATTATTAAAGTATGAAAGAATTATGTATTTATTAGATAAATTGAATTTAAATTTAATTTTTTATCTGATCAATTTATCACGCACTGCACGTAAGTCACAGGTGTTTCAGGCAAAAGGTCTCGGGTTCACACCCTGGTCACGTGAAAAATAATATATAAAATATAATAAAACAAGTAAAAGTAACAGTAAGTCGATGCAACCGACTTATTTATACCCTACACCTAAAAAATTCAAATTAAATTAAAAATCCATAAGTTATTTTAGTTAGGTATTTAATATAACTAAGCTAAAAAAAATAAATGCTTTTACAACCTTTGTACAAAATTTCAGATTTCTATCTTTATTAAATTCGAAAATATGCTTGTTAGGTCTTGGGAAGTGTGTGAAGGCACGTAAAATTTGAGATGAATTGGGGTGCCATTCATCTCAAATTTTAGAGACATCAACAGGGTAGAACATTCTTATATCGAATTTCAAGTTTATACATTTATTAATTTCGAAGATATGCTTGTTTGGTTTTGGGAGTTGTGTAGCAGATACCCGAACAACCATTCTAATTAATCTTAAATTTTGGACAAATCAGGGATTCAGGAAACAACACCCTAGTACCAAATTTGAAGTTTCTATCTTTATTAATTTCGAAGATATGCTTGTTCGGTTTTGGGAGTTGTATGGGAGGTACCCGAACGACCACTCCAATTCATCTCAAATTTTAGGCAAATCAGGAATTTAGGAAACAGCACCCTCGTATTAAATTTGAAGTTCCTATCTTTATTAATTTCGAAGATATGCTTGTTCGGTTTTGGGAGTTGTATGGGAGGTACCCGAACAGCTCCTCCAATTCATCTCAAATTTTCGACAAATAAGGGATTCAGGAAACAACACCCTAGTACCAAATTTGAAGTTTCTATCTTTAGTGATTTCGAAGATATGCTTGTTCGGTTTTGGAAGTTGTATGGGAGGTACCCGAACGACCACTCCAATTCATCTTAAATTTTAGGCAAATCAGGGATTTAGGAAACAGCACCCTCGCATCAAATTTGAAGTTCCTATCTTTATTAATTTCGAAGATATGCTTGTTCGGTTTTGGGAGTTGTATGGGAGGTACCCGAACAACCACTTCCATTCATCTCAAAGTTTAGGGATATCAGGGATTCAGGAAAACACACCCTCGTACAAAATTTTAGGTTTCTATCCTTATATTAATTTCGAATATATGCGTATTCGGTTTTGGGAGTTGTATGGGAGGTACTCGAACGTATGGTCCGATTTCGCCCATTTACAATCCCCGCCTTACCTTAGTCATTGTTAACCTACAGTACAAATTTCATCAAGATAGCATCATTATTTTTTGAGTTATCGTGCGTACGGACGGACGGACATTGCTAAATCGACTCAGGAGGTGATCCTGATTCAGAATATATATACATGTCTATACCTAACTCGCTTCCTTTTGGTGGTTACAAACACCATACCAAAGTTAATATACCCTATACTTAATGTGTAGGGTATAATAATGTAAACAAAATATTAAATATAATTATAATTGAATACTTGTACCGAGATTGCCCACATGCTAAAGGCAAAAGAATCCTAAAAATTATTTGACTCATGGCGCAGTGGTTAAGTCGCCAACCTTTCAATCGAATGGTCTTGGGTTCAAACCCCGGTCAGGTCATAAATAAAAAATATGTAGTACTTTTATATCGTAATAATGTATATCGTATAATTAATATTAGTAATAATAACAATAACAATAATAATTGTAATAATAATAATAGTAATAATTATAATAATTATAATAATAATAATTAATAATAAATAATAGCTGCTACAGTGGAGCCATCTTTGGTTATATCATGCAAGTAAGGTGTTATATACTGCTGCATGTTGTAATTCACGGATGGCGCTGACTGTGTAGTAAAATAATAACAATAATAATAATAGCAATAATAATAATAGTAATAATAGTAATAATAATAATAATAATAATAATAATAGTAATAGTAATAGTAAAACAAATTATAATAATAATAATAATAATAATAATAATAGCTGCTGCAGTAGAGCCATCTTTGGTTATATCATGCAAGTAAGGTGTTATATACTGCTGCACGTTGTAATCCACTAATGGCGTTGACTCTGTGGTAAAAATAATAATAATATTAATAAAAAATATTAATACCAATAATAACAGCCGCTACAGTGACAGTGGGGGTTGCCTTCAATAGTTGCCTCATGTAGTAATATATACTACTACTACATGTTGTAACTATTGTGACGGCTTTAGTCACTGTTAGCAAAATAATAATAATAGGCGGATTCATTGTTTCCTTACAGTCCCACTCCCAATTCAATGTTTCCGTATCCATTTTCCTATCCTTTCCTATCCCTACTCCCTAGCCAATATACTGCGTTCGCAGGTAAGGGTTTCATCCCACTATATTGGCTAAAGGGGGAGGTGGGTTTAGTCATTAAGAATCTGATACTACCAAGGGGAAATTCTTGGTGTCTTTGGAAGATTCCCACCTCCCTTAGGAAAAAAAAAAATATCGGCAGATATTTATATCTGGACGGTATAATATAAAAAAAAAAAAAAATTTTATTTAAAAAGACATTTTTTTTTTTGGTTTATTTTTAAAGTTCATAAAATGTCAAAGTTCTTTTCCAGTCTGTATTGTATTTTTGTTTTTAATTTCACAAATATTTTAAACATTACCTACATTTACTTTTTTTGGACTTTGAACCTTTGAACCTTTCAATCTGTAAATTTTTTTATTTGTGTTTCTTATATTGTTAAAATGTAGGGAAGTTCTTATATACTGATTCAATAATATTTGAATTTTTCAATTTAAAAATCTACTCGAGGGACCTTCAACCTAACTACAAAATATAAAAAACAGTTTGAGTCTACTCTAAATTGAATCAACTTGGAGGATTTTGCTGTCGGAAGTCTTATCGTATTACAAAGACTTCTAATAGGTTGTAATAAATCTAACACCCTTACAAACTAACTAGCTAACTCATTAAAAATCAATTTGAATTAATTTGACTGACTAATATGTAAATGCCCAATTGGGCAACCAACCAAGAGAATTGTTAACAAATAACCAATAGATTGGTTAATTTTAAGGTTTATTGAATCTTATAGTAAAAATAAATATTTTTAGTTAACTGACTCATGGCGACCACTAGTCTTACAATCAGAGGATCTTGAGTTGAAACCCTGGTCAATTCAAATCATAATAAAAGTAAATAATAACTTAATATCGTAATAATGTGTATCTTATAATAATAATAATAATAACAATAATAGCTGCTACAGTAGAGCTACATCATGCAGGAAGTTGTTGTATAGTACTGCATGTTGTAATCCACTGATGGCCCTGACTCTGTAACAAATAATAATAATATTAATAATTAATACTAATACTAATACTAATAACGATAGCTGCTACAGTGACAGTGGAGTTTCCTTCAATTATTTCATCATCTAAGAAGGTGCTATATATACTACTGTATGTTGTAGCTGTCGGTGGTTATCGTTATTGACATAAATATATGGTAATAATAATAGGTTCCCCCTTATACAGTCCCACTTCCCAATTCAATTTTTCCGGATCCTTGTCTTATCATCTACTATATCTTGCCTAGCCAATATACTGCGTTAATAGTTAGGGGTTTCATCTCATTATATTGGCTAAAGGGAGAAGTGGGTTTATTTACAAAGAATCTGGCACTTCCAAGGAGGAATTCTTGTTCTCTATTGTTCACTCCTTTAAAAGCAAAATGTTGAAAAATAAAATAAATTAAATTAAAACTTTCTGTATTTATAATTTAATTCACAGCAACAACATCTTAATTAAGATTTAAATTAAATAATATTTACTTACAGCCTCCGCATAAAAAAAAAAAATGTCTGATATTAAAACCAAAAAAAAAATGAAATAAAATTATGGCGATATTTAATAATTAATAATTTCAAATGACAAGTTATTGAATATATAATTATAGATCACTTCATTATAAGAGTACAAAAAGAAAAAAAATCGCCTACGAGAAAAATATTTTCTGGGCGTTTTTTGAAGAAAATAATAATCATGATGACATACGATTTCTTTTTTTTTTGTTCATTTTTTCATTCTTTACGTACTCCTTGTTTGTTTTCTTCTACTATCAAATCTTTGAAATATTAAGTCCACCAAAACTGGAATGTTATCTTCTTTATTTAAAAAGAGAAAGAAACAGAAAGTAAGGAGCAAAGCAAACAAATGATTGATATTTATTAGTTGCTAATTAATTTTTTTTTTTAATTCTTTATTATTAATATACTTTAGTTTCTTGAACACGAAATGATTCCAATTGAATATTTAACTTCAATATAATATTATTTATATGTATCTATACAGTAGATCTATACAAATAAATTACCGTCTATACTACATATATTTAGTAAATTTTAATTTAGGATATAAAATAAAAAAAGATACTACATATATTTAGTTCTTATAATCACTCTCTGTCGATTTGACTCTCTAATAAAGTTGATATTTGTTATTCAATTTCTTAACTAATCCAAATACACTTTGGTGTTTCACAAAACCGAATTATTAAAAGTAAATCTAATGCAAATTTCAAATAACCAGAAATTGATAAGAATATCCTATAGTAGAAACGAATATTAGTATGGTCTGACAATAGAAGAACATATATAGTATTATAGTAGTTAAGGTGAATTATATATAGCATTACGATTAAAGAAATTAGTCTCAACTATTCACCAATCAATTACTTATACAAAGCTCAACTGTCCAAAAACAAAAAACATTTTTATAAAACATTTTTCATTTTTATATAATATATGTATATCGGTTTAAAGATTCAAAAGAAATCTTAAACTTCATTATTAGATTTTCTGAAAACTCTTATTCTTGACTAAGGATTCTGTGAACTCAATGCAAGGAACAGGAAGCTAGAAAAGCATATATAAATATAAATGCATATAAACTGGCACTCCCTAAAGTTATCTCACTAATAAAATATTTTGTTACGGATTATGAATTTAAGTTTTGTATATCAAAATACAGGATATACACAAAAAACGAATGATAGTTAAACGGAGGATTCCCTACGGAATTGTGCTTTTTTTGTATCTTGTTCTTTAAAATATTATTTTTTGAAAATCTTTTTTATCTTATTTTCTATTTGACTGGGGCTGCCTAATTTTGTAACCAACTATAAAATCCCTCTTAATCCTGAATCTTACACATGCATTCACATAAATATTCTGGAAAAAGTGTATAAGACTGATCATGTAATCAACTATAAAATCTTTCCTAATCAAGAATCTTGTTTATACAACCACATACATATTCTGCAAAACTTTTCAACGCAAAAATGCACCACTATTATTATAGAATATAGACTATAGGCTTTACTTATTTGAAATAATTTGGCGGTTCCGCAAAAATGCGCTTCTCTAATTATACCTGACCGATAAAAATAAAAGTTTTAGGAAAACTCGAATTTAAAAAAACTACATTTTTAAAAAATTCGATTATAAAAAACAAGATTTCGTACCGCTCCTTGAAACAGATAAACGGTAACAAACTTAAAGTAAACAAAACCACTAGACCACTATATAAATCACTACATAAATGAAATGAAAATTCCAAACCACTATATAAATGAAATGAAAATTCCATGAACAATAAATTAAGTAAACTAAAAAAAGAAATAATAAAATTTAAGAATTTTGAAAATTTCTAATGTAATCCACAATTCCTACTGAATCAAAAAAAAATCATAAAGAATCAATTGATTGGGCAACCGTTATTGAAACCACGTGAAACAAACACTCTTTCAATGTACGTATATAACTCATTACATTTTTTACATTTATTTTTGACATTCGTGTAAGTACGCCTTTGTAACTTTCACATAATAGTAGTAAAAATTGTTGACCATTAATTCAATGTCGTTCATTTGAGGAGGATGTCATGTAGAACGAACGAAAAAAAAAGTCAGCAACACAAAAATAACATTTGCATTTGTAACACGCGGTGAACTTGTTTAACTGGATTACAACTTTAAAAAGACATTTGCATTTGTTTTTTTTTTCTTAAATATCTATAAGATATGATGTGGATTTTTTTTTTTTTTTTTTTGTAACAATTCTATATTTTCATTTCAAATTGCATTAAATTTAAAAGAAAAGTAAATAGTTTAAATTATTTTGGCGGACAGTAGCAACATTCAAAACAGAAAAATAACATTTATTTTCGCTTTCTGGGCGATAAATGAATAAATTAAATTTTATTTTCATAATAAAAAAAATAAAATATAAAATTAAAAAATAGAAAGATAGAAAGAGAAAAAAATATAAAGACAAAAACAGCGAAACATAAGATTGCAAAAAAAAAAAATATTTAGCATATAATTTGTTATTTGATTAATTGAATGTCGATCGAATCTCAAATGTATATAGTGTATACATTTACGTGCAATCTTTGTAAAATTTTTATACATTTACAAAGATTGAGTTCAAAGAGTTTGGAATCTGGATTATAAAGGTGGTATAGCGCATTAATTGGATTTAAACAGATCTGAATTTTTTTTTTTTTTTTTTGCTTTTCTATATTTTGATGTAGGCTGACTTAAACTAAATGTTGTATCTTTCCAATTTAGCAAAGGTTTGCTAGACTCTAGAGACATATTTTTGTATTACTTGAACTATATAAGAGAATATTGCTGTAGAACATTAAAAGTAAATCTGTAATACGAGTAGGCTGATTAAAAAAAAATGTTACTTTCTGTCTGACTCTGAATTGATTTCTTTTTTCTTTAATTTTTTTTTTCCTGATATCAAAAATTGAAATTCAATGTTTTATGGAAATTTTGAATGATTATTTTGTGGAACATAATTAATGGAATTGTATCTAAGAGACAACAAAATAAAATAAAACAAGGGATCAAGAAATATCCTTAATTGTTTGTTTTAAATTTTTTTTTTTTCCTTTGTGTTTTTTTTCAAAGATTAATTGCAAGAAATTTCAATTAGACTTAATGCATTCTGGATTTAAAGGATTGTTATGCAAAATTATTATTACCATTTTTATTTCAATTTAAAATAGAATTGATATTAATTTAAAAAAAAAATTAATTCTGAAGTAGGAATTGGTTTTTAATAAATCACTTAAAAAAGGCTTTTAATACAAATGAAATAGATTATTTTTTATTTTATTTTTTAAATATGCATTTATTTCTTCGATTTACGAGTATTTATCTAGGCGGTATCATATAAAGCAAAAGCCTTTGAAAACCTTAAATAATTATTGTAAATGTAAATAGTAGAACGAATATTTTCAAAATTGAATACGAATTGGAAAAAATATAGACTATAAAAGACAAAATACATATGTATGTATGTATGTATTTACTAAAGACTTTTAAGTAGCCAACATATAAGAGAATCCTTTCCCTCAAAAAAATAAATAAATTTTGTTCTTTCTTTATCTAACTAATTAATTAGAGCTTAAGTTTTTTTTTTTTTATATCCATTATTACAAAACTTTAAGAAACTTTAAACTTTCATTTCATGCACAAAAACGTTTTTTTTTTTTGGTTTATTCCTATCCTATGCTACATGCGTAAATATGAGAAGGAAATTACACAGCCTTTTCTTTCCAGGTGTATAGCTTAGATAGATTTTATAGATTATTCTTAGGACGTGTGAGGGATTCGAAATCACACTTCGTCGATGTTTACAGCGTATTTTATACGCTCTTACCAACTAGATCACTGAGGCTCATTTACACATGTTATTTATGTCCCCCATGGAAATTTCTAAATTGGTGCAGGGCCAAAAGTCCCATCGCCAAAAGTCCTATTAGGACTTTTGACTTACCTTTATGAGACAAAAGTTGCATGGGGCTCTTGATAGACCATTATATAAGACAAAGACTTCTGGCTCATTTATTTGAGTCAAAAAGCCCATGGTACTTTTAACTCATTTATTTGAGTTAGAAGTCTCAATAATAATATTTTTTCGCTTAATATTATCATAATTAGAATAACAAAAAATATTATTGCCTTTTTATCATATAGCACCTGTTTTTTTTTTTGCATTCTCAAAAATATTATATAATACAATCATTTTACCACACTTTGATTATTGTGCCACAATATTTGTTCAACTCGTTACCAAATGAATTGAAATGTATTCGAAATTTAAATTTGTTCAAAAATGAAATCAGTAGATGTATCAGAGGAAACTTTTGTTAATAATTATTTGAAATAATGAAATTAATTGTAAATTTGTCTACTTATTTTTTCACTTAAAAGTTGACTTTAAATATTTCCCTTAAAAGTTGATTTTAAATACTTCATTTGAATTATATTTGAAATTTCTTATTTTAGCACATTTCCAAACAAAATTTTAACAAAACTGCTTGTTAATTTCACTCTGCCCGACCGTCCTTCTGTCCGTCTGCTTACAAAACTTCTACACTGTTAAAGATAGAGAAAAAAATCAGCTATCTCCACCACAGGACCGACCGTCACTACACGAAAAGTACAATGCCAAAATTTATAGATTTTTTACATAATAATTTATATCAAAGCAAAATAACTTCTAATAATTTAACAACATTTTGTTAATAACAATAATAAGCAATGAAATCGTAAAAATATATGTATGTATGTGCATTCATTCATATGTACATCCATTTACATTATTATGTAATGTACATGATTTTTTTTTCATTCAAAAATATTAGAAGTAAAAAATAAAAACTGTAAACAAATACAAATACAAAACAAACATAACATTAATATTGAATATGCTAACAAAAATTTTACCGTTTTTAATTTATCAACAAAAGAATAATATGCATATAGATATAAGTATGTATGGATATAAATTTTTAGAGACATAAAAAAAAGAAACAAAAAAATTGTTCATATAAATTCATATGGAGTGTTTGTATGAAAAAAAATTAAATAAAAGTTAAAGTTAGTCGGATCAAAAAATGTTCTATGGCAAAGTTGTTCCTCTTTAAGTGTGTAACAACTTTTTTTTAATAATTTTTCTCATAAAATTTTTCTGCCACGAAATATTCGTAAAAAACTTACAACTTAAAAACCACTTGCGGTTGTCCGATTTGCTCCAAAAACTTATCAATCCGAGATATTTACGGCAAAACCTTAAATATGAAATTACAAATAATTCCGCTCAGTCGTTTAAGCTGTACACGTGACCACCGACATATATACACACACACACACAGCCGGACATCATGCTAAAAAAAATTTTACAGGTTTTTCCACACAGGAGTATAAATTTTTAGTATGAAAACAATAGCTACCTTATACATAATTGTATGCGGTCGGTAAAAAATTCATCCATTGGTAGATCTCATAAAAAATTGATGTTATAGAACAATTTTTTCATGTAGCACCAACCATTACGGAGCTAGAGCCCGTCAAACTTTGAAAAAACCCTGTTTTTAAATGTATACATCTCAGGTTCTGCTAAACATGTAAAAACGTTTTTCGACAGGATATTTTTTACCTTTATAAATAAATATCAAAATTAAATAATTTTTTTTAAATTTAGTATTTAAATTTACCATTATGTAAAATTCAAATTTTGTATGATTTTTCTACCTTCATAACTCCGGCACATTTTTAGATAGGAACCTGAAATTTTGAGGTAAGATAGAACTTTTAGAATTAGTATAAGTTTCCTTAGAAAAAATTTTTTGAGACACCTACTGTTTATGAGCTATAAGGGCTCAAAAATAGAAAATTTGCTTTTTTTAAACACCTGTACAGATTTTTCTTCAGCAAGACATAAAAATTAAAGCTTCAGTAATATATTTTTACGTGTGTGTTAACGGGTTTCTTTAGTTATATAGGGTTCGGGATTTACAGCCGCTCAAAATTGGAAAATATTCCTATTTTCTCATTTTTTTTATTATAATATGAAATTCTAAGAAAATTTTCAAATTTTAGTACAGAGTCACAGTTCTAATCATTTGTTTGTATTATCTTTTGGAAATGTGCGCTTTAAAAAACTGTTGGTTTACATTCTGCCTTGTTTATTTTT
Source organism: Poecilobothrus nobilitatus (assembly GCA_947095535.1). Lineage (NCBI taxonomy): Eukaryota > Metazoa > Arthropoda > Insecta > Diptera > Dolichopodidae > Poecilobothrus > Poecilobothrus nobilitatus. The sequence continues at coordinate 118,467,601 of OX352774.1, forward strand.
TATATTACGTGTGATATCAGGATATTTTATATTATTTTGTTTTGAAGTTTTTCTTCTTTATTGAAAAGAAAGAATTGAATTATTTTAATTTGTTATTTTTTATAATTTGTTAATGGACTGAAATTTTTTATGAATCTATTTTTTTTTTTTTATTAATCTATATGACCCAGCCTTCGTATGAAAAGTCGGTGTCAAAAAATAATTGTTATTTTGGATTTTATAAAGCTTTCAAAAATTGATATGAATTATTGTAAAAAGTAACTGTTATTATTGCTTGTTATTTCAAAGTTAATTACTATTACTATAAAATTACAGTTTTTGCAATCTCTAGTCGGGATAAGTAAAGCTCAATGATTTTTTATGTATGAATGGTCGAGTTGATAAGTAATAGCAAATATAACTATTTGTGGTCTGATGAGATGATTTTTAATCTAATGAAATAATCAAATTAATATTTATTTATGTATATAATAGCCACTTTATTGTTTATGAATATTTATTTCACAGATAGTGTTTGAATTTATACCAATTCTTTTTCGATATTTGCTAATTAAAGTCAGCGAAATTTATTGATATACCAAGGTATTTTACGTAGTCTTTAGATTTTATTGTAGATGCTCTGACCAAGAATTACTTTCAAATTGTGAATAGAATTATGGCATTGTGAAAAGTTGTTTTAAATTGAATTAGCTTACATTTGCTGAATTGAATTAGCAACTTTTACTCAACTGCTGTGAATTAAATTTTAGTCATAACTTCAATATTTTTATATATTAAGACAATATAATTATTTTTTCTTTATGTCTCTATTGTTTTCTTCTCTCCACACAATCATTTAATTTCTTTTTAACGTAACATTTAACGTATTTTCAATTACACTTAATATAAATTATCTTTTTCTTCTCATCATCCGGCTCAAATGGTTTAATATTAAAGGCTCAACATAAAATTACTACAGAATTTTTTAATTTTTGATAAAAAATTTTGGTAAGATACTTCTAATGATGAAAAGTTAATCTTTTAGAAATTGAATAGTTTAATTGAACTAAAATATTTAGTTTTGTTTTATTCCATTTAGTATTAACTTGCTGGCTCTTCTTTACTTCAAGATTCAGTTTGTTTCGCCCTCTAGTTTTTCTTCATCTGTAGTGAATTCTGTAGACCTCTCTGGGTTTCTTCTCTTTTAAGAGCTGCATTTTCTATTTTAAGAGTACGAACTTCTTTTTGAAATTTCGTGCTTAATTCGTCTTTGTGCACTTGATATTTTTTAAAAGTTTCGTTCGCAGCTCTGAGGAAATTAACTTCTTTTTGCAACTTCAAAAAACATATCGCTTCAAGTTGACCAACAGCAACCAGTAATACTAAATTTGGTTTATTACGTAAATTTGATTACGTTTCAATTTTATTTTTAACTTCTTTAGCTGTAAAACATATATTATATTAAATTGTATAATTTTTCTTTTAACAATAATAACACCAATTTTTTTCATTTACTCCTTTTTGCTATGTCATTCTGTTTTCTTTTAATAATTCCTTTTAATATTTTCATCAAATTTCTTTCATTCATTAGCTTTTTTACATATTATATAGGTTTTATTATACAATACCAATTATCACAATATAATTCAAAAATCACCCTTCGGGTGGTCTACTATTCAGAAATTTTATATAATACTTTTTATTTCTAGGTCTTAAATATACGAGTATGTATATTCCAATATACCCATAAGATAAACGAAAAGAAAAAGAAGAGCGAAAGAAATTATTCATTTCATTTGTACCAACTGTTGACAATTGAAAATTAAATAAAAAAAAAGCATAGATCCCTATCCATCCATTCAATTCTTTCATTTTTTTTATTTTCGATTCGGCGTACGTAACGTACATCATTTGGTACGTGGTACATATTGTATATACATACATTGTTGAGTTGAAGGGGATGGATGACCTATTAATGAAAAAGATTTAGTCTGTTGACACCATTATCATAAAATATAAGAATAGAAAATTTTGAATCAATAAAAAAAAATTTAATATAAAATAAAAGAAGATTTTAGATTTTAATCTGAGAAATGGAAACGAAAAACAAAAAAAAAATCAAAATAAGTTAGAGAAAGAAAGAGAAAAATATACCAAAATATAAATAATGGTGCTTTAATGATGATTTTATGAGTTTTTGATCTAGATCGATGTTTTTTCTTCAAATCAATACGAAATGAATAAAAAACAAAAAAAAATTAAAATGAGTCCGAATTTATAATTTAAGAATAATGAAGAAACAGATACAATATTTTTTTTTTAATTCTTCATTGTTATGTATATTCTTTTTGGAACACAAAACCCCAACACGTGTTTATTTGTTTCCTATTTCTTCAGTTCTCTTTTACTTATGTAACTTCTGTTGTTTTCGGCAAATTTACTTATTAGTTTCACTCTGTTCGTCCGTTTACAAAACTTCTACAAGATTTAAAACAAATCAATGAAGTTTTAACCATGGATAGATTATTTAGAAAATGATTGTTGTGGTAAATATGTAATGTAATAACAAGTTTTTTATGTATAGCCCCATCCATTACGATGATTCAATTTATAAAAGCATTTACAAATCAATTTCAAAAAAATACAATTTTATGTAATTTAATATTTGGATTTACCATAAAACGAAGACAAAATTGTGCAAGATTTTTCTTCCTTCATAACTCCGGAATGCTTTTAGTTTGAGGGAAGAAAAATCTTTCAGAGTTCTCATAAGTTACCTCAGAAAATTGTTTCATCCCATCTTTAAGCCCCACTACGGGTCAAAAATTAAAAATTTTATTTTTTTTAGACACCTGTAACTGAGGCACACGTATAGGTACAAAAATTAAAGCTTTAAAATTATTAATTTACATGTGTTTATGGCTTTTCATAATTATACAGGGTTTCCTTAAACCTGAAGAGTTGATTTTTCATAAATTTTTCTTACATATTTCTTACATATTTGTAAAATTTTGAGAAAATTCACAAGTTTTGATGCAAGTCATAATATTCTACAATGTTCTTACTGTCTTTTTGGCAAATGTGCACGTTTAAAAAACCTCTGGTTTTACATTCTGACTTGTGTTTTTTTTTTCTCTCATCTTTATTCTTTTTCAGAGTTATAATATTTATGGTTTACCTTCCGCCTCGCCGAAGCTACCTACATACATAAAATATTATGTTTACCCATTTGCATTCCCTCACCATTATTCATAACGCATAATTCGAAAAATTAGATTTCAAGAGAATAAAAAAAATTTTTAATTATGAGTTGTTCAAACGTTGTTTGTTAAGTTCAGCTTTTTAAATTTTTTTAAAATAGTAAAAAAAAATATTGATAAGTTCTAATTTTTTCATATTTTATCGTTGAACAGAAAATACGTCAGGGGCAAGTGTAGAGTTTTTTTTTTTTTAATATTAGTTTAACATGACTTTTAACAATAGAAAATAATCAAAGTAACAATAATAGTAATAATAATAAGCAAAATAAAAATAATAATAATAATAGTAATAAAAACAATAACAAAGAGAATATAAGAAAAAATCTTAGTTTACAATCGATTAAAATCTAAAAATAAAACATGGGCCAAACGTAAGAACAATAAAAAATAAATGACTTGACAAAAAATGTAACGATTTTTAAATTTTTGATTTTAAAAAAAAAAAAAAGTTTATTAAGAACGTAAAAGAATTGTATTTTTTTTTTCTATTAAAAAATTAAAAAGTAATAAAAAATAAACGAATCGATAATGAACATATACATACTTATACATAGTAAATAAAAAAAAAATACAATAAAAAAACTCATAGTCTGTACTGTTGTAGGTTATTGGCCGATGAACTAACATTATTAAGTTTAGACAGTTCTATCAAAATAATAATATACAATACATACATATACATATGTATAATAATACGAATTTAAAAATTTTTTATTTTTAATTACTAATAATATTTTTTTTTTAGTTATGTTTCAAATAATTAGCTATGTTTATTGTTTTAATCTTCATTTTGTTCTTTATCTTAACCGCTGTTTTGTGGTGTAGATGGTTCTTAAATTACTTTCCGATCACTTTGATTATCACATAACTTTACTTAACCATTTTGTTGTGTTTTTTTTCCTTTTTTTTATCTACATATCTTATACAAGGATTATGTTTGATTATTATTTTATATATTACAATATAAATATTAATTATAATTTATAAGACATACTCATATAAACTTATTTTTAATTTAATTATATTATACAAGTTATATATTATAAGAAAATAAAATATTTGTTATTAATCTATATGACCCAGCCAGAGTTTGAACCCGAGACTTTTCATATGAAAGGCCGATGTCTTAACCCCTACACCTACTTTTGTTGTGGTTGGCTGGATTGTGTTGTGGTAAACGGCAACACATCACTAAGCCTTTTGATTTGATTTAAAAAGCAAGTGATTCTTCTGGATTATTACTTCTTTTATTTTGAAAAAGTTATATTAATACTTGGTTCTATTAATACCATCTGACTCATGGTTAAGTCGCCAACCTTTCAATCGGTGGGTCATGGATTCAAAACCCGATCAGGTCATTTAAATAAAATATATGTAGTAATTTCATATCGTAATAATGTACTATATCGTATAATTAATAATAATAATAAAAATAATAGCTGCTACAATGGAACTGTCTTTGGTTATGTCATGCATGAAGGTGTCATATACCACTTTACGTTATAATGCACTAATGGTTCTGACTCTAATACCAATAATAATAGCTGTTACAGTTACAGTGGGGGTTGCCTTCAATAATTTCCTCATGAAATCATGAAATAAGGTGTTATAAACTACTACATGTTGTAACTGTTGTAACAGCTATAGTCACTGTTAGCAAAATAGTAATAATAATAGGCGGATTCATTGAAAATTCAAATTCAAAAAATCAAAAATAATATTTTTTACTGATTTCAAACATAATTTCTTTTATTATATTCGCATTCGACAGGGCATTACAAAATTTCAAAAACTGCGAATATTTAAATGTAGTGTAGGTACAGTTTTACACTTTACAAATCAAACGAAAAATCTTAAGATATACATAAATACGTTATGTAATTTCGATGTTAAACAAAACAAATAAATAAATGTACGTACTTACATATATTAACTATTACTTATTCGATGATTATGCAGAGAATAAACTTAATTTAACGGTAATCATTAATACTCAACTCTCTTTCTCTACGCTCAGCGATTCTTATTTCAAATCAAAATTTAATATGAATGTATATTTTCGTTTTATTCAAATTAGGGACAACCATAATGATTTAATAAATGCAAATTTCGATTAAAAGTGGACAAACAAGACTGAATCACACAAAAGAAAAATAATTAACAAAAAAAGAAAAACGTGGAACTTAAGAAACAAAAAAAAAAAACAAATTTTTTTCAGAACAAGGTGTGTTTTTTTTTCTAAAGATCAACCAAAAAATGTCCGATATTAGTTAAATACAATATGAACCATTAAGAAATGATTTCTCTAATGGGATTTATCTAAATTACATTTTTTGGTGGGTTTTTGGGTTTATATATGTTTTTGTTTTATCATTTTCTTCTGAATATTAAGAAAGGTGTCAATATCTTTTAAAAATAGAATTTTAATGTTTTTTTTTTTTTTACTAAATTTTTAAATTTTTAATTTAAATCTATATAGCTATTAATTTTAATCTATGGTTTGCAAATCTTTTAAATTATATTAAAGTTGTAAATTTATTTTAGTATGATTTTAATAGAAATGGAAATTTCCATGAAATGGGACATAAATATATCATTAATGTAGAATATTTTTTCTTTTTAACTCAATATTTAATGATATGAGAGTTAATAGAATAGCATAGGTATATTTATTTTTTTAGTTGAATTATGTTAAACCGAAATTTAATATTTAAGTATTTCATAGTAATAAAAATAACAGGTAAATAAATTATTAAAAATGTAAAATATGCTGTCATAAGTTATGAGTGACTAAAAAATTATCTTCTCATCTAAAATTAAAAAAAAAAAAATTTTTTAATTGTAACGATTATTGGAGTTTCTCTAAAATACTACAGTTAACACATTTTGCAGAAGGGTTTTTAACATCTTTAATCTGACATTAATTATGATTATTTTACACACATTAATTTATAGTAGAGTCATACTTGAAAGAATCATATTAATTTTATTATATTTACCAAAATCGGCATAATATATATGAGAAAATTTCTTAGAAAAATTCAGTAAAAAACGACTTTTAAATTAATAACTCTTAAATCAATAATAATGTTTTTTAATATACATATCATCAAAATTAATGTAGAAGACTAAAATCTTTTACTAGTATAAAACAAACAAAAATTTTTACTTTATCAACCATTTCACATTACAATGAACTGAACAAATTTATAATATACACATATGTATGCCTTTTATTTAAAATAAACAGTCCGGAAAATGTCATATAATTCGACAACATTAATTACAATTTATTTCTGTTCCATTAATCTTGTCAATTATAGGTATATACTCGTAGGTATGTATGTATACATATATGATCAAAAACTAAAACGTTTTGATGTAATTTTCAAAATATTAACAAAAAAGTGAAAACAGTATTAATTGATAACTTATATCCAATGGTCAAATTGATTCTATCCAACTTTCTTGCTCTTTTCTGTTTTTAGCACATTTCCAAAAAAATTTTGAAAAAATGTGCTTATTAGTTTCACTCTGTCCGTCCGTCCGTCCGTCCGTCCGTCCGTCTGTTTACAAAACTTCTACACCGTTAAAGATAGAGAAAAAAAATTTTAACCATAGGTAGGTCTCATAAAAAAAATAATTTTGTGGAACAACTTTTTCATGTAGCCCCCCCCATTACGGAGCTACACCCCCTCAAACTTTGAAAAAGCCCTATTTTTAAATGCATATATCTTATGTTCTGCTTAAGATTTTTTCAATCTGAAAACGTCATTCGACAGGTATTTCTTTTATCTTTCTAAATTAATATTAAAATTATACAATTTTTTTAAATTTAGTATTTAAATTTACCGTTATGTGAAAACCAAATTTTGCATGATTTTTCTACTTTCATAACTCCGGCACGCTTCTAGATAGAAGCTTGAAATTTTGAGGCAAGAAAGAACTTTTAGAATTAGTATAAGTTTGCTCAGAAAATTTTTTCGGACCACCCCCTGTTTATGAGCTATTAGGGCTTAAAAATTGAAAATTTGCTATTTTTAAACACCTGTAACTTAGGCACCTGCACACATTTTACTTCTGCAAGATGTAAAAATTAAAGCTACAATAATATATTTTTACATGTGTTAAAGGTTTATTTTAGTTGTAAAGGGTTCCAAAGTTGCAGCTCTTCAAAATTGTAAAAAAGCCCCATTTTCAGATGTATATATCTCGGGCTCTGCGTAATAGTTTTGCAATCTAAAACCGGCAGAAGATCGAAAATTTTATTATCTATATAAAACAATATCAAAATTATGTAATATTTTGTAATTTACGATTGAAATTTACCGTTATGTGAAAACCACATTTTGCATGAAATTTCGTTTTTCATAACTCCGGCACCCCTTTAGATAGGAATCTGAAATTTTGAGACAAGAAAGAACTTTTAGAATTAGTATAAGTTTTCTCAGAAAATTTTTTGGTAACGCCCCCTCTTTAAGAGTTATTACGCCTCAAAAATTTAAAATTTGCTATTTTTAGACACCTGTAACTTAGGCACCTGTAAAAATTTTTCTTCGGCAAGACATGAAAATTAAAGCTACAATAATATATTTTTATGTGTGTGAAAGGTTTATTTTAGTTGTAAAGGGTTCCAAAGCTGCAGCTCTTCAAAATTGTAAAAAAGCCCCATTTTCAGATGTATATATCTCGGGCTTTGCGTAATAGTTTTGCAATCTAAAACCGGTAGAAGATCGAAAATTTTATTATCTATATAAAACAATATCAAAATTATGTAATATTTTGTAATTTACGATTTAAATTTACCGTTATGTGAAAACCACATTTTGCATGAAATTTCTTTTTTCATAACTCCGGCACCCCTTTAGATAAGAACCTGAAATTTTGAGACAAGAAAGAACTTTTAGAATTAGTATAAGTTTCCTCAGAAAATTTTTTGGTAACGCCCCCTCTTTAAGAGTTATTACGCCTCAAAAATTGAAAATTTGCTATTTTTAGACACCTGTAACTTAGGCACCTGTAAAAATTTTTCTTCGGCAAGACATAAAAATTAAAGCTTCAATAATATATTTTTACGTGTGTTAACAGCTTTTCTTAGTTATATAGGATTCCGGACTTACGGCCCCTCAAAATCTCAAAAATGTCCTATTTTCAAGTTTTTTCTTATTACATGAAATTTTCAAATTTTTGTGTAAGTCACACTTCTAAACAGTTTGTATTGAGTTTTGGAAATGTGCGCTTTTAAAAACCGTTGGTTTACATTCTACCTTGTTTTTTTTTTTTTGCATCATTATAAATTGAATTAAAAGTACAGGATTGTGGGCAATAAAAAAAAATTCCAGGTTCCTCAAGGACTTAAATTTCATGGATGGAATATTATATATTTATATAACATACATATACTATATTGGAAACGATGAAAAAAATAAAATAGACATACAACGAAATATTAGTAAAGAAAATGAATAAACAGAGGAATAAAGGATTGGGAATGACCTTTTTTTTTTATAGAACGTACTTTTAAAAAAAATTATTGTTAAATTTTATTACCCCAAACATCATTTCAAGAGGATTATGTCATTCGTTTATTTTGGAAGCATAACAAATAATTCCTGTTTTTTTTTTGTTTAAATTTGTTCCGATCAAATCTCCGAAAAGTTAAGAAAACAAGGTAGAATGTAAACCAACGGTTTTTAAAAGCGCACATTTCCAAAACTCAATACAAACTGTTTAGAAGTGTGACTTACACAAAAATTTGAAAATTTCATGTAATAAGAAAAAACTTGAAAATAGGACATTTTTGAGATTTTGAGGGGCCGTAAGTCCGGAATCCTATATAACTAAGAAAAGCTGTTAACACACGTAAAAATATATTATTGAAGCTTTAATTTTTATGTCTTGCCGAAGAAAAATTTTTACAGGTGCCTAAGTTACAGGTGTCTAAAAATAGCAAATTTTCAATTTTTGAGGCGTAATAACTCTTAAAGAGGGGGCGTTACCAAAAAATTTTCTGAGGAAACTTATACTAATTCTAAAAGTTCTTTCTTGTCTCAAAATTTCAGGTTCTTATCTAAAGGGGTGCCGGAGTTATGAAAAAAGAAATTTCATGCAAAATGTGGTTTTCACATAACGGTAAATTTAAATCGTAAATTACAAAATATTACATAATTTTGATATTGTTTTATATAGATAATAAAATTTTCGATCTTCTACCGGTTTTAGATTGCAAAACTATTACGCAAAGCCCGAGATATATACATCTGAAAATGGGGCTTTTTTACAATTTTGAAGAGCTGCAGCTTTGGAACCCTTTACAACTAAAATAAACCTTTCACACACATAAAAATATATTATTGTAGCTTTAATTTTCATGTCTTGCCGAAGAAAAATTTTTACAGGTGCCTAAGTTACAGGTGTCTAAAAATAGCAAATTTTAAATTTTTGAGGCGTAATAACTCTTAAAGAGGGGGCGTTACCAAAAAATTTTCTGAGAAAACTTATACTAATTCTAAAAGTTCTTTCTTGTCTCAAAATTTCAGATTCCTATCTAAAGGGGTGCCGGAGTTATGAAAAACGAAATTTCATGCAAAATGTGGTTTTCACATAACGGTAAATTTCAATCGTAAATTACAAAATATTACATAATTTTGATATTGTTTTATATAGATAATAAAATTTTCGATCTTCTGCCGGTTTTAGATTGCAAAACTATTACGCAGAGCCCGAGATATATACATCTGAAAATGGGGCTTTTTTACAATTTTGAAGAGCTGCAACTTTGGAACCCTTTACAACTAAAATAAACCTTTAACACATGTAAAAATATATTATTGTAGCTTTAATTTTTACATCTTGCAGAAGTAAAATGTGTGCAGGTGCCTAAGTTACAGGTGTTTAAAAATAGCAAATTTTCAATTTTTAAGCCCTAATAGCTCATAAACAGGGGGTGGTCCGAAAAAATTTTCTGAGCAAACTTATACTAATTCTAAAAGTTCTTTCTTGCCTCAAAATTTCAAGCTTCTATCTAGAAGCGTGCCGGAGTTATGAAAGTAGAAAAATCATGCAAAATTTGGTTTTCACATAACGGTAAATTTAAATACTAAATTTAAAAAAATTGTATAATTTTAATATTAATTTAGAAAGATAAAAGAAATACCTGTCGAATGACGTTTTCAGATTGAAAAAATCTTAAGCAGAACATAAGATATATGCATTTAAAAATAGGGCTTTTTCAAAGTTTGAGGGGGTGTAGCTCCGTAATGGGGGGGGCTACATGAAAAAGTTGTTCCACAAAATTATTTTTTTTATGAGACCTACCTATGGTTAAAATTTTTTTTCTCTATCTTTAACGGTGTAGAAGTTTTGTAAACAGACGGACGGACGGACGGACGGACGGACGGACAGAGTGAAACTAATAAGCACATTTTTTCAAAATTTTTTTGGAAATGTGCTAAAAAAGGAAAACGATAAAATTTAGCACTTATAATATGCTATAAAAGTTAAAATTTGAATATAAGCAACACCATAGCTAAAGTGATGGGATATAATAAAATATTGTTTTTATTTCATTAGGAAGAAAATTTTAATTTATTAATGCACAAAATGGTTCTGAATAATTTTAATGTCTGACAAGGAATTTGAGATTTTTTTTTTTAAAGTTAATGGAATTGAAATAAAATAAGTTCTGCAATGAAATGGCACTAACCACACGGTAATAAAATTAATCTAAAAATTTTTAAGGGAATTAATGGATTAAAAGGAAGCGAGAGAAACCTAAAAAAAATTATCTAAAATGAATAGTGTTACTTGCAGCCGTAAGAACTTTTTTTATCCTAATAGAAAATTAAATTAAAAAAAAATAAAATTACAGTTTCTTTTAACTATGTATTTCAAAAGTCTGGACTGTTATTTCTTAGTTGCTCTCTTTTTCGGAACTTTTTTTGAAAATTATTAGTTTCACTCTTTTCGTTTACAAAACTTCTACACCTTTTAAGATAAATATATAAAATGTATATCTATATTTTATACTATATTATATCACAAAAGAAGAAATAACAATTGTAGTATAATTTTATTTTATGTAGGCCTATTCGTTGCAAAGTTGGAAAAAGTACTATATTTTTATGGTTATAAATCCCAGTTCCATTGGGTATTTTTTTTTTTTTGATCTGTAAGCCCCAAATATCAAAAAAATTTCCAAGCTTTATAGATATAAAGCATAATAGAACATAAGCATTTTAAATTTTTATAATTTGATATTTAAATTTTCTGTTTCGTGAAATCGAAGAAAATTTCTCAATTTTTGACACCTGAAACTTTGACAGCTATTCAATATTATTTCTAATATCTTTTAGTCACATAAATTAAAGCTGCAACATTATATTTTTACATAACGTGTTAAAGTCTTTAATTTTTTGTTCGTAAGGGAGTTGGGAATCTTCCAAAGGCACGAAGAATACTCCCTTGGTAATGTTAGATTCTTACTGACTGAAACTACCTCTCTCTTTAGCCAATACAATGGGATGAAACTCCTAACTGTTAATACAGTATATTGACTAGGGAGTAAGTATAGAAGAGGATAGGACAAGGATGCGGAAACTTTGAATTGGAAAGTGGTACTGTGAGGAAGTAATGAGTCAGCAAATTATATTTTTAATAAAAGTACCAAATCTGAATAAGAGTAATATAAAAACTAACTCGTTTCAGTAGTTCTTAACTTTTGGATGTTTTTTAATTGGATAATGTTAATTGGATTTGGATAATTCTATGTATACGGTAAGTGGGTTATTAAACTTTACATATATAACTTTAAATAAAATATAATTTAAACTGAAAAAAAAATCTATTTTATTTTTAAATTTCAATCTCAAAAAAAAACACAATAATTATGAAAAATTACCACAAACAAATTCGGTTTGATACAAATTTAAAATATTTCACGCCAAAATTTTATTTCTAACAAGTTTTAATTAATTAACAAAATTAATTATTTATTTTTATTTACTCATTTGAAAATAATTAATTAAATTTATAATTTATTTACCGGTAAATTTGAATATTTTCACTTTTTCTTTATGTTTTTTTTTTTACAAATCATCTCAAATAAATTTTAATTTGGAGTGAAATAAAATTTGGCACGTGGAATAAAATTGTTGGAGCCGTGAATTAAAGTCATACAAATTAAGGCCATAATGTCTTTAATTCGCATTTAATAGTGAAATAAAGTCATATCACCGATTGTTTTGCATATGGCTTTATTTATCATTCAAATGCGAAATAAAGCCATAACGTTTTGTGAAACTTAGAATATATGAAAAATGTATATTTAAAAAACATTTCTTTTTTTAATTCTTTCGTTATTAAAACGTTTCCATTTAAGAAATAATTAGGAAAGATTTTAGCATTGGTTACAAAATCATGGTTTCAATAATTTGTTTAGCACCAGATGGAGGTAACCTTCACTAATTTAAATGGCTTGCTGTGATATGATTTTAAAAGAGAATAATTAGGAGGGCCTTTATGGTTTGTTGTAAAATTAGGGTATACTCTTTTCCAGAATATATACATATGTGCATATGTAAATATATTTGAGAGATTTCGAATTTTAAGAGATTTTATTGTTGGTAATAAAATCAGGGTTACTCCTTTTTTCAAAATATGTACATATGGTTGCGGACAAAATGTCGCGAGGAGGGATTTTAAATTTGGATTCAAAATTAGCGTATTTCCTTTTTCTAAAATAATTCCAATTAAATGTAAATTAATTATTGCTACATTTTATATGTTATATCTTGTCCGACATATGTATGTGCAATGTGTATTTAATACAACTTAATGAAAAAATTGATAATTATTATTGTTTTCACAATTTAAATTACTTCTATTTGAAGAAAATTGATTTCGTTTTTAAAAAGGAAATAAATCCATACATGAAAAAATGACAACACGATTTTTTTCACGTATGGATTTTTTCTATTGCCATTTTTTCACGCATTCTATAGTGAAATAAAGCCATTATGATCTTAATTGGTGTGACTTTAATTCACGGCGTTAAATTTATTATACAAAAAAAAAATGAAAAAATTTTATTTAAATTTTATTTAAAAATATATTCAGATAATAACAAAAAATGAGAAAAAAAAGAACAAAATTAAATCGAAAAGGAAGATTGAAACCATTTTACATATTAATTTATTTTAATTTGTTAGTGGAACAAAAATATTATTTTTAAAGCCACAGCAAAAAACAAAAACCACAAAAATATCAAAAATAAACGGTAAATTGTTTTCGAATTAAAAACAAAAAGATAAGAAAATCTTAAAAAGCAAATACAAAACAAAAACAACAAAAAGGAATAGACGCCGACGCAAGTCTCGAAAATCCATACAAAAACAATAAAAGCCGCCAATTAAAAATTTCAAAAAAATATAGTGAAAAAATTCGATAATTTTTAAATCAGAATTTTATTTTTTAACGTTTTTTTTTTTATTGTTATTATTATTTAATTATACTAAACTAATAAAAAAAGGAACACTTCACAAAATCATTTATTTTATTTTTTTTTTTTATTTTTTACATTTGTGTTATGATTTTTATTTTTAACACAAAAAAAAATAATTATTTAATTTGAATAATTTTTTTAATTTTTTATTTTTTTTTTTGAACTTATTTTAAACTAAAAATATATAAGGATTATGTATGTATGTAGGTATAAAAAAACTGAAAATTCTTTTATATTTTAAATCTAACTTTGAACTTTACTTTAGGTATCAGCTTATTGTTCTCTTGTTATCACAATGGTCAAAATGAATCAAATTTTTTCAATCTTCGCAACTTTTGTTTTTCCTTGAGTAAGGATGGTGAGAATCATCGAAAGATATTTCCACGCAACGCAGTTATATGAGACTTTAACTCACTAAACACACCAGCCCCGTCTTAATATATTAAAACTAGTCTGAAAATCTAACCATTAATTTTGCGTTAACTCTTATAGATGTACTGGAAGGTGATATTCCTCTTCTCAAGTGTTGTTCAATTCAGTCCTTCGTTTAATTTAATTGTCTTATATATATATATATATATATATATATATATATATATATATATATATATATATATATAATATATATATATAGTTAATATTATGTATATATATATAGTTAATATATATATATATTAACTAAAGCTTTATACGATCTGCAATGAGAGTCTATTAATACATAAACTTATTTGTCTGAATAAATGATAAAAATAAAATGATTGGGTCGAATGCATAAAACTGAGCTTATAATAAACTCAAATCTCAGTTTTAAGCATTCAACACTTTTCCTTGATTTTTTAAAATATTACTGATCCAGAAAAAAACTGCTCGTAATATTGTCCAATTTGACATGAAAAATGCATACATTATTTAAAAGTTAGTCCTCTTGCCAATGTATATTTCTAACTAATCTATAATAGACAATCCAACTTTATAACATATCAATATAGAATTCAACCCATTAAAACTATTATCAGTTCAAATAACATTAATAATTTTAAAACTATTCTTGAATTCCAATGTTTAAATATTCCAATGTTTACTTTTTTATTAAAACATTTTTCCATGGTGTTAGCCTGATAATGCAATCTGCACAACAAATACATTTAAGGGAAATATTTAGAAATACTTATGTTGGTATGGATAAGCTCTTCTTATTAGAATTCATCTGAATAAATTCGCTTTCAATTACGTGAAACACCTAAGCATTGTTTGTTTACATTTGATATTTGTTTTGTTAATTATATGTTTATATTTCTCCATTATAAATATGTATATATAATATTAATTATTAAAAAACTTAACATAATAAAGCACGGTAACCTAAATTAAATAGAAAATTCGTAGCTGAGCTCATGGAATTGCAAATCGACACTCTAAAGTCTAAATAATGTGTTCTAATCTAATTATTTTGATTAAATCAGAAACAACGGAAAATAAAAATTTTGACATCAATACACAAGAGATTTCGAATAATTGAATAGCATCTAATATAGAAAAATATTATCCGAAGATTGACAGGTACAAATCTTAACTTTTTATTGTGGTGTCATTTAAAATAATAAAAAAAAAATTAACTGCACGCAAATTATCTTAAAATATCAAGTTTAGAAAAAGGTGAAAAATTTTTTAAAAGAAATTTAATAAAATACTAATTGCAACAGTTATGGCAAAATTCTTTTTGTTTTCAAATTTAAAAATATGTTCTCAAATTTATACGCAACGTACTTAATAATAATTAATGAATACATATACATATGTATGTGCAAAATTTTAATATAAGCAAATGTTTTAATTTTAATACCAAGTTGATCTATTTATCTGACTCATGCCGTAGCGGTTAAGACGCCAGCCTTTCAATTGGAGGGTTTTAGGTTGGGAAACCCCGGTTAGGTCATATAACAAAATAAGTAATTAATTATATATGTATCTAATCTACATAAGTATTTTATATCGTAGTTAATTTTTATAAATAGTAAGTTTATATGACAATGTTTTATCGTAGTAATTTTGTATCGTAATAATGTATATCGTATAATTAATAATAATAATAATAGCTGCTGCAGTGGAGTTGCCTTTTATTACATCATGCACATCATGCAGGAAGGTGTTATATACTGATGCACGTTGTAATCCATTGATAGCGTTGAGTCTGTGGTAAAATAATAATAATAAAATTAATAATTAAAACCAATACTAATAATAATAGCTGCTATAGTGACATTTGGGTTGTTTTATATTATAACCTCACGCACGAAGGTCTTGTGGCTATTACTCATGTCGCACTTAACACCATAACTCATTTATATAAAGTATCCCCAACTATTCGCTTTATGAATTGTATATGTATAGTTCTAAGTATTATTAAATATTGTATTTTATTAAATTTAGTTACGTATTATGAAGGAAAACTAATATGAATTATGTATATTATATATAAACAAATATGAAAAGAATAAAGAATTGATTTAAAAATAAAAAAAAATAAAAATAGCAAAATAGTAATAATAATAATAATTGGCAGATTTATTGTTCCCTCACAGTTTTACTGACAATTAAATTTTTGCGCTTACTTGCCCTATCCTCTGCTACCCTACTCGCTAGCCAATATACTGCGTTATGAGTTAGGAGTTTCATACCATTATATTGTCTAAAGCGGAAGATGGGTGGGTCAATAACCCTGCCAAGGCGCTATTCTTGTTGTCTTTAGAAGATACCCACCTTTAGCAAAAAAAATGCATGCACTTTTTCTCTACGAAGAAGCATTGCTTTATTATATTCTGCAGAGTGCACAGCAAGAAAATACCATCTTTAATTATGACCTAATATATTCCTACATTTTTTATACTAGTTTCTGGTTGTACTAAATAGAAGTTTGCACACTTTCAGCTTCCAACTTTAACCTTCCAAATTATAGGGATTTCGTCGACTTGATCATGGTAGCTAGAAATTTAAATTCAATTTTAATTTGGTCATGTCTGTTCTTTTCTGTAAAAGTCTCAATAAAAATCTTTTGAAAACCATTTTTTCGTGATTAACATCATTTTAGTTTTATTTTTTTTTTTAAGATTAAAAAAATTAAAAGAAGAAAAAAAAAATTTTTTAATTCGCTAAAGGCGGAAATTAATATACATATTTGCCTATAAACATAAAAAAAAATGGCATAGTCGTATCGTATAGACAAAATTGATGGAATTAAATAAAATAAAATTTAAATAACATGTATGTACATACATATATACAAATTTCTAAAATATTTTTAAATTTGAATTGGCCCGGCAGCGAAAATTCTAAAAGTTTAATTCAAAAGAAATTGCTTTGTTTTTCATAATATCTAATATCTGAAAATTGTTTTTTTTTTTATTATTTAAATGTAGATGACCCCTCAGGTAGAATTTCAAAAGATATTAAATAGAGCTTCAATATTATTTTACAACAGAAGCAATTTAAGGCGGTACATATAATGGCATTTAATTATTTATTTAATTAAAATTAAATTATTTAAAAAAAAAAGAAATATTATATTTTATATTTTTAATGGATTTTATATTGCATACAATCTTGAATAATAAAATAATATTTGGTTAATGACTTATGGTATTTATAAATTTTTCAAATAAAAAAATTTTTACGAAAATGAGTCCATATAAATCTCAGAAATCCGAAATTTATACAGTCAAAAGTCTTATTGTTATAAAAATTTTCAAAATCTGTAAATAGATATTTCCATTTAATTTTTAATTAAATGTTCAGTAAAGTTTTAAATATTTGAACGCATCGGTAAGGCAAAAGCCTTAAAATACAAAACTTAGAAATAAATTATCAAAATTATGTAACGCATTTTGATTCTTTCCAGTGCTTGAGTTTTCATAATTAAAAATTGGCAATGAATCGAAATCTCAAAAATTAAAAAACTGAAAGCTGCAAAATCACAAAAATTTGTAAAATCGCAAAAATGCAATGCCATTACAACATAACCCTTTAAATTAAGAGTTTAAATTGCAAAATATGGAAGTTTTGCCTCAAACAGTTGACTTCGTGTTTTCACGTTTATTCACGCTAAAAACAAAAATTAATTTTTAATATTTTATTCATGTCCCATCTTTATAATAAACACTATTTTTATAGTAATGGGATTTGGTAATTTAGAATTTTGACTTTAAGATTAAGTAAACGAAATCCATAAAAATTCAAATAAAAAATCAAAATTCGGAAATTTAATATAATTTTCTTCAGATATTTTTCCTCTTTTTTAATTGAGAAGTTCATCATCGTATATAACTACATATATATTTTATCTAAACTTTTATATTAACTTAAATTAGTAAATGTATCTGCAGAATTTTGTCTCCTATAAAGCAATCTTTAAAATTTAGCTACAAAATTTTTATTATTTTTGTTATATGATCTTAATTTTTTTTTAAAAAATATATTTAATGAATGAATTTAGATCATCTCTTTTTTTTTAAATGATTTCTTTCCAATAGATTGAATTTCTTTAAAATTTACAGCAAAAATTTTATAAGTAAAAAATTATTAAAATTTTGTAGAATAAGGAAATTATAATACCCATATACTGATTAATAATACCCTATTTAACCATTGAAGCATTTAGACTTTTTATAAATTTTAAAAAGATAAATATTAACATTTAATAAAAAGGAAAAAATTCAATGAATGAGTCAATGTTTCTTTATTTAAAATAATGTTTATTTTAGGGGAGTGACTTAATGGCAAGTGCCATAATGTCTATTTCCGTTATGTCATTTTCAAAAGTTTAATTTAATACTTAATCTCAGAAATTACTAATTAAATAACAAAAGATATTGAAATCTAATTGCACTATATAGTTTGAAAAAGTTTATGTATATAGTAATTTTAACTTTTCTATTTTAGGAAATCAGGGCAAAAATGACAGATGATAAGATCAGCACCATTTAAATTTCTGACAACAATCTTCAATTACTGTTAATTAATTTTAATCCTTTTTTCTAACAAAGCCTGAAAGCCATTAACTGCTATTTTCATAACTGCTATTTTTGATTTTTTACTAGTCAAACAAAGAGTTGGATACTAAAATATTTTTGCCCTCCATTTTTAAATTATATTTAAACTAACACCAAATCGACCAACAGATTTCAAAACTAAAGCAAAAATTTTTGTAAATGTTTTCTCTTTTCCATAAAGAGTTTGTTGAAAAAAAAGGAGGAAAAAAATCACTAAAAGAATTCTATAATATACATACATATATCTACAGTATATTTCATTGGAATATTATAATTAAAATTGCATATAATAACAAACAAAAAAAAAACCTCAAATTCATAAGAATTGAGTGAATTTGTAAATTTATAACTAAATCTAGATTTGGTTAGGTTAGATGGTTTTTGGTTTCTTTTTTTTTTTTTTTTTAGAATGTATTTCACAAAAATGGTGAAATTTAAAATTCTTAAGATCCATAAAATTTATATAATTACCATTTATTAAAATGAAAAAGGATAATTTTCAGGCATTTTCTTTTAATTTTTGTTTAATTTTTTTTTGGCTAGAAATTTAAATCCAGTTTTAAATCAAGTATATTTTGTATTTCCATTTATTGATATTTTAATCTGAAACTTTCTTGAACTTAATTGGTTTTTTTTCTTCTTAGTTTTAAATATGGTATTTATTTTTCTTAAATTCATGCATCAATGCATTCATTAATTACTTAACTTGTGCACAGCAATAATCAAAGTTGACATTTTAATGCGTTTTGAATTGACCATTTTTATATTATAAATTGATTTTTTTGTTTTGTTCTTTTATTTTTGTTGTTTTTTATACAAAATTTATGGATTCATTACAATTTTTTCAATATAGATACCTATAAAGAAAAACAAAAATAATAAAATAAAAGAAGATTGTGATTACAATAAATATATTGTAACGTAATGTGCACAACAAATGACGCGCAACATTATTAACACAAATTTTTGTTTTTATTCATTGTTTACATTCGTTTCCATTTTTGGGTGCCCACATATTTTTTTTTTTTTATCTTTAGCTTTTTCTTTGATTGGATTTAATGTCCAGTTTTTTAGTTTTTTTGTAATAACAATAACAGCATTTTTTAATTGGAATCCTTTTGGCGAGAAACAAGTAAAATGATCATTATTATCGTTATTAAAATCAACCTATTGATTACACACACAAAAAAAAATCTAAAGAACTGCTACTCTGCATTATTGCTACCATATACAGAACAGATTCGTAAAAACCAAATTGATACAAAAAAGCAAAATTTTTTCTTGATGTAAAAAACAGCATAGTTTAGTGCGGCAGACATAAAGGTGCGTAAACAATACCAAGAGTCTGTAACTGTGTACATATATTTAAAAAAAAATTATATTATTGTTACTTTCGTAATTGGATACTTGTTGCTCTGGTTATCGAAATTTATACATATTTACTTATTATATTTATACACACTTTTTTATCCGCACTTAAATTAAATTAAACAAACGAATACAATTTCATTGAGGGCGTTTTTTGTTACGGGTCTGCCTAATAAGACCTTTGTATAACAGTTGAAAAAAATTCAAACTGTATGTGTATATCTTTCTTATCTATAGCTATTCTAGTAAATTATTTTTTTGGAAGTCTTCTATTATCTACATATACTAATTAGTAATGTTATTTAAGCATTTCAGTAAATACATATATAAAGAACCTGTTCATAATGAAGTTTTTAAAAAGATATGCTCTTGCATATCCTATTTAGTCATCGTCTATTACTGATGACAAAACAAAATGATTAACTTATTAAATTTTTTCACATTTCATAACGGATTTCTAGTTGCAATGGAAATATTTTATATAGTTTGGATTTTGCTCTTTAGACTTCAATCGTATGAATCCCTACTTTTAAAATAGAGCAAGAATAATTTCTGTTATAAGCTATAATTAAATATATTTATATGAACCTATACTATATCAACACTATTTTAGAAACAAATTTAGGTAATTGCACTACTCTTAATCCCTTTTGTATTTTTACTGTTTTACAAATTTTTTACAAAACTTAAAGAAGTTATTGCCATAAAACTTGATTAAGTTCCAAAATGTGCAAGCTACGCGAACCCGCTGTTCTAGTCTATCCGAAGTTACAGAAGTTGTTAGCATGCAATTTGACATCTTTTTACAAAATTTCAGATACGTAGCTTCAATTGACAATGAGTTATTATCATTTAAAAAGAGAACCTGTTAAACCTGTTGAACCAGCACAACCAAATTTTACAGAAGTTGTTGGCATATAACTTGACACTTCTTCACTAAAATTCAGATACATAGCTTCAATTGACACTAAGTTATTTTCATTTAAAAAGATAAGTTGTATGGCAGCTAGCCGAACCGGTCGCACCAAGACAACCAAATTTTATAAGCATTATTGATCTGTAACTCGACACCATTTTACAAATTTCAGAGACCCAGCTTCATTAGATACTGAGTTATTTCCATATAAAGGAAGAAGTTGTATGGCAGCTAATCGAACCCGCCAGCCGAAAATGCTGTATTTAATAAGCGAAACTAACAATTTTGCAAAAGTGACGTAAAAAAAATTGCAGCCTCCTAGCTTCTTTATTTTTTGAGTTATCATGCGGACGGATGGACGGATGGACACACATCGCTTAATCGACTCAGAATTCGATTCTGAGCCGATCCATACCTTTGACACTATATCTAGCTCAACTCCCTTAAGATGTCACAAACGTAATGGCAAATTTATTATACCCTTGAATATAATTCTAACCAGAGCAATATAATATAATTTATTATATAATTTTATATTATATATTTAATTTTATAATAAAAAAATATAAAATAAAACAGAACAGTATATAAAGGCAAAAAATTTTCAAAACGCACATTTTCAAAAAGACAATTCAAAATATTCTCTTCCATCAAAATTTGTGATTTTTCTTAGACATTTTTCTGGGAGAAAAATTGTGGAGGTAATTCTTCAGTTTTAAGGAAACTCTGTAAAATTAAGTAAAACCGCTATCACATGTAAAAATATAATGCTAAAGCTTTAATTTTTGTGTCTTACTTTAAACAATTTTAAGACAACAATGTTCTGTAACCTGGATTAAGCCTATCAGTGTTCAAAATGTCATTGGTCCATCTTAAACGGTTGTAGTTTTGTAAAAACGGTAGAAGTTTTGTGAAGAACAGACAAACGAACGAACCGACAGAAAATAACTATAATAAAAAAATATTCTCAAAAATCTTTCAAAAATGTGCTAAATGAGTAAATCAAATGATTAAATCCTGGCACAATTCTTTTTTAAATTAAAATGAGCATAAACCGCTAATATTGCAGCGCCTTAAAAACCCTTAAGCAGGCATTAAATCATTTTGTTCTTCGTTTTTTTTTAGCTTTATTTTATTAAACATTTTTTATAGTATGCCTAATCGAATCGAATACAAAATTAAAAATGCAATTTTCGTTTTATAAGATTTTTTTTTTCCTTTTAAATTTTTGTTCTTTTATTGTACAGATTTCATTCCAATCAAAAATTTAAAAATATAAATGCTATTTTAAAGTGGGGAAAAAAGAAGTTTCATTAAAAATATTAATCGAATCGAAAACTTTAAACTTTAAAAATATTTACCGCAGAGGGTCAAGAAATTGTCTCTTATTAGGAATATTTTCTTAAACAAAACTGATTTCCAAAAAAAAAATTTTGATTTGAATGCAATTTACAAAGATTAAAAATAAATTGCAATGAAATTTACAGTCGTTAACCTGGAATACTGCTCTCCATTGTATTATTATGTTGTAAAAACAAAAAAAAAATTTTTAATATTTATATATTATGTTCCATAATTATCATTCGCTACAGATTTTATTATTATTAATTGATCTACTTCTATATTTATTATTTTTTAGTCCCATAAACACTATCTGATATATCCATCATAAAATTTAAAGCTTTCAAATTTTCAAATTTTCCTATAATGGCACTATAGGAACTATAGTCTTCTAATTTACTATTCAATAATTAAAACTTATTTTTACAACAACAGAAGTCAGAACCCAAGATTTTTTTATTGTGGGTTAGCGTAAGTCTTCAAAAGAAACAATGTCATTCGTAGCACTATGTATGCCGAATTTTCAACACCAGTCCCCTATTAAAGCTAGTCAAACTAA
This sequence comes from Poecilobothrus nobilitatus, assembly GCA_947095535.1. Lineage (NCBI taxonomy): Eukaryota > Metazoa > Arthropoda > Insecta > Diptera > Dolichopodidae > Poecilobothrus > Poecilobothrus nobilitatus. The sequence goes on from OX352774.1 coordinate 118,490,570, forward strand.
CGAACCATTAATTTTTTGAAAACTTTTTCTTTTAGTATTTCTTATTTAGTATCTCTAAGACAATCTGAACATTGTGATAAATATAAAGGGGCCTTTCTTTTCAGCTTTCATATAGTAATCTGATTTTCTTTTACCAGCGGTTGTTAAACTTATCCGGAACACTCTTCATGATAATAATAATAACAGTAGATACGTTTTGGCTAGGTTAAGGGACAGTAAAATATTTGAAAATGTTTGTATTGGTGGTAAAACTAATATATCGCTAAAAATAGCGATTCAACAAGAACGATTGCCCACCGATATTAACGAGTTACGTAATATTTTTGTGAGATATCATGAAACATTTAATATATCCCCTGTTAGTGCCCTAACTGATTTGCAATCGTATGCATAATATATTTCGTCAAACAGGATTAATTATCTTCAAAGGACGAGAGAAAATAATGATAAGTACTTTCGTCCCTTTTCTAGCCAAAAGAAATCTAGTTAACAGTCTTTTGCCGCATCTGTTTCTAAATTACACACAAAGGATCCTTTTAAATTAACTATTTATTATCAAAATGTAAGAGTTTTAAGTACAAAAACTAAAAAGGTTTTTTTAAATTCTTCACTTCACTTTTTTCTCATAACGTTCCAAGAGGTGGTGGTTTATTAATAGCTTTAAAAAATACATTTTCCTCCTCGCAATTATTAGTTTCTCAGTGCGATTCGTCTGAAATTATAGAAATTATTAATATTAAAATTGAATTGCAATTGATAAATATTATTATCATTAACTGTTATATTCCTTCTGGGTCCAGTATTGAAGTATACACTAAGTATATCAGAAATTGATTTACTAATTAGTAATGTCAACACAAATGATGATATTATACTATGTGGTGATTTTAATCTACCTAATATTAAATGGCTTGCACATGAACAGCTAGCTTATTGTGTACCATATAAATTAGTTAGTAATGTAATAACTCAATAGAGTGCTTTATAATCGATTCTTTTAATTCTTTTAATTTTCAACACGTATCCTCGGTTTCTAATAAACATGGACGGTGGGAGGCAGTTAGACTTACTATTTACGTCAAACTGGAATAATTTAGTTACCTGTCCATTTGAACTCGTCGATATTGATGAATATCATTTTCCAATATATTTTTCTTTTCCTTCTTTTATGTCTTCTAATGTTGATTCAGCACTTTCTTATCGTTACAATTTTTCCAAAGTTAATGTTGATGCTATTAATAACTATTTATTCGATTATGTCTTTTCATTTTTATCTTCTGCCAGGTAACAGTTAATAATGTCTATAAAATCCTTCATTCCGTTATTTCACAACATGTTCCTTTAGTTATTGATAAAATTAACGAAACTTGTTCGCCTTGGTTTACCAGAAATCTTAAGAAATTAAAAAATAAAACAAATAAAGCCTGGCGTAAATTCATTAAAAGCAATAATAATTATGACTTTAATGACTTTATAATTTTATTTAATGATTTGTAGTTAATGTCTAATAATCTTTACTCTAACTATGTACGGAATATGTCTTCGGATATTAAAACTAATTCGAAATTCTTTTGGAAATTTGTCAATTCTAAAAGAAAAACTGATCAAGATCATGAATTATAAGAACTGTAACAGTAGTGATTCTAAAGTCATTTCTGAATTTTTCAGTGATTTTTTTTCAGTTAGTTATGCTCTGCCAGACTTCTCTTTAAATAAAGATAACTTCTGCCACTTAGTTAACTTTTTTAAAACAACGCTTACTAATATTCACATTGATTCTAGTGTAGTCTTAAACTACTTAAAAAAGCTTGACAATAATTCTAATCCTGGTACTGGTGGTATTCTAAACATATTTTTAAAAAAATGTTCGATTTCATTATGTGGTCCTCTTTCCATCTTATTTAATTTTTCTTTGACTTCTGGTATTTTTCCTTCTATCTGGACGATTTCTCTTATTAAGCTTGTTTACAAAAAAAAATTTAAAAATGATGTAACAAATTATCGCCCAATTGCGAAACTATCATCTATTCCCAAACTTTTTGAATTGATCGTATTTGATTCTATTTATGATCATTGTACTTGTTTTTTATCACCTTATCAACATGGCTTTGTAAAGCATAAATCAACTGTTACTATAATCTCTATTGAATCTACCTCTATTTTTATCAAAAACATGGAGGATGATTTTCAAACAGGTGTGATATACATATACTGATTTTAGTAAAGCTTTTGATCTTCTTCCACACAATATTATTATTTTTAAGTTGGAAATACTAGGATTTCCCATTTTTTTCATTAATTGGGTTCACTCCTATCTTTCCGAACGTAGATATAGTGTGTCTTTTAGATCTCTTGGACCTTTACTGTTCATTATTTCCATTATCGATGTCACTTCGTTAATACTTAATAGCCAAATTAAAATTTACGCCGACGATATGAAAATCTAACTTGAATTAAAAATTTAGAAGATGCTTGCAAGCTGATCTTAATCGATTTTATGATTGGTGTTGCAATAATAATCTTCAACGTAACGTTAATAAATGTGCATTAATTACATTTACACGTCGTTCATGCATGATCTTGTATTCCTATTCTTTCAATAACCAAACTTTCCTAAAGTTGTCTCTATTAAAGATCTAGGGGTAATCTTCGATAGCAAGCTTTCATTTCACCTTCATTATACTAATATACTGAATAAAGCCAACTTTATGCTAGGTTTTATTAAAAATTGAGCAAGAGAATTTGATGATACCTATGTATTAAAATCTTTGTTTACTTGTTTGGTTAGATCTAACTTGGAATATGCTTCCCTGATATGGAGCCCATTTTATAATATTCATATATAAATAGAATCAAATCAGTTCAAAAAAAATTTACGCTTTCTCCATGAGAAGATCCGTTAAGACTAAGATCTGTGAAGATGTTTCACTTGCATTTTCATAGAATTAATTATGGGAAACATGAACCTATTAATTGAATGATGTCTCTTTAAACTCCATATATAAACCCCATATTAACCTCCTACTAACAAAACAATCACTTAAAAGTAATCTATATTTGTGTGAATGAGGTTATTGATTAACCTTTGACCTGAAGTTTCTCAATTGAATTTATTTTGTTGCAATTTATAGTTTGAGTTTTATTTTAATTAATTATAAATTTAATTTATTTTTCTTTTTTTTCATTTAATTATAATTAATTAGTTATTTTTATTGTTATTATTTGATTTTTTGTTTAATTTAAAGTATAGATTAAGTATTTTTATTGTAACTTGCTTGATTTAAGCTCGTATTAATAAATATATAAATCTGATTTTCTATAAGTAGAGCTGCTTATAGATTGATATGCCGAAACTAACTTTATGTTTTATAGCATATCTCATCTATTTATTTCATCTATAACTTTGAGAATTCCTAAATCTATGAAACTCAAATCACTACTATAAGTACATTTTCTTACGCATATTACGTTTCTATTTTTTTAACATGCATTTACTTGGCGCAACCCCATATAACCATAAAACCATTTTTGGTTTTGTATTACCATTTGGTATTGTATTGGTTTGGTTTTGTATTTTTGGTTTACACTCCATTTTTTGAGTGTAAATTACAACTTTATTATATAACGTTAATTTAAACTTACAACTTAGGAGTAGTAATTCTCTGTGTATTTATTATCTAATTTTATGTTTTCCTTTTTAAGGAGTTCTTTTCACCTTAGCTTGACATCTAGCGTCATTCTTAGATATTTTGCTTTATTTTAAATTTTTACGTTTACACCATTTAAGTTAATTTTTGTTTGGTCTATTTAAGTTAATTAACTTGCACAGATTTACTCTCATTAAGTTCTATTTTCTATTTATGTGTCCAATAACATATTTTGTCACTTACTTTTTGAAATTTTCTTTTTTAACTCAATTTTTAACCTAATTTTTTTTCCTCGTTTTAATAGAGAAACTTTTTATTAAAATTTTATTTAAAATAAATTGTTCTTAAACTATGCTAGATTAACTTGCTGTGCATTACAAGAACAATTAGGTACTATAAGAAAAAATATTATATAGGTACAATTTAAAATAACTATAAATTTTTATTTAAATAAAAACTAAAAAAATTCTGATAATTTTCAATCATTTATCCTTCTGTCAATTTGTATGGTTGTCGTTCTGTTTTCAAAACTTCTCCATCGCTTTCGATAAAGTAATGCTATTTAATCATAATAAGTATAATACAATAATTTATTAAATAATATCAACAAGTTAATTTTGTAGATAAACCTTTTTGGTAAAACTTGGCCTATTTTGCATAGCCTCCAAATGTCAAAACTGATTTTTTTTAATAATAATTTAATGAATATGAAAACGTCAAAGATACACTAGATAGACCTCGATCGCTGGATAAGAGCGTATGAAATACGCTGTAAAACACGAGGGAGTGTGTGATCAAATCTAGCACAAGTTGTAAGAATAATTCCTCCTTACGACACTAACAGCTAGAAAGGAAAGGATATGTAATTTTTATATGGTGACTTTTATATGGTAATTTTTATATTTTTTTAAGGTTTTTATAATTGTTACTTTTTATATGGCAGGAGAATAAACTAAAAAAAAAATTACAACTCTTACTGTCAAACAATAACAATAACAACTCTGTTATTGTTATTGTTTGTTATCAAAAACCAAAATTTTAAACACTTTGTTTTCCCAAAAAAATTAAAATTGTAAAACTCTTTTGTTATTTTATTTTTAAATGTACAGTTTTGAAAACCCTTTGTTTTACAGATACTTTATATTGTATTGTTATTGTTAAAATTTGTTGCAAAATTTGTTACAAACTAACCATCATCTTTTTTTTTTTGCAGAGCTATTTTTATGTCTGTAAATTACCATTCTGAGCTCATACATAATGAGAATTTTCTTTCGTTTTCCTTTTAGTTGTTGAAGAACGTAATGATTTCAAAATTTGACGACACATATTTGTACTATTTAGTAAAAGTACAAAACGAAAAATATTTTTGGTACTAAACTATTATTGTAAAATGGTTTAAAAAATTTTTATAAAAAGAGTTTTTAATATTAGATAAATTATTATATACAATTTACATAATATTATACATATATAAAAAACCCAAATACATACATATATAATCGACAAACTTATATCATTCAATTGTATACAATATACGATATTGTTTAATGTTTCCATAAAAATATTTGGTCTAATTTAATTTCTTCTAAAAATGAGCAAATTAACTTAAAAAATAAATTACAGATGACACTATAAAAGTGGTAAAAATTAAAAAAAAATTTAGAATTCGCTCCCTTGCTTAGATTAAAAATAAAAATTGCAGTTAGTCGAAAATTATAAACAAAGAAAATATAAATTGTTAAGATTCTTTCTGAATAATTTTAATTTTATTATTAATAATATAGTCTTAAAATAATTACTTTCTATATTCAGTTAAGACACAATTTAGAAAATAAAGTTTTAATCCTTCATTCAATTTCCCTTTTTAATCGATAGATGGGGGGCTAAATAGACTCATATATTTGTGAGTCTATTTACACGATATAATACCAATATTATCTCTTAATGAAACAAATGCCGGTAAAGGATGTTAGATAAAACTATTAGAATAACTTTCAGCTTCCCCACATGTAGATCGCTTTTTACATACCATTCACAAATTTCATATTATATAGTTTCCTCTAAAAAAAAATAATCCTATACTTGATAATGGAATAAAATAAAATAAGAAAATTATTTTAGTTTTTTTCGTTCATTAACATTTTGTCTGTATGCATACATACATAATACATATATTTATATACATATCTACCTTTTATTTATTTTATAAGTATATGAATTCAAATATAGTTAATCAAAGTCTTGTTAAAACTTTAAACTATGCACTTAATTTGCATATTGTACTGAACTTAACTGAACTAATGGTATTTTTTAACATATAGAATATAGATGATAGTTTTTTAGTGTCTTTTTATACAAATTTTTTAAATAAATATAAAATAAAAGTAACATAAAAAAAATTATATTACAGTTGTCTTTCCTTTTGACATATGGAAATTTTTTGAGTCTTTTATCTGAGTTTACAATGTCGTTGCAACTTGCAATTGTAGACACCGAAGACATTGATTGTTTCAGTCTTGTTTCAATTTTTATTTTTTTTTTTTGTTTTGTTTTTTATTTTATTAAAATGCACATCCATTGTGTGATTTATTTGATTTGTAACATTTTCTGAACTTTTAAACTATTTAAATGTATAAGACATCTCAAATCAAACCACCCACCAATTTCGCAGAAGTTTATTTGAAAACTAACATTTCATCAGGCAAAGATCAACGTGAAACAACTGTAAGTAATTCAATAAAAACTAGAAAAAATAAAAGCTAGAAATTCATTAATCATGTGTAACTATACATAAAAATAAAATATAATAAATTAAAGGACATAAGTTTAAATCTTTAAAATAAGCATATATTATATGGTAAATGTTAGTAATTATCCAGCCAATGGTGTAGTAATTAAGACACCGACCTTTCATTCGAAAAGTATCCCGACTGGTTCATATAGTTTAATAAAATATAATATAGATTTTTCTTATAATATATAATTAGTAAAATAAAATATAATTAAATAAAAAATAAATAAATAAAATACGTAAATAAAGATAATTCTTGTATAAGATAATAGATGGCATAGAAATAAAAGTAAAAGTAATAAATATTCACGAATCATAGTCTTGTATATAATAGCTACAGTCGAGTAATCAACGGCTTAGTGAAATTAATGATTAGAGAAACTGAAATTTAGTGAAGTGTGAATAAGAAATTACTTAATGAATGCCCTATTCTTCTTATAGGAGTGGGAAAGAAAAAGAAAATGTTAGTAATTACCAAATAGTTGTTTTATTTTAGCTTAAACTGAAATAGTAAAAAAATTTTAAATTCCCATTAACGCCAAAAACTACCAATAACCCCAGTTATGGAGAAGAATCTATATTAATCAATCAGAACATCATCAACTTGATTTCGATAAAAAAAAATATTCTTTTATTAATCAATGTTTGTTATGCTCATAATGTTTTCCGTTATTTTTTAACAAAATTACTAATTCTGCATAATGTCCTTTAACAGTTGAAAAATTAAAACTGTCCAAGCTTTTGAGAACGATTTCGTCATAAAGTTTCTTTATTTTTGTATTTTTTCCTTTTAGTTTTTTTTAAAAGTTAAAATTTTTTTATTTTATTAAAATTTTTACAACTTTTCGGTTATAAAAAAAAAATTGTGCGAGTGCTGTAAAACGCCCCATTTGTTTTTCTTCCCAAAAACGAAAATGGAACAATTTAATAAAAGCCATATGTTTCAATTTTTCATATAGAAGATATACGATTACAATCCAAAGCCTTTAATAAAAAAAATGTTTTATAAAAGTTCTTGATTTTTTTTTTTATTTCACTCTTAACAACTTAAACAACACACATCTACATTCTACATCCTCCATCTCAGCAAAAAAAAAAATTATTTTACTATCTAAAAGTTTGGTTCAATTGATTTTATTTTTTCGTTTTTTTTGGTATTTTAACACTCTTCACATAATTTAGTCGATAACTTCACATTAACTCCGAAAAGAAAATAAAAATAAAATGGTATTAGAAACCTTAATTCCCGTTTTGGGTCCAAAAGTTTGTACATATTTAAATTTGGGAAAGAAAAGACAAAAATTAATTTAAGACAAGATATAGTTAGTATTTTTAAAATCCCAAACTGTCTCGATTCTGAATTACTTTAAATTTTTATATATTTTTATAAGTCCAACTTGATATCTAAAACATATTTATTGATGATAAACATATTTTGTTTTATACCAATCTGATATTTTGTCCTTCCGAAAATTTGATTTTCTGAGCTTTATAGAAATACACATAACTTTATATTATGTATATACATTATATTTTTGTCTATAAAAGTTTGACCTCATTTCTTGCCCATAGTTTTGTTGCAAGCATAAAGAAAAACGTATACTTCCTTAGCTGTTTGCTCGATATTAGATTTCTAGAAGAGTTTTGCATATAGAATAACGCCTAGGTACTTAGCGCTGGTAGTCAACACTAAAGTATGATTGTTCAGTGTTGGTAGGACAAAAGTAAGTACATATTTTGGAATTGGGCGTGAAGAGTACCATTTCAGTCTTCCCTGAGTTAACACCGTCGTTAGAGTTTGTGGCTCAGTTATAAACCTTGCTTAGAGCTCTATCGATCATTTCATTAATCACGGATATAAACTGGTCTGAACACACCACTGGTCTGGTATCATCACATCATCCGCGTACGCCACTACTTTTATTCCTTACTGAATAAATCAGAATCTTATTAGTAGATAATAATTAGCCATAATAAAAGTGATATTACACCTCCCTGTAATGTACCCCAATGGACTAGTTTGGTTACATTACTGTTTTCCATTTTTGCATGAATTATTATGGATCTAAGCATGGAACTAATCCAACGCTGCAGAAACTGCTTTACACCTACTTGAGTGAGAGTTTCTTCAATGGATTGGGTGTTGACATTGTTAATGACACCTTCAATAATTTTGATAATTGATAAGTGAGTTCCCTCGAAGAGTAATTGCCTAAGATAAGCTAAGTGGCCTAAGCCACTAATAAGAAGATAAGCTAAGTGGCCTGAATAGCAGACTCATATATGTCCCCTACTTCCTGTCTTTGGAATAAACTTGGACTCTCTTCCAACTGCGGGAAATATAATTGAGTTTTAGAAAGTATTAGCGACTTTTGTAGCACATACGCATTATATGCCATCATCAAAACTTTTTATAGCCCAAAAAACCTTTTTCTGAGATATAATTTTACTAACTTCATTCCACGGTATTCTATTCTCTACAAGATCTCCATTAGGTGAATTTGCATTACCGTTATCATTACTGCATACGGGGAAATGAGTTAACTAACAATTCTAAAGTGTCAGCTGAAGAATTAGTGCAGCTCCCGTCCGTTTTTTTAATTAAAGACGAGCAAAAGTTATTGAGAAATTATTATTATTAATATTAATATAAAGACGAGACAGAATCTTACAAATTCTAGCTAAATCCTTCGTATAGTTTCGATAGATCGACAAAATTCTATCCAAGTGTGCCGTTTGGCTTCTTTGATGGCTTTTTTGTATACTTTTATACAATCTTTATAAGGTTGCCAGTATTTGTGTTTATAGCAAATGTTGAAAAAGGACCTAGTCACACAGACCATATTATATCTCATTATTGACAGTGACGCTTTTATTTAACCCTTATTTTATAAATTTTAATAAAATCTTTTAGTTCAGAAAAAAATTAACCATACCTCAAAAAACTTTTTTTAATATCAAAAGAGAGGTGATTCGCTAAAACCACAAACCTTATGTGTATAAGTATCATATCACGTAATATCTTGAATTAAGATTTCAAGTTAATTCAAAGATAAAAATGATGAATATAGAATGGATTAATTGTATACATACATATAGTAAGTTATGATTCAAGTGCATATAATATCTTTATGTTGGTAATGAACTCATAACAAAACTGTAACATTTGGTTAATTTAGTCGTCAATTGGTTTTTGGGAAAGATTACACCAAAAATTAGGGAGTTTTTGTTGCTCCATTTTAATTTTACTATATTTAAAAATTCATTTTTCTACATGATTGACTCCGTCAACTTTTTTGTGGCTGTTAATACCACAAATTACTAATTTAATCTGAAGTGAAGATTTGTTCAAAACTATATACAGAATGTACATTAATGAAGTTATGAAGAAATCAAATGTTAGTCGAATTTGTTATAAATATTTAATAACGGAAATTTCCGAAGAGAAATTGATTAATTTCAGTTAATCCGTTAACTAGAAAGAGTGTAGAGTTAACTTGTCAACTTTAGGATATCCGCACGAATATCATATATGATGGTTTCATAAAATTTAATCATATTTTACAAAACTTCAAATATCTGACTTAATTAAATATCGAAATATATTTACGCTAAATTTCTAAGTTAAATGACAGCTATTCGAAAGCGAAAGCACCAAAATAATAAAATTTTACAAAAGTTGTTACCATAAAAGTTGATCATCTTTTATAAAATTTCAGATATCCCACTTAATTGGAAGATATGAGAATTCAAGTATAGCAGTAACCCGAATTTGTTGCGTTAGACTAATTAAAGTCATTGGCATAAAACTTAATCTCTTTTGATAAAACTACAGATACTCTGATTAATTAGAGAATGAATACATACAGACAAATATACATATATGTACATATATACATATAAAAGAAATTGGTGGCATTTATTTAGATTGAATTAAAATCAAGAATTAAGGTAATAAATAGTAAAGTTACTAAATAAACAAATAATTATAAAAAGAAATGGTAAATATTTCCGAATTCCAGTTCCATTATTTTTCTAGTTATCGTTCGGACGGATGGAAGGACAGACGCTAAATCGACTTAGAATTCAATCCTGATAGCACAAAATTCAATCAATCACAATCAATTGGCAAATTTATGATACTGTTATAACTATCGAGGAATAGACATATATTATTTGATAGTATTTTTAATATTTAATTAGATTTAGACTTCCACTAAGTATTAAGTATATATAACCTAGGTACTAAGTATTAAGTATATATAACATAGGTAAACTTTATATAGTTCAATATTTACAATTTAAATGAAATAAATTCACACTTTCGAAGGACCAAATTAAAAAAAGAGGAATCATTATATTATATAAACTTAATTAAATATTATCTGCAAATCAATAATTAAGATATTACTAATCAGTAATTAATAATCATATAATAAAGAACACAAAAATAATTTAGAATAACATAAAATGAATTAGCTTTGCCCACTCTTAACGCAATGGATAAAATAAAAAATGGTAAAGAAAAAAGTTTAAAGAGCTGTAAAGTCAAATATTCTTTTTTCTAAATTACATTATATGACCCCTGAGAGCTTCTTTAGAAAGTTCCTATATATTTCATTTTCCTCAATTTTTTATATTCAGTTATTGTGTGTCTTATTTAATCTATAATAAATTGGCGTTTTTTAAAGGTATAGTTATATAGCCAGTTATAAAATGAATCAAGGTTGTTTAGAAAAGAAAGGAAAATTAGAATAGAATATTTAAATTTTCTTATTTTTGCATATAGATATGTTAAAGCTGCCTCTTTTATCTTTAAATGCTGTCTCTTTTATCTTTAAAAACTGCCTCTAATGCCAAAAACTTTAATTTGGTTAGAACAAATTCCAGGATAATATGGCTGATAATAAAGGTTGATGCCAAAATTCGCAACAGAGAGAGTTAGTTCTCTCATAAAGATATTGATTGATCGTCAACGTTTTTTGTAATCTTATGATCATGATCTTAATACCTATGAATGTATTCATATTTTTATTATGATTAGAGAATTTTAATTGTTCCAACTTATCTGCTTATTGTTTAAATCTTTTATATCCAAACGAAAATATTTCATTCTTCATGTATTTTAAAAGATCAAATAAAAATCAAATTAATTTTTCATTGATTAAAAAACGGAAATAAAACTTAAAAACATAATTTTTATACCATATGTGTATATTTTTTATTCCAATTAAACAACCACAATTGAATTAAAATTAACGATAAATTATGATAAACTACATATAAATTTAATTCTCAATAGAAATATCTTTTTAGTGGTACCTAATAATTTTCTCATAACATATCCATATCATTTTAGATACTTATATTTTGTATCAGAATCATGTAAAATAACAAAATCATACAATATGTATGTAAATGGTAAAGTTTTCCCAAGAGTTTAAAATTTTAAAGAAAAAGTTTTGTGGTTTCATAAAATATCTTTTTAAATAATATTTTTGAATTCAATATTTAACTTTCATATACCCTAACATATCCATTTAATTAAAAATTATTTTACCTTCAATACTCAAGAAAATAAAACCAATATTGAATTCAAACAAATTAAATAATAGTTTAATGTAATCAGAATCAATATAAATGTCTATTAATAAAGTAAATTTATTGTACAATAACCACAAATACGTTTTTTTTTTCAGATTTTCTTGAAAAAGATAAAAAAGGTAACAATTCCTCAGATCATTTATTATAAACTATTAAAATAATATTTAAAAGTATTACAAGAATTAAAAAACCTTTTATAAAATTAATAGTTAAAAAGATTCAATCAATTAAAAATTAAAATAAAATAATATGAAAATTTAAAGAGTCAGGAATTTAGTACCAAACATTTTTTTCTATTGAATAAACTATTTTATGTATTAAAAAAATCTAGAAATATATTGGATATAAAAAAAATTCATACGAATCTATTATAAAGAAAATTGAATAGATGGGAATGTCTAATGATATAAGTATGTACACAAAAGCCTTAACAATACCATAAAATAAATTTTAAGAATTACCAGAGAAAAGACTTTAAAATATCCTCAATTTTAAAAATATCAAATTAAATTTACCTGTAATAAAAGTTTGTAACAAAAAAAAACGGTATAATTATTACGAAATTATTTCATTTTTGTAATGCGGACATTCCATTATCAAGAAACTTTTACGGATTAATTTTATTGTGTAATGTGCGCTGATTTATTTCATTTTAGTTTTGCCGACATTTTTCATTATAAAATAGCTCCACAATCTGTGTATAAAGTTATTTCATTTTTGGGTGGGGATATTTAAACCCATATCATGTTAAACATGTAATGTTTATCACCAAAATTTGTCACTAAGTTAAGGTTCGAGCTATATAGATATTTTAATTCTATTTTGGAACAGAAAGCCTTTTACGATAGTTATTTAGCATTTTGTGTCAAAACCAAAATTAAAAACTCCATGATACTCGATAAAGTTTCGTAGACTTCGTATCACAAGTCTACATGATATCGGTTTTAATCAAGCTTAGAAAATATATAATAATAGTAAGAAACAAAAATCTTCCTAGCACAAGACATTATTGAGAATAAAAATGAAGTTTTGGTCAACAACTAAAACGTTGATATGTGATACCAACCAAAAAAAATGTTCATTAGAAATTTAAATTATTGTATTTAAAATACTGTGCATTTAATATTATTTTCATCTCATTTTACACTTTTGTATTAAAAATTGTTTTAATATAAGAAATATTTTGTGGTTTTTCTATTTTTTTATTGTATAACCAGGTATAACATTAAAAGTCTCAAATTAAAATTAATACAAATTTTAAATGTTACATAAATACAAAATATTTAATAGAAGAGCAATTTTATTTCGAGGAAAAAAAAGACATGGGATTACTGGTCTTTTGGTATGTATTTGATATTTTCTAAAATTGTAATTTAAATTGTTTCAAAATGTTGTATTAAGAAAATACATATGTAAGTATGTATAATAAAATAATTTAATAACCATTCTAAATAATAGATTTTATTCAATGATTTTTAATTAAATTTTAATAAACAAAATTGAATTAAGTACTCGCTATATCTACTTTATTTGATACACATATTTAAAAGTGAATAAATTTTTGTTTAAAATTAATTTATATAAAATATGTGCATATTATATAATAAAGTACTACAATGTTTAAATGTATGTAAATTATTTTAACAAAAAAATTGACTCAATTCAAATCAACTTAATAGTTTCATTATTTGAAATCAACGCTAAGAAAAAAAGATTCCTACCGAAAAAAGAAGAGTACCTTTAACTTTACTTTAAAAAAAAATAATTTTAGAGCTAAACTTATATTAATCATTACTTTGCTCTGTTATATATTCATATCTTAAAATAGATTTGAAAATAACTAAATTCAATTTAAGGCGTGCGTTTTGAAAGATTTCAAAATATGGTGAAAAGAAAATTAAAAATATGTTAAGCAAAACTATACAAAGATATTTGCAAATTAGCGAATCTTAAAAATTACTTAAAAAAATAATTTCAAAATGAAAAAAAATTTGAACATAAATGCAACATAAGTAAGCAGAGATAAAGTTGCTTTTAAGTAAAAATAAAAATTTTCTTTCAAATAACCATCTTTTTTTTATTCCATTAAATTTTTTTTTTCAGTTTCTTTAAAATAATAATATAAGTTGTAACACATATGAAGTCAAATTTTTATTTAATACAATTTTCAAAATATTTTTGTTTTTAAATATAAATTTAATTTTTTATTCACTTTTTTAAAATAAATTGGTCACCAGAACTGAATTCAAAAATATTTCTTTTTAAATACTTTAAGACGGTTTTGTAAAATTTAGAACTTTTTTCCTTTGACTTCGATTTTCATTCTAAAAACAAAAATAGATATATATATTTATATTATATATAAAATTTAAATGAAAATATTTCAAAACAGTTTTTTATACAATTTAAAAAAATACTTACAGCGTGTCTATCACCAAATAACATTTTAGCTTTATCTTCTTCTTGTGGTGATTCTCTATCACCAATTGCTAATATTGGTTGTTTTCTTTTTATTTGCAATTTTTGTTTTATTGCCTGTTTAACAATAACACTACGACCAACTGATTTCATAGCCATTAATAAATCTAACCATGTCCATGTCACATTATGATATTCTAATGTTGGTATTACCAATGAAAAATCTGTAATATCTTCTAAATTTTTTTCTTTATTTCCTTTATAACTAACACGTACTGGAACTTCTGGTATTTTAATATATATAAATAATTTATTTTTTTCAGCTCTTTCTTTCATTTTTTCAACATCGTCATGGAATTTTACATAAAACGCTGATTCTTTGGAACTTTTCTTTGGTTTTGATTTTTTACTGGTACTACTACTACTTGCTATTGCTTTTTGTGTTGTAGATCCTGTGTTTGATGCTGTGTCATCAACATCAGCATCTGTTTCAGTTTCAGATGCATCACGATCAGGAAAACAAAATTTCATCATTGTATTATAAAATTTTTTTGTTATTGCTATTGTTATTGGTGCAACATTAATTTCAAAATGTTCTTTTACTGATATACCACCAACAGGTGGTTTTTCTCTACAAAAAACACGCAACACTCTTTTATGTGTATCAACTGGCATATCCTTTTGTATTTCAGTTGGGCAAATAACTTCTTTATAGATTTCACGTGGTATTAAATTATTCATTCTAATGTTACCTAATTCTAATAAATGTTCAACTGAATCATCACTTTTAGATTTTTTTGTATATAAAAAGTCACTTAATAATAGATCGGCAATACCAATTTGACCATCAGTTTCAGTTAATCTCCATTGAGCACGTTTAAAACAGATCTCATTAGCTCTCACTATTGTCACTGGTTTATCAGTACGAACATTTGTTATTTTACTCATAGCAGACAATTGCGTTTCTTTATAACAAATTAATTTCATATCTAATTCTTCTCCTTGAATATTCAATTCCTCTTTAGAATCACGAATTAAACTTTGAATTCGTTCAAATTCTTTTAACAATTCTTCAGTATCACCTTCTTCTTGTCTAGCTTTACTTACAAAATATAAATCTTTTTCATAGGCACGAATTTTCATAGCTAAACTTCTAATTTGTGTTTGAAGATGTTGTATTGGACGTTTTTGATCTTCACTACTATACAATTGAAGTTGAAATCTCATTCTTGCTAATTTTTCTAAAGCTTGTTTTCGTTGCGGTTCAACAAATAACATTAAATTATTAACTATATCCAAAATCATTGCATACTGCAAGGAATTTGTACAAACATCTAAATCATGATGCATTAAAGTAAAAGCGTCAACAGGATCATCTTGTTTTTCCCATGGACTCAAAGTTTCTTCGGTGGGCGGAGGTGGAACCTAAAAATATTTTATAATTATTTTATATGAACAAAAAACTTTTGAAATGTTAAATTTTACCTCTGTTATTGTACTGGGATCTATAGTATCCCCATAACTAACATAGAAGAATTCACATTTACAACGCGAAACAATTCTCTGCAATTGGACTGGTTGAACTTCTCCAGGTTCAACACCCGATAATACACCAACGGTTTCAGAAACAACACCTCCAACACTTTGACCACTTCCTACTAAATGTGGCAGATCAGGCAAATCATTTATAACCGATGCATTTTTATCTTTTTCCTGGATATTGTCAACAGTTAACCACATAATTTTTTCATCTAAAAATGCATCACTTTCTCCTGCTGAAACGGTAGCATAATATTGCATGCATTCTAAAGAACCTTTCCATGTAGTTTTTGAAATTAAACTTCTATCCCGCCAAACTGGTCTATGAACGCGTTGTAATATTTCAGCTTTAGCTGCACTTAATATAACATAACCGGATGTTTCACAGCCTTTTAATAGTACTTGTGAATTAACTAATGATATGCTCCAATTTTCATGTATTACATCATTGGAATTGCAAGCTTGTAAGCCTTGTAATTGTAATTCCCTTATCTGGGTATTATCATTATCATCACTGTAAACATTAAACTTATGATCAGCTTCAGCTATAAGTTGTTGAAGCATTGCTGTTGCATGATTTGTATGTTGTTGTTTTTTAATAGTCCCCGAACTAGTTGAACCTGTAGCTGAACCAGTTGAAGGAAATATTGATGGAACAACTTCAGATCCAGCTGAAGTTAAGGAATTTGAACTATCATTACGACGATTTTTTAATATATTAGAACTGCCATCTTTACGAAAACCTTTCAAAGCCTCAGTTGCTAAATTATTTTTAAGTTTTTGATTTTTCATAAAAGAATCAAATAATGCAAAAGCAACATCACGATTACTTTTTGTCCAAGCACCTTTTAAATCATAAACAACAAGTTTGTGTGTGGGTTGAGACTTACGGTTATTACCTTCTTCACTACTACCAGCTTGTAAATGTGTTTCACGTCCATATGAAACTTTGTCTAAGCTTAAAAAATAAAAACGTACAATTTTACAATTATCTGATTGCGTTAAACTTTCTGCACTACTATCCAATTTTTCATTGAGAACGCTTTTCAACCATATTTCAGCATCGTTAAGTTCACAGTTCATATAAATCGTTGACCAATCTGCTCTTGGTCTATGTACAAGACCATCATCAATTGGTGACAATGCTAAAATATGTTCCGAACTAAATGAAACTCTACCGCCATTTAATTGAAAACCTCTATGCAATGCATGTGACATCCAATACAAAATTTGGAATTTATGTAAACTCATCTGTAAATTAGCTTTTTTATAATGTCGACTTAATTGTTTTTTTCTTGGTCGAATATTATTAAAAACAGGGCCACGTCTGGTTGGTCTTGTAACACCTGACAATATCAATTTTAAACTTTCAAACCAACGTAATGTACTGCCATATAATACTAAACTTGGAATGTCTATATCAACTTCATCGCCTGGAACAGGTTTTGTTTCAAATGAAATCCATATATTTAAATTTTGTGAACGAAAAGCTCTAAACGAATCATGAACTTGATTGCTTGAATATTCTGGTAATTTGTTCGGTGCACATGGTATTACAGCATGATGATCATTCGGATTAGCTAAACAAATCCAATTTAATTTAAAGCTTAATTTTAATTGAGGAAAATGTAGTAATCTGCAATCATCATATCTTGATGCAGTTCTTACTGTAATATTTAGTTGGCCTTTAAATATAATTTTTGCATTTTGCCACATAATTCCAACATTATTCCATGTTAATTCCATTTCTTCCGTTGTATTGTAAGGATCTAATGATGCATGTAATAATACTGTAAATTGTTTAGCTAACATAGTTAAGCGCCCGTGAAACATTAGACGCATTTTATCCCAAAATGGTAATACTGGACTTGGATCTCTTGATGGAGCTTGAATTTTTTCAAAGCTTAAATTACATTGTGCCATAACTGGTTCCCAGCAAGGCCCAAATGCATATATAAATGAATCAACTTCACATTCAAAATCATGATAAAATTTTAATGCTGTCATCCCTCTCTGAATCATATCATTACCAAATGGGTGACCAATTTCAATTTCTATATCACGTCGAGCCCGTTTTGGTGGTGTTTGCTCTGCACCAACTAAATTTCCCTGTAATCGCATCATTTTTACTTGAAACATCGGTTGCGGAAAATCTCTACAAAAATTTACAATAAAAATTAAAAAATATTCCAAAAAAAAAAAATTAATTATTTAAGTACCTTAGCATAAATTTCCATTCTGTACAACTAACATTAATATAACGACACCAAAGTGTTGAAAATTCTAATCCTTCTTCTGGCCATGGACTATCATTATCGATTTCTCTCATTATGCGTATTACATTTTCTCTTCCATGAATAGATGGATCAGCCATTGCTAAAATTTCTAAGTCTGTCATAATCCAAGCAAAAAGTCTTGTACGCACTGGTCCACTTTGTTTAATTTTTTTAGAACGTTGAATATAAATTTCAGAATTTTTTAAAGAAAAACTTTTATAAAGATTATCCATAGCACCAGCTGGTAATAAAAGTCTGTCGGAATATTTTTCAGCAAGTTTCTTTCTAAAAATTTTTTCACGTTTTAATCCTTCTAAATATTCATCTACTAAAAGAACATAATTATCCCGTAATTTTACTTCAAACGGATCATCACTCATTTCTAAAAGAAATTCTTTTATCTAAATAATAAAATAATTTAAATTAATTTTGTGTTAATATTTGAGTTTAAAAATAATTGAATAATTCACCTGAATAATCAAATCACTAGGCAAAGGTGAATCAATTGTAAATTCTTTTTTCTTATAATTATGAATAAGTTTTAACCATTTAAATAATGACACAAATTCATTTTGCACAGCGTCAGAAAAATCATGATCATATGGAAAAATAGCCTTAAAACCACCAATGGTCCATACCCAAAC
Source organism: Poecilobothrus nobilitatus (assembly GCA_947095535.1). Lineage (NCBI taxonomy): Eukaryota > Metazoa > Arthropoda > Insecta > Diptera > Dolichopodidae > Poecilobothrus > Poecilobothrus nobilitatus. Next base: position 118,509,489 of record OX352774.1, read on the forward strand.
TTTATTTGATAATAAATTTAAACATTCAGAATTTTGTCTTTCAACAGTTAGCATATCTAATCTGGGGAAAGTTTGTACATCAACATCTTTAAATGTAAATATATGTTGATCATCAATTTTAATAAAAACATTTTCAATCGAAACTAAAAATCGATCATTTTTTCTAATAAATAAATTTTCAAAATATAATTGCATTGAATGCCGATCAGACATTTTTATTTCAAAAAATGTATTACGTTCCGCTGATAATTCTACTGAAAATTGTCCTGTTTGTTCTTTTTGAACAGAATTTGATTTTTGTTTTTCTTGAACTTTTGTAATACTGAAAAGACCTGTTTCAATTTTAAATTCTTGAATATCTTGATATAAAGTATATATGTGCATATGTAAATTTGAATTCCAAAATACTTCTGTATCATCTAATACATAAAAAGAAAGTTTCGGTGCATTTGTTATATTTGAAATTTTCTCATATTCCAAACGAATAACTTTTAAATTACAAAATATATCTGTAAAATCACTAATACTCATTGAATCAGCGGTTAATGATCTTTTAATAGCCATTTGAAATTGTTCTAATTTAATAACAGAAATTTGTTGATTTCGATTTATTGCAACATCAGATAAACTAACTAAAATGCACGCATCGTGATGATTTATAAAATAAATATATATTCCTAAAAAAATAATTTAATATTTTATTCGTGGTGAAAATTTATAAAAATAAATTAATTTTTTACCTTCAATTCTTGCAGTAACAATGATACTAGAATTAGCCTTACTTTCAGTTTTAGACATTATTTTATTTTCTGAAGTCGGTGTGCAAATTTTACTTCCCCATCCATATTGTTTAATACATTGTAAAGTTTTAACAACAAATTCCGCCAAAAATATGCTATATTCAGTCCGCACATTATGTATCGAAAAATCTAATTTCATAATATTTGCATAACTACTCAATTTTATTATACTCAAAGCTAAAAAGAATGGACTACCCCTTGAATGATTTTTTTTTAAATTATTTGTATCATTTATGGAATTTCCAAGTGACCACCATAATGTTTCAAACATTATTTCAACACTCCAATGCCGATTATGTAATAATAAATTAATAAAATGATTTGAATAAGTGCTACTACGTTTTTCATCATATTGGGATAATAACATACGACAATGACTCATACTTATTGCAGCATTATGATCATCTAATTTAACTAATGTTGAAACATTCCACAGTTCTGCACAAGCTTTTACAACAATTCTTTTTAACATCCAATCAAGTAAATTTGAACCAGCTCCACCTCCTCCTTGATTTGAAACTGTATTTTGATTTGATTTAATTGTTGAAAGTAATTCAATATTTTCAAAATTTTGTTTTGATAATGACAATGGTTGACTTGGTGTTGATTTTTTACGTGATAAAAAATTATTATTTACCCAACCATAAATTTCACTATGATTATAAATAATTTGAAAAGTTCGTAATAAAAAGAATATATTAAGAATTTCATTTTCTAACTAAAAATAAAAAAGAGAAAAAAAACTAAATAAATTTTAAGAAATTAAGAGTTAAGTTTGTTACCTTTGCATCAGTTGTGAATTCTTCAATAAATAAGAGCTTTTCATATTTTGTATCAATATCTAAATGTTGAAGAACTAAATTTGCATATAAATTAGGTAAATGAATATTTTCTGGTAATGAATTTGGTTTAAATTTCCCGGATATCTAAAAATTGACAAGATTTTTTAATAATGCTAAATTATTTTTAAATATTTTCATACGGTAAAAAGTTGCATTTTTGCATTAAAATCATTTTGAGTATTCTCTTTAACAGCAGATACTGTTGCAGCTTTTATTGCTAAACCAAAATTTCTAGGTATAATTGGGGCTAATTTATGATATGCATCATTACTATAACTTCGTGTTTTTGCAAATATTTGTGATCTTTGTTGTTGTACTGTTGTTAGTTTATTCTGAAGTTTTGCTTCACTTAAAAATTCGTACATTCCACCATAAATTGTTGTTTTTGCATTATTAAGTGATAGTTGCAGTTTCTTAAATATAAATTAAATTATATATTATATTACTTAATTACTTATTATAAATTTAATTAGTCATTACATATTTTAGTAATATGTTTAACTTTTAATTTCTGTATTTACCTCAACTGATAGGGGACCTTGAGCTATTAATGTTGCATCTAAAGCAACATCAAAACTAACTTCAGCTAAACATGGTCTCAATTTATTTGAATTTTCTAAAGAAGATTGGCGTCGATTTGGGCAATGAAGTAACATTTTTGCCTTAAACAAAAAAATTATTTTAAATTATAAAATAATTAATTTAAAATATAAAAGAAAAGTACCTGTGCATCAGTTAGAGAGGAATTCACTAACAACGTTTTATCATTTTGGACTATACTACCATCTAAATGAAGTTCTTTAGCAGTAGCATGTATAAACCAGCTTGGATCACAATCATTATTTATTAAAACTATAGAAACATTATAAACGTGTACTGCCATAAACTGTTGATTCGAATAATAACAAAAAAAAATAATATTCATTTTTTATTTAAAATTAATGAAAATAGATATGTATTTAAAAAATTTGTACCTGTGCAAATGTTACAATACTCGGTGGTATTTTAGCTTTTCTAAAATCAGGTACACCTGAACCAAATTTTTTATCTTTATCTATAAAATCAGATAAATCATCATCAATTTTTCCACCAGCATCAATATCTTTATTAATACGTATATCTCTTAAATTAATTGATAATAGTTTTGTTACTTCTGAATTTAAAAAACTGCTACTTATGGATATCTCTTCAATTTGCTGCAATGAAAAATATTCAAGGTCGAGTATTTATGTTTAGTTCTTACTTATAGCTAAGTTCTTACTATAAGCATTATAAAGAATATATGTATATAAATTCAAATTGATTTCAATTTATGTTCATATATCTATAATACATACCACAGAAATTCCATTCTTATAAATGTTAACTTTTTTAAAAGATAAAGGTAAATTCATACGACCAGCACGAACATTAATTTTAAATTTACGATTTAACCACCAACTTAAAACTAATGGTAAAGCCCTATAAAACAATTAAATATAAATTAAAATAGAAAAAGTGATGTCATAATTTATATAAAAATTTATTTATTGAACTTTATATAGATCGTAAGAAAAATAATATACAGAAAAAAAAAAATTTACCAAGTAATACTCCCATAAAGAATTAAACCTAAAATAATTAAAACTACTAAAAAACTCATTTTTTATTTAAAATAATTAATAATCAATTATTTAAATTTTATAATATCCATGTTTTTTTAAATGTTATTAAATTGATAATTTTTATTTTTTTTTCTTTCTTTTTTATTTGATGCGATTTTTTCTATTGATAAACAACAAACCAGCAATACTAAAATTTTGTAACAGCTGATTGAGTTTGACGTTTACCGCCCTATTCAACAACCCCAATTTTAAATTTAATTAAAACGGCTTCTTGGGATATTGTTGATAACTGACAGTGACAACTGACGTTTAGTGAACATTGTAAAAGCAAATACGGCTACACTTATTTATGCAGATTTATTTCTGTTTACTTTTATGACAGTTCAGTTTGTTGAATAAACTAACTTCACTCTTTAAATTTTTACCAATTTTTTATTTTTGTAAATTAAAATAATACAAAAATGGATCTATTAAAAAATCCTGAATTAGCAAAAAATCGTATATTCATTGGAAATTTACCAAATTGTACACGTGAGGAACTTAAAAGTATTTGTGTACCGTAAGTTTTTAATTATAAACCTTTTTTTTCTATTCTGCAACCATTTATTGATCTTTTAATTTTTGTGTATACCATGTTCTTACATACATATATAGATATGGAAAGCCAATAGCATCTTTGGTGAAAGATAAATTTGGTTTCATACAATTTGAAGATGAAATAACAGCAAATAAAGCGGCATCAGCTTTAAATCATTCATCATTTAAAGGGCATAAAATTACTGTTAGAAATGCTGATAATAAAAAACAACAAAATAAACATTCGAATCAAAATAAAGGAAGTGCTGGCCAAAATACCGGTGGTAGTGGTGTAGGAAGTAATTCACAAAATAATTTCAAACCTCATGATAAATATTTTTTATTACAAGAGCAGTATCATGCTACAGTTAATTTAGATTACAATGATTGTGAAATTATTGTTTTAAATAAAGAAACAACGTAAGTAGTTTTTTTTTTAGAAATAATTTCATTCGAAATCCTTTTTTTGCTTTTTGTTATATATAGAATGTATGCGGAGCACATTGAACAAAGATTAAAACGAATGTACTTCAGAGTTGATATTTTATATCCAAACCCTGATGTTCCTATTGGTAAAGTATTAGCAAATATATCATCACGTGGCTGTTTATATGCTATTGTTGTTACTGAACAAAACGTTGAACATCGTAGTATAACTGTTAATATTTTATATGGACAAGCGGCTGAACATCGTAATATGCCAATAGATGATGCTATAAATTTAATTTATTCTGATTTTAATGAAAAGCTATCACGAGAAATTAAACTATTACCACAATCCGTTATGAAACCGACAATGTCATTTATGCCACCTCCAAAAATGATTGCACCACCCTTAAAAGAACCTCATCCAGATTCAATGCAAACATTATTAAATTTATTAGCTGATAATTTACCATTAACGGTATTACAATATGATAGAATATTAAAATATTTACAAGAACGTCGTGAATTACAAGTAAAAGCTGAATCGGGTGAAACAATTGATTCTACAATGACATCAAATTTAAAAGCAAATGCTGAACCTGATCCAGAAATTGAATTACAAAAGAAAATTTTAAATATATTAAATAAACCATCTGTAACCGATAAGCATTCATCATTATTAATGTACCCAACTGTTGAAGCAATATTAAAACATTCAGATACAATCGAATTATTAAAAGATGAAAAAATTCAAAAAGCATTAGATTCATTAATGGTAACAAGTTTAATTGGAACAATCCAACATCATTTTGACTTTTAAATGAAAAAAAAGTTAAAAATTCGATGGATTTAGGTATAAATATCACAAAGACGAAAATTCAATTTTAAAAAATGCATTTGTAATATTTTTTTTCCTAATATAAAAAATATTTTTTTTTTTGTAGACTTTTTAAGATTCAATTAAAATTTGTGTGAGTAAAAAAAAAAAGATATTTCACTTAGAATATAATCGACATACCATGAATTATTTTTATTTTATTATTTTTTAAACCTATCTACAATTATAAAATATATTAGCAAATATCCCGAGATTACAATAAATTGTTTTATCAAATCAGCCAATTTTTTTTAAATATACCTATTTTTTTGTTTATTTTTTTTTTGTTGAGAATGTTTTAGGTCAATAATTAATTAAAAAAAATTCATTTAATATTTCAACTATAATGGAACACATTTTCATTTTAATATTTTTTCTTTTTAGTTTATGTTTTCTTCTAATCTTCGCTAATTCTAAATAAAAAGCATTCTATTTATACTTTTTTCATGTATTTGATACGAAACACTAATTTTTAACTATAATTTCAAATTTTAAATATAATATATTCAAATAAAATTTCTTATCCAATGTATTTTTTTTTTTTTTTTTTGCATTAGGGTTTTAATTATTTTATTTTTTAATTCAGTATTAGGTTTTTTTTTTAAATTAAATCTGAAAAACTTTTTTTAAATTTACTTTTTGTTTTTGTTAAATTAATAATTGTCACTATCATTATCATATGAAGCATCAAGCTCATGTTGAGCTTGGGTTGAATCATCACTACGTTCTGAAACCGGTTCTATTTCTAATTCTTGTTCAATATTCATTAAAGCATCAGCAACACTAATACTATTACCAATATTACTATCATTTGTTACATCTGTTCCGGCAGTACTATTACCACCACTTGTACCAGCTACTACTCCTCCTGAAGCACTATTTCCACCGTTATTACCACCGCCAACAGTACTATCATTACTAGTACTACGTGGATTATGATTAATTGAATCAAATGCATCTTTTAATTGATTATTTGCACCTTTTGGATCTAAATCAGTTGCCCAACTAAAATGCATTAATGCTTTATCAACATTACCCAATGTTTTATGAATTTTGCCAATTAAGTAGAATACGACTGATTCTTTTGGCACAATTTGTTTCAATTCTTCTAATTCCTTTAATGCTTCTTGATGTTTACCTAATTGATAATATATTGAACCACGATGAAATTTACATAAAGGATTTTTAGGATCAACTGTAGCAGCCGTATTTAATGTTGCTAATGCTTGTTCAGTTTTATGCATAAAAAATTGCATTGCACCAATATGTACAATAATTATAGAATTTTTAGGATTTATTTTTAATGCATGTCTATAATGTAGTTCAGCTAATTCATAACGTTCTTGTTTTGAATATATTGTACCAATACCAAACCATGCATTATAATGTCTTGAATCTTTAATAATTGCGGTTCTAAAGTAATTCATTGCTTTTTCTAATTCTTCTGTTATTATTAATTCATGACCAAGTAATGTATAACTAAACAAGAAAATTAGAAAATTAAATAAAAATATGTAATATTTTTTGAATAACATACCTATAAACAAAATTAGGATCAACTTGCACAGCACGCTTAAAAAATTTTATGGCTGTTTCATGTTCTTTATGTAATGAAAAACAATTGCCAGCAACACACCATGTAACCGGTGAACTTTTATCAACTATCATTAAGTCTTGTGCTAAAGCGCTTAGTGCAACATCTTTTTGTAGATGCCATAATACAGTACTATAAATTTCCATATATTGTAAACGATACGGTTCTTTCTCATGAATTCGTTTAAAAACTTCAACTGCTGTTTCATACTTACGTTGTTCATAAAATGATAATGCTATTTGGCTCTGTACCCAACTAGATTGAAGATGACGTTTTGGTATTTCACTAAAATTACTAATCGCTTCCGTACAATTAAATTGGGCTAAATGTAAATAACTTTGTCCTATATCTCTTAATAATGCCATTAAACCTTCGGCACTTTGTTTTTTCAAACTCAAAACATGATGTGCCATCGTTTGAGCAGAATTTAATGTATTATTTAATAAAACTTTAGAATCAATATTATCTGTTGCTGATGTTATTGTTTCAATTTTTTCATTTATTTGATGCGTTGTTTGATTTTTATCTTTTTTTAAATTTGTAACAGTTGTATCTTTTTCATTACTTATTAACTCATTATTTAAAGAAATTTTTGTTAAACGGGATTTTGTTTTACGGGGTGGTGAACGTGGCTGAACAAATTTACTATTTATATTTGGCGATTTACTACTATTTTCTTTAACAGAATAATTATTATTACTAAATAATCGAGATGAACGTCTTACATTTTGATTTGAGTTAGTGTTCGGTGTACGTGGTGTTATATTACCAGTTTGGGTAAAAACAGTTGGTTTGAGATTATGCTGAGGCGTATCTTTTCGTATTAATATACCGCCAACATGTCCTTTTAATTTTTTACCTACAGATTTTTGTTCTTGATTCATTTCTACCAATGTTGGCGGTGATTGGTTGTTATTGTTGTTATTATTATTATTATTATTGTTGTTGTTATTATTAGTTATATTATTATTATTTAAATTATTATTACTATTATTTATAGGTGTTGTTAAATTGCCTACTATATTATTACCACTGTAATAATTATTACCGCTAATTGGTGTATCAACTGGACTAATTGGTAATATTCCAAAACTAGGTGTTCCAGGTGTACGCATTGATAAATATTTAAATTGTTTTCGAAATGGTGTACAGAAATCAGCTACATTACTTGTATCCATAGGTGATGAAGATAATAATGTATCATCAATAGAATGCATATGACCAATACTTATATTGTTAACATTACAAACTCCCCCACCACCACCAATATTTCTTATATTTGCAGGTGGATTAATTGGTGTTTGTAAGTTATTGTCACCCGGAGTTGACATAATATAATTATTACCACTTATGTTATTTATTGCTTCAACGGAGTTAATGGTCGTTAATGTATTATTACTTAAAGGCATATTATTGTTTACACCAACATTAGATTGTAAGCAAGCATCTAACATTATTACATTATTTGATCCATTATTACCAAATAAAATCATTGAATTTGTATTTGTGTTTCCTAAAAATAAAGGCACTGCAGGAATAATTTAATTTTAAAATCAAAATAATTTACCTTGGCATGTATTAAATATATCAGCGCTTGAAAATTGAAATATTGAGTTCGGATCAACTTTTTCACCCATATTACATAAATCGGTAAATGAATGCCATAGAAAAGGGTTTAATTTTAAAGCCATTTTATTTGCTTCAATAGCAATTCTTTTCCTCTCTGTTTGCAAACATATATTTGCAATTAGCTGTAATACAAAACAAGCTATTTCTCCAAATTCTTTTCCAATTTCTTCAAAATTTTTAATATCATTAAATGTTATTGAGGAAATTGCAGATTCAGCTTCAACTAATTTTTTTAATTGATAGGCACATTTTGCTAGTAAATATCTACATTGAGGAGAACATGATGATTTTGTTTTTAATAACCAGTATGCTTGATGTATATTATTAGAACGAAAATAACATGTAGCTAATATGAAAATTGTTTCATCGGTTTCAACTACAAATATAAAAAACAATATAAACATTGTAACGGAAAACAAAAATAAGATAAAATTTTGTATTTAAAAAAATTTAGAACTACAAATGAAATACAATTCAAATAAAAAATAATACTATAAAATCATTTAAAAAAATTACTATGTAGTTGTTTAATAGATGTAAGTTACACTTTTAAAAAGTATAGAATACATATAACTAATAATTAATAACATAACTTGTTATTAATAATAAAAAAAACGAATAAAAAAAAATTATAACTCAAAATTAAATAGAGTAATAAAGTGACAATTTATTAAAAAAAAATTTCTTTCATTTTACCTTCAGAACATAGTCTTTCGGCAAGAAAAGTTGCATCTTTATAATTATAATGGTTTAAACAATGCCAAATGGCCGCCTAAAATTAAAAATTAAATTAAATTATTTAAATTAAATTCTTAAAAATTCTTTTTTTTGTAATAAATTTCACCCCTCCTTTTGAAAAATCGTTAAAGTGCATTTTCCTTATCATTTAATAAATAATTTTAGAGCTATTCTTTTACCTGCACTGGTTCCTGTATTATCATTATTATTATTATTATTTTACAATTTGCTTTAGTAGAAGTTATAAAAAAAAAACTGGTAAAATTCCTATTTTCTAATAGAAAATTTTCTATGGGTTCTCGATTTTCACTTTTCCTAACATTACAAACTTCTTTAATTATAAAAACGTTCTTCTACTAGTTATTTAGAAAAATATTTAATTTCTTTGGCAATTATAACTGCAAAAAATTTTTAAATCTACAATTTTTTTTTATTTTTATGTTTTCTAGAGTAAGTAATTTATGTATAAATTAAAAAAAAATTATGCTTTTCTGAAATATTGCAGGACGCTCTTGCCATTTCAATTTACTTTTTTGTCGTTTATCAAAAATTTGACATTTATCTGGAAAATGTCAATTAACTGTCTTACCAATTTAAAATTTTGACGTTAAAGAAACCTGCAAAGCGTCATTTTATAATAGTTTTAATTTTAAAAAATTACAAATACCAAACAATACATATTCACCACGCTGTACAAAATTGGTAAAATTAAATATATAAGAGATTTTTTAACTTTAACTAATATTTTATAATAATAAAAAAAAATTTTATTTGTGTATTCGAAAAGTTTAAAGCGTCTATTTTAAACAACACAATTAGAATTTCGAAAACTTGAAGTTTCAAAAATTTCACGTGGTTACTGGTAGACTGACAAACAGTAAACAAAACAATTTTTTTAGTTCCTTTTTCCTAATTATATACATATAATAGGTGTGTTTATCTGTTTGGGATTTATAATTTTTTTAAAACTATGTATGATTCAGATGAGGATGACTACAGCGACAGTTCAACATCAAGTGAATGTGGGTACAATGAAGAAACAAATGTACAATCACATAATTTTTTTCCTCCGGAATCTATAATAACGAAAAGACGAACAAATGTTGGTCCGTGGCGAAATAAGTATATTTGAATTGTAATGTATGTATAACAGTTTATAGTGAATTAAAGAACAAAAATCCTTTAAGGCAAGAATTTGATAATGTTTATTTATCGTTATTTGGACCCAACGCATCAAATAAAACAAAAGCTGAAGCTTGTAGTAAAATGACGGTGTGGAAATTAAGAACTACTAATTCAACACCAGCTGCCATACTAAGTACCTTAGTTTTAATAAATATTCAATTAAAAGATAATTATTCAAAACCAATCGATGAATTACAAAGTTTATATGCGGGTGCATTTATACGTTTCTTAAATTTTATGGCTTCCACTAGTCAGAAAGGAAGTCGAAAAAAATCAATGTACCAAATAGCTATGAAAGTTGGTATAGATCCATTCATAGTTGATTTAAGACATTTATGCTCTCATGGACAGAAAATGCCATCACTTGATGTTTTACGATCATCTTCAGAATATTGTATAGGTTGGTTAAAAAGTTATTATTGGGATCACGAATATTTGAATCAAATAAATGTCGATGCTAAAGATGTTCGTAAAGAAAATATAACAGCATTTGATGAGCATGTTACAAAATTATTTCTGATTTATGATATTACAATTGTAGCAGAATTTAATGGTTGTAAAACAATTGATGAAACAGCAAAGTATTTAAATGAAGTTAATTTTAAAATGTTGAAAGAATACTGTAAAACAAATGGAAAAGTTTATGTTGATCAAGTACAAGATTTGATAATAAAAAATTTACAAAATGTAACAAGACGAAATTCAACTCTAAAACTTGAAACAATTTTTATTGGTGCTTTTTGTAAAATGGTTTTCATTTTTGAAATTCCTGGTATTATTTTTATTTAATTGAAATTTATTTTTATCTATGTCTTTTATTTTGTTTAAGCTAATTTATGCAAAACAAAAGTAATTCGACAAAATGTCGTGAAAAGCAATCGAAAATTATTCAGATCAATTGCAATTTATGGATTTATTGAGAAATTATTTAATGAACTAATGCTTATATCAGAAAATAATTTAGAATCTGAAACTAAACGTAAAGGTGCAAGTTTTTGGGCAAATGAAATTGTTACGGGATTTATTGCTTTCAATAAATTTAAATACTATTGCAAAGTACAAAAGGATAAGGTATATTATACTAAATTTATACATTTTTTAAATAAAAATACAAAATTCATTACAGAATGAAAATTTTGAAATAAAAAATAAAGATTTGTACAATATCGATGCTTTGCCTAAAGAAATAAAGAAAATATATTCAAATTTAGGTTATGATACAAATTCAATTATTCTATTTGGAGATCATTTTAAAAGACCATGGTCACTTAGTTTTACAACGGAAGATATAGAAGAAAGATTAAAAAATATCTGCACTTATACAAAAAAAATTGTTAAAAAGTAAGAATTTTAATTGGTTATACGATACCTAAATTAAATTGTACTTAAATTTTTCTAGTTTGTTAGTTAAGAAAATTTTAGAATAAAATTTTGTTTTTAGTTGCCTTCCTTTAGTTGATCCTCCATTGCCAAAAACTCAAAAATCAAAATTGAAAGAAATTATTAAAATATTTTGCAGTACTAATGAAAATAGTGATAACGATGAAAAGAATGAAAATAAAAACGATAATGAATCAGCAAAAATTTATCACATAGATGAAGATATTGAAATGATTATCGAAAAAGATATTTCTGAAATAAAGGAAAAAAAATATGGAATTTGGTCTGAAGTTGATGGTAAATATTAACTTTTTTTATTATAAATTTTTAAGTTTTTCCATTATTTTTAAGATAACGAAGACTGGCATTTGTGCCCCTTAGGTCGTTTACCATGGGATTAAATTTTATATACTGGAATGAATGTATTTTAAACATAATTATAACATAATAAAACCAGATGTTGTTTATATTGTTTATATAAATTAAACAAATTTATTTTATTTTTTATAATATATGGTTGTATAAAAATATTTTTTGATTTATACTACATTTTAATTTTAGTTTTGAAAACTATTCAAAAAAAATTGATATTTTACATTTTTTGTAAAAATAAAAAAAAATAACAAGAAAAAACATCTATAGGTATAAGTTTCATAAATCTTGCATTGCTAATAATATATTTTCTAATGCTGTTCTTGCATCAGATGGAGGGAATTTTTCTAAAACTTTCATTGCTGCATTTGTATGTTTTCTTTGTAATAATTTTGTTTTTTCAACACCCGGACCTTTAATTACAATACTGTGAATTTTTTCATAATCAACTTTGTCAACAGATGTTTTTCCTTTTTCAATTTCATCGTACAAAGATGAATCAATTTCCAAGTGAAACAGAATTGGTGCACTTACTAAATTGAACGTACCATCTACAAATATAAAAACAATAAATTAATTTACAAATATAGTATATTTTTCTTTTTATTACCAATTGGTAGATTGGGTTGTTGAAATGGTTCAACATCTAAGCAAGCTTGCCATGCCAATGAAAGATGTTTTCCAAATAAATAAGCATATTTTTGTAAGTCTTCTGGTAGTCCAGCTAATTTTAAAGCACCTTGGCAACTTTTACCAAGTAAACTGCCAGCATTTAAAATATGCCGCAGAGCCCATTCTTTTTCTGGTATACCCATAGCATCTTTAACATCTAATGGTATTAAACAATCAGTTTCAACATAATCTTTTGTAATATCATATTCTAAATTAATTTCATATGGTTTTTCTTTTTTAATTGGCTTTGATGGTAATGGATTATTTTGTGTATCTCGTTCACCAATAAATTCAGCCTCACTAAAATCTCTGACAGCTGATGAAATTAATTCGACCAATTCTTGATTACGCAAACGTGAAAGTTCAGCACACGAATGTGCCAATAAATAATCACCACCAAGTAAAGCTATTTTATTACCAAATGTCATATCTTCAAAAATTGATAAATCTTGTGTGAATTCTCCATTTTTTTGAAGATTTACTAAACTCTATATTGAACAATGTTTTATTATTAATTTAAACTAAACATTTTTTTAATTATTTCTTACATTATGAACCAAATGTGCAATTCTAACCATTTCTGTGATTTCAGCAAGAGCTCTTTGTGAATGAAGAACCCCAGCACTTTTGTCTTGTTCCATATCTGGAATTGTTGGTGCATGTCCAGCTGCTTTGGAAATTAATAAAACAATCAACCCCCATGCTTGCATTGTATTTTTACCATTGTAAAGTAAATATCTAAAAAATATTAGATTTAATATAAAAACTATTTTGAAATATTTTCCAATTATTTTACTTAGCTGTTTTGAGTAGAGGATGATTACTACCTACTAATTTTCTCAAATGTAAAGCTACATTAGCGATTTCGTCACTTAATAGCCATCTTAAACTTAAAAATGATGTTGGATACCCAACGATTCTTTCAGCTTCACTAACAGCTCGATTCCAATCATGTTTTGGAACTGGAGCCTAATATGAAAAGATTTTTATTACAATAATTTTAATATTTTGTATTCTCACCCGTTTTGTAGCATTGAATGAATTAGTACTAGAAAGTTGTCTATTCATTAAATCATTGTTGAAACTACTGTTATAAATAGCTGGCACGATTCTTTTTGATAAATTATAGTATTGAATATAGTTCTTCGATGAAATTATAATTTTAGAAAACATCTTTTTGCTTTTTAAAATAACTTTTTTTCTTCGATTTAAAAAAAAAATATCAAAGTGAAATCGTGAAATGTGATTAAGATTTGACACATCACATTAATTCATCATTTTTTTGCGTATAGTTTTTTTTAATAAGCTAGGTATGTAACGCTTGAAAATTACAAAAATTTTTTGGTGGGAGATGTTCGAAATATTTGTGTAAAGTGAAATTCGTATTTTAGGTTTAATATTTGAATTTCTTACCCCACCACCAAAACATATATGAATCAGGTTTAAAAGTAAAACTAACAATTGAAAGCTATTAACTTTGTTTACCTGAATAATTTTTTTGTTTGTTTACTATTTAACCACTATTTAAGCAAGCTTTTGTAAATAAATAAAAGAAAAAAAATGACAAATGACGTAGGGCTAAAATAATTTTTTTAGAACTTCCAATAGTTCCAATCATTCCAATAATTTTATTCTATTCACAATATTGTATAATCCTCAATTGTAGGCAAAATATATTTGTAGAAAAATCCATAAAGTGGATTGTAAAATATTAAGATCAAGATGGGAAATCTGTGTGAAAATAATTTCCAAAAGCAAAGATTTTAATCGTTTAAAAATCAGCGACAAGTCTCAAGACTAGAAATCAGCGACATATGTCATTGCCCACGACGGGCCATTTTTATTTTTTTTTTTATATATCGTCCAGGTGTAAATATTTGCCGATATTTTTAGGACCCTTTTGCCTTTAGCATGTGGGCCATCTCGGTACAAGTATTCAATTATAATTATATTTAATATTTTGTTAACATTATTTTATTATATTTTACTTATTATTATTGACCTGATCAGCGTATGAACCCGAGTCCTTTTGCCTGAAAGACCAGTAACTTACGCACCGGTTATTATTTTTTTTTAAGTTTTAAAAATTTTTTAGAAAAAAATATGTATCAGATAATGCGTCAGTTGAATTGTTCGTGACAAAAAACTGAAACGTCATTATTTACAAGGGTTAGTACTTGTTAAGTCAGTAAATAATGTTAGCTAACTACTACTACTTCCACAATATCTAAGTTTTTCCTTTTTTGCTAGAACCGAACAAGCAATTTACATAATAGATATGCAAACATATGTAATCGACAACTTTGATCTATTTTCCAACATGTCAACAGTTGATCAAAATGAGTTACTTATTTAGATAAAATTACTTAATTCACAGATTTAAACGAAACTTGGCCAATATCTTGGTTCAACTTTCAACATGACAATATTGAACCAAAGCTTAAGCAAATAATAAATAAATAGACCAAGGTTATTGATTGAACCAAAGTCTAAACATATAAAGGTTTAGTTTTGTAAAAAATTAATGTAGGGATGTTCATTTATTTGAGTAAACTATTAGATTAGATACTACGGGGATCATACTTTTCACTCATAATATGATGCTAAACAGACTAAGATTATTGATTCGCTATTCATGCTTTGACCACCACCGATGTTCATGCTCATGCAAAGTTTGGCTTTTAGTAGCATTCGTGATATAAGTTTAAATATTCCGTAATATGTTGAATGGTGAAATATTAAAAAATTCTACCGTTCCCAAATTGTTCAGATTTTCCCTAAATTTCGTCTGTTCGCGAAATTGAGGCGGGGATATACATATAATATCGCCACAAATAATTTATTGAACAAAAAAGATGTCCGCCACTCATTGACGTGACTTCAGAGAATTTATCTCTTAGAGAAAGTCTGACCTCATAAGGAGAAAAACACCTTGGGTCAGTAATGATAAATGACGTAAGGCGAACCTTAAAATTTTTTTTGGAGTGATACAGTGCGGGAAATACCTACACCTCGATACGGAGACCAAACCTGACTTGAATATTTAAGAATTGGTCTGACGTAGGTAATAAAAAAATGCTTCTTTATATAGGGGTTAGAAAACTCCTTTGACCAACGCACAATGAAGCCTAGAGTAGAGTTGGCCCTGTTAACTATGTGGTTATAATGACTTTTGAAATCAAGCCTGTTATCTAATACCAAATTTAAATCAGTAGCGTAAATCGCAATTAACTCTAACTAGCTTAACTCTTAATAGCTTGATTGTAAAGAAAATTCTTACACCTGATGGTTGAGTTAGTATGTAACCTTAAAAAGCTCATGATGCGACACTTCCTAACAATTAATTCTAGATTGTTATTCTTGCACCACTCACTGAATTGATTCAGGCCATATTGCAATAAATTGCAATTCCGAACAAAAGTGATTGTTTTGCTAATTTTTGGATCAGCAAAAGATCGAGGAATGTTACAGGTATTTTTCTAATTAGGCACAGGAATGACTAAATGGCTGCCTTAAGAAACGCTTGAACTTGCAAAAAAAGGTTGCAGAATTGACTTAAATAAAACTTGATATGACCCTGATGACAGGTAATATAATAGGCAATTCAGGCTATGTCTTGAAAATTCTATTACTTTATATGTTTGAAGGATTATGTTAAAAGGGATTGGATCAAATGCCTTGTTCATGTCAGTAAATACAAAACCACTTGTGTTTTGGATTCCATTGTACTAATAATATCAGAGACGAATTCGGAAGATTAATTACCGTCAATATAATTTTTCAAAAACTTTTGGAGCTGAGGAATTGGTCTATAATTATTTGCTTTCCCAAGAGCCCCTTTCTTAAAAATTGGAATTATGAAGCGGTGTTTCCAGATTTCTGGGAAAAGGCCACTTTATATTAATTAATTAAATAGTTTGTGGAGAGGGCTGCCAAATGTTGGGAACAGTATTTTAAAATGACTTGTAACGGTATTCCATCCATACAATGTGAAAAATCATCTTTAAGAAAAACGAGTTGAGGTATTATGATATCATCTGTTAAGATGATAGCCTTAATGTCAAAACTCGGGATAAATTTGCTTTTTTGATAGGTTTTTGAAAAGAAGGTTGCAAAAAAGTTAGAAATAATCTGTGAGTTGTCATATTCAGTGATGTTATAGCGTCGTATTTATCGTATTTTGTACGAATTTCAAAGGCAAAATACGATGTACGATTTTTAGTCTTATTTTGAGAAAAAAATACGATTTTGACCCAAAACAAAAAAATATGTACATACATACATATATGTAGTTAGAATAATATTGTTACAAGTTACAACTATATAATATACAATTTTCATCAATATTCAATAATTCAATATTTCAATATGTCAAAGATAGTTTATTTTCTAAATTTTAATAAGGGTTGGTACGAGTCTATTTTTATTTCCAAATCTAGTCTCGCCATCAGATTTTCAAACTATTGATTCAGGATTCCTGAAAAATAAAAATCTTGATTTTGTAAATATATTTGGCGAATCTCTCGAAAAAATTGGGTTAAAGAGTTTTGGAACCAAATTTCTAGAATTAAGAGAAATGATGGGCAGTTTTCATTTCCGTTGATGTCAAAATTTATTTTTCATTTATTATTCTTGTCCCATTCTTCTGCAAATGTAGAACGTACTTTCTCGCAAATAAGGTACGTTGTTCTATTTATGAAATAATTTTTTGTTTATTATGTTCTTATATTTAAAGATGTATGTATATTATATAGCTAAGTTACCAAACTCAAGTTAAATTATTTTTTGCAATGCCCAAAGTGTAATTATATTTATATTTATGAAATAAGGTTTTTGTTGAATTTATGAAGTAATTTTTTTTGTTTATTTTTTAAAATACATATTGTTTATTTTTAAAATTATTTTTTCTTTTATTTAAGTATTTTACCACTTCATAAATACAGCAACAAAAGGTTAGCCCGATTTCTTAATAAAGTTTTTATTTTGAACGGTTTTTTGACAGGATTTTACACCAAAAACTTGATGACTGAATTTTTTGACCAGATTTTTTAAAATTTTTTCCAGTCAAACGTTCAAATTTGACCGGATTGAAAATATTGAAGTGGCAACACTGGTAGTCATTGCAAAATGCAAAATACGATTAATACGATTTTGAAACGATTTAGTGTACGATTTGAAAAAAAATTCTATAACAACACTGGTCATATTTGACTGCTTTGTATTTCAATACTAAAGGATAATCATCAGTTTTAGCTTTAGAATTAATAAAATCATTAAAATTTCGCGGATTAGAATAAAACTAAGAAAAGAATTTTGCTATTATAATAAAATAATATTATGGCTATTACATCGAGTGAATCAGCTAAATTTTTGTTTTAGCTGAATTTTTTCTTTTGTTTCATACACAATTTTCAATCAATAATGAATGCATCCTAGGTAAACATAGCCTAATATAATATGAGTCATATACATAGTTTAGTTAGAGAAAGAGAACTCATAATAAATGATTGAGTCATGATTTTAGTGTTAGTTTAAAGTTAGTAAATGTTGCTAGTTCGTAAGATAATTTGTTATTTTAAATACGAGAAACCTACCATTGGTTATGCGCCAACAAGATGTATAATATACATACACAAATATAAGTATAAACATCAGATAAGTACAGGTACATAGGTATTTAGAATATGCAGATTGCAGACTACGGTTATTATGTATAATATGTACTATTTGGATCATTGCTATTGTTCCGTTACTTCCTTAAAATCTGGCTTTAAGCCCCACTGATCTTAAATTATTCGGATTCGCCCTAAACCTTATTTGAATTGATGTGATAATGATATCCACGCATCATCTGTTGAACAAATAGAATATTAGCGACGTTGCGATTGAAGAGAATTCAAATTAATTAACCATAACCTAATTTCATATGGGGGAACACGTAGTTATTCAAGATAAATTACGTAAAATGAAAATTTATTTTGGACTGATTTAAAACAAAAGATATTTACATATGTATGGCACGATAATGTGTTTTGTGATATGGTCAAGTCAGAAAATTTTTATATTTACAAATGCCTCAAAGTCAATCACGAATGGAAGTTATAAATTTGCTGATTGTACCTTCAATAAAATTAAGAATAAAATAAGTATATAGGCTGTCATAGGTACAAATTTAAAAACATAAAAGACCTAGATATAAGATGGCTAGCTTATGGAACTATTAAATATGTAATATAAATTTCATAGGTTGGTCTAAATAAAATTTCATATAACGTATGTAAATATACTCTTATGACAAATAAGATGATAACCAATTAAGAGAATGCACTTGTAGAACACATTTCCGTGTGGTTTTCAAGGATTATGTTTATTAGTAAACATTGAAAAATTCCAAATTTTTGAAAATACTTTAAATAATAATATAATGATATAACATCAATTAACATTTTTTACTTTTAAACTTAGTTCAATTAAATGATTGAATTAATTTTACTAAAATCTTATTACAGTCAAGAGTATATTGCAATTCTAAATAATAAATAATATAATCACGAGTTCACATAATATGGAAGTGTAATAATTATTATTTTAAACCTTTTTTTAGTTTGCCTAGTTTAGGGTGTTTTAATTCAAAGAAAGGGGAAAACGCTTAAATTATACAAATTTAAACAAGAAACTTTGTGTTTTGTTTTGAATTTTTTAAAATGAAATCTTGCAGAATAAATACTATTCAAAATCTTTAGGATCGCCTGAAAACAATATTACTTGCATGCACATACATACAATTTTTAAAAATAATAAAGTTTTTAATTTTGAGTTTTATAATTTTTCCGGGTAGAGTCGCTTTTAGGTAGGTCAACTTCTAATGCCTGTAAAATGCTCTGTGATGGTGTGATTGTTAAAATTTTAAATTTTTAAATAATTCTTTGGCCTTTTCTTGTTCGATGTGTGTAATTTTTTTTAAATTTTTTTATTTTTTATTTAAATCGCGCGATTTTCATAACAAAAATGTCGATGTATGAAAAAAAAAATTTTTCGGGGTAAATAATGCAAAAAAGTTAATTTTTCGGCAAATTTATGTTCTAATGGTAAAAGACTATCGGTTTGCAGTCTATTTTGGGGGATCCAGGTCACTTGGCCCGCCATTTAATAGTATTAATATTAAAATATTGCATGAAAAATCGAAAATTTTAAACTTAAAAAACGACAAATATAAAATAAAAAAATTTTAAAAAAATTACACATCGAAAAATTTTACAATCACACCACAAAGCATTTTACAGGCATTAGAAGTTGACCCACCTAAACGCGACTCTACCCATTTTTCCTATTGTCAATTGTAAAAAATATTATTTACATTGCTCAAAAAAATTTTTGGGCTAAAAGAAATTTGACATTATAAAAATGCAATTTAGATAAAAATAAAATTATATTACAAAGAAATTGCAATTGCATGCATGTATAATAAAAATTTCCTCTATTAATATATTCTGATAAATTGGCAGCCCTTAAAAACATTACATTTCTGTTTATATATGTATGTATGTACATATATTTATTTGCTTATTTGTCAAAAGAGGTTTTTTTTCTGATAAATAATGATGGTAAGTCAGTTTAATTTTACCTGTCCGATAAATATGAAGAATTTTTCGCGATCGTGATAATTTTATTTTTATTTTTTTTTGTTTTGTTTTATTTCTGTTTATTGACATTGTATAATATTTATATTAAAATTAATTTAAAATAAAATATATTAATAGTAATTATGCTTTAATTTTTCAAAATACATTTAATATTACTCTAAAAATTGAAAAACTTTAATAAAGAATGTAAAAAAAAAAAACAAAAAAGAAAAAATTGGAGTTTATTCATGCATTCATTTACCTGATAAAATATGTATTTTTATATAGGAAAATATATAAATTTATTTATATGGGTGTTTATGTATAAAAAAAAAAGTGCTATATAAAACAAAAATAAATTTTTTCATTTCTATTACCATTCATTGGGACCTTTTTTAATTTTATTTAATATGGTATCTAGATAGAAAAGACAGCACAAACCCACCTGTCAACTTTCTATTAGAGTACTGTGACAACCATAAAGTAACCACACATTTACGTTATTTTATTATTGATATGAATATATTTTTTACCTAGCTGACTTAAGTTGAATGGAAAAGTGCAAAAACAGAAAAAATCAAAATAAAAAAAAAAAGGAAAACAAGTTTTACGTATCGGTCTCCTCTGCAACAGTTTTATATTATTAACAAGTAACTCTTTGAAGAAAAAAAAATGGTTTTGGTATTTTACTATTAAAAATACCGTTACAAAACTCATAGAATCAATCTTCTTTTTTTACTTGTTAATATTTTGATTGCATAGCTCTCATTGCATAGCTGGCTCGAAAAAAAAACTAACTTTGCCAGAGTTGATAATATATAAAGGAATAAAATAAAAGAAAAATAATACATAAATAAAAAAGGCAAAGCAAAAGAAAAAAAAAAATACATAATATGTTCGTTGTATTTAAAGTATGTTATAACAAATAAAAAAAAACATAATTGCGAAATAAAATCAAGTTGTACGGGATTTGGTAATAACTTTTTTTTAAATAACTTAAGTCTAATATTTGTACATAAGTAGATGTATAATTTTTTTTTATTTTATTTTATAATGTAGTAGTAGTAGAAGTAGTTCCACTCTAATTGATTGAACATTTTAAATGTATGCATTTAAAACATATTTTTAAGTCTTGATGATTGATTTAGTTTGCTTAGTTAGTTAATATACATGATGTAAATAAGCATATACATAGTATCTAACAATTTAAAAAAATGTAATTTGAAATTTAAAAATTCGGAAAAAAATCAATGAACCCAGTCTCAAACCATTATTTAATGCGAGGTGAGTAAAAATAACTCAAAATAGAAATTTCTTTAAAACTGTTAAACTTTTGTTCTTAAATTCCTTCTTCCCTTAGTCCATATAAGAATTTTAAAAAATTTGCTGATTCTTACGAAATTCTTTTGCAAAAGATTTTCTTTTTGTTGTATATTTTTTTTACATTATTTGCATACCTCTTACTTTAATCCTTTAATTGTAATTCTTTTATTTTTTATTCATTTTTTGTTTTATTTTTCTATTTAAAAAGCAAAGATAATCCGTGAAATAATTGAATATATAAAAGCAAAGTACTTAATACAAAGCAAAATTCTTGAAATACTTAAATGGAAAATTCTTTCTTCTGAACAAAATATTTTAAAATTAATTTTCAATTACAATTTTTACATTAATAGTTCGTAGTTATTGAGAATTGCTTTTTTCCGCGTTATTTTATTTTACCAATTTATATTACCGATAACATTTTCAAAGTAATAAGTAATGAATTTGATAAGAATATTAGATAAGTAAGTTCGAAAAAAAAATAATTTTTTTATCGAAAGTAAAAATGTACTTGCTTTTATTTTTTTACTTTACAAGATTCTTTGTATGCATGTCAAATAAAAGTGGATTTACTCTCATGTTCGTAACGGTTAGATAAATGGTTTTAACATTTTGTATAAGTAGTTATGTAAGTCTAATAAGGGTTTACTTACAAATATATAGAATTTAGAATATTTTTTAATTGGTAGATGACCGAATTTTTTTTTATCTATAAATAAAAAATACAATAAAATGTCCTAGCCTTATTTCACTTTTCAAATAATTTAATCTTCTCTTGTAGTATAGCGCAAATACTGTATCTATTTTAATTTATCATTAATAACAATTTTTACCATTATTTAATTGCTTATTGCGTATTGTTGCATTGATTTTTAACATTTCTTTGTCCTTAACAGTTTGTGATGCCACTATGATTTTTCAACATTTTTGGGCAAATAAATAAATTAAATGGCTACTTACTAATATTAAATTAGTTAGATTATTGATTGCTCGATTTATTGTAAAAAAAAATCTAAATACTTAATAAAATAAAATAAATAGTGTGAGCTTAACCATGCTATTAATTAAGTATGTGATATTAACGATATAACTACTTCGTTTAGTTATTAGTTTTTATTTATTTTAATATTGTAATATTCTTTATACCAATATCACAAAATAAAATAAATATAAATTTTAATTAATTTTTAATTTATTCCTTTATTTCTTTTGATATATGCATTCCACTATTATGTTTTTTATCTGGGGTGATATTATGGATAATTCAACATTAACCGTTGTATTCAGCAAACAACAAGCAGCCATAAACAACAATAATGGTTTTATAATTCTTATTGAAAAACAAATTTCAATGTAAAAATAAAAAAATAATAAGACGAGTTCAAATAAAAACCACTTAGGCATATAAATGTATAAATTCTTGTTAGTAAAAAAAAGGAAAGCAATAATAACTGAATAAAAAAATAGAAGAAAATACGGAAAAATTAATAAGAAAGTAATAGAACAATTTATTTTTATTTTTTTAATTATCACTGTGGAAAGAGAAGGAGGTTAAAATAAATACAACAAAATAAAATAAAAGATGCATGAACTATTTACAAAAGTTTTATCTAAACGAGACCTGTCTAGAGCTGGCGAATTATTTTCAATACCAGATGGTGATATAGTTAATGACATAAATAGTGTGGTAAAATTATTTTTTATTGTTTTTTTTTTAATTTAAATATTTAAAATAATTCAATATTTTTGTCATTGCAATACACTAATTTGTTTTAAATTTTTATGAAAATCTATTTTTAGTTAAATGAAATAGAACTAATAATATCACAGCCTGATTATTTGCAAAATACAAATGATCAATCAGTTGTTGAAATATGTATATCAAGAGTTTTATCATGTATTCGAGAAACGAATACAGTAGAAAGGTAAAAAAAATATAATTCAAAAAATAATATTACTATATTGAATTCTAATGTAAAGTACATAATAATTTTCATTAAGACAACAAATTGTTTTTTTTTTTTAACTTTAATGGTGAATGTTTTTTTCTTTTTAGATTTTGTTCATCTCTTGGTGGTATTCTAGAAATATGTTTGCATTATAATTTAAAACCTAAAGGATCGAGTAAAGAAGATCCACCACATGCCAAGATCTCAGCAGATATTATATCTAGTATACTTTTGGTAATTAAAATAAATATTATATTTATAATTAATGCAATATTAATGGATTTTAGGATTACAAAATAAATTATAGACAAAATAAAGACAAAAAAGATGTTATGAAAATATTTTTGCCAATTGCCGTAAAATTTCTTCCAAAAGGAAATAAAGAATTATCAAAAAATTTAGCTATATATTTATCATTAGCTGCTATTGAATATGCACATTTATTAAGTCCACATGTAGGTTTAATAATGGATTCAATAATTGCAGGTAATTAATTTTAATTTTGCAAAAAAAAGGCATTTTAAAACTGCTAATTTATTTATAAAAAATTTAATTGAAAATTTTCTTTTAGGAAATTATGGATTATGTAAAGTATTACCACAACTTTATGAAGTCTCTGTAGATAAAATTTCAATGAATGCATCACTATTAGTAAGTTTATTATCCAATTGTGAAACACCGGAAAAATTAGCATTATTACAACTTTTTACTTTGATAGCTCAAAAGAAACCGACTGTAAGTAAAACAGATTTTTTTACCATTTTGCAAAGAGAATAATAAAATACTTTTTCTCTTAGGTTTTAGAATCAAGTCTTGTGGATTTATTAGAATTTTTAAATGATACAACAATTACAGTTGCTACAATGTCAGTTTTACTTAAATTCGTAGAAAATAGACCTAATTTAATTTTAAATTATTTTGATAACATTAAACAAACTGCTACAGAAAATCCTACAATTGCCTTAGCTGCACAAATATTATCAACATCTGGCAAAGTTAATAAGGTAGTTAAATGATTTTTTTTAATTATTCAATACGTTAATAATGTGAAAAAAAATATAGGAAAAAGCACAATTTGCCTTAGATTTTGTTCTGGAACATTTACCACGCGCTGATCGCACAACCCAAACTATATTGATGCAAGAAGCAACAAAACTGTGTTCAACATATCCAGTGTTATTTAGTGACAAAGTTTTATCTTGTATACGACAGAAAAATTCTTTAAGGTGATATATTAAATATTTTTACACTCTTGATTTAAATACAAAATTAAAAATAATAATATGATTTAATTTGTAGTCAACAATTATCAACAACAGAAATAGCAAATAAAACATCTGGCGGTGTGACGATAGTAAATTTAAATTCTCCAACAACAATAGTTACATCATCAACAATTAGTACAATATCCAAACCACCTTTGTCAATAGCAGCTAATTCAATAGCCATAACAACAGCAACTAACACAAATTTAACGCCATCAACTGGTATCAATAGTATAGTAACAACAAATTCAATTTTAGGAAATCATATTGTAACAATTAGTACTAATAATAATACACCTAGTGCAGCAACAATTTCAGCAATTACAGTACCAGCACCTTTAATTACAACAGCTACTGCTACAATTACTACAAACACACAAACAACACATACTGGGTATACAAGACGTGTTAAATTAGGTGATTCTAGAAGTACTGGAAAATTACACAATTCTAGTAATACGCACAGAAGTATGACAAGACTGCATGGTAAATATCTTATCAAAATATAAAGAAATAATATAATAAATATCATAAATGATTTAGGCGGATCTGTAGGTGGATTACATAAAAGTATAGATAGATTAAGTTCATCACAACAAATTAATAATGGTCATTCTAGTGGAAATGTTGCACAACAACAAGCCAATACACCAATACCTTCTAATAATGTAAAACATCATTATTAATTGATATTATTAACTACAAATTCATATTTAATTAATTTTTAGTACATATTTACGTTGGGTATACCGTCAACAACAAAAATAACATCCGGTGGCGTTACTGTAACTTCTGGTGGTGTTCATTCTCAAGGACCTATTACTTTGTTAGATCCTCTAAATCAATCAAGTGGTTCAATATCAACTACACCAACTATTAGTGCTATGCAAAAATCCATAACTTCTTTTCCAATTAATTCTGAAGTTATTGTTTCTGGGCCAACAACAAATGTAACAAGACGTAATGATAATACTAGTGTTACACTTTTAAACGCTAATAATAGTATCATAAATCAAAGAATGAGTACATTTGAACCATATCAAATAATGCGTGATCCGGTACAACAATTTTGTGAAAAAAATTTTCTATCAATTAAAAAGTATATGGATGAATCTTCAAATTTTTTACCACCACCTACTAAATGTACATTAGAAGGTTAATTTTGAACACAATTGCAATACATATTTATATATAAATATTTATAATTTTTTTCCAAATTATAGAAAGAAGAAGTAAAAAAATTGCTAAATTACATTTTGCATGTCAAATTCGTGGGCCACATTGTTTATATTCACAACGAACTTCATGCTTTACAATGCGTACTAAAAATCCAAAAACATGGATCCATTTAATGTTTTTAGATTTTCAAGTTAGAAATTATGTTAGTTTTTTATTTACTAAAAACGTTTGTAAATTAATTTTAAATTTTATTTTTAGGTTAAAGAAAAGTGCGTACTTAGTACAAGAGAACCGGGTGTGAGTAATTTAAAAAATTTGTGGCAATTACTTAAATGTGAAAATCCAACTTTTACTGAATTAGTAACTAGCCATTTTCCATCTGTCAAGGTTTGTAATACATTTAGTGATGAAAATTGATAAATTCTTTTTTAAGTTATTCTTCTTGGCTTGTAGAAATGTATTTTGTAGTTAGAGTAAAATAAAAAATATTTTTTTTAGGATCGAGAACATTTAGTAAATGAATTACGACATTCAGGATTTTTAGATGTTTTTGAAGTTATGAAAACAGATAAAACAAAACCTAATGCAAATGAATTAGAATTTCAATGGGGTTGTTTTTTATGTAATCATCCTGATCGTGCAGCATTTTTACATGGTAATAATCAACCAATGATTGAAGGACAATTAAAAGAAAAAAAAGGTAAATGGAGATTATTTAGACGTTGGCGGACAAGATATTTTACATTATCTGGAGCTCATTTATCTTGTAAAGGATCAGTAAGTACAGGATCTTGTAAAGGATCATCACCAGTTTTTATTATAAACAAAAGTATTTTAATAAATTTCCTTTTATTTTTTTACTTTATTGTTATTACAATAGAGTGGTGGTGAAAGTATTGATGTTAATCAAATACGTTCTGTAAAAGTTTCAAGAGGTGCAAGAAATATTCCAAAAGCATTCGAAATATTTACCGGTGATCAAACTTTAATATTAAAACCAAAAGATGAAAAAAGTGCTGAAGAATGGGTGCAGTGCCTTAGTATAGCTGTAGCACATTCGCAAGCTACAGTTAAAACACATAGTCTTCCATCTCGTGGTATAGGTAGTAATAATATAAAATCGTTTTAAACGTGTTTTTTTTATAAATGCAACATATCTAAAAGATAAAGAGTGAAAAAAATGAATGTTATAAATTTTTAAAATGACGTAATTTTTGAAAAAAAGATTTATATAAAAAGAAAAAATTGTTATCTAAAATAAGAATAAAATTTAGTTTTAATAGGAATTAAATAAAATATCTATACATTATAATATTTTTATATTGCTAAAAGCAATTAAATAATTATTAAATTTGATAAAATATTGATTAGGAAAATTTTATGAATACAGTCTTTCTTTTTATATTATTAAAATCACCATGACAGGGTAATATGATTTTTTCTATACACATATATACGGAATATATGTACATAATTTTATGTAGGTTCAATAATTTAAAAACAAAAAAAAATTTCTCTTGAGATCCTAGGTGGGAAATGTAGTTTCAGTTAAACTTGTTAAACCCAAATTTTTAATTTAAAATAAAGTTTTTATAAGTTAAAACGAGCTTGAAGTATTTTTCTCGAATCTTCAAACAACAGTAACAACTATTATAATAAAGTCCCTACATAGTTTTTAATACGGCAGTTTATAAATTATTTTAAGAAAGTTTAATTTTCATTGTAAAACAAATTAAAATTTGTTAAATTAATATTTTGAAGTAAAAAAAAAACAAATTTTGTTTTTTGTTTTTTTGTGAAGTGATTTTTTTTTTATATAAAATTAAAAAACTCATAATATTTATAGTATATGTTTACTGTTTACTTAACTTATTTTCTGGTTATTTTATAAATTTAAATTTTATAAATGAAAAATATTATTATGAAAAGCAAAAAAAAAAAATATATAGATATACATATATATATATAGATTTTACAGCGCATAATTATACAATATATTATACATATTTAAATATTTTTGTAATAAAAAAATTTATTAAAATATAATTTCTGTTTGAGAATTATTTCTTAGTTATTGTATTATATTGAAAATTTAAATAATTGAATCATCGAATAATTTATTAAGCATTGTATGAACTTCATGTGGTTTATATTTAACATATTTTTCTGGATTTTTACTAAATTGAACATCAGCATACCTAAAAATATTTATTTTCATTTGATATACAATATGCAATTTAATTTAAAAATTTTGTTACGTTTCATAAAATTGATTATATTTTGGAAGAATATGTTCAATATTATCACGTTTTAAACCTTCGCGTAAACTTATATCTGGAATTGAAATGCCACGTTGAACTTTACAAATATCTTCCAAATCCTTATTAAAATTCTAACAAAAAAATTTTTTTTTATTAGTATTTTTTTAAAATAATCATCTGAAATTTACCGAAAAACGATCTTTTAATGTTTGCCTTTCTTTGTCTTTTACTTTTCCATTTATTGGTCTTGGTAAATCATCCAAAGAAAAATTATTTAAAAGTTTAGACCATGATTTCTGATATGATATTTTTAATTCATTTATAATATCTAAATAATTTCTTTCACAGTCTGGTGATGCTAATATTACCAAATCCATTAAATTTGATCTTTGTAATGATTTCAATATGTAAAAAATATTATTTAATCGGAATAAATATTTTGTTGCTGAATCACTATAATATTCACATTTAGCAATTATTGTTAAATTAAGTTCTGAGAGGACTTTTTCTGAAATTTGATTAAAACATTGAATTAAAAATAAAATGATTAAATTTTTTTTTATATTTACTTATATAAATTGCAAGTAATGCTTTTTTCTTTTCTTCATGAGTTAATGATTTCTTCATTAAAATTGTATCTAGTTGACTTGCATACAATACATCACCTTCAAATATTTCTCCTACAACATCAAAATGTTCCAATAAATTTTCAATAAACCAAATTGTATTTGAAGTTAATTCGTGAACAGTAGCATCTTTTGGTACATTTGAAGAACCACCTGAATATGCATTACCATATGGAACTATATTAGTGCCAGAATCACCTTTGACCACTTCAAGAAATTGTTCTAAGGCTTTATTTCCCTAAAATATTAAAAAAAAAAAATTTAAGATAAATTAAATAAAAAAATACAATTAGTTATTTACAGTTTGTTGAAGTTTATTTAAAACTTTACGAAGTTGTTCTTTTTGGTGAGCGTCACATGTACGATCAATATCTGGTTGTAAAATTATTACTCTTTTTAATGCAGAAAATATACCCAAAACCGATGTCCATTCTTTTTTTGCAATATTACGTACAACACGATTTGTAATTACCTAAAATTAAAAATATATTTTTTGCCAAATAAAACTTACTTTGAAACTTTTACCTCTGCATCCTTAACTACCATTTCAATAGAATTGTAAGCTAATTTTGAGAATACTTCAGTATGTTTTGTTTGGGGAATGATGTCATTGAGTAAAGTTCTTTCCCAAACTAAAAGACGTTGAAGACCTAAAAGTAGTACTAAATACTTATCTAATTCTTGATCACCATCAGTATAATCTTCAACATTTAAATGTTCAGAGTATGAAGAATTTTTTTTTAATGTGAGTCCAGTTGATTGTTCAATTGATGAAATCATTTTACTAGCTTTTTTCTCAAATCTAATACATTTTTTTTGTTTAAATTACGTTTGGACTACTAAAAGCTAGATATAATTACTTACATATGCTGTAATCTTGATGATGTTGTTCTTTCCTTTCCTGTTCTACTCGTATATTGTTTACGAATTGGTTCATTACCCCAACTACCACTTTTTTGATGATCTTTAAGATTTTGTAATGAACGAAATACAACTTCACTTCTTTCTTCTGAATAAATTTCAATAAATTCTTTACGTAAATTTTGTTCTAACCAAAATGAAATTATTTTTAATTCTTCTCTTGTATTTGGTGTTATTTGTTTAATAGATGAACAATCTTCATTAGATGAATCTTCATCCATATAAATTAAATCAAGTAAATCCACTGGTTTTAAAGGACTACTGTGTTTTTTCAGCATTAATTTATAATAATTATTTAAACTTTCACAACCAGTATTAAATAAACTGGTTACATTTTCTAATTCAACACTTTGGGAATTATTTTCTAGAAAATAATTCATTGCAATTTTAAGACGATCTAAAGCTTGTAAAAATGGTGCAATATTTCCTTCATTAGGACCCCTATGAATTAAACCGCATACTTCCTGTGAAGCATCATAATGAGATAAAACAACTTCAAGACCTTGTAAAGTAGAATCTAGATCTAAAAAACATGTTTTATAATATTCTGACATTTAATTATAAGCATAAAAATTTAACCAACTTTGTTGTCTTTTTTGTAAATGCTCAGTTTGACTATAAACTGGTAAAATTGTTTCTTCTAATTTTGCTAAACGATTTTCAAATGTTGTTAATATTGATGACATATTTTTAGTTAAATCATGATATTTATCAACTCTATCTTTTAATATTGAAAAATTTGAAGTTTCCTTAAAAAAAATTATTGCTTTATAAATTTTAGATAATAAATATTAGTTTTACTTTTTCCAATTTATTTCCAATTTTTAAAGTATTATCTAAAGAAGTCATTTTAATTTTTGTTTATATAGCACATAAATATAAAATAAAATTAATGAAAATAAAAAATTTAAAAGGATATGTGAAAACCCACTTTTACAAGCATTTTCAAGTATTTTACTTTGACATTGACATTTGATAGTACTGCAAAATGTCAATTAGGAATCAGCTGATTAATAAAAACAAGTTTTTTTTTTTACGATTAACGGTTACTGTATATAGAGCAAATTGATTGTTTACTGGGTTGTATTTGTCCTTCATTTTACTTAAATAATTTTATATTTTAATTTTTATTTTATCATGAATTTGTATTTTATTTTATAACTTGAAGATGCAGTTCTAAAAGTGGAAGAGGGTATAAAAGAAAAAAACTAATTAAACATCAAGAAAAAAAATAAAAAGTAAAATTTAAAACAGTTTTCGTTGAATTCTTATCAAAATATTTTTGTACTTAAAAAAATTAATTTTTCACATTGATTTATTTGAAAAAATCCATTATGAATTCACAATCAAAATATTTTTTACACGACTGCAGCTATTAAGATAAGGAAATAAGGTTGATACTTGATTAAAATTGCAGTAGTTAAACTTTGCTTCGCAATATACCGTTCAAATTCTCTTTATTTATACTGGGCAGCGAACTTTAGTTTAACCAAAAAAAACAATATATATAATATTATGTATATTATACATGTCGTTTTCACTTCAATTATATGCATATAGCTTCAAAATCATGAATCAAGTTGGTAATTATATAATTTAGTGATTTTTGTTGCTCTTTAGACATTGGCTATTAAAAGACAAATGATTTCAACTGTTTTGCAAACATCAATAGACGCTTTTTTTTTTTTTAAATCGAAACAGATCATAGATCTGAGCACTCCCTGACTAGTAAATAGAGCACGCTAAGTAAATAGACTATGCTCAGAGCGCTCAGATTTAATAAAAAATATACAATTTGAATAAAATGTCGGTGTTGAATAACTTTCGTAAAAATGATCGGATCCTTAATTTGGTTCTTAAATGATTCCTTTTCACTTTCTGGTCTGGCGCGTGCCCTTCTGTTTTTAATTTTTTTATTTATTTTTAGTTTTTTTTAATTTTAAAATTTTCTATTTTCCATACAAAACTTTAGTAAAATTCTTACGTTTAGAATCAATTAAATATAAAAATAAATAATAAAATATGTTCACTTTTTCATTTAAAAAAGTTAAAATTAAGTTTTTTACGTTTTCAATATAAAAATGTCAATAATTTTTTGTTTTATGTAAATTATGAATTATATATTAGTAAATATTTTTTGTACAACCTATATCATTTTCTATCATTTAAAAATTCCATTTTGAATATAAGAATTTTACACAAAAGAAATATATCACGGCAATACTTTTCAAATACAAATGCATTTATTAGTTAAATGCGAAACGTCTAACACCCTTAGAATTGTATTATTCGTATTTTTTTATGGCGAAAATTAAAAAATTTTAATTTCTCGAAAAATGATCGAAAAAAACCGGAAAAGAGGTACGCACCTGATGTAATGATAAATTAAAGTCAATTTTCGGCCTGTTTTAGAAGGTCCGGCAACGTGGCCCTTTATTGTAAACACCGCCGTAAATTTGACTACGTTAAAAAACTAATATTTAATAATAAAAATCTTGAAAATTGAAAACTAAAATTGACAAAAAACAACGAATGAGTCGAAAATTAAAAATGGATTGGATACTGAAAGAAAATAGAAAAAGCAATTTGACTTTTATTTTAACTCTTAACCTTAAAAAGCTCATAATTAGGCATTTGCTAACATTTAGTTGGAGATTGTTATTTCTGGACCATATACCAACAACTCACAATCACGAGTGGAAATTACAGTTTTTGGTATCGTCAGCAAAACTAGGAAGACGTGAGTGGAATAAACATAGAGGACTGTCATAGGTCGACATTACGAAAAATAAAAGAACTAGATGGCTGCCTTGTGGCACTCCTAAATTTGCAGCATAAGTTGCGGAAATCGTTAATCTAAAAAGGACTTGGTATTATGTACGTACATGACAAGTAGGACGATAACCATTTAAGGCTATGACTTGAAAACCCTACCGCTTTATTCTTTTCAAGGATAATTTTTTTGGGAATTAGATCAAAGGGCTACTGATATCAGTAAATAGTACCACATCAACATGTTTTTTATTTCCCATAGTATTTAAAATATGAGAGACGACAGTCATATTAGTAACTGTGGACCTACCCTTTTGGAAACCATGTTGTTCTGGTGGAATAAATGGTTGACAATAATCAAAATACGAGCACATTATTTTTTCAAATAATTTGGAATAGTTGACAGTTTAGCAATGGGTCTACAATTGCTTACATCGAAACAAGCCCCTTTTTTATGTATTGGGTTAATAAGTCCAAGGCTCAGTGAAGGAGCCACATTGAATTGACAAATTAAATAATTTGCTTCAACGAGCTAAATTTTTTCCATGAAAATTAGCATTTCAGTAAAAGGAAGTCATCTACAAGCCTTACAATTAAAATCTTAGACAAACGTCAAAATGTTTTTGAATTTTATTTTGCTCAGTCATACTTGAAATATTTGTGCTGGACACGTAGATTGTGATCTGAGCGCGCTCTGATTTAAAAAAAAAAACATGAATCACAAGCTCGGAGTGCTCAGAGCAAAAAAATAAAAGTACGATTTTTATTTTGACAGTTTATGCTCTGATTATGCCTAATCTATACGTCCTAAAGTATTCGTGGAGTGCAGACTTGTTTTTATTGATCAGCTGTGAAGTGTGAATGATCTAAAGATAAATAAAAAGTTAATTGGAAACGAATTTCTTAAAACAAGTTTATTCACATTGATTGAGGATTGTGAAATATGTAGTGTCATATGAAATATTGTTTTTTTAATTCAGATGAGACTGACATAATTACATTTTTTTTGTAGGGCAATCAATAGCAGAAAATGCGAATGTTCTTGCAGTCCAATTACAAGCGATAACTGACGGAATACTGATTGTCGTTACTACACTTTCTTGACTAAACAATATAAACAATAAACCAACACCAACTGTCAACACCAGATTCTCAGTCACCACAGCGAAGCGAATAGGAATTTAGCAAATATATTACTTTTAGATTGAACGCTGTGTAATTCAGCAAAGGAGTTACCATCGAGCAAAGCTAATGAGTAATAGATAATTGGAGTACACGTGTAATAGATAATCGGAACACTACAAAAAAAATTGTTATAGTCAATTTGTTAAAAAAGTGTAACAATTTGTACAATTTACACAGAGAATCCGTCGTGTCTTAAGAGAAAAATCTACTCGTTAAACTACAACATAATATGTATCAAAAAATTTAGAATATCATTAGTAAGTTGGATGAACTTATAAATAACTCTAAACAACAGCAAATAATAAATCGATGAATAATATATTATATATGCATATATTACAAAAATCAAAATCAGCAGAATAGAAAAACTGAAGACACAAAACATCATAGTCAAGTCAAGAATACGGATAAATAGAATTGAAGAAAAGTATGAAATAAACAATCAGCTCAAGTTATTCAAAGCGCCAATGTCAATGAAACAGATGAATTCGGTATTAAATTTTGCAAAAAAATAGAAAACCATATTTACATTAATCTGGATTGGAGAAAAATTTTGTAATAGAACATCTTTACATTTCGAGGTGCATTAATTGTAATAATTTCGGATACTACAAAGCATACTACCAAGACCTAAACATATTGCTGCAGTT
Source organism: Poecilobothrus nobilitatus (assembly GCA_947095535.1). Taxonomy (NCBI): domain Eukaryota; kingdom Metazoa; phylum Arthropoda; class Insecta; order Diptera; family Dolichopodidae; genus Poecilobothrus; species Poecilobothrus nobilitatus. The sequence continues at coordinate 118,543,937 of OX352774.1, forward strand.
AACATAGCGTAGTGCTATGAATTAACATAGCGGAAATACTGTGTTACGAAACTTCGGCTTGTACAAGTGATTCTGCACAATGTTCCAATTGGAAAACTAGAAACTTTAGTTGCGACATTTAAGTTCAACTGTTATCCCTAAGCCAAGATGTTGATAACCCAAAAATTACGTCAATTTTGTCTATGTCAATGTTAGAAGTATCAGGAAAAAATCGATGAAATATCTATATTTTTAAAATGATATCCAGAAATAGATGTAATAGTCTGTATTCTGTAAAGAAATATGGCTTTATAATAATGAAGACTAATACTTTGTCATTGAAGATTTCAACGGAATATTCAATAGTTGCAACGATTACATGGGAGGAGGCACAGTGATATACGCACAATACTTACAATAGCTGCAGCCTACAGAACAGTTAATGATTGCGAAAAAATATTCACAATATTTATTAAACAAATAAATACTGATAAATAAAAGATTTGGTATCATTTTGGTACATTTGGTATTCGTGAAGAATTGCATTAATAACTTTGCGAGATTAGTTAAGATTAATAATTTAAACAATCCAGCAGAAATTACTGACTCCTCTGCTACTGCGATTGATCACGTTGTGAACAACTTATACTCTAAAAAACATGATTTTTTTTGGAACTATTTGTTATACCGGTTTACGACCATAAAGCTATAAAAATAACAATCAATAGACTTCGGAGAGTACTAAATCCAATAGTGAAAACAAAGTACAATATAACTGACTACGTAAAAACAACTTTTATCAATAACACAATCATTAACATTGACGAAGTAATCAACATCATAACCTAGGTTAAAGAAAAAGTAACACAAGAAAAAACCCGTAAAACTCGCGAGAACAATTGTATTAATGTTGATTTTATAAAGACAATATTAAAGACTATTGGTACAAAAACTCCAAAAAAAAAAACAAAAATAATAATAAAATAGTTTAGAAATATAAAGAAGTAAGGAATAAAACTTCATAGTACGAAAAATTAAACAAAAACTATTAAACGATCAAATTCATAAAGCTAGTGGTAATTCGAGGAAAGTGTGAATAATCCTAAATAAACAGGTACTAAGTAGAACAAATAACAAAAAACAACCTATAAACACAATTAAGATCGATTGAAATGAAACGCAAAATGAACAACAAATAGCAAATCAATTTACTTATTTCAATTAAATAGGTGTTGAGTTTAGAAATGAAATCAACACTAGATCTGTGTTGCTTTTTCCAACGGACACTAATGAAATGCAAACCACAAGTGACTACCTAAAAAATTAAGCTCTTTCTTAAAATCTATTAGTGAAATACTCTATAGGAATCTAGCTAAGCTGATCAACCAAGTACTATACCCAACTCCTAAGTATCTCCAAGTATACTCAATACCCAAGTATTTACATTTAAGTATATCCATATATGTGAAGTGAGTATACCCATATATGAGAGTGAAGTCCAATATCTAGTTTGAGTGTCTAAAATATTTGAAGAAATAATTAACCAAAAGGATTGTATCCTTCATCAGTGACACTTGTGAATTCGAGACCTTTTTCAATTTGGATTCCAAAACTTACCTAATACGCCGCCAGCACTAGCCGAGATGATGAAATATGTCAACGAATTTATTTCATCATCTCGGCTAGTGCTGGCAGAATTATGTGAATGCTATATGTCGATATGAAAAAAGCTTTCAAAACTATGTGGACCACAATCTACTGCTTCAAAGCATAGAATAATTGGATATAAGAGGAGCCCCAAATGACTTGATTAAAACTTATTTTGCAAACAAAGATGCGGTAACTAAGGTTAACAACAGATATAGAAAATCTGAAACAGGTTTCAACAGCCAAACACCTTAGCATACTAATTGAAGATTAACTTCAAAGGAATCCTCATGTAGAGGATATCTGCTCCAAAGTCATTCCTTTAATTGGTGTCATTAGAAGAGCAAATCTCAGAATTGCCCCGAATACAGCCAGAATGTGCATCAATTCGCATGTCATATGCCATATTAAATACAACCTAATAAATTCGTTTCTGAAAGTCTTATCAATAAATGTCAGCAGATACAAATGAAAGCAATTTAATATCTCTACAGATATGATCGATTATGCGGGATTTTGCAGAATCAAGGAAGTAATTAGCATATTGAAAATAATAAATAACAAAAGAAAGTATAATATAAATTTACAAAACAGGGACCAGATTGCGGAGAAACCACCTAGCAGTAGTCAATTAATTAACATATACCAAAAAGCAAAATGCAAAAACATAAACAAAGCTTGGTTTCGGCTGTTACCAGTACTAAACTTGACACCTTCAAAAAACTTGCACTTTAACATACCAAAAATAACACATATTAAAATAGATTGAATATAACATTCAAACACGCTTCAACACTATCCTATATTGTGAAATTAAACATTTATAGCACAACAATTAATACACCTCAATTACAGTTAACAAAAACTGAAACTGCCAAACAGGTGCCATTATTTATTTTGTTTTTATATAAGTAACATATTGAATAGAATATTTAGATTCAATATGTTTCATATTATAAATATATCCAGCCATTGGTGCAGTGGTTGCCGCACCGCTTCTCATTCATAAGGGAATGAGAGGTCTCGAGTTCGATTCCCGGCTGAATACAATAATTATAAAATAAAAAAAAAATATTCATATATCGCAATATATAAATACTTTATATATCATAATATCTCGTACACTCCACATTCCTATCAGGAAACGGGGGTTGTAGCTACCTGGCACATTTATGTACGACGGTAGCTGGATATAAATAAATAAATAAATAAATATTATAAACAATAATAATAATAAAATAATTGGTTTAGAATTGCACATAATAAATTATATAAATTGTATATATAAACTGAAATATTTTATGTACATAGATAACATATTTCATATTTCTTGAAATATTAAGGTGGATTTATAAACAAATCTAATATGAAATGTCATAGATTTGTTTAAAGTTTAGTATACTGTTGTATAGATAAAAGTTTAGTATATTTAGTATAGATTTGTTTAAAGTTTAGTATAGTTAAAAGCATAGAGATAAAATACAGTAACACTTAACAGAAAAAATTCCAATAAGGAAGATTTTAGTAAAAGAAAATCCAATAAAAATAGTTTTAAAAATCCTTATGGCATTAAAAAATCCAAAGAAAATCTTTTAAATAAATAAATAATTCAGTGAAAAAAATTTATTTCACCAAAGCAAATCATTTTAGTTTAATTTAAAATTTAAATTATATATTATATTAAATATAAAATTAATATTACAAAAATATAGTTTAATGTACTATTTAGTACTAAACATTAGGTAGCCCATAATCCATATACCTTTTAGCAAAGACTTATACATATAGGTAACCGCCTAAAATCATTGCATGTATATTATTAGTATGGAATTAAAAAAAAAGATAATAAAAGCAATAATTTAAATATTTAACGTAGCTTAAGTTATTATAATTAAAGTAAAAATACTTATTAGCTCTGAAAGTTTATTGCGGCGATTAAGTTCTATATAAGACTATTTTTCATCAAAGTAAGCAAATTTCATTTATTTATTTTGTTATTTAATTTAAAATAACAGCTCAATATTCTATTATAAGATATAATATAAAAATAAACGAACTAATTACTGATGGTAGAAAAGTTTAAACTGCCGCGCCATTTAATATTAAAACTGATATTATTGGATTTTTTTGATAAATTATTTTTTATTGATTTTTATTACAGCATTTTGATATATTGATTTTTAGATTATACTGGAAATGTTCCTAAATGAATTACATTATATAATTCTAACGTTTAAATCCACTATTGTGAAATTTTTTCTATTACTTTAGAAGATAACATTGTAAAATTGTTATATAACTTTAGGTCATGGTAAGTTCTAAGGACATTTAATTAAAAAAAAACATAATTTCATATTTTTATATAAGTGTTTTAATTAGGTCTTTATTTATAAAACAAATAAATATAAGCTCACTAAAATTTATCTATAAAATGTTTTCTTTTATCTTTTAATCATATTTCGATTTTGTTTTTGTTTTTCTAATAAATACATTTTAACGTAAAACTAATAATTACTACAAAAGTAAAAACTATACAAAATAAAAAAAAGAGAAAAATAAATAAATAATAAAACTTTAGCTTAAATACAATCATTATCTTATATCTCTTATAAATATATAAATAGAATAATTAAAAAAGAGTTTAATAAAAAATATATTTAAATATATATATAAATATATATGTATATGTTTATTTAAATAAAATCATATATAATCTAATATAAATAATTTTGCATTGGTTCCTCTGGTTTTCCACATGATCCATAATATTGTAATCTTACTAAATTTCTAGTTCGGCAACTTTCTAAATTTAAGAAACAAAGATTTGTATAGGTTTTATTATCTGTACCACAAACTGGTTCAAATTCTTTTGGACATATTCTAGCACATCCTTTAAATGAGAATGCACCTAAACAACGATCAATTGGTACAATATATACATGACGACCACAATTTTTTTGTTTCATATGACATTCATTTTTATAAAATTGTAAATCTGAACCACATACAAAATTTGATGGTTGTGCATCACAATCAGCATTGCAATATTGTGTTAATAAGCAATGTTTTAAATTAATTGGTACAACATGTGATTCACATGTACGACGTTTAAATTCACACATTGATGGATATGTATTAAAATCTGAACCACATATCGGTCCACTTTCAACTTCTGATGATGTACAACGATCACCACAATCTTTTTCTTTCGTTTTAATATCTGAACATTCACCGACATGTGCTAATTGTACACCACGTAAACATGTTGCATGTGCTAATTCACATTCACTTGTATACACTTTAGCATCAGTACCACAAAATTTATCATTTTGTTTTGATGAAAACATACCACCAAATAATTTATTAAATTCTTTACATGTTGGTAATTGTTTACAACGATTTAAACGACTTTTGCATTTATCCATACTAACTTTACGTATTGCTTTACGATATGAACCACAATTTAACATTTTTAATTCACATATTGATGTATAAACATTTCCATCACTACCACAAACATATTGTGTTTCATTTTTTGCACATTCTGTTGGACAATCTAATTTTTCGTCATTTGATGTACGTTGTTCTTGTGACATACAATATGATAATGGTACTTCAAATATGTGTTTACCACAATTGGATGATCTCATTTTACATGGACTAGCATATAAACGACCATCTGAACCACATGTAGGTCTTGCTACACGCCAACATGATTCACGACACATTCTTGTACTTTGACAATGTTTGCGGTTTGTTTTAACAACACCTTGACCACATGTTAAAAGTTTCATTTCGCATGTTGAGTTGTACACATTTCCTATATAAATATAAAAAAAAAGATAATAAAATTAAATCAGAATTTATGTATAATATAATATTATATATGTAAACAGCTTTCTTACCATCAGATGCACAAACTGGTCCATCTCTTGGCGCACTATCACAATTAACTGGACACGATTCCCTAATAGCACTTGTATTTGTACATGGACCAACATGTGATAAAGTTAATGCTGAAGCTCCAACACGACATGCTTGTACTCTTAACATGCATCTAAGTTGAATTGTACAGTTATATAAATATTATGAAGTCAAATTAAATAGTAAAATATATTAAAATATTACCTATTCAAATATGTTCGACCATCTGAACCACAAACTAAATCTTTTTCTGATGGACATCGATGTTTACATTCTGATCCTTTAGCTCTTTCACATCCTTCTTTATCTTCCTGTAAAGAAAACATTTAGTTATTTAAATAAATATATACAATATAATGTATCCTCATTTTTAATAAATCCTTTGTAATTAAATTTAAATAAAAGTTTCTCTCTTAAGTTTTTTATTTTTCTTTTGAATTTGATTATAGCTGATTATAGTTTAATAGGATCATTTCTCTGTATAATATGATCATTATTGCCTATTTTTATCTGAAACTTTTCAGAAATTATCATGAAATTACTGTAAAACAAAAAAATTAACATAAAAAAGAAATTATTTTATTTTGAATAAAAAGAAAAGTTTTAAAAAATTTTCCCTATTTATTTTTTTTACAAAGAAAATTGAAAAGAAAAAAATATTAAAACTTTTACTTGGCAATAAACATTTTCCCCATTTCATTTTTTTTAATCGTTATGGGATTAAATTGGCAAGGAAAAGTTTTTTCCTTTTGTTTCGTAAATTTTAGTTTTCTTTGTTAGATATTTCATGAACTTCCATTTTTGTACATATATGTACTATATAGAAGAAAAGCAATTTTACGTATGTTTAACGATTACTTTTTCTTAAATTTACAGTAAAACTTTGATTAAATGAAAATGAAATGAAATGAAAAACAAAAATAAAAATGATTTGAATGGAACCGAAATAAATAGAAGAATGAATTAAGAGTCTGCTCTTAATCAGTTTAGTATGAAAGTTTTATTTATTAATACCTAGATTTGGCCTTCTCTCTTTTAACCTCACACTTAAATATAAAGAAAGCTTATAAATTATAGCATCTATACATTAATATATAATTACGTAGATAGTTACTCAATGAACTGATACGGTTATAATAAATTTTTCGTTTATATTTTCATATTACACATTATTAAAATTTTATAATTTTGTAAATTAAATTGTTTTGTAATAATTTTAAAAGAAGGTACACTTTATTGGATTTAATCCTTAGAGATCAGTAATGCAAAAGATGGATAAAATTGTGTTAGTTAAATTGTGTAATTAAAATCATTTCAAAAGTCATTTAAAAATTAACCGACGTCGAAATAATACTAGTAAGAAAGTAAATCCATATATTGTCAAAGCTAAAATATTTTTTAAAATTTTATTTTTATTTAATAAATAAAAACATGAAATTATAATTACATCAACTCCCTTGACATCTGTTCCATTTTTCATAGTTTTACAGTATATTGAAAGAAAATAGTTATTTTTATTATTTACTTCTACTTTCTTTTCGTTAATTTTTATACTTCTAGTAGTTAAATTTTTTAATTCATTACTAGTTTTGTGTTATATATACTACCTACGATACTCTAATTAGTGACATTAATGATGCGAAAATTGTTTTTATTACCACCCAATTATAAAAGTAATGATTTCACACAAAAATGGTATGAAAAATATAAAACATAAAATAAAAAAATAAAACAAGTCAAAAATGGTAATAAACATAATTTAAAAATTAACTTATTGACTTACACCTGAGCAACTTAACTCTTTTTTTTAACACCCATATTTGATAACTATCATTTATATATTTATTCCACTTACTTACAATTTTTATTAGTAAATTGGAGTTAAACTCACCTTAACTTGATTAACTGGTATTCTTGAACATGTACGTTTTTTCATTTCACATATATTTGCATAAATTATACCATCACTTCCACATACTGGTTCTGGTGGTGTTGTTGCTGGTGGACATGATCTTGGACAATTACTATTTGAAGCACGATTTTGTCTACCAGCCAAACCATTAATACCATTTGTTGTAAAAGATGTATCAGAAGAGTTATTATTCAAAGTTGAGTTCTGTAATTTTTGTGTTGTTACAAATAATGATGGTTGCATAGTTGTATAAATACTACCACCATCTGATGATGTTACTGATACCATATCATCATTATAATCATCATTAATAATATCAGGTGTATCAGTTGCCACTATTTTCGCTGATGATAATAAAGATGATGATGATGATAATAATGATGATAATGAAGGAGTATTATTTTCATCAAAATATGGATATGGAGAATTTTGATTATTATTAAATTTTACAGTTATTACGCGTATAGGTGAATCTTTGTAATAGAAAAAATTAAAAAAAAAAATTGAATTAAATACTTGTATTTAAAAGAGAAAAAAAATTAATAATAAAAGAAAAAAAATTGTAACTTTTATACGGCGGTTGAATACCTTAATTTTTGTTTTGTCCATAATTGATTTTTGTATGGATCGCTTAAAATTAAAATGTACTATTTAAGATTTTCATTAGTTCTGAAAAAAACCGAAGATTTCGTTTAAAATTTCATAAATAATCCTACAATGAGAATCGAAAATGTATGCAATCTTTGGTAATATTTGAGAAGAAAATATTGCGAAAAATTTTAAAAGCGGTTTAGTAGCAAGATGGTATATTTTGCAGATTAGGAATTTTATTAACAACAATTTTATAAAGGTTCACCATTAATTTTAAGTATAAAAATATTTACTTAAAACTTTGATGATATGAAAAATCTATAAATAAAATATTACAAAATAGCAGACCAAAGTAAATTAGAAAAACAATTTAAACGATATATAAGAAAAATGATCCCATAAGGAAATGTGTTTTTAAAAAATACATTTTTCTCATTACGCTCGGTCTTAAAACGATACTATATCTCAGTTCTTATATATTTTGTTCTTTATATACTATATATTTTTATACTTTTAGCTTTTATTATATACTTTAACTAATTAAAAAAACTCATTTTTTTAAATTTTATTTTTAAAATTCCTTTGAATCTAAATATATGCTTTAGAGTTTATAAAAAAAAAGCAATTTTTTAACTTTTGTATGTTAACCTTTAAATCTCAATTTTAATTTAGTTACAGTTGTTCAATTTAATTTTTAAACCCGAAAGTTATATATGATTAATTTCATATTAATATAAAATTTTTTTTTTCTTTTCTAAATTATAGATTGAATACATTTTATATACATAAAATTTTAAAAGATCAAGACCTATATTATAATCAAAAAACAACAAAACAAGAAAAAAAAAATAATTTGAAATCGAAATTTATTTCTAATCAAGTTTTTCTACTTAAAGATACCTGATGATGATTGTAGTTAACATTTTCAGATAATTTTAAGTAAAGGTGATCACGTTTTTTTTGTTTGTTGGAGGATTGTTTGTTATTTTTTTTTTGAAAACGAAAGTTTTTCAAAGTTTTTTTTTATATATTGTTTTTTTTTTTTAAAGAAATTTATTTTGTTTGACTTAATCAGGGAATTCTTTCATTAAGTCGATTTTATTTTAAGTTAAGGTTCAATGGACTATTACAAACTTTTTTTTTTTTTTTTTTGAAATAAAAGATTGTTAAAGGTTATAGATTAAATGATAGGTACATAAATATATAGTTACATTTATGTATATATGAACGTATGTTTATTGTGAAAATGATTTAACATTACATGCATTATTAAGAGGGAAGAGTTTATTTTAAAGTGAATTTGTGAATTGATTTGAATATCAAGCGTGGAAAATGTATTTTTTAATAGAAATTAAAAATAGAAAATGTAAAAAAAAAAAGTAAAATCTAAAGATAGAAAGTGATATAAGATTTTTGAAAAAAAAACATTAATGATTGAAAAATGATAATAAATGTTAATTATAGATTTCAAATTTTAGGTTTATGTAAACCTTTTTTTGTTTTTATGGTAAAATTTCAAGTTTTAAATAATCATTTAAAGATAACTCTGGTCATTTTATTTTTGACACTGTAATAAAAAAAAACCTAAGTATAATTATATTACTAAATACTGCTATTTTAAGATGCATTTCTTTATAATATATTTTATTATTTTATGAATATCTTATACTATATATACTTATTTGGTATTAAAATTCTTTAAAATAGTGTATTTGTTGGTTATTTTCTAATTTATTGTGTAAAAGTACATTTTACAAATAATTGATTTGATCCTATTTCATTCGGATGTAGGTTATCAGTAAAAATATTGAATTTTAGATTGATTTTTTTAATGATTTTTGTACAATAAAAATTAACTTTAAATTCAGTATAGCAAAATTAAATAATTAATTTTACCGCAGTAATTAATAGACTAGAATTATTTTTTAAAAGAAGTGACCAAAACAACGGTTAAGAGTCACCACTCACCAGACAAGGGCAAAAAATGTAATCAATTCTGATTAAATTCTATGATTAAAAGCCAAAATGCCGCAATTGTTTATGAATTAAAAACCACTTAATTTGTAATACTAAAGTCTAATTTTCATGCAACCGATATATCGGCTTTTTTGTTAGAGCATAGGCAGATGATACAAAAATACTATTTGTGTGATAAAGAAAAAAATAAAATATCTGGAGAAATTTCCATAAATATCAAGAGAACGATGTATTAATATTGAGAGAGTAACCATAATAATATTGTCTAAAAGATGTTCCCTGAAGTCTGAATATATTTTGCTATAACTACGGTCGATATTTTTACTACATACAAAAACAAAATGTGTATTCTACACAAAAACCATTCTGCACACTACTCTAAATTTTTATGGATGTTTGACATTTGAATTTTGAAGTTTGTAATGTTTGACATTTGAATTTTAAATTTTTAAGTTTGCTTTGGTCTATGTGATTTGCTACTTTTAATATTTTTGTGCAATACCAATACCATACTGGAGCATCCCACAGACCACAATATTCTTTCATTTCATACCCCTTTTCTATAAATTCAAAATGCTGCAGCTTCGAGATGCTCTGAAACGGGGTAATAATAATTAAATAAATTTCCATTTTCACCCTTAAAATATAATCATTGGAACAAATCACTTAATTCTCATATAGCTGCTTTGCTTATTATAGTTTCACACAAGAGCCAAAAGTACTGAACTTTCATTTAAGATCCATAAATTTTTATAAAAATGTTAATAAAATGTTAAAGTATATAATTTTTTTTGTTCTTTTTTATATGCTATATTACAAAATTAATTGCAAAACATTTGTTATTTTATAAAAAGTTTTAATTTTATTTTTCTTTTAAAATTCAAATGTTTACAAATTTTATTAGTTTTTGGCTCTTACTTTCAAAATTTGCAACGTCGTTGTGCCAATTTTTTTCTGTTATTTATATATTTATTTTAAGAGGTGAACAGAATTGAAAATTTATTTAAAAAAATTTAACTTGGCACATAGAAGAGAAACAAAAGGAAAACTTCTTGAATGGAGTTGTTAATTTTTATTTTTTTTTTAATTTGGATTTAAGTGTTTTCACAGGTCACATCATATAAAAATAAATATAATATTTTTTTTTTTTCTTTACTTTTAATTGAAGAATTTATCATATGGGAAGGGAATTACAATTTTCCAATTTGCATATATGTAATTTAAATCCTATATAATAACTTTGCAATTTTATATGCAAAACATGTTGATTATAGAATTGAATAAAATAAAAAAATGGACAAAACCACAATAATAAAAATCGAAACCAAATCGAGTAAGTAATTTAGAAAAAGTTAAAAAAAAAAAAATCATGTAAATCACGTATTAAATTTATTCTGATATACATTAAGTTATTTGATTTCTTTTATTTGTATATTATATTCTGTGGTCAAATATTATTTTATTATAAAAATTTTAAACAAAAATCTATTTTCAAATCTTATTTAATGAAATTTAAAAGTTTCTGAAATCTTAGAAGATTTAATTGTGGTTTGAAAATATACTTCGAAAAAAAAATTTAATCAAAGTCAAAAGTAACTTGACTAAGATAAGAGTAAAATTATATTGATCAATGATCAATATCTTGTATTTGACATTTGTTTAAATCAAGCAACAGCTAAATTTTTCATTTAGTGACCTATTTTAAAAAATTGAAAAGTCATTATAGCGTTAGTAAGTTAATAAATTTGTTAGTTGTTAGAATAGTAATAATTGTTACTACTACTACCAATTTTTTTAATACTACTACTATGAACTACAATGCTACATTAATCGAACAAGCAATTTACGAAATGCAAACGTATACAATCTGCAATTTTAATCTATCTTCCAACAAGAGTAGATCAAATTGCGTTATGTAGGTAAAATTATTTAATTCACGGATTTAAACGAAACTTGATCAATCTCTTGTTTTAATTTCCAACATATCGAGCTTGAGCCAAGGTTTAAACAAATAAATCAATAAATATACCAAGGTTATTGATTGTGCCAAGCCTAAACATATTTAGAATTAATTTTGTAAAAAGTGAGTTGGTTTCTTTTAGCATTCGAGATATAGATTTAAATCTTCCGTAATCTGTTGAATAGTGTGAAATATTAAAAAGTTCGATCGATCTCAAATTGTTTAGATTTTCTCTAAGTCTCATCTGTTCGCGAATTTGAAGGAATATATAATATCGCTTTAAATTCGCGAATAATTTGCTGAATAAAAAGGAATATCCGCCGCTAATTAATGTGTTTGCAAAGAATTGAAATCTATTAGAGAAAATCTAGTATTTTCTAATGAAGCCGAATTGGATCAGTCCATGGTGAATGACGTAAGGCGAACCTTAAAGCATGTTTTTTGGACTGATTTAATGCTGGAAATATTTATATCGCTATACGGAGATCAAATCTGATTTAAATATTCCAGTCTGACGTAGGTAATGAAAAGATGCTTCGTGATCAGAAAACTTCTTTGACCAACGCAACTGATCTTCAATAAATTTTAAAAAATTACATATTTTCGTATTTAATATTTTTTTGTTTTTGATTTATAAAAATTATACAGAAGCAGTTTCAGAAACTAGAAAAAAATACATAACACAAAGAATCACTTTTAATCTGCTTTGATTGATCATTTAAAGTATAGTATTAGTAGGGGACTAAAATCACTCACTACACGAACTGATTATATATCATATGGATACAGTTTTTAAAATGACGACTACAGAAGTTTCAAGATAATAGAGTTTTAATAAGATTTAAAGTATATGGTTCCATATAATTTATTTACCTAAAATAGAATATTCTTAATGTGCTAAATAAATCTTAAAAAGTTTCAAAACACTTAAAAAAGAAAGTTACATGAATTCATTTAAAAATAAAGTGATAATATAAGTAAAGGATTAAACTGAAGATCTAATATAGTTTATGATCTGAGAAAGAGATTAAATTGTACATATTTAAAAGTTATTATTATTATTTAAAAATTTATTGGAAAATAAATACTAAAGCCATTCAAAACAGTTAAGATCTAAATTAGAATCTAAAAAAAAAATTTAGAATTAGAAAGAATAATTTTTGGTAATTGAGTATTGTTAAAATGTGAAACCTGAAACGCAATTAAAATTCTTAAAAAATTAATTATTATGTTTAAAAATTATTATATAGAAATAATCTTAATAAAAAAAGTTTATTATATAATTAAAGAATATTTTCTTTTTAGATTTTATTTTTTTTTTTTATTTTTAAATGGTGTAAAATTTCTATTCAATTTTTAAATAGGTACCATAATTTTTGTTGAATAATATATTTGATTATAATTTTTTTTTTTTCTGTATATTTTTTAATTTATTTTAGGTTTAAAATAATAATAAAAAAAAATTTTTTACTCTTGACTTTATTTTTTTTTTTTTCTGAGAATAAAAATAAAATTATCCAGAAAAAAGATCCAAGTCAGATAAAAATAAATTAAAATTCTATGATTGGAAAGAATGTAATAATATACATTAAAAATTTTTAAATCTTTTAGAATCTAAGTGAAATGATAAAAAAAAAATTAGAGAGATTTTTAAGTCGAAAGTAAACGTATATATATATAATAATTAGGAAAACAACAGAAATTAGTTTTTATTATTTAAGTTAAAGTAGAAAAGATATGAATGTTAATAATATGTGTTAAATTAAAATTCACATTTTAATGGATTTGACAAGTATACTTTTTACAATTTTTGCAAAATTTTCTCACTATCTTTTCAAAATTGATATATTGAAAAGTGAAATGAAAATTAATATTTAAATTACAATATAAATGTCCCTAAAATGAAGTACTTATTAGCATTTTATCTATAGATAACTATAACAATTTACTTAACAGCAGTCTGTTATTCACATCTATACGTAATTTTATAATTAGGGATTGACGTCAAGTCTTTTTCAGTAAAAACAGTTTTAATAATTTCCTTTAAAAATTTTAATACTATTCAGCGTACTATCGATAATCAGCATATAATTTTTTTTTTTTTTAAATTAATCCTCTTTACCTATAAAAAATTTTCACCTAAGAAACCCTATAGATTGTATAGGGATTCGATTAATTTATATTAATTTGATTGTATAGGGATTGGATTGAACTTGGATTAATTAGATTCACTATTAAATATTTGATTAATTAGGTGGTAAGACAAGGATAAAGATGAAGTTAGATTAATGAATTTATATATAGAACCGTTATAGAAATTCGGAAAACTTAGGGTTATAGTCATTAATGTTATGATTTTATGGTCCTTTCTCAAAAAAGTTCAAATATACTTTTAATTAATCTATTTTTATTCGACAAATATTCAAAAAATATAAAAATCTAAAATTGTTATAAATTGTATTAAGAATTTGAGTTTCGACCATAACCGATTATATATGTATATATATATTCATTTATAAGTTTTATTTTTACACATTTAATTAATTTTAATTTTATATTAACATGTTGATTACATTATTTTCTTTTTTATATACATTCATCTATATACGTATATATATATATATATATATATATATATATATATTTTATAAAAAACTCATTTAATTATTATAACACGAATTACGAGTGTAATAAAATCTACTAGAAAAATTTCAAAAATTTTAATATACTCATGTTGTATTTAAATGCACTCAACATTATTTATGCTGTTTTGTATAGTATACGGCAAAAAGATAATATACTATGGTTTATATTATCTTTGGTACGAGTAACTAAATCTGTATATATATATATATATATATAATTATAAGAAAAAATGAAAAAGAAATGGTGAAGAAAAGATACTTAAAAATAACATAAAAATATTTACTTTTTATTTTTTTTTTTTTTAAACATAATTGAGATCTTTCTCATGACCATAAATGTAAAACTTAAATGTGTACATCTATCATTCAGTTTGTCATTTGAGTAGACTTGAATCAAAAGTATTTTTGTTTTTTATTATTCTATTGCATTTTACACTTTTCATTTACAAATGATTTTCACAAAAATAAAAATTAAAAAACAAAGTATATATAATTTAAATAGAAATTATTTCTTATATCTTTTTTGGTTTATAACGTCATATTTTTTTATTTTTTGTTTTTTTTTTTGAGGAATAATATCTGTCCGGAAACTTTAAAATTGTCTGTATATTACGTTTGACAAAATGTAATGTAATAAAATAAAACGACTACGATTTTGCGAAGAAGACACTTAATATTTCAGAAGCTTAAATCAAATCAGTTAAAAGTATATGATTAATTTACAGCAGCCATAGATTACAAAAAGATCGGTAAACATGAAAGAGATGATTCGATGCGATTAAGAGATAATATAAAGTATATTTTACCTCCCTTTTTTGTATTTATAAAAATATTTTAATTTGTGAAAGAAATCATATAGATATTTCTTTATGATTTTTCCTGCATCTTTGCAAAATAACCTTAAAATTTCTAAAAATTTGCTTATTTTCAAAAAAAGGTACACACAATCTAATTTCATTGGTTTTATAATGTAGCTTTAGTTTTGTTAATTTCTAAGGTATTAAAAATAAAAATTTGAATATCTTTTAAAATATATTAATATCACAGTAATGATCATCAAATGTCAGAAAATGTAAAGACCATATCACCATAGAATATTATCTTGGAACTTAGACAGGCAAACAGATCAGTAATTATTTAGCTGATAATTGCCAAATATTTAATGGTGAACTGACGGAACACCATAAGTGTATGTCAGCAAAAAAAAAACTTTCGCATAGCACAAACATTAGAACACTCATGTAGCTTATGGTAAAAATCAAAATTAGTTTACTCTAATTTATAATAAGACAATGTATAAATACAAAAGTTTTCAAGATTTTTTTAGCATCCTATAACTTTTAAAGTGAAAATTATACTCTTATTTTTTATCAAATTTTAATCAGATCTCATGTGATTAAGATAATTGACATTTTTTCACAGGTTTAAAAACAAAAATAAAAATAATCAAATTTATTTTTCTTTTTAACTCTATGGTATATGCACCAATGTTTGATAATATTATTTTTGTTTTAAATATATTTTCACTAAATAATAATTTCTTAATTAAGTGCTTTTCATGGTATGTTAATCAGATGGGGCATATCTATATGTGCATATTGTATTTATATAAAGTACATATAATAGAATTAAAGAAGTTTTTGTATAAACATATAATAATTACAGGCAATAGATTATACGTATTATTGATCAAAACCAAATAAGAGTTTCCATTTAGTTAATTAAAACATAACTTCATCTATACAAAGTAGTATACTGGTTATAATATATAATCATTATTATTCCTTATAAACTGTTTGAATTTAATCCACTATTAAAATATACAATTGTTTAAATATTAAACTTTAATGTTTGGATATTGATTTAAGTTGGAATAAAAAGTGAGTTTGCTTATTAAGTGGTTCAGTTTAATTTATTCTTTACTAAAACAAAAAAGGCCATCCAAAAATAATGTTAAATTCTTAGCAGGCATTGTTTATTAAAGTCCAAAATTAGATTCTTTTTTATTTCTGAAGGTGAAAATTCAAAAATTAATCTGTAGTCTACTTATATTAAAAAGAACAAATTTATATATGTATATAAGAGTAACATATGAAGTTTGTAACCAGACCCCCAAGGAAGCCGAAGAAAACGTCGATCCAATAACATTTGGCGACGATCAATAACGGCCAAAAACCAGTTAACTTGGAAGAAATAAAAATCATCTCTAATAATCGAGACCAATGGAGAAGACAAGTTGATGCCCTATGTTCCCTCAAAGAGTAAGAGGAAAAAGAAAAAAACAGATTAAGTAAATCTCTACATAAATAAGATAATAAGAAACTCTATACAAATATAAAAGGTGGTTCACAGATTGAGTAAATCCACAACTTCATACATATTGATTGTTGCAGTAATATTTTCTTTTTTTCTTTTTTTGTTTTGAACAATTGCGATTTGTATTTACTCTTAAAATATGAGGTAAAAAATAAATACTTTATATACATTTTAGATATAGGCATTCAAATTATTATTATTATTATGATATTCACATTCACATACCATAATAGACCACAAATTAAACAAGAAAAATTGGACAATTGCAATGCAAATAATTTGTTATTAAAGTAATAGTAATGATTCGGATAATAGAAGAAAATTTTGATTTGGAGAGATTTGTTTGATTGTTTTGAACAAAAGAAGAAATTATTTTCAAAAAAAAAAAAAAAACAAATATAACATTAGTTGAGAGTTCAAGAAAAAGAAAGTTTTTTTTTTTTTTAATTTTTCAATTTCAATTTAAACTTTTGAATGTAATTTTTTTATATTTCTTATATCGTCTTATGATAAATAAACAGCTTAAAGGCTTTTATTTTAAATAAACAAAAATCTCAGCTTTGTTGATTTTTTTTTCAGGCTCTTGTAATACTTATAATTATTTGAAAGTTCTTATATTTTTTAAAATTTTAATTTTTATAATAACACTCAAAATTTTTTTTACACTTTATTAAAGTAGCAGAAACATTGTAAGTCAATATTGAAAAAAAAGTGACATCGTTAATAATAGTGAAATGAGTTAAATTAATTTCAAAATGAATTAATTGTTAAACAACATAAGATATAATTGATTAATTTCAATTAACACAATAACACAACTTATTTTATTTTAAAAATTAAACGTAGCATGATGCTAAAGTGATTTCATTTGAAATATAGGCCATAGAATATTTTTTTATTTTTTAATAAACTGGGCAGGAAAAGAAAGTCGAGCGATATGGGAAAGTGATTAAAAAAAGTGTACTAAGAAGGTCTTACAAATATTGAATTTAATGATGATTTAACTGTTGAAAAGAAAGTAACTCTTTAAAAAAACAAAAAAATAAAGTGGTTAGCAAGCCATGTGTATTAGTAATAAATAGCTTAGCAAAATAAAACACTTGCACATACATAACTCTATGCAAAAAAAAACAATAGCCCAGCAATCTGAATTGAATACTACCGAAAATTCAAACAAAACTAATAAAACTTCTACACCTTCTTCCTAAAAACCGCAACTCCCTTCTCATTCATCAATCGTTCATAAAACAATAGCCCAGCAATCTGAAAAAATCCAGGAAATCAAAATTTAGAGAAACAAAGTTTAGAAAATTAAAATTCAGAAAATCAAAAACCAGAAAAACAAAATCCACAAATCAAAATCCAAAAAATACAAAATTTCAGAACTAGCTTTATTTATAATTAACTAGCTTTTGTCTAAAAAATATGAAAAAGGCTCTTGAAAAATTAAATTTTAAGAAACAAAATCTTGAAAAAGTAAAAACTTAAATTGTAAAAACTTGATTTGAATTTTTTGCTTATAAAGTTTTCAACATTTCACAGCAAAGGGCTGCTATAAAGATAACTATCAAAAATATATAGGGTTATAAATTTAAGGTTGATTCGATACATAAGAACAAAATACACATATAGTAGGGCTGCTAAACAAAATTTTTAATTATTATTTTTACACACATACTTTAACTATAACAAGAACTTAGAATAGTATAGGGTACCACCCTAAATCCGTGGTAAATAAATTATTGAAACATTAATTTTGTAGGTAATATAAAATCATTTCTAATTAAAGGAAAAAAAGAATCAAATGGCACATAGATCAATTTAATGGACAATATTTCCATCAATACAGATTGTATACAGGCTTGGCGCTTAACTGATGAAAACACGTTTATTTTAAACAGATTTTAAATATGAATAAATGATTTTGTAATTTCTCGATTTTATTTTCTTGCTTTTTGTAATTTTTAGATGTTCTGAATTTCATTTTTATTCATTCATTCTATCTAGAAACCTAGGAGTTAAAATAGTCAAAATCAGCTTAGGATGCAAATTGGCATTACATAAACACTTTTTCAAGATTTTAATACACCATCATCATGTGCCATGTGCCATAACATATAGTACTCGAATGCCCTTACAAGGAACCGAAATGAACCACAACTAACATGAAACTCAACACACTGAAAGAAATTGAGAAAAAAACACATTCGCAGAACATAAGAAAAACAAACTTAATTGCAGACTTTATTATAATTATATTATCATTAAAGCGAATTCAATGCTAAGTTTCATTAAAAGATGGTAAAAAGACATTACTAATCCATACGTTACAAAATGTTTTCATACATTTTGTATACATACATTATTTCAGTCTGATTCGACTAAATTTGGAATATACCAGCGAAGTGTGGTCCCCATAATTTAACATACATATTAATATGATTAAATCAATTCAAAAAAAACTTCTTATTGTTTGCTCTCAACCACTTAAACTTCGATGATCCTAAAAATTTACTACCGTATGAGCATAGGTTAAATCTGATCCACTACAGTTCGCTTGCAAGAAGGCTTCACTTAGCTAATGTTCTTTACCTTACGAGTATTTTAAATAAAACTGCGGATTCCACGTTCATTCAGAGTAAAATTTTACTGAACAATAATACTCGAAAGTGTTCTCTGGAGATGTCCATCATATCTTTCATAGAACCATATATGGGAAAATGAAAGCAGTCAACATATTGGTAATTAAAAGAAGGTAATTAAAGATAAAAATCAGATAAAAGCATCAAACACAAAAGAAACATGCGTTTAAAAAAATAAAACTAGTTACTTGTTGTTCTTTCTTCTTCAACAGCAACTATTTAATATCAAAATTTGCGCCTCGTATGTATCTTTACTTCTTACTTTTTTCTTTCGAAACGGACACCACATATGTATATTTTACCTATATATTTTCAACTAATCAAAATTTTCCATAAGGATATGCATTCATCGCATGTATACGTACTCTTATGGTATGCTCTTTTGCAAAGAAAACAGTAACCATAAAGACAGGCAATCTAATCTCTTCTAAAACATAAATTGTTTTTATTTTTGAATTACTTTTAAAAAACATAAAGTCTGATGAAAATTTAAAAACCGAACAGATCATTAAGAAATCACCTGATTAATTAATGTGCAATTTAATTGTGTATAATTTAACTATTTGTAAATACTCTATTAGTGCTAATTAAAATAAAAAATATACTTCTTTCAATTAATAAAATATCTTAGAACTATTCTTTTACGATTACGAGTATTAACCCGGAAACCAATAAAGACATTTAATTGCTAAAAAAAAATATAAATTAGAAAGTAACTATATATATATTTATAAAATATATATATTTTGAATCAATTAAAAATACTATTTTTGTTTTTTTAATAACTGTTAATAAAAATCAGTTAGAAAAGATACAAAAAAAAAAAACTATAAATTGCATCATATAAGAAAAATAATAATATATTCAATTTTGATATATAAAGTCATGCACTTTTAATTAAATATTAAATTATTGCTTTTATATATATTTATACTTGGATCTTAATATACACATACATATATACTGATATATACATGTACATTTGTACATGTTTTTATTGAAGAATACCCATATACGAATACCAAATGAGATGAGTTTAATAACCCTTTAAATTAAACACAACACTGTACTGCATTTATTTAGGTTTTAATTTATTCATTTTAATTGAATCATTGAATCATTTACTTAAAAAATCTTGTGTTAAAATAAAAAATGTTTTTTTTTTTTCTTTTTATTTTAATTTTTTTTTTTTATTAATATTTGTCACTATTTTAATTAAATCAAATTAATTTTACTTATTTATTACATATTTAAAATGATCTTTTTGTCTACTCATTCAATAAGTCCACTTATTTAATTACTTAATAAAATAAAAAGTGCCCTAAATCAGTAGTCAGTTCAAACAGAACAAATTTTTTAATTGACAAATAAAAGAAAATGGAAAGAAACAAAAAAAAAAAAAACATTTGACTTTATTTTTAATTAAATTCCAAAGATTTAAAAATAAAATAAAGACAAGAAATGTTAATTTAAGACTTTAAAGTACTATATGTACTTATTTTAGCGAGTGATGATTCAATTTAAAATTTTCCAAGATATCAAATTTCAAAGTATAAAAATAATAACGTTAAAAGATTAAAGTAACAATTTAAGTGCACTGTTATATTGAACCATTTAAAATAAAAAACTTATTATTGTATAGTAATAGTAGTTAAAAAAATTTTTTTTACCATTACTTTTTTGTTTTTCATTTTTTTTTTTATTTAACTCACAGTAGATTTAGATTTAGACTGAAGTTTTAAAATAGGAAATATTAAATGGAAATGAATTAAACTCTAATTAAATTTTAATTTAATGTATAGAAAAAATGAATATTGATAACTTTATTATTGGTTAACAATTATTTAGATATGTAAATGTTAAATTTCTATTTACATATTATTTATACGTATAGTTTGACTGTAATTTTAATTGATATTAAATCTTTAAATTAAGAAATTAAAATGAATAATTGAAATAAGTAGTTTTTCTTTTAATAAGTTGTCTGATCCTATATATAATGATTTTATGCAGCAAAATTGATAAAATTCCGAGACTATACTACTCTGTGCCAATGCCCGAACTTGAGATATTAAAGGCAAAGAATCTTAGGGGGAGGAACACTTTAATAGCTTCGCTGAAGTGAGAATGCTCAACCAAGGAGACATAATACGTTTCATGAAGAGTATACAGATTGGCTCAATGAGACACTGTAGATGGCGAGTAGATCATTGAGCAGGGAAACACAACTGGTCGCAGCGTGTAAGGTGTAAGGATCCCCCCACTCAAAACAACAACAACAACATACTATATGGTTAAAATAAACTGAAAATTTTGAAGTTAGAGATTAATTTCTTAATTTCTTTCAAAACTTTACGGATGAAATAGAAGAAGAAAAAACTTAAAAACAGATTTTAAAGTTCAAAATTTCAAGTAATTTTCGATTAATTTAATATTCCGTTCAATTATAAAATAAAAGCTTTTAGGATTAAAGGATTTAAGAAATTATATTTTCCATGTTTGAAATTAAGAAATGCCTTTTTTCGATGATGCAATTTTAACTGTTTCTAAGTTTATTCATTAAGATTAAATAGCGTTACCTTAAAGTACATTTAAAGTGTATTGTATAATTGTTTATAATGTTCTAAGGTTTTGTAAGTTAATTTATGTTTAAAATGTTTCTCAAATATGCATTAAATGGTCAAATACATATATGTTTGGTACTAAAAACATTTTTGGAAGATAATATGACAAGCAATCAAGTCAAAAAACAAAACTATGATCGAATTAAAGTTAATGATTTATTTTGTAGACGAGCTTGTGGTAGATCACATTTTTTATTTTTGGTTTCATATCAATTTTTACTTAAAAAAACATCGTGCTATAATAAAAACTGTTAAAAGCAAAATTTATATATTGTTCCAATTTTTTTTTTATTTTATTTTAAATGAGCAGGCGAAATTCATCTCAAATTTACAATCAGACAGTGTTGCACAATAATAAAATAAATAATAAACAAAAAAATGACTGTTAAAAAAAACAAAAATCATCTTCAATGCAGTTTATAAATTGCATTCATTTAAATAAAATATCATTGGAGAATTATAGTTTGCAATTTTTCATTCATATTTAAATGAAAAAAAAAAAAATGAAAAAATCTATGGGTTTAATCAGACGATAATGTTTTTTGTATATATAATTTTAATGTGCCACTAAAGGAATAGCGGATTTTTAATATTTTATATCTTTTTTTTTCCCCTTTTTCTGTTTTGTTATCTTTATATCATTAATAGTTCCGCCCCCATATTTTAGAAATTTTAATAGTTTTTTTCCTATAATGACACTTTTTCTTTGAATTTAACTTAATTCTGGTGTACAACAGTTTGGTGAAAACAAAAATGAACATCTACATATGTATATTACAACAGAATCACAATAAATATTACAAAAATTGAAATTACATTTATTTTATAGTTATTCATGTTAATTATATGAATAGTTAAGAATAAACCAATCCTAAATAAATCTGTGAATTATTGTTAAGATTAACATTTAGATTATAAAAAAATGTTTACTTTACAACTATTTTTATTAGAATATCTCTTAGATTACCTTTCAGGGTGTTAATTGTCATAAAAGCTCTTACACTTAAAAGTGAAATATATTATGGTTATATATAAATAGAATGAAATTTATAAAACTTCATTCGGCCCTCGTGCCCAAAGGGGTTACCAGAACTCAATGAAAATTTGTTTGAGGCTTACATTCAGACCATAAAATCACCTTACAAAATTGGACATAAATTGGAAACAAAACCGTGCCAAATCTGGTTAATATATTGCAGCCAAATTTATTCGGCACACTTCCAAAACAAAATAGAACATCTGTGCAAATTCCAACTCAATCGGTTAAACCGTTTAGGCAGTAAAACAAAAAACTAAAAAGCTTTAACAGGCCCTCGGGCCGCAATGGATGGATGGAAATGTAACCTCAACGCGATATAGTTTATAAGAACTCCTTCCATGACTCCGGTGGTTTTCGCGTTAATCTAAAACAAAACAAACAAACAAATATATCAACATCCACACTTTCTGCTTTATTAGATTAGATTAAATCTTATTGGCTATATCTTAGAGAGTCAACATTTCGATTTGGTTTTTATATTTTTAGTGACTTACTAGATCAATGATTCATTAATGTTTAACAATACCGTAATAATTTATAGTCTTTGACAGTTCAAATCAATAATTTCAGTATTTTTTTATTTTTATTTGTTTTCATTAAAGACCAATCAAACCTGTAAACATAGAATATGTATTATGGAAATTGTAAAATTTTTGTTTAACAAATTTATATTCGAAATACATTATGTTAATCAAAATAAGATAAAATTGAAAGCAAAAATCTTTGGTAAGCTTAGATTAAATCAGTTTTAGAGTTTTAAATTTTAATCAGACTGGATTAAATTTTGCAGATAATTTGAATTGATTACATGAATCATATTCTTCTCAAACAGTACACTCACAGTAGTTAACCTTAAAGTTTTAGGTTCTAAAACAGTTGTATCTAAATGTATTTAATTTTTTTTTAATGGTCATCAGAAATCCTAAGAAACTTTCAACATATAATCTTAATCACATAACAATTCTCTCAAGGAATTAAAAAAAAAATACAATACACAAATACAATAAATCACATTTGTTTAATCGTATTAGAAGCTCCATGATCTAAGTTCAAAAAAAAAAAACTAAAGTCAAGTATTAACTAAAAATTTCATAAAGGAAGTTTCTATTATAAACGTATTCATCTTGTTTTTTTTTTCTTATAAGAAGTAGAAATATTTTTAACACGAAATTATTTATTATTTTTTACTTTAAATAAAATAAGTGTTTTTTTTTTATAATTCTCTTAACGTCTATGGAACCAAACAAAAAAAAAAATACAAAAGAATATTTAAAACAAAAAACAAAAAAAAATCTGTATATTTTTTTGTTTTTCCTGCTTTCTTGACCTAATATAACAATATAATGGATTACGGATATATTTGCTTTAGAAATTTATATATATATGTTTTTTTTTTATTTTCTATAAATAAATACTAAATTTTTATTACTTGAAATGGTTCAAACTTATAAGTTGTACAAAATTTTGTCTGGCAAGAGAAAAATTAAATTTGTAAGAATTCAAGAAAAAGATTTAAAAGAACCTATTTTACAAATGTGATAATCTTCAAATTCTTGAAGTTCCGGAAACCTAAAAAGCAAACGTGCAAATTCACGAAACCTAGAAAGAAATGACATTTCAGTTAAATGAATAAACTATGAAATTGCCTTTACAAATCTTCAAAAATGATAATCAGAAAGGAAAAAGTAGTAACAAAGATAGTTCAAAGGCTGTAGGTATAAGATTTTCTTTCCAGAAGGATTGCTTTTAATCCGACTTTTCTAAACTTATTAACTATCTTGAACTGTTACAAGTCCCTTTTCTCAGAAAATTTATCGATAACATCCTATTATCATTTTTTCCTATCATATGTAGGTATTGACAATTTCATATAGGTAATTATACAGCTATAAATAATCCAATACAACAACTCAGTAACAAAATTAAAAATCGTCGTAAAATATTTTCATTAAATGTTTGATTCTTTAATAGTAAAGTTAAATTTACGAATTGGAGCTTCTAAGATTTTGTATTACAGTTAGAACTGTCAATAAAATATTTTACAACTTGCTTTTTCGAACTAATTAAATTTCAAATATTTTCGAAATAAAGTCGCAAATTTAAAGGCACATACATTATTAAAAATTATCATTTAAACCAAAACAAATAAATTATCGAAACGTTTAGCACAGAGGTTCAAAACGTATCCCAAATCTTAAACGTTTTATAAGAATAAGAAGAAGTAAAAAAATAAATGAATAAGAAAGATTTTTAAAATATTGAAGCATTAAAACATTAAAGTGTGTATATAGGAAAACTATTTAATTTTGATGCTGTCAAACAAATATCTTATTATTGTTATGAACAATTGTCAAAAAAGAAAAATCTTTAACAAAAAATATACAATAGTAGAAATTGTGTAAGTTATAACTGTAAATATGTCATTTCTATAAAAAAAAGTGTTATTTTTTGCTTTGTTATTTTATTATTTTAACTCTTTATAAATTTTATTAAGTGGTCCATTGAGAATTTTTTTTTCTACTGACCACTATATACTGTTTTAACCACGAAAAAAAAATTTATTACCACAAAAATTAAAAAAAAAAAAAAATAAAAACAATTATTACAAAAAAATAGGTGACCTGTTAAGCACTTCTTTAAAAAAAAAAAATATGAATACAAAAACAGAATAAAAATTCTACAAGTTTTTGATTTCAATCTTTTCTTAAATTTCAGCATTTTGAATATGGAAAAAAATTGAAATATCCAAATAGCGAAAGTTAATGTGTGCGATTTTCAGATAATTGCAATAAAACTCAAATTCAATTCAATTTTTTGTTTTTTATTTAAAATTAATGTCTTTTTCGAAATTAGAAAAAAAAAAAAACTTTCGAAAGTAAAAAAAATCAATAAGAATTGGTAAAAAAAAAACGTGGAATTATGTGCCAAAAAAAAAGAAAAAAATGTGCCAAAACTATAATAAAACAAATCATCAAATTTAATTAATGCAAATTTGATTCACTTATAATCAAACAAAATTCATTGGATTTACAGATTTTAATCTGATAATTAAACATCAGATTAAGAATACTAATTATGTGGTGGCTATATAGTAGCAATATTTTGATTGATTACAATTTGTGAATTTTTTTTTATCTCATTGGATATTTTGTTGGTGTTTGTTCATTAGAATGGTATTAGAGAGCACTAATTGATTAAAATGAGATACAATTAAAAAAAACTTTTTAAATAAAAAAATAAAAATTTAAAATGTAATTTATTTTTATATAATTTATGGAAGAAAAATTTAAAGCGAATCAATAAAAGGTGAAAGAAGAATCATTTGTTCATCATGAGCCAAATCATTGTGAACCAAAAAACTAGAAAAGCCTCTGATCCATTTTTTCTTTTAATAAATTTTGGATCTGATTTTTGATTTAAGAAAACGGTAATCTTTCACAACAAATATTGTTTTGGCCCCCTTGACTAATCCCTCTTTTACCGTCATAATAAATATTGCCTGCTTATAACTACTATATAATAATTTAGATTAAAATGGTTATATCTGAAAGGTTTTGGGTTCAAAATCTTTCCCTTTATATAAAAATTATTATTATAAAAAAAAATCGAAAAATTGGAAAAATAAATTTCAATTAGTTGAGACAGTAAAATTAAGTAGAAACAAGCCAAAAAAGACTAATAAAAATAAATAAACAAGTAAACATCAAATTTTATAAAAGTTTTTTATGAAATGATTAAATGGTTTACAAGATCACTGAAAATTAATTATTTAATGGCTAAAGTATTTAAGCTACATTTATTTTCCTAGTGTAAAATTTTGTTTTTTTTTTTTATGCATTTCTCAGGACAGGAAATTACACAGCCTTTCCTGTTCAGGCGTGGCTGTAAATGTCGTAAGGGGAATAACTCTTACGACGTGTGTGGGCTTCGAACCAGTGTAAAATATTGAGTAAATGATAAAAAATTAAATATTTTAGTTAAATTCCAAAAAAAATAAAAATTCTATAGTAACAACGAAACAATGCTTGCAACGTGCCAATTTTAAATTTTACATTTAATACAAATTTATTCATGTCACACATCATAAATTACATTCAACAATGAAAACTAATTATTTAATGAAATTAAATCTGCTACTATGCACATATGTATATAGGTAGGTAATAAGACTTTTATATGACTCACTCTGATTTTATTCTTTTATTTTATATTTAAACAAAACTGTAAAAAAATACCGTTTAAAAAGAATCTTTCAAATTTTCACCAAATAACTAAATATTCTATAATATTATATTCATTTAATAGTTAAATAAATTTATAAATTACTATTAAATTGTTTTTTAATAGTAATTAAAAATATAAATAAAAAGTTTATCTAATTACACAGTAAACTTTATTTCAATAGTATTTTTTTTTATTTTGTTTGTTTGTGTGTAAATACATCAATAATTGCATATTAAATCTGTCATGCGATAAAAATATTGTTACGCGCGATAAATCATTGTATTAACGTTATAAATAACATTATGTAGGTTGATATTTTTCTTATTTTGGCGGTATTTAAAAAAAAATTGTTTTTTTTAATTATCTATAATTATTTTTTAATTAGAATAGCAATTAACGGTAGTTTAAATCAAAATAATTTGTATAAATCAGAAATACTTCTTATATCTTATATCCATTTCGGAAATTAATTAGTGATAGGTAACTTCGATTATTTTATAACCGATTTTGTATAACAGAAAAAAATGGTTAAGATCAAAATGAATTTATTAGATTAGAAAAATCGTTTAAATCGTTTATAGACAATGATTTTTGTTTTGTATAGGTATAAAAGTTTAAAAAACAATCGAAAGATCTTAGTATTGTTTGTTAATATATTATTATGTATTATATTATTATGGTCTATGGAATTTATAATTTAGTAGCTCTCTGTTAAAAATATTTTAGTACATATATAGAATTTTTAAGAGAAGGGATTTAATTGTTTTCTAATAATAACTTAATTTTAAGTACTGCAATAGAAAAAATTTTGCCTTAAATCTTTTACTAAATCATTAAGGAACAGTGTTGCCAACAATTAAATCTATGTATGGAGAAAGTTTACTGGATTGGCTACTGTTAAAGAATATGTTTATATTTAGATAGTTCAAATCTTAAAGTAAACTTTAGTTCTAAATTCCCGGAATGGAAATAAGATATAATTTACTAATTTTAATAATTTTGTATTTCGATGTTGCTTAGATTTTAAAAGAAAAACGTCAAAAACAATTAAAAAAATAATATATAATATTATATATAAATAATAGAATATATTATCACCTTATATGAGTATATATGAGCACCATTTATAATAGACAATATATAATACACAAATCCCATATAGTATATTATCTTTGGTGTAATGCAATAAAAATTTTGTATCATATTGTTATAACGGCGAATCAATCCAGCGAACTTCTTTGGTAAGGATTAATACCATGCCAATCCAGCGAATTTCTTTTCTATGGAACTAAATTTCTCTCTATAAAGTTTACACTCAATCGGTAAATAGGACAATGGTGGTATAGATATAGGACAACCAAAAACGTTTAATGATGATGCAGGTTAATGGATCAAAAGCAAAAGCAGTACACGGTATCTTCCGGCTTCAGAAGAACATTCCTACAAAATTCAGTTACAATCGGATACACTGTGCTGGAATGAATAAATTACAATAAACAAACACATTTTTTGCTTTATATAATAGCAGATTAATCTTACACAGAACTAATATGAAAATAAAGTACTATTTATATATTTTCTAATATGTATACATATATGTATTATACATATTGCAATTGGTAATATAAAATATTAAAATTGTTTCTTTTTTTCAGTTCTCCTAATTAAACTAAATAGCAGTATTTTGCTTAATTAGAAAAAAGGAAAAGAGTAATTTTAAAATTTGCAACGGTTAAAATGTTTAAATTCCTTAAACGTTGTCAACTATAATTTTTTAATGATTCATTTTTTAATAAAAGAGTTTAAATTTTTTGTTTATCTAAATTATTTTAAAAACGATATTATTTAAGGTTTAAAATACATTTTTATAAAAAATATATACATAGTATATATATATATAACTATAATTTTTACCTTCACACTTTATTCCACAAATAAAAACAATTACTGCAATTCCAATTTCCTTCCACATTTTTATTTTTTGTTTTTATATTTTAATATCGGTAGTTTAAAATTTAAATTCTAAAAATAATGTGTTTTATTAAAAATAAATTATTTTAATAGTTAAAAACACACTATTTAGTAATTTGTATCGTAAATTAACACAATTTTGCTTGAAAATCACTCTGTATAAGATTTTATGTTTTTAAATTAAAAATTCAGTAAAGTTATTGCACTTTTAATTTATTATGATCGTTTAATATTTTACTTTGATCGTCGTTTTATTGAAGAAAGAAAAAAAAACACAAAAAAGTTCATAGAAAAATATTTTTTTTTGTATTACAAGAGAAATAAAACAATAACAGAAATATAAATTGTTTATTTTTTAATTTTTTTATTTCGAAATTTCGAAATTGTCACGTTCTTTTTAAGAAAGAAGCAGTTCTTTAAAAGAAATTAAATCTTGTTGTTTTTTTTTACTTTATATATATATATGTAGATATTTGTTAATATAATATATATGTATGTATATATATATATATATATATATATATAACTTTTTATTATCACAGTTTCATTTAAACGCAAAAAAAATAAATAAAATGTTTTTCTTACAGATTATTTCTTAAATCTTCAATATATACAAATATGCAAGTTATTTGATGATTCACTTTTTAAATTTTGATTTTGACGGTTCTGGTTACAATCTTATGTTCCTTTAAATAAATATTTTATCGGTTATCTGATTTATTAATATTCTTTTAATCCGATATTATTATATTGTTGTCGTCTTAAAACGTATTTTTCAAATTAATTTCTTTCTCTCTTGAATCTTGATTAACTTTTGATTTTGAATCGGCTTAGAGTTTGGGTCAATGCAATTCAAATGTCAACTCATATATACTTATTTTTTTATATTAGAATGTGGAGAAAATTTATGGTACTTCAAATAAATTGTCGTGTTAATTGTGCAAAAATTAAAAAAAAAATAAACATAAAAAAAAACCAAAATAGAAAAGAAATTATTGTACCACTTCACCGATTCAATTGTGCAAAAATTGAACGAATCAACATAAAAATAAAAGAATCAAACAAAAAATAAATGTCTAGAAAATATGAAAAGAATCCGTCGTTTTTTCTTATTTTATTCTTATTCTGCTTTTTTTTCGTGTTCTCTATTTTCCTTTATTGTAAATTTTTCACTTTTTTTATATTTATTTCTTTTTTTTTCCTTAACAACTCAATCAGCCTTCTCTCATACAGTTAATTTTTTATTATGTTTTTCTTTTACTTTACTTTATTAATTTCTTCTTCTTTTTTTAATATTTTTATTTTTTATAAATTCTTTCTTTTGATATTTTCCGTCTTATTTAAATCAGACTTTAAATAGTATTAAATTAAAATTAAATCACTTTAACCGAATTTTTTGAAAAATTTTCAAAAAAAAAAAATAAAATAAAAAACTACAAAAAAAAAAATACAAAAATTAACTTTGGATCGGATCACAAAAAAAAAAAAAAAATTAAAAATTTGATTCAAATGTGATTCGTAAACTATCAACAAAATTTTTTAACTTTTTCTTGTATTTTATTTTCCTTTTTTTTTATTAAATGAAAATTTGTTTTTGTTTTTATTCAGTCAACAAGAAAAGTCGAAATGCGACTGAAATTTCATTGCCAAGGTTTATGAATTTATAGACTACCCATGATGAACAGCAGCAGCAACAGCCAACAACAGCATTTTAAAATTTTTACCACCATACAAATACTATATTCACAATTTAATTCAATACGGGAATACAACATATACAATATGTTTTTCTATATGTATATCTGTATATATATTTATATATAATACTCTTTTTAGCTCTATATTACAAAAAGAAAAATTGAAAATACAAAAAAGAACAAAAAAAGTAAAAAGCAAAAAAAAAAATAAAGAAATATCATCATCATAAAAAACGATTGGCTCAGTTTTGAAAAAATATTATAATAAAAACAAAAATTGAATCTGAACTGAATCGTACTCTGAAACTTGAATAAAATTTACCGTGAGGCAGTATATAAAAATGTTGCTGCAACAAAAAATATTTTTTTATTTTTTTTACTTAGATTTTCACATTTAATATGTATGTTGTTATATGTATATAATTATGTTTGTAAATTATAGGTATATTTTTCTATTACGATACGAGTAGCAATCAAATAATAAGGCATATATAATATTTTGAATAACAATGGAAAGAAATTTTTGGAGGCAATGAATACCGTAGGATATTATAAGAAATGAAAGAAAATGCTAATCATTTAGAAAAGTATAGTTAATAAAGATAACATAAAACTAAACTAAAATATTAAAATTTTAAGCTGAATTATACGAGTATAAAAAGAAAATGTTGAGAAATTCAGATAATAACTTTTTACTACCTTGTGGTGTTTATTAAAAAACATAAGTCATTATTATAGTAATTTAAAAATTAACTAAAAGAGAAAAAAATAATAATTTTAAATATAAAAAGTGAATTTTGATGGTCTCTTTAAAAATTCATTTTATCAGTTAAAAATACATTCTTTGATTTTTAAATATTTAAAGGTGCAATATTTTTTGCGCTTAAAACCTTTTATAATCTTTTAGCCAATTTTATTTTCTAATTCAATTTTGTTTCTAAACATTTTTAAATTTAAACTAAAAACAGTATTCTAATTAATAATTTCTAATTTCTAATTAATAGAAAGATGATTATTACAATGTAGTGGGTTACACTATAAATAAACATACACCATAAATCAATTTCCTTTAATTATTAATAAGGCTCTTTCCTAAGTACTAAAATGCGTACTAAAGTGCATAATATCATCATAATCATAATTGATTTATTCCGAATGTTATTTAGTGTTTCCGAATGTTATTTAGTGTATTAAACTAAATTAGTTGATTAGATTAGCTGTTAATTAAACTGACTTATACTACACTACTATAGATATTCTAGATATTATAAATGAAAAGTAAGACGCATATGCGATATACTTATTTTTAAAGTTGAAAGATAAATTAAATAAATAATAAAAATTTAGTTTAGGGTTACTTATATTGAAGTCAGATATATATTTCAGAAAGTAAAGGTTATTAAGTATTCAGTATGTATGCAATTCAAAAAATTCAGTATATGTAATATATTCGGAAAAGGTTTTCTGCTCAAAGTTCAATAGATTCGGTAAGGCAATCTTTATTCTTTAAGAAATTTTAAAAATATTTTTCATGTTACAATAATACAAAACCTTCAATATTTTTATATAAAAAATTTAAAATTTTACAAAAGAAAAAAACAATTTTAAATATAAAGGAACTATTTAAATATAAAGGAACTATTTCAAGGAACTTTAGAAAGTTTTCCGAAGTGGCCTCGGTGGCCTAGTGGATAAGATTGTATAAAATACCCTGTAAGCACCGAGGGTGTGTGCATTCGAATACCACACACGTCGTAAGAATAATTCCCCCTTGCAACATTTACAGCAACATACGACTGAAAAAAAGAAAAGCTTGTCACATTTATGTGACAGAAAAATAAACTAAATGAAAAAAATAATTAATTTTTTAATTTCATAAAGTATTTAAGACACGGCTAAATACTCACGGATGCTATAGCAATTTAAAATTACATAGTTTACGTGATTCAGTTCTCATAAAAGTTGAAGGGTGTAAACTTGAAACTGTATAAAATTTTCTTGCTTCCCTACATAATATAGAAAATCTATACTTGCTCGACATTCATAGGAATATTTATATTTTTTAATATTATTAGTCATATTAAATCTAATTTTAAAACTTTTCATATTTTATAAACGATTTATGATTAGTGGAATACCATTTTACAATATTCTCACATTAAAATCTCAAGTTCAGAACTTTTGTACAATTAAATTATAACAAAAACAAAAAGAAAAATAAAATTTTTTAACATGAATTACACCGTTTTTAATTTTGAAGAGTTTAAATAGACTTATAATTTTATGTATTTCAATATTTCATATACTTCATATATTTATAATAAAACAATGTAAGAGAGTGATAAAAAAAATCTTTAAAAATAAAAAAATAAAATAATATGAAATAAAAAAGAGAGTTTTGTTTTTGTGTTTTTTTTTTTTTCTTTTTTCCTTCTAGATTAGCATTTTACTTAAATTTATTATGAAAGTGCAATTATGACGAGTTATATATAAATATTTTTTTATTTTTAATTTAAATAATTTTAAAAAAGTCTATAAATTAATAAGTAAAGGATTAAACTGTTGAATTAACGTTTAGAAGCTTATACATGTTAAAATCTTCATGTTAAACTGAAATATAGCTTTTTATACATAATTAAATCTTGAATCATGTGGTTCATTTAATTATTATAGAAATTATATTGCAAAATTTTTGATTCATTAAATGGTTCAAATTAAATCTAATTTTATCAGATTGCAAAAAATAATCTTTCATTGATTCATGTTATCAACTGAAAATATTAACAATATATATTCTAAGAAAATAATAATTGAATTTTAATAGTAACCGTAAGTGTTGAATCAGTTGTATGAGTGAATAATTTAGGAAATATGCAATAATTAAATTAAAAAATGTAATCTTAAATGATCAGTAAATCAGTTATCTATTAAGATTTAATTTAATAGAATTATTTTAAACTACAATAATAAGTTAGTATTAACTTATATTTTTTTTTTTAAATCAATTCAATTAAAACTTTAATTTTCAAAATATTTTTTTATTCTAAAATTAATAACCAATAAATAATATCTTCTAGTTAGTAAATTCAAGAAAATTTTTACAGCACATTTAAAATAGTAAAATTGTTAAAAGTACAAATTTTAAAATGAAAAATTAAAATAAAAAAAAAATTGAAATTTTTACAAAATAAAACAAGACAGGGCATAATTCAAATTCAATACAAAATACTTAAATTTAATTTCTTCTTAAATTATAAAATTTCATTTTAAATATTTATATATACCTTGAAGATAAAAAATTTAATCACACTGAATTTATTTTTTTATTTTTAATGAATTTTAATTTTAAAGACAAAAAAAAAGAAAAATAGTATAGTATAGGTACTAAAAGAAAATATAAAATGGATTCTATTTTACATCTCTATAAATGGAACAAATGTTCATTAATCTTAAGCCATTAATTCTGTTGAGTATTTCCAATTTTTATTTTGTAATTTTTAAAACTTTTGTAATATAATTTTTTCTTTTTTTATTTTTATTTTTTCTCTGGTTTACTTTATGAGTTTTCTAGCAAAATTTCTTTCAACCTTAATTGCAAAATTTCCCAATTTAATACTGGGCACTAACATTATTTGGGATCTGATGTATAAGTTTTATATTGAAATGAACTGAATAGAAGAAAAAAAATTAAATTAGTCTGGTTTTAAAAATTCTTAGAATTTATTTTGTTTTAAAAATTATTTTTTATATTTTAAAAATGATAATAATTTAGTGAAATAAAGACTTAGTTCTATATACCATCCATTTAAATTGATCCTAACCTATAAATATACGTCATTTTATTGGTTAATAGCTTAAGGGTGTCAATTATAATTATGATTAAGTTAAAACAAATTGGAACTATGTTATTAAGAAATCTAATATTTTTTTTTTAACGATTTTAAGTATATTTAAAGTATGGTATTTAGTTAAAATTATGAAATGTATATAAATACACATACATACATATATACACATATTAGTTTTTATGATTTTTTTCTCTAGAATATGTCTTAATCATATAAATCCTAAAAAGTGATCATTTTTTTCAATCTTTTCTTTTATATGAATTCTTAAATTAGGTTATTGTTTTTAATTTTATTATAAATGATATTTATTTTAAATATTTTGTTTGTACCTACTATAAAATATATTCTATTGCACTTTATTATCATTAAAGTTAAATGATTTATACCAAGTGTATTCATTTGCAATTAGTAAATTAATTTAAGTCTATAAAACATAACTGGTAAATGGTCTATAAAACATAACTGGTGAACTTTCTTTTCGATAGCCAGAAATAATGTCCGAGGAAATAAAGCCGCATCGGCATTATTTGTCCTTCGATGAGGAAATAAAGTCGAAATTGTAAATTTTGAAAATTCGATTTTATTACCGCTTTAAAAAGGAAATAAAGTCGAATCGGCCTTATTTCCGTTTTCCATATTATATATATTATGTCGTATTTCTGTATGAATAAATATGTTGAAAATAATTGGCAGGGATTTTAGACTTAGATACGAAATTAGAGAATTCGATTTTTCCAGAAGAAATACATAAATACTTTGAAAAAGGGGCAACCCTGATTTTGTAACCAACTCTTAAATCGCTCCTAATTTCAGAAAAAAATTTTTTCCGGATATATTTAACATAATGTTCTTTAAGTTTTTTTTATTTACGAGACATTTATATTTCCTCAAAGTTCTAAAAGTATTTTTTAAAAATTCTGGATTTTACAAATGTTCCAAAATATTTTAAAATAAAAGTTAGCCGATTTTTTGTCATCGCGGCACCTCACCTGTAGAATGCCCTACCATTTGATTGTTTGATTGGACGAAAATTAAAATAAAAACGCAGTTTTTAAAACAAGTGAAATTATAACTTTTTTTTCTTTTAATTTGAACCATATTGAAAATATAATAAAACCTACTATTTAATGCTAATTAATTTTTATTTTTTTCATTTTTAAATTTAATTTTTAATTTTTTACCATTTATCTCTATGTAATTATTTTTGATTTATTTTAGTTCAGAATATTTTAGTATAATATAAAAAATATAATAACAAAAAATTGTTATCCTCCATAATTTAATTTAATTTAGCTTGTTATTTAATAATTAATGGAGCAATAATCACTTTTCTATAACAGAAAACCGAATGCCCTAGATATTTCATTTGATTTATAATATATTAAAATTTTTGAAATTGTTAAATCTTAGTTTAAGTTTAAAATGAAATAATGTAATTTCTTTATAACTTTTGATATGGACATCCATTATATTTCAATATTGACATCGGTGGATGCGTATGTTAAGCGCGTAAAAAAGCACGCATCTGCGAGGTGTGCCCAGCCCCTCATGAAAGCAGTAGCCGCGCCGGTTCAGTTGGTCAGAATTTGGAAAATAAATGTACTTGTTGAAATTATTCGGATTTTATAGTTGGTTTCAAAATCAATGTTATACGGTTTTTATAGAATATGTAGTTAAGTATAATATGTCTATATGCGAGATTTTGAATTAGGAGAGATTTTATAGCTGGTTGAAAAATCAGGATCAATAATTTGTTTAGCAAGGGTTTAAGGACGGTAGCCAGGAAGGTTTGATTGATGTTTCAATGACAAAAAATGATTTGTTGTTTCAATATATGTGTACAAAAAATTATTAAGAAGAATTTTTGGATTGATTATACTTGGGTAAATTTGTTGGAATTTTGATTTGGCAGGATTTTCAAAAGAAAAATTTTGGAAAACGGGATTGAAAATGCCGGCCTTTCGTGCTCAACAGAATATTTTACTTATATATTTTCATTTTATCATACTGAAATTGAAATTTCTGAACAGAAGTTAGGAATTTTTTTATTATAAAAATAAAATTCGGCTTTATGTCCTTTTAAATTTCCTTTTAAAATCGACTTTATTTCCTTTTGAAAATGATAATAAGGCCGAATTTGAAAAATTCGTGATTTCAGAAAGGAAATAAAGCCTATTTGACTTTTTACTCTGCGTCACTTTCCGGTCACTTGTTTTTCTTTGTAAATGGTTAGAACGATAAAAAATTATCTTGTAACAAACATCGTTTAAAAATTTAAATTTTATCAATAAATGAAATTTTAAACCTAAACAATACATGTATAGATAAATGTGAAATATGAACATTAAATGATATATGTAGATGCGTTTTATTTTTGATCAAATAAATAACGTCAATCGTAGGTAGCATTACCTCAAACAGAAAAAAAAAATATATATAAAAATTAATTTATTATTAAAAATAAATAAATAAATAAAATAAAATAAATATAGAAATCAAAATATAAATAATGTTTTTAGGACTTATACAAAACGCAGAACATATATATGTATAATGTATAACACAAATCATGTCTTTAGCTGATCCTGAATGTTATGTAAAAAGAATTTGTGTTAAATTGTATAAAATTGAGAATTTTTCATTTTCAGATTCTTTCTTATAATATGTAATATACAATGTAAAAGTTAAATATAATTGTTCTATAATACGATTATTACATACCCACAATGCTTATAGATCTCTCAGAATATATTTTTTTTTTGTTTCTTTATTTTAAAATAATTTAAACTTAATACTAAAACAAAACAACAAAATTTAAACTTATATTTACTTCGGAATAATTACTAAAATTCATTAAATTGTTAACTAATTACTATTATTACTAAAATTAAGCTTAAGTTTATATAAAAAAAATAATAATATGAAAATAAATATAGAAAATTGTGAATTATAAGGCCTTGGTATTAACCGTATGACCGAACAGTGATTTGAAATTGTTTAAACTTTACGTTAATTAATAATAAATGGTATATAATTTGATCATATTCTTTTGTTTTAAATTGTTATTGCATTAATGCCTGATGCGCTTTTTGCGAATTCTCTACAAAATAAGTTATGTCCGGTAACACCATTGAAGAACTCAAAAAAAATTCTACTTTTAGTGATCCTCTTACCATGAGCTGCATATGTTTTAAATTTTCTTCTTATACGGCGCAATACTCCAAATCTTGGATTAGTCCTACACAATTTTAAACAAAATACATTTATAAAATTAATATTATATTATATAGTATACGTTTTATAAAGAACCAATAAAATCATAAACGTGCCTAAAAAAGAAAAAATTTTTTTTTACATAAAAAAATTTAAAATTTAATGCATCTAATCACTTACACTTACATTTTTGAATAAATCTAGTAAAAATGCTCTGCATTTATTCACTTTTAATTAACATTTAGTTGAAAATTAAATTGGAAACTTCTATATTAAATAAAACAAGTAGTTTCAAATTGCCATCCCTCTTTTTTTTTTTTCTTAGTACTTATTAAAAATATGTGCTAAAAGTTCATATAAATTTTACTTTTACCTAAGTATAGTGTAATAAAGGTAATTATCACGGTAACCTATTTTAGAAAAAAAAAAAATTAAATAAAACCAAACTAAAATAAATGGTTAAAAAATATATACCTACCTAAAGTCAATAATATATACCTACCTACCTACAGACCAAAAAATAAACTACCTTGTGTACCTTCTTAATTTACAAGACAAAAAAAATAAGGTTTATCTAGCAAGAAAAAAAGAAATATAAAACAAAAATCGTGAAACACACATCTAAAATTTTCAAATAATTTTCTATTATTTGCCTTAAGTTATTTAAAAAAATTTTTTTTTTTACTAACTATTTGTAAAAATTTTTGGTCTTATTTTTTTTTCTTCTCAATTGCACTAAAAATTTAAATAAAAATTTTTAGTTTTCTTCAAGAAACAAAGAAAAAATATTACAGGGGTTTTGTGATTTTTGCCAAAAAAATTAAAAAAATTAATAAGATTTCTTTTTATTAATAAATCGTATTCATATACTTCATTCTTATTTAGTTTAATGCTTATTAACAGATTTCTTCACAAAAAAAAGGGTATACATGTCTTCTACAAAGTGCTCCTTTCATTTGAAATGATTTTTAACTATACACTAATCAATTTTTGAATTGTCTAGGTCAGGATTTCAAAGGATTTTTGACTTTATCTGAATTGTAGACTCGGTTAAAATTTTATTTATTTTCTTTTTATTTGAACTTCTCGATGTTCCATATATAAATATGCAGTACCAAATTACCAACATTAGATATAATAAACAACAAAATATTGAACCAATTTCACTTTTTACTTCTGCATTCAATTCACAAATCTTACTAAAAGTAACATTTTAATAAAGATTTTTATTTAAGTAAGTCATCAAAAATTTCTTAAACTTTATAAAAATGTAAAGTGTAAGATATTACAAAAAAAAAATAGAAATTTTATATATTTTTTCTTTATTTTTGTTTTTTAATGGGAAAATAGATAATGAAAAAATCGTGAATATAAATTTTTTTTTAAATGAATTTTCTTTAAAGGGGAAATTCGATATTTTTTTAATTTTACTCAGTAGTAAAAAAAAAAAAACTTTCCAATTTTTGATCAATATTTAATTTACCCTTTTACTATTTATATATAAGTGATGCCAAACAAATGAACTTTCTTATATTATATTTTAAGATATATTTTAGCTGAACTCTAATCTAATAAACCCATTTTTTTACTTATCTGTGTAAGTAACAAATTTATTTATATTTTTTAATTATTTAGTTTAATAATAAGTTAGTATAAATAAATTCTATCCCGCACTACCAAAAGGGAGCCTAAGTTTTCTTGGTTTCTTTTGAAAACCTATACTCCCCGCAAGAACAAATATTAGAATTTTTGGTTCTTAGGTTGTTATTACGGTTTTGTCAGCCAGTTTTTAAATTGTTTGCAATTATCCTTTTTTTGTATGTATTAACTTATGGAAAGAATTGTCTCAAGAAAACATTTTTTTTTCATTAAACCACTATTTCGGTTATTATTTCGGTATGTCCGCTCGTTAACTCAAAAGTTAGTGAAGTTAAGGATTCTGAAAAATATTTCGGTTATGTCACTTTTTTAGACAATATTTTCAAGTAAATTTAAACGAACGCAAACAGATATTGTTCTTTAGGTGTCAGATGACAGATAATGTTCTTAGACCGATCTCTAAGTAGATACATAACCCTTTAAGAGATAAACTTGTCTGATAGGAAAAATATTAAATTTTAAATTCACAAAATTAAAGTCAAACGTCCAAGTGTTTTCTATTTTGCGAAACCTCTAAATATTACATAACCCACATAATTAATATTAAAAGTTAAAAATATATTGAAAAATTGAAACTATGTACATATATATAATGTATTAATAATATTAAAAATATTAAAACTTTTGAAAACTGTTCTACAAGAGTCCTATATAATATATATTAAAACTGTTATGCTCTTAAAAAAAAAATTTGATAAAAACTTATTTGAAAGAATCGAAATACACCGAAAAGATGAGAAAAAAAAACCAAGCAACAAATTAACTAATAAATGGACACAGACAAAGAAATGACAAGATGACATTATAGAGTTAAGCATAGAAGTTAAAATTGCCATTGTGTGGCAAACAATTACCACCATATTAGTAACTGTTTTACCTTGAAATACCATACAAAGTAAAGCAGGCCTGAAAGAAAAACATTTTCTTAACATTATCTCTGTATTAATTTACTAATAATTTTCTAATTTTAACATAACACTAATTCTTTACTATACTTACAACAATAAATACTTTTAGAATTTTCACTGACTGTTCCAATTTTATTTTTTCCCATTAAAAAAGAATTTACTATAATTTACTTGTAAAAAAAAAACTGAACCATTAAAAAATTTCAAAATTCTTAGAAAATAAACAGTAAATAAAACACGATAAACCTATATTAATGTAGAAACCTTATTTAAAACATAGGTTTAAAATAAAAAAAAAAATGAAAACTACAATATAGGGTACCTTTATGTAGTCCAACAAAATTTTTTACGAGTTTTATGAAAATT
The DNA here is from genome assembly GCA_947095535.1 of Poecilobothrus nobilitatus. Taxonomy (NCBI): domain Eukaryota; kingdom Metazoa; phylum Arthropoda; class Insecta; order Diptera; family Dolichopodidae; genus Poecilobothrus; species Poecilobothrus nobilitatus. The sequence continues at coordinate 118,585,079 of OX352774.1, forward strand.
TTCTTAATTATTTTTATTTTATATTTTCTTTTTTTCCTTGTTTTGAATTTTCCATTTAATTTTCTTATACAAAGATGTCTATAATATACTCGTAATATACAAATTTATATGTTTGTATCTAGATATGGCTTATTTTTGTACATAAGGTTAGAGATTATACACGAACATGAGTTTTAGGTAGTTAGTAAGTGAAAAGAAACATAATAATAATAATAATAAGTTCAAACTCAAATTAGTTAACTCTCTTTTAAAGTAACTATTGAAATATACATATTTATTTTTATTTTTTATAAATATATTATTATGTATATTATGTATATATATGAAGTATACTGAAGTAAGCTTATTATGAAAAAAAAGTAGGACGTAAATAAACCCTGGAGGCCTTTAAAATATTAAACAAGAAAGGCATATTATGTACATTACATCTATATACAAAGAACATGATATAAAAAAAAAAAATGTTTAGTATATTTATGACTATACTAAGAGGAAACACATACAATACAGTTCGTATTGTTCGAATCAACACTATAGGATATTAATATTAAATATAAATCGAAAATAAATCAAAATAAATGTATATAGAATATTATTAATAATTATCGTTGTTGATATGTACAGCAACAAAAATTGATCCAAAGATCTCAATTGTTACTTATCCAAAGATTTGTATTATGATGCTTTTCAAATTTTTCATTTTAAATTTTAAACTTTTGTTTCAATATTAAATATTTATTACAACTTTATTCTTTTTCTAATATATGTTGAACCATTTCACTTTTTTATAATCAACTTAAAGAATTGGTTCACTTAATTCCTTACAAAATCTATTTTAAGTTATTTAAAAACTAAAACGCTATTTTCATTTCTCTACGTTAGACAACATTATCTCCTATAGTCTTAATTCTTACGATTTAATTTTTCATTCACTATAATCTGACTTAATACGCCACACGCTTAGAAAACATCCTAACAACATAAGCCGTATTGTCTTGGAGTGGAATCCCCAAGGAAGCAGAAGATGTGGGTGTCCAAATAGCACTTGGAGACGCACCATAATTATCGAATTGAGCCAATGCAGCTTCACATTGGAAATACAAAAACATCAGCAGGAAATCGTGTAAGATGGAAATGCCAAATCGAAGCCCTATGTTCACCCGCGAAATGAAATGGACAAAAAAAAAATTTGACTTAAAACTTCAATTAAAATTTACAACTTATAGCCATATAATTATTATAGACTTCATGCATATAAAATTAACAGAAGTTAGAATAAAATCTCTAGAGTTTCAATTTTATAATGATGTTGAAATATTGAAGTTGGATCATAATATATACAAATAAATTAAAGTGATAATCTATAATAACCCAATTGTCATAAAACCAAATTGATTAAAATTATTAATACATATGTAAAAGTTTTCCGTACAGTATTGTTTTGTTATAAAAAAATATCTAGCTATCGTAAAGTAAAAATATATGTATCATATACAATAACTTACAAAATCCTTCCACGGAATCAGCATAATGCATGCCCATGAAACTTATGGCTGGTTAAATGGATATTTCTTTCTACTAGAGTAGGTGGTAATGATCGAAAAGCACTATAGATGAGTAAAATTATCACGAGTCCTCTATGAGTTTGTGGGACTTAACTCCCTAAATACCACCTCCGTTTTATCACCAATCAATATAATATACATATGTTATTTAATATTAATCTACTGCTTGGTCAAGGGAAGTAAATATTAGGGAATAAACATTCGTTTCTATTGAATTTTTAACTTTGGATGTCTCAAGGCAAATTGGTCATAAGTTCCATTGCATAAAAACTAAAATAAAAAATGTTTTATGAGCTTTATACATAATATATTTTAAGCTAATATTTATATTAATAAATCAGAAATCATATTATTTTGGTTTTAAATGATTATGATAATAATTATTTATTTATTTATATTAATATTACATACATAAATGTAATGCAATATAATAATTATGTATTATTATTTCTCTATATTTTATTGTTTTTAAATAAATTATAAATATAAATGTTGAAAAAAAAATTTAATTTTAACAGTAACTATAAACTTTTTAAAAGAGGTGAATTTCTTACATAATTATTCATTATACAGATGACATATGAAATGCCAATTCTTTAGTTAGTATAACTTTTTGCAAAGGGCAAAATATATTATACTTTTTTCAGAAATTTTACAATATTTATGGATAGTTTTAAACACTTAGAATACAATGTCCAATCTGCATGGTATTTCTCTTTGGAATTAAAACAGACACAACAGGTTTGGGTAACAGAAACAGTTATATAAGCATAACTCAGGGTTTATATAAGATGGATATTTAAAATTTTATTAAAAATGGATAGGTTGTAAGCCTAAGACTTCTACAAAATTTGGTTAGTATAACGCAACACAACGGGTATATGCAAAATTCATAATCATATCTTCGTACTTAAAAAGTTAGGCATTTGTAATTTTTTAAAAGATGATCAAGTTATATGGCAAGAATTTCTCTAAAATTTGGTTGGTTTACCGCTTAGCTTTTTTACAACTCCGAAAGTTATATAAATATATCCATTTGTTAATTAAGTCATAAATATTTTAAATTTCTTAAAAGATGATTCATTTTTATTGAAACAACATAAAATATTATATTGGTAGTTTATCATCTGGTATTATAGAGTTGACACAGTCTATACTCTACATTCTTCCTTGTTTTTATCAAAGTAGGTTCAAATGACATCTTCTGGTATTTCCGTTTCAGTTGAATAAATCGAAATACAAATATTAATAACATTGAACATTAATTAAAATTTTTTCTAGGTATCTTTCAAAATTTTTTGACTATTTTGCAATTTCAATATTGATTTTCTCACAATTTATAACGTTGTAATAAAAACAAAATTGCACATTCCGCGTTATTCGATTTATAATAATTGGATTTGTTACAAATTATCCATTAAGGTATATTTTATTTTATAATCAATCATAAAATAATATAATGGCTAACAGTAACAGAAAATACTAAATGTAGCAACTCATCTTAAATGTAATTTAACTTTCTGAATATCGATAATTGTTGTATAAAATAAAATTACCTTTTTTTTCTTTTTGTAAAATATTTTAATAATAAAATTATTGAATATAAATTGATTTAAATTAACTAGTCTTTAATAGAGACTGCTCTATAGAAATCCTAAAATGTCTCTATGTAAAATATATTTACAAACTAAAAAGACCAATATAAAGAACGTATAAAAAGATGAATAACCAAACAGTTTAGTCGGTGCAATGGCTCAAATGAGGGACGAGGAAGATATTTATTTATTTATACTGCTTAACACAAACAGTTTACACAAAATAATTATACAATATTAAATATATGAAAACTAAATTTTACAATATGAATTTAAAATAAAATAAAATGAAAAGATTACATATTTGAATTAATTAAAATTAAAACAAGAAACAACTAGAAACAAAAACGAGAAAAAATATCCTAATAGTAGCGGTTGTATAATTTTTGTTTTTGAGAATGTTTTGATAGTGCAAAGTCAATAATATGTTTATGTTTATTACATTAAACAGCATTCTATTAATAGGTTCGAATTTGCCATAAATAGTTCTATGATTATTAGTTTTAAATAAACTGCAAGAGCGAAGGTGTTGAAGATTTCTAATAATAATTTTATTAGAAATTAGAGAAGATGTAATTTTGTCCTTGACAATCTCTGTAATAAAAATGACGTCAGAAACCTCACGTTTTAAACTTAAAGTATACAAATCAATTAACTTTAGTCTTTGTTCATATTATGGTAAAATAATAGGATTATCGACCATGCCAAGACGCGTAAGGGTTTTATCAATTAACTTTAGTCTTTGTTCATATTATGGTAAAATAATAGGATTATCGACCATGCCAAGACGCGTAAGGGAAATCTAAGAAAACAATATTCGGTTTATGAAATGATATTAGTTATAATTATAAAGGGTGGACTGACTGATTTAAAATGCTTATAATTTATTTTCTAAAGTTTTTAATTTTTTTTTTTTTAAATGAAAGTATAAATTAAGTTAAGTGTAAAAAACTAATATCCCCTAAATGGCTTCCATTTTCCTGTTGGTAGTTAATGGCTCTTTTTAAGACATTTTGTATTACGTTGCGCAATTTCTATGCGAATATTCTGCTTTAGTTCCTGAATGTTTTGTGGTTTGTTGACGTAAATACGTTCCTTCAAGAAAACCCACAAAAAATAAAATTAGCATTTTTGAAATTATTCGGTCATCGAAAAATTTTTGCAGAATCGCCATTGTCTCTCTTCGCGGTCTTATATTATTTTTATGTTTTCTCTATATTATTTTAATATTTTAATAACTGTTAATATTTTTTAATATAAATTACGTTTTATATACATAAATATATATGTAGTATGTACTTAATATTATACATGGAAAACAAAATTGTGAAAAATCAAGAGACCTATTCTTAAATTTTAAGAAAACGCTATATGATTAACAAAAGCTATTAACACACGTAAAAATATAATGTAGCTTTAATTTTTGCATTTTACTATGAATTAAGTTACTATCTAATTTACACATTTCTGAAAATAGCAAAATTTCAATCGTTGACCCCTAACAGCTCTTAAACCAGGTGTGGTGCAAAAATATTGTTTTAAATAACTTATGCTAATTTTCATAAGTTATAGATTGAAAAAGTATTAACCAGAATTTGTGATAGTTATGTATACACATTTGAAAGTAAGATTTTTCTAAATTTTGAGGGACTCCGTAACAGTTGGAGCTATATAAAGAAGTTATCCTGCAACATTTTGAGACCTACTAATGGTTACAATTTCATTGTTCTATCTTAAATCGTGTAAAAGTTGTGTAAACAGACAGAAAGACAGATTTGAAAATTTTTTTTTTGAAAAATTATTATAAAAAAAAACAAATGTGTGCATAATTGACATAAATTGTTTTCTCCGAAATATATGCAATTTTTTTTTAAAAAACAAAATTTTTCTAATTTTATCTGAATTAGATACGATCGAGTTTTTTTCTTAATTTCCAAACTCTGATTTTATAGCCAAAATTGAAATTATATTATTTATCTACGATATTCAGCCGAGAGACAGCAGGGTTAAATAATTGAATTAATTGAATTATATACTACCTATCAGTATCACTTATATTTATGTACGTTACAACTTTTAATTATATTTTGGTGGAAATTACAAAAACAATAAAAAACAGAAAATAAAATAAAATTTAATCATAAAAAAGGAACTCTGTGTGGTATCTATGAATCATATTGCAAAACTTAATAAAGAAAAATTTAAGTATAAGTATCTTAAGTATCATAATAAACTAGTTACATAGTTTAAAGATATTAAATAGTGGACTTGAACGAGGTGAAATTTTTATTTACTTTTTTAGAGGTTAAACACAAGCAATTTGTTGACTTTTAATTTTTATTTTTTATTTTTTAATTTTGTTTTTTTTTTTACTTTCCTATATTAGGACCCGATTGTCGATAGTATTAAGATTGATTTACTATTTATAGAGAAACTTGAAATTAAACTGAAAATGAATAAAAAAAAACGGCAATGCATTTTTTTTTATTAGGAATTGCAAAACTTCACTATTTATATACTTTTTACAATGTAATAACAATACAACTAAACGTCATAAAATAAAAAAATGGCAAGTTTTCTGCAATGAAAATGATTATTGGCTTCTACTTAAAAGTATTTTAATAAGTTTCTGTTTCCATATTACCATATGAATTTTACATTTTTATATTATAACCTACTTTTTTTTTGTTTTCATGTTTAATTTTAGAAAGCTTCGAAGCCCAGGAAATCAAACCCTAAATATAAGACTATGATTAATGGTTAGTTATGAATTTTACATAATATGTATACATATGTATGTATACATACATACATACATATTATTGTGCAAAATTCTTCTATATTCTAAGTCAATATAAAAAATTCTTTGAAAGAAAACTAATTTTAAAATTGATATACATATGTACATATGTATGAATATTAAAATAATCTTAAAATTTTATAATTTTGCATATACATATATACATATTTATACTTACATATTTGTATATATATACATAATACAAATATTATTTTGTATCAGACATATGCATAAATGCATAACATTATGTATTAAAACTTAAATATGGAAAATTGTAGAGGTTTCTGATTATACAAACCATATTCTAAGGGGATAATTTGATCAAATCTCGTTAGGATATTTAGAATATTCTTTAAGTTATTCAAGAAACTTGTACCTATAAATATATGTATTCAAGTTATGATCACATCGCAGAGATGAACATGTGTCGAAAAATACCATGTGTCTAAAAAAGCAAAAATGAATAAGCAGTACTGGTTCTTTTTACTAGTATACATTACCAGAAAAATTTCTCAAAGGTTGACGCACATTCCAATTCTTATAGCATTAATTCAGCATTCTCGACTGTGATAAAAAGAAAAGCTAAAACAAATAAGAATTGTATAAGATATTAACAATTTTCAAGTTAATAATAGAGCAAAATATTCTTTTTATATACAATTTTATCTTTCTTTTGACTTGTCCTATTTGTTATTATTTTATTAGATGACTCTTCACATTTGGCAATATTGTGCATTGCATCTGTTATACAGCTAAAAAAAATAAAAGTACATACTATATTAATCGTCTGAAGATTATAAAATATGATAATGAATCAACTCGATAAAACTATAATTTATTTAAATTTTATTTGCAATAAAATTGTCTTAATTCCTTTTTATTTGTTTTTCTTCCTTCAAATCAATCAATGCTGTAATTCATTATGCAAAAATAAACGTATAATGTGATATATTTTTCTCCTCCTACTAAATATTTTGAAAATATATATACATGTATATAAATGTATGTATGTATGTATATGTATATCTGATTTCAAAAATTTATTCATTAATCAATTTGATTTAAATGATACTAAATCATGATTTTTGATTTGAGTACGGAAGAAGTAACAAAAAAATAAATAAAACAGTTTATAATATAACAGGCGTCGGCAGATTTTTTTTATCGATACCTAATATAATACCTATTTTAATCGATCAGTTGTATACCAAAAAAGAAGATTAAATCCTATCCTTCTCATACATACAATGTTTTATAATTTTTTGTAGAACAGGTCATTGATCGCACTTTTCTAATCCTCTTGTACAAAAAATAATTAAATGCCATATCTGATAAATTTGATGACGAAGGAAATTATTTCCATTAAAAGTATTTTGACCGATTTACTCACTGAAAATTGCATAAATATGTGCATACATATATATTTATGTAAATTGTATGTTCATTTAAATACAAAGTAAGAAGACAAATGGTTAAATAAAAAGGATTTTAATGCGACTTTATATTAATTTTAGTGTCAAAGAACTTTCATTTTAATCGAAACTATAATTTTTGTAATAATTCTTGATTAAAATGAATTAAAGATTTATTTTAATTGATTAATTTTTGTTAGTTTATTATATTAAATTATAGTAAATTAGTAAATTAATCATAACAATGATAATCTAATTGATTTGAGCAAAAAGTAGAGTTAATCTTAGAATGCCATTATTTTACTTCTTACTCATTAATGTACATACAAATGTATGTATTTATAATAAAATAACAATAAAACTATTCGTGTTATTTAACAAAATTCATAAAATTTAGAATTCTCCATAATGACACCACAATAGAAATAATAAGCAACTGCTTAAAGGATTAACTTAGGATTAATTAGGATTATGATCAAATCTAGACTCTTCTCTAAAAGAGTACTTACACACATAATCCTTAACTCTTATAATATTTTATCACAAAACATACCTGAATCCTTCGTCTCCCTATCGCAATTTAGGTTAAATAGCTTAGATATTGTAAGTCAAATTTTTATCTAACATTGTTTTGCCTTTACAATTATGTATCTGAAATGATACAATGAATTACCAAATGAATTGAAAGATTGTATGTACATAAAATTTGAATTTGGAAGAAAATGAAAGAATACTCGTATATATCGAAAAATTGAGAATAGATAGTTATTATAAATTGAAGATTTAAAATACAGAAATAAATAAAACAAAAATTGGTAAATAAATATCGGTATGTATATATATATGTATGTATATGTATGTATATAACTATGTATAATCACAATATAATATAAATTATTATCAATCAATTAAAAGTTTTAAATAGATGAAATAAATATGTATTATAAAACCAAACAGCAATTGGTCCGAGGATGATCAATCAATTATTAAAGATTTTCTTTCGTATCTTATTTCTTACATATTTATGAATGTCTTAAAATTCATTTGATCAAATATTTTATAATACCTTAATTTAACAATTTTAATAAAAGAAATAGAAAAAAAAAACTAAATAGAATATTTAACAGGTAGAAAAAAATTATAGCTTTGAAAGCAAGTGCTTGAATACTTTGAAGATTTGGACAAAATTTCAATAACGCATAGCTTCCTATTTATTATATTTATGTTCATGATTCATGATTCCTAAATAAAATTAACTCTCTAATCTCTTACTAATATTTACTAACACGTAACAATTACATACAGTTATAGCAGATTATGGCGTATTTCAGACTTTAATTATTCAATGGTGATGTGAAAAGAAAAGTTCAGCAATTTTAATTGATCAGATTGTACAACATACATATGTATGTATAAATATGTAAGTAATTTGGATATTTTAGACATTATTTCGTTAAAAAAAAATGAATAATCAAATAAACTGCAGTTAGATTTAGGGTGACCAGATCGAGTATTACCAACATGACCGACTCATCGATCTATAATATTTTTTAAACTCATTTAAAGAAGGTTCATTTTATTTTTGAGCTCACAAAAAAAAATTATTTTTATTTATAATACATAATTTATAATTTATCCATAAAATGTTCATTTTTAAAAGATTTTCATAACATAACATAAATTATCAATTCATAACGTAAATTCATAAATAAAAAATAATAATAAAAAAAATATAAAGTTAAAATATAAATTATAAAATAAAAATAATAAAACAAATTACAATTTACAGAATTATTTTTCATATTTTTCATGTGGAGAAATTTAACCTTAAAATACTTAGCTTTGTTAATAAAAAGTCATAAAATTGAGAACAAGTAATTTCTTTAAAATTGAATTTAACCGAAATAATCAATATTACGTTTTATTGTTTCTACATTTAAATGATTTCTTTCATCCGTCTATTGATTTTCAATTAAAGAAATTATTTTTTCCACATTTGCGTTGTGTTGTGGGCTGGAATTGTAAAAATAAATTCTGCAATTTTAAGTAACTCACTTTGCTTAGGTCTTGAACTTACTATTCATTTCAGCTACATGAATTTTTTTTTAAATAACTAACCCATTTTAGGTGAAGGGGTAATATTTTAAAATAGTCTAATTCAAAATTATCTTGGAAAAATATATATATGTAGCTTAGATTCATTAAAATCTAAATTTTTATTTTTCAAATAAAGTAAAGATTCTTCTAAATCATTCCATTTAGGGAGACTTTCAAAATTCATCCTTTTAAAATATTTAATACCTGAAGAAAGTTTGTTCACATTTTTAGATAATTTAAGCATCTTTACTTACATTCAATACATTTTTAGTCATAGCTATTACTTCCTGTTCTTTTCCATTTCCTGCACTTTTTCTAAAATCATCTTTAACATGCATTCTAAGAAACTTGTGATCAATTCTAAGTTTTAAAAGTTCCTTAACGCTGTCCAAATGACCCAATATTTCAATTACAGAATTATTTTCTCTTTCAATTGGTGTTCTGTTCTTATCATAAACAAACATTAGAGAGTGTAAGAACCATGCATTCCAGAAAAAATTTCACAATATTTTTTTTAATCGAAATCAAGGTTGTAAATAGAAGACAAAAGACGAAAATAATTAAATAGAAGACAAAAGACGATAATTTAGAAAAAGATACCGCACAATTTTCTTAAGGCTGAAAAGAGGACTTGTCCTATTAAAAGAGGACACCTTGTCACACTAGGTAGATTAGAATTCCCATTAAGACAAGAACACTTCAAAGTTCACGCTACTTAATTTGTCCCACAAAAACCGAAATATTGACCATTCATTAGATGTGAACATAAACTTTTCCACACACACATACATATGTATATAACAAAACGCCTATACGAGTGTGCATGCATATGTACAAAAATATTTAAATTTTTTTCCCCTTCAAATCTATTTTCTATCGTATGTTCGGATAATTGTAAAATAAAAAACAAAGAAATTAATTTTTTTTTTTTCAATTTTATTTTCACTTTAGAACTAGTCGCAAGCTTTTCAAGTAAATTGATTACTTTGCTTTTTTTTGACTTGGTACATTTGATGTCGGTCAAATTGTAATCGAATCTGAAATTTCCTCCAAAAAAAACATACAAAAAATGATTGGAGTTAAAATTGGATTAATATTTTTTTTTTTATTTTTTACATCGTATTTTTGTTACCTTTTTGTTCAATAATTGATTGCTACTGTTTTGCATATTTTCATTTTAAATCGTTTTATCCCAGTATATACGTTTTATTCTTTTAGAATTTTTTAAAATCTGTCTGTCTATTGTTGTACTTTTGTTTTAAGTTATTTTGTAGTACAAATGTCATATTTAATTTATTTACAAATTTAAAATATTTCTTTGATATGTATGTACATACATTATGTACTTGAAACAGATTTTCCTACTAAGAATTGAAAAATAAGAATAATGCTGAAAGATGGAAGCATTTAGAAGATTCGTTTCAATCAATGAGATTCACAACTTAAGCCATTTGGATATTGGGTAATATAAAGAGAATAAAAATTGCACTACATAATATATTCAGCGATTAATAACTTTTCCGTACATTTCATTAAATGTGGGTAAAGAAATAATATTTGCAACATATGAAAACTAATACAAATATTTTCCCACTATAATCCATAATTTTTGAAAAAGATAATTATTCCAAACACTTCGAAAATTTTCCCTCTTCAAATAATTTTTTTTTTTGAATGATTTTTTTTCTGTGATAAAATCATATTTTGAATATTCCATCACTTAACTTTTTTAGTTAACTTGTAATTCAAAATTTTTTTTATACAGTCTTTGTTAAAAAGTAATAAAAATTAAACGGATAAATTAAATGCAAATAGTTTTGTAGTAAAATTAAAAGTGAAATCAAATCAATCATAATTTAAAAAATCACAAACAAAAAATTCGGCTCTCGAAATTTAATTATTGTCCAGAATTCTTAAAAACCACAATTTAATTGGTTTAATTAATTTTTTTTATTTCTTTAAAAGAAAAATCAAAAAATGTTACTTTGAATGTTATATATAAATAAATAATAAGTAACCAATATTATAATAAAAAAAAGAAATTATTTTCATAGAAAAATTGAGCACAGAAATGAAAGTTTATTGATAATAAGCTGAAATATTTTTTTTTCTTTTAATTTAAAAAATGATTGACTATTAGATTTCAGTGAATGGAATTAAGGTTACTATAATAAAATTTAAATTCTTTTTATCTAAAAATTCAAGTAATATTTTCTTTACCGAAATTAAATTTGAATTTTTGAGTAAAGTACAGAAATGGATTACATCCTTCTTTCTTTTCGTATCTTTCCTTCTTTCTTTTAACTTATATAAATTTTAATGAAATAAAATCAATATTATTGAACAACTAAATTTAGCTGTAGAACATTTTTTATTTATTTCTCACTATTTTTATTATAGTTCAATATTTCTGCTTAAATAGAAGTTCTTTTATTTTTTGTTGTCCATGCGTCCATTACATTAATTTATTATACAAAAATAAAAATTCGATTAAAACAAAACATTTTTAACTTTTTTTTTTGAAATTTGTTATTTATTTGTTTCCTAGTTAATAATTAAATAAAAATAATTAAAATTATTTTAACATTAATTAATATATGTATATATAATTAATTTTTTTTAACTAATCTTTTATTTTATCTTTTTATAATGCTATTCTTTTATTTGTTGTTCTGATTCGTTAACTGATTTCAAATTAATGGTAGGATTTTTTGAGTGTTCGTCATTTAATTCTATACTAACTTCCAAATGAAATTTGTTATCTTTTAATTGTAAATCAGCAACCGATACTTCATTAATACAATCACCATATTGTAAACAAAATGTAACTGAATTATTTTCTAAAGATGCATCATCAGCTGTTATAGTATCAACAAAAATTCTGAATACACATGGTACCGTTATTCCCTTTTCACATAATATAATTTTTTTTGGGTCTTCATCATTAACTTTAGATTCTTCATCAATACCATTTTCATAAACTGGTGCTGTATCTTTATTATATTTATGCCATATATAAATTGGATTTGGTATAATATAAATTTCTTCAGTATTTTCAAAATCTTCATGATCTGGATGTATAAATAATGATTGTCGTGCACAACCAATTGCTACAACTTCTTCAGGCGCAAATTTTGTATTTAATTTTGCATCAGGAATTAATGAACTGATTAATGATTGAATTTTTGGTATTTTTAATGTTGCACCAGCCAATACAATTTCATCAATTTTACGATTAACTTCATTTATTTCTTTAAGCGCACTTGTTAATGTCGCAGTATAGTCATTTAAAAATGTTTGAATAACATTTTCGAATCTAGCTCTAGTCAATTGCAAATTAAAATCGACACCATCCATTAGTGAATCAATATAAACTTGAGTTGTAGGCATTGTTGTTAATATATGTTTACAATTTTCAGCTGTACTTTTTACTTTTGCTTTTGATCTTCTGCTTTCATTTGGGTCTAATTTATATTTTTTGAAAAACTCCTGACCTAATTAAAAAATGTTTTCTAAAATATATATAATTTAAAACAAATTATAATTTTTTTACATATAAATTCGGCTAATGCAACAGTAATTTGACTTCCTCCAATATAAAATGGGCCAACAGATTTCAGAATACTATAAAATCCATATTCAACTTCGAATAATGTTAAACTGGTACATAATCCACCAGTTTTTACACATAAAACAGTTTTTGGGGGTGCCTTTTCGTTATCTTCTAGTTCATAAGCTAGAACGGCAGCTGATGGTTCGGTAATAATTTGAGCAACATGAAATCCCGCTTCTTCTGCAGCCTCAGATAATATTTTCCAATTTCTATGTGGACAATATTCTGGAATTGATAAAACAACACTTGGATGTTCTTCATGCAAATGACATTGCCTTGCTAATTCTATAACAAATTTTTTATATTATATAAATTAAATAAATTAATCATAATTACCGAAAGTGGCTTTAAAAAATTCTACGCAAACTTCATATGGTGACAAAGTTTTATGAGGTTTTGATTCGCCTTGCTTAATTAATTCGTATTCTTTTATTTCATTATTAAATTTACAAGATATATATTTTTCTGCTCTTTCAATTTCTTCATCTTCTAATTCTGGACCAAAAAGCAATAAATTATTAGTAACTCCCATTGTTGATTTCGCAGAAATTTTTTGTTTTGCTGTAACACCTACTTCAACTTCTGTTTCTTCACATAATAGACAAGCTGGAGTAACACGATCGCCTTGTTTATTTGCAATTACTTCTATTTTGCCATCTTCCTGAATTTAAATTGTTTTATACATATCATATTTATACATAGGTACATATAAAAATTATGGTTAGTGGTAAATATAAATTTTACCTTGGCATAGGCTATACAAAAAGTACTATTTGATAATTTTACGCCAAATCTAGGCCACATTTTATTTCTTTTTTTATTTTCCTTTTTATCTAACTAAATAAATTAATTTTAATTAGAAAAATCTATGTATTTAAATATAATTTTAACTACTTAAAAAGAATTTTTTTAAAAATATTTTTACTTAAAATAAAAATTGCCGCAAAATGCATCAACTAAAAACTAAAGACACATGTGCAAATGTCAAATTGGCAAATGGACCTGCTAGAGAAAAAAAAATGTGTAGATTCACGAGTATAGTTTAAACTTTTTGAAGACAGATGGAAAACGAAAGACCAATATCTCTTTTTAAATTGCAGTCAGTTTTAATTGAAAAACTAAAGTTTTGACTAAAAATATTATAATTAATTTATTATTTTCTATTCTATATAAACATGCATTTAATCCACATTCGACAACAAAATAAATAAAATTAAATAAAAATAATTTATTTAATATTTATTTAATAATTTTATTAAATAAAATTATAAATTAGCATTAATATGTTTTTGTATTTACTTTATACATCGTTAAGGTGGATTTGTAATTGAAAATTGCTTTTCAGTAATTCACTTACAGTATAAAAAATATTATGATTTATGACCTTGTACAGAGTTTGAAATCACACTTTTTCGATTTATAAGTAAATAGTTATAAGTAATCACACTCTTTCGAGTTATAAGTTTTAACAATTAACAGTTCAAAAACGAAATTTATTTTTTTAATTGTTTTTATTAAAAAAAAACTATTAGTTTTGACATTTTTATAACTAAAATTTGTATGTGAAGTTATTTTACGCAGTTTATAACATGAAATCTAGAGGGATAAATAAATTTTTAATAAACTTCCCTAGGTTTCAACGTCAACTGCCAAACTACTTTCAATCAACTCCGAAAATAAAAATCAATTCCGAAATTAAAAGTCGGGTGTTAAAGAGATATTTGTTAAAAAATAATTTAATTTTTACTCTATTAAAAATGTTTCAATATAAAAATAAAATATGGTTTTTATTAAAATGATATTTGAATAAGTTAAGTTCAATAAAGTGAAATTAAAATTTTTTAAATTGAATAAGATAATTGCAAAAGAAATTGCGTGAAGTTTTCATTAAAAAATTTTTTCCCTTTTCCTAAATGACACTAATACATTCACGTTGTATAATGTGCAATTTTTAGTAAAAATTTATAAATTTTTTTTTAAGTAATTTAATTAAAAGCGAATAACTAAAATCAAATTATAATATTTTTAATTCTAATATTCTTTTTATGTAACATGATTTTGTTAAAAAGTTTTTACATCAATTTAAAATCTCACTGAAATTTTTTGGTAGTGTATTAGTGTGTCCAATTAATTTTCAGTGTTAAGAAGATTTGTAAAGGTTTTTTTTCGTAGCTGTCAGACACCACAAATAGGTAACAATTTTTTACTTGATCCAAGTAAAATGGCGACAAGTCGTAGTACTCGAATTCAACAATCAAAAAATATCACTAGCTCAATATTATCAAAATTACATGGGGCATTTTCTGATGCCTGTGGTCCACAAAAATTATCTACAGATAAGAAAACATTAGATAAAACATGGAAACTAATGGATAAAGTAGTTAAATTATGTCAACAACCAAAGATGAATTTAAAGAATAGTCCACCGTTTATATTGGACATTCTACCGGATACTTATCAACGTCTTAGGTTAATTTATTCGAAATATGAGGATCAAATGCATATTTTACATTCAAATGAACATTTTAATGTATTTATTAATAATTTAATGAGAAAATGTAAACAAGCTATCAAATTATTTAAAGAAGGCAAAGAAAAAATGTTCGATGAAAATTCACATTATCGAAGAAATTTAACTAAATTAAGCTTAGTTTTTTCACATATGCTTAGCGAATTGAAAGCAATATTTCCCAATGGTGTCTTTGCTGGAGATCAATTTAGAATTACAAAAGCAGATGCTGCTGACTTTTGGAAAATAAATTTTGGAAATAGGTAAGAAATCAAGATCTTTAACTTACAATTTGTTTAATATCATTGAATTGAGAAGAATAATAAAATTACAAAAATTTGAATTTTAGTACTCTAGTCCCATGGAAAATTTTTCGTCAAGAATTAAATCGAATACATTCTATATCATCTGGCTTGGAAGCTATGGCATTGAAAACTACAATTGATTTAACGTGCAATGATTATATATCAAATTTTGAATTTGATGTTTTTACAAGGCTGTTTCAACCATGGGCAACGCTGTTAAGAAATTGGCAAATATTAGCAGTAACACACCCTGGCTATGTAGCATTTTTAACTTATGATGAAGTAAAAGCACGTTTGCAAAGATATATTAGAAAAGCTGGTAGTTATGTTTTTAGGTGAGTTATAATTGAATTTTTACTTTAAATTATAATTTATCTAATAATTTTCGGTAATTATTTATTGTTTTAGACTATCATGCACTAGACTAGGACAGTGGGCAATAGGTTATGTTACAGCTGATGGGGAAATATTACAAACAATTCCACAAAATAAATCTCTTTGTCAGGCTTTACTAGATGGACATAGGTAATATATAATTTAAAAAAAACAGTTTTCATTAAACATTTCATTTAATTAAAAAAAAATTAACAATTTAGGGAAGGATTTTATTTATATCCAGATGGGCAACCAAATAATCCAGATTTATCATCTGCTGTACAAAGTCCAACCGAAGATCATATAACTGTAACCCAAGAACAATATGAGCTTTATTGTGAAATGGGTAAATAATTTTTTTTAATGATTTAAATAAGAAATGATTTCTTAAAATTTAAAAAATAAACGATTTTAGGAAGTACATTTCAACTATGTAAAATTTGTGCAGAAAATGATAAAGATATTAGAATAGAACCATGTGGGCATTTATTATGTACACCATGCTTAAATGCATGGCAAGTTGATTCGGAAGGCCAGGTTTGAATTTATAAAGTTATATAGGAAACATAATTTGTGATAATTCGTATTTTTTTTTTATTATTCTTCACTTAAAGGGATGTCCATTTTGTAGAGCTGAAATTAAAGGAACCGAACAAATTGTTGTAGATGCATTTGATCCAAAAAAACAATATAATCGAAATTCAACCAGTGGACGACAACAAAATGTCGATGATGATGACACTGAGGTATAGTTTATATGCATTCAGAATAGATAAAGCATTGATTTTTGTTTAAAAAAACGTTAAAATGGTTTGAAAAATTTTTGTTCGTTATTAAAATCATCGTTTTGATATAAAAAACATAAAAAATTTAATTTGCTTAAAAATGTTTTACGAAAAAATTAAAACAAATTTTGTTAAAATTATTCAAAAAAAAAAAAAAATACATAGTTAAAATATTAGAAAAAATAAATTAAAATAAGAAAAACAATTATGTTTGCGTTATGAAATGAATAACCTAACTATTGAATGTAATATTTTATTTTAAATTCATAAACCTATTAGCATTATATATATATTTAGATATAAATATTTAATCATTTTATTTTTGTTTTATTACTACTTAATTAATGTCATTTTTTCATTAGTTCATTTTATTTTTTTTTGTAATTATATTTTATTTTAAAGTAATTTTTGCTTTATTTATTTATATAAAAAAAAAGTGTCGCACATAAATTAATCGCATATTTTTTATTCTCTCATTAACTTTATCCATTTAAATAAATATGATAACCTTTGTTAAAAAAGTGTGTATGTTCCATATTTAGTTTGAAAGTATTTCATTTAAAAAAAAAATGTTATTTTATTTTCTTTAAAATGCATGGCATTCGAGAATGTTGAGTGTTGTATTTTTAATAAATTAATGAAATGATTAAATTGAAAATAATGTTAATAAAAACGAAAACAATGAAAAAAAATTATTTTGAAAAATCGTGGAATATTTTCATTTTTATAAAAATAATAATTTTAATTTATAAATTCTAGCTGAAGGTATATTTTCGTTTTTTTTTTTTTTTATAACATTTTCAAATTTACTAATTTATTGTTTTATTTTGCAAAAGAAGCTATATTCTACCAAAAAAAAAATATATTTTAGATAAACTTTAATAAATTTAGATTCTTTGATTTTTAAATCTTCAGCAATAAACAAAATTCTGTAATCATTCCAACAATATTTTTCCTTTGAGTATTTAAAAGTTATTTTCGAAATAAATTATCAAAATTATTATAAGATTATTTTATCTATATAGTTTAAGATTATCTTAAATTATATGAATAGTATCTAAAATTTTATAATTAGATTATTTTATAAAACAAAAATATTTAGACAAAATCTAAAGTTTGCCATTTTTATTTATAATATTTGTTTATTTTTTTTTTTATTAATTTGTACATGAATAATTATATTCAATATTATAATTGTGTGTGTATTATACAAAATATTATACAAAATTAAGACTGCATTAAAAAAAATTCTATTAATCATTTTATAATAATAACAATAATAAAAATAATTATTGTTATTCTTATTCTTATTAAAAAAAAAACATTATTAATATTGTACAGTAGATATTATTATTTTTTTTTAATTTAAATATAAAAATTTTTCTTGTAGTTAAGAATGATAAAATAATTATTAAAAAATATTACTCTAAACTGAAATTGGGGAGAAAATACAAATATTAATTTGGACTTTCTAAAATAAATATCTATATATTGCCTGATTGAAAAATCAACAGGCTATTCAATTTATTATTTTTGAATTTTGCTTTAATTTCTGCTCTAAACTTATCGGGTTGATTAAGTAAATTAAATATTTAATTGATAATTAGGATCGTATTATAAAGAAGAAGAATTCAATTAAATATATTCTTAACTATATAATATATACATATATATATATTTTTTTATATATATATATATTTAATTAAAAAATGTCTAATCTATTCTTTTATTATTCATTTTGTTATGAAATGAATACAAATAATTTAAAATTAAAAGTAGATTATGAGTTAATACCACATAAAATAAAAAAACGACCGAAAATAAATTTCACTTTAAAAAATAATATTCATTGCGGTTTGATGAACGCATTTCAATTTCAATAAAATTTTATTTTAAAATTTGATTTCTTAATAAAAATCAACATAAATTTCTTTAATTTTATATTAATTTTGGATTTTTTACTAACTAGAATATTCATTATTCTCCTCCCCAGTATTAAATATTTCTTATTTTTATTTTTGATCTTTCGAATATTTTTTTGATTTTTACTTAAATTATAATATTTGTAAATAGCAGTGTTTTAGAAAAATATTAATAAATTTTAAAACTATATAGGAAATTTAAATTCTCAAGACACATTATATCACGAGTGATGAAAAAGGGGTAGAAAATACAAAAAATTATGTGTAGTTAGGTATATGACGACGAACCTTTAATTTATTCGTCAAAAATAATTTTTCTATATTAATTTTTAATAGTCTTGATAAATTTGTTTTGAAATTGAAACTTTTAATAAACTAAACACATTTGAAAATTATTTAAATCTTATAAATAATACATACGACTTAAAAAATATTTGCTTTTCTTCACAAAAATATTTTTTTCAACCATTTTTCGTTTCTATAAACTTTATAGTAAAAAAAAACATCAATTTACTTATTCGCCATCTTCTATATGACATCACAAAAAAATTGTTTTAAAAAAAATCAATTTCCTATATAGTTTCTCTTTATAATTCATATTAAATGTATGAATGTATTACTTTTTAATTGACTGCCAAAATGATTTTTTATAATTTGAAAACTTAAAATTATTAGATTTTAGTTTTTCTAATGGCACACGTAGCCTAAGCTTAATAAAAAAAATGTTTTTAATTATAAAAAAAAATTTTTTTTAATAATCAAAGATTTTTACACATTGTTCTCGAAAAAAAATTTAATATTTAAATATGCTTGTAAATTAGCTTTATTTGTTCAATTAAGTTTAGCTTTAGTGTGCAATTAGAATTTTAAAGATAAACTTATTTTTTACAGTTCATTTTATAAATTCAGAGTTACATTTAAAATTTAACTTTTACATTTTCGAATGGACTGTTATAATTTTAAATTAATTTTCTTTATTGTTATCTAATTAATTATCTATCTCTTCAATTATTTTAGTGATATTTACTTCTTTTATGTTGTCAAAATTAAATATATGTATTCTAAAAATTTGGATAATTTTTTTTTTCAATTATAAACTTTTTCTTTATATATTTTTATTATAATAAAAAAAATTAAAATAAACTTAATGGAAAAAAAGTATATATATATTAAAAATTAAAATTATTTTTAAGTATAGAGTTTTATACATATTTAGTAAATGAACAAAAAAAAGATATAATAAAAATTTATTTAAAAAAAAAATAACAATTCACTTGGTTTTGTTTTATTGATTGCTATTTTTTAATTGATTTGTTTTTTGTTTTATTTTTAATGAAAAAGGCATTTTGTGAAATTGCTTGCGTCTTTAATTATTGTATTTTTTTAATGATTGTTGTACTTTGTTTTATTTTTTTTTTTTTTATTATTTTACACAAAAACTCTTTGAATTGCGTGGTTTTTTCTGTTCGAATATTCTTCTTTTATTTGTAATCTATTTTTTTGTTTTTGCCAAAAGTTAAGCATGTATCTTTTTATCTGTTATGTTCTCATTTTTTACTGAATATTTTTGATTTAAAAAAAAAATGTGTGATATGATTTTTAGAATCGAACAATAATTCAGATTGCATTTATAAGATTTTTTTTGTATATACAACATATAATATTTTTTTAATATTTTTTTGAAAAATCAAAAAATTAAACCTTTTAAATTGTGAAAAAATAATGAAAAAACTCCTTCAGGATTTGGGTGAATTCAACATAGCAACATCTTCTTTACATGCACTTAGTAATAGTATAAATTCATCGAGAAATGAAAAACAAAGTCCACATTCATCACCACGTTTATCCAGACGTAATATTGTTTTAAATTCAATCGCTAATAGTTCATCATCATCATCATCTGCATCATCAGCATCATCAATTGTAACTGGTATTGGATCACAATGTATAGTATTATTAGGAGAACAACAACATCAACAACCATCAGCACCATCTTTACATAATATTAATAATGGTATATTATCAAATATGAATGTTTGTTGTTCTTCATCAAATAAAACACCTTCATTATCATCTTGTTCATCATCATTATCGGGTTCTTCTTGTACATCAACTACATCTGGTTCATCATCTATATCATCATCTGGAATATCATCATCATCAACTGGAACTGGAAATTTAAATCGAATGAGTGCTCCAATAAGTTCAACATCACAACAACAAATTGTTAATAAAATTCTAAATAAAGCAATATCAGCTGAAAATAATTGTGATGTTAATTTAATAAATAATTCGTTATCATCTTGTTCAGCTACTTTAGCCCAAGTACAATTACCATGTGATATAATATCAACATCAACACCATCATTATCATCATCATCATCTGTTACAGCATCAGGAATTATAACAGCACCATTAGCTCCACCATTGCCACCACGAAAATCTTCTCCTGGAATTGATAATTCAATTAATTTACGCCAATTAAAGCCATCTTCAATTTCGGGTATTGTTTCCCCAACATCAAATTTAATTAATTTAAATACAAATTGTAGTAATAATAATAATAATACCACCACCGTTCTATCACAAAAAAACAATATCACTACTACTACACATACTAGTGTAAATGAAATAACTTTGTCAGATATAGAAGTGCCGAAAACAAATGCTCCACCGATACCAAAACATAATGTTATTTTATCCTCATCATCCGCTACACCTTCAACTACATCTTTTCAACAACAACAATCACAATTGAATACAGGGGTTTTACATAAAACATTACCAATGCCATGTGCTAGTAATTCTTCAAATATTTCTGCTACAACAAATATTGTAGATAATTTGTGCGATACCATTAAACAAATAAATATTTCTAATAATATTGGAAGTACGGGAGGGGGTGGAGGAGTAGGTGGTGTTGGTTGTGATAATAATTCACAGATTTTACCAATTAATCTTTTAGACGATGATAGTGATATTGTTGTTGGACCAGCTGAAACAATTTCCGGTATTATTGATACACGACCATTAGAAGCAAGAAAACCTATTATAGTATCAATACAAAATAGTAATGATAGAGAAATAAATTCGCGATCTACAAATTCAAATACAACAAATATTCCAGTTAATTCTTTAAATGGAAATATGACATCATCTTCATCTCCATCAAATTTTAATACCGGAAGATATCAAGCATTTCCAAATGCTTCATCAAATCCAATATATAGTCAAGAATATCAACAACATCAACAACAACAACAACATCGTCATACTGGAATATCATATCAAGGACATCAGCAGCAGCAACAACAACAACAACAACAATCACAACAACAACAACACCCATCAAAATCAATTACCATTTCACATTTTAGTAGTGCTAGTACTAGTTGCTGTAGTAATATAAATACTAATTCACCTACATCAAATTCTTCAACAAATTCCTCTACTAGTATCAGTAATTTATCATCATTAGCAAAAAATTCTTCCAATATTCAATATCAATCAGCAGCACAATTATCTTTTACTACAACTGCTGGCAATCATAATCATTCAAATCAACAACAACAGCCACAACAGCAGCCAAAACATCAACAACAGCATTCGCAGCAACAACAACATGATCCATTGCTATATGAAAATGTGACAATCACTAATAAAGACTGTAATGTCCCGTATGAGAATATTAATTTAGAATATATTGCACGATTAATGAAAGAGGGTTATTCAAAAGAGAATGCAATTACAGCTTTAGGTATTTCTAGAAATAATATTGAAATGGCATGTGATATATTACATGAATTCGTTTCAAAGAGTAGTGCTTAAGAAAATTTATAACAACCTCCTTAAAAAATAAAAATTCATCAAATATCTAAAAAATTAAAAATAAAAATTTACTAAGTGGGACCGTAAAAATTGTAGTTTCAAGTATGTATTTTAAATTTTAAATGCATTGCATCTTCAAGAAAAAACATTAAAAAATAAAATTCAAAGAGAGGCTGTTTTTTTTTTTTATAAAATATTAAAAAAAAAGTATGACAATTATGTATGTGAAAAGGAAAATTTTCTAAAAAACATATAAAGAATAAATTATACTGTATATATGATATATTTTAATAATTTATTATATAGGTTTACTAAAAAAAAAAAACAAATTTACCCTTAAATAATATTGATTGTTCTTTTTTTCTCTCATTTTATCCATATATGTATGTGTTTTAATCCAACAATAACAATAATGCCTTTATCCACCCTCTATAATTTCAATAGTATGCCTCCAATCAAAAGCAATTACTTTTAATATTGAAATTAAAATAATTTATTAAAAAAATCTATTAAAGAATATATTAAATTACAAACAGTAAATTCTTGTTTGGCTTTGTCTCCATATTCTGCAACCAAAAGTTGAAAGAAAATAAATTAAAAGCTAAATTAATTTTCAAAGAAAAATTCGTCTTATCAGATTAAAAAAAATATATAAATAAAAAAAAAACAGAATTTTAATGGAGTTTTGGGGCTCTAAGACTCAAATAAAAGATACTGATTTTTTTTTTTGTAAATATCTTAAATTAATTTAATTTTAAATTAAAAACAAAATTGCTTAGCTATTAGAAAGAAAAAGGGAGGATAAAATCATTTTTGGTAAAAAACAAAACAAAAACGAATAATATTTAATATATATATTTTAATTTTTAAGCATTTAATACAAAGCAAAATATGAAAATACTGAGATGAATTAATTACAAAATTACCAAAAAAAAAAACTACACAGTTTTTTTGTTGTATTTACTTATAATTTTTAAATAAAGAATTCATTTTTGTTTAACTATGAAACCTAGAAGTATCAAATTAATAAATAAAAACTAAAATTTCACCCACAGATTTCTAATAAGATATAATAAAGAATGAATTTTTAAAATTGTCTTGAGAAAAATACTACAAAAACAATTTTTATCGATCAATATATGATTATCGATTTATAATAATCGATGAAATGATGTTAAAATTCTCGATAGAAAAATTTTATTATTTTAAATTAAGAATTGACTGTGACTCTTTAGGTGAGATTTTTCTATCCATTAAAGACAAAAAAGATGGTCTTGGTTCGATTCGATTCGAAATAATTCGATTATTTAATAAATCTGCAACAATTGTACAATTTAATGTAATAATAATAACTCTTTATATGTGGCTATAACATTTAAATACTTCAGAATATAAAATAGAGCAATAAATGTAATTAATAATTTATATTTAGTATACAAAAGATTTAGATTTTTGGATCAATGAAAAAAGGAACTTAAAATTTTTCGAATAAATATGTTATAGTATTGTTAGGTCTTTCCTTAAAGTCTCTTGATAAATACAATAGTGCCCTAACAATAAAATAATAAAATATTTTATTGTTAAAAAAACATTAAATCGGGAACCATATAAAAATTTTCTGGGTTCAGATTTAAATCAAATAATATTATTTGAAGATGTTTTTTGTTTTGGAAATGTTTTTAAAAAAATGTATTGTCTTAATTGACTTTGATGATAAATTATAATGTATATAGAAGAATAATATGTATAGAAGAAATACATTTTAAAATAATTTCTGTTCAATATCAATCGTTTTATTTTTTAATTGAAGCTTATCAAAAAAATATCCATTTATTATGACAGAACTACACAATAAATTATTTTCTTTTTTAGTATATGTGATATTTGTTTAGTATCAAATTCTATATACATTTTATAAATAATTATTCTTTTTTTTTTAATTTTATATAAAATTTTTAAATACAGAATTTCAACATAAAAAAAGGATTTAGAAATTTTTATGGGATAAAACTAAAATATAAAAAAAAAAACTGAGAACAAGAAACAACAATAGAAAATCTTATGATGACATAAATGCATTATATTAGTATTTAAGAATTATTTAAACAAAAAAAATAAATTTATATTATTATAATTTTTTTTTATTAAAACATAATTATACAATTATTACAATATTATTTTAATACATATACATATTTTAAAGTTAAAAAAATCGATAAATATCGTTAAAATTTAAAATAAAATCATAAATATCGTTAACCCGTTTCTTTTTTTTTTATTTTTATCAAACATATAAACTTAAAAATCACTGCCCAAAAAAAAAAAAAAAAAATTATAATTAAAAAAAGGAAATTATAAAAAAATATAACGTGGAAATGTTTAAATTTATAATTACATTTTTTTTTTCATTTTTACAATATTAATTCGCTTATATTAATTAATTATTTAAATTGATATATTGCAATATTACAAAATAAAAGCACTCACAATGAATTTTTATATAAAAAAATTGAAATAAGTATTAAATAAATAAAATTGAATAACTATTAAATTAAATTAAATAAAAAAAAAAAAAATAATAAATTAATGATTCAAATAACCTGAACAAAGAAAAAAAAATGTATCTCTGAATGTATCTCAGTATTTTCTATCATAGTTTATTAATTTCTATTTAATTTTTTGAATTTCAATAAAATAATCTGCAACAATTTCAATTCAAGTTAATTATAACAAAAAAAAAAAAATTTTTATGTAGCCACATACTTAATTTTAAAATAGTTTGAAATCAATAATTTATATAGCTTTCTGTCAATTCAAAATTAACCTTTATTAACTAAATTTACTAAATATTTTATTAATTTTTATTTACAGTTATTCAGTTATTCATCATCATCTTTATTTATATTAGTTAATACATATATATGTGTTCGATATATTTATAATACTTTTTAAATATTATTAATCATATCGAATTGATTATCTTTACTTGGTATGTTATGAATTATTATAGAATTTTAATCTGAACTTAGTTACAATATCAAATAAACTTTTTTATTTTTGATTCTTTTTTAATAAATTTATAATACAGTACAGAATAATTTCGATTGCAACTTATATAGGTCTTTTGTTTTTTAGAGTCATTGATATCGTATTGATGCATTGTTGTTTTCTTTACAATTAAGTAATTATATACAAAAGTAATTATTATACTATATTTATTCATATATTTAAAAGAAATATATGTCACTATTACGAATTTCTATTTAAATAAACCAAAAAACAACCAATTGCAAAATTTATTTATACATATACATATATATATATATATACATTATTAATAATATAAAGTATTATATTTAACTACAATATTTATATGTAATTCGTTTACAATATTTTTACTTCCCAATTTATTTTTATTTTATTTTTAAATTGCTGTATTTTAATCAAATTAATAAAATTTATATTAATATATTATTAATATATATTATTATAATATTTACTATTAATATATTAATAAAATTAATATTTTAATATACATAAAAACTATAAATATATTTTTTGTATATAAATAAATAGAATTCTATGTGGTTTAATTAAGTGATATTTAAAAAAAAAAAATTAAATATATATTTTTTTTATATCTCTTTTTTCCAATACAAATTGTATATGTAAATAATTAATAATATGAATAAATTGTTTTTTTTTTTTAATTTTTTGCTTACTATTAAAAAAATAATACATAATTTCATCATTAATATTAATATTACATTATAAAATATACAATTTTACAAACAACTATTATAATAATATAATATATAATTATTAATTTACTAATTAAAATTAGTATACACTTATTAATTAATTACTAATTATTAAAACTAATTATTAATTAATAATAAAAAAAAAAAAAATTAAAATTTATTAAATTAAGCTAATTTTTAATTAAAATTAATTTTAGAAATTAAAAGAAATATAAAACAAGTAAAATCTTCATACTGTGTATAAAAAAAAATTAATTAACAAAAAACAAATAATTTAATAAATTAAAATATATATTCTTTATTACAATATAAGTCTTTAGGACTTTAAATTAAAATAAAAACAAAAAAAAAATTGTTATTGAATTTATTTATAATTCTTAAGAAACAAACAAAAAACAAAATAGATATTCTAATTAAATATTTAAAATTTAAGTAAAAAAAAAAATTAAAATTTGCACTATTAAAAAATTAAATAAAAAAAAAAAAAATAACATAAAAAATTATTTCTTTGCACATCGAAAATTTTAAAAGTTTTTTTATAAATTCTATATTCAAATCTATTTAAAATATTAAATTGAATGTATACATTTTTAAAATAAATATTGAAAAATAAATTTAAATTACAGCAGCTGTTATACAACAACCAAATAAATTTTCGAAAATTCTTTTTTATTTTTGAATTTATAATTTTTTCTATATAAAGTCTTATGAAAAAAAAATAAACATTGAGCCTAAAAATTGATATTCGTAAGTATATTATATTTTTTAATAAACATTCGTTCTCATAAAATGGGCTCAAAAACAAATTAACAAATTTTACAAATAAAAATTATTTCAATTCGAATTATGCAGACACGTTCCATTCAAATTTCCCAAGTACTTTCCTTAAATTCTTACTTTTGTTGCAAGTGTATATTTGGACTTTTGAAATCGAATTTCTAGTTAAATATAAATTAAATTTGTATAACGCTTTACCTTTTTATTTACAAATAGATAAATTGGCTTCTTTATAAATATTGACATCCAAGTCATTACTCATTAGTACTTTGAAAAGAAATGATCGGGAATATTTAAAAATTATATTAAATATATATATATTTTTTTTCAATAGAACAGAAGCAAAAATAAAATTACTAAATCGATAGTAGTTAAACAGTGCAGTTTTATATTGTAGAATAAACAAAAATTAATTTTTAATTAAAATAGTTTATATATTATGGATTTCTTAAGTTAATACATTAATAATATGAAAACAAAAATAAAAATTCTTTTTACATTATTATTACAATACTTTTAAGGAAAACGTATACATTAAAATTATTTTTGATATAAAACAAAAAAAAATGTAAATTTAAAAAAAAAAACCAAAAAAAAAAAAATTGTATATTAAATAATTATTAATTATTATTATCATTTTTGGCAGCTAATTTTTTAATATTTTTTTGAAACAAAACAAACAACAATTTAAACATATTTTATTAATATTAATTAAATTAAATTATAAGTAAAATAAAAAACCAAAAAAAAACAAAAAAAAAATAATTAAACATTATAAAACTATACAATATAATGTATAAAAATTAAATTATTAAGTAAAAAATTATTAAATTTCTTTAACTAAAATTATAGTAAACAAAAAAAAAAAAATTAAAAATATATAAATAGCTATATATAGAAAAGAAAAGACTAAGTTACTACAGAAGAAAATAAAATTAAAATTAATAAAAATTAAAACAAAAAATATATATAAAATTAAAAAAAAAAAATTTTTTTTTTTAATTAAATTTAAATTTATTCAAAAACAAAAAATATTAAATTATAATAAATAGTTTTATTAATATAATCATTTTTTTACAAGAATTTATTTTAATTATTATAATTAATATAATTGAATATAATTTGTATTAATAATTATACATCTATATAAATTATTAATATATTATTTATTACAATTATTATTTATGTTATTAATTTTTAGTTATTCAATTTTCTCAAATAAATTTGCAGTGAAATATAACTTTATTTTAAAGAAACACAAAAAAAATTGGTATTTTATATAAATTGTCTTTTAAATAAAATAATTGTATAGTAAAATTGATTGAAAATTAAAACCAAATTATTGGAGATAAATTAAAAAAAAATTTTTATGTATAAACATTTCTCAAAAATATAAAATGACTCTTTAGAATTTAGAATATCTCAAAACAGGAATGAAACCAAAATTATTTAAATTAGAACTAGATCTGAAAGTACCTATATTTATTTGTATATCAATTAATTTGTTTAACACCGTTTCTTTTATGAGCACAATTTGTTTAGGTGACCAAATTTTCTTGCCTATTTAAAATATTTTCTATAAGAAAAATTCTTTTTGGAGCACATGCAAAAAAATACACACATACATATTCTGAAAAATTATTGCATGAAGTTGAAGCTTTCAAGTAAGCAGGAAACAGACTTCAAGTAATAAATCTGTCATTTCAATGTTGAAGTTTAAGTAGATGAATAAGTAGATGTTTACAGCACGCATACGTGCATTTATTACGCTGTTAAACGAGCTCTTTTAAATACATACATTTCTTTTGGTAGAATTATGACTTTTATTACCCTTGCATATTGCTACAAATGTCAAAATATTTTTTTTTTTTTTTAATGCATTTCTCTGCTACATAAATGTGGACAGGAAATTACACAGCCTTTCCTGTTCAGGCGTGGCTGTAAATGTCGTAAGGGGGAATAACTCTTACGACGTGTTATCGGTGTTTGCAGCGTATTTTATACGCTCTGACCCACTAGTCCACCGAGGCCCCATGTTAAAATATTTAAATATAAACAATATTCAATTAGAAAAAAAAAACAAATTTTAATTAAATTTTAATTTGAATCATATATGTAATAACATAAGTCAATTAGTAACAATCATTCTAAGATAAAGTATCATACATACTTCTAATTTTAAAATAAATGAAAATCATTTATTAAGAAGTATATTATTTTGGAATATATTTATGTATATGCATACTATTATGTGTAAATGAAAAAATAATATTAAAAATTAGTATTTTATGATTTTTGTTTCTCTTATTTTTTATAAAAATCTCTTTTTGAAATTTTGAAAATTGATAATATTGCTGTGCGGTTTCGGTTCTACCATGCAAATGGCTACAATCTACATACCTAAGTAAGTGAAAAAATGTAATTAATATAAACAAAATTAGGAAAAAAAATTTCAACTGTTGAATAAAAAATCATTTTGCATAAACAATATATTTACATATATGATATTTGTAGTAACATTATGATATTTTTGATTACATCGCAGCTTTTTCTACCGATATTACTTAACTTAAATTGAATTTCTAACGTTTTCTTTGTCGAATTTAAAATATTGATCTGAAAAAGGGCACTATTGAAAAAATTTAAACCTATTTTTTTCAGTTTTGTCTTTTTTTTAAATTTTAAACTGAAAAAATGTCGAAATAGATTAGAATAAAGGCAACTTTTTTGTAAGTTTGTCTCAATTTTTTTCCAGACATTTATGTGACAGATGATATTGATATTACGTTATATAAACATACATATTCTTATTTTACGTCTTACGTCTTACCAATAAATCCAATACTCATTGTGATCATTTTTCTATTTACGGTGAGTTATCAAATATAAATATTTTTTATTTTTAACCGCTTAAGGCTAATTTTCATGAAGAAAAATATCGGCGATATTTGTTAGAGCATAGGCAGAAGATACAAAAACATTACTTGTGTGACAGAGAAAAAACACAAAAATATCGGTACAAGCGTTCAGAAATTATCGGAGATACGCTAAAATATCGGATGAAATTTGGCTCGCTGAAGCTAAATTTTCTATAATTATCTCCGATATTTTTAACACATACGTAAAAAATGTGTATGTACACAAAAAAAATGGGCACACTACTAACATTCTTATAGATACATGTCATTTTAATTCATTATTTTCCACCCCCTTTCTTATTGGTAGTATTAAGTATAGTTTACTCTTTCTAAATATCCGATATGGGATGAAATTTTTTCCAAGAAAATTAGCCTTAACCGCTAAGCTATAAACTGATATAACTATTTGGCTTACAGTGACTTACACAAACACATATATTTTTTAATGTTGCCGTTCTGAAGAGAGGAAAACTTATTTTGTTGTGCCTTGATTTTCAGGTCAAGTTTTTGAAAAAAATATTGCCTTGAGTGAATTTTGTCCTAAATTTTGTCACAAAGCGAAAACAAACACTATAATTAATGAGAAAAGAAAATGCTATTTATTATATGATGCTATAAATTATACTCAATATCCATATTAGATAATTTAGTTAATTCGAGCTTAAACTAAAAATTAAAAACTAAGTTGAGTTAAAAACCATTATCTTACAGTTAATCTAATATATCTAATATAGGCTGGTTTAAGACAAATTTATGTCATGTTCAGATTTTTGACTGTAGTATAAAACTTCAAAATATTTAACTTAAGTTAATTTAAATGATGCTACTAGAATATTGTTTATATTTCTTTAATTTTTCAGTAAATCTTTAATGCTTTTTTGCATGTTAATTAAAATTCAAAAATCAAAATAAATTAAACAAAAAAAAATATTTAATTCATTATTTAAAAAATCTGCACTATTGCTTTTCAGTTATAATAAAAATTAAAACAAATAATAAAAAACTCTTAAATTTAACCAAAGTTCGGTTTTTTCTGTACAGTTTAAATGTTATATCAGGTTATATGAATATTAGTTATGGTTTATAAAGTTTTTAATTTATTTCCCATAATAAAATTTAATTCACTATTAGTTAAATTAATTTTCGTATTGATATTTAAAAAACAAAATCATTCCATAGTAGTACATTTTAAACTTTGTTATCAAATGGATTAAAATTTCAATCTAAAATTAAATATTTGATTAAATAAATTGGTTTTTTAAAAGTAATAATAAGTTTTCATAAATTTAAAAAAGAATTAATAAAATTTATAATATTAATTAATAATTTTTTAAAACAAAAGAAAAATTTTTAATTTAAATAATTATTATTAATAATTACAAACTTATTAATTATTTTAATTTATCTATATATCTCTATTTATACTGTGTTATTTTATATTTTGCTTTTAAATTATAATAATATATATTTTATTTATTTTATTTAATTAAGTTAAAAAATATAAAAATTTAATTGCAATAGTCAAAAGAAAATTATAAATTTAAATATAACATAAATAAAAATTAATAATTAATTTATTAATTACGTATTTATAAAGTTTTCTTGTGTTATATTCATTTTTAAAAAACTTTTTTTTTTTTTTTTATTCATCACTCACTTTTAACCAAATTGCTAACATTCAAAAATGTATACTTCAAAATGAAAAACAAATTAAATTTTTAACTATTATAATATATAATAATGTATAAAAAAAAATTAATAAATATTAGAAAAACAATTAAAAGAATTAATTTTCAACGTGATCAACAATATTAATAAAAGAAACATAAAAAAAAAAATAATTCGACTTTTAATTACTATCATCAATATTTTAAACACTAAATTATTATATTGAAGGAAAATTTGAAATAAAAATGAAACTATTAAAAAAAAATATTATTATACTTATATAAAAATATATAATATTAATATTAACATTAATATAATTGTAATTTAAAAAATAAAAAAAATATTCATAAATAAAAAAAACTTAAAATTATTTCATTAATATAAAATATATATTAATATATACACCGAATATATGTATATAAATACCAAATTATATATATAAATATATATAATAAATAAAATAGAAAATATATCTAAAAACAAAAAATTAAAAAAATTTAAGAATAATGATATTATGATTATATTATAATGAAAAAAAAAATTAATTAGGAAATAAAAATATTTATTTAACAAAATTATACAATTAGATTTTTTTTTATTTTTATATTAATTATTTATGTATTTATTTCCAGTTAAAATATGAATACAATGTATATACTAGCGATTCGCTAATCTGTCATCATAAATCAAAATAAAAGAAACCTTGTGTCCTTTCTCATTAAACTTTTTATTTCGAATTTAGAAAAATTTTTAATTTACTTTTTATCATTTAAAATAAAATTATTTTTCGAAATTTAATTAAATTAGTTGTCATAAAACTATTATGTGTTTATTTAATGATTGGTTTTTATTTATTCTTGAATTACTGAAGATTGACTTCTTTTTCCAATTGATTTTATCACGATTTAACAAATACATTATAGATAAATGGCAAAAATATATTAATGATAATTTTTAATCAAAGCATTGTAACTTCTGAGCACTCTCTGCACAGATTGCGATCACATCACTCAGATTTAATAAAAAATTATAAACGATTTAAATAAACTGTTAGTTTTATCTTAACCTAACGAACATAAAATTAAAAATCGAAATTAATGAATAAAATATATAAAATGTATACCTAAATGAAACTACCAACAAAAAAAATTATTTGGCTTCTCTTTTTTACAAATTTCAAAATGTTCTTGTCAGTTTATTATGTTCAGTCGTATACTCCAAATATTTGTTCGAAGCACGTAGAGCGTAATCTGAGCATTATGATCTGATTTATTTTGACAGATTATGTTCTGACTTTAAAAAAAATGCCTGTAGTATATACATTTAAAATATAATTAGATAGTTCAACGAGATTCTTGATCGATTTACCTAAGCTTAATTTGGTATTGAATTATAGCTGGTTATACTATGTTATATAAACAGTTTCTTTTAAAATCACAATTAGTTTTTTTTAAATCAAGTTTAGTTTCAAATAGTTTATTATTTAATAGTTTAAAACTAAATAAATGAATAAAATAATTTTTTGTTAAAAATGCTCTGTTTGGGGTTAGAATTGAGAAATCTAAGAAACAAAATTACCAATATTCTTTTAAGGAGCTTATAACAGCAAAATATGGGAAATTGTTTTTTTTTTTTTTGCATATACGATATATAAACATATTAGCACAAATTAACTATGTACAGATAAATAATTTTCATAATAAATCCTTTCATCGTTTTATTCTACTTAAGAATAAGACACCATAACGAAAAAAGCACAAAATAATAAATTTGTGATATTAGTCATTTCTTAAATAAATAATTGTTATCGTAATTATAATATTGCATTAACTTTAATTGAAAAAATTAAATAAAAAAAATTTTGAACATCATGTTTTCATATATATTTCGATACATATAGGTACATATTTTCAACATCTAGAAAAGAAAAAAAGCGAAGGTTTAAAAGAAAATACAAAAGACTCACAACTTGAAAAGATGAAAACCCAAAGTTGAAATACTGGAAAGTACTTTACCACAAAAAAAATAATATTCCAATATCACTTCTTATTATCCAATATTCCCAAAACTTTTTATAAAAGACTTTTTAACAGTACAAAAATATATACAAAAATTCAACTTTTTTTTTATGGAAAAATTCAACTATACTTAACTAAGTTTTAGTGGAAGTCTTAATTGCCGATTTGCGAAAAAAATAACTACTTCATTATTTAATCTCTCGAAATTTTCTTTCAACTTTTAACTAATTATCAAAGTATTCCATGAAAAAAATTAAAGTTATCGAATAACCTTATCTTTTTCATAAATAGGAGAAAAAAAATATTTCTTATTGTCACCCATTTTTTCACTTAAGAAGCGATAACAATAATAATAAGAACAAATATTAATTTTTTTACAGTACCTTTTTTTTTTTTTGTTAATCCATTGGATTATATTTTTCATTGAAGATAATTTTGTTCTTAAGTACTAAAATAAAAGGACAGTAGCTATAAAGTAACTGTATCACCAATTTTTTTATAAAATGTTTTGGCACAAAAATAAAAGCAGTTAGAAGCAAAAGATTATTATTAACTGATAAAAGTAAGACCAAAAATTATGATAAAAAATTCCAACATCTTGTTAGAGAATTTGTTTTTATAAGCGGCACGTGTTTAACGTATTTGAAATTAATTTAGAAGATTATGCGGTTGACTAAATGTATCATTATTACCCTTTTATAATTTTTATATATACATACATTTGTTTAAAGTAAAATCAAATGGGTGAGAAAAGGCGTAAACAATTGAACTTGTACATGTAACAATCAAAGAATATGAATACATATATTGTATATATATACATATAATTCACACCAGGATACTTTAAATATAGGATTATGATTAATTTTAAAAAAAATAATAGTGTTATTATACATATTTAATATTATATGAGGGTTAAAAATCAATTGCAAAGAAAAAAATTAAACAAATTATCTATTCATAATGTTTTAAGTTAATATTTTCATATTCGAATATAGTTCGATAAAATTTTTTTCTATTATACTGCTTAAAAAGTGAATCAAGTACAGAGGAAATAGTGTTCCATGTTCGTTATTTTGTTTCCCCTTCTATTACTTCTACAATAAACATCCAGTAAGTCATTTACTATCATATTTGATTAAACTTCACTAACTGGAACCAATATTTTCACTAAACCGTTGATTAGTCGACTGTAGCTATTGTGCATGACTATGAAACACAAATATTTTTATGTGTGCTCCATATCTATGTATCTATATAATTAAAGGAATCCAAGATCTTTCGAATGAAAGGCGGATGTTTTGACACTACATCCATAAGATGGATAGATTAATAATACAAGACCCAAAAAATGTTTTCCTAGATTCCTCACTTATCGATGTATTTCTAATTTCAGGTAATATTTATAGCTAAATATTTAATGTTTTACTTTATTTCATTATGATAATTAACTTTATTCTATATATATAGAATTTCAGTTGCAAACTAATTATCTTTTTTTTCACTTTAAATATATTTCAAAATACTATTTTAGCTTTGTAAGGTCATTGTATCATTATTTTGGTCTACTTATTTAAGGTTAAGAAATCAATTTTTATATGTTTATACCCTACACCTAAAGTATAGGGTATATTAATTTTTAATATAATATTTGGATTTTGGAAGCTTCCGAACGAGCCTCAGAGCAAATGAGATTATCCCAAAAACCACAAAATATAACCTTTAAATTTGGCACAGTGGTGTTCTTTCATGTTTAATTTAAGTCTCCAAAATTTAAGAAGATTTAGTCGATGAGTTCGGATTTTGGCAGCTTCCGAACGAGCCCCAGAGCAAACGAGATTATCTTTAAAACCAACAAAGATAGAACCTTTATTTTTAGTACAAGGACGTTCTGTTATGTTTCCTTTTCTGTAAAATTGGAAACTGATATTTGAAAGAATTTGAACAATGGGTTCGTATTTTGGAAACTTCCGGACGAGCACAAGAGCAAACGAGCATATCTCCAAAACCAACAAAAGTAGAACCTTTAAATTTAGTACAATGGTGTTCTGGCATGTTTTCTTTATGTCCCTGAGATGGATTTGATGAATTGGAGTAGCAATTCGGGTACGTGACACACGTCTCCCAAGGACTAACAAGCATATCTTCGAAATTAATAAAGATAGAAATTTGAAATTTTTTACACGAGTGTTAAGCATATCCCAAGAGGATGCCTCTTTTACGTTACTGAAATTCAAGTTGAATAAAACAGAAAAGGGAAGAAGTTCATGCAGCTGCCAAAAAACTTATGGATTTTTAATTTAATTCGAATTATTCAGGTGTAGAGTATTAATAAGTCGGTTGCGTCTTACTGTTACATTTACTTGTTTAATTATATTATAGAACGGAAAATTGAATTAAACCCTGTTATAGATTTTTTATAACAATAGTTATTTGTATTTGCAAAAACAATTACAGATGGAAATTATATTTCATACTTGTAAAGTTCATAAATCATAATTCATGACAATGCTTGAGTAGGTACAAAAGAATTTCAGAATTTGAAACGTTCATATAGTTCAATGGTGTTAATATATAGTTCAAAGGCCTACTAGTCCTCAATTCCTTAAAGCTTATATTATCTATCGTTATATATCTTAATTTTGATACATACAACATTTTAATTTTAAATGTCAGAGTCAATCTGCAAAATAATGATAAGAAAGAATTGAATTTTTATTTTTGTATATTATGTAAAAGTTTTAAAAATAAAACAAAAAATATAATAATATGTACAATGTATATACATATATACAAAAAAAGTGAAAACTTTATAATTTATCTTCAATTCGAACAGGTATACATATATATAAACCACGTTTAAATAAATTTGTGTATTTATGTAGTATATATATGCTTGTAATTAAATTTAAATACTATACTATTATTATATGTTTAAAAAATAGGTGCTAAAAGATAGAGGAGGGACTAAAATTCCCATGGGGAAATAGAAATTTGTAGAACTGGAAATTTCTAAATGAAAAATAAAAACACGGAACTGAGTTTTATAGAAATCGTGCTTAATCACTCCGAAAAAAACAAAACAGTATAGGTATTTATAATATATGAGATTATAGGTATTACACGATAGGAGGTATAGGTACAATAGATATTTACAGTTACAAAAATATTTCATTTTTAAAGGCTTTATTTTTAATTTTATATTCGTAATTTTTTTTACTCTTATATAATTAATACTCGGAAGTCGTAATCAAGAAATTATCCCTTAGAATTTTAAATTTTACTGTGTATTTATAAAAATTAGCTATAAGTACAAATAGATTAAATGATATTTTAAAGATACCTTCTCAATAAATTTCGACATTTTAAAAGAAAAATTTATACAAATAAATGTGTATATGTTTTATCCCCTTCCCTTTAACTTTATACAAATCAATATTATCCTTATATGTACATATAATATAATATAAAGTATTTGAAGTTTGCCACTTTATCAGCAAACACCATTTTTACTGAAATTTAGTAGTCAAGTTTTCATTGTTATTAAATTGAAATAATATGGCACGTGTACTGCTCTAAACCGCACCAGACAATAAAGTGACAGTGAAACCTTTTATTGAGTAGTATTAAATGAAAGTCAGGATATCATATCAGATTTTTTATTAATCTTAATTAATAAAAAATCAATTATTTATTTATTTATTTAACTGTAGTTTTTAAATTTTCCTATGAGAAATATTAAAATATTTAAGTCAAGTGTGCTAATACTCAGTGTGCCAATGCTTCTTATATATATCCATTTAGTCAATTCTAGCTTTCTTCACAAAGTTAATTTTAAATTTTGTAGAACAATGTTCTTCTTAACTGCCTAAAAGGAAAAATTAATTGATTTTAAATTTGATCTAAAGCTTCATATTTATATAATAGATCCTATATTAAATAAAATTTTCTATTAAAATTATACAATTGTCTGTTTATTGAGTTATTTAATTAGTTAAATGTTTTAGATAAATTTAAAAATCAATCGACATAATATTTTATATTTTATATATACGTGTCATCTACCTTTGGGTGTTATGCCCCACCAGCGATGGGACATAATGGCCATATATTATTAGGGAAATATGTCTCATTATAGCTGTGAGACAGAATACACATAAACTGGTGCGACATAAGACATAGATTAATACTTTCTCAATTTTCATTCAAATCATTTTAAGGAGATTTTGTAATTTCTAAAAAGAAAACAATTAAAGAAATTACAAAAAAATATTTTTACTAATTTTTGTTTGCGTTCTCTACTCTGATTTTTGCATTAATAAACTACAACCTGTAAACCATACATTTCAAATTACGCGAATAATAATTGCAACACAAATTTCCGGTCTGTAGTATTAAATCAACAAAACATTTACATTTATAAGTTTAAGAGTTTTATAAATTACTTTTTAATAGTAACAAAAAATTAATTAGGGTCATACTTCCTTTTTTTTTGATTTTTGTTTTAATACCTAACTTTTGTTCTATACTAACAAATCAAAGGATCAAAATAATATTTAAAAATCATAGAATTAAATATTTTTATAAGATGATTTACGTTATAAAAACCATATGATTTATGGTTCCTTTTATGACTTTTCTTAAAAGCTTTAGTTTAATAAATTTTAATAGTCTTAAAGATCTTAACTAAGACTTATATACTACCACATTTAGCCGTATTTTTTTTTTTAAATTTTACTTAAAATTTTAGTTCGAATTATCCTTTTAATATCCTTATCGTTAAAATTATCCTTTTTAAACATTTTCTTGCATTAAATAAGATAGTTTTAAAATTATATTAATTATATCAATAACCACAATATTGAATAGTGAGGTATTATAAATCATTCGATTAAAAATGGTAATAAAAACGTTCTTAATTTTTATTCTTTTTTTTTCGATATGAATAAATGTTACGAATTAAAGTTACACTTCATTATTATGTTTTATACATATTCTCTTAAGTGTGCGAAAAAATCCTTTTTATTATTATAATATTTGTTTTACTTTTTTTTTAAATATTTTTTTTTTTTTGTTAATAAAACCAGCCGCCACCCAGGATAACAAAAATAAACTCCACCCCTTTTCTGGGCGTTTTTTTTTATATTATGTATTTTCAATTTTGATAAAAAAAAAATTAACAAATAAAAAATAAAGGATAGCTGTAGCTGCAGGTTCTTCAGTAATTTAAAAATGTCCAATTGCTGCAGATGTTAAAAAAATTTCGCACAAAAAAATATTTAAATCGAATTACATAATAGCTAATTTGTTTAATAATATTTAAATTAAATTACATAAACCATAATATATAATAGTTAAAAACAAGTGATGAATTAAAATTATATTTTTTACGTTTCAAAAAAATGTTTATTAAAAGGTTTATTTTACTTACATAAAAATTATTATTAAAATATTTAAAACAGCTTTAAAAATGTTTAAATCAATATAAAAATTATTTAAAAATTAGTACTTAGAACAAATAATTTCAAAACACTAAACTAAATTAAAATTCTTTTAAATACTTTGTATGAAAAAAAAAAAAATAAATCGTTTAGATAAAAATTATTGAAAAAGGAAGGTTTTTTTTTCTGTTATTTAAGTGATAAATATTTAAACTTAGAGCTTTTTTCAAGTGATTACAGCATTCATTTTAAATTATTAGTTATTAAATTTCTTTCACAATCTTTTATAGTTATAGAATTGTGTGTGTGTTTTTTATTTTTCGAAATTATTTTTTTTATATTATTATTATTAAATTATGATAAATGTTATTACATCATAAATAGTATGTACTAAAAGTTCTAATGATAAAAGAATAAGAAAAAAAAATTAAAAAAATTATTATATTATTCAAAAGTTGAAATATTTCGAAAAAGTTTACGTACAGTATAGCTAAAGTATCTACATATATGTACATAATATTGTAATTTAAAAGAATGTCTTTAATTAATGAACATTTAAATGAACAACAGAATGATAGTGGTCGTAGCTCAACATCATCTACATCAAGTTTTACAACATGTATTACAACAAGTGATCGCAATAGTAGTAAAAGTTCTTCAAATTCTTCAATTATAAAATCAAAACGACAATTACAAGAGCAACAGCATGTATCATTAACATTACCATCAGTTAATAATAATCATCGTAATAATAAT
Source organism: Poecilobothrus nobilitatus (assembly GCA_947095535.1). NCBI lineage: Eukaryota > Metazoa > Arthropoda > Insecta > Diptera > Dolichopodidae > Poecilobothrus > Poecilobothrus nobilitatus. The sequence goes on from OX352774.1 coordinate 118,625,224, forward strand.
GGAATTTTAAATTCTAATAATCATAATGATAATACAATAATGGTAACGATAAATGGTAATCATAATAAAAATAATTCACCAATATTAAAAAATCAAGAGTTTAATACAATAAATCTAAATCAAAATAATCATTTAGATACAATATCAGATGAAGAACTTTCTGATTATTCATTAAATTATAGTGATGATGATGATCAATTTCAATATGAATCAATTGATCGAAATTTTCAAAGAAGTCGTTCAGTTGGTAGTGTTAATAGTGGTGGTACCAGTTGTGGACCATATGAAAATCAAAATGGTGGTAGTAAGTTTAAAAATATAAATTTTTAATTAATCTTTTCTAAACTAATTTTTTTTTAATTTAATTTAAAAATTATTATTTAGCTGTAAAATCAATGTCTCCAAATCAAATAATAAATAATAATCAAAATTTATTAACAACAACAACAACATCAACTGATATAACATCATCAACAATTATTCAATCAACAGGATCATCAAATTTTACAGATGTTGAGCAATATACAACATCAGGAAATGGAGGATTTGTACGTAAAATATATACAAATACAAGAGAAAGATGGCGTCAACAAAATGTTTCGGGTGCATTTGCTGAACTTCGTAAATTAGTACCAACACATCCACCTGATAAAAAATTATCAAAACATGAAATCTTAAGAAATGCAATAAAATATATTAAATTATTAATGAACGTTTTAGAATGGCAAGAACAACAAGAAGAATTAATAATTAATTCAACAACAACACGAAATTCACAAAATTTAGAAAAAAATAATAATAATTTAAAAATAACAAATTGTAATTCATTATATCAAAATAAAATAAATAATAAAAATTATCATAAAAATCATAACATAAAAAATATTGGCAATAATGCAAATTGTAATTCAATTTTAACAATTGAAAAATTTACAAATTCTAATCAAAATAATAATAGATTGTTAATGATAGCACCATCATTACATTTGAATACAGTTATTAAGAAAGAAATTAAAGATGAACCTATATCTTCAATATCATCTCCACCATCATTATCATCATCATCGTCAGTAATTTGTAATCAACATCAGCTGTCAAATAACAATCATGATTTAATTCATAAAAATTTGAATTTATTTCAAAATTGTAATTCAATTATACAACAACAAAATCAACATCGTCAACAATTACAACATGATACAATTAGAACAATATCATCTTCATTATCACAGTCACAAACAATTTCAAATCAACAAATTTTATTAAATCCAACAGTTAATTCTATTATTAGTGGATCAAATGTGAATCAAACAATTACAGTTCTAAGAAATGGAATTCCATCAAATATAAATGGAAATTCAAATTGTGGAAATTCAATAATAAAAATTGAAAAACAAAATGAAAATTCTCCCAGAAAATCATTAAAAAATAAACGCAAATCGAATAATAATAAAAATGGATCTGGTAGTGGATCTCATGATAGTACAATAAAACGTAAAAAAGATGAACAAAAGCGAATATAAAAATTAAATTAAATTTTAAACTCAACACTTTTTATCAATCTTCAAAAAATACAAAAATTTAATCTACACTTATTATAGTAACATAGATTTTAAGTTTATTTATTAAATAAAAAAATCAAATAAATATTGTATAAACTGCAAAATATATTAATGTGCGATATTATTGTGCGATAAAATAGCTAATATTAATTTAAAAAGAATATTTTCAAATGTCAAATGTGTTCCTTGTTCCAAAGACTATGTTTTCAAAATTTATTTTTCTTTCTAAAATTTTTCTCCAAAATTAACAAGTGAGAAGTTAGACTAAAAAACACTAATCTACTAACACTAATGGCACTTGTTCAAATGGAATAAAATCGCTGATGCCACCTCTCAAAACATTCCACCGCACTACTAGAGGAGCCTCAACTGCTCATGCCTACTATGTGGAACTTCCTAAATGGTACTTAACTGGTTATAGCAATTTGTTTGTTATCATAACTGCAAAAAAGTGGAACCTATTACCATCTTCTGTGTTTCCAAAAATTGGCGATTTTTTGATTTACAATTTGCCCAAATTCAAGACTAATCTTAACAGGTTTTTCACGCAATTACCGTCTCATTCCCCGTATTATCCGTATTTTTCCCGTCCGTATCCCATCCAATTTAGTTTCAACTACTTTTTAGTACAAGAGAACATATTCCTAAATTGAAATCATTGAATAAAAAAAGAAAAAAAAATCTATTTTTACCAGTTTTTATCTTTCTAATAGTTAAAATAAGAAATGTCGAACCCGTTTAATTGCATATGCTGAAATCACAGCCATTTGATTTTCATATCTGGGTTTTGCATTAACCTGAAGACCGGATAATTCCACACATTTGTTCATTTAGAAAAACCATTGATAAAAGCATAAATATGTGCTTGTCCGTAAAATAAATTTTTAGATGTAATTTTTTTTTTAATTATGTTTTAATGTTTTTCTGACTCATTAGAGTTTTTCTAATGAGTCAGAAAATGTTCGTGCTTTTAAAAGATTTTTATATTTAAACAAGTCGCAAATATCCCAGTAAAAATATTAGAAAATAATTTTTGAATTCTTTTAACGGGTTATGTTGACTTATGTACTTAACCGAGTTGCAATTAAAAGGGTCCGATGTAAATATTATTTATAAGTAGATAATATTAATTTAAATCTATGCTTCGATTTTTCTAAATTAATTTCACAAAGATAATTTTATATTTTTTTATATTTCTAATCAAAATTACAATATTAAAATCAATTAAAAAGTTGATGATAAATCATAAAATAATTGTTGAAAATACAGAAGAAATTAATAAATAAATTAATATAGATTTAATTTTGTTTAACTTAACAATAACATATAACTTAAATTTTACACTGAGTTATTTATAAATAGTTATTGCATGTATTTTTTTATTGTGATGTTATTGTATACTAGCTGTACGACGGAGTTAATTATGGCAGATTTTTATATACATAGGTATTTGTTTTTGCAATTTCGGAATAATGTATAATTTGTACTTTGCCAAATAAGGCAGTAAATAAAAAAAAAATTATTTTTATAATTTATATACTTACAAAAAAATATTATGTTTCCATCCGGAATCGTACCTGCACACTACCGTGTCAGAATCAGACATATTAAATATGTATACTAAAGAAGAAATGAAAAAACACTATAAAAATATTTTGTAACTAAATTAAGCTAACTTAATGTAAAAAGTGTATAGTTATAAAAAATTATCATGCACGAAAAAGACAGAATAAAAAAAACGATTTGAAATTAAAACCAAAAATAATAAAATACTTTTTTTTAATTTATATGTTTTTAAGTCAAACAACCTTATAGTCTTCGTTTCATTAATCTTTTTATTATTTTAAATTTTACTGAGCGACGCGTTTCGAGCTCATTTGCTAATTTTCAAGCTACTACTATTAAAATTTAACATATATTCAAATTACAATAATAACAATAAAATAATAAAAAGATTAATGAAACGAAGACTATAAGGTTGTTTGATTTAAAAACATATAAATTAAAAATAATATTGCATTAGTCTCGTTCGTTCTTGGAAAAAAACCGATATTTTAATAAAAATAAAATACTTATTTGGGTACCTACTACCCGTATATATACACACAATTCCAATTTCAGTTATCCCTGCTCTAATACATTATACTCGCACACCAACAAATTTATTTGGGTAGGTACCCGTAATAAAATTACCATCTAAAAATAAATAGTGTTATTTTTTTTTTATTTTAGAACAGTGGAAATGGAAAATAGAAAAATATATTGCACCTACTCTTGAAAATAGACTTTTTAGCTGTGTCAAAAATGCATTAGGTTTAGTAAAAAGTTAAACTACTTCCTATAACTATATTTTGATGGTGACGTGTCAGAAGTTCCATTGGTATTTTTGAATCACTTCAAATTCCCTCCTAATTCAGATTTTCAGACATACATATATGTATACTTATTCTGGAAAAAGGGGCAAATCTGATTTGACAAAAGATTCACAACCGTCTATGAAATTTCTCCAAATATATATATACATATATGCATATGTATATATCCTGACTGGCCGGTATTTAGAAAATGACTGTATCTGGTTTTATTGTTGGCCGGAGCATAAGTAGGAGTTTAGTCTAGAAAGTGAATCTAAACGATATTATTGCATTATTAATTATTATAATTACAAAAGGAAAATTGGGACTTTTGACTCATTTCAAAGAGACAGAAGTGCCATGGGATATATATTAAATTAATAGAAGTCCATGGGATATATAGAAGATTGTAATAAAATTTAGCAAAAAAATTTAAAAAAAAAGTTGGGTTAAGAAAACAAAAAAATCGAAACAAATAGATTACCCATTATAATTTACAATACATAAACAATTATAATAAAATATAATTATTTAAAAACATTTTGTTTATATATATGCATATATAGGTATGTTTGTATGTCAAATAACATTAATTTAAAAAAAAAATCAATTCAAAAAAAATTAATGAATGAAAATTTTTTTTTTTAATTTTTTATGATTTTTTTCTTTCTCTTTACCCTTTTGTAATGTATCCTAGTTTTAAAAAATAAAAATATTTCCAATTAAAAATTATATCTATACTGTATACATTGTAGCTATCTATATATTATTTTTTTCTATAATAGAACACATCCAACACAACACTTTAAATTGGATGCGTTTGTTACGCATCATTTTTCTGGACAAATATATATATTAATAATAATAATTAATAATAATAATAATAGTATATTTATATATAAAATCATGTTAATAATTAAAATATTAAATATTATTAAATATTAAATTATTATTTTTATTAATAAATAATTAAATATTAAATTATTTTTTTAACATATAAGATGCTGGAAATCTATTTCTACTGGAAATCTAATTCTACTGTTCGGAAAATTTGTTTATAAAACATTAATAATTGTATTTTCATATTTATATTATAGCTTTGTGTTTTTGTTTAGTATATAGATATTCATTAATAATTCACAATAGCTTCTTCGTATTTTTAAGAAAATTACAGGCGTTTTTTGTTACGTTCAATCTTTTTTTTATATTTAGCTCCAGGTACTCAACGATTTCTAATGCAATAAATATGATTAATGGCGTAGTGGTTAAGTTAGTGAACTTTTAATTGAAGTGGTTTTGGGTTTTATCCCCAGTCATGGCATATATAATTTTATTAATTTATATTGCAATAGTTTTTATCGTATAATCTCGTACAATAATTATTTATATATAGAAATATAAATAATTTCTGTATAAGATCATAGATATCGCATAAAATTTATTACTATATTAGTGTTTCATAATCTTTTTCACAATTTACTTATTTTAGAAACATGCTGTAGTTACCGCTTAGTGAAAATATTGATTAAAAAGAAACAGAAGCTTAGTTTAGTCTAATATGATTAATAAGTGATTCATCAGTGGATAAATTTTTAAAGAAATGGAAAGGAAAAAAACAATTCAATGAAATTTTCACATTTTTTATTTTAAGTGAGTTTTTTAATAGAATTAATCTAATACGAAGCATCCAGGATGAACTTGTTTATGCGTATTCCAGCATTTCTGTGCAAAGTTTGAAAAACACCGGCGCGAGATCTAAAGTAAAGTGTACATATAACGTGGTATAACCTAAGTTTATTATAATGTAATTAAAATTAACATGGTACAACATCAAAACTATAAAAGTTTATAAAACTATAATGTCTTATATAGAAATTGTATTTTAGAAATAATTTTTTTTTTTTATTTATTAAAGAATTGAGATAGACAGTAAAAATGGTATAAATCTATTCTATAATGTTCCGCACTTCTTGTGAAGTAGCTATGAATTGAAGCATTAGTTTGTATTTTTAAATTGCTTTTGGTTAAGTTATTTGATAGTTTATAAATCAACTTGCAGTTTCCCAAAAATATTGTTTGTTCAAAAGTAGGTAAATTTCGATCAGAATACAGTGATGTAGTTAGAGAATCATATGGAAGTCTGTATAAGATTTTAATTGTTCTGTTGATAATAACGCTAATTGAATTAATAAAGTATTTGCAACTTTGACTCCAAACTGGTATTAAATACCTTATTTTAAACTGAATGTGGGCGTAGAAGACCAATTTAGCTACATCTTCACTTAGTTTAGGGCATCTTCCAATTGCACGAGTTAATGATATTACGGCTTTTTTTAAATTATCTATGTGCATTTTCCAAGATAAATCTTCATCAATAAGTAAACCTAGATATTTCGACGATTTTACTCTTTGTATTTGTTGATTATTAATATTGATTGATAGATTAATGCTTTCTTTATTTTTTTGTTTAAATATGATAAGTTCTGTTTTATAGACGTTAATTGTTAATCTCTTATGGTTTAGCCACTCACTAACTTTGTATAAATCATTATTAATATTTTCTTCCAGCTGCTTCTTATTTTTACCTTTGTACAGAATGATTGTATCATCTGCAAACATTGAATAATGTCCACTTAGCTCAATTTTGTTGAAGCTATTCACATAAGCTAGATAAAGAATAGGGCCCAGAACTGTGTCTTGTGGAAATCCAATTTGTAGACTTGCTTCTTCACTAATATGGTCATTTATTTTGGTTTTGATTTTTCGAAAATTTAAATACGATTTAAATAGATTGGCTGCAACTCCTCTTATACCCATATTGAAAAGGCTATTTATTAATATATCATAATTTACGGTGTCAAAAGCTAGATCTAAAGAATAGCGACTGCGTAGTTATTTTTATCTAACGCCATATTTATGAAATTAACAACTTCAATCGCAGCTGATTCCGTGCTGTTTCAGTTTAAAAAATCAAATTGGTGGTCATCAATTAAATTTGAATTTGTATAGAGAATGCAATTAAACGACGTTTAATAACCCTTTCAATAATCTTAGATAGACAATTTGTCAAGCATATTGGTCTATAATTGTTAACATCTGTCCTTTTTCCTGATTTAAATATTGGAGTGACAGTAAATTCTTTGGCCCTATTTGGAAAAGCACCAGTCGATAAAATTTCATTTGTTATATCAGAAAGCTTGTTTGATATTATGTGCCTAATTGATTTGATATGTTTTATTGAAATGCCATCTCGTCCAGGAGATGAGTTAGTTTTAAACAAGTTTATAATTTGTGTTATTTCATTACTATCTGTTGGAATAAGATAAATTGAGTTTTGATTTATGTGATGCTGTGTACTTATTACATTATTTATAAAGTTGTTGAAGTTTTTATGTAACTTGCTTCCGACGGTGGCGAAATAATAATTTAAAATATTAGCTGCTTCTAAATCAGAAGTAGTGATTTCAGTGATTTTTTGATTGATAGTGATTTCAGATTTATCTTTAGAAATATTTAAATTTTAGTGCTTATTAATAACTTTCCACAGCTCTTGAGAGTTGCAACTTTAACTTATTTGGTTGTCAAAGTATTTATCTTTGCTTTTTTTATTAATTCTTAAATATAATTTTTAATTTTTTTATACCTTTTTGCAAATCATAGTTGTTTTTGTTTTTACGAGTTTTAGCAAAGAGTTTATTTCGTATTTTGATTACATTAAGTATAAAAGGAATAATCCAGTGGTTTTGTTTCCTTCTTCTAACTAGTCTTGTTAAAGCAGCTAATGCTTTACTTACATTTATACATTCCGTAATTTCATCATAAGAGTTACATAATTGCATCTTTTGCGCAACTAAGTTTTGGAAAGCATTCTAGTTAGTTTTTTTCTATAGTTGTCATTTGTTCGAGTATGATATCGCATTTTTCAATATTTATGTCCAAAACTTTGTTGTCACTAATAGGATTATCCGACAATCGTTCCATTAAAAGTTTTAAAATTGGCAATAACGTGATCAAGGATGCTTCCATGATTACAATCAGATTGACAATTGCAATTTACGGCTTGCCGAGTAACTCAGTTCATAGTGGTATCATGATTATGTTAAAGTTGTATGATTCAACTATATTAATATAAGTAATAGTATTTTCATTATTTGAAAGCAAATCGATGTTGGTATCACCTACTATGATACAGTTTTTACTGAACGCCTTTAGGAGAATACCCACTGAATTGATGTAATCGTTTTTATCAATGCCAGGAGCATTATACATTGTAATAATTTTGATGTTGGGTTTACAATTGAGTATAGTTGAATTCCAATAGGATTAAATTTCTCATTTACAGAATTTGGTAATGCCAGAGAAGTAAATGCAATTTTGTTTTTTATATAAATTGCTGTTCCACCATCCCTGTTATTTTTTCTGCAGAAATGGATGGATGAAAATTCAGGAATCTGCATAAATGAGATTTCGGATGAATAAATCCATGTTTCATTTAATATAACAATATCTGGAGAATGTGACTTAATTAATAAAGTTAGATCATCAATTTTATTCCTCATATTTCTAATATTAACATACAAAATATTTATTGAATTATTTTTATTGACTATATTTATAGAGTTCATCATTTTGATATGGGTGTCATATATTTATTCCAACTTTTTCTAACTTTTTGAATGTAGTATCTATAGTTATTATCAATATGTCTTCTGTATGAAGTTAAATCTTTATTGACATCTTCTTTGGAAATTCCTATTGTTTCATGGTAAGTGAAATATATTTGAAATAGTTCCTTGTAATTTGTTGGTAAGCATAACATATATCAGTATGATCATAAAAGTATGAAAGGAAGAGCCTGACATTATTGTAAATTCTGAAATCCCTCAGCCGCGAAAGCACATAGATACTGTTACCTTCCTCTACTTTACGTGTTAATTTTACTATTGGTGGTTCAAGTGTTACAAAATGGTCTTTCTTTAACAATTCAGGTTTTGTTTGAGGATTAAGCGTTTCACCTTTGATCTTATTCGAATAATTGCGATTTGGAATGTCATTAATAGGATTTATATTGTTGATATTATTAGTATTTTCATTTTTAATATTATTATTTCCATTATTTGTTATATTATTATCATTATTGACCTTATTTTTTGTGTTTATAATGTTTTTCTTATTACCCCATAGTTTAGATAGATATTTGTTAAACTTATTGTCATTAATTTTATTTCAAGAATTTTTTTTAGAAGTAGTTTCTTTTGCTATTACTTTTTTATTATAATTTGTTGACGTAGCAGTTACATTTTTTGAATATTTATTTTTATCAGGTGGTTTATATATGATTATTTCGTTAGTTGAATTAGTTAAGTTTAAGGTTAGTGCTTTTTCAGTTTGTTCATTTAAATTAATACAACTGCAGTTTTCTGCATATTCAGGATAAATATTTGGTGAAGTTTCACTTAAATTCATCGAAATATTTTTAACTAATTCGTCAGCATTTAACTGTAATTGCTAATAACCAATTTTCTTTTTTATTATGCTTAATTTATTTAGGTAAACTGGGCAGTTTTTACTGAAAGTGTCTTGGTCATCATCTAAATTGAGTTTGAGCCTCTTATTAGCTTCAATGCAATTAATACATTTAACTACTTTCTTCTCTTTGCACTCACTGCTGGTATGTTTCTGAAGACAATTTGAACAACCTTCATCATTTTTACACTCAGCTGCTTTATGGTTGAACCCTTTACATTTAAAACATCTAAGCACTCTTAAGGCATCAAACACTTTGCAACGTTCCCAACCAATTGATACTTTTTCATTTACAATCACTTTTGGAAAAGACTCCTTATCAATTTCAATAATGGCATTATATTTTATATCATTATATTTATTTACCTCGTATATCTTTATTAATTTAATTTCACTCAATTCTAAGTGTTGATTTTGGTCTTTTAGCTTGTTTATCAATTCATCCTCGGAATACTTTGAGGTCATATGTACTATTTCAATTCTTGGTTCTAGTTCAGTAGGAATTTTGACTTGATACTTCTCCTCTAATTTACTTTCTATTGCAGATTTGATTTTATTTCTTTCCTGTATATTTTCCGCTTCCACAATAATTATTCCATTTTTTCTATTTTCAATATTATTAATTTAATTTATTTAATTATTTTTGGTCTACCTTCTTATTTAATTCCATTCGTGTTATATTACACTTTTGTTTAGTTAACGGTTTAATAACTAAAGATACTTTTTTTTCATTACTGGAAAATTATTTTTGCTTACACTTGCATTTTATTTTACAATATCTGAGTAAAAACATTCTGACCTACATTTCGTTTGCTTTCATTTTCATTAAAGTTTTTTAATTGTTCACAAAGTTTATCGCTTTTTAATACCGTATTATGAATAGTCGTATTAATTTTTTCACTTTCCGTTTGAAATAATTCAGTGATTTTCGAAAATTTTTCAAATTCTTTTTGTTTCAAACCTTTTTTATTCGGAAACTATTCGGCCAGAGTTGGTCTTAAGTTTCGCAAGATTTATGACATGATGATGCCACTCTGATGGAAGAAACTTTAAAGACTTCTCAGATCCATGTCAGAAAATTCACCTAAATCTTGGGAAAAGAAATTACCTAGATATTTTCCCCTTTTCCTTGACAGACTAGGACAGGTGAAGCGAAAGTGCTCCACGCTCCCTATCGCGTCAATTTCTCTAAAAAATCTATAGTTAAGTTTCTTGGTTTTACATAAGGCTTAACTTTCTACATTATGTAATTTGAAATTATTTCGACTAAATTGTTTAATTAAATTTAAACCTAAATCAAATCTACATTATAATTTATTATAAGTTATCATGTATAATGTATTAAAGCTATTGAAAGAAATGATATTTTTGAAAAATGCAAAGACAGTTATAATGATTTATTTTATGTAATTTCTGTTGGTGTAGTGGTTAAGATACCGGCCTTTCATTCGAAAGATTTTCTTGTTCCAAACCCGGCTGGATCTAATAAAAAAGTGGATTAATAAAAACATAATATAAATTTTTCTTATAATTAGTATAATATAATTAAATAAAAAAAAGTATATATTACCTTATATATGTAATCTAATTAATATTATAATATTGTAATATATAATAAAATAATAATAAAATAGTTCTTGTATAAGATAATAGATGGCGTAGAAATAAAAAAATATTTACGTCTCGTATAGTCTTATATAATAGCTATAATAGCTATGAAATTATTGATTTCAGAAACTGAGGCTTACTAAAATATGAATAATAAATGAGTTAGTCGTTGCCTAATCCTTCTTACAGGAATGAAAAGGATTCTGCGTAATTTAAATATGTATTTTGTGTTACAAATAGACTTTATTTTCCCATGTCTCCATCAATGGCTCAATTTTATTTTATAAAAAGAACTAGCAGAGTACCTGGCATTGCCCGGACTATTTTATGGACTTTATGAAATAAAAATTATTAACTTTTGCTTTTGAGTTAATATAATTTAATTAATATAGTTCACGTATTACTATGCATTTTCAGATGGTGGTAGTTAATATTCTATTTTTATTACGTTTAGTTAAATTGAATAAACAGAACAAAAAATTAAAGACAATTCGTCTACAAAAAATCTTTAAAGGAATCAATAATCTATTGATTACACAATTACGGCGAAGTGAGTTTTCACAATATATTCATTAATACCGAAACATAAAATTGCATTTCAATTATAAAAGATCATAATGTAATATATTTTTTCTCGTAAGTAATGTCGCTTCATGTTTTTGTGAATAATCCTTTTAAGCACATTTTGAAAAATTTGCTATTAGGTTCGCTCTGTCAATCCTTCTGTTTACAAAACTTATGTACTGTTTAATAAAGAGCAATGAAATATTAACTATGCCTAGGTCTCTTAAAAGAGTAATGTTGTAGAACAACTTTTTTATGTACCCTCACCGTTAGAGATTCTACAGCACAGACAGTTCTTCAAATTTTGAAAAAACTAGGAATGAACGTTTACTTTTTCTAATTATGTTTTTAAATTGATTGGCTAAAAATATGTGTAAAAATTGTGTATGGATAAGAATGTAAGGTTTTCAGTTCTTTAAATATGTATGTACTCATTTTTGATCAAATACTGTACAGAAATGTGAATATGTTTTCTAATTTAATTGATTATGTTTATAGTATTTTTAAATATACGGATATATTATACATGATATATGTACATTTTTCAATGATATTTTATGGGAAATATGTTATACACATGCATCTTATATAATAATAATAATAATACAACAAATTCGGCAGAATTCTTTTAATAGGTGTTCGTGCGGAAATGGGTTAACAAATGTTAACAAACATTTTGTCGCAGGCTTTATTTGGAACCATAAATTCATCCTGGTCAAATCGTTTAAGCAACAACAAAAAATGAGACACTTCATGGCCTGAAGCCTTATGGGTTAATGTATCGTAACCAAATCAACTCATTGAGCTCCTGTGGTAAAGAGCTACACTTTTGTAAATTTCCAACTCAATTGGTAAAACCGTTTAAACGCGGTAACAAAGAAATTAAAAAAATTCATTGGGCCCTGGTGCCAAAACGGGTTAATGGATCATAACCAAATCAGCTCAGTGAGCTCCTGTGGTAAAGAGCTACACTTTGATAAATCTTTAACCCAATTGTTTAAACAGTTTAAGTGCGACAACTAAGTAAATTACAAAACTTCACTGATCCCTGGTGCCGAAACGGGTTAATGGATCGTAACCAAATCAACTCAGTGAGCTCCTGTAGTAAAGAGCTACACTATTGTAAATTTTCAACTCAATTGGTTAAACAGTTTAAGTGCGACAACTAAGTAAATTACATAACTTCACTGATCCCTGGTGCCGAAACGGGTTAATGGGTCGTAGCCAAATCAACTCAGTGAGCTCCTGTGGTAAAGAGCTATACTTTTGTAAATTTTCAACTCAATTGGTAAAACAGTTTAAGCGCGACAACAAAAAAATTTAAAAACTTCATTGGGACCTGGTGCCAAAACAGCTTAAGGGATCGTAACCAAATCAACTGAATGATGTTTTGGGGTGAAGAGCTACACTTTTGTAAATTTTCAACTCAATTGGTAAAACCGTTTAAGCGCGACAACAAAAAAATTGAAAAAACTTCATTGAGCCCTGGTACCGAAACGGGTTAATGAATCGTAACCAAATCAACTTAGTGAGCTCCAGCGGTAAAGAGCTACACTTTGATAAATTTTTAACTCAATTGGTTAAACAGTTTAAGTGCGACAACTAAGTAAATTACAAAACTTCACTGATCCCTGGTGCCGAAACGGGTTAATGGATCGTAACCAAATCAACTCAGTGAGCTCCTGTAGTAAAGAGCTACACTTTGATAAATTTTTAACTCAATTGGTTAAACAGTTTAACTGCAACAACTAAGTAAATTACAAAACTTCACTGATCCCTGGTGCCGAAACGGGTTAATGGATCGTAACCAAATCAACTCAGTGAGCTCCTGTAATAAAGAGCTACACTATTGTAAATCTTCAACTCAATTGGTCAAACCGTTTAAGCAGGACAACAGATAAATTTAATGATCTTCGTTCGGCTCTCCTGCCGAAACGACTTAACGGAATTTCATAAAAATTTGTCACAGGTTTTTGTTCGGACCATAAAACCACCATACAAAATTGGACATAAATCGGAAACAAAAAATTTTTTGGAAGCCCGCCGGGTGACATATTGTATCCAAATTTCTTCAGCACCCGTCCAAAGCTAAGAAGATCATTTATACAAATTTTTAACTCAATCGATCATGTTTAGGCAGGACAACGAAAAAACGAAAACGCTTTATATGGCTCTCGGGCCACAATGGGTTAATGAACCAAAACATCATATAGCCTATAACACTTTCCGGGGTCGTAGAAATGTTCCTGCAAAATTTGGTTGCAATCGGACTGGTGGTTTTTACGTGAAAAGGACACAAACAAACAAATAAACAGAATTTCTGCTTTATATATTAGATAACAGTAAGCTTAAAAAATACTGAAAAAATGAAAAACTTTATTTTAAGATTATTTTAAATTATTTTTAATTTAAAATATTACAAATTGTCTAATAATAATTTTAACTAATTAGTTTAAAAAATAGATTTATATTTGAGAGACTTCAAAAACTACGGCCCTGTATCAATTACCTTAGAAATTTCTAATTTTATTAGATAACTAAACTATTGAAAGTATCTTTTGTATTAAAATGGGCGATCTCTACTCTTTTTAGTATATAAAATTTTCCAAATAAAACAGCACAACTCATTAACAAATTTAAAATAAATGTTAAAAAATTATTTTAAAGACATGAAAAATAGTGAAACTTTTTATAATTTAGAAACGGCTGTTAACACAAGTAAAAACCATAATCTTGATGTTTTAATATTTACTTTTTACTTTGAAAAAAAATGTACAGGTGCCTAAGTTACAGATTTCTAAAAATAGTAAATTTTAAATTTTTACCTCCAATAGCTATTAATTTAGTTTTATTGCCTCCCCTGTCATAAAAAAATTTCTGAGGTATTTTCTATAAATAATCTTAAAAAAAATTTACCGTTAAATATATATTCAATATAAAATTAAAGATATAACTGTTCATATAAAAAAAATGAAATAGACAAGCATGTTTTTAAATATCCTTTTCGTCCTTAATGAGCGAGATGCGGGAGTATAATGATATACATAACAATGTACAGTTAACATACCCTGATTTTTCCTTAAGCTCATCTTCAGAATCGTCAGAAGAACATAATAATGAACTTTTATTAAAAACCAATTTGTAAAAACAAAAGTAATAATACATGCATATTAATACATTCATTCCTTTAAATTTATATTAAATATATTTATATATATTAGGTATATGTATGAAATGTACAGATATCATATTAATTTTTTTGTTAATATTTTTTTTGATCTGAGTGATTCATATGTATGTAAAATTAATTTGAAAATGTAGTTTGATAATGAATAATAACAATAATAAATTAACTTAACTTAACTTTTTTTTAGATTTAAGTATTAAAAGTTCAGTTCTAAGTTATTGTTTTGTATAATTTTAAATATAAGCATTAATTTAAGAATTTTTTTGTAACGACCTTGTTTAGGTTTTGATTAATAAAATAAAATAAAAAAAATAAGCCTCAGAACTAAACCAAATGTCACTTTTACTAAAGCTATTCTTAATGAATTTTATTTAAGGACCTGATTTACGTCAATAAACTTAATAAATTTTTGCAAATAGCATAATTGAAATATAAAAATATAAATTGGTGTATTTAATGTATAGATAAAAACAAAATAAAATTTTCTAAATTTTTAGGTATAGACTGCACACATATGCAATGTACGATATAGTATATACATGCATACATAATCTAATTTTTTGGGTTTAACATTAAAAAATTAAAATTTAAATTAAGAAAGAAATAAGAATATTATTTTAAATAAACATTTATTTCATTGTAGAATTATGATAAATATAAAACATTATAAGCAATAATTGTTACATACAAATATATTTTAATTAATAAATAAAAATTTCATAAAAAAAATACAGCATTATCAAAAATTATATACTTATCGTATTTACTTATTTAATTTTGAATGTAATACTTTTTTAGAATAATCAGCAATATGCACTACTCCTTCCTCTAATGAAGCTATATAAAGATTATTTCCATTACAAATTTTCTGATTAATATGTGGATTATGCAATTCTGAAATCAAAGTACTACAAGCAGCTGCCGGATCTCCACTAGCAGCTAAGGCTCCCTGTTTAAAAAAAAAAGGAATAAAACAAATTTTAAATAAATATGTTAACTACATATTCAAAAACTTAAAATATTCTTACATCCCAAAATTCATTTCCTGGTAATGCATTACCGTCCCATGCATATGATACTACTAAAAGGCAATTTGGAAATTGAATATTGTCCTATCAAAAATAAAAATTTTACAATAATTAACAATTTAATTTAAAAAAACAGTACCAATTTTTCATGAGGATTTCTATTTGAAAAAAAAAATTTTATTCCACCATTTGGATGATTTTCAATTGGAAATATTTCATCATTTTTAATACCTTTGCATTCATTTATTGAAATCCATGCAAAATTAATATATCCGATATGATTTAATTGATATTTTAATAATTCGATTTGATTTCCAAATGTTTCCATAAATATATTAACTTGTTCTTTAACATACCTCCATACACCGAGTCCAATTCCAACAACATGAATATAAGCTTGTTTTCCACAAGCAGCAGCTCTTGATTCAGCTTCCAATAATAGTGTATCAAATGAGATAGCATAACGCTTTTTCATAATTAGGGTATCAAATAAATTTGCAATATATGGAGGGCATGATATTAATCTATGATTCTGATCGGTTTCAAAAAACTTTAGAGCTTTTGAATATTGAAAATCATTCTCATTATAAAATTTATTCCATACTTTGCGATATTCAATTTTTTTTTTTAAATTTTCAACAACATTTGAAGAAGTATCTGATATCTTATAACCATAACCATTTTCTTTTTGATTTTGATGATTTTCTATAACTATATCCTGATATTCCATTTGATCAAGACGTTCAAATCTTGCACCAATCATACCAATAATAATACCATCCAATTCAATTAAAGACTTATCTTTTTCAATTTTACCACAGTTTACTCTATGACCTTTATTAATAAACTCACTGTAAGATGAGACCGATAACAATGCTGATAATTTAACTTCTTCATAACTTAAACATTCATCTAACGGTACTGATTTAAAATACAGTTCGGTTCCAGTTTTTCCATTTAAAAGTTTAAAAGTATCACGACCACCAACAAAGTAAACACATCGCTTTTCTAATAAACGTTGAACTAATTCACAAATACCCATATTTTCATAAAATTTCTTTTCAGTTGCGTCACCTTAATGTTTAAAATAAATATAAAGAACAAACAATTAATAATTATTTAAACTTATACAAAGAATTGTGTATTTTCCAATAATATAAGTTTGTATATTAAATTGTTTTATAGTTTCTTTTTTGACATACCATATTTAATTTTAAACTCTAAAAAATCTAAATAAAGCCAAAGTGCCCTTTCATGTAAAACAGGCCTTACACTATTAACTTGGAACTCAATTTGAGAATGTCGTTCCTTTGGTTGTGATGCAACTCTGCATGTATTAATAGGAAACTATAAAAAAAATTAAAAATACTTCAGAATGTACTTAATTTTTTTTATAATTATTTCTATTTTCTATTTATAACCTGGATTGGAAATTGTGATGATTTTTCCATAATTTCATTTAATTCAACTTTTTCAGGCTTTGAAATATTAACACATTTTTCCAATACATTTTTTAAAAATGGTGTTATTTCTGGAATTTTAAAACTGTCATCAAATTCAGTTCTTTTTCGGCAGGAAGGAGAAATGCAATTGTTGAAAATAGAACACATTTTTAAAGTTTCTGTAAAATAAAATATTCGATTCGATTAAATAGAATAGAATAGAACAAAAATTTATTTAATGGGCTTATAGACTTAAAATACCAAAAGTTTTTCAAGCTAAGATCAAATAGAGTAATTTCAAAAAAAAGATATTTTTTTAATAAAATAATTTATTTAATTTGATTTAAAATGTAAATTTATAAAAAAAAAATGTATATTAAATACACAATTGTTGTTCACTATCTTATAACTTTTCAACATATTCACTGATATGAATAACACCAAATTTTTCTGAAGCAATATGTAAATTATTTCCATTTATTCTTTTTTTATTTATATGAGGATTATGTAATTCGGTAATTAAAGTACTGCAAGCTGCTGCTGAGTCTCCAGTTGATTTTAAATATTTCTATAAATAAAATAAAAAATAATTTTAATAAAATACTAAAACTTTAACAAAAAAAAAATTATTTTTACCATCCAAAACTCATTTCCAGGCATAGCATTGCCATCCCATGCATATGAAATAATTGGTAAATAATTTTCTAATTCTGGTTTCTTCTACAAATAAAAATTTTAAAATTTTTTGATTTAGATTTAACACAAATAAAGAATGACTATTATAATAAAATAAAGCAAATAAAATACATATATAAAATAATGCATAAAAGAATTCAATTTTTCTTAGAACTTTTTCTGAATACAAAAAAAATTGTGAAAAATTAAGATTTGATGTAAACATAATATTTTGAATAATCTTTAATTTTTGTTCACACATTTGCCTGCAAAATTGGAAATATTTAATTTTTAACCCTTCATAGCTGCTAAACAACATACAAAAAATTTGTTCATAGACTTAAGTTATTTTCAAAGATTGTCTGTCTTAAAATTATAGTTTTCTAACTTAAAACATTTGTGATGCTAACAGCGATTCTCAACTTTTTGTTATACATCAATAACCGTAAATTAATTAAAATAAGAAACTGATAGATAAATTTTTAATGTTTTATATAATTGGTAATATTTAAATATATAGCTTTTAGGAAAAGCTTTTTAGGAAATTCGATGTTTTCTAACGAATAACGCTACACAAAAAAGTTCTAGAAAAACGGACTGGCCAAAAGAAACAAAAGCAAATTTAAAACTCAAATACTTATGAAATTAATGAAATAATGAAAATGTGTCAAACAATGATAAAATACTTACTAATTTTTGATGTGGATTTCTTTTTGAAATAAAAATTTGAATACCATTTAAATGTGATGAATCTTTTAATGTAACACCGTTTTTTAAATCTTCAAAACCATTTTCCTTAAAATATGAAAAATGTATTACAGAAATATGTTTTAAATTTGGTAGTAATTTTTTAATTCTTTCTGAAAATGTTGATAAAAATATATTTTCTTGTCCATCCCAACATTTCCAAACACCTAAACCAATTCCAACAACATGAATATAAGCTAGTTTATTAGCAGCAGCAGCTCTTTGTTCAGCTTCTAATAGAAGTGTGTCAATTGATATTGTATAACGTTTCTTCATAATTAAACTATCAAATATCTCATTTTGTGTTAATTTATAAAATCTTTCATTATCAATTTGTACATTATTATATAGAAAATCCTTTTCTTCATAAAAATCATTCCACATTTTACGATAATCCAGTTTTTTGATTATTTTATTATCATTAACATTTTGTGAACCATTGTGCTCAATATTACCACCATAACCATTTTCTTTAATATTTTGTTCTTTTGATATAATAATATCTTGAGCTTCCATATAATTACGTTTAACTAAACGTGCTCCTATTAATCCAATTACAACACCAGAAAGTTCAATTTTAGATTTATCTTTTTCAATAACTCCCATATTTTGTCTATTACCATCATTAATAAATTCGGTATGAGATGAAATTGATAAAAGTGCAGAAAGCTATAAAAATAATAAAATCATTTATCGTTATGATTTACATAATATTTATTTTTTAATTTTAGGAACTCACTTTAATTTCATCATAACTTAAGCAATTTTTTAAAATCAATGGATATTTCTCATTATCTGTTCCAATTGTTGTATGGCTATTTGTTCCTGTTTCTTTTGATATTAATAAATATTTATCATATTTTTGGAAAAAAGTAACACATCTTTTGCTTAGCAAACGATCTATAAATTCTATAAAACCCAAATTTGAATAGACTTCTTTTTCGTTCTTATTTCCTAAAATTTGGAAAAAAAAATTTTTAATATCTAGATACATATATATGTATATATGTATTTAATTTTATTTATGAGATGTTAAAAAGTGAATTCATAAAAGCAGCAAAATTGGTAAAGCTCGACTGTCAAAGCATTTCATTTTGATTTTTCAAGTTCCATTTAACAAGTTTATTCTTTTTAAGAAACAGGCGATTTTCGCCTGATCGTGTCTTCTTATTTTTGAGAAGGTATCCCAAAATACAGCTCCAACGGTTGTTCCCCTTTTCAGAAGTTTGTTATTAGCATAAGATGTGTGACTTCGTTCCCGCGTCTATTTTTCACATTTGTTTGAGCATCTCAACACATTTTTGCCTGCTCTATGTAATGTTTCAGCATGTGCTGTTAACTTCAGACGAACCAAGCTTATTCCAATAAAAAGTCTTATTTAACTTCATTTAGTATACCCAAATTTATGACAAATATCAGATTCATTCAAGCCAAATAAATTTTAATTTATAGAATACAAAATTTTCTAATAAGATTTTATATATTAGGTATTCTAAGACGATCCTTTTACTCTAAACTTACTCATAAACAAAAACAAACAAAAAATGTCTCACCATATTTTATTTTATGTTCTAAAAAACGTAAATAGAGCCAAATTACTCTTTCGTGAATAATCGGATATGCTGAATTTATTTGTTCTTCTATTATTTTATGCCTTTGCTCAGGTTGAAAATGAACCCTACAACTTTCTATAGGAAACTAAAAAAAAAAATTTTCAAAAACAAAACATAAACAAATTGTTTTTTTAATACAAACCTTTATAGGAAAACTCTGAGAATTTGCAATTATTTCAGAAATTTTAATATTTTCACTTGGTTTTTGCACACCTTTACACTTTTCTAAAAGATTTAATTGATATTTTGAAAAAATTTGTTTATTTTCACCCGATAAATTCAAATTGAATTCTTTATTGAGATTTGATTTCATTTTAAATTCACTTAATTTCCTTAATTTTAGTAGTTTATAGAACTTCTTTCAACGTTTTCTCAAACAAAACAATACTAACTAAATCGCATTTGCTTTTTATATAAAAGCTTTTGTTAATGGATTGAGTGTGATTGAGTTAGTCATACATAAGTGACAGTGTAATTAAATTTCAATATATATGGAGATATAAAAATTTCTTTTTTTACTATTATATGAAATCTTTAACCTTGAAGTTACTAACTAACATACACGGGTGTTTTTAACTTACAATTGTAGAAACAATTTGAGTTTCCTACACCGTATAAATGTAAATTTTTACCATTAATCAGAAAATGGGAAATATAATTAGTAAATTGATCGATTGTAAAATGTACTTCACATTCATATCCGTAGTACACTTGTCTTCTCACGATAAAGTTATGTTCATTATTTTCCAATACAATATTCTATAATCTATAGTAATTTTATTTGTTCAGCATCGTAATCCTCTGATTTACTTATACCCTTATACTATAAATTAATATCTCTTCTTCAAAATAAAATAAGATTATTTTTTAGATTATTTCCAAATGTATTTATGTATATAATATTATGTTTCACTCTCTAATTAATCTATTTTTATAAGGGAAATACCCATTTGCTAACTCTAACAATCGGCTATATTATATACAATATACAACTATTATATAAATAACTATAATAATCATTAATCACTTATTATAAATTTCAATTTATTATTACATACTACATATGTATATATATAGGGTGTTTCCGACTCGATGGTCTTCCTTGAAATGGGTGATCGGGCATGTCGAGCCGAACAAAAAATTGTATTGGAGGGGGCGGGTCTGTTCTGGATCCTTTTCGGGATATGAGGGGTTAAAGAAGTTTTAGCGACTTTTTATAAAAAAAATCTAGAACTTTTGAATGGCTTGATATAGGGAGATAAATGAAAATGCGTTTTGTAGAGTAAGTTGTCAGCTTTTGTGTATTAATAATTCCCATATCATAACAGTTACAAAATTATGAAGGTTCAAAATGATTTAAAATGATGAAATTATGTTTCCAACTCAATTTTCTTTTGAAACACCCTGTATTTGGGGTACTTTTTATAGCATATTTCGAAACAGATTTTCAAGCCCAATAATTAGTACCAAATAACTTTTCCTCTGTCTCTAACCGTTTTTGATATATAAAGAATAAAAAAGTGTGTTATTTTCAATCGCTGTGTTATTTTCAATCACAATAGAAAAGTGTGTTATTTTCAAAAGTTTGTTAACACATTTTGTCCAGAATAGATATAAATCAAAATATTATGTAAATTTAGCACCCAATCAATGATCCCATAAATAATTTAAATGAGTTTAGTTTAGTTAAACAATCTGAGACAATCTAAAGGTTAATGGAATTTAATTTGTTTATCAATTTTTTTATGAACTAAAAATAACACTTTATAAATTTAAATTGTTACCAGATTTAACAAAAAATTATTCCGATCACTAGAAAGCAAAATGAAGAAAATTATACTAAAAACTGTATTATATATGTAACTATGTATGTGTATTAATTTGGTTATAAAGTTGGAGTTGTTATCTCCAAAATGAAAACGAATCAAACATTAAAATTTTTTTTATCCATAGTTACGCCAGCATTAAAAGCTTTTTGGGAATAAGTATATTTATACATAATAATATGTATTTTTATCGTATGGCGAAATGGTGATTACTGTCTACTGATTTGTTAGTATTTTTGTATAAATTATATAAATTTGTTTTGTATAGTCTCAAAACCACTGATAAGTCATAACACTTTAAATTGACGGGTTTTTCCCTTCGTATTTCCAATTATTGTGAAATAATTGTTTATATTGGCAAATTTGTTTATCATATTTTTCCCGGAATAATGGAACTTTTGTTTTCAAATTTTAATTGTTTGTATTGAATCATCAATATGATGTATAAAAAAAAAAATATGTAAAAGAAAAAAAAAACAAAAATGCGTGTTTAAAAATTTACTGACAATTTTTTTTTTTTTTGAAAAACGAACATAATTCTACAATATTTAATTAATAATTATGTACCTACATATATGCAAAAACAAAAACAAACATATTATATTATTTATAAATTATTTAATATAAAAAAAAGTAAGCAACAAAAATGTTGGGAAGTTGAACGAAAACAAAATTTGGGTAGAGTCGCTTTTAGGTGGGTCAACTTCTAATGCCTGTAAAATGCTCTGTAATGGTGGGATTGTTAAAATTTTTTTTTAAATAATTTGGCCTTTTCTTGTTCGATGTGTGTAATTTTTTTATTTTATAGTTGCCATTTTTTAAATTTAAAATTTTCGACTTTTCATGCAATATTTTAATATTAATACTATTAAATGGGGGGCCAAGTGACCCGTATCTCCCAAAATAGACTGCAAACCGATAGTCTTTTACCATTAGAATATAAATTTGCCGAAAAAATTAACTTTTTTGCATTATTTATCCCGACAAAATTTTTTTTCATACATTGACATTTTTGTTATTGTTATAAAATTTTAACAATCACACCATTACAGAGCAAATTAATTTAAATAATAACGAATTACCATTTTAATTGTTTTACAAGCTTTTCTAAATTTTTTTATAATTAAATTTTGAAGTTAATAATTTTTTAACCAACGTATGTAATATGTATGTAGGTTTGTATGAAAATAAAATATTGAAAATATATATGTACTTACATGTTGCAATTGTCCGTTGTCGTTAAGAAGAAATAAATTTTAATTTTTTTACTATTTACTTAACTATTGCTTATTTTTTGTTTGAATTGTAAAGCTTATCTTGTTGAATGTTGATTGTTTATCTTGTTGAGTATTAATTTAAAAAGCTTTTATTAAACTGTCAAAATAAAACACTGACAGAATTGTGTAAACTGTAAATATATTTATCTAAGGTATTGGAAAAAAATAATACTTAATCTTAATCTTAATTAAATATTAAATACATATAATAAACATACACTATTTATTTATTAATTTTATTTATTTATTCAAAGAAATCTCAAAAAGAGCTTAAAGCTCACATAGAGTGTTGTTAATATTATTAATTATTAAATAACAAGTTATAAAACTATCAAAAAAACAAAAAACAACTAGTATACAGTATACAATATGTATGAAGTTTTATGAAATGGCCTGCTGCAGCTAAATCCTACTAAATAATAAATTAAAGTATGCACTAGGTACTACAAAATACAAATATCATAGTATTTAACGAAAAACAAAGTATGTACCATTATCAAAGTATTCTAAATTTTAAATTTAGAATACACCCAACACTACTCCTTACACCCCAAAAATTATATCCTGGTAAAGCATTTTCATCCGATGAATATAAAATCACTAAAAGACTAGATGAATGTTAAATTGTCCAATTCAAAAAAAAAATATATAACCATATAACTAACTATTAACGATTTAATTTTAAAAATAAAAGCATAAACTATTCACATACATACATATGTATATATACCTACTACTACTTCATGATGATTTCTATTTCAGCCAATGCAGATGCAGCTGTATGCAATACTTATCCATTATTGTTCAACGTAGCGAAAACACATGTATAGCAAAACTACAGACAGCTCAAAATAAAATTTTAAAATTAATTTTTAATTTACTATTTTATTATTCAACGCAAATACTACACCAAAAAGCAGAAATTGCCTTTATTTCACAAATAATTGAAATAAAAACCCAACACAATAAAAACAATAACGAACTAATTAGAAATCATTAATTAAATTAATCTATATAGGTACTGTTTAAAAGAAATAATGAAAAAAATGAAATAAAATAAGAACTCTTTCTGCAATTGCTATCATTTAGTTGTAATTTCACATAGATCAGTAAGTAAGTTGAAATAAAGCCCCAAATTAATGAAAAATTGGGGTGTTAATTCATATTTGTTTGGAGCTTTATTTCACTTCTGTGGGGCTTTATTTGTTTTTTGTTTTGGGTTATTAATTCATTATGAATTAAGACCCTACATTTTGGGATTTTATTTAATTTTTTTTTGAGGCTTTAATTCCTTGGGCGCAAATTCACGAAGCACCTAAGATAGATATAAGCTTTTATAAAAAAAATCAAAAGGTTTTTCCCCACTTTTCCTTAGAAATTATAATATTAGTAAAGCAAAAATCTTTAAAATTCATGTTATAAATAATAGATAATATATTGCAGTTGTAAAAATAATTACATCTATCTCCGTATAATATGATTTTACAACTTTTAAACGTTAAAACCAGAGTAAAAACAAAGAGATGCTTTTTCTACTAAACGTTGTAGCTAATTCGCTATTTCCATATATGTATGTACATATTTATAAGAGTGTTTTGTAAAAATATACAATTAAGGTCTTCAAAGAAAATATGGAAATGAAAGCAATTTTTGCCTTGAGTTTTTTACCACATACTTTCATTCCGCAAATTTATGACCAACTATTAGAAGTGGACGATGATAAAAAAAGAGTGATGAATTGGTTTGGCACAACAAATATTTTTGGAAAACAATTTCGTAAAAAGTAAAAATTATAATAACTACTGAATTCTAAAGTCAAAAATTAATTACAAATTTTATTATTTAATTGCATACAATATTCCTTTCTATTTATTGATCAAAAATTATTAAAAATAACAAATTTTACGTTAGTCACAAACTTCATCCCTTCAAGAATCTGTTATATATGTATGTACACATACATATGTACTTATATGTATATATAAATATTCTGGAAAAAGCAAATATACCCTGATTTTGTAACCAATTCTAAAATCGCCCCTAATTATATTTTCTACATATATATGTATGTATGTATTTCAACTACACAACTTATAAACTAGGTTAAATGCTGCCGCCCCCAAACTTCGGCTAAACAAATGATTAAAACTCTTGATTTTGAAACCCACTTCAAAATCTGTCCTAATTATATTTCCTATAGATATATATTTCAACTATACAACTTTTAAAGTAGTGCGGACTGCCGCCCCCACACCCCCTCTAATAAAATTATTAAAGTCCAAATTTAAAAATCAAATAAAATCCCTCCTAATATACCTACATACATATATACATATGTATGTACAAACATATATATCTTTTTAAATACTTATTAGTTATTACAAAAACATTTGTTTGTTAAAGGTATTTTTGTGATGCCCCCTTTTGTTAAAAGACTTTTTGTGAAATGTCTCTCTTGTTAAAAGTCTTTTTGCGAGTGTCCTTTATGTTAAAGTTTTTTTGGAATAAGCCTTTTTTGTCAAATGGCATTAGGCCCGTGTCTTTTTGCGAAATGGATTTAGGTAAACTGAGATACTTCGGAATAACTTATGTCCTATGCTGCTTATAGAAATGGAAAGGAGAAACTAAAAGAAAACACGTTCCTGTAAAACTGGTTTAACACAGTTTGCATGCATTTGAGGATGTCGTTCTTTTGATTGGTATTATACACGGCATCTATATAAAACTTAAATTAGAAATTAATAATATTTATACACTATTATGCAATTATTACTTAGTTTTTGTTTCTAACCTTGGTTCGAAATTCTGATAATTTCTAAATAATTTCGACTAAATGCTCTCTATCAAGTTATGTTATACCTTATGCTCTTGTACCCAACAATGAAAAAAAATAACATGTTCTATAGGGATCAAAACACGGATTTTAATCCGTCGTCGAAGCAAAGTCATAAATAAAAATTACTTATTATTATTAAAAATTTTAAATTTTACAAAATGTTAAATTTATTCACAAAAATAAAAAAAAGTTAAGAATAATAATTAAAAAAATAAAAATAATGTATGTATATTTGAAGGATGCAAATAAATAAAGACTAAAAGACTAAATTAAGAAGCCAATTCTAATAATGTCTGGTAATATTTTCATATATAGCAACATTTAAATAACATTCAGCAAATCCACAATGAAAAATTCGATTCGAACTATCTTCGTCGGCAGTACGCAATATGTATTGTTTCGGTTCCTGGTTCAAGTAAGCACATTCACTTCTTTTTTAACTTTTTAAACTGAAAAGCTTCGATTATATAAAAGTTCGTAATTTTAATTTTCGAGTCTCGAGCAAATGTTAGCGATTGATTATAAACCGTAACAAAACAATTATTTTAATATTATTTATTAATTTATGTATTTAAATTAAACAACCTTATAGTTCTCGTTATTTTATTTATTAGCTCTAATTGAATTCCTAAAACTACTGGTATTTAATCTTTTTACTATTTTTTACATTTAATTGTGCGACGCGTTTCGAGCTCATTTGCTCAATTATTGTTATATTTTTCGCGCCGTACAAATAGTGTCTAAGGACTAAGATTTACGATTGCCTATATAATTATGCGAGCATTTCTTTTTCGTTTACCGCGTAATTCTTTCAGTTTAGTTTAGCGACCATGAGATATACATTATCCTTTTCAATTTCATTTTGGGAAAGTTCGTCACCGAGAGTTAAATTCAAAGCGTCGGTGGTTAGAATGAACTTCGGAAAAATCGGGAAATATTTGTACTGAGAAGATCAGAATTCTCAGCAAATCAATATTATTATTATATACACGCCTAACAATAGTGTTTTGTAAATAGTGTAAGCTGTTAGTGTTACACATTCAAAATATAACTACCAATAACATTAATAAAGATTATAAAATGTAAATATGTTACTATGTAATGTACCTACTTACAATTTACAAATAGTGTAAAAGAATTAAACCTGAAAAACAAACATTTTGGATTCCACATTCATTTTATTTTAATGTTTACAAAATTGATTGATAAAAAATTTACAAAAAATTAAAAATTTCTTAAATTTATAAAATAATACATAAGTTCTTAAAATTCATAAGGTAATCTATACAATGCCTTGTACATAATACTAAACAAAAAATAAATTAAAGTTTTGATTGAAGATTTAATACTTGTTTGGCATAATCAGCAATATGAATTACACCGTAATTTTCTGAAGCAACATAAAGATTATTTCCATTACACATTTTCTGATTAATATGAGCATTATGTAATTCTGTAATTAAAGTACTACAAGCTGCTGCTGGATCACTACTTGTATATAATGAATCCTATTTAATGAAAAATAAAAGGCATTTTCGAAATTTAAGAATATTATAAATTTATTAAAAAAAACGCTTACATTCCAAAATTCATTTCCTGGTAAGGAATTACCATCCCATGCGTATGATGCTACCACAAAACAATTTGGAAATTTAGCGTTATCCTATTAAAAATAATATTGTCATATTAACAATTTAATTTAAAAATAAATCATATAAGTATACCAGTTTTTCATGAGGATTTCTATTTGAAAATAATAATTTTATTCCACCATTTGGATGATTTTCAATTGGAAATATTTCATTATCTTTAATACCATTGCATTCTTTTAATAAAAACCATGAAAAATGAATAAATCCAATATGGTTTAGTTGATTTTGTAATGCTTCAATTCGTTTCCCGAATGTTTCCATAAATATATAATCTTGTTCTTGAAAAGCTTTCCAAACCCCAAGTCCAATACCAACGACATGCACGTAAGCTTGTTTACCATAACCGGCGGCTCTTGATTCGGCTTCTAACAATAATGTATCAAATGTAATAGCAAAACGTTTCTTCATTATTAATGTATCAAATAACATTGAATAATCATTTTGACGTATTACAAACCGATTTTTGTTATTATTACTTTTAGAAAACTTTGCAGCTTTTGTATACTCAAAATCACTTTCATTGTAAAATTTATTCCAAATTTTTCGATATTCAATTTGTTTTTTAACATTTCCAAATGGTGTTTCTGATTTGTTATAACCATAACCATTTTTTTTACGATTTTGTGTTTTTTCTATAACTATATCTTGATATTCCATTTCTCCAGCACATGCGAACCGTGCTCCAATTAGACCAATAATAACACCGTTCTTTTCAATTACAGATTTATTTTGTTCTACTTGCCCCATATTTCTGCGACTACCGTTATTAATAAATTCTGTATGAGAGGAAACTGATAATAAAGCTGACAATTTAACTTCTTGATAACTAATACATTCTTCTAAAGGGAGTGGTTCTGAATAAAGAAAATGTCCACTTTTTCCATTTAAAAGTTTATAAGTATCACAAGCACCATAAAAATATATACATCTTTTTTGTAATAAACGTTGAACCAATTCACAAATTCCCATATGTTCATAAAATTGCTTTTCTATTGCATCACCTATATTTAAACAAATAAATAATTACTCAGAAAATTACAAATAATGGATGGTGAAATATTCGGTGCATTATTAAAATGATTTTCTGAACTAACCATATTTAGTTTTGTATTCTAAAAAACTTAAATAAAGCCAAACCGCACGTTCATGTAAAACTGGTCTAACACTATTAGCTTGAAATTCGATTTGAGAATGTCGATCCTTTGGTTGTGATTCTATACGACATGTATTAATAGGGAACTATAATTATAAATTAAACTTTAATATTACAATAATTGTTATTTTTTATTTCTTACTTTAATTGGAAATTGGGACGATTTCTCCATTATTTCGTTTAAACTCACATTATATGGATGCGTTAAACTTGCACATTTTTCTATAGAGTTTCTTAAAATTGGTGTTAGTTCTGGAATTTCGAATTTTTGATTTAAATCATAATAGTTTGAAAATATCTCTGATTCATCTTCAGTTTTATTATTAGATATGCAGGAGTTAAAAAAAGCATGCATTTTTCACAAATATAATTTATTCAAAAATTTTAAAATATTTATCAAATATGAATACTTCTATATTTAGATTATTTATTGAAACAATATTTGTTATCACTGTTTTAATTTAAATTATTTGAACAGATTTTTGCTTTTGTTATGGCCACCACTTATAACTTAACATTAACGTACATTAAAAATTAAATTATGAATTAGTTATCTTCACATTTCTTTCTGATGAAGTTTATGTTGTGAATGGTTTAAGTTATTTTATTTGCGTATAAATTTATATGACTGATCTCCACGTACGTATAGAAACTTTAAAAAACTAAAATTTATTTATATACATAATCAATATTATAAAGCTTTAATCGAGGCTTTAATTAATACAAAGTGAAACAAAGTATTATTTACCTGATACAAAAAGCATTTCATATTATACGGTTTTTTTTAAAACGCTTTTTTGTCATTTTGAAAATATTCTAATTAATTTTGATTATTATAATCTTAATTTTTTATATGTTGCTCTGTCGAGGTTGGATGGAAATCATTATTTTCACTTTTTCTCTGCTTTTCACATTAAACATTTTAGTGACTCTCTGTTGTTTTCTTTCTTTCTATGTATTACCACGTATTAAACAAAATATCCTTATCATAGTTTTCATTTGAGCCTTAATTGAGAAATAATTAATTACACAGTCATTATTAATTAAATTTTGTTAAGATCGCTAAAATATTTTATTTTACAAGCATGTTATTTACATACAAAATTTTTTTAATCAGCTGATTGTTATTTACCTTTTAAAAGCTACTTAATTCCTATATGTGAATTGTTTGAGAGGGGTGAGTGAGAGCTATTAGTAATGGTGAGAGCATGTAAAAATATTTTCTAAAAAAGCTTATGCAAAAACTGTCAAGCATTTGAAGGGATCAACACGACTAACAATAGTCTTTTACAAGCCATGACACAGAGAGAAGTAAGTAAACTAGTGTAAACCCCTTGGCAGACATGTAGTTTGATATTATAGTATCAAATATAGTATTGCTAATACCCTAATACTCCAGTATTTGAACCCCCCCTCAGATTCCACACACACATAAAAATAGTATATTTGACTTTTAGTTTTTAGTAAATAATTTTAGTGTTTATTTTAAGTAAAGAAATAAATTAAAATGAACCGTAACATTGCATTAATATTAAATAAGAAATAAT
The DNA here is from genome assembly GCA_947095535.1 of Poecilobothrus nobilitatus. Lineage (NCBI taxonomy): Eukaryota > Metazoa > Arthropoda > Insecta > Diptera > Dolichopodidae > Poecilobothrus > Poecilobothrus nobilitatus. The sequence goes on from OX352774.1 coordinate 118,655,821, forward strand.
CAAGATTTACTTGAAGAATTGCTGCGAACCAAAAACTCCTAAAAACATAAACAAATTTGAATTTCTTTTATATTTTTGACGTAAAAGACAACGTTTACATGCGAATTTAAAAAAAAAAGTATTTTTAGTTCCTAATCGATTGCTCTGGTGTCGAATACTACATTAAAACTACAAAGCTTAGTATACATATTTCATATACATAACATATTTATACAGTTTATACTATAGTATTGATACTATAAACTAAACCCATAGATATATTAATATTACTAATAGATAGGCAGTGAAGAAAATATGTTCAGTCAATTTTGAGAAACAGCTGAGTAAACCGTGCGTATGTATTGCTTTAGTTTCCTCAGAAATAGGTTCCTAAAAGGTGAAATAAATTCATTTTTAATTTTTTTACTAACTTCCCATCTATTAGTTAATATATCTATGTATAAACCTGACACATATGTAATAGTAGTATGTAGTTATATTTGCAATACTATAGTATCAATACTAATGTCTGTCACGGGCAATGTTGAGCACTAAATTTTTTTGTCGAAACTCTATTTTAAGTATTTTTTTTTTTTATTTATGAATGTCATATTATTTTAACGATTTTATAATTTAAATTAATTTTATATCTTAACACATTTAAAAACACACTTCTTTAAAAAAAAATATCTATTTCTTTTTAATTCTGTAATCTAATTTTGAAGTACATTACACCCCTGCGAATACTTTTTATAAGTGTCAAAAAAAAGAATTTATTGCAATTTACAAAATCTACTTTTTCACTTCACTTCACATTTTACAATAGAAAAAATAAAAAAAAAATAATGACCAGTAAAATAATATTTTGTGTATTTTTAATGTTTTTGTGTAATCATGCAAATGTAAGTTAATTACTTATTATACAATTTATGAAATTCTAAATTCATTAATTAAAAAAGGCTGATGCTGATGCTAACAATATTAGTAATAATCAACAACAAACAGCAAGTTCACCCCAAATAAAAACAGATTCACAATTAAATTCAAACAATACATTAAAGTTTTCTAGTACTAGTACAACTGCTCCTCCTGTAATTTTAAAAGTTACTCCAGCTGCCACTAACTCAACGACAGAGAATTGGTAACATACAAAATTTAAATGTTTTTTTTTTATATTTTTTAAATTTTTAGCGTTTGCGATGGTGCTTTACTTCCTAGAATTGGTGAAAATGGCAAAGAAATTGAAATTTGTCCACATTGTAAATGCAAATACGAAAATCGTAATTCTACTTTGATAAAAGTAAACGCTATATTTTTAATTAATTAAATAAATAAATAATTTTTTTCTAAGGGTGTCGTTATAATAGTTATATGGGTGATATCAATACTTGTAATATATATGCTATTTTTAATGTGTTTGGATCCATTATTAAATAAGAGAGTGAAAGCAAATTACCAGGAACATACAAATGAAGATGTAGATATCAAATATAATTATATACAATATAATTTGTTAACAAATAAAGAATCCGATTCATAGCACGCAATTTTCTTTTTAAGTTCTATCAGAGTTTATTGTTTTGGGTTTGTTCTACTCATGTTTTATTTGTTTTTTCTTTTACTAACATTTTTTAATTTTTGTAATAAAATCTTAATATTAAAAGTAAATTATAATTTTCACATTTTTTTGTTAATTTCTTTTATTTGATTAGTAGTTTTGCGTGTTAATTTTTTTTCAAATTATATTGATTTCAACATTGTGCTTTCATTTGGAAATTTGAAATTTAAACATATTTTTAAACAGGATGATGCCACTTCTGTTAGCGGACCACAATTACAACAAGCGAATGCACAGGAATTGAACCCTCGTGGAAACTCAAGTAATGTTTTGAATCGTGTTGGCCATCAACAGGACAAATGGAAGAGACAAGTCCGTGAACAAAGAAAAAATATTTACGATAGAAGAACAATGCTAAATTAGAGTAATAATTAGTTTTTAATAGATATAATACAAAAATTTCTATATAATGTATTGCTGGCATAAAAAATGTATTTACGATAGAAGAACAATGCTAAATTAGTATAATAATTAGTTTTTAATAGATATAATACAAAAATTTCTATATAATGTATTGCTGGCATAAAAAATTGAAGAGAAATTTTTGTTAAATAAAATATAAACAGAAACAGGATTAAATTAAAATTTTTGTATAAAAATCATTTTATTTCCGATTTTCTATTATATTGTAACAAATTTAGTTAGTTTTTAAAATGGTAACAAATCCTTAATCTTATCATAAAATACCAATACCAAGGCACCGCCTGTACCACGTATTACATTAGATAACGCGCCTTTGAAAAAGGCTCCTAAGCCTTCAGCTTGCATAATTTTACCCCAACAATGTATAGTATTTTTATACATACGTTTTTCTGGTGGCAGACCTGATTGCATCATCATTCGTCTTCTTACCTGTTTTAGAAAATATAATTTTGTTGAGAAAATAAGAATTTAATTATTATACCGTATCAAATGGATAGGAAACTATTCCAGAGACATTTGTTACTAATTGAGCAATAATAAATTGAACAAGAATGGGTGTATTTTTAGGATCTGGTAATAAGTCTTTGGCAACATCGAAAAATCCAAAATAACATGCTCGATAAATAACTATTCCTTGTACAGATACATTAAAGCCACGATATAATCCGACTGGACCATCACTTTTAATTGTTTTCATAATGCAATCCATCATTCCACTATATTGTCGATCTCCAGCACCTTTACCTACATCAGCACCCAAACGGGTTCTTGCAAAATCTAAAGGATAAACAACTAATAAAGATGTCGCACCTGCTGCTCCACCGCTTGCCAAATTTGCCATAAAATATTTCCAAAATTCATTTTTTTTATCAATACCACTCATAAATATTTTTTTGTAATAATCTTTGAAAGCGAAATTTAAAGCCTGTGTTGGAAAATATCTTATAACGTTAGCCAGATTTCCACGCCACAATGATGCAAAACCCTGTTCTTTTGGAATTCGAACGAAACAATCTACTATACCTTTATATTGCTTAGACGGATCAATTTGAGGATTAGCTGCTTGTACTTGCAATATTAATTTTACCTTTTAAAAAATTAATAAAAATAAATATTTTAAACAATTTTCAGTATATAATTCTTACACGTTCAATTGGCGCAACAGCAGTTTTTGCAACTGCAGCCGATATACCACCAGCCAAAAAATCTTTAAGAAATGCATTTGGATCATTAGGATCGCTACGCCTTCCGCCTCCCTCATCACCCATAATTTATTTCCTATTTAAATCAAAATTTTCAGTAATTAAATTGTTAAAAAAAAAAAAAAATTATTTCCAATATTTATAATAATAAATAGCTTTTTCCAATTTTAAATAGCCAACTGAAGTAAAAAAAAAATATAATTAAAAAAATACAGAAAAACTAATAGCTACTCGTAAAAAAAAAAATTGATTTGATGTTTTAAAAAAATTAAGAAATAAATATGTATATAATATGCTTATTAAATTTTTAACTACAGTAATTAATTAAAAAAACAACCTTATAAAGAAATGGAAGGTAAAAATTCCATAGTTATAACACTATTATTAATAGTCAACGTAATTTTAAACTCTTAAAACAAATTTTACAATTAATTTTTATATAAATAAGTTACCAATTTCAAATTTAAATTTTATTAAAAATTCTTTGGAAAAGAAATAAAATTTTTTAAAACAGAAAATATATATTGCACCATTTTAAAATATAAATAATTTCAAAGTTAACCGTAATCAACGAATAAAAAATTTCTTCGAAAGAGAAAATTCAACCCTGTCAAAGAATGTAGAGAACAGTTCTTATTTTTGACATGTATATATTTCAAAGGTTCAATTCAAATGAAGCAAGGAACAGTTTTGATAAATTATTAATTCTTTTGTTTAGATTTTTGAAGTAGCATTTTTCAGCTTGTTTTTATTACTTTTTAGATAATTTGTTTGGTTTATCGTTTATGGAAGAAGAGGCTATTTATTTATTTATTAAAAGAAAAAAAAGAAAATTGGACGCCTTCGTCCAGAAACTATCTAATTAGTTTATTATATTATAAATAATTAGTTATTTATTTGGCATCAGAACTTTGGATAAGCAATTAAAAATGTTCATTTTATTTTTTATTAACAACTTTTAAGTGCTTTTGGTGTTAATGTGATTCAATTAAAAAAGTGGAAATAAATATTTCAACTAAGGTAAAATTATAAATACTTATAAAGTTTTAACTATTTTTTTAAAACCACTTTTAGTTACAACAAAAATAAAGTAAAAATGAACGGATACACAATCAAAACAAAGAAAAAACAAATATGATTTATATTAAAAAAAACATTACAAAAGGAATAATTTAGTACGATAAATATGTATTTCTTATGTTGCCTTTCGTTTTTTTTTAATGAAATGCTGAAATACATTTTAAAAATCATCAAAAATTTATTATATATGTATTATACTTTCGTATCTAATATATTTATGTAAATATTTATTTTTATCGCACGTGACTTGCTCGCGCAGATTATTTATATTTTTAATGATGAAAAACTTTTGTTATTATTTTTATCTATCTTTCAATTTCTCTTACTTAATTAATTCAGATTTACGATTGTCAAAAAAAAACAAAAAAATTTTTAGTTAGCGATTATCTTATAAATAATAATCACGTTCGTAGTCGCGAGCTTAAAAAGATAAAAAATTTGAATTTTTTAAGGGTTGGTTTTATTTTATAATTTTTTCCTATTTTAATTCCTTTTCGCTTTTAAATAATAATAATTAATGTTTGTATAATACCGGCATATTTTAATATTATAGTTTTAAATATATCTACTCATAATTAAATATTAATTTTTAAGTAATGAAGTTTAATGTATTCAAAGTTATAACATCATTTTAATAAATATGTACTTGTTTATTATTTTACGATAATTTTTTTTTAAATAGAACCCAAAATTTTTGGTTGAGAAATTATATATATTTTTTTTTTTTAAATGGAAAGAAAACAGATTAAAAGAAAGTGATTGCATAACAATATTTTGAAATAAGTCATTAATAAATTTTGATTTAATATTACACGAGTGGTAAAAAATACATTATATAAAATAATAAATAGTTTTATCACTTATTATATTAAAAAAAAAAAAAAAAAATCGACGGTATTTTAAAAATAGTATGATCAAAATTATTTTTACGCAACATATATTTTTCTAAATTATTATTAGAATGATTTTAAAATCCTTTTAGTTTAAGAAAAAAATGAAGTAATAATTATATATTCTTAAAAAAAATTAAATTTGAATTTTAAGAACTTTTTAATTTTATATTTTCAGTTTTTATCATTTGGCATATCAAGATAAGAAACAACAGAAAAATATTAACTAAGCATTAAATATTGAAAAGCGAAACAAAAAGAATTAGCAAAGAAAAGTTATTTTATTACAATTAACGATGTTTATCAAATTGGCATCTACAATTTTCATTAAAAATCATAAATTTATGAAATAATTTCTTTTTAAGACGGGCTGAAAGATATTGGAAAGAAAGTTCGAAAATTTTTTAACACATTATTTTAACTTAAATACTATAACAAATATATGCATTAAATTATAAAGAAAAAAAATAAAATAAAATGCGCACAAAAGTTATGGAAATTTTTGAATATGAAAATTATATTCAATATTTAATAATGCTTAAACAGGACAAAATAATTTAAAAATTATAATTTTTAAAGATTTTAATTGCAAAACAAAATAAATAAAATCAATATTTATTTAATTTTTATCGACACATATGTGTTATGGCACTGTTTAATAAATTCTTCTTTTCATCGTCTAATAAAAAGAAATCTAACTCAAATCTAAATCAAAATAAAGTCAGGTTAGTCAATCTTAAATTACAAAGGGTTTTTCTATATTTAAATTATGTATTAGTTTTAACTTTAATATTATGTTCCATTAATCTTGTTATCTTGTAAATTGTTCAAGCTTTTTTAAAAGTGAATAACCTTTTTTGCTTTGAAATAAACAATCCGAAAGCGCGTGTACCTTAATTAATATGTTTGAATTTTTTTTCGAATTCTTATTTTATTTTTATATATTGGACGTAAATACTTCATACTTTATATTTGTTTATTTACAAATGTTCTTTAACAATTTTATTTAAAATAAGTTTCTCTTTTCTCAACCATATGAATAAAAATTTTATTTTCATTGTATTTGTTTGAGAAGTCTTAAACTGAAATTTCGTTATCTTTTATATATGTTTTTCCGTAATTAAATAAATAATCTAAAAATTAAACTAAATTATTTTTTAAATATTCTAATATTTTTATTAAAAAATAATTTTCAATCTATATAATGTATTTTTTAAAGCAAATTAATTTTTTATCTTTATTTTTAGTCCTCATTTTCCATTTGACTCTAACCAAGTTAGAATATTATTATATCGGGAATGCGATGCTGGTGGTCGAAGATTACTTTTTGATTCAAGTTCTATCCAAAAAATTGCCGTCAAAGAAAATCAAAAGCAAAGTACTCGATCGAATTTTCAAGTAAGTAATAATAAATTTGTTGGTAATATACAAAATCAAGCAACGAAAAGCGATCCATTACTAAATGATGGTAATTTTATTGAAATATCCAATGGAATTGGTTATAAAGTAAGTAAAATAAATAGTTTTAAATTCTTTCATTTGAAAAAGTTATTTCTTTTAATATTAGCACACTCGTCCAACATCTTCTGATATTACAAATATCGGCGAAATGGTATTTGGAGCATTAGCAATGTCATTTCGTAGTCCCTCCTTAAAAGTGCATTGGTTATCAACTCCATCTCGATTACTCTGTTCGCAAGTTTTTTTATCACCAGTATCTGGAAAAAACACTGGTTGTTTATTAAATCAAACTGATTTATTAGGAAGTGCTTCCAATAGCAATAATAATTTAAGTCCAAAGCAAAAATTACAAAAACAATCAAGTGAATCATTTGATGGATATTCTGTTAATTCTTTTTCTTCACGATTTAGTCCATTAGAAACTAATCGTAGCTTAAGTATACAACTTTCAGCATTACCAGTAATAAATGATACCAATTTTACGAAAAATTCCTTAAATATACAATGTGATCAAATAGAATTAAATAAAATGACTACGACACAATCACTTGATGAAACAACAACACCAACAATTGGTTCAGATTCTGGATATGCAGCAACAATAAGTGATTGTTGGACATCACGTTCATCATATCAGTATTCAACTAGAAGTAGTATGGGTTCTGTTTTAAGTGATCCTTTATCTACATATGATAGTTTAAGAAAATTTAGTTTAGAATCAGGTAAATCTAATTATGATGGTTGTGGTGGAGCAATTAATAGCAGTTTTGGTTCAACATCATTTTCTATGTCTATGCAACAAAATCCCAAAATTAATGATATGTGCATAAGCAGAAGAATTATTCGTAATATTCAAACATCATTCGAAAATAGACATTCGATTTGTGATTTTGTTGGTTTTATAAGTGATAATTATCCACAAACAGCTACAACAAATTGTGGAAGTGATGGTTGTGTAACAACAAAATATAAAACCCAACAGCCAATAGATTTAAATGAGAGTCATAGTAATCCAGAAATACGAAAGAAAGATCTAAACTCCAGTAGTAGTAATATATGTAATATTTTCGAAAAGAATAAAACTCCTTTAAGTAAATGTAGTAAGGCAAATTCAAAGAGATCCAAATTAGGTTTAGCTGTATGTATATCAATGAGTGAATCACATGAAAAGGAAATGGAAGAATTTTGTTGTGAACATATAGCACTTCTTGAATCTATGATCTTTCGTTTAAGAGCATCTGTTGAATACGCATATTTAAATCATAAAAAATTTTTAAAGGTATGTTTCAAGAAAACATGGTTTTTTTCAGTGTTTGTAAAATACATTTTTTAGATTATGCTGCATGCTTGGCAAAAAACAGTAGAGTGGATATTAGACTTTTTTACCGTTCCTAGACTTACCACACCAATATGGTTTAATTTAACATTTGTCGAAAGTAAATCTACTAAACAAATAGCAGATCATTTTATTAAAGAATTTTGTTGCCTTATTAAAACCTCTGATGCCAAAGACACAAATTTGTAAGATTTTTTGTTTGCTTTAAAATAATAAAATTTACATTTTTTTCATATTTTTTAGTTTTTTTAGTACAATGATAACGGCAGTTTTGACACATCACTTAGGTTGGGTGTCAACAGTTGCATCGGCTACATCAAATTCTACAGAGACAATCAATGAAATAGTAAATGAAAAAAAAAAGAAATTAAAAGACGCTGCTATTCAATATCCTTATAATCCTTTGTGGGCACAAATGTGTGATTTATATGGTGCTATTGGACACCCGCCCAAAGTATCTCGTACAATAATTTGCGGAAAAGATAAAAATTTAATTGAAAAATTTTTACATGTTTTAACTTATTTCATTAGATGCAGTGAAATTCATCGAAATAAAATTAAAAAAGAAATGAAAATTGAATCTGTTGAACAAATTTTACCTGAAAAAGAAACAAAGGTTGATAATAATGATGGAAAACCAAAGACAAAATCTGGGTTTTTTAGAACAACAACAGTTCATAAAAACTTGTGTGGAATTTTTGAAACTGACAAAAACGAATCACAAATAATAAATTGTAGTGTTAGTAATCCATCATCAAATATAGTTAAATTTCATAATTCAAATATTGTAAAAGACCATTTAAATTTTAGTAAACTCAACCATGATAATGTATATAAAAATTATGATTCAAAAGATAAAATTAAATTTACAGTAACGACTCCTGAAGATGTTGAAATGGTGCTGGATAATGAAAGTTTTTCAATTTACACAAAAACTGCAAGTGCAACAGAAGAGTGTGCAGCCTTAGAAGCTATAGAAATTCAAGATATCTCTGAACTGAATTTTATTAGTAGACTAGAACCGCCCGATTTTAATGAAAAAGTGAGTTTTTGGAAATTCGAACCTATAGTTAAAGAAGGAATTAGTTGGTTGGATATGATGAAATTTCAGAAAGGTGTTAAAGTTAAAGAAGGTCAAAATGAAACTACTAATCCGCACTTATTAACGGAAAAGAATGTAAAAAATTTTACTTATGGAAAAGCATCAAGACCACAAGATAATCATATAAGTTTATCAAATTTAATAACAGAAAACAGTGTTGGAAAATCTGAAAGATTTGTTTGGGGCATAGAACCCATAAAAGAAAATGTTTGTTTAGAAGAAGAAAAACATTTTGAGGTTTCGCAAAAGCTTATAGAAAAAGATCGTAATTATTTAAATTCTAAAAATGAAATTGTTAATCAAGAAAAAGGAAAAGGGGTTCTTTTTGTTCTTGGCGATAATGAACATTTGGTGAATATAAAAAAAAGTGATGAAATTTTATCATCTAATGAAGAAATACCAAAGAATGAATTAATATTAGTTGGAAATCATCCTAACAAGAAACAATCTGGTGTTAAATTTAATTTAGAAGAATATTCTGAAAGTGTTACTAGTTTTTTAAGTAAAAAATCTACTAATTTTGAGTCCAAATTAAAGTATAATAATTTTCAACAAAGTCTAAAAATTGAAAAACCCCATATAAATTATGACTTTTGGACAAAATGCACATGTGATAGCAATAATGATATATCAAGTAAAAGTTCTATTTCAATTGATCTCAATAAAACTAAATCGGAAAGTGATTTGAAAAACCAAAAAACTTCGTTTAATTCGTGTGAATTTTGTAAATCGAATACTAAAGAAATAAAAGTTAACGAAAAAAATTTATTACATAATGAAACAATAAATAATATAAGTGAAAAAACGCAGTTATCTAATGGTAGTGGTACTGGAGCTTATCGAAAAATTGGTGGTAGTGGAAATTCACCAATAAAAAAATTAGAATTTAAAGATGAAAATATCAGTTGCTTACCAATAAGTAGTCGTGGTTTACAGTTAAAAAAAATGTTTCAAAATTTAAAGGAAAAAAATAAAAAATTTGAGATTAATTTAAAAAATCTTCCAATGCCTGATGTTACAATTTCTAATGAAATTTTACATTCATCTCTTGTTAATAAAGATAAAATTAATAATCTTAATACAGGCTTTATTCCATCATTATTTGTTGGAGTTAGTGATCATTATATTTCAGATATGGTTCTTCAGGTAAAATATACGTTATATGTTATTATAATAACTTCTGATTTTTTAACATTATCATTAACTCTTTGTTTTATTATTTAGGGAACTGTATTACCATTCAGTAAATGGGAAACCAATATTAAAAATGATTTAACTATAGCATCTCATTGTGCCTCATTAATATCACAGCCAACCGAAAATATTGCAATAATTGCTGATATGGATAAATGGGAAATAAAAATTTTATCATCCCAAAGTAATATTTTACCATATACAAGTTCGTTGAATGGACCAGTTGGAATGTCACAATTAGTTTCACAATTATTAGAAGGACTTTATATTATGAGCAATTCTGGAATTTCTTCATATGATTGTTTAGCATATTTAGAATCAAAATTAAGAGAAATTTATTTACAATCAGAAGCATTGGCTGGGCTTTTATTAACAACAGAATTTTGTTCATTAAGTTCAGTTACCACGGCGTTAAATTTATCCGAAAATGATGTTCCGTTGCTGTTAGCTATTGCATCTATACATTCTCCACAAGTTACAAAACGATATGGAATTAGTTTTGGATGACCTCAAATTAATATTTTAGTTATTAAGATGCATCTTTTACTTTTCTTTTTGTAATATAAAAGAAAAGTTAATACATAAACTATATATATATTATATATTTATATAAATGTATGTATTTATATATGTATATACAAATTTTTTCGAAAATTGATCAGTAAAAATAAAAAATTTATATTAAAATTTATAAAAAAAAACAAAAAATTTATATGTAGAATTAGACTATTTTAAGCATTCCTTTTATAAAATTGTAAAAAAAACACTGAATTTTTTACAAAACAAAGAAAAAATTATAAACAATGATGATTATAAAAATTTGAAAAGAAATTAATAATTTATTATTAGTATTAAATAATAGAACTAAAAGATATTTGTGATAAAACTATTTTTTTAACAAATTATTATTAAAAATACATATGTAAAATTAAGCAATAAATTTGCAATTTTTTGAATGCTCTCTCTATTTGTTTTAAATTGAAAAAAAAACCAAAACAAATCAAATCTGATGAATACCTAAATTTATATTTTGTAGACAAATTAAAATCAAAAAGAAAATTGCGAAATAAGATAAGAATTAGGTAAATCAATTGATTTATAAAAATCTCATGTTTAAGCTGTTATTTCATGAAAACAAAATTAAAAATAAACTTTTATAATAATAAATATTTGTTTAATTTAATATACTTTAATATAAATTCGTTAAGCGATTAAGAGGATACGGTTAAATAATAGAAAAACGCGACTCAAACCTAAGTAGATGCAGTAAAAAAAAAAATTGGCTGCAAGTAATTTACCAATACTAATCTGCTGCATTTTCTAAAAATTTAAAACCAATTAAACATTGAAAGGATGACTGTACCCAATTGAAGTTAAATCATGTAAGGATGTTCAACAAAGAAAAGTTGACGATTTATATGATCTGGTCATATGTTGTAATCCAACAGTAGTAACAATAATGAATTTGTTCATAAAATTAATGCAAGAGAAAGAAAGAGAAGATATAGGGATAGTGCTCTTAAAACACATACTAGTACAAATATTAATCACTATTATGTTTCCAAATTATAAATTACTCCTTTTTTGAAAGAAATTGAATTCTAAAAAATTAATACCATAAAACAAATTTATTTAAAAGTTTTTTTTTTTTTATTTTTATATTAAATTTTACAAGTTCTTGTGAGAACAATATACTTTTATATATCTGTTTCTTTTTTTTTTTTAAGATATCTGCATTTTTATTAAATTTTAATGAAACACTTACAATTTTACGTTATTTCAAATAAAATATAAAAAAAAAAAAAAATTAAAGGTCATTTTCAAGAATATATTTTTAAATACATCTTTACGAAAAAGTAAACAATTACAGATAATTAATAATTATGTACTTTTAAAAATTCTTTGTATCCATAAGTACTTTAGCGTCACTTATTAAAACGAAAAATCTGTTTATAAAAGATAGATTTAAACGATAACACGCAATGTGTACCATATGTAGTAATTTAAATTACAATAAAATACATTAAATTTTAGATAAATATTAAAGTTCGTTTATAAATACAAAGAAATTACATTATTAATTATAAATACATATTAAAAAAAAACATTCAAATTATTGTGACTATAAATGAATAAATGCAAAAATTTACTTTTGAAAAAAAAAAACGACAGATATTATATGTACATTATTTATACAAAATAATTAAAAATAAACCTCAAGCTTATATTACATTCACAATATTTTCTTTAAAATTTTTCAGTTTTTTTTTTTTTTTTTGAGTAAGAAAACAAAAGTTAATTTAACTTTTTTATTAAGTATTTAATATTTAAATAATTAAAAAATATCTTTTTTAACAAAATGTTTTATTTAATCACATAAAAATATTAATATCAGACATAATGGTTTAAACTTTAAATAATTAATTAAAAAAATATTTCGATAATTAAAATATGGAAAAAATTTCTTTCTGGAACACTGCTTTTTTGTACAATATTTAATAAAAAAATTATTTGTTTTGTATTATCTAGAGGCACACTCCTTATCTTTTTAATTTAAATAAATACATATAATAACAACAAAGAAAAAACACCATAAACTGAACATTTATTTAAAGTAGTAGAAAACTTAATATAGTTTTAGCTTACTTTTACAATGTTAGATTTTAAGCATTCTAAATTAATTTGCAAATCTCTCTTGTTGTTTTCGATTTAAGGAAGAAATAGAATTATACTTTTTCAATACATTTTATGGAAGAGTTTTGGAAGCAATTTTTTAATATTAAAAATAATATTTTTTGAATTAAAATTTTTAAATTTAAATAAAAACAAAATAATAAGATGTTGATACCTTGATTTTATGCTATTTAAAGTTAATATTTTAAATTGGACGTTAAAGTGGACGGTAATTTATTTCTTCCTTTTTTGTTTTTTACAAATATTTTCTTCATATTTAATTTAACCTGATAAAATATTCAAAATCTAGTAAAATAACTCTAATTAGTAAAAATTAAAAGGCATTTTTAAATAAATTTGTAAATGCCTTTTAAAAATTTTATAAATTATAAATTTAATACAAAAAAAAATTATATTTTGAATATTTTTAAAATTGATACATTAGATTACTGAATATTTGGTGCTTCATGTTTTTGTACCTTTAATTAATTAATTAATTAATTAGTTTTCAATATGTCATATAGGTATATATTTAAAAAATTCTATTGGAAAGATATATTTTATATAATATTAGGTTTAGAGAAAATAACGATTTTTATTGAATTGTTTTGTTAATTAGTGGTTTTATTCTGTTTTATTACATAAAAACAACCGGAGTGTCTGTGTTGTTTTTTGATTTAATTGATTAGAAAAATTTTAAGGATATTTGTATAAAGAGGTGTGGGTGTTTGCAGAACAAAAATAATTTTAATAATTCCGTTTTTGACTTTTTGCATTTTTACGGAATAATTGTATGCTCTTTTTAATTATCAATTATTGCTTTTTCAATTATTTTCTTATAACTTTGTTTTTATTTATTCTGTTTTGTTACAATTTACTATATTTTTTTTGTTTATAATTAAGAATTTCGATAACTATTAAAAGAAAACAAACAAAAAATATCATTAACATTTTCTTTAACTATTACACTTAACAAACTTATCTAATCAATTAATGTATTAAAATTGCATTTGGCCTATTAGAACTAACTATTATAATCAAATTGTATACATTATAGATAGTATTATAGCATATTAAAATGTGCATATTAGATAATGTTAATAAATTTATTAGAATTTAATTTGATATTATCATTTATGATATTTGTACAGGTGAAGAATTCAGTATCCAAATGACAAAATGATCTATGTACAGGATATTAAATTGTAAAATATTAGATTAGACCATCGTAAAAATAAAATTTATTTGAAAAAAAATGTATATTAAAAATACTAAATAAAAAATTAAAAATATGTAAACTGTTTTGATTTTTGTATACTGTTTTATAGCCTCATGCTTATCCTTTTAATATACTAGTCTAGTAGAATGTTATGAAAAAAAGATTCGAGTAGCCAAAATTTTTCAAAATTTAAAAGTTTTAACTGCAAATTAATTTTCTTGATTTTATATAAAAATGGTAAAAAAAAAATCTATTAAATTTTTTATTTTTAATTTTTTTTTTTATAATATAATAAAATATTATTTCTTTAATTATTATAAATACTTGTATTGTTGTTATAAAGAATTTAAATAATGAATCATTTTTTACCCATCATTTTATAAATTTTATTCATATTTTTCGTTTAATCAAAAAATATTTACATCAATTTTACTATTTTTATTAATTTTTATTTTGTTTTTGGAATTCAAAATTTTCTTAACAAAATTAAAGTAATATTTGAAGGCACATTTTAATAATATTTTAAATGGTTATAAAATTTTTGTAAAAATTTAAAACTGATTTTATTCAATTCAAATAATCCTAACAAATGATAAATATACAATTTCTTTTTAATACTATTTTTAAAAAATATAAAAATAAAATGTAAGTTCTACTTTGCACATGACACGAAAAAAAAAAAAAAAAAGAAATACAAAAAATTTACAACCATTAATATCAAAAAGAAAAAAAAAATAAGAATAAGAATATCGTTAAATAATATAATATTTTTATTTGTATATTATTATGATAGCTCTAGCTTTAGAAAAAACTTACAATTATTTTTAAAATCAAAATACCTATTTTTTAATTGTCATATATATGTATATATAAGTATGTAATTATAACAAATAAAAAAACCTTTTTAACAATGAATTAAATAATTTAATATATTCCTAAACGTTTGTCACTAAGCCCGCCTTCAATCAAGAGGCAATCAAGATACAAAGAGAAGTATATTTCTAAGTAAAATTGTTAACATTTTTATTTATTTTTTTTTTTTTTTTTAGTTTTTAATATAAATATATTAATAAAAATAAATAGACAATTTTTGTCCTTTTGTTTTTTTTTTTTTAATAGTATATTTTTTTTAAATTTAAATTTAATGGTGCTTACAACAGCAACTTTTATCGTTTCAAAAATTTTTATTTACATAAAAACTATAAAATGCAATATTAAAAGAATATTGATATCTAAAATAGCTTCTATCGACTTCCAATACTTATTAACATTACTAAATATTTTCTTTGATTTGACTAAAATAAAAATCATTTTAATAAATATTATCGCACCTTTAAATTTAAATTTTGAGTTTATTTTTAACTATTCATAAAAAAAAAAAAATATATATATATAAAAATAAAAAAAAAAAATAGTAATAATAATAATAATAAAATAAAAATAATTAAATTTAATGTTATAAATCTTATTAATTATCCAATAATTTTATGTAGAAAATATATAATAATAATAATAATAAAAAGAAAAACTTTAACAATATTAGTTTTTTCGATTTTCTTTCAATATTTTTATGTACATTGTACATCATTTTTTTTTTTCTTATTTACGGTCAATTTAATATTCTAATTTATTTAATTTAAATTATTATTTTTTTTTTTTAATTATGTTTTTTAAAACTTTTATTATTTTCTAATTTACTATCTAATATTTTATTTAAATTTGGTTGTGGATTATTACTATTTTTACTACGACTACTATTACTATTATTACTACTATTATTACTATCATTAGAAATAGAATTTATTTTTGAAATTGAATCGTCATTATTTCTTAATCTTAATGTATCTGAATCATCACTATTATTATTATTATTATTATTATTTTGTTGATGTTGATGATGATGATGATGATGTCGATGATGATGTTGATGATGATCATGATCAGTCGTTGATGATAGTACTAATGGAATAATTGATGATATTTCTTTTTTTAATATATCGGAAGAATTTTGCTCTTGATTTATGGAAGTAGTAAAAATTGGATCATTATCATCATTTATTGTATCATCATTATAACCATTTGTTGTTACAATTTTTTTTTCTATACTATTTTTTATTGTTGTTAACGTATATTTATTATTTTTATTATCATTTATTTTCGTAGACGATGATAATGAAGATGAAGGATATTGTTGTTGTTGTAAATTTTCAGAAGAAGTAGTTGAAGAAGAAGTAGCAGCAGTAGTAAGAGCAGGACAAGTAATTGTAGAACTATGAATTTTTAATAAATTTTCTTGTTCTGGATTTAATATTGTTGTTGTTGTGGTTGTTTTTTTTGTATTCATTAAATCTAATAACATATCGGTACGAAATTTATTTAAAAAATTATTTGTTATTGGTGTCAATTCATTTGGTGGCACCCATATACGTCTAGCTGTTAACATAAATGAATCTTTAATACATATTATTAATGAAAATATTTGTGATAATATTGTGCTTATATCATCATATTCATTTGGTACAATTCCATCAATTGAACTTTCAAAATATGAAAACATTGGAAACCAAATTCTAGTACGATTTGAGTCATGTGACATTAATGCCTAAAAAATTGAAAAAAAAAAAAGAAGTTTTATTTCAAAGTTTATTAATATAATTATTTTTTTCTAAATTTACCTGATTATTTGCTAATGTATGATAATATAAAAATAATCGCGATGTAATATAAAATGCAACGAATACATCTATTGAGTAATGTTCATGAGCAGCTAATATAAAAAATATACCGAACATATTTAGCAACCATGTCATGGTATGTAAAAAATATACATTTCTTGGTGTATCTTTAAAAATAAAAAATAATAAAGTAAAAAAAAAAATGATTTAAATACATAAATACAAGCTCAAATACACATTAATTAAATATGTATTTTACCTTTTTTTTTAATTAATGTGAAAATAAACTTACATTCTGTTATAAAGAAATTTAATAATGTTAAAGCTACTGTATGCCCACTAAACATATAATCCCCACAAGTTCGAACACCTTGAATTGACATACCTAAACCACTCCATATGGTATAGGCACGTGATACTCTAGATAAAAATGCTTCAGTTAATGTTAAACTAAAATAAATAAAAAAAAATTTTTTTTTTTTTGTAATTCTTAATAATATTTAAACAAATAAATAATTAAAACTTACTTTGTATCATCAACTTTATAATCATTTCTATCACATTGTAAATGTGTTCCTGGTACTGATAAACTAGTTATTAGCATTGTTACACAACGTAATAAAAATACAGTGCCAGCAATACCAAAAAATCTTCTTAATAATACCATTCGATGTTTATGAAATACACAAACAATTGTCCATATTGAAAATAATATTGTACCTGTTATTTCGCACATATGAAATGCCCATGGTATATGCGGTACATTATCCAAAAATATATCTGGTAATGGTGGATAACGTTTCATATCAGGAACTCTTTCATGTACAACTACCATAACAAATGCTGTAATCCATGTTACTAAAAATGAATAACCTTAAAAAAAAAAAAATAATTAAATTATATTTAAGTATAAATAAATTTATAAAAAAGAACTTTCATCAAAATTGCATACAAAGGGCTTTAAAAACCTTTTTCTCTATCTTCTTAAGTTCTTTATACCAACTTAATATTAGAGACAAATCATATTGTACATTTAACCATACCAACATATATGTATGATCAATAAAGGAAGGATCCACATCCAAATGAATCACTCTGAATTACCTAGCAATTGATTTACTCGAATAAGTTTTCTTAATCCTTAAATCCGGGCTATTTAAGCTCTTTTTAACTAAATCATAGAATAAATCTAATTATACTTGAACATCAACATTTTAACTAATTATTTATTTAATTCTCGTATGTTATATGCATAATAACTACTACTTTTAATTAAAATTACGACCTATGATAAATATTAATAATTTTTTTTTTTAATTTTATAATAGAAAAAAATAAATTTTTAATAAAATATTTCATTTTTGTATTTTAAATGACAGTATTAATAATTTATTTTCTCTTGTCATGTCCACTAAATACAAAAATTAATTTACGCAAATAAAATAAATAATTTCTAAACATACATAATATTGTTTTTAAAATTAAATTAACCGCAGCAATATAAATCAATAATTTAAAAATAAATCTTTTATTGAAATTTCAAACTTAGTATATATACATACAATTAATATTATTTAATTTGAAATAAACAATTTAAAAAATAAAAATGTTGAATTTTTGAAAATAAAAACAAAAAAAAAAAAAAAAAAAACGTGTGGGTATTGGGCATAAAATTTGTGGGAAAAATAATTGAAACCTCATAATTTTAAGTTGATCAATAAAATATTTAATTTTAATTTTTCAATATCTAAATTTACAACTATTAAGAATACATCAAATATTATATTGGATCTCACTAAATTTTCTAACAAATGTAATCATGGCAAGAGACAATATGCAAAATGATGGTTTAGCTTCCAAAAAGAAGTTAAGAAACTAAAGAATTTATTTATTTTTCAGATTACTTTCCTAAACAATTAACTAAAACTAACTCCAATAAAACGTGATTTGATGCTGTACTATTATCCTCAAAAGAAAATTAGAAAGAATTAAATAATTAGTCCTGGAGATTTTCTTGTATAATATAACAGTGGCGGATCGTGGTGTAAAATTTTGGGTGGGCAAACTTCAGTATAGCACAGCTGTAATTTAAAAAATAATGTGTAGGTTGTTTTAGGAAGAAATGTTTTTTTCATTAAATAAAAAATTATTACATACTTAACTAATTTTAAAATAATCTACAAAATTTGAATCGTTTCAATCGGACTTATACTTTTTAAGATAAAGCTCTTTTAGTAAAAGTTTTTTCCAACTAAAATTTTCTATTAGAAATGAGTTGATTAGAAGATGTAAAAATGCTTGCATTGGCTTTGCTTGCCGTCTTACAAGGTTTGGCTGTGCCGAACTTGCCTATTAGGTAGGCGCTGTCTATATAAAATCTCTCGCTATCTATGAGAGTTGTAATGTAAAATGCAGATATATACTGGGATTTATTTAATGATAATAATATGAAAAAGAAATTTAGGTTACCAAACGACTAATCCCAGAATTGCACAAACATTACCATGGAATTGGATAAAAAATGCTTGATCTATTCGAGGTACAGATAGTAGTATTTTTCAAAAAATCCCGAAAAGAAAGTAAGTAAAAAATTTATGCTGGAAAGCTATTCAAAGTTCAATTTTTAATTTACGTACCTATTCTTCTTTTTTTTTTAATTAGTACAATTTGATAATAAAGTAAATCTTAAAATTCTTTATTAAGTATTTAAAAGTTTTAATTATTTTTCATTGCTTACGATGTTCTCTTAAATGTTAAATGTTATTAATTACTGTTATTTTAATTACTGTTATTTAAATTCCAAGAAATAAAGAGTTATTTTTTATTACTCTTTCATATATAAGTAGGTAAAAGTTGGAATGGAAGGGTTTGAAGGTCAATAAAGATTAATATAACATTTACAAAATTATTACTTTTTCATTTATATTTATGTACTATGTATGTATAATACGTATGTACATTTTTATTTCTTATTTCTTTTTTTTTTTTTCTTCAATTTTTTGTATTATAAGTTAGAGTTGGACAAAATCTAGCTTGAACCTCAGACATCATAAAAATGTTTTTTTGTTTAGATTATGATCTTTTTTTAACATCGTTATATTTTTATGCGAGTTTGTGTTGTGTTGTTTTCAAAAGTTGAATTTCTTTTCTATTGTACTTTCTGTATTAAATTGTTTTGAATTGCAAATCATTAACATGTTAAATTTTAAAAGGAGTTAATAAGTAAAACTAATTTTATTTATATTTAAATTAAAGAAGAAAATTGACATCATATTTATTAAAAAGTTATTTAAAAAAAAAAACAATCCGGTTCGAATTTTCCTGTAGATAATTTTACTTTAAAAATTCTAATAAATTTTATTTTTAGAACGAAATTTTTATATACATATATAAAAATATAAAGATGGGGTCTACCTAAATTCAAAAACAAAAAATCCCAATAACAGAAAATCCCAAGAAACAAAAACTTTAAAAAAAAAAAATACTTTGAATTAAGTTTTGTTATTGTACATAATATAGTAACGTATTATAAAATCCCTCCTCTAAATTGCGATATATACACTACTTTAAATGTTTTATTGTTCAAATATGAATTTCAGAGTTCCAATAATTTGTTCAAATAATTCCAAAATCAGAGTTCCAATAATTTGTTTTGCGGAAGTTTAGGGCCGATTATTTTCACTAATTTAAATGCTGTGCTCTTTAAGTATATACATATGTAAAAACAAAAGATTGGGATGAATTTTAGAGTTGGTCACAAAATCAGACTTATACGCTTTTTCCCGAATATATTACGTAGATATATATATGTATATGTATGTATATACAGAGTGAGTCGTTAATGAGTGCCTTCACAAATGTTTTTAAAAGAATGAGAAATGTACAGGGTGGTATATGTGAAAACAAGAAAAACTATTTGATTGAAATATTCAATTGCTATGATGTTTTTAATTATAAAGAAAAAAAAACAAATGTTAAAAAATAAAAAAGTGATTTTAAATAATTTATCAGTCTGATAATGTTAATTTTGAGAAGTTTATTTTTCGTTTATCTCCTGAACGGTAAAAACGGTAAACGACAAATTTAACATATGATATACCAAATTAAAGCTTTTAAAGCAAAAACTGAAAAAGATAGAAATTCAAATAAATGCATTTTGAGCTACTTTCTCATGCTTTTAAAAATATTTTTCAGAATGCTATAAACTTGTTCGTATCAGAATTTATGACTATTTTAATAGTCATAAAACAAAATAAAAAGCTAAAGCTAAAACTAAATCTCCTTTAAGGCCCCACCATTCCGAAAGTATTGGGCCCACAATATAGCCCCATACGAAGGTTTTGCCTCCACATTATTCCCTACAGGGTGGTGAAGGGTGATATGTGAAGGCACTCATTAATGAATCATCCTGCATATATAGGGTGTTCAAAATTGAGGTATCATTTTGATTTTGCCGCCATTTTTTTTCTACCTGGAATTTTTATACGAGGTTTCTCTAGGTATATTCTAAATACATTCCGGTTAGTTAATATCGAACGTTACACGAAGGAACAACGTGTTTTTGTTATTACAACATTTTTTGAAAATGGTAAAAGTTTTCAAGATGTAATTAGGAAATTTCGAACAAAATTTGGTAGAGAAAATGCTCTAACAAATCGTGCCATCAAGCTGATGGTTGATAAATTTCTAGAAACTGGATCTGTTCTTGATAACAGCGGCAACATTTGCCGTTCAACCGAGAATGTAGCAGCTGTGAGCAGAAGTGTTGAAGAAGATCCAAAAACTTCCATTCGTCATCGTTCGCAGCAATTAAACATCAAACCATCCACATTATTCAACATTTTGCATCGTGATCTCCATTTAAAGGCTTATAAGATCCAGCTGACGCAAGAATTAAAACCAACTGACCATGCATTACGTCGGCAATTCGTTTCTTGGGCAATCGAAAAACAAGAAGAAAATGAGAATTTTTTTAACAAAATAATCTTCACCGACGAAGCTCATTTCCAGCTCAATGGCTACGTCAATAAACAGAATTGCCGCATTTGGGGTGAAGAGAATCCAAGGGTTATCGTAGAGCAACCAGTACATCCACAAAAAGTTCCGAAGCTTTTTGTGGCGGGAAATTGATGATTTGGACGTAGAGAATATATGGTTTTAACAGGACGGTGCCACTTGCCACACAGCAAGAGAAACAATGGATCTTTTGAAGGAAAAGTTCGAAGATCGCATTCATTATTTTTCGTAGAGGAGGAGTGATGTGGCCACCAAGATCGTGCGATTTGACACCATTGGATTTTTTTTTGTGGGGTTTTGTGAAATCGAAAGTGTACAGCAATAATCCCACAACAATTCAAGAGCTTAAAAACAACATTATCGAGCAGATTTCAACCATTGAGAACAGTTTATTGAACGTGATTTAGAATTTTGGTAAAAGATTGGAAGCCTGCCGAAGTAGTCCACTTGGCCGACATAATTTTTCATTATTAACCGGAACCTATTTGTAATA
The DNA here is from genome assembly GCA_947095535.1 of Poecilobothrus nobilitatus. Taxonomy (NCBI): domain Eukaryota; kingdom Metazoa; phylum Arthropoda; class Insecta; order Diptera; family Dolichopodidae; genus Poecilobothrus; species Poecilobothrus nobilitatus. The sequence continues at coordinate 118,678,182 of OX352774.1, forward strand.
AATTAAAATAAAAATATATTTAATATTTCAAAAAAAAAGTCTTTTTTTATTAAAATTAAAATGATACCTCAATTTTGAACACCCATTATATGCGGGATTTTGAATTAGAAGATATTTTACAGTTTGTTATAAAACTGGAGTTTCATTTATTTTTTTTTTGCTGCGAGGGTAGGTGGGAATCATCGAATCATCGAAAAATCATCACATGTTTATCACGGGTTTGGAGACAAGGCATATTTTAAGTAGGAAATATATTTTCTTGAAATCACCTGAATTTTTTATTTCGAATTTTAATTTGGGGTATCAGCCCCAAACCAATAACGATAAACGTACATGTACCATACAGTTTCAATTTTTCACTTATTAAGCACTCAACAATAAAACTTAAATGTTTACTTATTTAAAAAGAAGTTAAAAGTATATGTACCTACATACTTTGATTTCTTTTTAAAAAAAATATTTGTTTTTTATCAAAGAGAGTTAAATTTGGCGCAAAACAAATTTGAAGTTTACAGTTTCGAAATTAGGACTAAAAAAAGTAAAAATAATGCTTGGACTGTAAGTTATAAGTATGTATGTAGTATATAAGTATTGAATTTAAATATATATGTTAATATTTATTTTGATAAAATATTTTAATAACTAAAAAAATAATAGATTTAATTAGAAATTTAAGAAAGGCTAGGATTTTAAAGAAACAGTTAATCCATTTTTAAAATTAATTCATATAATAATAAAAAAAAATTATGAATTACATACATATATCATAAAAAAAAAAGAAATTATGAATTATTTCATTAGCATAATAAAACTATTATCTATTATCAAAAGAACTTAAGAATTCATATCATGATTTTTTCGAAACATTATTTTTCTCAAACTCATTTTTCAAATCTATTTAAGTATTTCCTGGTATTTGTTTTTTGAATATATTCCATGTCTACTATCTATGTATATATATCAGTCTTAGTACCTATCAACCGGCTTAATAAAATACATATAATATGCTTCGATCATATATATATATAGGTAGGTCCTTACTAATGAGGTTTCACAAAGTCGTTATTAACGACTTAATGTTTTGCTGACGAAAATTGCTTACTTATGACACTTTTATTATCGACTTTATCTTAGCCGTAACTTAAATTTTAATTTTGTTTATAGCTGCTTTTAAGTTGCTATTAACCACTTAAAATCGGAATTTTTTAAAATTGATCAAAATTGATTTGTGTATAAAAAATCAAAAATCCAAATTGGTTTCTGTACAAAATAATAAGCATTTGAATTTTTTTTTTTAAATATAAACATTTGTTATTTTTATTTAAGGTAGACATTTTATTGGTTTTTTAAAGTTGAACTATATAATATGTAATATAGTTCAACAAAAATAAAATTTTTCATTAACAAAAACTTGGAAATTTTTAATTAATTTGATATTTAAAAAATTTCTAGGCAATAGTTCTTTATATTTTTCGCTATTCATTAGTTCTATACACTTTATTCATTTTTGTTTTGTTTTTGAACCAGAAAATATGAACTTAATTCAAAAATTAATATTTAAAATAATATTTTACATAAAAAAAAAAATATTTCAAATATTCAAATTTAACATTTACAGAGCTATCTATTTTTCGTCATGATAAACTGTCACAATTAAATTTAAAATAGATTTTAAATTGTTATTAGAATCATTTTTAAAAAGTGACTTTAAAAGTTCTCTGCGCTAACATTTAAGTTGCTGCTAAAATAAAGTCGATTTTAAGAAAATGTTATTGATAAGGGCTACTCTGTTTTTGTTCTGTTTAACAACTTTAATAGTATATCTTTTAGTAATTTAAAAGTACTAAAAGATTAAAATCAATTGACATATTAGTACCAACTTATAGAGGAAAGTTCAAAGTTTACTCTTAAGAAAGTTTCCTTACCAATTTCAATAAACCCTAGAACAAAATTTCAAAAAGAAAATATGTTAACGTTTAACAAATTATAACATATAACGAAGTTAAAATGAACTAATTGTAATTAACAAATTCGATATATATATATACAACTAAACTAAACTCGATTTTTTTCAAATTTAACAAAGCTTAAATAGAGAAATTACGAAAAAGAAATAATCTTATTTTCAACAAAAATTTAAAAAAAATATTTTGACAAAACTATGCGTACAATTTTTTTTTTTAATTCCAATTCAAATTTTTATTTTTATACTCTATCTACATTAGTTCTTGCTTTGGCAGAACATATACTAAAATTGGAACGATACAGAGAAGATTACCATGGCCCCTGCGCAAGGATGACACGCAAAATCGTGAAGCGTTCCACATTTTTAGAAGGTCACCCTCTCAAATACGACAGACTTAAAAATATGCCTATACGGCAACAACCTCTTTTTGTTCGGATTAGATCCCAACTACTATCTTGTGGAATTTCTCTTCACGGTTATGACACCAAAAAATGGTTCAAATGGCCACCATGGACCATAAAAACGCCTACAATAGATTTTGATTTGACCACACATAAAAAGGACAAAACAAATTACTTACAATACCAAAGATTAGTGTATGAGAAACTAAATAACAAATATAGGAATTATGAACAGATTTACACAGACGGATCAAAAATTCAAGACAATATAACCAATATAAATACAGTTGGGTATACTCAAGGACCTGACTAGTATTTTGTCAGCGGAACTATATGCAATTATGAAAGCACTTAAATATTGTATGCAGAAATACAAGGGTAGAAAGATCATTATATGCTCTGACTCCCTGGGTGGTCTTCAAGCAATTTTCTCAAGTACATATCAAAGCATCATATCAGTCATCCTAAAGCATCATATCCTAAAGCATCAAGCATCAAGCATTGACACCATACTAACAAAAAAAAAAAAATTAAAAATTTTAGTTTGCCACTAACCATTAATAATGTTAACGTAATAGTAACATTAGATAATAAGAATATAAATACTAACTTACATAATAGGAATATAAATACTAACTTCGGATAAGATAAAAATTGTAAAAGGGGGGAAAAAAAGAGAAAAGACAAAAAAAAAAAAAAAAAATTTAGTTTGAGGGCTTGAAAAACCTCTTGAGTTTATAAGCCCATTAAATTAAGTTTATTCTATTCTATCTACATTATACATATATTTATATATGATCGAAGATTATATGCATTTATCTACATACATTCATATTACATATTATATTATATACTTACATAAAATAAATATATATTTTTCAAATAAAAAATTAAACTGAGAAGGGAAAAAAATCCAAAGAAACATAAAAATAAAAAACAAAACAAAAAGTTTACTGTTATTATAATAATATTTATCCTCCTTTATTGTTACTGTTATTAATTGAAAATAATAATAACAATATAGGAAATAAAATTGAACATTCCTATAAGTATGCAAAATTACAAATAATGCAAAAGTATAATATAAACAAAATAAATAATATTACTATAAAAATTAATAATAGTATTGACCAGAGGCGACTATTACTAATGGGTAAATTGGGCACAGACTAACCTAACAAAACGTAAGCAAACCCGAAGCTATCGCAAATATTATATTTATGTTTTCATATTTACAACTCAATATCATATATTTTAAATTTTCTTTGTTACCAGACAATAAATAATTTAATTTATCATTTTTTGTTATCACAGAATAGTGTAATTCTTAGTTTACATAAATTAATATTTAATATGTTGATACTTTATGCTAGTGTACTTTATAACATGTATACATACACACATAAAAATGTATTCCTAAAAAAATATCCATTCAAAATAAAAATAAAAATTTTTTGTGCAAAGTTGTGCAAATTTTGTTTAGCCCACTTGGCTATAAAATATCCATATAATTTTAAAAACATTTTTTGAGAATGTTTTGGTGTTTTTATGTAACAAGGTGGGCAGATTTCGAATAGCCCAACTAAGAACAATTTCTTTTCTAATATAAAATTATAGTCCGCGAAGACTTCGAGCAAATGAACATATATCTCAAAAACTACAAGTTCGATTGAAATTATTAAAAGTTTTTTAGATTACTACTAATAAAATTAACTAAATAATAATGTAATTTGTTATTTAACAGGATTTACCGTTCAAGAACTGTAGGAAAATCAAACAGAATTTTTTTTTTTTTTTTGAAAAAATGACTTTAACCTGAATAATTCACTGAATAATTAACCTGACTTTCGCCTGAATAATTTTGCAAGAAGAATTTTTTTTTTTGCTATTACCTATGTATATTTGAAAAATATGGAAAATGTCTCATCTTTTATACGCTTATATAGCTACGATTCACAATAGACTTTTTTAAAAAGGAAAAAAGTCTACCTGTTTTAATAAAAAAAATCATATTAAGAAATTAAATTTTTAAACTGTAAGGTAAAAAAATAAACTTTATCAAATACGCGTACACTTGCTTATAGTTGATAATATGTACATACATAACGTATCGCTGCTAGTGTAGTACCTCAGAGTGAAGTGGAAACCTACACATTTTTTTATAACATCTAGGCAAACTAGCCCCACATTTTACGCCACGAACCGCCACTGGTTTTGACCTATAATGACCTTAGAAAGCGATAGTTTTAGTAATAATTTACTTAATCGTAAATATGTGATATTAAAAATAAATACACCACAAAAAAAAAAAAGTTGAACTAAATGTGTTTTAAGTTATTTTTATCTAATCTAATTATTTTTTAAGCTTAAAGTTCCGAAATATTGATTTTTTTTTTATTTTTAAAAAATATTACAAGAGTATTTATTATATTAATTACATTATAAATTACTTATAATATAACTAATTAAATTTTTTTAAAGTATTAAAAGATTATTGACAAAAAAAAAAAAATTAAATATAAGTATAAGCAATTATTTTTGGAAATAAAAAATTTATTTAAATCCTATTTTCTAAATTTATTTCTCATTTATATGTTCTTCAAGATTGTATAAATAATAATGTACTTAAATTAAAAAATTGATCTCAAAATACAATAAAAGTTCATTTAACAATATTCATGACTAAAATTATTAATCAGTACGTTATATATAGTAACACACTTTCTATTAATAAATTACAAAAGTTCATATTCTAATTAAAACATAAAAATTATTAGTAAATAATTGATTCAAGCTGTTTGTAGTTTATAATGAATTTATAAAATGTTAAATGACTTATATTTAAATAATATTAATTAATTAAATACTATTTAAAATAAATATATATGATTCATATAATATATTTATTAAATGCACTTTCAATATTTTCATTTATATTTACACATACATTTATGATTCATTATATTCCTATATGAACTAATAAAAGTTTGTATTCAAGGCTGTATTTAAATCTATTATTTGATATCATAGTTAAAAATAAGATTTATATAGTTATGCTGAAGATCTGTAAAAAAATCGTTCAAATGAAAAAGTCCGTTCCGCATTCGAAAAAATTGGTATTTATTCGGCTTCAAGCACTTTTGTAGATTTCAAAGTCATATGTTTTGTAAAATATTTTTTGTAGTATTAGTATCTAGTATTTTTTGTTAGATATATATTTTTTTGTGTTTGTGTTTGTTGTTCCGTATAAAGAATACATTCAAAAGTAAAATACATTTAAAATAATTTTTATAAATAGTTGATGAATTTTGACTTTAGAATAATTGGAAAATGAAGAACGGAAATTTCAAAGGATTTGCGTTTGGAAAGAAAATTACTCAAAATATTATTTTTTACGCTGAAAAATACATCGATTTAAAAAAAAAAAAACTTATCAAAACAAAAATTATCTTTACTTTTTTCTTTTAAAAAATAAAAATTATTTTTGTACTTAACTTCCTTCTTAACTAATTGCTTTCGAGTGATTAATTGTGTCGAAAAGAATTTCATTAATTTTCTATTTCGATGGACTACAGCATACACAAAACAAAAAATTTCGAAATAAAAATGACGTTTTACAGCCGTGAATAAAATTCTTATTTCAGCATACCCCATATGTGGAATTTTTGTTCATCGAAACATTTCAACGGACTTCAGCATAACCATATTAAAATCTATTTATATTTCTGTTTTTTTTTTACACATACAAATAACCAAGATGTCGAATATAAGATCTGAATCACAAAGTTTTGAAATATACATAGGTTAGTACGTATGTATATTTTTAATTTTAAATATGTTTCTGTCAACTAATTTTCTTTAATAATACGATCTGTTAGAACATACTTTTAAACTTATTTCCATTACACAATTTATCTAATGTAATTATTCATGGTTTATGTATTACTTTATTTTAATATGACAGTCTAACAGAAAATGGCAGACAAAAAAATAATTAAGAAAATGATTAAAGAAATAAAATAAATTTATTATATTAAAGTATCTTCTCTTTTTAAGAAAACAAAAAAAGTCTGAAATTCTAAATTATTCAATTATCCTTAAGTAGTCATAAAAGAAAAATCAAAACAAAATAACTAAAATATAAAATAATAAAAGTGATAGTAAAGTGAACCATGGAAATAAAAAAAAAAACCAAAAATTGCGGTAATATTGGATTACATTATTATTAAAATCGAAAATCAATGTTTGTGGAATTTGTTATAGCAGTCAGCCTACCAACCAAGAATCAACTATAAAGAATGAATGAATATTACTTTCATTTTCAGTTTCTTCTAAAAAGGAACACAAAATGATATTGTTAAAAAGAAAGGAAATCTTACATAAAATGACAAAAAAAAAAAAAAAGAAAAACGAAAGTACTAACGATACATTTATCTTAATGAAAAATAATGGGAATATCCATAAACATTTACTTTTTGTTGTTATAAAGTTTCAGAAATTAATATATAACTAATGTTAATATTTTTTAAAATATGAGTTTCATAAATTTTTATTGTTGATTTTCTTTTTACCGACTGCATACATTAATGTACACGGTAAGTATTGTTTTCATACTAAAAATTTGTACCCGAAATTTTGGCAAATATGCACTACTCCGGTGTGAAGAAGGCTGTAAACATTTTTTTAGCATGGTGTCTGTCTGAGGGTGTGTATGTGTGTGTGCGTATGTGTGGGTGCGTGTGTGTGGGTATGTCTGTGGGCACGTGTACAGCTTAAACGACTGAGCGCAATTTTTTACAACTTCATATTTAAGGTTCTGACGTAAATATTTCGGATTGATAAGCTTTTGGAGCAAATCGGACAACCGCACGTGGTAAATTACTTGTGTACTTTTTAAGTTTTTTACGAATATTTCGTAACAGAAAAATTTTATGAGAAAAATTATTAAAAAAAGTTGTTACACAAGTAAAGAGCAACAACTTTGCCATAGAATATTTTTTGATCCCACTAACTTTTACTTTTATTTAATTTTTTTTCTAAGTCCAAATTTCATACATTACATATGAATTTATTTGAACAATTTTTTTTTGTTTTTTTATATGTTTAAAAATTTATATATGTATGTAAGTACGTACTTATATCTATGCATATAATTCTTTTGTTGATAATATTAATCTTATGTTTGTTTTGTATTTGTTTAGTTTTTATTATTTTTTACTTCTAATATTTTTGAATGAAAAAAAAATCATGTAGGTACGTTATATAATAAAGTAAATGGATGTATGAATGAATGCACATACATTATATTTTTGATTTCATTGCTTATTATTGTTATTGAATAAAACAAAATGTTGTTAAATTATTAGAAGTTATTTTGCTATGATATAGGTAAATTATTATGTAAAAAATCTATAAATTTTGGCATTGTACTTTTCGTGTAGTGGCGGTCGGTCCTGTGGTGGAGACCGATTTTTTTTTTGTTTTATTTAACAGAAAATTATGATATTTATATCATAATTAATTAATTAATGATTTTAATCTTTATAAAAACTTTAAGTACGTTTTTTAGCAAAATAAATAAAAATTTTTATTATTTTTTTGTAACTTCTTTATTAGAAGTCTTTAATGGGTTAAAAAAGTGTTTATTTATTTTTTATTTTATTAAGTCGGTCATATAGTAATTTTATATCTATCTATATACATATAATTTTTGCTACTGAGAAAACTGTAGCGTTTTTTAAACTAAAAAGTTTCCTTTAACAACTTATTAAGTTTAAATTTGATTCTCATCAGACGGGAAGAAGAAATTTATCTTTTGGGTAAGTAAAATTTAAGAAATAGTTTTTCTAAGAAAAAGCTCGAGTATTTCTATAAAAAGTATAAATAGATAAAAAAAAAGATACCGCTAAATGCTTTTCAATTTTCCATGGCAAGAAACAGGTGGTAAAATTACCATAAATTAATGTTGTGAGAAAAGAAATAAGAAAAATAAAATTTAAAGTAAAAATAAACAATAGAAAGGATTTTATAGCATATCAAATCTAGAAAATTCACAAAAAAAATTTAACATAACAACTTTTCATAAATTTTTCGAAAAGTTATTTTCATAACCGTACAACCCGTACATATTATATTTAAATGTTAATCCTTAGAGGAAATATATGATGACATCATTATATAGCCAATTATATAGTCAGATAACAATACAAGTATACACACCTTTATTTTAGAAGTAATATAGATATAATATGTCTGTTTAACTTTTTATATAACCAATGTTAAAAGAAATAATTAAAAGGAAGGGAAAATAATCATTATTATTATTTTTTTTTTCAATTTTAACAAAAAGGATCACAGACCACAATTAATATGGGTAAACTTTATACTAAATTAAAATGAAAAATATATACATATGTAAATATTAAAAAAAAACACTATTTTATAAGATAATTATGTAGTCAAATGATTTTTTTTTCAAATTCAAAAAAATTTTTTATGTAATTCTATTCATCATTCATTAATTCATTATATATTTCATTTTCGTGCCTAAAATTCAATTTTTCATAATAATATAATTTAAAATTTGTTTTTCATATTTTATTAATTCCAAATGATTACCCAATTACCAACTTATTTAAAATTAATTCGAATTAGATTTGAAAGTGATTTCCGGTCTTGAACAAAATAAAATTATAATAATATAAAAGTTTTACAATTTTTTTAACATTTTGTTTTTGCGTTTTGAAAATTTGAAAAAAAAAAAAATATTAAATTTTAATAGATTAATAATTTAGTAGATACTTATTCAAATTATTATTATGCATTTTTCTTTACTTAACTATTATGTTACTTAACTATGTTTTTAAAAAAGTTTATATGCTTATGAATGATAATTTATTTTCGAAATATATAGGTATGTATATAGGTTTTTAAATAGTAAATCTATCAAGCACTGGGATTTAAAATCGTAATCTTAAAATTATAAATGATAGTAGAGATTCATAGAAAGAATAGTTGTTTGAGTATATTTTTAAAATTGACAATTACAACAAAAGGATGTCAAAGATATTTTAATTTTTTTTCTGGAGCATTTGAACAGATGAACGATCTAGCTCTAGATTTATTAAATGTTAGAGCAACTAATTGCAAGGAAACAAAAATTACTTTAGTACATCTTTAACTGACAACTTTTCAGTTGATCTTCAAATTTTTAGTAGTATTTACTTCAACTGACAACTTCTTTTGATGTAAGTTAAAATATTTCCATTGTAAATGAAGAATTTGCACTTCAGTAGATTATGAAAACAAATATTTAATTTAAATACATATATTTAATTTATGTAATACATATGGATCTGATTCTATGTATACAAGGTGTTTCCTAATTAAATGCACTGCTATATACCACTGGATAGATACTTATGAATATAGATAAATTTTGTATATGGGAGCTAAGCTAGGCCTCTTCTAGTTTCCAAGATATGGGGGCTTAAATGAAATTTCAATATTTTTTTTTGTTTTCATAATTTTTCTCTCAGCTCTGTTTCTAGACTACTTATGTAGTCTAATTTTGTGAAATGTATTCGAAAGCTTAAAAAATTCTCTTTCAAACAAGTACCTATTCCATTTTCTATCTTTTACAGTTTCCAAAATGCGAACTTCTAAATTTAAAAAATGCTGATTTTGAAAAAACTACATTTGCGCTATGATGTTACATGAAAAAGTTATGATAAAATAAAAATCTGTATCTCCCAAACGGTATAAGCAAAAAGGATAAAAAGTACTGAAAATTAAAGTTGAAAATTCAGAGATTAGAAATATTGTAAAATTTTGAAATTTTTTTTATGTAACATGGCCTGGCTTACGTCCCATACACAAAATTTATCTACTCATAAGTATCTTTTCAGTGGTATATAGAAGTGCACTTAATTAGGACACACCCTGTATATATACATATATATTATAATCCTAATCCAAAATCCAAACGACACAAAATCTAAATGATACAAAATCCAAACGAGACAAAATCCAAATGAGACAAAATTCAAATAAAAAATTGTAATTTTTTATACAAAATTGTATGTATACTTAATTTAAATAATACATAAATGTGTATATATGTATTCTATATTGCACGCAATATACAGGGTTTTCCAATTTGAGTGATATGATTTTTAAAAAAAAGAAAACACACTAATTGTTAAGGAAATTCAAATGTTTTTTATTTAATGTGAAGTACAATCGATACAATTAAGTTCTGAATAAAACGTCATTCAAATGGCCTCCCCGACTTCTTTTGCAGAAACGAATTCGATGAATCCAATTTTCGAGCACTTTTTCCACTAAATCCAGTCGTATGTCATGAATAGCACGTTCAATATTGACTTCCAAAGCTTGAAGATTGTCTGGTTTATTGCTAAAGACTAATGACTTCAAATAACCCCATAGACACAAAAAAAAAATTAGAGAATTTATTGTGGAAAACAGAATTTGCTGATATTACCAGTCAAAAATTTTTATTTAAAGTAAAGATTTTTCCTACAGTTAAAGTAAAAAAAGTGGGTATACTTATCTGATTTGAGATAGTCATATACCATGTACTATAAATTCTGTTTGGCAGACAAATACCAATTAAAAGTCGATGTCGCAAAATATTTTGAAAAAAGAACAAAAACTACTTTTGGCTACTTTAAATAATTCTTTAGGTGAAGTAAAATTAAACTACCCTTCTATTTATCTTATGTTTTAAAGTTAGATCATACTTTTCTACAATAAATGAATTTTGAGTTATTTTAATCCCACTTATGAAAGGAAAATAAACAAGTCTTGAAAAGAAAATAAACAAGTCCAAATCTAAACCAACGATTTTTAGAATTGTGAATTGCTCCAAAATTTAAAAATGTTCTCAGAATTTCATATAATAAGAAAAAAATGTGAAAAATAAAGAGAAATTTTCAATTTTAAGGGAACTCTATACATAATTAAAGAAAAACCATTAACACGTCATATAAAATTATAAAATTGAAGCTAGGGGCCGTATAATACGCTCTAAACACGTCATATTTATGTGGCACGGAAATGCTCTAAAAAAAAAGGTGAAGCTTTAATTTTTTTAATGTTTTTAAGGTTTAAGGTTTTAAGAATGTATAATTTTAAGATTATTTTAATAAAAGTAAAAAAAGGTCCTGTCCAATGGAGTTTTTAAATTGAAACAAGGCAGAATGTAAACCAACGGTTTTTAAAAGCCCACATTTCAGACAGTACAAACTGTTTAGAATTGTGACTCTGCACCCAAATTTCAAAATTTCATATTACTTATCTAACATTCATATTACTCATACAACTTATCTAATAAGAAAAAATGTGAAAACAGAACTTTTATGCAAATATTTGAGGGGCTGTAAGTTCGGGACCCTATATAACTAAGAAAAACCGTTAACTCACATAAAAATATATTACTAATGCTTTAATTTTTATGTCTTGCCGAAGGAAAATTTGTACAGATGCCTAAGTTACAGCAAATTATCAATATTTGAGCCGTAATTGCTCTTAAACATGGCGTGGTACAAACAAATTTTCTGAGGAAACTTAAAGTAATTCTAAAATTTCTTTTCAGAGTGAGAAAATGTTAAACAGAACATGAAATATACGCATTTAAAAATAGGGCTTTCTCAAAGTTTCAGGGGCTGTAGCGCCGTAATAGATGGGACTACATGAAAAAGTTGTTCTACAACATTAATTTTTTTAAGAGAATTTACCCATGGTTAAAACTTTTTTTCTTAACGGTGTAGAAGTTTCATAAACGAACGGTCGGACGGACGGACGGACGGACGGACGAACAAAGTAAAACTAATATAGGCACAATTCTTTAAATTGTTTTTGGAAATGTGCTAAAAGTGCTAAGCAGAACTTGAGATATACACCAAAATAGGGCTTTTTTAAAGTTTAAAGGGCTGTAATGGATTTCAATTTTATGATAAATTAAAAATTATCATATAAAAAATCTGAGAAAAATAATAAAATTGTATTTAGTTAAAAAAAATCTATTAAAATTAAATAAATTTAATTGTATACTCATTTATGTAATATTAATTTAAAATTTTAATTTTTAAAAATTTTGCTACATAATTTTTATTAGTTTGACAAAAATTATAATGTTACATTAAAACTATTAAATTGTTACGAAATGAAATAACGTCTGTAATGAACTTTACACTTTTGTTTATTGTGTTTTACATCACGTATAATAAGTTTGTATATTAACCAAGTAATTTTGTCTCTTACAATTAATGACTAATAAATTTTAATTTTTTTTTTCTTATCAATTTAAATTTTTTAATATTTCATTATTATTATTTTGTTTCGATTGTGTTGTGATTACTAATAATATTTAATAACAAAATAACGGTATCGGCATTTTACTAAATTAAACTTAGTAATAGAAAATAGTCATGTTAAAAATGCTTTGTAAAGAACAATGTAATTTATATAATTAATTAATTTATACAATTCAACTTGTTTCACATGATCGTATTTAAGTCACAACATTTAAAATTTAATTGATGCATATTATAGTTCAAAATGATAGGATAACCTTTGACATGTATAAATAATAATTGTTATAATTAATTAATAATAGAATATTTTTAAGATTATCAATTACAACAAAGGGATGTCAAAGGTATTTTATTTTTTTTCCTTGTATGGCATCTGAACACTAAATGATTCAGATCTAAATTTATTTAATGGTACAGCGAATGGTCTAGTTTTCATGTGTATCCTTCAATAGTGAATGATCTAGTTTCAATTCTATCCTTCTACTAATGCATTACTGTACTTTTCGTTTCCACTTATATTCACTAAACTGTTACTTATTTTATGTGTATGTGTTAAAATTTCATTTTAAAATAAAAATTCAATCCGATGTAAGTACAAAAAAAAAATTGAAAAAATTAACAGATTTTAATACTTTAGTTTATATTAGGAGATATAACATGTTTGTTATTTTTATAATATAATGTTTACATAAGTGATAGTTAATTTAATATAATTTTCATTTTTAATATAACGTATATAAGAAAATTAATTTGAAGTAACAGTAATAATAATGTACATAAGTGATTTTTTTTCTTCTCATTAAACAAAAGAGAATATAAGTCAAGGGAATATTATATAAAATTATTTCTGACCCTACTAAAACTTTTATTATCTATATCTCCATATATCAAATATCGTCTAGCGCTAAAATTTTGAATACTCTTCATAAAGTTGAATGTTCTCTTTTTCGTTGTTAAAACAGAAAATCAACCAATCAATTCCAACTATAAAAACTTTTTGTAGATGGACGAAGATTGCTTAACTTTTTATTAAATGTCATCCGAGTCGATATAGAAAATAAAGATACTGTTATAAAAATGATCATGCGGCAGTTGAAGAAAAACTACGACAACATTCAGATTTCTTGCAACAGACGAAACATTTACAAATCTTTAATATAATTCAAATTATCAAAGTTTATTTTGTCTGTCGTAATTATAGATATTTAATCTTACATTGTTTTAAATTTCCTTTTTAAAATTCAACTAAGTATATTATTTTTCTTTAATTTTATTCCGAATTACACTATTTCCTTTAATTTAAATTCTTCAATCTACCGCCTTTTTAAATTTCCAGCCTTTCTTGTTGATTGTCTGAAATGGTTTTCTGAATAACAAAAAAAAAAACCTGATCTTACAAAACGTTTTAATTTATCTTTTCGTTGTGTTACTGTAATATCAAAATAAAGCAGTAAAATTTTGCTTCAACCAGAAAAGTCTACAAAAAAATTTTAGGAGAGGTGAAAAACATAAAAAAGGCTTTCCGTTATTGCGTACGTGCGAACTGGCACTATGCCATATGTCTAGATAAGTATTTAACTAAATTTTAACTAGATAAATGAGTAGTTAACTAAAAAAAATACTTTTGAATGGTAAGTATATTGTCTAAATTTTATTGCGTACTAAAGATTACAATTCCAGCATCATATTTCCACAAGAAGTTCCCAGGATATTTACAGAATATTCGTTGAATTTACAAAATTAAATTTTCTATAATGATAAACAACATTTAAAAGATTTATTTAAAAAAAAAAAACATATTTACGCTCATAAGAAATATACAAAATATGTAAACAAAAACAAAAAAAAACATATAACGTATAAAAATATTAATATAAAAATAAATACGTATAAAAAATAAATAAAAACAAACAATTTTGTATGATTAAATAAAATCTACTACAATATCATTGCTTCAATGGTTCAATATGTCACTTAAAATTTTTTGTCAATATTTTTAGAATCCAGAATTTGTAAATAATAATTTCTTAAATTATAGTAAGCTTCTATATTTTATTTAGTTACATTTTAACTAATCAACCAATTGATTCGAACTATTCAACAAGATTATGACACACTAACTTATTCTGAACTCTCGAAAAGTAAATTTTCAATTAGAAAAAAAAATAATGAAAACAGAAATAAAACTAATTTAATAACACTATCACTATTAAAAAGATTTTTTTTTTTTAAATCTCTCTTTTAAAACATTCAACAAAAGTAAAAAAAGGAAAAATAAATGTCCAAAAAGGAAAAACATAAATAAGGGAAAAAAATAGTTTTAAGTCTTCCAATTATTTATTTCCTTAATTTTATCAACAGCATAGAAAAAATAGAAAAAAAAATTCAACATCAAAATAGAATCATAATGCAAAAAAAATAAGAGCAAATAATTTATAATTGCATCACAAACCTAAACACACATACAATATATATATATATATATATATATATATATACATTTAATAGACGAACAGGTAAATGTTTACCTACCTATATAGCTATGACATGTGTGCATTTTTAAGAATAAACTTTTTAAATAAAATTTTAAATAAGTAGATACTTATTCTGATTTCCGTTTACCGTTCACCATTCAATTCTATTATGAAAAAAATGAAAAAAAAAAATATGATTGAACGCATAGTAGTTATAATGGGGATTCCCTTATACTAACTACTAAGTCATTATTATTCTATTTTATAAAAAAAAAATAATATTATTGTTTTAAATTAAGAGTGCTGACATAAATGACATAAATTTTCTTTTTACTTTTTTTTTCTATGTCTTTTAATTCTTTTCAGGATGTACTGAAATATTTTTAATTAAGAATAAAAAAAAAAATAAAAAAAAAGAGAAAAAATAAGAGTAAAAGGAAATTATGGGCAAAACAAAAAAGATGAAACTTTTTATTGAACATACACGGAGTTTAAATATAGAAAATGTGTATATTTATGTTAAATAATTTTGATTTTATCTTTTGATTTTAAATATTCAAAGGATTTGACGAAAGCATTTTTATTCTATACTTTATTCAAAGAAATTACATAGTTAAAATCGCCTAAAACTATGCAATTACAATTGTGATTATAAATCATTTTTTAATGTCAGTCATCATAATCTATAAATCATTTACTTAGGGTTAAAAAGAAATATTTTAAATGTACCTACCTATTTGAAATAATTTGAAACTGGTGGAAAGTTATAAAACACTAAGTAATACATGCATAGATTAAATTAATTACCTTAAATACCCTTTTGCCAGTTGAGTGTCAATTTAAATTGTTAATTTAAATTCTTTGATATATTAAGAAAAATCGGAACCTAAGAAAAAAAGGGGTTCCCTATGTTAATGATGAGAAAGTTTTTAAAGTTATGAAATAGAATGACGTAGGTATTTTAAATTCCGTGAATTTATATCAAAATGAAAGCATACTATTATTTTCTTTAAACATATTCAGACATATCATATTGATAATTATGAAATTACTTTGTTTCGTAATAAAAAGAAAAGAATAATTTAGAGACAAACATTTAAAATTTAATGCATGATACGCATATCATTTGTAAAAATAAAAATTACTAAAAATAGATAGAAAAAAAGAATTAATTAGGAAAACAAAAAAAAAAAAAACAGAACATTTCTTTGTTTTTATTTTATTTTTTTTTTCTGTATTATAAATGAATAAATATAAAAAGTAAGTAAGTATGTTTTGTTTTTATTCTATTGTTTCTTATTTCTTTCTTTTAAAATTTGAAATTCTAATTATTTCTTATTCCAGATTATGATAGACTAACATTGTTTTTTTTTTCTTAACTAAATAATAACAATAACAATATGGTGTTGTATAATAAAATAAAAATCGATATAACTATAGGCAAGTTGAATTAAAAATTTTGCTGTAAGTTTCAAGGGCAAAAGTAGTTCTACCCAAGGAGATAATTATTAAAAAAAAAAAAATAAAAAAATAAACAACAATCTGCAGCTTGACCTCTTTTATTATGATTTTAAAATGAACAATATGCTTCGATTAATTTAAAATATAAAAAAAGCTCTGCAATTTCTTCTTTTTTTTCAAATATTATATGATTGCAATTGAAAAAAAAAATAAAGCAGCATTTTAAAAATTAATATAGAATACTTTCAATTACTTTCCTCGAAAAAAAAAGATTCAATTATGTAGTTATTTAAGGAAAAAATATAGCAAAGTTTTTTATCTTCTGAAAGTAAGTAATTTTAAAAGTACACTTTAAATTTTAGAAAATATGAACAAAGATTATTCATTCCAAAAAAACAAGCAATATAATATACATTTTAAGGATTGTGGTAGTAAGTGCATTCGATACCGTCAATCATAAGATACTTATAAACAGGCTTTATGAACTTGGTTTTCGGGGTGTAGCTTCTTCCTTAATTAGCAGTTATCTCTCTAATAGGAAAGTTTGTGCAAAATTCAATGGGACACTAATTTCCATTGGAGTTATGGATAAAGGTGTCCCGCAGGGGTCTATACTTGGTCTCATCCTGTATATACTCTACATACATCTCCTCTATAAACTTACAAGGTTTGTACACATTTTATGCAGGTGATACTGTTTTATTTTACAGAGCTAAGGATGGGTCCTCACTAGAAAGGCTTATCCCTGAAGACCTGAGCAAGTTTTGTAGATGGGGTCAAGGAAATCGATTAACGATCAATATGGGAAAATCTAAATATATGATATTCAAACTAAAAAACAAGTCAAACATTTTACTCAACATTTGTTTCAACAACTTTGAACATCAACGACTCAACACATGCAAATACCTCGCCCTGCTTATTGATGACAAACTAACATGGGCTCCACACATTGATAGCATCTGTTCAAAAATAGTCTCGTTGGTCTATGCCATAAAAAGATCTGGGATGGTACTGTAAAGGAACATGGGGCATCTGATTTACAATTCCACATTTTGTCGCATGTTACCTATAGTTTGATTGTTTGATCCAGTTGCAGTAACCTACTTGTCTCCAAAATAGGTGTAATAATGTCAAAGAGCCTAAAGATTCTCTTCGATAGAGACATAAGAACATCTACAGCTGCTCTGTTCAAAACTCTAAATAAGCTGGACATCTCAGCCATAGTAGAGAAGGAGAAGGCTAAATTCATTTTCAAAGCTAAAAATAAGTTAATAAACCACAATATAAGCCTGCGAAGAGTTTCCGAAAACCATATTTATACAGAACACTAAATCGTAACAATCTTCTAACTATCAGATCACGCACAGCACATCATAGCAAAACTCTACTACCTTCTGCTCTAAGAATATTTGCTAAATTCCCACATTAAAATACAAGAAGCAAGAAGCCTCAAGGATTTCATAAAACAATCCAGAAAATTTGTACTTGAAACCGTTCAAACTTTGCCATATAATGAAAATATTATTGCTATTATTACAAGTTATTTATTTTAAACTCTGTTCGATATTGATAATTGTTAATTTTGTTTATTTCTACTTTTTCTATTAATATTTTTGTTGTTTTGTTTTAAATTATTGAATTTATTTATTTTTAATTTTTGAATTTAATCTTAATACTGAATATTAAAATAATTTTTTTAAACTATTTACCTTTTTTGCGTTATGTGTCTGACTTAGCCTAGTTTATATCAGCTTATAGCTGTTTATCAGGCTAATTGAATTTAATATATTGTTTCTTTTTAACATTGATCAATTGTTGTATTCAAATTTAAATAATGTGAAATAAATAAATAAATAAATAAAAAAAAAAAAAAACTTTTTACATATTTATATTTCACTTCTAAAATATAAATTAGCTCCATTTTTTGTTACACTTAAACAACCACGACACCACAGCACTAATTATAATATTAATAAGTAATATTATTTTTAATAACCATCTCCAAATTTTTATTTTTTTTGATAATAATAAATAACAATAAAGATTACTCGATATTTATGTTCAAATGGAAGGCAGTTAATTTCGGTTATTTTAAAGTAACACATTATTTGTTTATCAAATTTTTCTTGTATTCAATTTTTATCATTTTTAAACATAAAGATTATTGTTTATTTTTTTTGACGAACAAAAAATTGTATTGGAGCGGGGTTTATTCTGGACAAAATATGTTAACACACTTTTCTATTGTGATTGAAAATAACACAGCGATTGAAAGTAACACACTTTTCTATTCTTTATATCTTAAAAACGGTTTCGAAATATTCTATCAAAAGTACCCCAAATACAGGGTGTTTCAAAAGAAAATTGAGTTTAAAACATAATGTTTTCATTTTAAATCATTTTGAACCTTCATAAGTTTGTAACTGTTACGATATGGGAATCATTAATACACAAAAGCTGACAACTTACTCTACAAAATACATTTTTCTTTTTATTGCATTTCTCTGACACATTAATGTGGGCAGGAAATTACACAGCCTTTCCACATATATTTCTTTACACATACATTTTCTTTTTATCTTTCTATATTAAGCCATTCAAAAGTTGTAGATTTTTTTATTGAAAGTCTCTAAATTTTGTTCGTCTCGACATGCCCGATCACCCATTTCAAGGAAGACCATCGAGTCGGAAACACCCTATATATATCGTATTTATGAAATTTTTTCAACCTTTGCGGTCAATTATTACAAAAACCGATCACTTATTCCTTGAAAATATATTTTTTTTTATTCACTATTTAATTGCATTTTACACCATGTAAAACTATATACGTCTAATATATAAAGCAGAAATTCTGTTTGTGCCCTTTTCACGTAAAAACCACCAGTCCGATTGCAACCAAATTTTGCAGGAACATTTCTACGACCCCGGAAAGTGTTATAGGCTATATGGTGTTTTGGTTCATTAACCCATTGCGGCCCGAGAGCCATTTAAAACTTTTCCGTTTTTTCGTTGTCTTGCCTAAACGGTTTGATCAAACGGTTTGAGTTGACAATTTGTACAAAGGTTCTTCTTAGCTTTGAACGGATGCCGAAGAAATTTGGATACAATATGTTACCCGGATTCGGCCCGGCGGGCTTCCAAAAAAATTTTTGTTTCCGATTTATGTCCAATTTTGTATGGTGGTTTTATGGTTAGAAAAAATGCCTGTCACAAATTTTTATGAAGTTCCGTTAACCCGTTTGGGCAGAAGAGCCGAACGAAGTTCATTAAATTTTTCTGTTGTCCTGCTTAAACTGTTTGATCAGTTGAGTTGAAAATTTACAATAGTGTAGCTCTTTACTACAGGAGCTCACTGAGTTGATATGGTTACGATCCATTAACCCGTTTCGGCACTAGAGGTCAGTGAAGTTTTGTAATTTACTTAGTTGTCGCACTTAAACTGTTTGACCAATTGAGTTAAAAATTTATCAAAGTGTAGCTCTTTACAACAGGAGCTTACTGAGTTGATTTGATTACGATCCATTAATCCGTTTCGGCACCAGGACTCAATGAAATTTTTCAATTTCTTTGTTGTCGCGCTTAAACGGTTTTGCCAATTGAATTGAAAATTTACAAAAGTCTAGCTCTTTACCACAGGTGATTTGGTTACGATCCAGTAACCCGTTTCGGCACCAGGGCTCAATAAAATTTTTCAATTTCTTTGTTGTCGCACTTGAACGGTTTCACCAATTGAGTTGAAAATTTACAAAAGTGTAGGTCTTTATAACAAAAGCTTTCTGAGTTGATTTTGTTACGATACATTAACCCATCAGGCTTCAGGCCATGAAATTCTCATTTTTTGTTGTTGTGACAGAAATGCATTACTTACATGTGGTCTTTACATGTGGTCTACCTATATAATATGCATGTGTATAACAAATAAAATATCATTGAAATATGTACATATAGTATGTATAATCTCCGTATATTTAAAAATACTATAAACTTAATCAATTAAATTAGAAAACATATTCACATTTCTGTACAGCATTTAATCAAAAATGAGTGCATAGATATTTAAAGAACAGAAAACCTTACATTCTTATCCATATACAATTTTTACACATATTTTTAGCCAATCAATTTGGAAACATAATTAGAAAAACTAAAGGTAAAAAAATTCTGGTTGATTTATAAAGGTAAAAAACAATCATGTATTTTTTATATTGAAAATATGTTAAACAGAACCTGAAATGTACGCATTTAAAAAGAAGTTTTTTCAAAATTTGAAGACCTGTCAGTGCTGTAGGATCTCCAACGGTGAGGGTACATAAAAAAGTTGTTCTACAACATTACTCTTTTAAGAGACCTATGCATAGTTAATATTTCATTGCTCTTTATTAAACAGTATATAAGTTTTAACAGACGGAGGGACAGAGCGAACTTAATAACAAATTTTTCAAAATGTGCTTAAAAGGATAATTCACAAACACATGAAGTGACATCACTTACGAAAAAAAATGTATTACATTATGCTCTTTTATAATTGAAATGCGATTTTATGTCTCGGTATTAAAGAATATATTGTGGAAATTCACTTTGCCGTAATTGTGTACTCAATAGATTATTAATTCCTTTAAAAATTTTTTGTAGAAGAATTGTCTCTAATTCTTGCCTCTGTTTATTCAATTTAACTAAATCTAATAAAAAATAGAATATAAACTACCAGCATCTGTAAATGCATAGTAATAAGATAACTATATTAATTAAATTATATTAACGCAGAAACAAAAGTTAATAATTTTTATTTCATAAAGCCAATAAAATACTCCGGGCAACGCCGGGTACTCTGCTAGTGTTCTTATATAAGTATTATATACTTGGTTATGTTTCTACCAGACTAAATATTAAAGAGGGCTCAAGAGGAAAAGAAAACATTTTTATCCTATTACAATATTAGACTTATGTTTATTAAACTAAAATCGAACCAAAAAGTTACCGTTCAATTTGTTTAGAAAAGGATCGGATAGATGTCCATTAATTTAAATTTAAAGAAGATCTTTTTTTCGTATCTGGTGTCTTTTGCAAATTTTTCTTTTCTCTAATAATTAAAAAACCAAAAAAAAGAAATCGTATGTAAGTATATGTAATTATAAAAAAATATAATCATGTACGTATGCTGAAGAGTAGACTAAAATAATAATTTAAATATAAATTTAAATTCATATATGTACACACATACTATATACCTTTGTATTATAATATATTATTATCCTTATCTACATATTTGATTGTAAAAAGCTACTTATGAGTAAAAAAAAAATTTTGTTATTTGATATTAACAATCATTTTTTTCATTTTTAAAGATACAAAAATAAATTCCTAATAAGCATTTAAACTTTTGTAAAGAAGTTAAGAAGTTTCTGTTAAAATAATTGAATTTTATAGAAAATGAAGACACAAATGAAAAAAGAAAGAATATGAGACAATATTACACTTTGTGCGATTAATTTTCTTTTGAAATCAAATTAAATGAAGAATACGAAAAATCAATTCATTTAAATGAAAATTTTATTTCTAAAGAAATTATTGTCAACGGTTTCTCATGATTTTCAAGAGTTCTTAATCACAAGAATATTAATGTATTTTAATTTTAATTTTAGTGTATTTCCAAGTTTAGGCTACTTTATTATTATTATAAGATTTTATTTTACATATTTATTTCCTAAAGTGCTCATTTCATGATACAATGCGGTTAATCCAACAGTTAATGGATCAATTTGTAAAACTGAAACGAATGTTAAACAATCACTGTGGTCACCGCTATCATCAACAGAACAGTTGCAACAATATTGGGCAGTTATATGGTCTGAATGTTTAATAGCCTTTTATATATAAAATCGTTACATCGTATCATCGTAATATACAATCGTATATAATTTGAATTGTTCTACCGTTCAACTGGATTTTATTGTTTATTAAAGTTATTTAAAGTTTTATTTAAAGTTCATAAAAATATGAAAATAATATTGTAAATAAAGAAATACCAACAATAATAATATAATAAAAGTTAAAAAAAAAAAAATAATTTATTTATTTATTTAATTTATTTTTTATAATTTCGAAACAAAACTCCTTCCGTTTACATACTTAGATATATATACGCTTGGAACAACTGAAACCAACGGTTTTTAAAGGCACAGAAGACAATACAAACTGTTTAGAATTGTGACTTGGCACCAAAATTTGAAAATTTCGTATAATAAGAAAAAATGAGAAAACAGAACTTTTTGCAATTTTGAGGGGCTCTATGTCCGGAACTCTATATATAACTAAGAAAAAGCATTAAATAGCACACGCAAAAGTATATTACTTAAGCTTTATTTTTGTGTCTAGCCGAAGAAAAATGTTTGCAGATGCCTAAGTTACAGGTGTTTAAAAATAGCAAATTTTAAATTTTAGTGCCATAAAGCTCTAACCGGGGGTGGTACAAAAAAATTTTCTGATTTTCAACTTATACTAATTCTAAAAGCCCCCTTAAAATTTCAAACGCCTATTAAAAGCGTGCTGGAGTTATGAGGGAAGAAAAATCATGCAAAATTTGGTTTTCACTTAACGGTAAATTTAAATACTAAATTTCTATAATTTTGATATTGATTTAGAAAGGTAAAAAAAATTCCTGTCGAATGGTGATTTTAAATTTAAAAAAATGTTAAGCAGAACATAAGAAATACATACGGGGTAGCTTCGTAATGGATGGGGCTACATGAAAAAGTTGTTCTACAACATTAATTTTTTTATGATATCTAACTATGGTTAAAATTGCATTGCTTTATCTTTAACGATGTAGAAGTTATGTAAACAGAGTGACGGACGGACGAACAGAGTGAAACTAACAGGCACATTTTTTCAAAATTGTTTTGGAAATGTGCTAAAAAGTCAGAATTTCAATTGAATTTATCCTTTAAGTAAAGGGTTGATTATTTTAAAACCTTGTAACGAGATCGAAAGGTGTAAACTGAAACCGGTCTGCAATGTTCAGTGCTATTTATCTTAAGTTTTCTGGTCTTAGAGTTTTTTGGATAGTTGTTTAATCTATTCAAGTATTTTTTACTATGCACTCCTATCTATTCTTTAACAGAACAAAATGTGTAAATCATGTTTAATGTTTTACTTTGTTGATAATTTGTGTACGCCATTTTAGCTTTTGATTTAGATACAATACTGATTCTGTTACTGACGACATGGTATGAAACAACATTATGTTTTGTTGTTAATTTTCATTTTTAAAAGATGCTAAAGTAATAAGAAATGACAATTCTACTTTTTACAAGAAATTTAATGTTGATTTGAAAACTGTTTTTGGTTCAGATGCAAATCATAATTGTTAAATTTTAAAATTTATATGAATATGTATGTTCGAATATTCACTATTTAATAAGACTTTCGTCACCTTAAACCTGTGCAATATCTTCTAGTCTTCAGCAATATTGTGTAACTGGAAATAAAGTGCGTTATATGTAAGCGTTGTTCTCTGTTTTTGCAGAACGCATCATTGTATCTTTCTTTGAAATTAATGGTTCTCTAGGTTTTAAAAGAAAATCAAACTGTTGATCTCCCATACGTAGATTCCGTAATTTTTATAGTTTTCCAAACCTTTTCAACTATAAAATTATCAATTTTATTAATTTTAGGTTTTTGTTTAATCAATTAATTGTATCAATTTTAGGTTTACACAAGTTGATTTAATAGATAAACAACTGTTGTATCTCGTTAAATAAGCGCATTATAAACCAAAGATAACAAAGTAATAGTTATAAATTTAAAATTTTTATTAAAAAGATCTAAGAATAGAGATCTTTGTAACTTTCAAAATGAAAATCTTCTATGCGAAATTCTTATAATTTGTTTAAGTTGAACTTTTCAAGGTAGATTCGATACTGTATTTAAGAATATAAACATGTACTGTAGAATTAAATAAAACTAAAAATGGAATTAAATAAATCATTGAGCTTCAGGTGAATACCATGGTTCATAGGTGAATAGGTGAAAATCATTTATGTGAATACCATCCACCATTTCATAACAGAAAGTGAAATTCAGATGTATAATTTACCAGAATAGTGTACGAAATAAAATTCAAATTAATTAATTAGAAAATATCAGCAATTTAAATTAAAAATGTAAAGAAGAACAAAATAACTGCTAATATGAAAAGCAAACCAGAAAGAATCAAACAAAGGAGAAGATGGCGTTTATACACAAGAGGCATCAACTCTAAACTATGAAATAAAAGGTGAAAATAAAGAAGAAATTAATTGAGTTAAATGCAAGAATTGTTATATATATTTAGTTATCAAGCCAGTTTAAGTATACTGAAAAACTAATAGGTTGTGTAAATACCGGTCAAAGGTTTGAAAAAAAAAGACTTTTTCTTTCCCAGTCCAAGTGAATGAACTTGTATTATATAAAATATTTTTTTTTTACGAGGATCGGTGAAAACCTTCAAAAGTCATCCAGAGGAGTTGCACGTTATTCTTCAGAATACTGTTAAACTTTAACCAATCAAAACAACCACCTTTTCAACCAAAGTTTAGGTTGGAACCTTTTATACAAATGTACAGTTTAGTTTAAGATATAAAAATGTGGAAAGGATTATTGAGAAAAGAGATGATTATATTTATGGCATACTGTGACATACTGAATACTTCTTTATTATTTAAAATGACATTAGAAAAATAGAAATATAAAAATAATGAAAAACTAATCAATTGAAATTAAGGAAATTTTAAAACATAAAAACCACAAATCAAAATTGAAATTTGTTTGTCATATCAAAAAATATAATCTACAATCATTCAAAAAACGAAATGACATTTTTTTTTCTTTTTATTAAGTCAAAAGAATTTTTATAATAAAGAATGTTACATAAATAAATAACTTCCTTATACAATTCATATTGTGTAAAGAATCGAAAGTGTTTTTAGCACATTTCCAAAAAAATTTTGAAAAAATGTTCCTATTAATTTCACTTTGTCCGTCCGTCCGTCCGTCTGTTTACAAAACTTCTACACCGTTAAAGATAGAGAAAAAAAATTTTAACCATGGGTAGGTCTCATAAGAAAGTGGAACAACTTTTTCATGTAGCCCCATCCATCAGGGAACTACAGCCCCTCAAACTTCGAAAAAGTCCTATTTTTAAACGTGTATATTTCAGGTTCCGCTTAACATTTTTTCAATCTGAAAACGTTATTCGACACATATTTTTTCTACCTTTATAAATAAATATCAAAATTATATTAAATTTAGTATTTAAATTTACCGTTATGTAAAAATCAAATTTTGCATGATTTTTCTTTTTTTATAACTCCACAACGCTTTGCGATAGGAACTTTAAATTTTGAGACAAGAAAGAACTTCTTGAATTAGTACAAGTTTGCCCAGAAAATTTTTTTGTACCACCCCCTGTTTATGAGCTATTAGGGCTCAAAAATCGAAAATTTGCTTTTTTTAAACACCTGTAACTTAGGCACCTGTACACATTTTTCTTCGGCAAGACAAAAAATTAAAGCTCCAGTAATATATTTTTATATATTTACTATTTAAATTTACCGTTATGTTAAAACCAAATTTTACATGATATTTCATTATTTATAACTCTGAAATTTTGATACAAGAAAGAACTTTTAGAATTAGTATAAGTGTCCTCATTTTTTGGTAGCGCCGCCTGTTTAAGAGTTATTACGCCTCAAAAATTCAAAATTTGCTATTTTTAGACACCTGTAACTTAGACACCTGAAAAAATTTTTCTTTGGCAAGATATGAAAATTAAAGATTCAATAATATATTTTTACATTCGTTAACGGTTTTTCTTAGTTATATAGCGTTCCGGACTTACAACTCCTCAAAATTCCAGAAAAGTCCTATTTTCACGTTTTTTCTGATTACATGGACATTTTGGAAATATGCGCTTTTAAAAACCGTTGGCTTACATTCTACCTTGTTTATTTATAAATACAGATTACCTTTGTGTAGTTAAGTACATAAAAGTGATTTTTCTAAAATCACTTTAAAATTATTAAATTTAATTAATTAATATTACAATATTTTAAATTAAATACGTAAATTTTTTTTCCTGGTTGGATACGAGTGAATTTTCGTTTCTCAAAATCTCGCTTCTTAAAATCGCTTTTCTTAAAATCTCGTTTCGAAAAAGATAAATATGGATATCAGAGATCGGATATTAAAATGCCTCCTAACTATTTATTTTTTCCATACATATCAAAGTCTTTAAAACATCAAAGCCTTTAAAATAGTGGGGGCTACTGCCTCCAAATCCTCGATGAACAAAATGATTGAATTTCCTATTTTGTAATCAACCTTAAAATCCATTCTGTATTTTCTGAAAAAAGCAAAGAGATTGCTACCGAAATTTAAAAAAAAACGAGATTTTAAAAAACGCGATTTTGAGATTCGAGCAATCGTAGCGCAGCCATTTGTTGCAAACGATTAAACATTAAATCAATTGGAACAAAATTGCTATATCGATTGTAATTAAAATAAATCAAGTTATTTTAAATTAAAGATTATTAAAAATTCTAGTAATTTTTTTAATTTGAACCAAAGAAATAAAAAAAAAATAAAAAGTTATAAATTATGCAATTTTTAATAAATATACTAATGAAAACATTTTTTTTTTTTTTTTGCAAAATCGGTATTTAATTTCATATTTCATGGTGGATTAATTGAATTTTTTTTTTGTTTACACTTATGTTATGTATATGTATATAAATATTGCATATTATTTTGCATATACTTACATACCTAAATAAATATATATGTATATACAAGACAAAATATGCAAAACAAAATAATAATATTATCAATTCAAAAAATTACTCTATGTAAACAATTTAATTAATTTCTAAACAAATATGAAACTTAATATAATTAATAAAACAAATAATTAAAAAAAAAATTTAAAGGAATTATTAAAAGTTTGTTACAAAAATGACGCTCCTATCATAAATCGAAAATGGAATAATTGCTTGGTTTAGAAAAAGATTTCTTATATGTACATATAACAACTGATTTCGGATAAACTTCCGCAGAGGGGTGACCCGCTATATTAAAATGATGTCATCACATAACGATATACTTTATATCTTCAAGTTTCCGAATCGACCAAAAATATAACCGTTTAAGTAAAATACTACAAAATTTTAAGATAATTTTTTAATGCATTTTAGGGCACCTAATTGGTGGCATTGGTCCTACTGGCCTATATATTCGGAAACTTGAAAATATAAATTTTCGCTATGTGATGACGTCATCTGAATCGATGATCACCCCTTTGCGGAAGTTTATTCCTGATTTTTTCTCCAATTGAAAAATTTGATTTTGGATTGGAATTCAATTAAATTTTGTGCAGAAATTTTTTATTACAAAATTAACTCAACGTTGCCGTGATAATATTCTGCAGTGTAATCTTGTAGTAGAATAGTTAAGAAGGCAGTTAGAAATAATAGTTTTATATAATATGGCGCTATTTAAACAAACGTTTTTTAATAAAGTTTTTTATTGTTCACTTATACGCGATGAATAAGAAAAAAACAGCACATATAAGGAAAATGTACTTAGGTGGCATTTAAATATGTCATAATCACTTTTAGTAAAAATTAAGATAATGATACTAAGGCTAAGTGATTCTTTTTTTTTTTTTTTTATTAACAATTAAAAAAAAATTTAAATTCGATATAAAAACTTGAAATTAATTTTGACCTTAGCCGCTGTCTGGTCTTAGAGCTGACTGCAGAAAAAGGTTTAGTCTTTCAATAGATAATCGACCTGTGAAAAAGAAAAACAGAAATTTGACTAAAAAACAATTAGAGATACAACAGAGATGTAACAACATGACTTATGTTCGTATGGATATGGTAGAGTTGACACAGTCAACCATACATTCTTCCTCGTTTTGTATAAAAAAGTGATTTTAATTTCTAAATGCCTGCATACATTTACAATAGGGATACAGATTATTTTATGTTACAAATGTATATAGATAGCATATAGTATTAATATTATCATAATTTCTTTGATTACAATTGTCATCGTTTTTCCCTATTCTTATCAGTCAATTACAATAATTGCTTGTGCTTCCTTTCAATCTAAAACAACATCAATATTTTAATGTTTTTACAAATAATACGGAATTAAAATTCATTGAAATATCGCGTCATTTAAGTAAATTTATAAATAAGTATATAAGTGTGCACGTATTATTAAGAAAACAAAAATAGTTCAGATATAAAAAAAAAATTATTTTAACACGAAGTCCTTAAACAAATTTTTTTCTTTCAATTAAACAAATTAATAAACAAAAGAAAACAAACAAAATTTGTTAAATTTTATTTTTAATCTATAAATAAAAATAATTGCAAATCAATTTTAAAACTATCAATAACTAAAAATATAATCATTGTTTATCATTTAAGATATTAGTTATTTTAATTGTTGGAAAAATAAATTAATTTATTTTTTTTGCCATCAATTAAGTAATTTGTTTTTATTTTTTTTATTGAAAAATGAAAATATTATTTTGATAATACATTTTATAATCAACTTTTAAGTTTTAAACGTTTAAACATCTCTTAGTATAGAGGCAAACCCCTTTTAAGACATTAAAATGAGATTATATATAAAGTTAGTAAAGGAAAATATTGACTTTTTTTTTACTACAGGAAATATATAACTCATTAGGTAAATGTATTCCACTATATAAAAGAATTCTACTATATAATTAGAGCAAATGTTGCTCTGTTCACAAGTTGACAATTGGAGAATAAATGAGGTGGAAGAAGGTAATCATAATCATAATCACAATGTTGAAGAATGTCCACATGGTGAATTATGTCATCTAGGAATTTGAACTACATACATATATACGGTCTCCTTGTATCTCTTTTTGAGATCTTTGAGTGAAGATATCAAGCTTTAGATATATTCGGAACAAAACTCCACTTCTATTAGATGTCATTAAAACAGAAATAACATTGGAATCGTTTATTGAACGGATTGCTCGTTGTTTTGTACTTTATAGAGAAATCTTTCACAAAGGCAAATCATGTGATCCTCATTTGAACGACGGGTTTTAAATCCATACTGTCTATCAACAACTAAACCTTACTATCTGAATATTTCAAAAACTTTCTATTTGTTAAGTTCTCCGTTATTTTGGAAAGAACCGAAATGGAAGCAATAAGTTGATAGTTGTAGAGATCGCTTTATAGCCTTTTTAAGGCATACCATATGAATGTCTTCAGTTTTTCAATGGGTAATGTTTTCTACTCGGATATTTAACGTCAATTAAAAGAGAAAAGGAGTAAGAAGTCATTTAAAGGTTGTAAGTATATTATATATGATTATATATATACATCGTTAATATAAAGCTTCCTAAAGTGCGCACAACGGACTTGTATGAAAAATCCACTTTTGTATATACTTCGATGAAATATATTAAAAAATATATAATTTCTAACAAAGAAATCCATATTATTATTACTTAATTAATCATATAAAATCAAAAGTATTGACTTGCCTTGAACTTTAAACAAATAATAAAAACAAAATCTTTAGTAACCAATATTTATCTATAACCTACAATAAATTTATTATTCAAATATTTTACATATATTATATTATGCATATAAAACTAATTAGTTTCTATACACAATAACTAATTATTATTCGATAATAAATAAGTAATCCAATTCAATAAAAATATAATCTCTTTTTTGATTCATTAATTCTAACCATTTTGTCTCTTAGATTTTTGCATTTTTCAAGTATACTTAGGTACATTTTCTTTATATATTATAAGTAATACATATTTTTTTTTAAATAACGCTATTGAACTTTGTTCTTATAACTACGTAATAATATTTAAAAATATACTTAAGTATTTATTATTAAAGTAAACAATAAAAAAAAAAAATTGTTAAAGATAATAAAAGTATTTTAATGTTAAGTAATAATTAATCACTTTTTATTTTTTTTTCTTTATAATAAATTTAATGTTAACTTATCAACATATTTTATTTTAAGTCTTCTTAAACCCTAGTGTTAGCACCATAGTGTTAAGTATATTTTTTAATCCTTATTAAAAAAAATATAATTATTAAAGATAAAAATTCTAATTTTTAAAAATTTTATTTAAGTATACGTAGGCTAACTAAACTTACTTATGAACAGTGGAAAAAAAATACAAAATAAAGAAATTACTAAGTAATAATAACTTTAAATGAACAAAATAAAACAATAAATTGCATTTTCTTTCTTTTTATTCATTTTTTTCCCAATAAGTTTAAAAATACATTGAACAAGTTCAAAGTCAAGTTAAAGATATGAACTTCAAAACAAAAAAAAAAGTAAAATAATATTGTTTTTTTTTTTGATATTTTCTAATGAAATAAAAGCCTTGGATAAATAAAAATTGCAATGTCAGTTGATTTTGTATTTTAAACAAAAATTGAAAAAAAAATTGAAAAAACAAAATTTAATATTTAAATTTTTAGAAAAGGATAAATAATAACATTCATATTTTTTTTAAAACGAGGAAGAATATAGAGTGGACTGTGTCAACTCTAAGGATACCCATATGAACCTAATAAGTAAGTATATATGCTGTTTCCATAAAAGTTGATCATCTTTTACAAAATTTCAGATACTTACCTAGCTTCAATGAACACTGAGTTATTTTTATTTAAAAAAAGAAGTTGTATGGCAGCTACTCGAACCTGCTCCTCTAGACCAAACAAATTGTACAAAAGTTTTAGCATGCAATTTGAAATCTTTTCAGAAGATACCTAGCTATAAAAGGAGAAGTCGTATGGCAACTACTCAAACCTATTGCACCAGCATAACCAAATTTTATATAAGTTGTTGGCATGCAACCGGACATTTTTTTTGCAAAATTTCAGATATCTAGCAATAGGCACCGAGTTATTTCCATATACTTAAAGAAAAAAGTTGTTTGGCAGCTAATCATAGCGAAAGTAAAAACTTCAGTATTCTAGCTACTTATTTTTTATGTTATCATGCGGACGGACAGACGTACTACGTACATGACCTTGAATTCGATTCTGATCCGATACATATACTTGAGTCTATATCTAGCTCGACTCCTTTAAGTTATCACAAACGTAACCTCGACTCCTTTAAGTTATCACAAACGTAACAACAAATTTATTATACCATTGAACACAGGTTCATACGGGTATAAAAAAATATATATACTTATATGTATACATACATATATCTTTAATATTTATAGTGAATCATTTTCCGCGAATTTTTTTTTTAAATTTACTTAAAAAAAAAAAACAACATTTTGAGCGGTTTTAGCAAATATTGCAAAGTTCATAATACAAAACAGCATTAAATAATTAATATAATTACTTAACTATATAAATGTTATATTAAAATTAGTAACTTGATATCTGTAAGTTTTTATAATTATACATACATATATTAATATAATAATGTATTAATATATTAATGTATATTTATAATTATACATACATATACCAAAAAGAAATATAATGACAATTCGAGGAGTCAAATTAAAAAATCAAACCAAATCACTTTAAACAAACATTGGTTAGTTCAACGATTAATAAAAAATAATCTTAGTTTATATTTTTTTAAGTCTATAGTAATATTTATTCACGCTTCTCAATTAAGATTGAAAATATGTATACTTAAATCTTTTATTTTTTTTTTCAAATCAAGGACTTACAAAAGGAGTAAAGCGATAACCACAATGACATAGTTCGAAATAAGACCTGCCCAGCCGTATTTAAACCAACTTAGGTAAAAGTCAAAATTTTGGACGTTCTTATGCCATTACATAATATAATATCTATCCAAACGTCAGCTTAATTTACGTTTTCGTTAAAAATTTTACTTTTCGTTCAACTTGACCATGTGTGCAAAACCTAGTTTGTACAATACTTAAGTAAATTTTAAATTTTTTAAAAATCTTTTTTAAACGTTCTTTGTTTATTTTGTAAATTTAAAAATGAAATTAATATTTCTGATGTCAAATTTGTGACTATCAAATAACTTAAGTCGGATAGTTTAAAGTTTCTTTAAGTTTTAATGTAAATGTGACATTTCTTCGTTGATATTTTTTTCCCTCATCCTCTATTATATTTTTAGCACAAATGGGTTTATTTGTTTCACTTTGTCCATCTGTCTGGGAAATTTTAACTACGTATAAGCATCACCAAAAAACTAATTTCGTGGAACAATGTTTTTCTGTAGCCCCACCTGTTACGGAGTTACAGCCCTACAAAGTTCGAAAAAGCTCTATATTTAAATTGTTATAACACAGGTTCTATAAGGTATTTTTTCAATCTAGAAACGCCAAATGATAACTGGTTTTTTATAAATATATATATAAAATAAATATGTGGCTTTGCCATACGGTATTTAAAAATATCGTTATGTGAAACTCAATTTTTGCAAAGATTTGAACCCCTTCTATCTCTCAAACGGTTTAACTTAGAAGCTTGATTTTGAGAGGAGTTAGTTCTTTTGAAATAAATATCAGTCATTTCAGGAAATATTTTTGTGCCGCCCCCCGTTTAGGAGCTGTAAACGGAAAATTCTCTATTTTTAAACACCTGTAACTTGGGCACCTGTCCAAATTTTTTTGAAGTAATATACAAAAATTAAATCTCCAAAAATATATTTTAGTTTATGTTAATAATTTTTCTTAATAATATAGGATTACCTTATAATTGACGAAAGTGTGATTTGATTTTTCTCAATTTTTTCTTGTTGTTTTCATTATCATTCATAATTTGCGTTTTAATAAAATACGTAATTTATGTTATTATAAATTTATTTTTCAATAAGTATATCCACGCTTTATTCTAGGCTTATTATGGAATATATTTTTAATTGGAAATGTGCTTTTTTGAAAACCCTTGGTTTCTTCCATTACTTGTTTAAACTTTATGTCAAACATATTAAAATTTTTTTTTTTAACCGGCTCATTTTTTAATTTTTTCTTTAAAATTGTACAATAATTATTTTGTATGTTACTCTTTTCTTTGTTATGTTTCTTATGTTTGCTTATGTTATTTTATTATGCTTCGATATATATTTTGACAAATGGGTATGCCAACATGACGATAAAATATAGTATTTAGGTAATACTTATGTTGAAACTATTTAATTATCGATTAAGTCTTCAAAACAGAGCCTATCAGTTCGTCAAGTTTTAAAGTAAAAGTTACAAATAAAAAAAATGATAGATGAGTCAAAAGAAGTCAAAGAAGACATTTCTTTCCTTCAGTATTCAAAGAAATTTAATATAAGTAATTAGGATAGAGCCATTGGTGTAGTGGTTAAGGCACCGACCTTTCATACGAAATAATTTAATTTAAAGCAAATTTTGTAAATTAAAGGTTTTGGGTTCAAACCTCGGCTGGGTCATATAGATTAATAAAAAATAATATAGATTTTTCTTATAATATATAATAATAAGTAGAATATATAATTAAATTAAAAATAAGTATTATGTCCTATAAATTATAATTAATATGATATTGTAATAGCTAAGTATATAATAAAATAATAATAAACCATAATTCTTGTATAAGATAATAGATGTGTATGAAATAAAAAAGAAACGTCTTAATATTGTACAATAGCTACAGCCGAGTAATCAACGGCTTAGTGAAATTAATGATTCACGAAACTGAAGCTTAGTTAAATATGAATAATAAATGACTTATTGGATGCCCTCCTACACTCCTCATGGGAGTGGAAGCAAAAAAGAAAATAAAAAACTTAGGATAGAAATCTAACAAAAAGTCGAATCCAAAAGACGGTGCAAATTTTATAACTGACCAAGTTCGCTTTCAATTTACCTTCCAACTCTCTCTTATAATCGTATTTCTCTTTAATTCCTCTCCCCATTCTTTAAACCTATAATTATAAACCAATAATTGTGTACAAAGGAATTCTTTCACACAGTTTGGATAACATGCATAAAAAAAAAACTCAATGATCCCCAATTTTCCATCATATGTAAAATACAGTATGCAAAAAAAATTTTTCTAAGTATAATATTTTGCTGACTCAACACTTATGTTAAATATCTTTTTATTTAGTTAATTAATAATTAATAATTTTTTTAAGTTAGTGTGCATTTAAATGAAATAAAGCTCTAATAAATAAATGAAAATATTTAAAGAATAATAAAATTACAATTAAACATGATTTATTAATTATTATATATTATTATATATATGTATAAGTATGTATATATTTTATAATCAAATAGATTGTAAGTGCAAGCGTACTACTTGGAACATAATTCTTATATACGTTACTTATCTTAAATTTTTAATATATGTTATTATAATACATTACGTTTTATTTACAATTTCTTTGTAAGTATTAGTGGATATATTTAAATCTAATGAAAAGAAATAAAGAGAACAAAGTTTAAATGAACGCTTTAAATTATTTTTTTTATTCACATACTTAAAGTAAAATAATCTAATTTATAAAAATTATAAACAGGTAGCAATGTATTTCCATTCAAACTAAAGTGTTTTATATTAAATTCATATTGAATGTTCGTATATATAGAATATTAAAGTTAGATACATTCATACATTTATTACAAAAAAAAAAGAAGAAAAATAAATAAATATATAAAATTATCACTTTAATTTTAACAAAGAAACTTTTTTCTGTTGAAAAATTTGTATTAAAAAAGATGAAGAATATTTATTTTTTATGCAGTTAAGTTTTGTTTTTATTTTATTTAAACTCAAATCAACTTTTTGAAATCACACTAAAAATCACACTTAGGGTATAAAGATAATAAATCAAAAATTGCATTATAACTTAGAACAGAATGAAAAGTGATCCATATACAAAAATATAATTTGAAAATATCATCCTCAAGATCGTAATACGTTCGAGATAATTAAGTTTTAAACTTCGAAGGTAAGCTCTTTCGAACAAATTAGAAAGTTTAATCAGACCATTACTTTTATTCCACTTTGACACCACAGAAGTAAACATTAAATAAAAGCCTTTTTCATTTCTTATTATTTATGTTGAAATATAGCAAAAATTGTAAAATACTAAAATAAATTTTAACAAGTAAATGTAACACCTAAATAATTCCAATTAAATTAAAAATCCATACGTTTTTTGACAGCTGCTTGAAGCGCTTCCCTTTTCTTCCTTATTCAACTCGAATTTCAGGAACGTAAAAGAGGCGGAAATTTCCAAAATCCGAACACATGGTCTAAATCATCGTAATTGTCAGTTTTAAATTTTAAAGAAAGGAATAACGGAATACCCTTGTACCAAATATAAAGGTTGACCTTTATTAGTTTTGGAGATATGTTCGTTTGTTCGTTCGGAAGCCTCTAAAATCCGAATCCATGGTCGAAATCCTCTCAAATTTCAGGGACATAAAGAAAAGATGCCAGAACAGCATTCTACTAAATTTTAAGGTTCTACTTTTGTTGGTTTTGGAGATATGCTCGTTTGCTTTTCTGCTCGTTCGGAAGTTTCCAAAATACGAACCCATGGTCCAAATCCTCTTACTGTAAGTTTCTAATTTTACAAAATCTGAACCCATGGTCCAAATCTTTTAAAATTTGAACTCATGACCCAAATCTTCTCAAATTTCAGAGACATAAAGAAAACATGACCGAACACTCTTTTACCAAATTTTAAAGTTCTATACTTTTGTTGGTTTTGGAGATAACTAATCTCGTTTCCTTCGGGCTCGTTCGCAAGCTTCCAAAATCCGAACCCATGGACCAAATCCTCTCAAATTTCAGAGACTTAAATCAAACATGAAAGAACACCATTGTACTTAAAGGTTCTATCTTTGTTGATTTTGGGAGATAATCTCGTTTGCATTGGGGCTCGTTCGGAAGCTTCCACCATCCGAACCCATGGACCAAATTCTTTCAAATTTCAGAGACATAAATCAAACATGAAGGAACATCACTGTATCAAATTTAAAGGTTCTATCTTTGTTAGTTTTGGAGATAATCTCGTTTGCTTCAGAATCCGAATCCATGGATCGATTTTGTCCAGATTCGAACTTAGCCTTCCTTTCGTAAATAGTAGCCTTCTATATAAATTTCATCAAGATAGCTTTACTAGTGTTTGAGTTATCGTGCGAACGGACGACCGGACATCGTTAAATCGATTCAGGAGATGATCCTGATTCAGAATAATAATTCATGTCCATATCTAACTCGCTTCCTTTTGGTGGATACAAACTCCACACCCCTATAATTAAGTTAATATACCCTATAATTTAGGTGTAGGGTATAATAAGATGCGAGTTACATATTTCAAAGATTTTATTTTTTAAATACAACAGGTCTTTGGTCCAATGTTATATGTTTCATTGTTTAATATATTACAGAAAATTAAAATGTTGTTCGTTTCTGTTTAATAAATCAATAAAACACCTTTTATTGAATATTTTTTTATTTAAAAACAACAATTATTTAAAAATAACTATTAACTGAAAAGTATAAGTAGTTATAGTTTTCTTTTAATTTATTTTTAAAAATTAAATATAAAGTTCATGTACCTCTTAAAATTGAAACAGAAAAAAAAAAAAAAACTTAAAATATTGAAGATCGCGTGTTAAAAATAGGTTAAATAATCAAAGTGCATGAATAAACTTAAATACATTTATATTTAATTTAATATAGTTGTTTTTCAAAAACTTGTATAATAACAATATTCTAAATGTCTTATTAAAAAATACTTAAACCTAATAAGTAATTATTTAATTTAATACACTTCATTAATAATTTAAACTTTCTATCGAAATCTAAGTAATTAAAATATTTACGAGTTACGGCATAAATATTTCTCGCAAAGGTAAAACAGTAAAAAAAAATGTTGACTAAGTTTCCAAGATTGCAAATCAATCGTTCAAATAATGGAGGGTGTTTTGCACAAATCGAGGAAAACAATTGAGTGCTGGAAAGCCCTAAATGCGCTGGGGGAAACAAACGCAGTTAAGCTGCAGTGGATACCAGCGCACTCAGGCTACCCAGGTAACGAAATTGCAGATGTGACAGCCAAATTTGTATTAAACAGACAGCTCAATACATACGAAAGAATTCTGAGAAGAATATAATAGTATAAGACTCAGAAAATTCTAAAACTAAATAGAACCGA
This sequence comes from Poecilobothrus nobilitatus, assembly GCA_947095535.1. NCBI lineage: Eukaryota > Metazoa > Arthropoda > Insecta > Diptera > Dolichopodidae > Poecilobothrus > Poecilobothrus nobilitatus. The sequence continues at coordinate 118,716,055 of OX352774.1, forward strand.
TCTGAGAATATACGTGGGAATTAGCACAGGACACTTATTGCTAAGGGCTCACGCCGAAAGAATAGGTATAACGGAGTTGAATCTACGTAGGGGATGTGGGCAAGAAGCAGAAACAGTACTTCACGTTATGTGCCAATGCCCAAACGTGAGGACCCAAAGGCGAAGAACTTTGGGAGAGAATCAATGGGGAAACTTCTCCGAGGTGAGAATGCTCAATCAAGGAGACATAGTGCGTTTCATAAAGGGAATTGAGTGGCTCGATGAGATGCTGTAGAAAGCGAGCGGGTCGTTGAGCAGTGGAGCACAACGGGTCGCACGGCCTAGGTGTAAGGGCAACTTTATGTCCCCCCTGAGAAACAACAACAAGTTTCCAAGAAACTTTAATTTTTGTTTCTATCAAAGAGAGGTTCTAATCACCCAAAAACTTAGAGGAGTCCTGTTTGAGAATTAGGACAAAAGTTAAGAAAAAATAAAATACTGGTAAAGGTAATATGCTAATTGACAACAATAAATCATTAAAATAAAGATAAGGTTCTAAGAGGAGCCATACATGAGCCGTACCTTTATCATAAATCGGTGTTGACTCACGAGGTTGTATTTATATTACAATAATAAATATTTTTATTATTTCAAACAAATAGAAAAATAAAAAATTAAATAATTTCTTGAGATAACAGATGGTGTACAAATAGCTTAAAAAGTGCTTGTGTTTTATTGTTTTGTGCAATAGCTATTGGCAAGTAATCAACGACTTAGTGATTAATAATTAAAGAAGCTAATAATTAGATAATTATATTACTTACATAATAATTATATATAATAAAAGTAATTAAATAAAAGTAATTAAATAATAATAATTAGATAATTTATAATTAAAGAAGCTAATAATGTCTAGTCTAATTTATACAAAAAAAAGACTGTGTATATCTCATAATAGTATGTGGATGATGCATGACTAATGATACACTATGATGTAAAAGGAGTAAAGGCACATGACTAAATGTTTTTCATTAATTGCCACTTCATAACTAAGATTATTGGTTTCTTTTAAACCTAAAAATACGTTAGGTGATCAGTTTTACTTTTAATTCAACCAACCGTTTAAAAACGATACAAAGAGATTAATTCAATTCAATTCAATTTATTTATCTCAACAACAGCTCATTCGCTCGTACAGAGAATATACAAAATTATAAATTCACAAAATAGAAAAAATTTAAATGTAAATAGAAAATATTTTACTATTTATTTACGTACCTACCACTATTTATTTACGTGCCACTATTACTAATACGTTTTCATTACAAAACGATTACACCTTACGCACCTTTCTACATTTTCATTTCCATTACATCTTTTTACATAAATATAATAATATGTAATCATATTTTACTTATACAAACATCTGAATATTATATTATAAGTGTAAAATTGATCATACAATGGTTGATCAAGAAGAACAAAAATAGCAACAAATAATCACATTTAAAATGGTTTTAAGTGAAAGTTGAAGTTATAAAAATTTTATATTTACAGCGAGAAAATTTCAATTTTTAATTTAAAAATTCGTATAGAGTATATCTTTAATTTAATTGATGTACAAAAATGTACTCGTACAATAGGTAACTTTGAAAAATATGTGTACAGTACAAAATAATGTTGAAGTGAATGCGATAAAATTTATATACATACATACATTGTTTGTATATTTACTATTATGTACTGTTATAATACATGTTCAGATGTTCAGTTGTTAATATTTCTTTTAATTTCCATTTGCTTTTGAATTCAACGTTAAATTTTATTTGTACTGCGAAAATGACAACTGACGACAAGTTTTTGTTGTATAAAGCAAAAGGCTACTATTTTGTATAAACAGTAAAGGCTGTATTTTGTCTAAAGAGTTTTGTACAAAAATTGTTATTCGGTTTTCTTTTAAACAAAATAAAAAATGCTTTTGCTCCACTTTAAAAAAAAAAAAAAGAAACGATGACGCAATTAAAAATCATTTTCTAAATTGCATGAATTTTGGGTAGGAAGTAATTTTTAATAAAATAATATTTGTTATTACTTTTTTTATAAAAATCATCTGTTTGGTTATAAAAGATTTACATACCTAGTTAGTTTAGTTTTAGGCGCTTTAAAGATTCAAAAAGAAAAAAAAAAATTAGAATTTTTTGTGAAACAAATGAATGGATGAATCGCAATAGTATGTAATACGTAATCAAAAATTAATACATAAGTATATAAAATACAAAAATAAAAAAGAGGTCAACAGCCGTGAAAATACTCGCAAAAAAAAAAAAAAATATTAAAAAAAATATAACATGAACGAAGTATATAATAACTGATAATAGTTTAATAAAAAAAAAAATAATAGTAATATAAATGCAATCAATCACAAGTTAGTTTCAAGTTTTTTTACAAGTAAAAAAAATTTTTATTTTTTTGTGTTTATTTTGTTCTTGAAGAGTTTTAACGTTTTTTTTTCTTTCATTTTAGTAATAAATATTTCTAACTGTTGATTGACTTTTAGAATTATTTATTTAAATTTTAGATTGGTATGTAAGTAAGTATATAATTTAATCTTGAATTAAAACTATTTATTATGTAATTAATAAAAATATTTGATTAATCAAAGATTTAGAACGAGAAGAAAAGAGAAATTAAGTTATTATTGTTTTTTTCCATATTTTTATCCTATTAAATTAATAGCTGACCATTAACAGTGCATCATTAAGTATAAATCTAATTTTCTGTATATACTTAAGTATTAAATGTTTGCTCTACAGTTGGATCAACTTTACGGTAATTTACTTCAATATAAGTTTCAAAGAAAATTTAATTAAGGAATAAATATTTTAAAAATAGGTCAACGTGCGAATAAACAATGATTATTGATAGAGCTAACTATTACAAATTTTTTGTTTGAATCATGTTAATTTTTGTTTTAAATTTTCTGACCTATTTCCAACTATATCTGCTAATTTAATAAAATTTCGTCAAGTTTTAGTTTACCCTTCAAACAAAAAACAATCAGTCCAAATAAATAATTTAAAGAGGTAACAAACTTTTTTTTAATAAATATATATTACATAGGTACTTATGTAAGTAAGCAAACACAAATAGTTATATAAGTAAATTTGAATTATGGTGTTTGCAGAATTAAGGTAGTTTTTTTCTTTTTAATTTTTACAAGAGTTCATATTAAATTTTAATCTCATGAATCATAAGGCAGTGATTCAAAATTAATTGAGAATCAAAGTAAAGTTTGTAAGTCAAAGTAAGTTTGTTCTTAAAAATAATTGTTATGACTTATGACAATCACTATTGTTATAATTATTGAATATTGATCAATGACTTGACTAATCCCTTATTTCACACTTACATTTTTCTAATTTTTTTAATATATATAGGTAGGTACGTAACTATATATGTACATACATTATAAATCACTGAAATAAAAAAATAAATTAAATTAACAAAGAAAGAGATTTACTTAATTTTCTAGCTTAGATTTTTTTTCAGAAATTTATTTTTAAAATAAAATTTCAAACATAAAAGTAAAATAAAAATATACACTGTCTGCTATAAGTATACAAAAGTAAATAAATTAATAGATCTTCATTAGTTGCAACAACTAAATAATAAGTAGTAAAAATAAAAAAAATAAATGTTTGTAAATTTCTTATTGGAAATTAAGCTTAAAATTTTTAATTTGCTCGTTTTTTTTTCAAATTTTTTCCAGACGTTTTAATCTTAAAATAGTTTATATTATTTGCAAGAAAACTATTAAATATTATGTATGTACTTTAATATAGCGTGATAATATAGTTTCTTGGCATTTCAAGGTGATGGATAAATTAAAAGTAAAAATAAAATATAAAAAAATACAGTGGAGAAGAAACAAAAAAAAATAAAACACCACTTGTTTATTTGAAAAATTTTCGCTTTATGATTTTATTTTTTCTTTTTTTTTATCACTTTTTTTTGTTTGTGTACATAATGCAATTCTATATTATTTTTATGCCAGAAATCTGAAAATAGTTTTTCATTCCTTTTAGTATCAAATGCATAATGAATATCAAAAACTAAATATAAAAATCTGATAAATTACTTAAAATATATTCGTTTCTTTTGTGTTATTGTGTGTTAATTTGAAAATACATAATATAATAAAAATTAATAACTACTTATTTCAAATTTGTATCATTTTAAAATGCGTTTTAAATTAAGTTGGGTATGTTTGGAATAAAAAGAAATGAACTTATCGAAATATTATTTCTCATCAAAATTAATTTTGTAATAAGTATTATTTTTTAAGTAATTAAATATTCATATATTCATATTATTTTTATTTACTTATAATATTCCAGATAATATTAAAAATGTAAATAAATAAGTACGTAGTAATGGTTTTAATTACGATATAAAAAAATATTCTGTTTGAATTCTGCAGTATAAAAAATAGTCTATTGAAAATTCAATTGAATTTCAATTTTGCTGATTTAAGATTTTAATTTAATAAATAATAAAAAAAACAATTCATAAGCGCGTACCTATATATTTTACAAATTTTTTGAGAAATTAAAAAACGAACCATTTTATTATAAAAACAAAAAGTCACAATTCAGACGCAATATTTGAAGAAGATCAAATCAAACCTACATATATTTATTTTTCCTTTTTTGCATATTTCAATATTTTAAAACTAGGACAAGTAAAAAATCTCTTTAAAGGCTAGTTAAGTAAATTAGTTATAATAAGATAAATTAAAAATATTAATTTGAGAATTGATCATCTCATTTGCACTTACCTACACTTACAAAAGTCTTAAAAAATTCTGGTGGAATGTTTGTAGCTCTACCATCAACTGATAATGGTGGTGTTACACGATCATGTTCATGTAATAAATCCGTACCAGTTACTATTGTACCAAGAGGATAACTGGCAATAACAGCTGCTGTTGTTGCTGCCGATGACGATATATATTGATTACCTCCTAAATATAATTGTTGCGGATGACATGTAGTTCCAATTGTCGATGTTGTAGCTCCTCCACCATCAAGTAAACCCAATGATGTTAAACATGTAACATTTTCTTTTTGTAAATATCTTAAGGCTAACCAAAATTTTTTTATATCACCAAATTTTAATTCATAATTTAATTTATAACGTAAATCTTTTATATCATTTTCAGTCATTGATAATAATGTTCGACCATCAATATCTTCACCCCGAATGCAACAAATTACTGTCCAATGAAATTTTTGTTCTATAGCCCATTCTAAAACTTTTTCAGTAGTCCAATCTAATACTGTTTCTTCTGAAGCTGACGTTCCGATACCATCATTGGAATTAGTGGAAGCACTCATACAATTTGTCATATTTTTTAATTTTATTTATAAAAAAAAACTTGATTGGAATAATTTTTATATTATTTTACTCGTAAAAATCTTTAATATTTTTAATATATTAAATTCTCACTCACTTTTAACTAAATAACAATTAAAAAAATCAGTCCTAATTAAGAGAAAAAATCTTTCAATTGGATAAGTCAATAAACACTAATCAAATAAAAAATAATAAATAGGATATAACATAATTGAAATGAAATAAAATTAGAAATAATTTGTAATACTATTATTTTTAATAATATACATTACAATTTGGCAAAATAAAAAGTTGTTTTAGCACTCAACACGAATACCAAACTCTATATCCGATCGTTTCTCAAAAACTAAATAAATTTTTATTTCCTTTTTCAATTTAATTCTGACATATTTTTGTAATTTTATTTTTTAAAGTTGTCAAATCTTTGACAATATGACAAACATCACATACCCATGAGATCTGATAGGGTTGAAACTTTGAAAGTTTTGATAAAATAATTTTTGATTGTCTCTTTTGTATCAAGCATGAAGCACTGGAAGCTCTTTGTTAATTCTTTCTGATGTTTCTGATTCTTTTTGTTATCAAAATTATGCTTCTGTATGACTGTATCAAACAAACGTCAGTCATTTAATAAAAATAAACAAGATTTCTTAAATCTGTCTATTTAAGGAATTTATTTAAAAAAGAAAAAGAATTTGTAATTAATTTTTATAAAAATTATATTTAATTTTACACTGGCAATTATAAAAAATGTCTTTAGTTGCTTACGATGCAAGTAGTGATGAAGAAGATGATAGCGATGTTGAAGACAAAGACGAATATTCATCCAAAGTTTTATCCTCTAAAAATAAAAATGAGAAAAATCCAACTATTAATCAAATAACGGCGGTATATACAAATGGCCACATTAGCGATGAAGAAGATGAATGTCTCAATATAAATAATAAGTACGTACATTCTGATAAAGAAAAGGTTGAACGAAAGGGGCTTCATTTACCTTCTCCGAAAAAGTCTATTGTCGGAAATATAAAAGCAGAAGAGTCGACGAATTTACCCTTTCAATTAAAACTGCCAGCTCCTAAAACTTCATCGGAAACAAAAAATAGTTTCGATATAGTTGAAGACGATGATGAATTTTTGCATAAAAAAGAAATTGAACCACCGATTGAAAAACCACCACCTCCCAAGAAACAACCGGTTAAAATTACTATTCCTTCCCTTAGCCAATTTATGGATTTTAAAGTGGAAAATAAAAAGGAAGTGACTCCATCTACATCTAATAAGTCTGCGTCATTATTGGCAATGCTACCTGATCCACAAAATGAAAATGTATTTAATGCAAAAAACACAGAAAATTCGAAAAGATTTACTACGACCACTTCGGTTACAAGTTTAATCCCAGATCATATTAAAAACAAAAAACTGAAAACTATAAAAAATTCCGCTATTAGTAATAAGAAACAAAATCAAGCTAAACCGTCTACATCTAAATCTTTATTAAGTGATAGTGAAGAAAGTGATGAAGAGCAAAATGAAGATTTCTTCTCATTAAATACAAAAAGTAAATTACCTGAAGTTAGTGATAGTGAAATTAAAGCTTTGGTTGATAAAAAAGTAGCGCAAATGACAAAAGTTTCAAGGAAAATTGATGAAATGGGTAAGGAAGATAAAAATCAAGTTGAAAATGATGCCGAATTTAAAAATGAGAACAGTACTTCATCAGTTGATCAACTTGCTCTTGAAGCTTTGGTTGGAGCAAGTCAAGCAAAACGAAAAAAATTTGTTGAGGATGTAAAGATTGTAGAAATATCTAGTGAACAGGTATTACCAAATCGTGATGAATGGATGAGAGCTTCTTTAACAGCAGAAACGTCATATCAACCAAGAGGCTTATTGGTTGATGAAGAACCTGCTCCTGGTACTAGAAAGAAACACCAAATTACTTATTTAGCTCATCAAGCAAAAGCAAACGAAGCTGAATTACAAGCAATGTGGGCTGCCAATAGACAAAATAGAAGAGCAGCTGCTAGTAAATATGGTTTCTAATATAAAATAAAAATAAAAATTGAAGTTTAATAATGTATAATTGAATGTGTAAAATTAAGTTTATTATTTACAAAATAAAATCTTTATAAAAAAAATAATTACAAAAACAGATAATTTCCACAATCCTTATATAAATTTCTACAACCATGGCAAAGATTTTTTAATATTTTTTCATTATTTCCTTCTCCATACAAATTATCCCATGCTTTTTTTTCTATGTTGTCAGTATCTTGCAAATTTTCTTCAATCGTGTTTTGTGAAGTTAATCTTGAGAATTCAATATCTAGTAGAGTATTTGAATCAAAAAAATCTAAATTAGAATTACAAAATATGCATTTAATTGATGTAATGTTGAGGTCATGCAATTTTTCTTCTAAACTTTTTACATGGTCCATTTCATTGACAGCAATTTTATCGCCAACACGGTACACAGTTGAAATAGTTGAAGAAAATCCATTTTGTAAATTATTTATAAAATCTTTCGTTAAATTTTTTATACTAGCATTAGTTCCTAAATTTGAACCATACGGTATAAATTCTGGAAGACAAGTATTGTATAAATTACAAAATTTCAAATAGTTTTCTACTTCTTGAACAATTAAATCTTTTAAAGGTCTAATAAATTTAACATTTTCATATCGATTGTCACATACTGAAACATCTTCAGCCATTGCACCACCACGTCCTAATGAAACATCTGTTAACAATGTTATTGCTAATTCTGAACTTATATCAGGTAGTAAAACAAAATTAATTCCCAAATAATCGGCTGCTTTTTTAATTATATTTTTTCTTCGCCTTTCTAAATAATCTTGTTTTGAAGTTAACGATTTTATATTTTCAAATTCTTTTTGAAATTTTTCTTCTTCTAATTGTCGTTGTGGATGTTGAATATAGTTGACAATATTCTTAAAATTTATTGGATTTCCATTTCCACCTATGGATACTATATATGAATCATAATTATATTTTTGCAAAAATCTTTCAATCTCATTTAAGTCCAAATTATGTCCAAAATCTTCATCTATGTATAATAGTTTACTTGAACAATGTAATTTTTTAAAAGTATTTTGACTTTGTGCATAATATAATATATCAGCTAAAACGATAGATGCATTACTACCATCAAAAAGTATTAAAACTTCAGAATTTTTAGGCAATAATCTTGACGAACCTAATGTAGCTCTAAATTTGTGACGAACATTAAATAAAAAACAATCTTTACATTCTGGATCTTTAAATGCTATTTTTACTACAGCTAAATTTTGATTACATTTCTTGCACATTTCATTTTTTATTGATCCCATTTGGCATGATATATCCATATCACTGTCCTTAGCCATAGCATGTGCACCACCTTCATCACCAAAATCATCATCTCCAATACTACACATCTTGTAAAATTAGTTTAACTTATGCTAAAATTATTCTTTAAATTTGAACGAAAGAAAATCAAATCCAAATGTACAAGACAACTATTTGAAGTTGGATTGGAGTCAAATCCAATCAAAACCAATTAATTCTTTGCTGGAGAGCTGAGAAGAGAATTGGGAAATAAAACTCTAAATGACAAATTCACAATTGTGATAGAAATTTGATAGATGGACAAATGAAATGAAAGTTCAAAATGAAACCAAGCCACCTACATACTGACAAGCCGAAGCATTTATATTTTATTTTAAATGATTGCTGTAGTGGTTTGATTATAAAAAATATAAACAAAATTTAATCGAATTTCTTCATATACGGTATGGTTCTTATTTTTCTTGGCTATTCGAAAACTAAAATAACATAATTGCCTATAAGATAATTTCTAACTGGAAAATAAAAATTAAGAAAAAATTAATTAATAATAAACAAGTGAATAATTAAATATAAGTGAATAATAAACTAAAAATGATAAAACATAAGTAATTGTTTTTTATTGCTATATTTCTTTATTAGTGCTATATAATTACAGTCACTTTTTCATAATTCTTTAAATATATTTTAAATTAATTAATTAAGTGTAAATAAAATTTAATTAAACAAAACACGTTCTCATTATTAATTAATATTCGTTTTTAATTTTTATTTTCCAATTAGAAATGCAATTGGAAATTATTTTATTTAAATTTTTAATACCCAAGAAAAAAACTTTTCATATCATATGTATAATATGTAGAAGTTCATATATTTGGCATAACCTCTACGGAATGTTAAGACTTGTGTTAGTATATAGATGGTTTTATTGAAATCAATTATGATATTGATGTCACAAATAATCGATTTATTTTTCTATCTGCTTACAGTTATAGATATAATAAAATATTATATCTATGTTTACAATTGTCTTATAATTAAATATTCGACTGAAATAATTAATATTTCTAATAATACATAATCGATTGAAATAACATCTGATTTTGACATTCATATCACGTGTAATAAATTTCTTATATGTTAATAATTTGTATGTTTATATGATGAATATTGACGATTGGATATGCTAATACGATAACAAAAATATCGCATCTGTATTTTCTTATTTAAAAATAATGGTTATGAAAATAAAACAAAGTAAACAGACAATATTTTTAATTCATTCTTGTTATTTTAATACAAATACACCATATAATACAAGACGTGTTGTGGTAACTGGAATAGGGGCTATCAGTCCTTTAGGAAATAATGTTCAAACATCATGGGCGAAATTATTAGCAGGCGAAAGTGCTGTAACAAAATTAGGGGAAGACTATAATAATATCCCATGTAGAGTTGCAGCTCAAATTAATAGAGACACTTTAAATTTGGAAAATCATTTTTCCAAATCAGATATAAAATGTATGAGTTCTGCAACTTTATTAGCTCTTTTAGCTGCTGAAGAAGCATTTATATCAGCTAAATTAAAAAATATATCTGACAAAGATAAAGAAAGAGTAGGAGTATGTGTCGGCATGGGTATGTTTGATTTATCTGATGTTTATTTATCTTATCAAAACCTTGTGAAAGGATACAATAGAGTTTCTCCATTTTTTATTCCAAGAATTTTGCCTAATATGGCTTGCGGTCATATAAGTATGCGTTATAACCTTAAAGGACCTAATCATTCTGTATCAACTGCATGTGCAACCGGAGCTCATGCTATTGGTGATGCATTTCGTTTCATTAAATATGGCGATGCTGATATAATGCTAGCTGGAAGTGCAGAGTCTTGTATTGATCGATTATCTGTTGCTGGATTTTGTAGATTACGTGCCTTAAGTACATCATTTAATGATGAACCAGCTAAAGCATCCCGGCCTTTTGATAAAAAACGTGATGGTTTTGTTATGGGAGAAGGTTCTGCAATTTTGGTTTTAGAGAATTTAGAAAGTGCAAAAAATAGGAATGTACCAATATTAGCAGAAATTCTGGGTTATGGATTATCTGGTGATGCATATCATTTAACATCGCCAAGTGAAGATGGTACCGGAGCTCAATTAGCAATGAAACGTGCTATTAAAGAGGCCAAAATAGATTTATTAGAAATTGGTTATGTAAATGCTCATGCAACTAGTACTCCAACTGGCGATAAAATTGAAGCAAAAGCAATTAATAGTTTATTCGGAGAAAATGTTGAGGTGTCTTCAACAAAGGGTGCTCATGGTCATTTATTAGGATCATCTGGTAATTTAGAAACATTATTTGTTGTTAAAGCTTGTGATGAAAATATTATACCACCATCAATTAATATTGAAGAATTAGACAGTGAAATTAATTTAAATATTGTTAAAAAACCCAAAAAATGGAATAAAGAAAAAAGCAGAAGAATTGCATTGAAAAATTCATTTGGTTTTGGTGGAACTAATTCTTGTTTGTGCTTATCTAGTTATGATGAAGAAAATTAAAATTTATTTTTAAGTAGAAATATGAATAAATGTATAGTTATATTTTATCCGAAACAAATAAATTCAATAAAAATTACATTTTTATTTGTCTTTTTGATACAATTGTTATTTTATTACTCATGTGATTAAAATATTTTGCATAAAATTTCAAAACTTATTTAAAAATATTGAATAACGTTTAACATATAAATTTTCAACTACAAAAAATATGTAAGAGATCGTATCTAGATACTCACTTAAAACAACTTTTAAAAGCTTAAGTGATAAACCTTCAAAACGTGTGGTACAAATGAGTGCCTAGACAAGAAATAAGTTTATTTAAAATTTAACTTATTTATTAATTAAAAGAATTTTCTGTCTAATTTGTGCATCATAAAACAAAGTTTTTTTTTTATAATAAGAAACAGAATTTGCGTGAAAACAAATGAATAAGTGATATTTTATGGTAATTTTTCAGTATATAAAGTCTTTTAAAACACTAAAATTATTAAAAAAATCAATTTAAAATTAATGAACTTCACTCAAAAAAAAAAAAACTAAAAGTACATTCAACAGAAAATTTGCATGTAATGGTACTTATAACTAACTTTCTTAACAAGAACAAATATAAACTAAATAAATATATATTATTTATTTTCTTCAAATATTATTTGGTTTTCCAGTTTCTTTTTTTAAAATTTTTTTTTAACATTAAACTTGTTATTCGTTGTATAAAAATTGTAACTAATGTTAAAAAAAGTTGTACATTAATAAAAATTTCATTTTAAAAACTTTTTTTATTTATTTAATTTAGAGTTTAATTTAAGTTTTTAAATTATAAATTAAAAATAATTTTCTTTGGTTTTAAACATTAAGAATTAACAAAATATTAAATAAAATTCGTTAATTTTAAATGACAATAAAATATTTAATCAATAATTTCAGTATAACTAGTGATAATTTCCAAAACTAATGTCTTAATTTCGATATTTTTTTTTAAATGTCTTTTTTTTTTTTTAATTTTTGTAAAAAAAAATCTTTACAAATATGTTACTAAATGAATTTTAGAAAATCTAAATTTAACTAAATTAAAAATTCTAATATTTAACAAAAAAAAAAATTAAAATAAAAAAAAAAGCTAATCGGCACTTTCAAGATCTCCACATTGTTCTAGTAGAGTTTTCATTCTTTCAATTTTATTTTTTAAGTCATTATCAGATTGTACTTCTTTATTTTCTTCAGGTTTTTTTGGGAAAAATAATTGTTGTAAAGTTATAAGTACGAATACGCCGGGAATTATATGATTTAATCTATAAACTGAATCTTGGCAATAAAGAACACAACCAACAGCTAAACCATATAATATACCAGATAATATTGTATAACCATGAACGTTACGAGGTGCACCAAATTGCCATAATAATGAAATTGATACCAAAACAATTAAAGCTGGTATAAATGATGGATCTGGTATCAGTCTTGGACTATATGAATAATTTTTAGCCCATGATATTGTTGCTGGTAAATTAATAAGTGTTAGAATTCCAAGTAAAATTAATAAACTCATATGAAAATTAATACTTGAAAAACTATCATGAACTGAATCATATTCTAAACGTTCTAATGATTCTTTTTTCTTTTTATCATCTAAAATTTGTTTTTGTCTTGAAATTGCTTCATCCAATAATTTATTAAGCTCTTGTTCACTTATATTATCTGGAAAATCCTGTTCTGAAGCAGCATCATAAGCATTCAATAATATTTCACTATTTTCTGATAATTGTTTTGTATGCAATTCATTTGATTGAGTTGCATTAATTATTTGATTTTCTTTATCTTCTTCATTATTTTCATAATTTTGTGAGTTGTCACTGGTTTCTTTTTTAGCATGCTTTCTTTCTCTCAGTATTTGTTCTTCTTCAACTTCTATAGTGTTTTTAGCATCTTTATTTTTATGATCAGTTGAATCGTCCTCAACAATTTCATTTTCGGAAATTTTATTTGAATTTTCCCCTTTTTCAGTTATTGCTAAAGTTTCGGTAGCATGATCGTCAATATCTGTGATTTCACTTTCACAGCTGTCCTCTTTACTTTCTTCTTCCTCCGCCTTCTCTTTTTTGAAAAACTTAGATTTTACTTTTCCGAAAAGTTTTTCAGCTATCAACTAAAAAGAAAAATGGATTAAATTTTAGTTTCGTTTTAAAAAAAATGTGCTTTAACCTACTTTGGCTGTATCATATACAAATTCTTCTAAATAATCTTCATATTGCTTTAAAATTTGCATGAAATAAATGACACAACCAATAATCATTGCGACACCACCACATGATGAACTTGCAACAACAACTAAAATAACTCCAGAACTTATTGGTATTTTTTCTATAATTGGCATTACAGAATCTGTAACACTTGGTAATGAAATCGGCAACTTAATTATTCTTAATAAAATTTTATGTGCCATATTTCCATAGATTTTAATAGACAGCCAAAATACAAGTGTCACTGTTAATAAAATTGCAAAAGCAGTTCCATGTATTAAAAATGATATTATCATTGAATCACTATGTGAATCTAATTCAGGTAAAGGTGGAATCATCTGACATAATTTTCCGAAAATTCGCGACATTGTAATAATAAAGAAGGATGAACAAACTAAAAGACCAGTTTGAAGTTTTCCACATTTAAAATTTAATTTTTTAGGAGTTATAGTTATTTGATGACGGAAAGCCATTAAAAGAATTCCAAGTAAATGAGCGGGTAACCAATGAAAGTATTGATGTAGTATACGATACATTGTACCACCAAAAGAATTTTTAAATGTTATTCTATAACGACAATTTGCATCCAAATGTAATTGTACAATTATGGGATTTGCAGTTGTATTATATCCTGGTAGTTTACTTTTTGGCACTTCAATGTATAATGGTCGATTTTCTTCATCTGTAAAATGTTGATACTTGTTACAACCATTCAGCCATGGAATACATACTCGAGCCACAGAATGATGATTTTTCTGAGAGCATGATCTTGGTTTTATGTTAAAAGATAAAGATTGATATGAGTCGTCAAGTTCACTTATTTCAAATTTATAAAATGAACTCCCATACAGAGTATCATCCAAGAGAGTATTAGTAGAATATGAATTCCATTTTGGCGCTTTAATTTTAATGAATCTAATAGCGGGATCAAAAATGTCTATACTGTAAGAAAACTGAAATATATTAAATAAAAAATATTAAATATTTCTTTTTTCTATTCCAATCACTTACCCTTTTTCTGGTTGGATTAAATCTAAGAATAATATGAGTCCAATCCAAATATACATCTCTTATTTTATGCAAATCTAGTTTAATTATAATTTTATTATCACCAATAGTTGGTATTCTTGTTATATATTTGGATAAAGAAATCCCTTTTCTACAATATCTCATGTTTTCACTGAAATCAATAGCAGCACACCCCATTATAAAATTTTCATCATATTCTGTATTAACAGCTACAACTGATAAATATTTGTGATGAGGTGATTCAGTTAATCGGATCATTTGAATTATAGTCCTATTAAGACCATTATCATAAATTTTACTAAAAACTCGACGTGAATCTTCTTCCCATTCGTATACATCCTTTTTAGCAGATGGCAAATTTATTTCTCTTACACGTTGTCCATAATCTGGTTTTACAAAAAAATGTTTTGCTTTTGCAAGACGAAGAGGTTTTTCTTGTATAAAACGTTGAGCAAATCTTTCATATTTACGATTTCCAGAATACGGAATTATAATACTATGCAAAAATCTATTGAGTACTAATACCATTTGAAGACACCATACTGAACAAAGGTGATCTGTAGTTGTCCATACATTTGACATTGAAGTACTTAATATATTAATATCACTATATTTAGAACTTGTAAGACCAGAATGAACAATATAATCTCTGGATCCCCCACCAATTGATATTATTAATTTATCATCTAATGACAAAGACTCATTTTTTTTATTAATACTAATTGGCACAATTCCGTTGCAATAATTCGTTTCATTACTTGTTGGTTGAAAACTTCTATTTATTTCTAAATATTTGTTGACTTTGTTATAAAATTGTGAAAAATATTCATCTATTTTTAATACAGGTTCATCAATAGGAGTTGCAATTGTTATAATAGTATTTATCATTGGAGATATATCATCATCAGCAAGTAAGGATTGAGCTATTTTTCCTCCCATTGAATGACCAATTAATATAACTTGATCCGGTTTATTTGAAAGTTTACTGTATAAATTTAATACAGAATATATACTAAGTTTAACAAATTGCTTTTCAACTTCAAGATAACCACCAAAAAGTCCATTATATTCTTCATTGAAATCAATTGAAAAAAAGTCTAAATGTTGATACCATCCATTATCTAATCCTTTTCGTATTGCAACAGATGCTAATGATCTAGCCTGTTTATAAGAGCCAGCATTTCCAGGTATAAATATTACCGGAGCTCCAGTAAAATCCATAGAACGAGCTCTTTCTGTCAAGGCACCCTCTGAATAAGCATATAATCCATATTTTGGATAATATTTATTAGCTGGAAAATTAATTCGTACAAATTGAGGGTATTCAAACATATAAGTCATACGGCAATGATTTGGTTCATTTTCAATTACCGCAAATATTATACCATATAATAAAAATAATGCACAAAAGAATGAAATAATCACAATTATTATCCGAAACATTGAATTAAAGTGAAGTAATCCTCTATACATCCAAAACTAATTAGTAATAATTTTAATTTATTTTTAGCTATTATTCAACAGTAACTAATTGTATATTTTTTTCTTTTTATTATTATTATCTCTTATTTTATTTAAGTATATATTTATAAAATTTTAAATTTTCGTGAGAATCAGATCAACAAAAACAGCTGACGGTTAAATTTAATAATAACCCAGTAAACATAAAAAATAAAAATTATTTTCAATTTCAAGGTTGTTTTAAAATAAAAAGAAAAACTAGAATGGAATAAAAAATTTAAATATTTAATCTAATCTAAATAATATAAATTAATCTAAATAATCTATAATATGCTATATATTATAATATTTAAGATATAAAAATAAGTTTATCAAACTAAATAAATAGAATTTTAAAAAAAAAAATTTAATTAAATTTGAATTAATTTTAAATCAAAATTTATTGACAAGAACCAAATCGTAAACTGTTTCGCAAATTTGAATACAGTAAATCATCAGTTCCGTAATGGCTCCGTACAACTGGTGGTGTAAATTTAAACTAAAATTTAGTTTAGACCAAAAAAGACTATATACCTACTTTGTACTATTCAAATGTAAACATTTGGGGTTCCCGGCGGCTTAGTGGGTAAGAGCGTATAAAATACGCCGTAAAGAATCCCACACATGTCGTAAGAGTTATTCCCCCTTACGTCATTTACAACCACGCCTGAAAAGGAAAGGCTATGTAATTTCCTGTTCACATTTATGTATCAGAGAAATGCACTGAAAAAAACAAAAAAAATGTAAACATTTTCTTTAATCAATTTTTCATAATCCAAGCAAAATTTCTTATATCTTTGATAAAAAAATTATTTTAAACTTATAAATAAAAACATGTATTCATAACTTATTTTTTTGATATTTACTAATGTAAAATAATACAAAAACATAACAGATAATAGTAGTCGCCGACCTTCGAATCGCAATGTATCGGATTCAAATCCAATATCGAATAGTAATTTATATTATTATAATGGTTTATATTGTAATACTATCATAATAATTGACTAAAATTTTCGTGTTCGTGCCTCTAATGTTACATTTTCAGCACATAAATTCTCGACGGATCACAAATTTTGCTCTGAACAATCTGGCTATTATGATTGTTAATTGAAAATAAAAAAAATTAAAAAAAAATCCAAAAAATAATGTCAAAATGTGAATCAAAATGTCAAATTTCTAGAAGCAGTGTATATTATTAAAAAAGAAAAATTAGAGAATACTAGAATAGTAATGGTATTTTAACAACTAAAAAAAGAAGTTTACTATTATTTAAACTCACTATCCATAACCAAGAAAACCTAGAAAAGATCATTACTTCAATAAAGTGTTGAGAAAAGAGTCAACACTTCATACCACAATGCAAAAGATGTCGGTTAATGGGTATTCCTCAGCCTTTTTGTGATACTATTAAGTTATTCACAAAAGAACAAACTTATGTCAAGCTTTTGACTGCACACAGAGATATTGTAGCAAGTATTTTGCCTGTGTAAAATTTGGTGGAAAACATGCGACATCAGCTTGCACATTAAACAACAAAAACCTAATTGTGTTAATTGTTGTGACAATGCCCCTAGCAAGGTAGAGCGGTTATCCTAACGAAAAAGTCAACAACAAAAGAAAAACCAGCAAGCTAACACATGCAACAAACAGAATAATATTCCTTATGTTATATAATAATTCCTTATGTCGCCTTGAATAATATAGCTTTTAGCAACAAATGTAAAAATTCATTAAAACAACAAGTTACTCCAAATATACAAACTGGGAATAGTAAGTTATATGCGCAAGCGCAGATGGTTAAAAACAAACGAGAAGAAGAAACCTTTATAAAAGAAATGTTAAACATTATCTTACAGAAAATGAATGGTCCAAACATTTCGCTTCAAAAACTACGGAACGAGATAGCAGGAATAAAGATATGACTAATGAATTATGAACACTGACTAATATGACTAATACTCTTAAAATTGCCACATGGAAAGCCAACGCGATGTATCAACATGCTCCGAAACTAGAAATATAATGAATGAAAATATTGACATACATATGTCTGATTTCTGAAACAAACCTAAAAAAGCGTCAAATTTAAACATACTCGTTTATGAATGTTATCATACTTTACATTCTACTTACTTTACACTCAGAGGAAGATCAGTAGTGCAAGAATATTTTTAAGCATCATGAAGATCCAAAACTAGAAAATTGTGCAATGCGAACAACAAAAATTAGTATATGGACTTTTAATAAAGACTTTAAGATAGTAGCCATATATTGTCCGAATAAACACTCGCCAAGTAAAGATGATTAGATCAACTCGTTCAAGCCACTAAGAAATAGCTTTATTATAAATGACGATTTCAACGCCAAACACTCATACTGTGGCTTGGACCCACACATGCAAAAGGTAAGGAGCTCTATAGACAGGTACGAAAATATCGATGCGACTTTTTCTCATCTGCTACACTAACCTATTGGGCAACACTTTCATTAAAAACACCGGATCTTATCGACTTTTTTTTTTATTATAAAAGGAATGACTAGTGGCCAAATAGATGTACAAAGTTATGATGACTTATCGTCTGATCACACTGCAGTAATTTTAATGTATAGTAAAAATGTAAAACAAAAGGAAAATATACGAAGTCTAATAAACAAAAAAACCGGTTGGAATAAATTTAGACGAAAACTAAAGATAAATCCAAGATCATTGATAGAAACAAGAACTCAAATAGGCACAGAAATCGAAAATTTATATATATATCAGAAATTCAAAGAGTAAATTCCTTATGTCGCCTTGAAAGAACTGAAAAATGAGTGCATAAATAATCTCAGTAACAAAAGTCCAGGTTATGATCATATTTCTGGAAAATAATAAAAGAACTTCCAGATGTAGGTTTTCGAAAATTGCAACATATTATTAACGCCTGCTTCGAATTAAAGCATAATTTTCGTATTTGGAAACTAGCTTAGACGAACCTATTTTAGACATTTCTTAAATTTCAAAACTTCTCTGAAGTTCTGAATTATTAAGGATGTAATAAAAAAGCATAATTATTATAAAAAGATTCTTAAAAAAAAATTAAAAATAAACGATAAAGTTCTCAATTGTGGTACGTAACTAATTTATTAAGTTTTATTTACATAGTTTAAATAGGTTTGAGGATATACATTTTAGAACATCAAAAGAGGTAATTTTAATAAGTTTGTTGTAAGAATAACATAAGTTTTTAGGACTGGTTGTGGGAACAACCACGATGACTGGGTCTATATTCATTGGTTTATTGGTATTAGAAAGACAAGTGCAGTGGCCAGTGTTATTATTTCTATTTGCCTTTTTCTTTTTCCTTTGCCATGTTGTTCTTTGTTTTCTTGTCTGGTTCGTTGTTTTATATATCTGTTATTATATTATATCTTTGATATTAAATATTTGTTTAAAAAATTTATTAGAGCAATTTTTTTTAAACTTTATTCAAATTTATAAAAAAAAATGACAATTCCTTATTGTAATTTTTTAAACGCCTGGAAAAAAGTGACACATCGAACATAATCTTCATTTTTTTTTAAAAATACAAAATAGTGATGTTTAACCACTATGTAGTACCTATTTTTCAAAAAAAATAACAAAATTGTGCGATAATATGGAATAAATATGGATTGAAAACATTGAAGCCTAACCGCGAAGTAACGTTTTTTTGAGAAATAAATTTATCATAAGTGTTAAACATGTAGATTCTTTTAATAATTTATTCTCTTTTATCTGATTTATGTATATATGTACATATATACATATTGCATATTTATAGTCAGACTGGTATAGTTTTGTTAAACTACGCTTTCCTTGTGCATTATGTTCCTTGTTAGTTCATATGTTCCACAAAAAACTTATTTTTGAACATAATATAGCGCTGCTTTTGGCTTTTACAGTTACAGTGCAGTATGTCAATTTTTATTAACATTCTGAAGTTTTGGTTTTTGCATCCCTGCAAACTTACTTTTTTTTTTGAATAAACTGACAAATGAAATGTCATAATTCATATGCTATGCTATTTTAATTTTTTGTATTTACAAAATAATCTTCAAAAGGGATATTTCAGTTTTTTCATTGTTATATTTAAAAAAATGCTTGCGTTGTTTTTTTATAAATTAAAATTTATTAAATAAAATGACTTTAGTACATCGAGCTTTATTTACTTGGTTTATATTATTAGTATTTTTAATTTTACTTTGTTTACGTTTGGAACCAAAAAATCATTGGAATTGGTAAGCCAATACTTACAAATTTTGTTGATCAAATTTTTTGAAATAATTATAAATATTAGGTTTATAGTATTCATACCATTATGGTTTTTTGATGCTATATTAATAATTTATATAATAATTAAAATTATAACAAAATGGAGAAATTTAACAAGACTGAAGGAACTTCTAATCAGTTACCAACTTTATATAGCAGGTGAATTAATTTAACAGTTGTGTAAACAATATATTTTATTTCTTTTTTTTAGGAGTATTATTGAAAATTGCCTCTCAAGTGATGATTTGTTTAAAATTAGAATATGCTTATTTAAATTTGAGTATATTTGAAATGATGATACCTATATGGATTTTATTACCATCTACAATCATATATGTTTTTGTTAATTTAATTCAAAAATCAGATATTTCATTACAAATAACATCTTAAATATTTTATATATACATAGTATTTTATTTTAATTTTAAGTAAAAATTGTATAATTTAAAGTTTTACTTTTAATTTTAATCAAAACATTTTATTTGTTTTAATAGTGTATATGTCTGTATTTGAAATAAAATAATTTTATAATTGTTTTAAGCGTTTTAGAACTTATCTTAGTATTTTGTAAACATTTGTTTAATAAAATAAATTAGTTTGTTTTGTAACTTTTAAGAATTTTTCATGCACATAAATATATTTATTTTTTAAGTTTTTGTCATGTACTTTTAGTATTCGTTTCTTTTTTAGTATTAAAAATTAAATAAATTATTGATATAATTAAAACAAACTATATAAAAAATAAAATAGTAGTTTTAGTTATTTATAACTTAAGTTTTAAAAGGTATTTAAAAGCGTGTATCAACATTTTTATATCACATGAATTGAAACATTGATAAACTCGTGAACTCGGTTAAATCAACTCGATCAATTATTAATTATATCTCAGGTATCTATTATCTTTGAAATTACAACTTTAAATGGTGGTAGTTACATTGCCGTTATTGAATAAGTATGGAGAAAATTTTCAAAGTAGAAGAAACGAAAAATACATATTTCAGTTAACGGTAGTCGGTATGTATAGTTTGGTAACTTGCGAACAAGCTTTTTTTTTGCTTCAAAAATTAAAAAACATTTAGCTTTTTTTTAAAAGTTTTTCTTTCAAAATACAACTTTTTTTTTGTTTTTTTTTTTTTTTTATTTTTTCAAAATGAAATTCACCTCTCTCTAATACACATATGATAATCTTTCAAATAAAAATTTATTTACCAAACAAGCAAAAAGAATGCATACATACATACAATAAAAAAGGAAATCAAATCATATTTTTGTTTTCAGTTTTAAAATCGATTTTTTAAGGGTGAGTGAGGCGCATACTCACATTAAATTACCAAAAAAAAACAAGTTTTATTTTGTGGGGGAAACTTTTTCATTCTAAAAAAAAAAAAAAAAAAAATTTAACTAGATTTTTCTTTTAACTTAAATTTTTTGCATTGTTAAAATAAATAAATAAAAAAAAAATATTTTCGAAAAATAATAAATTAAAATTTTAACATAAATCTTAAGGGTAAATAATAAGAATTTTTTTTTTGATTCCGAAATAAAAATTAAAATAAAATTTTCAAATAAAAAAGTTAAAACAACAAAAAACAAAAAGGCATCAGTTTTTTATTAACCGGAAATAAAGCGTACACTCAGTTATTTTTATTGAATAAAATAATTATTATAAATTAAATAATTATAAAGTGCATATAAGTGTTCTAGAAAATTTATTGTGTAATCATAATATAAAAAAAATTTTATTCTAATATATAAGTAAAAGTATAAGTAAAAATATTATCATATAAAATAAATATAAAATAGAATTTTTTTTTTTTTTTTCATTTTTCACATGAAAATATTTGTGCAAAAATTTTTTATATTTTAAAAACGAGCAACCTACTCACATACTTACATACATACATTTATAAATAAATAATAACAAAAAAAAAATAAAAAATTAATAAATATTATAAATTAAAAAAAAAATAAATATAAATAAATAAAATAAGAAATAATAATAAAGGAATACATAAAATTTAAAAAGAAATAATTAAAAATGGCAGCAAACACAGGAATTGTATTAAAATCATTATCAATTTTATTGGGATTATTTTTTGTATTTGTTGGTACATTAAAATTAACACCATCAATTAGTAAGGATTTATATAAAGATTTGGTAAGGATTTTTTCCTTCATGTTTTGTTTTTTGTGATAACAAAATTTATTTAAAGAAGTTTAAAAAATTTACGAAAATTATTGTATTTTATGCCAAACAAAGTAGGCCTGTCCCTGTCATACGCATTATGAAAATCGATAAATAATTAATTTCCAAATAGGTAAATCGGTCTAAAAAAATTTCAATTGATATACATATATGTATGTATCTACATTAAATATTAAACTATTGACTAAAACGACAACATTTGTTTTAAAATATAGGGGAAAGAATTTTTATAATGACACCTAAATAAGGAGACTTGTAAGTTGTATGACATCTAAATTTTTTTACAAATTATTGACGAAAAAATTTTTATATCTAAATGATTATAACCATATAATAAATTTAAAAAAATATACATATACCTATGTATGGAAATATAGATTTATGTAATTAACTAATTCCTTTATTCTTTTCTATTATATAATTAATGTTATATAAAGTATGTACATACATACATATATAAGTTAAACCAAAATAATAGAATTCCGTTATAAAGGGGAACGTGTTACAAACATATTGATAAAAAATTAGAGAACAAATTCTTAGGTGAAATAACAGTAAAAAATATATTTAGTTAATATTATCTTTATTTACATACAATATATTTAATTATTTTGAAAATATTTTTGTATGTTTATATTTAAAAAATAGTGTTTACAACATTAGTTTGTTTGTTTGGTATTTATATTTAAATAAATAATGTCGGTCAGAAAATTTAATATAAATAATATAAATAGGAAAATAGTTAGTGGTTTTATTAATAAATAAGAAATAATTAAATTGTTTTTTTTTTTTATATTATTATATCGTCCAGATATAAATATCTGCCTATCATCTTTTTATGATCCTTTTGTCTTTAGTATGTGGGACACCTCGGTACAAGTTCAATTCAATTATAATTATATTTAATATTTTATTTACATTATTTTATTAAAGATCATAATTCATATGAATTTTTTTTTTCATTTTAATAATGCAAACTGATAAACTATTTATTATGCGTCAGAGGATTACAAAAAACTACAAATATATTTATTTAGAAGAAGCAATTTTCAACTAAAGGTTTAAGGTTTTTCAACTAAAGGCTCAAAAGAAAACATTATACCTGATTTGTTAATGATTATAATGGATACACAAATGAATGGATACACGTATGATGATAAACAAAAGCCAGACACAAAATAATATTTATTTTTTTTATATAAAACTTCATTTAAGAAAAATGAAAAGCCATGAATAAGATTATTGCCATTACAGTTAATGTTAAAAACGACTGTCGAATTTTTAAATATACCTATTCTAATTTTATAAATTATTGTTCTTTAAGATACTTACGTTGCATTTTCAAATATAATATAAGTAGTCAGATTTAGTATTTTATTTTTGTCTTTTAGATACATAGGTATAATGTATTTTTCTTTTTTTCATTTTTTTTTTTTTTTTGTTATATATAAGTACTTATATATAATACAAATTCAAAAGTTAAATTGTTTTATTACAGAATAATAAAATTAATTATAAAAAAAATTTTATAGGCGTACTTTTTCTAAAAGACAATAAAAACAGTTTAGAGTAAATAGTTACTGCAAAATTGATAAAAATTTTCTTGGATTTTAAGGCAACGCATACATAATTTAAAAAAGCTCCTAATACATGTAAATTAAATCTTGTAGCTATTTCTGACTTTTAACATAATTTGTAAGGGTGTTTAAGTTACCGACGCTGTCTAAAAATAGTAAATTTTTGATTTTTCATCCCTAATAGCTCTTTAAAAGGGATAGTATAAAATAATTTTCTGAGGTAACGTACATATGCTAATTTTGAAAAAATTTTTTTCTCAAAATTTCAAGGCTAAGTATTATCCAAAAGCGTTGTGAATAATTTTATTTTCATATAACGGTAAATTTAACAATTAAATTTCAAAAACTTGTGTAATTTTGATAAGTATTCGTAAAAGTAAAAACAATCTGTTCTTTTGACGCCTTTTGATTGAAAAGGTATTATGCAGAAGCTGAGTGAGATATATATACATAAATATGTAAATGTATTTGATATTAGGTCTTTTTAAACTTTGAGGGGTTGAGGGTTCTACAACATTTTAAAAGATCTATTCATGGTTAACATTTCATTGTTCTATCGTAAACGATTTATGAAATTTTAATGAACAGATAGATGAACAGAGTGAAAATAAAAAGCAAATTTCTAAAATTATTTTTAAAAAATGTGCATTAAAAATGTGTAGAACTTTGTTACTACCTACCTAGGATTTAAAGGAAAAAGTGTTTCAATTAAAAAAATAAAACTATTTTCATATTTAATTATTCTATACTAATTTTTGTACATATAAAATTATAAATAGTTGTGTTGTGATTAAAAAGTAAAATTTATAGCTTCTTTATTATGTTTTATGATTCCTAAATGAAGGGTTCTATTTTCAAGTTTTCTATAAAACTAAGTACTATTACTTACATATGTACTCTAAAAATTAAAATAAAAAAAAGGAGAAGAAAAGGAAGATAAATAAAGTTTAAGAGCTAATTAAAAGTTATTAAAAAAAACTTATGCAAACTTATCCGTATGCATATATATGTATGTATACATTTTAATGGCATCAATGAAAGTTTAGTTTTGATTAATGTTGAAATGTATGATTCGAACTTATATATTCGAATATTTATATATATATGTATGTACAATATGTAATAACGTATCGAACATACTTTAAAGAAAGTTTGTAAAATATAAGAAATTTTTTTTTTGTTACAAAATATTATTTATTTAAAATTCGATGGGGCTAATTTTAAATTTTATATTAAATAAAAAAAAAATTTCAAAAATATTTTTAATGAATTTTATTTAAAATTCTTACTTTCTATTTATTTTTATTAATGAAGATTAAAGAAATTATTTATATACATCATGATACATGGTTCTTCTCAATATTAACCATTAGTACATTGTACAAACATTAATTATTTTATATTCACATATGTATATACATATAAGTATATGTATGTATATACAAGTAGAGTACATCAAATAATTTAACATATTATGTACTTACCTACATACTTATATATATTTTTAAAAATAAATTATATTTAGACCTGAAATTCCGTTGTCAAAAAAAAAGAAAAAAAAAAAACATAAAAAAGAAGAAAATCAAAAAGTTCTGAAATACTTACATATTTGATTTAAGCAATTATTTGATTTTTTGGCTACCTTTATAAAGGGTTTGAGTTCTTAAAGTATTAAACATAAAATTCATTGCAATTTTATTTTTCTTTTAATCATTAATTCACTCAAATTTTTAGAGCAGAAAATAAAAAAATTTTAATATTTATAACAGAGATGTTCAAGTAACTTTTATATACATATGTATATACATACATATGTGTGTACACATAATTAAGAACATAAAGAAATAAAAAAATTTTGTTATATGGATACCTAAGTAAATTTATTTAAAAAAAATATTATAAATATTTTTTAAATATGTATATATGTATGTACATACATTTATATTTTCATATCTTTTTATTTAAGGAAACGAGACATTTTGTAAAAATTGGCAATGAATGAAAATTTTGTCAAAAACAAAATAAAAAATTGTATACATGAGGTGAAAGTTTAAACTGTAAAACATATGGCATTCATTGTATATATCACAAAAAAAAAAAAATATATAAAATATGTAATAAGAAGTATATTTTAATTTTTACAAAATAAAGTTTTGTAATAATTATTTTAATTATTGTCATTTATATTTAATAATTAATGAAGGGAATATTTTTACAAATTAAATAAGATTATTCGCGTATCCGTATTTCAAATATCTTGATTCATTTTAGTTTTGTATACAGCGTGTTGGAAAGGGAAAGAAGAAATAGGCTGAATGGGTGGTTATTGAGCAATCGATGCCAATCAAAAAGAAGAAAATGATCTTTTAAATGATTTTCGATTTCCAAAAGTATACAGCTCTATTTAATCCTAAGGTATTTGAATACATATTACATATTTACATAGGCAGATTGTTCCATAAGTATATAATTATGTATATGCAAATAAACTCTTGCTTAAATTTTAGTTCGAATTTAGAAAGTAGCATAGCACTGCCTCATCATTGGTAGATATTACTGCACAATGCGTATATTGAAATAGACAAAAAGAATTGCTATTATTTTGTTATTCTTAAACTTCTCTAAAGTTTTTGATTGTAGAAGAGTTATCGTTTGGTTTTGATTCATTTGTTGTTAAGCTATAGACAAAAAAAAAACCATTTTTTTTATGTTAATAAGATGAGTTCGGATTTAATTTATTTAAAATGTGGTGTATAGTAAGGCTTCTTAATACGATCTTTAAGTTAAGTACACACGGGAGACTAAAATTGATAGAGCTCTATGTAAACAAAAGTTTCCTCTGCCAAATGTGTTTACACGAGACTGTAACTCAACAGAAAATTCGCTCTACGAAAACTGTGGTAGACAAATTTCTTGTAGAGATGTAGATTTTTCTCCAGCGAATGTTTAGACGGTTTACATATTTTTTGTATATGGTAGGTCTGTGGTAGAGTAATAAATAGAATTGAATTAAAAATAGATTAGTTTGTTGAAATTAGTTCGGAACAATTAAAAGCTGCGGCAGCTATCGTAGTGTTATTTAATTTAAAAAAAAAATCATAAAAAAAAAATAGAAAGTATTTGGTTCGAGAATGGGTTCAAAAAATACATACTGTTGGATACTATAAAGATTTGTTAAACGAGTTAAGGGTTGAGGATCCAAATTCGTATAAAAATTTTTTACGTATGTCCCATTCAAATTTTAATTTTTTGCTAGGAAAACAAAATATTCAGAACCAAAACACAAACATGCGAGAAACAATTTCAGCTGGAGATAACGTTATAAGATTGGCGATAACGTTAAGATTTTTAATTGGGATGTAATTCATCAAAAAGTTCGATGAGTTTATATGTTTGCTCTCTGTTCCAGACATATTTACTGTCACTTCGATTTTATATTATACTCGTTTTTGCTTTTTTAATAATTTATTTAAATAATTTATTTATTTAAAAATTGCAATAGCTTATTTATTAAAAAAACGTTTCTTTATTAATTAAATTTCACTATTCAACTCAGAAATAAACTCAGATTAAATAATTTAATTTTATAATTTTAAATTTTTAAAATTACAAAAAGTTCTAAAATAAAAATTTGACTTATTTTGATTAATTTGTTGATAAGGAAACCCGTTTTTATAAAGCAAAATATTTACCATTGATTACTTATAGAAACATACATACATACGTATACTACATATATTATAGTACTTTAATAACAATATAATATGCAAAAAATCTACGAAAAAGTCTCTACAGATTTACAAACACGTTTGTAGATTTGTAGAGTCATCGTAGATGTAAAAAGTTCTCTACTTGAAAGTGCTTATACGGTAGACAAATCTCTAGCAAATCTCTGCTAGAGTCGACGTAAAGCTCTACGGTAGAGCTCTAACGAATGTTCATACACATGTAGAGACTCTACCGAGGTTTTTATCTCAATTTTACTACTTTTGCTCTCTCGTGTGTACTTGGTCTTATTGTTTAGTCTGTTCATCTATGACTTGCCCTATATGTTTGCACAATTTTAGATTGTATGTTGATTATGATTTGTTGACTTTACTTTCGGTAGTCCAATTACTAAAATATTATTTCATTCATTACGAGAATGGAACTTGATTCAATACTTCTCTGATTAAAAACAAATGAATTGCTTCGTTTCGTGAAATTGAATGCATCTAAATCATAATCAATGATTGTTTGTACTAAGAAAATTAACACCTTATGACTACCTAAAATTATAATGGATAAGTCAATGGTAATTGAATATGTAAGTAATGTAAAAAGCCTAGGTGTTTTCTTTAACAAAATTCTAACTTGGAACGATCATGTCGTTCTATCGCAAATCTAAAAATGTCCACAGTATTATGGGAAAACAATGAAAAAAATATTTTTATTTTTTATGAATGGATTAAACGTAAACTTGTGTTAGCTTAAGTAGTTCTGCACTTTATATATTACGATAACGTACATCCATATGAATGACTTTTGGTTTATTTATTTAATAGTTAATTTTAAAAAAAAAACCTCTGGTGTAGTCTGATCTAATTAATCTGTCATGTCGAATTTTATTTACTAGGTTCAGTATAGAAAGTATTTTCGAAATTAGGTCAATTAATCTAAAGTTATGCAAACCGTTTTATTCCTTACGATATCTGCCCGTTGTCTAATCACTATCACCATTACAATCTTATCATCATATAAACATAAACTAAAATGAATTGATTTATATGTACATTAAAATTAAGGCAATAAGTGATTGCTTAATTAACTATGTTTTTTTCATAACTGATAATATATGGTCAAAGCTTAAATCTTCTATTATTTTTATTAATAATTTTTTCAAGATTTTCGTGTTATTTATACTGACTAATTATTTTCCAAATTTTAATTCATTATTCGGTTGTATCTTAAACACAGAAACACCATTGAATTCACACATTTTAAATGTTCTTCTGATTACAAAAAAAAAAAAAATTCATTTTGCCACACCAAACTTATAATGGAATGATGTCTTAAAAAATATGTCTTTAGAAAAGACTCTTCATATAGTTACAATTATCAAGACATTTCAATAACAACTTACAAACATTTTTACATTGTATTTAAATTTGAACATTGCAATTTTTTACAACCGTAATCGTATATTTATAAAACTAAATAAGTAGTTAAAAATTAATCCTAGAAGATGTCGTTATTATGTTTATTTACAGAGAAATTAAAAACATTGATAATATATACATAGGTATTAGATCAAATTTTAATCTTCAATATACGCAATTTTTGTTTCTTTTGTACATAAACAATCTTCAATATTGGCATTAACTCTTCAAACCTATATCCTTATTTATAGTTCAATATAAGGTTAGAACGTATAATTTATATAGTATTACCTTAACTTCAATATTCCTATATTTACTACAATGTTTCTTTATCTTTTTATCCTATATGGCTCTATTTAACATTGTTTAAGTATAAACATAAAATATTTGTAAGAATGTTTCTATAAAGTCAATGGTACCGATATATAGTACCAATATTAATTATTTCATATCTTGTAACATAATAAAATATCGATTTAAAATTGAATTGTATAGAAAGTAAATAAATTCCCAAAAAAAAAAAATTAATTTTATAATGTAAAGATTAAGCACTACTATGTGAATATTTCATTGCAATCCTTTAAATATTTTAATACTTTAAGTTTATTTATTTCTATGATTATTTAATTTTTAATTCAAAAAAAAAAAAAAAAAATGATTTTTTTTTTAAATTGGCATAATATTAACTTTACAGAACATATTAGAAATTATTTGTTTACAATATAATAGAAATAAGATAAACTTAAAAATTTTTTTTTTCTTAATTATTATAATTTCCAAATGAATATGTCGAACATTTCAATTTACGAGTAGATATTTAGTTATTTTAAAGCAATAAATTTTATGTGTTCTTCTATTTTTTATTTAATTCATTTTGTAGTTTTTCTTTGAATCTATTATATACTTATAACTTTAATCAAAAATCTATATTTTAAGAATCATTGAAAAATATCTATAAAATAAAAAAAAAATTTTTTTTATTTAGAAGTATCTACATCATATATAAGTATTATATAGAGAGGGAGTAGTAGATGATTGGAATATCAATTTTTGATATTTATTTTTTATTTGTAAAAACTCAATAAATTTTCCAGACTCTTAAATACTCTATTGAAAATTTTGTAATATTAAAAGAAGCGTTTTCTGTTTGATGTTAAAATAGCTAATAGAATATTTATATATAAAAAAAAAAAAAAAAATTGAAATTTATTATTTAAAATTTTAGCCCAATTATTAATAAATTGTTGCGGTATTCTAATTGTTAAAAAAGGCCGTATCTTTTTGTTTACAAATCATACAAAATAGTTGTATCTATTGAGATATTCTTTGGTTTTAGATGAAAATTCAACTAAAAGTCAATATTTATCTGTTCGAGATTGAAATTAAAATAACTAAAACTATTTTTTACTGATCTTAAAACTATACTATACTTAGGTTAAAAGGATAAGTAAAAAAAGGATACAAAGAAAAACATTATTCGTATATAGCTAGAAACGTCAAACTTAATTTAACTGTAAATTTTATACAGTTATAATCAGCTAAAAATGCTAGCTGTTTGTTGTTCATTTTTATTTATTGAGTCAAATAATTTCAACTATCCTCTGTGAAGTTTTATAATTAGCTACTTTATAATGAAGACAATAACTGTGGCTATATCGTCGTTCATAGATTTTTCTAGACAACAATCAGCTGACCATAAACAAAACAATAATACATATATATATTTTAACTAAAACAAACTATTACAACCATTTTGCTATACGGCGAATTTTTTTTTTTAAATTTATTATAATAAAAAAAAAAATCGTAAATTAATTTGATTTTTAAAATTATATTTAATATATAATTTTTAACATTCATAATAATTCTTAATAATCCGATTGAATATGTATAATAATATACATATTTACTTTGGGTACATCTGGTCAGCCAATTAAATTATTTATTTAAACATTTTCTTTTAAAAATAAAATATTAATTCTTAAAAACAAAATTTAAAAAAATTCGAAATAAAAAAATATATAAGTATATATGTACTTATGTATATATACATACATATATATTTCATTACGAATATTTCTTGTGGAAAAAAAAACCAAAAATATATAAATTATAAAAAAAAATATAGAACATATGAATATCACAAATGAAAAAATAAATAAAATGACTTGTTTCCTTTTTTTTTTTTTGTTTTAAATTTTTTAGTGGTTTCCAAAGATTTTTTTTTTTTTTAATAAAATTGTTTTAATTGTTATTTCCATGTTTTTTTCTCAACATATTGTATGCTATATAATTAATTTAAATTAAACTTTTTTATAATATGTATGTATCTTATCTACATACATATATTTAATTTTCTTCTAGTTTTCAAATTGTTTAGAAAAGTCAAAAAACTGATTAACACACCACAGGGGTTTTTGTTTTAAAAAAAAAAAGTATCACTGAACTTGAAAACAGATATTTCAATTTTAAAATTTATATCTAAATATTGTGCAATAATTCCAGTGATAGTTTTTTGATTCTATTTTATTTTTTTTTTTAAAAATAGATTTTATTTATTTTTTATTTTAAATTGAAAGACTTTTCTAAATGAATGGGTGTAATAAAATAGAGGGGCCAACTTTCAATTTTTTATTGTTTTTGTTTTTTTTCAAGTTTATTTTTTCAGTGACGTTTGCATAATATATAGATACGTTGACTTCAGTTGACCGTGATTTTCCATTTAGTATATATTATAAGAAATAAGTTGTAAATAATAAAAATGAAAAATGTTTGACTAATAACTTTATTGTATACGCGGGCCAGTCGAATATGCGTTACATCATTCAGACGATATCAATTTAATTATTTTTGTTAGAATAAAATATGTATTTTTAACTGTTGATTTTCATATAGAAATTTCTGAATCGCATATTCGAGGGGTTAGCTTTATCACCGATAGTGTGGGAGTTGATTTAAAAACTGGCCTGTGCAGAAAAAGTTTTAGAATAAAAGAAAATTACTGAAAAATAATTTTCAATTGTAAATCTGCTGGCTACCAAATGTAATACGTAAATAATGGCACGTACCAGCAAGCTGTTGAGTTGAAACCTTTTCTTAAACACTTGTGAAAGTTGGCCATTGCAATTTTTTTAATTGTAAAACCTTTAAAATTATTGTAAAAACTTAGATTAACTCACATTAGCGATTTCTTTTTTATCTTAAATTAAAAATCTTATTTTATTTTAAATTAAAAATGTTATTTATGAATACGGTAAAAATAAGTATTTTTACCATACTTAATTTAATAGGCATACATTCTATTTCTTACGTATAATTGATTGTAAAAAATTGAAAAAAAAAAATGTTTAACTATACTATCATAGACTCCAAGTTGTTATCCGCTTCTTTTATTTATTTATTTATTTATTTATATTAATATTACAAATCACATAGGATATTACAATATTACAAAATCATCGGCTACTAAGGCCATTTTAGGTCGAATACTATTATTAAATTACACTAATATTATTTATTTTGTTTATAACTATTATATATTTTATATTTACGCTATATTTGGTAGCAAGAAGGGTTTGAACCCGCACTCCGTTGGTTAATAAGCCGTTTGTTTAACCACTACGCCACCTTTTTTTTTTTTTTTTTTTAAACTTTTATTTTATTGTGTATATATCTTGATACAGGCTTAACCTAAAAAAAAGTTTACAAAACGGTTTCATTTCAATTATTATTAACATTTAAAATAAAGTAATTTTTTTTTGTTAATTTATGTAAATTTAATTTGTCTTATATCTATCTCTTTTAAATTACTTAATTTATTTTATCTAAAGTACAAAATGCAAAAAAACTTAAAAAATCATTATTATATCTGGTTGTTTTAAATAAAATTGCCCTAACTTAACTTAACCTACTTAGCCTACTTAACCTACTTAGAACCTAAATTAGTAAGCATTTGCTTGCTATGAAATCTCATCCAACCACCAATATCGTTTTTTAATGCATTTGTCTTTGTCCGGTATGGACATGTCATATTTTAAATTATCTCCATTAATATTGCCTGGGACGTATTCAATTTTTTTACATGTGGCCCGTCTATTATAGTGAAATAATATAGGGACATGCCTTTGGTTTTGAATGTAACCATTTTTATCCAAAAAGATAAAATGCTCAGGGGCTATGAAGCCAGTGAGCAAAGTCTTTTTAATGTACTCCTCATTGTGGTAAAATATATGTGATATTAGACCATTTTCAGGAGTTTTTAGTGCTCTATCATAATGATCTCGAACTAATTTTATGATAAAATTATCGATTCTTATGATTTTTGCTTCCTTGTACAAGTATTTATTGGAATAGTAATGCTTGTAGTCGGATTCAGGCTTTCGATGTTTGTTAATACATACTCTTATGCACTTTCTTTCGAACTTACGTATTTTTTCCATTAGGCTTCCACTAATGTTGTACCATATGGGTACACCATATGTAAGTGTTGGCCTTATTAATGTTTGGTAACATATTATTTTGACCCGGTTGCTAATGTTTTTATTGTAGAACAGGTTTTTGGCAGCCATAAATGCTTTGTTACCTTTAAGAATTGTGTGTTTTATATGCTCGATATAGTTCAGATTTTGATGTAAATGAACTCCGAGATATTTGACAACTTTTCTGTTAGAAAGAGTTGAATTTGGAGATTTTATACAAAAATTTTTCCAGTTCCTTCTAATGTCTGAACTTGTTTTGTCAACCGTATCACGAAATAATATGGTTTCACATTTATTGAAGTTCATTTTTAATATCCAAACTTTACAATAGTCCAAGACGGTATTGAACATTTTTTGTATTTTGGATTGAATGCTATTTACGGTGTCATTCGCGGAGTAAATTATTATATCATCCGCAAAGGCTAGTGTATAATTATTGCCTTTTATTCTATCCAATAGAAATAACAACTCGGAGATAAAGATCGAAAACAGGATTGGTGCGTTGACTATACCCTGTTGCAGCCCGTTTTCGATATGAAATTTTTTATATGGCGTTTTTGCCTTGTTAACAATTTCGAAGGAATTATCGTATAACATACCATGAATTATAGTGATCAAGTATTGAGGAATTTTGTATTTTATAAGTTTATAAATTAAACCATCTAGCCAAATAGTATTAAAAGCTTTTTCTAAGTCAATTAGACAAGCACCTACAGCTAATTTTTTATTAATAAACCAACATATATCAGATGTAAGTTTGTTGATTGTATGTATGGTACTATGCTTATATCTAAAACCAAATTGATTTTGTGGAATTAGATTGTTTTCATTGACGAATTTTGTAATTTTATCGTTGATGATAGTTTCATAAACCTTGCTTATGTTAGGCATACTACGCCACCGAGCTCCTTCTTTTATTTAAATTTAAAATTAAATTTATATTGCCTATTGTTAGGCGTATATTGCTTTAGTTCAGTTTTCACTGTTTTACCAGCTTTTACTATCGTCCTTTTCTATTTGAAAAAATTTAAAAAAAAATAAAGTATTTTGATATTCTTTAAATACAATTGGACAAATTGATAAATAATAATATAAAAAATAAGCAGATTTTTTTTGAAACCTTGACATACTTTACTATAATAATGTATGCATTTTAAAAAAAGTAAACTTGTATGAACTGTTGCACTGCATTTAATTTAAATTCTTCTCAACTCTGTTAATAAATCACAATTTTTACTCATTTTATTAGTAACTATAAAAAATTTAATTCATTATATTTATTATGACAATTTGAATGGAAAATTCCAACATATTTATTTTAAACTTTTTAACTGAACTTTTTTTTTTTTTTAAATAATGACATCTTTAATTTTATCATAAAATAGGAAAAATAAATTTTTTAAATATTTAAATTAAAAGCTTTTTAAATATATTTTGTAGATGGTATTTTCAATGTCATTGGTGATTTTGTCAACTTTTTATTAATAAACAAAATGAACAAAAAAAAAAAATGTAAAATAGATATCGAAATGAAGAGCCGATTTTCTTTACATTTTGTAAGGATATAAGTAAGGCTTTAAAGCTTTTTGAAAATTATGATCGCGAGTTTACACGTAGAAAATATGCCAAATATATACATATAATTCATTCATTTATTCAGTAGATATTTTATTTTTTTTAACTATAATGCATTCTAGAAGGATGCTAGAATGCATTAAACTGGGCTAATAGAATTAAAATCTCACGTTTTCAAACAAAAACTACGAGTTCAGGTGTAGATTATATTTGAAAAAATGAAATTTGA
Source organism: Poecilobothrus nobilitatus (assembly GCA_947095535.1). Taxonomy (NCBI): domain Eukaryota; kingdom Metazoa; phylum Arthropoda; class Insecta; order Diptera; family Dolichopodidae; genus Poecilobothrus; species Poecilobothrus nobilitatus. The sequence goes on from OX352774.1 coordinate 118,751,630, forward strand.
GTTTAAGCTCAGTTATATGCATTCAATCCAGAGAATAGAGATATAAAATCACAAGAAAGAAAATATTTAAATACAGCTCTGTACCCCTACATCTTTAAATCTAAAAGATATAATCATGAGAAAAATTTTTTTCTTTTCTAATATATTTAATAAATTCTAAAATATAATTTAACTTTTAACAAAATGAGTTCTAAACATTTTTTTATTTTATAGCGCACAGAATATGTTAAATATGCAAAGGTTTTCCCACTAACAGCTTTATTGGGATTTAAAATACCATCAAAATGGTATAGAAGATCAGTTGGTATTTTGGAAATAGTGTGTGGCCTTGCAATGGCTTTGATTCCAAATCGTAAGTTGTTTTTATTTTTTTATTATCGTCAACAAAACAACAAGAAAAAAAAAAAAGAAAAAAAAAACAATATTTGATTTAAAGGTTACCAGATGCTTAAATAAATTTGTTTTTGTTTGTTTTTGATCAATAATAAATTTTTTTTATATTAAAATGAATAAAAATAATATTTTAATTTTTTTTTATTTTTAGATAAAGTAAAAAACACTGCCAATGTTACATTACTTTTATTGATGTTACTCGGTGTTTATCAACATTATATGGTCAGTGATCCATTTGAAAGATCAGGACCAGCATTAGTCTTTACATTTATGTTAAGTGGAAGACTTGTTGTATGGTATCAGGTATATAAAAAACAAAAATATTATTAAATTTTACATCCCCCGAAAATATTTTGTTAATTTGTATAACCTTCCGTTCCGACCGAATAAATAAATCGATTTAATATATAAAATTATTTAATTTGTTGTTATCTTTAAAATTTTATTTTGTGTTTTTTTAATTTATAGCGAAAATAAATATTATTATTTTTTCTTAAATCAAATTATATAAAATAATTTCCAAATTCTCTTTCAATTTTAATTTTAGACTAATAAAAAAGAACAAGAATTAGGTGGAACATCACAAACACAAGCAAATGGAGTTAAACAGGATTAAATTAAAGTCATAAAAAATAAATATGAAATTCATTTAATTAAAATTAAAAAAAAAAAAAAAAGACTCAACTAACAATAATTAAGAAAAAAAACAAAAACAAATACATAAGTGAACAAAATAAACAAAAAGAAAATTTAATAATTAAAAATAGGATGACAAAAAAGCTAAAAAAAAAAAATAAAATAATAAATTAACACAAATTAAACTATGACACAAAATGTTTAAATACCAAAACCCAGCACTAAAAAGTATGCGCAACACCCACATCTTTTAAAATTATTTTATTTATTCAAAATTTTTTTTTTTCTTTTTAAATTTTAAGAGATATTAATTTTTTAATTAAATATTTATTAAGGGGATTCAAAATTTAAATGAATCAAAAAAAAAAAAAAAGCAAAGGAAAATTAATGAATTTTCCTTTAAACGAACATAGGGTAATATTTCATGTGGTAATTTAATATTAAATCTTGATATTATGTATTAATTTTTTGCTAAATTGAATTTATATTAAAAAATTTATAGAGAAATTTCCATACACCGAAAATCATTTATTAATTCGAATCAAGGATTTTACCAGAGTGGTAAGAGATTCAAGGAGTAGAATTTCATCTGATAGTTGTCTCCCTAAAAATGCATTTTCTATTGTACTTTTATTAATTGAAATTTTTCAGAATATCAAATCCTTCCTCCTAATAAAATTAATAGAAGCTTATTAAGATGCTTTACAACTGCCATTATTTAATTCCTATATTTATATATAAATGTGTTCATAAATAATTTCAACATTAAAACATGTTCCTATTATTTTTTTGGTTCAAAAAAGTTAATACAGCAATTAAACAAAAATAATTTTGAAATAAATCATTTAAACTTTTTTTTTTTGTATATCATTCTAACATTTTTGTAATTAATCTTTTGTAATTATTAATTTTCCAATAAAATATTACTCTATGTAAATAATATTCGTGATATTTTAATTTTTTTTTTCTTATTTATTTTATGTTTCTTTTTTCATTTAAGTTTTTTTTTCAAATTTATGACATTTAATAATTTTTATGTAATCGGTTTCAATTTGAGTGCCAAAAAAAAAAAAAAAAAAACAGAGTAAAAAAGTAAAAACAAAACGTTACAAAAAAAAAAAAAAAAAAAAAAGTACATAAAAACCTTTTGTAAATAAATACTTCCTTTTAAATTAAATTTTTATATTAAAAATATTTAATTTGTTTTTTTTTTTTTTTTTTTAATTTTTTTGTAATATTTTAATTTTTGTAAATTTTTGTTTTTGTTAAAAAAAAATGTCGAAAAAGTAAAAAAATTAAAACAAAATACATAATGTGTATTATTTTACACCTAATTTAGCAAATATAAAATGAGACTTATGTAATTTAAATTAAAATTAAAAAAAAAAATAACAAATTAATAAAAATAAATGATTGAAATAAAAATAGAAACAAAAAAGAAATTGTAATTGAAACTAAAAAAATTTTTTTTTATTTTATTGTGTTTAATATAGGTTAAAAGGCTTATTTAACATACATAAATCTTTTTGGTAATTAATATTTTTGCCATTCGATTAAAAACCAAAACTTAAAAAAAACTAGATCATTTTTAGTTATTGTGAATTTTGACAGTATTTAAAATAAATGAGAATTCTATTTGTATCTATTGTGAATTTTATTGTATAAAACTTAATATTTTTGTAAGATGTTTTTATATTTAAAACCTTAAAATGAAATGTGACCATAGGTTTTTTAATGAGTTAATACTTTCGTTTAATTTTTATAATTAACTTGGCAGTTTTTCGATAGGTTGATTCTTTAAATTTTGAAAAAGTGTCTTCGTAAAAGAATTGTCTGCGCAATGGCAAATATTTATTTCAAAAAATTTTTCATATTTTAGCCTTAAGAAAATCTTACAAAATATTTTCCATTTTCCCATTAAGTGTTGGAAATTAATTTTAGATGCCGTAACAGAAAAAATACGTACGTTAGGATGTTAGATTGTTATTACCATTAGATAATTCGGTTCTTTGCAAATGATGATATGTACATATGTATAATTTTTAGGATTTATAAAATTTAGGAACTTCATAAGTCGGTACAGATTAAGAAATTCATTTCAATTATATCTTGTTTTAAATCTGCATACACTAACTTAAAAGTTAATACTAAAGAATTTCTGCGAAATATAAAAATAAAAACTCAATAATTTGAATTTAGAAAGCGTGCTTACTATTTAAATAAATTACAAGTTAAAATACAAAAAAATAAACAACAATAATATATCCTCAATATTTTTGAATTAATACTTTTCATAACGAATATATTAAATAATCAAGAAGCCTATGATAAATCTTCACCAGTTGTTAAAAGATGTATTGTTTTCTGTAATATTTCTATTGCAGCTGGAACATCATCAAAATTTAATGCGCTAGCAGCATGTTTACAATATTTTTGACCCCTTTGTATTTGATCTGTTGTTAATTTAACATTTGATTGAGGTGGAATATAATTTGCTTGTGGTTGTTCTGATGGTGATGGTACGTATGCTACAAATCCACCAGGATTTTTTTCTTCATCTTTTGGTGGTGTTGGTAATTTTGTTGGATCATCGAGAACTTCTTCAGCTGTTGGTGGTGGTTGAATGAATGAGTTTGATTCTGGTGTAATTGGATCACCATTGCCACCACCCGGTGCTGAGAATCCCATTGCAGCATAATCGCTATTTTCTGAATTCTGATTTTCATCACTATCTTCTATTGGGCCAGGAATTGGTGTTTCACCATTTTTCAAACAATTATGAATGTATGCAGCCTTCCATTTAGCATATTTTCTATTATGTGATGCTTCTTCACTTAATTCACCGAAAGTTTGAATTACATCATAAATTATACTGCTTGTATAAAATGCTTTGACAACATTCCTAAAGCATTAAGAAAATTGTTAACGAATTTTTATATTCAAGGTATTTTTATTTCAATCAAGTTGATCTTACTTTCCAAAATTACTATCTCTGTCTTGTCTATCAGCGTATTGAAATAATTTTAGTGCATAATTTTCTAAATGCGCTTGGGCAACGACTTCATTTGTTATTGCCTCATTTTCGTGATTTTCTTTTTTGAAAGTTTCTAACCAATCCATTAAAGCTAAAATAGAATATCTATTTAATTTTACTATAGAAAATAAAAAGAAGTTGTGAATACCTAAAAGTAAAGTTGTTTCGTCGGCTTGTTTAGTAGATATTTTCATTGCAACTTGAAGAGCATATAATCTTGTCCAAAAAGCAATAACAATGTCACGTTCATCATGTTCAGTCGCTAAATTATATATTTAGAAATTAAGTAACAATATTGATTGAAATTTTTTAAGTGAATGAGATTTTTGCACATAATTATATATGTACATACTTACATACATAACTACTCAACTATAGAATACTTAGTTATTTATTCAATATGACTCACCTGTTTTTAAATACGATTGAACTTGTTTTAATGTTGCAGGAATTGGTGGAAAATTAACCGACATATTTAGTTAAAATTTATTATTTTATTGATTTTAAATAATTTAAAACGCAATTATTTTATAAATATTTCGTTTATACTTTCACTTGTGAAAGAGAAACAAAATGTTTAATGAAAATATGAAATCATCAATAAGACAGCAGAACACGGTAGGCCAACTTAACGTAATTTTTTTTTCAATGCTGTCATTTTTGAAATTTGACATTTGATTTTTTCATTTGACGCGCCATATTCTGTCTTTTTGCACTTTTTTAAAGTTTATTGGAAAGATTTCACGCAAATTTTTTTTAAGTTAAAATCGAAGAAAAGCTAGTTTTAATACATAAATAGTGAATTAATAATTTATAAATTAAATTAATGCATGGTGTTTTTAAAATTAGTTTATTTTATTTTGAAATTTAGTATTAAAAACATGAAAAAGTTGTAAAATGCGGGCTGTGAAATGGAACTAAAAAAGGTTTTGCTACAACATTTAGAAAAACAGTTAAACATCAGAGTCCTTTGAATGATTTGCACGATGATCATGATATACAATCATATTAGACAGTGGTACTTTAGTAAGAACGTTTAAAAAAGTAAATAATAAAAAAAACATTATAATCAAATTATTTAAATAAAAAAAAAATTCAATACAATTTTATTAGTTTTTCTATTCACTTTAAAAATATAAAAATAAAACAAAAAAAAAAATCTAAAACAATATTAGGTGACATCTAGTGGTCTTAAAGTAAAACGCTAGTTAATCTATGCAGAAGAGAACAGGTACAGTATGACAGCCAAATGACAACTGATATTTGACACTTGTAACCTGTTATTTCTTGAAACCAAAGTATAGTAGGGTTGCACAAAAAAGCTATCAATTATTTGAGTGCTATGCGCTGGAAGTAAATATCCCATTTTTCTTATGATGAGTTGGAAAATGAAAATTGTCCTTGACTGAAATTAGTTGCTAAAAAGTTGAATTAGTTTTTTTTTTTGTGAATCAAAAAAAATGTTCTTAACAAGTGATTAAAAGATGTATTTTATTAATAAAATGTTGTAGTTTTTAATTGGGTAGGTACAATGGTAAAATTAAAATTATCTATAATTTTTAAATAAGAAAAATCTTATTTGAGCTTTAAAAGATAATTAAAAACTGATTTATTTTATTAAATCTACAGCGTACATTATACCATACTGATTCATGAAATAAATACCAAGATTACATAAAGATTACATACATACATTAAAAATTCTTCACCCATATTTTTGAAGACTTATCATACGAAGAGTATCACTGACGCGATGATTTGTAATTCTGCAAGACTCTAAAGTGATGTTTTTAATTTGTCGCGATATTAAATGACAAAAATATCGTGTGTGGCGTTTCTGGAAGACTTCCCTACGAAGCGATAGCCATTTTCTATCACATCAAAATTCTTGTACGATAAATATCACTTTTAAGCAATTCTTAGGAATTAAGTATTTTTTTTTAGTTTTTAGTTAAGTTTAAGTTTAAATAAAAATATAAGAATGGATAGACTGGAAAGGAAGTATGTACTATGTATAGTTAAAAATAAATTAGTAATTTAGTGAATGTTGGTTTTGTTTAGTATATTTAACAAATTAAAATTTTTTTTTTGTTTTATATATTGAACTAGCATAGCAGTACATATGTACATATGTATGTACATAGTTATAAGTTGCAAGAAGCCCTCGTATCTTGTGAACTAGAAGTCGGACCGACATGATTTAAAAGAGGTACTCCGTGGTTTTGTTGTAGAATTAAAATATAGAAAAAAAAAAAAGTTCGACTTTAAGCCCGTCCAAAAAAATAGCCCCCAAAAATTAGGGTGCCATTTTTTGGTACTTTCCTCATTTTTTTATTTATTTTTAATTTCTATTACAGAATCGGGGACTAGGTTTTTTTAATCACGTCGGTCCGACTTCTGGTTCGCAAGATACGACGGCTTCATAAGTTGCGGATATGTACTTTCATTTACTATTTAAAAATCAAACCTCTTTTTTAAATAATTTCAACTGAACGTTTAAATATGGCAAAATTTTCTTTTGACAGTAAATTACTACCAACATAACAAAAATTTTAATTTTCAATATATGTCTTCAAGAATTACAAATTTATATAGACGTGATGTGATACATATTTTCATCGCGTAAGTGATGAGTCTTTAAGAATATGGGTGAATATTGTTTCGAATAATCCATTATTTAAAGTTTTTGGTTTTACTTTTATCTCAGTACATTTAATTGTCAACTTTGAGCCTAGCAACAAAAATTTGTATATCGTATATTCGTATAAATAATAATATTATGTATGTGCTTTTAAATCAGTTTAAATGTATATAAATAAAGTTGTGAAATTAATGTATCTAAATAAATAAATATGTAAATGCATGCAACTTTCTTTTAATAACATATGAATCTATTCATATGATCCATGTACACATATATAGTTAGTTATTGTACACACTTATAATAAATTATCTATAATGTATCTTCAATCATTATCAACATTAAAATTTTTTATTAAAAAAGTTTAGAAACAGTTTAGTTGAAAAATGAAAATAACGTGGCAGTAAACAAAAACGTTCTAAAAATCCATTTTAAGCGTTCATAAAAAGCGTTCCCTTAAAAACTGCAAATTATACACATAAAAATGTCCTCAAAAAGCAAAAAATATGTCCTCAAAAAAATAAAAATAATAGAACTTTTTAATTAAAATCATTAAAATCAGGCTTACTTTTTTTGGTGTATCTTTTTATAACCTATAAAAAATAGAAATACCTACTTACATACATACATACATATGTATGTACCTATAAAATAGGTTTAGAAAAAAATTAGAAATTTGAAGAAAAAAACAAAACATTTTCATTTAATGGAACTTTATTTCGTTATTTATATTTTCGTACTTCATAATTTAAACAAAAAGGAACATTTAACAATATAAAAAAAATACAGTTTTTGGAATTCAAAATAAAACAAAACATTTTTTCAAAACCAAAATCCAAATAAAATTTGATAACATTTTTAGGATTATTTTGCTTTACAAAATTAAATAAATTAACTTTAGCAGTTTCGGCTTTAGAATATTCTTAAAATACCAATTTCCTAAAAAAAAAAATATTTTTAAGTTTTAACAATATACATACATCCATACATATATGTATGTATATATACATATACTTACATAGTATCAAAATTTTTTTTTTCAATACTAAAATAATATGCAAATACATATGTATGTATGTATGTACATACATATTTGCCTTTTAAGGGAAAATATGCCAAAATATGCAGTAACAGGCTAAATATGCAAAAATATGCTCTAACTAATAGGGCTTAAAATCCATTACTTATCATGATCCGTTTCATACCCAGCCCATTTCTTAATACCACTTAAGAAAAAAAAAATGCTCGTGCATGTTTTTGGTTGCCCTGGTAATCAGTAATCACTAATCATCTTTGAAAATCAGTTTAACTGTACAATGGAAATATTTTTTTGTAACTTAATACCTTGCAGAAAAATTTTTTGTTAACTGTAAATTTTAACGATTTAACGAAGAATCAAGGTTATGTTCAACGCACCTTCTGTTGCAACACGTTTTAGCTGATTATGTTGATAAATTGTTAAATTTATATTACAATATGTATGTAAGTACATATGTACCTACATAAGTATGTATGTGTACCTACATACTTGAATTTTAAGGAAGTTAAAGAAATTCAGAATCATGTTTAATTTTTGAAAAGATTAGGTAAAACAAAAAATTAATTTCAATGAAAAAATACATACAATATTTTGAAACGAAAGAGAATTATTTTTTTCATTTCCGTAAATATGTATAAGATACCTACATAGTACATACATATGTACATAATTTATCTATTATCTAAAATATGTATACTTATTAAGTATATGTATACTTATTAATAGTTGATTATGTTAAATATTAATAAATAAAATACAAAATTTTGATAAGGGATTCATTTTATAAAAGATCAACTTAAAACGAATTTTTTTTTAATTTGATTATAAAAAGAAAAAAAATTGTAATATCATTTTTGTCGTCAATTAACAAAGAAATTTATACATATGTACATATGTATGTACATACATAGGTACTTATGTATATTTAAAATTGGTTCTTTGTTAACTTATTACTCTCTTGAAACGGATCTAAAGTTTTTGATTACATGAACATACATAAGTACTTTAAAGATTAAAAAAGACTGCCCTTTTAATGTTAATAATAATTATTAGTGTTATATCGCATGCTTATACTGTTTTAAGAAAATAGCGCTGTTATAGATTTACTCTTAAATCTTGAACAGCCTTGAAACTATCACCTCTTCATATTTTATATGTAAAAAATAAAATCATTAATAAACGTTAAAATTGTTTTTACATTTCTAAAGGATAAACTAGATAAATCATTTTTTCTCTACTTTTACTGTTTTCGGAGTAACTCATTGTTCGTTCCATATACTAAATATTCACACATATTCTTGAAGACTTATCATACGAAGACTATCACTGACGTGATGATTGTATTCTGCAAGACGCTATAAGTGGTGTCTTTAATTTGACGCGATACCAAATGTCAAAAGTATTGAGTCTGGTCTTTCATGATGATGACCGACATGATTTACAAAAAGTTCTCCCCGATTTTATTGTAGAATTAAAATATAGAAAAAACAATAAAAAAAAGCGACTTTAAGCCCGCCCAAAAAAATAGCCCCTAAAAACTAGGGTGCCACTTTTTGGTACTTTTCTTATTTTACTTTTTATTTTTATTACACAATCGGTGACTAGGTTTTTTAATCACGTCGGCCCGACTTCTGGTTCGCAAGATACGACGGCTCCTTGCAACTTTTGAATATGTACTTTCATTTACTATTTAAAAATCAAACCTCTTTTTTAAAATAATTTTAGCTGAACGTTTAAATATGGCAAAATTTTCATTTGACTGTAAATTACTACCAACATAACAAAAATTTTCATTATGAGTCTTCGAGAATTACATTTTAAACTAGACGTGATGTGATAAATTTTTTCATCGCGTCAGTGATGTAATGAGTTTTCAAGAATATGGGTGATATGTAGGTTGTATGATTTCTATTTACCCCAAATATCCAACACAACCCAACATCTTTGTAACAAACAGTAGGGTTTCCACATATTGAAATGCTCAGAGTAGAACAACCACCAAAAAAATAGTATTGAAATAAAAAAATTAAGTATATTAGTAAATTAAAGATTTTTATTGATTTATTTTGCATAAATTTAGGTGAAAAATGATAACATGTATAAGTTCAGACATAATCACATAATAAATAATAATATATTCTGAACTTATATATATATATATATATATTTTTTTTTTAACGCATTTCTCTGCCACATAAATGTGGACAGAAAATTACACAACCTTTCCTGTTCAGACGTGGCTGTAAATGTTGTAAGAGGAAATAACTGTTACGACGTGTGTGGGATTCGAACCCACACTTGCTCGATGTTTTCATCGTATTTTATACGCTCACCCACTAGGCCATCGAGGTCCCTGAACTTATATTTGTTATAATTTTTTGCACATTTTAATAGTTCATCATAATCATTTTGTACAGTTTCAAAAAATTGAACGCAACTGCATTTCGAATTGACTCTAATGAGCAGTTCTGCTTTAATAAGCTCATCTTTGTTCATCAATTGAGAACTGGAAGATGCTTTCAATTTCGAACGATACTTTTCATTCATTTCATGTTGTTTTATAGCACTGATACCTTTCAGTTCTATTGAAAATGTATAATTAGACAGTACTTACATCTTCCTTGAGAAGTATTAACCTTTTCGAGCCATTTATACTCTTGTAACCAGTTATCATTAAAAGAACATTTCCATTTTTTAGTTGTTAAACTCATTTCAGCATTATAATGGTTACAAATACAAAGATATACTTTTAAATTTTTAATCAATTGCTAATAATATGTACAATAATTTCAATTATTGATTTAATACGTAATATTAAAAAAACTAATCGGTGAATAATTTCACTTACCTATTCTGCAAATAAATTTTGTTTTTTATGCTTCAAGTATTTATTCTATGCTTAACACTTATATAATATTACCTATCTGATTTTCTTTATCACAATTTACACAATGTTAACGATGCCCATGCTCACCTAAACTAGAGAAAAACTTTATGGATAATATCATAATTCATCATATGCCTAATGCCATGGACTGATTTTTCAAATATTTTTAAACATTCTAATCTAGATGCCTTTGCTTTAAATTTTTCTCGTTAAATTTTTTTAAAAATTTTTCTGATTAAAAAAGTAGGACAATTAAACCTTCATGTAGGACGTAGGACAAATATTACAATTGTAGGACTGTCCTACCGAAAGTTGGACGCGTGGCAACCCTACTAACAGTGCATATACTGCTTCTTAAGAAATCAGCATTTTGAGAAATAATAGGTTGCATAATAAACTTTTAATTTTTATTGTATTGGTATTTTGTGATCTAATATTTTTAGATCAAAACGAGGAAGAATACAGTTGACTTTGTCAACTCTTAGATACCCGTACGAACCGTTAGTATGTTCACAGCCTGTCACTTTGCTTACAATATTATTTTTTAAATATTTTAGTATTTTAAAATAATTTGGGTGAATTTTATAATTTCTAGAATTATGGGTTGTACATATATTCAAACTATATGTTTATACATTCTTCAAAAGCAGATTTTAACATAACGATTATCAATCCAAAACTTTTTCAAATATTCTATAGTACCATTTAATACTAAGCGGTAAATGTATATTAAATTTACTTAGTACAAAATAGTAAATATAATTTTAAATATTATATTATATTATATTTAAATATTCCATTGAGGGAATAATTTCTTATAAGTACAATAAAATACATATATGTATGTAAATACGGCGCTATATAATATACATCTATACTCTTATCATTCATTCACTAGTGACATATACGATATGTAAATAAACATGATATTATATTAGTATGTATATATATCAATATCATATAAATAAAAATGCTTCAAGCAACCGTTATGTTGTTTATTTAATTACATTTTTTTGTACTACGCATTGTATCCTCAACAATTTCAAATTATCGAGTAAAACAAAATGGAAAAAATTCGTTAAAGAAATTTGTTAGAAAATTTGGAAAAATCAAGTAACACTTTCGTCAATTATAAAGTAACCCTATATTATTAAAAAAAGTTGTTAACAGATATAAAAGTATAATGTAGAAGCTTTAATTTTTGTGTATTACTTCAAAAAAATTTTAACAGGTGTTCAAGTTACAGGTGTTTAAAAATAGGGAATTTTCAGTTTTTGACCCCTTACAGCTCCTAAACGGGGGGTGATACAAAAAAAATTTCTGAAACGACTCATACTAATTTTCAAAGATCTAACTTCTGTCAAAATTTCAAGTTTCCAACTGTAACCGTTTAGAAGATAGAAGGGTTAAAGAATTTTGCAAAATTTGAGTTTCGCATAACGGTAAATTAAGACACCGTATGGCACAAATATATATTTATTGTATATATACTTTTAAAGCTAATGAAAGTAGTAATCGTTTGGCGTTTTCAAAATGAAGATATACCTTATACAACTTGTGCTATAACAATTTAAATATAGAGCTTTTTTGAACCTTTGGGGAGCTGTAACTCCGTAACGGGTGGGGCTACAAACAAAAGTTATTAAAAATAAAATTAATATTTTAGTGAGATCTATCAGCAGTTAAAATTTCATAGCTCTATTTCAAAAAAAATGTGGGGATCTAAAAGTTAGGTGTTCGAGAGCTACCCTAAGGTTTGGTCCAAACTCAACCAAAAAAAATAGGGAACCTACAAATTACTCCAAGAATATTTTGTGTACATTTCAAGATTCTAGCTTTCTTAGTTTTTGAGTTAGCGTGCTGACGGACGGACGGACGGACATGGCTCAAAAGTCTTAGAATTTTTTTCTGATCCGATCCATACCTTTGAAGGTATATCTAGCTCGCTTATTTCGAGGTGTTACAAACGGAGGAGTAATTTTATTATACCCGATCCTATCGTACAGGTATAATTAACATATTATACATACGTAGTTTATATCTTAAGTACTTTGGTACGTACATATGTACATATGTATGTACCTATGTATTTTAAGTTTTTAATGAATACATACCTATTACGCACTTCGATTTACATAAGTTATTATAAATAACTTTCCCATTTTGAGCTTATTTATTTATTTTTATACCTATTAGTAAAAGTAGAATAAGTGGAAACTATAGTTAGAATCCAGATGTTCAACAGCTTAAAAAAATGTAAGCACTTTGAGTCTAGAACTTACACTAAAAAAACAAATCATCAAACACTGAGTAATTTTATTTCGAAGAAATAATTTATAAACATTTGAAAGTTAAAATAAAATATTTAAAAACAATTTGACTTTTTATTTAATATTTCTGTTCACATATTTAAAAAAAAAAAATGCAACGAGGTGAACAAAAAAAAAAACACAAATTATCAATTGTAATAAATGTATGTACATAATATGTATGTATGTAAGTATACCTAGTGAATTTCGTTTAAATAATAAAAGGCAAATGTTTCATATTATTATTTTTTATTTTAAAATTATATTAATTAATTAATTATGCACTACTAATAACACATATCTGTATACAAAAGAAAGATTTATAAATAAATATTTTATTTAATTGTGGTTAAAATTTTTATTATCCATGAAGGAAATATTAATTTAAAAATTTTAAAATATGGTATTATAGATATGGACGAGTTTCAAGAAAGTTATTCAAGAAACATTTTAAAGAGTATAGGCTTAAAAAGAAATTAGAAAGGATATTATTCAGAAGCGTTTATTTATTTTTAATACATATGTATATATTTTCCTATATACATATGTAAATACATATTATATAGTTAAAATAATACTTCATATGCATAATGTTTTAACTTCGTATGTTTAAAGCTGTGATAATTAAATTATTTTCTTATATCCGATATAGACGACATATTAATGGTAAAGAATATGATATAAATTATACATTTTTAAAATTTTTGTAAATTTTTTGTAAAAAAAGCGTTCGCGGAATTGTTTTTCTTTTTGTTAGAAATCTAATAACTAATGGAATAACGATAATTTGTTCCATCCCTATCCCATCCCATATAATCACAACTACTTCAAGTACAAAGCATCATATTCCTAGTTTATAGTTTTAGAATAAAAATCAAAAACAATTAACGTTTACTAAAACTTTTTACATGTATCCTATAGCATACGTTGATTGTTTTCAATTAAATATTGCAAAATAAGGTTTTTCTTTTTCATATTTTATAGTTATATTTTATAACAATAATAATAATAAAATAAATAGCAATTAATAATTAAATAAATGAAACAAAAGCTACATAATAAGATTATTAATTGTATAATTAATAAAAAACATAGTATAAAAAAAAGTTAATAACAAAATTATTATGACCGAATTTTATTTTTAATTTGAACCAAAAAAATTAATTAGTTTTTTATTATAGTTGTAATTGATTAAATTATATGAATTTTAATCAATTTTGTATATTATAAAATCCCTAGGAATTTGAGAATATATAACTTTTTAAAAAATATCTCTATAAATTATTTGAAAGTTGGAGTTCTTTGGAGTTTTTAGTTATTGTGGTTTCGAAGAGACGGGGCTTAGGGATGCCCTCACACCTAGGCGTTGCAACAGTGTCTATTAAACCAATCTATATACACTTATACATTAATCGTATTATATCTCCTTGGGACTAAGAATGCTTAACCCTTCATAGAAGCTCTTCCAATGTTTCTTCCCCAAGATTTTTTTCCTTTGATAACTCAAGCTCGGGCATTGGCACAGAACGTGAAGTACTATTTCTGCCTCTTGCCGGCATTTGCTGTATAGGTTTATTACTGTTATATCTATTTTCTCGGCATGTGCTCTCAAATTATAAATCTAAATGTTATACTTAATTTTTTTTTTTACTTATTATGACTTCAGAGTTTATAGTGTTTCACTCTTAATAAGTAATTAATGTTTTAAGGTTTTTTTTATAACTTTAATAATGCATTATTTATTCTACATAATGTTATTGTAACAATATTGAGTGGGGTTTTACGTTAGATGGCCTTATGACAAATAATTAAATATGAAAAAGATTACATTAACAAATCTATAATGTACAATAAATTCGGAAATGCATCAGCATCACGCATCACAAAAGTATCAAGTTCTAAAATGTATCTACAAAATATTACCAAAAGCATCACGTTTTTTTTTGTAACAGTTACCGATTTTGATGTGCAGTTTTTGAGCAAACTTCGCATCATATAATTTTATGATACTTTCGTTGCTTTTCTAACCTGATGTTTACATTGGATAGTATTATAATAATAATAATAATAAAAATGGTAAATGATTCGAAAATTGTGTTCGAAATATATCTTTGGGAAATTCTTCAATTATTTTAAAATAATTTTTTGCTTTGGATATAACTTTCATTTTTTTTCCAATAAAAGAGCAAAAACAACATTTCTCTTTTTTTCTTTTTTTTACAAAATTTTTATATGATAAAAGTGTATCATATTCTGATGGTTCGCAGTTGTCCAGAAACGTGTTTAAACCTATATTAAACAAAATCTTATTCATCTTTTTAACTCTAATTAAAAACGAGGAAGAATACAGTTGACTTTGTCAACTCTTAGATACCCCTACGAACCGTTAGTATGTTCACAGTCACTCTGCCTACAATATTATTTTTTTAATATTTTAGTATTTTAAAATAATTTGGGTGAATTTTATAATTTCTAGAACTTATGGGTTGTGCATATATTCAAACTATATGTTTATATGTACATTCTTCTAAAGCAGATTCTAACCTTCCACATAACGATTATCAATCCAAAACTTACTAAGCGGTAAATGTATATTAAATTTACTTAGTACAAAATAGTAAATATAATTTTAAATATTATATTATATTATATTTAAATATTCCATTCACAGAATAATTTCTTATAAGTACAATAAAATACATATATGTATGTAAATACGGCGCTATATAATATACATCTATACTCTTATCATTCATTCACTAGTGACATATACGATATGTAAATAAACATGATATTATATAAGTATGTATATATATCAATATCATATAAATAATAAAAATTCTTCAAGCAACCGTTATGTTGTTTATTTATTTACATTTTTTTGTACTACGCATTATATCCTCAACAATTTCAAATTATCGAGTAAAACAAAATGGAAAAAATTCGTTTTTAAGAAATTTGTTAGAAAATTTGAAAAAATCAACTAACACTTTCGTCAATTATAAAGTAACCCTATATTATTAAAAAAAGTTGTTAACAGAAATAAGAGTATAATGTTGAAGCTTTAATTTTTGTGTATTAATTCAAAAAAATTTTAACAGGTGTTCAAGTTACAGGTGTTTAAAAATAAAAAATTTTCACTTTTTGACCCCTTACAGCTCCTAAACGGGGGGTGATACAAAAAAAATTTCTGAAATGACTCATACTTATTTTCAAACATCTAACAAACAACTTCTGTCAAAATTTCAAGTTTCCAACTTAAACCGTTTAGAAGATAGAAGCGTTGAAGGATTTTGCAAAATTTGAGTTTCACATAACGGTAAATTAAGACACCGTATGCCACAAATATATATTTATTGTATATATTCTTTTAAAGCTAATAAAAGTAGTAATCGTTTGGCGTTTTCAAAATGAAGATATACCTTATACAACTTGTGCTATAACAATTTAAATATAGAGCTTTTTTGAACCTTTGGGGAGCTGTAGCTCCGTAACGGGTGGGGCTACAAAAAAAAGTTATTAAAAATAAAATTAATATTTTTGTGAGATCTATCAGCAGTTAAAATTTCATAGCTCTATTTCAAAAAAAATGTCGGGATCTAAAAGTTAGTGTTCGAGAGCTACCCTAAGGCTTGGTCCAAACTCAACCAAAAAAAATAGGGAACCTACAAATTACTCCCAGAATATTTTGTGTAAATTTCAAGATTCTAGCTTTCTTAGTTTTTGAGTTAGCGTGCTGACGGACGGACGGACGGACGGAGGGACGGACGGACATGGCTCAAAAGTCTTAGAATTTTTTTCTGATCCGATCCATACCTTTGAAGGTATATCTAGCTCGCTTATTTCGAGGTGTTACAAACGGAGGAGTAATTTTATTATACCCGATCCTATCGTACGGGTATAATAAAAATTAAGAATATTCAAACGTCAAAGGCATCAATTGCGAAAATATGAAAGTTTTAAAATATCACAATTGTATCAGCAACCTTATTGCATCGCATCATGAATTTTGTAGTAATACAGTAGTGATACAGTATCAATACCACATCATTACTAAAAATGATGCATTTCCGAATTTACCCGTAGAGATGCTGCAGATGTGTAAAGTATGAAAAATATCAACAGAAGAATTAATAATTTATAAAAATATTGTTTGAAGTTTTATATCATTGTTATATTATTTTGGAGTTCATTGAACAAATTTGTCATCACCTAATATTTCAAAAAAAAAAAAGAAAATTGCGCCAATTCAATTAATTAAAGTAAATTTTTTTATAGCCAGAAGAGAGCCTTTATCAAAGATCAATTTAAAACTTAATAAAATTTAAAAGTTTTAAAAGTAAAGGATAAAAAGAATTTTATAACCTTCTAAAAGAAATCAAACGCCTATTTAATTCTTATATTATTTTTTCTTTCATCCCTTTAAAATTCATAGAAAAATTTTGATTAATTTTTGTGTACTATGGATTATATTAAGGTATTCAGATATTTTATAGAATTCTAAGAAAAAAGTTTAAAATTATTTTGATGGTGTCAATGGCTTTTAGAGAATCGCGACAGAAAAAATAAAATTTATTTTTATATAATGATGTAGGTACACCTTTTAAGTATTGCTTATTTTTTAACTCTTATTATAAATAAATTCAAACCTATTGATATTAAAAAGTTTTATAAAAATTATGCATTATGGATATACTTTTTATATAGTTTAGGATCTAAAGTGAGAATTATTCTCGCTTTATGATATCATGACTTTTACAAAAATCAATTAAAATGTTTTCTTATATTTTAAGTCTAATATTGGGTACAGCTCGATATTAACTTAAATAACTTTAATTCTGACTGAATCGTATAGTATTCATAGAAAGATTTTTGAAAATATAGATAAATATAGACGTACCGCAAGGCGTACATTATACTTGGGCCGTTACGTGGTATTTGCAGAAGAGATTTGTTTAATATTCTTAGCACTAAATTAAAACGATCTACAAAGCAAAACTAATATCGAATAATGTAAAATATTAATGATTGGATGATATTACAAAAACTAACAATAAACACAAAGAAAACTAAACATATGGTTATCAGCCCATATGCACCAACACAAAACATTGAAATAGCAAATGAAATCCTAAAGGCTGGAACAAGTCGATAAATTCAACTACCTAAGATTTTTGATGTATTTAAACTTAAAATGGAATGTTCATATCTCATATTTCGGCCGAAAACTATTTTCTGAGAAGGCCTCGGTGGCTTAGTGGGTAAGAGCGTATAAAATACGCTGTAAACACCGAGGGAGTATGGGTTCATATCCCACACACGTCGTAAGAGTTATTCCCCATTACGATATTTACAGCCACGCCTGAAAACGAAAGGCTGTTTAATTTCCTGTTCACATTTATGTGGCAAAGAAATGTACTAAAAAAAAAACAAAAAAAATAAAACTATCTTCTGTTGCTGGAAAATTCTACAAGATAGCATTTGGTATTGCTATTACCTTAAAAGAACTTAAAAAATCTATTTATTATGGGCTGTTTTACAGTCATCTCAGCTATGACATAAAACTCTGGGGAACAGCTTCTAAACAAGTGATACATTTTTTTTAAGTTAAATATAATAAAAAATATTACATAAAAATAGTACAAGTTTAAACTGTATAAGAGAAATCTCTTTAGGCATTAATAGTAAATAAAATTATGAATAAAACAATATTTTTCAATAGTTTTTGCTACATGGATTTTGTAGGATAATATCATATTAAAAAATTATTTTTATATTATACCTATCATGATGTATATATACATAATATATACCTATAAATATAAAATTTTACTGTAACTAAATCCCGATAATTCTCTACAAAGATGAATAAACTATTGAAAAATAGAAAATAAAGTGTTATTCTCATGCTAGGACTAACAATATAAAGTTATTGTCCTGTAAATCGAAATTTACATATGTATAGTTTGACTTTTTTTTTCTACTAATCGAAATTTTGAATAAATTTATACAAAAATTCAATTAAATACTATAATATTGTCTAAAAGAGGAAAAAATGAGCTGGGATCAACAGGGGATTTACTAAATATTAAATAAATATGAAATTATTAAATCAATTTGTATTTTTTTTTTGTTATGGGATTATTATAATTTTGCGTACAAAAAAAAAAAACAAAAAAAAAACGGAAAATAAATAAATTTATAACAATTTTATTTAAATAATACATACATATATTACATACATTTTACAATATTATAAACAGGATACTAGAAAAAATTATTTCTATTATTATAAATAATGAATTTTATTCTAAAATACAATTCCCGCAGCGATCATAGGGCATCTAACTAAGCCTTTCCATTTATTTCTATCTTGCACTATAGCTTTAACTTGTGATAATGATTTGTTAATTTTGCCTATCTCTTTCAATATTGTTCTTTTCTAACTGTTTCTGGGTCTGCTTATGTTTCTTCTTCCTTGTGGTTGCCAATCAAGGGATTCTCTGGTTATCATGTTTTCTGGTCTAATGATTATGTGCCCGATCCATCTGTATTTTTATACCCGTATGAACTATGTTCAAGGGTATAATAAATTTGCCATTACGGTTGTGACACCTTAAAGGAGTCGAGCTAGATATAGTGTCAAAGGTATGGATCGGCTCAGAATCGAATTCTGAGTCGATTAAGCCATGTACGTCCGTCCGTCCGTCCGCACGATAACTCAAAAAATAAAGGAGCTAGGAGGCTGAAATTTTTTTTACGGCACTTTTGCAAAATTGTTAGTTTTGCTATTTAAATCCAACATTTTCGGTCGGCGGGTTCGAGTAGCTGCCATACAACTTCTATCTTTATATAGAAATAACTCAGTATCTATTCAAGCTAGGTTTCTGAAATTTTGCAAATGATGATCAAGTTTTATGGCAACAACTTCTGTAAAATTTGGTTGTGGTGGTGCGGCGGGTTCGGGTAGCTGCCATACAACTTATTCGTTTAAATGAGAATAACTCAGTGTCTATTGAAGCTAGGAACCTGAAATTTAGTAAAGAGGTGTCGAGTTATAGGCCAACAACTTTTGTAAAATTTAGTTGGTCTAGAGCAGCCGGTTCAGGCTTCTTGCACCTCTTGGAACTTAATGAAGCTAGGCGTCTGAAATCTTGCAAATGATGATCAAGTTTTATGGCAACCACTTTTGCAAAATTTGGTTGTGGTGGTGCGACGGGTTCGGGTAGCTGCCATACAACTTATCCGTTTAAATGAGAATAACTCAGTGTCTATTGAAGTTAGGAACCTGAAATTTAGTAAAGAGGTGTCGAGTTATAGGCCAACACCTTTTGTAAAATTTGGTTGGTCTAGAGCAGCCGGTTTAGGCTTCTTGCACCTCTTGGAACTTAATGAAGCTAGGCGCAATAGATTCAGGTAGCTGTCATATAACTCCACAATTTACATAAATATATCTCTGTAGTTCGGTACTAAAACATCTGAATGTTTTTAAAAGATGATCAAGTTTTATAGAAACAGGATATATTACGTTCATACGGGTATCCCAGAGTTGACACAGTCTACTCTACTGCACTCTTCCTCGTTTCTTCTTATTTGAATTTCAATAGGATCTTCCCCACACATATTCCAGAGTTGGCCGTTGGATATTCTGTTTAGCCAGAATATCTGGCAGATTATTTGGAGGCATTTGTTTATGAAAACCTGTAACTTGTTAGTAAGCTTATTGGTGGTTAGCCAGGTTTCACTCCCATATAACAGCACTGATTTGACACAGGCGTTGAAAATAAAAAAAAAACAATTAATGGAAATTAAAGAACTTAACGGTAGTTATATAATAGTTATAAATTTAATAACTGGTCAAGCAATATGAATGTAGAATTTCTTTACAGCAAATGGAAACTATAGTCGGAATTCAGATGTTCTAAGCAAAGCAGTAAAGCAAAATGTAAGCATTTAAGGAGAGAGTTTCACCATAAACAACAACCGAACATAGAGTTATTAACAACTTTAATATTCTTGTGTCAAATATTTACTTAATCCAAGTATCTGTTAAATTGTTCATTTAGTGGACAATTAGAAATAACTGAAAACGTCATCATTTATAAATGTTAGTAATTTAGTAAACGATGTTAGTTGTTAGAATAATTATTATTATTACCACTTCTTCTACTACCTCTAGTATTATTTATTACTATATGAACTATAATGATACACTATCTATACGTATTTGCTAAAACCGAATAAGCAATTTACGTAATACATACGTAGACAATCCTCAATTGTGATCTATCTTTCAGCGTGTCAAAAATAAGCCATGTAAATAAAACTATTTAATTCACGGACTTAAATGCAACTGTGAACATGTCAAAATTGAACCAAGGTTTAAGCAAGTAAATAAATAGACGAAGGTTTATTGTTTGAACATATAAAGTGTTAGTTTTATAAAGCTATTATTAGAGATGTTAATAACTACTGCTATAGTAACTACTTATTAATGTTAGTAATCTTAATAACAATATTTTATATTCTAACTAATCTAAAGTAATATAAAAATTAATTAATAATATTTTTTGAATGGTTGTTAGAAGGATAATGGAGGAGAAAATATCAACTTTAAAAGAAGAGAATTAAGTGAACTACTTTTGAAAAAAGTGAACTTCAAAAATAAATGGTGCATCTGGGGAGAGTAAAAAGGTATGCTGCGTCAATACTAAACTTTTAAACGATAACTTTTTCTATGGTTAACAATTCTAAGACTAAACAAATTGAGAATTAATGAAATTAAATTCATTATATGAGGGATGTTTAAAAAAAAAAGGGTATCAGGAATTACAAAGTATACGCGATTGGTTTAAATGTAAGGTGTTAAAATTCCTAACTAAAAGATATTATTAAAAAAGATGTATCGCTTTGATTATTTCTCATTACACTTAAGTACGAAAACTCTAAATGTTAATTGTCCTCTTGTGGAGCAGAACTACATAAAAAAAAAAAAAAAACCAGTTAAATTGTGAACAATTTTTCTAATTTTCTTCATTACTAAAATTTCTAACCTATTCTCGTTTAAAATAATTTTAATTTCTGTGAAGCTATGAGTTGTCAGAAGTTTATAATATATTCACCATTTTAGTCCCAATTTTAATTTTTTGACTAATTCTATAACTTTTATTATTTCTTTCTCTCTCTCTCTATCTTTATATTTTTTATTAACATTTCATTTTCAAAAGGGTTTTAACATGTTTTATTTATTTTTTATTCTCTATTTTAGAGTTAACAAAGTGGTATGTTTATTTAAAACGTTTAATTTATCAAAAATTATGAATAAAATATGTAAAACAAAACAAAAAAAAAAAAATAAATATTTAATATTAAAAATTATTATAAAAGTTTATTATAATTTATTAAGTTCTTATTTAAATGTTCATTTTTTTTTTCACCATTAGTTGCGATAAATGACTTTTTTCTTTTGTTTTTATATTTTTCACCACAATTTTATATTTTATTTAATGCATAATAAAATATTTATATTAATTTTAATATAAAATATTCATAATAATGAAAAAAAAATTTTTTTTATTTAAATTTAAAATTAATTATTAAATTGTTTATAAAGTATAAAATTGCAAAAAAAAAAAAAAACAAAAAGATAAAATTTAATTAAAAATGATATTTTATTAAAAAAATATGATGGTTTTTATTTAAGATTTAAAATATGTAAAAGAAATTTTAAATCTGAAAAAAGAATTATTAATTACATAATAAAAGGAAAATGGTTGCATTAAAGGTTTGCCTAGTCTAAGAATTAATATAATTGAAAAGACACCAAAATTAAAAAATAAAAGTAAGTATTTGTTAATATAAGCTTTATGTTTACTATCTTTGCACTTGACTGTAATCGCAAATGCATATTTATAGCATTCTTTTGAAATATCCATAAGCTATGAATAAATAACTTCGTTTGCAGAATGATAGAATATATCTTTCAAAGAATAATTTTTATTGTAATGTTGTGTAATAGACTTTTTGTTTTTGAGTTTTTAAAGTGGATTACAAACCCCTTAGTTCTCTTTCTTCTTTACAAAACTTCTACATCGTTCAAAAAAGAAGAATGCAATTTTAACCATGAATAGGTCTTTTAAAAATATTAATATTGTAGAACAACTTTTTTATGTAGCTCCATCCGTTAGGGAGTTACAGCCCCTCAAAATTTGAAAAAGTCCTAGTTTTAAATGTGTGTATATCAGATTCTGCTTAACATTTCTTCAATCTAAAAAAGGCCAAACGGTACGATTTTTTTTTCCTCTATAAATCAATATCAAAATTATACAATATTTTAAAATTAATATTTAAATTTACCGTTATGTGAAAACAAAATTCTGACAGATTTTGCTTCCTCCATATCTCTGCAAGACTTTTAGATAGAGTCTTACAATTTTGAAAGAAGAAAGAATTTTCAGAATTACCTCAAAAATTTATAAAATTAAAGTAAAGTAAACAATATTTTTACATGCTTTAACAACTTTCCTTAGTTACGCAGGGTTACGAAGTTACAGCCCCTCAAATTTGAAAAAAAAAACCCTATTTTTAAATGTGTATATTTCGGATTATGTTTAATATTTTTAGCACATTTCCAAAAAAATTTTGAAAAAATGTGCTTATTAGTTTCACTCTGTTCGTCCGTCCGTCCGTCCGTCTGTTTACAAAACTTCTAGACCGTTAAAGATAGAGAAAAAAAATTTTAACCATGTGTAGATCTCATAAAAAAAATAATTTTGTGGAACAACTTTTTCATGTAGGCCCCTCCATTACGGAGCTACAGGCCCTCAAACTTTGAAAAAGCCCTACTTTTAAATGCATATATCTTATGTTCTGCTTAAGATTTTTTCAATCTGAAAACGTCATTCGACAGGTATTTTTTTAACTTTATAAATTAATATCAAAATTATACAATTTTTTTAAATTTAGTATTTAAATTTACCGTTATGTGAAAACCAAATTTTGCGTGATTTTTCTACTTTCATAACTCCGACACGCTTTTAGATAGAGGCCTGAAATTATGAGGCAAGAAAGAACTTTTAGAATTAGTATAAGTTTGCTCAGAAAATTTTTTTGGACCACCACTTGTTTATGAGCTATTAGGGCTTAAAAATTGAAAATTTGCTATTTTTAAACACCTGTAACTTGGGAACCTGTACACATTTCACTTCTGCAAGATATAAAAAATAAAGCTACAGTAATATATTTTAACGTGTTCTAAAGGTTTATTTTAGTTGTAAAGGGTTCCAAAGTTGCAGCTCTTCAAAGTTGCGAAAAAGCCCAATTTTCAGATGTATATATCTCAGGCTCTGCGTAATAGTTTTGCAATCTAAAATCGCCAGAAGATCGAAAATTTTATTATCTATATAAAACAATATCAAAACTATGTAGTATTTTGTAATTTACTATTTAAATTTACCGTTATGTGAAAACCATATTTTGCATGAAATTTCTTTTTTCATAACTCCGGCACGCCTTCAGATAGAAACCTGAAATTTTAAGACAAGAAAGAACTTTTAGAATTAGTATAAGTTTCCTCAAAAAATTTTTGGGTAACTCCCCCTCTTTTAGAGTTATTATGCCATAAAAATTGAAAATTTGCTATTTTTAGACACCTGTAACTTAGGCACCTGTAAAAATTTTTCTTCAGTAAGACATGAAAATTAAAGGTTCAATAATATACTTTTATGTGTGTTAACGGTTTTTCTTAGTTATAAAGGATTCTGGACTTACGGCCCCTCAAAATTTCAAAAATGTCCTATTTTCACATTTTTTCTTATTACATGAAATTTTCAAATTTTTGTGCAAGTCACACTTCTAAACAGTTTGTATTGAGTTTTGGAAATGTGCGCTTTTAAAAACCGTTGGTTTACATTCTACCTTGTTTATAAGTTAAATTTATTTTTAAATTTAGTATTTAAATTTACCGTTATGTGAATTTTGAAATTTTGAAAGAAGAAGAACTAATTCTGAAAGCATAAATTGCCTCAGAACATTTTTTTTGTCTTACCTTCTGCTTAAGAGTTATTATACCTCAAAAGTTGTAAATTTACTATTTTGAAACATCTGTAACACAGGCACCTATCCAAATTTTGCTAAAATAAAAGTCAAAAATTAAAACTCCAAGATTATCTTTCTATATGTATTAGCAGCTTTTTTTAATTATTAAAAACAAAAATAAAAAAAAGTCTTTCCTGACTTTTAACAATTTTTTCTTTTATATAAATTTCGAGGAAAATTTTCAAATTTTGGTGTAAGACACAGTATTCTAAACTGTTTGTATTCTCTTTTGAAAATTGTGCGCCTTTAAAAATCGTTGGTTTTCTTTCTGCTTTGTTTTTGTTTTAGCCAATTACTACATTTTGAAACTTAAACTTAAAAGTTGAATAAAATTTATATATAACTTATCAGTTTGGATTAATGAAAATGTAAACAATATTTTAACATAAAATTAATTTTAATTCTTGCAAAAAAAAAAATCTTTTAATTTAAAAAATGGACACCCACTTATTCTCATTCTCATGATAAGAAAAGACATGTTCATAATGTAAGTATTATTAATACAAAATATTTTTCTTTAATACGAGTACTATTTAAAGACAGCAATAGTAATTATCCTTTAAAATATTCATTATAAGTGTCTAGCCAATTTTATTAAATCTTACAACAATCAAAGAAAAACTGGTATTTATTTCTTTTTTTCTATTCTGAAGAAAAATTTTATTATGTTGCCTTATTATGAAATGTTAGGTTTTGACTTGTTTAAATGTTCGTTTTTTTTATGCAACATCAAAAATTAAAATTATATTCAGTTATTGTTCTTTTTTCGGTTTTTTTTCTGTTAAATGATGGAATATGATATAGTATTAAATTTTCTATTCAAAAATTCATGTTTTTTTTTTACTGAATCTTAAGTTTCTGAGGACTCAAAAAGCAATTCAGCCAAAATAAAAAATAAAAAATCTATAAATAACTATAAATTTTATTATCATGTTGTTATTTAATGCTTTCTTTAACATATAAAAATATTTTTGGGTTGTGGTGGTATGATTTAAAATCAATGCGGTAAAGTGATGTAAAATATAAGCTGAAACTAATTAGCAGGTGTACTTAAAAAAAAAACATGGAAAAAAAGTGGAAATTTAATATTCTTATCAACACCAAATGAACATAGACACCCTTTTTAGTTCTTTGAATTATTTTCAATTGAAAATTCAAAAATATGTAAATCTAAAACCAAAGGTAATTGAAAAAAAAGATAACAATTAAATAACTTATATGTATAAAATATGCGAGTAAATAACAATATTGATTTATGTCTATCATAGGATTATTAATTTTAAAGAGTAAAGTGTAAATTTTAAAGTAGAGAAGGAAACATATTAAAAAGGTAAATATACTTATATAATTATTTTTTGGATAATTAGTGTTGTATTTTGGTTCTTTAGTTCATTCCCCTGCCATCTAAATATAACAAGAAAATTACACAGACTTTCTTTTTCAGGCGTAGCTGTAAGTGTCGAAAGGGGGAATTATTCTTACAAAGTGTGTGGGAATCTGCACTCCTTCGGTGTTTACAGCGTTTTTCATACGCTTTTACTCACTAGGCCACCGAGGCCCCAATTGGTGTTTTCTTAAAAAATTTCATGAAGTAACTATTAAAATTGATTGGAGAGCGGTACTTTAGACTCGTTTTAAAAATTCCCTAGGAGAAAAACCTCTTTCTCTAATTTCAAAAATCCCCAACGTTAAAAAATCCATCTAAGAGATTTAAGAAAGAAATTGTTTTTTAAGTTTTTAGAGTTTGATTCAAAATCAGCATATCAATTTAGAGGTTGCATTCAAAATCAGGGTATTTGAAATTTAATTTTTATTTTTAATATCAAACATTTTGGAAAAGATTTCGTAATAGGAGATTTAGACAGAGTCGTCTTTTGTCTTAGGAGATTTTATATATAGTCTTTTGTTGTAGGAGATTTGTACTTAGGGGCTTTTGAAAAAGGTTCTTATTTTATGGGATCTTTCGTACGCAATCCATTTGATAGCCATTCTGTACTATACTTTTTCTCGATGGTTATAATAGTGATGGCAAAAGTGAATGCCGATTTGACATTATCTGACGTTATCATTATGCTCTAATCCTTTTAATATCGCTTAAAATTAAATTAATAAACTGTATTATGTTCTTTTGCTTCTAAATTGATAGATCTTTAAGTGAAAGCAGTCTATTCACTAAAATATAGTATTATAAATGATTTAAAAGAATAATAATTTCTTTTCAAATTTTTATATTTGAAATACAATACTATTAAGGGTTAACATCTTGTAATTTGATAATAATAATTATTATTATTTATTCTGTTCGCGAAAACCACCACAACATGTTGTTTTAAAGATTATTAATAGGCTTACAAGTTTGTAAAAATCTATTTCTAGAGAGATTTTATTTCTGTAATTATTATACTCATCAATATTTTGTCGATTAAAATTAAAAACTATACTTAGTAGTATAAATTGCAATCAGTTGCTAAGTTTGTGGTTATTGCACAAGAAAGAAAGAAATTAACCAGTTTTAATCATATTCTGTCACGAAGTTCAAAAATTTTAATGAATCTAAACTAAAAAAAAAAATTTTTTTTTTTGTATTTTAATGAAAGAGTGTGGAGCAGTAAAATTAAGCATATTACGCCATGAAACTTAATGTCAATATCTGCTAGTTGCCCATTTTTAATTTGAATTTTTATGGTAATTATTTTTATTTTTTCCCAAATTTCTTTTTAGCTTATGTTATTCTTTTTTATTGTTTTTAGTTTTTTGATATATAAAAATATATATATTTTATATATATAAAAATAAGAGAGACTCAAAAGGATTTTTACGTCGCGTCAATTTGAATCATTTCATACTTTATTATAAAACGAAAAAAAAGAACAAAAGGAATGCTAAAAAAAAAAACAAAAAAAAAAACAATAATTTAGAATAATCGTGAAATTCTTAAAATAATGTAATATTTTTTCCTTTGAAGTTTTTAATAATGTAATAATGTTGATACTACAGTTTATAGAAATATAATATCAATATTAGTTTAAGGTTTCTTATTGATTAAAACAAAAGTTGTAGTTGAATAAAAAAATTGTGGTATTTTGTGCATAAATTGCATACATATTAAACTTTTAAGAAATAATAAACTAATTTCACATGGATTTTAATAAATTATTTTTACCAATCAATTCAATAAAATATGAATGACTTATTCCAGATTCGATGAAATTTAAGTGAAAATTTCTTAGAAAATTTTAAATAAATTAATATATTTTTCAACAAAATAATAAAGATTGAACTTACCAAATGGTAGATCCAGTGAAATTTTAACATTAACGACCTAACGAACATTAAATGTTGCAGCAAAAATTGAATGTAGGTTTAGACTTTTCTGATCTTAGTTTATAGTCAACTTCTAATACTATAAACAACTTTCCGTTTGTTAAGATAATCATTTTAGGTACTTCAGAATTTAATAGCAAACTAAGTTTTTGAATCTAATTAATTTGGGTTACAATAATAATCTCAATGTTGCAATGAAAATTTTAACCAAATGTTATATAAGATATAAACAAAGACAATTGGCTTATTTATTACAGCTGCTCTATAAATTCTAATGAATTATTAAATTGTTAACATAAAAAATATTTAACAAATTTCGTTCAATTAGATGAAACTGATCACAGATACACAGACGCATTATACCTAACAATTATGTTTCCGATATTGTTTATAATGTTTTGTTATATTAAACATGTTTCGCATTTTCGAACTTAGGATTTTTAAGAGGAAATTAGGAATTTTTCGTGATTTCAACATCATATTTATTGTATAAATAAAAAATTTGATTAAATAATAAAATATTTTTATTGAATTGTAATAATTGAATAAAATTAACATTAAAATATTCTTATGAAATTAGGAGTTTTTAACATTTTCTAAAATTCTAAAATTTGTATATTTAATACGAAGAAAAATATTTGATAAAATTAAGTAAATAAAAATTTTCTTTCTTGGAAATTCTTTTAACATGGTTAAAACTTTTTTTTTAAATTACTTTTTCTCAAGATGTTTCTTTTTTTCTTTATGAAATTATTCTATTCCAACATACTTTTTTTTTTTAATTTTTTGTAATAAAATTTAATAAACTTTCACTCACGTTAATTTAAAAGTTCTTTTTTCAAAAAAACCGAAAAACATTTTATTTTTATTTTTGCATATCCTTAGGGTGAAAAAAAGTTTTTTGAACATTAAAGAGTGAATGAGTGTGAGGTAAAGAGAGAAAAGAGAAAATATTAACCAAATTATTGACAAACAAAAAAAAAAGGAATTTGTTATTTGTATTTCAATTGTGTTCAAACTGTTTTATCGGGGATTCCCGATTTATTAGGCTTTCATTAAATATTGGCTTTGAAATATCCTCTGCAAATATTATGCATTATTATTATTTATTTAGTTTTTTTGGAAGTTTAAATTTGTATTATTATATTACATTGAACATCTTTCCTTTTTCTCCTTTAAAACACTTATTTTAAAAAGAAAACAACGCAAAAAAATATTTGATAATGTTGACACATTTTTGTCTCACTAATTCCACTCAAGCAAAATGTATATCACTCTAAATACCCTCTGAGTACAAAAAAATACACCCATGAATAGTTAAAATGAATTCCACTTTTTATTTTTAAAAAAGGAAAATAATAAAAAGATAGGGTTTCTTTTCTTCTTATCATTTTTGGGAGAGTCTAAATCTTAATAACATTTTAATTACGTATACGAAAATCTTGAAAAAAAAAAACAAAAAAATATTTTAGTCCTTGACCGTCATTTATTTGTAATTTATTGATAACGTTGCTTTTTAATGTTGTTAAAACAAATTTTGTTTAATTTTTAAAATAAATTGTGTCAGTGGTGTGTGAGATGGGATAATTTTTTTTCTCATAAAATTAGAAATTACCTTTCATAACAGACATAGTGTACTGACTCTACTTAAGGAAAGAAAAGAATTCAAAGAATAAGAAAAAATTAAATAGAAGATTTTACGACGAAGTTTTTTAAGCACGGAGGAACGGTTTTCGTAAAAAAAATTCTGACTTAATTTATCAAAATATAGAATGTGAAAATCTAAGAGTGTAAAAAAGATATTAGATTTTATTTAGTTATAAAATTTTTTAAATAAATCTACCTTTGTTCAGTTCTGTGTCTAAAGTTTTAGAGTTGTCATTTTGCTACATATAAATTACCTATTTGTGAAATTGTGGCGAAATCAATTAGAGATACTCACTATTCTTCAGTAAATTAATAATAGACATAAATCAATCATTACATTGCACATACAGTTTTTTCACAACCAAAATCTTGACGAATAAAATTTGCATTTTTCTTAAACTCAGAATAAAAAGTCGAATGAAATAAAAATTTATTTTAGTTCCGTAATTTATGTTGGTGTATTGGACCGCACGAGAACTCATCTTTTAGAGCTAGTAGATGAGGTATTTAGATGTTATTAACAATTTATTAGGACGAATAACTAATTTTTTTTTAAATATAACTAAGTTGGAATGAAAATTACGTTTTGAATATGTTTTGAAAAATAATGTGGTAAAACGTGGAGATAATTTGCGAATCACTTGATTTTATTTCTTTGTAGCAGAATCCTACTAAATATTCATCAGTCCAACGTTTTCTATTAACAATATGTATTGTGAAATTCTCCCGAAGCTAAAAAAAAAATAACAATTTTATTCCGTCAATATAAGTTTTTCAAAGATAAATCAGATAGGTTACTAATTAATGGATTTCAATAAATTTATTATTTTCGTCAATAAAATTCGTTTCAAGCTGCCTCAATTGCCAAGTGTTTAACCACGTTATTCTATGTTATTTGTAATATTAATATAAATAAATAAATAAATAAATTTGTTTCAATTAATAGATGTAATTAAATTAGATGATCATAGAACTGAATAGTTGTAATACTTAATAAACTTTATGAAAATTGCTAAACGATAACAGTTTCCAAGTTCTTTAAAAATAAATTTAGGTTAACGATTATACATGTTTGAAAAAGAAAAAATTGATTCCCCATCAAATGAGTCAGTTTCAATTCAAGTAAGGTCGAATTTAAATATTTGAAATAATTGTTTACCAAAACGAACTTTGGATGATTTTCAGAAGAATGGGATTTACTGGTATGTGCCCTGTGTCTATGTCATTAATTTAGCCAGCTAAAAGTAGAGAAAAGTATAACAATTTAGTTATTTCGAAAAGGCAAAAAAGGTAAGTAAAGTATTGTTTTTTTTAGATATATGATTAAGAATGATTAAAAAAATTCATTGTTCAAGATTTCTGTTTGTTCTCGGAAAAATTATTTTTAAGGATAACATATAGTTTTTATTTTATTTTTTTATTTAATAATAAAATTTCATTATTTTCCTCGTATATGTTTACCTTAATATATATATGGGATTATTTCTCTCTAATATAATTCTAAAGATTTAATGTATATTTTGATTGGCCTTGAATATACCAATATTTATATTAGAAATCTTTTAATTCAAAAATTTCATTTCCGCTGTTTTGATTTGTTTTTTTATTTGGATGAATCAATATTATTTTCTTTATATTCTTTGTACGGGATATTCGGAATGTACACAGAGCTTCCGTAATAAATACTTAATCAACGAATTTAAATTAGGCGTGTTATAAAAAATAAAATTTTTAGCTTAGGTCTCCTTAGTATTTAAATGTGAATTTTTAATGTAAAAAGCTGGTATTTTATATACAGAGTGTTCCGACTCGATGGTCTTCCTTGAAATGGGTGATCGGGAATACCGAGTCAAACAAAACATTTATTGAAGCGGGGGAGGGGGGGAGAGGGCTATTTGGAAACTTTTTCGAGATATGAGGGGTTAAAGATTTTTTAGAAACTTTTCATAAAAAAATCTACAACTTTTGAATGGCTTCATATAGAAAGATAAAAAAAAATGTATGTGGAAAGGCTGTGTAATTTCCTGTCCACATTTATGTGGCAGAGAACTGCAATAAAAAGAAAAATATATTTTGTAGAGTAAGTTGTCAGTTTTAATTTATTTATTTATTTATTTATATTAATATTACATACATAAATGTAATGCAATATTATTGAACCATCGGCTACCAAGGCCATTATTGGTTTTTATACTATTATTAAATTATATACTAATATTATTTATTTTGTTTATATTATATACTATATATTTACATTATATTTGGTCGTAAGGGGAGTATGTAAAGAAAAAACACTTACGACCTGTGCAGGGATCGAACCCACACTCCTTCGGTTAATACGCCACACGCCTACCCACTAGGCTACCGAAGCCCCCTGTCAGTTTTAATTTTTATGTACTAAAGTTTTCCATATCATAACAGTTACAAAGTTATGAAGGTTTAAAATGATTTAAAATGAAAAAATTATGTAATTTTTAAACTCAAATTTCTTTTGAAAACCCCTGTATTTGGGGTACTTTTGATAGGATATTTCAAAATAGCTTTTCAAGCCCTGTAATTCTAATCATTTTTTCTCTATCTCTAACCGTTTTTGAGATATAAAGAATAGAAAAGTGTGTTATTTTCAAAAGTGTGTTAACATGTTTTGTGTGTTATAACACACTTTTATATTCTTCATATCTCAAAAACGGTTAGAGATAGAGAAAAAGTTATTAAGTACTAATTATAGGGCTTGAAAAGCTGTCTCGAAATATGCTATAAAAAGTATCCAAAATACAGGGTGTTTCAAAAGAAAATTTAGTTTGAAACATAGTTTTTTCATTTTAAATCATTTTAAACCTCCATAACTTTGTAACTGTTACGGTTATGGAATCATTAGGGCATAAAAATTAAAGCTAATAACTTCCTCTATAAAATACATTTTTGTTATCTCTCTATAGTAAGCCGTTTAAAAGTTGTAGATTTTTTTTATGAAAATTCTCTAAAAAATCTTTAACCCTCATATCTCGAAAAGGGTCCAGAATAGACCCCCCCTCCCCCTCCAATTCAATTTTTTGTTCGCCTCGGTATTCCCGATCACCCATTCCAAGGAAAACCATCGAGTCGGAAACACCCTGTGTATGTATATAGATACATATATATATTTTATAACTGTATATACGCCCCATGTTATATTTCCTTACTTTTTTATTAATCTTATATATATTACAAGAAAATTTAAATATATCCTTAAATACTTTTTAAAAATATATCTGTAAAGGATACTTCCTTTTTTCAATAAAACAATTGAGATAATTCAGATTTATATATAAGTTTTTTTTTTTTTATATGTAATTCTGAAAAATTTAAAATAAAATCTAATGAATAACAAAATAAAATTAAATACACAAATTTTCCACAGGATTATATGGTTGAAAAAGAAAAAGAAATACTAATTGAAAAATGTTCAAATATAAATTTTGTGTAGGTAGAAAATATTATGTGTAAATCTATAGGTTTATCGTATTTTCCATTACTTCTAATATAAAATTTTAATAAGGTTGAATAGTTTTTTTTTTTAAAGAATTGTATACTTTTTATATATGTATATATATGTATATAAAGCTTTACCGTGATATATTTGCCACAACATATAATCAATTCCTTCAAATTTTCAACCTGAATTTCATCATAATCATTATCAGACATTTTCCAGTTCATGTACGGCTAACCAAGAATTTTTATATTAAAGTAAAAATTGATTCAAGTAATTGTTCCTATCGTAATAAAATTTTTTGGTTTTTATTAAAGTCTGGTCTGGTGTGGTCTTGATCTGGTTATCGACCCAATAAATAGCTTTATGATAAAAATGTAGGTAGACAACATCAAAAATCAAATAAAAAATGTTGTTTGTTTGTTAAATTAAAAAACAAATAAAGAAAAAAAACCTATGGAACCACCATAATTGATGTCCTTTAGTAAAAAATTTATTGGTGATTCATTTGGTTTTTATTCCTTTTTTTTGTTTTTGGGGTAAAATGTGATGACAGATAATTCATGGTTTATGGATTGTATTTTATGTTACTGATTACTGATTATTTATGTGTGTGATGGTACAATTTAATTGATTTAAGATGTAATTATTGATATTATTTCACATGATTATTGAAAATTCATTTGTATTATTTTTAAAATTGAAATAAAATTTAAACATATTTCATTTAAATTGGAATGTCTAGTATTACTTAAATAGAATTATAATGTTTTAAGTTTTTTCCATACTTTTTTGTAATATATTAGTTAATATCATTGCTATTTGCAATGAGTTATTTGTATCGTTGAAAACGTGGTAAACTTTGAGATATTTACTGTTTTTTTTTAAAGCTAAAGGATTTCTTTCGTTTTTTTTTTAACTCCTATAAGGATCATCGACTATGTTATTTACTATTCATATTTGGCTTTTCGGTTTCTGGATTCATTAGTTTCACTTAAGCCTTTGATTATTCGGCTTTTGTGCAAAACTATTGAACGAAAATAAATATTTTTATTTGTGCGACATCTATTATCTTATACAAGAATGATTGATTTTGAACTTGAAGTTTCTTGAATTACTTCACTAATTCTACTAAGATCTTAACGTGCTTTAATTATTGTTTACATATTCTTTTCAGGAAGGCATAAATCATTAGAAAATTATACTTTTAAAAATATTTCATAATAAGCCTAGAGTAAAGAGTAGATATATTAAAAAATAAATTTATAATAATATAAATTATGTATTTATACAAATTATGAATAATAATGAAAACAATAATAAAGAAAATTGAGAAAAATTAAATCACAATTTTGTCAATTATAAGGTAACCCTATATTATTAAGATAAATTATTAACACAATCAAAAATATAATGTTGGAGCTTTAATTTTTGTATATTACTTCAAAAAAATTTTGGACAGGTATTTAAAAATAAAGAATATTTAGTTTTGACCTCTTATAGCTCCTAAAAGCAGTGCGATACAAAAATATTTGCTGAAATAACTCATACTTATTTTCAAAAATCTAACTACTCTCAAAATTTCAAGCTTCAAAGTTAAATCGTTTGAAAGATAGAAGGGATCCCAATTTTTGCAAGTTTCTCATAATGGTATATTAGAATACCGCATTGCAACGCCACATATTTATTTTATATACATTTATAAAGCTTATAAAACCAGCTATCGTTTGGCGTTTCCAGGTTGAAAATATGTCTTATAAAACCTGTGTTATAATAACAATTTTGAGATAGCGCTTTTTCGAACTTTGTAGGCTGTAGCTCCGTAACGGGTGGGGCTACAGAAAAAAGTTGTTTCACAAAATTACTTTTTTGACGTTGCCTTTCCGTAGTTAAAATTTTATTGCTTTATTTTAAACGGTGTAAAAGTTTCAATATATAAACTTAATTCAATATATATATTCTGGGTATATAACTTAACCTAAATACATTGTATTGTATGTATCCTCAATTAAATTATAGAAAAAATAAAAAAAAAAAATTATTTTTCGAAAGATGAATAGTTTTTAGTTGGAAACATTTTAAAAAATGTCCAAGTTACATACAAAAATATATTTTTTATTATATAATTAAAAACATATGCTAATGACGTCAATACATATTTAAAAGAGACAATAAAAATTATTAAATTTAATTAAATCATGTAATAAAACTAAATCAGGCATTAAAAAAAAATTACAATGTTACAATAAGTATTTTAACAATAGAATTTTAACAAAGTTCAATGGATGCCAATATACAAATACTGTATATACGACTATGTAATTTTAACTAACAAGGACATCATAGTAGTTATGATCAAATAATTTTTAAGTACTTATGCATCATATACAAATATACATATTTCATGTAAATGCATTAATGCCATCAGGAAACCCAATATAATAAAAATATTTCATAAAAGATTTATGAATGCAAGTAATTATGATGGTATGGCCTATGAAAAATGTTGTTATCATGTTTATCATAAATGTTGTATGTATACTGAAATTAAACAAAGAATTAATTTTTCAAAAAAAAAATTTTTTTTTTTTATATTGTAAAAATTGTTGAGTATGTTGTAATTAATGGATGAAATTTTATTTTATTCTATAGCAATTTTCAACCAGATTAAAGATGGAGGATATAGAAGAATCTCTCAGAGAATAAAAAAATAATCTTTTCATAGGTGACAATGTGACATATTGAATTACGTGCTAGTATTTCAAATGAAGTCCATGTATATAAAATAAAAAAAAAATAAAAATTGTCACTTTTGTAAAATTGCTGTTAACACGTATGTGTTGTGTGCTTTTTTTTTTATATAATTTGATTTATAAAGATTACATCTCTGAGACAGAGAAGTTTTTTTATATTTAGTTTTTAAAATTTTTGTTGAGTTTATTAAAAATGCTTGTATTGTTTTCATTGTCCTATTAAAGGTTCAAATCTTTAAGGTAGTAATTTTTTATTTTTTTTTTTATTAGAAGTTTAACTGAAAAACTGAATTAAGGTTTGTACTATTAGCAGATTTAAAAGAAAGATGCATGAAAGATATTCTCGACGAAAAAAATATCTATACCATATACTTATGTGGATTTTGAAATACATATGTATAATTGAGAACAAATAGAGATGAGAGGTATAAAAAAAATAAGACATCGTAAAATCGAAGTTTTAATTTAATCGCTTTTAGACTGCTTTGCGGCTGCTTTTGTATATTTGTAATTTTTGTTAGAATTTTGTTATTAGGAAAATTCTGAAAAATCAAAGGATACTTTCTTCAATATTTTAAGAAATTCCAATTAATCAAAAAAAGAAACTGTTAATATGCTTCAAGTATGGTAGTGAGAGTTTATTTGCATATATTACCAAGTCTGGTGTAAAAAGAGCAAACTTTGAGTTTTTTAAGCAAAAACTTTTTTTAATCTAGCGGTTATTATACCCTACACATTAAGTATAGGGTATATTAACTTTGGTATGGTGTTTGTAACCACCAAAAGGAAGCGAGTTAGGTATAGACATGTATATATATTCTGAATCAGGAGCACCGCCGGAGTCGATTTAGCGATGTCCGTCCGTCCGTACGCACGATAACTCAAAAAATGATGATGCTATCTTGATGAAATTTATACTGTAGGTTAACAATGACTAAGGTAAGGCGGGGATTGTAAATGGCGGGGTTTGCAACTTCCAAAACCTAATACGCATATTTTCGAAATTAATAAAGATAGAAACTTAAAATTTTGTACGAGGGTGTGTTTTTCTGAATCCCTGATATCCCCAAAATTTGAGATGAAGTGGAGTGGTTGTTCGGGTACCTCCCATACAACTCCCAAAACCGAACATGCATATCTTCGAAATTAATAAAGATAGGAACTTCAAATTTGATAGGAGGGTGCTGTTTCCTAAATCCCTGATTTGTCTAAAATTTGAGAGGAATTGGAGTGGTCGTTCGGGTACCTCCCATACAACTCCCAAAACCGAACAAGCATATCTTCGAAATTAATAAAGACAGAAACTTCAAATTTGGTACTAGGGTGTTGTTTCCTGAATCCCTGATTTGTCTAAAATTTGAGATGAATTGGTGGAGCTGTTCGGGTACCTCCCATACAACTCCCAAAACCGAACATGCATATCTTCGAAATTAATAAAGACAGAAACTTCAAATTTGGTACAAGAGTGTTGTTTCCTGAATCCCTGATTTGTCCAAAATTTAAGATGAATTAGAATGGTTGTTCGGGTATCTGCCACACAACTCCTAAGACCAAACAAGCATATCTTCGAAATTAATAAATATATAAACTTGAAATTTGATATAAGAATGTTCTGTCTCTAAATGATGTCCCTGTCCCTGTTGATGTCTCTAAAATTTGAGATGAATTGGGGTGGTGGTCCGCGTGCCTTCACACACTTCCCAAGACCTAAAAATCATATTTTCGAATTTAGTAAAGATAGAAATCTGAAATGAATGTTTTAGGTGTAGGGTATAAATAAGTTGGTTGAATCGACTTACTGTTATTTTTACTTGTTTTTAATAGTACATTTACTTGATATGATCATATTAACCTATTAGCAACCCGTATATACCGGACTTATGGGGAATCTGGAAATTATTTCATTTCCTAAGTGAATGCGCAAAAAAAATTGATTATAGCTTTACTTCTTCCTCACTTTGTATATTGTTCCCCCGTATTTGCTGGTATGAATGTTAGTGAACAATTCAAACTCAATGTAATGTTTAATGCGTGCACAAGGTTCGTTTATAATCGTAAAAGATTTGATCACATTTTGGATGTGTCTAAATCACTTAAATTTTAAACACATCCTTTACCAACCAAAAATCATGACCAACATGCTTACCAAATATTTATTATGCAAAGTCAAATTTGGTAGATCCAACAGAAGAAAGAATATTATTATTCCTAAACATATTGGTAGATTAAGGTATTTGTCGTTTTTTGTTCGTGCAGCATTGCTTTGGAACGGCCTACCTAACGCTATCAGAAATGAAACATCCAATACAAAATTTGTTGAGGTTTTATGGAATTAATGTAGGCAACTGTCATAAAACTTTTAATATTTTATAGTTTATTAATTTTACTTTACTTTATTGAAATTTTAATTGATTTCTGTTAAAGATAAAAATGAAAAAAATAACTATTTTATATGAAAGTTTATTGAGAAGTAAGAAAATTCAAAGTAACAATATGCAATTCTAATAATCCAAATCTAATACAATTACAAATTTACAATTACAATAGTTAATAATAAAATATAATTAGAGTGAGATGCATTATCAACTGTAATTCGATAGTCGATACATAACGTTGCCATATATGACAATTTCTTTTCTTTTCTTACTTTAGTAATTTATTTATATGATCTAACGACTCATCGTCTATGTATAATTATATGCATTAATAAATAAATAAATAAAAAAATAAAATAAAATAATAAGTAAAAAAAATAATTTTTAAAATACATATGCTTTTATCAAAACCGAATTCGCCCCCTAAAAAGTAGAAAATAAAATTGATTGCAAAACTTTAGCTTTTTGGACTGTTATAATATAAAAGTGAGTTGCTATAGTGCAAGCATTTTGGACTGTTATAATATAAAAGTAAATTTCTGGAATAAGGTTAAATAAAAATCTGCGAAATTTGAGGTTCGTGTTTCTTTTTTATTCCAGCAATTTACTTTTATATTATAAGAGTCCAAAATTTCTATAGTATAGTATTAGTAGTATATCGTATATCCAAACAAACATTTAACCTTGAACACCTATTGATCTTTACTTTTTGTATTCTTTACTATGTACATACAAAAATATATTATGTATGTATGTAGTTTGAATTTGTCAATTGAAATTATTTTTAATGAAATTTTATATGTATATCTATATACACAATCGACATAATAAATGTTCCTAAATAAAACACATAAAACATTAATTTTTAACGCCATGCATATTCAATATGCAATAAAGAATGTTGACAACAAATATTCTGATTTAAATCCTAAACAAATGTTTTAAAACAAAATAATTTAGCAACATAAAAATATTGTACCTATATATTTTGTGTTTTGCTAAATCCTAATACAAAATACATGTGCACATCAAGATTGATTGAACTAAATTATTATAGGAGAAAAGATCAAAAATGTATTGCGTGTGTATTGTATGCATGAATTTAGAGATAAAAATTTAAGTTTCAAATTCATATATACAAAATATATACATATTTTATTCAAAAAATGTTGATGAATAGATAGATAAAAAAAAAAAGTTGCATGTGAACTGGTCTCGAACAACATGACCCCCACTTTTGAAACCTGTACACTTTCCTCTGCACCATACAACACTTACAAATGTTGCTAACAGATTACGAAGATAATAAAAAGCATGACAGAATGACAAATAAATAAATAAATAAACCGACAGCGACGAGTTGATTTTATAAAAAAATAAAAAAAAAAATAAAAGCATATAATAAAAAAATGAATAATACATATACGAAAATTCAATATTCCAAAATTTTACTTAACTAACAATTTAAAATTTTTGTCAAATTTTCATTTCAAGTAAATTTAAATAATGAATAGGAAAAATTTATATTACCTATGATTTCATTTATAAAGTTTGATTTATGATATAAAAACTTCCTTTTGTTTGATGTTTTTAGATGAAACTACATTGTATATACTTTTGCCCTAGTTCTATAATCAGGATTTCTAAGTAGGATTTTTAAATATAACTTTGAGGAACAGCTACTCCACTCCGCAGATTATGGACAGGTAAACAGATCGATCAACGCATTACATTCAAAAGTAAAATGATTTTAGTGCATGCTTGAATTGTAAACTGTCATTCTTTATACCTATATATTTTTAATTATCCTATTTTATATAATTGGTTATTTGTTAAAGTTTGCGAGCTCTTTTTAGTTAATTATCATACATCGATTCTTTTTGTTGAGTATAAGTTTAAATTTTTCCGTAATTCGTAACGACTTTAATTAAAATTTTAAATTTTTCTTTTGAACTTTTTAAAATTGAATGACATTAATATTCTGTAATTAATAAAAAAATAATAATTTTCTTATGTAGGTTTTTCATATTAAGAATAAACAGCAAAGTTCGCCAAAATTCTATAGATTAAAAAAAATTTTATATTTTTTAACCTTAAATTTATTTTGAAGTTATTTAAAACCTTTCTTTTATAAATACTCATATAAAATTAAAAAAAAAAAATTCATATTTTAAAAATGTAAGAAAATTTTAAATTTTTGAATTTTTATATTCAACAAAATATTTTTTTATGAGTTTACAATGTGTAATAATTGTTTTGGTTGGTTTAATCTTCGGTATAAAATTATCAAAATCTTTGAAATATTTTAAAATCTTAAAATAAAGTATGCCCTAAAACAAAAAAAAAAGGATATTTTAATGTCTCTTTTCCACAATCCACATTACCAAGTTTAATGTAATCAGTTCAACATTTAAAAACAACAAAAAGAAAAAAATATTCATCCTACATACTGATGTTTATCTGAGAAATCAAACGTGAACGTGAACCTGAACCAGAACCTAATTATTTATTTTTGTTTTTTTTTTTGTTTTTATTGTTGAATTAAGGATGTAAAAAAAAGTATATAGAGTGGGTCTTTTTCGCATACCTTACATTGTATTATTGTTGTATAATATTAAATTTGTTAACGAATGAGAATATGTGTATGGGGTTAAAAATCGCAAATATGCTGTATATACGATTATGTTCCAGGATATTTTGTAATCAAGTTATAAATGAAAAAATCTAAAATTGAAAGGATTCATAAGGAACGAAGGAAAATTTAATTTTAGTTTTTGGGTGTTCTTATTGAAATCCTAATTAACTAATTGATAAAGAATATTTAATTATATTTATTCGGACTTTGTTTTGTTTATTAGACAGATTATTATCTTCATTATCCGCTAGTTCTCTTGTTACGTTTTTAGTCGAGTGAGCAGTTTTAAAAATTCAGAAGAGGTTTTCGTTTCCATTTAAATAACAAATAGTTACAAAATTTTATAGTCGAGAATTGAGCATTGGATTTTTAAACAATATGATTTTCTGCTCTAGACGCTAAGTCATTTTATGAAAATTAAATTTTAGTCATAAACGTCGTATCACATATAATGTTTCAATTAACATTTATTAAATTTGAACAATAGAAAGAAATACTTTTGAAGTTTAAAAAAATTTCAAATTAAATTAACATTTTAAACAAAATTAAAAATTTTAATTTGTCCACTCAAAAGTTGTAATAAATGTTCATAAAAGCTCATTAACAAAATCTTTTAAAGGAATATAACGAAATTTTAATAAATTCATAATGGACCTCCACAAAACAAACAAATAATACATACATTACAAAATTTATTTTAATTTAATTTACAACTTTTACTTATAATGCCAATTATATGTCAGATTTCTATTTACTTTTATCCTCTTTTTTTTTTTGATGATGACATTTTGTCACAATTTATTCAAAATGAAAACAAAAAAAAATAAATTTACTCGTGTGTTTGATGACATAAAAAAATCAAAAATCTTGTTAAAAAAAATCCTTAAATTTGACCAAAAAATTAAAAAAACCATCGAAATTTTATTCAAATGGTAAAAAAAATGTTTTAAATTTCACACGCATTTTGAATTTTAAATCTTTAAAAGTTGATGTGGTTGTTACCTTTCATATTAAAATGTCAAAGTGCTATCATCAGTTTTTTTTTATTTGAATTTTTCTTGTAATCGATATTTGTTTAACGATGAAAGGTAATTTTTTTTATGGAAGATTGTATAATAAATTAATTTTATTATTATTAATATAAAAAATTTAATTTTCCATATTACATGTACAGTGAGTAACAAAAATAATTATCTAAAATTAAGATACAATTTGAAGCAGATAAGGTTTTATTAATATGATGACATTTAATATAGGCGTGATACTGGAATTAAAATATCAAGTTTTTAATTGTACTGAAGTTAAATTTTTTATGTGCTCCTAGATCTACAGTCTTCTAAATTATAATATTATGCAAATGTAAAGCCTACTACGATAGTCAACCTAAAACGGTAATCTAAAACCTACTATTATAATCAAAATCAACGCACTAATAATAAAATGATGTTGAATTAAATTTGATAGAAGAATGCTTTAACTAATACTAATTTTTGATTTTGGATGTCTTATTTTTCGGTATTTTTCATTTTAATTATAGTTGAGTTTTATTGCTTAAGGTATTTTGTTGTCGGGTTTATTTGGTTTGATTTAATGTCAATTTGAAATTGCTAAAATAAAGTTTTAATAAATTATATATTATCTAACTTTATTCTTTGAGAATCTCTTAAATTAATTACTATAAGTATACTCTATTAAAATCTCGAGGAAAATTATGCTTAAGGATCATAATATGGATTATACAATAAACAATGGCAACCCTTGATTGCTTGTGAAAACAACCAATTGGGCAAGAAATGAAAAGAAAAACGTAAAGTTGGATAGAGCACGCACTTTGAAAGCAACGAAGCGCAACATAACAAGAGAAGCCCAAGATAAAAATCAACAAAAAAGTCGATTAACTTTGAAGATATACCACATACTGCAAGAGCTAACTTCAATTATATTACAGTGAAGGAAGGAAAAATAGGTGCAGATGCTTAGTAAACTTTTTATACTTCAAAAAAAAAAAAAAGAAACATTATTGCACCTACTAAACATGAATAAATTTCCATAAATGAAAAAGATATATTTTACTTGTTATTTCATTAATAATCATTATAATAATAACTAAAAAATGATATGTTGTTTTATTTTAATTTTTAATTATCATTTTTATTACGACTAGCATACAAATTAATAATATTGTAATATGCTTCTTATTTCTTATAATTATGGTAATAAAGATGAGGTGATTGTAAAATATTATAAGTTTTCGAGTAACCTGTTAAAGTTTTATTTTTTAAATAAGGAAAGAATTTATGAATATTTAATTTTTTTGAATGTTATCTTTTAGTTTTTAAAATAATTTATTAATGTTAATATTATAAAAACTAATTATATATGTATGTATTTATGTATGTGGAAAAAGTTAATTATAAAGCCTAAAATTACTTAATTTTTGATGTGATTTTTTTTGGAACTTTAAAAGAAAGGTAGAAAAGAACATAATATAAATAAAAACTTTATGTTGTTATTCTATATATTATGATTTATTTTTTATTTTGTTTAGAAATGTTAATATAATACAAAAAAACCTTAAAATATAAATATAAATGGAATAAAAATTTAGAATGGTTGTAGATTCTCACTGTGACTTACATTAGAAAAGCGACACATGCTGCATTTAAAATCACGGTTATAATAAATAGAGCAAAATTGTTTGACGTTTGTATATGCTAGAGCGCGTTTTGTTTTTTACTCTGAGTAGAGTTAATGCGTTATAGGATTAACTACCACACTCACATGCAAAGTTAACTTTATTTTGCCATTTCGATATGTTGTTTTATTTTAATTTTTATTATGATTTTTATTATGGCTAGCTTAATTTTAAGAAGTATTATAAGTTCAATTGAACAATTTCATTTATAATTTTTTTAATATGTTAGTTTATAATTTTGAAATTTGAAATAAAGAAGCAATAATGACCTTTCATAAGACTTTGGCATTTGTAACACTCGTTAATTCTGCTTCTGAGTAGGATAAAAAAATGTAACTCTGCCAGCTGAAATGTGCATTTCGAAATGCTAATTGTCACGTCATGTAGCTAATTAAACTCTACTCCAGTAGTCCGGTCATTTTAAAACGACTTGATCTGCCATAGATTAACTCTAAAACTCTAGAAGTAAGAAAAGAAACGCACTTTTTGCAGGTTTTTAATTCAAAATAAATGTGGATAGAGTTTACTATTGTACTATTATAATAAGTATAAAATCGAAAACAGTTGTGTATTTTTTAAAAAATAATTTTATTGTATCGATTACACTTAAAATTTTTAAATAATTTTCCATTTTCAATTTTAAGAAATATAAAAAATATCCAAAATTATTTTTTTGAAATTT
This sequence comes from Poecilobothrus nobilitatus, assembly GCA_947095535.1. Taxonomy (NCBI): domain Eukaryota; kingdom Metazoa; phylum Arthropoda; class Insecta; order Diptera; family Dolichopodidae; genus Poecilobothrus; species Poecilobothrus nobilitatus. The sequence continues at coordinate 118,796,248 of OX352774.1, forward strand.
ACTAATGTGACATTTGTGACTTAGTACAGTAACAATAATGTCAAATTCGTTTTGACGTCTCTGTAGCTCAAATTAATTTAGCTGCCCTTTAAGCATAGCAACAGATTGTTACCTAAGCTAAGTACGGTTTCAGGTACCGTGAATTTACTTTAAAATTTCAAGAAAGAATTAATTACTTATGTATACAAAACACTTTTACAATCATAATTTCTATAAGTTTATTTTATCAATACATATTTCAATTAATTTAGAATTTAAACATACTTGTGTGTATGTGTGACATTGACTAAGTAATTATGGTTCAATCAATGATCGATACAATTTATGCCATTAATGTAAAACTACATAATAATTTATCTGTCAGCAGTTTAAACAAAAGAAAAAAAATTTCAAAAATTAACAAAACTAAAAAATGGTTTACCTTTAATGGTAATTAATGATCTTGATAAAATGTGCTACCAAAATGTCTCAATAAATAAAAAATATTATATATATATGTATACAGTTTTTTTGTTTTGCTTTTTTTAATAGATATTAAATTGTTTTGATAAAGAGCAGCTCTGGGGTTATAATTCACTGTATTTTTTTTATTTGCGACTGATAGCCTGTATATTGCCTGTATACATGTTGGAAAGAGTATGCTAAGGTAATGGGAATATCATGGATAATGGATATGGGAAGCGTGAGTATGTTTTCCGAGATATACATACTTTTAATATTAGAATTGATCTTAATAAATTCGTATTTAATTACTATATGGTAGAGAATATTAGACCTTATCATAATAAATAAAATTGTATAAATTGCAATAGATGATGATCGATTCTATTTGCTTATATTTTGCTAAAATTCTTATATGTATTATTTCATTATCTATTTGCAAGGTATAATGAAAATTACTTTAACTTAATTCATATTTCATATAAGTAAAACGCTGTTTTTAGGCTTATAATTACGAATAATTATAAGTAAACGCTGTTAATTACGAATAATTATGAAAAGTCCAAATTGAACAAGATTAAGATATGTTTAAGAGTTTAAGATGTGATAGAAACAATTACGTTTTAAAATATAAAATTCAGGCAATGAAGACATGAGATAAGCAATTTAATTTTATGTTTGTTCTCAAATTTATCATAAGTATAAAAGGTATACGAAACGTTTTATTAGCCGATTTTACAAATTTATCTTAAAAACGATTAAAGATATTTATAATACTTTAAAGCGTTTTAAGCTATATTAATATCATTATTTTAATTTAATAGAAATAATAAAATAAACTTAAAATTTATTCAAATCATAATTTTTAAAATGAATAATTTACATCTGAAAAATTTGTTTTTGCTGTTAATCTGGTTATTAACTTTAATTATTTTAATTGAAATGTAAAAAATAAAAGAAAAACTATAAAAAAAAACGGAAAAAAAATGTATTAAACGTGAATACGTGAATAGAAGATATTTAAAACAATTCGGAAGTGTTATTTTAAAATATAAAGGTTTTATTTTGTTATATTAATAATAAGGTGCTAGACTAACATGTCTATTCAATGATGCTTTTAATAACAATATGTTATGATGAAATCAATATTTCATAATACAAAAATTTTGAAGTGAACCAGATTTTCTATTCACTGTCACTTCTTATTTTTATTTCATTTAAGATTTTTAGGAAGTCAGAAAAATTTTTTATGATTGTCGTCATATATGTCTTAATAAGATTTTATTTAAACTATTCTATTTTATTACATAAGTAATTATTTTTCTTTTGTACAAATGTAGGTAAGAATCATCTCAGGAGATAGTGTAGAGGTGGCGTACGCGAGCACGAGTTTTCTATGAGTATATGTGACTTAAACTCACTGAACACCAACTGCCATTGTTTTTACCAAACAATAGGTAACATGACTTTTAGTTGTTATGTATTGTTTGTACAAGAGAAAGTTACAGTTAGAAATAAAAATTGTAAAGAATTGTATTATGAACAAAAATGTTAATGTTCAATTTAAATTTTTGGATATTATATAGTTAATGCTCGCAAATTTTAGCAATCAAATTGGGTTGAAGATGGTTTACGTCATCAAATAAGCTGAAGTATGCTATTGCACGATGCAGACAATGGTTAAGACACCGGCCTTTCATTCGAAAGACGTCGTGTTCAAACCGAGGCTGAGTCATATAGATTAATAAAAAATAAGTATATATGTAGTATAGCTTATAATTATTATCATATATTAATATGTTATAATAAAATAATTCTTGCTAAGATAATAAATGCCGTAAAAATAAAAAAATATTTACGTCTCACAGTCTTGTACAATAGCTACAGTCGAGTAATCAAAATTTTAGTGATTAATATCATTAATATGATTTCAGAAACTGATCGAAGCTTAGCCCAAAATGAATAATAAATGACTTAATGGATGTCCTATGCTCCTTAAAGGAGTGGGAAGGAAAACAAAAAAAATGCTATTGAACGATAGGCTCTAAACCCATATTAACATTCATGAAGTAAACCTTAAGTGAGTGGTACTGAAATATCATGAGTTTCTATTTTTTAGATTTTCCAATACTTTTAAAATTACTGAATTTATAGCACCGTTTCTATTTTAGAGTTTTTATCCGTCTATGACGTCTAAAATGAATTTCAAACAAACAAATAATTATCAACGACAAAATTGTGATCTTGACTCTTCATCTGAGTTTAAATTTTTTATTTGTGTTAAGATAGTTGAATAAGATTTTATTCTTCATTTATACACTCCTATTGAAATAACCTTAAAATTAATCAATTTTCTATATTTTATTATCAAAATCTTTTTAAAATTGAAATTAAACTTTTCCATAGTTAAAGTTGTTACAAAACACAATCATATTAGCTTTAAATTCTTAAGATAATTTTGGCTTTAAATTATTAAGATTACGATTTAAATTTTAAATTTCTGAAAGAAAAATAGTTAAATTTGACCTTGAATCAGATTAATTCTCAATTTTCTGCTTAAAATTAAAAAAAAAGGAAATATAATTGTACATATGTAAACCATGTTATATCATCTGTTACCTCCCTTAAGGCTATTTAAAATGTATATATATATATATATTTACATCTATATAAATATATATATAAATACATATTTAAGAGATACCTTAGGTGAAATTTATATGTCATAAGAAAAATACACATATACCTTAAATAAAAGGGAACTTTTTATCTTTTAGAAACCATAAAAACAAGGAACCGTGTGTAAACAATAAAAAATCGATAACGACCTAAAATAATAAAATTTGGAGGGTATTGATTTCTTTTATCAGAAAATGTATCCTAGTTTTTTTTATATAGGTATAAGTTTGTTTGATTTGAACTTTTGGATTTTTAAAAGTATATACAGTTAACTTAAAGAGAACGAGAAAATTAGAGTTAACTCTAAAAATGAAAGAGATGAGTATGAATACGAAAAAATGAATGTAACTATGAATACAAAAACAAAAAACCTTTAAAGTCATAGAGTAGGGACACATTCAATTCAATAATTACAATTCAGGAAGCGTGGAAATTCGATAGCTGATATTATGTAAAATCATTCTCACTAAGAAACTTATTTATAATAGAAGTTTGGCTCATTAAATTTAAAATTACGGTTAAGTTTATCACACATCTAATAAAATTTTATTATAGATAGGATTAATTTTGATAATTTTTTTTATATTTCTGTCCTTTTCATAAATGATGATTATCAAGGACAAAATAAGAACAAGAATAAAAGTAATAAGTGTATAATATTGAATAGGATTAATTTAGAATTTAAAAGTTAAAAAACTTTTTCTTTTTTAACAAAAAAAAAAAAAAATTTGTTGTCTTTGTTTAGAAAAGTCTATATAATGTGATTTTTATTATTAGATTTAACGGTTATTTTTTGTTTTATAAGAATAAAGGATATTGCGGCGAAAATTTATAAAAGAATTTAAAAGTTTTCAAGGATTTTTGAACAAATATTAAGAATTATATTATATATTAATATGAAGGGATTAATTAATTTTTGTTTATATCCTTTTAGAATATTAATATTATGTAGATATATTTGAAAAGTTTTGTTTGGACAACGAGATAATTATCATATGAAGTATAAAATTTTAAATACATAGCAAAAAAATTAGAAAAAGTTGATCAAAAAATGTTTTTCCTAGAATTGCTGTAAGGTACGTGTATGGTGAAACTTATCTGTTAAAGAAAAATGAAGGTTATAAAATGTTAGTTTTATAAATTTTCGCAATGAATCTTTAACCTTTGGTTGTTCACAAAATTTTAAAACTTCTAATTTTATATATCTATATATTTTATAAAAAGCTAATTAAAATTTTTTATTATAAACAAATCCTTTTGAAATTTTTAAAGCTAAAGGCGATTATATTTTTAGCACATTTCCAAAAAAATTTTGTAAAAATATGCCAATTAGTTTCACTCTGTCCGTCTGTCCGTCCATCTGTCTGTTTACAAAACTTCTACACCGAAGACAGAGCAATGAAATTTTAACCTTGGTTAGGTCTCGTAAAAAAATTAATGTTGCAGAACAACTTTTTTTTGTAGCTTCATCCCTTAAGATTAAGTTTCCTCAGAATTTTTTTTGGACCACCCCCTGTTTATGATCTATATTCAAAAATTGAAAATTTGTTATTTTTAAATACCTGTAACTTAGGCACCTGTTAAAATTTTTCTTCTGCAAGACATAAAAATTAAAGTTCCAGTAATATATTTTTTTTTATTTATATATTTACGTGTATTAACGGGTTTTCTTAGTTATATAGGGTTCCGGACTTACATCTCCTCAAAATTGCAAAAAAGTCCTATTTTTACATTGTTTTCTTATTATATGAAATTTTCAAATTTTGGTGCAGAGTTACAATTTTAAACAGTTTGTATTGTCGTTTGCAAATGCGCGCCTTTTAAAACCGTTGGTTTACATTCTAAGTTGATTTTTTTTAAAGATTTTCTTTTACTATAAAAAACAAAATATTTTGTTGATAAGAATAGATATGAATTTTAAAAAATTCTAAATAAAATTGTACGCAAAATTATCTTGAGATGTCCTATATAAGGGAGAACGTAATAATAATAGAATTTCATATATAAGGTGAATTTAAAAGCTCCCCTCTTAAAAGAGACCCACAAATGAATCATCGTTGTCTACCAATGCTATCGTCTTAAAATATTTACATAATTTAATTAATAATATAATAATAATAACAATTCTTTTACAACTATATTAAAAAATGAAAAATAACACAAAAAAGTTGTTATGGTTTTTTCCCCAATTTTTACAAAAGATTTATCTAAAAAACAAAAAAAAACCTAAAAATAAAAAAAAAATTTCTCACAGTCATTATTTTCTATAAAAATGAAAAACAAAAAAAAAATTTAAATACTGAAAGAAAGGAAAAAGAAATACAAATCAAGGCATAAAGTCCAAACATGAATAAAATACTGTTGAATTGGCATAAGTCTGAGCCACTTTAAAAAGTTACTTAACTCGTGTCATATTTTTTAAATAACATCACTTTCATTTCTTTAATATGGATGGCATCAGTGAACAAAAGATAAGCAAAAAAAAAAAAAAAAATTTTTTACAAATTTTAAACATTTATTTTTTTATATTAAATTGTGTAAAAAATATAATGTCTGCCTTCGTTGCTGTTTCAATTATTTTTATTCTTATAATTCTATGTATAGGTCTAGTATATAGTGCTATGTTAGACCGCAGAGTTCCACATTCTAAAAAAAAAACAAAATTATACATAACACGTGTTCAGAACTATGATCCAAACCAATATAGTTCATTGATTCTTTCAATTTAATATTATGACAATATGAAAACTATTTGTTTGTCTGTCAGTGGTGTACAAAAATTTGCAACTTGCTAAATTTATGCTAATGACTAAATATAATAAGACTTAGTTATTATGGAAATTTAATAACAATACTGCTAAAAATTGCTTTAGATGCCGATAAACTATAGGCGGCAGATTATATTATATAGAAAAGTGAACACTGCCGTATAACTGAAAAGAATTGCTATAAAGTGGTAAGACTGGAAAGAACATGTGAGTGTATCAGGCTGTATTTAAGAATAAAAAGTTTAAAAAGATGAGAAATTATTTTCTATATATGAGAAATAGTTCGCTTAACTTTGACTAACATAAATTTTTTGTAACCGCAGTTACTTTCATTAGTTAAATTTTCTAAGTCAGTTTTTTTATTTTTATTTTGTCGCGTATTCATTAAGTTTTAAAAGTCTATTATTCAGTTTATTTATACAATATTAGATTAGAATAATATCAATATTAGTATAAAATAGGGTCTAATTTTTATTCTGCTTTTTCTTTTCTTTATTGTAATATGATAGTAATGTTGAAAAAAACTTTTCCGCAAAATTAGAATTTTTTTTTATAGTTTGTGAATTGAATTGAATTAACCAACGTAAACCTGTCTAAATTGAAAGGAAACCAAAAAAAAAAAAATAAAAATATATTTAATGAGGAAGACAAATTTTGTTTTACATTATTTAATTAGATTTTTATTCAGCAAAATTTTTAAAATATTACAAACAGAAAAAAAGAAGAGGTAGAGAAGAAAAGAAGTTGAAATAAGGAAACATCAACCGTAAAATATTGAATTTTGGGAAAGAATTCTTGGCAAAATATTTTTTTTTTTTTTGTAGTTAATTTTAATTTGAATAGATGTTATTATATTCATTGTTATGAACAGATATTTTGGTAGATATAATATCAGTGTTGCAGCCAGCCAATCTTTAAATGTAGCAAAATTTACTATTTTTTTCAAATTTAGTGGTGTAGTAGAGATTTTACAAATCTCACAAAAACTCAATAGATAATAAAAATTTAAAGAGTTTAAATTTTCTTTATATTTTTAATAATAAACAAAAACAAGTTCATATAATGATATAACATAAAATTTTAAAATGATATGTACCTAATAAAATTTCAAAAAGAAAATTTAGATACTATTACAATTTATTTACAAACACAATAATTTGAATTTGGAAGAGTTTATCTTGTTTAATTATTAGAAGGCTATATATTGATATTATGCCTATTCAAAATATCTCCAATCACGATACAAAAATGAAATAATATGCTTTTAAAAAAATTTTACGGGCATAATGTGTAGAATGAATATTATTCTGCATTAGTTGTTAGCGACTTGCTGTCTTTCAATAACAAAAAATATCACAAATTTGAATCCGAATAAAATGAACACAATTATTTAAAGGCACAATCACACAAAAAATATCTTTTTTTTTTATCGAATCATATAAAGCCGCCTTCGTTAAATGGCTACGCTCTTGCCTTCAGCGATACGGCGAAATTTCTGGAAGGCCTCTAAAGCACTCTACTCGTGCAAAAAAGCCACAGGTAGGAAATGGGGGCTTCAGTCATACATGACTTACTGGATATACACATCCGTAATTAGATCCATTCTTATGTACGGAGTCTTAGTATGGTGGAAGGCAATCAATAAAAAGGCCAACCGCAAGGTAATGGCTAGGGTTCAAAAACCTGCCACACTATGTATTAGTGGCTCCTTAATAACAACCCCTTCCGTGGAATTAGACATCACATGCTTAATCTAATGCATATAGAATATTATAGCAAATTTGCAGCCGCCTATACAACTGTAAGGTTAAAAGCTACATCCCAGTGGGTCAATTCACGAAAGGGTCACTCGGATATCATAAATCCATTCAAGTCCACTCCCGTTTTGGTGAACTACAGAAATCTCACCTGACGAGTATACCAAGCCGTGAGAGTTGGAAATCGAAAACAGTGATAACCTTCGAAGGAGTACAACTCTACACAGATGGTTAAAAAATGAACAGCAGTGGATGCGGGTCTTCTCTGAATATCAGTCATAATTTACGACTACCAGAGTATTGTAGCGTCTTCCAAGCGGAAATTATGGCAATCCAAGAAACCTTCTGTTGAATAGAAGCGTGTTAATTTTAAAGCAAGTACGCATTGTGTCACATAGTCAGGCAACGTTAAATTCAACATATACAACCTCGAAGACTGCAATAAACTGCCGAAAACTTGTTAACGAGATGGCCAGGCAGTTTAGCAATGAGCTTTGCTGGGTACCAGGTGATCGAGGTATTCCGCAAAATGGAAAAGCTGATGAATTTGCAAGAATTGGTACAATCTTACAAGTCCTGCCGGACAAGCTAAGACTAGGAGTACCTCTATCCACAAGCAAAATGTAACTTCGAAAGGAAATAACGGATATGGTAAATAACAAATGGTCAAATTTGACCTCGTGCAATATCACAAGATTGATATGGCTCAAAACCGATTTAAGACGATCTAATGATCTTTTTTCTTTTAAAACGGCAGATATTGGAATGACAATGGGTATAATCCCCAGTCACACTAATACGGAAGCATGCCAAAAGACTTGGCTTGTCCGCAAACGACTATTGTAGAGCCTGCAAAGATGAAGAAGAGGGGGAAACGACTCTTTGTCTCCTTTGCACATGCCCATCCTTGTAAAAGCGGCACCCATTTGGCTCAATAGCTCTTCAACAATCGTAGCGATCTACCAGGTAAAATTGTGAAGACCATTTTGCAAAAAGACCTTCACTTTGCAAAAAGCTCATTGGTTTTAACGAGTGGGATAGAAAAGTTTCTATGTGGTATCACAATGAACCAATTCGCTCTAAGTATGCCTTTTCGACAGCGACCTTAACCTAACATAACCTAACCTTATCGAATAATAGAAAATTTGTAAAAAAATATTAAATATATATAGTAGATGTGCTACATATGTAGTAAATCTGCAACATTGAATAGAATATTTACATACATATTTAAAAATGTTATTGAATTACGGTACTATACTAAGTTGTTGCTAGTATTGTTTTGTTTTTGATTGAGGATTTAAAATTGGTGTTGTTGCGTGTTAAATAAATGGCATTTGTTAATTATGAAGCTGATAGTTTTTATTTATTTACTGGTTTCACTTATTTAGATTTAAGATAATTTATTTCTATTGGGGTGATTAAAATTAAAATTATATATGGGAGGGTTATCAGGTCTGGTCATCATATTTAATAAATTTTAGAAACTTAAAAATTTTGTAACAAAATATTTGTTTATAAATGTAATTAGTATATTTTTGTCATTTTGGATCATTAAAAATTAAATCTTTAAAATAATACCTAATGAAAGAAAGAGAAAAAATATCAATTACAAATTTCTTAAAAGTATAGTTAATATAAATTATAAGTTTAAGGATGAAATCATATTCAGGAAAAAATTTTTTTTTTTTATTTAATTATAGATTTAATTTTATTTGAAGGACAAATTATTGGGTAATGATAACAATTATAATTATATAATTCAGCTCTTAGAATGAGAAGTGAATGATTTGAATTTTTAGTTAGAAAATACATCGAACCAGAAGGAGAGAATGTGTAGTATTTCAAGAACCAAGCAGTGTTTTACCAATCTAACTATTTACCATATCACGCTATTATAAAAGAAAGAACAACAAAGAAATTATTAACGATTTTTGTTACATCAAACAAAACATTTCGAGATCTATGACTAAATGACACATTAATGAATGGTTTAGAATTGCAAGATTATCTACTTTGGATTTTATTAAGATGGAAAAAATACATTATTGTCCTTACAGAATATTGGATATTAAGAAGATGTGTCGGCAAATATTGGTACATAAAGAAGATGCAGAATATTAGATAAAAATATGAAGAAATTCAACAAATGTTTCGATAATAGATTATTAATTACTAGCAGTAACTTTTGGTACAGCACCTACACCATATTTGGTTACAAAAACGTTAGCAGTAACCATATAACGGGTTTCCTACAAAATCCCAGTTCTCAAAATCCAAAAGCCACAAAATCCAAATAGTTTTTATTTTCAGAAATTCATAAAATCCAAAAACCACATAATCCAGACATCACATAAGCCAAATACCAAATAATCCAAACACTAGTAATCCAAACACCACTTAATCCAAACATGACAAAATCTTAACTCACATAGATCCAAATGTGAGACTAGCTTTTGGAGTCAAAAGCCCCCACTAATCAGGGTTATACGCTTTTCCCAGAATATTTATATATATGTGTATGTGAGATTGTGAATTAGGATTGATTTTAAAGTTTTTTTTAAAAGGCGAGATTTTGGGAAGGCAATCTCTTCTATTTTAAATATCTTGTTGTTGTGTAATATGTAAAATAAATATTATTTAATTTTATTTATTCAATTAATTCAATATGCAATATGGAATAATGAAGAGAAAACACAGTTATAAAAAACAGCCGGAAATTGTGATTTGGATTTTGAGGTATTTGGATTTTGTCGTGTTTGGATTTTGTCGGGTTTGGTTTTTGTGGTATTTGGATTTTGTTTTTTGGATTTTAAGTTTTTGGATTTTGTGATTTGCGATTTTGTAGAGGAACGCCATATAACGTTTGTCAAGAAAATTATATACCTGAAATATAAAATATCAGAAATTTAATTTTAAAATCTTTAAAAGACTCATAAATAAATGTCCACTAACAAGATTATTAAGATTTAAAAAGTGTAAGAGGTTTAATTAAGATTGAGTAATATGTTATAGAATGACTCTGCACAAAGAGTAAAAAATTAATTCAATTGTTAAGAAAATAAAAATTATAGTAAAATATATCAGAAGAAATTGTATATACTTATTCTAAATCATTAGCTACCGAAATATTTCGATAAGTAAGAAATTATACTATAGACATTTTTCTCAAACAATTTTTTTTTTTGACGAGTTCTGTAGTTGGATTTATTATTAAATCTGGCTAAAAGACCTAATACCTCATGCAATTTAAAATTACAATCTCTTTAAAATCCTCTTTAATCATAATTTTTTCTTTTGCCTTATAAATTCAGAATTAACATTGAATGTGGAAAAAGAATATGATTTTTATCTATCATAATAAATAATTTAACAGTTATATCCTGACTCTAAGAGACATAACAAAAATCATTTCTGATCATAAAATTTAAAAATCAAAATGGCAAGATCTTGGTAAAAGATGAAATATTCTGAAAATCTTGCTAAACTCAATTGTTTTTTAATGTTAATTTCTATATTGTGATTTAGAAATCAGTAAAAATTTCTCGAATTTGTTTTAATTTAAAACGATGAAGAGTGTAAAGATGACTGTGTCAACAAGAGCAAGAATATATATATACTTGCCATATAATATATATATATATATATACCATATCTATCGGTAGACGAGGTGAATGTATTACAAAATAATGACAAATTTATTATACCTATGGAAGTTGGTACGGATATAATAACACCCTTTTAATAATTTAGAAATTTCTATTTTAAAGAGTTCCGTGCAGCTATACCCATTTTTATTTATATTTTGCAATTCAACATTTTCTATCATTCGCTTAAGTTTAATTACCTTAATATTTAACTAGAATATATTTATGTATATATATATTTTTCTTTTTTTATAAAATTTTTATATTTAAAATTATTCTGTTTTGATTATTATATGGTTATAATCGATTTATTCAAATTTAAATCCATATATTACTTTGAACTTGTTCCAAATCTAAATTGAAAGCTATAACCTAATTTCACACTAAAACAATCATTGAAAAGTTTACTGACCTACTTTTATTTTGAAATTAATTGTATGTGGTGTTATCTATTTGGGAAACTATAATAAAAATATTTCTATATGTGAAATTTAAATCTATCAGAATGGAATTGTTAGGCAATTAAAACAAGATCAAAGAATTAAAAATTCATATTGTTTAAACCAGTTCAAACATTTTATTTTATAATGAATATCAAAATTTTAGAAAACTGGTAATAGTTACTAAATTTTCACTAAAACAAAATTTTTAATTGACAAAAATTAATAATAATTAATTAAAAAAAAAAAACCGACAAATTTTCAATATTTAATTTTAATATAATAAAATGTGTATTTTATGGATAATTATTCTTCATATTAGTTACGCATGTAAAATCAAGAAAAACAACATATTATTGAAATACTTAATTATTATATTTTGAATATTCGAAAACTTTATAATTTTTAAAATAAAAATAATTAATGAATCATATAAATTGTAGAATTTCTGTACAAATGAAAAAAAAGGCGAAAAATTCCGTGGTTTTAATCTACACAATTTTTATACCCTACACCTAAAGTATAGGGTATATTAACTTTGGTATGGTGTTTGTAACCACCAAAAGGAAGCGAGTTAGGTATAGACATGTATATATATTCTGAATCAGGATCACCGCCGGAGTCGATTTAGCGATGTCCGTCCGTCCGTCCGTCCGTCCGTCCGTACGCACGATAACTCAAAAAATAATGATGCTATCTTGATGAAATTTATATAGTAGGTTACTAATTACGAAAGAAAGGCTAAGTTCGAATCTGGACAAAATCCGTCCATGGGTTCGGATTCTGGAAGCTTCCGAATGATTCCGGCTTTTGGAGATAATCTCCGCAAACGAGATTATCTCCAAAAGCAACAAAGATAGAACCTTCAAATTTTGTACAATGATGTTTCTTCCCGTTCGATTTATGTCTCTGAAATTTAAGAGGATTTGGTCCATGGGTTTGGGTTTTGGAAGCTTCCGAACGAGCACCAGAGCAAATGAGATTATTTCCAAAACCAACAAAGATAGAACCTTTAAATTTTGTACAATGATGTTCCTTCCCGCTCGATTTATGTCTCTGAAATTTAAGAGGATTTGGTCCATGGGTTTTGGATTTGGAAGCTTCCGAACGAGCCCCAGAGCAAATGAGATTATCTCCAAAACCAATAAAGATATAACCTTTAGTTTTGGCAGAATGGTGTTCTTTCATGTATGATTTAGGCCTCTGAAATTTAAGAGGATTTGGTCCATGGGTTTGGATTTGGAAGCTTCCGAACGAGCACCAGAGCAAATGAGATTATCTCCAAAACCAACAAAGATATAACCTTTAAGTTTGGCAGGGTGGTGTTCTTTCATGTTTTATTTAAGTCTCTGAAATGTGAGAAGATTTGGTCCATGGGTTCGGCTTTTGGAAACTTCCGAACGAGCCCCAGAGCAAACGAGATTATCTCCAAAACCAATAAAGATAGAACCTTTAAATTTTTTATAATGATGTTTCTTCCAGTTTGATTTATGTCTCTAAAATTTAAGAGGATGTGGTCCATGGGTTTGGATTTTGGAAGCTTCCGAACGAGCCCCAGAGCAAATGAGATTATCTCCAAAAACAACAAATATATATAACCTTTAAATTTGGCCGAATGGTGTTTTTTCATGTTTGATTTAAGTCTCTGAAATTTGAGAGGATTTGGCCATGGGTTTAAATTTGAAAGAATTTGAACCGTGGATTCGAATTTTGGAAGCTTCCCAACGAGCCGCAGAGCAAATGAAATTATATCCAATACGAACAAAGGTAGAACCTTTGAATTTGGTACAATGGTGTTCTTTCGTGTTTGATTTATGTCTCTGAAATTTAAGAGGATTTGGTCCATGGGTTTGGTTTTGGAAGCTTCCGAACGAGCACCAGAGCAAATGAGATTATTTCCAAAACCAACAAAGATATAACCTTTAAATTTGGCAGGGTGGTGTTCTTTCATGTTTTATTTAAGTCTCTTAAATGTGAGAAGATTTGGTCCATGGGTTCGGGTTTTGGAAACTTCCGAACGAGCCCCAGAGCAAACGAGATTATCTCCAAAACCAATAAAGATAGAACCTTTAAATTTTTTATAATGATGTTTCCTCCAGTTTGATTTATGTCTCTAAAATTTAAGACGATGTGGTCCATGGGTTTGGATTTTGGAAGCTTCCGAACGAGCCCCAGAGCAAATGAGATTATCTCCAAAAACAACAAATATATAACCTTTACTTTTGGCATAATGGTGTTCTTTCATGTATGATTTAGGCCTCTGAAATTTGAGAGGATTTGGTCCTTGGGTTCGGATTTTGAAAGCTTCCGAACGAGCCTCAGAGCAAATGATATTATCTCCAAATGCAACAAAGATATAACCTTTAAATTAGGCAGAATGGTGTTCCTTCATGTTTGATTTATGTTTCTGAAATTTGTGAGGATTTGGTCCATGGGTTCAAATCTTGAAAGCTTCCGGACGAGCCCCAGATCAAACGTATATCTCCACAACCAACAAAGATAGAACTTTTATTTTTAGTACAAAGGTGTTCTGTTATGTTTCCTTTTCTGTAAAATTGGAAACTGACATTTGAAAGAATTTGAACCATGGGTTCGCATTTTGGAAACTTCCGGACGAGCACAAGAGCAACGAGCATATCTCCAAAACCAACAAAAGTAGAACCTTTAAATTTAATAGAATGGTGTTCTGGCAAGTTTTCTTTATGTTCCTGAGATGGATTCGATGAATTGCAGTGGCAATTCGGGTAGCTGACACAAACATCCCAAGGACTACCAATCTTCGAAAATAATTAAGATAGAAACTTAAAATTTTATACAAGGGGTGGGTGTCAAGAATATCCCAAGCGGATGAATCTTTTACGTTCTTGAAATTCGAGTTGAATAAGACAGAAAAGGGAAGAAGTTCAAGCACTGCCAAAAACACTTATGGATTGTTAATTTAATTCGAATTATTCAGGTGTAGGGTATTAATTAGTCGGTTGCATCGACTTACTGTTACATTTACTTGTTTTTTTTTTAATACAATACAAAATACGATAGTAACATTTTAGGTGGTTTTTTTTTTTTAAATCAGAACATAAATCTGGCACGTTTTGAATAAAACAGGTATGCCACTCCTATGAGAAGCGTAGATCATCCGCTAAGTCATTTATTATTCATTATTTGACTAAGCTTCAGTTTCGTGAATTATTAATTTCAATAAGCCGTTGATTACTCGGCTGTAGCTATTAAAACAACACAAAGACGTTTCTTTTTTATTTCTACGTATGCCATCTATTATCTTATACAAGAATTATGGTTTATTATTATTTTATTATAGACGTAGCTATTACAATATGATATTAATTATAATTTATAGGACATATATATTTATTTTTAATTTAATTATATTCTACTAATTATTATATATTATAAGAATAATCTATATTATTTTTTATTAATCTATATGAGCCAGCCGGGGTTTGAACTCGAGATCTTTTCATTTTTTTTTCTTTATTTCAATTAATTTTAAATATAAATAATATAATATAGATTACAATTCAAATTTGTGTTAAATGATCTTAGCTAAAGCAGCTATGTGATCTTATAAAAAGAAGTATATTATTATAAATTTAATTCTTAAAAGCTAATGAGTGATGAAAAAATCAAAACGATACAATCAAATTCAAAAAAAGAATAAGATAAAATAAAACTAAAAAAAAAAGAAAAAAAAAAAAGATTAATAATTAAATTCAACATTAAAATTCATAATTATCACATTTTTTTCACTTCAACTACTCAATTTTATTATAACTAATATACATACCAACAATTGCATCGGTACACTATACATTTACTAAATATTTACATATTTACATTATTAGCTTTCATTGTCTATGTGCTTGATGTTCTTGTAATATATATTTTTTTATTTCAGTCTTGAACAATTGAATTAATTTGTTTAAAGCCTGTTGGAAGTTCATTGTATAACTTTAAATATTTGTATAGGCAATTTTTCTGTTGTTGATTTGTCCTAAATAAGGACAGTTAAAAATTAGAAGTATTTCGTTTATTATAATTGTGTATGTTTATTGCTCTATTTAAAATAAAATCGCTTTTTTAACCCCACTTTAAACTCTCATTCTAATTGAGAATTTTGATAGTTCAAACTTTTTGAAATATTAAATTTTCAACTAATCTCCTAAATTTCTAAAAATAATTGGCTCATTTAGAATAAGTATACTTAAATTAAATTTAGGTAGTTTCCCGAATCTAAAGATTTAAGAAAACTTTCCTTTCAATGTTTTAAACGTCATAATATCGAATATTATTTTTTTTCAATCTGATATGTTTATATTAAAAATTGTTAAGCTTTTATACTTCCTAGCTGAATTAATCAAAATAAAATCAAAAGAAAAGAAAAACAAGAGACAATATTATTTTGATTCCGGTAAAAAAATCAAAAAAAAAAAAAAAACTAAATGAAAATTGCGAAATATCGCAAAAACACAATAAAAAAAATGTTGTTGCTATTATTACACTCATTAGTTTTTGAAAAGCGTTCAACTCATAAAAAATGATGATGAGTGGATAATTTTTTTTTTTCAATCTAAAATCATGGAAAAACGGTTAAAAATAATTTAAATAAAAACGCACCGGAATCTATATTATGTATATAAATGAATTGTTGTTTTTGTTTTTAAGGTGTGATTTACTAGACATTTAATAATGGGCTATTGTAGACGCGTTGCGCTATTTAAAAAAATATTTAATAACAAAAAAGTTATTCTATTGTCTGTAATTTTGCATATAATTTTTGAATATTGATTTTTAATTTGAAATTAAAAAATTGTATTTTGATATGTAAAGTATAATATCTGTCTAATATTATGCTTTTGTTTGAATGGAAAGGTTCCGGTAAAAGATAAATATAAATTTGTTTTTAAAAGAAGATGAGTTGTATTATCATCCTAATACAAAATATTTTAATAACTGAAATAGTTTCTAAAATCAAAGAATAAATATTAAAATTTTTTTCATTATTGACTTTTTTTTTAGAATTTCCCAAATAATATATTTTGTAATGTAATGTTAAATTGAGACTGGCGTAAAATTTTCTAAAACTGTCAAGTAAAATTATTAATTACATTACAATATTTACTTTATTTCTTTTATTTTTTTAATAAAAAAAAATTGTTTTCTTTTTTATTAAATATGAATATCACTTTGATTCAGAAATCTTTTCAGGAATAAATTTATACTTTAAAAAGTATTAATGCAACTTGCCAAAATGTGCATTAGGCCTTACTTTTTTGATTACTTTGATTCTTTTGAATACTTTGACGAAGCAAACGAAGTAAAGTAACAAAGGTATTCATTCTCCCATCATCTTAATTTGAATCTGTCAATTCCTTTTTATTTCTTAAATAAAGAATAATGGTAATTTTTATAAAAAAAAATTTATGGTTAGAGAAAACCATTTCTTAGTTTTATTTGGTTATGTATTTTACTTGCATTTTTAATTTAACCTAAGTAGATGCATACATATTACATACATACATATATATATTTATGTACAATTTTCAAAAATAATTTAAATTTAAATATGTATGGTTTTTTACTTGAATGTTGATACATTATATACATACATATATGTAAAATTTTCAAAATTTCTTGGTCATAATTTTCTCATAAATTATCTAATAAAAGCAAAATTTTTTCTAATTTTATTATCGATTTTGTTATTCCTTTTTGTTATTTTAATCTAAATTTAAATGAGATACAAAAAAATCAAATCAATATGACATTTCAAGGGAATGTCATTTTTGATATTAAATAAAACATTTTTAACAATAATGAGAATAATAAAATAAATATTAGGTATTAAAAAAATAAATAATTCAAAAAAATAAAAAATACATAAAATGAACATTTAAAAATAGAATTATTATAAAACAAATAACAAAATTTTAAAGTTTATTTTTTTTAAATTATAAAAAAAATCGATTTTTATTGTAGCAGTGGGAAGATTAATTAAAAAATCTTAAATTTTTAGAGACATTAAATTAACAAAAAATTTTCTTTTTTGTTTTTATTTTTTTTTTTAAATAATAGGTATAAAAAAAAAACTAAAAAACACTTTACTGATAGATTTAAAGATAACCAAAGTATTCTTCATTAAGTAGTAATCAATCAGGGTTGGGCAAAAAAAAAAAGTTCTAATATAGAAAATATTTCACAAAAATCAGATATCGAATAAATTAAAACAAAAAAAAGAACCGTTGTTCTAAACCGATATTTATTAAAATGTAAGTAAAGTTTAATAATATTTTTCCTTTACACTTTTAATTTTTAATTAAATTTTATTATTATTGAAAATTATTAATCAATCCTGATGTAAAACAAAATTTTTTATTATATTGCTTGTCTCTCGCCTGATTGTCTTCAGTGTTTTCAGTGTATTTAAAAAAAAAAAAACAATAGAATAATTTTTGAATTTTCCGTCATGATCAGAATAAAATAACACAAACAAAAAATTTTTTTGACCTTTAAACTTCTTTAATTTTTTTTTTTTATAAAATACAATACAAGACCGTTTTTAAAGTAAGTAATACCGTAAAATTATTTTATAGTATTAATTGATTGTACTTTTAAATTAAGACAAGTTATTTTTCAATTTAAAAAAATTCTATTTTGGATTCTAAGTAAATTTCTGATTAATTTTATTTTAGAAATATTATAATGATAATGACAGTTAGTTATTAAAAAAAATTTTTAATTAACCCCTGACAATGTTATAAATTGTATTAAAAATATTTAAATTATTATTTTTGTAATAAAAAATTGAAAAAACAAAAACCCTCAATATTATTAACACAGTTCTTCAATAAACATATTGTACTGATGTCATTATCAATTTTTAGAAAAAAAATAAAAACAAACCGGAAAACAAAATATATTAAAAGGAAATTAAAAAATTGTGGTAAATTAACGGTACTTAAAAATGAAACCGGTAATTATATATTTTTTTTTTATATATACATACATACATACATTATGAAAAATAAGCATGACACAGGATCATACAATATTCTATTATTTATTTCTTTTGGTTCAATAATAGTTTATCACATCATATTATGTATCTTTCACCTACCTTTTTGTTTTTTTTTTGTTGTTGTTGTTTGTTGCTTCGATGCCGCACCTATTTATAATATTGTTAATATAATTTTTTTTTATTATTATTAAATAAAAAACAAAACACCTTTCTTTAAATGTTTTTTATCAGGTTATTAACAGGTAAATTTCAAAATTAAAATAAAAAAGGTACTGTTATCATTTGAACGATCAAAAAATTTATGAAATAATGAAATAAAAACGAGATTATCAAGTTTATCAGTGTATCTGTTGTTAAAAAACAAAAAAAAAAAAAAAAATACAAAAAAAAGTTATTAATTTTCGAAATTTTGATAATGATTAAAAGAAGTTTCTGTATTATTATTCTGACTTATAGAGTCTTGGAAAAATAATTTTTCATTTTTTAACTATTTTTGTAAGTAATAGTAAATCTTAAAAAAGTTTAAATAAAATCTTAAAGAATCTTGGATTAAGTCGAAAATTTTATAGAAAATCTAGTTTGACTAATGGTCAGTTCAAATAGGAACTGCAATAAGAGCATTGATACTAATGAATTGTGAAAAATTAAACATATGTCCTAAAATGAAATGTTTATATTGAAGCATCGTGTTGCTTTCATCAATTATAATAAAAAAGAAAAATTTATTGAAATTAAAATTTAAAATCTTTTTTTTTAATTAAAAATTAACTTCTATTAAAAAGCCGACTATTCTTATCGATAAGGAAAGGTCCAATATATACATAAGATAAGAACATAGAGAAAAGCCATCGATGCTTTTATCACTTGTCGTAGCTCTAATATAAACGAAGCTGTGATGTTCTGAAAATAGCCATTCATTAACTGTATAGTAGTATATAACATGCTAATTTCTTCTTCTTATTTGTTATTACAAATCAAAAATAAGTTTTAATTTATAAATACCTCTCTTGTGAACAACAGAAATAATAATTCATATAGGTGTGTTTCAGATATTTCTTTTGGTCCTTTATGATAATTTTCTTTTCTTTCTTGATTGTGGTACTTTTAATTATTATATTCCCACCTCTTCTCTTTTATTTTTATATTATACTTTTACTTTTATTCTTATCTCCTTTATTTAACTATGAATCGATATATGTAAATACTTTAATATTCTTTTTATTTAAATCGAGAGAAAAGTGCATGGACATGTGAAAGATACTCATCTAAAATTGCATTTAATTTGAAGAGATGGGGCGAAATAGAAATTTTAAGAACGTACAAATTTTATTAAGAAAGATAATGAATGCAAAAAATGTTTAGCTTTAGAAATTTATCTATAGTTCTAAATACATATTTTAAGATTTTACCTCATTTTATATTTCAATATCTATACAGAATTTTATACGTAATTTTATTTTTTTTTAATACATTTCTTTGCCACATAAATGTGGACAGGAAATTACACAGCCTTTCCTGTTCGGGCGTGGCTGTAAATGTCGTAAGGGGGAATAACTCTTACGATGTGTGTGGGATTCGAACTCAAACTCCCTCGGTGTTTACATCGTACCCACTAGGCCACCGAGGCCCTTTATATGTTATATTATGGTTTCTGGATTTTAATATGTTATGTCAAGTGATTTAAATATGCCGCGCTCTTTTCTGAGAAAATAAACAAATTTTTGACAATAAAAGAATTTTTTTAATTTATTAATTAATAAAATGTAATAATTTATATATTAAAAGTTTTTGAACAGGTTTATAAACACACAGTTTACCAGTTTTTGAACTGAAATCAAAGAAATAAAAATAAAGTTTTAATTTAGTAATCGATTTCCAATAAGCTACCATAAGAAAACTTATTTATTTAATTTATGTTTTATTTTTTTTAATTCTAAAAATAAATAATTACCTGCTAATAATATATTAGCACATTGTTATAATAAAAAATAAAACATTTAAATAATACATATAATAAAGATGATATCTTGGGAATAAATGATTTTTTTTATATTTATTATATAGCGTAGGATTATTTTTATGGTTATTTAATGTTTTTAAAAAATTCGAATAGGCCTAGAATCGAAAAAGAAAGCAAAGTTAAGATTAAAATTGAAAATTGCAATCTTGATGAATATTTAAAGCAAAAGAACCAAAAATAAAGAGCGGTATAACGAATATTAGACGAATTCTATATATTATATAGGCTATCTAGGCCAACACTTATCTTCTTTATCTTCTAGGCCAACACTTATCATATCTTACATAAAATATACCATATACTAGAGTTTTAGACAATATACCTTAAATTTTAAGTATTAGACAAAACCGCACATAATAATCCAAATTTATTATTAATTTCTTTTCGAATTTGTTTTTTTTTTTTTTTTGTAAATAATTAATTCCTTTTGCAAAGGCGTTTTAAAACTTGACATAATATTCCTAAAATTAAAAAGTTTTTAAATATATGTACATCTTAAATAACTTAAAACAATTCGGTTTATGTATGTACCTATTTTAAACCATTTTTAAATAGGTACATACATACATACTTTTTGTATTTTTCAAATTTTAAATTTTCTATAAATGTTTTTTTTTTTTACTGTGCTTTGCGACCGCTTTAGGCTTTTATTTTTGGTTTTTGGTTAATTAATTAAACCATAAATGTAAATGTTGCAAGTGATGAATGCCATAACATTTATCATATATTTTAAAGTCGTCTTTTTTTAAATCTTTCACCTTTTTTTTTGTTTTCAAATCCACATATAGACAAAAACAAAAAATGTTGCAAATACATGCAAAATTTGTTTTTTATTTATGTACCTTAAAAAAAAAAAAGTCTACGGATGATGACAAATTTTGTCTAGATATTTTATAAAATTATGTATTAATTTAAAATATTTAATAATTTTTAATATAAATTTAAATGAGATATTATTGATCTTTACAAACAGCGATTATTAGATTAGGTGATTAATTATATTGAAAGGTATTTAAAAAATTTTAGAAAACAAAAAAATCTAATATATGTACATATGTATATGTAAAGGTATGACAAGTTCAATGAGTTTATTGTTTAATAATTTGTCAAGTGGAAAAAAACTAATAATAATTTTTTTTTTTAAATATGCGTACCTATGAACAATAAATATAAAATTTTAATATTTTTTTTTTTTATCGTTATATCGTGTTTTTTAAAAATACAATACGTTCTCCAAAATAAATTAGCTGGCAACAGCCTGCTCGAAACAGCTGAACATTTTAAAAGTAGGTATATCTTGATGAAAGTTTTGCAAATAGAAT
This sequence comes from Poecilobothrus nobilitatus, assembly GCA_947095535.1. Classification (NCBI taxonomy): domain Eukaryota; kingdom Metazoa; phylum Arthropoda; class Insecta; order Diptera; family Dolichopodidae; genus Poecilobothrus; species Poecilobothrus nobilitatus. The sequence continues at coordinate 118,818,358 of OX352774.1, forward strand.
AAACTTAATTTTGAAGATTTTTTTTAAAGCACATTATTTTCCCATTTGTTTTTTCTGTTCCAGCTTTAAATTGGATCTATGATTCACCATTCACCAATTTCAGCATCTTTTTTTTAAAAATTGAACTAATTTTTTTTTAAATGCATTTTTCTGCTACATAAATGTGGACACGAAATTACACAGCCTTTCCTATTCAGGGGTGGTTGTAAGTGTCGTAAGGGGGAATAACTCTTACAACGTGTGTGGGATTCGAACCCACACTCCCTCGGTGTTTACAGCGTATTTTATACGCTCTTACCCACTAGGCCACAGAGGCCCCTTGAACAAAATTTATATATATTATAAAATGCACATGTATGTATTTTTTTGAGATAGGAAAACACATTATAAGAAAATTGACGACTCTATGGTTCTGAAGTTTATATTTTCATTCTGGTTCTAGCTAGAGTAGGGCATTCTCAAAATAAAGCCTCTTTCGTCAATCTCTTTACAAATTCTACACCATATGTTATAAAGAATAACCATCCGAGTTCCAGTGGCACCTACCGTCTCGTAGTTATTGCTACAGTTCTACAGCTGTTTACACAGGACGCCCAGGTTACAATTTCTTTTGTTTTACATTTCTTTAAAAGTAACCCCAGTTTTATTGATGTTTAGCAGTTTCTTTAACTAAGCCATCCAGCTTTTGCTATTAACAGAAATTATGAAAGTATATTTTTCTATTTGGTAATAGTTATGTTTACAGCTTTTAAAGATTATGTACTGATTTGTTTTGCAGAAACCTGCTAAGTCTCTAATGTTGCTTTGTATGCCCGTTCTTTACTTTCAATTATGCTATGTAAATGTACTGACATTCAGAGAAGAGTAAATTTTTATCGGTTTGAGTTATGTTTGTACTATCTTTTAATTTAAAAAGGTGATAACTAGAGAACATGCTTATAATATATTGAAGAGTTTAGTATACTAGAGGTGTATTATTTGTTTTGTATAAAATATGATTATGATAGCTGTAGTATTTAAAAACTTAAATTGTTTTCAAATTTTTTAATATCAATTGGCAGTTTAAATTATCTTCTTTTTGAATTTAATTCGAAAATATATTTAAAATTTTTTATTTATATAATATGTAAATTTACATTAAAATTTATTAATATTTTCTTTTGATTTTTGACAAATTATCTTCCAATTTTTTTTGACAGTTGTTCTTGAAAATATAAGCAGTAGGGTGCTTCATCATTTTTTTATTAGAAATTATTGAATGAGATTTTTGTTTTGTATTTTCAATAGGAAAAAAAAAAAAAAATCCGAAAATATACGAGTATTTAATATTTTGAAAAAATTTCTTAATATTCAAATAAGAAATTAATGCTAATTATATTTAAAAATAATAAAAAAGTCAGTTTAATTTGATTAATGTTAAATGTTTCAAAAAATAATTGGGTCTATAGAGAGAATAAATAACTATAATAGGGCATTGTCCATCATTTTTAGAGTCTTATTTTTAATGAATTAATTTAAAGAAGTTTTGTTAATTTTAATAATATTTAAATTTTTAACTAATATTTAATTAAACTAAGTACTAATTGATTAACGTTGTTTTCTGTAACCAATATAATAATGGTTCTTGATATAATAATGGTCTTGCATTAAAATGCATTGAATGAAAATGGTTCAAGACAATAGTTATTAGATTAAAGTATTAAAAACCGAATTGATTTCTCTTATCGAAGCGTTTCTTTGAACAGTTTCTAGTGATTTGGTCGAGTTGTTTTGATGGTTCTTCTTTTCGCTTATTAACTCTACACTGTAAGGCATTTGAAACATAAAATTGTTTAAATTGAAAATATATTTAAATGATAATTCAATTAAACAAAGAATAATATGATGTTGAAAATAGGTAAATCTTAGAGTGTATTGATGCGGAATAGAATTTTTAATACTCTTCAGTTATTTGATACATATTAAGTTTTTTTTTTGTCTTAATTTGTATTCTTTTATCTTAATTTGTATTCCTAAACTTTACTTCCTTTTCCCGTTAATTGTTCTGTTTTTTTTTTTTTTTTTTTGTTTTCCTAATGAAGATGGAAATATTCTAAAGACACAAAGAATTCCCGCTTTATAGTGTTAGATTCTTACTAACTAAACCCATACCCCCTTTAATCGCTACCTACTAACGCAGTATATTGGATAGGAAGTCGGGATAGGAAAGGATAGGACAAGGATGCGGAAATATTTAATTGGAAGTGGTGTCTAAGGGTACAATGAATCCGCCTCTTATTATTACTATTTTATTTTCCTAACAGTGACTATAGCTATTAACAGTTAGAATATGCAGTAAGTAGTATATAACACCTTCCTGCATGATATAACCAAGAAAGCTCCACTTTAGCAGCAATTATTGTTATTATTATCATTATTAATTTTACGATAATATTTATACATATTTTTATACCCGTACGATAGGATCGGGTATAATAAAATTACTCCTCCGTTTGTAACACCTCGAAATAAGCGAGCTAGATATACCTTAAAAGGTATGGATCGGATCAGAAAAAAAATCTAAGACTTTTGAGCCATGTCCGTCCGTCCGTCCGTCAGCACGCTAACTCAAAAACTAAGAAAGCTAGAATCTTGAAATTTACACAAAATATTCTGGGAGTAATTTGTAACTTAGGGTAGCTTTCGAACACTAACTTTTAGATCCCCACATTTTTTTTGAAATAGAGCTATGAAATTGAACTGAGCTGCTGATAGATCTCACAAAAATATTAATTTTATTTTTGATAAATTTTTTTTGTAGCCCCACCCGTTACGGAGCTACAGCTCCCCAAAGGTTCAAAAAAGCTCTATATTTAAAGTGTTATAGCACAAGTTGTATAAGGTATATCTTCATTTTGAAAACGGCAAACGATTACAACTTTTATTAGCTTTAAAAGTATATATACAATAAATATATATTTGTGGCATACAGTGTCTTAATTTACCGTTATGTGAAATTCAAATTTTGCAAAATCCTTTAACCCTTCTATCTTCTAAACGGTTTAAGATGGAAATTTGAAATTTTGAAAGAAGTTAGATCTTTGAAAATAAGTATGAGTCATTTTCAAGTCATTTTCATTCAATTTTTTTTGTATCACTCCCCGTTTAGGAGCTGTAAGGGGTCAAAAACTGAAAATTTCCTATTTTTAAACACCTGTAACTTGAACATCTGTTAAATTTTTTTTGAAGTAATAAGAAGTAAAAATTAAAGCTTCAACATTATACTCTTATTTCTGTTAACAACTTTTTTTAATAATATAGGGTTACTTTATAATTGACGAAAGTGTTACTTGATTTTTTCAAATTTTCTAACAAATTTCTTTAACGAATTTTTTGCATTTTGTTTTACTCGATAATTTGAAATTGTTGAGGATATAATACGTAGTACAAAAAAATGTAAATAAATAAACAACATAACGGTTGCTTGAAGAATTTTTATTTATATGATATTGATATACATACATACTTATATAATATCATGTTTATTTACATATCGTATATGTCACTGATAAAAGAATGATAATAGTATAGATGTACATATATTATATAGCGCCGTATTTACGTACATACATATGTGTATTTTATTGTACTTATAAGAAATTATTCTATGAATGGAAATATTTATAAAGAAATATTGCAATGTATGGCGATGTACGTATAACAATATAAATATACTATGTGCGCATTAATATAATATAATATTTAAAATTATATTTTACTAAGTAAATTTAATATACATTTACCGCTTAGTATTAAATGGTACTATAGAATATTTGAAAAAGTTTTGGATTGATATTCGTTATGTGGAAGGTTAAAATCTGCTTTTGAAGAATGTATAAACATATAGTTTGAATATATGTACAACCCATAGTTTTAGAAATTATAAAATTCACCATTAAAATTCAATTCATTAAAAAAATAATATTGTAAGCAGAGTGACAGGCTGTGAACATACTAACGGTTCGTACGGGTATCTAAGAGTTGACAAAGGCAACTGTATTCTTCCTCGTTTTTTATATGACCTGACCGGTATTTTAATCCAAGATCCTCTGATTGAAAAGCTGGAGACGTAACCACTGCACCATGAGTCAAATAATCAGTCAGTTTATTTCGAGTCTTTCTTTCTTCTGACTTACTTAATATTCTTCATTTAATTAAATTTTATACTTCATACAAAAATTTAATTGTTATTCCAATTAAAAAATTCAATTACAAATTAAATTTTGCTAATTGTATACCACTAAATTAATTGTTATTAAATGAGTACTAAAAATATTCTGTAAATAAACAATAAAAATAAATTAAATTATTAATTAATTACACACTGTCAAATACTGTCTGATCAAATCAGACATTTGGACAACACAAAAAACAAAAACAAAAATAAAAAAACAATAAAACTAAACTTTTTCATCGTTTTTTGTTGTTGTTGGTGAATAAATAACATTTTAACATAACATTAACATCCAACAGTCATGGAGGTCAAAACTATTACAAGTTAAATAATAAAAAAATAAAAAATAATCATTAAAAATAAGAAGAAAAAAAAAGAACGGAGCGTAGTTAAGTAGCCCACAATATTCAAATGTTAAATAAAAATATATAAATGGATAAAAAATATTTATTTATTTCCACCTAATTGTATTCTGACAGTGTTTTTTAGCACACTTTTTAAAGAAATTTTTGAAAAATTTGTTTATAAGTTTGACTTTTTTCGTTCGTCTGTTTACATAATTTTTATATGGTTTAAGATGGAGCAATGGAATTTTAACCATGGATAGGTTAAACTTTTAGGTTAAACCTCATTAAAACATTAATGTTCTGAAACAACTTTTTTATATAGCTCAAAACGTTAACTCAATATATTCCGGGGCTAAAGCTAGTTAAAAGTCCAAGTTAGAAAAGCTTTATTTTTAAAAGTTTATAGCTAAAGGTCTGTTGAATATATTTTCAATCTAAAACTTTAAATTATACAGAAAATCTGCTTTTAAGTTTTATGTCGATTCAATCAATTTAAAAATTGGTTTTTCAATTTCAAAATTTAAATTTTGCATGCAAACTTACCATTTATTTTGTAAGATTTTGGTTTTTTCGTAATACCGGCACACTCTTTTTCATTATCTTACAAGGTAGAAGATTAAATCTTTTATATTTCCTTCAGTTTAAAAGGTATTGGAGGGCAAAAATCAAAAACTCTCTATTTTTAGACACAGACAAATTGGATACCTATGTAAATTTATCGCAAGTAAAACATAAATATTAAAGGTCAATATTTAGTTTTTACATGCGCTAACAGATTTTCTGGGTTATATAGGGTTATCTTAAAATTGAAGAAAGTGTCTCTCGATTTTCCATAATTGTTCTTGGATAAAAATGATTCAAACAAATTACAAATTTTTGTGCAAGTCACAATATTCTAAACTGTATTTATTTTCTTTTTAAAAATGCGTTCCTTTAAAAATCTTTAACTTTACATAATGCCTTGTTTTATATTAGATTTTAGATAATGTTTAAGTTTGTTAATTTTTTGGTTCATTTATAAGTATAATATTTTCATTAATGAGTTGAAACTATAGAACTTTTAAAAATTTTTGAAAATATAACATACTTTTAATCTGGCTTCAGGAAATTTTTCTAAAACTTTACAAAATTTTAGTTTGATGTAGTTTTTAAGAGGGGTATTCCGAGTCGGTGCAAACTATCTTTAAAAAGAGCAAAGTTTTGCATCCTAGTCATATTTCAACATTTTGACAGTTAAATTGAAAAATTTGTTATTTTTTTCACGTATCATTTGTGATTTTTATTCATGTTTTTCACGTAAATTTTGCAAGACTTTCCAACAGCTGAACCCTATTACAAAATTTTACAAGACCATTGCATATTTTTTATATCTTTGTTTTTTAACTGTCAAATTTAGTTTCTGATACAATTTAAAAATATTTTATTTAAATTTTTTAGAATTTTTTTTGTATCTATGTATATAATATTGTTTTGTACATTTATGTCTCTTGTATATTTATTATATATTTATATCTATTTTATAAAAATTCTTTTTTTAAATAATAAACCATTAAAATATAAATTTCAAATTTTTTTGTAAACGTACAATAAGCGACATCTTTTATTAAATATTTGACAATTAAATTAAAAGTCATAAGTGATCATATCATAACATGTAGCAAATATTTAAAACACAATTTGAAAACTAATTAAAAATTAAATAAAAACTAGGCGATCTGTAGCTGGTTGTGTAATTATATTTTATCGTGACATCTAAATTATAAGAAATTCGTATGGGAATGGGATACAAAATTTCTTGATTCCAAAATAAAACAAAAAAAATCATGATTCTAAACATACATATGTATGTTATATGTTAATGTAGATTTTGTAATAGAAAATCGTATCCAAATATATACATACTTGTATTAAAAATTTAACGGAATGTCATAATACGTAGAGTGTGACTGAAAACTATTAAATTATAATTATAGATATTAAGTAGGGTACACATTTTGTAAAACAAACAAAAAAATTATTTTTTAAGATTAAGGGTTCGGATATTCCTCCTAAAAAAAGCGAAAAATTTATTGATAGATTCATCATGGTTAAATTCCTACTTGTTTTTATGTAGAAACTCTAAAAGAAATGAGAAAAATATTCAAAGTTCATTTTTAGTAAAGGATTTAGTTAAGTCCTTTTTCATCATTACACAAAGGATTAAACCATTCTTTTAATAATGATAAAAAATTTTCTAAATATTTGTTTGCATAGAAACGAAACAGTAAAATATTTATTCTTAAAATCAATTTTGTATCTAATAAATATATAATAAATCAATATTTTTTTTTGTATATTCTATTTACAAAATAATAAAATATTAATAATATTTATTTTTACTCCCATTGCCTAACTCTTTGTTTTATTTTTGTTACTTTTCCAGAAATGAAATCTTCTAATTTAATACAATACAAAAAAGTATCAGAAAAATAAATAATACTTTTGTTTTTTTTTTTAAAGATTCATAAACATTTTTACGAATAAATTTATCTAATAGATAAAGAACAAAAGAAGAAAATAATATTTTAGTTTATTTATTTTATTCTTAAAAAACACAAAAAAAAAAAACAAAAAACCTGATGAAAATAAAAAATTTAAATGAAATATTCCTTTATGTCAAGGTTAAAATTGATTTTGAAATGGAAATCCTGAAAATAAATTTATATATTATAATGTATGAGAATTAATGATATATGTATGTATTATTATATCAATAACGATTTAGAATCTTCTTTGTTTGTACCTAAACATAAAAAAAAAAAAACAAAATGAAACAAAACATTTTTTTTTGAATATTTTTTTTACTCATAATACCGTAAAGTTATCCACTCGATTCGCGTAAAAAATCGTTTAGTTTAATAAACTGGTAATTAGTTGTTGTTTTGTCTTTTTGTTTTTCTTTTTTTCAATTTAAAATGAATGAATATTAAAAAAATCTGATAAAAATTATTAAGTGGTTTTAAATGTTGGGAGCAAAACTCGAAATCGAGGTTAATTTTGTTATAAATTTTAATAAAAACTTAAATTTAAGATTCACTTTTTTTTAATTTCTAAAAGGAGCACCCGCACAACCACTAAGTCATTTATTAGTCACATTTGACTAACCTTCTGTTTCTGGTATTATTAATTTCACTAACCCGTTGATTATTTGGCCGAAGATATTGTACAAGACTATGAAACGCAATTATTTTATATCTGCGCCATCTATTATCTTATACAAGCATTATTTTATTTTATTTTTATTTTATTATGTATATAATGCGATATGATATTAATTGTATGATGATTTTTATATTTATTTTTATTTAATTTTATTATATTAATTGTATATTATTAAGAAAAATTATATTTTTTTTTATTCATCTATATGACCCAAGCGGGGTTCAAACCTCACCCAAGACTTTTCGAATGAAAAGTTGTAACCACACAGTACTGGCTGAATGATTGACATTGACAAAATTCTATATATATTTTTTCTCAGATGAAAAGATTTTTCCCCAAATTTTCTTAGATTGAGTATACTTTAATTACGATGATTTGGGAAAAATTAAGTTTCTGTTCAAAAAATTAACTTTGCCATAAGAAATATAATAGGATTGAAATAATAATTAACTAATGAAAAGAGAATGAAAAGACTAGTCTTGAAATTTTGTTTTTTATTCTTTTATTAATTAACTATGAAATAAAATATTAAACATTCTTAGTTTAATTAATTAATTTGTAAAAATCAATAAAATATGCCTTTAAGAGTTTTTCAAGCAGATGTAATTAAAGTTTTTGTATAAAAATAATAATGAAAGAAGAACTAAAAGAAATTTAAAAGTGTTTAACATTTTATGAAAATGTGATATTAATATTTTTGAAGCATTTTTGAGGCTTTACTGGTTGCAGATTTAAAAATAAATGAACAAAATAAATAATTTACCGGGCAATTTTTAACCTTTTCGTTTCAATTAAAATCTATTTAAGTTGTTAATATTTATTATATATTAATATATATATTAAATTTATTTGTTTGCTTGGTTTACATATGGTTCCTCACTAGAAATCTATCAAGAGAATATAATTAGCATAGACAAGATTGCATTTTAATACCATTTCCTTTTATTTTTGGTTGTGGAATATGTTCCGTAACTAGCTAATAGAGTTCGGAAACAAAATTAGTTCTTCAATTTTACTTTCAGATGGTTTTTGTCTGAGTAAATAGGGAATCTCCATATTTCCTGTCTGATCTTAGCTAGAATCAGACATTCGTAGAGAAAGTGAAAATGAGTCTTCTCCATCCCTTCTTCTACGCTTTAACACGTTTAATATATATTTGATTTACTATAAATTAATTTTTTTAATTATTTATGTCGAATCTTCGTAATTTAGTCGCAGTATAACATCGAATTAAAATAACAAGCCTTCCTTGATCATAAATAATTATTCGGTATGTCTTTTATTTTCTCATTTTTATTTTCCATTATGTCTAATTCTATATTCAAAATTTTATTTATTATGTTTATTAATATTAAAACTAATTATTATTTAGATTTATTTTTTGAATAAAATTTTTATTCAAATTGAGCAAAAAAAAAAATTGAAATTATTGATTATTTTATTTTAATTTTCATTCTATATCATATACTAGTAGATTTAGCTGTTATTATATAGGAATATATAACAGTTATTCGTATTATAGAAGCCATCTGGTAAACGGATAGTAACAAAAATTTTATTTTTCTTTTTGTAGTGCATTTCTCTGCCACATAAATGTGAACAGGGTGGAATTATTTTTACAATGTGTGTGGGATTCTAACCGACACTCTCTCGGTGTTTACAGCGTATTTTATACGCTCTTACCCACTAGGCCATTGAGGCCCTCTAATCTTCAGAACAACAAGAAACAGCCATAAGTAAACTATATTTAACTCGAATAAGGAAAACACTATACATTATTAATACGCCTCCATGTTGAAATGGTTAAAAATTGTAACACAATTGTTCCACGGCTTTTTACCAGTAAGGTTTTTTAAAGGTTTCATCACTTCAAACAACCTAAGGTCGGGTTAGTATGTCGCTAGAAGAATAATGTTTCTGCAGTGTTTAAGTTAATCGTTCAAAAATTTTATCTTAAACACTGAAAACACCAATATTTTTTTAAGCGGTCTAGGTTAAAATACATTTTTTACGAACGGATTAATGGAGCAGTAACACTTAGTACTTATTTCTACATAGAAACAACAACAAACAAACATATTTCTCCAAACAAACAATCAAAATGTTTGCAGAATATATTGTAACTTCTTCAAACAGAAACGAAATAGAATTAATTTTATAATAGAAAAATTTCGATGACTCAAGAGCAGAGCAAAATTAGAAATAAAATATTTTTTTTGGAAAGACGATATAATTAATAAAAATTGGAGGTAACGCAGGGATAAAACTTGATTTTTGCAGATATACATATTTTAAAAAATAAACCAAAATTATTTTAGATTGTATTAAGAAATAAATTTCCGGTTTTTTATTTATGACTATTAATACATTAAATGAAAATTTTTATAATTAATAATAAAAATATTTGAGAATTGTTCAAAGAAAAGCCTAATTTTTAATCAAATGTATTAAGATGAGTTATATATTGATTTTATCATATAACTTAATCGTTTATTACCCAAAATTGGTATGTACATATATAAATGTATAATAAAAAATTAAATTAATTTGAATTCTGGAAAACACGAAAATTCCGAAAGAAATGTTTTAGGTGGCTTGTAGGTGGTTTTAACAATTTACACTTAGATTTTTTATTAAAATTCTTGATTATTCTTTCTAATTTTTTAATTAATTCTAAGATGAGTTGGGGTTATTCTAAAGATATTTTAAAAGGTTTACAATTTATGTAATTTATTTATAAATCGCACAGGTGTAGGTGTATTTTGCTGTAATAGTTTTATATAATAAACTTCAAATATTAAAGGTTAATTAAATATTGAACTTAAGGAAATTAAAGGTTTGGATTAAATATTGTAATATACGGTGAAAAAAAAAAACGAGCTTGGGATGTTTCAATTTCTTTTAGTAGGAATATAATTAAGAAGTAGGACATTTGAAGAAGAACAATAAAATCTCCTTTTAAAATTTCATTTTTGCTTTTTAAAAGAAATATTTGCTAAATTTTAATTCTAATATTTCTAGACATTCTAAAATTGTTATTTACTCCAAAGGGGAAACCATAGTAAAAATATTTGGACAGAATAATAACCATCAGTAGAGTGGCTCACAAGAGGCTTTAGAATAATCCGTGAAGAACTCTAATCAATCAACTGAGGCACAGAAAATGGGAATGAATAGGCCATACGCTTAGAAAACAAAATACAATAATAGCGCGAACAACCTTAGAGTGGAATCCTCAAGGAACTAGAATACGCGGCCGTCCTAACAACACATGGGGCAGAATAATCCATTAAGATTTGGCTAAATTTAACATCTCCTCGGATAACATCAAAATATCAGGGTAAAACCGTGTGAGATTGAGAAGTTAAGAGAAAGCCCTATGCTCTCAAGAAGAGTATGGAAAAAAAATGTATAGGTCAAGTGAAATTGAATTGTAGTATTGTAAAATAATACAAAAATAATAAAAATGTTTTCTTAGTATGTACATTATCTCGGATACAATTTTACAATTTAGGCAAGCTCTGTTCTGTTTTCGGGAACTCTCATAAATGATTCTCCTAGGCCAAATCATATTACCAGTTCCGAGGCTTTTCTTTAGAAAATATTTTTCATTTTTTTTCATTTATTTAAAGTTAAATTTAATTAAAACAATAGTTCATAAAAGCCATTATACTTAATAAATAATAACACTATGTATATTAACAATTCATAATTTACGATATTACGAATTATTTCTATATAAGTATTAGAACTAAATCGGTTTAAATTATACAAATTCATTAATTGTTTTGTTTTTCGTTCATAATCTAATCAAAAATCGATTCATTTTTTATTTTTATCGTAATATTAATAAATTTTTATTCGATTTTGGGAAGACATTGTATAATCGCAGTTAAATATTTTTTTTTTTGAATTGAATTGAATCAAGGTTTTTATTTTCGTAAATCATTTTATTCTAATACCAGCATCTGAATTTCAAAAAAAAAAAAAAAACTGACATAATTGTATTGCAATTTTTTTTTCTGACCATTATTTTTTTTGTTTAAATTTATCACCTTGAAATGCAATTAATGGATTCACAAAGAAAATGAATTAATTTAAATTGATTAAAAAATTCATTTAAATTGTCATAAATTGTAATTTACTCTGACGTTGAAAATAGGAAAAAAATAAAATAAATATTGAATAAATTTTAATTTCGATTAGTTTTAGAAACGGAAATTCAGGATTTTTCATATAATCGCAGAAATAAATCTGTTTATTTTAGCAACATATGGTATATTGGATTATTGTTAAGTTTTTTTTTTTCTTAATCCAAAAATGGTATGATACTTTTTTAATTATGTAGAATTTTTTTTTAGTGACCTGTGGGCTATCAAAAATATAAAAATCAACATTTATAATGAAAAATTTGTAACCTTGATCAATTATCAATTGTTACAGTTTCGATTCCAAATATGCTGGATAAATATCGATTTTGGATAGGGGTTTACAAATTTATTCAAACATTTTTCAAGAACATTATTTTGCAATATAAAATAAAAAATTCTTTATTGTTTTTCATTTTTAAATTATATTGGAATGAATGTTATTGTAACATGACACATCTAAGTATGGATGAGTATAAAATATTTTGTCATTTCTACAACTTTTCTACAATTGATACAAAAAGAGACACTAAAAATAAATTTATGTACAAAACACACCTGTTAAAATCCTAAATTGTCGATACATATATGCAAAAATTATACAACATTATATTTTATAGTATTTATTGTTCTGATATCTATTCTCTAATTTGATTTGGAAAAATTTAATTGAAACTTGCATTGATGTCCAGGTTCCAGAATCCAGATATATTGAAAATTTTTAAATTTTGATATTCCAAACGGGGACATTTGTATTAAAATTTTTTTGAAGTTACATATTTACATTATATATTTAAACAAGTAATGAAAAAACTAAGGGTTTTCAAAAAAATACATTTTTAAAATTAAAAAATATTCCATAATAAGTTTTGGGTAAAGAGTAAATACGTAGGAATATTGAAAAATAAATTTATAAAAATGTAAAAATTGAAAAAAATCGTTAGTAAGATTTGTTAGAAAAAATTAGGAAAAATCAAGTCACACTTTTGTCAATTTGAAGGTATTATTAAGATTAACCGAAATAAAAATATAATCATGAAGCTGTAATTTTTGTATACTATCAGGTGTTCAAGTTATAGGTATTTAAAAATAGGGAACTTTCTGTTTTTGACCCCATTACAGCTACTAAACGGAAGTCGACACAAAAATATTTTCAGAAATGACTCATACTTATTTCCAAAGATCTAACTCTTCTCAAAATATTTTTTTAAAAATTTTAAATACTCAAAAAATTTCTAACTTAAACCGTTTGGAAGATAGAAGGGGTCAAAAATTTAGTAAAAATAGAGTTTCACATAACGATAAATTAAAATACCGTATGGAAAAAGTATACAAGTATATTGCCCTTTTATTTATAAAGTTAATAAAATCAGCTATCGTTTGAAGTTTCCAGCTTGAAGATATACCTTACAGAAGTGTAGCTCCGAAACGGGTGGGCAGCAGAGAAAATTATTCCATAAAATTAATTATTTTGCGATGTCTATCCGTAGTTAAAATTTCATAAGAGTGAAACTAATTAGCACATGTTTTTCAAAGTTTTTTTTGAAAATTTGTTAAAAATTTAAAATTTTTCATCAAACATTTTGAAGAAATATGGGCGCAAATATTTTAAAAAATTTAGTTTTTTCATACAAGTAAAATATTTAAATGTGGAATTTAAAAAAATTATGCTACTTTAAATTACATGTCGTTGGGCGTTTCCAGATTAAAGAGTATCCAGTAGAATTTAAGTTATATCCATTTGAACATAGAACTTTTCTCAACTTTGAGTAAGGGGTCGAAAATTTAGATGTTATTATCCGCTTTCCGTTGTTCTATTTGTTTATTTGTGCGGTGTTCCCGAAAAGATACGAAACACAAAAAAAAAAAAAATTCCATATTAAGTTTATAAATCTAAGAATATTCTTACAACATAAATCGAAATTTAAAAAAATAATACAGATACTTTAAATCAAACAGTATATCAAATCTTACAGGTACAGTATATCAAATCTTATATTCATACATATATATATGATTGTATTTATCTTATGTACAAAAATGTTGATTTTGCCAGTCGTTTATTTTATACTATAAATTTTTATGTTAAGCCTATAAATACATTTTTATGTACCTTATTATGGTGTACTAAATTATATTAATGAGTTTATTTGTTAAATACTTAGTCATAAATTTACACAACACAACCATTTACAAATAAAAAATCAATATTTCTTGTAATTTTGTAATATAAATATAAAAAAAATATTGTTCTGAACAAAGAATTTTGTTTTAAATAATTGATTTGGAAGAATTTATTTAAATTTTGTTTAATTTTTTTTTTCATCAAATTGTCATAAAATTGACTTATAAGTTTATCATGATAATCACGTTACATCACAAATCTATAGAATTTAATTCTGATAGAAGTTTAAATCGGAATTGAGATTTAAAACTCATTTATTCTAAAAAAAAAAACAAAAGCTTCCTTAAAAAAACTCTTAATGAGAAAAAAATAACAATATTGTTGATAATCAATATATACTTACATACATGGTTACAATGATGATTACCGTAATCAATTGAAATTCAATTAATGATTGATGTAGTAAGTATATTACACTAAAATTTTTGAATCAATATTGAATTCTTGTGGGATGATAAAATCAGAAAACAAAAATTAAAAAAAATAAACGTAAAAAAAATCTTAAAATACACATGTGTTTCTTAAAATACACACGAAGACGTCATAAAATATATGTTAAAAACATCTTTGATTTAAAAAAAAAAAACGTTATTTCAACTTTGCTGAGAAACACTAAAAAACATAAAAAAAAAAACGAAATGAGAAAATTCGCTGATCGATGATGATCAGAATCCAATGATCGAATTGAATTAGATGTATGTATATATGAAGAGTTTCAATTCAATATACAGTAAAATGAAGATGAGTTAAAAAGATGAGCGTATGTTTAAAAATAAAAAAAAAAAAAAAAAAATAAAATTGAGAAAAATTTTGAATCATAAACAAATAAAAGATGAGATTGCGGGCCATTATTTTGCGGGCATTTAATTTTATATTTATTTACTCTTTAATTGTATAAAGGTACACAACATTATGTTCCTTTTCTGCTTGTCTCTTGGAAAAATTGACTGAAAGTGAATTGTAAATGTAATAATTTGAATTTGGATGATTTTATTTAGCTGAGTTTAAACTTTTTAGTTTTCCATCATATGATAGTTTTTTTTTTTTTGTAGGGAACTTTATTGTTATGAAATTTTAATGTTGAAATAAGAAATTAATGATTTTATTAAATTAAAAAACAAAAAATAATTTAAATAAATGCAATAATTTTATTTAAATGTTCTTAAAACGAAGAGTTATATTGCAATCACTTTAACTCTTTATATAAAGAGTTAAAGTGATTCTCAAATAGTTATAATTTTTGGACCATTTTCAGAATTTTTGTTTTAAGTGTAATTTTAACAGATAACTACTAAATTAGCTGTAATTTAGCTGTATATTATATAACAGAAGGGTAGAACTAATGGATAAACATTATTTATTTATTTATATTAATATTATATGCATAAATGTAATGCAATATTATTTAACTATCGGCTAATAAGGCCATTATAGGTTTTTATACTATTATTAAATTATATACTAATATTATTTATTTTGTTTATATTATATACTATATATTTACATTATATTTGGTCGTAAGACCAAGAAAAAACACTTACGACCTGTGCACGGATCGAACCCACACTCCTTCGATTAATACGCCTACCCACTAGGCTACCGAAGCCCCGGATTTTTTTTTTTAAATTAAACTTTATTTTTCTTCATAATAATTTTATAATAACCTATTATAAAGCCTAAAAAAGTTTAACAAAAACAGCTTTTTGAAAATGCTATTAATATTTAAATAACGGATAAACATTAATATTTGATGTTAAAATTATTTTTAATTTTTGCATATCTGTAGGAGTAAATATCGAATTTCTTAATTTAGGAGTAAATATCATTTTTTTTTATTCCACTTTAATATTATCATTAAATATAACCTAGGTATTAAACTTTTAAGATAGACCTAGACTGTTAATATTAAGTTTAGCACTTTTAATAAATAACAGAAAGAAAATTATTTGTAATTATATATTTTCTTCTTGAACTTCTCAATTAAATGAATATAAAGGACTTGCAAGGGAAAATAAAATTTTGCTTTTTAATGTTTGAATTAATGATCTTTGATTAAAGAAATCTAATTTAGTAATAATAATTATTTTTTTTTTTGGATTACTACAAAATCAAAAAAACGAATTTAATTGTAATTTAAAATTGTCCTGTTTAAATTAAAGTGTTTTATTCTTTGAAAAGAAATTATTTTTAAAGATACTGTTTTAGATGAATAATAGACATTTTTTAAGGTCATATATTTTTTTTATTTATTTAATTCAATTATCTTAAGTGTTTTTATATAATTCGAATTTTATTAGGATTCTATTAAAAGATTTCCATAAATTTATACGATTATTCCATTAAGGAATAATACAATTCAAGATCCACATTGAATTATTAATATTTAAGCAGAAAAAAATTTAACTGAGAATATAAATTAATTATATTTTGCATATAAAATTTGAAAAATTTTTTTTTTAAAAAGGACTAATCTTCCAAAGAAGTCCTTGAAAGCTTAGTGGTGAAGAAAATTTGAAAATTTTGGATTACATATACTTAAATTCCAGTTAATATAACCATGTTTTTCTGAAAATTTTTTATAGATATCATAGTTTTTTTATCTTTGCTTAAAAACTCTATTTATTGATTTTATATGACTATTATATGACTATATAAACTATCTGATTAAATTAAAAATAATGGACCGAGTATATAAAACTGAGCTTGAACTCAAATCTCACATTAAATGAAATTTGAATATAAACTTAGTTTTATGGATTCGGCCCATTATAATTGATTGAATTTAAGTTTGATCTGTAAAATTTGGTCAAATTCTTCGAATATAAAAAAATATAAATTAAATATAGAGAGAAAAAAAAAATTAATTGAAATATTTTTTTTTTATATTACAATTATTAATGGATAAATGATCCATGACTAATTTTAAAAATATAAGACCAAAATAAGAAAATTTACAAAAAATAGACATACAATACATAAATTAATAATTTCCGTATTTCAAAAATAAAATTTAATTCAATAAAAGATTTGATTTGATACAATTGGAAGTATTTTATATTTTACTAATTTCTGTTTTTTATTATTGAAATTTTGTTTTATAGAATCACGTCTTTAACAATAAATTCTTAAACAGTTTTCCGATTGTTGAAGGTTATATATATTTATTATGTTAATTTCAAGTTTTTTGAACTTTTATATAAATAAAACAAAATAATTTATTAATTTTTATTTTTAATTAAAAAAAAAAACAAGGTAGAATGTAAAGCAACGGTTTAACGGTTTTTAAAAGCGCACATTTCAAAAACTCAATACAAACTGTTTAGAATTGTGACTTGCACAAAAATTTGAAAATTTTAAAAAATAAAATTTAAGAAATTTTTTGTAATAAGAAAAAATAAAAAATAAGACTTTTCTGGAATTTTGAGGGTCTGCAAGTTTGGGACCCTATATAATTAAGAAAAACCGTTAACACACGTAAAAATATATTATTAAACCTTTAATTTTCATGTCTTGCCGAAGAAAATTTTTTATAGGTGCCTAAGTTACAGGTGTCTAAAAATAGCAAATTTTCAATTTTTGAGGCGTAATAACTCTTAAAGAGGGCATGGTCCAAAAAAATTTTCTGAGCAAACTTAGACGAATTCTAAAAGTTCTTTCTTTCCACAAAATTTCAAGCCTCTATCTAAAAGCGTGCCGGAGTTATGAAAGTAGAAAAATCATGCAAAATTTGGTTTTCACATAACGGTAAATTTAAATACTAAATTTATAAAAATTGTATAATTTTCATATTAATTTAGAAAGATAAAAGAAATACCTGTCGAATGACGTTTTCAGATTGAAAAAATCTTAAGTAGAACATAAGATATATGCATTTAAAAATAGGGCTTTTTCAAAGTTTGAGGGGGTGTAGCTCCGTAATGGATGGGGCTACATGAAAAAGTTGTTCCACAAAATTATTTTTTTTATGATACCTACCCATGGTTAAAATTTTTTTTCTCTATCTTTAACGGTGTAGAAGTTTTATAAACAGACGGACGGACGGACGGACGGACAGAGTGAAACTAATAAGCACATGTGCTAAAAACGGACATTTAATTAATATGAGAATTAAATTATTCTAAATGAAGCATGTCTTAAGCACCTTTTAATCTTTTTTCCCAATCAACTACAAATTATTTTAAAATTTAGGCATAATTTCAAATTTACTGGAAAATATAACAATATAACAACAACAATAATAGAAATAAATTTTTATCTTTCATTCTATCTTATCTTTTATACGAAATACATTTAAGAATAAATTATTCAACTGAAGATTTTATCTTAAGATTTAAAATTTCAAGTTTCAAACAAATCTTCTATTTTGATGTTTGTACGTTAAAACACACTAATTTTCGGGCTTTGAAAGTGCGTGTTGGTCTTTTTCCATACCGATGATTTCTGTTTTTGTTGTAAATAAGCTATTTCGAATTTGCTACTTTTCTCTCATCTCTCTAACAAAGATTCCGTCATCCGCCAGTTCTCCAATACTATATATATTTTATATGTCGAAAAAAAACTTTTTTAATTGGAACCGGGCTTTCTTTAATTTTTCTGAGCTTTTTCTTCTCGGTACATGGTACATGAACTTTGCCATCATAATCGAACCGTACTCATTATTTTCTTAAAATATTAATAATGAGGTGATTTCGAATTACCTTACTAATCCTCCTGATAAGCTACATCTAACTTCTTTATAATCATATAGCGGCCGATTTTTCAATCAGTTAAAAACCAACCTACTCTTTTCACAAAAAAAAAAAAAATTTAAAAACATTTTCTTTAAACCAACTATAACAAAACCCCCTTATTATTGTTTTAATTAATTTATTTTATTATTATGTATTTACATTTTTTTTTTTTGAGTTGTTATTTTTAAACTTTATTGTCTCTGAGATTTATATATAGTCTTTTTTTATACTTAATGACGTCATTAACGTCATAATTTTTCTTCACACAGGCGCTCAAATAACAAATACTAAATTTTAGGTAACGCACGTATTTAAATCTTAAGCTTATGTTTTTCCTCTTTAAAATTCAACATTTACAAAACTTCGACCTACACTACACGCGAATTTAACAATAAAAAAAAACAACAAGAAAAAAAAAATTCTAACAATTGTTAGTTTTTGAGTCATTTTTTTACTTTTAATAAAATATTACGTTTTCAGTAATATTAAAGCTTACTAACTGTCTGCAATCAATGTTTTCTATTGAAGCTGTAGGGTATGTGTGTGATGTTTGTTGTATTATCTTATTCTTATATTATGCTGTTCTGTTATGCTCGTATCTCGTTCTCGTAACATATCATTTTTTAAAGAAAGCAGTAACATATAAAATTACATTATTAAAAAAGAATAATATGTATACAAAAACAAAGTTATTAGCAATAGTAAAATAAGAATATCATCATCATCATGATTATAAGTACAATCAATATCAATCAATATTTGCATCTCATCATATTTTTTTTTTGTGTGAGTCTCGTGTTTTAAAACATACATATATGTATATAATATATATTACATGGCTGATAACAATACTCAATCAGTCGGTACTCGGTCTGGTAGTGAAATAAAAATAATAGATTTTGTGTGTAGTAGTGAGTAGTAAACAGTATAGTAGTAGTTTTGATATTTGAGTATTATATAGCAACAACAAAAGTCAAAATAATTGGAATTTGAAACTGCTGACTACAGAGACTGGATGTTGTTGTTGATTAAAATGATTAAAATGATGGTTTATAGTTATTTGTGAAGTGAGAAATTGAACAAAAAAAAAAAACAAAAAAAAAAAAAACAAAAATAGAAGTGATTTAAAAAAAAAAAAAAAAAATAGATGAAATTAAAAACAGTTAAAGAAGTTAAATAATATCATAAGCAATTTTAATTGTCACACATAATAGCTGTTGAGATCTCAAACGTTGTGGATCTTCATTTTTAGCTTTAGTTTCAGTTCATTTCAAAGAAAGTACGAAAATTAAAAATTAAAAAATTAAAGACGCGCTAAAAATTAAAATTTGATCTTGTACTTATATAGGTTTTGGTTGGTTTTTGTTTTTCATTTTATTTTTATTTTTTTAATATAAAATAAAAGATTTCACGTGAATCGGCTTCAGTCTAATAAAATTTGCCTAAGAAATCTGATCTAAAATATTTCAGATTTCAAAAAAAAAAAAAATTTTTTTTTCTTGTTTATTTATTTTTAAATTTAGATTGAACTGTGCTTGAAAAACGTTCTGAATGAATTAAAAAAAAAAAATATTTTTTTTAATAAAAAGAGAAGAAAATTAAGAATAATAATTTTTTTTTATTCATTTTTTGTTAATGAATTTTTGTAACAGTGAACAATTAAATTCAAAAAAAAAAATTTTTTTTTTTTGTGGTAATTATTTAAAAAATTAATTATTGTTTATGGAATAATTGAAGTGTTTTAAAGGAAAGAAAAATTTAAAAAAAAAAAAAATAGAAGGAAAATGAAGTTACATGTAAAATTATTTACGGTAAGTTTTTAATCTAAATTTTTGTTTGTTTGTTGCATTTTATATTGTAAGTGTAAATTGGAAGTGTTGAACTTGAAGAAAATAAATCGGCTCTTTTATTTTTTCAAATTTTCGACACAACATTCAATTTGCTAAAATATTTTAATATTAAATTATTTATGAATAAAAGATAAATTTTTACTGCCTTTTAAATAATCCTTAATGTAGTTTAACTACTATGTTGTTATAAAGTTTATTTATTGAGGTACCTATACTACCAAGGATAGGCAATATTTGTTAATTTTGATTTAAAAAAAAAAAATTCTTTTACCTATCTGTTTTTTTTTCTAAAAAGTTATTTTTTCATTTTTAAAAATTAAAATTAAGAAAAATCATTGATTAAATTATTGAATGAATTTAATTTTATGTTAAATTTGTAAGTAAGCTGTAATAATTATTTTTTCATTTCATCCTATAAGTACATAAAAACTATTAAATCTTAAATATTTTTTGGCAAGGTTTACGTATCTTATAAAATAGTGAGAATCCGATGAATGAAACTTTCGCTGATTTTATTTAATAATTTTTTTTTCTCTCTAAACGCTATAGGAAAGTGTACATTAAGAATATCTAATCTTATGATTTACTGTAATTATACCCTAATTCTTCTTAAAAATAAGTTTTTGAAAATTTTTCGTAACTCAGAATTTTAAAATTAATGAAATTTTTAATTTATATTAAAAAGTTTGTTACTTATTTACATTTTCTTATATTGTGACAATAAATAAATATGCCAAATTTTCTAAAATACTTAAATCTCTCCAAATATCTTTTTTCATAATTTTTAATATTTATAGATACTCTTTTAATAATAAATATTGTAATTTCATGCATAGACACTTATTCGGAATATTTGTTCGATATCAAATACTACATTTCTGCTGTTGTCATATATACCTTTTATACCAAATTATATATTTATGGAAATTGTTTAGATCGCTGTTCAGTGAAAATTATAATTTAAAATATGTAATTTATTACTATAAAAACTGAACCTAATCTTGAAAACGGTATTACAAAATTTGACTTTTGTATATATATGTTTCTTTAACATATTGCATTATTATTTTTATGAATATTTAATTTGAATCTTGGGATGCGTGCGTGTGAATTGCAACAAAAAATTTGTGAAATATTTGTTTGTTGCTACTGTCTGCTTGTTTAAAACAGATGAGTAATAGATACAAAAAAAAAAATTTTTTTTTTGTAAGTTAATTTAAATACATATATTCAAATAATGTTATTTTTGGTTTTTTTCTTAATTTAAAATATAAAAAGCTCGTCAGACAGAATGGTTATGAAGTTTTAAATTCAAAATCTTTAAAATTCATAATTTTTAATAAAATAAAATTAAAAATCAAAGCACATCAGATTTTTTTATGTATATATTGTATAGTAAAAATGTTAAAGAGCAGATCTAAACAAAATATTGGAATTTCATCATATATCTTAAGATGTGTCCCTTTATTTTTAGGTAAAATAATAATTGAAATTATTGAGGGCATGAAATTTAAAATAAAAATTGAAATAAATTATTTTTTCTCTTTTTTATGTATAAAACTTATGAAATTTTATTTATGAATTTGTTGTTTCCCAAATAATTTTGTAATGTTTAAACATACCTATATAGGAACTAAAATTATGTTTTCGAATATTTTCCCAAATATTTATGAAACTTAAGTTATGCCAAGTAAAAAATTAACCTTTTTGAAATAAGTATATGTATGCATTAAATAAATAAATTATATTATTGATTAAAATCTCATTTAGTTAATAACTAATTCCAAAGGCTAGGCTAAAGAAGTCTATCTGTACTACAATGAAATGTTAAGAAAATAACCACAAACATATATTTATTAATAGAATCGTTATAAAGAATTTCTTTCTATAGATTACATACTACATACATATATGACAATTGTTAATATGTAATGGTTCTAATCACCAGTCCCAAACGAAACAAAAATCAAAAGTTTTGAAAAGAAAACAAAAAAAATAAAAAAAATATCATTTTGATTGAAAATGTCGTTTCCCAACTTTATCCAAAATTAATTTTTATACAGCTCTTTTTAAATCTTTATCCAAAAAAATCAAAAAATATAGATCCTTACACAAATTTATTTAAAGATTTTATTGAAAAATTGAAAGAAAGTTATTTTTTTGGTTCTCTCTGGCATAAAATTAAAAAAAATTTTTTGTAGGAAGCAAAATGTTGAAAGAACGCTTAAAGGAGCAAAACCTTCAGTAGGAGCAAAATGTTGAAAGAACGCTTAAAATTTCTTCCAATATCGTTTCGTTGCAGACTTTTGATCCTAATCACATATCTAAAATTGCTGAAGTACAATACAATTTTTATATATATATGTTAACTTCACTACATAAGGAAGAAGACAGAATTGCTAAGAAGATCTTAAGCTCTTAAAAAATTAGTTTTCAGTTGCCAACACTGTGGTGTTGTGTTAATTAAAAACATAAATTTGAAATAGTAAATTCTTCTTTTTGTTCCTGCCTATACATTTTTCTATGTTGACTACCACAACTATGGTAATAATTTTCTATATTGAGGACCAATCTGTTGATGTTACTAATGATGATGGCATATTGTTTTCTGTTTAGTTGGTTTAGCAGTTAGTTGGTTTAGTTTCGAGATATTTTTAAGTCTTGTTTAATATTTAATATTCGGCAACCATAACATCTGTTTCAGTTGGTTTTCTGCCCCTTTGGCTAAAAAATGTAACTAAGAAATTCGAATTTGTTTCCCACCTTATTGAATCACTGCATGCATATTAGTTATAAAAACTTGAGGAAAGCTTATTAATATTTTTTTTTCTTTTCTTATTAAAAATTTTTTAAATAATTTTTTGTTTTTTTCTTTTGGTTACAAATAAAATAGACAAATATTATAATAAGTCTCTCTAATTTATTTATTTAAATAATAAAAAAAAAAATAGTGTTAAAATAAATAATTTATATTATTGTTATTTTTAAAGTAGCCATTCCAAGTATATTTTGTTAGTATAAATTTTAATTTATTTACTAATTTGTAGAATTCAATTTTTTTTTTTTAAATTATTTGAACTTGAAATAATTTTGTTTAATAAGAGAATAACATATATTGAGGGTGGCCAAGGTTTATCAGATGATTCAAATGACAAAATTTTTTCATGCGAAATCAATATACATTTGATTGATGATAGTTTTATAATAGTTGTGTGTGGATGTTGTAATATGGTTTGTGACAAATTAAAACTACCTTTGGAAAATGGTAAAATTTAAGTACAAAAATTTAAAGTATTTGTAAGAAATAAATAAATTTAATCCCCATTTTTTTTAAATTTATTATTTTGTATTATAGGTAACTAAGTATATATTTGCCAAAAATTAAAATTCCTTTTAGATAATTAAGGGGTTTCATCATCTATAATAACAAAACTGTACATTACACCTCTGTATATTTCTAATCTATAAGTAAGCGTTAAAACATTAAAGCTTCTTAAAAGAGGGGTCTAAGAATAGGATTTCTTCTTCAAAAATTATTCATTTTCTGTCAAATTAGTTTTTTTGCTTTTTATTTTTGCAATCTAAACGGCTGTGTGCAAAATCCCCCAAAATCAAATAGCCAAAAATTGAAAATCTAAAATGACCCAATATTTTTGGGCCATTATCCATTACGAAAAAAAGCCCAAAAAAAGGGAAAAATGACCCAAAAATAAATGAAAAAAGGAACAAAAATGAAATGAAATGAAATGCAAAATGATAAATCACCCAATTTTGAAAAAAATAAAATTTATTTTATTTATTACAATTTTACAAATAGCTGCTACACTTTTCCCTTGCAATCTGAAGATGCTTACAAGGAAGCAATATTTGGTTGCGATTTTGCAAATCCCTGATTTTGAATCCAACTCAAAAAAATCAATACTAAAGTGCAATGCAAACAAGTTTCCATACAAACTTGGTATGCCAGATTTTATTTGTTGTAACTATGTCATTTATGCTTTTCGTATATATAGCTTTCGATTTTATGACACAGCATTTTGTTATTAATAATAAAATAATTTTTAAATTTTAATGAACCGTTAAATACCTATTGAAGAATATTTTTTGTTTAAAAAAAAATTAAAAATCGCCCAAAAAATAATTGAAATTATTAATTTCATAGTGAAAAATCGCCCAAAAAAAAAAAAATGAAAAATAGCCGAAAAAATTTTGACAGTTTTTTTGGGTAATTTTTCATTTTAAATTTTTGGGCAATTTTGCGCACAGCCATTAAAACAAAACGCACAAAACATTATACAAAATAGTCTAATACCCTAATTTTTAAAGGTTGTGTTTGTTGATGACAACTTCTTATAATCTTTAATTGATATTCAAAAAAAAAAAAAAAACGAGAAATCGTTTGTTTTTCTGTATTTTGTATGTTTTTCTACTAAGAAATTTAATATCATCCACATCGTAAGACGTTAACATAGTATCAAAAAAAAAAAAAAACATTAAGAAACAGAAAAAATTTAGGTGCATTGGGCAAAAAAGAGGCCAAAAAAAAGGTCAAAGTTAATAAAATGAAAATAAAAAATTTATAAAAAGGTTTCATTCAAAAAGTCAACTTATTTAATATTTTTTTTTTTTAGGATTAAAGTGGATTCAAATATATGTACATACTTTGTATTTTATTTATTTTTTCGAGGGGTGTAATATTATTTTTTGGAGAAATATGGCGAATTTATAGTAAAATATTATTACATCATTTAAAAATAAACGAAATTTTTAAATTGAAATATCCCTTAAGTTTTTTTGTTTTTATTTTTCTAAAAACTTTTAAAAATGACCCAGACTTTGATTATGAAGACCTTATTATAAAAAAAAAATATTTTGATTTGTTGCAAAAAAAAAAAATAAGGTCATTATTCAATTTACTGGGTTGAACTGGAATTGAATTGAACTGCAACCCAATGGAATTTAATTAGATTGTAATGTAAATAAAAAGATTTTTTTAGTTATTTAAAAATTTGGTGTCAATTTAAAGAAAGGCCAATTATTATGAAACATTAGATTGTTATTTGATGGTATACTGAGTGCTAATTTGACTAATTTTGTTGTTTTATATGTTGTTTTTTTTTTATGAAAATGAAAAGGGGGTTTTTTTTTATACTGAAATAAGATATAATAAAGTAAAACATAAAAAAAAGAAAGAGTTATTAAATGGTATCAAAAGTATAATATTTTTTTTCTTATTTTTGAATAGAATCCCATCAAATGTGAAATCAATTAAGAATTTCTTACTTTATTTTTTATTGTTTGATTTTTTTACAATTAATTGATTTTATAAAAAATATAATCGTCCGTTTTTTGTTTTGTTTTGTTGAGGTGATAATTACAGTGTTGAAGAAACGGTGATTGTGTTAACTGTATGATGATAAAGTCAGCGTGAGCCAAAATAAGAAATTTTGTTTTAAGCAAACTTTTCGTTCTGGTTTACTAGAATCTTTGGCATCTCTGGAATCTTCGGAGTAACTGGAATAATTGGAATAATATGCCATAAACTTAAAAAGAAAAAAAAATCTATGTATCAATTTAATTTCAATTTTATTTATATATAGTTTAAGAGCGTCACGAAGAGTACATCACGTAGGATATTTGTGATTTATTGCAATAGAATATTACATATTATTAAAATTAATGTAATCTGGGTAATTATTAGTAGGGAATTTCAACAGTACTTAAAAGTCGGGACAAAGGACATGAATAAGATTAGTAACAAAATTTAAAAATGTAGCAGGAGATTTAGAAAATTCTAGTCTACTGGTAGTTAGTTTTAAAATACAAGTTGTCTTAATAGGTTTACTGGCTCAAAATAAAATTATAAAAATAGTTTAACTAACATTTTCGTCGTATATTTAATTTTAATATATTCGGTTGACTCATTATCGGCTACATACAACTTATGATAATAAAAATGAAACATACTTTTTTTGTAAAACTTTATAAATAAGGTCTAATTGCACAAAAAAATACCTAATAAAGGGTTTTCCAATTTGAGTGATATGATTTCCTTTAAAAAAAAAACACACTAATTGTTAAGGAAATTCAAATCTTTGTTATTTAATGTGAAGTACAATCGATAAAATTAAGTTCTGAATAAAACGTTATTCAACGAGCTGTCAAAACGTGCTGTGTGGCACGTAGCACCGTCTTGTTGGAACTAGATGTTGTCAAGTTCAATTTCTTTCAATTTCGGCCATAAAAAGTTGGTTATCATCGATTTATACCGAGAGTAACGGCGTTTACCAGCTTCATTTCGAAAGAAGTACGGACCGATGATTCCACCTGACTAAAAACCACACCAAACTCTCAATTTAGATGAATGTAATGGTTGTTCATGAATAATTTGTGGATTTTCTTCTCACCAGAATCGACAGTTTTGTTTATTTACCGCACCACTCAGATGAAAGTGAGCGTTATCGGAGAAGATGATTTTCTTAAAAAAATCGTTATCGTTTTCAAGATGTTCCAAGACAAAATCATCAAATTTACGACGTTTACGGTGGTTAATTGATGAAATTGTAAACATTACTGAATACAATGAGAAAAAAAAAGACAGATCTTGACATACTACAAATGGCCGAAACGTCACTTAGAAATCACATCACTCAAATTGGAAAACTCTTTAGTAAGACGAAAAATAATCTAAGTTTTAAAACGACTAAATAAGATTTTCGAACCACTTCTTTTACTTTGTTATTAATTATTAAACATTACTACTAATGGTTTATAATAAACCTTAGAGATTTTAAAATTTTTACAAATCTTTCAGAATATAATAACTTCTTTATTTTCTTTTAACTATAAATTATTTTGTTAACATTTTTCACTAAAAAAAAAAATTAACTTTGATTTTTATCTCTTTATTCTCTTTTATTTTCTTTATTATTTAAATGAAAGGAAAGAAATAAATAAAACCTTTGCAAAAATTATATCTTAGTTTCCAAAACCAAAAAAAAAATGAAAAGTGTTAAGAACTTAAAAATCTTCTGAAGCGTAAATTAAAATTTTGTTGGCTTTAAAGGTAAAATTTTTATAATCAGGAATTTTTATAAATATCCTTAACAGTAGAAATAATTTCAAGAACGGGGGTATTATGAGATATCAATTTTTGATTTTTAAAATTTCTATTAAAAATGTTTGCTGTAAGAATTTTTTTTTTTTAAGGAAGTGGTCCTTTTTTTATTAATATATTTAAAAAATTTTTGTTTTTCTTAAAAAACCCAAAAAAAGATGTTTTCATTCATATTTTCATTTCAAGATTTTTTTCTTTTAAATAATCTATAAAAGACGTTTTGTTTTTTCCTTTTTTTTTAAATAAAAAGGATATTTCAGCACGTGTTTTTATCAATGAATAATATTATAAAGAATGCTTTTTAAACTAAAATGGTTATTAAATATGTATTCGTTTTACGTGTATTAAAAAAAAATTAAATAATATCAATTTCTTAGAAACATATGGCCAATTTCTTGTTTATTTGCCATTTCTTTCTATTTTTCTTGTTAGCAAGATCCTTAATTTAAGATACGGATAATGACGTATTCTTGTTAATGTCTATATAATATTTGTTCCTATTTTTATATCTGTCACAGTTTGTTGTGACCATTTGTACTAGAATATAAAAATAGTACTAAAATAATTTTTTTAATATAAGTTTTTTGTTTGTTAAAATGCTCAATTAATTTTAAATTTTGATAGGAATTCGTTAATTCTTTGGATATTTGTATTTTAGAGTCATTTTTCAAAATACATAATTAAATTCTGTATAAAAATTTTTGAATTACAATTTTTTTTAGTTTTTAAATTAGCAAAGGTTAAGGTATAGACAATCTAACGTAAAAGACAAAAGCATTAAAACACATTACAAAATATTTCAATTAAAATTAATAAAATAATAAAATCAGGTTAACTGTTGCTGCTTCTATACATCACATCATTTTGTAACTTTCTGGTCACTAACTTTATTCATTACAAAACAAATAACAAATAGGAATCTTAAATTATTTAAGGACAAATAGTTTAAGGATGAATAGCAAAACTAAAATGGTAGGAAAACAGGGTATGTAAAGAAGAAAAATGAAATAATTGGGTATAAGAAATGGTACAAGTTTTTTTTTATTGACAAAAAAAAATATTTAAACAGCTTAAAGTTTTTTTTTACATATGAATTATTTTTATAAATTTTTGCCTAATTGATATGAGGCAAAATTTTCATATCATATAATATTTTAAGGATAAAAAAAGGAACAATTTTTTTAATAGTCTCCTTTAGATAAGAAAATTGTGTAAAATTCATTATGATTATTACATTCACTGTGGCTAAGTATATGCGGGTTTCCTTTTAAAATTTAATTTTTAATCCTCTAAGATTAAGAATTATAATGATTTTATGTATAAAAAATTGGTTAGAAAGTCATCCTAAAATTTCATATTTTATGCCGGAACCCGAAAACGTGCCCAAAAATTTTAGCAAAAAATATAATTCAAAAGTTAAAATTAATGTGAGTGAACATTGAAAATACATATAAACTATTCAGGATTACATTGTTACCTGTAGAATATATAATACGATTATAAAAAGAAGAGGAAAAGAAAAAAAAATTACGTAACCAATTAGATTTGTAGATATATTAAATTTTATTTAGTATTGATTTCATATCTGGCAAAAGAAAAAAAAATTTATAATATTAATATCATTTAATCATTGTCCTGGAAAAATATGTTCCTTTTTAGATTTGGATTAAAGGATACATAAGTTTTTAAGAAATTATATATTTATGCATCATGTCAATTAGTGACCTAAATGGACAATACTTGATCTCTTGTATATTTGCAATTGATGTCTTTGACACTTTGCCAGTAGATAAAAAGTTATTGGTGTTGAACGTTTTTAGGTTACAAAATGTCATAGTTGTAATAAAATACATTATACATATTTTTATTTAGGGGGGAATCATCGAAATACAGAAGAGTGGAAAGAGTACGAGTCCTCTATGAGTGTGTGAGACTATAGGTTATACGACCTTTCGTACTAATGTACTACCTGGCCAAAGGAAATTGAGTTAGGGAATGAAAATTGATTTTAAATTGGTAGGCATATTGTGAACAAAGTTGTTAATCTTTATCTTGAATTTGTGCAATTGTATATGTAAACATCACTAATTTTGGGGAACACATAAGGTGGGAGACGATTGATTAGATGGAATGATTAGATTAAATTTAAGACAGCCCGAGTAATCAACGGCTCAGTCAAATTATTTATTCCAGAAACTAAAGCTTAGTTAAATATGAATAGAAATGACTTGATGGATGTCGAAACTTGATAGATGCCAAAACAAAAATTCTTTTAAGATACATAATAAATTTAACGATTCAATTAAAACAAATCTATACATTTGAAAATTAATTGGTATGAAAAAACCCATTTTCAAAATGAAAATCCACCAGGCATTTAATAGAAAATTAAAAAAACAAACTCCTCAATTTGAAATTTATTATTATTTAAAGTTTTTAAAGATTTTTTTTTGTTAATTATATATAATAATTTTTACTTCAACTGTCATTAATTTAATATCACTTTTTAGATCATTTCCAAAAAGTAAGTACAAAAAGCTTAAGTACACAAGTAAGCCTAAGTACACAATATTCTTAAGAAACTTAAAGCTCCAGTAATATATTTTTACGTGTGTTAATGGTTTCTTTTGATTGTGTAGGGCTCCAGAGTTACAGCCCCCGAAATTGCAAAAAAGCCGTATTTTCAGATGTATATATGTATACGTAGGCTCTTCGTGGGTTTAGCCGTTATACTCAGGCTCTACGTAGGTTTAACCGTTATATATCTCAGGCTCTAGGTAGTTTTACAATCTAAATACCCTACAAGACCGGAAATTTTCTTAGCTCTATAAAACAATATCAAAATTATGCAATATTAAGTGATTTACTATTTAAAATTACCGTTATGTGAAAAACAAATTTTGCATGATATTTGCATGATTTTTTCATAACTCCAGCAAGCTGTGAGATAGAAACCTGCAATTTTGAGACAAGAAAGAAGTTTTAGAATTAGTATAAGTTTCCTCAGAAAATTTTTTTGTATCAACCCCTGTTTAAGACCTATAATTAGCGTTCAAAAATTGAAAATATGCTATTTTTAGACACCTGTAACTTAGGCACCTGTAAACATTTTTTTTCGAAAGCATATAAAAATTAAAGCTCCAGTAATATATGTTTACGTGTATTAATGGTTTTTCTTAGTTATATAGGGTTCTGTATTTACAGGCCCTCAAAATTGCAAAAAAGTCCTATTCTCACAATTTTTCTTATATGAAATTTTAAAATTTTGGTGCAAGTCCCAATTCTACAGTTTGTATTGTGTTTTGGAAATGTGCGCTTTTTTTACATTCTTTTTTAACCTTTTATTTATGAAATAAATACTTTAACGTTTATTTAAAAATCACACACATTTTTAGATTTAACATAAAATATTTTCAATTTTTTTCCGATAGGTATTAAAAATCAATAAAATGAGAATTTTCTATTGAATTGTTTTAAAAAAAATTGTTTTGGTTTTTTATTTAAATCATGTTACATAACCTGTTACTTTTTTCTTTACTTTTAATAAATAATATTTAAAATTTAATATCCTTTTTATATAAATATGCTAAAAATTGTATAAATCCGATTAGATAAGATCATTTTAGCACATATTAAAAACATTTTGAAAAAAATGTGCTTATTAGTTTTACTCTGTCGGTCTGTTCGTCCATTCGTTTATGAGCTAGCAGGGGTCAAAAACTGAATATTCTCTATTATCTTTTAAACACCTGTAACTTGGGCACCTGTCTAAATTTTTTTGAAGTAAATAGCTGCAGTAAAAGATCCAACTTTATATTTTTGTTTGTATTGATAATTTTTCTTAATAATATATGGTTACCTTATAATTGACGAAAGTATGACTTGATTTTTTCAATTTTTTCTTACAAAAAAAAAAATCAAACAAAGATCAAATTGTTTTTTTTATTTACATTATGTGTACATAGTACATATTATATATTGTATGTACATACTATGCACAATATTTTTTTTAGGGTTTATCTAGGTTCTATGTAAATAAATGTTTTGGAAATGTGCTTTTTTGAAAATCCTTGGTTTTTTCCATTACTGGTTTAATATATGTGCTGGAGATAATATCTTTAGATATTTTTAGAAATAAAAAATGAAATTAAATCCTTAGACTGTTAAATCTTAAATTGAAATGATTTTGTGGTATAGCAAACTATTTAGAATCCTTTAATTTTTTTTTATTTTGTTAACATTCAATTCATAACTATTATGGATCATTCATGCATGTACTAAAATAGTAGTAAGATTTATATTATATAGATTAGTAAAATTTTTGAATTATAAAATTTAAGCGGTATATTTTTTGTGCGTCTTATTTTTAGTATTTTTTATTCGAAGATTATTGGATCGAAAAATTATTCAGAAATTTTGATTTTGTATATATCTAGTGAAAAAAATTTAATTTTTCGGGTGAGAAGATAAACTCAGAGTTTTTCACTTCCGCAGCAACCTTTGTGGGAAACATTTAATATTTTCTGATCCATTACAATTTTTATTTAAATTTTAGTTGAATTAAATGATTTCGTAATTTAACAGTTTGAGGCATGCTTCTAGTAAACTTTACTTTACTTTTTGGGGATGTTAAAAAGAAGCATTGAAAATTTTCTAGAACTCGTTGAATAATTTAAATTTAGTAAAATTTCAAATCCCATTAAAAAAACAAAACAAAATTGAAAGGTCAAAGGAAAAGCAGCTTCATGTTATATTGCTAATTGATTGCCTCGAGTTTGTTTTTATTAGTAAATGATATGTTTATAAATTTCAATTTTTTTGTATTGATGGTCGTTTGTATAGATAACGAAAATGTAGAGATTCCTTCCGTTTTACTTAAAATATTTTCTATTCAGGCTTATTTGAAGCAATAGTTTTTAAGGCAACTAAGACAAGTTTTATATACATCTTTTCAGAAAAGACTCTTTTTCTAAGCAATATAGTTTTAATTTTATTATACAATTGCCGTAATTCTACGAGTTTTTATATATTATTGTTTCAAAACAATTATTGCTGGTGGTTAAAATATCCTAGGTATCATAATAGAGTATAAAATATGAATGGATAATAAAAGGGGAAAAATCTTGAAAATACTTTTTAAATCGAAATCAATTTCAAAAAGAAAAAACAAGCAATGTGAATAAAATATTTGTATTTTTATTTGAATATCCCTAAGTTTTATCCATATATTTATTCAATATTTATAATGGTTTGTTTGTTTGTGTGATTGAAAAAAAATAAAATTCTAAGAAGTATCAAACTTAAAATTGATATAAACATTTTTTTCCTAACATTTTTCTTGTTTCTTTTATTTTCTTTTTCAAATTAATTATTAATTTTATTCAAGTATTTCATAATTTATCAGAAAAAAGTTACAAAATTGATTAAATAATTGGAAAATGGGAATAAATTTTGCCTTGAATATTAATATTCAATTAAGTTGTGGATTATCGAAAATATTTAAACCATTATTTTTCAAGATTCCGATTTTTACTCTAAAAGTAGTACAGATTTGAAGGATAGGTTTGATTAAATAAAACTTAATACAAGTACAGTTTCATGGTTTCGCATAGAAGCTGAATCCCCTATTGACCTATGCTAAAAAAAATAAAACTTACTTATAAATGTTGATATCTACTTTCCTTTTCATTTTCAAATTTCTTTAGAGATTGTTTTAAAGCTTAGCATGATAATTTTTTCCATTTATTCGAGAAGTTTATTTTTTAAATAAATTTTAACATTGTCATTATTAAAATATTTCTGTCCAAAAATTTAATATAAACGAAATTTATGCTTATATTTTTCATATCTTACTTCTACTAAAATTACAAAAAATTTTGAGATACCGATGCCGGATTTCTTGCAAAATACTACCCTATAAAATCTCAACTCACAAAATCCAAAAACCCAAAATTGAAACACCACAAAACGAAACCCCACAAAATCCAAATACCACAAAATTACACAAATACAGAAAATTTAAGAACGACAATATTCAAATACCTTACAATCTCCGACTGTTTTTAATAGATGCGTTTTTTTTACAATATTTCACATTTAATTAATAATTAATTAAATAAATAAATATAAATAATGTTTATTTTGTATTTACATATATTACAACAACAAGGTAATTAAAATAGTCGAAGTTGCCACCCCAAGCCCCCGTTAAACAAATTATTGGAACCCTGATTTTGTAACGAATTCCAAAATCCCTTCTAATTATTTTTTCTTACATATATATCTGAAATACAAAATTTTGAAGTTAGTGGAAGCTGCCGCGCCCAAACCTCCGACGAATAATTAATTAAAACCCTGATTTTGTATATACAACTATAAAAACTCTCCTAAACCTAACATAAATTATTAAATGCCTATAACCATGATTTTTTAATCAACTATAAGGTGCCTAATAATAATTGTTTTTGTTCATATATATTTCAATTACACAGCATTCAAAATGGTGGGGTCTATAACCTCCAAAACGCAGTTTCACATTTGGATCTATGTAAGTTATGATTTTGTCGTGTTGGGATTATGTGATGTTTGGATTACTATTGTTTAGATTATATGGTATTTGGCTTATTCTATGTTCAGATTATATCCTTTTTGAATTTTATGAATTTCTGAAAATAAAAATGTTTGGATTTTAAGAATTCGGATTTTGTAAGATTACCCTTGCAAAATGTTGGACACATGTATAATGGCTAACTTTAAATATGCAATTGTAACAAAACAGTTTTTAAATCAAATTTGAGGGATTCGATCTTTATATAAGATATGTTAGAAGATTCACTATATATACTGGAAATAAAATGGTTGTATTGTTAAAATTTTTTTTTTTTTATTTCAAACAAACGATACGCAAACAATTGGAGGGACATAGCAATCTAATAAAAATTTTTTCATTAATTTTTGTTATGTGCATAATTGAGATAAACATTTTATGGTTTATACATTCGTAATCTAATCTAATCTTTAAAACTTCAAAGCTTTAAAATAATTTAATATGTATTCAAAATTTTTCTAAACAGGATACAATGGAATAATTTTGAAGCTTAGTTTTAAGAACACTTTATATTATTACTTTTTAATATACAATAATTTTATTGTAATATTCGTTGCCATTTTTAATGATTTCTAACAAAAAAAAAAAAAATTTTTTTTGCAGAAAAAAACAAAACAAGATTCTGTTTAAAAAAAAATGTAAACGACACGTGTTAAATTATTAGGCTACATGATATAACTCCGCATGAAATACTACCGTTTCAAATCAAATTTATTTCATTTTCATTTTTAATACTTATTTATTACGTTTTATGTAGAGTCATTTCGTAAGAGTTGTGAACTTATTTACTTATCAAATAACAAACTCTAAATAAAACGAAATTTTTTCGGGACGATCAAAAATAAAATAAGTCAGGAATAGATAGAAATATATGTATAATGAAAGTAATGAATTGCTTGGTCTTGTTCTTCTTGTTATTTCTTAATTTGTTATGTAAAACTCAGATAAAGTTAAAGAATAACCGCTTTATTAAAATTTTCTTTAAAAACAAACAAAATCTGTAAATTTATTTAACTTTTTCGTTGCGGAATTATTCTTACAAAGTTATTTCTTGGAAATCTTCCAATTATAATATTACATACATAAAAAAATGTAAATATACTTCTGTTATTATATAATATTGCAATAAATCAATATATAAATGTTATGGAAGATTAAGTGTAGTTATATGTTCTTTGTAAAGTTCAGCTTATTTAATACTTGTGGGATTAAGGTAATTCCTATACAACTGTATTTCTGTGTATAACGAAGATGATTACAAGTAACGAGAAATTGGAGAAATTTTTTATTTTCAATCTTAATCCGGCTAATGTTACAAAAATTAATAAATATATAAGAAACAATGTTTGTTTGAATTTCTTGAAATTATTTTAGAGAACACCGAACGAAGCAAAGAAAAGTAGAAGTATTTTTTGTTATAAATGAGTATGATGATGATGCTCAAAATTAAATATAAATCTTTAGATTAAAAATTAATTTTGAAGAAGTAAGGTGAAATAAATGCAATTATTACAAATATTTTTTTTTTCAATATACAGAAATATAAAAGTTTGCCGTGCGTTTGTTTATGATGCGATCAACATACTACAGATATTATTGTTATATTGAGGGTAAATAAAATTTAATGAATGTTTTGAGAATAATTATAATATATGTTGATTTATTGTTGACAATATAATATGTAATATAATAAATATTTTATGGATATTTTAGGATAATAACAGTTAAAATATTAATAATAATCTGAAATGATTAATTAATGAAGTATAAATGTATTAATTTTAATTTGTGAAAGAAAATATTTGTAATATGAGATATTTTTTTTTGTTTTTGTTTTGGGAGAAATTATTCTGGCTTTTTTTTGAGATCTGAATCTTATTATGGTTTTTTTTTTATGTATGTTCGTGAAATCTTTAATGGAATGTAATTAATTTTATTTTTTATTTGTTAGCAGCTGGAAAATTGTAAATGGAAAAATTATATACTTATAAAATATTTTGATATAATAAATCTTTTTAATACTTTTTTGTACTGAGTTTGTTATTTATTGGAAAACTTCTACATTTAATCACCAATACTCATATATCTAAAAATTGAGGAGCTTTATTCCGAGCATATAGGAGTATATGAATTTACTGAAGTTGAACTGCCAGCAACTCTGTACAGATCTTTACTTTCTTAGTGACAATTGGGTTCACAGAAGTAAATATTATAAGGGGAGATAAAATTCATAACACTTAGTAATAATAAGCGCGCAATAGATCTAATCCAAAAGGTTGCAGTAATTCTTTCAATAATAAGCTTTCGCATCAATTTCTCCCACTTCTTAGCATTGCATTTTTAAATAAACGTCTTCCTTCATATGAAGCTAGACTTTCTTTAATTAATTTGAACTACCTGCAGTCACGCTGTCTAGTGGCGGATATCATATTCGTTCAGCAGATTGTTCACGGTGATATCAACTCCTCTTTTATTCGCGAACAAATGAGGTATAGAGAAAATCTGAATAATTTGAGACCGGTCGAGTTTTTTAATCTGTCACTCCACTCTACAGACTACGGCAAATTTGAGACTATTTCGCGTATGTTGAGAGACTAACTGAAGGTCTGAGCTCTTCTATGTTAACGCTAACAAATTAGCACTGAGAGCCAGACTTTACGCGAGCATGATAAATTCTCGTAGTATGCATGATCAAACTCTCATTGCAATTTAACTTGCATGTTAGATTATTTTTTTTGCAATGCTAGATTCTTTTTTTTTTGTGCATGATTAATCTCTCATTGGAATTTAATTTGCATGTTTGTAATACTAGATTCTTTTTATTTTTTATTACCATTAATAACATCACTAACATTAATAAGTATATAAATACTAACAGTGATACTAACAAATAAGTATTAAGTTTTTCTAACATCTAAACATCATTTACTAACATATAAATTAAAAAAAAAATTATAAATTATAACTTTTTCAGTTAATTGTGATAGTTCACTAAATGAACAACATAACTCATGCTTGGTTTAAGCAAATGTCTGATACAAATATTAAATAACCCTGCAGTAATTATTGATTTTGCATAACTCAATTGAGAATTTTTAATATTGATATTCGGTAAAAATTGGCAACTATGAACTCAATATGGTCTGAAAATTTAAATTAATAATTGATAAAAAAAAAATCAATTTGCAAAAAAATAAAACAAAACTTTACAATGTCATCAGAGTTATTTTAAAATTTTTATATTTCAGATTAGACTAAAAGTCTTCCTAATCAATGAAATTTTTTTTTGTTCTAGTTTTTTTTTTATTTATTTATTTTTTTTTTTAAATAAAATATTTAACCTAGACCTAGAATTGTCTGTTTTACATATGAATATATGGAAATAATAATAATAATAATAAAATTTCTATAAAATCCCATAAATAACATTCTGTATACTATAATATCTGACATTAAAGTATTAAAAAAATTTAGCATGACAATGATTTTATTTTTCAAAATTTTTGGTACTAAAAATATAACATTCAAATCTTACCTGTAGCTATTTTTGGTAGTAACATTTTATTATTATTATGTTTTTTTTTTTTTATTTAATTTCACGCTACAAAAGTTCGTTGCCACAAAAACAAAACATTATTAAAATAAATTTTTGTTTTGTTATCTGTAGATATACATTTTTAGATTTTAATTTGAATTTTGTGAAGAAGAAAAACGTTTTTTGAATTAATTTATAAATATTTTAATTTAATTTAAATTTTTTGTTTTATATATATATTTTTTTTAATTATGTTACTGAATAATTTAAAATTATAATTAAAATATTGCGGGGGAACTTAACGTTAAGTTTACTGTGATAAATGAAAAATTTCTCTTTTATGTTTTGCAGAAATTGTACATAGAATATTGATTTTGGAGAAAAATTTTGTTTTATATTTTAAAGGACTTAAGCGAGAAACTTTCTAAACGTTGTTTTTTTTTTTAAAAAATAAAACATGCTGGTGTAAATAACATTTTACACAAACGAAAATTTTTAGGATTCAAATTAATTAAAATTTTCAGAGACAGACAATAATACAGGACAGAACAAATCTAGTGTCAATGAATATCATATAAAAAGTATAATAGCACCATTCTGATTCAGAACATTTTTTTGACCTATGATCAAATTAATTTATCCGAATCATTTTGAGGTTTTTAATTAAAAAATATTATAAAACAAAGGTTTAAGATAATAAAAGCTGTTGCGGATTACAAGAGAAATACAAGAATACAAATTTTACAATAAGTAATGAAATGCATATACTGTTTACAACGTTAGTGGGAGTGATCTTTGTATTCAGGGGATAAAGTTGGAACGAAAATAATACTTAAAAAAGCGGGACGACTTGCAAAAAGGGGAAGTCTCAGATCTTTTTGTGTCATAGATAAAATCAAAATAAGGGAACCTTTAAAAATGGAAAAAGAAAACTATAAAAGGAATGTGTGGAGTGAAAAATCCGGGCTCAGAAAATCTAGCGAGTTTTTGGGAAACTATAACTGGAAAATATAAAAAAATTATAGGAACTGGTAAATATAAGCACAGAATTCCAACATATTGCTTTACCGAAGATTAACTGCCAGCAATAAACCCTCTACAGATCTTTAATTTCTTAGAGACATTACACATAAGAGAGATATTATAACGAAAGGCAAAATCCATACCCTAATAGAAGGAGTACAATAGATCTACATTAACAGTCGTACTTGAACTGGTATTTATACGCCTTAAATAATCTTATCTAATGCCTCATCTTATCTAAAAAAAAATATAAAAGGTTTTTATTAATAGGAGATTTCCATTTTAAAGCTTCAATAATAAGTTAAAAGAAAACCTTATTAAGAATCTGGAATGTACTTAAAAGTTATGCTCTTATATGTTGCAAATCAGCACAATCAGATATTTATATAAAATTCCTTTACCCGCTGCTTTTGGTTTTATTTAGAAAAAATATTAAGAGTATAGAGCATCTTCTTCATTGTTTAAAGATATAAAATTAGAATATCAGTTAACGGAATTTTTTTCTAAATAGCTTTACTACCTTTGAAAAAATATACTGCTATACATGATAATCATATCAAATTATGTTTGAATTTATTTTTAACGATTTTAAAACAGATTTTTTTCTTGCAATTATAATTTAGAATTCTTTCTAAAATTTTTTGTTAGTTTTAACGCCCTTAAGATAATTATACAAGATTGTAAAACTTTTTGAACCGGATATATTGTCTTTTTTCCTTGAGAATTAATTGCAATTGAATAAGTATAAGCATATACTACATTTTGTAATGATTTTTTTAAAAATAAAATCTAAATGGCTTAAAGACATACTTAAAATTCTAAAAATCATAAATTTTGAACAATCCTTAAGTGCAATACAGATTTTATTTTTAATCATATAAAATTTTTTGAATTCATTCATTGCAAACAAAAAAAAAAATATTATGAACATTATTACATAGTCTTTGTAGTCACTCCTAAAATTTTTTATTTAACTACCAAACATCAGTCATGTCTTTTTCTCTAATAATCTGTTTAATAACAGTTTCTTTCTAATAAGATAGTAACGAAATATAACTAAGTAATGGTACATAATAACCAGTTATAGCTGAAAATTGAAGAAGATTTTAATTGATTCATCACTCGGAAAATTAAATAACTATATCCAGGTATAACCTTTTGAATCTGTCTTTTTGTTCTTATAGTAACTGTTATTCATTTTTTTAATTTAAAGTAGAAAAAATTACAAAAAAATTACAAAAAATTGAAATAATAATAAATATCATGATTTTACTTTTAATTACATCAGATGATATTTAAAAAACCAAAAAAAAAAAATAAATATGAAACAAGGAAGAACGTAAAATCAAAGATTTTTAAAGTTGCACAAAAAATAATAAAAACAATTTGGAATATTGTACTTGCATCTACATTTGAACTTTACGGAAAATAACAGTAAATTTAAGTACTAAATTACAAAAAAATGTCTAGTTTTGATTTATAAAAAAAAAACTTGTCAGTTCTGTCGTTTAGCGTTTTTAGATTGTAAAAATTTTAAGTAGAATTTAAGCAGAATATACGCATTTGCAAACAGGACTTTTTTAAATTTTGAGAGGCTGTAGGCCTGGAATGGAGCATCTAGATAAAAAGATTGTTCACAACATTAATTTTTTAAAAAAAATTATCCATAGTTACAATTCTATCTTAAATGGTGTAAAAGTTTTGTAAACAGACAGGACTGACGAACAGAAAGAAACAAATAAGGA
This sequence comes from Poecilobothrus nobilitatus, assembly GCA_947095535.1. Lineage (NCBI taxonomy): Eukaryota > Metazoa > Arthropoda > Insecta > Diptera > Dolichopodidae > Poecilobothrus > Poecilobothrus nobilitatus. The sequence goes on from OX352774.1 coordinate 118,859,059, forward strand.
AATTTTTCAAATTTTTTTTTGAAAAATCTTCTTTAAAATTGGAGAAAAAAAATATGAAATTTAAAAAATTGATGACAAAAGTTGAAATGCTTATAATTGTTAAATCATTGTTAATTGCATATCATATTTTTTATATTAAAAAATTAAAATTAAATCAAATTTCAAAAGGCTTTAACCGAAAGTAAATGTGTCCAATCAGTCAAAATAATTTTGCAGTTATTGCTTAAAGGTGCCGTTCTCAAACTTCTTGTAAACAAATTATTGAAAATCTGATTTTCAATGCATTCCCTCCTAAAATCCCTCCTAATTCAAAATCTCATATACACATATATTTATATATATATTTATAAAAAAACATGTTGTATCCCTGTTAAATACAATTAGATGTGTCCCTGTAATATAATTTCGGAAAACTGGATTTTGGGAAAGTAGGATTTTGAAAAGCTGGATTTTAAAAAGCGCGATTAAAAATGGCGACATTTCTTCACAATCCCTAACAATGTTTCTATTTTTTTCTTAATCCCCATCAATATTTCCTCAAAATTTTTCTCCTTCTGTTTAGCTTAGGATTGCTTTCCTAAAGTCCTAATAACATACAAATCGATTCAAGGAAGCAATATAGACATAATTAAAAATGATTGAACAAAGGAGAAATGACACAACATTTTCAGCTTATTTTTTTTATTAATTATCAAACGAATTCTTAGATCAAATATTTTAGTGAGTATACTGAGTCAAACGTTATTATCAGTTTAAACCAATCATAACAACATCATCATTTAAATGTATTAGTATTAAGAAGCAAATTAGATTAGTTAGATTAGTAAAAAGAAGCAAATTGTTGTTTTATTTAATTACTCAAATTAAAAAGCAACGAATAAGACAAAAAAAAGGATTAAAATAAAATAAACCATAATTTAATATTAAAACCTAGCTATAACCTACCTACAGTAACTAAATTAGAAAAACTAAATATAATGTTAGTAAAAAAGTTGTTTGCTACTGGTAAGATGTGAAAGTATATGGTAAAGTCTAGTTTTAAGCACAGATTTTCTATCATTAATATCGAAATAAGAAGAAAGCGACTAAACTTCATGTAACATTCTCGAAACTGATTTATTTCTATCAAAATCAAAAAGTACATATGTATGTAATAAAAATTATAAACGTCATTTTTAATGAGTATGACATCGGATATTAAACAGTATAATTATTAAAAATTTGGACTAAATATGACTTTGACATTTCTACTTGTCAATATTTTGATTTATATTGTGAGAATTTAAAATTGAAAAATCACTAATTTTAATATTATACCATTTTGTATATTTTAGTACTGAGTTGTCAATATTTAGTATAATTTTTATATTTTCGACCATATCTAATAATTATACTCTAGCCAATTAGTAAAATATCACTAAATTTTTAATTTAAGTATAAATATTAAAAGACAATAATTATTTACACAATTTTTGTAGTCATTTAACTAAAATGGTTTTTTTTTCATTATTTGGGGAAAAAAAAGAAGAAAAATAAAACTTTCAAGGTGATACAAATTTGTTCAAAAACTAAAAAAAAAAAAAAAATTTCAACAGATTCGTACATGGATTGTATATTTTATCAAGTTCAATGTGTATTAGCATGATACATACTAATTATTATTATCGATGCTAATTGAATATCAATAATCTTACTTAATTTAATTTAGATTTTTCTATACTTTTTTGCAAATTTTACTAAAAAAATAATTTATTGAATGACTTATTGATAATTGAGTACAAATTAATAGTACAATTGAGTTAAAAATTTTTACTCTCAACTGGAAACTTATAAATTAATTTTAGTAATAGTATACGGTTTATACTATTATTATTTTTAATAATGGTTGTGATGGTAGTGGATAGTTTTTTAAATCAATTGTTATGTAAATTTTGCAAAAATTTGCATAATACTAAAGTGTTAATTGTATATGTTCTGAAATTCACAAAATTTTATTTTGAAAAAATTAAATGTTTAGAAATAGTGTTCTAGAATATGGTTGACTTGTGATTTATTTATGATTCAATAAAAATTAAATCTTAAGTAAAGAGTTCTGTCGTTTTGGAAACTCTTACTCCTCTCAACATTCGTCAAAATATGGGAGTTTTGTATCTTTTTTTTTTATAGATATCTAACGGTAACGACATTTGCAGAAATGAATTAAAATCATTAATGCCTCCTCTTAAATAATTCCAAAGCAGCAAGTATCCATATTTATATTGTGGTGGTGGTAAATTCCTAGATGGTTTAAAACAGGTTATGGAAGCTTATTTGTTGTGAGAACTGGTAAAATGTGGAATACACTTCCATCAAATGTGTTCGTCACTACTTCATTTTGTAATTTGCACTTATTCAAATAGAATCTTTTCAAGTTTGTATCCATAATTTTACCTTCCAATTCATTCTTTTTGACCTATTTTGCTTGCTACCTCACTCTTCCTCCATTTAGTTAAATCTACATGAGCTAAGAAATCGTTTTCTAGAGTTTCGTTTTCTAGAGTTCTAGAGTAGAGTTAGGAAAAGATAAAATAACAGCTTCTATAGTCCAAAGAATAATCAAAATCTTAATAAATAAAATAATTGAATAAATATTCATTTTTATTCAAATTTCAGAACATTCATATGATTTTTATATCCGTTATATTCACGGTGTAAAATCAAAATTCTATTTCTAGATAAAGAAGACTACATAAAAAATAATTAAAATATAATTAGAATTTATTTGTAATGAAACAATTTATACAGTTGTTGTTTCACATATATATATATATATAATATATATGTATTTAAATATGCTCAAATATATATATATCTTGGCCGTAACTTTTCTTTTACTGTATAGATTAAATTCGATTTAGAAAATTAGTTTACTACGTTGTTATGTATTATTTATTGTATATTGTATATAGAATGGTATTTGAATGTTTATTTTTTTAATATTATTGTTTTTTTTTAATAGTGTTTATTATGCAAATATTAAATAAAAACACATGCAAATTTTATGTTAGTTTCTAATTGGTTTGAACTGTTTGAATAAAAGGATTAGTAAAATTTAGAGGTTATTTTTTAAATCATACATACAATTAACATTAAACTATTTATTAAATAATTATTTGTTAGATATATAAATATATGTAAATATTTTTAATAGAACAAAAAAGCTGTGATATATATATACGTACTTATATGTTATTCAAATTTGAAAATTTTAAAATTAGATCAAAGAAAGAAATCTATATAATAATATTTAATAATTTAAAAGACTTCACAGGGGCGCGGTGATCAAGTGGTTAAGAGCGCTGTATACACGCTGTATACACCGAAAAAGTATGGGTTTAAATCCCACACACGTCGTAAGAATAATTCCCCCTTATAACATTTATGTGACAGAGGAATGAACTAAAAAAAAAAAAAAACTGACTTTATAATTTTTTAAAATTATGAACATATGTTGAAATTTTTGAAATTTTCATTTTAACAGATCTATTTTAGCAATTAATTATATTTATCGACGGTTTATATTTGTGTTTTCCACGGGATATGTAGTTCTTTAAAAAAAACCAAGAAAACCTAAACCGTCTTGGTAGTGTTGGATTCGTACTCACTAAAAGGATCTGCCTCCTTAGCCAGTATAATGGACTAATCACTCTAACTGCAAAACAGTATAATGACAGGTGAATAGGATGAGGAAAGAAAATAGTATAAGAAGGAGGGAATTTTGAACTGAAATTGTAGGAGTGGGTTTAAATGGGAATTTTAGAATTAGAATTTTTGACTGATCCCTTGAACTTGTGTATATTATGAGACCCGGAGAATATCTGTGGTATAAATGTGTTCTACAATTTTCGTATGTCCAAATTGCTAAGAATGCTAAACATGCTAAGGATGGTTCCTAAATTTCATTGTTCTATAGTTCTAATATGTTCCACTACGTAATTATAAGACAGAGCTGGTCTAAGTTTATTACGTCAGATTATAGTGGTAATTTGGGAATGATATTTTCAATTTCACTAAAGTTGTTGCCAAAAAGATATTTTCAGATTGATGAAGAGTTTGCTGGGAGTGCTGGGAGTGCCAACGAAGATGTTGGAGTTATGTTAACTTATTAGTGATTTTGTTTATAAGTTGATAGAAGAGAAAATCCATTACTTTACTAATATTAAATTCATCTAAAATTATTATTCATGTTCCTTTACTCCAAAATAGTCAATAAAACTATAAGTGAAAATTTAAAAATAATAGGTGTAAAAATTAATATTTCAGTTTTTTTCTATTCTATATATTAGTATGCAACATTAAATTAAATTTATATATTTTTTTTTTACATAGAACAAAATTTTATTTATGAAATTCTTCATTACAATCTTTTGAACCAGGAAGTTTTAAATCATTTACTGAAAAAATAAATAACATTAAAAAAAAAATGAAATTAAAAAAAAATTCTTCTATAGTTAGATCCGTTTATTGAATTAACAATCAAATAATTTGTGTATCACAAATAATTTTTTTTTTTATTATTATTATCATTATTTATTAACACTTACGTCTATTTTATCTTATTAATTTAAAATTTAATAACTAAAATAAGAAATTAGATAATTAAGAAAAAGTAATAATTTAACATTTAGTTAAAAAAAAAATATTTGTAAGTGATGCAATTTTCAAATAAAAAGAACTGTTATGCAAATGTATTTGTGAATTTCTGAAAATAAACTGTTGAGTCATTCGTGTAAATTTTGTAACAATTTATTCTTGTAATATATTTTATACCTATGTATATAGAAAGAAATTTTTTTTTAATTTTTTTTAAATATTATTTATCTACCTAATATACTTAATTAATCATTTTTTTTTTCTTTTTCAGGTGAGTGTTCCAGTTAAACTTTTAATTAAACAAATATGATATGTTCTGATTAGTAGCACCTAGCACCAATATTGAAGTAATACATGGTATAAAATTACTTCAAATTAATGTAATGATTTGTATACTTTGTAAGGTATTAATAAATTTTTCATATAATTATAGTTTAGTTTTCAATGATTTGGGACAATTTTAAATATTATATAACATAGTCCTTACTAATAATACCATCCTTACATACATATTTTGTCGTTTATTCACAAATAATGTGTTAAAATTGTTTTTCATCACACTTTTGTATTAATGCTTTTTAATGTCTACTGAATGTCGTATTCAACATGACACATTCAAAATATTTAATTGAAAATATTAATCTGTATTCTTCTTTCAAAATAAGCTTTAAGTTCGGAAGATTACATAATTAATTTCTTAAGCTCGGCATATTAAGTAATTAATTTAAGCTTAACCTATCTTTTTAACGGAAACCGATAATTTAACAAAAACAGAAAACCTTTTGAAATCTCCAGAAATATATACACATGAATTTACCTTTATGGATCGATTTTATTTTTCTGATTAATGACAGTAAAATTGTAAGCTATACGTCAAATTAGTTTCAGACTAAATTTCTGCGCTGTCGATTACTATTATAAATTTATGCAAAATAAAAAATGAATATCAACAAATTTGAATGATTTTTAAGACTTAAAGTTTAGATAACATAATTTATTGTCTAAATTTTAATTAGCCCTATAAGCTTCTGATTTTATATGTAAAACTGTTATCATAACATCTTAATTTATTTTAATCCGTAATTTTAAATCAATTTCAATGCATCTGATTTCAATTTTCAATGCATCAAAATACTCTTGATGTTTTTTTTTATAGTTAATCGATTTTGTCGATCCAATTGACGTCAATCTATCGAAATTATATCAAGTTCAAAAATAATATAAATTAAAAATTAAAAAATTCAAATTATATTTTGATATTTATCAATTCTTTTTTAATCTTTACAAACTTATAAATATATACATATATATGTATGTATATATATTTTTAATCTTAAATACTATTAATTTACATTAATATTTATCGTATATTTTAAATATTTTCAAAAATAGATTAACTAAAAGATATACAAATAAATAAATAAACAAACAAACAAACATGAAAATAATCATTAAAATTTTGACAGGCGTAATAAAATATAAACACAATTAAAGTAAAAATACAGTGATGCGTAATGCGCGCTGTAGATAATTTTTGTGTGGAAAATCAAATTTAATATTTGTTATGAATTGTGATACTCTTACAAATTGTAAACGGTAAAATATAAAAGATATATTTTTCATAAAAAATATTACAAATCAAAGAAATTATCTTTAGAAATTATTGAAATTTTGTATTGATAATGACAAAATAAAATGAAGTTTAAGGTGCGTGTGAAACTCATCGGAATTTTTTCATGTTAATTATGTTTTTTGATTTTAATTTTTAAACAATTATTTTGAATTTTTTTTTTTTTTTATTGTTATTATGTAATTTCTAATGCATATAATTAAGAAAAAATGCCATTGAAGGTTTCAAGTAATCAGTTAAAAAAAAAAATTATGTTTGTTAACCCTACAAAGTATATCTATTTAATATTAAAAAAAGATTGAATGTATTTAAAAAGGTGATAATTATTTAACATGTAAGCGCAATTTTTATGGCATTAAGGAAAAAAAAGAAAAACATTTTTTTAAATTAAATTTTTTTGTTTTTAGTAAAAATTACAAATTTATGTTATTATACATAAAATATTTATTGGTATTGAACTCCAAATAATGAAAATAAATTTCTTCGATAATAGACTTAATGAATGAATGAGAAATGAAAAAGGTTACTTAAGATCATAGGTTTTTATATTATTTTATTGATTACAACAGGTAAAACCATCAACCATCAAGTATATCATTATATACAAATTGAAAAATATTTTTGACCTATTATTTTAACAAATATTCCTTATAATTTTAATCCAACAAAAAAAGCAGACTTTATTTTTAATGTCAAAAATATAAAAATAATGTTAAAGATTGGTACTGACAAAATTTATTTACATGTTTGTTGTTAGGTAGGAGGGATAAACAGCTTTCGTTGCACCATTATGTATGAAAATTAATGGAATTTTAATTAAAGAAGATAAAAGTGGTGATATCAAATAAAGATAGGAAAGAATAATTGTATAATTATTGTACCGTCATGATTTTTTTTTCTTTTTCCTATCCTTACACCATAAGCCCTGCGGTCCTTTTTGTAGAAAACATTTATGTACACTAGTCTTAGAAATTTCATTGAATTTTAAAAATTAGATCAAAAATGAATACATTTTTTCCAAAATCGAAAAATTGAGAAAATCCCTCAAAATTCGTTTTACAATGGCTGTAAATATTAAAGAATCCTTTGCATTATTATAAAAACTAAAAAACGTTGTAAAAAAAATTTATTTTCGAAAGAAAATTTTAACATTTATAAAAGTAATCATTGTGCAAAATTTTGCTCATTAATTTCTTTAATAAATTAAAATGCATGTATGTATGTATGTAATATTGAAATTTGTTTTTCAAATGTAATAGTAATTTATTAATGTAGGTGTCCTAAATACCTTGAATTTAATAAATTTTAAAATAATATATTATATGTATAATGTATGTAAGTTATTTTTACACCTTAAATATTACAAAAAAAAAATTAAAAATTCAATATATTCTGTAATGATTTTGACGTTTTTGTTTTTTTTTTTTTTGTTTCTTGATTTTGCTTATACGTATGGTAAAAAAAAAAATAGTAAAAAAAATTGCAATTTAACATTTGCGAATTCAGTTACAAGTATACAATTTAAAATTAAAATTACAATTTGTTTAGTAATTAATGTTTTTAAAAAATAATAATCGTAAATTATATTTAAAAAAAAAAAAAAAACAAAACTAGAAAATATAATAGTATCTATCATATAGTACTATATGTAGATGTTGAATTAGGTAATATCTAAAATGGGTTCCATAGGTTTTACTTTTAATGCTTCAACAAACCTTTTTCTTCTTACACTAAAATATTGTCAATGACTAGTTATCTCAATATTTGTATGTAATAAAAGAGAAGGAGCTAATACCAAATTAACTGCACAGTTTGAAGACCAATTTAGAAAAGTAGGACCTAGGATATATATTTCGATAGTTACACTAAAATAGTGTCAATGACTATTTACCTCAACGTGTGTATCTCATAATAGAGAAACATTTAATCCCAAATTGACTGCGCAGTATGAAGACCAACTTACAAAAGTACGGAACCTATAGGATATATGAGATTAAAAAAAAATATTTTGTTAACTACAATATTTAAAAAATATTAAATTAATCTAAGCGCTCAGATTAGTTTTTAAAATATGAATATAAAACTGATCGAAACAATTGAAGATTTAACAGGGTCAACAATCTTTTAATAAATTTTAAATTTTTATTATTTTTTATATTTTAATTTGTTACAATTATCAATAAAATTACTCATAAATCAAGAGTCACTTAGTTAATTATTTAAAGAAAAATACATACATACATTTTACAATTTTAATTGTGAAATGACAGAAAAAAGAAGGTAATTATATTGTGATAACAACAAAATTTATTATTATTGTTTTAATAATATTTTATAGTAATATCATAAATTGTTATTTAATCAATTCATTTTTTTTTTGTTTGTTTTTGGGGTCAGACATTAAATTAATTTCATGTTTTGATTAAATCTCCACCTTAGTTTAATTCTTTTTTTTTTTTGAATACAATTAATAGCATGCGTTTCCAATCACTATTTTGTTTTTTTTTTTTTGGTATTAATTTATAGCATATTATTTGTGATTTACATAAACAAACATTAACGCTTTAAAAACTGTCGAATATATGTTCCTAGCGGGCTATTATAGATTTGGTAATAAAAATAAAATTTATTACTCACTTATTAATTACAAAAATATTAACATTCTGTTCCTTTTTTTTTTTTTTGGTGAAATTAATTGCAAATTATCAAAAAATTTCCTTCTCCAGTACAATGTATAAGTATAAAAAAAATTTTTTTTTTAAAAATGACAGAAAACAGCAGGAATAATCTCATCTTAATATTTTGAATGGTATTGGATAAATAAATTTTACCTTTTTTCATCTCATCAGTGATCAAAAATTATCATGAGTATATATAATATACATATTTTTTTTTATTTAAATTTTAGTCAATCCTTAAAAGTAACAAAAATTAAAAAACACGATGAAATATTTTAAAATAACGGTAAATTAATAAAACAAATAAGAGCATCGAAATAAAGATAAAGTTATCATTATAGTTCTTGTCGCAACACTGAGTCTCATAGGATATTAACAAATATTTTCCATTTTCTCATTCAATTCACTTTCTATTTTTGCTTCTGCATAAATTTCTGTTATGAATGTTCGACGCCAAGTTTGTTTTTGATTGATTACACTTTTTGGGATCTAATCTACTAGATTTTAGTCTAAGAAAGTTTTCGCAATATTTTCATAATTGTATATCTGTTTCAATTATACTTTCTCCATAGTTTGATCATCAAAGCTATTTAATCGATATTTTTTTCGTTTTCTCAATTCCGTGCATTACGTTGAGGCAGAATATGCCCAATAACCAACGTACACATTTATACGCAAACATTTGTATTCGTGTGTTAAACTTTTCTGATATTTTTCATGTTTTACATTGATACGCAAATATTCAGAGTCGTTCAGTTCGGAACTCTTTAGCTTTATTTTCTTGAAAATACTTTAGGAAAATTTTTTTTTGATTTTTTTCTTAGAGTTAAGACATGGTAATATTGAAATGGACCGAATAATCACATCAGTTGCCTCGATTAAACGGTACTGTGAAAACTTTCACCAGATTAAAATCATTTACTTTTTCAAAAACTGAAACTAGTCAATGTACGCTAATCAGTAACTATTGCCAACTTAGTAAAAAGTAGATTAAATTTTGTTCAATTAATCGAATTCTAGAACACTTTTAAATACTAAATTTATAGAATGAAAGTGTAGGATTTAAATAGAATGAATATTTCGCCATATAAATACCATTTTTAACAACATTATATTTTTTAAAAGTATAAATTCCACAATTACCTTAAAAATACTGCAAAATAATTTTACGCATAGCATTTCAGCAAAAGTATTATTAAGTTGTATGATTAAAAATTCCATTATCACAATATGCCATAAAATGGTTTTTTTTGTTTTCTTTTGTATCACTGAAAATTATGTATGAAAATTAATGGAATTTCATTTAAAGAAGATCAAAGCGGTGATATCAAATGAAGATAGGAAGGAATAATTATATAATTGTATCGTCATGATTTCTTTTTCAGTTTTTAAAAGTTCAGTAGCAATACAATAATGTTTTTCATTGTTTTCTTTTCTTTTTTATTTTGGGTCAGACTAAAATCCTCAAATTTGCATTGGATATCAAAACAAGGGAATACCTTAATTTTATAACTTACGCTTCTTCAGATTCATTGTTACCAATATTATGTAATATATTTTTTGCAATCATTATGGTAACTGGATCGTTAAACTGAATTAATGTTTTGATATACTAATTTTTATTAAAAGTTGAACCAGTTTTTATTTTTTTTTGTATTTTGTTTTTGCATTTGTTATTTTTGCGGCTTTGAAGACACTTAACTGACGCGATGTTAAACTAAATGTATACGATTGACCTTAAAAAATATCAGATTATTGATTTCATTCCCAAAAACTTATAAAATTTAATTAGCTTTTCCATATCCAAAAATATATGTATCTTATTACCTATTAGATATTGAATTTAAACAAAATAAAAATAAAAATGTTTTTTTTTTGATTATTGACATTTTTTTTTTTTTTTGAGGTTATAAATTGATGGTAATTGCCGGATTAAATAAAATAACAGAAAAAAAGTAGGGAAGTGATAAAATTCAATTTGTTGACTAATTGTGTTTTTGTTGTTTTGTTTTGTTAAATAAAAGAAACGCTTGGGATTTTTCGAGTGTAGATATTCTCAATGCATTAATTATTTATTTTAAATAATTGAATTTAAAATATTTAAATTTAAAATAAAATTTTGTTTTTATTTTCTCCCAGGATTTTGGTCAGAACTTTTGTAGATTTTTTCTTTCCCGTTTTTATTTTTTACTGATTTTTGTACTGATAATTGAATTCAATTAATCAAACCATTAAATTGTCCTTAAATTGGGACATACATATGCCATGTAGGATTATTTAAATGTGGTCACCAATATTAATATAAAAGGATTTTATTTATTGTTGGAAAGGACAATATGGAAAACAGCAGACAGAATACATAAAAAAACAAAAAAAAAAAAGAAAATTAAAAGAATTGAATAATTAACTGTATATTCAATATTGGCTTTGTTCCGGATATATATTTACTATCCTGTGCTACTAGAAATTGAACCAGGCAGACGACAAAATAATTAAAAAAAAATAGGAAGTAATAAAAGATTATTTGTTTAAAGAATTTGAAATATAAATATTAAAACGTATACTGATTTTATTACCGGAATCCATTTCATCATTCAAAATTTCACTCTATTAAAAGAATAAATAATTAATATTAAATAAATATTAAATATTTTTTTACAATCATCATGATTGATTTATTTTTTATCAATATATTGAATATTTTTAAAATTATTTAATTATTTAAAATATGTTTTAATGAATTTAAAATTGCTGTAAAAATTGAAATTTTGATGAAAAAAAAAACTTTTAAAATAAAGAAAGAATCCATCTATTGGTTGGTTATTCAAGGAACAACAACTTTCTTTTAGAAAGGTATAAGTTTTATGTTAATTTCATGAAAAAAATTTAATATATTTATTAATGATGAATTTTATGTCCATTCCATAAAAGAATTTAAGCCCATGATCTAATGTAATTAAAATCAATGGAATCTATTTTGCTGCTTTGAAAAGAAATTAACACTCTTATAAGAGCAGCATTAATTTCATTAACGTTAGTTCACTGTTTCAGTGGAGTTATACTGAGATTGAAAAATGAATAAGATAAAATATTTTGAAAAAAAAATGAATTAATTCATAAAAATTTCATAAATATATTTTTGGAATCCTGGAAAAACTCAAATATTCGAATAAAACTTTTTCATTTTATGCAGTCAAACATAAAAAATTAAGATTCTTTAAGAAAAACTTACAAGAATGAATAATTTAAATGATATTATATAGATATAAAGTCATTATAGATATCATAATTTTATATCCTAATTCATTTCATTTCATTTTACAAACATAGTTCCGACGATATTCTTCACCTATTTTTTCGATGTTTGAAGGTGTGGTGTGTTAATACAAAAATCTTTACTCTATATTACAGTTTTTTTTTCGTATAATTACAATCAATTGTTTAGGTAATTTTACTGGGTGACTCAAATATTTGTGTACTAATATTTGTGCTAATTTGAATTAGAGAATAATACATTATACTTTATTTTGATCAGACCAAAAACGTCTTTTAAAACTTGTCATTTTGTCATGTTATTGCAAGCCTGAATAAACGTCTGTTTTTGACATTTAAAATTAAAATACACAATATAATTGCTAACGTGTTTAATATACATTGAAAATGACCCTTACTAAACGCCAAGATTGTATTAAAAGTTCATTAAAAGAGTGTAACTACTCTCTAAACCACGCCCATCCAACACTGCTTAGATCTGCTTAGGAGGCAATCTAATTTACAAGAATTTAATTTAATTTATTTAATCTTAATGAGAAGTTTGTTTTACAATTTGTTTAGTTAATTTTTCAAATTGTTAACTGGTTCTCGAGATTAAAATCTACCATACATGATCGATGCTTGTTTTTACAAAATTTCATTTTGGGGGAAAAAAAAGATTAACGCAATGAAGTGTTTCCAAACACAGTGACTTTTTTGGCTGCTATATTCTGCAATTTGGAATATTTTTCTTCACTAATATATTTTCGGTTTACAAAAAATTGCTTGAAACTGCAGAATTGCATTGTAAATTTATTATTTCCAATTGTCTTGGTATTTTGGTACTGTAGTACAATGTTTATTATTGTAAACCAACTACTTTTTCATTTTTTTTTAACTGAATACTTGGTCTTAGTTCCATTAAGTTTACCTCTTTTCTTTCAACAGTGTTGGTAAATAGAATAAGTTACAAATTTACAATATTATTTCTTAAAAAACGTCATCTTAAATTAGAAAAACAATTTTTAATTATTTACATAATTTAAATTTTATTTATAATTCCATTTATAGTTTTTTTTTCTATAAGAGCTACGACCTTGTTAGTCCAAATTTATATTGGAAGTCACAAAATAAACCCCAAGGAGCTACACAATGGACAGGCATACTCTAAACAATCAAAAATTCATTTAAGACTTTTTTTTATCTTTACTTATCTTTGTATTTTTATACCCTACACATTAAGTATAGGGTATATTAACTTTGATATGATGTTTGTAACCACCAAAAGGAAGCGAGTTAGGTATAGACATGTATATATATTCTGAATCAGGATCACCGCCGGAGTCGATTTAGCGATGTCCTTCCGTCCGTACGCACGATAACTCAAAAAATAATGATGCTATCTTGATGAAATTTATACTGTAGGTTAACAATGACTAAGGTAAGGCGGGGATTGTAAATGGGCGAAATCGGACCATGCGTTCGAATACCTCCCATACAACTTCCAAAACCTAATACGCATATTTTCGAAATTAATAAAGATAGAAACTTAAAATTTTGTACGAGGGTGTGTTTTTCTGAATCCCTGATATCCCCAAAATTTGAGATGAAGTGGAGTGGTTGTTCGAGTACCTCCCATACAACTCCCAAAACCGAACATGCATATCTTCGAAATTAATAAAGATAGGAACTTCAAATTTGATACGAGGGTGCTGTTTCCTAAATCCCTGATTTGCCTAAAATTTGAGATGAATTGGAGTGGTGGTCCGCGTGCCTTCACACACTTCCCAAGACCTAACAATCATATTTTCGAATTTAATAAAGATAGAAACCTGGAATTTTGTACAAAGGTTGTAACAGCATTTATTTTTTTTAGCTTGTATTAAATATCTAACTAAAATAACTTATGGATTTTTAATTTAATTTGAATTTTTTAGGTGTAGGGTATAAATAAGTCGGTTGCATCGAGTTACTGTTATTTTTACTGTTTTCTTTTTTTTTGATTCATTAAATTTGAGACACTCAGTTCATAAATATTTGTGGTATTGAATTTTTTTTTTGTACAATTAGCTGTACTATTATAACTCTAATTAACTGTTTAAAATAACTTTCATTTTTTTTTTTAAATCTATTGCATAAATATTAACATTAAATGATACCAAAATAATTAACCAATTTGTAACAAAAAAAAAAAAAAATTTAAATTCATTTTGTCTGTTTGATTTAAAGAAGAAACAAAAATAAAATATTTTAACATTAAAACGGTGTTTTTTGTTTTTTTTTTAAAGAGATATTTAACAACATTTTCAATTTCTCGATTTACAAATAAAAAAAAAAATTTAATAATATTGAATATATTAAAACTCCAAGAATATTAAATAGACATGTGCCGAAACTATTATCACCCACACCTTGTCAATATTAAATGAAAAAAAAAAAACTTTTTCAGAAAACATAAAAAGTGAAAAAATAACGGATAAAGTTAAAAAAATTTACAAAAAATATATAAAAATTAGACATTTTAAAAATGTATGTGATAACCACATTTCAATCACAATTTATCGTTAATTTTTTTCTAAATTTCATTACTTTAGTCTTAGATAATAATATATAAAATGGTTTATTCATATAAGTGACTATAAAAATTTTTGAAACATGTTAGTGTTATAATTCACCACTTTTTTTTTTGGGGGTTATTAATCAAATTTTAGTCAATTAAAGAAGAATTCCAGTATCTCTTCTTTTTATTTATTATACAATATGGTGGGTTAAGGGTATATATATAATTTTAAGATATAGATATTTGTTTCATTAATAAATGATTAAATAAGTCCAAAAATTTATTTTTGTGGTTTATTAATCGTTTTATGAAATGATAATCGAAATGAAGTGTGTACAATTTTATTTTTTTTCTCCCTAAGGTAGGTGGGAAATTTTGAAAGACAGCAAGAATACTCTCTTGGTAGTGTTAGATTTTTTAGTCCCCCTTATAAATGATAATATGATGGGATAAAACTCTTAACTGCCCATATACAGTATATTGGAAAGGATATAGGATAAAGACATAGGGCAGATATATGGAGATATATGGAAATTTGGAATTGAAGAAGAATATTCCATATGAAGAATATTTGGAATATGGACTATATGGAAACAACGATTCTGTCTATTGTTGTTATTATTATTTTACTATCATGAGAATTAACTTAAAAAATTAATTAAGAGGTTACCACAATAAATCAACCCTTTTTTCTAAGGGAGGTGGAACACCAAAAATTTCAGGTTGGTAGTGTAAACTGACTAAACCCATCTTCTCCTTAACTAAAATAATGGGATGAAACCCCTACCTGCTAACGCAGTATATTGGTTAGGGAGTAGGAATAGGAAAGAAAGGATGTGGAAATATTGAATTGGTAGTGGGAGCGAAAGTGAACAATCAATCCGCCTATTATTATTACTATTTTGCTAATAGTTACTATAGCCAGTTACAATACGCAGTAGTATACAACACCTTGCTGCTTGATATAACCAAAAATATCTTCACTGTAGTAGCTTTATTAATATTGATTGTTACATTAACCTTGTAATTTTTTTAAAAATTAAAATCAATCAACGCAAATGATTAAAATGCAAACGTTTAGATATCCGGGTTTTTCATATTGTTATTGCAATCTCTCTCTATATATCTATGTTTAATTCTTTTACGGTATGGTATGAGAATCTAAGTGTTATTGATTTACGTATAGACAATTCAAAATAAATGGTACCTAGATTATTTTTTATACGCGATTAAAATTGTTTGATAATTATTATCTTTAATCATAAAATTCTTTTACATACCGTTATTAACTTAATTCTCATAATCATCATTTTGATTATCGTTTTCGTTTATCGTTTTTCATTAAGAATCTAATATTCAGTGAAACCGATTATAATCAATTAAATTAATTTAAAATTTCAGTATTAATTTAATTAATTAATGTATAAAAATATTTGATGTTTTTTTTTATTTTTTTTTTTGTTATTTAAAATGAGTCAACGCAGTTAAATGATGTTTTACTTGATCTTTTAAATACCGTTAAGAAATAATTCACTGATAACAAAAAGAAAAAATATATATATGTATATAGGTATAATATTATAATGATCGCATTTTATTAAATTTTTTTTTGTGTTTTTTTGTTTTAAATGAATTTTGTGTTTTATTAATTTGTTTCATATTAGAATAGTGAAGTCATACATATATATTTCATTACTTAAAAATCTAACCAGTTGCCTTGTAGGGGCAATTTTTTGTTTTCTATCTTTAATAAAATTTCAATTTATCACTCAGACATGGTAATAAATATTTTTTTATTATTACGTTTTTTTTAGGTAATACACCTGTTTTTTTTTTGTTTTTTTTTGGTGTTTTTATTAATTTGTACTTTATTCATTTGGTTTTTTTTATACATTTTATTTTTTCCAAATTGTTTTATAATTTAAAATTTTAATGTTTGATCAAATTTATTGATGAATAAAAAATAAAAAAAAAATAAAAAATTAATTTGTATAATTTTATATACAGTTGGATACAAAATAATATTTATTTTTTTTTCCTAAGGGAGGGGTTGTCCTAATCTTCTAAAGGCACCAAGAATTTCCCTCTTGGTAGTGTCAACTTCTTACCAACTAAACTCACCTCCCCCAATATAATGGGATGAAACCCTTACCTGCTAAAGCAGTATATTGACTAGGGAGTAGGGATAAGAAAGGATAGAAAATAGGAGGCGGAAACATTGAATTTGGAGTGGGACTGTAAGGAAACAATGAATCCGCCTATTATTACTATTTTGCTAACAGTGACTACAGCCATTACAGTTGTATATAACACCTTACTGAATGAGGTAATTATTGAAGACATCTCCCACTGTCACTATGGCAGCTATTATTATTGGTATTCTTATTAATATTATTATTATTTTACCACAGAGTCAGGCCCATCAGTGGATTACAACGTGCAGTAGTATATAACACCTTCCTGCATGATATAATTTATATGACCTGACCGGGGTTTGAACACAAGACCTTCCGCCTGAAAGAGTGGCGATTTAACCTCTACGCCATGAGTTAGATTTATATAATAGCCGTTAACTATAGTGAAAAATAGTCTTGTTTCGCTGAATTACCCTAAATTATTACTGATATTATTAAAATTACTGTTTTTTATGTCTAAGTTAGATTACAAAGCAACTCTTATAAAGTTTATAATTTCTAAGTTGTCATAAATTTAATATGCACCGTTAAACTTTATTAATTTTCTCTCCGAGACGCTGTTTGGTATTTAATGTACCTTAATTATTCTATTAAACTTTTGATTTTAACTTAGGTCTAACTTATAAGTATTAGAATGTTAAAATTAATAGAGAAAATGAAGTTAACTGATGCTAACTAAAAACAACTTGATAAAAAGTTTGACCAATGTCCCATCTAATGAAATACCATGAAATACCAGAGTATAATATTAAAAAAAATTACTGTATTATATTTTACCATCATCTTCTTTTAAAAATGTACCAATGTATGTATTTAATATTATGCAAACAAATAAAAATAATATTAATATTATTTATTTTTATTATTTATAAGATATTTATTTTTAGTATCAAACTTTTTCATACCTAATTAAATGTTCCATCAATTCAAAAAAAAAAAAAAAGGAAAACGACAAAAATTAATTAATATTTTGATTTAAAAAAAAAATCTCTGTTGTTAATGGATGAAGGTGAACTTCATCATTTTCAAAAAGTGGTTAAGGTAACAAATAATTTGTTCAAAAAAAATAAAAAAAAAACATAAAACATTTTTTGCAAAATTCTTGTTTTAAAATAATTTTTATCAATTTTGAAAAAGAAAATTTTTCTATCATAATTTAGAAAATTAATTTATTTCTTTCCTATTTAAATAATTAATTCTATATAATAATCATAGGTTCTTCAAAACATATACAAATAAACAAATCAAAAATAAATTAAATATAACCCGGAACTTCGCAAAAAAATATAAAAAAATAAAATAAAAATGATAAAATTTTTTTATTTAATTCAAAATTTAATTTAAAACAAAAACATGTTTTTATGTAGAAGTGATTGTAATTCGATTTTAGTTGATCAATATGTTGATCAATATGTAAATGATCAATATAATATCAGCGTTCCAATGTTTGTTTATCGGGGGTTTGGGAGTGGCAGCCACCACTATTTTAATCAGTTTGTTATTGAAATATGCAATAATTCAACAACAATAATTCAATAACAAAAATAATTAGGAGGAATTTTACAAAAGTTTGGTTACAAAATCAGGATTGTACGTTTTTACTGAATATGCGAGAATATAAAAATAGATTATATATGTATATGAGATATTTTGAATTATGAGGATTTTTAGAATTGATAACAAAATCAGGATTTCAATAATTTGTTTTGCGGAGGTTTGTGGTCGCTATCCCCCCACTATGTTAAATGCCTAAATGTATTTTTGCCTAAACCGAAAAAATTTAAATTTTGTTTAAAAAAAAAAACACAAAAAAAGAGATTTTAGGTTTTTTGAAGCGGTTATTCCAGAAAGATTATTAAAGATTAAAAAAATTTATTCATAAGAAATAAAATATTAATTGATATAAATTAATTCACACATTTAATAATTATTTACAATAATATTTAATTAATAATTATTGTTTTATTCTTTTTAAAACAAAAAATATAAAATATGTTTCGGTAGCAATTCATATTACTCTTGCATAGGAAATTTTAGGTTTATGAACGTTTTTTTAAATAAGATTTTTTTTAATTATGTTAAATTTATTTTGAAATGAAAATGAAAATTATTTTATTTCATATATAATAAATTATAATTTATGCCTTGAGATAGGACGCTATATAAATACGAGTATTTTCTAATTTTAATTGTTTGGATTTCAAAATTTTTTAATTCGAATGGATTTCAAAAGTTTGGATTTTGATACTTTGGGATTTGGAATATTTTGATTTTAAATTTGGCTCTTCTTTACGCATATCCTTAAATGCTGAATATTACTAAAAAATGGGATATTATAAAAATCCCATTCAGGGAGCGGAGTTAAGAATATTTGATAAACTGGAAGTTGTAAAGGTTTTATGGAAGCTATGTATATATGCTTCTAATTGAAGTGGTATCAAAAAAGCAAAAAAGGCTTCTTCTTTGATGTTAGTGTTGTTGGGTCAATTTAGATGAGTATATTCTGCTTTCACTTTCTTCTATTTTGCAGAAATAATTTTATTCCATTTTTAATTTCGGATAATAATTTTGCTGTTTCATTTTCGTTATAATATGTAATGAAAAGTGTGTAACACAGATCATTTTTCTGACCCCCATTTCGTTTTTTTCTTTGTATTAGTGAACTTTAAAATTCTGATTTAAACAATGAATATTAAAAACCCCTACCACAAATTTACTTTATAGCCAAGCCGCAAAAGGGAATGAAACGAAAAACAAATTTGCAGAAAGCGAAAGCAGAATATATTCGTCTAAATTGGTCCATTGGTTCCACATTATTTGTATGATTTTTTTATTTTATTTTATTATTTAAACATCAAAGTAATTATATACATATATAAAAGCACGGAATTCTTTCGAAAATAATAAAATCTAAAATTAGTTTAATTTGACTAAAAATAATATTTTCCAACTTTTTGTATTTTAATTATTTTCAAAATTAATATATAAAATATTTTTTTCATGAACTATTTGTTTCCTTTCAAAAACTCATGACGTTTATCATGCCAATTAATTATGTCAATTTTTTATTTAAAAAAAAGAAAAAAAAAAACACCTCCATCAAAATATAACAGTTACTTTTTGCTAATATTGATTACTATAAAAAATCATTTCCGAGTTAAAAAAAAATTCAATTCATAATCATAAACTTATATCTTATTTATATATATACAATTTGTCTGCAGAAACGTGATGAATGAACTACAAAAATACAGTAAAAAAAAAATTGTTTTTTTTTTTTTTAAATTCGAAAAAAACGAGTGAAATACAAAAAACAAAAACGTAACTACTCATAAAAACCGTGTAAAGATGAATGACAGAAAATTAATCAAATTAACTTCCAAACGAACAGGGAAAAAAAAAACACTAGAAGTCACATTTAAAGATAGAATTTATTTCTCATTATTCGGTATACTTTTTTAAAGTAGGTATTTTTAAACAATGTTAATAAAATTAGAAAGAGAAGAAAACATATATCATACCTAGCTATTTTATATTTATATTACAAAAAAAAAAACAAATCTGACAATATATAAAAACTTTAATTGGTTTTATTGGAAGAAGAAAAAAATAACCAGTACGACTGCACAATAAATGATTGATAATTTAAAATTTTTGTTATTTTTAAGGAAATTAAATATGTACTTATAAATATAATTAAGAAATTGCAATAAAATAAATTGTTTTTTGGTTTATTTTCTTTTGAAATCCTATACGACTGAAATAACTGTAGAATTGTCATATAATTAAAAATCAATTTTTGTTATCTGATATTTATTTTGATTTTTTAATGTTAAGAATTTTTTAATGTTATACTCATTGTCGTAAAATATAAATCAGTAGGATTTTTTGTTTAAAATTTGTAAATTTCTTGTTTAAAAAAAAAGAAAAGTTAATATGTATTATTCTTTTGATTTTTTATTTTGATCGCCAAAAAAATTGACAAGTTGTCGTAAGCCATATGATTTTTTATTCTAATTGGCTAAATTTATACGTTTTATGCTGAATCAGCTTCACGAAGATCACTCACGTTTACATTAGACTTGTCTTCAAAAAGTAAATTCTTTTTTAGTATGTATTTTTTATATGTGCGCGTATTTAAAAAAAAATTTTGAAAAAAGAGGTACATATATAAAATTGTCAAAAAATTAATTTACATATTATGTAGTTTTCTGATCTTCATAAAAAATTTTTTATTTCATTTTGTCTTTGTTTTAGTAGATTCTTTTTTCCAATTCTAAAATTTCTGGTGTAAAAAAAGAAAACTGAAATTTTAAAACTACAAAATTAGTTTGTGGGAAAGAAGGGTGAAAGGTAATGAAAAAAGTAGATTCGAGAAGACTATAGTGTAAACGGACGTATTTATTGTAAAAAAAATCAAATGATATGCTGTATCACAATTTATTTCTTTACGACAAAATAATTTAAACAAGGTAGAATGTAAACCAACGGTTTTTAAAAGCGCACATTTCCAAAACTCAATACAGAATTCTCAAAACTCAATACAGAACTGTTTAGAATTGTAACTTGCACAAAAATTTGAAAATTTCATATTATAAGAAAAAACGTGAAAATAGGATATTTTTGAAATTTTGAGGGGCCGTAAATCCTTTATAATAACTCATAAAGATGGGGTGCTACCAAAAAATTTTCTGAGAAAACTTATACTAATTCTAAAATTCTAATTCTTTCATGTCTCAAAATTTCAAGCTTCTATCTAAAGGCGTGCCGGAGTTATGAAAGAAATTTCATGCAAAATGTGGTTTTCACATAACGGTAAATTTAAATAGTAAATTTCAAAATATTACATAGTTTTGATATTGTTTTATATATATAATAAAATTTTCGATCTTCTGGCGATTTTAGATTGCAAAACTATTACGCAGAGCCTGAAATATATACATCTGAAAATTGAGCTTTTTCGCAATTTTGAAGAGCTGCAACTTTGGAACCCTTTACAACTAAAATAAACCTTTAACACCCGTTAAAATATATTACTGTAGCTTTAATTTTTATGTCTTGCAGAAGTAAAATGTGTACAGGTTCCTAAGTTACAGGTGTTTAAAAATAGCAAATTTTCAATTTTTGAGCCCTAATTGCTCATAAACAGGGGGTGGTCCAAAAAATTTTTCTGAACAAACTTATACTAATTCTTAAAGTTCTTTCTTGCCTCAAAATTGCAAGCCTCCATCTAAAAGCGTGCCGGAGTTATGAAAGTAGAAAAATCATGCAAAATTTGGTTTTCACATAACGGTAAATTTAAATACTAAATTTAAAAAAATTGTATAATTTTGATATTAATTTACAAAGTTAAAAAAAAAAACCTGTCGAATGACGTTTTCAGATTGAAAAAATCTTAAGAAGAACATAAGATATATGCATTTAAAAATAGGGCTTTTTCAAAGTTTGAGGGGTTGCAGCTCCGTAAAGGGAGGGGCTACATGAAAAAGTTGTTCCACAAAATTATTTTTTTATGAGACCTATCCATGTTTAAAATTTTTTTTCTCTATCTTTAACGGTGTAGAAGTTTTGTAAACAGATGGACGGACGGACGGACGGACAGAGTGAAACTAATAAGCACATTTTTTTAAAATTTTTTTGGAAATGTGCTAAAAATAGCTATCATATAATGCTTACAACTAGCACTAGCAGTTAAGGGCCTTCGGCTAGAAAACAAAATAATTTATTTTTTGTCGTAATTTTAGAAATTATTTAGTTAATTTTTGGATTATATTTAAAACAAAAAGCAATTTAATATAGATTAAAATTAATTAAAATTAAGTATAAATTTTTTATCATAAGTTTTATAATTAGAATTGATCCTAGTTTGCCATATTAAATTAATTAGGTAGTACAAAAAAAAAAGAACAGTAATTAAGAAATCGTTATTCAGCCAATGTTGCAGTGGTTAAGTAACACACCGGCCTTTCATACGAAAGATCTCGGGTTAAAACCCCCGCTTGTTCATATAGATTAATAAAATAATATAGATTTTTCTTATAATATATAATAAGTATAATACAATTAAATTAAAAATAATTATATATGTCTTTTAAATTACAATTAATATAATATTGTAATATACAATAATATTAAAATATAATTCTTGTGTAAGATAATAGATGGCGTAGAACTAAAGAAACTTAGGCTTGTACAATAGCTACAACCGAATAATAAACGGTTTAGTGAAATAATGATTCCAGAAACTGAAGATTAGTCAAATATGAATAATAAATGACTCAGTGAATACCCTATACTCCTTATAGGAGTAAGGAAAAAAAAAATTAAGAAATAGTTAACCGAAAATCACCTAATTGAAGTATAATTAAAATTTATTATAATGTTACGACTTATGACAAGTATTAAAATTAAGTATTAAATAAAACATAGTGTCACATGGTGTACTTTAAATTCCTATTATTTTTTTTTACCTCTTTTGTTTTAAAAAAAAAAAAAAATTTGTTTTTAAAATATGACAGTTGAATTTAAGACAAAAAAAAATCTAATCCAGTCCATGAATAGATGGTTGAATGATTATCTTAAAAACCATACTAAAATGAATTATAACATGACATCTTTATTATTAGAAAAAAAAAAAAAATAATTTGTTTTAATTAGTCATAAATTTTTGATATCATATTATTTCGTTTTGTAGTAGTTAGTTAATTGCTTTCTAAAATTAATTTTTTTTTTTAAATTTATTTGATTATAAACTGGAAATGGTATTTTTTTTTTTCAATTTATAGAAAAGTAACTTATAATTTAAAATAACCAAAATTTTAGATGTCGTAATTTGCTTATTTAATAACATTATGTTTATGATTATATGATTCAAAAAAAAAAAAAATGTTTTGAACTATTGTATAGATTTAATTGGACATTAATTATTTCGAATGAGTACTTAAATATGTCTATTCTAATTAGATAAGATAAGAACTTTAGAAATTAGTTATTAAAATCAAACTTTTAAATATTAAATTCCAAGAAGGTAAGATTAATGCTTATAAATAATAATATTAAAACATTTTAAATTCAGCCATTTAAGAATTACAAAATTATTTTAGATATTAGAATACCTAATTACTAGAATTTTTGGAAAAATAAACTCAAAAACTTTTGTTGTTTAACAATATAAGTATCTTAAAATTATATATTTTCTATTTTATATCTAAAAAACAAATTATTTTCTTAATAAGATCTCTTATAATTTTAAAACATTAAATTTAATAATAAAATAAAACAAGAGAGTAATTGAAACCAAAGCTTTTTAAAGTCAAAAAATTTAAAAAAGACATTAAAAAGCCTTGTGAAATTGTGACTATTTTTGCATTAACATTGGTAATTTTTCATAGAATTTTTTTTTTTTTTTAGAAAAAATTGTGAAAAATCAAAGGACGCAATGATTTGATGCAAGTTTAAGTAAACCATCTTGAAATAAGAAAATCTGTTATAAAATATGTAAAAGTATAATATTAGAACTTGAATTTTTGTGTTGTATTTCAAACAAGTTTGCACAATTTTACATTTTTAGCCTTTAATAGCTCTTAAACTACAAAAGAGGGAAGGTAAAATTTTTTCTCACTATAAGTTGGTACTTATATTCAAAGATCTTCCTTCTCTCAATCAAAAGTTAATGATTCTGACTGACAGATTTATGGAGATGCGGAAGAACCAAAATATTGGAAAACTGTAATTTCGCATAACAGTAAATTTAAATACAAAATCCTTAGAAAAGTTGTATAATGTGTATTTTAGAAAGCTTAAAAAATTTCCTGTCTTTTGACGTTTTTAGAAACAAAAAAAATTTTCAGCAACACTTTTTCCAAAATTTTGAGAGGCTGTAGCTCAGTAAAGGGCGAGCCTATATAAAAAAGTTCTTTTAAAAAACTACTTTTTTAATCACATTCATCCAAAGTTTTTTATTTGTTTATTCCCTGTTTATTATTAAATGTGACAAGAACATTATCTTGTACCCTGTAAATGTCGGAAGGGAGAATTGTTCTTACGACGTGTGTGGAATTCGTTGAATTCGACTACCTCGGTATTTACAATATATTTTTTACGCTCTTACCTACTGGAACACCAAGATACCTATCCATAGTTAAAATGTCGTTTAAAAAGATATATAAGTTTTGTAAATAACGGACTAACAGAATAAAAGTGGTGAGCAATTTTTTGCAAAAAAATTTTGAAAAATGTGTTAAACGTACATCTTAAACGAATATTACCTTACTTAAATTTTAATAAGAATAAGATATTCTGTTTTTATTCAGAACTTGATTTTATATTTTTAACAAAATATTAAAGAAAATCCTCCTACACATCAAAGTATAGCATTTATAAATTAAGAATTAATTTATTCAAAATGTTTTTAGAATAGAAAGAAAAAATTAAAATAGAAAAACAGAAAAAAAAAGAAAGATCCGTAAAATAAATGATTCATAAAAATGTAATATAACAAATTTACACATTAGACACCATATTATATAATATGAATACGACAGAATGAATTACACCATGTTTTATAACCAATAAGCATGGTATTAAAAAGAAACACCTTCAGTATTAATTGAAAAATTTTGAAAATTCATTTTATTTGCCATTTTGGATATTGTTTATATTAATCAAAAGCATATTTTTAAATTTTGAAATAAAATAAAATTAATTTTAGAATAATAAAAATAAACAAAAACGTATTTAAAAGAAGAATTAAAGAAGAAATTTTTTGGGTCAATTCTTAAGTTTAATGACCTATTTTCTTAATTTTATATACTGGAACTGGTATAAGCTATATATAGCGAAGGATTTTTAAAAAAATAAACGTATATAGGAAAAACAAATTGATGTAGTAAATTCTAAGATTTGAGAAGAAAAAATTCTTAGAATACAGAAGGTGTGTATAAAGATCGTAAATATCAAAAAGACTTGTAGAATACGGAGATTCTTGAAAAGTGTTAATAAAATCGTATGCATTTATTTTCTCCTAATTACAGTTGCCGCTTTTTTTGTTAAATCCACTATATATTATTGTAACTTTATTAGAAAACTTTAGCTGAGGTCTTCTAAAAGGGTTTACTACGAAAGCCGATTTATCATAATCCTGTTTTTTTAAATCGTGTTTTTCAAAATCCAGTTTATTTTAAAAAGCGTATAATCCTGATTTCGACCCCAATTCTCAAATCGCACATATACATATATATAAATATTCTGAAAAAAGCGTAAAACCCTGATTTTAAACAAAAGCAGGGATTTTTTAAAAAACAGGATTTTGATAAAACAGAATTGTGATAAACCGGCTTTCGATACGATCCCCTTTTAAAATTTACATCTATTTTAAACGAATTTTTGAATTATAAATTTTTTAATAATACATTTCAAATTCTGAATGTTATCCTACTTACTATATACCTAGTTTGTTACTCTATTTGAGGTAATTTAATTTTTAGTCATTTTAATTATCTAGCTAAAATTTATTTCCTTTCACTAAACTTATAGCTGTTTGTCCCCGTTTTTTCACTCAAAATAATTCCTTTCATCATATACTAATTAATTAATTTTCTTTGGTCATAATCTATATCTATAAAATACACTTCAGTACATTTTAACTTAATTTTATTATATTCCATTCATTCATAATATAATGAATTTATTGGAATAATAATATAAATAATCGGATTTTAAAAATATACAATAAAACTACAAGATTATAATAAAAAAGTGGACAAGAAGAAGAAAAGGAAAATGATGAAAAGAAATGTTCTCTTAAGTCGTATATGTATAATAAATACTGAGAGCAGTCATAATATTTTAATATCACTGTAAATATATATGGATATTATTTAGATTATTTGATAAATTTTATTCTCTTTCTCAATCAAATATTATGATTATACATTTATATATCATCAATATTCAGCATTATTATTTCATCGTCATCATCATAATCATCACCTACTTCATCATCAGCATTAACTATTATTATAAAATAATACCATATAAAGATTTTGAATGAAAAGTGAAAATAAATAATTTTTATCTATAGCAACTTTGTTTTGGTTCTATTTATAGCAAATCTTAATTTTAAAATCAAACGAGAGTTGCCGTTTCAATTAAATTAAAGTAAAAGAAAAAAACTTATTCTTAAAATCGGCTGCAATTTATTAAATATGTCACTAATTTTAATACTATCTTTAATATAATGTAAGAAAATGTTTGGTAACACACTAAGTTGAGGTAGTGGTTGGCACGGTGGATAAATATGACTTGGAAAATTACATATGAGACGGATTTTTAATTAATATGTAATATATTAATTAACAAAGTCTACAAATTACATCCTTTCTTAGAATTAAAAAACATCCTCAATTAAGCACGAAATTTTTGTCGAATTTTTATGAATAATTTAACATCCAGGACCTAAAAGTATAAATTCGATTTGCTACTAATACTAAGAAAAACCCAATAAATTATTTCTCATTAAGTATTGGATGTATTTCAAAATCCTATTCGAAAGATCTCTAAGAGCTTATAAGAAAAATATAGAAAAATATTAAATTTTTTGATTTACATGATTTACATTTAAATTATAAAAGTAAACGGCAAGACTTATTCATTCAAATAAATAGAGTATAGTAGAAATGGCAATCTTCCAATACAATTCAGTATTGTTTAAAAATCATCCTTTTTTAAATAAAAGAAACATTATCAAAGTCATCGAATGTAATAAAATTAAAATATGAGACCACAAAGTTCAAAATAATATAAAATAAGAAAAGAAAATAAAGAAAGAGAAAGCAAAAAACAAAACAAAAAAATAAAGAATCACTTCTTTAATTCTGATTTATTATTGAATTTATTTGTTTTGTTGTTGATACATATGTCGTGGTGACCAATTTTTATACCAATCACTTCTGTTCGCCTCTGCCTCTCTGCCATTATTTTATAGCTTTAAAATACAGAAAACAGATCAATACAATTTGTTTTAAATAATGCTGACAATTTTTGAGATTTTCACCAACAAAAAAAAAGCACATTAAATACAATATTCGGTAACAAATGTGCTGGAAATGTGAACAAAATGGAAACAATTAAATAAAGAGAAAGAAAATAAAAAACCAAAAAACAAAAACAAAAATAAGGAAACAAATATAAGAATTTGATGAACAAGCAAACATTTCTGTTTCAATTATTATGAGTTTTTATATCTTTTTATGTTGTGTAACCTACTGACATATTGTAGTAATGTTATATTTGCACGTGTGTATGTGTGCGTGTATATGGTTTGAGAAGTATTAAAGTGTTGTTTTTGTCCTTTAAAAAATTCTTTAAAACTATAAGAAAAAAAACTTAACAGAATTAAAAGTTTTTGGTAGATTTTTAAAATTTAATATTTAACAAAGTCTGAACCAATAAAAAACAGTTGCAGACAAAATATAATTTGACTAGGTAAAATATATTAGAATTTAGAGTATCAAATTAAATGTGTAGTTAAATTTAGGACCGTGTCATATGCCTGTAGTTTCATGTGACTGTAGTTGTTGCAAGTTGCCTGTATTATTATTTGCCGGTATTTCATTTGACAGTTTTTCATTCACTATGTAAAAATCAGATCAAAATCAGAGCTTAAATAATTTGTTTAGCAGGGGTTTGGACGTGGCAAACTCATCTCTTTTAAGTATTGAAATATGTATGTATATAATTAGTGGATCGAAAGTACGTACAATGCAACCTGATATAGAAATAGAGAAATAACTATTCTATCAAACAGCCAAGCAGCCATAAAAGCACTAAACTCACAAGCAATTAAATCCCAATTAGTTTGGGAGTGCTTAGTGAAACTAAATCGCTTTGGTACAAATAATAAAGTAACCCTTTACTGGGTATCTGGATTCCTAAGCATAGAGGGAAATGAGGAAGCGGATCGACTTGCAAAAGAAGGAGCTGCAACTTTCTTTACAGGTCCTGAAACTTTTTGTGACATAGGTAAACACAAAATAAGAGAAGCACTGAAAATGGAAAAGAAAAGCTGTAGGATGAAACTATAGAACGAAAAATCTGGGCTCAGACAATCCAAGAAGCTTCTGGGAAACGATATGCTAAAATCATAGGATTCAATAAAAATAATCTGAGAATTTGAACAGGATTTCTGTCGGGATACTCCCGGCTAAAGGGACACTTAAAGAAAATTGGAATAGAAAGTGATAGTATACATGCAGATTCTGTCAAGAGGAAAAGGACACTTCAAGTCACATGCTCAACTGCGGAGGTTTATTGCGAGCAAGATATGTGAACCTACGAGTATATTGCTTTGCCGAAGATGAACTGCCAACAATAAACCCTATGCAAATTTTTATTTTCTTAGAGACAGTAGGGCTGACAGAAGTATTATGAGTGGAGGGAAGATCCACAACACGTAATAACAGGGAGAGTACAATAGATCTACATCAAAAGGTCGCAAAGTCATTTATACTTCTTAATAAATGTAATCATCTATTAGATTAGATAAATAATGAATAAATATAATTAGGACGGATTTTAGAGTTGGTTACAAATGAAATGGAAAAAGGAAAGGAAACCCAAAGGAAATACAATTAAGTAAAATACAATCAAGTGAAAACAGTCAAATGATGATACAGGTAAATGAAAATTCATGCAAATGACATATACTTAAATGAAATACAGTCTTTGGATAGTAACTCATTAAATCCAATACCAATTAAGATGCGTTATTAAGATGCGTAGGTGTCGAAATTGTTTTTCTTAATTCATTCTTCTAAAACAGTTTCTATATTACGTTTTAAAACATCAGCAACATACTCTGGCAGAACCTTTCCTTTCCTTTATGATAATTATTATCAGGCCATTTAAAAATCATACCGTTTTAGAAATTTTACTGAAATGGTTTGGGTATATGGTACGGAGACACAAAAATATTTTAATTAAAATAAGGGTAACAGAAAAACTAATTCAAAATCCAGGTAGACTTTTGTATTAGAATTTAAGAATTTATGCTAGTGATAAAGATTAAGAAATTCCTCAAAACAGATTATATTAATAGTGTTTACGCCCAAAAGGAATCGACATCAACAATGAAGGTTGAAGGTTGCCATTATATGCACAATTTAATCTATTACGTTTTGTTTTGTTGTGTTGAATAAATGCCATTCAATTTTGGTTAAATAAAAACTGACTTTTCAAGGTTTCTTCATTAAAAAAAATTAGAAATGAATAAAGTCAAAATAATTTCTAAATTAATCAAGAATGAAGATGATTAATGATTTAAATATAAAATTCTTCAGGGTGAGGACTCAAAATCTTTAAATTCCATGATGGAATGCATTTTTTTTTACCTCATGTACTCCGATATCACCTTCTGTAATTTAAAATTTTATTTAAGGTAAACCACAAAACATGTCTAAATTAATCTTATCATTTAGAATACAATAAAACAAATAATAAAAACAAAACTACCAGTTTAGAGTATTGATATTTAGTATTAGGATGGAATTAATAATAAAAATTTGTTCATGATTATCACATAATATGATAATTAATAAAGTTAACACGATAATTTAAAATCATTCAGTGTAAACCACTTCATACACATATACATATATATATAGGTATATAAAAAATGAGTAACTCGCTGTCTTCCATAAAATTGATAATTTTTAATTACAAAATTTTAATAACAAATTTGAATGGTTTATAAATTAAATATGGGAATATATTATTTTCGATATGGGTGCGATTTAGCAACTGGAAGATTTATCAAACTCGATACTTAAAAAAAATACATTTCATAAAGTGGACACTTATTTATGTAAGCGCTTAACGAAATGTTCTCTGATCTAATGTCCAGTTGTCAAGTGAATGTTCTCATTTTCGATATATAAACTAAATCGATAAGATTCGAAAGCTCTTCCCAACCTCGAGAACTATTTCTTTTCAAAAAAGACTGGGTTATTAGAAAATGTAGACCTGTGTTAATCAACTGATATAAAGAAAATTAAATCGATTCGATGATATATATACATCAGTTTACAAATAATGTTCCCAAGTAATTTAACCTAATTTTATTTAATTTCCTAATACCAATACCTAATGAAAGATAGAGGTAACCTAATGATTATCATTATTAAATTTGTGAGGCTCAACATACTTTTCGAACTAAAAATTACTAATCATTTGTCAAACTAAAACGCTAATTAACTAGAAGAAATGGTGCAGTATCAATTTTAGTGCAGTTGAATGATGCAATTATTCAGACTAAGATGCGTTTGTAAGATTTGGCCCAAATAATAGTGAAGAATTTGTTACATTTAAATTTAAATTTAAAAAAGATTTTTAAAAATATTGTTAACTTTTCGAAATCGGTTTGTTTTTCTTTATATTATGTTTGTTTGATTTTTGCTCGGTAAACATTCAATTTTTAAGAGTGAAGTTGCGTCGCGGAATTTTAAATGAAAAAAAAAATGACAAAATAAAATGAAAAAAAGATACAAACATAAAACAAAACAGAATTGAAAGCGAAAGCAAAAGATTCCTGCTAAAATAAAAGCAAAACAAAATACACAAATACAAAATGAAGATGAGAAAGAAAGAGATTAAGACAAAAAAAAAACATTCCAATAGAAATTAAAAGTTGTCTGACGACCTTGAGCCAATGCGTGTACACTATTAAAGGTTTCATGTATATTATGTAAATATAATGTATCTTAAAATACTCTGTTTTGTTTTTTGTTTGCACGTTCGTTTGTTTGTTATAGAATCCAGTAAAAGTTTCAAACAGGTTAATTATCTGTTTTTTTTTTTTGCTGTTAATTTTATTGAAAATAAATAAAAATTTTGCAGTTTTAACTTTTTTTTTGTTTTTGTGGTTTTAAATCGGAAATTTAATAAAGCTGGATCACCAAATGAACTTTTTACCTAAACAACAAAACAAAAAACAACGTTTCTGATGATATTTAAAAAAATAAATGGTTTTTTGGTTAAATGGTCGGAATAGGAAATACTTTTGAGGTTAATCATTTTTAAACTTTGATTATTAAATATTTTAAATTGCGGCTCTCTTTTTTAGATCATAGTTTCATTAAAAGGGTTTTGATTTTGGATCAAAAGGACTGGTTGAGATCATGAAAGTGAAATCATTTTTAAACTTTAATTAACCGTTTTAAATTGCGGATTTTATTTGAATCATAGTTTTAAAAATGTTTTAATTTTGGTTCAAATGGACCGATTAAAATAAATATCATGAAGGTGAAATTTAATGTTGAAAAATTAGTGGATTCATGAATTCATGTTAAAAAAAAATGTTTTTTAAGAAAAGTTTAAATAGAACAAGATCGTTAAAGTTTTTTATTTTTCAGAGATCAATATATTTTAAGGTATTGTATACTTATATATTGTTAGAATCTGAACAATAGAGTCTTTAAAAAGAAAAAAAACGATAGACTGTAATAAAAGATATGGGAAAAAAAATTCAAACCTTAAAATTTTACAAATTCCAAACAAAATGAAAAAAAAAGATGTATGATGTAACGCTCATAAATTTTCTTATTAAAACTTGAATTAAATTTTTACAAAACATTTAAATTTCCTAGTTTTAAATCAAAACTTTAATTAACACGATCATATATTAATATGTAGGTATATGTATTATACAATACTATCCAATTACAATTTAAATAAAATTTTTTAGGCTATTTTATTTCAAATTCTAGTTCTTATAAAATAATTGGAATGACTTTGAACATCTTTTTTTTTTTTTTAAGTATAAAAATTGAATTTTTTAAACAAGTTATTAATTTTGTTTTTTGGCTATAATTTAAATTAAATAATATTTATAGGTAGGTACTTTTTAGATATCGATTGCGATATCTTGTGTATAATTTTTATATAAAAAAATATGGAAATATGGAAACAAGAGATTATCTTTTTATTTTTTATTTATTTGTATCTTATCTGTATTTGAGCTTTAAATTATAAATCCATTTTTTTGATACTTTAATTGATCTGCCGAAAGGTATATAACACGAATCGATATTAACTGTTGGTACTTATTCAGATAAGACATTTAACGAAAAAGTTGAGTTTTTTTCAATAATATAAAATTAATTAATATGAAACAATTTGGATCGTATAGTTAATCAGAAAATTAAGTTGATCAGAAATTCAATTAAAAAGACAACATTTTTTTTTTGTATCTATTTTAAATTTTAAATTGAATATCCTTGACTTAAGGTTCTTAGTAAATAGTAATAGAAATTTAACTTAAATATTAACATTAAATAAATATTTAAATTTAATTGACAGATTTTATACCTTTTTTACTTTAAGAAAAAGTATTTCAAAATTTAAGTACAAGCATTTTCTTTTTAAAATGCAAGATTTACTTTTTAATTGCAAGTATTTTTTTATTCAGAACAAGTTTTTCTTTTAATGTACTTTTTTTCCTAGTAATGACTGTTAATTGAACTTTATTTTAATAAAAGTTTTCCCTGATTGAAGGGTCTGTCTATAATAACAAATTAATACAAAAATTTGTATTTGAAACGGAAATACTTGCATTTAAAAATGAAAATACTTGCATTTAAAAATAAAAATATTTTTTTTAAAAATAAAAATTTTCACTTAAATTGAAAATTATTTTTCTTAAAGTAAAAAAGATATATTTAATGCTAGCAAATTATTGATTCATGTTTCAATCAAATAGCTATTTAACTATTAAAGTAATCTGATCCGTTATTAATATAGCATTGAAGGTGCACTACATTAAAAATGTTATATACCTATTTATTGAAAAAAATTTACTTTTTCGGTAAATTTCTTTTAATATTAATTAAACGTTTATGATTGCTCCAATTTTACAAAATATTATTGATATGAATGATTCATATAGAATCGATTCACTTTATATATTATAATTATTATATTTATGCATGATTATAAGAATTTTAATTATCTAAATTTATATTCAATTCATGATATTATTTTTATATAATTACTGTTCTTGAATTTTATTTGATCCAGTGCCTATATATTATGTAAAATTTCTGTATAATTATTGAAATTCTTAAAAAAAACCATTTAAAAAAAAAAAAAGAAAAAAAATTAAAAACACGACGACACATCTTCTAAATTATATTTAATTGATTATCATTTATTATTTTTTTTTTAAAATCAAATACATATTGTAATAATATCAAGGTATTCACCACACCATATCAGATCAAAATCAGAAACGCATAAGTTTTTAAATTTTGTTAGAATGATTTTTCTATTTTTTGAAAAGTAAATGAATCATTGATTCATTACTAAGTTTGGCGCATAATATAATAAATATTAAATTTTATTTTTCCAATTTTAAAATGTTAATTATTATGATTTGTTGAATTAAAATTTTTTTAAATTTATTCATTTTTACAAAATATTAATGAAAAATTAGAAAGGATTTTCTTAAAAACCGTAGAATCACACATTAAAAAACGTAGAAAAAAAAAACTTTATTTTGAAAGTAAAATTTTTTGATTAAACAAAACTTTGGATAGAGAAGTATATAAGTACGTATGTGGAACAAATAATACCTATATGCTGACGTCATCATATGAGTTTTAATAATATGTTTCGTTGTCATTTGTTTAATAAAAATTAAAAAAAAAAATACTAATGTCAAATGAATCTCAAATGAATCAAAAATGAACAGAGAACAATAATTTATTGTCAAATTAGTTTGTCGGATTTTAAAAATTAAAAATCGTAATATTTTGTAGTAAATGAAAATTTAATATAAAATATTATAAAAATAACACGACGACATTGTTTCATATTTTTTGATGTTAAAATATGTATGCAATAAAAATAATTAGGAAGAATTTCAGAGTTGGTTAGAAAATCAAAATTTTTCGCGGATTTTGAATTTGTGGATTTTTATTTGTGAATTTTTGTTTTTGTGGATTTTTGTTTGTGGAGCTTGATAATATTAATACTGTATCAATAATAGCTAACTATAAACATATTATATAAATTTATAACCAAACAATGAGTAAATGCAAACAAGTAATTTTTATTTTCATAGATATCAAAAAATATTAATGTAAACAAACATATCGTAATATCTATGAGGACAAAAAAACAATTTCCATTATACCTTATTATAACTAAAGTATAAAATTATAACAACACATAAACAAGTAAAATTGTATTGTAATTTCTATATGGGATAAGACTTAGACTAATGACTAAAATAATAAAAGCAATACATGCCAAATATATCCATAATGTTTACATTTTTACGCATACCTTCTCTCCTGTCCCAACATCTATCTGCGATACAGACAGGTTTATCAACGTAACCGTTGAATAATTAGAAAAACAAAAAAAAAAAACAAATTGCAGTTCTATCAAATATTGTACAGAATGTCACAAAGGTTAAGTAAATACAGCAGATACAAAAAATTATGTTATTGTTAAAACCATAAGTTTACTATACTAAAAAACGATTTTGAAGATTTCTAATCTTTTTGTTAAGAATTTTAAAAACTTTCAATATAAAAATATGTAAAATGAAAAGATAACAAGCGGAATGTAAATCAAAGATTTTTAGAAGTGTACATTTCCAAAAGAAACAAAAAAGCAGTTTAGAATACTGTATCTTGGTATCAAAATTTCTAAGTTTTCTTAGAATTTGATATGTAAGAAAAATTGTGGAAAATCAAGGAAGAGATTTTTCAGTCTTAAGCAAACGCTTTATAATTAAGAAAATCTGTTATTACATTAAGTAAAAACACAATGCTGAAGTTTTAATATTTATATTTTATTTTGAAAAAATTTGTACAGGTGCCTAAATTACAGGTGTTTGATAATAGCAAATTTTAAATTTTTGACCCCCAATAATTCTTAAACAGGGGGCGGTACAAAAAAATTAATTGAGAAAACTTTCTTCTCTTCTCGGAAAATTTAAATATTGTACATTTTTGATATTGATTTCAAAAGAGTTCAATAAGTTCTGTCATTTGGCCTGTCATTTTTAGATTGGAAAAATGTTCAGAACGTCAGATATACGTATTTGAAAATGTGACTTTTTCAAAGTTTGTTTGAGGGGCTGTAGCTCCGTAATGAGTGGAGCTTTATAAATAACTTATTCTATAACATGGTTAAAATTACATTTTTCTATTTTTAACGGTGTAGACGCTTTGTAAACAGGCAGACGGACGGTCGGACGGGCACAGTGAACTAATTTGTAAAATGTGCTAAAAGGTGAAAAAAATAAAAAGAGAGTAAAGGTAATGAAAGGGGGAGAAAAATATTCACCAAGCCTTAATATTTTGAAAATTGTAAAACAATGTGACGTTTTTTTTATTTAACTTTTTTTGTTGTGTTTTCTTTATTTATAAATTTTAGGTTTTGATGACAGTGTGTTTTTGTTTTTTTTTAAATTTTAATTTAAATAGGATTTTAATAAATGGTATTGTTTAATAAACAATAGTTACTTGATGGACTAAAAAGGAGTGCAAACTATAAGCAAGCATAAATACACTATTCAAACTACACTTAAGGTTACATTACAACCATATGATGTCGAACATTTATATTGACAGTGATCTTTCTTACCTCTGTTTTTTAAAATTTTTTTGTAAGATTGGAACTAAGTTTACTACTTTTTTTTTTTATCCTAAAACCAAAGTATTCAAAATTTAGTAAGTATATCTAATTTAGCTATTGGAAAAGTTAACACAGACAAGAACTTACCAGGGCTTTCTGACTGCAATGTTAAAACTGCAATCTGTTAAAATATTCATCATTATTTCAACAATTAAAAGGAAAAAATTGAAGAGAAAACCTCAAAAATTAAAAGCAGATATTTTTTCCTAACTTTTCAAAAGAGATTACTTTAAAATTTCTGTGAAAATTGAAATGATGTTCTAGCATAATATAAGTATCGTTCTTTTTAGTCAGTTTTTTGTGTAACTTTAAAGTAGTGCCATGTCCTTTGTTTTCATTAATTTGTTTTTTAAGTTTTCAATTTTCATTAATTCCAATGATGTGGCAATTCTTTTTTACCTATTTTTTTTTTTTTTTTTATAAAATACGCTTATTTGTGAATTTGTACTGAAATCGATTATTCGATATATATGTACGTTTCGATTATCGATTATACGATTCGAAATATAAATTTTGGCAATTTTGGCATTTTTGTCAATTCACAACTACATAAAATCTTGAAAAAACTTTACATGTGTAGGTAAACTTTAATCAAAATGTAAAAAGCACTTTGCTTATAAGTGGAGGATTAATAAATCTGTAAATTGGTTTTTTTTTTTTTAATTTGGAACAAAAACTACCATAAAAAATAAGAATTCTTTTACTTCGGTCATTTTTCACAGATTATGAGGCTAATAAATGATAATTGAGTAAAATTTTTATTTGATAAGCCAATACTTTTGTAAAGTACTATTTAATTCTATTTATGTTTCTTTTAAGTAATTCATTAATGACAATGTATTTATTTTTAATTTTTTATTTTTAATGTTAAAGCCATATTTAAAAAAAAATTATAGAATCTTTTTTTTTTCCTTAAAGACGATCAAATACGTTATTTTATTATTTATTTTTTTTATGACATTGTTAAAAAAAATATGAATAGTTTTATTCACGTGACAAATATACATATTTAGAAGACAATAAACTCAAGTCAATTTTTGTTAGTTTTTTTTGTTTTTTTTTTTTTTTTTTTTGTAATTCATTGAATTGAAAAGATTGAATGAATTGAGAATTTTGAGAATAATAAAAAGAATTCAATGATGATTAAAATGATCTATTAATTAATAATAAATAATCACCCGTAGTGAATCTTGTTAAGATTTGATTAAAATTTGATTTTGGTATATGATTTTTATATAAAAAAAATATTATATTTATTTTATTTAAAATGGTTTTTTTTGTATAAAATAAGAATTGATTGATTGATTTATCCTTTGATTCATAGATAAAAAAAAAACAATAATTAAAAATCATGTAAATCATTGAAAATTATGTTTTTTGATAGGTACGATTCATAATATAAGTACTATTGAATTAATTAGGACTTTAGCTATTTAAGATGTTAAGGCATTATAGAAATTGAACGAATTATACGTACTCGCTTTTTTAAATATTTTTTTTCTCAAAATTATAGAGCTAGAAATTTTAATGGGTGAATGGGTGAAATAAATGTGTAGATTTGAATTTATATTATCATTTGTATTTAAGATAGGTTTTTTATTATTATATAAAAATAGGCTATATATAATTTAATTTCAAAAGATATAAATATAAGAGTTTAAGCGTATACATCTTTCTCCGAAATATCCTTTCAAATTTTCCACAGAATGGTCACAATAATCTAAAATTTCCGAAATCTCTCTCTCGAAGTTTTATTATCGTATCCTAATCTCTACAACGAAACTGTACATTCGTATTAAAGATCCAACCCTAAAGTTCGTTGGTTTAAAGAGAAGTGGGTTTTGTTGGTTAAAGTTTCTCGGAGTAACAAAGTGCTATTTTTCTGGCTGACTTTCGATTCTTTTTCTGGCTGACTTTCGATGTTTTTCCATAAACCTACGTAAAAAAATAGTATTTATAAATACTAAAATAATTAGTATTTATAAATACTAAAATAATTAGTATTTATATTTAAAAAAAAAAAAAAAATTTTAGGCAGTTCAAGTAAGTTCATAAAACTCAAAGACTTCTTTAACTGTGCATCCATCTTTTCACTGCATAAATTTGTTTCACACTATGTCTCATGACAAGAAAAAATGTTGTGCAAAATATACATATTAAGAATTTGTAATGGGTTCACATTAATGTTAAGAGCAACGTTAACTAAACAACCATTTAATGAAAGTGTTGAGTTTAAAAATTATTCATTATTCTTAAAAAAAGAAAAAAAAAAAAAAACAGATAGTAATTGAATGAGTTTTTAATTTTTTACTTTTCCTAGAAAAAAACTCAAATTAACACAAAAAGTTTTACCAAAGATTTAAAAAAGCCAGTGAATGAGACACAGTGAATAGATGCTGAAAACTTTACATATAGCATACATTAAAAAGAAAAACATAAATAAAAGTTACAAAAAAAAAATAATATGAAAATGAAAAGAGTTATTATTTTATTAGAAGCATATAAGGTGGCGCCCATAATTCATTTTTTCTCTCATAATAAATATTTACCTATTTTGTGAATATATGATTGAATACTTTTTTTTTGTTTTTACCATTTTTAGCTTTACCATTTTCTTAACACAAATTTTTTTTATAAAGGTATGACTATTTTTGTTGTACTGTAATAAATTTTACCTGTATATATTTTTTCCTATGGTAAATTACGAAAATAAAAAATGGTAATAAAGAAAGTGAAAATATAAACAGAGCATAAAAAAACTAAGAACAGAAAAATTAAAATTAAGATAAGAACAAAAAATTAAAAAAAAAAAAGAATTTTGAAATAAAATTTTCAATTTTTAATGGTTTTTTTTTGTTTTTAAAATTCTTTAAAACTGAAGTATTTCAAATAAAAAAAATGCTGTGACTGTTTATTACTGCATAATCAATCAAAATTTATGATAAGTATAGAATATCTAAAGTAATTTGATAAAGGTTAAAAAAATGTTTGAAAGAGTCAGAAGACATTTTTATGAAAGTTCATTAATCGGCATCATAAAAATGCAATTCAGTTTTGTAGATTATCCATATGTTAATACTATAAGAACTATCGTAGGTACTTAAGATTTTTATTGTTTTGAGTAACCAAGTATTGTAATCAGAACGTTGTCTCTAGTAAACTTTTTAACAAGTTTAAAATCAAAAGACAGATGCATGTTGTAACTTTTGATCGCTATCAGTGACTGTTAGCAAAATAGTAATAATGTAATGAATCCCTCCCTTACAGTTCCACTCCCAATTCAATCCTTATCCAATCCTTTCCTATTCTTACTCGCTAGCCAATATACTGCGTTAGCAGGTAGGGGTTTTATCCCATAATATTGACTAAAGAGGGAAGTTTCTTTAGTCAGTAAGAATCTAAAACTAGCAAAGGGAAATTTTTGGTGTCTTAATAAAAGATAATTACAAAACTTTAAATTTAGCAAAAAGTCTCAGATATTTTTTATTTCTTCTAAACCTCTCACAGTTTGTGCTTCTTTAACCCCACTATTTTGGAAGTAAAATTAATCGATCTAAATCAATGAATAAATATCTTATTTGCATCAGATCATCTGGACAATGCATTTTCTAAACTTAATTCTTCAAATTTAATAAATACCTTGACATCTTCTAAATTTAAAGTATAAAACAGAAGTTCTTAAAGTACTAATATACTTTGTAAGAATAAAATTGTATCCTTAAATGAGTCAGATCAACTCAATATGAATTTTTTTTTTATTATTTGCAATTTTTGCAATTTTATCTATAGACATACACAATTAAAATTCTATAGAAAACAAATAATTAGAAACTTTTTTTCTTGACACACTTTTTAAAATTAATGATGACAAATTTTTAACTTTTATTTTCATTTTGTATTTATTTAAAAGTGCATCGATTTAGGAAACATATTATATATTAGATCGTGAGGGACTAGAAAATTTAATGAAATATTTTTATTGCAAAGTAAATAATAAAGTTTATAATTTTTTTCTTTAAATAAATGCAGAAATTATTCAAATGGTATTGTAGGAGGACCTTAAAAAAATGAATTTTTTAGAAGTGAATAAAGAAAAATGACGCAAAATGATGCAAATTCTTTTGTAATATCGTTAACTATAATAACTGAAATGTAATAATTATATCTTAATGATTTCATCCATTTATATGATATTATAAGGGGAGAATAGTAACAAGAATAATTTTTTTTATACTTATTCTAATGATAGTCATTTTAAGAATTAACGTTCATCGTTTTAAGAATACAATGACTTTTACACTTGCTTTAAGATTCTAAATATTAAAGTTAAAGGACCGGGAATAAAATACTATTAAACTGACCTAACTATTAAACTGTTGTACTATTAAATACTATTAAACTGCTTTATACCAAAAGCAAGATGAATCAAGAAATGGCAATCTTGAAGCTATTTTTTGATTTTTATGCTCTTTCTGTTCTCTTTTTAGTTTTTAGGCTTTAATTAATTAATGTAATCAAAATACTTTATTTCAATTTATACCAGGCAGTGCATGAGTTGTTAAAGGTTGTATAACATATTGTTTGGTCAAGGGAGGTGGTGTGTACTGGGGTAAAGTCTCACAAAGGCTTGATGAGAATCATATAAAGACAAGTTCTCTCCTCGATAGTGTCTTTATATGATTCCCCCCTAGCCTCATGAAAAAAAAAAATATTTTAAATTCTATTTATAAAATATGTGGAATTTATATATAAAAAGCTAAAATAAGTTTAAAATTTTGATTTCTGTAGGTATTACTGGTGGATTTGGTGCACATAAACAGCAATGAGTGATAATAAACCAAGCAGTGTTGATTAAAAACTTTCATTTATCAAAAGAAATAAAATAATTTTATGTATTTATTGAAACAAAGAAGTAATGTGTTTCCAATATGAACATTTATAACATAGCACGAATGGATAACACTGCATCAAGAAACTTTGTAACGAGTTCAATTTTCGTTCCACTGAGGCTTGTGATATTATAATATGTAATATTATCTGCTCTAGCTTTCTTTTTCTGAAGATTTAATTGTTCTTTACTTTTACTGTCTTAGAATGCAAAGTGTTTTAGATACTTTGTTTAAATTAAATTTAGATAAATTATTGAATGCTATGCATTTATAATGTATAAGTCTAGTAAGTAATAAAAAATTCAGATATACAGAAATAGAATTAGTATTTTTTTTTTAAATTTTATGGGATTACGAAGATACCGTTCCTCAAAATTGCAAAAGAGCCCTATTTTCAGATGTATATATCTCAGGCTCTGTGTAGTAGTTTTGCAATTTGTAAACGCTAGAAATTGTCCTATCTCTACAAAACAATATCAAAATTATGTAATATTTTGTAATTTACTATTTAAATTTACCGTTATGGGAAAATAAACTTTTGCATAACTCCGACAGATTTTTAGATAGGAACTTGAAATTTTGAGACAAGAAAGAACTTCTAGAATTAGTATAATTTTCCTCAGAAAATTGTACCACCCCCTGTTCAAGAGCTATTAGAGGTCAAAAATTGAAAACTTGCTATTTTTAGACACCTGTAACTTAGGCACCTGTACAAATTTTTGTTCGAAAAGAAAAAAACATGAAAGCTTCAGTAATATATTTTTATGTGTGTTAACGATTTTTCTTAGTTATATAGGGTACCGGATTTATAGTCCCTCAAAATTGGAAAAAAGATCTATTTTCACATTTTTTCTTATTATATGAAATTTTCAAACTTTGGTGCAAGTCACAATTCTAAACAGGTTGCCCTTTGTTTTGGAAATGTGCGCTTTTAAAAACCATTGGTTTACATTCTGCTTTATTTATCTTGATAACGTTTCATAGTTTACCCAAATTTTAAAATTAAGTGTTACGAAATCTTCAATTATTTCAACTCTTATTGTCTAATACATCACTGTTAATATCAAAGCTACGTTATAACCTTTACTATCTCAAAGATAAAGATAACAAAACCAAAAATAATAAAACAAAAAATATGCCAAAAAGACAATCGTTTGTTGACTTATATCCGGATTGAACGCCTGCACAATTTTAACTAGTATTAGTCAACGTGATAATATTATGTTACATTATATCATAAATATAACTTAAAAAGAAAAATTATTACAAAATATCAGTAAGCAGTTATGTAAATCATAGTAGAAAAGAAAAAAAAAAAACAGAATCAATGAAAAAAGTGTGGAATTAGAGTCATGCATTTTGGTTTGAAAATTATTCAATTTTTGACCTAATAATAATTTTCGATTAGCATTGCAAATTAATTTTTCCTTTTTTTTCTGTTTTTTTTTCGAGTTTTTTAATTTTATACCTGAATTTTATTTTTATTTAAACGTTTAAGTTTAATGCCACAGTTATAAATTATTAATTATTTACTATTAAAATATTGACAGGTATTTGCTAAAAAAACAGTTATTTAAAAAAAAATCGAAAGTTGAAGAAAAAATCTTTTCTCTTAGTGCATAAATTAATTATAAAAAAAAAAACAGTTGTCAGTTTACAGGAATAGGTCTTATAAACTTGTTTATATCACATATTATACGCTAAGAAAATATCGAAAATTTAAACAGATACAGAGCTAAGGACTAGGGACGGCAAAGAATTTTTAGAAATGTAAATACACAAAAAATCAAATCTACGTACATACATAGATATTTTAGAAGTTTAAGATATTATATCTTAGTAAGATAAAAAATTAAATCGAATGACAAATTCTAAGCATAAAATCAGAATGAAAAGTTTCGATACATCAGATTGAAAAGAATACAAAATCACATTTCAGTATTTTAATCAAAACAAATAGTGTAGAATAACTTTAGAATGTAATAGATGAGTTTTAGCAAACATTTAAAATGTATGATTGTATTCAAAGATGCAATTAACAAACTATACTTTATACATTATATACCTATTATATTTTGCTTTTGTTTTTTAAGTTGGAAGTGTTATAAGAATGACATTTTAAGGTTTAAAATGTTTAACCTTTTATTTCCGGAATATGTAAAAAAAACTAGTGTGTAAAAAGCTTTAAAAGTAATTCAAAAATTAATATTGCTGTACATATAGAAAATTAAATATTAATGAATCTTTGTTTTTTATTTTCTTTTGATTTTTATTATTATTAGATATGATTATTGTTTATTTTATGGGAGATTTTGTTCACGTTACACCTTCAAACGTAACAAAACTAATGAACGTAAAAATTGAAATAAATTGTTAAAAATACAAAATACGTTTTTTTTCGTTTTTCAAAACATTAAAAAAAAAAAAATAAACTTAAACTCATCCTCTTAATAAATGGCAAAAGAAATATAAAGAAAACAAAAATTGTTAAATGATTACCACCAACGCTACAATAGAACTGATGTAGCGTTAGTTTGCCTACTAATCACCTATAGTGTATTTTTTTGTTTATTTTTTCAATCGTTTCTAATTTGACATTGTAAAAATAAAAAACTTTATTAAACCAAAAAAATTTTTTTTTTAATATTCAAATTTAAAAAAAAAAAATCG
The DNA here is from genome assembly GCA_947095535.1 of Poecilobothrus nobilitatus. Classification (NCBI taxonomy): domain Eukaryota; kingdom Metazoa; phylum Arthropoda; class Insecta; order Diptera; family Dolichopodidae; genus Poecilobothrus; species Poecilobothrus nobilitatus. The sequence goes on from OX352774.1 coordinate 118,903,266, forward strand.
AAAATCACAACTTTGAATACTTTTGAACTTTGAATATATTTTTAAAACATATGTGACATCAGAAACCAAAACAAAAAGAAAAAAATCAATCGTTATTTTCAATTAAATTTTTTGTTCGTCTTCACTTACTAATCTTTAAAAAAAATTTTTTCTTTTTGTATTTATTTTTTTTGTTTTTGAACGAAAATAAAAATTTATGATTTAGAAAAATAAAAAAAAAAAAAAAATAGAATTGTAATACTTAATATTTCCCACACCTTAACCTTGCAAAATTTATAGGTATTTATTTGTAATAGATTTGCAGAACACTGAATTATATACAAATTCACATATACATATACACTAAAGTTATGAGATTATAAAGAAAAATAGACCTTTAAAAGAAGGGTATATATCTGATTGAATTATTTGTTCATTTAGATTGTTTTTTTTTTTTTTTTTGTTTAAAATTCTTGTAATGTTCGGTAACTTTAAGATATTTTTTTTTTGTAATAAGTTAAAAAAAGAAAAAGTGTTAGCACTTTTTTTTAATTTATGAAATAGTTGATTTGTATAAAAAATCATACAATAAAAATTACCAACAATTCATCAGAACGGGAAAAATTAATATAAGTATAAATGAAAAAATTTGTTAAGATCTAGAGATTCAATAATTCTACTTATTAGATTGTAGGAAGTTATAAACAATAATATTAAAATAAATTTGACATAATTATCAGCTTCAGTTAGGTACTAAAGTGTTTTTTTTTTATCTGTACTAAATATTTGTTTTGTAAGGACTAATAAGTGAATGTGAATCGTTTTTAAGTCAATATTGAAATAAATATTAAAACATTCAAATTGATGAGAATATTATTCGAATGCTGTTTAGATCAAATCTATTACATAACATTTAAGTTTTTACAAAAGTAAAGTGTGTATTCTTTTCATTATTTAAAAATTAAAAACTATCATCTTTGTAACAAGTTTTGATTTTTATATCCATATGAAAGTATGTTCAAAGGTATAAAAAATTTGCCATTACTTTTCTGACACCTTAAAGGAGCCGAGTGAAATATAGACTCAAGGGTAAGAATCGGATCAGAATTGAATTCTGATGCACATCTGCCCGTCCGTCGTTACAATAACTTTAAAAAAAAAGGACGCCATTTTTGAAAAATTGTTAATTTCCCTATATAAATTCAGTAGATCGGCCGCGGGTTCGAGTACCTACCTGTCATACAACTTCTTTCTTTATACGAAAATAACTGAGTGTCTATTGAAGCTTGGTATCTGAAATTTTGAGAAAATATGTACACTTGCTTGCCAACAAGTGGTGAAAAATTTAGTTGTGCTAGTGTAAAAGGTTCGGGTAGCTGCCATATAACTTCTCCTTTTGTATGAAAATAACTCAGTGTCTATTGGGGCTAGGCTTAAACTTTTGTAAAATTTTGTTGTGCTAGAGCAGCAGGTTTAGGCAGCTTGCATATCTTGAAATTTAATTAAGCTAGGCATTTGAAATTTACTAAAAGGCTTTAGGGAAACTGCATATATTATGTTCATGCGGGTATCCCAGAGTTGATCCAGTCACCTCACTTTTGCTTTTTAATTATTTTTTTATTATTTGATTATTTGTTTGTATATTTAAAAATTTCAAAACACTGTTCATATTATAGCCTAGTATAGTTAATTTCATATTATAGTGTACTAATAAGTATTTACACCATTATTTATTTAACAAATGCTTTGTTTTTAGGTGTAAAAATAAATAGGTTAATTAGTATATTGTTTCCTTTAACATAGTACTAATTCCTTCCTTTCCATTCCTTTAACATAGTACTAATCTTTCCTATACCCAACTTCACCAGCCTTTGAGAGAGAGTAGATAGGAGCAAATATGGTTATGTTAAACAAGCGTTCCATTTACCAACACCCAACTACTTTCAACAGCTCTTTTCGTACAAAAGGAATTCAAACATTGATACTAGATCGGTACAAAATAAATAAATACATAAACAAATAATAAAGAAAAATAATTTATTTATTTAGAGGTTTAAAATTAGTTATAATTACAATAATGTTATAAGGAAATAAATTACAATAATGTTATAAGGAAATAACTTAACCATCTTTTTTAATAAAACAAAGTTTAACAAAAAAAAAAAAAAGAAAAAAGAGGCATTTAAATTACAAGTTATATTTATTGATAATTTCAAATTAAATGAAAAAAAAAGAAAAATTATTAGAATTTTGTAGTAAATGTGCTCCAAATGTACAATATAAAAATCGATCTTTTAAAACTTTTTGATAAAATACCTCTGTTGGAAATAAATATGTATATATATATGTAGCAAACTTAAAACTGATTTGAATAGAATTTTAAATTTTATTTTATTTCAATACATATATATATATATTATAAATTCGATTATGATATTATAATTCTTTTTCTTGTACTGCAGATCATCTAGATTGAACTGTACTTCTTACAAAAAAAAACTGACTAAAAAATTAACAAGTTAATAGTAATAGAGTTATTTAATAGTTAATTGTTCAAGTTCTTGCCATAAGAAAAAAAAAATAAAAAAACTTTTGCATGAAGAAGTCATTGTCTGTCTGATTTTAATTTTTTTTTAATGTGATTCTTTTGGAATCATATACAGAGACGTATACATATAACTATAACAAAGAAGAAAATAGTTTTCTTCTTCTTCTTTAATCCGATTGTTTATTTTTATATTAAAAAATTTTCAATTTTTTTGCAAAAACTTTGACCTTTGTGTTGTTCGTGTTGTTATACATTATATAACAGTGACATTATTATTATTTTTTTTTTTTTTTTTGAAAATTAGTAATCAATACTTAATTTATTATGCATTTGTTTTTTTAGTTAGTTATATAAAAGGTTTATAGAAAACTAATTTGTATTGTAATTGTATTCTTTTTAAAATTTTTTAGTTTTAAATTTTATTTCCGTAATTTTTGTATAATATAAAGAATTCAGGAATTTGCAAAATTATTAACTGTTGTTATATGTCATATTTTTTTAGTTAGTTTAGGATAACCTTCATTTTGAATTTAAAATGCTTTTCTTTAATTTTATAAAAATATCATTTATATACCTATTTAATAGATAATTTAAAAAAATAATAATTTTTGGTTATGTAAACGGTTAAATGTTTAAAAAATTTGTTTTTTATTTTTTTCGTCATTTCCCTATAAAGCTTTATTAATAAATTAGGATATACTCTACTTGATCAAATAAATAATTAAGATCTGCTTAAATTTTAAAAATTATATAATAATAAATAATAAAATATACTGAAAACTATAAATTTCTATAAAAACAAAAATTTCTGTGATCTCTTCCAAGGTTTAAAAATTGAAAGAACAAAAAAATAAAATTATATATTAACAAAAATTATGTTGAAGACTAAAAGAAGATTTTCGTACATCCCTATAATAATTCTTCTTTTTGTATTTCCTATTGATAAAAAACAAACATAATAAGAAAGTTATTACGGACTATAAAATAATATTAAATAAAAACAATGATATAAGATTAAACAATGGCATATAGCTAATGTTTAGAAATTTAATAAAAAATAAAAATTGCAAAAAAACACAGTCAAAAATTAAAAGACTTAAGAGAGGAACGTTCTTTTTGAACTTTTGCTTTTTTATTGAAAGTTATTAAGGTTTTAATTTACCTGCACTTTTTATTTTCTCCAATTATATTTGCAAATTAAATAGAATTTAAATGACTTATATTTTGAGTAGTAAATATTAGCTGTTTGAAGCTTGTAACTTTTTAAACTCTTGCAGTGCCTTTTTTAAAAAAAACTCTTTAATTATATTTTAACTTGTAAAGTCCACTGTTCCGAATTAATTACCATTGTGATTCTAATTTTAGACATTACTTAGATAACTCATTTATAAAGAGCTTAAATTTCTTGATTGCATTTAATACAATATTTCTTTCATTTTAATTATGGATCTTTCTAGAACTAATCTGTATTATTTCGTTTGATGTATACAAATATTATTTTTATGTGTGCTTTAATTCATTTAATCTAACCTTCAGCTATAAAAATGTACATATATAAATAAAAATTTTAATATTGTATTAAAGACAAATAAAAAATGAAAAATATTAATACTAATATATAAAAAAAAAACACATTTATAAGTTTATGTTCTACTGTGCAGTAAATACATTAAATTAAATTCGAAATCAATTTATATAATACCAAGAATAATAAAAAAAATTATTTATTAAAAAATTACGAAAACAAATTATAACTTTATTTATAAAAGAAAATCATTTTTTAAATAATTTATTTAATAATTTTTATTTTAGGTATTACTACTGAGTATTATCAACAGTTTGTCATTAACAACGAACGCATTAGACATCAATAGTCATGAGTTATTGTATCGAATTAATGACGTAAACCAACAACAATATCATGCATCAAATTTTCGAACAAGTAAGTAAACATACACCTTATATAAAACTATACATACATGATACAATTTAATTGAAAGCATGTTGCACAATTTCATATTTTTCAAAACTCTTTATGATACTTTAATAAATTGTGTAGAAATTTTGATATATTTAATCAATTTAAATATCTCGTTTATTTCATAATAATCTATGAATTTAACCTTCTGCTAATCTGCTTCTTGAATTAAAAAGAAATGAAAAGTAAAAGAAAATATTAACAAAATATAAAAAGAAATGAAAGGAGAAAGAGATAAAGAGATCAAGAGTGTATTTAGCAAGAACACTAAAATATTTTATAACTTAGACATTGTAGCTAAATAATTAGTGAGAGTAATTACATTTTTTTTTTATTTTTATTCTTTTAACACATTTTAATTTTTATTGAGTAGGTTATGGTTTTCTTTGCAATAATTTCATAATTTTTATGAATGACATTAAAAACACAAAACAAAAACTGGCATTTGAAAGACAATTATTACTTACATATTAATAAACGTCTTGTTAAATAAACGATAATTATTTGCCATTTTGAAATGATCGTTTTAAAGAAAACAAAAAACTTAAATATTAAAAAAATTCCAAAACAATGCTAATTTTGAATTATTTATTTCATAACAAAATTTTTTTTCTTTAAAAATAGGTGAATATCGTTATGGTTACGACATTGGTGAAACTGGTAATTTTCATCATGAAACACGTGGCCCTGATGGTGTAACATATGGTTGCCATGGTCATATTGATCCAAATAACAAATTGGTAGTAACACATTATGTTGCTGACTCACATGGTTTTCGTACAATTCAATCACAACAACCTGTAGAAGTTTTTCCTCCATCTGGTGATACATCACTACAAACTTTGGAAGAACGTGCCCAACAACGAGGTGAATTAAGAGAATGGAAAGAATTATTTGAAACATATTTTCCAGTTGGATGTGGAAATTATGAAGGTGGTGTACGACCAGAAGCACCTGTAATTAAAACATCCGATGGAGGTTTTCAAAATCAGTTTAATATTGGACCAATAACTGGTGAAGGTCAATCAATTATTGGTGGAGCTTTTAATCGAGTACCTGGTTCAGGAATTGGGACTGGAATAAGTAGTGGTCAAGGCGGAAATAAAGGTAGAGGACCAAGTGGTGGTTCAGGAGGTTTTGGAGCTAATGGATATGGTGGATCAGGAGGTCCAAATGGTCCCGGAGGACCGAATGGACCAGGAGGACCAAATGGACCAGGAGGACCAAATGGACCAGGAGGACCAAATGGACCAGGAGGACCAAATGGCCCCGGAGGTCCAAAAGGTCCAGGAGGGCCCGCTGGATATCCTGGCCCAGGTGGACCAACTGGAAATGGTTACGGTTCATCAACAAATGTAATTGGAAATCGTGTTAGCCCAGGAAGTGGTGGTGGACAAGGAGGAGGTGATGCTGGTGGGAAATATAAACCAGGTGCTGGAGGTGGTTATGGCGCTGGCGGAAATTATGGGCCAGGAATAGGTGGAGGTTTTGGTGAAGGTGGAAAACAAAATAGCGGCAGTGGTGGAAGACCAGGATCTGGAGCAGGTTTAGGTGGTGGAGGAAGATATATTGGTGGTAGTGGTGGTAATAAAGGAGGTGGGGCTGGAAGTGGACCATATAAAACTGGATCAGGTGGTGGCAGAAATAATGGTAAATTATTTTTAGATTTTGTAATCATCTTGAAATAAAAATAGTTTTGATTATTTTAATGGAGAATTTGATATTAAAATAAATGATTTTTAAACAGTTGGGGGTGGCAATTATGTTCAAACTGGTAATCCTTATGATCATACAGGAGGACCAGATGGAACTGATCATCTTGGATCAGATCCATATGCACATATTGGCGGGCCAAACGGTGGAGTAGGCGGTGTCGGAGGCGCTGGAGGATTTGGTACTGGAGGTGGCTTCGGACCAAATGGTGGTTTTGGGCCAGGTGGACCCGGAGGGCCAAACGGACCAGGAGGTATATTTTCAAATTTTAACTTAAAAAGTGATTTTAAATTATGTTTTTGTTTTCATATTTTGATATTAAGGACCAGGAGGACCAGGAGGTATTTGTTTTAAATTTATCATTAATTTGTATATGTAATAGTTTTTTATTTTAATTTTTTTTTGTCAGGGCCACCAGGTTTGTTATTTTAAATGAAAAAAATTTAAGATATTTATTTTTAAATTTTGGTTAATTATTTTTTTATGCTTTTAATTAGGACCACCAGGCCCACCAGGACCTCCAGGATCATATCCAGGTAAAAAAGATCAAACACTTTTTTTTATTAATTTTTAATATTCATAATACAATTTCATTGCATTTTAATTTTTCATTCTAAATAACAACATTTTCATCGCATGCCATTTTAAAATTATTCATTACTATGTATATATTTTGCATCTCACATTGGTTCATTATGGGAAGAACATCAAGAAATAAATGTAAGTTTTGAAATTCCTAAACCTTTTCCTTGTATTTATGAAGGATTTCCGCCGAGCATTCCAAGCCCTGGAACACCAGGGACACCAGGTAACAGAGGGCCACTAGGATCTCCATCACCAGGTACACCAGGAAATAGAGGTCCACCAGGACCTTCATCACCTGGAAGCCCTGGAAATAGAGGCCCACCCGGGCCACCATCTCCAGGTAGCCCTGGAAACAAAGGACCCCCATCATCAGGAACCCCAGGAAACAGGGGACCACCATCACCTGGAACTCCTGGAAATCCAGGAACGCCTGGTAAACCGGGAAGACCCGGAAACCCAGTTCAAGATAATTCTGGAAGACCACCCATTGGTAGTAGTAATTTAAATCCACCAATTTTCCCAGAAACATTATCAAACCGTGAAACTGAAGGCTATTTACCACCATATCCTTCCAATAGTAAACCTTCTGCTTCCTATCCAGATAGGCCAGATCAATTAGGTATTCCATCACCCGGTTATTATCCTATTCCTGAACCACCTTTTAATTCTAATCTCCCAAAGCCAGGTACACCAGGAACAACAATAGGTATTCAACCACCTAATCAAAATCAAAATAATCGTCCCAATACAATTTATCCTTCATCATCATCGCTAACTTCCCAATCCCACAACAACAATGCAAATACAAATAATTGTAAGGACAACCCCGATCAATGCAGCTATAAACCATCACAACAACCACAACAACCACAACAACCACAACAACCACAACAACCAAAACCAGCACAACAACCTGGACCATCAAATCCTGGATTTATAATTAATGTTGAGAATAAGATTCCTGTATCAACTTCTAGACCACCTGCAGTGAACTATCCTAGTCCATCATCAACTGCAATAATTGGCAATAATCCTGGGTTGAGTATTGATTTTTCACATTCAAATCCAAATATAAATCCTAATCTAGAAACTAACCTAAATTTAAATCCTCCTTCCTTTAGCCACACAAGTTCCAATCAATTTGGTAATACACAAATAAATAGTAAACCAACAAAACCTGTATCACAAAAGCCACATGAACAACATATTTCAAGCACAACAAATATTGGTTTTAATCCTCCACAACAAAGACCTCAAAAACCCCTCCAACAGATCCCATCCCATAATACAAATCCTACTAGCAATAGTTGCCCTTGTGCACAACAACAACAACCACAGCAGCAAACATCATTCTCTCCTTTCTCACCAGCATTATCTAGTAGCGTAGATATAAATACAAATGGAATTTTTAGTAGTACTAATCATGGAATAAATGGGGCTGGCATTTCAAATAATTTAAATTTGAATAGTCCAAATGTGGGACAATCAATGTTTTCAACTTCGTTTTCTGGTTTAGGTATAAATAATCAACAAATACCAGTTTTTCCACCCAAAGATGGTCATCAAGCTAGTTATTCAATAAATAATTTACCACCTGGAGCTGTTATTGCATTTATGCCAGTTATACTTTTCCCATATAATTCTGATTGTAATATTAATGGTAGTCATTCAACATCACCACAAGCAACAGCACAATTTTCATCTGAATCATTACAAAAATTAAATTTATTGCCTGTAATACCAGCTGCTGGTATTCCTATTAAACAACAACAAGGTCCGAGACAATGTCAATGTCCATGTCCATGCAGTCAATTTGAAGGTAGAACATTTGTAAATGGTGCTGATTCTAGTTATGATTTTATACCAGATACAAATCGTAGACCAAGAAGTCCAGATGAAATTTTAAAAGAAGAAAATATAAGTGGTTCAAGTTCTGAAGAATTTGAATCAAAAGAAGTAAAAGATAAAAATATCGAATTAGAAGAAAATGTTGATGATATCGGTAGTATTACAACAGAACTTAATGAAAATACAACAGAAAAATTAGAAGATAAAATTACATCAATAAAACCGACAGTAGAAGCAACAACAGTAACGACAACACCTAAAGAAAAATCAGAATGAATTTTTAAATTATATTGAAATTTCATTTCTATTTTTTTAAATTATTTATTATGTAAAATTAATTACTAATCTATTTATAGATTTTTATATTTTAGTGATTAATAATTTAAGTGGTTATATTTGATTTATTTTTAGCTATGTGATCTGGATTAATAATCGTACATTTTACTGTCAATTTTAATTTTTTGAAATAATTCAGCTTCAAAAAATCTATAGGAAATTTTTAAATTTCAAATATGGAAATACATATATTGTTTCTAGTTCATTTGTTTTCTGTGTATAACATTTTTTTAACAGATAATTCCCATCACTTTGTGAAATTTATTTTTTATATTTAAATAGTATAGATTTAGATGACCAAATCAAAGCACCTTCAATTCATAGATTTATATATATTTATATTTTGTTTCTATTTTCTAAAATATTTTCCATATATTCTGAAGAGACATTTATTCATATCCTTATGAAGACGACTCATTTTTTTAGCCGTTTTATACCATTTAAAGGCCGTTCACATTCTTCAAGTCATATCTTTTAAATTTTTTTTATTTAGAAAAATTGACAGTGTTACCAACATAGTTATTAAATAGTTAAATAATAATTTAAATGACATCAAAAGAAAATCAGAAAAAAATTAAATACTATTTTTATTAATTTCATTTTATTTACTAATCATTTCCATAATTATTATAATTATTTAGAAATTTATTTCATAATTTATTTATTGTATTATTTACGACGATATACGATGACCTGCTTTTTATTTTTGGTTTAAATACCAAATATATGACATTTTTCTTTTTAGGTAATAAATTGTGATTGTTAAAATTTTATTTCAATTGTCTGAGTCTTTTTTATAAAACTGAAAACGTAAAAAAATTTTTTTTTTGTATTTATATATGTATATATATATACGTATATAAATTAAGAACATTGAGATTCTGTAAAATATTTTAAATAAAGAAAAAATAAAATTAATTTATAGTTTTTAAGAATAAAGTTTTTTTGTTTTTAATGTTTAAAAAACAGAAATTAAAAATTTCATTTTTCAAAGAATCTTATAATATTTTTAAAAATATAAAACTATTATAAATTTATATTTTTAAAATACTTTAAATGAATGCTTGTGATTGTTTTTTTTTTTAAATAAATTTAGTAAAGTTAATTATAAAATGTTCTTATTATTTTTTTTAATTGATGTAATAAAAAGTTTGTCAAAATTTGTTTGTAAAAAATTGAAAATAGAAAAGAAATAAAATTACAAAATTAGATTTAAAAATTTATAAAATAAAAAAAAAATAAACTCAAATAAAAATGTTTAATTTATAGTTTTTTATTTTGAATATTAACAAATTGTAGGTTAGAAGCAATTTATTTTGAACATGAAAATCAAAATAGAACTAAATTAGTAACATCCTAAAAATATGCAATAAAAATAAAAAATTTATTATATTGCATTTAAAATATATAAGTGTGAAGGTAAGTGTTCGGTGGTTTATGGTATTCATAAGTATCTTAAAAGCTTTATATATTTCAGATCAAATTAAAAAGAGACCAAATAAGCATAAAATTAATCTGTTTGATTACATCCCACGTTGAAACAATAAATTTACATTCAAAAATGGGTGATATCACATAAGTACTTAATCGAACCAAAACATAAAAGAATAACGTAAACTTATACCGAAATAAAATGATCAAAAAGTCTATAATTGCTAATTATAATATACGATGATTAGTATCAGTTTTTGTAATGGGATACGTATATAGCTTTAGTGTGCTTAAAGTTCTCACAGTATAATTTAATTGGTACAATCAAAGTAATTATTAGGACTTTTCAAAGGTTTCCACCTACTAACTTCAAAGTCTCAAATAAAAAAATCCTACAATTTCTTGATGAAGTTTAAAACCTTTTAAACGCCTAAAATTATATTATTGAATTTTTTGAGGTTTTCGGCGGCTGAGTAGTTAACCAAATATCTTAATACGGCATTGACTAAATAATAATAGTATCTAACTTGGGTTTATTACCCGAATTATAGTAATTTCTAATATTAAAAATATTTTTTATTCCTATACATATATTAATTAGAAATATGTATAATTATATATTAGCAAAACTTTTAAATCGTTTTATCGTTTAAATATAAAAATTAGAATTCCAGACTTGATTCCATATGTAATAATGTCCAATGTGTATCTTATATCCAAAAGGTTTAAAAAATGCCTTATACTTATATTCTTATAAATTAACGCGTTTATCCGTTTATATAATTTTTAATTGCAATAAATGCTCATGGGACCTTGGTAGCCTGCAGGTCAAGCACGTGGTTTATTAACCGAGGGAGTGCGGGTTCAAATCCTGCACAGATAGCAAGTTTTATTAATTGAAAACAAATCCCCTTGCTACCAAATATAGCGTAAATATAAAATATATAATATAAACAAAATAAATAATATTAGTGTATAATTTAATAATAGTATTCGACTTGTAATGGGCTTAGTAGCGGATGATTTTGTAATATTGCAATATCCTATCTGATTTGTAATATTAATATATAAATAAATAAATAAGTAAATGATCATATAAGCAAATCACATATTAATTTTAAATAATATTAACGACATAGTTTGTTTTTATATTATTACTAGCAGAGTACCCGGCGTCGTCCGGAGTACTTTATTGGCTTTATGAAATGAAAATTATTTTGTTTCTGCGTTAATATAATTTAATTAATATAGTTAACTTATTACTATGCATTTACAGATCCTGGTAGTAAATATTCTATTTTATTACATTTAGTTAAATTGAATAAACAGAGCGAAGAATTAGAGAAAATTCGTCTACAAAAAATCTTTAAAGCAATCAATAATCTATTGAGTACACAATTACGGCGAAGTGAGTTTTTACAATATATTCGGTAATATCAAAGCATAAAATCGCATTTCAATTTTAAAAGACCATAATGTAAAACATTTTTTTCGTAAGTAATGTCACTTCATATTTTTGTGAATAATCCATTTAATTACATTGTGAAAAATTTGCTATTATATTCACTCTGTCCCTCCGTCTGTTTTCAAAGTTATATACTGTTTAATAAAGAGCAATCAAATATTAACTATGCATAGGTCTCTTAACAGAGTAATATTGTAGAACAACTTTTTTATGTACACTCACCGATGTAGATCCTACAGCACCGACAGCCCTTAAATTTCTTTTTAAACGCATGCATCTCAGGTTCTGTTTAACATATTTTCAATATAAAAAATACATGATGGTTTTTTACCTTTATAAATCAACCAGCATTTTTTTACGTTTTCTTTTTCTAATTATGTTTTCAAATTGATTGGCTAAAAATATGCGTAAACATTGTATATGGACAAGAATGTAAGGTTTTCTGTTCTTTAAATATGTATGTACTCATTTTTGATTAAATACTGTACTGAAATGTGAATATGTTTTCTAATTTAATTGATTATGTTTATATTATTTTTAAATATACACACATACATACTATACGCATATACATATACGCATGTACATACTATATGCACATATTTCAATGATATTTTATAGGAAATAATTTATAGCAAGTATACACATGTATCTTATATAGGTAGACCACATGTAAGTAATGCATTTCTGAATAATGACATGATGATTGTCATATGTAGGAGATTGTTTCAGCTTTTAACAACGGCCGAAAATATTATGTTGTTAAGACTTAAATACAGTATTCTTAAGATACTTAATAAGGTTATTTTAATTACTGTTATATATTAGAAATTTGCATTGAAAGGTTTTTATCGAATATTAAAAACAGTATAGATAAAAGTAAAGAGTGAAAGTAAATATCTTTTAAATAATAATAACAATACAAAAAATTAGGCAGAATATTTTTAATAGGTGCTCGTGCGGAAATGTGTTAACAAACATTTTGTCACAGGCTTTATTTAGAACCATAAATTCATCCTGCCAAATTATACACAAATTAGAATTCTTTTTGACAGTTTATCTTATTAGTGTGTTAGCGTATCACGACAAAACTTATTGAATGAGTTTGTGTGCCAAAGTGCAATACTAATGTGTCGTAACCAAATCAACTCAGAAAGTTTTTGTGATAAAGACCTACACGTTTGCAAATTTTCAACTCAATTGGTCGAACCGTTTAAGCGCGACAACAAAGAAATTAAAAAACTTCATTGGGCCCTGGTGCCGAAACAGATTAACTGATCGTAACCAAATCAACTGAGTGATATTTTGGGGTGAAGAGCTACAATTTTGTAAATTTGCAACTCAATTGGTACAAGCGTTTAAGCACGACAACAAAGAAATTAAAAAATTTCATTGAGCCGGGATGCCGAAACGGGTTAATGGATCATAAAAAACTCAACTCAGCCGGCTTCTGCGGTAAAGAGCTACACTTTTGTAAATTTTCAACTCAATTGGTAAAACCGTTTTAAGCGCGACAACAAAGTTAATTACAAAACTTCACTGACCCAATTTAACCTAGTGAGCTTTTCTGCTAAAGAGCAAGAATTTTGCGAATTTTCAAATCAGTTGATTAAACCGTTTAAACAGGACAACAGAATGAACTTCGTTCAGCTCTCGTGCCCAAACACGTTACCGGAACTTCATAAAAACTTGTCACAGGCTGTTTTTCTGACCATAAAACCACCATACAAAATTGGGCATAAATCGGAAACAAAAAATTTTTTGGAAGCCCGCCGGGCTGAATCCTGGTAACATATTGCATCTTCGGTACTCGCCCAAAGCTAAGAAGAGCATTTGTACAAATTTTCATTTCAATCGGTCAAACCGTTTAGGCAGGACAACGAAAAAACGAAAAAGCTTTAAATAGCTCTCGGGCCGCAATCGGCTAATGAACCGAAACGCGATATAGCCTATAAAACTTTCCAGGTCGTAGAAATGTTCCTGCAAAATTTGGTTGCAATCAGAATGGTGGTTTTTACGACGAATGGTGGAAAAGGACACAAACAAACAAACAGAATTTCTTCTTTATATATTAGATACTTTATACTATACCTTAACTTTATATTATACCTTATAAAACTTTTATATAAAAATCTAGGTGTTCAAACTGATACATATTATTAGGTGTTTTTTAATATTCTTATATATTCAAAGGAATTTTTTGGGTCTTCTCTTATTTTTCTAAAGAGATGATGGAACTTCCCAAAACTACCTCATTCCATATTAATAGGCTGAACTCCATATCTTCGACTATTTTCAAAAATAAAATTTTACGAAAAATCATCATTCTAAAGGTTATTTATTATTATTTGAAAGCTAGCGTGAAACTGAAAAATAATCAATTTCTGTTATTAAATAAATTTTAAAAGCTATTATTGCCCAGAAAAATCGCAAAATTATATAGTAATTTGCTCCCAAAAAAATCGCCCGGACACTTTTTGCGTGGACTAGGCGTTAATTTACATTGTTCGACTAATGTAATTGTAATTCGACAAGATTTTACGAATTTTGAAAATTATACATATAAAAAAAATAACCCTATTACATTTTAAATATTTGAATTTTTCGAATTCTAATGCGAAATTGCTTTGCATAATTCTCGGCTGAGGTGGCATCAAGTAACTTGTTTCGAATAGGTTGTTTCCACTTTTCCATGTAACTTGACAGCATGTAACTTTATTTTTTATTTCGTTTCTTTGATTTTGATACAAATTTTGTTGGTAGCCATGCCAACTATTTAGTTCATTTGAGTAATAGGTATTTTATTATTTTTTCTTCTATTGCATTTTTTTTGATTATTAATTTATATAAAAGATCCGTTTTTTTACATTTGCAATTTGCATATTATAATATATTAAGCACATATTTTATTTTCAAAGTCAGTTTTTGAAAGTACAGCTTAAGTTGTGTTTAAGATAAAAACTTAAAACGTGAATGTGGTCAAAAAGTGGGAATTATTTTGTAAATTTCGAATTTATTTAAAAATTAATTGTGAATTATATTCTAGTTGAATAATTAATTTCTTATAAAATAAAAACATTTAATTTTAATATTAATAAACTTGTGGTTATTATTTTTCAATCTCACATGTATGCTTTGTTTCAAGTATTTATTTTCGACGTATCGAATAAATTTGGGCGATAGAAAATTAGCAACCGCGAAAAATTTTTATTAATGAAATAATTGGTTTTAAGGAAATATTTAAAAAAAAATTTTAGATAAAAATTATAATATAATGTAAATTTAGTTACTTTAATTATATTATATATATAAGTAAAAATAGTAATTATATTATTTTAGTTGCAAAAAGGTTTTTCTTTTTACATAATTCTTCTTCAGATAAATTAAACAATAAAATGAAAAACGGAGGTTACATGAGGAAAGTAATATTTCCGATCTTCATAGTATGTTGACCAACGCAAATCATTCTTCTTCTATCTATATTTTTATACCCGTACGATAAGTATCGGGTATAATAAAATTACTCCTCCGTTTGTAACACCTCGAAATAAGCGAGCTAGATATACCTTCAAAGGTATGGATCGGATCAGAATCAAATTCTGAGTCGATTAAGCCATGTCCGTTCGTCCGCCAGCACTTCAAAAACTAAGAAAGCTAGAAGCTTGAAATTTGCACAAAATATTCTGGGGACAATTTGTAGGTTCCTTATTTTTTTTGGTTGAGTTCCGACCAAAACTTCGGATAGTTCCCGAACAACTAACTTTTAGATGTAGACAATTTTTTTTAAATAGAACCATGCAATTTTAACTGCTGATAAATATCATAAAAATATTAATTTTATGTTAATATTAATTTTTCTGTAGCCCCACCCGTTAAGGAGCTACAGCCCCCCAAAGTTCGAAAAATCTCTATATTTAAAAATATAACACAAGCTCTATAAGGTATATCTTCAATCTGAAAATTGCAAACGATAGGTGCTATTATGAGCTTTACAAACATGTATATAATAAATATATATTTGTGCTATACAGTGTCTTAATTTACCGTTATGCGAAACTGAAGTATTGCAAAATCCTTTAACCCTTCTATCTTCTAAGCGGTTTAAGTTTTGAAGTTTTGACAGAAATTAGATCTTTGAAAATAAGTATGAGTCATTTCAGAAATTTTTTTTGTATCACCCCCCGTTTACGAGCTGTAAGGGGTCAAAAACTGAAAATTTCCTATTTTTAAACACCTGTTAAAATTTTTTTGAAGTAATACATAAAAATTAAAGCTTCAGCATTATTTTCTTATTTCTGTTTTTAATAACAACTTTTTTTTAATAATATAGGGTTACTTTATAATTGACAAAAGTGTTACTTGATTTTTTCAAATTTTCTAACAAATTTCTTTAACGAATTTTTTGCATTTTGTTTTACTCGATAATTTGAATTTGTTGAGGATATAATGCGTAGTACAAAAAAATGTAAATAAATAAACAACATAACGGTTGCTTGAAGAAGTTTTATTTGTATGATATTGATATACATACATACTTATATAATATCATGTTTATTTACATATCGTATATGTCACTAGTGAATGAATGATAAGAGTATAGATGTATATTATATAGCGCCGTATTTACATACATATATGTATTTTATTGTACTTATAAGAAATTATTCTGTCAATGGAATATTTAAATATAATATAATATAATATTTAAAATTATATTTACTATTTTGTACTAAGTAAATTTAATATACATTTACCGCTTAGTATTAAATGGTACTATAGAATATTTGAAAAAGTTTTGGATTGATAATCGTTATGTGGAAGGTTAAAATATGCTTTTGAAGAATGTATAAACATATAGTTTGAATATACATATGCATGTACAACCAATAGTTCTAGAAATTATAAAATTCACCCAAATTATTGTAAAATACTAAAATATTAAAAAAATAATATTGTAAGAGTGACAGGCTGTGAACATACTAACGGTTCGTACCAGTATCTAAGAGTTGGCAAAGGCAACTGTATTCTTTCTTGTTTTTATTCGAATTAATTTACGTGCTGTCGTTAAAATTTTCTTTCAATTGTATTTTGTATTTACTTTAAATTTGTAAACCAATACTGTTGAAATTTTAGAAAAAACCGTTAAAATTTTTGTTTCGAATGTATTTTGTATTTGTACCATATTCGAAGGTCGATTAAAACAAATTACGTGCTGCCACTACTGATTTAATTCATTTAGCATAGATACTTTGTATATAGGTCGTAGGTATATACAGTAGTACCGCGATAATCCGAAATCACAATTTTCTGCATGTTTCGGATTACCAAATTTTTCGGATTATCAAAACATTAAAATTTTAGGAGTTCAAAGAAAATAAGACATATTTAGTGTTCATTAAATTCATCTTTCCTTTTTTATTTTCAATATTCATAACTTTTAATCAAACATTTGAAAATTAATAACAAAAAACTTATAAAAAAGTAACAAAAAAATAAGAAAACAATATAAATTAATTAAAAAATTTAAGTAGTAGAAAAAAAATTAGGAATTTTTGTTTGTTTTGCTGTATTTAAGCTATGAGATACAACCTTTTCTTTAATATTCCTCAATAATAATATTTGCTGCAATGGTAAGTTATTTTGTTCGGCCCATAAAATGCATGTGTTGAAGCTTTGGATTGCATCTTCATATCGTACTTTGTTGTCAATAATGTCATACGAAGACGCTTCATCAATGAATGTTTCTTCATCTTCATCTGATGAAATGCTGCAAAAATTATCATTTTCAGCCCATTCATTAACATCATTTCTATTCAAATCTTCCGAAGTAATTTGATTCAAAAGAACTTCCAATTCACTGCTATCGGGCAATTGCCTACGTAATTCATTTAACGGGATTTCATCTTCGGAAGTCCAACCGCTAACGGTTTCTTGTACAGATAGAAGCGGCTTCCAACATTTTTTCAAAATTTCAGGACTAACTTTATCCCAAGCCGATGCTAAACAAAAAATTGCATCTTTTAATGTAAATTTTTTTATAAGGTCATTCAAATTTTTCTGATTTTCACCAACAATATTCATTAAAAAACTTTTCCTATAATTTAATTTGGTTATTCGTATGGCGTTCTGATCCATTGGTTGAATTAGTGCTGTGGAATTAGGAGGCAAAAACATAGTGGTAATATGGCCATCTGTACTTATTAGATTTGAGGGATGAGATGGAGCATTGTCGATGAGTAAAAGAGCAGTTAAAGGTAAACCCTGTTGTCTTAAAAATTGTTTGATTTCCGGGCAGAATGAATTATAAAACCATTCCTCGAACAAAGAGGACGTCATCCAAGCATTTTTGGTTGATTTATAAATAACAGGTAACGTGATATTTTTTAATGCTCTTGGAGCTGCAGATTTTCCTATTACAAGTGGTTTTAATTTTTTAGAACCATCTGCATTACAACATGCTAAAAAAGTAACTCTGTCTTTAGCTATTTTATGACCAAAAGCACTTTTTTCTTGCAAGCTAACCAGAGTTTTTTTGGGAAGTATCCGCCAAAATAAGGCACTTTCATCAGCATTGAATATTTGGGCTGGTTGTAAGTTTAGCTCCTTAATTTTGTCGTTCAATGTTTTTTTAAAGGGTTCAATATCAGCTGTTGTACAACTTAGCTTTTCACCCGAAATCGTTAAAGATCGTATACCGAACCTTTTTTTGAAATTATATTCCCAACCTCTACTAGCGTTAAATTGTTTTTCTGGGTAATATTTTTGGTGCAATAACTTAGCTTTCTCAATGATACATTCATTAGATATTGGGATATGACGTTCCCGTTGCTTAAGAAACCATAAATGCAATTCGTTTTCCATTTCTGGATACTCACCAGATTTTAGCGTCATTTTCTTGCATGGACCAACATCGCTTGATGCAATAAAAGTTAAAATTTCATTTTTCTTTTTTTTTATGTCAAATATTGTTGAAACTCCTACTCCATATTTCAAAGCTAAGCTTTTCAGACTTACCCCGTCTGATACTTTCTTAATAATTTCAGCTTTTTGTTCTAAGTTCAAAGTCTTGTGCCTTCTTTTAATTTTGCAAGACATTTTATGTATTAACGATTTACACTTGAAGAGAAACTAATCATTAATGTTTTGTTCTTACATTGTTACACTTAAAAATTACATCAAAAAAACGTATGGGAAATTCCCTTTTTTATTTAAAAAAATGCCCATAAAACAATAAAAATAAAATAAAAAAAAATTTAAGTACGAGTATGTAACAAATACAATGAACAAAAACAAAAAATTCGGATTATCGAGTTAACCTTTTTTTTTTGTTTCGGATTATAAAGGCAGCCAATAAAGAAATTTGTGTTTCGGATTAGCGCGAATTTCGGATTATCAAATTTCGGATTATCGCGGCCCTACTGTAATTTATTAGGTTCGTAAAAGTGAATTGCGAAATTATGAGCTTTAAAGATAAACATTTATTATTTAAAATTAGAATAGGTTTAATTTTATTTAAATGTAGCAACGCTCATGTATGGACAATCTTCCAATATTTTATGTACATATTTGAATTATTATTTTTGTCTCTTTTACTTTCGTATTCGAATATTGAAATTTGGCTAATTATGATATACAAATTTTATTTCTTTTAAAGACAATTTTCGAGATTTAAAAAACGTGAAATTTTCAACGTTAATTTTAAATGTTGAAAATCTGTCGGGTATACCTTACTTTAGATACATTATCCGATTCCCTTGCAATTTTACATAACTGTACCTAATGACGTCACCTATATTTCATAGAACATGTCTTTTGGCGGAAAGATCATAGTTCAAAATATTTAGAAATTTTTCTAACATTTTGTAGTATTTTACTTAAACCGTTATATTTTCGTCTACAATAGTATACAGGAACCAATTTTTTACAATATTGTGAGACCTACTATTGCCTTTAATAAATAACTTGTTTCATCTTAATCATTGCTACCGTTTCTGAGATATTCCAGTTCAAACGGAAAATTTTAGTATAAAAAAGAAATTTTCTCTAGACTTTCTAGAAACGACTATACTTTATACATTTTCAAATTAACATTTTTTATCATTCTACCTAAAAGCATTTTACCATAACTCTAAAAGCAAAGGAGACCAGAGTAACCAATGAGAGCTTCCTAGAAAGGGGAAGGAAGAAAAAAATTTGTTCACAAAAAAAGTACCGTTATATTTAATTTTAAAATGAAATATTGGAAAAAGTGCATATTAAAAATTTTTTTTGTTTCACTCTGTACTTAAATGAGAAAATCTGTACTAATTTTAAGTATATTATCTTAAGGGTTGTTTACAGACCTGGCTTTTGAGACCACAACGGTTTTTATGGATCTAACAATTTTTGAGGTATTATCTGTCATTTAAACATGTAAAGTATGAAATTGCATTTTTAACACATTTTGACAAAATTTTGAAAAAATATGCCTATTAGTTTCACTCTGTCCGTCCGTCCGTCCAACCAAAACCAAATTTTGCATTTTGGTGAAAACCAAATTTTGCATGATTTTTCTACCTTCATAACTCCAGCACGCTTTTAGATAGAGGCTTGAAATTTTGAGGCAACAAAGAACTTTTAGAATTAGTATAAGTTTTCTTAGAAAATTTTTTCGTACTAGCTCCTGCTTAAGAGCTATTAGGGCTCAAAAATTTAAAATTTGCTATTTTTAGGCACCTGTAACTTAAGCACCTGTAAAAATTTTTCTTCGGCAAGACATAAAAATTAAAGCTCCAGTAATATATTTTTACGTATGTTAACGATTTTTCTTAGTTATATAAGGTTCCAGACTTACAGCCACTCAAAATTTCAGAAAAGTCCTATTCTCACGTTTTTATTCATTACATGAAATTTTTAAATTTTTGTGGTAGTCACAATTCTAAACAGTTTGTATTGCCTTTTTAAAATGTCCGCTTTTAAAAACCGTTGGTTTACATTCTACCTTGTTTATTAAAGTTGTTGTTTCAATTTCGAATTTCTAATCTTAATACTTATTATATACCGCTGAAAAGGATGTGAATAGACCATTCTAACAGCACAATATAGGGTATTTTTAAAAATTTATAAAGAATTTATAAAATTTATACCACCATTTATATAATGGTTTTCTATAAAGGCTAGAGAAAAATTTTTTATACTAAAATTTTCCGTTTGAACAGCAGTATCTCAGAAACTGTAGCACTAATTAAACAAACAACATATTTATTAAAGACAATAGTAGGGTCCACAATGTTCTAAAAAATTGGTTCCTGTATACTATCGTAGACGAAAATATAACGGTTTAAGTAAAATACTACAAAATGTTAGCAAAATCTCAAAGTAATCAATTTGACCTTAAAATTACGTTTGCGCGAAAAATCATGTTCTATGAAATATAGGTGACGTCAATATGTACCGTTATGTAAAATTTAAAGGCAATCGGACAATATACCTAAAGTAAAGTATATCCAATCTTTTAATCAACATGAACAATATAAAATTTTTATTCTTTTTTTGTTTTCTAATTACAAACATTTTTTTAAAAATTATTTTTTTTTTTTTAAATTTAACACATTACAATTCGAAAGATAATTACAAATATTTTCTTAATATTATATGTATTTAAACAACTTAGTTTTTATCAAATTTTTAATTCTATTTTAAAATGTAGGTTCTATGTAAATGTCTATTTTAAAAATTTAACTCTTAATTTAAAAATGACGTCTATTATACAAAATGTAAAAGTAAAACGTCAAATGATGACAATTTGTATTATACAAAAGGTACGTTTAATTTTGGCATTGCTTTTTATAGTTTTGTTTTGTCTAGTTTTCAAAACAAAATATTTAAAAATGACTTCTTTGGACAAAAATGAGGAAATGTTAAACAATATTTAGTTGTTGTTTGGACAATGTAAAACAACTCTGATTTTATTAAATCATTTTCTAAAGATTAAACTAATTTTTGTGGAAAGTTAGCTGTGGAGTTAAATGATTCGAACTTCTTAACCAAAGCTCGCAACTAACATTTCAACAGCTGATTACAGAAAAAATTTCAAAAGTACTTTATTACCATGTTTTGTACAATAGCAAAGCAAACATAAGGTGAAGACTTATAGGCGTACCTTTACGCAAACATTTTGTATAATAAGCGTCGTATTAATTTTTTTTGAAATTTAATTTTGACTTAAAAATGTGAAACTTATGCTATTTATATAGCAAACATAAAATCAATATTAAATGATTTAAAAATTGTAAACAGCATAAGTTTTAGTAACCTAAAAAACTATTTCTATTGATAAAAATTTTCGAAAATATTTAGTGTATGTATTATTAGAAATATGATATGAATCTAGTTGCTTAATGATAATATTTAACTATTTAACTGAATACAAAAGAAAATATAAAATAACGTGGAAGTAACAGTAAAAAGTACGTTTTTTCTTTTAGTATAATACAAATTTTCATAATTTTAACAAAAGTTATTTTTAATTTTTATTTATTTAGTTTCATTCATTTGGTCATTATTTACCCTTTGCAGGCTTTGCATCTTCTTTAGCATATTCTTCTGCTCTAAAAGACCAATCTTGTAATTCACCAGATGCAAATAAACAATATATAATAGCGCCAGCTAAATAAATTGCGGCACAAATATAAAATACAATTGCCCATTCCGCACTTGACTAAAATTAAAAATTAAAAAGTAAAAATATTTAATTAAAAACCAAATAAAACCTTATTTTGTACTAAGAAACCAGTCAACATTGGACTAACAATTCCCGGAACTGTGGCAAATGTATTTGCAATACCCATTAATACACTTGCATGCGGTGGTGCAATATCCAAATGATTAACTCTAAAATTTCATGTAAAAGTCAAATAAACAGAAGATATTAAGGACTATATAAACTCACGCAAAACCACTCCAAGCAAATGCTCCTACACCAAGCATTACTGTTATTATTACTAAAGACCATACTTCATGGATAACAAAAACTAATAATACCATAAATGCTGATTGAAAGAAATATGCACCCGAATTAAAGTATTTGCGTACTTGTGTTGTGTTTAAATAACCTTTAACTTGAACCCAATCTGCTAAATAACCTGAAATACCTAATACAATACCCAATGCTAAATATGGAAGTGCTGAAGTAAATCCAGTTTTATTTAAATTATAATTTAAACTATCTGAAACAAATATTTTATGTACAATAATACCTTATAATTATATGTATAATAATACCTCGTAAAAATGTTGGTAATTGTGTTAACATTGTATAAAAACCCCAATTATGAGCACAATGCGATACAATAATTGCCCAAACTGGTAATGATGTAAAAATTGATTTCCATGGATGTTGAACTACTCCAGCACCTTTTCTATTACCTAAAGATGCTTGTATATATTCTAATTCTGCTTTAGTACAATTTTTATCTATTTCTGGACCAGATTGTACCGTAAAAATCCACGCAACGAACCAAAGGAGACCCAATCCTCCAACAACATAAAATATACTTTCCCATCCTAATTTTTCAGCCAATACTCCTGCTAGTGGTAATGTAACAACTGTACCCGCAAAAGTACCAGAAAATGCGATTTGTGTCATACGCGAACGTTCTAATGGTGGTGACCATCTTGACCATAATGCATGAGTACATGGAAATGTAACACCCTAAAAATAAATTAATGTATTAAATTTTTTAAATACTTATGTATTTAAAAATACTTGAGCGATTCCTTCTAAAATTCGTGTTATTAATAAATATATAAAGCCCAAATTTGCTGCTAAGGGTGTTGCTATTGTAAGAATTGAAGATATAAAAACTGCCATACCAAATACCTAAATAAAATCGTAATAGTACACATAAAAATTGAAAAAAATATTTTTTACCCATTTGCCGCCAAATGCAGCTGCTAAATAGCCACCAATAAATTGTGTTAAAATATAGCCATAAAAAAAAGAGCTTAAAAGTACACCTTTTTCTTTTGAAGACCAATCGAATTCTTTAGTCACATGACTTACTCCGTTTTGGTCAACAGTCGTGATATTTTCTGTCATTGCAACAACGGCAACGCTTAAATTAACACGTATAGCATAAACATTATAATAACCCAAAAATACCATAAACACTACAACATAACGCTTTTTACGCCAAAATTTCCATGTTAGTGGCTCAGCTTCAACTAGTTTTACTCTTAAATTCAAAATAAAAACAAAAAAAAGTTATAATTTTTGTTTTTTTTTGGTTAAAGGATTACAAATATTTACGGTTCTGTTGTTTTTACTCCTTTCTTATCCATTGTAATGAAACTGAATAATTTATAATTTTTTTTTAATTTGTATTTTGTATTTTTTACAATATAATTTAAAACAAAAGAAAAGTTAGAAATAAAAATAAAATTTTTGATTTTAAGTTTTCATTAAAAAATGAAAACTCAAGATTTTTTTATGAATGCTAAAAGAAAAATGATTTAAAATAATTTTTGATAATATTGTAAAAGGCAACGATTTCTGATTAGCATTTTAAAAATATTGTAAGGGGGAATTATTTTTACGATGTATGTGGAATTCGAACCCACACTCCGTCGGTGTACTTACCCACTAGGCTACCGAAGCCCCATTTAAGAATTTCATTGACACTTTTTTTATTTTTAAAATTTTTGAAAAAAATTTGGCAGCAGTCTTAGTTTTTAGTTTAATATAATGGCGTACATATTATAAAAACAAGGCAGTATATAAAACCAAATGTTTTTAAAGAACGTAGATACATTTTCAAGAAGACAATTGAATGGGTTTTACAATAATATTAGTTCTACCATATCTTATAATATTAATTCAAAATATTGTAAAAAATAAAAAATATGTGGTAAATAACGGGCAAATAAATTTAAATAACGTTTTTTTGGTAAACATTGGATTACAACAGAAGACTGTAAATATTCCGATTCTGTTTAACATATTTTTTAACAAAGAGAAATATACCATTTACAGATGATCTCACTATTTATGCTAGAGGCACAAATATAACAGAAATACAACTCCTATCTTGGAAATTATGAATTAATTCTTAATTCTTGTAAATTATGAATTAATTATTGTAAATGTGAGCTAGTTTTATTCAGGAAGACGGTAGATAAAACAAGTAGTGATATGAAAAACAAATGGAAGAATTTTAGTATAAAGTTGGTTAAAGGTACAGAATTATTAGCAACAAAATTCATATTTAGTCATAATTTTAAAATATAATCTAAATTATAAATTTCATATAACACAATAAATAGACAACGCTCATAAAGCATTCGTAATAGCAAGAAATCAATATTCAAAATTCCTATCACCTAGAATAAAAATAATAGCATAGTTTAATAAGACCAATTTTGACTTACGGATGTTCAATCTGGTACAATATAAATACATATAATATGGAGCTTCTAAGAAAACACGAAAGAAAATGTATCATTCATTGTTTAGGAAAATTTAGAACACCAGAATCCAAATATTGATATTATAAATATAATATATAAAGCAGAAAGTGTGTTTGTTTATATATTTGTTGGGTTGTTTCTGTCAGATTCCAGTTAAAACTTCAGATTCGATTACAACCAAATTTTGCAGGAACATTTTTAGGAACTTGGAAGGAGTAGCTCCGTAATGGGTAGGATTACTAAACAAAAATTGTTCCACAACATTATTTTTTTAATCCATGGTTAAAATTTTATTGCTAGAGGAACGGTTTGAGACAGTTGTATGACGATCAGACTCAGAAGTTTGCTCCGGATAAATGGACGGAAATTTGAAAATACCACAAATATTTTAAATAATGTTTGATTAAAAAAGAAAAAAGATGGAGTTATCGTGACTCACGTGAGACATAATAACAAATTTAGTCTTTCCAGAAATATTTCAGAAGACGAGCATCGATAAAAAGTAGTATATATTCTTCAAACTTTTTTTAGGTTTTATATATTCTGTTGATATTTAAGTTATTATTATGAAAAGGCCTTGGTAGTTTAATAGTTAAGCACGTGGCTTATTAACAGTTTGTATGTGAAAACTCACATACATCCTAAAAATATGAAATTAAAGTTTAACAACAATTTAAAAATAAAGGTACTCTCCACCTAGGTCCTAATCTATATGGAAAAGCCTTTAATATGGTGTGGTTGGATTTCTTAATCTATAAACTTTTAAAATTGTCGGTTCCCAAATATTTAATTTCAATTATATTGAGTATGGTATGTAAAAATAAATTCTATATTCAAAATAAAAATAAAATGCTGGAAAACGTTTTTGTATTAAAAATGGATTACTACAAGGTACTTACAGTTAATGCACCAATTCTGTTTTCAATATATATAGCAGACTTATTAAATTTATTAGCTTAGTTTAGGGGTAATAGTTATGAGTTACCATTTGCTGACAGTATAATAATTTACTCAGCCAAAAGATACGGTGGACAGCATTAAACAAATGGTGTAAAACATGTTTAATAAATATGTAATAATTTTACATGTTTTATAATTACTGTAAATAATTACTGTAAAATTTGGTTGCTCAAAATTAATTACAGCAAATGTGAAACAATTTTGTTTCGAAATACTGTAACCAAAACAAGTAGTAGAAGTTTAGAAAAATATTAGTAGAAAAGTTTCCGATAAATAAAGTAGAAGCATATACGTTTAATGGTCAGCCGATCACTGTACTCAATCAAATTTCAATTCTAGGTCTTGCATTTAATAAAATGTTAAAATTCGAAGTTCATATAAATAATTTGATTAAGAAACTGAAGAAAACTTACAATCTTCTAAAAATTTTATGCAAAAATAAATGTGGACCAATCAAAGTAGTCACCAAAATAGCTAAAGCATTACAATTAGGCAAAATTGACTACGCTATTTCCATTTATGGTTATAGTCCTGATGGGAAACTCGCTAAAATACAAGAACAACTAAATCAGGCCGGGCGGATTGCACTCAGAGCTTTGAAAACCACCAATATTGACAGCTTGTGTATTGATTCCGGTTTTCCTACATTTGCTGAAAGAAGAAACCTAATTGCAATGAAACTATTTTACAAAAAACTTAATGCCCATTGGCAGCCCCTACATAAACTAAATACTGCCATTGTCAATAATGATATTATAATATCAATACAGTCTGCCAAAATATAATATCATTCGATACTGCAGTTCCAAAAAACAAAGAGAGCATGTCTTGGCTATTTAATCTAATCAATTATATAGATACATCACTCAATATAATCACTCAATATAACAAAGAAGTCACAGGCATTATAACATTCTAACTACTATATCAGTACACGGTGCAAAACTCCCCCACTGATACTTATGGAATATTTACGGATGCTTCAAAAACAGAAAGCGGTGTTGCCTTTGCCTTTGCTATAGTTGATAAACAGAAACTGCTTCTTAAAAAATCTTAACACAAGAAACTGAAATATAAAACGCGGAGGTAGTGGTTATATTATATTAAGCTCTTAAACTTGGTACTCACTCGAACAAACATTTAATTAATATCTATTCTGATCGTTTATGTGGCCTTAACGCAATTAAAAATCTGTCGCACAAACAGCGTATGGTTAAAGCGATCAGGAATACGTTAATGACAATAAATAAAAGCATAAAATTTATATGGGTTCCAGGTCACAGCGGAATCGATGGTAATGAACTGTCAGATGAAGAGAATTTTTGTTAATTAACAATATTCAATTCTCTGCCTATGATGGCCCTAGGAGTTGAAGGCTTTATTAATATTGCGTACTTCTTGTGTGTTTACGTAATATTGGAATAAATAAATAAATAAATAAATAAATAATTTAAAAAATTTTTTATAAATAAAAATATTTACTTTTTATATATTTTGAATAAAAATTTTTTCTATTTATTTATTTTTTTTATTTCTAATGCATTGAAAAAGTATTAAAATTCAATCAATTCCTATTTTATTTACATTTACATTTAGTTCTTTTTTCGTTTTACGTTTTTCTTTTTATCTTTTTCTAATATCACATATTCGATTAATGCAATTGTGTGGTACAAAAAAAAAAAACAAAAAAGAAAACATATTTAGTTTATTTTTACTCTTGTACTACAATAATTATTCTCTTAGCTCAATTGCATTATTATCATAACCCCGTTTCTCTTGTGTTTCTGTTTTTTTCCTTTTTATTTCATCTTCTAATTCTAATTGTTCAGAAGTTTTTGCCCAATCCTGTAATTCACCAGTTGCCCAACACCAATATATTATTGCACCAACAATATAAATAGCAGCTGATATATAAAATACAATTTTCCATTCATCATGAGACTGTTATAAATTCAAATGAGATAAATTATTAAAAATTTTAATTTGTCATTTAGTAGAAATTCTGTATCATACCTTATTCTGTACAATGTAACCAGTTAACATTGGGCTAACAATTCCAGGTATTGTTGCAAATGTATTTGTAACACCCATTAATACACTTGCATGTTGTGGTGCTATATCTAAATGATTTACTCTAAAATTTAAATAAAATATAATAATAGCAAATAATTTATGAATAGCTAAAACTTACGCAAAACCAGACCATGCAAATGCACCTAATCCAACAGCTGTTGTTATACATAAAACAGACCAAACCGGATGTAATAAAAATGCCGCTAATGTCATAAAAACTGTTTGTGCTAAAAACGCACTACAATTAAAATATTTTCGTACTTGTGTTGTTGTCATATAGCCTTTAACTTGAACCCAATCTGCTAAATAACCTGAAAAACCTAATAAAATACCCATAGCTAAATATGGTACAGCTGATAAGAATCCGGTTTTATCTAAATTAAAATTCAATGTGTCTGGAATACAAAAATTATGTTTAAATATTTTTTAGCTTTTGCATGATCAAACAGTTTATGTAATACCTTTTAAAAA
Organism: Poecilobothrus nobilitatus; assembly: GCA_947095535.1. Classification (NCBI taxonomy): domain Eukaryota; kingdom Metazoa; phylum Arthropoda; class Insecta; order Diptera; family Dolichopodidae; genus Poecilobothrus; species Poecilobothrus nobilitatus. Next base: position 118,932,099 of record OX352774.1, read on the forward strand.
AGTTGGTAATTGTGTTAACATTGTGTAGAAACCCCAATTTTCTGAGAAATGTGATGCAACAATTGCATATACTGCTGTTGATGTAAATATAGCTTTCCATGGATGTTTAATTACTTCACCTTTTTTTGTACCAAGCATTGCTTGTATATATTCAGCTTCTTCTTTTGGACAATGTGGATCTAATTCTGGACCAGATCTTACAACAATTGTCCATATTATAAACCATACACATCCAATTGCCCCGAATACATAAAATAAACTCTCCCATCCATAACTAGCTGCTAATAGTCCAGAAGCTGGCATTGCAACAACTGTACCAGCATAATTACCAGCAAATGCAATTGACGCCATACGTGAACGTTCTAATGGTGGTGACCATCTTGCCCATACAGCATGAATACATGGGAATGTAACACCCTACATACATTTTAAGCCGTAAATTAATAAAAATAAATATAAATTGTTTAAAATTAACTTACTTCAAAGATACCTTCTACTATTCGAACTGCTAATAACATTTCAAGGCTATGTTTTGCTGCTAATGGTGTTAACAATGTTAGAACAGCAGTTGTTCCTATTCCAATTCCAAATACCTATAAACAATTTTAAAGTTTAATGCCTAAAATTAAATATTTCCAGATTAAAAATAAAAAAAAAAAACTTTTACATAATTTCCTCCAAATTTTGATGCTAAAACACCGCCTAAAAATTGTGTGAAAATGTAACCATAAAAGAATGAACTTAATATTATTCCTCTTTGTTTTGAGTCCCAATCAAAATCTTGTCCCCAATATTCAGTACCATTTTCATAATAATGTGTACGATTTTCTGTCATTGCAACAATGGCAACACTTAAATTAACACGCAATGAATATACATTAAAAAAACCAAAAAACGCTAATAAAACTACAATATAACGTTTTTTTCGCCAAAAACGCCATGTTAATGGTTCAGATTCTTCCAATTTTTCACTAAAATAAATTACAAAAAAATATTTGTATTTTAATGATGATAAAATAATTATTTTATTTTAATGTTTTAAAAATGCTTACAGTTTTGTTCTACTTTCCAAATAATGACCATTTTCAGTTTTATTTTCGGTACCAGCAGTCATAACAGAAGTTTTTGTAAATTAGATTTGTGATACTATTTGTGAGACATAAGTTCCTTAAGTTTTGTAGGTCGCTTGTTGCTTACAGTTTTTGTTGCTGTTGCGAAAATTCTATTTTTAAGTAGTAGTCGCTTATGGCAGATGCACCTTTAAAAATCTGCAGTTTAAAAAATAGTAAAATACTAAGTACGTTTAAGAATAATTAAAAAAAAACAATAAAAAAAAGTTTAAAACACCAAAAGTTTAGGTCTGCGAGTTGGAAAAATTAACCTAAAAAAATTTGATTTTATAACAAATACATTGATAACCCAATCACAATTCTTTATGATACTATATGTTATTGGTATGTAAAAGTTTTAAGTGTAAAAGCAAAAACAAACAAGAAATTTAGGATGGCGATTACTGCTATATTTTCAAATGTGAATAAGAAAATTCTATTTAGTTTTATACAAATCAGAAATTTTGTTTGTTTGTTTGTTTCCTTATAACTAAAGAACAAGTTACATGAATTAAGCGAAATTTTACAGAAAGAGTTCCTTGTTGACTGTAAAGGGTTATAGACAATGTTGAATTCTGTTTCTTTAATCCGTTTCAGAATAAGAGCCAATTAATGGTTTCCAGTTTTTTAATTGTCCAGGTTAGTTTTCTAATTGATCCAGGTTTTTTGTTTTAAATTTATTAATCTGTCGCAGTATCTGAATCAACTAATGGTTTTTTTTTTTTTTTATTGTTGGGTTAATAGGTTTGAACGATTTTCTTCAATACTTGCTGAAACATTATCCCATGCTAAAGGAGTTACGTATATTAATTTAGTTTCGATTTATTGTTCCATTGTACTCTCACATTTAATTCAAGCAAATTGTGCTAAATTTTACAGGCGCTTTTACAGTTCTAAAAAAATCCAAAAAATATTTTTCCTACATTCCCGTTAACGTGTTGCGGCATTTGAGGCAACTACCGATTTTTCTTTTATGGTCCTGACTGAATGGTTTGATGGATTGACTACAAAATTTGCAGAACTTATTCCATGCCGAATATTATTTAGGAGCTTATTGGATTATTTGGTTTACAATTCATTAACTCGTTTGGTTTATTTAAAAAAAAAATTTGCAATTGAATGGCACCTTAAAAAATGCTTTTTAAAAAAGTTAAGAAATTCAAAAAAGAAATTAACGGAAACTGACACAGTTTCTTATAAGTTTCGATAAAATTTTATATTTATTAACTGTGCATTTTATACTAAAAAATGTACCATTAAATATTATAGATTTACAAGGTTCTGTATGAATACAAACGATAAAGTGTAGTATTCAAATCATTGAGATAATCAAATAGTAAATATTTCCTTCTCGAAATATGCAATACAAAAGAAATTCTAAGAACTTCCAAATTTTCCGGACAATGCCGTATCTGTTAGTAAAATAAGTTAAAAGTAAAGTAAATTTAATTAAAAAACAAGAACCCTTAATTATGGGGTAATCACTATTCAAAGTTAGTCTATGGTTAGTAATTGAAAATTTTTTTTTTAATATTATTGAATTAGAAACAAATCGTGGATTTAAAATGAATAATTCGATTGTATCTTTCACAATAAAATATTCGAATGATTGGTATTCAAAAATTGTTTTTTTTGTTTTGTTGATTTTATTAAATAACAGATTGTATAGGAAATTTTTTATAATATGTAAACTTTTATATTTAAATAATATTTTTCTAACAAATTTAACTTGAAAAACAAAAAAAACGAGGAAGAGTGCAGTAGAGTAGACTGTGTCAACTCTGGGATACCCGTATGAACGTAATATATCCTGTTTCTATAAAACTTGATCATCTTTTAAAAACATTCAGATGTTTTAGTACCGAACTACAGAGATATATTTATGTAAACTGTGGAGTTGTATGACAGCTACCTGAATCTATTGCGCCTAGCTTCATTAAGTTCCAATAGGTGCAAGAAGCCTGAACCGGCTGCTCTAGACCAACCAAATTTTACAAAAGTTGTTGGCCTATAACTCGACACCTCTTTACTAAATTTCAGGTTCCTAACTTCAATAGACACTGAGTTATTCTCATTTAAATGGATAAGTTGTATGGTAGCTACCCGAACCCGTCGCACCACCACAACCAAATTTTGCAAAAGTGGTTGCCATAAAATTGCAAGAGAGAAGTTGTATGGCAGCTACCCGAACCCGCCGCACCACCACAACCAAATTTTACAGAAGTTGTTGCCATAAAACTTGATCATCATTTACAAAATTTAGGAAACCTAGCTTGAATAGATACTGAGTTATTTCTATATAAAGATAGAAGTTGTATGGCAGCTACTCGAACCCGCCGACCGAAAATGTTGGATTTAAATAGTAAAACTAACAATTTTGCAAAAGTGCCGTAAAAAAATTTCAGCCTCCTAGCTCCTTTATTCTTTGAGTTATCGTGCGGACGGACGGACGGACGGACGGACGTACATGGCTTAATCGACTCAGAATTCGATTCTGAGCCGATCCATACCTTTGACACTATATCTAGCTCGACTCCTTTAAGGTGTCACAAACGTAATGGCAAATTTATTATACCCTTGAACATAGTTCATACGGGTATAAAAAAGAAAAACACAAAATTAATTGTTTTAACAAAAAATTATTTATTTCTTTACCATTTTTAATCTTTAGTTTATTGTTTTATTATTTAAATGTTTAATATTCATCTAAATGATAAATAATAAAAATTACTTGTCATTAGACTGCTTATATTTAGTATTAAAATATTTAATTTAAAAAAAATTTTTTTTTTTTATTTTTATTTCTACGTTTAATACACACAAATAGTTTAATAGGCAGTTTTTTAAATACTTTTTTCTCTATATTTCTATAATTTAGTTCTTACAAAAGATCTAATCTAGAAGTTTATGTAAATGGTTAAGGACTAAAATTGATAATAAAAAGTTTTAATAAAACATTAAAAAGTATCTATAATTAAGCTCTAAATAATTGTTTTCATACAGTTGATTTTAATTGGGATGCAATGATTTCTGTATATGATTTTATAGTTTCTTGGGTAGTGTTGTTGTAGTCCTTTGAATTGTGTTGTGTTTTATTAGCAAATAAAAGTAACGAGGCAATATGTAAAACCAAAGGATTTTAATGGAGCATATTTTCGAAAAACCAATGAAAACAGTTTAGAATATTGTGACTTGCTTTAAAATTTGTTCTTACAATTTTATGTGTAAGAAAATATTGTGAAAAATCTACAGAGACATTTAAGAAAACTTTGTACATATAATTAAAAAAAGCTGTTAATACACCTACAAAAATACAATATTAAAACTTTAATTCTTGCGATTTATTTTGAAAACTGACAGATGGTTAAGTTACAGGGTGTTTAAAAAAGCATAATTTCAAATTTAAAAAAATTATTAGTAGTTCTGATAGGAGAGATACAAAAAAATTTTCTGAGATAACTTATGCTAATTCTTAAAAATCTTCCTTCTTTCAAAATTCCTTTCAAAGATTCTAACTAACAGCGTGCCGGATAAATTAAGGTAGCATTATATTTTGCAAAATTTTGTTTTCACTTAACGGTAAATTTAAATACTAAATTGTAAAAACTTGTGTAATTTTGATATTGATTTATATAGATAATAAAAAATGTTCTATCGTTTGGCGTTTTTAGATTGAAAAAATGTTAAGCAGAATCTGATATATATACATTTGAAAAAAGGGCAACTTTGAAGAGCTGTAGTTCTGTAATGGGTACGGCTACATAAAAATGTTATTTGAAACATTATTTACAGATATCTATCCAGGGTTTAATTGTTCTATTTTAAATCGTGAATCAATGGTTAATTAATTTGTTGCAGTATGAAACCAATACGTTCAGATTATTATTCTTATTCTTTTAGTTATGCAAATGAAAGTTTAATAATATTATTTAATTGTCATCGTACAAATATATGAAAGCTTTGTAGTAAAGCCTATAGTAAAGCTTTCAAAATTCTGAGAACTTCATTATGTTTATAATTGCACTTTTGCTTGTTATATTAAAGGTAAACAAATAAAAACGCTTATCTCAACAAAATTAATCTTGGATTAAAACAATTAAAGTATAAATATATCAAAATATGATAACCGAAAATTTTAGTTCCATTCCATTCGAATAATAAGAATTGTTAAAGTGATTAATTATTTAACTTTCTTTTAATTTGAGGAATTTCAATTAGTGACAGTACTAGCTAATTAATTAGTTTGAATAAATTTTTTTTTTTGTTATATTATTTTATATACGTATACATATATGTATTTATAAGTTATTTTTATGTGTAATTAATTTTGAAATAGTATCAAGTTGCAAGGTTAAGTATTGTTATATTTTTATACCCTATTTTTATACTATATTCAAGGGTATAATAAATTTGTCAATACGTTTGTGACACCTTAAAGGAGTCGAGCTAGATATAGTGTCAAAGGTATGGATTGGCTCAGAATCGAATTCTGAGTCGATTAAGCCATGTACGTCCGCCCGTTCGCACGATAACTCAAAAAATAAAGGAGCTAGGGGGCTGAAATTTTTTTTACGTCACTTTTGCAAAATTGTTAGTTTTACTATTTAAATCCAGCATTTTTGGCCGCCGGGTTCGAGTAGCTGCCATACAACTTCTTTCTTGATATGGAAATAACAACAACTTCTATAAAATTTGGTTGTGATGGTACGACAGGTTCGGTTAGCTGCCATACAACTTCTCTTTTTAAATTAAAATAACTCAGTGTCTACTGAAGCTGGGAATCTGAAATTTAGTAAAGATGTGTCGAGTTACATGCTAACAACTCTTGTAAAATGTGCTTGCGCAATAGATTCGGGTAGCTGTCATACAACTCCACAATTTATATAAAGATATCTCTGTAGTTAACGTCGGTTCTAAAACATCTGAAAGTTTTTAAAAGATGGTAAATTTTATAGAAACAGGGTGTATTAAGTTTATACGGATATCCCAGAGTTAAAACAGTCTACTCTACTGTACTCTTCCTCGTTTTTATTATAAGCATAATTTTATTTAAATAATTCTTTAGTACGTATTAAGTGCTTATAACGGTAATGTGCAAAAATAAAATGCGGAATAATTCAATTTTCCGCTAATAAACATTTATTTTAATTTAAAAAGTATTATATCGTATCAGTATAGATCCATTTAAAGTTATATATTACTTATTCGTTTCGTTTAGGAACTAAAATAGAGTGTATTAATGATAACTTGAACAGATATTGTTTAAATTTTATCTTTTAAGGCGTTACGTTCTATAATTTGCATATTTGATCTATTTGCTTTGTATCGATATGCAATATACAAACAACTTTAAACGCACAGTTTCCAGCTAATAACAATAGTTCTTTCGGAGAAGGAAAATCTTCCAGATATATTAAAAATTAAAAACGAAATTTTGATGAAAAGCATTGTGCGTAAGTCACCGACCTTCCAGTCGAAATGGCTGTAGTTCAAACCACTGTGACGCCAAATAATGATACATATATATCTAATATATATATAAAGGATCCGTAAAATATGGCGAATATATTTTTAAACTAAATCTGAACGAAATAAATAAATAAATAATTAATAAATTTGTTTTTTGGTTTGCTATCACAAATGTTTGGTACGAATATAATATTAGGTACATTAAAAACGAGAAAATAAATTAGTTAAGTTCAAGCTCTCTTTTAAAAAAATTCATATATATCATAACATCTGGTCTCAGACGGTATCAAAAATTTGTGGTCATTATACTTGTACAAAAAAAAGAAATAAATGGACTGGTTTGGCAACATTTGTTCTATGTTCTTCACACATTTTTCGAGTCGAGTGTAGAGTTACGGGTCCAGAGAATTTATTGCGACCTCAATGTTCAAAAACATGTAGATTTTTAATAAAAATTGAATAGATATTAACATGCTTCTTTGGTTTTCTTGCAGAATTGGATAACATGTTTTCCAAGTCAATAAGGAGTGCAATGTCAATGACAGTCAATGTTCCATATAATATAAAAGTTAATTTTCATCTATACAATTTCTTAACAATGTAAATAAATATGATTATGAAGCTAAAAAAGTCAAATCGAAAGGAAAATATTTTAATTAAAAATTAATGATTCCCTTAAATAAATAAAATTTAGAGAATAATTTTTTAATTAAATCAGTTCTAGATTTTATGGAATAGATTATCGCTTTTTTAAATACATGCGACATGTACATATTTTGAATTCGCGCCTTCTTAGTTAATAAGTCACGGGTAGGATTTTAACTTGAACTCCTTCAATATTTCAAAACTATCGGCTATTGAGGCCATTACAAATCGGTCGACGAATATTATTATTAATTTATATATATATATATATATATATATATATATATATAATGTTTACACTATAATTGTTAGCATAGCAGGAAAATTTGTTTTCGATTAATAAAATCTGCTACCTGTGTAAGATTTGAACCCACGCTCCTTCAGTTAATAATCCATGTGAATAGCCACTAGACCTCTGAGACTATTTACTTATTTATTTATATTAATATTACAAATCGCATAGGATATTGCAATATTACAAAACAATCGGCTACTAAGCCGATTATAGGTCGAAAATTATTATTAAATTATACACTAATATTATTTATTTTGTTTAGTTTATTTATTTATTTGTATTATTTTTATTTATTTATTTATATTAATATTACATACATAAATGTAATACAATATTATTGAACCATCGGCTATTAAGCCCATTATAGGTTTTTATACTATTATAAAATAATATACTAATATTATTTATTTTGTTTATATTATATACAATATATTTACATTATATTTTATCGTAAGGGGGGTATGTAAAGAAAAAAAAACACTTACGACCTTTGCAGGAATCGAACCCACACTCCTTCGGTTAATATACCACACGCCTACCCACTAGGCTACCGAAGCCACTTGTATTAATATTATACAAATAACGATTAACATATCATAAATTGCATACTTTTAGGTGGATCAATTATATACTTTTTAAATAAAATATTATTATTAAGTTATTAATTCTAAAAGATTATATTGTATTAATCCCAATAAGTTTAGCACGTATTTATTTTGAGCGGGAAATTTACATTAGAAAAAAATTCTTAACAGATGGCGTTTTAATTAATATTTTTTTTTATCTTTATTTTACTTACTGTTTTTTTAGTATTTTATAGAATGAATTTCTAAGCTTTTTTCCTTAATTCTTGATTAAATAAAAATAAATGTGATACAGAATAAAAAGTAATTTTAATCTAAGTTATTACGAATAATAAAATACAAATTGAAAATTATTATTGTAGCAGTAAATAACGATGTAGATAATAAAAAAATTGTAAAACTTTATACTCTTACCTTTTATCGACAATTGAAATAAAAGGTTGCTTAAAAAAATTTTTATATCTCTTATCAGTTATCTAAAATCACGTATCTATCACTTAAATAAAAAGGTTACTTAAAAAAAATATATCATAAAGATTATTTTTGTTTTTGTTTTTCCTTAAAGAAAAAATTTTCAAAAAAATATACAAAAATCATGGCGAAAAATATTTTAAACGTGTCTGTTTTTAGTATTTCAAAATTATTTTACATTTTTTTTCTATATTGAATATAAGTTAAACAAAAATTAAGTTTTTAGTAATAGTAAACAAATTTTTCTAGTTAAGAAGGAAAAAATTAAGGTGGATAGACAATACACTAAGGAAACACCAGTACAACATAAGTCACATGGCCCTGGAGTGGACCCCCCAAGGAAGCAGAAGACGCGGGCGTCCAAATAACACCTGGAGATGCACCGTAATAAACGACCTCGACAGTGTAACCTCAAATGGGAGAATGCCAAATGGAAGCCCTATGTTCCCTCGAGGAGTGAAATAGACAAAGAAAAAAAAAATAGTGAATAACATAATGAATTCATTTTGAAAATTTTATTCATTTTATTTATTAATAGAAAGCCTTTTAGCATTTTAAGATTCAAGATAGGCTTGGTAGATATTTTTATTTTCATGGCAGTCATTTTTTCTATTTCTCCATGTGCAAAATTAATTTGTTTTTGGGTTGTTCTGAAAAAAAATCAGCAAATAATCTTATAAAAATAAAAAAAAATTATTCATACTGTCAACTCTGGGATATCCGTATGAACGTAATATATCCTGTTCCTAAAAAACTTGATTATCTTTTAAAATTTCAGATGTTTTAGTACCCACGTTAACTACCGACATATATTTATGTAAATTGTGGCAGCTACCCGAACCTGTTGCACCAGCACAACGAAATTTTACAAAAGCTATTAATAAAACTCGATTAAGTTCCAAGATGTGCAAGATACGTGAACCTGCTGCTCTAGTCCAACCTAATTTTACAGAAGTTGTTAGCATGCAATTTTCCATCTTTTTACAAATTTTAAGATACCTAGCTTTAATAGACAATGAGTTATTTTCATTTAAAAAGAGAAGTTGTATGGCAGCTACTCGAATCTGTCGCACCAGCACAACCAACATTTTAAATACCTAGCTTCATTAGATACTGAGTTATTTCCTTTTATAAAAGAAGAAGTTGTATGGTAGTTACTCGAATCCAAAACACAAAATATTCTTACATGAATTTGTAGGGTCTCTATTTTTACCGACCGCATACATTAATGTATAAGGTAAGTATTGTTTTCATACTAAAAATTTGTACCCGAGATTTTGGCAAATATGCACTACTCCGGTGTTGAGAAGGCTGTAAAATTTTTAACATAAATATCTCGAATTGATTAGCTTTTGGAGCAAATCGGACAACCGCAAGTAGTAGTTTACTAGTGTAATTTTTAAGTTTTTTACGAATATTTCGTAACAGAAAAATTTTATGACAAAAATTTTTTGATCCGACTAACTTTAACTTTTATTTAATTTTTTTTCTAAGTCCAAATTTCATATATAACACTCCATATGATTTATATGAAAATTTTTTTTTTGTTTTTTTTTTATATTTCTAAAAATTTATGTACCTACATATAAACATATGTACTTATGTCTATGCATATTATTCTTTTGTTGATGACATAAAATTAAAACGGTAAAATTTTTGTTAGCAGATTCAATATTAATCTTATGTTTGTTTTGTATTTGTTTACAGTTTTTGTTATTTTTTACTTCTAATATTTTTGAATGAAAAAACAAATCATGTACATTACATAATGGAAATGGATGTATGAATGAATGTACATATTATACATATTTTTCTGATTTCATTACTTATTATTGTTATTGAGTAAAACAAAATGTTGTTAAATTATTAGAAGTTATTTTGTTTTAATATAAATTATTAGGTATGTAAAAAATCTATAAATTTTGGCATTGTACTTTTCGTGTAGTGGCGGGCGGTCCTGTGGTGGAGGCAGCTGATTTTTTTAGTTGAGATCCGGCCAAAACTTCGGGTAGCTCTCGAGCAAGTAACTTTTAGATCTCCACATTTTTTTTGAAATAGGGCCAAGAAATTTTAACTGCTAATCATAAAAATATTAATTTTATATGTAACAACTTTTTCTGTAGCCCCACCCATTGCGGAACTATAGCCCATCAAAGTTCGAAAAAGCTCTATATTGAAATTGTTATGACACAAACTGTATAAGGTATAATATGTAAATGGATGTATGAATGAATGTTCATATATTTTTGCGATTAATTCTTTGCTTAGTTATTATTGTTATTGAATAAAAAACAAGTTAGTTTGGAATTTTATTAAAAATAAAATTTAAGGACTGGCGAAATATTTTCTAGTATGGTGTGAATGTTTTTGTGTTGTTGTTTTGAATGTATATACAGTATAGAAACATAAAATTCGGAAAAAAAAAGAAAAAAGGAACAAAACAAAGACTCATATATTTCGCCAAAAATGATGTTAAATTATTAGAAGTTATTTTGCTTTGGTATACATATGTATGTATGGAAGTTATTATTTTCGTATAATAGCGGTCGGTCCTGTGGTGGGAACAGCTGATCTTCTTCTTCTTTTGTTGTACAAAATGAATTGATTTTAATTATTTTTGGTACTGTAATTGAATAATAAACAAGTGACAGTGTTACAAGAACACTCAAAATAAATATGGCTTTTATTTCTTGTTTTTTTTTTTTTTTTGTAATTCCATTTTTTGTAATAAAAAACTAGAATTGAATCAATTTAAAGATAATTAACTATAGGTAGGTACACATTGAATTGTATCAAATTTAAAATAAAGATGATGAAATGATGTAAAAATTGTAGAAGTAGAAGTAAAATTTGTAATTTGATTACCTGGCCTCTTGTTCATTTATTTTGACTTAGTAATTATATACTACATACATATATAATTAAATAATTTAATTCCACTATTATATAGTATATAAGTATTTGTTTTTGTAGCATGTCATCTAATGTTTTTCATTTATTTAAGCCTAATTTTAATATTTTAATTCGCTTCGCATGTATGCATATGCATATAAATTAGGATAATAATGAAAATTAAAAATTTTGTCAATGGTATCTATAAATTACGAATAAAATATAAAAATTTGCATTAAATATCATTATTTTAAATTTGTAAAAAGGAAAAAAAAAAACAAAAAAAAAATTATTAAATAAGTGCATTCAAAATGCCGTGATTCAAGGAAAAATGTTTTTTTTTTTTATGAAATACATTTTTATTATAATTGTTTTTAATGAGTAAACTTATGTCGTCTGATTTATATGTTAACAGAAATTTCATAGTACATAAAAAAAAATAAATCATAAATAAAGTAGTATGTAAAAACAAAGTGCACATTTTAAAAAATATCCAAAAAAATCAGTTTAGAATTATTATAACTACTTTTACCTAAAACAAATTTTTTTAGTTTTGTACATTTTAATTTGTATGTTTTACTTATGACAAATTTGCGCATAAGGGTTCAAATATTTGCAAGGTGTTTAAAAATAGTAAATATTGTATTTTAAATTCTTAACAACTGTTAAACACGGAAAAAAAATTTTTTTTTTTTCTGAGGTAACTTGTACTATTTCTTAAAGATTTTTTTGCTCAAGGAAGGACTTTCTGAGTGAAAGCGTTCCGAAGATATGAAGAATCAAAAATTTTACAAAATTCTGATTTTACATAACTGTTAATTGTGTTAAATATATCTATATAATTTTTAAATTGTTATATAAAGCTTAAATAATTTTCCGTCGTTTGATCGTGGGGTTTTTAATGGGTTTTTTTTTAACATATTTATCTATGACCAAAATAAACAGATAGACGGACAGACAGAGAACAAATTTTTATTTTTTGAATAATGTACTAAAATTACAGTTACTTAGTAATGAAAACTTTTCAAAAATTACTTTTTATATTTAAATCTGTCAACTAAGACCAAACACATTTTAGAAACAAACTAAAAAAATATGTGTGTTTTATTATATAAATTGATAAAGTGTATATTAAAATCTATAAGTCGGGTTTAACTAGGCGGAACAGAAATTCTTATATACATTCTTATTATACAGAATGCATTGTTAACATTTATTTGTAACTTAATTTATATATATTTTTTTTTTTTTAATATTGCATAATATAAATAAATAAAATTTTTTAACATGTTTAACTATTCATAGTATAGGTATCTACTAACTCATATGATATTTTAATTTTCTTAATTTTTCTATACTTTCTTCAATAACTATAAGATATTTATTTTTATACCGTAAATTCGATCATTAAAATCCGATTTATTTTAATAATCCAAATCTGAACAATCATTCATTATAAATTTATTTTGAATTGTTAAATTTCATTTAAAAATAAATATTTTTGCTTGTAATTTAAATGTTATAATGTTCCTTTTTAGACGAAAAGAAGTAGTTGGGAGTAGTTTGTATAAATGGATCGCAAATTTAACATTTTATCTACTCATTTTCAAAGGCTGCTGTCAGTAGTTGGGAAGAAAAGAGAATGTTTTGGTGTGTTTGCCTGGAGGGATAGTTGGACCGTACTTTTTCGAAAATGAAAATGTCACTAAATAGAGAACGCAATAGAAACATGATTACTGATCAATTACTAGTAACATGTCATTGCTATTGTCACATTTATGTGACACAATCAATTTTTTAAGAGATGACCGTGTAATCTCCAGAAATACCGATGTGAACTGGCCGCCAAGATTATGCAATATAACTCCATTGAACTTTTTCTTTGCGATTATGTTAAATACTATAGGTTTACTCTAATAAACCACAAACCCTCAATTATCTTAAATCCAACATAATTCGTCATTTTTAAAAAACTCCTGAGTCGAAATCGAAACTCCTTACATGAAATCATTTTTAAATAACAAATGCCATTAACCTAAATATCTAAAATAAATAAAAAATTAATATTGATATCTATGTAGTTTTTTGTATGTTGTTTTTATTTCAAGTCAAATATATATATGTATATTATTTGATTAGCCTTAATAATGGGATCCATGAGAATATTCGAAAAAAAGTCTTTTTAACTCTGTATTAATAAAAATGGGAAACTCGAAATCAATTACCTGGATTACTATTTGAACGAATATATCTATAAAAGAGCTTAAATTAATCGAATGGATTACTTCTCTGTTAGCTCATAAGGTAACACGTAAATAAAACCACATAATATGATGACACCAGAATTGCAACGGAATAAATTTTGACATGATGGATCAAGACTTCCAATATTATTCCACAATATTAGACGAGCTAAATGTAAACAAATTCTCTATCATCAAAACAATCTGGCATCTCTCAATATTAAATATGACACGCATGTTCTTCAAAAAAAGAGATACAAATTATGATTTTTTTTTATTTCTTTCCTTGATTTCTTTGGAAACGTTTTCAAGAAACAAGAAGAGAACAGAAAAAAATTAAAGTAAAAGTGGTCGGGTTGGTGATTTTAGTAAAGTTTTTAGTTTTTCTTTCTTTATATTTTTAAAATATATGCATATTAATATGTAGAATCAAAAAAAAACTTAAATAAAAATTTTAAAATTTTATAATTAATAATGCACAGCTGGGTCAGAACGATTTTTGTATTTTTTTTTTTGAAGGTTAAGTTAACATCTTGAATTTTTGGTTCAGAGAGAGTGTTATTTTTTAACAGCTTTTTATTAATTTATATATTAATTTGATAGCTAAATTTAAAAAAATAGTTAAAGAATAATAATAAAATAACTGAAAATTTGGCGGGAAAAATTTGGTTTCTTTCTCCTGATTTAAAAAGAAAAAAAATCGATTGAGGAGAATAAAATACAAATTTTTGTTTTGTGTTTTTCTGTAATTTAATTCAGAATAAATTAAAATCTTATTTTTTTTTTTAAAGATGAATGAAAGAAAACAGTTATTAATTGAGGAGATTTACATTTACGATTATGGGAATTTTCGTTTGTTTTAATTTTTTTTCACCGCGTTAAAGTTGATTTATTCTCTATAATAGAAAAAAAAAAAACCGTTGTCATAATATTTTGCAAAAATTTTGAGATAGTGACATATAAATATAAAGTCTTACTTTCACTTAAAATGTTTACATTAGAATTTGCAATAAAATTAAAAAAAGAGAAATTTGAATCAGGGATTCTCAAAGTGATGTCGGTGGCGAGAAATGAGAATAATTATATGATTTATTGGTAGGTATTGAAAATTCGCTTAACTTCAGTAAATGATTGCGTTTCTATTTCATATATATTGGTATAAAAATAAAATGACGGGAAATATAAAATTAATAGAAATCCATTCTTTTAACGCTAAAACTTTATGATCTATTTAAAAATATCACAACTTCAATTTTTTATCGAAAGCATTATTGAAAAACGATTATTTTGAAAAATCTTTTAATTACAATAAATGAATTTTGTTGTCTTTCACATTTAATATTAAATAAATGAATTAAATAAAGAAATATATGAAAAATTTAAGTGGAATTAATATTGTAAAAAAAAAATAATGGTACCTACCCATTTCAAAAAAATATTTAACAATCTGTGGTTAATTTCATATTTTAATAACTATAAGAAATTGTTAAATTAACAATCATAAGATATTAATTTTCACTGTCATGATGAACAGCATTATTAGCATTATTCAAATATAATAATAAATAAAAAAAAAAAAACAAATTTTATATATGTGAAATATTTTAAAATTTCACAAAAAAAAAAAACTAAAAACAATGCTAAAATTCATATTAATGAATACAGAAATAATTTTTTTTTTTCAGGTGTTTAATTCAGATACGACAATAATTAACAAATTTATGTGTCAAAACTGTTGACAGATGAAATATGTGGAAAATAAAAAATACATACAATATATACATACAATATAGGTATATAATTAATATATTAATAACGGTAATATATCATTTAAGTACTTTAAAAATTTTTAAGCTTTAATTTGTTAAAATATTAAAAACAAATTTTTTTTTTTTTTTTTGGTTTATAATTTTATTTTCTTTAAACTAAACACGTTTGAAGGTGAGATTCTATAACTCAACAATTAAATGCCCCTAGGTTTATTTTTGTTAATTTGTTTTGTTAACAGCTAGAAACAGCTAGAAATATTTTTTTTTTGTTTATATTATTTAGAAAAAGGCAAAAATGTATTTTTTTTTAATGGAATGTTCGCCATAGTTTGTAAGCCTTTGCTTTAAAAAAGAAATAATATTCAAATGTAATATTAACAAGGTTAGACTCATGATGACGTAAAAGTCGAAAAATGTATAAGAAAAAATAAAAAAATATTTTGTGCAAAGAAAAAAATTATTTATAATTATTGTTACCAAACGAAGAATTATTACTAACAAGGTTATTGAGTTTTTAGAACATATTTAAAAAAAAAAAATTGAGAAATTCGCTTTTTATTTTCATTTTGTCGTCCTTTCGTCCGTCTGTTTATAAAACTTTTACACCGTTGAATATAAAACAATGAAATTTTCTGTTATTTCTGGTGTTATTTCTTTTTTTTTTAAAATGTGCAAATAATTAGAATGTCTTTTTCCACAAATTTTGTGAAAAGTAAATTTGTATACATATTTCGGAAAGATCTGATTTGATCTGGAAGAACCCTGATTTATAAAATCCCTTCTAGTTATTTATTTAACATACGTATTTCAATGACAAGGTATTTAAAATTGTAGGCGCTTCAAATCACAACTAAACAAATTATTAAAACCCTGATTTTGTAATCTTTCCTCTAAAATCTTTCCTAATTATTAATTTTTCATATATATTTAAATAACAAGGTATTAAAACTAATTAGAAGGTATTTTGTAGTTCGTAACAAAATCAGGATTGCAATAATTATGTTTAGTAAATTTTGGAGCTTTAATTAATTTCAAGAATTTCAATAATTTATGTTTAGCGAATGTTTAGGGGATCTAATCAAAGTATACCTGTTAAAAAATATTTTTGACTTTATTTCTTTTTTAAAAATAAAGCCAAAGCCAAGCCAAAAATAAAGAGTCCATGATTTTATCTTTATTTGAAATGTAAAATTGAAATAAGAAAAAAAAATTTTTTCATTTCAGTTTTATTTCAGATAACCATTTTTTTGGCTTTATAAAGCAATAGGAAAACAATTTAATATATTTGTTTTTGCATTTTAGTACCGTTGAGTGAAATCCAAATTTTGCAAGATTTTGCTTCGTTTAAAAATCCGGTACGCTTCCAGATAGAACTTTTAAATTTAAATAGAAGAAAGAGTTTTTAAAAATTAGCATAAGTTAACTTTAGATTTTTTTGCACATTCCCCAAATTCAAACTTTTAGTTTTGCATTCTGCCATAGTTTTGTTGTGTAATAAATAAGTGTCAAAATTAGAACAATTTTTAGGTAGAGCGAGAAATAAAGATTCTGGAAGAAGTTTTTTCTTAAGAGTATTCAATATATTACAATTAGTAATTTATAAACAAAATTTTTTAAAAGAAATATAAAAGTTCTCAAAACTCTTAAAGCTATTGATAAAGCTATATGATGAATTGTTATGAATTAACCAGCTGCTAGTGAAAATTCTAAAACTAAAAGTGTCAAAGCTTGCCAATTAACCACTTTTCTTTTCAAGCCCAAAAATTAGGTAAATAAGTACGTCATACATAAGCATGGTTTAAATAATCAGAAAATAATTGGATTGGAATAATATGATCAAGAACTACATATTATGTGTTGTGTAGACAAAAAAAATCTAGAAATATAAAAATCCTATAATAAATATAGAAAAAAATTGAAGCAGAGAAAATTAATATGCAGTAGATATATTGTATTAAGTAATTGATTATAACAATATCACAAAGTCCTGAATACGATTTTGGAAGGAGAAGAAGAATCAATTTTAAGTTCTCGCTATAAAGTATTTGCTAAATGTAGAAGTTAAAACCATAAAATAAGGTTAACTAATATTTGATTAAGATCAATGAATTTGGATATATTTGAATATTCCATTTGATTAAGATAAGAGCAATCTGGATCAGGATATCTAATAAAAAATTAAAAATAAGATAGAGAGAATGTTGCATTAAAACGCCTATATAAAGAAAAATATTACAAAACGCAGAGCTTTAATTTCAGTTATTTTTTAAGTTCAATTTCGTTAGGCTAAATAACAATAATTTTAAATGGCTTTAATAGGATAAAGTTTAATTTAATAAAGTAGGATAAGCTTTTAAGAAAATAATTAATTAACAAACAACAGTTACACTCGTTTGAAAAAGTACTTTTTATAATTGAAAACAATTTAAAATTAATGAAAGGAAAATCAAAACCTTGACGTACATTTGAACAACGGTTGTTATATCAATTAGTTATTTTAAATTTTTTTTTTATTTTCATCATTAACGAACCGAAACATACAAACAATAATAAAAATTAAAAAGAAACCTTAATAATATGATTTGTTAAAGAAACGATTAATTATCGCAAAGGAAAAATAAAAACAAAATTTTGCAAATAAAATTAAAGTTAATTGTAAATATTTTATTTAAATTTATTTATTTTTATTTTTCACTAATAATAAAAGTTTATTGCCGCAGTTCAAGAATACCTGATTAAGTAACAAAATAATAATAATAATAATAAAAAATAAGAATGTTACAAAAATTGTTAAAAATATACGTTAAAAATTTTTTTTTGTCAAAACTACCGGTTATTTGTTTCGAAAAAAAAAAAAATAAGAGACATTCATTAGCTAAAAAGAGATACAAAATGGTAAGAAAAAGAGACAAAAAATAACAAAACAAAAATTAAAAATCTAAATTTTTGTTTCATTAATTTCGATACCATATTTTATAATGTAAACAATATTTATGTGCAGGTGTGGAAAAAAAAACTATTTTTAATCACCTGTGCATCAGTGCTGACTAGAAAATGTGTTCAAAGAATCCTAAAATAATTTTTCCTTTCAGATGTAGACCTAAAGTCTCTTATATTGTAATTAATTAAAACATAAATAAGCAAAGTGGTTAAAAATTCAAAAAGTCTTTTAAGAACTTATTAAAATTAAAATAAGTTACATTTTATTCTAACATATGATGTAATTGTTTGAAGTCGTCGCTTCTTTTTAATCTATAGATCTTAGGTTCAAATCCTGATTAGATCATATATCCTCTCCCATAGCTGGTGTTGACCATGAAATCCCAAAAAAAAGAAAATTACAATTAATACCAAGGTTGTATTTCATCAAACACTTATCACTAATCAAACAATCATTTTTTTAATAAATTTTGTTAGACCATATTTGTCATTTTTGTATGGTCTCAATAAAGTTTTAAACATACATACTCAATAAAGTTTTGATTAATGAAAAACACTCACTTATCAAAAAACTTGATTATTTGATTAGTGATAAGTCGTTGGTGGAAAAGGGCCCAAATTTCAAAAATTAGAAATTCCAAAATTTAAAATCATAAATTTTATACCAATATTCAAAAATGTCAAATTCCAAATATATTTTTGAGATTCCCTTTGATTTTATAATTTTGTAATAAGTGACTTTGTGGATCACCAAAGCTTCTTGTATGTAATAAAAGAGAAGAACTTATTATGGTCAGAATAAGTCATTAAATAACTTAAAGTTACACGACTTTATTTTAACTGCATATGTTAATTTACGTTTTGTTTTGAATATGTATGTTATTTTTTGTGTCACGTCACTGAAATGTTCTACGTTGTATTTGCAATTAAAATGGGAAAGTCAATTTAAATAAATGAAAAATTCAGTTTTCTTGTAACGTTTATGGTGTTATGCAAAGTAATAACTGTACATTTGTAAAAAAAAAAAGAAAAAAAATGTTATAAAAGCTAACCTGTATTTTGCAACAATTTACTTATGCGCAGATAAATCTGATCTATTTTAAATGTTGTCAGCGTTGTGGTTGTCTACACTGAAAATTAATCCGGAAAATAAAGCAGAAATTAATATTTTTATTATTTTTGTTTTCTCTTTTTGTTTATTATAAAAAACTTTCGATTCTTAACTTGTTTTTTTTAGCATTTTTTTATTTTTTTTTATTTTTAATACAAGTACCCGGCCAAATAATAAAACAAAATACAAATAAACTTAAATTTTAAACAAAAGAACTGGTGGTAAAAAAAATTTGCAATTTGATTTGATGAATATAAAAAGATTAATTTTATCATTTATTTTATAGCACTGAGCTTGGCAAAAATAATTACAATAATGATAACTGAATAAGAAATCAATTTGTTTTAAATCACCTTTTGTGATCGTTATAATACTTAAGTATTTTTATTTTTTTTGATTTAAATAAAATTTCACTTTTTTTAACAGGTGCAAAACTGCTATTTTTTATCCGCGTTGTTGTTTTTTTTCCGTTGTTAACGGTAACTACTTTAAAACGCGACTGATCGTTTTTTATTAACCATAATGATTAAATATTAAAAGCTTTAATATTAATGTTTTAATTTTTTTGATTTATTGTAACATAAAAGTTTGGAGGCTATTAAAGCTAATAGATTTCGCACACTCTTCTTTCAAAAACAAAAATGAAGAAAAAGCTGTAGGTAAGCTTTAAGTATACAATTAGATTGAATTTGAGTTTTACGGTAAACGTTAATATCGTAACTCAAGAATTAAATAAGAAAATATTTAATTAAATGTTTTTTATTTAATTGATTTTGATTATGATTATAAAAAAGTTTAATTGAGATAAAAAGTTAAATGAATGTTATTAAAATTACGCAAAGAGATGAGTTAAATTTAACAGACCAGAATGATTCTGATGAGAATTATAATGGATGAGATTTAGCAACATACCATGTAATTTATTATTAAAGGAAATTTGTTTCTTGAATAAAAATTTGGATAAGTAAAATATAAACAAAACATGAACGTAAAAACCAATTTAAACAAAAGAATATATGATGAACAAAAATTTGATGAATGTAGTTGAAGCTAGACTTACCAAGTAATCTTTTTATTTTAGGTGAATAGGTGCCTGTAAGAAATTACAGTTATTATTAGTATTTTGGGCTAATTAGGCTTAGTATAGATACTAAATGCATTATTTTGATATAATTGAGTTAAAACAAGATCGTAAATTCTTTTGATATTTACAATTGACATTAATTGTTTTGTCAGAAACATTTGGATTTAAGTCAATATAACAATTAAACACATGCGTTAACAAAACAAAGCCCCATGCGTTAAGAGGCTTCAAACTAAATCATAATGTATATTGATTATTTAAATACTATGGAATTAAAAAGTGATGTAGGGTCAAATATATTATACGGCTTCTGCATTCACTGTATTCTTCTGATTCATTGATGTGAGTTAAATATAAAAGCAAAAAATTTTAACAGTGGGTAAAGAAATAATCAGTGTTACATATATATAAAATTTTTCTCAAACAGTAGTTTCTCAGTCGACATTGTGGCGTGAACACATACAGTTTCTAGAAAAACGGTTTCTAACAATTTTTAGCTAATCTTATATATTTGTACAGTGAAACCTCCATTTAATTGAAACTTCATTTTGTAACCAACTCGAAGACCCTCACTATACTATTTATATTTTTAACTGGTTAGCAGCACTGTTTTGACCGCTGTTACAAAATGATTTAATAGTTGTTTGCAAAATTACGACTATGCATGTTTCCAGAATAATATGTATGTATTTGAAATATACGAAATTATGTTTTAAAAAGAATTTTTAAAGTTGATTACAAAATCAATCAGGATTGAATCCTTATGATATATGTATAACCCGCAATATTTTTAATATTTATCAATACTCTCTTTTCGATGCCTGTGCAATATTGAATGTTGGCTGTCATATGTCCTGGGAGTTGGGTTGGATTCTTGATAAAATGCTCTTGTATTCATTTCGGTCCATTCACATGTGCATTAAATTACTAATATTTGATATCAGTTTCTGTTCCAGTTTCTGAAGCTACGTAGTATGGCATTTGTTTTCGATCAATGCCTCAGATGCCTTCGACTTTACCTTACATGATAAGCTGTAGGAGTTCGTATTTTCCACTTCGTGACACATGTCTAGAATATGTTATTTTTTTTCTTTTTGTATTTGCAAGAAGCTTACGGTTTTTATTTATTCGAAGAACTTCAATATTTGTTATACGATCTACTTTCTCGATCTCGAGAGACTCGATCATCGAATTTTAAGAATTTTTTTTCAAGTCACATTTAAAAGGCTTTCAGTTTACCGAGTTATAATAGTTCATGTTATACTAGTTCATATAAATATAGGTAAGAGAACGTTTTGTGATTTTAATAAATGTTTTAAAGTAGTATTAATATGAAATTGATTTCGTAGAAAACGTTCAAAGCTGTTATTAAGGCACCAATTTTAAGTTTCAAAAATGCAGGATCGGTGTTAAACTTTTAATTTATGAATAACCTGTTTTAGTCGAATATTATGAATTTATCATAAATATTATTACTAATCTTTTAAAATTGCTACAGTTCCCTAATGATTAGTGCAAAATCTTAGCATCTTAAGATATTTCTATGGATAATAATAGAAAACAAAGAAATATTTTGATAATTTTATTACACAATTAATGTTTTTATAATCTAAAATTTATATTCGATTTAATTAAAACTTCTTGGTTCAATTTTTATTGTTGATAATAATTCTGATGTTTTAATATGTTTCATAATTTTTTGATAAGCCATTGCTTCATAACATGTACGTATTAACTCAATATATTGCTTATTTTCATCTTCTAGTTCTTTTTTTTCTTTTCTTAACATTCGACATTGATTTTCACAACATGCTGAACGATATAAAAAATTTTGAAGTTTTTCAATTTCTTCAAGAATTGCCTTAAAAACATTCAACGTATATATATTTTATGTTGAGCTTCTGAAATCATATATGTAATATAATAATACCTGATTCTCTTTAAATGTTTCTAGTTTAAACATTGAGTACTCAGCTTCTGATTTTGTTAATAAGTCTTTTTCAGCTGACTTACATTTATCAGGCCATGGTAATACCTTTTCTTGTTCTGTTTGATATTTACGACATGAAAATGCAACAGCTATTAAATGACGTCCATAATCCACAAGTTTTTTTAAATCCTATAAAGAAACAAAACGAAAAATTATTAACATTTTTTTATTAAATGACAATTCCTTGAACTCTTCCTTTCCTGTTTTGAAGAATCAATTTAGATTATTTACTGGAATTAGTCGAGAATAATGTGTCACAATAAAAATAAATCAAAAGATTAATTGCCAAATTAAGGATATTTGCTAATAATAAATATAATGGTCCTCTTTGCTAATAAATCAACACTAATCATCCCGTTAATTATTATTCTAATGAATCAATTTACTTATAGTTTTCCGTTGAGTTACTATTACATGACATTTCTATAGGCTGTATGTTACTTTACTTACTGTATGTTATGTGCCTGTAATTTCAATTCCTGTATTATCATTTGACTGTATTTCATTTGATTTGATTTTATTTACAACCAATTCTAAAAAACTCCCTATTTATATGGTTTATAAACATATTTTAGAAACAAATTTCTGATAAACAAATTAATGAAACCCTGATTGTGACTCTAAATCCCTTCAACCTATATGTTTTACATACAGTCAAATAAAATACAGTTAAATGATGATATAAGCAACTTACAACAACTTAAAGTACAGTTAAATGACACTACAGGCAAATGAAATACAGGCATATGATACGCTAAAACAAAAAGTCATCGAAATCAATAAAGGTTGAAGGGAATTAATAAATCAATAGATGAATTTTGAATATAAGAAGCTGAAAATAAATAGAGTTTTATTACGAAAAATCAAGAAATAAGCTAATAAGACTAAAACAGTTTTCTTTTTAATGATTCACTTGATCTTGAAAGCAAAGTAGACAAAACAAGACAAAACTATAATATAAAACAATTTATAGAACAAAATATATAGTAAAAATAAATCAAAAATACAATTTTCTTACTTCTGTTATAATATAACTTTCAGTTGTTAATCCTTGCATTTGAACATTATTTAGTTCACAATAACGTTTAACTTTCGTTTTTAAATATAAAAAATTCAAATGTTTTGATTGTCTTTCTTCTTGTATAATTTTTTCCTTTTGATGACATTCTGATAATGTTTGTGTTAATTTTTCTTGCAGTTGACCAATTTGTTCAATACCATCTTTTGCTGTTTCTTTTGCTTTTTCTAAATCAATATCATATTGTTTTTGTTTTTGCATTGCTGACATCATTTCCTCTTTAGGACGAATACTAATCGTATTGGTTTCTAAATCATTGAATACTTTTTCTAATTGTTGAAATAATTTATTCATTTTTTGAATTGCTGTATCACGTAACTGATAACAACGATGTATTGATGTATTTATAATATCTTCTTTTTTATCAATATGAATATCTTCACCTTCTTGTATACTAAATTCAGAAATCAAATTATTAGCATGCATTAAATTTTCATAATAAGCCCGAAAACGTGCTGCAGCTTTGTCACGATCATCTTTTTCTTCATAAAAATGTAAAATTGTTTCGAATGCTTCAGTTTCATAAACATGTTTCAGACTTTGAATCATATGTTTACAAAAATCTAAAAAAATAAAAAATAATACCAACTAGTGATTATATTTACTGGATTCACTTATTGGTAAAAAATATTAAAGAAAAAGATCTAAGAAAGCAGGAATAGAAGTAAAATTGTTTTCCGACATTAATGTGATATTTTCTTAATATAAAATCAAATTCGACCAAATTAAAAAAAAATTTAATTCACGAACGCATTAAAATAAAACAACAGTTGAGTTAATACTAAATTTAGAATATTGCCGTCAACCAAAACTAAATATCATTTATAGTATTATTTTAGTTAGATTACAGAGTACAGAAACTAACGTCTAATAAACGTATCTAAAACCAAAAGTGGATTTCTCTGTTGAAATTCAATTTGAAATCGGAGCTACTAGATGCTAAGCACTAATAACCAAAGCTTCTAATTATTGTCGACTATAGAGCTTTTGAGTATAGAACAAAAATTGAAAATAAATAAATTAATAATTAATAAAAAAAATTACACTCTCTCACCTTACAATTACTACTAATAGTCCCTTCCTCTAATAAGCTTTGAAGTTCACCTATAGTTTTACTTATAGTTTAAACATAGCTTAACGCAAAACTTATTTTTTAGCACATTTTCAAAAAATTTTGAAAAAACATGCCTAATAGTTTCACTCTGTCCGACTGTCGCTCTGTCTCTCTTCATCTGTCGGTCTGTCTCTGTCTCCGGGTGTTTACAAAACTTCTACATCGTTTAAAATAGAGCAAGGAAATTTTAACCATTAAACTAATTTTATGAAATAAATTTTTTCTGTAGCCCCCAAAATTCGAAAAATTTCTATATTTAAATTATTATAATACAAGTTCTATAAGTTATATCTTCTATCGCCAACCGATAGCTGATTTTATTAGCTTTACAAATATGTATATAATAAATATATACTTTTGCCATACGGAATTTTAATTTACCATTATACGAAACTCAATTTTTAGTTTTTTTTTTTATTTTAAAATTTAGAAAATGTGCTTTTTTGAATACCCTTGGTTTCTTCATTACTTGTTTAAAATAAAATTTACTAAGTACAAAACGTATAACTGCTTAAGTTACAGATCTTTATAAATATAAATTTTCCATTTGACCTCTAAGAGCTTTTAAACAGGAGAAGATATAAAAACTTTTGTGAGGTAACATATTCTAAAAGATTCTTTATATATATTATATAACTAGCAGAGTACCCGGCGTTGCCCGGAGTATTTTATTGGCTTTGTGAAATAAAAATTATTAGCTTTTGTTTCTGCGTTAATATAATTTAATTAATATAGTTAACTTATTACTATGCATTTACAGATGCTGGTAGTTTATATTCTATTTTTTATTAGATTTAGTTAATAAACAGAGCCAAGAATTAGAGACAATTCTTCTACAAAAATTTTTTAAAGGAATCAGTAATCTATTGAGTACACAATTACGGCGAAGTGAATTTCCACAATATATTCTTTAATACCGACACATAAAATCGCATTTCAATTATAAAAGAGCATAATGTAATACATTTTTTTTCGTAAGTGATGTCACTTCATGTTTTTGTGAATTATCCTTTTAAGCACATTTTGAAAAATTTGTTATTAAGTTCGCTCTGTCCCTCCGTCTGTTAAAACTTATATACTGTTTAATAAAGAGCAATGAAATATTAACTATGCATAGGTCTCTTAAAAGAGTAATGTTGTAGAACAACTTCTTTATGTACCCTCACCGTTAGAGATCCTACAGCACCGACAGCTCTTCAAATTTTGAAAAAATTTCTTTTTAAATGCGTACATTTCAGGTTCTGTTTAACATATTTTCAATATAAAAAATACATGATTGTTTTTTACCTTTATAAATCAACCAGAATTTTTTTACCTTTAGTTTTTCTAATTATGTTTCCAAATTGATTGGCTAAAAATATGTGTAAAAATTTTATATGGATAAGAATGTAAGGTTTTCTGTTCTTTAAATATGTATGTACTCATTTTTGATTAAATGATATACAGAAATGTGAATATGTTTTCTAATTTAATTGATTAAGTTTATAGTATTTTTAAATATACGGATATTATACATACTATATGTACATATTTCAATGATATTTTATGGGAAACATGTTATACACATGCATCTTATATAGGTAGATCACCACATGTAAGCAATGCATTTCTGAATGATGGCATGATGATTGTCTAATGTAGGAGATTGTTTCTGTTTTTTAACAACGGCCGAAAATGTTATGTTGTTAAGACTTAAAAACAGTATTCTTAAGATACTTAATAAGGTTAGTTTAATTACTGTTCTATATTAGAAATTTGCATTGAAAGGTTTTTATGGAATATTAGAAACAGTATAGATAAAAGTAAAGAATGTTGGAAATATCTTTTTAATAATAATAACAATACACAAAATTAGGCAAAATATTATTAATAAGTGCTTGTGTGGAAATGGGTTAACAAACGTTAACAAACATTTTGTCACAGGCCTAATTTAGAACCATTCTGCCAAATTAGACAGAAATTAGAAACAAAATTTTTTTTTGACAGTCTATCGTGTCGAAATGTGTTAATGTAACACAACAAAATTTATTGAATGAGTTTGTCTGCCAAAGTGCAATACTTGTACAAATTTTTCAATTGATCAAATCTTTTAAGTACAACAATAAAAAATGAGAATTTCATGGCCTGAAGCCTGATGGGTTAATGTATCGTAACCAAATAAACTCAGAAAGCTTTTGTTATAAAGACCTACACTTTTGTAAATTTTCAACTCAATTGGCAAAACCGTTTAAGCGCGACAACAAAGAAATTGAAAAACTTCATTGAGTCCTGGTGCCGAAACGGGTTAAAAGATCGTAACCAAATCAACTCAGTGAGCTCCTGCGGTAAAGAGCTACACTTTGATAAATTTTTAACTCAATTGTACAAACAGTTTAAAAGCGACAACTAAGTAAATTACAAAACTTCACTGACCCCTGGTGCCGAAACGGGTTAATGAATCGAAACCAAATCAACTCAGTGAGCTCCTGTGGTAAAGAGCTACACTGTTGTAAATTTTCAACTCAATTGGTCAAACCGTTTTAGCAGGACAACAGAAAAATTTAATGAACTTTGTTCGGCTCTCGTGCCCAAACGGGTTACCGGATCTTCATAAAAATTTGTCACAGGGTTTTTTTCAGACCATAAAACCAGCATACAAAATTGGACATAAATCGGAAACAAAAAATTTTTTGGAAGCCCGCCGGGCCGAATCCGGGTAACATATTGAATCCAAATTTCTTCGGTACCCGTCCAATGATAAGAAGAATATTTTTCCAAATTTTCAACTCAATCGATCAAACCGTTTAGGCAGGACAACGAAAAAAAGAAACGGCTTTAAATGGCCCTCGGGCCGCAATGGGTTAATGAACCGAAACGCGATATAGCCTATAACACTTTCCGGGATCGTATGAACGTTCCTGCAAAATTTGGTTGCAATCGGACTGGTGGTTTTTACGTGAAAAGGGCACAAACAAACAAACAAACAAACAAACAAACAAACAAACAAACAGAATTTCTTCCTTATTTATTAGATAAAATATTATTTAAATCCAAAAAAAATTGTCTTTATACTGTAGCAAAAAGCAAAAATGAAGTCTTATGTATCCATTTCGTCCAATTGTTGCATTGTTAGTACCGATTGTTGATGATCCATTAAATGAATGGTGTAAATTGGGCAATATTTTAAGAATGATACTAACACCATTATTACCTTTTATTGTTTGAAATGTATACGTTTGTATTTCAATTCAAATTTTACTTTTTATTGGTGCATTAATTATTTCATGCTTTTTCGTATAACGGCAAATTTAAAAAAACTTGCAAAATTTTATTTTCGTATAACGGCAAATTTAAACACTAAATTGCAAAAAATTATGTAATTTTGATATTTATTACGCTAAATGTCCTGTCGTTTGGAGTTTTTAGATTGAAAAAATATAGAAGTTTAGTAAAAAACAGAGGGACAACGCAAAGATTGGAACTAATAAGCAAATTTATAAATTTTTGTTCAATCTGCTAAAAAATCTTCATATTTGATCTTTTAGTCGACTTTTCAAAACAAATAATAAATAATCCTAACGTTATATTTTAATATATTTAACTAAAAATTAAATTTGTAAGTCAAAAATTTGTACATAAATTAAAATTTTAAAAAGTTTTTAATCTAAAGAGGTGCTAGGAACTGACCCCCCAAGTCAAAAATGAATTAATCCCCAATATTGTTGGGTTTTAGTTCATTAACAACTAACCCCCAAGTAGAAAGATGAACTAATCCCCAAAAATATTTTTCGACTTTTTGGGGTTTAGTTCATATGAATTATTCCCCAAATCCCAAAAATGAACTAATCCCTAAATAAAATCAACAAAAATAATTAACTAATCCCCAAAAAAAATGACCTAACCCCCAAAAAAAAGAACTAGAAAGAAAAAGATACGGCCGCGCACCTACGTGCACGAGTTTGCGACCGTACCGCGCCGTCGTGCTGCAATGTAACGTCGTGTTACGGCCACGCACTCTAGGACTATCAAGCAGAACGAAACTCGACTCACGAGTTTCACGAAACTCAAGGGAACTCGACGGTATCTAAGGATTTTAGGATTGGATTAAACATCAGGTTTATTCGCCTTTTACAAAATACTTATACTTATATATTTTTGTACTCGCTATGTTAAATATTTCAATTGGGGAAAATGCACTAACCTCAAAAGAAGAAATGAACAAATTCCCAAATTATGGCATATTATGTTACAAAAAATTTACGGTAGAATAAATGGAATATTTTATTTTCGAAAAGATATGATTTTTGTTTATTTTCGAAAAGATATAGCAAATTTATTTTACAATTAAAGTGGGGAAAAAATAATTATTTGAATTTGTCAAATGACAAAAATTTCGAAAATTAAGAAATCGTTTTTTTTTTTGTATGATTGGAATTTTATTTTAATTCGCGTTCTTGCTTTACTAATATAGTATCTCTACATATATATATATATATATAAATTTTTTTTTTTAAATTAATTATATTATTTAATTAGCAATTTTATTTAATTCTAATATTAAGTACTTTCGCATCTAAATTAGAAGTCTTATACTAAAAAATTGTAACGCAAAACGAAATTTTTGAGAAAATATTCAATCAGATTCAACAATGAATAACGATCATTATCACTACAAAGATCAAGAGTCGAACGATGGTCAACAAATAAATCCTTTAGAAGAATTCTTAGAGGAAGAAATAAAATATTTATGTGATAAATTACATGTCACTAGTAAAGAATTATTAAATAAATCAATTGAAGAATTACATAATCATTTATTAGAAGGTACTGATATTCAAGCAACTGTTAATGAATCATTACGTCATCGTTATCTTAATAATAATCTAGAAAAAAAGTATAACAATGATCAGTTGATTGATCGGGATCAAATACATAAAAAAAATGTACAAGAATTAGAAAAGAAATTTTTATGTGAAAGTGTATTACATATAAAACCACATCAATTATCTGAAATGGGCATTGATGATATGGCATATCGTTTTTTAATATCAGATATTAATGATATGACAGTATTTAAAGAAAAATATCATAATTTTTTATTAAAGAATTGTAAAGTTGTCATTGAGTCAAGTGATGATGAAAAAAAAGTTTATTGGACTGAACCTAGAATACGTAGTAATGCTGGTATAAGTGATGAAAAACGTGTTTTGGGTGGTGATGTTGTTCAACGTGAAAAAGAATTGAATTTTTTATGCAATGAATTGGAAATTTCTAAAGAAGATTTTTTAACAATGTCAAAACACGAATTGGCTAAAAAATTTTTATTAAAAGATTTCGGTAGTATTGATGATGTAATGAAAAAGTTTCAAAGAACTCTAAATGAATCTGAAGAACCAACAACCACTTTAATAAATGTTGGCTCACAATATGACAATAAGATGAATTTAAGGAAAAACGATTCTTTTAAAGTTAACACCAAAGACATAGGAAATGCATCTTCAAGGAAGGACGAATCACATTATGACACAATTGACGGAATTTGGAAAACAGAACCTTCCAGGAATGAATCTCAACAATCTCATTATAACAACGAGAATGCAGACATGGCCCCCAGAAAAATTGCAGGTGAAACAGATAAAATAATAAAAAATAATCCTGAAAAGTCTGAAAGTACCATAAATTTCAGTACTTTACATAATAATGACGATACTAATAACTATAAAATGCAAAAAACTGTAATTGATCGTATAGGACTAACAATGAATCATTCTCGAAAACCTAAAACAAAAATCAATTTATTATGTAAAGCATTGAATTTAAGTTTAGAGCAATTGAAAAATATGAGTGCAGAACAGTTTTTAAAGCATAATGTAAATACGGACTTGAAAAACTTCAATAAAAATCGTTTAAGAGGTGGTCATAATGAAATTAAAGCTGTTAATTTTTTAGATTATGTTTTAAAAAGTTTATTTTCAACTTTACGGCAATCAAGTGATTCAGAAGTGGACAGTAGAACATGTTTTAACAAACATTTGAGGAAACTGAAATCATTTCCATCAGAAGATGATAACAATAAAAAATCAAATAAAAATAATATAAAAGGTCCTTGCGGTAGAGTTGGAGAAGCTGCATTAAAAATGCATAAAAAGAAATGTCAAAAATCAGAATTCAAGCAAAGAATTAACTCAGAATCAGAATCAGAATCAGAAATAGAACCGAAACAAAAATTAGATTTACAATTAGATTCTCCATGTTGTTATATATTTTTACCAGATTTAATTTTACGTCCAGAAAATTGTTCAGAAATTCAATTAGAAAATGTAAAAAAATATGTTAAAGAGAATTTTACTGTGAAATAAAAAAAAAATAAATTTGGAATTTGAAAAACTATGTTACCTATTAGATAATCAATAATAGAACAATGCATTGTAAACATTCGATTATGTTGTTCTTCAGCTATATCCATATATTGTAATAATAATTGAATATGATAATCTTTGCGATCTACTAAACGCCATGCACGTTTACGCCAATCCTAATAGAAAAAAATTTTGTAAAAAATATTTAATTTTAAAGTAGTATCTATGTATAGTCTTAAAATAATTACCTCTAGTTCGAATAACAATTCTTTAATACGAATTTTTTTTATCATAGCATTCCATTCATCACCACCACGTCGAAATGATTTTTTTGTGTATTCAAGTTCCCGCCGCAAATGATCACGAAAAATTAAAGTTTGTAACGCTTGCATTTTTTCCAATGCTAATGCTTTTTTTTCTGCTTTGGTTAATTTTGGCGGCTTTGGTGGTTTTGGTGGTTTAGCTTTTTTACCTTTATCTGTTGTTCCTTGCTCATCACCTGGTTGTGGAGGTGGAATTGGGTTAATAATAGAAGTCATTGTTAAAAATTTCCTTTTATTTCCTTTATTTTATTTAAAACATGTATAAGAAATAAAAAAAAATATTGTTTATTTATTTTATTGATTAAAAAATTTCTTGTCTAATTATTTTTATTTTCTGAAAAATGATTTGAAATCTATAAAAATTTTGTCACATTCAAAGCTTATTTATTTTTTTAAAAGCTTTTTTATTTTTTAAAACTTTTTAAAACTGTTATAAAAACGCTTTTTAAAAAACGAAAATTTGTGTTTAATCGTATGTGAAATAGATGAACCGACCACTTTACTAAATTCAGAACAACATTTCTGTCAAATTTGAAATATAATCTTATAAATTCTCTATAAAAATTTCTTGTAAACAATAAAGATACAGCAAATCTAGTAAAGATACAGGCAAACTATAAACTTATTATAAAAAGGTATTAATATAAAATATTTTCTAAATAATTGCTTTTGTTAATAAATAAAGAAAATAAACTCCAACCCATTTATTTTTTGAGTGCTTTTAATTTTGCTTGTCCTAAAAGTATGCAAATTTTTTCGATTATTTATTAATTTTGTTTTTGTTACTCTAAAAATACTTTAACTTTGAAACTCGTTTATCCTTTTCTGGAATAAACATGTCGTACTTTAGTGAAATAACCTCAATGTCGTTTGGGTCATATTCAATGCACTTGCATGTACTCCGTCTATTAAAGTGATATAATAGAGGGGCATGCTCGTGGTTTTGAATATACCCTTTAGAATCCAGGTGGTGGTGGTTGGTGGTTAAACATTTCATAATTAATATAAAAAATTAGTCTAAAAACTATAATATTAGAATAGGCGTAGGTTTTAGGTTAGCATAATCTTAAGTTAGTATAATGTTTTATTTATAAAATTTAAATTAATTTTGGGTTTTATTATAAATTTTCCAAAATTAAATTCTCTGATTAAAAATTCTATTAGAAAAAAGAAAAAAAAAGAAATATAATAAAACAAATTAAATAAAGAAGAGAACTGAAACACTAAAATATAGTTTAAGGTTTTAGTTCTAAGTTCTGAAATAAAAGTTAGTTTTGTAAGCTTTTTTACTAACCCAATGTAGTCAAAAATGATTAAAAAGAAAAATAAAAAAGTATATAAAAAAAAAAAAAAATGCTTTAACTTTTCTATTTAAATTTAAAAAAATACTCATTACTCAAAATACTTATAAATACCCTAGCAGGACACTCATCATGAACGCTTAGATGAAAGTAGTAATGAATTTTATTCTAGCAGCGGGATTAAACTCATTTATGTACTTCTGTTGTATAAAATGAACGATTGTATAAGCGATTGCTGATTGTATGTACTACTCTCATTAATTAGCTATGTACTGAAATCATGAGTAATGTGTTGATGAGAAAATTAATGAACTAATCAATGAGTGTATAGAGATCTTATTCACTACAGTTATCAATTCACAAGTGAGTACACAAAAATTATTGCAAATGTTTTTCTGTTTCTAAATAAAAATTAAAAATAAAATAGCCGCAATTTGTTTTTTAACATAAAATGATTAATTTAAGTTATAAATTATCTATTAAAGAAATAATAAAAAACAAGTACTGATTTTCAGAATTCAAAATTATAATTATTTTTTTTTTTTAACTTATAATAAAATAAGAAATATAAAATATGGAAAAATAAAAAAATTAATATAAATGCAGTGTCATACTCTGTACTATTTTATCAAATAACTCATAATTGAAATGCAATAAAGTGTTATACATTTTTTTATTTGACCTCGTATAAAAGTTCGTAAAAACCTTATTATAAACATAAAACAAAAATAAAATTTGCCAATGAGCCGTTGTATGAGTAAATTCAAAACTCCTTAATGAGTATATAGTTTCGTTTTAGGCTTATGCACAATACACATTTATTTTTAATTTAAAATTTGAATTGTGTTAGTTTTTGTATAAAATCCCCCGTCCCCTTGCCAAAAATGTTAGAAAAGGCATGATCCTTTGCTACTAGGGTAACCCTATCATTTAATTTTTTATTCTTTGTAGTGTAATAGTGCATATTTTTAATTTTGACATTTTAAATTATAAGGTTTTTTAATCACTTATTTAATATTGTTAGTATTCTTTCAGGAAAATTTTGACAAATGAACCAAATTTTTGGCGGTATGAATTAATGCCGCAACAAAAATTAAATAATGCGGCAGAATTCATTGTTTATTTTGTGGCCTTATATCATTTATTTTTCAATATATCTACTCTTTACTTATTACGGAAAATTTTGGAAATGTGCTTTTTTGAAACCCCTTGATTTTTTCCATTACTTGTTTGTTGTTAGATTTTTATCTAGATGTTATCTACATTGATTTTTATGTTAACTGAAAGTGGAAAGAAAAACTTAAAATATTTAATTTGATCATTTAATTTATTATATTTATAATTAATAATAACCGAAGAGAAAACAAGGAAGAGTGCTGTAGAGTAGACTGTGTCAATTCTGGGATAACCGTATGAACGTAATACATACTGGTTTTATAAAACTTGATTATCTTTTACAAAATTTCAGATGTTTTAGTACCGCCGTTAAGTACCGAGATGTAATTATATAAATTTTGGAATTTTGACCTTTTGCACGAGCACAACCAAATTTTACAGAAGTTACTGCCCTAAAACTTTATTATCTTTTGTAAGATTTCAAATACCTAACTTCATTAACTTCCAAGATGGCTACCTGTACTTGCTGCTCTAGCACGATAAAATTTTACAGAAGTTATAGGATACAACTCTAAATCTTTTCACGAAATTTTGGATACCTTCAATAGACTCGGAGTTATTTCAATTTAAAAAGAGAAGTTGTGTGGCAGCTACCCGAACCTGTTTCACCAGTACAACCATAGTTTACAGAAGTTATTGCCCTCCTAATACAGAATCTCGCATATACATATAAGTAAATATTCTGGGAAAAGGTTATAGCTTGATTTCGTAGCCAACTCTAGAATCCCTCCTATTTTTCGGATTCCCTTAATTAATATATGTTATTTAATCTTAACATCTTAAGAAAAATTGGGGTTTTCTATAATTCTGTTTGTAAAATTAACATGAACACATTTACTTTCATCAAGTTTTATTTTCCATTTGTTCGTCCAATAAAATACTTTTTCATTTGCTTTCTGTAATTTTCTTGTAGCTTCGTCAATATTTGATCCTACTGCCAATATTGCTGTATCAAAGCAAGTTGTAAAGCAAATACAAATATTGCAGTTGTAAAGCAAGCACAGTATAGGACCTATAATACTGCCTTGAGGCACACCTATTTTTATTTCTCTTAGTGTGGAGTACTCTTCTTCTTATTTAATTCTAAATAATCTTTCCGACAAGTACAATTCCAGTATATTTTCAATCACAATAGAAAAGTGTGTTATTTTCAAAATTGTGTTAACACATTTTGTTCAGAATAGACCCCCAATACAATTTTTTGTTCGTCTCGACATGCTCGATCACCCATTTCAAGGCAGACCATCGGAAACACCCTGTATATATATGTATATGGCAGATTTTAAATTAGGAGGAATTTTATAGTCGGTTACAAAATCAATGATTTTGAATCTCTCCTAATTCAAAATATCGCATAAACATATATACAAGTATATATATATATATAAAAAAGAAAGAAATAATTAAATAAGTATTTATACTTTTTATTAATAATAAATAAAAATAAATAAATATTCTAAAAAAAACGAATACCCTGATTTTGTAACCAACTTTAAAATCCCTCCTAATTTATATATATATTATATGAATATTCTGTAAAAGGCTTATAATTCTTAATAATAAAATCTCTCCTAATTCAGAATCTCGCATAAACATAAACATATATAAACTAGGAGTCCTGTAGCTGGTGTGTACGTTTATTTTACCGTGATATCTAAATTACAAAAAATTAGTATGGGATACTAAGAGAAAACAAAAAAAATCATGATTCTAAACATACACATGTATGAATGTATGGATATCTATCCGTATCGAAAAAATAACAAAATTTTTAAAAGTTAGGATTGATTAAAATTTATTTTTTGTTGGAAACTGCTGTACTCAAATCTATATGGGTTTCATAAATTGTATTCAAAAATTATAATTCTTCAATAGCATTGAACACTTAATAGAAGAATTTTCTAATATTAATAATATACAAATACTCATTCATACATAAATAGAAACAATTTAATAGAGAATAAAACAAAATTTCCTTACCGATATTCATCATAATATTTTCAATGCATATGTATGATGAAAGATGATTATCATTTATGGCGAAATATCATTAACTTTAAAGTGTTGTGTTGTATGTGTTCCATTATAGAAAAATAAAATATACATAGCTATAATGTATACAGTAGATATAGTTTCTAAATATGATTATTGATTAATGATTACTATTTAAAAAAAAAAAACTCAACTCTATCTCGATTTTCTTCTTCCGCACACTATGTATTATGATATTTACTAAGTTTTGAATACAAATACATATATATTTTTTGATATTTTCTGTTACAAAACCTATATTATAATAATCAACTCATATTAAGTATGTATATGTTTCATAGTATTAACAAATAAGTAACCTATAAGTGTAAACTTCATATTATTCTATAATAAAAATAATAAAAATTTCACTTTCACTAATAAAAAAGAATATATATATCTAAATCTATATACTATATAATATATATACTTTGGTTGTAGCAAATCGAAAATAATAGAAATAAAAAAATTTTAAAATTGATAAAACATCATAAGATCAATTTTTAAATATTGTATTTATAATTAGTAATTATGTTTGTAGGTTACTTATGGGTTAATACTATGAAACATTGTAATATGTTACATGAGATTTATTATTATTATACGTTAATGTAGATTTTGTAACAGAAATATCGTATCCAAATATGTATTTGTATACAAAACTTAGCGGAATCTCATTATACGTAGTGTGTGGCTGAAAACTATATTATTATAATTATAGACTAGGGGCCCCTAGTGTAGTTAAATTCTATGTTGAATCCCAATTCATATAATAGACAGTTGCAGTTTAGAAAAATAGAATTTATGGAAAAAGTACAATCTGTAAAAAATCAGAAAGCAAAATCAAATTCGTCAAAACACTAACTGAAATTATTTTTCAAGTAATGCCAAAACAAAATTAAATTGTATAAAGAGCCTGTAGTTGGTGTACGTATATTTAGATTATTTGGTATTGTGAGGGAGGACTATTATGTCTATTTATTTATCGAGTTCGAAATAAATGTTTTAAAGGTACGTGAGGAAAACAGAATAGGTATCCGTAAAACATTCGTAAAATGCACAAACAAAGTTTGGAGCAAAATTCTGTTAAATTTTTTTATAGGCCACGTTGTCTGCAACAATATTGTCATTGTTCGTTTTACCTTGCCATAATGTAAAAAATTTAAAATCTGAAAAAGACCGTATATTTGGCGTACAATCCTTGATTAAAATTGTACATGGTACAGAGGGCGAGATAATTGCATAAAATTGACCTACAAAATATCTAAAAATAAAAAATTATTCAAATTTATTTTTGGTTGTAAGAACTGCTGTATACTAAAATTTAAGTACTAATATGAGAAGAAATTTAATTCAAAAAGAAATACAATTAGAAAAATTCTCGAATCGCTTCAAATAATATACAAACATATATATGTATGAATAAATGCAACAATTTAATAGAAAAGTACAAAACCAAGGGAATTATATATTTGAATTTTAAAGAGACTCTGCCTGCTGGTAATACATAATTACATACTTAGATACATATTGATTATTAATATCAGATCAATATTATTCATCATTATTTAAAATATCAATACATATTGTGATAAGGGTCCTCGGTGGCGGTCTCGTGAGTAAGAGCGTATAAAAAATACGCTGTAAACACCGAGAGAGTGTGGGTTCGAATCCCACACACTTTGTAGAGTTATTCACCCTTACGACATTTACAGCCACGCCTGAACAGGAAAGGCTGTGTAATTTCCTGTCCACATTTATGTGGCAGAGAAATGCATTAAAAAAAAAAATATTGTGATAAATAATGATTTATATCAATTTTTTAAATTTTTTTCTAACTCAACAGATTCTCTAACATTTGGGAGCTTTTGAATTTAAAATAAAACAATTCAAAAAATTCAAAGGTATTATTGTTATTGTAAAATCGATTGAATTGAATGGAGAGTGAAATGTGAACAGCAAATAATGTTTGCTGATTAAATTTTAAAAATGTTATTAGAATAAGTACTATATGTGCTATATAATAGATAAATGTTTGATTTGTTTTGTTTTTATACCCTACACCTAAAGTATAGGGTATATTAACTTTGGTATGGTGTTTGTAACCACCAAAAGGAAGCGAGTTAGATGTGGACATGTATATATATTCTGAATCAGGATTCCGCCCGTTTACACGATAACTCAAAAACTAATGAAGCTATCTTGATGAAATTTATATAGTTGGTTACTAATTACGAAAGGAAGGCTAAGTTCGAATCTGGACAAAATCCGTCCATGGGTTCGGATTCTGGAAGCTTCCGAATGATTCCGGAGCAAACGAGATTATCTCCAAAACCAACAAAGATAGAACCTTTAAATTTTTTACAATGATGTTTCTTCCCGTTCGATTTATGTCTCTGAAATTTAAGAGGATATGGTCCATGGGTTTGGATTTTGGAAGTTTCTGAACCAGCCCCAGAGCAAATGAGATTACCTCCAAAAACAACAAAGATATAACCTTTAAATTTGGCAGAATGGTGTTGCTTCATGTTTGATTTATGTTTCTGAAATTTGAGAGGATTTGGTCCATGGATTCAAATCTTGGAAGCTTCCGGACGAGTCCCAGAGCAAACGAGTATTTCTCCACAACCAACAAAGATAGAACTTTTATTTTTAGTACAAAGGTGTTCTGTTATGTTTCCTTTTCTGTAAAATTGGAAACTGACATTTGAAAGAATTTGAACCATGGGTTCGTATTTTGGAAACTTCCGGACGAGCACAAGAGCAACGAGCATATCTCCAAAGCGAACAAAAGTAGAACCTTAAAATTTAGTACAATGGTGTTCTGGCATGTTTTCTTTATGCTCCTGAGATGGATTCGATGAATTGGAGTGGCAATTCGGGTACCTGACACACACCTCCCAAGGACTAACAATCTTCGAAATTAATAAAGATAGAAACTTAAAGTTTTTTACAAAGGTGTCAAGCATATCTCAAGAGGATGCCTCTTTTACGTTCCTGAAATTCGAGTTGAATAAGACACAAAGAAGTTCAAGCAGCTGTCAAAAAAACTTATGGATTTTTAATTTAATTAGAATTATTCAGGTGTAGGGTATTAATAAGTCGGTTGCATCGACTTACTGATACATTTACTTGTTTTTTATTAGAATGTCACTAATTTACTTTGTATGGAGTGTTCATTTGTGAGTTTTGGAATTGAAATATTTTAAAATAGTAGATATAGTAGGGTGGGCTACATTTGACAGGCAAAACACCTTTGACATCTTTAAAAAGCGCTTTAAAAGTTTTTCAAAAAATTTGAAAATCTGATTGAATACTCGTAAGGTGTTAACAAAAGAAAGCATAAATTTTAATGGTTTTACTTTATCTTTTGCTGAAGTTATGAAGTAATTTCCATTTTTTAGTTTTCTTATAATATTTAATAGTCAAAGGTATACTTTGTATCTATTTTAGATAATTGTAAAAAAATATATTTTATATCTATAATAAAACACTCACACTGAATGTAAACTAAACTGGTAATGATGATATTGCTGTATATTTATTTAATAAGTTAAAATTTTATTACCAGAGACACAAATCTTTGTCTCAAAGTATTATCAGAGACACAAACCGTTCATTAAAAGTGAGTACAGTCAAAAAAGGAAAAGTACATACTTAAAAAACACACATTTTCAATAAAAACAAATTCAGCAAATTTTTAAATTTGACCGCCACATTCATTTTGAACTGGTCGCAGCGGTAAATTAAAAATAAATTATTAATCTTCTGTTGGCGTTTTCAATCTTTGTTTTGGAAAAAAAAAAAAAAAAAATAGGTACTCTTAATAAAATTAAAACGCCTGAAAGTGAAAAGAGCAAAGTTTATAGTAAGCCTCATATTTATAAGAAAAAAATAATAGGCCGATTTTATTCTTGATTTTGTTTTCATTAGTATAAAAGCTGGTAAAACCTTCGTAACAGACTTTAAAGTAGTTTTGTTTATTTAGATTGAAATTTAGACTTTTAAGCTAAATTCTCGGTATAACTGGTATTTAACATAAAATATTCGAAATTTTTTTTATTAATATAAAATTCGGCAGACTTAAATAATTATATTTCATAACAGAAGTCTGGAACTAACCAAATATTATAGAAATAGATATTTTTCTTAAAAAAAAAAAAAACTAACATAGAAAATATCATTTTTGAAGCCTTCTCTCACAATAGATTCATAATTTTGTACTAATTTATTATTAGACCATTAAATTAAAAAGCTGTCGAAAACAACCGTCACAAAAAAAAAGCCCCTGAAAATTTATGAAATTTCATTATCAGAGACATGAATCTTTTATTAAATATACCAAAGACCTCTTCCAAAGTACATTTAAATAAAATAAATTCAGCACATTTTTTTCAAGCAAAAAAAAAATAAACGCAAAAGACTTGAAAGTAGTTTTGGTAATTAAAGTAATTTCTCGGCGAAAACAACTGTTTTTCATCGACATAAAAATTTTTTTTTAAAACTAAAGAAAAATAGAGAGTAAAATTTTAACAAATATTAAAATTATTTCGATTATTGGGATTGTTTTAAATGTAACAAAAAAAAAAGTCGTAGCAGTTGGTGTTGGTTGGTTTTCCACCGGTTTTTATTGTGCACTTTATACATGTGTTTCAAACAATTTTTGAAATATCGGCACGAACTTTTACCCTGAATATGTTTTTAGCTTGGACCATTTTTTCTCAATGATTAAAAAACTGTTAAAAATTACCGCCACGAAAAAACGGCGAGAAAAAATTAATAAACTGTATCTAACATTTTTAATTTTATGTGTTTAGATTTGCTTTATGTTTTTTTTCTATTGCAAGTAAGTAAGTGATTTCAACGTTTTTTTAATGGTGCTGATGTAAGGGAGTTTGTTAAGGGAGTCAGTATGATAACGTAAATGTTTTTGAATCTATAGAAATTGTGCACAGGGGATTTTCTAATAAATATGTAATATATATTTATATATACTTACATATACTGTGTTTAATATTACATATACTATGTTTAATATATTTTATAATATATAGTTAACATTGTTAACTTATACTTATATATTATATAATAATTTAACTAAGTTCAGAAATACAAATTGGGAACAAACAATTGGGAAATCAATATATGTGTATTATATGAACTTAGCAAATATTTTAAGTTGAAATTCGATAGCATTGTGCTTTCTGAGCCTTTATACAAATGAATTTAATCCTTAATTCCACTAAAAACTATGACTTCTCTATAATATTTGAATAAATGTTTTATTATATGAACTATGTTCAAATATATAATAAATTTGCCATTACGTTTGTGACATCTTAAAGGAGTAGAGATAGATATAGTGTCAAAGGTATAGATCGGCTCAGAATCGAATTCTGAGTCGATTAACAAAGCGGTAGGAAAACTTTTCTTGAAATGGGCCAAATTACAATTTTGTAAATATTGAATTAGAGCTAATCTTTTTTTAAATAAACTAAAACTAATATTTTTTCGAATACGTATTAAAAATTATAATACACGTATAAATTTATAGAATTTTTTTATATTTTTTATTATAAAACTATATTTTTTGACATTCATATTAAATATTAATTAATAAGAAATTAAAAAAACTAATATTAAAGTAAATTAACAAATAAGTTTTAGAAGTTTACGTATTAAAAAAATTCCCAATAGAAATGAATGGGCGAAATGTCAAAATATGAACTATAACCCAGTAAGTGAAACAGGAGTAACTTTATACCCCACAAATAAGTGAGAAAAAATTAAAATCTGACAAATTCAAAAAAAAAAATAATAAAATTTAAAATTTGTAGTTGGCTTGTTTTTGAAATTTTAAAATGAAAATATAAAAATAAAATTAAAATGAGAAAGAAAGAGAATGAAAATTTACCTACATTTTTACATACAATTTTTATTTATGCAAGTCAAAACTTAGTAAATTATATCAAATGTCAAAAACTCAAGTAAATAAATAGTCAGCCATTTATTTTATATATTTCGCACCGAAAAAAAAAACTCCACGGGCCGTAGTTTGCCGACCGCTGAATTAAGCAATGTGCGTCCGTCCGTCCGTCTATTCGCAAGATAACTCAAAAAATAAAGCAGCTAGGAAGTGGAATTTTTTTTACGTCACTATTGCAAAACTGCTAGTTTCGCTATTCAAATCCAGCATTTTTAGCTGCCGAGCTCGACTAGCTACCATACAACTTCTTTCTTTATATGGAAATAACTAAGTATCTATTGAAGCTTAGGCATCTGAAATTTTGCAAAATTGTGTCTAGTTATGGGCCAACAACATTGTAAAATTTGGTTGTGCTGGTGCGACAAGTTTGGATAGCTGCCATATAACTTCTCTTTTTAAATTAAATCTCATCAGTGCCTATTGAAGCTAGGTATCCGAAATTTTGTAAAAAGATGTCGATGAATTGCTAGCTTATTCTTATTGATGATTGCGTATACAATTGATATTTAGAATTTTTGAAAATTATTTTAACCAATTTTAAAATACACCAAAAGTTTGAAAGTAAATTAAAACTTGTTTGAAAATTGAATCACATTATTATTTTTTTTTAACTTAATAATTAATTTAATTAATTTAATAATTTTTGTACTAATATTAAATAAAAACTCAAAGTTCAATAAAAAAATAACTAATTTTTAATTGATATCGTTATTAATCGTTTAATTATAAATAAATAAAAAAAAAACAACATTATACAATAATAATAATATTATGTACATTATTAATACATATAATAGAATATGGATTATGTGGTAACACTTTTTAGGGTATTTGTGTTGGATTTAAGAAGAAAAAACTCAATGAATGTGTGAGTGCGTTTATTTATGTGTGTTTCAGCTTAAACGACCCAGCGGAAAATTTGAAATTTCATATTTAAGGTTTTAACATAAATATCGTGGATTGATAAGCTTTTGGAGCAAAGTGTCATTTTTAGATTTTGTAAGAAAATTTCGTAATAGGAAAATTTTATGAGAAGAATTATTAAGAAAAGGTTGTTATACAAGTATAGATCAAGAACTTTGCGATAGAACATTTTGCGATTCGACTAACTTTAATTTTTATTTAATTTTTTTTCAAGTCCAAATTTCATACATATTATAACGCGCCATATGCATTATATGAACAAATTTACATATATCTATGCATATTATTTTCTTGTTGATGACGCAAAATTCAAACTGTAAAATTTTTGTTAGCAGATTCAATGTTAATGTTTTGTATTTGTTTACAGTTTTTATTATTTTTAACACATTTTCAACTGTCCGTCCGTTCGTCTGTCTGGGTGTTTACAAAACTTCTACACCCTTTGAAATAAAGCAATGAAATTTTAATTACAGATCTTCTTCAAAAAAACTAATTTTGTACAACTTTTTTCTGTAGTCCCACCCATTACGGAACTACAGCCCTACAAAGTTCAAAAAAGCCCTATCTTTATATTTTTATAAAACAGGTTCTATAAGACATATTTTCAATCTGGAAACGCCAAACGATATCTGGTTTTATAAACTTTATGAATATATATAAATAAATAATATTTATAAATAATAAATGTTTATAAATATATATAAAATGTGGCTTTTCCATGCGGTATTTAATATATCGTTATATGAAACTAAATTTTTGCAAAAATTTGGACCCCTTCTATCTTTCAAACGGTTTAATTTAAAACTTGAATTTTTGAAAGGAGTTAAATCTTTGGAAATACTTATGAATCATTTCAGGAAATATTTTTGTATCGCCCCCAGTTTAGGAGCTGTAAGGGATCAAAAACTGAAAATTCTTTATTTTTAAGCACATGTAACTTGGGCACCTCTCCAATATTTTTTGAAGTTGCAAGTTTTGAAGTTTTGTTCACAAAAATTAAAGCTCCAACATTATATTTTGTTTGTGTTAATAACTTTTCTGAATAATATTTTCTGAATATATACAACTTTATAATTGACGAAAGTCTTATTTGATTTTTCTCAATTTAGCACATTTCTACAAAAATTTTGAAAAAATGTGCATGTTAGTTTCACACTGTCCGTCCGTCTGTCCGATTGTTTACAAAACTTCTTTACCGTTAAAGATAGAAAAAAATAATTTTAACCATGGGTAGATCTCATAAAAAATTTAAAGTTGTAGAACAACTTTTTCATGTAGCCCTTCCATTACCGAGCTACATCTCCTCCAACATTGAAAGAGCCCTATTTTTAAATACGTATAACTCATGTTCTGCTTAATATTTTTTCAATTTCAATACATCATTCGACAGGAAATTTTTTTTAAATCAATATCAAAATTATAGAATATTTTAAATTTAGGATTTAAATTTACCGTTATGTGAAAATAGAATTTTGCATGATAGTTCTTTTTTCATTATTCCGGCACCCTTTTACATGGGAACAAATTTTGAGATAAAAAATAACTTTTAGAATTAGTATAAGTTTTCTAAAAAAATTTTTTCGTATCACCCCCTGTTTAAGAGTTTTAGGGCTCAAAAGTTTAAAATTTGGTATTTTTAGATACCTGTACAAATTTTCCTTCGAGAAGGCAAAAAAATTAAAGCTTCTGTAATATATTTTTATGTGTGTTAACGGTTTTTTTTAGTTATATGGGGTTCCGGACTTACAGCCCTCAAATTTGTAAAAACCTCCTATTTTCACATTTTTTCTTATTATATGAAATTTTCAAAATTTGGCGCAAGTCACAATTCTAAACAGAATTTGTTTATGAATTTGTATTTTGTTTGGAAATGTGCGCTTATCGTTAAAAAAAAATGTCATTAAATTATTTTACTTTGATATAAAATAATTATATGTACAAAATCTATGAATTTTGTAATTATGCTTTTCGTGTAATAATTGTATGCAAAAAGTAAACTTGTTCACTTCTAATTTTTGTTGTTTTGTATGTCTTTTAAATTAAAGAGCTTTGAAACAAAATGTTAAAAATAGGAAAATGAAAAGAAAA
Organism: Poecilobothrus nobilitatus; assembly: GCA_947095535.1. Taxonomy (NCBI): domain Eukaryota; kingdom Metazoa; phylum Arthropoda; class Insecta; order Diptera; family Dolichopodidae; genus Poecilobothrus; species Poecilobothrus nobilitatus. The sequence continues at coordinate 118,977,060 of OX352774.1, forward strand.
ACAAAGAATAAACTATTGTTTTTTATTTAATTTTAATTTATTCGTGACGTCAGTATTTTTTTTAAGATACTGGTTTGTTTGCATTTTTTGTTATTTAGTAAAACAATAAATTTCCGGTATCTTAATGCGGGTGCAATAAACTGATGACTTTTATATTTCTTGTTCACTATTATTTTTGTTTCTAATTATTTTGTTGTTAACCTACAATTTTTTGAATATTTCTTTTTTGTTTTTTTTTGTGAAGTTATGACATCAATTTTGGCTCGCTACTAAATCTGATTTGAGGTTGACTTTAAAAATTTTGTGTTTTCAATATTTTAAATTAAAACTTAAATAAGAAGGGCCTCGGTGACCTAGTGAGTAAGAGCGTAAAAAATACGCTGTAAACACCGAGTGAGTGCGGGTCGTCGTAAGAGTTATTTCCCCTTGCGACTTTTACAGCCACGCCTGAACAAGAAAGGCTGTGTAATTTCCTGTACACATCTATGTGGCAGAGAAATGCATTAAAAAAAAAAACATAAATAAAAAAGTTTGAAATTTCCCAATCACAAGATCGCAAAATTATAAATTTACAAAATAAATTCATGCGAAGAAAATAATTAATGAGAAAATTGTAATTCATAGAAGTGGTAAATGTTTTGTGGTGCCATACGTGTCTCATACGGTGTCTTAATTTACTTTTATGTGAAAGTCAAATTTTGCAAAATTTTTGACTCCTTCTATCTTCCAAACGGATTAAGTTGAAAACTTTAAATTTTGAGAGAAATTAGATTGTCAAAATAAGTATAACTCATTTCAGAAAATATTTTTGTATCGCTCCCGTTTAGGAGCTGTAAGGGGTCAAAAACTGAAAATTCTCAATTTTTAAACACCTATAACTTCAATACCTCTTCAAATTTTTTTAAAATAATACACAAAAATTAAAACTTCAACATTATACTCTTATTTCTGTTAGCAACTTTTCTTAATAGTATAGGATTACCTTAAAATTGACTTCATTTTTCAAAATTTTTCTAACAAATTTTTTTAACGATTTTGTTGAATTTTTTTTTACTCGATAATTTGAAATTGTTGAGGATGATGCGTAGTACAAAATAAGTTCAGTAAATAAAAATTAACGGTTGCTTGAAAAATGTTCGGTTTGTAAAAGAATTCTGGATTTTTTGTTGTTATGATATCTGATCTAGTATTACAAAACCCAAAGTTTTCTCTAGATTTGAATAGAATTACAGCTACGATATTTCTTTTTTTGTCACTCGCTCTTAAAACCATTAAATCTTCTAACACTTCAATATCATCAATATCAATTTTATTAACAAAATTTAAAGAAATAAAAATTCTATAAAATAATAGAATTTTTTATTTTAGTAAAATAATATTAAAACGAGGAAGAATACAGTTGCCTTTGTCAACTCTTAGATACCCGTACGAACCGTTAGTATGTTCACAGCCTGTCACTTTGCTTACAATATTATTTTTTTAATATTTTAGTATTTTAAAATAATTTGGGTGAATTTTATAATTTCTAGAATTATGGGATGTACATATATTCAAACTACATGTTTATACATTCTTCAAAAGCAGATTTTAACCTTCCACATAACGATTATCAATCCAAAACTTTTTCAAATATTCTATAGTGCCATTTAATACTAAGCGGTAAATGTATATTAAATTTACTTAGTACAAAATAGTAAATATAATTTTAAATATTATATTATATTATATTTAAATATTCCATTGACAGAATAATTTCTTATAAGTACAATAAAATACATATATATATGTAAATACGGCGCTATATAATATACATCTACACTCTTATCATTCATTCACTAGTGACATATACGATATGTAAATAAACATGATATTATATAAGTATGTATATATATCAATATCATATAAATAAAAATTCTTCAAGCAACCGTTATGTTGTTTATTTAATTACATTTTTTTGTACTACGCATTATATCCTCAACAATTTCAAATTATCGAGTAAAACAAAATGGAAAAAATTCGTTAAAGAAATTTGTTAGAAAATTTGAAAAAATCAAGTAACACTTTCGTCAATTATAAAGTAACTCTATATTATTAAAAAAAGTTGTTAACAGAAATAAAAGTATAATGTTGGAGCTTTAATTTTTGTGTATTACTTCAAAAAAATTTTAACAGGTGTTCAAGTTACAGGTGTTTAAAAATAGGAAATTTTCAGTTTTTGACCCCTTACAGCTCCTAAACGGGGGGTGATACAAAAAAAATTTCTGAAATGACTCATACTTATTTTCAAAGATCTAACTTCTGTCAAAATTTCAAGTTTTCAACTTTAACCGTTTAGAAGATGGAAGGGTTAAAGAATTTTGCAAAATTTGAGTTTTGCATAACGGTAAATTAAGACACCGTATGCCAAAATTATATATTTATTGTATATATACTTTTAAAGCTAATGAAAGTAGTAATCATTTGGCGTTTTCAAAATGAAGATATACCTTATAGAACTTGTGCTATAATAATTTAAATATAGAGCTTTTTTGAACCTTTGGGGAGCTGTAGCTCCGTAACGGGTGGGGCTACAAAAAAAAGTTATTAAAAATAAAATTAATATTTTTGGGAGATCTATCAGTAGTTAAAATTTCATAGCTCTATTGCAAAAAAAATGTGGGGATCTAAAAGTTAGGTGTTCGAGAGCTACCCTAAGGCTTGGTCCAAACTCAACCAAAAAAAATAGGGAACCTACAAATTACTCCCAAAATATTTTGTGTAAATTTCAAGATTCTAGCTGTCTTAGTTTTTGAGTTAGCGTGCTGACGGACGGACGGACGGACGGACGGACATGGCTCAAAAGTCTTAGAATTTTTTTCTGATCTGATCCATACCTTTGAAGGTATATCTAGCTCGCTTATTTCGAGGTGTTACAAACGGAGGAGTAAGTTTATTATACCCGATCCTATCGTACGGGTATAATTAAAAATACTCGTCTTTATATGAAATCACTATTCAAAATGAAGATTTTTTCACAAATTAAAAATTATACCCGCGTTACTTCGTTACAGTTTAGCGTTACTTCGACGTATCAAAGTGCAGCGTATTGTATGTTGTACTTCGTATGCTTTTAATTTGATTGGGGCCTTTAAGTTATGCAATTATTTTTAATAATCCGAACTGTTAGTGAATTTTCAGATTAATCACTATATCACTATATGTATTAATAAATAGCACAATTAAAGAGACGACATTTTTCTTAGTAATCTAATTATATTATATTAAAATTGTTCCCACAACGTCTAACAAATTATTATTCTTTTTTGTTCCCACATTTTATTCTCTTTCAATTGCACACATGAAAATGCCTTACATATCTCTTGAAGATGTAGTTTAGAAACTATATTGCTTGTTAGACTTTTAAATGAATTATCAATTAGTTTATATCAAAAATTATAAATAATTCCGACAATTTTTTAATAAAATGCAAATTAATTGTTATTGTTTATACATAATTTTTTGTTTTTTTTTGTAATTTCTTTATTCTTTAAGCACTGAGTTGTAACGAACAGAATTGCCATGCATTTAATGTTTTTTTTGATATCTTTATCTTTCTTACTATTATAGTGATTATAATTATTATAACAGTGTTCATTATTTCTTGTTATGATAATAATATTTTTTATTATTAAAAAAGAAAAAAAAAAAGTGACAAATGACCTTGAAAAATAGTTCAAAGAAAAGTATAAAAGTAGTATGGTGAAAAATTTCGTTCCACTAAATACGAACAAAATTTTTTTATGTAGGTATATAAAAAAGAAAAAGCAGAAAATTAAAAATAAAATTTATACGGCAAATTAAAAAGAAAAAGAGAAGATAAAAGAAAAAAAAATATAGAAAAAAAAAACAAATATTTATTTTCTTTGTTTTCTTTGTTTGGTTTTTATGATGTTAAATATAGTGGAAGAGGTGAAAATGTTAGGCGATATTTAATAATGGGAAGCAAAAAACAAAACCATAACGTGAGAAAAAAATTAAAATACTTCTGGTAAACTTTTTGGTATAAATAAAAACTGAAAGTGAATTTTTAGAGCACGTTCTTTTTTTCAGATTATTTTTTTTTTAAATTTAATTCTGATTGTTTTATAAAAAGAACATGTAATAATATAAATAAAAGTTCTTAATTTAAAACTAGCGTACATCATAATATGGGAGCGTATCGAAATCTCGCGAATTAAAATCTCGCGTGTCAAAATCTCGTGTCTTAAAATCTCGCGATATTTTTTAAAAAGTTCCGCGAAAAGTAGAAATTGAGAAAATATAAGGATTATTGGGAGCCAGTATTTTGTTGAGAAAAATAAAGTAGAATACGAGGAAGAGTGCCTTAAAAAAATTTTGTAAAGGGGGAGGAGTGCTTTTGTTAAATCTTTTACAAAATTTCAGATGTTTTAGTATAGCCGTTAAGTACCAAGCTATATTTATTGTAAATTTTGGAATTGTATGACAGCTAACCGAACCTGTTGCACTAGCATGACCAAATTTTACAAAAATTACAGCGTTAAAACTTTATCGTTGTTTGTAAGATATCAGATGCCTAGTCTCATAAAATTTCAAGATATGCAAGCATAAGCACAACCAAATTTCAGAAATTATTAGTATACAACTTAACATCTCTTCACGAAATATTCGGATACCTAGCTTTATTGCCCTAAAACTAGATCATCTTTTGTAAGATTTCAGACGACAAGCTTTTTAAACAATTCGACATTTTTTCACGAAATTTCAGACACCTAGCTGCATTAGATGCTGAGTTATTCCCATATAAAGAAAGAAATTGCAACTACACGAACCCATCGGCCGAAAATGCTTGATTTAAATAGCGAAAATAACATATCTTTGATACTATATCTAGCTCGATACCTTTAAAGTGTCACAGACGTAATGACAAATTTATTATACCCTTGAACATAGTTCATACAAGTATAAAGATTATTAGGATGGATTTTTGAACCAACTGGTTATAAAATCATGGTTCACAAAATTTGTTTAGTGGTGATTTAGTGGCGGAAGCCTCACCTATTTTAAGTTTATTTTTAAATATCCACGTAAAAAAGATTATTAGACGGATTTTAAAGTTGTATTCAAAATCAGGGCATTCGCTTTTTTCAAAATATTTATATTATATGCTAGCTTCTAAATTATGAGATATTTAAGTTTTGGATTTTTTATTATTATTATAAAATATATAATATTGAAAAAATGATTACTCAATTTTTCAATATTATATATTTTATAATATTTCTTTTTGAATTGAATTATTTGAACCGCCAAACCTATTTAATTAAGAAAAGAATTATTTTGGTTTAAAAGACCAGACTTATTGTGGCACGAGATTTTGAAACACGATATTTTAACACGCTATATTTAGAAAAGCGAGATTTTAAACCACGAGATTTTGAAACGTAGCCAAACCATTTAATATATATTTTAATCTGCATGGATGTGAACTTCGAAAATGAAAAAAGGTCATATTTTTATTCAACAGTACAATTTAAAAATTTAAAATAAATGTGGAAAAATAAAGAAAAAATTGTACATTATTGATTATTTAATAGTTTTTACATTTTAATTCCATTAAAATAAAGTATATATAATAATTGACATTAAAGTTGAATGTAAAACTTTCATTTTAAATTTATTGTTAAATTTAAAATAAGTGCGGCTGACATACTCAAATCTTGTTACTCAAAATTTGAATATCTTATTGAGCAGTTATTAAAGTATTTGAACTGATTATAAAGAAGTAAAATTACACAATAATTTGTTTGATATTTTGAATTAAATTATTATTATTTTGATTTGATTTGTCGTTGAAATTAGTGTAAGAGATTATTAAAAGCTTCTGAGTTATTTTCAAGTTTTTGTGAGGTAAAATTATTACTATACTAGCAGAGTACCCGGCGTTGCCCGGAATATTTTTTTGGCTTTATGAAATAAAAATTATTAACTTTTGTTTCTGCGTTAATATAATTTAATTAATATAGTTAACTTATTACTATGCATTTACAGATGCTGGTAGTTTATATTCTATTTTTTATTACATTTAGTTACATTGAATAAACAGAGCCAAGAATTAGAGACAATTCTTCTACAAAAATTTTTTAAAGGAATCAATAATTTATTGAGTACACAATTACGGCGAAGTGAATTTCCACAATATATTCTTTAATACCGAGACATAAAATCGCATTTCAATTATGACCATAATGTAGTACATTTTTTTTCGTAAGTAATGTCACTTCATGTTTTGGTGAATTATCCTTTTAAGCACATTTTGAAAAATTTGTTATTAAGTTCGCTCTGTCCCTCCGTCTGTTAAAACTTATGTACTGTTTAATAAAGAGCAATGAAATATTAACTATGCGTAGGTTTCTTAAAAGAGTAATGTTGTAGAACAACTTTTTTATGTACCCTCACCGTTGGAGATCCTACAGCACCGACAGCTCTTCAAATTTTGAAAAAACTTCTTCTTAAATGCGTACATTTCAGATTCTGTTTAACATATTTTCAATATAAAAAATACATGATTGTTTTTTACCTTTATAAATCAACCAGAATTTTTTTACCTTTAGTTTTTCTAATTATGTTTCCTAATTGATTGACTAAAAATATGTATGTAATATGTATGTATAAATATGTATGTACTCATTTTTGATTAAATGATGTACAGAAATGTGAATATGTTTTCTAATTTAATTGATAAAGTTTATAGTATTTTTAAAAATACGGATATTATACATACTATATGCACATATTTCAATAATTTATGGGAAACATGTTATACACATGCATTTTATATAGGTAGACCACATGTAAGTAATGCATTTCTGAATGATGACATGCTCATTGTCTAATGTAGGAGATTGTTTCTGTTTTTAAACAACGGCCGAAAATGTTATGTTGTTAAGACTTAAACACAGTATTCTTAAGATACTTAATAATGTTTGTTTAATTACTGTTCTATATTAGAAATTTGCATTGAAAGGTTTTTATGGAATATTAGAAACAGTATAGATAAAAGTAAAGAATGTTGGAAATATCTTTTTAATAATAATAACAATACACAAAATTAGGCAAAATATTATTAATAAGTGCTTGTGCGGAAATGGGTTAACAAACGTTAACAAACATTTTGTCACAGGCCTAATTTAGAACCATTCTGCCAAATTAGACAGAAATTAGAAACAAAATTTTTTTTTGACAGTCTATCGTGTCGAAATGTGTTAATGTAACACAACAAAATTTATTGAATGAGTTTGTCTGCCAAAGTGCAATACTTGTACAAATTTTTCAATTGGTCAAATCGTTTAAGTACAACAATAAAAAATGAGAATTTCATGGCCTGAAGCCTGATGGGTTAATGTATCGTAACCAAATAAACTCAGAAAGCTTTTGTTATAAAGACCTACACTTTTGTAAATTTTCAACTCAATTGGTAAAACCGTTTAAGTGCGACAACAAAGAAATTAAAAATTTTTATTGAGCCCTGGTGCCGAAACGGGTTAATGGATCGTAACCAAATCACCTCAGTGAGCTCCTGTGGTAAAGAGCTACACTTTTGTAAATTTTCAATTCAATTGGCAAAACCGTTTAAGCGCGACAACAAGAAATTGAAAAATTTCATTGAGTCCTGGTGCCGAAACGGGTTAATGGATCGTAACCAAATCGACTCAGTAAGCTCCTGTTGTAAAGAGCTACACTTTGATAAATTTTTAACTCAATTGGTCAAACAGTTTAAGTGCGACAACTAAGTAAATTACAAAACTTCAGTGACCCCTGGTGCCGAAACGGGTTAATGGATCGTAACCAAATCACCTCAGTGAGCTCCCGTGGTAAAGAGCTACACTATTGTAAATTTTCAACTCAATTGGTCAAACCGTTTAAGCAGGACAACAGAAACATTTAATGAACTTCGTTCGGCTCTCGTGCCCAAACGGGTTACCGGATCTCCATAAAAATTTGTCACAGGCTTTTTTTCAGACCATAAAACCAACGTACAAAATTGGACATAAATCGGAAACAAAAAATTTTTTGGAAGCCCGCCAATTCAACATGTTACGAATCCGGGTAACATGTTGAATCGAAATTTCTTCGGTACCCGTCCAATGATAAGAAGAATATTTGTTCAAATTTCCAACTAGCCTATAACACTTTCCGGGGTCGTAGGAACGTTCCTGCTAAATTTGGTTGCAATCGGACTGGTGGTTTTTACGTGAAAAGGGCACAAACAAACAAACAAACAAACATAATTTCTTCCTTATTTATTAGAAACTAGCAGAGTACCCGGCGTTGCCCGGAGTATTTTATCAGCTTTATGAAATAAAAATTATTAACTTTTGCTTTTGAGTTAATATAATTTAATTAATATAGTTCACGTATTACAATGCATTTTCAGATGGTGGTAGTTAATATTCTATTTTTTATTACATTTAGTTAAATTGAATAAACAGAGCCAAGAATTAGAGACAATTCTTCTATAAAAATTTTTTAAAGGAATCAATAATCTATTGAGTACACAATTACGACGAAGTGAATTTCCACAATATATTCTTTAATACCGAGACATAAAATCGCATTTCAATTATGAACATAATGTAGTACATTTTTTTCGTAAGTAATGTCACTTCATGTTTTGGTGAATTGAAGGTTCGCTCTGTCCCTCCGTCTGTTTACAAAACTTATATATTCGTTAATATTCGTTAATACCGAAACATAAAATCGTATATAAATTATAAAACACCATAATGTAATCAATTTTTTTTTTGTAAGTAATGTCACTTCATGTTTTGGTGAATTATCCTTTTAAGCACATTTTGAAAAATTTGTTATTAAGTTCGCTCTGTCCCTCCGTCTGTTAAAACTTATGTACTGTTTAATAAAGAGCAATGAAATATTAACTATGCGTAGGTTTCTTAAAAGAGTAATGTTGTAGAATAACTTTTTTATGTACCCTCACCGTTGGAGATCCTACAGCACCGACAGCTCTTCAAATTTTGAAAAAACTTCTTTTTAAATGCGTACATTTCAGGTTCTGTTTAACATATTTTCAATATAAAAAATACATGATTGTTTTTTACCTTTATAAATCAACCAGAATTTTTTTACCTTTAGTTTTTCAAATTATGTTTCCTAATTGATTGGCTAAAAATATGTGTAAAAATTGTATATGGATAAGAATGTAAGGTTTTCTGTTCTTTAAATATGTATGTACTCATTTTTGATTAAATGATGTACAGAAATGTGAATATGTTTTCTAATTTAATTGATAAAGTTTATAGTATTTTTAAATATACGAATATTATACATACTATATGCACATATTTCAATATTTTATGGGAAACATGTTATACACATGCATTTTATATAGGTAGACCACATGTAAAGACCACATGTAAGTAATGCATTTCTGAATGATGACATGATGATTGTCTAATGTAGGAGATTGTTTCTGTTTTTAAACAACGGCCGAAAATGTTATGTTGTTAAGACTTAAACACAGTATTCTTAAGATACTTAATAATGTTACTTTAATTACTGTTCTATATTAGAAATTTGCATTGAAAGGTTTTTATGGAATATTAGAAACAGTATAGATAAAAGTAAAGAGTGTTGGAAATATCTTTTTAATAATAATAACACTACACAAAATTAGGCAAAATATTATTAATAAGTGCTCGTGCTGAAATAGATTAACAAACGTTAACAAACATTTTGTCACAGGCCTAATTTAGAGCCATAAATTCATTCTGCCAAATTAGACAGAAATTAGAAACAAAATTTTTTTTTGACAGTCTATCGTGTCGAAATGTGTTAATGTATCACAACAAAATTTATTGAATGAGTTTGTCTGCCAAAGTGCAATACTTGTACAAATTTTCAATTGGTCAAATCGTTTAAGTACAACAATAAAAAATGAGAATTTCATGGCCTGAAGCCTGATGGGTTAATGTATCGTAACCAAATAAACTCAGAAAGCTTTTGTTATAAAGACCTACACTTTTGTAAATTTTCAACTCAATTGGTAAAACCGTTTAAGTGCGACAACAAAGAAATTAAAAATTTTTATTGAGCCCTGGTGCCGAAACGGGTTAATGGATCGTAACCAAATCACCTCAGTGAGCTCCTGTGGTAAAGAGCTACACTTTTGTAAATTTTCAATTCAATTGGCAAAACCGTTTAAGCGCGACAACAAAGAAATTGAAAAATTTCATTGAGTCCTGGTGCCGAAACGGGTTAATGGATCGTAACCAAATCGACTCAGTAAGCTCCTGTTGTAAAGAGCTACACTTTGATAGATTTTTAACTTAATTGGTCAAACAGTTTAAGTGCGAAAACTAAGTAAATTACAAAACTTCACTGACCCCTAGTGCCGAAACGGGTTAATGGATCGTAACCAAATCACCTCAGTGAGCTCCTGTGGTAAAGAGCTACACTATTGTAAATTTTCAACTCAATTGGTCAAACCGTTTAAGCAGGGCAACAGAAAAATTTAATGAACTTCGTTCGGCTCTCGTGCCCAAACGGGTTACCGGATCTCCATAAAAATTTGTCACAGGCTTTTTTTCAGACCATAAAACCACAGTACAAAATTGGACATAAATCGGAAACAAAAAATTTTTTGGAAGCCCGCCGGGCCGAATCCGGGTAACATATTGAATCCAAATCTTCGGTACCCGTCCAATGATAAGAAAAATATTTGTCCAAATTTTCAACTCAATCGATCAAACCGTTTAGGCAGGACAACGAAAAAACGAAACGGCTTTAAATGGCTCTCGGGCCGCAATGGGTTAATGAACCGAAACGCGATGTAGCCTATAACACTTTCCGGGGTCGTAGGAACGTTCCTGCAAAATTTGGTTGCAATCGGACTGGTGGTTTTTACGTGAAAAGGGCACAAACAAACAAACAAACAGAATTTCTTCCTTATTTATTAGATAGATAAGTGACAATAAAAAGTTCAGCATCTCGAGAACTATGAGAATTAATAATAAGACAGTAATACAGAAAAAAACTAACTGTAGAGCAAGTGTAAAGTGAGCATATACGAGATTTTATTTTTAATGATATAGTATATAGTATAGATCAGCGATAGGAAAGGGTAGAACGAGGATGCGGAAATTTTGAATTAAGGAGTCAAAATTTAAGGGAACAATGAATCCGCCTATTATTATAATTTTCCTATCAGAGACGATAGCGATCAGATCAACAGTAACAGCATGTAGTAGCAAATTATAACACCTCCTGTATGAGATAATAACTGAAAGCAATTACATTATGTAGCATTTATTATTATTATTATCAAAAAGCATAATATTATTACGATATAGAACTATTTTTATAAAATCTGACCAGAATTTAGCTAAGGACCTTCGAGCGAAAGGCCGGCGACTTGACCACAACACCATAAGTCATTTCGATTTCTTTATGTAAAGCTTCTGATACCTGGTTATATTAAATACAAGTTGCATGCCAAATATTAGTAGTATATAATATAATGACTTTATTTCTAGAGGTTTTATATTCTCACTCTATATTAAGAAGAGTATTATAAACAAAAAATTTAATTTACAGATCTTTTCTGAATCCAGATATTTTTTTTAAACTTTAATATATTTGGTTATACTTAGGATTCTCAATATTTTAACTTTCATTTTAATGTTATATCTATAGTATACATTATTGTTATATACTCCTTTAAATGGGTGTTGCAGTTCTTTATTTCCATTATAATCAAATACCTTTTAATTATTACTACTAATTAAGTATTTCTAAAGTACTTCAATTTTTACATACTTTCATTTTCACAGATGTTGCCAATCGTTTTTAGCGCATTTCAAAAAAATGTAAAAAAAATGTGCCTATTAATTTCACTCTGTCCTTCCGTCCGTCCGTCTATTTATAAAACTTCTACACTGTTAAAGATAGAGAAAAGAAATTTTAACCATGGGTAGGTATCATAAAAAATTAATGTTGTAGAACAACTTTTTCATTTTATAAAAATAAATAAATATATAATTGTACCACCCCCTGTTTAAGAGCTATTAGGGCTCAAAAATTGAAAATTTGCTATTTTTAGACATCTTAACTTAGGCACGTGTACAAATATTTTTCTTCGACAAAACATAAAAAGTAAGGGTGAGTACACACGGGATACATGCATCCAGATGCAAAAATTATTTCGGTTAAATTTCGTGTACTCTTCAGTAATATTATCCAATATTTTGCATCCATTATGCATCCACTCGTTCACGAGATGTAATACGGCGACATTTTTATTTTGAAAGTTTTATTTGAAAGTACGTAGTAGGCTAGCATGTGTGTATTGTTTTCACATTTGAAGAAAAAATGTTTATATTTACAAAATACAAAATGAGAGAAAATTGTTATGTAAGAAAAAATTTAAATTAATATAAACTAAATATAATTTATTAATACACATATAAAATTAATTAACATAGCTTCGAAAATAATTCTGATTTTTCTTCTTTAATATTAACTGCAAACCAATAGTAACCATTGCAATTTTTTTCCTTTTTAGCTTTTATTATGTCCATCTTCAAAATATTTCAAAATATTTAACGTTTAAAATTTTTGACGTTTAATTTTACGTCTGTATTTGACGTTATAACAAATTTGCATTTTGAATGCTTCTTATAGAGGATGCAAAAAATATTTCATCGAAAATGAGCGAAAAGAAGAGCATGACATGAATACAATATATATATTTTAATATAAATTTAATATTTGCATCCGAATGCATGTATTCCATGTGAACTTATCCTAAAGCTTCTAGTAGTATATTTTACGTGTGTTAACGGTTTTTCTTATACTTATATTGTGTTCCGGACTTACAGTCCTACAAAATTCCAAAAAACTTTTATTTTAACATTTTTTGCTTATTACATTCATATATGGAATTTTCAAATTTTGGTGCAAGTCAAAAGTCTAAATAATTTGTATTGGCTTTTGGACATATGTGCTTTTAAAAACTATTGGTTTACATTCTACCTTGTTTATTTATTCAGTCGATTATGACTATTGTCTAGAGGTTATTTTCAATTTCGATCACTCTCTTTATATTTATTCTTTTCATTTTTTATTGTTATGTTATATTTAGTAGATAAATGAATCGTGATTCTGTTATATATATATATATAAAAAACCATCAAGTTTGCTATAATTTTAAAATATGAAATTGCATAACCAGTTTTAAAGCACCTTTATATATAAGTTTACGCAAAATATTATGTCATTTGTATTTTTACCAATCCTTAAATACTATTTCTTAATTTTTATATAGTAATACTCAATTTATGTAATTCCTTCAGTTATAAATACCTGTAACCTTAATAAAATCGTGTTACTTTGGAAAACAGAGCTATACTGTGTAAAGTAGTTCAAAATAAAAAACAAGGTAGAATGTAAACCAACGGTTTTTAAAAGCGCACATTTCGAAAACTCAATACAAACTGTTTAGAAGTGTGACTTACACAAAAATTTGAAAATTTCATGTGATAAGAAAAAACGTGAAAATAGGACATTTTTGAAATTTTGAGGGGCCGTAAGTCCGGAATCCTATATAACTAAGAAAAGCCGTTAACACGCGTAAAAATATATTATTGAACCTTTAATTTTCATGACTCGCCGAAGAAAAATTTTTACAGGTGCCTAAGTTACAGGTGTCTAAAAATAGCAAATTTTCAATTTTTGAGGCGTAATAACTCTTAAAGAGGGGGTGCTACCAAAAAATTTTCTGAGGAAACTTATACTAATCTAAGGAAACTATCTAAAAGTTCTTTCTTGTCTCAAAATTTCAGGTTTCTATCTAAAGGCGTGCCGGAGTTATGAAAAAAGAAATTTCATGCAAAATATGGTTTTCACATAACGGTAAATTTAAATAGTAAATTACAAAATATTGCATAATTTTGATATTGTTTTATATAGATAATACAATTTTCGATCTTCTGACGGTTTTAGATTGCAAAACTATTACGCAGGGCCTGAGATATATACCTGATATATATCTGAAAATGGGACTTTTTCGTAATTTTGAAGAGCTGCAACTTTGGAACCCTTTACAACTAAAACATACCTTTAACACACATTAAAATATATTACTCTAGCTTTAAATTTTATATCTTGCAGAAGTAAAATGTGTACAGGTTCCTAAGTTACAGGTGTTTAAAAATAGCAAATTTTCAATTTTTAAGCCCTCATATCTCATAAACAGGGGGTGGTCCAAAAAAATTTTCTGAGCAAACTTATACTAATTCTAAAAGTTCTTTCTTGTCTCAAAATTTCAAGCCTCTATCTAAAAGCGTGCCGGAGTTATGAAAGTAGAAAAATCATGCAAAATTTGGTTTTCCCATAACGGTAAATTTAAATACTAAATTTAAAAAAATTGTATAATTTTGATATTAATTTACAAAGATAAAAGAAATACCTCTCGAATGACGTTTCAGATTGAAAAAATTCGTTTTCAGATTGAAAAAATCTTAAGCAGAACATAAGATATATGTATTTAAAAATAGGGCTTTTTCAAAGTTTGAGGGGGTGTAGCTCCGTAATGGGAGGGGCTACATGAAAAAGTTGTTCCACAAAATTATTTTTTTTATGAGACCTACCCATGGTTAAAATTTTTTTTTCTATCTTTAACGGTGTAGAAGTTTGGTAAACAGACGGACGGACGGACAGAGTGAAACTAATAAGCACATTTTTTCAAAATTTTTTTGGAAATGTGCTAACAACTTTATTCATTTACAAAAATTAATAAAAAAATTCTTTATATTGAGTAAAATTAAATAAAAAATTAATATACAAAAAATTTAAATTTTTTAATTACTTTTGCTTTGTTATTTTAGTTACTAACTAATAGTAATAAAAAATAATTATAAAAGATAAAAATAAAGGAAACCTGTTTTCTTATTCTTTTCATTATATGTATTGTTATTTTTAGTTTTTTTTTTCAATTCCTTGTCATACACGTGTATTAGTTGTGTTGTTGAAAACTCACTTTAAAGCTTACCAATTAAAATATTTATTTACTTACACCGAATATAAAAAACGTATGCACTAAATATGACTATAAAATATTTACTGCAAGGTCAATTTTTAACTAACATTAAATGATTTAATGCAATTTTATTTTCTGGGTCATTTAAAATTATCACGAAAGTTGTCATATAAATAGCGGGAGGCAATGCTTCCTCTCATTAATTAAAAAATGTTGATACACATATTATGTTCTTATAAAAAACGAGGAAGAATACAGTTGCCTTTGTCAACTCTTAGATACCCGTACGAACCGTTAGTATGTTCACAGCCTGTCACTTTGCTTACAATATTATTTTTTTAATATTTTAGTATTTTAAAATAATTTGGGTGAATTTTATAATTTCTAGAATTATGAGTTGTACATATATTCAAACTATATGTTTATACATTCTTTAAAAGCAGATTTTAACCTTCCACATAACGATTATCAATCCAAAACTTTTTCAAATATTCTATAGTACCATTTAATACTAAGCGGTAAATGTATATTAAATTTACTAAGTACAAAACAGTAAATATAATTTTAAATATTATATTATATTATATTTAAATATTCCATTGACAGAAAAATTTCTTATAAGTACAATAAAATACATATATGTATGTAAATACGGCGCTATATAATATACATCTATACTCTTATCATTCATTCACTAGTGACATATACGATATGTAAATAAACATGATATTATATAAGTATGTATATATAACAATATCATACAAATAAAAATTCTTCAAGCAACCGTTATGTTGTTTATTTATTTACATTTTTTTGTACTACGCATCATATCCTCAACAATTTCAAATTATCGAGTAAAGCAAAATTCAAAAAATTTGTTAGAAAATTTGAAAAAATCAAGTAACTCTTTCGTCAATTATGAAGTAACCATATATTATTAAATAAAGTTGTTAACAGAAATAAGAGTATAATATTGAAGCTTTAATTTTTGTGTATTACTTTAAAAAATTTTTAACAGGTGTTCAAGTTACAGGTGTTTAAAAATAGCAAATTTTCAGTTTTTTACCCCTTACAGCTCCTAAAAGGGGAGTGATACAAAAAAAATTTCTGAAATGACTCATACTTATTTTCAAAGATCTAACTTCTGTCAAAATTTCAAGTTTCCAACTCTAACCGTTTAGAAGATAGAAGGGTTAAAGGATTTTGCAAAATTTGAGTTTCGCATAACGGTAAATTAAGACACAAATATATATTTATTGCATATATACTTTTAAAGCTAATGAAAGTAATAATCGTTTTTCAAAATGAAGATATACCTTATACAACTTGTGCTATAACAATTTAAATATAGAGCTTTTTTGAACCTTTGGGGAGCTGTAGCTCCGTAACGGGTGGGGCTACGAAAAAAAGTTAGTAAAAATAAAATTAATATTTTTGTGAGATCTATCAGCTGTTAAAATTTCATAGCTCTATTTCAAAAAAAATGTCGAGATCTAAAAGTTAGTGTTCGAGAGCTACCCTAAGTTTTGGTCCAAACTCAACCAAAAAAAATAGGGAACCTACAAATTACTCCAAGAATATTTTGTGTAAATTTCAAGATTCTAGCTTTCTTAGTTTTTGAGTTAGCGTGCTGACGGACGGACGGACGGACGGACATGGCTCAAAAGTCTTAGAATTTTTTTCTGATCCGATCCATACCTTTGAAGGTATATCTAGCTCGCTTATTTCGAGGTGTTACAAACGGAGGAGTAATTTTATTATACCCGATCCTATCGTACGGGTATAAAAAATGAAATTTATAATATTGAGTGCCCTGTAATTAAAGCAATTATTGTAATAAAGTCAAATATCTTGCCTTTGTAATAAAAACCTTTCACAAATGTCGAAATTCTAATAAAATTAAAATATTTTGAAGATGTAGCTAAGTAAAATTATTATTTATCATTTATAATATATGTATTTTGTAATATTCATATGCATCTATTGTTTCCAGGCAATTAGACCTCAAAAGAAAAAATTTCTAAAAAATTGGAAAATATTTTCACTTCGTAAAATAATCCACAAATTTAATTTTTAAAAATTCCCGAAAAAAATAAAATTAGTTTTCAAAAACAAAATGGAATTAGTCCGTATAAAAAAAGGTAAAAACTTGCGCAATACAAAATCTTCTATTGGTATTTAAAAAAGCTAATTTGGAGGGTTTCTGATGAGTTCATTACAACAACAGGATTTCAATCAAGTGTTTAACAGGCATTTGAGGACGAAAGCCGGATCGATTATTTTTATTATTTTATTTAATATGCAGATGCGAGTGAGGGGTGTATATTATATCGTATATATAGTAGGGAAGGGAGTTGTATAGTTCATTCAGAGTGAAATTTTGTTTTCTGTTTGTAAGATGCATTATTCAAAATTCACCATTTTGGTTTTTATAGAATCACACAGAAAGTTTGAACTCAATTGATCGCTCTAAGTTAGAAGAATTGGAAAATAAAATTGCTGTTATACCGAGAAGAGTTAACGAACCGAAAAAAGATAGTGTTTTACTTTTTCCATACACAGAAAAACATTCCTCCAAAATAGTACGAAATAGGGTGTAGCAATGCGTTGAGGGCAAACAAACCCATGCTCTGCTTTATATAATAAATTATTTAATTCTCGTATAAGAAATACTTGATCCCAAAAAGGTTCAATTTTATTTCTGTTTAATATTACTATTTACTATTACCGACTATTCTTAGTGGCAGTTGAATAAAATATTAGCCTTTATTTAAAAGAAAATTGTATACAAATATAATACATATTCAAAAATATTCAAGTTTTCTTCTTCAAGAGAAATTTCATTGTACGTCACTGATTTGTTAGGATTAAATTTTGTACACATATAATCATTGTTTTACTGAACTGATAACTAATTCAGATCACTTCAAATAACAAATGAGAGAATCAGAGTAAACATCAGAGTTTTGTTTACATAAATGAGAGAAAATAATAATATAGTTGAGAAATGGGAAAGAAAGATACAACTACATTTTAAATAAATATTTACATATGATTCTTGCATTGTTATTATTAAAATCATACCGTTTTATAATCAAATAAAAAATATCTCTTTTTATATGTGTTATATTGGGTGTGCATTTTGAACCGGTTTTTTTTAAGTTCGTTTTTCATTGTTTTGCTTGTTGTTTTACTTTTACTTTTATTTTTTGAGAAGAAATTTTAGTTACTTCATTTGTTTTGTTATATTTCAATTTTGTATAGTAAATTTTTTGCTATTCATTTTAATTCTTCTTTCTTTTTAAAAATAATTCACCATTGAGGGCTTGAGCCTGGTTTGAATCCCACACACGTGGTAAGAGTTATTCAAAAAAATTTACTATTACTCTATTTTAATATATAATATGTACATATTTGGATCATAAATACATAATGGTGTATTCAATTATTTTAATTATTTATGTTAACAATAATTTATTTAAATTAGTACTGAAACAGGCATAACGTATGTATAGATTTAAAAATTCTATTTCAAAATTTTATGTACATATATACTTAGTTCTAATGGGATAATAAATTTGCTATTACGTTTGTGACTGCGTAAAGCAGAGTTATGTATGGAAAAGTATGTATATTATATAATTATATTCTTACTCGGGATCAAGTCAAATAAGTTATATGCGTCCGTTCGTCAGTTAACAAGATAACTATAATGCAGCTAGGATTCTGAAAATTTTACCATTTCCTATTGTATTTAAAACTTTGTCAAAAGAAGTAAATTTACATGTTAATATCTAACTGAAAATTTTAGTTAGTTTAAAGTAACAAATTCATGATAGCGTTATATCTTAATGTAATAAAGCTAGACATCTGAAATTTTGTAAAAGGTAATCCAAGTTTTCTATAATTTCTATTCCGTAAGTTTTCTGATGATTTTGTAAGTTTTAGTTGGTTGAACGCAACAAATATATCTCGGTACTTAATTAAGCAAATGACCTTCAATCTTCTTAAATACTATTGAAACAACATATACTATGTTAGTGCCGAATTGATACTGTCAACTCTAGCCTACCCTATTAAATTTGGTGTGAAGATACAGCCACCCACATTCTTAGTTCGAAAAGCCATATATATTCAAATGCGGTTATATAACTCAAGTTCTTTTAGATATTTTTTTTATCTGAAAAGGCCAAACTACCTTAAACACTTTTTAAATCAAGAAGGCAAGAAGAAAAACTTCCAATATTACAATAAATTTAGAATTTAATTTCTAAATAAAATTAAATTTTCCGTTATGTACTTATAACCAATATAAATGCAAGCAAAAAAAATAGCAAGCTCATAACGTCTTTCTTAATTTTATATAGGGTTTGTTTAAAATTGAAAAAAGTATATCTGCTGAAAGTATCTGAAAGTATTCTCCATTCAGATTTGAAAGAGATATGGATTGAATGATAATATTAATTTTGATATAAAAAATATTTTAACATTGAATTATTTGACAATTATTTGCAAAATTGTGTTGGTCTTAAGCCGTGTCTAAAAGGAGAGATAAATCTCAATTTTTGGTTTCATATTCATTCATTATCATTAGTTAAATTGAAATTTAGCTGAATTCGTTAATACAAAAAGCAGTTATTCTTCTATTTCACAAAGGATAGTTCATGTTTGTGTGTCTTCTATTGATTGAAGCAAACTTTTCACAATGTTTTTCTGAACCTTGAGAGGGCTAAGCACTACTTTTGTGTTTAGTTCGTTAACCATTTTCACCACAATAGTTTTTATTTTTTTCGAATCTTGTAAATTTGTGACTCTATGTAAAGGAAATTAAATGGTGTCTCATACTCCCATAGACCAGAGACCCATAATGCAATTATGGGATTATAACTCATCTAATGTGGGACATAAACTATATTCCAATAATATATTTAATATTTATGATCTTATAACTCACATATAGTCAGTTATAAATAACATTATAATTTTATATGGTGTTGTGTTCCATCGGTAATTTTTCATAACACCACAAAGGATTTAAATTAGGAACTTTCTACGAAACAAAAATAATATAAAGATAATTGCTTGATAATAAATGATTTGTTGTTGAAATATGTTTGTATTCAAATAATTAGGAGGGATTTTTGATTTAGTTACAAAAAGATTCAATCATTAGAGTATCGGTAATTTGGGTAAAATTCTATGATATTGAAATATGTATGTAAAAAAAATAATTAGGAAGGCTTTTAGAGTGGGCTTAGTTGGTTGAAAAAGAATTGAAAGACAATTTGAATTATACGCTTTTTCTAGAATTCAACTCAAGAAATCCTGCTGATTCAGAATGTTGCATATACGAATATATAAATATTCTGGATTTTATTTATCCTGAATACCGTGATTTTGTTATCATCTAAAAAATCCTTTCTACTTCAGAATATTTTATCGTAAGCTACATTTTAATAGCTATACATATGGTATTGTCACTACGCTTTTTTACGGAATATTATGAAGGTATGATCCAATATTTTATGGTATTACGACTAATTTGAACTGGATCAAACACCACAACTTTTATATTAATTATAGTGAGTCATAAACCCACCAAAATTACTTGCGGATTTATAACCCAACTTAGTGGTAGAATTATGATTTTATAATCGACTGTGTAGGACAGGCTTATAATCTGTGGAACTATAACACGGCACCGAATTAGATTGTTAGATTCATTTTTTCTTTTGTCCTTCTCAATTAAAAATTATTTGATCGGAATTACTTTTAAATTATATATAAGTATGTGTTGAACCTTAACAGTGGTGCTAAGCTGACAGTAATAACATATTTCGAATATTTTAATACGTTTCGGTACGGTTAGATCAATTGATGTCAAATCTTATACATGTGTAAAAAATCAATTTTAACTGATTAATAAATTATTAATGATATGTTTAAATACTTTTTAATTCCTTAAAGCTTATTACGAGTTTGAAATATTAAATATTATAAAATCGCTTAAAAACAATTACACAATATAATAAAGTTTAAAGAAATAATCTTTAAAATGTGCTTATTGAAAATAAAAAACTGCTAAATTTAGAATTCAAAATATTTTTTTAAAGATACCTATATACGTATTATATTATCTGAAATGTATATGTGACATTCAATCAACTATTTCAACAAATATTTACCTAATCGATAATACTAATTCTCATATTTATTGCCAATATAATGCTAAGAGAAGGAAAAAATTATTATATATAATAATTTTTTATATGATTCCATCACTTAAAATGTTTAAAATAATTTGAAATGTACAATGAAATTCAAAATACTAAGGTTGCATTTCATATAGGAATCAAATTTTTTATGTTAAAGATAAGAAATATGGATAAAAATATTATATACAATCACTAAAAACTATAATTAAAAATTAAACATAGGTAGGTACACCATAAATTTTTGTTTAATTTGAATTTTGTATATTGACATTTCTTGACAGCTTAAAAGTCAAGTCAATTTGTAGACGATTTGTTTTATTTTGAACTAAATAAAATAAATATGAAAGGACAATATTAAAATAAAATGTATGAATATTTAAAACTTTATAAGTATGGTATATTAAAGATCTGGTTTTACTGGTTTTATACTACAATTGATGTAATTATATTAAAATTTTGGTGGAATTTTACAAACAAGTAACTTCAAAATCTTTACCTTCTTTTAATTAAAAAAAAAAAAACAAAAACAAACGATAAGGTTTGGCATTGCATAATATGAAATATTTACTTATGTTAAGAAACACTATATGATATAATATATGATATAAAGAGATCTGAATCTTCAAATCAATATAGTATTACACCATTGTCATTTCATTATACCTTTTATTTTTTATTTATTTATTATTTTATAAGTGATATGTTTGATTCATTTAGTAAAAAGAAAAGAGATAGAAGATATTAGTTTAGAGTATTATATACATACATAAAAATATAAAGAGTAATTAAGTAGGTACATAAGTAAGTGCGTTTAATTAATTTGTTTATTTAATTATTAATTTTTTTTTTTTTTTGACTTATATATACGTACCTATTTACTTGAACTTAACCTTATTTAAAAAAATAAAAAAATAAAATTGCACATATTAATTGAATTATAAATAAATGCATATATGTATATGAAAATATTTCTTATATTACAGAAAATGTTTAAAAATTAATATTAACTTTTAATTAAAAAAAAAAAAAAGATAAAAAAAAAATAGCAAACAGAAAAAGCAGAAATTAAAAACGTTAATTTTCATTTCACTTAATAAAATAAAACTGTATCTGATCAGAATCACCTGGCTATTTGAAGTGTTAACATCGTTTTTTTTTTTAAATATTAATTCAACTTTTATAAAATAAGAATTTCGAAAATTGTTTTGTAAACGAATTCCGTATAATCGAACTAAAATTCAAATTTAAAATATTTATGGAAATGGAAGTGAAACAAATTATTAATCCAAAATTGAAAAATTGATATATGAATATATTAAAGGAAAAAAAAATACACTAAGAACTCGGAAGTTTGTTTTAATAATTAAATTAAACTCAAAAAATTAAAAAAAAAATGTGCATGTGATTCATTCATTTGTATAAACTAATTAAAAAAAAAAAAATAATAAAACTTTTACATAAAATAAATATATACGAAAATAAATAAATATATCTACATATTTTTTAAAAAATAATTAAATAAATATATTAAATAATTTTATTGTGTTTATTAATACAGAAAATATATGTAGAAATTCTTTACACTAAATAAAAACAAAAAAAAAAAAAAAAAAACAATATTTACAAGTAATAAAAAGAAATAAAAAAAACATTATTAAAATTACAATAAATTGAATAACGTAACAAACCTGTTTATCTGATTTTTGTATGAAACGAGAGACTTAACGTACCGATAATATTTTTAATTCCGTTTAAAAAAAAAAAAAATTTCTTATTAAGAATATTGGACTGTGATAATACGGAACGGGGCGCATATTTTGATATTTTAAAAATATATTAAAATTAATAAATTACATATACATTCATATACAAAAATAAGAAAAACAAAAACTTTTTTTTTTTTTTTATTGGTTTTGTATTAAACATATAATAACTTAACGAAACACAGGTGACATTTCGCAACGAACCATAATATTTAAAATAAAAACGACTTTAATTTTTTTAATTAGGAAAAAAAAAATCAATTTTTTGAAAATGGCAAATTTAAGTAAAATAAAACAAAATTTACCAATATATTTGGCTTTAAGTGGAGCGGGTGCTGCTGTATTTATTTTTTCATATGGTTTTGGTTATTTAGAAAATAAAAAAAATAAATTAAATAATAAAAGATCTTCAATATCAATTTCATCTACATCACCTGAATATAAAGAAATTGAATATATGATAAAAGAACATAATGAAAAAAATAAAACAAAAAAAAAAATTGCAATAAATTATGAATTTTTACAAAATATATTTAAAATAGTGAAAATTTTAATACCAAAATTTTGGTCATATGAAACTGGAATATTAATTTTTATGACATTTGTTATGATGTCAAGTCCATTATCAGATATATGGCAAGTAAATCAAATGACATTATGTGAAAATTCAGCAATAGAAAATAAAAAAAAAGAATTTAAAAAAAATATTTTATTATATGCAGCATTTATGCCATTATTTGCATCATTAGCATCAACATTAAAATGGTGTATTGGTAAATTACATTTAAGATTTCGTACAAATTTAACAAAATATGCATTCGATCGTTATTTAAATGAATTAACATATTATAAAATGTCAAATTTAGATACACGTATACAAAATCCAGATCAATTAATGACAAATGATTTAGATAAATTTTGTGGAAGTTTAATTGATTTTTATGTAAATACTGTAAAACCATTAATTAATATTTGTATTTATATACCAATGACAACAATGAGTTTAGGTTTAAAACCAGCTGTATTATTTTTTGTATATTTTTTTATATGTGGTGCAACATTAATATTTACACGTCGTCCATTAAGCAGTTTAACATATTCAGAACAAAAATTAGAAGGAGAATACCGTTATGTGAATTCACGTTTAATAACAAATTCTGAAGAAGTTGCATTCTATTATGGTAATAAACGTGAAAAATTAACAGTATTATCTAGTTATACAAAACTATTACGATTTTTAAAGAAATTTTTAGGTTATCAAGTTGGTGTTGAATTGCTAGATAGTTTATTAGCAAAATATTTTTCTCAAGTAATTGGTATATATACTGTTGCAATACCATTTTTTTCTGATTTTAAAAATTTAGAATTTTCAAAACGTCAAATGATTTTTTATAATTCAGGACGAATTTTAATTAAAATTTCTGTTGCTGTTGGACAATTAGTTATGGCTGGACGTGAATTATCAAAATTGGCTGGTTTTACTGGAAGAATAAATGAATTATTATATGTACTAGGTGAATTAAATGCTGGCAATTATAAAAGAACTATGATAAATAGTAATGATGAAACAATTAATAATAAATCTAGAAATAATTCAATAAATGATGGTTTACATAATGGTTTGGGTTATCAAACAATTGGTCCAAATAAAGGAACAATTAAATTTTTAAATAATATTATAAAATTTAATAAAGTACCATTGGTCACACCAAATGGTGATATATTAATAAAAGAATTAACATTTGAAGTTAATTCTGGTATGAATGTATTGGTATGTGGTCCAAATGGTTGTGGTAAATCAAGTTTATTCCGTACATTGGGTGAATTATGGCCATTATGGGGTGGTGAATTAATAAAACCACCACGTGGTAAATTATTTTATGTACCACAAAAACCATATATGACATTAGGTACATTACGTGATCAAATCATATATCCACATACTTTAGAAGATATGTTAAATGAAAATAAAACTGATACAGATTTATTAATGTTTTTAGAAATTGTACAATTAAAATATTTAGAAGAAACACGTCCTGGAGGTCTAAATTCAGTTGAAGATTGGATTGATGTACTATCTGGTGGTGAAAAACAACGTATTGCAATGGCAAGATTATTTTATCATAATCCGCAATTTGCAATATTAGATGAATGTACAAGTGCTGTTTCTGTTGATGTTGAAGGTTTAATGTATAAGTATTGTCGCGATGCAAATATAACATTATTTACTGTATCGCATCGTAAATCATTATGGGAACATCATGAATATTATTTACAATTTGATGGTAAAGGTAATTACCAATTTGGTTTAATTGATGGTTCAATTGATGAATTTGGTTCATGATTCACAATAATTATAAGATAATAATAATAATAATATTAATGTGATAATTAATCATATAATTATTATGATACTGATAATAAATAAAATTTGTGTTGTAATACAAATGCAGACTGATCAGTTCTACCAAAAAAAAATAAACAAAAAAAAAATAAAATAAATAAATATGTGGTGGATAGAATTTTGAAACAAATTAAAAATAATGTTAAATGACAATTGTTTAAATAAAAAAAGGAGTATTTACCTAATTAAAAAAAAGGAGTTGGTTATAAATTTTTTTTAATTAATTTTAAGAGTTGAACTTAAGATGAATTTATAAACTTAAAAAAAAATTACTAAATCTGATTGGATAGTTAGAAATTTCTATAATTAGCCAGAAGTATAATATAAATCTTTTTCTTCAAAGCATTGCAATTTAGCTATAAAAAGAATATATATTTATTTTAAATTACTTTAATTCATATTTCATATTAATGGCAATTAGTTAGAAAAAGTTCATATAAATGGCAATTATTTTTTTTTCCTAAAGGAGGTGGGAATCTTCCAAAATCATCCAAGAATTCCCTCATGGTAGTGTCAGATTTTTACTGATTAAACCCACTTTCCCATTTAGCTAATAAAATGGGATGCAATCCATACTTGCTAACATAGTATATTGACTAGGTAGTAGGGGTAGGAAAGGATAGGATAAGAATGCGAAAATATTGAATTGAGATTAAAATTGTAAGAGGATAATGAATCCGCCTATTTTTATTACTATTTTGTTAACAGTGATTATAGCCCTCAACATACAGAAGTATATAACACTTTCCTGATGCATCAGGTAATAATGGTAGGCAACCCTACTGTCACTGAAGGGCGATTAATTAATTGATAACTAAGCTAATAACGTAGATAAAATAATGCAGTATGTTCAGACTTGAGAGAAAATAACTAAATTAATTTCCATAGAATATATTGAAGGTGTTTATCTAATAACAAATAATTATTAATTTTTTTTTCCTATCCCTTGGAATCATTTCCTTAGATTACAATTGATTTATTTATACTCACACTCCTTATCCTTATTTTAAAGATAAATGTTCATATAAAATTAAATCAAATTATGTTAGAAAAATTCGAATAAAGAGAAAAACTATGTTTTTAAAACAAAATTAGCTATGCAATATAATACACAAGAAATAATTATTTTAAAGTGTATTATCATAAGGTATTGATGGAACTATGTAAGACAGTACTTCAATTAATTTCCTTAATGTAATTCTTAATAAAACATAAAACAATGTCTGCATCTGGATCATTTTTTGATAAACTGCTTTCATTTGAATGGTAGGTATATTGAAATTGATTAACAAAATCCTCAATTCAATCGCCAAAAAAAAAAAAAAAATAAACCATAACCATTTTTCCTTTTCTTTTTTCCTTGTGTTTCTGTTTCTATTAACTTATGGAAATAAAAGCCAAATTATTATTATGTATCTTTTATTCCATTATTTTTTTTGTAGGATTTTCAGCACATGTAATTCAATACCTTTACTACCATATTTTTTAACCACAATGTATAATTTATCAAAGAGAATCAATTGTTATTTCATGTGTTTCATCCTTTCATCTCTTATACTATAATAATGCAACCGTTTAATAGTGATGATATATAATTTCTATTTTCATTTTATATACCATTATTTTATTTACGTTTACGTTATCTTTTCTTGTTTCGTACCTTTTAAAGTTATTAAATTTAATCCTTTCTTTAATTGTACAAAAAAAGATTAAAAATAAATAATACCTTAAGAAACAAAAAAAAAAAATAGAAATTAATACGTTCATTGACCACTATAAAAACAAAAAAGCTTTGTTCAACTTTGAAGATGATTACTTCTAAAAGTCACAATATTGACAATTTATTATTAAAATTTGTTATTCCTGGAATTCAAAACAAATTGTTGTTCTTATTGAACTTCGTAAAAAATAAACTAAATAAAGGCAAATAAATCCTCTTATTTTGTTTTTTATTTCATTTTTTGTATTTTGATAACATTTTTCATCATATTTTATCCCTTCTGTTTAGCACATTTCTAAAAAAAATATGACTATTAGTTTCACTCTGTCCGTCCGTCCATTCGTTTGTCCGTCTGTTTATAAAACTTCTACACCGTTAAAGATAGAGAAAATGAAATCATAACCAGGGTAAATCTCGTTAAAAAATTAATGTTGTAGAACAACTTTTTCATGTAGCCCCATCCATTACGGAACTACAGTCCCTCAAACTTTGAAAAAGTCCTATTTTAAATGTGTGTATTCCATATTCTGCTTAACATTTTTTCAATTTGAAAACGCCATTCAACTGGAATTATTTTTACCTTTATACTTTAATATCAAAAGTATACATTTTTTTAAAAACAAGTATTTAAATTTACCGTTATGTGAAAACCAAATTTTACATAAATTTTCTTCCTTCACAACTCCGTCAGGCTGTTAAATAGGGACTTAAAATTTTGAAGGAAAAATAACTTTTAGAATTAGTAGAAACTGAAGCTTAGTCAAATATGAATGATAAATTGACTTAGTGGATGCCCTATACTCCTCATATGAGTGGCAAGAAGAAGAAAAAAAAAAGAGTTAGTATGTTTTTTCAGAAAATAGGCATCTGTAGAAATTTTTCCAAAATAAAAGGCAAAAATTAAAGCTTCAACTTTATATTTTTATATATGTTAATAATAGTTTTTCTTAGTTATGTAAAGTTCCGTTAAATTTCCAGAAAGTGTCTCTTTATTTTTCACTGTTTTTTTATTGTATGAAATTCTAAGAAAAGTTTTAAATTTTGGTGCAGAGTTACTCTAAATAATACGGAGTTACTCTAAACAATTTGTATTGTCTTTTGGAAATGTGGGCCCTTAAAACCCTTTGGTTTACATTGCGTTTTGTTTATTTATACACATATTATAATAAAATTGAGTTTGTCAGCTATATAATAAACTTTTAAATTTACGTTCCCTATTATTTGATACAAGATTATGTTAAAAAAAAGATACAACGGAATTGAACACTTAAATAAGATGGAAAAGTTCCAAAATGGTATTTTGTATGTGGTACGAGAAATTGTTTTTCTTTTTTTTTTGAATAATATGCTAATATTTTCTATTATTTTTAATATCAGCTGGTAATATTGTCAATTTTATTATTTCTCCTTTTTAAACTTTGTAAAATTTTCTTCAGCAACTCAGTAATTTGCAAAAAATTAGAAGGAAAATAGGTATGATAGAATTTTAAAATATATTTTTTGTAATACAAAACATATTTCAATGTTATTATTATATATTAAGTTTCTGTATTATCAGATTATTATTGAAAAAAAAAAATGTAAAGTTATCGATAGCTTCTTATGCCAGAACAGTTTGTAAAGAACAATGTCTTCACCCACCAAAAAGGGTGTGAAAAAAAATCAACAGATCGTAATCAAAATGAATCTGTGGGCTTTGCCATTAACTAGTAAAGCTGCAATGATTGAAGTTAGTCGGTACCAAATATAAGTTTAAGAATGAAAAAATAAAAAACTTTTAAACAACTTCTCATATTGCATAGCGTTTACAGATTGTAATTAAATTATTGCAGTACCTTTCATTTTCAAGATATAACTCCTTTTCTCAGTTTTAATTTAATCGGTCGAATTGTTTAGATTTAAAAGAAGAATAAAAAAGTTAACAATATTTTTGATAGATTTACGTGCTGGCACGAGTTGACCGAGCTTAATACAAATTCGTGACGAGCTTTCTTTAAGATTAGTGGAAAAATCAGAACGGGCAAATAACTGAAATGCAACATAGAATAGAATGAACATAGTTCCATAGAATGTTCATGTGAAATTTGGTTATAATCGGATCCTTGGTTTTTACATTAATCCTAAGCAAACGAACAAATAAACATATAAACAAAGAAATAAACACATAAATAAACAAACAAATAAACAAACGAGAAAACAAAATAAAACAAATAAACAAACTATCTTTTTTATACAATAGATATATTTACATTATATATTTCTTCTCTTAATTTTTTTGCCAAATGAAAATGCATTCTACAGGTCTGGATTTAAATCTTCATTCTGTATAATTGCTTACACATGTAATTACTTGTTTACTACATGTGCTTAAACACTCCACCACAGAGGCTCTCAAAAAGTAAACTTTTTGAAAGTTTATGATTAGATGAAATAAAATGATTTGCATAAGCTTAAGAGCAACAAACAATATATATATTATTTTTCATTCAAAATGTAAAATTTATATTTTCATGCAATTTAGTATTTAAACTTTGGAAAAAAATAGTTTTTCTTTAGCAGACATTTGGTAGATAAAGTTAGCTCGTAATAACTTCACTTTTAATATTAAGGGGTAAGTAATTCAAAATAAGCCAAATGGTACTGTTGATAATTTTTAAAGAATTAAATGAAAATGTTGACCTTTTTTAGATATTCATATTTTTACCACCAAGCTATTTTCCACAAGAATATGATGCAAAACAGAAATGAAAATTCGTCAAAAAGGTTCGTATGCCATATACAATTGTTGTAGTAGCATAAACGATTATAAGTCTCCAATACGGCTTATTTGTTAAAAGCACTTACACAAATAACGCAGCTAAAATCAGAAAATTACAGGAACTGATGAAAAATAAAAACAGTGATAATCTAGTTTTATCCTTGTAGATCTTAAGTTTAGAAACCTATTTGGATGTGGTTTTTAAATTTTTTTAACAATATAAAACAAAAACAATTTAAACAGTATATAGTTTTAAGAAAAAATAGTTTTTGTTTCAGTTCTATAGCTTTAAAATATTTAAAGTTACATTAAATTTTTTACTTATATATTTTCAATATAGAGCAAAAAGTTTTCCTGTTTGTTTATTTTTTTATAACTTATGAACCATTCACACGAGTGAAACGTAATCCTACAGAACGATACCTTGTTCTCTGTAAAAAACTATATTCTGTGTTGCATTCTACCCCGTAACCCATTGCCGCAGGAGATGATTAACGGTTTTTAGTTTTTAATTATCCACCGATTTGACCGATTGACTTGACTTTTCCGAATCTAGCAACAATATTGCCCAATGCTAAAGAAGTTTTTCCCATATATCTCGTTCTGCAATTGTAAAAAACTAACAACAAATCAATTGGGTTCTATTGACTTATTTCTGCTTATTGACTTGACTATTCTATTGACTTATTTCGGTTCTATTGGGTTCTATTGACTTTCGATAGTCTGTTAAAGTTTTTTCGTTTTGATGTTTTCCTGCCTAAAAAATTTGGTCTAATACAATAATTTAATTACAATCTCTAAACCTTTTACGGATTTTGAGAGTGTGTTAAAAGTTGCCTAGCCTTGCTATTATGTACCATTGAGTTGAAGTTTTGCAGAAAGGTTGTTTCTTTCAGAGCTCTTTGCATAAGCAAATTTGGTTATGATCAATCAAACTTAATCGCTAAAAAATTATAAGTACAATAAATAAATTTTATGGTATTGTAGGGATGTAGATCATTTCAAATCATTTATAATGGATTTTTTGATGTTAATCAAATTAGTACCACTATTAGTATTAGTACCACGGTCTTGGTAAATCCCGTTTTGAATTCCTTCTAAAATTAATCTTTGAAATTTCTTTCTCCTGAAACTGAAAAAAAAAAAAAAAATCCCAAAACTTACAATTTTCCCGTGCAACGCTGGGTACCCTTGCTGATATATTATAAACATATATTAATAATATTAAATTTCGATTTTTATTATTTAATCGGGTGTGAAATTATATAGAGTTTTCGTTATAAATATACCGGTATTTTCTTCATTCGTTTTCTTTGTTACGATTTTGCGAGTTCGTTTCCATTTACGTTTAAGAAAGAAACGAAATATGAAAACAATCGAATCATAAACCTTCATATGATTTCGAAATTATATTTATTTCACAGTTTATTTATAACGAATTATTAACTGTATATTTATTTATATATTTAAAAAAAAAAAAAAAAATGTTTTTGTTTTTCTTATTGATTACCAATTTTGTAAAATTTCGAAATAAAAGGAGTGTAACAAAATTTTTTTAAGAAAAATGTATAAAATATAAAATTAAAGAATATTTTTCTTTTTATAACGATTGTGCAGTATGACGATGATTCGCCATTATTTTAGGACAGAAGAGTGATAACAGTAAAAAAGTTTCAAAGAGGATTATTGAAATGATAAAAATTTTTGCTTCGAGCGGTAAAAAAATTAAGGATAAAAGAATGAAAAAATGATGAAAAGAAGTGAATGTGTTTAATAATAACACAGCATTATTTTAAAAACTTTTAAGATTTTTATAATTTCAGCATATTTAAGGTTTATTAAAGTACGCAAAATTTAAATCACAAATAAAAATTGAGTTAAATTTATAATTTATTGTTCTTCAGCAAAATAATTTTGTTGCTGTTCTATCGGTAACATTGTCTTTGTCGAATTGGATTTTATCTGTTATTAAATGTATCTGTTTCGTTATACATCTTGTCATGTGGTGAATAGAATCAATTAATTCATTCCCCGTCTCATCGGCACTGGATAAATTTCGATCACTTGGTTTTAATGTTTTTAATCTGTAAATTCCGTTTGCATTCGTTTGCCATTATTCAGTTGGTTAAACAGTTTGATAAAATATATTTTCCTTTTCAAATTTCTTGCGATAGTTGATTTTTACATGTCCCTAACATCTTTGACTCTCTATTATAAATATCTCTAGTTCTACAAAATATCATTTCAATTGTCCATATGAGCTTTATTATAACTTTGTATATTAGTAATTTTACAATGAAATAGTAAATAGTTATTATCTCTAATTTACTAGTCTGTCTAACATTAACTATATTTTATCTATTCTTAACATAAAAGTTATATGAACTGATTTTGGTTCTGTATTTATCCGTCAAATTTTTGCCAATATTCAATTTTTGTTAAATTTTCTTACGATCCTAGTACAAGTTATTTGCGGTTAATATGCCTGTGATGTTGTTATAGTGGTTAACAACCTGTCAATATGTTGTTAATTTTTGGGAGCCTATATGTATAGATGGAAAATAAAAAGGGGATATGTTGTCCTGTGGAACACCAAAACACGTAACACTTAATATGATTTCTCTTGACATTGAGTTTACTTGTCCTTATCTATTAGTGGTATCCAAAGTGGTGGAAACAGGTCGAGCAGAATTGTTTTCCTTCTAGTGTGTCATTGAATTTATTCATATATGATTACTAGAAAATCCCCTGTGCAATTGCACAATTTCTATAGATTCAAAAACATTTACGTTATCATACTGACTCCCTTAATAAACTACCTAAAAATTTCATTTTTATATCAGCACCATTAAAAAAACATTGAAATCACTTACTTACTTGTAATAGAAAAAAAACATAAAACAAATCTAGACACATAAAATTAAAAATGTTAGGTACAGTTTATTAATTTTTTCTCGTCGTTTCTTCGTGGCGGTAATTTTTGACAGTTTTTTAATCATTGAGAAAAAATAGTCCAAGCTAAAAACACATTCAGGGAAAAAGTTCGTGCCGATATCTAAAAATTGTTTGAAACACATATATAAAGTGCACAATAAAAACCGGCGAAAAACCAACCAACACCAACCGCTACGACATTTTTTTTTTTGATACATTTAAAACAATCCCAATAATCGAAATAATTTTAAAATTTGTTAAAATTTTACTCTCTATTTTTCTTTAGTTTTAAAAAAAAATGTTTATGTCGATGAAAAACGGTTGTTTTCGCCGCGAAATTACTTTAATTACCAAAACTACTTTTAAGTCTTTTGCGTTTATTTTTTTTTTGTTTGAAAAAAATTTGCTGAATTTATTTTATTTAAATGTACTTTGGAAGAGGTCTTTGGTATATTTAATAAAAGATTCATGTCTCTGATAATGAAATTTCATAAATTTTCGGGGCCTTTTTTTGTGACGGTCGTTTTCGACAGCTTTTTAATTTAATGGTACAAAATTATAAATCTATTGTGAGAGAAGGCTTCTAAAATGATATTTTCTATGTTAGTTTTTTTTTTTTTTTAAGAAAAATATCCATTTCTATAATATTTGGTAAGTTCCAGACTTCTGTTATGAAATATAATTATTTAAGTCTGCCGAATTTTATATTAATAAAAAAATTTCGAATATTTTATGTTATATACCAGTTATACCGAGAATTTAGCTTAAAAGTCTAAATTTCAACCTAAATAAACAAAACTACTTTAAAGTCTGTTACGAAGCTTTTACCAGCTTTTATACAAATGAAAACAAAGTCAAGAACAAAATCGGCCTATTATTTTTTTCTTATAAATATGAGGCGTACTATAAACTTTGCTCTTTTCACTTTCAGGCGTTTTAATTTTATTAAGAGTACCTATTTTTATTTTTTTTTCCAAAACAAAGATTGAAAACGCCAACAGAAGATTAATAACTTATTTTTAATTTACCGCTGCGACCAGTTCATAATGGATGTGGCGGTCAAATTTAAAAATTTAAAATTTGCTGAATTTATTTTTATTGAAAATGTGTTTTTTAAGCATGTACTTTTCCTTTTTTGACTGTACTCACTTTTAATGAACGGTTTGCGTCTCTGATAATAAAATGTGTGTTTTTTAAGTATGTACTTTTCCTTTTTTGACTGTACTCACTTTTAATGAACGGTTTGCGTCTTTTGGAAAATTTGGTCTCGGGTAATAATATTTACTAAATTTATTTATATTTTTAATGAACTGTTTGTGTCTCTTGATAATACTTTGAGTGAAAGATTTGTGTCTCTGGTAATAAAATTTTAACTTATTAAATAAATATACAGAAATATCATCATTGCCAGTTTAGTTTACATTCAGTGTGAGTGTTTTATTATAGATATAAAATATATTTTTTTACATGTTGGCAAGGTCTCGCCAACATCTTGTGTATTATATTATAGATTTATTTAATTAGTTGAATGGTTTAGCCTTAAGCCAAACTGATGACCTGTATAGGATAATAGTTATATTTCAGTTTTATATTGAAAGT
Source organism: Poecilobothrus nobilitatus (assembly GCA_947095535.1). Classification (NCBI taxonomy): domain Eukaryota; kingdom Metazoa; phylum Arthropoda; class Insecta; order Diptera; family Dolichopodidae; genus Poecilobothrus; species Poecilobothrus nobilitatus. The sequence goes on from OX352774.1 coordinate 119,011,505, forward strand.
TAATATAATGGATATGTCAGGAAATACTGTTTCTATTGTTGGGATACCTTTCTTATACTAATTGCTTTTCAATGACCACCTCGTTCATTTTTATTTTATTTATTTGAATACATAAAAAACAGAACATATGTACTAAATACTAATGATGATAATACGGTAATCCTGTATTTGGAAGCAGACAATTTTAGTTGAACTATTTTTGAGAGTGACTTTCAATTTAATTTTAAACCGGAATAATTAAGTAATACTTTTTTCGTAAGTAAGTAAAAGTTTTATTTGCAGTTCTTTCTTTAACATCTTTTCCAATTATAAGAAAATGTGTTTAGATTTTTTGCATGAAAATGTCATAACATTAATAAATTCAAAACTTTTGAAATATAATTTCTTATGTTCAATATATTTAAAATTTTTGACTTTCAATTTGTTTACTTTAAAAATAAATATTTAAAAAAAAAAAATGCCAGTCAGCATGAATGCTAATAAGCGTGTCAAAATTAAGAAAAAAAAAAATATAATATATCTCACGTTTGTAAACAACTTCTGGAATTATAAAAATAATAAAAGCTTATATTAGTGATTCATTTGGGGTATTATTAAATTAGATGAACGTTCTGAAAGTTATTACTCGTAATCGTTTTAAATATTAGTGATTAGAAATGAAGAAAGTCTATTACAGTATATGTCTATTAAAAGTATGTCAATTTTCATACTTTCAGGAGCAGGAACAGAAGTTCTGAAATTAATTTGAAATGAAAATCATTTATTCCAAGAAGATAATATTATTTTTATAGAAACCAGGACGCTGAAATGATTCTTCAAGAAATAATCCCGAATCGGTTTTCCTTCCCATTTAAAACTATAATAAAACCGAAATAGCAATTTTTTTAAATTCGGACTTATTACATCTTTGGGGTCTGTAACAAAATCCCGACTGTCAAAATCCCGACTGTCAAAATCCCGACATACAAAACTCCGACATATAAAAATCCCAACATTCAAAATCCCGTCATATCAAAATTCCGGCATATGAAAATCCTGGTATTCAATTGTTTTTTTTTCTTAATTTTTTTTACTTTTTTTTTTAAGCTGAAATAGAGAGCAGGTGATTCAGGAGGTCAAAACAAATAAAAAATATAATATCAAGGTAAGGTCTATTCGCCACAGTTTGGGAGATATGAGGTCTTAACATTTTTTTTCAATATAAGAATAAGTTAGTTCAGTTTTAAATCTATAAAATCGGGATTGTATAAGATAGGATAAAACAGATTATCAAATTTTAAAACTTTCAAAATATGACTAATAAAATATGTAAACTGGGTGTTTGTATCCCTTAGAGTAAAAGTTGTTGGAACCTTATAAACTAAAAAACTAATAACTTTTTAACTACAAAATATTATTTACAGCATTTTCATTAAAAAAATGATGGTGTAACAATAATATTTTTTTCGGTGCTCATCATTTTTTTTTCTCCTATAAATTTTGAGTCTAATATGACCTATGAGTGTAATCCGAAACTTTTAGAAGTTATAGTAAAAAAAGTATTTACTGCATTTTTAAAACAATGATAACAAAACACATATATACTATACATATATATAAATATTCTGGAAATATATATATATATCTCACATATACATATATATAAATATTCTGGAAAAAGCGTATAAATCTGATTTTGAATCCAACTCTAAAATCCCTTCTAATTCAGAATCTCACATATATTTAATATATAAATATTCTGGAAAAAACGAATAACGCGTCAACACATAACGCGTAACGACATAATAAATATGTCAACACATACATGATTTTTTATAAAAATACCTATAACTCTTAAACGGCTTATTTTAAAGAGATGAAACAAAATGTATTTGGTAGAGTAAATAACATGCTTTTATTTTTGAATACATGTAATCTTTGAATTTGAATTGATTAAAAAAAAAATGTATTTCAACCTCAATTTTCTTTCTATTTCTACCCTATATTTTAATTCTTTTTATATAATATTTAGAAAGAGTTTTTTTTAGTTAATATCTTTACAATTTTTGTTTCTATCTCTTTCCGTTTTTGAAATATCTCAAAAGTAGGATCTGTCGGGATTTTTCTGAATGTCGTGATTTTGACTATCGGGATTTTGAATATCGGGATTTTGATTGTCGGGATTTTGAAACCCCATCTTTGGACGAGTATGTAATTCGAATCGGCGTTATTTTCATTTTCCAAATATTATGTTGTTTTTACCTTTTCTTCGTTTTGTATTTAGAATATATCCTTTGTTTCGTTTATTCCAGAAATATTTTTCGTAGATTTTCAGAAGTTATTAAAAATACATATGCGGCTTCATGTTAGTTATGAATGTTTTTATAGGCTATAAGAATATATTCCCCTATTTCCGAAAATTTAAGTAAAATAAGTTGTAGAGAAGTCAAAACATTTTATGGTAAACTTTCTTAATAAAGGGATATAATATCGTCTTTTGCTAAAACCCTTATAATAATTAAGAGGAAGAATTATAAATGCTTAGTTTCAAAATATGTACATAAGAAAAATAATTCGGAGATATCTATATGTTTGGTTAAAAAATCAATATTTTACGCTATTTTCGGAATATTTATATATATGGTTAAGGGAGATTCTGAATTGGGACAAATTTTATAAGTCATAACAAAATCAGAATTTTAATAATATTGGTTTAGTGGGTGTTTGGGAACTATGTGTATTATTTTCGCTTTTATTTCTCTGATGCCGAATCGGAAATGAAGTCAATCGATCTTATTCGTAATAGTATTATTTTAGGATTTCAACATATCATTCAAATAAATATATAAATGTACCTATTGATAACAGGATTAAATTTATATTACTATACGTTTAATTACAATTGGGTTTGTTTATATTTTATATATATGTATATACATATATATTTATCATAAAAATCTCATGTTGAGGTTTTTTTTGATCACTTAAGAATGAGATAAACGCGTCTTTTGTCAATTATTATTATTATGTTCTTTTTTTTTTTTTTGGTTTTTAAATAAAAGTTGACATTAGCAATGGTTTTTCGTTTTTCTTTTTATTTTAATTATGAATTTTGTTTGTAAATTGAAAATAAATGTTTTTTTGCCCTCGCAGTTAAAAACAGAATTTTAGTAGAAAAAACGTTTTCGATAATAAACGTGAGTTTTATAATGAACGTGATATATGTACGTTAGTACTAAGTATATTCATCATTAGATCAAATATATGTTTGTATAATGATCAGAAAAATAAAAAAATAATTGAACATGAGAGTCTTTTAAATCAAAATTTTTTTTTTTTATTCTCAAAAAAATAAGCATAGAATAAAACAAAAAATTTGAATTTATCTTTTTATTTTTGTAAGTCGTATAGTAAAATTGTACAGAGAAATTGATTGTAGATCCATTGTAGCTTCAGTGAACACAATATGTTTCTAAAATTCAATTGTTTAGTTTTTCTTAGTTTTGTACTACACAAACAAAAAAAATTAAATTAAATAATAATAAAAATGCGCTATCAGATGGCGGTATTGTTCTGGTAATAATTTTTTCATTGTTTTAACAGAATAAAAACATAATAAAATATTTTTTATTCTAGAAATTTAAAGTTATGTGTGTTCTTTTTATTATAATTATTTTTAAATGATGAATAGAATGGTTTATTACCTAAAACAAAAACATTTTTAAGGTTGATTATTTGATTTTATTTGTTGGGGGAAAAACCAAAAATTTTATTATTCTGTAATACTATAGGATTTTTTTTTTTTTTTTAAAATCTGTTTTCTGATTCTCAATTTATAATATTCATAGGCCCAATACGAGTAGAAGGTATACTATAGATCCAATAGAAGGTATGCTGTTAGGTATCATCGGAAAATTTTCACAAAAAGTAAGTTTCGGATCCAAGCTTCGGTTTGAGTTTTCTGAAATTCGAGAATATATACTAATTTTTTGTTGGTTTTGTTCCACATCCCACACGAGACATTCAGATACATTCATAAAGTCTATCAAGAAAATAAACTTAAGCCTTAAGTTTATTTTCTTATTCATGACATACGACTTGATTTAGTGGAAAAAGTGCTCGAAAATAGGGTTCATCGAATTCGTTCCTACAAAAGAAGTCGTGGAGGCCATTTGAATGACGTTTTATTCAGAATTGTACGATTGTACTTCATATTAAATAAAAAACATTTGAATTTCCTTAACAATTAGTGTGTTTTTTTTTGAAAAGAAATCATATCACTCAAATTGGAAAACCCATATTCACATAAGAAATTTGATATAAATTCTGAAATTACTGTTCCAGCGTTTCATACTAGGAAAACTGTAGTACCACAATTTTTCTATTTTATAATGTTTGTTTTTAATGTTTTATGTGTTTTTTATATCGTTTAGTCATATTCGCATAATAAACAATCCCTATAAGTATTGTATAATATTAAAAAGTAAGTACTGTAGGAAGTTTATGACTCTTTGGATAAAAATTTTCTAAAATTTTTTTTGAAAAATTAAAACTTAACAATGGAGTTCTCTTTCCTAAGACTAATTTCATAACAAACTTAATTGAAATCGCACTTAAAGGAAATTAACATAAAGTAATTTGTAGAGTAATTGATGAGTAATTTTAAAGTAATTGTAAATACAACACTAATATATCTAAATAATATTTTTTTGTTTAATAATGATTTAATACATTTTTTATACAAAAAATTCTTTGTTTTGTTTTAGAAATTATATTTTTTCTTCTTTTGGAATATCCAAAAATTACATTTTTGTTAAATTGAAGACAAAACAAAAAATTCTTAGATTAATAACAATACTTTTCTAAATTTAAATTTTAAATTCAATATCAAATAGCCGGATATCCAGCTTTAAAAAAAAAGAAATCAAGAAACTGAGGATTTTTGTTAAAAAAAATAATTAAAAAATAATATTTGTCGTTTTAATTTGGTAGTTATCAATGAGATAACTCGAATATATATTGAAACAAAAGATATTTAGCCCAATGGATTAGTACACAAGCCTGTATTTAATTTGACTGAATGCCACTTTACGGGATATCACTTGCCTGAATTTTCATTTACCTGTACTATCCTCTGTCATCCTATGCCTATTTTCCTTTGAATTGGAGTTTATTTGACTGAAATGATAAATGATAATCCGGACAACTTATAAAAATACTGTCAAATGACACTCCCTGAAAATAAAATATATGTATATGAAACGTTCGCTAACCCAACTGCTAAGGACAATTTTAATTCTACAATGATTTAATTCTTCAATACTACAATATTTCACACCTCAATGTTACGATAATTCCTTTGTATCAAATTCTTCAACAAACATGTCGGATTGAGTAATATTTAAGTGATCTTGTATGTTAGATCCCAGTTTGATATCGGCTATAAAAATAATCAACAGGCTATAACTTTTCCGGAAAATATACAATTAAATATACAAAAAAAATAACTTTTCCGGAAAATATACAATTTACCTTATACTCGTAAGTCTATTTATTGATTATTTAATAAAAAAAAAACTTTAATTTTGAGATTTCAAGTTAAACTTGGTTGTAATCATAATTTTATTATATACCTATTTTTTAGGTTAGTTTTATAATTCACTCATTATCGCTTTTAAATTATGTATCAAAATTTGCCTTTTTATTGCATCATATTTTCATATTGACATTTTTATGTATATGAATAATATTTTATCAATAGATCTCCCCTATTTATGGCTCAAATGTACCCTAATTTTTTAAGAAAAAAAAAAAAAATTAAAACATAAAAACCTCCAATCAAATTTTTCACACATTATGTAAAAAAAAAATCATATTAGGGTATTAAAAAAAATAAAAAACAAATATACGAAATACATACTTTCATTTTCATGAGTAAATATTAGCATTATTTTAACACAATGACATGTTAATTATTGCACTTAAAAGAAAACAAAAAAAAAAAATAATTTGTTGTATTTAAAACCAAATATAAAAAAACAAAAACTCCATTAAATAAACAAACCATTAAAAAAAAAAACAATTAATATTAGGGCATTGAATACTGGTTAGAAAAAAAAAATCGCATCGATGACACCATAATCAATATACTGTTGTCTACATTATGCCTATCTTAGTACCTATATAACATATTGTCATCCGGCGTTACTAATCATTTTAGAATCATAAATAAATAATACAAAAAAGAAAAAAATTAACGATAAGTAAAATTATACAAATAATTAAATTACATTGAGAATATAAAATAGTAGGCATTTTCTCGTTTTTGAGCTTAATTTTTCACCAATTTTGAGTAGAATTTGAGTGTAATAGCGTTATGCAAAGTCACGCCATTTTATATAGCAGCTACTATTATTGTTATGTTATAAAATATTTTTTTACATACGCTTCGTTCTATCTGTTTCTTTTTTTTTGGTTTGCTATTCTCCTATATATTTTTCTCTTTTTTTTTTTTTATTTGTGTTTCAAGATATTATTTTCTAGTAGGCTGAATATTATAATTTTTCTACTCCTATCTGTTCAAAAAAAATTATCGTTTTTAGCACATTTCCAAAAAATTTTTGAAAAAATGTGCTTATTAGTTTCACTCTGTCCGTCCGTCCGTCCGTCCGTCTGTTTACAAAACTTCTACACCGTTAAAGATAGAGAAAAAAAATTTTAACCATAGGTAGGTCTCATAAAAAAAATAATTTTGTGGAACAACTTTTTCATGTAGCCCCCCCCATTACGGAGCTACAGCCCCTCAAATTTTGAAAAAGCCCTATTTTTAAATGCATATATCTTATGTTCTGCTCAAGATTTTTTCATTCTGAAAACGTCATTCGACAGGTATTTCTTTTATCTTTGTAAATTAATATCAAAATTATACAATTTTTTTAAATTTAGTATTTAAATTTACCGTTATGTGAAAACCAAATTTTGCAAGATTTTTCTACTTTCATAACTCCGGCACGCTTCTAGATAGAAGCTTGAAATTTTGAGGCAAGAAAGAACTTTTAGAATTAGTATAAGTTTGCTCAGAAAATTTTTTCGCACCACCCCCTGTTTATGAGCTATTAGGGTTTAAAAATTGAAAATTTGCTATTTTTAAACACCTGTAACTTAGGAACCTGTACACATTTTACTTCTGCAAGATATAAAAATTAAAGCTACAATAATATATTTTTACGTGTGTTAAAGGTTTATTTTAATTGTAAAGGGTTCCAAAGTTGCAGCTCTTCAAAATTGCGAAAAAGCCCCATTTTCAGATATATATATCTCGGGCTCTGCGTAATAATTTTGCAATCTAAAACCGCCAGAAGATCGAAAATTTTATTATCTATATAAAACAATATCAAAATTATGTAATATTTTGTAATTTACTATTTAAATTTACCGTTATGTGAAAACCACATTTTGCATGAAATTTCTTTTTTCATAACTCCGGCACCCCTTTAGATAGGAATCTGAAATTTTGAGACGAAGAAAGAACTTTTAGAATTAGTATAAGTTTCCTCAGAAAATTTTTTGGTAACACCCCCTCTTTAAGAGTTATTACGCCTCAAAAATTGAAAATTTGCTATTTTTAGACACCTGTAACTTAGGCACCTGTACAAATTTTTCTTCGGCAAGACATGAAAATTAAAGGTTCAACAATAATCTTTTACGTGTGTTAACGGCTTTTCTTAGTTATATAGGATTCCGGAGTTACGGCCCCTCAAATTTTCAAAAATGTCCTATTTTCACGTTTTTTCTTATTACATAAAATTTTCAAATTTTTGTGTAAGTCACACTTCTAAACAGTTTGTATTGAGTTTTGGAAATGTGCGCTTTTAAAAACCGTTGGTTTACATTCTACCTTGTTTATTTTAAAAATTTAAAAAATAATAGAATTGACTTAACTTGACACAAGCTAATAATTCGATCGGAATTCGATCAGAAAATTGACATATTAATTTTACTTGAACATAGGTATCCTTCTTTATTACATCAGCTGTCTGATTGATTGGATATTTATTTTTTCATTTAGATGCAATCCATTTGATTCTTCATTAGGTTAATTTGGTTGAGTTAATCAAAAGTTATAAATATAAGTTCAAGAAGTAAACACATATTAAAAAAAACTGCGGTGCTTTAGATATGTGTACCTAGAGGTATTTTATTTTACCGAAGATGAACTGCTAGTAATAAACTCTCTACGGATCTTTAATTTTTTAGAGGCATTAGGACTGACAAAAGTATTGTAAGTAGAGGCAAAATCTAGAACACATAGTAATAGCGAAAATGCATAATAGTAGATCTACATCAAATGCAGTGTAATTTATACGACTCTTTTAAATAATGTAATCGATCCGTAAAACGAATCTTTATTTATTACCCTCTGGTTTGAAAAGTGTTTTGATTTTTTTTTGTAACATAATAAGACTTTTTTTTATTAAACTACATCAATTCTATCAATGTTTTCCAAGTCTAGCGTTCATTTACTGAATTTAGACACAAAACTTAATTATATAAAGAGTAACTAACAATATTTAGCAAAATTTAGTTCTTGGAAAACATTTATATTGGAGTTGTGGTAAATGATAAAAGCATCTATGAAATTAACGATATGAGGATATAGTTTTTCTCTATGTTCTTATGTTGTGATTACATTGGCGCTTTAATAGAACTTAATTTTTTAATTAAAAAACAAACTAATCACAAAAAATTAATGATATCGAAAACGAGGAAATACTCTAATTATCAATTGCTACAAAAATATTACATTGCAAAAAAGTGCAAAGTTCGTGTTCATTTCATTAATAAGGAATAAGATATAACGTTTGGTTAATTTCATCATTTTTATGAAGATTGAAAACAATATCCAATTAAAATTGATGAAAATATGAGATTAAAAGTAGAAATCTTTTATAACAATTTATCAAAAACTGAGAAAAAACTAGTGAACATATGGTGCAATTTCTTTATGGTACATCAATTCTACAAGAGAGTGAATAATACCAAAATTCAACTCAGTTGCCGTAATATTAATCTGATTTTATATCAAGATAAAGAATTAACAAATGAAAACACAAAATAAAAAATTAATATAAAAAGAAAAAAAAATTGTTTTATTGTCGATAAGAGCGAATAAAGCTTTCTCGATTCTCTTACCGTTTAACGATGATCAAAGTTTTTCTCCAATATAAACATTTAAATTAAAAAAAAAAACTGTTTAATTTTTTACGGTACACTAATATTTATCTTAAGCTCTTATCACTTAACGCAGCTTTAATATAAACACAATCTTAGTTTTGTCAGCCGAAGATGATCTTTATCTTAATAAATAACATTTAGAATTTTGCATTTTGATTCAACGAACTTTAAATAATTCTAATTAAATACCAATATGGTAATATGGTAATTATTGTTTTTGAAACGTTTTAATTCTTGAGGTATAGAGAAATTCTGATATGATATTTTATTAATATGTATTCCAACGCATGTATGTACATAAAAATCAGTCATAGTTAATAATCTCATCCCCTACAAAAAATATGTAATACAAATCTAAAATCATTTCATTACATATTATTAAAGTCATATAAACATTAATATTGTATTTTGAACCACCACCCGTATGTTGGGTAGGTCAAAATGTTCATAAAAAAATTAAAAAAAAATTATACTAAATGAAAATCAATAATTTACCCGTAATATAACTTTAAGTTTTTTTTTCTTTTTAGAATTATTTATCTACATACATAAATAAACAAACAAAACAACAACATAAATGTAAATAAGAAAGAAAGAAAAAAAAGAGAAGAACAACGAAAAGAAAAATAATATGAAAATACACCAGGTATAATACTACACCTGTTAAGCTTTTTTTTAAAGCTACACTATGTGTTTATATAGCGGTTTAATGAATGAAATCATTTTTTTTAATGAACAAGCGAAAATTACTTTGTTAACCGCACTTGATTGTAAAAAACAACAATAAAAACTAATAAACAAAAAAAAAAAACAAAAACAAACATCAAAATTAAGCATACCAATAAAACATTTAAAATCAGAGCTGGTTAATTTTAAAAGTTTGGGATTTAATGATTAAAAGTTTTAGTGTGAAAATGTAAATATGTAAGTGTTGTACACCAAAAAAAAAACTTTCATGAAAAGTTTAACTTAATTTTTAGTAAATTTTTATTTTATTTTTTTTATTTAATGAGATTAGATTACATATTTTGAATTAAATCTTTACTTTACCCGTTGGTATAAATCCGGTATTATTGATATTTTGCAAAACAAAAATTAAAATTTATTTTTTTGTGATGTTTAAAGATGACTTCAATATATTGAGCTTTTAAAACAGTAGAATTTAACTGGAAAAGATCCTAATAGCAATTATGAAAATTTGAGATTAAGTTGATAATTTGAGCGTAGCGTAATTAAATCACAAGAACAGTATGCAATCAATTTATATTAGATAATTTCAGAGGAATTAATAACACTGCCATTTTTTGATGTAGATCTATTGTGCCCTTCCTATTACTCGTATTACATTTTATCTTCACTTATAATACTTCTGTCAATAGTTCATCTTCAGTAAAACAATATATGTTCCTAACAACATATCTTGCTCGGAGTAAATCTCTGCAGATTTTAAATATATGTTCTGGAGCAATCAATTAATTATTTGTAAATATAATAACTTATCTTATCTATCTTAATTGCCATATTAATGTGATAAGTTTTACCTTTAAGATGTTATTGAAAAATTTTAATTACCCGTTCCTTCAATCTATTTAATAGTTATTTATCGACATTTATGCTTAATACAAACATATCAGTTAAAGTTATCCATTTAGTGAATTACTATACTTAACTGATTTAGTCATCATTTACCAGGTTTTAGTATGTTAGTGAATGATGTTTAAAATCTTAAAACTTAAATTTAATTTCTTTTAAGAAGTTTAGTATGGGTTCTTATAGAAAATTTAATTAATTTTTTTCAAAGTTTTTTTATAAAAAAAAAAAAGGTTGCATACCTCTGCTTCATTATTAACTTTTATTTTGCGAATAAAGCGCGAAATACTTTAGGGCAGTGTTACAAAAATGCGAACAACAAAAAAAAAAAATAAACGCTTAGGAAATTATTTTTTTTTTCTTGTTTTTAAAATTTTCCGAGTAGTTAAGGTTAAGTTAAACTTTAAGCATAAGTGGGAAGATGATTTTACAGTCTTAGTTATATATTTTTTTTTTTATTTTTTATTTTTTTGAGTTTTAAATTACTCTATTGTCTGATGATATAGAAGCTAAGAATGAGTTTATTTGGTTTCTTGTTATTTTTTTTTTTGGCATTGAAAGTTTGTTTTAATCAGTAAATTGTCGGGCTCGATATTTAGTTAACTGCTTTGACTAAACTGTGACCGGATTGATAGTCACTTTAATATAAATAAAACTGAAAGTAACTATTGAAATTTAAATTATTCATAATTTGTTTGTTGTTTAATATAGTCGTGCCAGTCAAAAAAAAAGTTTCGCGGAAAAAAATATAAACAAAAAAACAAAAAAACAAAAAAAAAATTTAAATAAATTTTTCTCGTTTTCCGTTTCAGAAAAGTTTTAAAAGTGGTGAAATTTTCATTGTTATTAAAAAAATAACGAGAAAACCAAAGTGCGGAAAAAAAAAAATTCGCAAACTTAAAAAATTTTTTTTTTTTTTTGTAAACTAAAAGAAGTTTAACATAAAGATTCGATTTTTTTAGAAAATTTTAAATTAAAATTTACAGTTATTAATTTATAAAATAATTTATTTTAAGAGGATTTAAAGTTTAAACGATTTGACATAAAATATGGATAAGAATTTTATAATTTTAATGGTTTGTGTCCTTACTGAAAATATTAAAGATTTTATTATTATTTATATTATTGTGAAAACTTTAAAAAAATTCGTGATTTAAAGGATTTTGTTTTATAATTTTAAACTGATAAAAATTTAAAATAAATTTTAAGATATTGTTGTGAATTTTAATATAAAATTCTTTTCTTTATATACAGGGTGTTCAATTGTTTCTTTTATTTATTGTGTAATATAAATTTTAATATTTATTTATCAAATTAATTTTAACGGTAAAATGGTTAATATTAATTCATTTAAATTGTGAAATATTTAAAGTTATTAAATATCTAACAATTTTTTATTTTGAAACACAGTGATACATTTAAAATTTTGATTTTTTTTTTTTATGAATTTCGATCGTTAATATGTATATGAACGTTGGACTGCTGAAAAAAAAATTTAAATTTAGAATATTCTTTGAAAACAAAAAAAAGCATAAAATTCTTATGTGATAAAATTTTAAAATTCTCATTTCTCAAGCAAAAATGTAATTATTTGTCATAAATTATGATTAAATGATGATGTTTATACTTTAATATTACTAGGATTAAATTGAAATTAAAAACACCCTGTACAATTAATTTGACATTTTGAAATTGATTTATAAGAATTTATCATTTATATTCCTTTGATCCTTAATTTTTTTTATTTATTCTTTTTGTTTTATTTTTTAATTTAATGCGCGTCTTTAAACTTTCGCTAATGTTATGTTTTTATGCCATTTTCTTTTGTTTTTTTTTTGCCTTTTTATTTTAATTTTTTTTTCTAATATTTCATAGTCATTCTTATTATTTATTGGATTGACATCAGCTGCCACTACAATAGTCAAAAGAGATAATTCTCATCAATTGTTATCATCTGTGCCATCATCAGTATCAACATCACTATCATCATCAGATTTAGAAACAGCGGCATCAGGAAAATGTAAGTTAAAGAAAATTATAAGAATATTTGTAGAACATCTTCTTGAAATGTAAAAAATGTATATATATGTTTTATATAATTTTATTGTGTAATCCTATAATCAGTTTATCCCGTATAACTATTTTCCTTTAATATTTAAAAAGTACATATTAATAGATGATTCGTTCAATTGGATTTTTTTTTGTTCTAGAAAAAGTTTTGTTATAGACAGGAGTTTTGGCTTAATTAAATCCTCTAAGATTAAAAGGCCATTAAAAACTTTAAAACGTATAAATAAATAGTCAGTACTTTTTGAAACTACTTTTATAAATTTTTTATAACCATTACTCTTAAAAATATTTTAAAGGTTTTCAAGGTGCTGCAAAAAATGATTATGAGTTACCTCTGCTGCTATCAAAAGTAATTTAAAAAATTAAAGAAATTTTCTATTTTGTTGTTTAGAAATCATGATTAAACCAAACTTTATAATGTACCAAACCAAGAAAGTGCTGAAATCTTTGTAATCTGTATCTTGATTTTCCCCAGAATGGATTATACTCTACTGAAATACTTTCTAATTGTAGTCATATTTTATTTTGTACTGCATATAAATTTGAAAATGAAATTTAAGTTAACCATTTATTGTCTATAGGCCGAGATTAAAACACGTAGATGACCTAAGCACTTAAAAAAAAAATTAACAAAATTTTATATTAGTCATCGTTTGTGAATCCATTTTGGAGAGTATAGCGATGAAAAATTATTGACACTAATTGTCAAAATGCAGTCGAAAAAAACATACAACATTTTTATAAACAACCTATGACTATGTAGTAGAATAGTTTAAGAAGCCCCGTTTTTGTGAAATCAGAAGTCGAATTAAAAGAGTAAAAGAATACTAGGGTTGCTTACAATTTGCATTAGCAGTGCACGATTTAGCAGTCTGACTAAAATTTATTTGTAGGGGTTTTTTTTATACCAGAAAAAAAAGGGACACTGTTCATCATTGCAGAATTTCAGTGGTGCCTTAATTATCATGATGCCCTAAACAAGTGTTTAATTTGCTTATAGGTTAATCCAGTACTGATTGTCTATTTTGTGGTTTTCATTTAAAATTTCATTTAATAATAGGTAATATTGTCAACATGTAGCTTCAGTTGTTATTTGTGGTATTATTTTATAACATTTTTAAGCTTATAAATATTGAAAATGTTTAATGGGATATAAATATAATCCATATATCATTTGTTAACGAAAATTTGAATTATCTTCAAGCAATAAAAACGGATTTTTTTCTTTATTTTTTTATATTATGAAAGTTTTTTTAATTTTGCTAATAGAAATTTTTGAAATTACAAAAATTTTTTCATTTTAGAAAATTCTAAATTAAAAACAAAAACAAAAAACTTTAACACCTACGTATAAGTCTCAAACAAACTGAACGATAAGTTTTTCTTTACATATCCTATACAAGAATAAAAAAAAGTTATATAATTTTCTACGCAGAAAAAAAAACAAAAATTAATTTTCATTTTGTTAGTAATAAAAATAATAAAGTGCTCAATCGTGTTGAATGATTATTTGATTTTATTTTTAAACAAAATATGATGAAAGAAAAAATAATTTACTATTAATTTGAGAATTTCATTGAAAACTTTAAAAAAAAAAAGAGAGGATCTTTCAGATCCTTGCAACAATTTGTATTGATTAACTAAAGTTCTATCGCTCTATAGTTTTCGATACTCTTTCTTACAGATTCTTCCTGATCCCGTTCCATATTCTTTCTGATTTTTTGACAATATTATTTTTAATTTTTCTTTAACCAGCAGCTCAAGTTCATGTTAATGTTTCATCTTGGACTTTATTAAAACAAACAATTAGTATTTAAACATTAATGATATAGGAATATAGGATTATAGTATTCAGCTCGTCCAACTTTATTTCAACTAGTTTCCCTATATTCTTTTCTGAAAATCGTTAATTTTTTCCATAAGCTTGGTTTAAATATCTTCATTTAATTTATTTTTAATCTTTTTAAAAGTTCACTTGTTAGAATTTTTGATTAAATATTTTCCAGATGAATTAATTTTACTTGTATACATGTCAAAAATTTATTTGCTTCCTTTTCTTTCTTTTTTTCTTTCCTTTTAAAAAAAGGAAAAACATACAATCGAAAAAAAACATACACGGAAAATGCTTTACGCGGTTTTAGTTAATTACAAAATTTTTCTACCCAAAACATTTTAAATTGTGTGTAAACATAAAAATTCTATAAAACTTAGAAACAGTTGTAACATATTCCATTTCTTCTAAACTACCGCAATTGTTGTTGTTATGGTTGGAGGAAAAATATATTTTTGTTTCTTCTACGAGTATATATAAGAATTGAATATAATGAATATTATATATGTACTTATTTACATATTATTTACAAATAATTAAATTTTAGACGCTATGTTTTAAAAAATTAATCCACATTTGATTCCCTAAAAATGTATTTTCATGACATATGTAAATTTTTTGTTTATTTTTTTTGTTTTGTTGTTTTTTGTAAAAGGATTTTTAATTGTGTGAATTTCTTTTTTGAATATTTTTGTTAAAATATGTTTGTTTGTCGCGATGAATATTTGTTTTTTCTTTTGTTCGATTACTTGGGATCAAAAACTAAATTAAAGTTTATTTGATGTCATGTCTTAGATGGGAGATCTTGGTCTATTGATCAAAAGCAGATTATTCTTCCACTAAATGAATTGCAAATAAACAAGTTTCTTTATTAATGTTTAATTAATTTTATTTGTCTTCATGTTAAAGAAAATGCATTAAACCCTTGGAAATTAGAAAAACTATACAGTTTCTTTAAAGTGTAGGTGAAAGTGTATGTGATACCTATTCAAGTTTCTTAAGAAGGATGAAATACAAAATATCTTCCATTTTATTTTTCCATATGTAGTATATTGTAAGAGATTTTTTATATGTAGATATGCAATTGGGCATATCCCAGATATAATTTTTAAAAGGTTTACAAAAACGATGGTTTTGTATGGGTAATTAGGCTTATTCTTATTATAATCCTCAATCTTATACTATTTGCTGTTATATAAGTTAATCAATACGGAAACTGACCAGTCCCAAAATAAAATCGATCATTTTTAATTATGCTGCTCTTCAATTGGGGTTATTTTGTAGTACATGTTTTCATTTCTAATATTTTTTTTATTTAAGATTTCCTTTGATTAGACTATTTGATTGCTACGATACAAGTTTAAACATACATTTTATTGGTTAATATTCCATTTTTTTAACCATTACACTATTAACGGCTTTCTCTAATCTAAATATTTATTTATTTATTTAGTGTAATATTAATACAATAAATTTTAATAACATTAGTAAGACTCTCGGCTACAAAGGCCATTTTGGGCCTGGCTATTAAGTTTTCAATACATTACATTATGTTACTTACTTATGGAATTTATTTATTTATTTATTTATATTAATATTACATACATAAATGTAATGCAATATTATTGAACCATCGGCTACCAAGGCCATTATAGGTTTTTTGTACTATTATTAAATTATATACTAATATTATTTATTTTCTTTATATTATATACTATATATTTACATTATATTTGGTCGTAAGGGGGGTATATAAAGAAAAAACACTTACGACCTGTGCAGGGATCGAACCCACACTCCTTCGGTTAATACGCCACACGCCTACCCACTAGGCTACCGAAGCCCCTTACTTATGGAATATTAACGCATTAGATGTATTTTTATTATAATTAATTGCATATTTATAGGCGAATATGATTGAAATTAATATTATTGAAATTCTTAAAAATGGGTTATTAAGTTAACGATATTAATAAATTTAAATTAAATTTTGATCAAATTTTCGCTTTTATTAATGCGGAATTAATTAAGTTAAAGATAATTTTAATTTTTATATTTATGTTTATGTTTACGATGTTTGTATTTTGTTGCTTATTTCTTGTGATGTTTTTCCCTTGTCTCATATTTTTTGGTTTTGTTTTTTTGTTCTGCCTGTCAAGAAAATAAATATTGTATAATATTATGATTTTTTTATTAAATTTTACAAAATTTAAATTTGTTTTTATTTAAACTAAAATTTTGTATTGTATTTAAAATGTTTAATATATAATTTTAAATTAAAAATAAAATAAAATTAAATAAACTACTTTTTTTTTTTTTTTACAGTATTGGATTTATTTAATCGTTATCCAATAAATAATTATAAACCTTATAATACGGGCTATAATCCATATGGTAGCGGCGGCAGTAGTTATGGATATAGTGGAATTAATCCGTATGGTGGTGGATATGGTGGTTTAACAGGAGGTGGTGGATATGGTGGTTATACAGGAGGTGGTGGATATGGTGGTTATACAGGAAGTGGCGGATATGGTGGTTATCCATCATCAGTTGGTTATGGAGGTTATAATTCTGGTGGTGGTTTTATACCATCAAATTATTATGGAGGATATCAAAATCCGTCCTCATATGGTGGTTATGGTGGATATAGTGGAACAACAAATGCATTAGGAGGATATGGTGGGTATGGTGGTGGAAGTACTACAGGCGGATACAGTGGTGGTAGTAGTTATAACAGGGGTGGTTATAATAATGGATATGGTGGTTATGGTGGTAATAGTGGTAATGGTGGTTTAAAATCATATTTAGGTTATGATTCTGATTATTTAGGTCAACGCAATTTAGGATATGGTTATTATCCGGATAGTGATCGTTATGGTTTTAGAAATTCAAATACGCCAACATCACCAGCTTTACATGTTTCAGGTTATCGGGGATATGATTAAAATAAAATATATATATAACTGTAATATTATTTTTAATTTATAAAAACAAAACTATAAATGTAAGCCAATTAAATTTAATTAAAAATTATAACTAACAATTAAATTAAAATAATTATTTAATGTAATTAAAATAAATATTAAATGTCTTAGTTTTAAAAAAAATTTTTTTTTGTTGTGTGTGCATTTAAAATGATTTGTTTCATTCAAATATTAATTTATTATGTGTTTATTTGTAATGTTTTGTAATTTGTCATATTCATATTAATATAAGTATATATATTAAATTGTTATTGCAATAACTTACGTGCATATAAACAGGGTGATCTAGAAACCAAAAAAAAAAAAAAATGTGTTCAGGTTTACTATTTTAATTTTTTAAGTTTTTTGTTCCATACAGTTAATCTTCGAAACTTTAAGTCATTAAGAAAACCAGCACATTTTGCTCTTCTCTCTGCTTCTTCAATAGTTTTTCGATTTAAATGTATTTAGATTCTAAGATTAAAAATTTCAGTTTAATATTATTAAAATACAAAAATTATTTTTGGTTTTAATTGTATTTTATTTGGCTCTCGCAAAAATTGGTAGAAGTGAAATTTTTTTTAAGGTCGTTAAAATAATGTTAGTCGTGAAATTTATCTTTTTGTTCCAAGGTCAAATAAAAAAGCATTAACAATGAATAGCCATAATTGGGTTTACAATTACAAAATAGAACATAATTAAAATAAAATTTATTTTGCAATTGAAAGTAACTAATAAAGCTAATAACTTTTTCGGTTTGCGTTTTCTTAGATAAGACTATGGTTTTTTAAATTTTGCTCGAAATTCTTACAAGTACAATGGGTTGAATGTATAAAACTAAGCTTAAACTTAAATCTCACTTTTTTTTAAATAAAATCACAAGTTCAGGTTTAATTTTTGTTTGAAAAAGTGAGATTTGAGGTGAAGTGTAGTTTTATAAATTCGAGCCTATTTGTCAGGCTATTGTTTAGTTTCTACATGGTGTAATAAACTTAATAAGATATTTTTTTCGTAGATTTCGAAATTTTGCAGTATCTTTATACTTAAATTAAAAATAAAGTGTTTTCCTTTTCTCTATTATTTTTGGAGACACTCTTTTTTATTTATATAAAAATTTGAAATTAAAAAATTCAAAGTTTTTTTTAATATTAATTATGGCTATTTTTCTATTTAATAAAATGAAATATTTTTATATACATTTTAACTATTATTTAACAAAAGTTACAATTTCTATTATTCGATAGTGAAAATGATAGTCATTAACTCATTATTATTTTCGTGAAATGATTTGTAAATTTTTATTTAATGAGACCTCATTTTATTGTCTAGGTTTATTTTATTTTTTTTTAATTTTGTGTGCTGTCTTTATTTGTGTTCTATAGATATTTATTGTAAATAGGTTCTATAGATACAAGAATTTTAATATATTAAAACTTATTACTGTTGAATTCAGGTTATAAAAATTAATTTTTAAGATTAGAATAAGAAATAGTGAATAATGAGTTAATTTTATTTGGAAATCAAAAAAAAAAGATCAGTTTTTATAGTTATTTTTCATATGAAATATTTCTATTCTAGAAATGATAGGGTAAACGTTTTATTAAGAAATGAATTAAAATGGTTATGTGAAAAAACATATATAAAATAAATAATAAAAATAGTTTTTTGTTAAAATTTAATTAAATTTAATTATTAGATGTTATTAATATTTTATTTGATTTTATTCAGGTTATTAAACTTTTATTTTTAATAATTTAAATTAGTCAAATTTGATCTAAAGCAAACAGAGGTAATAAAATTAAATTAGTGAATTTTACTTATTTTCATATTTTATTTTAATAAATTAAATTTTTTTATATTTAAATTAAATTACGGAAGAAAAAATAAGGGTAGCTCTCAAAATGTAGAAATGAAATTTTTTCCTTGAAATAAATTCCGTTAGTACAATAGAGAAGAAATCGAAAGAATATTAAAGTTAGAACCTATGTCGGGCAAATTTTTAAACATATTCGGACACAGGTTCTAACTTTAACTCAAGATATTTTGCTATGGTTGAAAAAGAGCCTAACTTAACACTACCTACAAAGAGATAGCTTTGATCGATAAGCTACACAAAGAGTCTAACGCAACTAAATCTACAGTGAGATAGCTTTGGTTGATAACCTATACTGAGAATCTAACCTAACTACAGCTACTTAGAGAACCTAACCTAGATTCAGTTACTAAATGAGAGAGCTTTGCAACATATGTAACAGAGTAGGCCTAATTTAGTTGAGCCTATAATTATGAAAGAAACCAAAAGAGCAATGATGAAATAAGAAAAATATAAACGGTTGGATAATTTTAGGTCGGTTTCCAAAAACATTACTTTTCTAAATTAATTACAAAATTTTTTTTTTTTACTATAATTTTTCGGTAACGTTTTTTTTTTGATAATTTTTCTTAAGATTAGATAAAATATGTGACAAAGTTAAAGTTTATTTTTATTATTTAACAATAATGAAAAAATGCTAAAAATTTCATAAAATGAAAATTTTTTTTAAGATGACATCACGTTCATTTTAATTAGTTTGGAAATATACATACATATATAAACCTAGATGTAAAATTCAGTTAAAGTTTTACATTTTTTTTTTTGAGAAAAAAAAAAAAATTGGGAAATATCGTGTGCATATTTAACAACCATTATAATATTAAATATTTTTAAATGTTCTTTAACTTGAGTGAGATATTTTTGATGATTTTTATAATGAAAATTTTTTTTCATCAAAACTTTATTTAATTTTCATTATTTTATTCTAAGAATAAAAAAATGACGAATTATTTACGTTATTTATAATCAACGTTACTAAAATAATAATTAATTTAATTTTTTGGATAGTATTACTAATAAATAATACGCGAATTATGCGAATTGTGTTGTGCTTTTTAATTTTGTCTTTGTTGATAGTAGAAGGGCTTACTATATGGGGTCGATTCTGTCAAATAATTGTGGGATTTTTGTTTTAAATTTACATGAAATATTATTTAAAATAAAAAAAAAATTAATTAATAATAATTGTTATTGTGTTTTTTTATTGTTTATAGGTGCTTATTATCCAAGGTTTTAAACTTTACCAAAATAGATGTGGTACAAAATCAGGCAGTGAGAAAAAATGTATAAACGGTTATGGTGTAAAACGATTAAATTTTATTAAAAAACAAAACAATGTGTTCTACAATTAATCAATTTATTGTATTAATTTTTTTTAAATAATTATTATTTTTGTATTTATAAAAAATTATTTAAATAAAATTTAATGTTTTTTTTTATTTTTGCAAAATATTTTGAAATTCACATTATTAAAAGTCCTTTTTTGATGCAGCATTTTTTTATATATGTAATAAAAAAAAGTATAATATACAAAAATCATTGTTAATGTAGTAAAATATTACTCACTGTCTAATGAAAATTGATTTAAGCGTATAACTTTAATTTGAAACTTAAAAATGTTTTATTTATTTATTTATTTATATTAATATTACATACATAAATGTAATGCAATATTATTGAACCATCGGCTACTAAGGCCATTATAGGTTTTTATACTATTATTAAATTATATACTAATATTATTTATTTTGTTTATATTATATACAATATATTTACATTATATTTGATTGTAAGGGGGGTATGAAAAGAAAAAAACACTTACGAGCTGCGCAGGAATCGAACCCACACTCCTTCGGTTAATACGCCACACATCTACCCTCTAGGGTCTAGGCTATCGAATCCCCTAGAACTTTAATTTAAAACTTAAAAATATTAAATTCTTAAATTTGAAAAATTGCATATATTTAGGATGAATGGTTTTTCATTGTCAATTATTTGAATATTCTCAAACATTCTTCAATAACAAATATGTAGAATAGAATAGATGGATTTAATGTAATATTTATATTTTAATATACTTCTACTTTCAATTTAATCTACTGTAATTCTGATTACAATAAAACAAATTAAACTATTTAAAAATATATAAAAATTAAACGATTTTTCTGATTGATATCCGATTAAAAAATAATAAAAAAAAAAAAAAAATTAAATTGCAACATTTTAAACAATTAATTTTTATGACACCGGAATCTATCATTGCATATCATAAAATTTAGATAAATTTTAATTTACATATTTTCTAATTATTATATTATGTCTGTTAGTTTATTGTGTCCCCTTTTTGTTTTTTGAATATAATATTTATATTGTAAATTAAAATGGTCTTTTTGAAAAATAATTGCAATGCGTGTTTGATAAATTCAACAGTTTTACTGCTAGTATAACATTTTCAAAATGGAAATCTATGACCTCGTAACAGGCAGCTTAAAGTATTTGTAAATAATTCCATGAATATAAATTAGAAGCGTGAAAATATTTGAAGATTTGAGTTACTGGTAACTTGTAAAAGATGAATATAAGATTTAAGTTCTACTAAATATAAGTATTCTGTTAGCTATATATCAATTTTATATGTATTTTTAATAATTTATCTTAGATATCGTATTTTCTGATCTGAATTAAAGCCCATTATTAAAAACTCATACAATATAGCTAATAAATTCAATAAAATAGCATTCGAACCTACGTACGTAAAAATCAAAATCAGAGATAAATCGGGGTATTTGTAAATAAAGTGCTAAAAACACTTTAACTCTCTTTATTTACAAATTTTTTTTTTTTTTCATTCAATCACGGACAACTTAAAGTAAATTATCTAACACTACCGTGAAATACCCAACAATCCCGTAAATCATCTAACAATGCCTAACAAAATTTAATATTTTTTTAATTTCAATTATTTATGAACGCTTAAAAGTTTTAAACTTTAATTTTAATAATAATTATATTATAATTATTTTGATTTATGATTAATTAATAATTAATATTATTATCATGTCTAATAAATTTAATTTTTTAAATGCTAATTATAAAAAAAAAAAAAACAATATTAAAAATTACAATTACTGCAATACTACAACTGGTTACTTTATGAGAAATAAATTTTGCATTGTTGTTCATGTTGTTTTTTTTTTTTCTTTTTTTTGTTTTCAATCAAATTTTTCCTTGAAAAATTAAAAGCTTTTGAAAGTGATGTGATGAAATCCATCATTAAATTTCCAATCACGTTTATTGTTTCTTTAATCCCATCATATATTGTTTTTCTCTTTAGTTTTTTCCTTCAATGTAATTTAAATGTCTGGTTGTGCCCTCCCTAGCTATTTCTGTCGCATATACAATTTATTTAAAATCCTAAGAAAATTCAAAAATTGATTGAAAATTATAATTGAGAAAAATTGAAAATTTAACAGTTCTATGATCTTTTATGATTTATTTTCCGTCTCTGTTTCTAATTTTCTTTAGCAAAATTTTATTTCAAAATATTTTTAATAATACAATGACTTTTTCTAAAAATAACCAAAAAAAAACCAAAAAAGGTCGTTGCTCGATTTTTTAAGTCTGAGATTAGTACGTCAGGAAGATTATTAATCAATATTAGTACTTTAAACAATAAAATTTAAATGGAAATCATATTATATAATTGAGTTCAATATATTTATTTTATTTTTATCTTAATTTTTAATAATTTCCTAAAGAAAATAGACAGATTTAATAGTGGTAAGTAAATGTTACAATTAAAGTGGGAAATTCAAATTTATGAAATATAATAGTACTTAAAATTAAGATTTTGGAATCTGAGTTTAACATGCTCCTGCAGGCTTTTAAGCAAAGAATAAGAAACTTTAACATACATAATTGAAGCAGTAAAAGGAGCTGCCTCTTGCATATATAATTGCAGGCACGAGTGTTTACAATTAACATGGTTTCACAATATATGAAGAAGGTGGATAATAATAAATAAATTGGATATACTTAACTTAGAATTTTTAAGACAAAAGAGAACAAATGGGACAGACTTTTCGAAATCAAGATAATATTATAACATTCTAGTATTTTAGTAACATTCTATTATAGTATTTTTAGTAAGTAGAGGTTGAATTTTTAAGATGTGCTTCAATGTTAGAGATAATCTTAAAATTATTGTGAAAATTAAACCTCAACAATGTTGTTTTTGTATTAGCTTTCTCAAGCGGCATTATTCCATAACACTCCACCATTATTAAAACCCCATAAAGATTTCCATGCATATTAAAGCTTTTTCAAGAAATTGTCTAAGCTTTCATACCTTTTGTGATGTAACTCTAAAAAATAGAAACTGAAAAGTATCTGAGGTTAGCATAAACTATGAGATAGCTGTTTAACTGATTGGATGTCCTCAACAATTGCAAAAGAAGACTTTCGAATTTTCCTAAAGGACAAAATGAACTTCCATTTCGAAATCAAAAAATAAACTTCCATTTAAGGAAGGCTTACAATTGGACAAAATTATAATTTTCAAGAAATTAAAAAAAAATATTAAATGTTAAATAATTTTGTAATAAATATTTACTCATTTTTAAAATATTCTTGTAGTGGAAAATATTATGAATTTAATAAATTTAATAGGAAGTTTTTAAATAGTCAATTTAATTTATTGTATTTGTAATATTTTGAACAGATTTAGTAATAAAATAAATTAGAAGAAATTTTTCAAAAACTTAATTAAAAATTCATTAGAATTCTTTAATTTTCTTAGTCTAATTTTATATTTTTTGATAGTCCTTTCGACTTCTAAAAGTAATTTAATCAAAATGAGAGGAGAATCATTTAAACATTTTATATAATATAACAAATATATAAAAAAAAAAAAAAATTTACAAGTTAAATAAAAACTGTTGTAAAGCACAGCAGGGATTCTTGTTCGTTGATCTTTACAACAATTTATTTCAACTCTTAAGTTTCTGAATTGAAAAAAAAAAAAAAACTTTTAATACAGAGTGTTTTATGATTCACAATTTATAAAGTAAAGATTTGTGAGAATAATTGTTAAGAAAATAGGATAGTTCAAAAAGATTTTTAAAATATTGAAGAACCTATCTTAGAAAGTCAAGAGTATCTGAAATTTTAAAACTCATTAATACATTAGTGTTCTAAAAATTGATTATATTGCGTCTGACATTTCTATTAGCCTCTAATCTCAGACGAATTATTTAAAAAAATTTTTCTGTTTATAATTTACAGTTATTTTAGTGAAACACATTCTTTAGCTTTTCGGGTTATTACTTTGTACTTTGTTGGGATCATCTGAAATCGATTCTTACTACAATGTCATGTCACAACAACGTGATGTGATTTTGATTTATATTCAGCATTTTCTTATGAATATATGCATGCAATATGCATGACAGCAATCGACAAAATGTCGTTAGCTCGTCGTTGTCGATATAATATGAATATATATACATATATATATATGTAGATTCATAAGAAATGATTCATAATTTATTATTAGGTATATAAATAAAAATATAAAATTTTAACTAACATCAATTTCACTTGACCATAATGTACAAATAGGACAACGCAACGACAACAACAATAATAAAAAATATGTTGCCATCACATTACCAATGTCGGCATAGTGTGAATAGAAATATGTTGCGGATAAGGATATGTCGTCATTACGTTCTGTTGTAGTAGGAATCGACCTTAAAAATGAACGATACCGCTGATATTAAAGTGAAACACAATCAAAATCTTTAATTCAATGAACCCAAGGTTAAAACATTAAAATAAAAATTATGGTATTGTGATGAAAATTGACCTTAAAGGTGATGGCGCGGTGATTTCAAAGTGAATGAAGTAGTATTCAAGTCATTAATTTAGTTAATACAAATGTTGATGAAAGTAAAATTATTTAAAAATAAAATGGTTTACATTACATATCCCTTTGTTGTATGCAACCTTCCGTTTGTCGATATTTTCAAAGGAATCTTTATCTTCAAATTGTACGATTTTCTATTTGTTCGAAATACAGACGAGATGCTGCCAACTTTAGATTTATAAAAAATATTTTATGTGAATATTTTTCTTTTGTCTCAAGTTTTATTTCATTTATTTCTATGAGGTTTTAATTTAGTAAAATTAATTAAATATAATTTTAAAAGAAATTTTTTTCTTTTATTCTTTTTTAAATTTTTGTTTATTTATTGGGTAAAGGTTTTATAAAGTTTTAGATTAATTTATGGTATATTTAGTAGACAAAAATAAATGAGAAATATTTTTTTCTTCCTTTGATAAAAATTAAATTTTCCTTAATAATTTTAGTAAGATTTACCATAATTATAACTATAGTTGTTATATTTATTATCTTATAACTTATTTCATTTCTAAGGTGATTTTAATCTTTTTAAATCAAAACCAAAATGAACCGCATTAAAATGGAAAATTAAAATTTTAAAAAGTTTTTCTTCTTTGGTATAACTTGAAAACTAACCCAATTTTTAATAATAAACTTCAAAGATCTGTTGTTGGTTTTCAAGAGAAATCAAAAATTTTGAAAGAGTTTTTCCATCTCACACCTGTATTTTTGATAATTTTTAATTTAAAAATTTCCTTTGTTAATTATCTAACTAATAAATTAGAGATAAACTTAAGAATTTAATAAAATTTGTTAAAATTTTAGTAATAACTCTAATAAATTTATCATTTTTTAGTTGATTTAAAAAAAAAATTAGCTTATTAAATTCAATTTGTACGTCCGTCTGTATGTTTACGAAACTTCTACACCGTTTGTACAATGAATGTACAATGTTTGTACTACACAATGAACTTTTAACAATTGTTATATGTTTTAAAAAAAATGTCTGTAATTTTTTATGAAATTTTTTTAAGCTCAAAAATACGGTGCCTCAAGTCCTATTAGTAGTTAGTGCTAATCAAATCCTATAGTAATAAGTTAGTCCTATTTTTAAATGTGTATAAGGCTCTACTAAATATTTCTTCAATCTTAAAACGTCAAACAACAAAACTTTTTTTTTATAGTCATAAATCAACATGAAAATTTTGATTTTTTTTGGAATTTAGTATTTCAATTTGCCGTTATGTGAAACAAAGTTTTACCAGATTTGGTTTTCTTTCTTTATTCGGAACGTTTCTATAGATAGAGACTTGAAATTTTGAATGCAGAAAGATCTTTCAAACTTATTATAAGTCATCTCAAACATTTTTAGGTTCTATCTCTCAGTGAGTTTAAGGTCTCAGGCTTCTGAGGCTTTTTGATCTTATACGGAACCTTACTAAATAGAACATTGAATATTTGAGAGAGTAAAGATCTTTTGGAATCAGAATAAGTTACTCCAGAAATTTTATTTGGTCTTCCCTTTCAGTGACTTTCTCTAGCTCTTGAGTTCAGTGATTTCCTCCAGTAATGTGAGGAAATAATGTTATATATTATATAGTTATGACTATTTTGACATAAAAAACTCTCATGCGTTTGGTACTTGGCAACTTTTTCAAAGTATTTGTTATGAATTCATTTGCAGAATGAAAGATACGAATGGAGTTAAATTTTCTTAAAACTCAAATTAGATGGTTTCTATAACAGCTGCATAGAAATAAAGATAAATCTCAGTGGAAATTTGAGTCAATAAATATTTTTCAGTTGTGAAGCAAGGCTCTATTTTCAATTTGTTCAAAACAAAGATATTTAAGCACGTTGGAATCTGTGACAGATTTTTATGCTTCTTTTGGGGAAAAGTATTGAAATCATTTGATGGCAGAGTTTCTTTGCGCTGAAATGTGTGTGAAACAAAAGTTCAACAAATTTAAGACGCTACTTTAGATTAAATTCTTGTAATGGTTTCGAATGGCGCGGGAACCATAACGGAATTTATATTCCCTTTCGAAAATATTGTTACAAAATTCATGTTACTGCAAATATCTTTAGAAGTTTTAAGAATATTTTAAAAGCATATTTTTTTATATAACATGCAAATTTAGTACATAAAGTTCAGTATATTATTAAATTAAGAATTTTAATGACCTAGGAGTCTGAAATCGGACTAGCTCGCTTAATAAATTTATTCAAACAACAGTAAAGTGGTTTATTTTTATAAAAAATATTCACAGTTATGTTTTTACTATATTCCCGACATTTTCTTGGCATTTTAAGCATTCGATATGTTTTATTTTCCATATAAATAAGCATTATTTTATAAATAAATAAATAATTTTTATATTAAGTCGTTTATTTATGAAAATGAACGGTAGTCAAAGCATTTTCTGCTTAAATTCATATGAATTTAAAATACAAATTTTAAAAAACCACAACCAACTGCTATAAGTATAAATTTATAGAATAATAAATTAAACTATAAGTATAAACAGATAGAAAAAAATTTCATTTTATAAAGGTGGAAGGAATACAAATAAAAATAAGTAAACTAAAACTATAGAATAATTTTTCGAAAAATAAAGAAAATGTAAAAAATTAAAATTTATTTTTACTTTAAAATCGTTTTGTCTTTAACTTCATAATCACATAACGGAGTTTGATATCTCATTTGAAGTCAAATTACTTTGAAAGCTGTTATTCGAAATCATGTTTTTAACCGTTGAAGAGATATTTAGGGTAACATGAACTTAGTGTGAATATTTTCAAAAGATGATATTAATCCTTAAAGGCAGCCCAACAATTAAGACAATTGAGACAATTAAGGACAATTTTTTTTTTGTGGAAAATTACACAACAGTTAGGTATGGCAGAAAATCTAAAGAATATCCATTTTTAAATTATGGAATTTATTATTTTCAATATTTTTAATTTTTTTCAATTTTAAATCACATAATGTTATATTCGTAATAAAATTTTCAAATTTGTTTAACAAACATCTTCAAAAATTGTTACAGACTCAATAAATATCTTCAGGTGGGCAATAAAAAAAAAAAAAAAACAAATAAAATACAACATCTGAACTTGATTGCAAGATACATTAAACAAATTGATCACATAAGTACCATTCATCTATATGTATACAAATAAAAAGTGCCATCCTAAATAAATTTTTTTGACACGTGCTGCCCTTGGCATTCACTTTTACGTGTATGTTACATAAAAATATTTGACCTGAAAAAATAATAATAGGATACATAATACGATATAAATTTCTCTTTATAAAAATATTTTTTTTATGTTATTTGAAAAAAAACAAAAAAAAAAATGGTTACAATAACTTTTCGGTATATTGTAGTCGTGCATTGCACCTTAAATCGTGTCCAGAAGAAATGGAATCCTTTTGATACCTCTCTGTTATTTTTTTCGTATCTTTTCCAAATAATTGGGTTCAGAGAAATTTTGTTTCAAATTTTTTTTTTTTTTTTAAATTAATCATAAAATAAAATATAATACATTTGAAAAATGGAAAATTTAATATAAGTAACTAATATTTAAGTTGACATTCGTGTGTTGAATTTTCTTTTTATTATTTTGGTGCAATAAAGTTTGTTATTTTAAAAAAAAAAATTAGTTTAAAATTCATCGTTTCTTTTTGTGTTTTTAAGCATTTTTTGTACAATACATTGAAAGGTCAAACTAAAAAATCATGTTTTTTATATTGCTATAAAATAGAGTTACTTTACATTGAATGAAGAGAAATGATTTATTTATCGAATGTGAATTTTTTTGTTTAACACAAAATATTTATTTCAGATCTTCTTTGGCTCCTTTCCTCTTTTTTAGTTAGGCTCTCTCTTAGAATCCTTAATTTTTTAGTTTTTCATAATAAAATGTTTAATTGTTAATTATAATTAATAATCAATAAATAAAAAAATATATGATATCAAATTCAAATATTGAGTATTTTAAAAAAATTAATTTTTCCGGCTACTTGAAAAATGAAACACCAGAAATATTAGGTAAACTTTGACCACCACTCCTCATTTTTGTTATTTCTATATTTAAATACAAATTTATTTACAATATATGCTTATTATAGAATAAAATATGCTTTTCAAGCTGGTTCAATATCGATGATTATACCCGTACGATAACTATAGGGTATAATAAAATTACTCCTCCGTTTGTAATACCTTGAAATAAGCAAGCTAGATATACCTTCAAAAGTATGGATCGGATCAGAATCAAATTCTGAGTCGATTAAGATTTGTCAGTCCTAACACAAAAACTACAAGTTATAACAGTCCTCCAAAGTTCGAAAAAGCATGTATACCTTCAACCTGATATCTATAATGTATATCTTCAGTCTGAAAATGCTAAACGATAGCTGCAGTTATGAGTTTTACAAATGCATATATAATAAATATATACTTGTGCCTTACAGTGTCTTAATTTACCGTTATGCGAAAGTGAATTATTGCAAAATTCTTTAACCATTCGTTCTTCTAAACGGTTTAAGTTTTAAATTTTGGCAGAAGTTATATCTTTGAAAATAAGTATGAGTCATTTCAGAAAACTTTTTTTCTATCGCTCCTTGTTTAGGAGCTAGCTGTAAGAGGTCAAAAACTGAAAATTCTAAAACAATATGCTTTTATTTCTGTTAGCAACTACTCTTAATAATAGAGGGTTACCTTATAATTGACGAAATTAAGACTTGACTTTTTTCAATTTTTCTAACAAATTTCTTTAACGATTTTTTTGAATTTTTTTTTTACTCGATAATTTAAAATTGTTGATGATAATGATGCGTAGTACAAAAAAATTTAAATAAACAAACGATGGTGGAAGGTTAGAATTTACTTTTGAAGAATGTATAAACATATACTTTGAATATACATATGTACAAACCATAGTTCTAGAAATTATAAAATTCACTCAAATTATTTTAAAATACTAAAAAGTTAAACAAAATAATATTGTAAGCAGAGTGACAGCTTATGAATATACTAACGAGTGCGTACGGGTGTCTAAGAGTTGACAAAGGAAACTGTATTCTTCCTCGTTTTTGTTTAAATTTAAATATATATTTGTTTTTGTAAAACAAATAGTATTTTTTACAGTATTTATTTATTTATTTATATTAATATTACAAACCACATAGGATATTGCAATATTACAAAACCATCGACCATTATAGGTCGAATACTATTATTAAATTATACACTAATATTATTTATTTTGTTTATATCATATATTTACACTATATTTGGTAGCAAGGGGGATTTGTTTTTTAATTAATAAAACTAAACAAAGGCAGCAGCCTCTGCAGGATTTGAATCCGCACTCCTTCGGATAATAAGCCACGTGCTTGACCACTACGCCATCAGGGGTCTCGATGGCGTAGTGGTCAAGCACGTGGCTTATTATCCGAATATATAGTATTTTATAGCATTTTTTTTGTTTGCAAAACTTTTTGCATACGTTTAAGGGAACGGAAAAGATATTTATAAGGTTATGCGTATATGGTCCGTCGTAAGGTTTCGATGAACAAAAATTCCACATATTATATTATTATAGTATGCTGAAATTAGAATTTTTTCACGGTTACAAAACGTTATTTTTATTTTGAATTTTTTTTTCGTGTATGCTGTGGTCCGTCGAAATGGAAAATGAATGAAAATTAATGAAATTTCTTCCGACACGATTGAATGATTAATCGTGTCGGAAGAAATTTCATTAATTTCTAATTAATAGAAAGCAACAAAGAAGAGAGTTATTTAATGCAACATAATTTTTATTTTTTAAAATAAAAAAAGTAAAGATAATTTTTGTTTTGATAAGTTTTTGGTTTAAAGTTATAAATTTAAAAATATTTTTTTTAAATTCAGTGCATTGTTCAGCGTAAAAAATAATATTTTTAGTAATTTTCTTTCCAAATGCAAATTCTTTGAAATTTCCGTTTTTTCATTTTCCAATAATTCTAAAGCCACTACAAAATTCATCATCCATTTATAACTGAATTTTTTGTTTATACTGAACAAACACAAAAAAAAAAATATCTACCTAAAAATATTTTAGGAGACATATGACTTTGACATCTGCAAAATGTGTTTTTGCAGCCGAATGGACTTCAGCATACCTATTTTTTTGAATGCGGAACGGACTTTTTCATTCCGAAACAAAATTATCTTCTTTTCTTCAATAGCGTATACTGCCTTTTCAAATTTAGTTAAAATCAATAAAAAAGAATCTTAAAATAATTAGTTATATAAAATAATTAAATTAAACAAATAAAAAAAAAAAAAACAAAACATAAGTTATAATATTACTTGAATGAAAAGTTCGAGGACAAAAAAATAAAATAAATTTTTCGAAACCCACATAAATGTTTAATTTAAAAACAAAAAATGTTTCTTTTTATTGTTACATGGAATTTAATTAATATTTTTTATTTTAATGGTATAAGATTCAAATAAATTTTTGAAAACTACTTTGAAAATGAAAATTATTTTAAAGTAAATGCCAATTATTAGGAGACTCCGGAATTCTTTTATTTTATTGCTTGCTCACATTATCCTGAAATTAATTTTAAAGAAAAAAAGGAAAAAGTCAATTTGAAATTTTATTATAAAAGAATTTGATAAAATCAAAGAAAAATGAAATAAAGAATTAAATTAAAGGGGTTAAAAATGTATATCATTTGAAAAAGTTTTAGGTTTCTTAAATAAATTTTCGAAAATTGTTTTAAATAACCTTGTAATATTGGTTGATGTATAAACATTGTTTTGTATTATTTAAGACTGGGTACATAATCATCCAAAAATCAAATTTCGTACATCGTACGGAAAAAAACTCAAACATTTTTTGGCGATCTTAAATATCCAAATTTAGCGGCGAGAATTGTTTTTTAAAATGAAAGGGTAAAATTTCTGAAAAAGCTTGTATTCACTTATGTCGGTGTACTCTGTCCGACCATAGCATTTAGCATATATAATAATATTATAATAAATATTTATTGTAGAAAAAGCGTACATTTTGAATTATGATTTTATAACCAACTACCTATAAAATCCCTCCAAATTATTGGGTTAAAAATTGAACTATAAAGTCCTTTCTGATATACACTATAATGGCATCAATGGTACAGGTACGAAATATGTTTTTTGTATGTTTCAATTGCTGGCTAATTATTGTATTGTTTCCATGTAAACATATTCAAATTTCCAGTGAATGTTCATTAAAATTGCAAACGAAAAGTGTAGTCACAAATATTTAAACTTTTAGCTGTCCGATTTGCCTCTAAGAAGTGCAGGACACTATTCCAGTTTGTGTAGAACATTAACAAAAAGTAAGTGTCATACCTTTTTGCGGTGTATTTTTGTTTTTTTTTAATATACATATATCATGAATAATATTGAATTAAATTAAATTTTTATTTCAGTTTAAGTTAATTTTTCATTATGGAAAAAAAATTTAATATTTTTGGGCATTGTGGTTTTGGGCGGCTATGCAGTCAGGCATTATTTAAATGAATATTTTACAGTTTTCTTGGAAAAATTTTAACTCTTTCCTTTAAAATAGGTTAGCGTCTTTTTCAATTACAATTGAAACATATGTTTAAAAACAACCATTATTCGTTACTGATTAAATTAATAATAGAGATTTAATACAGGATGTTATTTTTTTGGCAAAAAAAAAAAAGTTGCCATTGGAGGAGCAGTAACTTCGGTTAGGAATGTACCTCGTCATCCATCTTAGGGGGGTGAAGGGTGGAAACTGGTCCCGATTTTGAAAGGTTTTAAAATACTCTACCTAATTTTCAAGTTTAAAGAGTGTATTTCAAAATCTTTATTTTATCACAGTTTTAATTTACAGCCCCAACAGTAGGGTTAGAACCCCTTAAGTTTCCAGCTTCAAATTATTTTGACATCAATTATATCGCAATAGTGACATTTGTAGGAAATTTCATTCAAATCGTATAACAATTACTATGTGTTCTAGAACATATCAAATAATATTCGTATTTGGATCGGATATTTTAAGGAGGACCCACTGAAGCTAAGAACATTTTCATCATACATCGAAATCATCTGACAAATTTTTTATAATGCATCAAAGTTCAGCAACATTTTCATAATACATCGACATCATTTGGAAAATTTTTATGTTGCATCAAAGTTCAGCAACCTTTTCATGTTGCAGCAACATTTTCATGATGCAATATTTTCACGATACATCGATATCATTTCGCAACTTTCATATGTTGTATCAAAGTTCAACAACATTTTCATGTTGCAGCAAAGTTTTCCACTAACATTTTCATGTTGAAACAACATTTTTCAGCAACATTTTCATGATACCTCGACATCATTTGGCAACTTTTTTATGTTGAATCAAAGTTCAGCAACTATTTCCAGTAACATTTTAATGATACAACATTTTAGCATTAACTATATCGCAAGAGTAATATTTGTACCAAATTTCATTCAAATCGTATAACAATAAATTAGTATGTGCTTCTAGATAGATTCTAGAACATCAAATAATATTTGTATTCTGATATTTTAAGGCGGACCCACTGAAACTACAGACTTTAAATTTTGTGCCCTAATGCTGGAGCGTAAAACCAACCCGTATACTAAATTTGATTGAAATCCGACAGTTTTTTTTTGTTTTGTTTAACCACGTGGTTCCTTAGAACAAATCATATTTTATTCGGGATTCCACTAGAGTTTACCTAATTAATTAAAAAAATTTTTTTATTTTTTTTTTTGATTCTACACCCTTAAAAACGTCCAGACATTTCTATTTTCATTGCTGTCAATAATCCAAGTTTCAGACACAACTAATATGCAAACTATTTATTAAAGTTATGTAGCAGAGCTTCAAACTTTTTGGTTTCAAGTTTATTTTTAGCGAATTTAGGTCATCAAAATTTGTAGTCCGTTTTAATTTTAAGCTAAAATTTTTGAAGCATGTATCAATTATATATGTATATTTTTGAGAAGCTTGCCAACTACTGGATATCTGCGATCACATATTTGAAGCTGCCACTATTCTGTGCTGCATGCAATATTTCTGCCATCGTAGACTCGTTTATTGTCTAATTTTTTTCTGCAAAGACATTTATTTCCTGCCAACCCACCTTCAATTTTACCTTGCAGATTAAATTATAAAACACTATATTTGTCGTTACGTATTATATGGCCTAGATGAGTCGTTTTTCTCTTCATGCAGAAAATATTTTGAACTAACTGAACCTACGGAAATGTGGAACTTTAAATCCAAGGAATGTGCCCTTTTATAACGTCATCGGGAACCGAATCTTTGAGAACTTAATATGTACCTATTTGATTTTCTTTTTAAATTTCAACATGCTCAACCGTGTTTCTACATCATCATTATATATTATTAGCATAAGTGCACCTTTAAAAGCATTTAAATTACATACCGCTTTGTTTTCTAAAGATTTCATAAGAGAAGAACATTTTAAATTGGACGAATAATTTTATTATAAATGTAGCTTTGTCAGACTTTTTGAAATACATTAAGTTAAATGTCTGAAAAATAATTATTTAAAAATTCAAATGGGCATATCGAACAATTTTCTTTTTCGGTTTTACAAAATTTCTGACATGTAAAGTTTTCGTAAATTGTAATATTTAATAAAATATATTTATTTTGATTTGGTTGGGTGACTGCACTAAAAAGCGTAGTACAATGACTTTACCAATATTTTTTAGCACATTTAAAAAAAAAATTGAAAAAATGTGGCTATTAGTTTCAGTCTGTCCGTCCGTCTGCCCATCTGTTTACAAAACTTCTACACCGTTAAAGATAGAGAAAAAAAATTTTAACCAAGGCTAGGTCTCATAAAAAAATTAATTTTGTGGAACAACTTTTTTATGTAGCCCCATCCATCAGGGAACTACAGCCCCTCAAACTTTGAAAAAGCCCTATTTTTAAACGCGTATATTTCATGTTTTGTTTAAAATTTTTTCAATCTGAAAACGCCATTCGACAGGAATTTTTTTTAACTTTATAAATCAATATCAAAATTATATATATATTTTATATTCAATGATGAATTGTAGTGCTTAGAATATTGTCGCTGCAAATATTTTACTGAACTTTTTGCAGCAAAATTTAAGCAATTGTTTAATAATTTTGAATTTTAATTATTTTTTTAAAAAGCAAAAAAAAAATAAAGAAATAAATGTCAAATAATTTGTCGCTGCTCGATTAAGCATAATTTTATTTTGCTGTAATAATTGTTAAACGACTTATTTAAGCACTAAAAAAAAATTGGTTTATGCTATTTAATAAGCTGAGCTTTATTCAACTGGCCGCATCCGTACGATAGTCTCGGGCATGTTAAAATTGCTCCTCCGTTTATAGCACCTGGAAATAAGCAAGCTAGATATAAACTCAAAGGTATGGATCGGATCAGAATCGAAAATTTAGTCAATTTAATTTTGTTCGTCCATACGTCCGTCCGAACGTCAGCACGTTAACTCAAAAACTAAGAAAGCTAGAGTCTTAAAATTAACACAAAATATTCTTGGATCAATTTGTAGATTTCCTTTTTTTTGGTTGAGCCCAACCAAACTTCGGGTAGCTCTTGAACAACTAACGTTTTGATCTCCACATTTTTGGTAAACATTTTTCAAAGGTTTTACATCGTTTGAAGTAGAGCAATAGAATTTTAACTCCAGATAGATATCACAAAAAATTAATTTTATGGAAATTTTTTCTTTAGCCCCCTTCTATTTTCAAATGGTTTAAGTTAGAAGTTAGATATTTGAAAATAAGTATGACTCACTTCAGAATATTTTTAGACCTGCAAGAGGTCAAAAAACTGAAAAGTCCCTATTTTTAAACACCTGTCCACATTTTTTTTGAAGTAGTATACAAAAATTAAAGTTCCAACATTATATTTTTATTTCTGTTAACAATTTTTCAATAAAATAGAGTTACCTTAAATAAGACGAAAGATTTGATTTTTCCCAATTTTGTTGAACGATTATTTCCAATTTTTATATTATTATAAATTCATTTTATTCGATATACCTATACTTATGATGTACTCCTCAACCAAAACTTATTTTGCAATATTTTTTAATTTTGGAAATGTGTTTTTTTCAAAGCTTGGTTTTTTCACGACTTGATTTTTTTCGGTATTGAATTACATGTTCCTATACACCTCATATCAACATGATATGAAGACAGATTTTGTTTTTTTTTTTTTTATAAATAAAATCCCATATAAATTCAATGACATTTGATTAGCATGATAATCGCATTAGTTAACAGGATTTAATGTAGTTTAAAATACAAAGTTTTTGATTGATTACTGCATTTTATTTTCAAAAGAATCAGAACATGTAAAGAGAAAAACTCAATAAAATTATAATTTATTCGTCTGGGTTTTTAATTTGTTTTTTTTTTTGTGTTACAAGGTAGACTCAGCAAATTTAAAAAAGTGGTCACAAAATATTTTAGAAAATCATAAAAATAAAATAAAGATATGGTTTTTCTGAAGATAACGGGATCAGTCGTCAGTTGAAATTGAAATCAATGTATTTCAACAGTACTTCGTAAGGTCATCTCTTCAAAAACATATATTAGCCGCGAATCATGTCATAATTATTTCAGCATTTTCACAAGAAAAATATAAAGCCAAATGACAAAGCATATTTAATATGATATTTGAACCACAAATGATGACATAAATATAGAAATTTATGCTTTATTAATTTTGAAATTAAAAATTTTTTGATTTAAATTAAATATTGCATAAATATTATTTTTGCTCTTAAAAATAAGACATATTTCAAGATTTTACAAAAAAAAAAAATTCAATAATTGTACCTAGTTGAAAAGGTCTCTTTCCACCCGTACACACGAACCTATCTCTAATATTTTAGAAGATATAAGCACTTATTTTCAGAAAATTTTACTTTTTAAAACTATTTAAAACTATAACTACTATAGTGTATTAAATGACTTATTGTTGAAATATATAAGTAAAAAAAATATAAGTAGGAAGGAATTTAGAGTTTATTATAAAATCATTGTTCCAAGAATTTCTTTAGCGTGGGTTTGAGAGCGAACAGCCCCCACTATTTTAAATATTTTCTTGGTGTAAAATAAATAAATATTTTTATTCAAAATTTTTAGCTTTCAACTCTTGTATTTCCACAACGGTACAACCCATCTTTACCAAACATACATTAAAATAATTCTTAGATCATTACTCTACTTAATTAAGATGACCGGTTAAATTTAAATTATTCAATAGAATTAAATATATTACAGTTTATATAAAAAAACTGAAATGGACAAACATATTCTTAAATATCCTCTTCGTCCTTAAAGGACTAAGTGCGGGAATAGTGAATTATGTACGTGGTGAAATATGTCCCGTTATCATCAGAATCCCAAAAAAAGTATTACACGTTTTATATATATATATAATGATAGCAAAATAATATTAACAATATTAAATTAAAAAAAACGAGTTAACACAGTTAAATTAACGCTAAAAATGAAAGAAACCAAGTAAATGTAACAGTAAGTCGATGCAACCGACTTATTAATACCCTACACCTGAATAATTTGAATTAAATTAAAAATCCATTTTGGCAGCTGCTTGAACTTCTCCCCTTTTCTGTCTTATTCAACTCGAATTTCAAGAACGTAAAAGAGGCATCCTCTTGGGATATGCTTGACACCCTTGTAAAAAATTTGAAGTTTCTATCTTTATTAATTTCGAAGATTGTTAGTCCTTGGGAGGTGTGTGTCAGGTACCCGAATTGACACTCCGATTCATCGAATCCATCTCAGGAACATAAAGAAAATATGCCAGAACACCATTGTACTAAATTTAAAGGTTCTACTTTTGTTGGTTTTGGAGATATGCTCGTTGCTCTTGTGCTCGTCCTGAAGTTTCCAAAATACGAACCCATGGTTCAAATTCTTTTAAATGTCAGTTTCCAATTTTACAGAAAAGGAAACATAGCAGCACACTCTTGTGCTAAAAATAAAAGTTCTATTTTTGTGTGTTGTGGAGATATATTCGTTTGCTCTGGGGCTCGTCCGGAAGCTTCCAAGATTTGAACCCATGGACCAAATCCTCACAAATTTCAGAAACATAAATCAAACATGAAGGAACACCATTCCATGCCTAATTTAAAGGTTATATCTTTGTTGCTTTTGGAGATAATATCATTTGCTCTGAGGCTCGTTCGGAAGCTTCCAAAATCCGAACCCAAGGACCAAATCCTCTCAAATTTCAGAGACCTAAAACAAACATGAAAGAACACCATTCTGCATATTTAAAAGTTATATCTTTGTTGTTTTTGGAGATAATCTCATTTGCTCTGGGGCTCGTTCGGCAGCTTCCAAAATGCAAACCCATGGACTATATCTTCTTAAATTTCAGAGACATAAATCAAATGGGAAGGAACATCATTGTAAAAAATTTAAAGGTTCTATCTTTGTTGGTATTGGAGATAATCTCGTTTGCTCTGGGGCTCGTTCGGAAGCTTCCAAAATAGGAATCCATGGTTCAAATTCTTTCAAATGTCAGTTTCCAATTTTATAGAAAAGGAAACATAACAGCACACTCTTGTACTAAAAATAAAGGTTCTATCTTTGTTGGTTGTGGAGATATACACGTTTGCTCTGGGGCTCGTTCGGAAGCTTCCAAGATCCGAACCCATGAATCAAATCCTCTCAAATTTCAGAGACTTAAATAAAACATGAAAGAACACCACTCTGCCAAATTTAAAGGTTATATCTTATTTGGTTTTGGAGATAATCTCATTTGCTCTGGTGCTCGTTCGGAAGCTTCCAAAATCCAAACCCATGGTCCAAATCCTCTTAAATTTCAGAGACATAAATCGAACGGGAAGGAACATCATTGAACAAAATTTAAAGGTTCTATCTTTGTTGATTTTGGAGATAATCTCGTTTGCTCTGGGGCTCGTTCGGAAGCTTCCAGAATCCGAACCCATGGACCGATTTTGTCCAGATTCGAACTTAGCACTCTCCCTCTGTGTTTGCAGCGTATGTTATACGCTCTTACCCACTAGGCCACCGAGGCCCCTTGTTTTTAATTTTGTCAAAGATTAAAGATTTTTTATTTAGATTTGGGAAGCTACTTCAAACTTTAAAAAAAAATTTATTTTAATATTGCAACATATATAATAAATCAACTTTATGAATTTTTTAATTACCTAATAAAAACTTTTATAACATTTTTCTTTGAATTTTCATTTGCCACCCCAAAATTCTCTTACAAAAGAAAATAAACAAAATTAAATTAAATTTTCCACTGAATCGGATTATAATTTTTCTTTATAGAAAACGAGAAAAAATTAATAATTTTATCAAAATATTTATGTGTTTTAATTAAAATGTTGTTCATTTTCTGAAATTTTTTAGTTACATCCTTACAGCTAATTAACATTTTAATTAAATAACTTAAAATTTATATAAACAAATTTTATTTTTGTATAAAATCAACTTTACTTAAGTATTTTCGGAAATGCATGTGCAAAAAAAAAAAAAAATTCTATAGAATTTTTGGGGTCACTACAATAACAGTACCTATTACACTTAAATGCAACTTATCGCATTTTTGATTATTTGTATTCATTTATTTACTTTTATTTTATAATATGATTACGTTAAACAGTTTATTACTTTTTATTCCCGTTATATTTTTACCAAATTGAAAACGATGAAGAAAAATTATAAGAAAATATTTACAATATTCTTAGTACCTAAATATTACATAGAACAGAAAAGTAAACACAAATATCAGAAAACGAGGAATTGTGCCGTATAGTAGACTGTGTCAACTCTGGGATACCTGTATGAACTTAATATATTCTGTTTCAGTAAAACTTGAAAACGTCCCTAGCTTCATTTAGTTTCAAGAGGTGCAAGAAGCCTTAACCAACTGCTCTAGACCAACAAAATTTTACAAAAATTGTTGGCATGTAACTCGACACCCTTTCACTAAATTTCAGATTCAATAGGTAAAGAGTTATTTTCATATAAAGGAAGAAGTTGTATAGCGGCCGAAAATGCTGAAACTAAATAGCGAAACTAACAATTTTGCAAAATTGACGCAAACAAAATTTCAGTCACCTAGTTACTTTATTTTTTGAGTTAGCGTGGGGCGGACGTAGATGGCTTAATCGACTCAGAATTCAATACATTTGATACTGTATCTAGCTGAACTCCTTTAAGGTGTCACAAACGTAATGACAAATTTTTAATACCCTTGAACATAGTTCATACGTGTATAAAAAGAAGAAAAAAAAACGGGGCAATGTAACATAAAAATAATTAAATTTTCTTTTATTTCGTTTGTCTGTTGTCAGAGTAAACAAAAGAAAAATTGTAAAATCTATTAAAATTTCTTTATTTTGTTTTGATGCCCCATATTGCGTCCCATGGCGTTTCATACTAAAAAACTGTACCGCATCTGCACATTTGAAAAGCTAATAAATTATTTAGATAATGCATCGATTTTTATAATATTATAACAGGTACAATATGAAAATAATGAGGTCATAATAATAAAAATTTTATTAGAAACTTGGTGAAGTTAAGGTGTGGTAAAAGATATATAATATGAAATTTATAGTTAAGTTTGATACATCTGTAATACTCTGTATTGAAATGCCTTCAGTAGACAAGAATATGTTAATTCAGTTAACTTAGCTGTTCAATATGTTCAAATATTGGTGATTTGGTACACATAGCGATGGATCGAAATGAATACAGAAGCATTTTATCCAGATTTTAACTCAACTTTCAGGACATATGACCGCTAACATCCAGTAGTGGATAGGCATCGGAGAGAGAAAGAGAACTGTTCAATAAAGTCTTAGATCTAACGGTAGCCTACAATAGAGTCTTTTCATAAAGTTCTCTTAACAATTTTATAATCAGTTAGTGATTTATGTAATATCTAGATTAGGTTAAATGAAGTACGTTAATTACGTAATATCTAGTTTAGGTTAGATAAAGTTATTTAGAACTGTAATGAGAAGGGGTTGTAACGGAAAAACGGAAAGGTTTAAATGCTGATTCTTATATTTACTGATGGAATGTTTAAATTTAGTGAGTCATCCTTTCTATGGATATAGAGCATTCATAAAATCAGTTTTTTCTTGTTTATAAAAAATTGCCTCCTTAAAGATATTTCAACAAGGTAAAATCATTTTATTTTAATGTATCAAGTACTATAGATATCGGTTTAGTTCCAACGGATTTTAGTAGTATATTCCGATATTAGTGCTAACCCTAAAATTTTTTTTACATACACTTTTCTATGCAATATAAACATTTATTTTAAAGATAAATTCATAAAATTTACATCGTTATGATCACCGCCAACACTAGAATTCACTGTAAATCTATAAATTTAATTTTTATTTTATTTTTGGTTAAATTAATTTTTAGAGTTTTGTTTACAATCTGACAAACAAACAAAAAAAAAAAATGGATAAAATGTGGATCTAGTTAAATATTTATAAACTAAGAAAACAAAAAAAAAGAAATTTGTATATGGATTAAGTTTCTAGGTAATTATGTTCTATAAAGTATTATTTTGTATTATAAGACAATATTAATGTAATCGCAAATTATTGGTTATGGTTGGTTGGGTTATGTTATAATCATAAAAAGAAACAAACAAATGAAAGGAAGTAATTATTTGTACACCGTTTATTTATTCTACGCAGGAGTCATACTTTAAAATGGAGTTTTTTTTTTTATTAAAATTTTAATTATAATTTTGCTTAATTATTTTCAACATTGAACGATAATCTAAAGATTCTCTTTAATAATATAATCATTATTATAGGAGTGTATTAGGAGTCTACAGTGAAGTAAAGAAATAGAAGCCTAGTAATAGTCGCTTCAATTTAACTTAAATCGTTTAAATTTCTTATTTGATATCATTTTGGTTTTAAATGTCACCCTTAAATTTATCATCATTTAAAGTTATATACGGTTTATCAATATTATTTTACTCTATTTATTTCCTCTTTTTGTACTCCTATGGGAAGCATAAGGCATTGACTAAGTTATTTATTAAATTTGATTATTAAAATTTGATTAAAGTTATTATTTAAATTTGATTAATTTGATTTGATCACTCTGTCCATACTTCCGTCCGTCTGTTCGTTTGCTTACAAAACTTTTAGACCGTTAAAGATACAGAAAACAAATTTTAACCATGGGTAGGTCTCATAAAAAAATTAATGTTGTAGAACAACTTTTTCATGTAGCTCCATCCATTAAAGTGCTGCAGCCCCTCAAAACTTTGAAAAAGCCGTATTTTTAAATGCGTATATCTCATGTTCTGCTTAACATATTTTCAATCTGAAAACACAATACGACTGCATTTTTTTTACCTTTATAAATCAATATCAAAATTGTACAAGTTCTTTAAATTTAGTATTTAAATTGCAATTTTTGGACAAGAAAGAACTTTTAGAATTAGTATAAGTTTCCTCAGGAAATGTTTTGTACCACTGAAAATTTTTGTTTTGTACCTCAAAAACTGAAAATTTGCTGTTTTTAGACACCTGTAACTTAGGCAACTGTAAAAATTTTTCTTCGAAAAGACATGAAAATTAAATAATAATATATTTTTACGTATGTTAACGGTTTTTCTTAGTTATATAGGATTCCGGACTTATTTACTT
This sequence comes from Poecilobothrus nobilitatus, assembly GCA_947095535.1. NCBI lineage: Eukaryota > Metazoa > Arthropoda > Insecta > Diptera > Dolichopodidae > Poecilobothrus > Poecilobothrus nobilitatus. The sequence continues at coordinate 119,054,715 of OX352774.1, forward strand.
AAATTGGTTGTAAAAAAAACCTATTTTCACATTTTTTCTTATATACAATTTTCAAATTTTCGTGCAAGTCACAATTCTAAACATTTTTTAGCACATTTCCAAAAAAATTTTGAAAAAATGTGGTTATTAGTTTCACTCTGTCCGTCTGTCCGTCCGTCTGTTTACAAAACTTCTATACCGTTAAAGATAGAGCAAAAAAATTTTAACCATCGGTAGGTTTCATAAAAAAATTGATTTTGTGGAACAACTTTCTCATATAGCCCCATCCATTACGGAGCTATAGCCCTTCCAACCTTGAAAAAGCCCTATTTTTAAATGCGTATATCTCATGTTCTGCTTAACATTTTTTCGATCTGAAAACGTCATTTGACAGGTACTTTTTTAATTTTGTAAATTAATATCAAAATTATACACCTTTTTTAAATTTAGTATTTAAATTTACCGTTATGTGATAACCAAATTTTGCATGATTTTTCTACCCTCATAACTCCGAAATTCTTTCAAATAAAGACTTGCAATATTGAGGACAGAAATAACTTTTAGAATTAGTATAAGTTTGCTCAGAAATTTTTTTTGGACCACCCCCTGTTTATGAGCTATTAGGGCTCAAAAATTGAAAATTTCCTATTTTTAAGCACCTCTAACTTAGGCACCTGTACATATTTTACTTCGACAAGACATAAAAATTAAAGCTCTAGTAATATATTTTTATGTGGTTTTTCTTAGTTGTATAAGGTTTCGGCCTTGCAGCCCCTCAAAATTTCAGAAAAGTCTAATTTTCACATTTTTTCTTATTACAAAAAATTTCTTAAATTTTATTGCTTAAATTTTCAAATTTTTGTGCAAGTCACAATTCTAAACAGTTTGTATTGTCTTTTGGAAATGTGTGATTTTAAAAACCGTTGGTTTACATTCTACCTTGTTTTATTATATATTACGATATAATATTAATTACAGTGAATAGTATGTCATGAACTTATTTCTTTATTAAGTAATTATATTATTCCAATTATATTCATTTTTATGACCTTGTCGGAGTGTGAACTTAAGACCTTTCGAATGAAAGGCCAGTATCTTAACCAGTACACCATTAGCTGAATTATATTATTAAAAGCTATTATTAAAACTAACAAACTTTGTAAACTATGCTGCCAACACCATTATTGGTAAAGCTTTAAAATAAAAAACAATGGGGGCAGATTAAACATACTCCTAAATATTTCCAACTAGAATTATTATCTCTAATTTGTCAAACTAAAAATAAAGTTTGAAAAATATACATTTTAGATGCTATAGTTTGGATCTTGACAAGTTTAAGTCGATTTAAAATTAATTACAAATTCCAATCACTTTTTTTTTTATTCCAAACTGAAAGTAAATAGTATTGAGAATATTTTTTATTAATAATTTCATGATTCAATTAATATTCCTTTTTTTTTGTTTAAACATTATTTTACCTTTATTTTATATAAGGAATAATTGTCAATTAACCGCTCCAAAATGAATCAATAATTTTGAACTCCTACATAAAAATAAAATTAGAGCGAAACACAAATACATATTAAATTAAAGGAGGCCGACTAAATAAACAATATTTAATGATTTTATTTTTTGCTCATTGATGAAACAATTTAAGGATACTAAAATATTATTTCAGGAAAAATTTTGTCTACTTAACGGTTGATTGAAAATAATTTAACGGTTTTTAAAATGCTTACTCAATATTTTTTCGACCTTTTAAATAGATAACATGAACCCTATTAATATTGATTTTATTTTGTAATTTGGAACTTAAAAGAGTTTTTTTTTCTTAGAAAGAGAAAAAATTGTTTTTCAAAATCAAAAAAAAGATAAAAGTAAAAAAAAAATTACCCGAAAGGATCATAGAAAATAATCGGTATTAAAATCTTAAAATAAATGTTAAGTTATAGGATTTTTATGAATATCATTGGTAGTTATTTCGTAAATGCAATGTGTCATGTTTATACCCGTACGATAAGGATCGGGTATATTAAAATTACTCCTCTGTTTGTAACACCTCGAAATAAGCTAGCAAGATATAGGTACCTCAAAAGATATGGATCGGATAAGAATCAAATTCTAAGTCGATTAAGCTTTTTCCGCCCGTCTGTCCGTCAGCAAGATAACTCAAAAACTAAGAAAGCTAGAGTCTTGAAATTAACACAAAATATTTTTACATCAATTTGTAGGTTCCTTATTTTTTTTTGTTGAGATCCGACCAAAACTTCGGGTAGCTCTCAAAAACCTAACTTTTAGATCCCCATATTGTTTTTCTTAAATAGAGCCATGAATTTTAACTGATGATAGATATCATAAAAATATTAATTTTATGGAACAACTTTTTTCTGTAGGCATACCCGTTACGAAGCTACAGCTCCCCAAAGTTCGAAAAAGCTCTATATTTAAATTGTTATGACACAAGTTATATAAGTTATATCTTCAACTTGAACGTCAAACGATTACTGCTTTTATTAGCTTTAAAAATATATATACAATAAATACATACTTGTGCTATACGGTGTCTTAATTTACCTTTATGCGAAACTCAAATTTTGCAAAATTCTTGACTCCTTCTATCTTCCAAACGGTTTAAGTTAGAAACTTGAAATTTTGAGAGAAGTTAGGTCTCTGAAAATAAAAGTATGAGTCATTTCAGAAAATATTTTTGTTTCACCCCCTGTTTTGGAGCTGTATGGAGTCAAAAACTACAAATTTCTTATTTTTAAACATCTGCAACTTGAACACCTGTCCAATTTTTTTTTTAAATAATATACAAAAATTAAAGCTCCTATATTATATTTTTATTTCTATTAACAACTTTTCTTAATAATATAGGGTTACCATAAAATGGACGAATGTGTGACTTAATTTTTCTAAATTTTTCTAACAAATTTTTTTGACGATTTTTTTACGCAATAATTTGAAATTGTTGAGGATGATGCTTAGTACAAAAAAGAATAAATAAATAAATAATATAACGGTTGCTTGAAGAATTTATATTTATATGATATTAGTATACATACTTATATAACTCATGTTTATTTTCATATCATATGGCACTGATGAATGAATGATATATAATACATGTGTATAGTATAAATTATTATACATTTGCCGCTTAGTATTAAATGGTACTATAGCATATTTGGAAAAGTTTCAGATTGATAATAATTATGTCGAAAGTTAAGAAAGCTATGAACACACTAACGGTTCGTACGGGTATCTGAGAGTTGACAAAGGCAACTGTATTCTTCCTCGTTTTTATAAATTTTTACTATATTTGTAGGTATATATTGAATTTCTTATTATAAAAATAAGATTGTTTTAACTGAAGAATACATAATACCTGACCTGCATTAGATCTTAAACGATCAACTAAACGCTTATTCCAAAATTGCCACAATTTCGGTAATGTAATAATAATGTTTGCGAATCGGCAAACATCCCAGAAGGCTGGAACTTCTCTCATATGCAGAAGCTGCAAATAGGAAGAGGAGGAGGAATCAATCTTTACTAATTGTATGACCGTTCAGCTTTTAATCTAAAAAAAAAAGAAAATTTCTTAGGAAATTCTTCAAATAATCTTTTCTATCTGTCGGAGGTGGAGTTAATAAATTAGAACGCTTTTTAACAAACTTCCAATGGTTTAATTAGCAGAAAAATTGATTCAGGGTATTACAACGAGTTTAAACTGTGTGCATCTGCAGCCCCTACCTACCTATCATTACCTATCACTATCACCTACCTACTGAAGAATATTAAAACCTTCAGCATACAAAAATTATTCTAACCCAAAATGGAAGCACACTTCCTAATAAGAGTGGTTTAATATTCGTTAGTTGTTTAATAACAAATTTCTCAACAATCTTTTAATTGAAAGTCGTATAAAATAGTAAGATAGAGTCGTAAATAATTATAAATAGAATAGAGCGGGAGAGTTATCAATTTTTTTTGTCGCCGAATACTATATTAAATATCAAATAATAGGGGCCTCGGTGGTCTATTGGGTAAGAGCGTATAAAATACGCTGTAAACACCGAGGAAGTGTGGGTGTTACAAACGGAGGAGTAATTTTATTATACCCGATACTTATCGTACGGGTATAATAATCAAATAATATCAAAGTATCAATTAGCAAAAGCTTTAATTTTGCAGAAATCCTATCCTAGGGGAAATAACCTATTACCTTTCGAAAACTGTATTTTTAACAATTTTATTTTGGGAAAAGTTTGCATAATATATGAGACACTTTTGCGTATATGGCCAACTTTTTCTATTTTATTTTTATACCCGTACGATAAGTATCGTTATACCCGTACGATAAGTATCATTATACCCGTACGATAAGTATCGTTATACCAGTACGATAAGTATCGAGTATAATAAAATTACCTCGAGTTACCTAGAGTTTGGACCAAAACTTCGGGTAGCTCCCGAACAACTAACTTTTAGATCTGCACAGTTTTTTTGAGATAGAGCCATGAAATTTTAACTGCTGATAGATATCATATAAATATTAATTTTATGTTAATATTAATTTTTCTGTAGCCCCACCTGTTAAAAAGCTACAGCCCCCCCAAAGTTCGACAAATCTCTATATTTATATTATTATAACTCAAGCTCTATAAGGTATATCTTCAATTTGAAAATTCCAAACGATAGGTGCTATTATGAGCTTTACAAACATGTATATAATAAATATATACTAGTGCTATACGGTGTCTTAATTTACCGTTATGTGAAACTCAAATTTTGCAAAATCCTTTAATCCTTCTATCTTCTAAACGGTTTAAGTTGGAAACTTGCAATTTTGACAGAAGTTAGATCTTTGAAAATAAGTATGAGTCATTTCAGAAATTTTTTTTTTGTTTCACCCCTCGTTTAGGAGCTGTAAGGGGTCAAAAACTGAAAATTTCCTATTTTTAAACACCTGTAACTTGAACACTTGTTAAAATTTTTTTGAAATAATACATAAAAATTAAAGCTTCAACATTATACTCTTATTTCTGTTAACAACTTTTTTTAAGTTTTAATAATATCGGGTTACTTTATAATTGACGAAAGTGTTACTTGATTTTTTCAAATTTTCTAACCAATTTCTTTAACGAATTTTTTGTTTTACTCGATAATTTGAAATTGTTGAGGATATAATGCGTAGTACAAAAAAATGTAAATAAATAAACAACATAACGGTTGCTTGAAGAATTTTTATTTATATGATATTGATATACATACATACTTATATAATATCATGTTTATTTACATATAGTATATGTCACTGAGGAATGAATGATAAGAGTATACATGTATATTATATAGCGCCGTATTTACATACATATATGTATTTTATTGTACTTACATATAAGAAATTATTCTATGAATGGAAATATTTGTAAAGAAATATTGCAATGTATGGTGATATACTTATAACAATATAAATATACTATGTGCGCATTAATATAATATAATATTTAAAATTATATTTACTATTTTGTAATTTAATATACATTTGCCGCTTAGTATTAAATGGTACTATAGAATATTTGAAAAAGTTTTGGATTGATAATCGTTATGTGGAAGGTTAGAATCTGCTTTCGAAGAATGTATAAACATATAGTTTGAATATATGTGCAACCCATAGTTCTGGAAATTATAAAATTCACCGAAATTATTTTAAAATACTAAAATATTAAAAAAATAATATTGTAAGCAGAATGACAGTCTGTGAACATACTAACGGTTCGTACGGGTATCTAAGAGTTGACAAAGGCAACTCTATTCTTTCTCGTTTTTAGAACAGATTTGAAATTATCTTAACTATTTAAATGCTTTACTGTTGAAATATGTATGTAAAAATATTCAAAATACAAAATCAGGATTTCAGTAATTTTTTTTTTCATGCGCACGCAAAAAAAATATTCATATAATATATATATAATAATAATAATAATATTTAAATATATTAAATATTATTAATTTAAGTATTATATTAAATTATATATATATTAAATATCCATCTAGTTTGTTAAATATCATATTTATTAAAATTACTTTTGCCAAGTGTCCTTTTACGTCTGATATTGTTGAATGGGTACCTAGTATATGATACATGTTTTTACGCAAAATGAATGTTTTTAAAATGAAAAAGTTACAGTTTCAATATGTCTTTCAACTAACTATTCTACAGCCTATCTAGAGAGAACTTGGTTTAGTAAAAGTTAACAATTTAATCTTCATAAATTTTAATACAAAAAATCGTTTTCAGCTAAAGTTGATGCCATCTTGTTAAGTTCAAATATTGATTTTACAAATCAATATTCCAATCCAGTGATTCCTAAACTTCTCCGGATTGAGGAGCGCCTTCCTTCATAGATAGAGATGAGTATTCTTCTGGAATGAAAATCAAGAAAATTTCATTTGACATTTTTGTGAACTCTATTTTCAGAAAGTAATCTGTTGACAATTAATTAATTTCATCTTATACTTCTTGTAAACAAATCTGTATTTTAAGATTCAATATTGCCAAATAGATTTCTCATCCAAGTTAAAGTTTTTCGGAACACTGCGACAACATAAGAGATCAGTGGCTAACAACTATTGTTCTGGACACCTCATGATTGGTTCTGTTTAGCATTTTAATTTTTTTTTTTTGCTAAAATATTTTTCTTAATATATTCTAAAATTCGATGAAAGATTTATAAAATTATTTTTTCTGCTCCCAAAATGTATATTTAATTCAAATTATCTAATTTATAAATTTTAAATTTTACAAATTTCTTTTAAATTAAATGAAAAGATAAAATCAACCATTTTAATTTTTTTTTTTTTTTTTCATCATTAATTTCTCATAAAAATTAATGGTGTGTTTGATTTTTCATTAAATTACAACTTTACTATCAATAACAATTATTTAAAATTAGTCTAATAGATGCCAAACGACAAAAAAAAAAAAAAAAAAGCCATAAAATTTATTGCGTACGCAAAATTTCAAGGCTACTTTTAGGATCAATAATTCATTTTAGTGACAAAATTATGTGATTTTTAAGGCGGGGAAGAAATGAACAAAACAAAAAATTGTTGTGATTTTTTACTGATGTTTTTTATTATATATGGGTGGAAATTTGTATTGAACCTATTCATTATTTATGTCTAGTAGTCCAATAATCGATATATTTATATATATTATATGAAATTATTATTAAATTTAAATTTAAATAGTTGACGTATGGAACAATGTAGAAACAAGGCATTAACCAAAAAATAAATTTTTTTATTTAATTCATTGGCAAATATGGTATAAAAATGCCCATTCTACATATAAAGTTGATTTACATATTATTTCGAATGTTATGTGGATAATTTTTGTGTATAAATTATTGTTAATCAATATTATTAAATGTAGCATTTTCAAAATGAATGAACTTACGTATAGGTGTGGAAATTACTGACTTCTAATCAGTGTCTGCTTTTAATTCAATGGTTAGTTCAGTTTCGTTTTGGAAGAAAAGTAGTTGATTTTTTTAACGAATCAAACTCTTAAGATTAATTTATACATATTATGATTTTTTTTAAAACAACTAAAACGTTTAACAACTAAAACGTAAATTCAACATTGGAATATATACAAAAAAACAAAAAAAATGGCAAAACGAAACCCAGAGGTTTTTAAAGACGCATTTTTCCAAAAGACAATAAATGCAGTTTATAATACAAAACCAAAATTTGTAGTTTTACATAGAATTTTATGTAAGAAAAATTGTATGAAACCAATTGACACATTTTTCTATAATTTTGCGCTGGGGTTACATAAAAAAGTTGTTTTACTACAATAATTGTTTTAATAGGTTAACATTTCATTATTTTATATCTGATGGTGTGAAAATTTTGTAAACAGGCAGACGGACAGATAAACGAACGGACGGAAATCAAATTGATCTTTGTGAAACGTTATCTGAACGAATTTAAAAAAAATTACAGATTTTATTTAAATAAATTTAAAACTTTATTCTGAAATTCTGAACTAATTTTATTCTATTTTATACTACCAAAATTTTTAAATTAAATTAAAAGTATTTACAAATTATAAAAAACTTAAAAATACAACAATTTAAATGAAAATTTAAAGTAAAAAATAAAGAATTTTATCATTAATAAAATTCATTAAAAAATCGCTGAATCATCAGAACTTAAAAAACATTTTTTATTCATTTTATTTTTTCATAATTACCAAAAAAAACAAAAACAATACACTGAAAAGTGAAACAAAAATTATAATAATAATCCTTGAGGCGACAAACAAAACGGTTACCAAAAGAAGCCGGAAACAGAATAACAATAAAACAGAAGAATAACAAAAAAAAATTAAAGCAAAAAAAGGGGAAAACAAAACGAATTCCTTTAAAATAAACTGGAAGAGACTACAAAATTTAATGTTAAACGTAACGTATGTATTTATTCTTTAAAAAAAACAGTTAAAAACAGCAAGTTCTAATTACATGCTTAGTCATTCTTCAAATAAAACCCATTTTTTTTTTTAGCAGGCTCCTGTTTCTCAAACCAATTGTACTAAACTTTTTTTCCTGCACGCTTCTTTGAAAACATTTTGAATTTATGATAAAGGTCAACAAATTTTATTTTTTGTTTTCAATATTTTACTTTGAAAACAAGAAAATCAAGAGGACTACCAAGAATCAAAATAAATTAGTTAAAAAAAGGGACATACACAACAGGAGATCAAAGACAAACCATTTTTATTTTAAATATCTCCATCTCAACTGTTTTTTCTTACTATATTTTTTGAAAAGGCATTTATGAAATCTATTTTATCTATTGCTCGTTATATTTTTAAAGCATTTAATCTGGTCTATAAAGGAAAAAACTAAAACAATAATTATAATACCATTACAGATTTAATTAGCACAGGAAAACCGGAAACTGGAACAGCATCTATTAAAAAAAATTCTATTGAAAGTAAGGAAGAGAAAAGAATATTTTGTACTTAAATTTTGTGTGCATCTATATATTAAAAAATATTAAACATCTTTTTTTTCGATAAATTAGGCATTTGCAGTTCTAATTCTAGTGCTTAACATATTTGCTATATCCTTCTTTTTACTTTTCGTTTTTTTTAAAGGATGATGAGACTTTTCTAAAGACACTAAGAATACCCTCTTGTTAGTGTTAAATTTGTGTTGACTGAATCCACTTAATTTTTTATCAAATATAATATTAAACCCATAACTTCCCATACAGTACATTGGCTAGGCAGTAGTTATAGGAAAGTATAAGACAGGGATGTGGACAACTCTGAATTAAGGTGTGAGACTGTATGAGAACAACGAATTTTTTTATTATTACTATTTTGCTTATAGAGACAAAGATATCAGTCAATTGCCATGCAATTATATTACATAGCACCTTCTTGTATGTCCTATATGAATAAGTAAAGGCAGCTCCACTGCAGCTATGTAATACTATTATGCTATGAGTCAAATAAGGGAAGTTTTTATTTAAAATATGTTTTTTTGGCACATTTCCAAAACAAATTTGGAAAAATGTGCATATAAGTTTCACTCTATTCGTCGGTTGACCGTCTATTCGTCTATTCGTCCGTCTGTTTACAAAACTTCTACACGTTAAAGATAGAAAAAAAAACTTTTAACCACGGGTAGGTCTCATAAAAAATTAATGTTGTAGAACAACTTTTTAATGTAGCCCCATTAAATGTACATAAGTCAGGTTCATTTCAATATTTTTTCAATGTAAGAATGTCAATCGACAGATTTTTTTTCACTTTTATAAATCAATATCAAAATTATACAATATTTTTAAAATTAGTATTTAAATTTACTTTTATGTGAAGCCCAAATTTTGCATGATTTTTCTACCTTCTATCACTTCGACACTCTTTCAGATAGGATGAAATTTTGGGGTAAGAAAGAACTTTTAGAATTAGTATGAGTTTCACCAGAACATTTTATTGGACCACCCCTAGTTTAAGAGCTATTAGGACCAAAAATTTAAGAATTGCTATTTTTAAGACACCTGTAACTTGTGCACCTTTACAAATATTTCTTCGGCAAGACATAAAAATTAAAGCTTCGGTAATATATTTTTACATGTGCTAACGGTTTTTCTTAGTTATATAGGGTTCCGGAGTTACAACCTCTCAAAATTTCAAAAAAGCCCTATTTTCACATTTTTTCTTATACGTATATGAAATTTTGATGCAGAGTCACAATTCTAAACAGTTTGTGTTGCCTTTTGGAAATGTACGCTTTTAAAATCCATTGTTTAACTTTCTGCTTTGGTTTTAATATCATTTCGGATTATTTCAAGCAACTACCTACAGTCTTCCTATTGTTTTGTTTTTGTTAATTTAATTTCATTGTTGTGCATGATCTTTTTACACGAAACAATTAAAAAAGAGTTTACGTTTACCTAAAAGGTTATTTTTAAAGTCCAAACTTTAGATAAAAGTAATGAAAAAGTTTTAATATTTTTTCGTGTTAAAAGGAGAATTTTAATGTTTTTGTTTTCCTTAAAACATGAGATTTAATATAACAAATTAAAATAAATACATTTTCTTTTGTTTTAAATTAAATGATTTTAGTGTATTTTCCTTAATCTTTTTCCTCTTGATTAAATCTTTTGTTTAAATTTTATTGATGCAAAGCAAATCTTGACATAAATTTTTAATATCAAATAACCATTGAAATTCAATCCCTAAAGAGAATTTAGAAAGTATTTAAATTTTGAAAAATAATTTATAATTTTCTCACCTTTATCTTAAAACAATTTCCTTCTTTCTTCGTTAGTCCGAATGTTAAGATAGTTTTTGAAGATTACAAGTATCTAAGGAAAAAACAAAATAAAATGACAGAGCATTTTTTATTTTTGTTGTTAAATGTATTTAAAATATGCAAGAAAAGAGTTTGAGACCCAACCAAAATTTTAAACCCAAAATTGAGGAAGTATTCTCATAAGAATTCAAAACAGTAAACAAATACTACCTATACAGTTAGTTTTAATTACTTAACATTGTTTAAATTTTTTACTATTTTAGCACTGCTGTTTGAACTTTAAATTTGAGTATAAAAAAGTTTGTTATTTCTTAATTATCTTGTTTCAGTGCTTTAAAGAAACGATCTTAGGATTTTCAAAATATAGTATTATTAATATTTTCCTTAATAGAAAATTGGATAAAATGTTGATACCCGTTCCGTTTGGATGTTTTCATAAAGCTATTTTGAATTTTATATAACTGTATTATAAACCTGAGATCGGTGACGATAAAGATACTTGGGACCTGAACTGTATTAGGGACCTGAGTTGTTTGAAGATCTGAGTTGTATTAGAGGCCTGAGCTTTAATGGAAACTGGAGCTATATTGGAGATCCGATCTGAATTAGAAACCTCAGTTGTGTTGGAGACCTGAGCTGTATTAGAGACCTAAGTTGTAGTGTCAACTGAGTTTTAAGTCAACTAATGTCCTTTCACTAATTTCTTTTAACATTTCAAAATTGTTTGGTTTAGTCAATCAGTTATTATTAAAAATGTATTCATATTTTATAATTTTATAATATTTTACTTTTACAAAACAACCCATTAATTTTCTATTTTATCTCTACTACTAAAAGGAAGAAACTATTTAAAAATTTCATAAGAGAATATTCATGAGCAAAAAAAAAAAATACACAAAGTAAATTTTATGAGACATTAATAGTTGCTTAAATTAAAATTATAGTGAATTTTACAGTTGAAATAAAAAATAGGACGAAAATTAACCCTCTTTTTTTGTATACATAAGAATTTTCTTTAAGGTTCTTGAACTTTTTTAATTATTTATAAGTTAACAAAGTGAAAATTAAATACAAATTATACTTAAATTATCCTTTCTTGTTTTTTCTTGTTTAATTTAATTTTATTATATAGGAATAAAGAACTGTTTCGTTCCGTATTTTTTTAGGAATAACAATTTATTTAAAAGAAATTTTAAATATAATTTTATTTAATCTTTTATAACATATTGTAGACAGGTTCAAGAATATTGAAAGAATTTTTTTTTAATTGGCTTCGTTTGTTTTTTGTCTTTAAATTATCCTCGAAGTATTTTATTGTTTAAAAATTAAAATTACAGAGGGGAAAACCTTCTAATTTTGTATAATTTAAATATTTTTTAATGATATAATTTTTTTTTTTTTTTCTATATTCAAACAGTTAAGATTTTTAAAATTTTTGTCTCAATGAAAATAATTTTTGTCTCAATGAAAATAAAAATGTTAAGTAAAAAAATAAAATCAATATTAAATTTTCATTAAATTTATTTGAAAATTTTATTTGAGAATTAATAATATTTTCCATTTTTTATTTAAATCTATAATGAGGCAAATATATTTATTATAAGTCTTTAAAAAAAAAATTTCCATTTTAATGGAAAATTAATGAAAATCAAGACAAAAATAAAATTTTCACTTAATAAATACATTAAAATTATTTACCTAAGGCATGTTTGCGTGTCTTAATTTACATTCTAGAAATTTATTCTAAAAAGAAAACAGGAAAAATTTATATTTTTACCTAAATATAATGTTAAAGTGCAAAAAATTATATTTTAAGTTTATATATGTAAAATTAGAGGTTTTTTAGCCCTAAATAAATAAAAAAAATTTAAAATATTTTTTTATTAGTTTCATTCTGTCCGTCTGAACCAGATTGGTTATAAAATTTTAACTATAGGTCTCTATATCTAAATAAATTAATATTGTAGAACTACTTTTGTATGTAACTTGATCCATTAAGGAGTCAAAGTCCTTAAAGTTTGAAAAAGCCGTATTTTTAAATGTAAATATCTCAAAATCTGGTTAAAATTTTATGAATCTAAAAACGCCATACCACAAGACTTTCCTTTATAAATTAATATTAAAAATTATAAATTTTTTTTTTTAAATTTAGTATTTATTTTTAGCATAATTTTGCTTTTTTCATATCTTTAGAACGATTTTAGATAGCACCTTCAAATTGTGAGAGTTTAGAATTAGAATAAGTTATCTGAGAAATTATTTTTGTACCGTTTCCTATTTAAAATCTATTAGGGGGTAAAACAAATAAAAAATTTGCTATTTTCAGAAATCTGTAGCTTAGCTATTTGTTCAATTCTTTTTCAAAATAAAAGGCTAATATTAAAGCTTCAATATTGTAATTTTAAAAGTGTTAACAGGATTTCGTAATTATGGTTTGCTTTTTCTTTTTGAATTGTTTTGTCACAATTTTTTCTTATGTATAAAATTATAAGAAAAATTACAAATTTCGGTGCAAGTCACAGTAATCTGAATTGTTTTTATTGTTTTTTTTTTTGGGATAAAGTGCACCTTTTGTTATTGGTTTCACATTTTACCTTGTTTTTTAATTAAATACAAGGTAAAGGAACGAAGGAAGGAGGTTACATAAGGAAGGAGAAAATATTACTGAATTGTTGTTTTTGAATTCAGTTAATTTCAAATTAAATTAGTTTGTGAATTAGATATTCTTTAAGAAGACCTATATACCTATCTTTATAGACCTATCTGAAATGTAAAATGAAATAGAAGAACACCAAATAAAACAATATAAACAATGATGTCTGCAGGATAACAGTCTTGTAGACCAAAAAATCGGTAATAAAAACTTAAATTTTTTTTTTTTTGTAAAATAAGGATTAAAGTCATATTGAAAGGTCATTCAATGTTCGATAGTCAATATTGTAAAATAGATTGAAAATTTAATTTTTAAGTCAATAGATCTCTAACGTATATTTGAGTGCCAACAATCATCAAAATGAAAATCAAATAGGAAGCGGAGCATTTTTGTATTCAGGAATAATAATCTGTCTGTAGGTCCATGAAAGTTTTTTTTATTTTAAAACCGTTTCTTTAACGTTAAACTATAAATTGTTTTTATTATGAAATAATTTGCATACATATTTCTTTTAAATAAAATCTTACTACAACAAAATAATAATTACCATTTTGTAAAAAGAAAGGCTAATTTTTAATTACTTTATATATAAAATAAAATTAATTATAGTAAATCTGGTAACGGTAAATTTTTATTTTAATTAAAATAATAAACAAGAATATAAAAATAAATTTAAAGGACTAATATGAATATAATAACAATAATAATTATAGTAAACAGTTATAATAATTAGTTAACTAGGATAATAAGAATAACATTTTAATTAAAAAAAAAAAATTATAATTTGGTATAATTTTTTTTGTTTAAAAAAAAACAAAATAAGAAAAAGATAATAATAAAATAATATAAAAAATAATATATTTTTATTAATTTTAATTACAATAAAATTATCCTTGGTGAATCTGTTTTTCTTTTCATTTATTTTGATTTTTTTTGTTTAACATTTAAAAGCTAAAAAAATTTTTTTTTACCCATATAAATATTTTTTTTTATTAGTGCTTGGATCCTTTGCGCATACTTACAAACACACATTCTCCTACATATTATATTTAAGTAAAAAATTTCCATTTATGTGAGTATGTATACTTTTTGCATACTTTTAGGAGACTTCCCCTTGGTAATATCAGATTCTTACTGACTAAACCCACCTCCCCCTTTAGCCAATATAATGGGTTAAAACCCTTACCTGCTAGCGCAGTATATTGGCTAGGGAGTAGGGGTAGGAAAGGATAGGAAATACGAAGGGGAAACATGGAATTGGGAGTTGGACTGTAAGAAAACAATGAATCCGCCTATTATTATTACTATTTTGATAACAGTGCCTATAGTCGTTACAATAGTTACAAAATACAGTAGTATATAAAACCTTACTGCATGATCTATTTATTGAAGGCAACCCCCACTGTCACTGTAGCAGCTATTATTATTGGGTATTAATATTAGTTATTAATATTATTATTATTTTACTGCAGAGTCTGGGTCATCGGTGTATTACAACGTGCAGTAGTATATAACACCTTACTGCATGATATAACCAAAGATAGCTCCACTGTAGCTGCTATTATTATTAATTATTACTATCATTATTATTAGTATTATTTTATTACTATTACTACTAATTATTTATTACTATTAATTATATGTTATACCTACATTATTACGATATAAAATTACTACATATTTTTTATTTATATGACCTGACCGGGATTTGAACCCCAGTCCCTCCGATTGAAAGAAATTAACCAAAATGTAATTGATTCACAATAAAAAAAATAAAAACAAATATGAAATTACAAACAACTGACAATATAATGCACTTTTAATATTTTTCTCATGAACAATTTTTTAATGTGATATAAACAGAATTATTAAAGGTTAAAACATCGACTGACATTTAATTCTAAAAACAAAAAATATCCAAATTAAATTTTACTTTTATGTTCTACATTTTATATTAGGTCATCACTAATCAGTCATCATTACCATCAGATAAAAATTAATTTGTAATATAATATGAATATTAAAACAATAACAACAACAACAACAACAGCAACAACAACAGCAACAACAACAGCAACAACAACAGCAAACCGTTAAAGTTATTTTTATTTTTCAATAATTGACAAAAAAAAAAGAAGCAAAATAAAAATATGTCGATATTTTTTTTTAATTTAATGTTTATAAAAGAAACATTACGCGACATTGGATTGATATGGGATTGATATTCGATATGGATTTTAGGATATGGTATGTATTAGGTTTGACAGGATATTTAATCAATTTCTATTTTTAATTTAAATATTTTCTTATCATCAATTTTATCACTATTTATGAAGTTTATCTCTACTTATCTCTAAAGTAAACTGTAAAGTGCTCAATTAATGTTTAAAGTTTATTATGTTTTTAAAAAATTACAGTTTAAAAGCAAAGGGTGATTCAAAACGATGGTAGTTTCTTTTTAAAATTTAGATATCAAAAACAGCAAATCAAGATTAGATCAAGAATATAATAAACGTACGTATAAACTGATTGAAAATAATATAATTTTTATATATAGGAATAAATTAGAACTCTCTCTCCAATTTATGAAGTCTGCCATGAATCATTTCTAATTTGAAACTGTAGAGTAATATTAGTAAAACCAGTTTTCCAAAACCAGTTTCCAGTTTTTATGTCTAGTTGAAAAAATCCCAAAGCAAAATAAATTCAAACTTTTATATGCCAAACAAGACAAAATCCACTTTTCGATAGAAAAATTGTTATTTTTTTAATCTTTTCAAACTGCCTATAACTATAGATTTTAGGCTAAAATTCGAGTAGTAAGGAAAAAACAAATATTTAAAAACAAAATAAAACTTTTTTTTTGTATCATAAGAATCTTAATATATTATATAAAATAAAAGTCAAAAAAAAAAAGAAAACAAGGCAAAATCCAACAAAAAAAAAAAAAAAATCCACGTGACCAAATATGAAAAAATTTTGTAATGCAAACTAATATTTGCTTGATAATAATTGGTAAAAGGGGAATTTACCTATTACTGGAGGAATATTATTTAGATTTAAATAAATCAGGAATTTATAGATGGAGCTGCTCAAAGCTAAAAAATTTAAAATGTAAGAGTAAAGCTTCAACAACCTTAATAAATAATTGTCATCTCATTATACTAAATCTATTGTCTCTGATTGTACATTTTTATTTTACGAATTTTTCATAGCTTTAGAAGTTATATATGAGGTCTTAACTCTTTTTTATCTATAATTTCGCATTATCTTCATAAAATTGAAACCAAATAAGTTAGGAAAAACTATAGAATAGTATTATGTTTTTTTAATATTAAATGTGGCAAAGTATTTCCCAATATTAGTAAGACGGAATCTACTTCTACGTCCTAGATCTATAAAGGTTAATTCCTAATTTTTTTTAGTAATGTTACTTATTTCATATAATAATAAATTTATATTTTATCTTATTTAGCTGCAGGTTGAATTTGTCAATAAGTATTTCTGTAGAAATTTCCCTTCCAATTAAACATACTTGTAAAGTTGTGACCTGTGCATATGCTAAACAACTCGCCTTCCAAGGTGCCGAGAAGGAATTTTTTTGTAATACTTAAAATGTAAATTAAGTTTTAATTTTATTATCCGAAAATAATTGCATACATTTAGGTTAGCCATTTTGTTCTTTGCAAAATACTCATAATATTCATAATGTAATTTTATCATTTTCCGTTATTTTTATCCTTTGCAATAGAAAATTATATTAAAGCTCCAATATTTTACTCATTTGCTTTTATTTTTATTTTTTAATAATATTGGGTTTTCTAATACATACACCTTGAAGACTACAATTAAAAAAATCTATAAAAAGAATAGCATAATATATTAGTTTCACAAGTTTTTAAATACCTATAATTTATGAATGAGACAAAAAATGGATTAATTATATTTAACTTAATAAAATATCAACAATATCATTAAAGAATTTTGAAGGGATTTGTTGAAGTAGGTTTTATTATGTCGCGTAGAAAATAAATTAAAATATACTTAAAAAGAAACCTTTAATGTAATCAAAGTAATTACATAAAAATTTAATAATAGGTGTCCTGTTGTTTTTTTTTTAAATATCTTGAATGCTTTAAAATGATACTTTCAAAGGATAAATATAAAATTTCAAGAAGGATATTATTTGTTGTTTTATTATGAAGGTAAAACAAAAAAAAATTAATTTATTGAAATTGTTAAGTGCCTTTTATATCAAATTATTTAATTATAAAACTTGTAGGCAATTCTTAGTTCGTCATTAAAAAGAAGCTGGGAGATGCAATAAAACAGAATTATTTAATCTAAAATAAAGACTTACTCGAGGTACATAATATATCACATAATTGTAAAAATAGAATTAAATCAATTGCGTTGGCTGCTATGAAAATAAATAAATATAAATGCCTTATGCTCCCACGAGAGGTTAGAAGGGGAAAAAATATGTAGTTACAAAAGGGTTACATTTATTCCTTTTCTATTCCGTTGTGGTTACCAAAAGAGACTTCCATAAAGCCTCTGTATCTAATCTATTTTGAGCTAACACCGTAATTTATCCAAACTCCGAGTGTTGGACTAAAACAAAAAGAAAGTGCAAAAAGTTAAACTTCAATAACCCTACAATATCTTTTCACCCTTTCCCTTATACTTTCTCTTCTATAAACCAAAATTTTAGAAAAATAATTTGATTTTATAACTTTTGAGACCAACCTAAATATCAGAATTATATATTCATTGCATGTATTAGAGAATACTGTGAAGTGTGCATTTTATAATATATGTTAAATATTACATGTATAGTTTAAAGGAAGAAATTTTATATACATATCCTTTGAAACTCAAATAGAGCAAAAATTAAACTAACTTATGAAACTTAAAATGTTATAAACTTATAAATATATGGATATATCTAAATTATTCTATTCACATATTTTCTTAAAACAAATTTGTTATATTTTATTGTATTTTCAATAACTAGAACCTTATTTTTTTATTATCAACATAAAACTTCGATAGAACAACTTTATGGTGACTTAATATTAATGTGAGTCGATCGATTTTGCAACAAGTGTTTGAATAATAATAATACTATCTATCTATTTTAAATTTCCAAGTTACTTTTAATATAAGATTGGTTAGGAAACCAGCTGAAATTTTTATAAAATTTTTGTAATTTGAAATAAGTATGAGACATTATAGAACATTTTTACAAATTATTATTATGTACACAGTAAAAATATGCTATAAAAATAATAAAAAAGGACATAGAAAAATATCTTTAAATTTTTTTGTATTTTCTTAATGTGTATATTCTGTTTTTTTTTCTTCTTTCCTTTATAAAAATTCTAAAAATTTAAATATAGAAGTAACAAAGTAAAAAAAAAAAAAATTCATATAAAATTGGAACATGAGATATTTTTAGGGTGCTCTAATCTTTTTGCCGAAGATAAATAGTGATTATTGTATTGCCTTAAAATAAAAAAAAAAAAATTCAAGTGACACAAAGAAATTTGTAAGAATACTTGGAAAAAAGGTGAGGTCAATTAATAGACAGAGTTAAGGAAGATAAAAATTTAAATAAATGAGAAAATTAATAAAAAATGGGACGTGGATTTGTAATATTGTACGCTCCTTATATTTAAAATCTATTTTGGGAAATCAAAAAAAAAAAAAAAACTAATGTCCGAAATATACTGGGGTATTTGAAATATTAATATTATGTTCAAATATTTTTATATTAAAGAACGCTTTGTGATAAAGAAAGAGAGAAAAATTTCACTTTATGAAATTGTATTCAACAATATGGCACTATATTATTATTTTATTTTCAGTTTATTTTTTTTTTAAGTTTATTTTTAATAAATTTAAAATAAATATAAGTTTTTTTATTTTTTTGCTTGGAATTCTTTTAATAAACATTTTAAGAGTCGGAAATAAAAACCAAATTTATATTATATTTAATATTACAAAAAAGTAAAATTTAAAAAGTTAAAAAGGGCTATCTGTGGTGTTACTTGTCAAATAGAAATTGAAGATAAGATTCGACTTCTTACAGAGCTAAAGTTTTCTAAAAAAGAAAACAAAATCTACTAAAAATATTTTTTAAAAATTTTATTACAAAAATAATTTAAAATTTTTACATTCAATAGGAATTTTTTTAGTAACTGTTTATTATTATTATTATTATTAGATATAATAACTGTCACAAAAGAGTACTGTTACATTTAATAAACTTTTATTAGCCTAACAAAAAATATAATAATTGGAATACATTATATACATATATTGTTATCTTCATAATAATAACGATAATAACTTAAACATTAAAAATTAAACAAAAAATTAAATTACTATCATATTATTAAAGAACCACACTTACAACTCTTTTTTTTTTTTTATTTTTTCCATTCCTTGCGTGTATCACATGAATTTCATTATAAAAAATAAAATCAAAATATTTTCAAATAACCCTACAACTCAAAAATTCTTTTTCATCTTCTTCAAAAAATGACATTTACATATACCTGTACCCACACAAAAAGCACTTACTTATGGTTTCATTTAAAATGAAAAAGAATTTAAACCTTTTCTTAAGATTTCAATTTATGATATTTTTTTTTTTTTTTTTGAAAGATTTTAAATGAAACTGAATTATAAAAAACAGGAATTGAATTTTTTTCACTGGAACTAAAAATGTTATAACGGTAAATACTCACACACCAAATAATAAAAATATTAAGTGAATTACAAACAATATTTTGTTAACAGAAAATATAAGAAAAAGTCGAAATTTCTCAAAATTTAACTGAACATTTTTTTTTAACAAATAACTATGACGAAGAAACTTTTTTTTTTCCGGTAAAAAACTATAAAAGAAAATATGTTCCTTAATTGCATAAGAAATATACAAAACAAAAAAAAAAAAAAAAAACAACACATGAGAAAAATGAATGAAATAAAAACAAAAATACAAACTAAAATAAAAAAAAAAAAAATCTAAATTTCTTTTTCATTCTTATTTTGATTTTCATTTTCCATTCATTTTCTTCCATAAGTACAAAATAGAAAAAAAAAATATAACAAAACAAAAGAGAAAACAATCAGCCGACTGCTGAAACGGAAATGTTAAAACTGAATAAAAATAAAACAACTTCACATATACAGGTGTATATACACATTCACTGAAAATGAAATCTAAACATAAAAGAAAGATAACAAAAATTCAAAATTTTCTTATAGACATATTTTTTTCCTTTCTTTCGTTCCTTATTGCGTTGTTTTTGTTTTTTGTTTTTCTGTTTCAAATCAAAATTTTTACCGTTTCTAAAAATGATAACAGAAAATTTCAATTCAATTTCAGTTGAGTTCTTAACTTCGAAGTAAACGGAACAAACCAAAAACAAAAATAAACAAGAGAACAAGACAAAAATAATATAACCGGTTATTTGTGATAAAAAAAAAAAAAAAAAAAAAACAAAAAAAAAAAAATATTAGAATGAAAAATTTATTTGTAATGAAGTGATACGAAAAACTGTTATTTAAGTTTAGTTTAATTTGGTTAGTAAATGGTGCGTTTCTTAAGTTGTTACAAAAATTTCACAAAAATTTAAAAAAAAAAAAACTAAAAAAGAAAAATAACGGTAAAAAAAATTAAATTTATTTAAAAAAAGTTTAATAGGCTCTATTGTGTTGTTTTTCGATTAATTTTATTTTAAAAAAGTTTAGACATTTTTGGAAAGCATAGGCACTTCTGTGCAGAAGTTTATATTTAATATGAAACTATCAGTGAATATGACTGTAATTGTAATTATTATTCTTGTAAAAAATAAAATAATAAATAACGTTAAACGTTAAAATAATAAATAACGTTAAATTAAAAAAAGAGTTCCATTTTTATTATTAGCTCCTGTTTCTTTAAGTTCATTTAAATTATTTTCAAACCGCTTTTAACGGATGTTAAATGCCGTTTACATTACAAAAAAAAAATAAAATAAATAGAATAAACGATTAAATTAAAAACAGAATTAAGTCAGTAGGGTTTGTTTTTGTAAAATGAAAAAGAAAACTACGACCGAAATAAATATTGACAAAAAAAAAAAGAAAATGCTAATTAAACATTTTAAATTATTTTTTTTATTTTTTTTGAAAATATAATATTTTGTTTTTGGTTTTTGTATTTTGTATTTTGTTTTTAACCCTTATGTGTGCAAATAGAAGTAGTGATTCTCTAAGGTTTATAGAACTTAAGAAAAGGTCAAGAAATCCGTAACTTTGTATATGAAAATTACAGAATTATTTTTTGATACGTACTGTAATTTTTTGCAAGATATTAGAGTATCTAGATAAAATTTCTGCTAACTGCAACTTTTGTTTTATTTCTATATTTAATAAAAATTAATTTACTTTTAGCAAAAAAATGGGAAGATTGCTAAAGTTTATAAATTTAATATTGAAGAAATTATATGTAACTAGTGATTTTTGTACCAGGCTGGGTTTAATTTTTAAGGGTTGCTTGTCTGTCAGATATTTGGGCCAGTATCATAAAAATAAATAAAAATCTTTAAATTTTCTGAATCTTCTTCTTTAATAAACAACACTAAATATTATGTAGTTGTCGAAAAGTTATTACAACTTACAAGAAACAAATAAATAATACAAAACTGGAAACAATTATATTCATACGAAAAAAGAAAATCTTTTTAAGAAAAGAAAAAAAATCAAAATTTTGACAAAATTATCATATTATTAATTAATATTTTAAAACGATTTTATTATAAGTTTCAGAATCTATAAAATATGGGTTTAAATAGTTATTTCTAAAACAAATAAATTTTTTAGGGATTTTATACCATAAGTACATCCCTTCTCTTAATCGAATCAAAAAATCATTGCTCTATTAAGGGTTAAATAAAAGCAAAAAAAAAAAACCGTAAAGAACCAAATTAAATTTATTTAATATTAAATTTTTGTTATTTCTTACTAAACAGTATACAGAATCACAAAAGAGAAATCTTTAAAATAAACATTAAATATTTATAACAAAGATGAAAAATAAATAATAATTAACAGAAAAAAACTAAAAAATAACCACCCTGTAAACAACTACCTCTAATATCTCAAATTTTTATAAATAAAAAAAAAAAAAATTTAAAAAAACACAAAAATAAGGTGCCAATAACGAATGTAATGTTCTACCTCATATTTAAATTAGTATGTACATATTATAAAAAAAAATGTTGCTAGAATTTTGTTGCGATACAATTTTGATGCAGTTTTTAAAATGATCTGATTTTTTTGAACGTTTAACATTTTTGAAATTTGTTAGTGAATAAAAAATTTACAAAAAAAAAAAACAAAATAAAATAAAATTAGATCGAAAAAAATTAAAAATTACTAAATGTTTATCGAAGAATTTCTACAATGGCAAAAAAAGAAAAAAAAAACTTTTATTTTTCATATGTGTATAAAAGTTTTTTTGTGTATAAAATAAATAAATAAATTTTTATTTAATCAAAAATAAAAATAAAATTAAAATAAAAATAAATTTAGCAAAAAATATGAATTTATTTTTGTAAAAACAAATAAAAATAGAAAAATAGTTTATTTTCGAATTATTTTTGACAGATTATAAAATATTATTTATCTATAGGTATGTAATTATTTCTTGTGTATATAAACATTTATAGCATTTTCAATATGGGCAATAGTGAATTTACTTTGTTCAATTTAAAAGTAAAATTTAATAAAGAAATGTTGAAAACGCTATATGAAAAATTTAAATTTTTAATTTAAGTTATATGTAATTAATTCAATTAATTAAAAATGAAATATAAAACCTAAAATTATTTTTAGATCAAAATTCCCCCAACATTCATGAACCATATTTAAATTTAAAGATTTTAGCAAGAATTTCGACACAAATATAACCATTGGCCTCTTCTAAATTCTTTAAATACTAATTCCTATGCTAATAAATTCCATAAGGTTTTCGACATCCTTAATTTTAATAATTTAATCAATCGTTTTCAGCGATTGAAAGTAACGAGTTTTGCAACAGATAGAGTTAGAATAAGATTTAATTAGTTTTTGACATAATTTAAAATTTAACACATACAACGAGACGAGTCGAAAATTTTAAGAAAATTATTTTTATTTTAAAAACTGTTAGCTTATATTATAGTACAATACTTTTTTGTTTATTTTAATCGGTCAACTACTTCTAATTGTAATGCGCATTCCTTAAAACATAATCGATCCAAACTAAACTTTCTTCCTTCGGGCCATGATTTAAAATTTTGAAATTATATGAAATAAATTTTAAAGCAATCAATTAAAATTATAATTACAATTTTATTATCGTCTTTTAAAAATACAATCAAATAAATAAATTTTAATATTTACTTAAAAAAATTTTAACATTAAAAAAGAAGAAATACTTTTCTAGTTCAATCATTCTAATATTAACACTAAGGTATTATAATTTATTCTAAATCAGTTCAAAATTCAATTTAATTTATTTGATTTCTTAAGAAAGTAAAAAAAAAAAAAGAAATAATCATAAAAAATAGAAATTTATATTAAAAATTAGCGTAATGTTGATGTATTACCTGGCAGCCGGTAGCATTTATTGATTTATACAATTAGAAGTGTTTTTTTTTTCGTTATTATTTTTTCTATTGTAAATTTTATGTTTTTGTTATGTTTTTGTTCTGTTTTCTTTTTTTTTTGTGTTTCGTGTAAAAAATCCTAAAAAAAAATTGAGTTTTTGAAATAATACAGAAAACAGCCACAAGTGATTGATTTCTTTAGCAGACAAATATAATGGTCGAAAATAAATTTTTTACTTTTATACTTTCAATATTAATTTATATATTATAATATATAATATATTTTATTTGATAAAAAATATATGGCAAGTGTGTAAGCGTGGGAGTATTTTCTTTGTGATTTAGTGATGCTTTTTCACTACACTTTTCCGTACAAAGATTTATACTTCCGTTTATTTTCTTTTCCACTCACAAAAGTCAATGAAGCAATTCATAGTGTTTAAAATACAATTCTAAGATTGGATATTTGATTCTATAAAAAATACACTATTAGCGCAATAATTTTAACGAAGTCATACTAGGCGTAGGTACATGTAGTTTAAATTATCTAAGCTTCTAAAAATGGTTATTGGGTCTGTTCTAAAATTGAATAGGAATTAATTCTTACAATTATATGAAAATCTATAGGAGGATCTAGAGATTACAAGAAATTTTATTTTGTGGTTCCAATATTTTTACAATTTAATTTACATTTAAAAGCATCTAATAAAAATTGTATTCATTCAATTTTATTTATAAGTATTAAATTTTATTTTCGTTTTTGATCTAAAGTCGAAAATTAAAAAAAAAATATTAAGATAAAAAGGAAAAAAAAAAAACAATAATAAAAATTTAATAATTATTTATTAAAAAGAATGTTAATTAATGTACAATAAATTAAAAAGAAAAAAATCAAAAACAAAATTTTGAAAGTGTTATTTTAGAAAGTGGAAAAATCTGGAATATTAATTTTTTTTTTGCTGGATTTCTGATATAATTATTGGAATCTAAAAAATCAGAAAAATAACAAGAATACATTTTTTGTGGAATACAATGTTTGTATATATACACATATATTATATAAGTGACTAATTTTTTTTGCTAATTGATGGTAAGTATTGAAATTAATTAATTAAAAAAAAAAATATAGATAAATTTTACGAATATGTATCTATTTATAATTAATTTTTTTTAAATTAAATGGATTATATCTAAGTTTTATGATTTCGTTTGGCATAACCACTAATAAAATCAGTTTAAAATTTCAAGTTATTTTTTTTTTTTGTTTAATTCATTTCATTCATTTTGTTGAATCATTGCTCATTTTCATGGTACAATAACTTCTCCAAAAGTCTTAAATTAGGCTTGTTCTATCCTATTTCTTCACTAGCACTCGAGTTTGTAGTAGACTTAGATATTTTTCCCTTGAAATTAACCCTTGGACTCTCTATACTGGTTTTTTTCCATTAACCGTTCCATTTCCGTTTAGAATTGATTATTTTAAACAGACTAATTCAGTTCACATTTCGAAAAAGAGACATTTAACAAAATGATATTTAGCAAAAACCACACTTAACTTTACATTTAGCAAAATGGACTGTTAGCAAAAGAACATTTAACAACTTTAATAACTGGATATTTGACAATTTAAATGCTTGACAACTTTTACAAGTGGAAATGTCCACGCAGCTTTTTACAATCAACAATTTAATTTTCATCTCTATAATTTCATTACTTCTTTCATTGTCTACATGAATCTATGTCAAAATAATTAATATCGAAAAGATAAAGTAAGAATATTGCTGGAAAAAAATGTAGTTTAAAATAAAATTTGTGAAAATAATAGAAAAAAAAATTGTAGAAATAATTGTTATTTTTGATTCCCTTAATATTTGGACATGTGCTCAGAGCTAAACGTCTACATAAATAGATGCCGAATGTTCGAACGTTAAGTATCTATTTTGCAAAATGTCTTTTTGTTAAGTGTGTTTTTTGCGAAATGTCCAATGATCAAATGTCCAGTTGCTAAATGAAAGTAGTCAAGTGTATCGCACCTCTTATTATTATATCGTTATCAATTTAACTTAAGTTTCGAATATACTCGTATTTTGGGAGTTTTCAAGAATTTTATGGGTTGTGTAAATTTGTTTTGGTTAGCACCAATATTTGGCTACAAAATAACTCTTTAAAATTGATATATTAGTTGCAGTTTTAAAACTCTAGTAAACTTACAGATAAATCATAACATCCCTTAAATTGAACAACAACGTGAAATCTTAATAAAGGTTTCTTAAATAGTATAACTTTCCTAAAGTACTGTCTTACATGTGGGTTAAATTTTTAACAATTTACCATCTAAATTTTTGTGACTGTGACTTACAATTCTAGGGAATTTTCAAATCTAAGCAATCTAAAATTTTCATTTCAAGCATTTGAGCAAAAAAATTATTATTTGGAAGATATTTTTATTGCATTGAATTAATTTTTTTTGTTTTTCTATAATTTTCTGCTAAATGAAATTTTATTATATTTTTTGAATCATTTTAATTTAATCGAATAAATCATATATTGGAAATTATAATTGGAAAATTTATGAACTCACTATTTATTATAATATTATTTTTTTTTGTTGATGCTATTTTTGTTTAAAAACAATATGCTGAGACGAAAACAATTTCAAACAAATTGAATTTATGAATAGAAAATTTTTTTATCTGATTGTTTTGAAAATTGATAAAATTTCAGTCATCTCATATTTTTATGGAAATCGCGTTTTTGGTTAATAATTTTTATTGTTTACTTCTTATAATTTTATATTTTTTATATTTTATCACAAATATTTTTTTTTTTCATATTTTGAAATCAATTTTTCCTAAAATTCCATTTGTGTCAAATTACTTGTATAAAAAGAATAAAATAAAAAAAAATAAATTGATTAATTTTTGTTTTAGACAAACTTTTTATATTAGAATGCAGATTATTTTGAATCTGTTGGTTGGTTCGAAAGAAAGGCTTATGAGGTATAAAAAGCAGATATTAAATGATGGATGTAGATTTAAAATTGATTGAATTGTAATTGTAATTAGTTTATTTCTCTGTCATATGAATGTAACAAAGAAATTATACCGCCTTTCCTTTCCAGCTGTGGCTGTAAATGTCGTAAGGGGTAATTATTCTTCGAATCCACACTCCTCGTTATTTACAACATATTTCATACATTTTTACCCACTAGATGACCGAGCCGCTCGAAATTATTTATAGAAGTTAAGTTATTAGAAGAACTTTCGATCTGTCCACCGTCCCTCATAAAAAAGTGATGAAAATGCTTTCGTTTAGATGCATTTTAATTGTATTAAGATGACCTTTTGTAGCTCATTGCTTACCTCTGCATATTATTAATGCTCTGTATATTAATAGTAATCTTAAATATTCCTTAAACCAAGATAATATTCTAAGAATAGTCTTGTTTTGTTTACTTTTAAAAGTGATTCAATTCTCAGAAAGTAGGAGATTTTTACAGAACTTCTTCCGTCAAAATAATTTTTCACTTTAATGGTTCTTTCAATGCAATGAAGGATGCTTTAATGCAACTTTTATAAAAAATATTATTAAAAAATCATTTTAATAATATTGGAACTATATAATTAATAAAACAACTTAAAGAATTGTAAAAATTTTATATTCTCAAGTCAATTAATCAGACGTATTTTTCGTTATCTTTTTATTACTTTTGATTTTCAGATTAAGCACAGTTCTTTGAATAAATTTTCTTATTTTTTACAGTAGTACTTTATAAAAATTTTTAAAAATTAGAATATAATTCAATTTTCTTAATAATTCATACAGCATGGAAATTCAATATTTCAAAAATTGTCCAAAAAGTTTCCAAGAATTGTATTCTATTAAATTTGTGTGATATTTACTGTCATTATTAATTCTTATAAATCATTTGTTTTTTTTTTTGGTTTCTTGAGGAAAAGTTAATATTGTTAAATATCAAAAAAAAAAAAAAAATCATCATCACTACCTAAAGTAGCAAACTAAAAAAAAAAAATCAATTTCCTAATAAATTTCTTTTGGTTTCTCTATGTGGGAGTCTTGGATCAAATCTGACAAAAAAAAAACGAAGTTAAATCTGAAAATGACAATATAACCAATCAATATATTATGTATGTATTATGATTTTATATTTGTATGGAAAAATAAAAAATATGAAATTGAATTCGTGTTGTCATTTAAATTAAAAAAATGATGAGTATTGATGAAAGAAATCTCTATCGGCCTTAACTTCTTAAGTATTGATAATTATTTATATATATAGATTTTGCAAGTTCGAAACAAATTGAATTTATGATTTGCGTATAAAATTCAAGGTCTTTGAATAATAATTACGCCTGTTACAGAACCCGTAAATGTACAATGTAATTTCTAATATGATTGTAAATTTTGAAATCAGTTCAAGGTTATCGCGTAATCCTTAAGTTATAATATTAATCTTTTGCGAGTCTTTTTATTAGTTCATTCATATGATGTACTTACAGATATTAACTTTAAATGGAAAATTATTAACTGTTATTATTATTTAGAGTCAACATTAATCAAATCTTAAAATGATTTTCTTGGCTTCTTTTTAATGGAAAATATTTATTGTAAGGAAGTTAAAACGAAATTTTTTTTAACAAATAATTTAAAGTTTTGCTGAATGAATTGTGAATCAAAATGAAAGAATTGTGAACAAAGAGTTTTCGAAAGCGCATATTTTTAATGAGACAATAAAAAGCATTTTAAAATTGTGATTATTTTTGCATAAAAATTTGTAATTTTTGTATGAATATTTTTTGCGAAAAAGTAAATAGACACATTCTTCAATTAAAAAATAGGTATAGTTTCTAAATTTCATTCTTATATCTCCTAAACAGGGGGAATGCCAAAATTTTTTTTAAAATGACTTTAACACATAGTTATAACTAACTAAATTAACCAAATCTTTAAAATCTTATAGCCCTCATAAATGGAAATTTGTTTGTTATTAGTTTCTAACTTTAGGCGTATAGAAATGTGGTGATTCCGCTGTAGTACGCTGTGGTACGGTAAATTCTATATAAAATCATTTTCTACAACTACTCCTTTTTTATGAGACTTATCTGTGTCTAACAATTAATAATTTCTTTTGCTTATCTGAAGCAGAACAGAAGTTTTATAAACTGACAGACAGAGTAAAATACTAAAACTAACCAATTTTTATAAATTTTTGAAAAAAGTGCTAAAACGATGGTAGAGAATAGTGGAGAATAATTCTTTTGAGAATTGTGTCGGTTTCGGAGCTGAATAAAAGAATTTTTTGGAAATTACATATTTAAATATAAAATAAAAGATAAAACTCTAAGTTCATTTAAAACAAAGAAATTCGTTACTAATTTTAATCCTATATTAATTTTAATTCTTATTTAAAATATCATTGGATACAAACTAAATGGAATATCTCTATATTACGCTTCCTTTTTATACCCTACACATAAAGTATATGGTATATTAACTTTAGTATGGTGTTTGTATTCACCAAAAGGAATCAAGTTAGATATGGACATTTATATATTATATTCTTAACCAGTCTTACCTCCTGATTCGATTTAACGACGTTCGTCTGTTCGTTCGTCCATTCGTACGATAGTTTAAAAACTAATAAAGCTATCTTGATAAAATTTATATAGTAGGTAGGTTAATAATTACGAAACAAAGGCAGGAATTGGAACTGGGAAAAATCAGCCCATGGGTTCGAATTTTGGAAGCTTCCGAACAAGCTCAAGAGCAATTGGAAAGTATTTGGATCATCGGTTCGAATTTGCAATCTTCCGGACAAGCTCCAGAGGAAATGAGCATATCTCCAAAATCAATAAAGATAGAACCCGTACATTTAGTGCAAGAGTGTTCTGTCATGTTTCCTTTTCCTTAAAATTGAAAACTAATATTTCAGATGATTTGGACCATGGGTTTGGATTTTGGAAGCTTCCGGACTAGCCAAAGAGCAAACGAACATAGTTCTAAAATCAATAAAGATAGACCTTTAAAATTGGTACAAGCGTATTCTGTAATGTTTTCGCTATGTTTCTGAAATATGAGAAAAATTGGAGTGTCGGTTAGAGTAACTGACATGCCCCCCAAGGCCTAACAAGCATATCTCCGAAACTAATAAAGATAGACCCTTGCAATTTAGTGGAAGGATTTTCTATACAAAGCTAGTAAAAGCGTTTATGTTTTTAATTCATATTAAATAGCTATCTAAAATAAGGATATAGTACGAATTCTCGACATTTTTAATGTCGCTTTTTAAAATCTCGCTTTTTTAAAATCTCGTTTTTTAAAATCTCGCTTTCCAAAATCTCGCTTTTTATACCCGTACGATAGGATCGGGTATAATAAAATTACTCCTCCGTTTGTAACACCTCGAAATAAGCGAGCTAGATATACCTTCAAAGGTATGGATCGGATCAGAAAAAAATTCTAAGTCGATTGAGCCATGTCCGTCCGTCCGTCCGTCCGTCAGCACGCTAACTCAAAAACTAAGAAAGCTAGAATCTTGAAATTTATACAAAATATTCTGGGAGTAATTTGCAGGTTCCCTATTTTTTTTGGTTGAGTTTGGACCAAGCCTCAGGGTAGCTCTCGAACACCTAACTTTTAGATCCCCACATTTTTTTTGCAATAGAGCTATGCAATTTTAACTACTGATAGATCTCACAAAAATATTAATTTTATTTTTAATAACTTTTTTTTGTAGCCCCACCCGTTACGGAGCTACAGCTCCCCAAAGGTTCAAAAAAGCTCTATATTTAAATTGTTATAGCACAAGTTGTATAAGGTATATCTTCATTTTGAAAAGGCCAAACGATTACTAGCTTTAAAAGTATATATAAAATAAATATATATTTTTGGCATTCGGTGTCTTAATTTACCGTTATGTGAAACTGAAATTTTGCAAAATCCTTCAACCCTTCTATCTTCTAAACGGTTTAAGTTGGAAACTTGAAATTCAAATATTTTTTTTTTTCATATTTTGAAATCAATTTTTCCTAAAATTCCATTTGTGTCAAATTACTTGTATAAAAAGAATAAAATAAAAAAAAATAAATTGATTAATTTTTGTTTTAGACAAACTTTTTATATTAGAATGCAGATTATTTTGAATCTGTTGGTTGGTTCGAAAGAAAGGCTTATGAGGTATAAAAAGCAGATATTAAATGATGGATATAGATTTAAAATTGATTGAATTGTAATTGTAATCAGTTTATTTCTCTGTCATATGAATGTAACAAAGAAATTATACCGCCTTTCCTTTCCAGCTGTGGCTGTAAATGTCGTAAGGGGTAATTATTCTTCGAATCCACACTCCTCGTTATTTACAACATATTTCATACACTTTTACCCACTAGATGACCGAGCCGCTCGAAATTATTTATAGAAGTTAAGTTATTAGAAGAACTTTCGATCTGTCCACCGTCCCTCATAAAAAAGTGATGAAAATGCTTTCGTTTAGATGCATTTTAATTGTATTGAGATGACCTTTTGTAGCTCATTGCTTACCTCTGCATATTATTAATGCTCTGCATATTAATAGTAATTTTAAATATTCCTTAAACCAAGATAATATTCTAAGAATAGAATAGTCTTGTTTTGTTTACTTTGAAGAAAGTGACTCAATTCTCGGAAATAGTCGGTTGATAGAAAGTGATAGTCGGAAATTTTTACTGAAATTCTTCCGTCAAAATAAATTTTCACTTTAATTGTTCTTTAAATGAACTTTGAAGGATACTTTGACAAGGATACTTTAACTCGATACTTTAGAGCTTCATAGACTCTGCATATTAATAGAAATACTAAATTCGTTAAACCAAGATAATTGCTAAAAATAGTGTTGTTTTGTTTACTTTTAAAAGTGATTCAATTCTCAGAAAGTAGGAAATTTTTACAGAAGTTCTTCCGTCAAAATAATTTTTCACTTTAATGGTTTTTTCAATGCAATGAAGGATGCTTTAATGCAACTTTTATAAAAAATATTATTAAAAAACCATTTTATTAATATTTGACAGAAGTTAGATCTTTGAAAATAAGTATGAGTCATTTCAGAAATTTTTTTTGTATCACCCCCCGTTTAGGAGCTATAAGGGGTCAAAAACTGAAAATTTCCTATTTTTAAACACCTGTAACTTGAACACCTGTTAAAATTTTTTTGAAGTAATACACAAAAATTAAAGCTCCAACATTATACTCTTATTTCTATTAACAACTTTTTTTAATAATATAGGGTTACTTTATAATTGACGAAAGTGTTACTTGATTTTTTCAAATTTTCTAACAAATTTCTTTAACGAATTTTTTCCATTTTGTTTTACTCGATAATTTGAAATTGTTGAGGATATAATACGTAGTACATAAAAATGTAAATAAATAAACAACATAACGGTTGCTTGAAGAATTTTTATTTATATGATATTAATATGTATACATACTTATATAATATCATGTTTATTTACATATCGTATATGTCACTAGTGAATGAATGATAAGAGTATAGATGTATATTATATAGCGCCGTATTTACAATCATATATGTATTTTATTGTACTTGTAAGAAATTATTCTGCCAATGGAATATTTAAGTATAATATAATATAATATTTAAAATTATATTTATTATTTTGTACAAAGTATATTTAATATACATTTACCGCTTAGTATTAAATGATACTATAGAATATTTGAAAAAGTTTTGGATTAATAATCGTTATGTGAAAGGTTAGAATCTGCTTTTGAAGAATGTACATATAAACATATAGTTTGAATATATGTACAACCCATAGTTCTAGAAATTATAAAATTCACCCAAATTATTTTAAAATACTAAAATATTAAAAAAATAATATTGTGAGCAGAGTGACAGGCTGTGAACATACTAACGGTTCGTACGGGTATCTAAGAGTTGACAAAGGCAACTGTATTCTTCCTCGTTTAAATTGTTTTTAGTTTTTGAATTTATTCGGGAGCACGATAAAAAAATTCAAAAACTAAAAGCATTTAAAAAAGCGAGATTTCAGAAATAAATAAGTAAAAGAAAAGTTCATGGGCTTCGGTAACCTAGCTAAATTGGGTCGGCGTGTGGCGTATTAACTGAAGGAATGTGGTTTCGATCCCTGCACAGGTCGTAAGTGTTTTTTTCTTTACATACCTCCCTTACGACCAAATATAATGGAAATATATAGCATATAATATAAAGAAAATAAATAAAATTAGTATATAATTTAATAATAGTATAAACCTATAATCGCCTTAGTAGTCGATGGTTCAATAATTGGTAATACATAGGTAATTTTCTTGCCAGCTCCTCAACATTAAATTTTTTTTTGTACTTGCGAAAATTTATTTAATTTTTGTTAAATGTGGGATATTTATTTTGTTGTTTATTTAAAATAAAACTGGAAAAGTGGATTACCTTTGTAATAAAATTTTATTTGTCTAAAAAAACAGAAAATTTAAAAATGTTTGCAATTTGAAAAATAAAAATGTTTCGATATTTTTTGTTATTAAAAACCGAAATTTTAAAAAGGCGAGATTTTAAAAAGCGAGTTTTTAAAAAAGCGAGATTTTAAAAAAGCCTCATTTTGAAAGTGAGATTTTAAAAAAGCTAGATTTTAAAGATCGAGATTAAAAATGTCGAGCCGCTTTCCTAAAATAACCTATGGATTGCCGGTTGCTTCGACTTACTGTTATATTTACATGTTAATATTAATTTCCGTTAAACATTTGTTACGAATTTGCATGAACTTTTGTTAATAATACCAATTTAAATTGTTATGATAAGATATGATGTTTCGAATTTTAGATTTTTGCATTACATAACTCTCAATAAAATAATAAAATTAAAGTCAAATATATTTAGTTCAATATTAAATACATCCTCTAGATAAATTTAACGTAATTTCTACTCTTTGTGTGGTATTCCAAATACACAAGAATCCAATCATAAACCAATTTTTTGTTTCATGTTCAAGAATAGCAAATCTAAGTTACTATAACTTTTTATATGGTATCCTAAACCATGAATACAATCAAAAATAATTTTTGTTTTATTTCTATTTTTTTTTTGGTGTAAAGAGCCGCGAACCTGCATCATGTCAAAAAGTTGATTCCTATGGTAAATATTTATTATGGTAGAATAAAAAAATGGTTATCATGGCATATTGTAAATTAAAAGTTTGTTTTTGAATTTATATACCTCTTCCATTTTTTAGGAAATAAATTTTCCTTTCTTCCTTGAAATTGAATTTTTCAATGAATTGTAATGACATTGAACCAAGCGAATTATAAATAACCTGTGAAATATTTTTTATTCTTTCAATTTTCCGTATGAGTATAATTTTGTTTAATCAATCCGACTATTATGAATTGTAGATTTTTAGGTAGGCAGTTCTTAATTTTAGATTAAAATATTTATTGAAAATTATGTTTTCATGCTGCTTTAATTTGAATTTGAAAAAAAAAGAAAACAAAAAGAAAATTAGACAGAGAAAAATCTCAAAATTATTAATAAAAACAATTTTATACCCGTAAACATTCACTGCAAATCTTATAATAAACACTTTTGTATAAAATATTTTTGTACATAGAACAGAAGTTTTTTTTTGTTTTAAATGAGTACCCATTCGATCGATAGTCAGTATTTGACAACCCATTTAAATGAATGTGAAACACAATTTTCTTAATTCTTCCAAATTAAAACAAACAAGAGCAGAAAAAGTTTCTTTTACCTCATCTAATGGAACAAGGAATTGGCGATTTTACTGGCATATTGATCTGACAAAATGAAAATCAACATTTCTAATGGATTGCTTCAAAGTGAAAGAGTGTTAATCGGATAATATATATTAAATATATTTTTTAAATGAATTTTTCTAAATTTTAAAATAAAAATAAAAAAAAAACCAGATAAAAAAGAGAAAAATATATTATTTTAAATGATTGAAAGTTTAAAATCCAAAGTAAAAATAAATTATGTTAATTAAAACATTAGGGATTCGAATTTATTCTTATTTGTTTTTTTTTTATTAATGTGTAATTGAAAAATGGTTTCATAATTAATTCAAAATTTGTATATGTATATGTAGACAAAGTTCTAGAAAATTAAATTTTTGTTGAACAAAAATAGAATTGAAAAAGAAATATGTACGTTTGTTTCAAAATATTTTATATATACGATCACTATATAGCTATTTATTGTACTTCCGATTATTTTTAGATCAATATCAAAAATATTGAACTTTACATCAAAAATAGAACAATATCAAAAATTTTGAATAATACTTGTCAAAATTATACATTCTTGTTAAATTTAGTATTTTAATTTACCGTTATTTTAGGACAAAATTTTGCATGATTTTTCTTCCTTCATAACTCCGGCACGTTTTTAGATAGAACCTTAAAATTCAAAGAGAAAAAACAAACTTTTAAAATTAGTGAAAGATGTTTCAGAAAATTTTTTTTGTACCTCTTAGGTTTAAGGGTTATTAGGGCTGAAAAATTGGAATTTTGCTATATAATTTTTGTGTGGTGATTTTTCTTAATTATGTAGAGTTTCTTTAAAATTGAAAAAAGTGTCTCTTTATTTTTTAATTTCATTATATGGAATTTTAAAAAAATTTTGGTGCAAGCCTCAATTCTAAACAGTTTATATATTGTCTTTTGGAAAATGTAGACCTTTAAAAACCGTTCGTTTATATTCTGCCTTGTTTAGAAAATTTTTGGAAAACTTTTTGCTGAAAAAATTTGCTGATTAGCTTCATTTTACTGTCGGTTTCCATTGTTTATTTACAAAAATTCTTTACTATTTAAGATGGAGCAATGAAATTTTAACAATTTATAAGTTTAATTAAAATATTATTTCAATTCGGGT
This sequence comes from Poecilobothrus nobilitatus, assembly GCA_947095535.1. NCBI lineage: Eukaryota > Metazoa > Arthropoda > Insecta > Diptera > Dolichopodidae > Poecilobothrus > Poecilobothrus nobilitatus. The sequence continues at coordinate 119,090,760 of OX352774.1, forward strand.
CTTCAACTTATGTCATTTTTGTAGTTTCTATAAATATATATTTGACTGTCTGTCCCAAAATTCATTCAATCTAATTGACGCGGGGTATGAGTTTACTAATTGGGTGAAAGACACGATAATTAAAAGAAATTTTGTTCATACTGAAAAGTCTTTGGATTTGCAAAATGTAACTCACGTTGGACTATAGATATTTGGTAGATTTTAGTGCTGCTTTCCGTAATCCCCTAAAAAGAGGTGCTCTAATTGGTATAAAATGAAATTCAATATTTTTCTCAGAGCATATCTTTGTATTTTATTTCACAGATCACTTTGATTTAAAATAATTTCACTTAGTTCCTTTAATTTATTACAGGCTCTAACAAAATTAGTTATTCTCCTATAAATCTATCCTGTAACAAGTTTTCTGTGGACCATCTTTGTTTCGAAACAGCAAAATAACACTACAGTTCATTTAGTGGGCTGAATTACAGTTACTACAGTTACTAATAACACTACAGTTCATGTAGTGGCTGTGGGTGAGGTAAATAATAATGCTAACAGACAATGGTCGTATGTATAAAATTAAGCTTACACTTAAATCTTACTTTAGTTAAAGAATACGAAAAAGGAGAATTTTCTGTAGATATTTAAAAAACTATATAACAAAATAAATTAAATAAAGTTATTTTAAGGAAATAAAATAAAAACGTCTAGGCACCATCCTAGTAGTGCTAAAAAAAGTCAAGTAATATATTTTTTTTGCTACAGTACAAGTTTTTAAAATTTTCTGCATATGTACCAATTAGTGAACCATTTGATAATAAGATGTCAAAAATCGTAAACAAGAACAATAAAAGTGACAAGTTGCTAAAATTTTGTAGAACAACAACGATGAAAACGATACAGTTTTATATGGAATGTTTTTTTCTTTTGCTAAGAGCGGTGGAATATTCCAAAGGCTCCAAGAATTTCCGCTTGGTAGTGTCAGATTCTTACTGACTAAACTCACATCCGCCTTTACCCAATAATGGAATGAAAACACTACCTGCTAACGCAGTATATTGGCAAGGGAGTGCGGATAGGACAAGAATGCGGAAACATTTATTTGGGAGTGGGACTGTTAGGGAAAAATAAATCCGCCATTATTATTATTATATTGCTAATACTGAATATAGCCATCAACAATTACAACATGCAGTATTATTTGCATAAAATAATAATTGAACGTAACCCCATTGTCACTGTAGCAGCTATTATTATTGGCATTAGTATTAATTAATAATATTATTTACTACATAATCAGGGCCATCAGTGGATTACAACGTAGAGTAGTATATAACATCTTCACGCATAATATAACCAAAGATAGTTATCTACCATCTATTATAATTGTTATTATACGATATATACATTATTACGATATAAAATTACTACATATTTTTTTATATGACCAAACGGGATTTGAACCCAGGACAGTCCGATTAAAAGGCTGGAGACTTAACCACTACGCCATGATGTCAGTTTAAACTATACTTTACTAGAATGTTTTGATGAGTTTTATTATATGATATATCGTTCGTTGTTCGTTGATATATGCTCGTTGGAGCATTGCTTCTATTTTTTAAAGTTGCCTGTATTATCATTTGAATGTGTTTGATATTTGACTATATTTCCTTTAACTGAACAAAACATTTAAAAGGGTTAGGGCTACCGTCCCAAATCATGTCTAAAGAAATTTTTGAAAACCTTACTTGTATCCAAAATCCCCGCTTATTCTATGTTTTACATACAGTCAAATGATAATACTGGCAGCTTTAAAAAGTAGAAGCAAATGAAATACAGGCATGTGACAAGCTCCCAACGAATATATTATACAATAAACCACATAAAAGCATTCTCTTAAACGTATTGTTTAAACATTAATCCATATAATATTGTATCCAATTGATTGTTGTATCACTATCCGAAATTTTTGCAACTTGTCAGAATTTTTATTGTTTTTATTAACGATTGTTGATATCTTATTAACAAATGTTTCACTAATTCATACATGGGGAATTAAATTCTTTTTTGTATTTTTTTTGTTTTTGTTTTTCATGACAGTTAATTATTTATCATTTTATTTGACATTTTCTTCCATTTTATTTTCTTCTTCAACTTTTCTTAAAATAAAACAGAAAAAAAAAATTAATAAAAAATTAACTAATGACAAATGATGTATTTATTAATATTTAAAAAAAAAAAATATTTTTTCAAATAATTTTTTTATTTTCCGATTTTCCTCTTATACAAATGTTTAAATAATGTTTTCTACGGTGCAGTGACAGAACGCCCGAGGAAATATAGCCCGCGGGTGTTAATTCCTTTTTCAATTGGAATTAAAGCCCATAATTTAGAGGAATTAAAACCCGCGGGCTTAAATTCCTTTTGTATTGGAATTAAGACCCACACTATTTTTTGTTAAGAAGAGAGTAATAGAATATGTAGAGTAAACGCATGAGGAGGGATTGTAGAGTTTTGGATAAAAAATGGAGTATCCCCTTTTTCCAGAATATTTACTAATATGTATGCGAAATTCTGATTTGGAAGGGATTTTAGAGTTGGTTGCAAAATCCGGGTTATATGCTTTTTCCAAAATATGTATATAAGTAATACTCCTATTGTCAGGGATTTTAGCAGGGATTTTAGGATTCAATTCAAAATCAGAATTATACATCTTTTACAGAATATTTAGATATATGCATATACGAGTTTTGAATTAGGAGGATTATATACATATTCTGGAAAAACTGTATAACCCTGATTTTGAATTCAATTCTAAAATCCCCTCCAAAATTCCTGAGGCCTTAGCAATGAGACAGAAGTCCCATGGCACTTCTGGTTCATTGAAGTGAGTCAAAAGTCCCAATGGACTTTTGACATGTCACGAAATAAAACCTAGACAAATAAAATACAGACTAATGATAGTAACCTTTATGTTACTCAGAGGGCTTTAATTCTTTTTTGAAAAGGATTTTAAGCCCACGAGCGTTAATTGCAAAAGTGTGGGAGATAACAAGTATGCCATTCTTCTTTAATTTTGTTTTGTTTTTCATATGAAGACTGTTCCTATGGAGTGAATTTTCAAAAATTATTAAAAAAAATCATATATTCAATGTGCTTCAATTTAAAAAATATATGTATATTCAAATTTTAAATATTTTTATAGAAATTATTACTTTTTTAATTTTAAAAATCTACTAAAAAAATTTACAGAATATTATTACTTTTATATACATAGGTCATTTATTTTTAGGCGATAACTTTCATAAAAAATTCTTATAATATCCTACTATTCGTCGTCAAATAACCTCTGCTTTATATTTTTAATAAATTCAACTTAATTTTTTTTGCTATATGAATTTTTGTTTTACTGAAAAAAGAAAATTTTATTTATTTTATTATGCCTTATTCCAGAAGCCAATCTTTAAATATCATTTCCAGTGTCATCCTTAATGTAATTTTCATCATAGTTTTTTAGATGATTGTCCACAATAGCTAGTTACTGTTGAAAATTAAACTTTATCGATTTAAAAATATAAGCATTAATGGAATTATGATGAAACAAAATAACTGTTATGTAAATGATTTATGGTTATTGTCAATAAAACTTTATTAAAAACAATGGAAATAAAATTTTACTCCTACTTATACTTTTGTTTTCTCTAACAAAAAATTAATTGGATTTTTTATTTATTTTAAGGAAACAATGAATCCGCCTATTATTATTACTATTTTGCTAACAATGACTAAAGCCGTCACAACAGTTACAACATGTATCAGTACTATATGACATGAGGTAATTATTGAAGGCAACCCCCACTGTCACTGTAGCGGCTACTATATTATTGATATTAGTATTCTTATTAATATTATTTTACTACAGAGTCAGCGCCATCAGTGGATTACAACGTGCAGCAGTATATAACACCTTACTTGCATGATATAACCAAAGATAGCTCCACTGTAGTAGCTATTATTATTACTACTATTATTATTATTATTATTATAATTATTGTTATTATTATGATTACTATTATTATTATTACTATTATTATTATTATTGTTATTATTATTATTGTTAATAATACTATTTCCTTATTATTATTAATATTATTATTGTTATTATTACTACTATTAATTAATTGATATACATTATTACGATATAAAAGTACTACATATTTTTAATATATTTATGACCTGACCGGGGTTTGAACCCAAGACCCTTCGATTGAAAGGTTGGCGGCTTAACCACTACGCAGATTAACCATGAGTCAGATTATTAAAAATTTTATTAAAAATGTGAGGCAGAGATTTTGATGAGAAATTTAGGGACATCTTTTTCCAAACATTTTATTCCTAAGCAAAGTTGTGTTTAATAGTTTAAATGAACAAGAATTGTAGGTGTTTAAGTGCTTTACTTATTAATTGTCATAACTAACATAATTTTTATACCCGCACACACGTAGGTCATGGGTATATAATAAATTTGCTTTTACCACTGTGATACTTTAAAGGAGACGAAATAGATATGGAGAAATGTATATCTTCTGGCTTAGGATTGAATTCTGAGACGATTTAGCTGAGAGTGTCATCTATATATCTGCACGATAACTCCAAAAATGATGAAGTTAGGATTGTGATATTTTTATCATTTCTTTTTATGTAATTGGCAGTTTTGCCATATAACTTCTTTTTATACCCGTACGATAAGTATCGGGTATAATAAAATTACTCCTCCGTTTGTAACACCTCGAAATAAGCGAGCTAAATATACCTTCAAAGGTATGGATCGGATCAGAAAAAAATTCTAAGTCGATTGAGCCATGTCCGTCCGTCCGTCCGTCAGCACACTAACTCAAAAACTAAGAAATCTAGAATCTTGAAATTTACACAAAATATTCTGGGAGTAATTTGTAGGTTCCCTATTTTTTTTGGTTGAGTTTTGACCAAAACTTAGGGTAGCTCTCGAACACCTAACTTTTAGATCCCGACATTTTTTTTGAAATAGAGCTATGAAATTTTAACTACTGATAGATCTCACAAAAATATTAATTTTATTTTTAATAACTTTTTTTCGTAGCCCCACCTGTTACGGAGCTACAGCTCCCCAAAGGTTCAAAACAGCTCTATATTTAAATTGTTATAGCACAAGTTGTATAAGGCATATCTTCATTTTGAAAACGCCAAACGATTACTACTTTTATTAGCTTTAAAAGTATATATACAATAAATATATATTTGTGGCATACGGTGTCTTAATTTACCGTTATGCGAAACTCAAATTTTGAAAAATCCTTTAACCCTTCTATCTTCTAAAAGGTTAAAGTTGGAAACTTGAAATTTTGACAGAAGTTAGATCTTTGAAAATAAGTATGAGCATTTAAGAAATTTTTTTTGTTTCACTCCCCGTTTAGGAGCTGTAAGGGGTCAAAAACTGAAAATTTCCTATTTTTAAACACCTGTAACTTGAACACCTGTTAAAATTTTTTTCAAGTAATACACAAAAATTAAAGCTTCAACATTATACTCTTATTTCTGTTAACAACTTTTTTTAATAATATAGGGTTACTTTATAATTGACGAAAGTGTTACTTGATTTTTTCAAATTTTTTAACAAATTTCTTTAACGAATTTTTTCCATTTTGTTTTACTCGATAATTTGAAATTGTTGAGGATATAATGCGTAGTACAAAAAAATGTAAATAAATAAACAACATAACGGTTGCTTAAAGAATTTTTATTTATATGATATTGATATATATACATACTTATATAATATCATGTTTATTTACATATCGCATATGTCACTAGTGAATGAATGATAAGAGTATATATGTATATTATATAGCGCCGTATTTACATACATATATGTATTTTATTGTACTTATAAGAAACTATTCTGTCAATGGAATATTTAAATATAATATAATATAATATTTAAAATTATATTTACTATTTTGTACTAAGTAAATTTAATATACATTTACCGCTTAGTATGAAATGGTACTATAGAATATTTGAAAAAATTTGGATTGATAATCGTTATGTGGAAGGTTAAACATATAGTTTGTGGTACTATAAACATATCGTTATATTGTACATATAAACATATAGTTGGAATATATGTACAACCCATAGTTCTAGAAATTATGAAATTCACCCAAATTATTTTAAAATACTAAAATATTAAAAAAATAATATTGTAAGCAGAGTGACAGGCTGTGAACATACTAACGGTTCGTACGGGTATCTAAGAGTTGACAAAGGCAACTGTATTCTTTCTCGTTTTATATAAGCATAACTCAAGAGCTATAAAGCTAGATGTCTGAAATTTTATCAAAGAAAAAGTTAAATTTGATTTCAAAAACCTCTGTAAAATTTGATTGGTTTAAAACAGCAGTTAAAATTCGGTTTAGTTATAGTTACAGAAGAAAATAATACAACAATATTACATAAATAAAGTAGTATTATAACCTTTTCCAAACGGAACAGATCTTTAAATTTTATCCAGTTAATTACAACTACTGAAAAGAAAATCTATAATATAATACACAAGATGTTGGCGAGACCTTGCCAACATGTAAAAATATATATTTTATATCTATAATAAAACATTCACACTGAATGTAAACTAAACTGGCAATGATGATATTTCTGTATATTTATTTAATAAGTTAAAATTTTATTACCAGAGACACAAATCTTTGACTCAAAAGTATTATCAAGAGACACAAACATATAAGAGAAAAAAATAAATAAATTTAGTAAATATTATTACCAGAGACCAAATTTTCTACTAGAAGTATTATCAGAGTGTGTCTGATAATATTTCTAGTAGAAAAAATTTCTAGTAGAAAACCGTTTATTAAAAGTGAGTACAGTCAAAAAAGGAAAAGTACATACTTAAAAAACACACATTTTCATTTTCATTTTGACCGCCACATCCATTATAAACTGGTCGCAGCGGTAAATTAAAAATAAATTATTAATCTTCTGTTGGCGTTTTCAATCTTTGTTTTGGAAAAAAAAAATAAAAATAAGTACTCTTAATAAAATTAAAACGCCTGAAAGTGAAAAGAGCAAAGTTTATTGTAAGCCTCATATTTATAAGAAAAAAATAATAGGCCGATTTTGTTCTTGACTTTGTTTTCATTAGTATAAAAGCTGGTAAAAGCTTCGTAATATGTAACATACTTTAAAATAGTTTTGTTTATTTAGGTTGAAATTTAGATTTTTAAGCTAAATTCTCGGTATAACTGGTATATAACATAAAATATTCGAAATTTTTTTATTAATATAAAATTCGGCAGACTTAAATAATTATATTTCATAACAGAAGTCTGGAACTTACCAAATATTATAGAAATGGATATTTTTCTTAAAAAAAAAAAAAACTAACATAGAAAATATCATTTTAGAAGCCTTCTCTCACAATAGATTCATAATTTTGTACTAATTTATTATTAGACCATTAAATTAAAAAGCTGTCGAAAACAACTGTCACAAAAAAAAGCCCCCGAAAATTTATGAAATTTCATTATCAGAGACATGAATCTTTTATTAAATATACCAAAGACCTCTTCCAAAGTACATTATTTTAAATAAAATAAATTCAGCAAATTTTTTTCAAGCAAAAAAAATAAACGCAAAAGACTTGAAAGTAGTTTTGGTAATTAATGTAATTTCGCGGCGAAAACAACTGTTTTTCATCGACATAAAAATTTTTTTTTAAAACTAAAGAAAAATAGAGAGTAAAATTTTAACAAATATTAAAATTATTTTGATTATTGGTATTGTTTTAAATGTAACAAAAAAAAAAAAAAATGTTGTAGCGGTTGGTGTTGGTTGGTTTTTCGCCGGTTTTTAGTGTGCACTTTATACATGTGTTTCAAACAATTTTTGAGATATCGGCACGAACTTTTACCCTGAATGTGTTTTTAGCTTGACCATTTTTTCTCAATGATTAAAAAACTGTCAAAAATTACCGCCACGAAGAAACGGCGAGAAAAAATTAATAAACTGTACCTAACATTTTTAATTTTATGTGTTTAGATTTGTTTTGTTTTTTTTTTATTACAAGTAAGTAAGTGATTTCAACGTTTTTTTAATGGTGCTGATATAAAAATGAAATTTTTAGGTAGTTGATTAAGGGAGTCAGTATGATAACGTAAATGTTTTTGAATCTATAGAAATTGTGCAATTGCACAGGGGATTTTCTAGTAATAATATAATATCTAAAGTTTTAAAATAAAATTACATTAATATTCTGGCAAAACAAATCTTGAATTATTATTCGATTTGAATTTTAATTGCTAAAAATCAAATATAAAATAAAATAAAATTAATAAAATAAAAAAAACATTGCAAATTTTGATAATAATATATTATAATATATGTATATAATTTTCTGTCAAATTAGTCAAAGATACACACATAATTGCTAAAATTTATCTTTCTTTCCAAAAAAAAATTTATTAACCATTAATAATTTTATGTCTACCTTCAATTTTGATAAGTTAAACAACTCAAAATCACAAAAAAAAAAGAAAACACAAAATTATTATTGCCATTGAAAAATTTTTTGGGGTGGCATAATTAAATCCTGAACCAAACTAGTGGTTTGAGTGTAGACAGAAGTTTTTAATTAAATTATTTTCTTTTTTTATTAAGGGGCCAGGCAAATATTAGGACTTGAAAGGGAAAAAACCAATAATATTTGTTGTAGTACTGATTAATTTTGGTCTCACGTAGATAAAACCCTTAGACTATACTTAAGGCATATTTCAAACGGAAAAAGTTATAAAAACATATGAACAGGAGGTAAAAAAGAGACTAAAATTGTAGGAGAATAATTTGATATTAATTCTGAAAAAATACCTTACAAAAACAAAAAAACTAAAGCTAAGATAGAGGAAGATCATGTAAAACCAAGTAGCAACTAAATATTAATGTATAGCCTAGGGATATTAATTAATTTACCCTGAGATCATGAAGTATAGAAAAAGAAAAATTTCAAAAAAAAGAAAACTGTTATTTAAATAAGAATAAAAATTTCAGGTTTTATTCTTAAGTTTCAAGAACATTTTTGATTTATAATCGTTTATTATAGCGGTATGAATGTTCAATGGTATAATAAATTTGCCATTATGTTTGTGACACCTTAAAGGAGTCGAGTTAGGTATAGTGTCAAAGGTATTGATCTGCTCAAAATCGAATTCTAAGTCGATTAAGCTGTGTACGTCCATCTTTTAGGAGCTTGAAATTTTTTTACATCACTTTTGCAAAATTGTTAGCCTTATTTAAATCCAGTATTTTCGTCCGCTGGATTTGAGATGCCATACAACTTCTTTCTTTATATTGACATAACTCAGTATCTATCAAAGCTAGGTATCTAAAATTTTGCAAAATAGTGTCGAATTACAGGCCAGCAATACTTGTAAAATTTGGTTATGCTGGTGCTGCAGAAAATAACTCAGTATATATTGAAGCTCGATATCTAAAATTTTGTAGAAAGATGTCAAATTGCATGCTAACAACTACTGAAAAAGTTAGTTGAGCTAGAGCTGTACGTTCAGGCTTCTTACCCCTCTTGAAACTTTATAAAGTTAAGTGTCTTAAATTTTACAAAAGATGATAAAGTTTTAGGGCAATAACTTCTTTGAAATTTGGTTGTCCTGCTGCAATAGATTCGGGTAGCTGTCATACAACTCCACAAGTTACATAAATATCCCTCGGTAACGTCGATACTAAAACATCTGAAATTTTTTAAAAGATGATCAAGTTTTTTAGAAACAAGATATACCTATTAAGTTCATACGGTTATCCCAGAGTTGTCACAGTCTACTCTACTGCACTATTGCTAGTTTTCCTTATAATAAATCGTTGAAGGCATAAATAATTTAATTAAGTATTGACAATAAAAAATTAAACTAATAAAAATTGATTAATTTGGAAAATATATTATTTACTTATATCTTTTTTTAAAATTCTACGCAAAGTCAATTGAAAATTGAATACATTTTTATTTTTTTGATTTTTTACTTTTTAAAATAATTAAAATTTTTTTGTTAGGATTAATATCCAATATTTAAATGATGTCCTTTTTGTCATAAACGGAAATAAATAAAAAAAAAAAATATTAAAACGTTCAAAAATAAATCAATATTCCTGAGAAATAATAATTGAATTAAGAAGAAATTGAAAATTTCTCTCCCAATTTATTTTTTGTTTCGAAATTTTTCAAAGTATTCTACAAGGAAAAAAATTATTTTATTTAGAAGCGTTGGTTTAAAAATATGATTAAGCTTTATAAAGTATATTTATAAAAATATAATTATAATTTTGAGAATTTCCAGAAATACAAAAAAATAAATAAAACAACAAGCAAAAAGTTTGTTTTAAAAGAAAAATATTTATAATCTTCTTCTCTGAATCTAAATTGTATGACCTTGTCATAGGTAATTTAAGGATTTATTCTAACCATTTTTGGCTTTGTTGTTTTTTTTTCCTCTAAAATTATAGCAGCCTTAAAATGTATTCAATCCAATACCATTAGAATTATTTAAAAGCTCAAGTTAATGAAATAAACTAATTAAAATGTATTTACTAATTAAAAACTGAAAGGACTCCAAAGGATCAAGAAAGTACAAACATTTTATTTAAAAAATACCTTTAAGAAAACTCTAGATACTCTGTAAAGTAAAGTAAGATACAGTTAAAATCAATTTAAATTGTACAATAACGAATTGAAGAAAATATTGAAGTTTTATGTTTTATGCTACTTTTAATTTTAATTAACGCAATTTATACCAGTGATTACTTTGTAAGTGTTGATGTTGGCTTAAATTCTGACTTTAAATATTGTTTTGTTGATTCTTTTGTTTTTTTAAAGGTCTGGCTGTGAGTTGGTTTTTCTAATCAAAAAATATTTTTTTGACTGATTCAATGCTGGAAATATCTTTATTCCGATACGGAGGATAAATCTCACTTGAAGTCTAATGTTGGTAATTAAAAAATGTTTCGTGATATAGCGATCTGAAAAGTTCTTTGACCATAATGAAGTTTAAGGTCAAGTTTGCCAATAACACAAGAATAACAAATTTTAATTCTAAGATATATTTTTTAAAGCTTAGATTTTTATATTTTTTCCTTTTAGATTGAAATTTTCATAATTTTCTCAAAAGAATTTAATTTTGTAAGAAACAATACCATAATATTAGAAAAAAAAAATCACATTTTGATTACAATATATAATATACTATGTATACACTGTGTATTTTTCCTTAATAAATTTAAAATTTTTCATGTTTTTCATAAAAAAAAGAAAAGATATTGTTACATAATCTTTTCATTCATATTTCATTAAAAATATAGATAAGATTCCATTAAACAAAGAAAACAAATATATTAAAGTGTAAATCTTTTAATGTTAATTTTTTAGCTCTTTATATTATCTTCTTATCGTAGTCGTTATTTGAAATAAAAAAACTGATATTCTTTTCTTTTTTAATCATTCATTTTCTGTTATTCTGCTTGTAAAGTTTATCTAAGGTTTAACCTTTTAAATATATTATTCCAAGGTGTTAAACATATATTTTAATTTTTTATTTTCTCGTAAATATTTTATAAATAAAGTGTTTAAATCGTGAAGCAAGTCGACGAAAATAATGCACATTCATTGTTATTGACAATTCAAACCCAAAACTCGTGAATATTTTATTAACGCTGGTGAATTAAATATGAAAATTTGGTACAGGTGAAGTAAAATAGCTGTTTCCATCTAAAATAAATTAAACCTATAACGATGATACTAAAACAAAAAAAAAATATATAAACGAAAGTGGACTTTGCTTTACAAGTGGAAGTTGATGTTTATTAAAACTTCATTCAAAACAATTCGAGAAGTACATTTATCTTTTGCCTACAGAAAACTCTTTTTCTGAATACCAAAAAATATAGCTTGCTAAGTTATATTTTCATAGCATTTTAAACAGAGCTTGTTTTTTTAATATATTTATACAATATATTATACTCGTAAATATTCCAACTTGACTTACCGTTTGAACTAAACGCGAAGTACAAAAATGAACTAATCCCTAATATTTTGGTAAAGTTCATTTTTTTAGGGTTTAGTTCATTTTTAGAATTTGGGAATAAATTCATATGCTTTGAATCCCAAAAATATTTTTGAATTTGTTCGTATTTTTTGAGGATCAGTTCTTTTTTTTGGAAATTAGTTATTTTTTTTTGACATTCAGTTAATTTTTTCTTTTGAGATTAGTTCATTTTCTTCAATTAAAAAATGTAATATAGCGCTGTACGTCCGATGTCACGGCTAAGTTGAGTTGCTTGTGTATTTCGGAAAAAGCGTATAAGCGTGATTTTCTAACCAACTCTAAAATCCTCCCCAATCGTTACATTTAAATTTTAATTATTTATAAATCAAATCACTTAAAATAGTGAGAGTTTCCGGCCTCAAATCCTCGCTAAATAAATGATTGAAACCCTGATTTTGTAAATAACTCTATAGTCTCTGATAATTATTTTTTTCACATGCATATTCAAACAAAAACTAAAACGCAAAAATATTGAGGATTAATTCATTTTTGAATTGGGGGTTAGTTCGTAACGTTCTTTTGAGTATACAAAAAGGTACGGAAGAAAAACAGTTGCGTTTTATTATTCTTGTACGAAAATCGATCTAAAAGTTAAATAAATGTGTCATTACGTTTGTGATGATACGAGATATATATAGAAAAGTCAGGACTAAATTCTGAGCTATAAATCTAGTGGAGCAAAGTGGAGTTGGATTTCTGCGTCTTTTTCGATTACATTTTTATATAAATGGCACTTTTTCTATTGAAATGAAACAAGATCAACCGCCTAGTTCAAATACGTACCATATAATTTTTTATACACGTATGAACTTATGTTTAAGGGTATTATAAATTTACCATTACGTTTGTGTGGCACCTTAAAAGAGCTGTCCTAGATACAGATTCAAGTGTATGGATCCGCTCAGCATTGGATTCTCAGTCTATTAAGCCGTATACGTGCGTCTGTTCGCTCGCATGATAACTCAAAAAATAAAGTAGCTAGGATTCTTAAATTTTTACTACATCAGTTTTGAAAAATTGTTAGTTTCGCTATTTAAATTCAGCAGTTCGAGTAGCTGCCATAAAATTTTTTCCTTCATATGAAAATATTAACTCAGTGTCAATTGAAGCTAGGTATCTGAAATTTTGTGAAAAGAAGTTGAGTTACATGCTAAAAAGTTCTGTAAAATTTGGTTGGACTAGAGCAACAAGCTCAGATAGATTGCATATCTTGGAACTTAATGAAATTAGGAGTCTGAAATCAATTGTAAAAGATTATAAAGTTGTATGGCAATAATTTCTGTAAAATTTGGTTATGCTGGTGCAACAGAATTGGGTAGCTACCATACAACTTCTTCTTTTAAATGAAAATATCTCAATATCTATTGAAGCTAGATATCTGAAATTTTGTGAAAAGATGTCAAATTGCATGCCAGCAACTTCTGCAAAATTTAGTTGTACTAGAGCAGCAAGTTTGGATAGATTTCTTATATTGGAACATAATTAGGCTAGAACATAATTAACTTTATATAACCATAACTTATAGTGTCTTATTAAAATGGGTATCTGAAATACAAAGTTAAAAAGAAGCACTACCGCTCAAAAGAATTTAAGTTTTATGCGATTGATCTCTACAAAATTAGCGCAACAGCTTCACATAACTGACATACAAATGCGAAATTTATATTCTTATATTTTGGTACTTAATTAAGCTAGACATATGAAATTTTGTAGAAAATGATCAAATTTTATGTAAACAACTTCTGTGAAATTTGGTTGATTTGACTCAACTGGTTCGAGTAGCTGTCATACAACTTCGATATTTACATAAATATATCTCGGTTTTTAATTAAATGAGATATTAATTGAAACTTTGTAAAAGAACCTAAAATTATATGGAAACATCATATTATATTATGTTCATGTCGGTATCTTAGAGTTGACACAGACTACTCGATACTCTTTTTCGTTTTTTTTTTTAAATTTCCTTAAGAGACACATTTAAATTTCAAATGAAGTTAAAAAGTGAAAATTTATTAGGTGATCCCCCTATTCTTTAAATCGTGTTTTATATATTTATACTTAAATTTAATATTTTTATATGATTTTAAATGGAGACAATACCTATTTTTTTTTTTTTTTGAATAATAAAAAAGGCATACTATAATGCAATTTATTATTAAAAGGATTCTTTATACGTACGTATATAATGTATGTAAAATACAGATATCCTACTGTTTTCTAAGGGTTCATTGAAAAATTTAAAAAACATTAAATATTTTTAAATATTATATATATTTATATGTTATATACAGGGTGTTTCCGACTCGATGCTCTTCCTTGAAATGGGTGATCGGGCATGTCGAGACGAACAAAAAATTGTGTTGGAGGGGGCAGCTGAGAAGTTACTCTACAAAACGCATTCTTTTTATCTCCCTATAGTCTTTCAAAAGTTCTAGATTTTTTTATGAAAAGTCGTTAAAACATCTTTGACCCCTCATATCTCGAAAAGAGCCAAGATTAGACCCCCAGCTCTTTCCACTATGATTTTTTCTTCGTCTCGACATGCCCGATCACCCATATCAAGGAAAACCATCGAGTCAGAAACACCCTGTATATATGATACATAAAAGAGTTGAATAATAAAAAAATTTCTTTTAAATTTTTATTGAGTACATTTTTAAAAATTTTGATTAAATGGAAAATAATGAACTTAGGTTATAATTTTCTTTTACGATTGTCCTAAAATTTTACAACTTTTTATAATTTGTATATTTTTTTTCTTAAATTTTGTAAAATGCTTTTGTTTTATCCGTAGGTGGACGAAAATGAATTTTTTTAATATTTAGTTTAATTTTTAAGGGTTTTTGTAGTAACATTAAATAATTTGTAAGAAAACAAAATAATTATAATATGTCTAACATGTTTGTTGTTAAAAATGCGAACTTACTGTGGTAAAACGAAAATTAATAAAATTTTTTATCAATAAAATACAAGGATCCTTGTATGAAACCATTTATTTTTTATTTTATTTTTTTACTGTTTATAGCCGTTGTAAGGAGACAGTTTTTTTGTTGAACAAAAAGTAAAAATATCAAAAAAATTTTGAAAAAACAAAAAAATGTTGCAAACAAATTCTCGCATAACGAAAAAAGTTGAAAAATAAAATGCTAAAAATTTATCTCGAATGAGAAAATGTCGAAAAAATAACTAATAATGCGGCAGATAATTGTGACCGCCATATATGTGTCTTTCAATATTACTATAGTTTAAGAAAAATTTCTGTAAGTTTTATTTTGAATTGTAAATAATAGAAAATAAAATAAAACATTGAAAGAAAAGAAATGTCAAATAAATTATATATCCTACCTATAGAAAAACAAGGTAGAATGTAAACCAACGGTTTTTAAAAGCGCACATTTCCAAAAGACAATACAAACGTATAGAATTGTGATTTGCACAAAAATTTGAGAATTTCATGTAACAAGAAAAAACGTGAAAATAGGACTTTCCGGAATTTTTAGGGGATTTGTACAGATGCCTAAGTTACAGGTGTCTAAAAATAGCAAATTTTCAATTTTTGAAGCGTAATAACTCTTAAACAGGGATTTGTACCAAAAAGTTTTCCGAGGAAATTTCTACTAATTCTAAAAGGTCTTTCTCGTCTCAAAATTTCAGGTTCCTATCTCAAAGCGTGCCGGAGTTATGAAAAAAGAAATATCATGCAAAATTTGGTTTTAACATAACGATTAATTTAAATAGTAAATTACAAAATATTGCATAATTTTGATATTCTTCTACAGAGGTAACAAAATTTCCGGTATTCTAGTGTTTTTAGATTGTAAAACTCTACGCATAGCCCGAGGTATATACATCTGAAAATAGGGCTTTTTTGCAATTTTGGGAGGCTGTAACTTTGGAACCCTATACAATTAAAGCAAACCATTAACACACATACAAACATATATTACTGGAGCTTTAATTTTTTTGTCTTGCCGAAGAAAAATGTATATACAGGTGCCTAAGTTACAGGTGTTTAAAAATAGCAAATTTTCAAATTTTGAGCCCTAATAGATCATAAACAGGGAGTGGTACAAAAAAATTTTCTGAGCAAACTTATATTAATTCTAAAATTCTTGCCTCAAAGTTTCAAGCCTTTATCTAAATGCGTACGGGAGTTATGAAGGTAGAAAAGTCATGGAAAATTTGGTTTTCACATAACGGTAAATTTAAATACTAAATTTAAAAATTATATATAGTTTTATTTATAAAGATTTATAAAGAAAAAAAAAATTCCCGTCGAATGGCGTTTTCAGATTGAAAAAATGTTAAGCGGAACATAAAATATACGCGTTTAAAAATAGGGCTTTTTCAAAGTTTGAAGGGCTGTAGTTCCCTGATGAATGGGGCTACATGAAAAAGTTCTTCCACAAAATTAATTTTTTTAGGAGACTTATCAATGGTTCAAATTTGTTTTCTCTATCTTTAACGGTGTAAAAGTTTTGTAAACAGACGGACAGACAGAGTGAAATTAATAGGCACATTTTTTCAAATTTTTTTTGGAAATGTGCTAAAGAGTAAAAGTAAAATACTACAAAATGTTAGGAAAATTTCAAAATAATCAATTTGACCTTTAAATGAATTTTGCACCGAAAGTCATGTTCTATGAAACATACGTGACGTCACTAGGTACCGTTATGTAAAATTTCTATGCAATCGGACAATATATCTAAGTAAAGTATATCCAAAAAAAATATCGAGTTTTTATATTGAATAAAAATGCTTCGACATTTTTTCAAATTTATTTAACAGTTATTTAAAAAAGGAAAATGTTTGGGAGTACGTATTTACAAAACATAATTAGAAGAGATTTTAAAGTTAGTTATAAAATCATACTTTCAATAATTTGTTTAGCAGGCGTTTGGAAGACGCAGCTTCCTCTATTTGAAATGCTTTTTTGTTGAAATATATATGGACAAAAATAAGGTATTTTTATTCATATAGGATTCGAGCGGGTATTTAAAAGTTGACAAGGGCAACTGTATTCTTCCTCGTTTTTAATTTAAATTTAATAATAATTTTAATTACCT
Organism: Poecilobothrus nobilitatus; assembly: GCA_947095535.1. Taxonomy (NCBI): domain Eukaryota; kingdom Metazoa; phylum Arthropoda; class Insecta; order Diptera; family Dolichopodidae; genus Poecilobothrus; species Poecilobothrus nobilitatus. The sequence continues at coordinate 119,107,966 of OX352774.1, forward strand.
ATAGTAAAATACCTTGGACTTATATAAATCAAATGTGGGTATAAAAGAAAAAAAAAATACCAAAATACCAAATAATTAGAATAAAAAATAAGAATACCATAATAATTCGACATTTTTTCATTCAACAATTTTTTTTTCAACATTTATTTGTAAACTTCAAATATAAAAAGAAAAGAAAAAGACTATTCAAAATGGTAGCCAATACCCTTGGAAATTGCGAACAATTTTCCTTGCTTTTATTTATTAATACAATAAATATGAAATACCCCACTAAATTAAAAATTATTTCTTCATAATATACAAACATTTATATAAACTTAAATCTTCAAAATAAGATTGTTTAAGGATTTAGGTTCTTCTAATTTTAAGAATTCCTAGAATTCCGATGCGTTTTTGTAATTCCAAAAATAAAAGAAATTCATACAAAATATTTAGAATTTTTTTTTAGACAATTTTCGTAATTATTCAAATGTTGTTTTCTTTTAAAATACTTTAATAATTTAAAGTAAGCCTCGCTGATCAATGTCAGTTTCAGAGAATTTTCATTCTTTTTAGATTTATTTTTCTAGCTATTAATAGGTATAAAGTGGATTTTTATTGTTTTTATTATTTTGTAATATTGTGACGTAAATTTATTTGTGGTATAATTAAAATTTTAACAGGTGACATGAACACTAAATCTGCATACTTAAGTTTAATTAATTTTTAAGGTTATTTTTTTCTTTGCTCAAGGATATTATTTTTAAAATATATATTTTATACATACCTATTTACAAAAAAAAAAAATTATTTATTATATTATAAGACATTTTAGAAGTATTATTTTCCTTTCTAAGCTTTTAATATACTCTGTAACAGTAAAACGTATAAGAATTTTGCAAGTATTGCGCTAAAAATAAACATTACTTTTACGTCAGTTTTTGAAGTTTCTTTTATTTGACATATAATACTTATATTTTATAAAAAAAAATAACAATTTTTATATTTTACATGAACTTAAAAAAATTATGTATATCCGGCGGAGTTGCACATTTTAGATTAGCTGTCAGATCTTTAATAGAATTATTGTCTATTTATTAATTAGAGTGTATCATTTATCAATAGCTAGATTTACTTATTGTTCAAGTGTTTACTCAAAAAAAAAATCATATTTTCTCTTGGCCGGAATGATCGCTTATCATAAACATCTTAAATTCTTACATTTTATAAGAATTCGGATATTCGAAATAAATATAGAGCAGTGAAAACAAAGTTTTAAAGGCGCACATTTTTAAAAAATCAAAAGCATTTAAAAATTGTGACTAACATCAAAATTTATAATTTTTCTTTATAAGAAATCACTATATAATTAAAACATGTAATGCTATAATATTGAAGCTTAAATTTTTATGTTTTACATATTTACAACAAATTGAAACAAGCAATTAGAGTTTGTTGTCCTTGACCGCTTATAGCTCTCAAATAGAAAAAAGTACAGAAAATGAGTAACTTATGAGGTAACTTACTATACTAATTCTCAACAATTTACCTCCTCTCGTTGCACGATTTTGAATAAAAGTATTTCGAGGATATGGGAAAACCAAAATTTTGTTTCCACATAACGGTAAATTTTGAATATCTACTTAATTGAAAATATTTGTATTATTTTTATATTTATTTGAAAAATTTTATGTCGTTTTTCGTTCAAGATTGAATGATACGTTTAATTTTAAATTCAAGATTTAAATAATACGAATTTGAGTAATTGTAACTCCGTAATGGTTGGAACTATAGTACATAAAAAAATTTTTCTGTAAAATTAATCTTTTAGTGAATCTATCCATAATTACAATTTCATTGCTATTCACTAGTAAATCACTTTTTCAATTTTTTATTAGAATAAATTTGTCAAAAATGGAAATAAAAGACAGAATAATTATATAAAAAATCAGGAAGAGTGCAGCAGATTAAACTGTGCCAACTCTGGGATATACCCGTATAAATCTAATAATATGCTTGTGCCATAAAAATTGATCATATTTTACAACATATTAGATTTTTTAGTACCGACGTTAACTACCGAGATATATACATATATGTATGTAAATTTAAAAGTTGTATGACAGCTAACCGGACCTGTTGCATCAAGATGAATCAAATTTTACAGAAGTTATTGTCATCATTTTTTGTAACATTTCGGATGTTTAGCTTCATTAACTTCCAAAATGTGCAAGCTACCTGAACCTACTACTTTAGTGCAACCAAATTTTACAGAAGTTGTCAGAATACAACTCGACATCTTTTATTGTGTATCGGTTTTAAAGTTAGTTGTTATTTTTCCGTGCATTTGTATGTTGAGAGCTTCTAAATTTTTTCTATTATGCTAGCTATTTTCAATATTTATAATGACAGGGTGGTCAAAATTAAAACTATGATTATTTTTTATACCATGGCTTACGCATGCAGTTTTAAAACATGTTTCATTTATATTATTAATGTTATTTTTGGTTTTATTAGCGTTTTCATAATCTTTTTGGTGTTCTTTCATCCTTATTTTGAAATCGCGTCCAGTTTCTCCTATATAGATTTTATCACAATTGTCATTATTACAAACAAATTTATATACTGCACTTATGCAAAAGACATTGTCTAGTTTAGTTTTTGTATTGCTGAAGATTGCTGTTTAGTTTTTGTATTCTAATTTTGTGATTGGTTTGAGTCCAATCCCTATATAATCTTCTATTTTGGATAAATTTCTCGTAATATTTTTGGTGATTTCTGGTATATATGCCATTTTTCGGTATGTCAGTTTATCTTTTTTTGTTTCATTTTTATTTTTATTATTATTATATTTAACTTTTGTTATTATTTTGTTTATGGTATGATTTGGGTAGCAATTTTTTGTTAAAGTTCCTCTAATTTTGTTAAAGTTGAAACCTCTTATCACTCAATCTTATAACTCTGTGCGCGAAAGACAGAGCCACGCGTTATGCTTTATTGTAATAACTTTATTTTTATAATATTATATTTATATTTTATTAGTATCTCTAAATGAGCGATTTGCTTATAGTGTATTTATAAAAGTATACCTTTTACAACAAGTAAAAGTTACCATAAATCCAACTATAATCAACAATAACACTTCCATTTTAATATATACTAATTTCAACAGTAAATAGAGGATTTTGTAATGCAAGATTTAAAATATTGTAATATTTTGTAATTTTGAAGGACTATTTTCATTTTGTTTTGGAGGACTAATTTCTTTAATTTTGAAGACTTTTCTAAAAAAAATTCAGGGTTTTTCCATAACACAAATTATTCCAAAGTTTTGATTATTTTTTTTTCGTTTTCATTTTGAAAAGTAATTTTCTTGGTTCTAATTTCCTCTAGAGCCTCTAACAACTAATTGTTTTAACATTTCTGTATACTAACTCCTTAGTTTTTGTTAGTTTTGTTTTGCCTGCTGCTTTTTTCTTTTGAAATATGAACAAGAGTGTTTAGGAATTCCAACAAAAAAAAAAAGGTAAAATTGGTCAAATTATTAAATTACTTTTCAACATTTTTGGGGGGCTCAAACACTTTTGGCACAACAAGAAAAGACCATTGGATTTTTTTTTTTTATAAATAATGAGGTGCACAAAAGAAAATATGAATATTAATGAAGAAGCAAATGAATGGATTTACATATAGGTACATTAATTTTGATTGCTGTAATTTTCTTAATCATTCCATCAAAGGTAGTTACTATGAATATAAAATATTAAAACTTAAACATTAACATAGTTCTAAAGAATGACGAAATGGTTCTCTGAAATAAAGCCAATTGACTTTATTTCATTGTTATATTTGAAATAAAGCCAAAAACCGAATTTTTAAATTTTGGACTTATTTCAATTTGAAAATTTGAAAATTTTCCAGGAATTTTGTGAAAAGTAAATTTGCTATAGAACAATTAAGAGTTATATATACATATTCCAGAAAAGGTGGCAACGCTCGCTTTATTTGTAGCCAACTATTAAAATCCTTTCTAATTAGAATCTTGCATATACACATAGGCATTTTCACATATGCACATCTATATATTCTGGAAAAAGCGTATTCTTGCTTTTGAATCCAACCAATAAAAATATTTAAGAACATATTTTGAATATAGCCGAAAAAAAACAATTTCTAAAATTAAGAATGATTTAGAGTTAATTATAAAATCAGAGTTATAAGAGTACGTTTTTTCCAGAATATTTATATATATGTGCATTGGCGTGATTCAAAATAGTAAGGATTTTATAGTTGGTTACAACTTTAAACTTTGGAATTAAAACTCTATCAAAGTATACCTGTTTAAATATTCTTTTGACATTATTTCATTTTAATTTTGGCTTTATTTCAACTTGCATTTTGGTTTTGTTTCAGGGAATCGAAAAAATTAGTTAAAAGGACGTAAATTTAAATTTCGAAGGAAGCAACAAAATTGTACATGATCGTTTAAAGCATGATATGTTAATTCCTTTTAAAATTGGTGAAAATTTAAATTTATTTTATTGGCTTGTTAGGTGGTACATACATACATACTGATATTAAAAAAATATTTTCTCTTCACGTTCATTAATTTGAGAAAAGAAAAATTTAATAAAAAATTATACCGAACCTCTTTAATGATAAAAATAAAAAGATAAAAGTGCTTCTTAACAATTATAAAAATATTTTCAAAACATTAAAATACAAAACGTTTAATAAATTAAAAAATGGAATCATCATAAATCTCTATTAACTCATATTACAGAAAAGAGTATATTTTTATTAAAACATGAAAAAAAAAAAAAAAATACTTAAAATCATTAAAAAATGCCAATAATTTATTGCCTTATAACAAAAAAAAAAAAAATAAAAAATGTACAGAATTTTTTATTTTATCATCTTCAGAAAATGTTGTATAACTTTTCTTTTAACTCCTAAGCGTTAATTTATTTTCGTGTGAAAAACTAAAGAAATTTTTTTTTAGATACAATATAATATAAGTGAGAACTAAAAAAGGCAAAAATATTTCATAGACTTAAAAGTTAAAATATTTTCTTTTTTATTCGTTATTCGTTTAAATTTCAAGGACTCACTTTTGTTAAATGAATTTTTTAATGTTTCAAAATTTTTTTTTCGTTAGACAATTTAAGAAGTTTTCGTAAATGCCAGACTAAATGTATTAAAAAAATTAAAAGTTTGAAAATTAGATGAAAAAATTTTTAAGAAGAATTTTAATGGTGATAACACGAGTATAAGTTAATCTAAATACTCTTTAAGAAAAATTCTAGTATACTCTTTATAATGAAGTTTTTATTTTTTGGGTATTTTTTAAAATTCATAAAGTATAACCAATTTTTGATATATCATTTAAGAATAAAGATCAAGTTAAAGTTTTTTTTTTTTTTTTTTAACAAAGTAATGGAATATATTTAGTATTTTATTTTAAACTTAGTTTTTATTAAAATAACATTGAAGAGAATATTATTATAAATATTTCTCTTAACTGAAATATCTAATTTTATTACAGTGAATTCTTATTCAGATTTAATTTAATGTTCTGGTATATAATATACATTTTTTGCGGTTTTATTTTCTTTCTTGAAATAAACTATTAATGTAAAATTAATGTGTTTTGTTGTACTACTCTTTTGTTTTTCTGTATAGTCTTTAATGTGAAAAAGAATCGTTTTAGCTGAGAGGAGAAGAATCCTTAAAAAGGAGATAGAAGTTAAAATTACTTTATTATAAAAAAAATTATATGATTAATGATGACATAATGAAATAAAAACAGTATAGATACTTTTTTTTATGTTAATATTATATAAATTATATAATGTACCTTTAGGTGTTTTAAATTATTTTGGGGTTATATCAATTTTAATGAAATTATTGCGTTATAATTTTTTTTTATTTTGTTAGAAAGTTATTTAAATTAAAAAAAAAAAAGATAAAAAAAGAGGTATAAAAAAATTGTTACCTTTAAGGCTTTAAGACATCAAATGGAAAATAAATTTAGAAAATAAGAAGGTATCGGTATATTTAAAATTTTATTGAATTTTATTAGTATGAAAATATTGTGATCAATTCTATGAAAATATTTCCAACATATTCTAAGAATCCTAAATTGATTATGTTAGCTTTATCCAGTATATTCTAATTTTTCCATACCCCGATTTTCCCTTTTGTTCCAATTTTCGTATAAGGTGTTATTTTCTTTTATCTTTCATCTAATATAGCTGTTGAAAGTATGAAACATTTCTTTTTAAAACCATTTTACAAAATTATTTTCAAGAAATAATGGAGGTTATTATTGTTTCACTTTGTTAGTTCAATTTTCCGCTCGTTCGGCTAACAGTTTGTCTGTTTGTCCGTTTTTTTTTCTTTTGCGAGGGTAGGTGGGAATCATTGAAAGATACTATAGAACCACCTCCCTTTTTTGATCAAACAATAGGTTATACGACCTTTAGTACTCATGTACTGTCTGGTCAGAGGAAGTTTAGATTTATCTCAAAGCATTCTAAAGAGAAACAAGGAGAGCATCTGCTGCCCATCCCTATGTAGTTCAAATTCCCGGTTGGCATAGTTCGGTTTATGGAAATCCGTTCGTAGTACGAACATCGCGAATGTGAAACCATTTTCCACCTCATATGTTCCTCAGAATTGGTGATGATAACATTTACAACATGCACAGATTCAAGGTGAATACTAACAACTTTGTTCACAATATGCCTGCCGTCTACTTACAAATCTTCTAGATTGTTTAAGAAAATATACAAATATAATTTTAATTATGAATACGGGCTTATAAAAAACTTAATTCGCTGGACTTTTTTTTATAGTCTGATCAATTACGGAGCCATCGTCCGTTGATTCACAGTTGCTATCACAACTTTAAGATTTATTTTTCCAATATAAGAAAGTCAAATGTTATGAAAAATCTTAAGATTTATAAATCAATACAAACATTATATTATAATCTTATGCAAGTGTTTAAATTTTCCGTTATCTGAAATCAAAATTTTAGTAAATTAGCTCCCAGCAAGAATCTTAAAAGAGAGAAAGAATGTCTTTGACAATAAACACATTTTTTTTTTTACAAGTTATCGCAACTCTAACAAAGGATTCTTTTGTACAAAATTATTGTAGGTTTATTTATTTGATGGAAGGAGGATGGCATAGGAGAAATGGAAGATAATTGGAGACGAACCTGTTTATTTCTACTAGAAAAGTTGAACTATTTTCATTTCACACTGTATTGTCGCAATAAATCAGTTTCCATAATCAGTTTTAAATCACTTCGGAATTCATATTATGTAGAAATGAGCACATGGAACCTACCTAGTGTTAAGTTAAAAATTCTAACTATTGATAAAAGAGGTACTATTGATTTTTAACTGAATAAATATCATTGTCTACTAGATATCTTTATATATATTTTATAAAAAATGACGTGGGAGGTGGGAATCTTCTAAAGATCCTCTCCTCTTTACGCAGTATATTTACTAGAATCCTAAAACCACCTACCTCTTACGCTCCATAGGGTAAAAATAGAAGAGGATACGGCAAGGAATCGAAAACATTGATTTGGGGAGTGAGACTGTAAGAAAACAATGAATCCGACTATTATTATTGTTATTTTGCTATCAATGACCATAGCTATTACCAGTTATAATATGCAGTACTACATAACTCCTTCCTAAATATGGTAATAATTGAAAGCAAGTTCACTGTCACTATATCAACTATTATTAGTATTAGTATTCATTATTATTATTATTACTATTTGCTACAGAGTCAAGACCATCCATCGATTTTAACATGCAATAGTATATATTTTAATGGGCATATGTGAGAGTTATGCTCTGCGATAGAATATGTATTTGTAGATACTAGTCACATCTTTTGTTCCTCTTACATCCTCTTACATCCTTGAAAGTTCCTCTTAATTTTTCACAATATTTTCTTATACTCGTATAAACAAATCAAAACTAAAGGTTGAAAATTTCCGCCTTTAAAAATCTTTGAGTTAAAATACACAATATTTTGTTACTTCTCCCGTTCCTTTTTCTCACTGTATTTGTATTTGATTAAAATTTTGCGTTGACACTTCTTGTAGTTTTGTCTGAGAATAAAAATCAGAAGTTGTCAGGGAAGTTAATTTTAGTCTATTTTTTTGTAAAAAGTATTAACTACATATTAAATTCTTTATATTGCGGTTTCATAATTATAGGCTTTAAAAAGTTTTTTATTGTAGGTACGTAGGTAAGGTTCAAAATAACTGGTTTTGATTATGTATTCAAACTAATAAGTGTGAGGAAAGAAATTTGAAATATCTTTAAACTTTTTAAACATTTTTTAATCAAAAATATTTTTTCAGTTATTCAGAAAATAAGTTTTCAACTAAATTAGACAACAATTTTCTTAAAAATTAAATCACACTAAACAACATATCTATAATGAAAATGATAATTATTAGGAATTAGGATGAATAAACTTCGTATTACCACATAACCTAGTTTCTGTTAATTTAAAATTTACTAAAAGACAGGAAGAGTACAGTAGAGTAGACGGTGTCAACTCTGGGATACCCATATGAACGTAATATCCTGTTTCTATAAAACTATTGATCATCTTTTAAAAAATTTCAGATGTTTTAGTACCGACTTTAACTACCGAGATATATCACCAGCACCAATTCAACCAAATTTTACAGATATTGTTGGCCTCTAACTCGACATCATTTTGCAAAATTTCAGATACCTATCTTCAATAGATAGTCAATTATTTCCATATAAAGAAAGAAATTGTATGGCGGCTACTCGAATCCCGAAAACGAAAATGCTGGATTTAAGTAGCGAAACTAACAATTTTGCCAAAGTGGTGTAAGAATAATTTCAGACTCCTAGCTCCTTTATTTTGTGAGTTATCGTACGGGTGGGCGGACGAACATGGCTAAATCGACTCAGAAATCGATTCTGAGCTGATCCATACCTTTGACACTATATCTAGCTGGACTTCTTTAAGGTATCACAAACGTAATGGCAAACTTATTATACCCTTGAACTTAGTTCATACGGGTATAATAATTTTATTACTTTGAAGATTTCATCCAATTCTCTTCTCAAAAGGCTTCAAAGAAACTCACAGATGTAGTTTTGATTTTTAGCACAAAATCCATCCGGATATCATTTTAACAAATAAGAAAAAAAATTAAAAGAATTTTTTCTCATACTTATTAAAAGTTTGATGATGTATCACGATAATCGAAATCCGTTGAGATTTTTCGGAAACCACTAAATATATATATGTATATATATATATTTTCTAAAACTCTTTTGAAATTTTTTATATGATTATTTATAATGGGTAAAAATATCGGGGTAGAAAATTTTGTGATCCAAAAAATAAACTGATGTAGAATAAATCCATTTCCTTTTTTGTTTTCTAAGAATTTAAGAATCATTGCCTATAAATAAATTTTATCATGCATACAACTATTTGATTTTGTATATAACATAGTTTCTTAAAATTTTTCCGTGTTGTGTTTCGTTTTCGTGTTATACCATAAAATATATCATGATCTTGTGGTAAATTATGCAGAAAATTGAATTTTGGAAAAGCTATTTAACATGAGACATGGCTTCCTTGTATATTATCAGTACTAAACGTAATATTGTTTGAATATATAATGCCGAATTGTAATAATACCCTTGGGTAAATGTAATACCCTTGTCGAATTGTAAGGGTACCCTTGGGTAATAATAATTTCTGATGGTAAAAAACTTGGACGAAGTTGTCAGTAATTAACCTAAAAAATAGTTGTGACTTAATGGTTTCTTCAAAATTTATTTTTCAATTTAAATTTTATAACATTCAATAGGCACTAGGACTGTTTTAAATATTTTTTGAACTACTAATTTATCTTTCAAATAAATTCATGCCATTAGTGTTTAAAAAAAATTCTTCGTCAAAAAATTAGAATTTATCCTATTTTAGGAGCTTCATCCTATTATATTGGCTAAAGGGCGAGTCAGTAAGAATCAAGAAACAAAAAAAAAAAATACATGTCAGGCAAAAAATTTTCTAACGACCGCGGCTTAATTTAGACATCATTCTGGGTTTACCATAACAACTATTCGTTTATATTTAAAAAAAAAAACAATCGTCAAGTCATTAGTTTACGTTAGAGAGCGAACAACTACCAATCATATGTAGTCCTTAGTAACATGTCGTTTTTCAAAAAATTTATTAAGACTATAAGATAATAGATGGCGTAGAAATAAAAAAAAACGTCTTGTAGTCTTGTACAATAGCTGCACTTGCAGCTGAGTAATCAACGGCTTAGTGAAATTAATGATTCCCGAAATTGAAACTTAGTCAAATATGAATAATAAATGACTTAGTGGATACTCTATGCTCTTTATAGGAGTGGCAAGGAAAAAAGAAGAAAATTATTAAAGAAATAATAGCCTTTCATTTGTTAAATAACTGACATAATATTTTCGACATTAACTTAATTTTGAAAAAAAAAAAAATCTTAAACTTTGAAAAACTATGTATTAGAAAATATAAAGTTAATGAAACACATATATATTTAATAAGTTATATATGTTATATACATTGTATACATTCATATTATTTTATGTTTCATAATATTTTTCAGAAATTTGAACTTAAGCCAAAATTTATTTGAAATATTCACATAATAAAATCACGGAAATTGTGTATGAATATAAAATTTTATAGCAGAAAAGTTAAGCATCATTTTCTATTTTACGGAAAAAACAAATAAGGAAAAGAAACAAAAACAAAACAAACCAAAAAAAAAGAAGGATAAAAGCAATTTTTTAGTTTCTTATTCAAGTATCATAATTAATTATATATTTAAAATATTAGTTAATATCTCAAGATCCCAAGATTTTTGTTTTACTCATTTTTTGTAAGGAATGTTTTTCCTTAATAAGATTTAGAGTAACTTGTTTCATTCAATTATTTTAAATCTTCTTAAATTTAACCCTAAAAAAAATATCCTTTAGGCTTTCAAAATTTTTTAAATATTTCAAATTGTTTTATTTTTTTGCAATAATATAAAATTTATATTGTTTACATTTTCTATTTTATGAACATTTTAAATACGTACTTTAAATGATAGAGGATTTTAATTTGGGTTAAATGGTGTTTTAGAATTTGGTTTATTATACCTAGATCTTAAAATTACATTTATACGGTATTTTAAAAAAATCCTTTTATTTACTCTCATACTGGCTTAATATAATATAAAAATTTTGAGAATTTTAGAGTACAAAGCATTGTTAAATAAGAAAAGTTCTACCTAGAATATTTTAAACTGATTGTCTAGTAATCTTCTTCTAATAATGGACAATATTAAAGCCTGGGAAGCGATTCGAATTATTTGGAATCATAATAAATTTATAAAGACTCATGAGTATTTTTACTTCATACTGCTATTAATAAATAAAAAGACTGTTAAAATAAAAAGAAATGTATTTTTATAGAAGTTCGTTGTTCCTACGGAGAAAGAATGACCAGTGGTAATAACCTAGAGCGATTGGTATAAAAGAGTTCAATATGGTTCTTATGTAGCTTTGCGATAGTGTTTAAAATTTAGAACCTAAACCTGAAAATTAAAATAAAATAATATGTAAAAAAAATATTTTTTAAAATATGCTTTTATCGAAACCAAATTCGCCCCCTAAAAAGTAGAAAATAAAATTGATTGCAAAACTTTAGCTTTTTTGACTGTTATAATATAAAAGTGAATTGCTAGTGCAAGCATTTTGGACTGTTATAATATAAAAGTAAATTGCTGGAATAAGGTTAAATAAAAATCTAGGAAATTTGAGGTTCGTGTTTCTTTTTTATTCCAGCAATTTACTTTTATATTATAACAGTCCAAAATGCTTGCACTAGCAATTCACTTTTATATTATAACAGTCAAAAAAGCTAAAGTTTTGCAATCAATTTTATTTTCTACTTTTTAGGGGGAGAATTTGGTTTCGATAAAAGCATATTTTAAAAAATATTTTTTTTTACATATTATTTTATTTTATACTTTTTAGTTTTAAATGAAAACACATAATTTGAATTTAAAAATATGGGATATTTTTTATTTATTCATACATACATTAATTATTGTTTCTGATATAAAATACGTTTTATAATTTTATACCAAATGTTTAAGTAAATTAAGAGACGTTAAATCGATTCCATTACAGCAAGAGTAAAAATTTTTTATTCCAGAAACTCATAAATAATGAAAGTACCTCGAAGGGTAAAATATGTACCAAAATACTGTGATTATATAAATATTACAATCCAACAACATAACTCGAATGAAAATGATATACATAAATGTATTTTACTGTATAGTATACTATTAGTAGTATATCGTATATCCAAACAAACATCTAACCTTGAACACCTACCTACCTAATCGCTTAATAAGATCATGCAGTAAAAAATGTTGACAAATATCTTGATTTAAATTATAAACAAATGGAGCAGAAAAAAATAATTTAGGAAATTAGTTTAACATAATATTATGTACGTACGTACATACTTACATACGTAGTTTTAATTTTTTGCGTTGACAAAATTTTGTTTGTAAATCATAATTCGTAATGCGCAAAAGCATAATTTTGTAATGATCTTCACTTTTTATATTCTTTTCTATGTACATACAAAAATAATATTATGTATGTATGTAGTTTGAATTTGGCAATTGGAATTATTTTGAATAAAATTTTATTTGTACATATAACTATGTACACAATATACATAATAAATGTTCCTAAATAAAACACATAAAACATTAATTTTTAACGCCATGCATATTCAATATGCAATAAAGAATGTTGACAACAAATATTCTGATTTAAATCTAAACAAATGCTTTAAAACAAAATAATTTAGCAACATCAAAATATTGTACCTATATATTTTGTGTTTTGCTAAATCCAAATACAAAACAAATGTACACATCAAGATTGATTGAACTAAATTATTATAGGAGGGAGGATCAAATAATATGTGTATATTATACATAAAATTTTATTAAAAAAATGTTGATGAATACAGTTAACAAAAAAAATATGCATACACGAATTGGATTCGAACCAAATTACCCTCACTTTCAAAACCTGTACACTCTCCTCTGCACTATACAACACTTAAATATTTTCTGAACATATTACTAACATCATAATATTTAATCTGTAAATGACAGACATTTAAAACCATTTTACTCAATGATTTACCAACCAACTTTCATTTTTTTCTTTTTAAATGATAAATATTCAGTATAGCCATCTTACAAAATTTTCTGATTTTCATTAATAATTTTCCATTTTTATAAAAATCCCATGTAAAGTATATACATATGTATCATATAGTATGTATAATATATACCTATAATATACATATTCAAAAATGACGCTCTTTTATTCCGTTGAATTTTAAATTTTGTTTTGTTGTTGTTTTTTTTCTAAAAACATAAAAAAAAATTTAAAATATAGTTTGCATGGTGGGAAATAGAAATTTCACAATATAATTGAATATAAACGTCAAAACTTCAGTCATAATATTTAATCTGTAAATGACAGACATTTAAAACCATTTTACTCAATGATTTTTACCAACCAACTTTCATTTTTTTCTTTTTAAATGATAAATATTCAGTATAGCCATCTTACAAAATTAATATTTTTCCAAAATTTTCTGATTTTCATTAATAATTTTCCATTTTTATAAAAATCCCATGTAAAGTATATACATATGTATCATATAGTATGTATAATATATACCTATATTATACATTTTGAAAAAAGACGCTCTTTGATTCCGTTAAATTTTTGTTTTATTTTTCTTGTCGATTAAAAATTTTAAAATATTGGTTGTATGGTAGGAGTAGGAATTTCACAATATAACTGAATATAAAGATTAAAAATTGAGTTTGGTGTTTAGTACAGTGGTAGAGTGTGGGGTTATTAATAGTTGCTTTTTGTTTTGCAAGTTCGATTCAGTTCTGTTTTTTTTTTTTGTTTTTTTTTTTATATTTTAAACGAAATAAATTCTTACATATCATAATATCATCATAATATTTAATCCGTATTAATAGATATTTAAAACCCTTTTACTCAATGATTTACCATCATAGGCTTCTTATAATATATACATATATAATAGGTATATATTGAGTTTCCAATACTCAATAAATCAAGGGCAACTTCTAAAAGATAATAATAATCGTGTTTTTACAAAAAATATCATTTACAAAGAAATTTTAAATTCATAAAGGCTTTAATTATTGAAAATTGTATTTTTACATTTTAAATAAAATCATAAAGAAACTATACTGTATATATTGTATTGTAATTGCTAATTAAAACACCTCGAATTTCGAGGGGCGGGCGAATACTAGTAAAATCTTAATTTTTAACAATGCATATTCAATATGCATTAAAAAATGTTGACAGTAAATATTTTGATTTAAATCCTAAACAAATGTGGTAAACAAAATAACTTAGCAACATACATAAAAATATTGTATGTATGGATTGTGTTTTGCTAATTATGCTAATACAAAACACCAGGAAAGATCAAAAATATAATGTGTATGTTTGTATGCATGAATAAGAGATAAAAATATAAGTTTTAAATTCATATATACAAAATATATACATATTTTATTCAAAAAATGTTGATGAATAGATAGTTAAAAAAAAAAAATTTTCCATGTGAACATTTTGAATTTCGAACAACATGATCTCCACTTTTGAAGCCTGTACACTATCCTCCGCACCATATTACACTTACAAATGTTGCTAACAGATTACGAAGATAATAAAAAGCGTGACAGAATGACAAATAAATAAATAAATAAACCGACACCGACGAGTTAATATAAAATACAATTATTTAGCATTTTTCATTAACTTATTATTGAGAAAATGGCTAAGAGGAAACTGCATTTTAATTTATTTGGTTATAATTATAACACAAACTTTCAGTTCCATTTTATTTGCACTCATATCTTTTTTATTCTTAGAAAAAGACAATAAATAAACCATACGATGACATATGTTTTTAATATAAACAAGGTAGAATGTAAACCAACGGTTTTTAAAAGCACACATACAAACTGTTTCCACAACACAATACAAACTGTTTAGAATTGTGACTTGCACAAAAATTTGGAAATTTAAAAAAAAAAATTTAAGTTTTGTAATAAGAAAACATGTGAAAATAACACTTTTCTGGAACTTTGAGGGGCTGTAACTCCAGAACCCTTTTTAACTACGAAAAACCATTAACACATGTACAAATATATTACCAGAGCTTTAATTTTTATGTCTTGCCGAAGAAAAATTTTTACAGGTCCTTAAGTTACAGGTGCTTAAAAATAGCAAATTTTCAATTTTTCAGCCCTAATACCTCTTAAACAGGGGGTTGTATAAAAAAAATTTCTAAAAAAACTTATACTAATTCTAAAAGTTCTTACTTGTCTCAAAATTTCAGGTTCCTATCTAAAAGCGTGCCGGAGTTATGAAAGAAGAAAAATTATGCAAAATTTGGTTTTCACATAACGGTAAATTTAAATACTAAGTTTAAAAAAATTGTATAATTTTGATATTAATTTACAAAGTTAAAAAAAGTGCCTGTCGAATGACGTTTTCAGATTAAAAAAATCAGAGTTTGGGGGGCTGTAGCTCCGTAATGAATGGAGCTACATGAAAAAGTTATTCCACAAAATTATTTTTTTTATGAGACCTACCCATGGTTAAATTTTTTTCTCTATCTTTAACGGTGTAGAAGTTTTGTAAACAGACGGACGGACGGCCGGACGGACAGAGTGAAACTAATAAGCACATTTTTTCAAAATTTTTTTGGAAATGTGCTAAAAATTAGATAAAATATTTTTATTTGTTCGTTTCATTTTCATATCAATTTTCGCAACTAACCGCATTTCTATTGAATTTGGAAGAACTTTTATAAAAAACATTCAAGGTTAATT